>OZ005606.1:24610000-27407594 GCA_963930655.1 Myrica gale | reverse complement strand
CCCTAAACCCTAAACCCTAAACCCTAAACCTCTAAACCCTAAACCCTAAACCCTAAACCCTAAACCCTAAACCCTAAACCCTAAACCCTAAACCCTAAACCCTAAACCCTAAACCCTAAACCCTAAACCCTAAACCCTAAACCCTAAACCCTAAACCCTAAACCCTAAACCCTAAACCCTAAACCCTAAACCCTAAACCCTAAACCCTAAACCCTAAACCCTAAACCCTAAACCCTAAACCCTAAACCCTAAACCCTAAACCCTAAACCCTAAACCCTAAACCCTAAACCCTAAACCCTAAACCCTAAACCCTAAACCCTAAACCCTAAACCCTAAACCCTAAACCCTAAACCCTAAACCCTAAACCCTAAACCCTAAACCCTAAACCCTAAACCCTAAACCCTAAACCCTAAACCCTAAACCCTAAACCCTAAACCCTAAACCCTAAACCCTAAACCCTAAACCCTAAACCCTAAACCCTAAACCCTAAACCCTAAACCCTAAACCCTAAACCCTAAACCCTAAACCCTAAACCCTAAACCCTAAACCCTAAACCCTAAACCCTAAACCCTAAACCCTAAACCCTAAACCCTAAACCCTAAACCCTAAACCCTAAACCCTAAACCCTAAACCCTAAACCCTAAACCCTAAACCCTAAACCCTAAACCCTAAACCCTAAACCCTAAACCCTAAACCCTAAACCCTAAACCCTAAACCCTAAACCCTAAACCCTAAACCCTAAACCCTAAACCCTAAACCCTAAACCCTAAACCCTAAACCCTAAACCCTAAACCCTAAACCCTAAACCCTAAACCCTAAACCCTAAACCCTAAACCCTAAACCCTAAACCCTAAACCCTAAACCCTAAACCCTAAACCCTAAACCCTAAACCCTAAACCCTAAACCCTAAACCCTAAACCCTAAACCCTAAACCCTAAACCCTAAACCCTAAACCCTAAACCCTAAACCCTAAACCCTAAACCCTAAACCCTAAACCCTAAACCCTAAACCCTAAACCCTAAACCCTAAACCCTAAACCCTAAACCCTAAACCCTAAACCCTAAACCCTAAACCCTAAACCCTAAACCCTAAACCCTAAACCCTAAACCCTAAACCCTAAACCCTAAACCCTAAACCCTAAACCCTAAACCCTAAACCCTAAACCCTAAACCCTAAACCCTAAACCCTAAACCCTAAACCCTAAACCCTAAACCCTAAACCCTAAACCCTAAACCCTAAACCCTAAACCCTAAACCCTAAACCCTAAACCCTAAACCCTAAACCCTAAACCCTAAACCCTAAACCCTAAACCCTAAACCCTAAACCCTAAACCCTAAACCCTAAACCCTAAACCCTAAACCCTAAACCCTAAACCCTAAACCCTAAACCCTAAACCCTAAACCCTAAACCCTAAACCCTAAACCCTAAACCCTAAACCCTAAACCCTAAACCCTAAACCCTAAACCCTAAACCCTAAACCCTAAACCCTAAACCCTAAACCCTAAACCCTAAACCCTAAACCCTAAACCCTAAACCCTAAACCCTAAACCCTAAACCCTAAACCCTAAACCCTAAACCCTAAACCCTAAACCCTAAACCCTAAACCCTAAACCCTAAACCCTAAACCCTAAACCCTAAACCCTAAACCCTAAACCCTAAACCCTAAACCCTAAACCCTAAACCCTAAACCCTAAACCCTAAACCCTAAACCCTAAACCCTAAACCCTAAACCCTAAACCCTAAACCCTAAACCCTAAACCCTAAACCCTAAACCCTAAACCCTAAACCCTAAACCCTAAACCCTAAACCCTAAACCCTAAACCCTAAACCCTAAACCCTAAACCCTAAACCCTAAACCCTAAACCCTAAACCCTAAACCCTAAACCCTAAACCCTAAACCCTAAACCCTAAACCCTAAACCCTAAACCCTAAACCCTAAACCCTAAACCCTAAACCCTAAACCCTAAACCCTAAACCCTAAACCCTAAACCCTAAACCCTAAACCCTAAACCCTAAACCCTAAACCCTAAACCCTAAACCCTAAACCCTAAACCCTAAACCCTAAACCCTAAACCCTAAACCCTAAACCCTAAACCCTAAACCCTAAACCCTAAACCCTAAACCCTAAACCCTAAACCCTAAACCCTAAACCCTAAACCCTAAACCCTAAACCCTAAACCCTAAACCCTAAACCCTAAACCCTAAACCCTAAACCCTAAACCCTAAACCCTAAACCCTAAACCCTAAACCCTAAACCCTAAACCCTAAACCCTAAACCCTAAACCCTAAACCCTAAACCCTAAACCCTAAACCCTAAACCCTAAACCCTAAACCCTAAACCCTAAACCCTAAACCCTAAACCCTAAACCCTAAACCCTAAACCCTAAACCCTAAACCCTAAACCCTAAACCCTAAACCCTAAACCCTAAACCCTAAACCCTAAACCCTAAACCCTAAACCCTAAACCCTAAACCCTAAACCCTAAACCCTAAACCCTAAACCCTAAACCCTAAACCCTAAACCCTAAACCCTAAACCCTAAACCCTAAACCCTAAACCCTAAACCCTAAACCCTAAACCCTAAACCCTAAACCCTAAACCCTAAACCCTAAACCCTAAACCCTAAACCCTAAACCCTAAACCCTAAACCCTAAACCCTAAACCCTAAACCCTAAACCCTAAACCCTAAACCCTAAACCCTAAACCCTAAACCCTAAACCCTAAACCCTAAACCCTAAACCCTAAACCCTAAACCCTAAACCCTAAACCCTAAACCCTAAACCCTAAACCCTAAACCCTAAACCCTAAACCCTAAACCCTAAACCCTAAACCCTAAACCCTAAACCCTAAACCCTAAACCCTAAACCCTAAACCCTAAACCCTAAACCCTAAACCCTAAACCCTAAACCCTAAACCCTAAACCCTAAACCCTAAACCCTAAACCCTAAACCCTAAACCCTAAACCCTAAACCCTAAACCCTAAACCCTAAACCCTAAACCCTAAACCCTAAACCCTAAACCCTAAACCCTAAACCCTAAACCCTAAACCCTAAACCCTAAACCCTAAACCCTAAACCCTAAACCCTAAACCCTAAACACTAGACCTAGACCTAGACCCTAGACCCTAAACCCTAGACCCTAAACCCTAAACCCTAGACCCTAGACCCTAGACCCTAGACCCTAAAACCCTAAAACCCTAAAACCCTAAACCCTAAACCCGAAACCCTAAACCCTAAACCCTAAAACCCTAAACCCGAAACCCTAAACCCGAAACCCCAAACCCTAAACCCCAAACCCTAAAACCCCAAACCCTAAACCCTAAAACCCTCAACCCTATAATAATAAAACTTAAGGACTAAATTGTCAATTTCCCTTATATAAATAAAAAAACAACAAATTAAAAAGAAAAATTAAACGCTAGAATCTTTTTACAAAAATTAAGATCGGCTGTTTGCGGATCTTTTTCCTTAATGATCGCACTGTCTACTGGGCTTCACCGATTAAGCCCTTCCGTTTTCATCCAATTAAAGATTGATTACCATTTCCCGTAACATCTATAGCTGAAAAACAGTCCCTGGCCTGTGTGCGCGGAAATGGATGGGAGGATGGAATCTGCACCGTTTGAATGGGTCGTAGAGTATAATGGCAATCAATATGAGCCTCCCGTGAGAACGAAAAGGAAGGTGAGATCAAGGAAAAGGGAGTTTCTTGGTTGGGGATCGAGACAGCTCATTGAATTCCTTGAAGCGATTGGAAGGGACACGAGCGAGCAGATCTCTCAATATGATGTTACCGCCATTATCAATGACTATGTCAACAAGAAGAACCTTCTTCACCCCTCAAGAAAGAAGAGAATTATTTGTGATGAGTGGCTTCTTTCGATTTTCGGAAGGAAAACAATTAGCCGAATTAAAATCCACGACTTGCTGGAACCACACTTCTCTGAAAATCATTTGGAATCGGATGATGATCATCTTTGCAGCTCAGAAGAGAGGGAGAATATCTCGGAGACGTATGGAGCAGAGAATATCTTGAGTTTGGAGAGAAGAACCCATCAGAAGAACAAGGCTTCCGAAAGTACGAAAAGCTTTTTTGCTGCCATAACTCCTCAAAACCTTAAGCTTGTCTACTTGAAAAGGAGTCTAGTTAAGGATCTTCTCAATGACCCTGAGACCTTTGAAAGTAAACTAGTAGGAAGCTTTGTCAGGATCAAGTCTGACCCCAATGATTACCTTCAGAAAAACTCTCACCAGCTTGTGCAAGTTACAGGTAATCTGCTTATTTATATTCTCCCTCACTTGGACTCTAAATCCCATGATGTTTTCCCACTAGTATGGGATTATGAACTTTCAATAGCTGGTAATTACACAGAAGATGTTATATTGCATTAATCAAGATTAGAAAAATATAACATACATTTAGATTTTTTTTCTCTAGTACTATTGGTTGTGTTGTACTTTTCTTAAATGATTATCGCTGAACTTTTCATTAAACGAAACAATCAAAACTTTCATATCAAAGAAATTTTCCTAAATAAGTAATTTCGGTGCCATGTGTACTGTAAAAGCGGCAGATGATGTCATTTCTTGAAAGCTATATGATATAGTTAATAAACTTTGGTTTTACTATAACCTAGGTCTAAAGAAGGTTTCTGGAATGGGAAGTACGAATATGGAAATCCTCCTCCAAGTTTCCAGTGTGGTAAAAGACATTCGTGTTGACATGCTTTCAGATGATAACTTTACTAATGTAAGTTTTTTTCTTTTTTTTTTGACAAATTAGTTTAAAGTTTTGAGCTTGGTGCTTGATTCAGGTGAGCTTAGTTTTGTAAATTACGTGTTGGTCATTCTCCTCAATGCTTCTGCCTTGACAACATTGAGCCATTGTCAGGATTCTGAGGCCAGCGGGCGCTTGTTGTGCATTAAGTTCTGGATTTGTGGCATGCCTGCACGTTGACCCCTTTAATATGTTAGTTTTTGGTATAGTATGTGTCATTACTCAAGTCTCAGCCTTTTGGACGTATTTGGAAGGCTGCCTTTTGGATGTTTCAATATGACTTGCCACTTATCTCTTCCCCCCCCCCCTCCCTCCTCCCACTCCGTCCCACAAACACACTCTCTCTCTCTCTCTCTTTCTTTTGAGAGATGAGGTACCCTGAATGAATACATTGGAACCTTGTTCTCTACCCGTAACTGATATTAACCGTTCCTGATTCAAACAACTAATTAATTTATAGTCTATTTGTCTGTCTTTATTACTGTTACCTAACAAAAAAAGATGACTGGCAAATAGTTAAGAATCTGCTCTTGTTAAATCCTGGCAGAGATTGTTTGGATCTCTTCGGGTAAAGTCTCTTTAAAGGAATCAATATGGGGTGGCATATCTTTAACCGTATATTGAATAGCCTAATCTCATTCATCAAATTCATCATCCTCGATGTGAGCTTTTACATGATAAATCAGCCCATGACTTGGCGTTCTCATTTTAGGATGGGTTGTCTCGGCATTTTTTTATTTTTTCATGCAACGAGAACTAACCATGTTCATCATAGCCTTAATTGTGTATATCATAAGTCAATGGTTGTTTGACTGTTCCATTTAAGTGTTTACAAAAAGATTCAATATGCATGTGGGCTGATTTTTACTTTGAATATCCTAGTCTTGTACCTTTGGTTAATTGTGTTGCTGTGCAAGGACTCTCGTAGCTTTTCTGATTTACTTGCAGGAAGAATGCAACGATTTGCATCAGAGGATCAAAGATGGCTTGCTCAAGATGCCCTCTGTCGTAAATGTTCTTTTTGAATTGCTCTTCATTTATCAGTTAATATTATTAGATTTTTGGCTTGTTGAGAGAACATGAATGTGCATTTTTTTTTCCCTTTTTTTCTTTTATGGAAACTAAACTTTAGCCCCAAGTGAAAACTATACTTAGACCCATCTGAAGTCCATCTTATTTCTGTCATTTCTGCTTACCCATTGAAACATATACTTCCAAACAGTGTGCTCTGAGAAAGTTTGGCACTTTACGCACTTGTGGCCTAGAAATAAGCACTTCAACTAGCAGCAGTTCAGAAAAATGGCACTTTTGCCACCTTTGTATTGAGTAATTGTTGGTAATTAATTGTGCTTGATTTCTTAAGAAAGTGTAATGGACGTTAAATGGGGTGAACCTCAAGCCTGTGAAGCGTCAATTTTGCTAACAGAGGTTCGAAAGCCAAACTCATCCTATAGCACAAGTTCTTGAGTTTGGAACTTCAAAACCAGTAGTGGATTTGTGAAAATGTACAATAGTATGACAATGTTATTGATGGCTGTGAATGGCTTCTGCTCTCTCTTTTTTGTTATTTGTTCTTCTTCTTTTGAGTTCTAACCCAGATTTATGATTAGTTTTTGCTGTTTTTCATATATGAAATTCTTCTTTAAGAATGTTGCATTCTTCTTCTTCTTCTTCTTCTTCTTCTTCTTTTTTGGGTGGGGGGGAGGAGGGGTGGCCTTCATTTTCATTGCCTGAGAAAAAGAACTATCTAGCATCTCAAAAAGAAATAGAATAATGTTGTGCAACTTGTTTTCTACATGTGGTAGCCAAAAGCATGGGTGTATTTCATGCTTTTTTTATCACAGGTACTGAAGTGACACTGTGAGTTTCCTTTCTTATCATCATTTGATATCCTTCTTAATTAAGGTATTAAGTTTCACATTGCTGCACATCAGACATGTGACGGCAGACTTAATGAGATTCAAAAGATCCTATTTTTGTCAGTCCTGTTGGGAGCAGGAAACATTTTAGTCCGATGAGGTATTATTGTGATAACCTTTGATTGCTGATAAAGACGCATGGTTAGAAATTCAACCTAAGTCCTCGTGAACATGGCCAAGGGAACGGCTTTAGAGGTTTTCAAGGGGATGATAGCTTTTCGCCATCACTTTTATAGCAAATTGAAGCATTAGAAACGAAATTTCTAACATTCATCCAGCTTCTTCTTTCTAATACATAACCTATGGTTCTTCTCCATTCAAATAAACATATAAACCTGTTTTTTAGGCTAAGTAATGCAAATAAACATGTAAACATAGTATAACTATATCTTTAACATTTAATTTTCACCAGTTCTGCATACATATTTTTGAGTTATAGTTTTGTGGACCCTAGTGAGAAAAATCTCTCCCTCAGTAAATACTAAAGGAAAAAGAAACAAAGGTATAAATATAATGTGCAGGTTGAAGCCTCTTTTGGGGAAGATTATCTCCCCTTTCGCAGAATGTTTTTGTCAAACGAAGGCAGATTTTGGATTCGGTTCTTATTGCCAATGAGTGCATTGATTCCAGGTTGAGGTCGGGTGTACTTGGAATGTTGTGTAAGTTGGATATTCAGAAGGCCTATGATCACGTTAATTGGAAGTTTCTTTTGTACATGCTGTGTAGGTGTGGATTTGGAGAAAAATGGTGTAGGTGGATCTTGTTTTGTGTGTTCTCAGTGAAATTTTCAGTGATTGACAATGGTTGCCCGAAAGGCTTTTTTAGTTGTTCTCGTGGGTTGCGGCAAGGGGATCCCCTCTCCCCCCCTATTGTTTGTCATTTTTATGGAAGCTTTTAGCCGCATGACGGGGAGAGTGGTGGGGCGTGGTAGTTTGGAGGGTTTCGAGGTGGGTGGTGGCACTGGGGGGCTTGAGTATCTCTCATTTGCTTTTTGCGGATGACACTTTGGTGTTGCGTGGGTCGGAGGTGAGTCATTTTTGGAGTCTTAGATGTCTGATTTTGTGCTTTGAGGTTGTCTCTGAACTTAGAATTAACTTATCTAAGTACTAGGTTATTCACATTGGTATTGTTCATAACACTCAGGAGCTTGCTGATATCTTGGGATGTGGTGTTTCCTCGTTGCCTATGAAATATCTAGGTCTTCCTTTGGGCGCTAGTTTCAAATGTGTCCATATATGGGACGGAATTCTTGAACGGATAGAGAGGAGATTGGCGGGTTGGAAGCTCTTATATTTTTCTAAAGGGGGTAGACTTACTCTCATCAAATCTACTTTATCTTGTCTCCTCAATTATTTTCTTTCATTGTTTCCTATTCCGATTGCGGTGGCAAATAGGTTGGAGAAGATTCAGAGGGACTTCCTTTGGGGTTGTGATGGTATTGTGCATAAGTTTCATCTTGTGAAGTGGGAATTGGTGTGTTCTCCTTTTCAGAATGGGGGGTTGGGGCTCCGTAGTATTGTTGCTTTTAATCTTTTGTCTAAGTGACTTTGGCGCTTTGCTCATGAGAGGGGTAGGCTTTGGAGGGTGGTTATTGTTGCTAAATATTGGTGTTTGTTGGGTGGTTGGAGGACTCCCCCATGCCGAGGGCCTTATAGTGTTAGTTTGTGGAAATTCATTACCAAAGGTCGGGATGTCTTTAGTAACCATATTAGATTTTTGGTGGGTAATGGAGATAAGGTCATTTTTTGGCATGATGTGTGGTGCGGCGATAGACCGTTGTCTTGTGTTTTCCAATTGTTTATTCTTTGGCTCGCCGCAAGGAGAGCTTGGTGGAGAACAATGGGATTATGGTGTGGAGTGTTGCTTTCATTAGATCAGCAAATGATTGGGAGTTTGAGGATTTTTCTGCTTTCTTCTCCCTTTTGTATGGGATGGTGCTTAGGAGAGGAGAGGAAGACAAGTTGTGTTGGAAGGAATCTAAGGATGAGATTTTTTCGATGAGATCAATGTATTCTAGTATTGCAAGTACGA
Source organism: Myrica gale (assembly GCA_963930655.1). Lineage (NCBI taxonomy): Eukaryota > Viridiplantae > Streptophyta > Magnoliopsida > Fagales > Myricaceae > Myrica > Myrica gale. The sequence goes on along the minus strand of OZ005606.1, from coordinate 27,398,869 downwards.
GTTGCATGTCCTTTCCTTGGAAAGGAGTGTGGAGGTCGAAATGTCCTTTGAGGGTCTCATTCTTTGTGTGGGAGACTTCGCATGGGAGGATCCTTACAACTGACCATTTGCTCCTTCATTGACTTGCTCATCTTCACTTTTTCTAATAAAATTGACTTGCTTATCAAAAAAATAATTTGCATTCTCCAACTTAAGGGATCCTGACACTTCGCACACTCAAAACTATCATTTTTGTCACATTTCTCCACCAAATACAAATTTGAGACACTTCGCACCCTTAATAACAATTTTCTGTCAGTTTGGAGGGAAAATCATTTTTTTGTGGCCCATGAGACAACGATTAACCCCACATGTTTTCGGGTTTCAGATATATTATTCTGGTACATTATCATCATTTCACGGGTCAAAGAATTACTTTTTGTCCAAAGTGACGGGAAATTATGATAAAGTGAGCGACGTGTCTCAAATCAGTATTTCATGGGTGAAATGTGATAAAATGGTCATTCATGATACAAGAATCTATACACATAATTGGAGATTGTAAATTGTAAATTGTGTCAAGAAAGAAATGAAGAAACTAGTATAACTTTTGTCATATTTGAATCTTCTTAGAAAGTTGTAGCAATATCAATAATTGTTTATCCAATGGCCTTGGGCTAAATGTCACCTCTAATACCTATAAAAAAAAGGTGGTGGGTGCAGAAATTGGAGATGGTGACAAGTGCATCAATTTATTGTTATATTAGGAGATGTCTAATTTCTATATCTGGTTGGAGTCTGTTCAATTATTTCATACCATCATCAAAAGGATATGCGCATTGACTGATTCCTCATGGTCTTTTTTTGGCAAACATTGGAATCAGCTGCTGTTTTGATTTTCTCGTCTTGCTCCTTGTTTCTTTTTGGGGTTATCCACGGTATTGCAGTTTATGCTTGTGCTTCATATTAGTAATATGCTTCTAAAACCTTTTACAGGAGGAGGTTCAACAGAAGGCCCAAATATTGCATGTGGATATAACAAAACATGTGGGTATCAACAGAAGGCCCAAATTAGCAAAGAGATTGGCTTGCACTTCTCTCTGCTTCTATTTTCATACTTTAGTTTTCGTGTTGAGTTCAAGCTTTCAGTTTTCATATATTATGGAGATGTATATTGTTGGCCAAACTGTCAGACATAATTGCAGCGTCTTCCATGGGAGCTACATGCTTATCAATCCAATCATGAATTTTGTCTCACTTTTGGCGTAAGTGATTGATTTATTCATCAAACTGACCCCCTTTTATACGGTTTGGTGGTGTCGTTCCAGTGGCTTGCAAGAGAAATTCCTTTATTACAAAACCTCATTGATCGAGCCAATGAAAAAGGATGGCGCAGAGAATATCCTTGCATAATATATTTAGATTACACAACTGTTTGGAATTTTTGGCCTACATTGGTACGTGTTTCTGATCGAGTGATGTATCAAGGGATTTGGTATATATGTATGATTGAGTCATTTGTTGCACTGTCGAAGCAGAATTCTTTAGGTGGGATGTGCATTATATACCATTGGGACCTTATCTTCGCATAAAAGGATTTTAATGAGTAGGATATTCAAGTTTTTCTCCCCTTAGAACGAAATATATCATAAACACATATACAGAATCAAACCATGAGCTCAACCCCACCCCATACATTCGTTGTGTAATGAAAGAGAGGGGGGAGGTTGGCTTCAAATTTAAAGATCTAAGATTGGGATTCAGCTTGTGCTTCTTGTGGTTTGAGTCCTAGTACTAGGAAAATAAATTTCTTTCTGTTTCTTAGAACCCTTAGATTAGTGATGCAGGTTATCCACAATGAGGTTTTAAACAAACTTGAAAGACTGGATTGCTGGTTTAAGTAGGATACAGTACAACCTCATGTAAGGGTTTGGACTGTTTTTTAAGGTTGGGAGTTGCTGAAACCATAATGGGGGGTTCTGTTTGTTGAAACTGTGCCAAAACTACATTATCAACCCCACATTGGAAGTTTTGGCATGTCAATATCTTGTTTTATGTGTTCCTATAACTTGATGCTCCAATGCCTCCAACGTTTACACATAATTCCAGCAAGGTTATGTACTGGGTCAGTTAACAGGAGAGAGGTTTCAGCCATTACTTGACATACACTTGTTGACAAACATCTTAGAAAATGAACCTGGCTGGAAATGAAGAATCTTTTTGCCTTGCCATTGCTCATCATTGGAAGCTCCCAATGATGAGAAGAGAGTGAAGTGGTGATGACATTGTTGGTATTGATTGTGATGGTCTAGGCCAAAGGTCTAATTTTTCAGCATTTGCCATGGATGGATATCTTGTGATACTTTGCCCCCGGATGTAGACACCATTTCTGCATGACACCTGTTACAAGACAAGCTTATGACAATATCCATGTCGAGCTTTCCCAATGACGGGATCTTTTCCTTCATAGGCTCAACATTTTGAAAAGCCATTAGTTCTCATTGGAGTTGGGGGAGTGGGGCAGGGCACACAATGGTAATATAATAGAAGAAATAGTTGGGGGAGGAAAGGGCTCCTATGAGGTAGGTACAGGATTCTCTGGCGTTATAGGGCACAAATTAGGGGAAGGACAATAGAACAAGGAGATGCCTAAAGAAGGCAGCATCTTTTACCATGTTTTCTGTTTGGTATAAAACTCTGATAGGTTTATTTAATGCCGCATCAAGAGTTCATCTTCCGATCCATCGTAACATTTTCTTGCATCTCTAGCATCTCAAACTTCCAGAGGCATCCTACTGTGGGGGACCATTGTTCATTTGGCTCTTTTAATGTCTATAATAAGATCCTTACCCCAAAAAATGCCTATGGTGAGGAATCAAGAGGATAGTTTACAAGGACATCCTGCCTTGCATCATTAGATTGGAGAAAATTGTATTTGACACATTTTTTCGAATTTTTGTTCCAATACTTCATCTGTTGTTGAGCTTTGTGCCGTCTTAGTAATGTTGTGAAAACCGTGCGCGTTTTTTCTATGACTTATGTATTTAGGAGTTTTCATGTACCTCTGCTTTTTTTATGCCTCTGAACACAGCTAGAGACATATTTTGTAGTGACTGATTACTGAACATGCTTATAAAGCATCTTTGGATCCTTAATTGATCTACGCTTGATCAGTATCTGGAGAAAAAACAGCTGCTTGAGACACCAGATGAACAGTTACGGCTGTTGCATGACGTTCCAAAAGTAGTTGCAGAAGAAATAGAAGTCGAAGTTGCACAAAAGGATATTCCATGTAATCTAGAACTAGGAAATGGTGGTTCAACGAGGCTCATCATTAATGGAGCTTCAGAAGCTCCTATTCACATTATTTCCGCAAATGGAACTGCCTCAACATTGAAGTCTCACAATAGAGATTTTGCAGGTACATCATTTATATATATTCATTCCTCCAGGTACCTCTCAAAAATGGTTAATGTCTTTTATCCTGTGTGCCACATTTCTGCATTTTTCATGACATTGGTCTTGTGTGGTGGGGCTTTTTTCTCTTCGGGGAGAGGGGTGCTATTTGAAATGAATCATCGGAAGTGACTGACGTATTGGGTAAGAAACAAATTAAGCAATGCATTACTGCCTTCTTAGTCAGATGGCTTTAGAAAGTCACTGGAAGATAGTTACTTTTATCCCTTTTGTTACTCCAGCACCATGACAATGAAAATGACCCCTTCTATTCTAAAGAGCATGCCTTGGATGACGTTGCACATTAAAAGATTCTAGTTTGATAATGAGACCCAATTCTACCCAATAGGATCCTAATATGGGACTTGACTTTTATAAAGTTCCAGTATCATTTCTTCTCCCCACCACTTCAGGTAGGATTTAGAGTATCATAAACTCCTCTTCTTAAGCCGTTGACGTCCTCGTCAAGGCCCATGAATCTCATAGTGGTAGTTACTACACTTGCTATGTCATTTGTAACACTCCAAGGAAGTGCTAGCATATGTGCACTTTAACTCCAAAATAACTTGTCAATGTTGTTTTTAAACTCCTCAGTGTTCATTATAAGGTTGAGTTATATTCATACGACCTCAATGGGAGACTAACTTCTCATAGAATTCAAGTCTCATTTCTTCTCCTCTTCCACTATCAGCGATATGGGGTATCGCTCAAAATGGAAAAAAAAAAAAAAAAAATAGGAGAGAGAGAGAGAGAGAGAGCTTTCCCACAATAAGCAGTGGTATGATGTTTTTGCCAAAATAACTTTTGTGGGGGGGAAAATTTACTTACATAGGAAATAAAAGTAATGGATAATAATTCAGAAATATGCTTACTTCTTTGCAGCAACCTACCATGTGGACACTTGTATCCCAGTTTTGTTGGGTGAGTGTCAAGAGTGAAGACTTTTATATAATAGTCAGGAAATTTACAGGTATACTCATCTTACGATTCCATAAGACAGGAGAAATAAGTGATCTAACTTCAGGGATGCACTATTCCCTTCATCCCCACTTTCACATTGTTAACCGTAAAGTGATAGCTACAAATATCCTGTTTTTTCTTGTTCCCTCCCCTCATATGCTGCTCTTCGATCTGAGAGGATCAGACTTTTAAATAGAGGGTTCTATTTTGTTGTATCTCACTCATCATCAAATACTGGGTTCTTTGATAAATGTAAAAACTAACTAACCTTCCCCTCACGAATCTTATAAGTTGCTCAACTTCTCATGATCTGTTGCAGAGTTTCCCAGCAATGCTGTTGAAGAGGAGCCATCACAGTTCATTAATGATGAGAGACAGCTTTCAAATAAAGAGGGGAATGAGAGTTGTGGCCAAATGGTGGAGAAACAGGTAATAGCATATCAAGTGATTGATCTGAGTGATGACGAGGAAAATGTTGAACCAAGTGTTGGCAAGCTACTTCCCGATGACCTGCTGGGAAGCTTGTCATGGCATTATTTAGATCCCCAAGGAGAGATACAGGGCCCCTTTTCTTTAGCATCCCTAAAACGTTGGAGTGACGCTGATTACTTTCTTCCCAATTTCAAGGTCTGGAGGATGGGTCAAAGCCAAGATGAAGCCGTATTATTGAAAGACGTTCTTCACCAGGTTTTTCCCGATTGATTGCAATAGAATAGATTTGGTAAACGTTAGTTCAGGGCTTAAGCTGTAAATTGCTGTCACTTGAGATGTCATTACCATGTAGGATAGGATTTCGAGGTTTCCAATCAACCCTTGTTAATTACAGACCGAAGAGTCTTTTCCAGTGGAACATTGGTTTCTTTTTTTCTTCTGAACCAAAGAGTTATATTATGGAGGTTTGTACAGCCAGTCAAAATTCATTATATTCGAGGGCAAGCTATCCGGTGGTCTGACACCAAACTTTCTTGACAAGGCCGCCCATTTTGCCACTAGATGGGCTCAGCGGTTCTGTCTGCGTGGAATCCATTAAGTTTCCATCTCGGATTGTCTACAAAGCACTTCCTGGTCTGCAGGATTTCTTCGTCAAATTGCCTTCCTGATGGAATTTCTTCTGGTTGATAGCCTCAAATAAAAATAATGAGTCCCCTTTGACCTCCATCTGAATCAACTACCGTGCCATTTAACATTCCATCTTCAGTTCGATTACTTGCTCATACGATAATAATTAAGTACAGCAGTACACTTGGTTTGTTGTTTTAGGGAAGTGACTACCATTTAGGATGCAATTTTTCCAGATTTCCGAATCAGATACTACAACGAAGACATTATTTGCGTGAGATTATTACTGAGGTTATGGAGGATTCTGGAATTTTAAATAACCTTACACTTTTATAAGTATTATTTAACTTCAACAAACACAACCATGACGCCTAAAAAAAACCATGACCTTCGAAAATCCTACTTATTTTCCCTTCTTTCGATAACAACCTTCTTCTGACTGCTGAGATTTCCGCTGCCAAATCAAGCAAGATGCAATGAACGGTTGAACTATTATGTCTATAAATCTTATGATGCTATAATCCTTCCTACTACCTTTGACAGGCTCCAACGCAATTCCATTCCCGTCTCATCTACCGTATGAAACAATTATTTGCTTCGGTAAAATAGAAAAAAAAAATATAAAACAAAGGGGCTCTGGTTTTATTACAGCCGTAGATGCACTAGCAAATTATTCGTTTTATTACAAAATTACGGTGAAAATCAGGGGATATCCCACTAGAGGAGAGCAAGAACCTGCGCACACAAAATAACAACCCCACGGCTAAAAAATAAACTTCTTTTAGGAAAATTTTACAATAATGGATTAAAAAAGGATGGAATATCATAGTCCTCCCTTTCTAACACCGATGAGAAGTATATGGTTCCACTAACAACAGGAACGAAGGTGCTAATAGTAATAGTGATTTCACACAATTACGAAACTCACAGTCCAAGGCATAAAAACGGAAAGAAAGGGGGGATGGAGGGGCAGTGGCTGGTGTCCAATCCATCGGTTAAGCAGGAGGGAATCAATGTTCCGTTTTCCATCCGGGCCCTTAGTGTACCATGATGATGCATACTCTCTATAAAGAACTTCCTGGTATCCGGGACAATATTCATTGACAAGCTCAGAAGTAGGGGATATTTTCACTTCCTTGGCAGGGTCATGAAATGTGGCGACTGAGAGCCGGGCTTCAGCACCATTAGTTATGGCCTTATGTTGAGCACTTCAAGCTGGAAACTCTCTATTTCAATTTCTCTATTTTAATTGACAAAAGGATTTCAGCAAATCGACTATATTAATGGTGTCAATGTAGCCATGTTCCTCAAGTTGGAACTTCCCATATAGTACAGCAGTGTTTCAAATGCTTATAAACTAGGGTGGAGAGACTGTATCTCTCCAATATATTTCAAATCTTGCAAAAAAAACTAACTCTGGAAATAGTGTAAGATCGGATTGTGTGGTAGAGCTCTCAATACAGACTTAGACTGAAAGAATTCAAGACTAATAGAGTTTCAGGTCCAGAAAAGCAAGAATTACAAAAATTGTTATCTAACTTAAACAGAACCAGTTCGATGGGACAGCTGTGCTTCTTATCATTAACTTGGTCTGTTGATGATTTAATAGTGAGTACACAAAGCGTTTGTACAATGTAATGAGTTTCGATATGGAAGGCACCAAGTGTAAGAGTGAAATGGCAGCGTGGAATCAACGAGTCTACAGCCAGATGCAAGAAAAGGATTTCTTTTCCACGATTCGTAGGGGCAAGAACTTTCATCGCTCTTTCTCTCCTCATTTGGCTTAACCCTCGTTTCGTCTCCCTTGTCTCCTTCTCGAGCTCTTTTTACTCCCTCAGACAACTACCTCCTCAACTGTGGCTCACCCACCGACTCTTTCTCGCAGATTCAACCAAACCCGGTTCGGATTCCCTCTCAGCAGGCCAATCCATTTCGGTCCTAAACCAAAACCCACCTCGAAATTCACCAGCAGTTCAGGCTACAAATTCAACATCAAGAAAAATGGGACACACTTGGTACGTTTCCATTTCTCTCCCTTTGTAGCTCGAGGTTTTGATTTAGGAGCAGATTTGGGTTTCGGTTTCGTTAATGCAATTGAAGCAGATACGTAAATAGGAGCAAATTTTTTGACAAAAGAAGTGCAATTCGAAGATAGGCTTTTCACCTTACAGGTTAAATATGCACTGATTATTTCCTTAATTTCGATCTAAGAGGAAGTTTCTGTTTCCTATGTACGAATTGTGTTTGTATGTGCCCATGCTATTCAAGATTGAGTGTTCTTGAGCTGTGTTCTTTTGTTAGGATATCTTAGGTTTTGGTAATTCCTGTTTATATCTGACGATTATTTCTGCATTGTCTTTCTTTATCATTTGTTCAGTATTTTGGTTACCAAATGGGTGATTATGCACTCAAAGTCACAGAGAAAGAACAAACAATCTATTGAAAATGCAAAGGGAAAATTTTACCACTCTTCTGCATTTTTAGAAATTCCTTTTAATTTTTCAAAAGAAAAAGGAAAATTCTGAGATGCAGCTGAGGAAATTTCCTGCCTAGCTTTGATTTGACACGAGATTGTGTTTCTTGGTTCTTCAAAGTGAATCATTATGCTCTTCTCCAAATGGGTTTTTGGTTTGTTGTCCCTACATAGTGAAATTTCCTGCCTAGCTTTGATTTACCACTCTTTCTGCATTGGTACTGGATGATTTTCATCTTGTATGCTGCTTGTGGACACAAGAATTTGCCTTTTCTAGTTAATTCCTATCAGTTTCTGGAAAAAGAAAATGTTCTGGTATGTGTATGAAGGCTTCATATCAGCAGCAATAATGATCTACTTTTCTTGACGTGAAATGACAGAAAACAGTTCAATAATTTTTTCATATTCCCAATAATCATCTATGGTGACAGTCATTATATCGTATCATAAACACCTCGTATTGACAATGTGGGGAGGACATATATGCCTACATGGTGTTAGTGTTACTTAATCATGAAAGAGGTTTTGGAGATAGCTATGTGGAATAAAAAGCAGGCTATGATACGCACCAGAGGTTTTGGAGACATCGATAACACGTTCTTAACAAACCAAGAAAAGAAAGAAACTGTAGAAAAATAACTCCTCTGATCTCATAATCTCGAAAATTTCTCTGAATATAGCTTTTGCATAAAGGATGAAGGCGAATAAAGTGATGTGATTAGATATCTAGAAACAAATTCTGCGATTATCAATTTCACCCTCATTGAAAAATCCTTGCTGGAAGGCTGATTTCTTAACCATTTATCACCTGTTTACAGCATTACTCCAACCTGGTGAGTTTAATTACACTTTCTGTGGTTTAGTCTCTCGTGGATAAATAGGCCTTCCAAAACGACACTCCCATACTTATCAGAATTACTATCAAATTAATGGAATCTTGCTTTATAATTAAAATATGAATAGTTTAACATAATAATCTCTTGAAAAAGTGTACTCTAGAAGTCTAGAACCTCGAAGTTCTTTGAATTTATTTTTCAATGATTGCATAGAATCTGTCAGCAGTATTATGGTGCTTCTGCATAAAAAATGTTTAAACAATAAATGGAAGAAGAAATAACTCGAAGTCCATATTGATTAGATCATTGTAAACTTGGAATGCATCTGTACTTAACTTGACATATGGATTGATTAATGTGTGCTCGGACTATCTAATTCATGCTTATGAAACCACCTGATTATGTTCATTCCTTTCTTTTTCTTTCTTATTGTTTCTGTATTTTTGAGTAGCAAGGTCTCCCATTAAGTTGTCTTCCAGTGTGCATTCTCAGTTTTTGGTATACACCTTGATCTCTTGGTGCAGATCATCTCCGTGCCTTCACAACATCGCTAATTCCTACTGGATGCAGTGTTTTCTTAGAAACATCTTCAGTTGGTCATTGTCATTGTGCTAAATTATTAGATTGATATGTACGAATAATTCCCATCTGCCCTCCTCGCTGAGAAAGGCCATTGGGCCTTACATTACTCTTTGTGGACGTTGAAGAACTGCAACTCGAAAAATTATTCTTATCTAATTTGCGTATTGTTTGTGTTGATATAACATGAAAGGGGTCTCCTTTCATACTAATTGACCCGACTAATTGACCAACAAGAATGAAGCATTTGTAGAAAGGTCTTACCTAGAGCTTCGGTCTGACGACGGCGACTACGGTGAAATCGACGAACTGGTCTTTCGTGGGAGAGAGCTTCGGTCTGAGGAGAGAGCTGGTCTCATCTTGCGCCACTACTCCTTTATCAAACTCCTATCTTCCTCTCGCTTCGTCTCCTCCTTCAACAGCCTTGCCCCCCCCCCCCCACCACCGCCATCAAAGTCCCCACGGCCACATCCGAAACCCCATCACCACATTCTCCGAAACCAGAACCCATACTCACTTCTCAAGGAGGACCCAATCGAAACGTGTTCCTCCCTCTGAGTCAAGACCTTTTCATCCCCACGCAACATATCCTTCCCCAACCTCACCGACTTCCTCTCCAAGCTCGACCTCTGGGTCCTCGCCTACCAACGCTCCTGCGCTCAAGTGACCGGCACGTTCCCTCCCCGCAACGCCATCAACTCCCATGTCCTCGCCGACCTCAACTCCCTCCGAAACGCCGTCGTCCGCGGCCAATTATCGTGGAACAAGAAGATCCAGCAGTATATTCGGCACCACGACAGTGTGAATGCAAGCTCCCAGTCCAAGAAAGGACTTCGTGGAGCTTGCGTTTCGATATCATTCGCAGGATGGGGATTTCGTTGCGCGCGGGCGGAATGAGGAGAGGGGGGAGCGGGATTTCAAGTTTTTGGAATCGCAGCATTTCAAATTTTTGGCGGAATGGCCCGGTCTAAATTTACAAATGGACCGGCCGGTCGAAAGAGAAATGCCTCCCACAAGGAAATGCTGGGCCCCAGCTCCACGTCAGCCAGCGGGACGGGAGCGGGATGCCCATCATTTCCCATTGATCATTGTCGAGAAGTTGGAGGCCTCCGACGTCGTCTTGAATGAGAAGAGTGATGGCGCCCATATCGGAATGGGGTTGCAAACCCAGGGTAAGATCCGGCTGAGGGCAGGGAGGGTAATAACTGATGGTAATGTTCTGGAAAAGCTCACCCATCGCTTCTTCGATGCACGACGAGCTCAGGCCTAGGCTCTCGGAAATCAAGCCCATTACCTTCTGAGCCAGAGCCTTCATCTGGTCGGCGTACCTGTCCACGATTTCCCTGTAATCGGGAGGGAAGTGGGGCCAGAGAGAGGGGTTGCGTCGAGAGAGTAGAAAAGTGTGGTGGTCAAAGTAGTCTTTCCAGTCCAAGACGACGTTGTCCTCGTTACGTGGATTGTCTTTGTCGAGCAGGAGCATTCGGGAGCCGTAGCCTTGGGAGGCGAAGGAGCTTGGGTCGCACGAGTATTTGAGCTTGTCGGGGATGGGACATTGTTCGAAGAAGGTGAGGCCCACCGTCTTGATGTGGGCCAGCAGGCTGGTGGGGACGCTGTGGTTGGTGACAAGGCCCCCCATTCAAAGTCAAATAGGTCGATTACGGGAGGGATATTCGAGGTGTCGGATGATGTGGTGGAAGCATTGAATTGAGGCCGTTGATGAGGGAGTTGGATGTATTGAGGCGGAACCTGTGAGAGACCGGCTTCGGCTAAGGCCTGCACCCTAATCGTCGTGGGATCGTTGCCTACTTCCATTTCGGGTTCAAATCGAACCCCACCGCGAAGACCCCAGAGAGAAGAGACAGGACGGCGTGGAAATGAAATGAGAAGGAGTTGCCGTCCAAAATCAAAGTGGCTATAGCTCAAAAAAAACACTTAAGTATAACCCGGAGTAGAAAAAAGTCCCCCCTATTGGATACGATTTTGCTGTGGGCGCAGTTCGTATTCAAAGAGTTAATGGTTTTAGGGACCTTATATTGTCGTTAACCCGTTGATTTCCTTCAAAAGCAGGAAGTCAGGCCACAGAAACAGAGTATTGTTCCTGGCCTCCTCCTTACCATAGTTACCCGAACTGCATCGCCATATATCTTGTCGACTGTAGAAGTCACCCTTTGCTATTGGACGGAGAGATTCAAATCAAAACCCACGAACCAAGCTAGAGAAGAGCAATGTCACCTGCAGCCAGTGCCTTTGTCTCATCTTACTCTTCCTTCACTCTTTTCTCTCTCACCTCATCATCATCCACTTCAAGAACTCTCATTTTAGTTGCTAACAGAGAAACCCTCCTACGCTTGCCTTCGTTTTCTTGTAGTCATATGAGGCCCAACCCCATAATTCGATCGGCCTTATCCATTGAGAAGGAAACCCCAGAGACCTGGCGGCCCCACACTTTCCTCCGTCAATCAGACGACGATGACACCGGTCTCTCCTCTTCATCGTCTTTCGTGCGAGCCCGCTTCGAGAAGATGATAAGAGACGCACAGGACAGCGTTTGCGAGGCGATAGAGGCAGTCGACGGAACAGCCACGTTCAAGGAGGACGTTTGGTCGAGGCCTGGCGGTGGCGGGGGCATCAGCAGGGTTCTCCAAGACGGTACGGTTTGGGAGAAGGCCGGGGTTAATGTCTCCCTTGTCTATGGATTCATGCCACTCGAAGCTTATCGTGCAGCCAAAGCCGCCACCGATGACCAGAAAAAGCCCGGTCCCGTTCCCTTCTTCGCCACTGGAATTAACTCTGTAATTGAAACATTTATGTCGCCTTTTGAATACAATTCCTTCCTAAGCCTCATATTTATAGAATAAGAAAATGTCTGAATTTCTCTGTTGTGTTTCAGGTTTTACATCCAAAGAACCCGTTTGCACCCACACTGCATTTTAATTATCGGTATTTTGAGACTGACGCTCCCGAAGGTAAACCTTTATGGCTAAATGGTAATATTTTAGGTTTGCAGGCATGATGATCAATTGCTTTCAAAATGCAAAATAGACCTTCACCTATAGAGCACTTTGTAGAGATATAAGATGGAGGGTTAACAATTATTTTTTGGTGAGTAACATGAAGATGGAAAAATTGCATCATTTCCTTTGCTATGAATGTTTTTTTCTTTTATGGTTATTTCTTGCACTAGGTTGGGTCCTCTTGGTCTCCAAATTAAATCAAACTGTTGATATGAATTTCAGACCGCCCTTTTTGAGTTTTGATTGGAGAGATTGACTTATGGATTAGGCACTTCGATTTTACTTGAAAATAGATAAACACTTCAATTCCAATGTCAACTGACCAATGAGTTCCTTGAAAAAGTGAACTAACTAGCATCAGCAAATTTATTCTGCAAGGTTTCATCATTAAATTATACCAAGCTCTTGAGGTTGCTTTTTGTATTTTGCTGCGTTATTTTCCTTATCATAATTGGTATCAGAAGTTAATTTCGATAGGAACTTAGTTTGAAAAAGTATTTTTTTACTCTATAATGGCACACAATAGTTATAAGGGGTACCTCAGTTATATGGACTACAAATGTCAGGATTGTTATTTGTCAACATAAGATATAAGTCACTTTCATTTCCCCAGACATTGAGGGAGCATAATCTACCCTATTGATATTATGCACGAGGTATATTGTATGAAGCAAATATCTGTGCCTCTTTAGCTTACCTCCCATATCTGAAAACTGGCATGCATGTTTGTTTCATTGGCCATAAATATTCATAACCAGTACCACGATATTTTGTATTGTCTGTTGATCTTTTAATGTCACTTCATCTAGATGCTCCGGGGGCACCAAGACAGTGGTGGTTTGGTGGCGGAACTGATTTGACTCCTGCTTATATCTTTGCGGAGGATGTCAAGCATTTCCATTTGGTATTTGTTTGAGACACATTACATTCATTTCCTTTGTTTCGAATATTGGGTGGCAATTATAACGAATTATAGTTTTTCTTATGCCATAAGATTCAAAAACTTTGAACAGTTGGTCTGTTTTGAATGAATTTCTAAGGGAAGATGGTTTGGCTTTCTAATGGGAGAAAAGTGGGTTAGAAGGTAAAGGAAGAAGACGTTGAGGCGTTTTGCATAAGTTAGATTCATTTGCATGAAGGTATCAATTTATCACCTCCAGATTTAGAACATGATTGACATTCCCTTGTGCATCTATATGTTGTTTAGGGTTGTGTGGAGTACAAGGTTAGTTCTGGTCCCTACATTTAGTGTTTTTTGTGTTATCATGAATTGTATAGTTTTTTTTAACTAGAGTTAAATAAGGTTGACTCTACTTCAAGTATATGTTTACTACGTGATTAACATAGTAAATTAATTGCAAGATAGTGCTCACTGCAATTATTTTTCATGGAGAGATCCAAAGATGTGTCCATATGGACGAACGGTGATATGGCAACTCCGAGTAATGCACGAGCAGAATAGTGATGAAGAAACTCCTTGGGAATCAATTCAAAGACTGCTCCGACAACAAAATAAGAACATGGAAGTCATAAGTGCACAACTTCAAGAGGAGATCGATGTCATGGATTCACAACACCGATTAGCCATTGAGGCAATGACTAATGAACAACGAGCCAAAATTGAGGTCATGACTACAGAACATCGGTGTGAGATTCAACTGGATAGAAAGAAGGTCGAGGTCCAGATTATGGGTTATAAGGGTGCATTGGTTTTCAGCTAGAGCATTTTTGGTGGATTTTTGGTTGCTCAACTATATAGTTCTAGAATGTGTAGTCATTTCAAACACATGTTACCGGCATGAGATGTCTCTGTTGGTACTAGCACGGTGTTTTTTTGTTGGCTCATTAGTCACTTAGTTTGTGACTGTGTAATCTCTTTGTAGTTGTATTGTATTATGGCAAGGATATGTATTATTATAAGGATGTATATTATTATAAGGATGTGTACTTTCCTTTTGTTCAATGAATTGTTGGTTGTGTTATACACTTATCAGTATTACGTGTCATTATTTGAATCATACTTGCTTATATTGCACAAATGAGTAGACAAAAAAACTGGACATTATGTTCCAACATAGATTCCACAAAATGGTTCTCATTACCTGCATATATGGTCATTTATTTCAATCACAAAATGCAAAGCTATATGAACATTATGTTTCAACCACAAAATGAACAATATATTTCAAATCACCTGCTTATATTCCAGTACAAGTCATTTAAGTAGTGGATGTCCTAAATGAAAAGCATATGTCACTTTCCAACAAAACAATGGTTGTCCAACTCTAAAACAACTACATTTGAGCACATATCAGAAAATATATAACACATGGGCAGAAGATAGACAAAAAAATGATGCACATGTCCATTACAACAACCAAAAGCAACCACATGTCCAATACAACAAAATATATCAAAAGCATCTACAAAATGTATCAAAAGTTCCCAACACTACAGCTGTCATCAGGGTTTCTTCCCTTTATCCTTTGCCCTCAATCTATCTTCAGTTGGAGCATTTCTCTTCCCCTTCCCCTTATCTCGCGGTCCATAGCCCGGAGGGTGGTCTAATACTCTGAATTGCACACCAATGGCACCAGGTGGCCCCCAAGAACATCTCACCCCTGGTTCGGATTCTAGCTCAGCTTGGTCAATCACAACAAGCTAGGACAATCACAACAAATGGTATGCTTCTACTGCTAACTTGCGAACTCACTCCCTCATGCAATCTGACAAGCAGAGATTGTCGTGCTATCCAGCCTTCTGGTCATTGACGGTGGCTGTGTTGAACACCTCCTCATGGGGCGTGTCTCAGCTGCTGCCATAGTTGAGGGCTCTACCACATCTGAAGGCTCTCTATACGACACCTAAGCTTGAGCCCCTTTCTTCTTGGATTTCTGAAAAACATGAACAATTGTGCGTTAGGCAACATACATTATATTATATTCCAGAATTGATAAGAATGCTTACTGATGCGAACTTCGGTAGGAGCTGTGATAGTCTTCGGCTCCGAGTAAGCTGCATCATCAATTAGAGTAATTAGTTATCAAAAGTGTCATGACAAATACAAATTGAGCTAAGACATGTCATTACCGGTACAGATCGTCCCTCGGCAGTGGACTGCGAGAGTATTTCTTCATCTACCAACTCTAGTGTTCGCCTAATCGAGAGCTGCAATATCGATATATGTTAGTGATGCGTAATAAACAATTTCATGTGGTACGTATGCAATGTGATTAAAATGTTCACCTGTCTTATAGTGCGAGTAGTTGGAATATTCTCAGAGGGTGGGAGTCCACTATCAAATGGTGATGCCGGGGCATTAGTCACACTACCTCTACTCTGTGTTGCTCTTCTTCGATTGAGTCTTGGACAAGTTCGCTTATTAAGGTCCGATTGTTTGCACTCAGAGCAAACAATTCCATTTTGACGCCTTGGAATCCTTCCACTCGACGATGTTGGCTCCTTCAGTCCTCTCTTCCTCACTTTCCTAGGCCTACCAGGTTGAGCCCTTGATGGTGAGGGCTCCATCGGTTCATATGAAGTATGCTGCCACTGATCTTCAAAAGGCACTGGGTAGATGATGGGTGCATATGCCTTCCGGTACACCTCAACAGTGTAATACCAATCAACAAAGTCCTCCGGGTTTCTATCATCATATACTATGGCAGAAAATCCATGGTCGCATGGTATGCCAGTCATATCCCACTTTCTACATGAGCAAGTACACCTTTGAAGATTCACCACGAATTGCCCCAGATGGCACTCAACCTCGAAGAACCCATCTCCAGCGTATGTTGGGAGACAATAGCATGCCTCCAGACCGATCTCCTCGAGCTTCTCCATGATCCGTGGGCATAATCGCCCATTATCCCCTCCATCTTCTTTTGGTATCTCCTCATGAGTTTCTTCCTTATCATCTCTATCATGGTGATAATCGGCTTATCCCAAGCTGCCAAAACGTACGAGTTAAAGCTCTCAATAAGTTGTTGATGACCATGTCGCTCTTACTATGCGTGTGAAACCATGATCTCGTCCATACGCTTGGATCCACTTCTAAAATCAATCAAAAGTCCAGACATGGACCAACCTCTAAAAGTAATCGAAAGGAAGAAACAAACACAGATAATGACAACACCAAGGGACCACAACTTACTTGTCGACCACCATTGTAAAGCAGAATAAAATAGTTCATTTTTTAATACTACATCACAATCAAGACCCCGAAATAAACCTATATAAATACACATGTCATACGAGCAATCAAATGTTCAAACAAAGCACACTCGACAAGCACTCAGAAAAACCTAACTTGGTGAACATCCATCTTCATTCAGCTTAATCAACCCAATCAGAATAATCAATGCAAGCTCAACTACAGAAAATAAGAAATGGATTCAAGGGGATCAAGGTATACTGTATACGGTTCAAAATCTCCAGCGTCGTCCTCCTCTAGGGCTTCGTTCGAAACGCACTCCAACTCAGCTCAATCAATGGTCTTTCGATGTTCAACGGCGATTGGGTCAATTAATTAGAGATTGGGTGTTAGGGTTCACACACAAGGCTTTCGGGTGGCTTTTGGATGTCTGAGGTAAAATGACGGCAAAAAAATGGGGTAGGGTAGTTAGGGTTCTCAAGGGCAGACGAGAGTCATTTGGTTCTCACTTACGAAGGGCAATTCGGGAAAGACAGGTGGGCTTCCAGCATGTGTGACGCACGTGATGTCGAATTCCGTCAAGTTTAATGGGAAATCTGACTGTGAGTGAACATTGCAGATGTTTCATACTTAGAAGATGTAAATCGCAGTTTTGAAGTCAGGGGGCGCAAATGTAATTGACACAAACTGATGGGGTAAACAATGAAATTTCCCTTTTTTTAGATATAAAGTAAAGTTGGGGCAGCATATAAAAAAATACATAATTTTATGAAAATAACTCTTCCGTCTCCCTCTCGGTTGTCCCCTGCTGCAAATTTGATTGTTGCCATTCCCCACAGGCTGGTGGCAAGAGCTCCAGCACCTCCCATTATTCACTTCTATGATCTATCAGACAATTAGCAAAGATCAGAGAAACTCTAATACACTTTTTTGAACCGGAGCTATTGTCATATTTTTCAATACAGTCGTTCAGTAACTTCATCGCGTACTTACCTCCCCTCGCTCCTTTCACAGTTTGATCTCAGCTGCTTCCTCATATATAGTACGTCCTTCTGTGAGTTTCTCTTCTTTCTCATTTTCTTTTCCCCATAGAACCGCATACAAACCGAAAACTATTAACGTACCTCCTACGGTGCTGGAAATGCTCAAAAGTAGGGGAAAAAAACAGAAATAAGTTGTCATTTGGTGAAATCAACCAGAAAAAAGCTAAGTAGGTCCTTTCTTCTTCTTCTTCATTTTCAGAGTAGAATTGGAGTGAACCAAGCAAGTGAATGTACATATACCTTCCCAAGTGGAGAGATTCTCCTAAGACGAGTAGTCCTATTATAGCCACAATTATCGTGCACAGCGGTCTAAACGCGGTCATGAAAACTGGACCTTTTCTTCTTGAAACCAATATCTGAATGTAATACGTAATTCCATATATCACAATTCCCTACACAATGTCACATTTTTAAATCATCTTCAGTAACTTACAATAATTTCTTAAAATATAAAATAGCGTATATTTTATTTTAGAGAAATTTAAATTACTGGCCGGATTTTATGAGATTTTTAAAAAAAAAACTATCTTTAAGACATACTATTCTCATCTAATTCTAATGAAATTGATGATGTGTCATGTCACTTGTCAATATATGGTCACATGTCATGCTACTTCTGTTAAAAAAATAAAAATGATAATTTTTTTATTGATTTAATATTTTTTATACTTAATTCATGACTGTTATTTTTTATGTATAATTTTAATTATATTTTTTATTCACATGTCATGCTACTTGTGTTAAAAAAATAAAAATGATAATTTTTTTATTGATTTAATATTTTTTATACTTAATTCATGACTGTTATTTTTTATGTATAATTTTAATTATATTTTTTATTTATTTTAAAAACACTTGGCATACCACATCATCAATTTAGTTAGAAATTTAGATGAAAATGTGACCGAGAGAGTAATACTACAAGTATGGTCTAAATTATCTATCAATTCTAAAAACTCATGTATTTAAAATCCCATAAAATTTCAGTGACTTTTAAACTTTTCTTTATTTTAAAAGGTTATCTAGACTTGAAAAGTGCACTTATCATTCCACCAAAATTTTAGACCCCTTAACTGACTTAAATGTTTTGATAGGGGACTGCACATTCACATTAAGTGAAAAAGAAGCTTGATAAAATACTTTGGTTGTCCTGTGCAGGGGGTTATCGACTTTATCAAAAATTAAGTTATAGATGTATCATAGTATCCGACAAAAATGGATAAGGTTGAAGAGCTTACACTATAAACAGGTGCAAGAAGAGTGATGTCCCATGACAACCTCCAAGATGAGGGTTTATGGTCAAGAATTGCTGCCATGATAGTTGAGAGTATTGCCCCTGATAAGCACGTCAATGATGTAAGAGTTATTGGTGCTGGGTACTTGTTAATTGTGGCAGTCTGCATCAATCGTCGAATAGTAGTTAATATATATATATATATATATCTTTACAAAATTAACTACAAAGAAAATCCAGCTTGCTCAGGATCGAATTATCATTATGTAATATTGATATTTATTATTTGAATCACCTGTAAGACATAGAATACTGATAACGAGAGGTTGGAAATGATGAGCATGAAGGAGCCTTTTAACCAGGTTTTGTCCAACATCACTTTTGAGGAGAGTACTGTTTGATGCGAGCGTTGCGTATGGGGTGATATCACAACAATACCCTTGTACAGGGTCATGAGGGTAGCACCGCCACATGCAACAACTGTTCCGACCACCATTGCTTGCGCGCCACGTCGGGAAATGTCTACTTTCTCCATCCTGATTGCATTAATTAGCATAATTTTAAGGTCTCAGAAAAAATGCTCAGCAGGCGTCAATTATTGCATTTGAGTCTCTTCCTTGATTGCTTGCGTAAACTTGCAACCAAATTAAAGCATTATCATCGTCCAGTTCGTGTCTGACTTGGATTAGATTTTTCGATAGGCTTGACATGACTCCCTCTCTCTTCTCAAATGCACACACAAAAGGATATAGTCAGTATTTATTGAAAGACACGTACCTGCACAAAACTGCTGAGAGAAAGGTAAACGATGGAATTAAGTTGCTCATAGCAGAAGCAAAAGTTGACGAAGTATATTCTAGTCCTGCATAATACAATGTCCTCCCCAACACAGCCCTTGTTGAGCAGGGACAAATTAAGAATTAAGTCAGAAACATTTTGCATACTATTTGGTAACTACAAGGGGGAAAAAAAGGGTGGCCTTGGACCGTCCATGTCTATTTACTCACCCAAGCAAACCCAAGAACAGGATATCTCGCAAAATCGACATGCTAATTCTGTTGGCATTATCCCTGCGACAGAAATACTTAATTGTCAGTGCCAATTCGAGCTAGTTAATACGACTTTACATTAGCCTTTCACTCAGGAGGGACAACTATTTTCAATCCCTGTGTTCACATGCACGCTGATCCTTTCTTTCCTGCCGAATCCCGTCTTAACTCTATTTTAGAAGTCACAAAAAATATGACCTGGCATTTAATATCCTAAAGGTCTAAGCAAGTTTAAACCACAAACGCATAAACGAAAAAGAAACTGATTAAATCCTATTAAAAATCGACTGTACTTGTGAAAATGATTAAATGTTGACCTATAATTTATCTAAAATAACATGTTAAACAGTTACTGAATATCAAACGTTGATTAGTAATATTGCATATCTAGAAACTGATTTTAGATAGCCTTTTTATAATGCAGAGTAAATAGATGGAAAGTTCTTAAATTAATCTTTTAAAATTACGAAGTCTCATTTTAGACTGTTTTGAACTTTTATTTCTATTGAGTCTCTGGAAGAACATGTTACATAATTAGCACCGCGAGCAACAGCAAATTAAAGGACGATTAACAGAGAAGGGGAGGGGGACATCCAACCTTTCGTAAAGTAGTGCAAGAACGGCAGTAGCGACTGTTCCCAAAGCATGTCCGTAGGCCACAAGCACATAACGACTGATGCCTTTATCCAGGGAGACCTTTGAGACTATGTTGAATCCAGCGAAGCAAAAATTGGCAGCTAGACAGAGGATATATGGACCTAATACTTCAGTGAACCTGTCTCTTCTACTTCTCTCTCCCCGTCTCCCTGTCCCTTCTTGTTGCTCCATCTCTCTTTACATTAGGCATACTTCCAAAAACTGCTCTCCTTTTAAATCGAGCTTTGTTGTGCAATAAACGATAAAAATAAGAGATTACTACTCCCACTACAATTCCTAAACTGCTACACGTATCCATATCGACTTGCACTAAGAGTTACATAGAATTATGACTAGGTTAAGAGCTTAAGGAGACTTCAGTGCTTTATGACTAGGTTAAGATCCTAAAGAGTTGTTAGTGCTGTATGACTAGACCAGTGAGCCGGAATGTAGCAAGATACTATAGCTTCACAACCAAATTGGCACCCCCAACAGACGTCCTCTGCACCTGGATGGTATGTGCAGTGGCGGATCCAGGAATGTAATGGAAGGGGGGCAAACTCTTAATGAAAAATGACAAAAAAAAATTTTTACTATGTAATGCAAAAAAATGTCTTAAAAGTTAAAAAAAAAAAGAATCCTAGAAAGACTAACACGAGGACTGAAATATTTACCACTTTGTGTGAATAAAAATAACATGATCTCGCAACAGATTTATTTTTCAAACAAGAAGAAACTAAAATTAAAACTAGCAAAATTTCTATAAATTCCATATTGCACTACATAGTAGAATAATGAATAAAAGCTAAGAAAAAATTATCAATTGAAAGGAACTAAGCACATAACATTTTTGAATTGAAGGCCTACATGACAATTCAAAGATACTAAGACCTAATAGCAAATTAAAAGGAACTAAGTATATTATAAGCTTATTAAGACAATTCTACTAGGAAAATGAAACATAGCTTAAATATTCAAAAGCACAGATCAAGTACTTATAGGAAATAAAAAGAGCAAAAAACGATGGTCTCCTTCTAATCTTGATGAGTAAGATAGCCCAATTCTCCTCTTGCCTTCTATAAGCCCCAAAAGATCAAATCGTGTTTCCCTTTTTATTTACACGAATCAGAATTCAGAAATTTGATTCGAGTTTGTATGTGAGTGATTGTATTGACTGTATCTAGGTTTTTACAACAAATATCTTCTGCTTAGAAAGATTGCAAATTCAATAATTCTCTATCAGTACTTTATTCATCAAAATTTCATCACATGAATTCAATTAAAATTTCATCACAAATTCATGAATTTTCTATCCGGTTCACAATATATTCAATAATCCTAATCTACTAATTAAATTTCATCACAAATTCATGAATTCTCTATCCGGTTCACAATAAATTCAATAATCCTAATCTGCTAATTAAATTTCATCACATAATTCATCAAAATTTAAAATAAATTTCATCACTAATTGAAAAATAAACAGAGTTACAAAGAGACTTGAGTTGAGAGAGTACTTGGAGGCTGGAGAGAGAGAGCTGGAGATGGAGAGAGAGAAAGAGTTGTGGTCCTGTGGAGGAGGAGAGAGGGACGGAGAGGGAGAGGGAGAGCTCAGCCGGCATTCTGTCGACTGTGGAGGTCCGGAGGAGGAGAGGCAGTCGGTAGAGTGATAGAGGACTAGAGGCTGGCGTTCTGTGGAGGTAGAGTGAGAGGAGAGAGAGAGACGGAGGCTAGCATCGGGAGGTGGGGAGCAGAGTGAGAGAGGTTGGGCTGTGGGCGTCAGGGAGAAAAGGGGGGAAATTGAAGTTGTTATAGAGGGAGGGGAGGATGGCGCCGAATTAACCAAAAAAAAAGCCAAGGTGAAATGCGTATTTTACCCTCTGTTGATTTTTTTTAAAAAAAATTAGACCTGTTAGGCTGGCCTGGGCGCCTGGGTTTGAAGGGGGCAGCCCATATAAAAAAATCCAAAAAAAAAAAAAAATTTAAGAGATTTTTCAGGCAATGGGGGGCGGCTGCCCCCCATTACCAGCTGGATCCGCCTGTGGGTATGTGGGTTGTGAAGTCCCCACTTGGTCAGAGTCTCTCGTTGGTAAGAAGAAGCGAGAAAAAAAAATTGGCACCCCCAAGCTAGTGGGCCGAGGAGGATCAAGATTGTTCTATTGCAGAACATCACGAGTCACTACTAATTTGGTTTTTTTTCTAAGAAAAAAAAAATTGCTTGCTCGTTATGACTTGGGGAATGAGGTTTCTTTTTAAGGCAAATTTGAGCGCAAGACCAAGCCTGCCGTAGTCAGATCCACCCTCCTGGGGAGGAGGTGTGACTTGCGTATTGAGAATGAGCGAATGCTAGGGGGAGGATGTTCGGTTGTGTTGTTTTTTTAAGAATTTTTTGTGTTTTGAAATTTTTTAAGTGATGTTAATTTTATTAGTATACGTGTTATACTTATTTTTATGTGGTGTTAAAAATAATATCTTGTTGTAAAAAATTTTGTATTGTGAAGATTCAAAAAAATACTCAGGATTTTTTTTTAACGGATCATATTCTTAGATAATAGCCCCTGTAACAGACATGGATGAGGAACCAAAATGAGATGACGCGTCAACCTGGTCTCGATGACGATCAGCAATCATAGCTTGAGGTACGCCTAAATTAACAGCAGGTTGGGATTCGGTCGGCAGTTGTTTTCTCTACTAAATCAAGCAGTTCAATCTCGCGTGAACCTCGACGAAGTAACAGTATAGTTTCCAATGGCCACATCACGAAAAAGAATAGCTCTCAAAGATGGACCAATTCAAGAGGCCTTTTATATAGAACAAAAAAACGAGGCGTAGATGGAAAGCACACCAAGAAGAGCAATTTACGGGCCAGTTCACTGGTGGACGTAACCAGTGGAAACAAAACCAACATAGACCAAATTTTTATTTAAGAAGCACAAGTGCATTATCAGAAATGAGATGCACAACCATCTGTAACAATGAAGACCTCATAACATGACTAAACGCTCGTGGATCAACTGAGACAATATAAATTCTATTACAAACCCTAAACAAAAAAGCGAATCTCACATGTAAAGATAACTAAGAACATGCAAGAAGATGGTAGCTCGCCCAAGATTAGGGTAGGCCAAGCAGTTAGGACTAAATTAAGCAATGATCTTTTCAACAATAAACCTTCGAATCATCATGCCCAGAAGAAACATGTAAAACATTGTCAATGACGACCGATGCATCCTAACAAAAGCTAAGTCACACCCGAATTCTGAAAAACACAACAAAGGCGCATAAGGTGCTTCACTCTCTCATTGTCTTCGATTAAAAAAAAGGAAATAAGAAAAAAGCCTCCAGCTCAGATGAAGGTATCGCATGGGTTGAACAGGACTTTAATGATGAGAGCTACTACTCGAGAATGTGTTTCAAATCACTTCTTCTTTTCTCCAGCTCCACCAGATCTACAAGCAAAATTCCCACCAAAGAAAATAAGAAATTGTGGCTGAAAATCCGCATCTCAAACTATTAGAGTATTATACAAGAGTATCGAATAAATGCAGTCTTTCAAACAAGACTGGAGTATGTGGAAAAAGAATTTTGATTAACACTCGCTCGTCTGGGAAGATTTACCTCATCTTGCGGAGGACATTGGACATCTCCTCACGCTTCCTCTTTGCCCTCTTGTGCGTGCCAAGCTTTCTTTTAGCAACTTTGAGCGCGCGCTTGTCCTTTCCAACCTTAAGAAGCTCGGTGATCCTCTTCTCATATGGGGCAAATCCAGCGACTTCCCTGATCAAGTTCCTCACAAAGTGGACTCGTTTACTTGTTTTCTGCACGCATAATGAAGAGAGAGAGAGAGAGAGAGAGATCTAAATCATAGTGGAACTTAAAATTCTAATCATAATAGAAAACAGTCTAAACCATGTAGAATAGCAAATACAAGCAAAACATAATTGATTGGGCACACTCCCCCACTAAAATCTAGAAAAATAATTGTAGATCCTAAAATCAATGCATTTTTCAACCTAAGAATTCCCAAATATTTAACACGACTTGAAGTAACAAAAATAAAGATGTGCTCTCCATAAAAATATTCACGGTACAGTAATAACTTACTCCTTTGCGATCAGAAGGACGTGGAGCCAATTCTTTCTTGGTGACAATGTGGCCTTTATTCAAGCCCACAAAGAGGCCGGTATTTGGCTGTTTTGGAGCCATTAACTGCTTAGAAAAATCACAACTCAGTTAAGAGCACCTACCATACAAGTGCAATGAAAACAAATTCACAACCACACAAGCAGACAAGAATCAGAAGAATATCCGAATTTTGAATTTGAGATATAAAATTCTAAGGGTTCATTTAACTATGATCAACAATAAAATTTGTTTGTTGTGGACATTTTATTGATGCTGTTTAACTATCAAATGTAATGTTTGGTCTAAACATAAAACTACACAAGCACTATGGAGATTCACGTGTTTAGAACCGGCGGTACAGCTCTCCAAAACAAAATTAACTCTTTTTTGCTCAGAAAAAAATTGAAGTCCTTGACTAAATACTAACAAAACTGAGTTGGATTATCATAATCATAGATCTCAGCAACAAACAAGCAGTAAACATATTACTAAATAATTGATCCTACCCAAAACTACATCCCGCACGATATTATATTGAACCAAAAAACCACACGTTTAGACGGCTTTCAGATTTATCACGCAATAACTCCTTTTGTACATAAATATTAGGAGACAAGCGCAGGCTCACGTAGGCAAAAACACTTGGATTGTAAACTCCACAATAAGCTATCATATATGCAAATAAGCACTCCATATACACCTTACAACGTAACCGATATATATATATACACACACACACACACATGCATACATACATACATACATTTCACGTACACAGATGCCTAACCCTGTTCAATTTCAGCTAAAAAAGTTTGGAAATCTAGGGCTTTTAACACGCGGCGGAAATTTGAATTACAGAAAAGCGCTAATAGTGCCTCAAAATCGAAAATTCTAAATTGTTTTACCTCTTTTCTTAGCAGCAAAGGCAGAGAAACATACATATTAAGTTCACAGAATTATGTACTGGAAAGAGCTATTCGAAGCGATGGAGGACTAAGGTTTCGTTACCTTCGGCTGAGCGCTTCGACCCTCAGAGGCGGTGGTAGTCTAAGAAAATAAAAACTAGGGTTATGGTTTGCGATGACCTTTATATCCGAGCTTGGGAAGAGAAAAAAAAAACAAATCGGTGAAAGAGCAAGAGCAATTTAGTCAATAATGCGTCCATTGGTTGGAGATAGTGGGCCGGCCCAAGATCCAACTGACCTTATGCTTAGAGCAGTCACGTGAGGTAGCTCAGCTTTCGGCCCAGAATTTCGCATTAGGCCTCCCTTTTTTTTTCTCCTAAGAATTTGGCGTTTGTATTTATTTCGGTAAAATCTACTCTCTTTTTTGGGTCTCCTGCGGAATAACTAGTCTAGCAAATATAAATAACGATTGCTACAGATCATACATAAATCAAAACCTGCCTAATTAAAAAAATTCAAAACCATTTAAAATATGATTAATCCAATCTGGTGGTGTGGCAAGACATTGTTTGTAAATACAGTATATAGACTAAAGGAGCAGGGGGTGGGGGCGGGTGGCCAGGCGTGGCCCCTCTGGCTCCGCCAATGCATTATAAGTATAATCCCACGCGGGCTTTGACTTGCAGGTATATCCCGTTACCTTTTCTCTCTTCCTTTTCTTGGTTAGAATTAAATTTGAGCAATTCCTAATAATATTTCAGCTCAGCACAACCCACATCCCTACAAGATATTATAACCGATATATAAATCATGTGGCAGCAATGAAACTCCATGACGTTCACGATTTCACTGATCTGTGTTTCAGTAAAGAGTGTTAGTTTGTTCTTCTTTTTCCTTTGTTTTAGGGCGTTGAAATCTCTATTTTCAGGATAAATACCTTAGCCGGGAACTTGGACCTTTTTTAGTTTTTCTTCCTTTGCTGTTCTATCATCTTGTTGGACACAAATTGTGATTTTCTAGATCTAAAGTGCGTAGAAATCTCCGTATGGTAGAGACCCAATGCAGTTCCTGTGCTAAGGATCAGTTTCTCTTTGTCCACTTTTCATCTTGACCCGTCTGAGGGAGACGGAGTCGAACTCCTTCCTTATATAATCGCTTTGCTTATATGGTTTGTGTTATCCCCGTGGTCTGTTGTTGTAGATTGAAATCTGTTCTTTTGTGATTGACATTTGATATTTTTCAGAGGGAAGCTCCAGTTGTTAAACTTACCTCCCTTAAATCCTTGTTTTGTTATATTTTTGACCGTGTAAGTTTACGCTTTCAGCTTGTGATTCATGTGCTGTTTAAGTGTTAAATTTAGTCTGCCTTGGTCAAAGCCTGTGTCTTTCTGCTCATGTGTTTTTTCTGAATTCTGATACATATTTGAAGTTTATGTTGTTGTAGCAATCACAGCTTTGTATTTGACATATATAAATTTTCTACTCCTCGAAGTTACTTGATTTGAATACCTTTGAGATTCCTCCCATTCTTCGAAGGTTCGTCTTAATTCCTCATTTATGCTTTCATAGTACTCAAATATGGCCTAATTGAGTTCGTTATTTGCCTTAGTTTGTTTACTTTGGTGTACAATACTCAAGCGTTGAATCTGTCTTAGCCTCCTCAAACTTTAGGACTCAATGTCGATTCTATGTGGCCTCCCTCTCCTTGAGTGTGTTTATTGTCTGGCATGTGCCCGCTGGGCTTCGAAACGATGTCTCCACACCGCAGGTCACGATAGCGAGACTTGGGGCCTTGCTACAGCAGAAGAATTTGAGCCTGTCCCTCGCCTTTGTCGCTACATTCTGGCTGTGTATGAAGACGATCTAAGGAAGCCCCTTTGGGAACCTCCTGGTGGATATGGAATTGACCCAGATTGGCTAGTTGTGAAAAGAACTTATGAAGATACCCAAGGACAGGCCCCTCCCTATATATTATATCTTGATCATGACCATGCTGATTTAGTTCTTGCCATTAGAGGTTTAAACTTGGCAAAGGAGAGTGACTATGCTGTTCTCTTGGATAATAAGCTGGGAAAGAGGAAGTTTGATGGTGGCTATGTTCACAATGGGCTGTTGAAGGCTGCTGTATGGGTTTGGGATGCAGAGTGTGAGGTTTTGAAGGAATTATTGGAAAAGTATCCAAATTATACTTTAACTTTCACAGGGCATTCCCTTGGATCAGGTGTGGCAGCATTGTTGACAATGGTGGTGGTGCAGAGTCTGGATAAATTGGGAAACATTTCAAGGAAGAGGGTCAGGTGCTATGCGATTGCACCTGCCAGGTGCATGTCACTGAATTTGGCAGTCAGATATGGAGACGTCATAAATTCTGTTGTGCTACAGGCAAGTGTGTATTCCTGTTTGCTGTTTTTAAACAAAAACAAGGCAGTTTCTACACTTATTGTATCTTCTGAATCCTTAATGGCATTTAAATTATGTTCGTTCACTTCATGCTTGTTCTTAGCTCTATATGAAAAATATTCAGTGTTCTAGCTTCTTAGTCTTCCTGTTGGAGCGCGTGTTTGTTAGTGAAGGTGACAGTCTCTTTGAAAAAGTAAAAGAGGACTTCTTGAAGGTTCTTGCTTATTAGGTAAGTCTTCAGGACTTTTTTATATCTCTATCTTTGGATAATATCCATCCCATTGAGAGAATCTGACCTTGTACTAGAGGAGCTAGGTTCAGACTTTTGTACAAAGATTAGCTCTCTTCGATCAAAATAGCTGATGTAATTACACCCAATGACAATGGCTCCAATTATCTAGCATATCCATACAGATCAAGTCAGGTTAATAACCATAATGAAAAAAAAATTAACTCCTTGGAGGTAGGAGCTAGTAACTCAGTTTGGCGGATTGCTTGGAGGTAGGTGCTAGTAACTCAGTTTGGAATGTCCAGTTTACTAGATCCGCTAATGATTGGGAGTTGGATGAGTTTTCGTCTTTCTTCTCCTTACTTTATGCAAAGATGATAAGAAGAGGGGTAGAATATAAGATGCATTGGTCGGGCTCTAAGAATGGTGTCTTTATGGTTAAGTCAATGTATGGCTTTCTTGCTTGTGCTTCTGATTCGACTTTTCCTTGGCAGTGGGTTTGGAGGCTTCTCATGGGAAATTCTTTGTGTGGGAGGCTTCTCATGGGAAATTCTTGACTACTGATAATTTATGAAGGAGGGGTGTCTGTGTGCTGGATTGGTGCTTTCTTTGCAGATGTGCCGTGGAATCGGTTGATCACATGTTGCTACATTGTCCGGTAGCTAGAGGGTTATAGATGCATGTGATCGGTATGTTGAATTTTCATTGGATTATGCCTAGGAGGGTGGTTGGTTGATGTGTTGGCGAGTTGGAAGAGGAAGTTTGCGGACCCTTTGGCTAAGGCTATTTGGAAGATGCTTCCTTGTATTTGGTGGTGTTTATGGAGGGAGCATAATAGTAGGCGCTTTGATGATTCATCTTTGTCGTTAGAACGTTTGCAGGGGAATTTGGTGCAATCTCTCTTTTTTTGGGCCAACGCGGTGTTGGGGTGTCCCTTTTTAGATTTCCAGGATTTCCTTAGTTTCTTTGCTTGTATGATTTGAGTGTTTTTGGTGCAAACCTTTGTACTGTTTTCACCTATATTAATAAAATTTGCTTACTTATAAAAAAATATATTTGCTCATCGAGGAGTCTGGTTCTCACAACTGCTGCTTTTCATCACCAGAATGATGGACAAGCTCTATGAAAGAGAAATTAATTATTTGTATATATCACTTACGGGTAAATGCCTTGAACAAATTCAAAGAGTAACTAGTTGTCATGTTAACACACATGTAGTTTTTATGCCTTTCTCTAATGAATCATCCAATCCTATGCTTTCATTAACAAATATGGTGACTGATGGGAGAATGAGTTTCTGTGTGATGAAGGAAGACGTCTCCCATAACTAAGGTGCAAATTCATGGATGAGCCCACCTAAGAGTCTCTTTGATTCAGTATTTTAAGATCAGCTGGATAAAGAAAACATTTTGAGCAAGCCCTACTACTAATGAAAAGGGCTGAAGAAGCTTCGTTGTCCCGTTCTAGCATGGGGGAGGAGGAATGAATTTTATGCATCATGATAAAGGTGGCATTTGCTTGTAGGCAGTCATACTCTTTCATAAAAGAGGAATCATATATGATATTGAAGACCCCAAGTCATCTGTAGGTATTTGATGGGATATGGTGGGATCTGAATTCAAGGACATTGATACCATGTTTGACACATATGGGGTGGCTCATGTGGTGACATAAATGACTGAACTGTGTCTTGAATTAATGTGGAAAACTACAATGACCTAATTATATGTTAGTATAGCTCAAATGAGGATAAGCCAAGACAGGATGCTGTTATTACATAGGTCTACTGGATTGATCAAATATTTGGTTGTGAAGTTTACTTGTGAATGAGCATAATCGGTCTGTATAAAACAGTGACTTGTTCATATTAGTCTATTAAGTGTATCAAAATATCTAGTTGGATGTGTCTGCAGATGCACTTCCAATTTAATGCTGATGACATACATTGTTTAACAGGATGACTTCTTACCACGGACGGCGACACCCTTGGAAGACATTTTCAAGTCGCTTTTCTGGTAGAGTTCAACACCTTCCTTATCTGTCTTTTAGCATGGGTGACTAGTATAGCCTGTTTTTCTTATGTAATCTTTTACCTCCGAAAGGACAAAAATTATGTGAACTATTAATCCTATGTATTACATGAGGCACAACTCGTTATAGAAAAGCCTTTTTGTTTAATGTTTTTGCTACTACTGCATTGTTATCGTAGGATGCATTTCAAAGCATCAGTTTTGAAACTCTGCAAAATAATTGATCAACATTTTAGTGTTGAATCAATCTGTTATCGAATCTGTTTGTTCTTTTGGTGAACAGTTTGCCATGCCTATTGTGCCTAAGATGCATGAGCGATACCTGTGTACCCGAGGAGAAAATGCTCAAAGATCCAAGGAGGCTGTATGCACCTGGTCGCCTGTACCACATTGTTGAGAGAAAGCCTTTCAGGTATTCTTAGGCATAACGAGCATAGTTCTCAAGCATTTGCCTTTTTGGGCCATGTAATGTTCATGCAACGCAAATATTGCATTTCAAGGTCAGGTATATATCTGAAAATCATACACGTCTCCATGTCCTAAACATTTATCAAGAATGAGTGTTAGGGAATAGGGTGTATATAGTAGAACTAATTGTTGATGGTACCTGATATTTGAACTTCATATCCCAAGTAAATATGTTAGTAGATTTTGAGGTAGGAGAGAAAGTCGAGCTTCAGCCATTTGATTGACATGCAGTGCAAGTATTTGGTTTGCAGGATGGGAAGATTTCCACCAGTTGTGAGGACAGCAGTACCAGTAGACGGGAGGTTTGAGCATATAGTTCTCTCTTGTAATGCCACTTCTGACCATGCCATCATTTGGATTGAGAGAGAAGCCCAAAGAGCGTTGGATGTAAGTTTTCGGCTTCTAGTTAACTATAATGACTAATGGGTGAGTCAGGTATTGGAATTATAATTATTTCACGTCCTTTTGTCCTATAAGCTGTCAACAGGGTAGGGGGATCTATTTGCAGAAAAGAAACGTTTGAAAGGGCTATTAGATAATATACATGTGAAAAATTAAGCGTCTGTTAGTCCTAAAAGACAGACTGAATTTCCACCTGCCAAAGGGTAGAAGTATGAAGAGAATAAACTTCTATCTAGTTATACACTGAACTTCTCTTTTATTCTCAGCTTCTGTCAATAATCGCGAGCAAGGGAAGGGGGGGGGGGGGGTGAGATTGTGTAGGGTGGCAGAAATATTAACATAACTTTGAGGCCATCTTTATGCAGTAAATTGATCTACACTTCTCTTTTTTGCTGCTTTCAATCCCTCAACCTTTGCATTTTTTCCTCCTGCTGACCCAGTTGATGCTGGAGAAGGATCGGATAATGGAGATTCCAGCAAAGCAAAGGATGGAGCGGCAGGAGACTTTAGCGAGAGAACACACTCAAGAGTACAAGGCTGCACTACAAAGGGCTGTTACACTGGCTGTGCCGCATGCTTATTCTCCTTCACAGTATGGAACTTTTGATGAGCAGGAGGGAGGGGAGCACTCGGACAGAGCAACGGAGGAATATTCTTGATGCTTGTTTAAGAAAAGCAAGAAGAAAGAAAGCGGGGGATGAAATCATCTAGCGTCTATTGGACAAGGATAAGTCAGGAAACATTGCTCAAGAAATAGTCATGATTGTTGTTGCGATTTAAGCAGCATATAAGAAAATTACAAGTTTGCGTTAAAGCTCATTCTTTGATTTATTGTAAGAGCTAAAGTTGTTCTATGCTTCATGACTTTGTCCGTGATATGGTGAGCACATGAACGGAGCACTCATTCTTCTAATAGAATTAGCATGATATCAACTCGATCCACTTTTGACTGTATCAAACATTTAGCATACTGGGTTTGTTAACTAAAATTTTAATAAAATAAAAAATTACAATATAATCTATCTCCATCACATCATTACTTTTTACTATAACAAATATTAAAAATAATCTCTCTCATCACTTTTCATTAAATCCAATACCCTAAAATTTTAACATACAAATATAATCTATAAATATTTATAAATATATTTATATATGTATATGTATATATTTTTTTAGATAATTACATCAATCCTCAAATACGCTTCCTCTTATATTTTTCGGAGCATAATATATATGAAAAATACCTCTCTCTATCCCGTCTATCTCCCTCCCTCATGTATATTTTATATCGTCCCGCTCACCTACCTGACCACGTTCCTTCCCTCCACTTCCTTTTTGACTGGTAGCTCTACGAACCAAAAAAAAACCACCTTTGTTCTCTACCCGATCTCTCTTTCACAACCTTCATGAGAATTCCTAATCATCCACTGCCCTATTGGCCATGGATACCTCTACGGAGACCCCGCCCGTTACCCAAATCAGCGGCCCCGATGACCCAGACAATACTTCCATACCACAGCTCTCCGATCGTGATGACCCGCGCACCGAGCTCCAATCGAAGTTACCTGTAACGGAGGAAACCCTAATTGTCCCCCAGCGTGAAAGTGACTCGGTTGCCGATTTAACCAAACTTCTTGATGAAATCTCGAGGGAAAGAGATTCTCTTCGCGATAAAGTAGATGAATTTGAAGCTTCTTTGAAGAAAAAAGAGGTCGAGTTCGCGAAGAAGCTCGACGAGGAATTGGAGAAAACAGAGGAGCTCAAGAACGAAATGGAAAACTCGCGAGAAAGAATCCAGGAATTGGAAATCGAGATCAAAGAGAGAAACGATTTTTTGTTGGATGCGCTCCGGGCGTCGAAGGGGAGCCTAAAGAGGATAATCGAGAGCGTGGACGAAGACGAAGAAGAAAAGGTTGAGGTAGTGATAGTCGAATCGTTGAGTGTAATAGGTGAAGAAGACGAAATAATGCAAACAAGGAGAGCAGCGAAGGAAGCGGAGGAGAAGGTGAAAGAGTACAAGGAAAAGAGGAAGAAGGAGAAGAGGGAGCTAGAGAAGAGTGTGGTGAGTTTGACAGAGGAGAATAGGGACATCAACAGTTTGCTTCGGGTGGCGCTGGTGGAGAAGGAGGCAGTGGAGAAGAGTTTGAGTAAGTTGAAGGGGAATAGCAATAGTGAGCAGAAGAGGGTGGCCCTTTTACAGATTGCGGAGCGGGGGTTGCAGAGAGTTGGGTTCGGCTTCATGATGGGAACTGGAACCGCTACAACTAGCAGTAGTGAGCAACAGCCTCAGACTAGTTCGGATACTAGTGAGTGCGAAGAGGAGGAGATTAACGTTAGTTTGGTATGTTACGTAGAGCTTGTTCTTCTCATATGCTTAATTGAAGTAAAACTTCCTTTGACTTCTATTTGGAAAATAAGAAAGTGGTCGTATACATTCATTTGTCAAAAGAACCGAGTTTGCTGGATAACCATACATGGACATGTTGGACGTTAGATGTGTTCTTGTAAGTTCCTTAGATAAAACTATTTCTTGGTGGGGATTATGTATTCAGACAATTGGTTTAATCTATATCTCAATTCCCACGTCTCTTAATTTCCAGGCCTCAACTGTGGAGAGGATAATGAAGAACTTGCGACATGAGATCACTCAATTGAGGAGATCTTTGGAAGAATCTAGGTAGGTGCTTCATTATTGAACCGCACTGCAATTCCTGCATTGTTCGCGTAGGATTATTATGGTTTTATCCTGTTGCTGCATCAAATTAGATAGTGAGATCGCAGACTAAGAGTTAAAAGTAAATCTCACGTAGTTTCTAAGAAAGAAGTGAATAGAGGTTGATTTATTACCATTGTGGTGTGGAAAACCTCTCTCTCTCTCCCACCTCTACAGGCGCCTGCAATAAAGATTTGATACTCCTGTCTAACCTTTACATTTTTGTACAGTATACTGAACATTTATTTTGGTTATTAGTTTTAAGGACCAATTCAAAGTCAGCAAAAATAGATGAAAAGAAAGAAGGAAAAAAAATGAGGTGCTTGGAGATTTGTCAATGCAAAAGTGAAAGAGTTTGCTAAATTAACATATGTTACAAGCTGATTGACTTGGAACAGACAAAGAAACCTGTCTGTGTGCTATGACGTAAGATTTGGCAGAATTAGCGGATTAAGAGCTTAAAGTTGAAGGGATGAAAAAATAGCAAAGATTGCAAGAGTTCTGGGCCGCAATTAAATGAGGTGTTTAGAGTTTTTTCCTTTGGTTAGTGCGTAAAGGCTAAAGGATATATGTTGAGATCCCACATTAGCTTGGATAACTCAACTCTAAGGCTTGTCTTTGGTTTAGGGGCCAAGTCTTCATCAATTAGTGGCCCATGCAAATCTTTCCTAGGCCGTGTGGTGGCTTACATGAACCTAATTCTTCGACCCTATGGATCTTGTATGGGCCGGGTAGGCGCAAGTCCAGTGAAAGCCCCCTTCCATAGAGGCCATGTGGGAGACGTAGACGACGAGGTCGTCGGTCTTCGAAGGGCGGGAGAATGTTGAGATCTCATATCAGCTAGGAGAACCCAAGTGGAAGACTTAATCAGGGAGCTTGGATAAATAACTCTTAAGTATAAGGCACGTCTTTTGGTCTAAGGCCCAGTTTCTTCCACTTAGGTTCTCCTAGCCAAAGTGGGATTTCAACAATAGATATAAATGTATATGAAAGTGTAAGGGCTTTGATTGGGTCAAGGGAAGGGTAGGTATGGGGTAGGACGTAAACTGTGCTCGATAAAGAAAATGATGAATAAAAAGCACTCTAGGAATTGAAACTTCCCATACGCCAAATTAATTGGAATTATAAGTGTCACCAAAAGGGTTTTTTGTTTGGTTTGCATAGTCTTAGGTGGACAGAAAGGATGCTTCACATCCAATCATGCTATGGGTGCGGTATTATCAATGCACCCAATCACATGGTAAGATAAAGATGTGGAATTCTTACACCAAAGCCGGTGAATTTTAACCATTCTTTTTAATTATCCATAAGGGAATATGGAAAGGATATATAGATAGGTCAGACGAAATGGAAAAACATTCCAGATATGAAACATGTCAGACTAGTATTCGACACATCTATGGAGTGGGGACTCAGGATTACTTGTTTAGTGACAGTGGAGGTTCCTTATCACGAATTTCAATTCACCTTATTGAGTAAATTTGCATGGTTGAAATACACAGTATATAGGACCCTAGTTGCAGCACTCTGTCTGAATTCTATATTTGGTAATCTTTCGACGTCCCAAAGAGATGACCGTCTATTTGATTTTCTCATCACTTTTAGCAATGCTTCGTGATCAAGTTGAAATACCCCCTCCCTCATTTTGTAGCATAGAATTTTGAAGTTCTCCATGCAAATCTTGCAATTTCAATGAGATCTGACCAGTTCCAATTCCTGCCAAAATTTTCAAGTTTGGAATAAAATGTGAAGTTTGTCTTCTTGTTGGTCTTATGATTGATCGCTATGTTCTTCGTATTCAAGATAATAAAATAACAAACCTACTACTGAATCTAGTGAGTCCAAATTATAGTAAGGAAGGGAACTAACAAGGCGGTATATTGTAAGGTCATTCTTGGTCCGAAAATTATACTCAATGAGACCTCAATTTCGATATATTGGTATATTTGTACGATGAACTGTTAAAGATATAGCAATTGATATGTCATTTATTAACATTTCATTCATTTAAGGACCACTTAAAAGCATAGGAGAAAGTACATGGCTTCCTATGGTTTAATATACTTTTATGTACTTATATCTACTCTATGCCAGGTCAGACACTGAGCGCCTACAGAGTCTAACTGAAAAACAAGCTCAACATATCACTGAAAACACCATGTACATCAAAGAGTTGGAAGATAGGGAGAGGGTGTTATCTCAAAATGTGATTATCTATTTTTTTCAGAAATTGAAATTTTTCTGGGTGAATTCCTGGAGCTTACCCTTTGCAATTCTGATGTTATTTCTTTTTTCTATAAGGTTGAAGAACTCTTGGTAGAAATAAAAGAAACCGAAGCCGAGGTTGCTAGATGGAGGGAAGCGTGTGAGTTGGAGGTGGAAGCTGGGAATAATTTAATTGGAGAACGTGACAAAGTGGTAAGAGTTTATTTCTCCTTTTGATGTCCGTGTTTCTTGATGTACCGTTGCTTTCTGTATTAGTCAGCTGTTTCATCTATGCTTTCTTGCTTATTAGAGTTTTGCTTCTTGTGTGGTTCATTAGTCAGATGCATCATGCTGTGATGGTAATAACTGATGCAATAAAAATTTTGCAAATGAAGCTAGTAGTGTGCTGCTTACCTAATAAAAAAGGCGCAGCCAGTAGCGTTATTTGTGATTAACTTGGCAACACAGAGAGCCTCTTTTATATCTGGAACGGATAAAGGAACATTAAGTTGGAATAGAATTCTATGCTCGGGGATGCTTCAACTTTTCTACTCCAAACGGAAGTTGTAGGTGATTAGGAAACGAGATAGGGAATACTCGAGCTTAAATGATGACAGTTTCTCTCAATGTATCCTTATATGTTAGTGTATATAATCTATATAGTGAGGTCACACTTGGATGCTTATGTGCATTTGCAATGGCAGAGGTGGCTGAATTTTTATCAGTTCTCTGTCTGTTACACCTGATGTTAGACATATACGTGAATTGCATACAAGATACAATGCAGAGATATACCATTGAGCGAAGAGTTCTGTTGGAATTGGATATACCATTGAGCGAAGAGTTCTGTTGGAATTGGAAGACCAAAGGCAAACTTTTTAAATGCCAAAACGCAAGTGGAGTTGACGCATCTCATATCCTGAAATGAAGTTCCTTGTATAACTAGTGTGATGCTCCTGGGAGCCATTGTTTTGTGAACAGTGGAATAATATACGTTTTTTAAAATTTTAAACATACTTGTGGAAAACAGCTTACTGTGGTGACTAATTTTCCAGTCTCATCTTTCAGTATGTGTAACAGAATAGCAGATAATTCTATGTAGTACGCAGAATCCTATGATTGCATTCTATTTCAAAATGTTCGGTCCATTAAGTACATCATCTCTGAAATCTAATGCTCATAATTCACCTCTCTCTCTCTCTGCCCGAAACTCTCTTCTCTTGATATCTGTTTGATTTTGAAGCTTAATTCAGATTGCATCTGTTCCATTAGGTGGACATTCTAAAGCTAGAGTTGGAGAAAACAAGGGCTGCTTTGGACATATCAAATGGCAAATTAAAGTTGAAAGAAGAACTCGCAGCGGCTGCAATGGCTGCCCAGGCAGCAGCAGAGAAGTCTCTGCAGCTGGCCGACAGCCGGGCTTCAGGACTTCGTGAGCGGATCGAGGAGCTGACAAGACAATTAGAAGAAGCAGAGAGCAGGGAGCGGAGTAGCAGGAAGATAAGGTACATTTGTTGGCCATGGCGAACCCTCAAAGTAAACCCTGCCAATAGTGCCACTGGTAGAATTCCTAATGCGAGAAGGATGCTACCAGAAATGCAAGCATTGCTTCATTATAATGTGTGATGTACTAGTCTTCTATGGAAATGCAAGCATTGCTCCATTAAATGTTGTTTCAACAGGTTATTTTTCTTAATCTTTAATTCTTTGGTGAAAGTATGTAAGTAGGACTTCTAAAATGAAAAACCAAACACAACAAATTCCACAACTCTATTGCGCATTGCTTGTCAACATCTCAAGAGGAGTTATTTATTGTTCAGGTGACAAATGCAACAAAATTCTGGATTTTCTTATTGCACCTCCAGTCTTAGAGGCTGTTCAGTATACAAAAATCCTCAGGATTTTTTTGAATTCTCAGAATACAAAATATTCTACAACTAAGCAAGCATACCAATAAAGTTAACATCACCTAAAAATTCTCAAAATACAAAAAATTCTCAAAATACACCCAAACCGAACAGCCTCTTAGTACAATATATTGGAGATTAATGGTTTGTCGCACATGTAGGCTTTAATCTTCTTCAACTGTATGAGTCTCCACTATCACATTAAGTACATTCCTCTCATCGAATTCAAGATAGATAAATTGGAAAGGTCTTTTTTCTTAGGATATGGACTTTGCACTCGTCCGTGTTATGCAAGCATCATCCACATTGCATTATGGGTTTGTGGACGAGCGTCATCCCCACCACCACCAGAATGATTAACTGGATAACCATCTAAGGAAAACAAGTACAACTGGATTACCATCAAAGAAAAACAAGTACAACAACAATAAGTGTACAAAAATATTATACTACAAAAAAAATACAGAAAACCTTAAAGATCTCTTTGTATTGGCTAATTGACATTAACTGGATTATCATCAAAGGAAAACAAGTACAACAACAGTAAGTGTACAGACTACAAAAAAAAAATCAAAATACAGAAAACCTTAAAGATCTCTTACTATTGGCTAATTGAAAAGCTCTGCAGCCTCCTTTTTAATCATGCCCTTTATCTGTATAGAAAATTGAAGACACGAAGTTGAATCAAGTTGCCAATATGTGATCTCAAGCATTGAACTTTGGAATACAACGTGAGCAAATGGATTTTTAGATGCAACTGTTGTGTTTTCCTAGGTAAGAGAAGCTTTTTTTTCTGAATGGTAAGAGAAGCTTTCGTTAATAAACAAAACTAAATACAAAGCAGGTCCAGAACCGCAACGACCACCCTTGACTGATTCCTGGACCAAAAAAAGCCTAACATACATATCAAAATGGGCTCAAGGAGTTGTCAAAGGAGCCTTTAGGGCTGCAAGGGCATGCATGCCTTGGGAACCCCGTGGGGATGCCTTGGGGCTCTCAACGCCACTGCTACCGAGGGCGTCCCAAGCCTAGGCTTAACCTCTGTCCTCACTGGGGCTGGGGGGAGTATTTTGAATGAAGTTTGAGAGGGGAGGAGCAAATCTAAGCGCCACAGCTGAATCTCAATGGATTGTGGCCCAAAAGTAACGCAACGACCTACTAGAGGAGAGGTGCAACTTGCACCTCAATCCTACTTTCAGTCGAGATCTCAGTCACAGGAGAAGGGAGTAACTACAAACTCTCAATCCTACTTTTGATTTATAAAAACTTTTTAAGTTTTTTAGGATTCTAATAGAATTGTAGACGGAAGTTTTTATAGGTTTTTGTGTAAAAATTCGTGAATTTTTTTAAAGATATTTAATTTTTATTGGAATGGATAAAAAGGTGTAGAGAAAGATAATTTGATGTAATTTTTTAATAAAAAAATATTGGAAATTAGTGAAAAAATATGGAGAGAAAATTTGTTAGTATTTTTTTTTAAGGGTATTGAAGTTTCTATGAAAAGTTATTAGAGTTTGTGTAGGATTTTTAAAAATTTTAGATGTTTGTTTTGTAAATTTTATTACATTCATTATATCCCAAAAAAACTTTTACAAACAAACATGCCTTAAACCTCCATACACGTGACACCCACAAGAGCACGAGGCTACATGGATGGTTGTCAAAAACACCAAACCATCACACAACCAGAGGTGATGGAGAGCCAGCACACCAACAATGCGTGTTAGGGCTAGGCAACCATACTGGCGGTATGCGGTTTAACCGCTACCGCCACCGCCCTCGGTACCGCTGGGCGGCCACCGCTACCAGCGGTACCGGTACCGGTACAAATCCCCAGGAAATCCTGGGGATATAAGAGGTGGTAGTGTCCCCGCTTGACACGCGCAGGGACACCGCCAAAACCGTTTTTTTAATACTTTTTTTTAAGCAAAACGATGTCGTTTTGATTATTTAGAGTTAAAAAAAACAAAAACAAAATATTTGAAATCCTAAATCCCTTCCGGCCTTCCCTATCCCGCTTCCCAAATCCCAAATCCAACTCCCCCTTCGGCCCTCTCTTCTCTCGAAGGGCCGACGACAATGCTGCACAACCCCCCACCCCTCCTACCTTCTCCTCACCCCAGTTCTCTTCTCCCTCCCCTCTCATTCGCAATTCGCCTTAGCCCCCAGCCGCACCACCATCTCCCCTCTCCTTTGCTGTCGTGTGTCTCTCTCTCCCTTGTCGTGTATCTCTCTTTCCCTTGCCGTGTGTCTCTCTCTCTCTCAACTTTCAGGTAACTTCTTAGTTCTTTTGATCTTTCTCTCTCATTGATGTGCCATTGCTAATTAATTAGCATAAATGTTTGGTTAGGCTTAATTCTAATTTGTAGACGTGCAAATTGCCGAATTGGTGCTCTGTGTATGTTTATATGATGTTAAATTTGAATGTTTATATGATGTTGGAATATGAATAGATGGTAGATTAGGATGGATGACAGTTTGGAAATATGACCGAGTTGTAGTTGCTGAAATTCTAGGGGAAGTCTAAATGTTTATAGTATGTTTGTAGTATATTTGTAGCTGTTGTCGTGCAATTAGAGGTTGTTTATTCATTCTTGTTTCACTAATATGTTGATTTATTATCTTATTTATAATAACTACTGGTTTATTCATACTGTTGTGCAGATTGACACTACTCATAGTGTTGGTAGCTTTGCAACACCCACTGGTTCTAGTAATGATGTGGGTAGTGCTAGTGCTAGTGGTAGTACTTCACCCACCATTGAAATTAAGTCAACTCCGTCTGGGCTACCACCCCTACATCCTCCGTCTAAAAAGAGGAAGAATTCTAAGGAGTTGCCAGTGTGGGAGCACTTCACCAAGAGCTTTGGAACTCTACATACTTGATGTCTGTACTCGTTGGAACTCTACATACTTGAGTTGTCTGTGGCTGAGAAGTATCAACGAGCTTTTGAGCTCATGTTGGATGATGATGGAGTATTTGTGACTTACTTGAAGGAGGATGGGCATGGGAGGAAGGGTTTGGGACCCCCACATTTGATTATTGGGAGCATATTCGTCATTTCATTAAGTTTTTAAAATTTTTTTATGATGTGACGTTGAGGATGTCGGGGTTGTTTGTGTCTACTGCTAACGTTTAATTTGAATAGTTAGCTAAGATTCATAGGCATTTGGCGAAATATTGTTGCAGTGGGAATAAGTCGCTTGAGGAGATGGCTTTGCGCATGATGACAAAGTATAACAAGTAATGGGGTGACCTTGTTGTAGTGAACAGGTTGTTGTTTGTTACAGTTGTGCTTGATCCTCGCTTCAAAGTGATGTTGTTGGACTATTGGTTTAAGAAAGTAATGGGAGAAGAGGGTGGGCGTGACACGACAACTATTGTGAGAGGCACCTTGGACCGTTTGTTTCAAGAATATAGTGGTAGTGGTGGCCATAGCAGTAGTTGCATGGATTTGGCAAATTTGGGACGTGATGTGCTCATGGGAGGACAAGGGACATGGGATGATGAAGAGGATTGGGATGACTTTGATGACTATAGGGTATCTCAAACTGCATTGGACTCCAAATCTGAGGTGGAGAGGTATTTCATGGAGTCTGTTGAGGCTAAGTCCCCCACATTTGATATCCTCATGTGGTGGAAGGTGAACTCTGTGAAATATCTTATCCTTGCTTGCCCGCATAGCTCATGACGTGTTGGCGATTCCTATCACGACCGTGCCTTCGGAGTCTGTATTTAGTACTAGAGGGCGAGTATTGGATCCATTTCGGAGTTCCTTAGCACCAAACACTGTCCAAGGTCTTATTTGTGCACAAAATGGGTTTAGGAGTGAACCTGTTACAGATGAGGATGACATGACTCCAGATATGAATGAAGATCCACAAAGTTATAGGATGGATGCAAGTAATTCTTTTGGTTGACTATAAATCTATTATCTATTAATTTATTTACTTGCAATTTTTTTGAATATCTGACTACATATGTTAATTGATTCTAACATTGTGTAATTTGGTATTTGTAGAGTTATCCAATTTGACGTCGGATGTTCTAACTACCATTGATTAGGAGGATGAAAAGTGGAGTAGGATTACTACTTACTATTTACAACTTAGTAGCATTTTGAAACTTCAACTTGCATTAGTATATGTGTTTACATGTGTTGGAGAGGTATTTGATGGAGTTTTTTCCCATATTTGAATGTGTTGTTGAATTGATGTGTTGTTCAATTATTATATGTTGTGGATTGATATATTAGGTTTATGGATTACATAAATGTAAATTACTTGCATTACGTAAGTTAGGTTTGTGGAATGAGGATTGCTTAATTAGGTTTGTGGATTCTTAGGGAGAAAAAGGACATAATATACAAACTTCTATGGCCATAATCTAATATGGGTAAAAACAAGCTGAAACAAGCCCGGACTACCCAGTGTGGGCAGTCGCATGCTCCCCGCGCGGGCGAGCCACATAGGCGAGCCGATTGCCCACAATCAAAGGGGACTGTGGGCAAGGGGCTCGCCCGAGCGGGGAGCAAGCGATTGCCCAGTGTAAGCTTGTTTTACCCATATTTTTTCACTTTCACAGCTGCCAAAAAATAAGCCCAAATTCAGTCTAAAATCTAGGCTAAAAAGGTCTAAACAGGAAAGACCTAAAAAAACCCAAAGAAAGCCTTAAAAAATCCCCCAAAAATTTCAAATTGGATTCAAAAGGCCCAAAAAATTACAGGCCCAAGTACAGGCGGTTCAACCGGAACCGTCCATACGGTTGCAGGGGCGGTAGCCAAAACTGGCATACCGCCCCTAGCGGTACCTGTGGCGGTTGGGGGCACAACCGCCCCCGTTTGTACCGCTAATCACCCTGAATGCGTGTCCAGTGAAAAAGGCCAAAAAAGTCAACAAATGCACTGAAATATCACATCGGAAACAGAGCCAAAAAGCTCGCAAAAACAAGCAATAAATAGGTACATATCGGCGAGAAAAATCTGGTCTCTAGAGGGTGTCAAAAGGCAACGACTTAGGTGCTAAGGGGAAGGAGGGTTCCAGGAGAAAGTAGAGCCTCCCTAGTATCGAGAGGTTGAAAAAATCATTCTCCAAATAGCCTCAGCAATCGGATTCGAGAACCTCCTATTCCAACTCCACAACACTCTTGACACCTTCTCCGGCATCACTCAATGAAAATTCATAATGCCAAGCACATGATTCCAAAGCCCCCGTGTGAACGGACAATGGAGGAGCACATGGTCAACCGACACCTCGTCATTGCGACAAAGATAGCACCAATCAGCAATGTAGATACCTTTCCTTTGAAGATTATCCGAAGTAAGAATTTTCTCCCTTATAACCTCACACACAAAGAAATAGACATTCAAGGAGCATTTCGACCTCCACACTCCTTTCCAAAGACAAGAAAATCTGCTCTTACTAGCAACAGAAGTGTACATAGACTTAACAAAAGAAACATTCCACACTACAAGACCATCATTCCCCACCATACAATCCTCTACCGTAACCTCCTTATTACAAGCCAAAGAATAGACCGCCGGAAAGGCCAAAGACAAAAGATTATCACCACACTAAACGTCTTGCAAAAAACTAACCCTTACACCACTCCCTACCACAAACACAATATGCTTACTGAAGACATCCCACCCTTTGCAAATATATCTCCAAAGGCTAACTCCATAAGGCCCTATATAGAACGAGATCTCCAATCACCCACACAACTCTCATATTTTGCAGCAATGACAAGCATTCAAAGCCTATCCCTCTCAGGAGCAAAACGTCAGAACCACTTGCTCAAAAGAGCCCTATTAGACATGGAAACACTCTAGATCCCCAAGCCCCCATCATGAAGAGGAGAACGCACTAGCTCCTACTTCACAAGGTGGAATTTATGCACATTCTCATCCCTGCCCCAAAGGAAATCTCTCAGAATTTTTTCCAACCTATAGTCATTGCAACCAGGATAGGGAATAAAGATAGAAAATAAGTCGGAAGGCACGAAAGAGTAGATTTAATGAGAGTAAGCCTACCACCCTTAGAATGATACATCATCTTCCAACCCGCTAGCCTTCTCTCCATCCTTTCGATAATCTTATCCCAAATGTGAACACACTTGAAGTATGCCCCCAACGGAAGGCCCAAATA
Source organism: Myrica gale (assembly GCA_963930655.1). Taxonomy (NCBI): domain Eukaryota; kingdom Viridiplantae; phylum Streptophyta; class Magnoliopsida; order Fagales; family Myricaceae; genus Myrica; species Myrica gale. The sequence continues at coordinate 27,354,865 of OZ005606.1, read as the reverse complement.
TCTCAAAGGAAGCGAAGACACCCCACACTCTAAAATATCCGCCAATTCCTGAACATTGTCAACCCTACCAATGAGAATAACCTCGGACTTCGACAAATTGATTCGAAGGCCCGAAACAACCTCAAAACACAAAAGAAGGCATCTGAGACTCCTAAATTGACTCGCATCCACTTCACACAACACCAAAGTATCATCCGCGAAGAGAAAATGAGAGATGCAAACACTTCCCCTTGAACCACCCCTCAACCATGAACCCCTTTAATCTTCCAGGTTAACCACTCTCCCCAATATACGGCTAAAAGCTTCCATGACAATCACGAACAAAAGGGGAGAAAGGGGATCCCTTTGCCGTAATCCACGAAATCTACCGAAAAATCCTTCCGGACAGCCATTAACAATCACAGAAAACCTTACCGTCGAGATGCAGAAAAAGATTCATCTACACCATTTTTCACTGAAGCCACATCTACAGAGAAGGTACAAAAGAAACTTCTAGTTTACATGATCATAGGCTTTCTAAACATCCAACTTGCATAGCATACCCGGAACCAACTTTCACTCATTAGCAATGAGCACCGAATCCAGACTCTGTCTCCCCCTGACAAAAGTGTTTGACTAGAATCTTATAAACGCCCTTCCACCAAACTAATAGGACGAAAATCCTTAGGATCAACCGCCCTCGGCTTCTTGGGAATGAGTACAATAAAAGAAGAGTTCAGGCTCCACCTCCAATCTCGAAATCAAGTTCGTCCTCCGATTAGAATTAGCCACCCTATGAAAGATCTTAATACACCGATCACCCTCATTGAGCCAAAGAGCCCTACACATTTGCCTCTAATACGTCTCCTCCATAGAAATCAAGTTTTTCAGCTCCCTAGAAACCTCCAACCTCCTATCCCCATCTCATCAATAATTCACCCCCTCATCCAAACCATCAAGATTTGCAAGCTCAACCAAGAGATCCGACTTCCTAACACCTAAGTCACCCAACACCTCTTGATTCTACACCCTAAGATTCTGCTTCAAGTCCTTCAATTTTGAATAAAGAACAAAGCTTGGAAAACCCCTAAAATTGAAACCCTCTCACCACTCCTTAATCAAGTCCACAAACCCACCCACTTTAAGCCACATTTTCAAAACAAAACGGCTTCCTCAAACCCCTAAATCTGCCACTTTCCAGCAAGATCGAGAAATGGTCCGAAAACATACGGGACAACCTTTTATGGACAATCTCCGGGTACACCGACTCCTAACCTGAACTAACAAGAAAACGATCAATCATAGACCAAAACTGAAACAATCTACCATTAGACCAAGTGTACAAACCTCCAGCCAACTCTAGATCCATGAGACCAAGGTCATAAATTAAATCTAAAAACTCCAACATAGTATTCCTACAACCCCCACCCCCACCCTCCAACCGCTCACTAGGAAAACGAGTTACATTAAAATCTCCCTCAATGCACCAAGGTAAATTCCACCAACTCTGAATCCCCACCAACTCGTCCCACAAAATCCTCACACTACAATCATCGTTAGGACCATATACACCTGAAAAAATCTATTGAACGCCATCCTCGACATTCCTAAAAATCATCGATAAGGAAAACAAGCCAACACAAGACTCAATCATTTCCCAAATACGAGAATCTCAAAGACACAATATACCACCCGACACACCATCACCCTCCAAACAACAACATTTAACGTGAGACCCCCCTCTCCATCTCCAAGGCAGCAAATAGTTTCATTAATTCGGATTCATACCCGGCACATGAAACCCCAATCAGATGCCTAAAAGACCTGACCATCTCCAAAACCCACTTCGATGGTTCAACCAACCCTTTACCCTCAACCTTGTCAGCCAAAGGGTATAACACTCTCAAAGGTTCAGCACACACCTCACTAACCCCTTCCTCTAAGTTTGTCATGTAATGACAGTTCGGAGTTAGGTTTGATTTTGTTATGGTTAGTTGTGAGGAATGGGAGGAAAACCCACAACCGAAGGCCGCACCAAGGCCTCCGCCTCAACAACAACCGAAAGATCACCACCCAACCCAGAGCCAACCAAAACCAGCTCGCCAGAGGCCAATGTCGTCGAGCTCTGGCACCGAACGTCGCCCACCTCATTCCCAAAGAGAAGCCCAAACTACTGATCCAATGAAAGAGCACATGACACTCTCGGTGGACCCCTACTTGCCCTGCGGCATCCCATAGCCTCTACAACGCATATCGACAACTTCATGTGACTCGGGGTCCACCAATGATTTTTCTGGCGACGAGACTTCCAGAACAGACTTCAACCTAGGTGAGGAGACTTCAACGCCACAGACCTCATTGAACTGAGAGGATGGGCTGGTCCCATAAAAATTATCCTGTGGTCCACAAATCAATTCGCAATAGCCCATCTCTGGATGTCCAAGCCCAAGGTCCAACCCAAGACCACCCGGCCCACCAATAACCTCCGAACCTTGTTGGTTCTGATGCATAACAGAAGCAGGCCTCTGGGCATCCAATTTAGATCCACAAACCAAGCAATTAAACACTTTGGGCTCGAGTCTAGGAGCCTCACCCACATCACACTTACGAGCCAGCTCTATTAAGCAATCCAGCTCAGATTTGAGCTTCAATAATTACACCCACAACACCCCTTCTGACCCAGCCGACGACGCAATATTCCCAAGGGAATAATTATCCTGGGAAATCACAGACTTCTCTGCGTTACGTGCATGCGTCGCCAAAGAAAATCAACCTGTCAACTTATTTTCCTTTTTTCCCACGTCATTATAAGCATGGAGACTCACGCTCTTCCCTACTTCCATCTTCTCCAGCGACCCTGACCTCACCATCTCGGCAAAGGAAACCTCTTTTTTTTATTGTAGAAGCGGCATGCCCTATTATTCTACCTCGAAGCAAGCTGATAGCCTTAATCAATTCCTCGCAGATCACAACGACGAACCTCCACCCTTCACTCATCTTCCCCTCCGGGATCATCACAGCCCCACGCCTACGCCTCTCGCCAAACTCTGCAAGGGTAACATATCTACCACTCTTGTTCGCACATTTGTGAGCTAAAAATGCACGCGTCGATTCATTGAATTTCTCCGAGAAATCAAGAGGCTCCTTCCCCTCCAAAAGCTTTCCAAACAAGTTAACCAACCAGACCACACCATATCTGCCAAAACGCATTGACCACTGCGATTTCCTATTCCATTCCGCTAATGTCACCAAACCAAACGAACTCACAGAAAAATAGAAAGTCTTAGCCTCAATCCCTAAATTGCAGAAAAACATCGTTAAAACCACATCAAAGGATTCGAACACGACGCCAATAAATAGAAAGTTAATCCTAACGTAATCGGTAATCATGCATCAAGGCAAGAGGAAAGAAACCCATGTTCTTTCACTATAGGCCACAATGCAAACCCATGTGATTGGCAGAGGGCCTAAACTCACGCCCCTCCCCTAAAGGCGGTATGGGTATCACCGCCTTCCGCTAAAACATGGGAGGCGCTCCTTTTCACCTCCCGCACCGGGGGAGGGCCCCCCACCCCCGGTCCCCTCCACATCCGGTGAAATGGGGAGGGGTTGGGTCCTTTCATTTTCAATTTTCGTTTAAATTTTTAAATTGTATGTTTTGGTTTTCAGAATTTAATAGAATTTTTTCTGTTATTTTAATTGTTTTTTATGTTTAAAGTTTCTGTGCATAGGTGACACGTGTCGTTATCTAATTGGCTATTATGTGATACATTAATGCCAACAAGCATTTTCTGTTATGTTCGTAATAATGGAGGTACTAACTTTTTTTTTCAATCTAATGATCACAAAGACTTATTTGTCAATTTTGGTATCCCATGGACTCATTGTCACAAACCAATACTACAAGGACCTATGTTGTAATTATGCCAAATAAATATAAAAAACACAAAATAATTTATCCAACTAAAAAGGAGAAGAAAACTACCTGCTTTTCTGAAAGTCCAACCTCTTTTAGATCATCAAGCTGTGAAACAACATTTGATTTACATAAGAACAACGAAGTCTTCATGCTTTTGAATGAACTGTTGGAACTAACTTATTTAACAAAAACAAGAATAATAATAATAAAACTTTCTTCTTCGTACTACTGTACTACATACTTACACTCTTAAAAGGTTCTGGAGATTCTTCACGTAGTTCAAGGATATAGGTAGCCCTCTTCTCTCCAATTCCCTATGTAAAAAACATGTCCATCAGTACTAATAGGTATGCGGTAACCAAAATAACATTCTAGAGTCAAAAGTATTATTTACCTTTAGCCTTTTTAATTCTTCTCTGTTGATAGGACAATCGGGAAAAGAAAACATAAAAGAAATACAACTTTTAGCATATCGAATGGAAAATTGTCGCAAAAAAAAATCTGATAGTGTGTATCAAGAAAACTTCATATAAGATTGTAAAAGGATATTAGCAGTAAATGCTCAAGTCAGTTTGCCAGTAGATAATTGGATCTGTTATTTTGTAATGTTGCTTATGATGACATTAGATCCACAGCCGATCGACTCTCTAGGACTGTACCATGATTTTTTCAGGAATGTATGATGATTTTCTAGGAATGCATGATGATTTTTCTGATTTATAATATTAACAGCTTATTCTCTAGGGTGCCCTACGTGCTTTTATAGGTAATTATAAAGATAAATAAACACCCTACATTCGTGTTACAAGACATAAAACCTAATGTTATAGACGAAAGAAAAAGGCTTCACAAACGGATTTCCTTCATGAGAGTATAAAATTCTTCATAAAGAACTTCACATCCAGTGAAAGGACTTTCAAAAATATTGAAAGTATAATTATAAACTATCACTCATTTGAAAATACAGTGCATAAAACACAAAATCGTACCTGTCAGCTGTGTTTAGAAACCTTAGATATTCTTGAATAAGAGAGTTCTGCAATGCAAACTTCAATATGAGGGTTGTAATGTCAAGTGTCAAGTGTCAAGTGATGATGAACCAAGTGTATTGGAGAAATGGTTAGATCTAACCTTCATTCCAGAAATGCGCATACTTAATGTTTCCCAAGGACTATTGAGATTTGCAATCTCCCTTCTATCATTCACTATACTCCGATCTATTGTTGGTGTTTTGGGTTCCGCAGTCTCAGTACGCACTTGACTATATGATGAAGCATCATTCTCTTCAGGCAACTTTATGCGTAATGGAGGCGGCGAAGAACAAAGTGATTTCAGGTTGCTCGATAACTCTAGGAGTCTTGCACTTATTGGTGGCAAACCACCTTTACTTACCAATAAACTTTGGTTTTCCTTATCTGTTCTACAACCTGTAATATACATAACAATACATGGATACCTATCTCATGGCTAGCAAATCAGCATTTAAAGATCACATTTACATGCTACCAACCTTCTTTAGCAAAAGATACAGCATTTTTACTGCTAGCACAAAGAGTAATTTGCTCATGAAAGTCCCCACCAGGAAGAGAAACCTGACTAGGCAGAAAAACAACGTAGAATACAAAAAACAAATTTATTGTTCAAATTTAGCCGTGTTTTCAGACCATATGAATGAATAAATCGCATTATTCTGTTTTATTACCTTATGTAGTATAGCTGTTTCTACTGCACTGGGAGATGGTAATGAGGAAGTTTCCTGTGATGACTTAAAGAGTTAAGGATATCAATAAATAAAATAATATTTGTGGTAAGATTTTCTTGACACTGGAACACCAACTTAATTCTCTTTGCCTTCCCTAGACAGATTTTAATGACCTACTTCACATACTTGAAAGACTGTAATGTACAGAAATAGGACATTAAATTACCAATGAATAAAAAAATTACCACTTCTGAGAGCACTTCTACATTCATCCCATTTGAAGTGAGCTTCACCTGCAAAAAAATCATTTCGAAATCTAAATGAAAAACAAATTATATTCAGGAAGCTCATTAGATATCAACTACATTCTTTCTAAAAATCACAAAAGCCAAATAAAATGTTCTAGAAAATCTTACCTCTTCCTGCTCCTCCAAAGGTCCAGGGGTTGAATGAACAGCAGCTGAGGTACTTGCCTGCAATGAAGCCTGTCAGGCTTATTTTCAACTTGAACCATCTCTTTTCAAAGTTTCTGGACCTCATCATTGTAAAAAACATTTATTGCTTGTGCTGACATACATATGTCGGATAGTACATTCTTTTCCTAACATACATTTGTCAGATAGACCATATATTCCTTAACTGTGGAACTGAGATAAGTTGTAGGCTTCCAATCGTAACAATCCAATGAATAACCAGGTTCAGAGTGATAACCTCGTCTTTAGACACTTCCTCTGATTCTAACTAGAAAAGGTTTGGGCAATCCTAGCAATTCAGTCCCAACTGCTGAGGTGGCGCAATAATAGGTGGGAGATCCTATGGTATATTCAGGTATTTGTGAGGCACATAGCCCAATTGAAAATGCATCGTAAAACTAACTGGCAGGGACTTCCGACTGGGTGCAAGCAAAAAAACCAAAGCACTAGCACACTCCAACAAGAAAACAAGAATACAGGCACTACTCTCTAAGATATAATAGCAACAAAATAGTGTGTAATGAGGTTCTTTACAACCAAAGTAAGAACAGAATCTTGGGTTCACAGGTTGACTAAGAAACATTATTTTTTCTAAGTGCATTAAACTTAACTTGGGAAAAAATTTGCAGGAAATCAAATTGAAAAGTCAACAGAACTGTGATTACATGATACTCAATACAAAGGAGAAAAGGAATACCTTCTTAGATTTGGTCTGAAGAGTAGCTTCATCAAATAGTTTCCTTCAAATGAAAAATAAATAAATAAATAAATACATACTTTGATTCCACCTTTGTATCTATTCACAGAGAAGAAACAGAATCCTGTTTCAACTTATTGTATACATACCTTTCTTTCAATGGGGAAACCATACCATTGGCTTTCTTTTGGGAATTACGCATTTGTTGAGTGGTACGTTCTTTCACAGAAGTGGAAACACTTCCATGTGGTAAGCTCTTATATGAACAAGGCATAGATGGTCTTGTTGAGCTTTTGGCGGAGCTCGCAACAGCTCGCTTGATGCCTTGACAAGAGCGAGATGCTAAGCTTATCATGTAATCAGAATCTTGGCAAAAAGATGGGTTCTACAAAAAATGAATTAATTAAAAACCATTTCAGAAACCTATAAACCAAACAGCATCATGTAAAGTGGAAACCAAAAGCATTACCAAGCAGGTGATCATCAAAATTCTACTCATCCCATCCAAAGACTCTTTCAACATGTGAGTAAGTTTGCTCTCCCGATAAGGCACATGGCTTCCATTGGCATTGAGTGAATATACAACCTTATATAAGGCATATATGGACTTATTAATTTTGGTACTCTCAACAAGATCAACACCATCAGCACCCATTCTTCTGGTATCCTTATAACCTGAAAAAGGCAGCAAAGTATAAACCGGGACTAAGATATCACACAAATGACATTGTCGACAAAATAATATATATAATCTTCGAATGCGATTAGAAACACCTGCCAGGTCAACAAAATTCATCTTGCCCACAAGACAATCATCCACATTTTCACTGGGAGTGACTACATGCATAATTAATCCCTGGTGACTCTTTCGAGTATGTTTGGTTGCTATCTTTTGACCTGATTTATGTGAACCAAACCCGCCAAAATATAATCTAGAAAATTCTTCAAGGGATTTTACAGGAACCTGGGAAAAATTAAGAAAAATATGTATAGCTCAAAGAGTGTACCACAAAAGTCTGTCCTTACAGTATTCTATAATTCAATAAATTGAAAAACAAACGTATAACTTGCCTGAGAAAGTCCTTTATGTTGGATTTTCCCTTTATCTTCCAAAACAGAAACAGCTGGCCGGTTTCAATCCAAAAGATCAAAAACATGCTCCTGGTAAACCTCATAGGAAGATATAATAATCGACTTTCCAAGTTGCTCGGCCATTGAAAGGATTTCAGCCGTGGCTAGTGTAGCCAAACCTAGTTTCCCATTGGAGCCCTTAAGAAGAGTATAGTACATACATAAGGCAACCAAATATCAAGAAACACGATCTATAGTAAATAACATGAAAACCTAGGCACAAAAAAGAGAATATTCGGGAAGAAAAAACCCACCTGAATTAGAGAAGTTTTTCCACTACCTCTTGCTCCGCAAGCAATAATAGTAGGATTACATCCCTCAAAAACCCCTGATATTAAAGGCATGATCTCTCTCAAGAATATCAAATGGTTGTCTTCGTTTCCCCCATAACAATAATCAACTTCGTTATATTCTTTACGACTGCAAGAGACAAAACGCACTCATCTTACCCAAAACAAAATAACACAACCCCACCGTTAAGATCAACTTGAACACTGGAAATCCATGCCGTTTGCAATATTTAAAAGCTCAATTCAACTAAACCAAACCAATAATGAATAGTTTTGTTTGAAAAAGATCCTCTACTCAAAATATGAATCAAGAATCAAACATATATAATTTCCCCGGACTATCTCCAAAAGCATCAGAACCCTAACTCCGGAATACCCCAGAGGGTAGTAGTATTACCTTCCCGATTGGTCTAGGAAGGGAATCGTAACGCTCTCAGAAGCCTCTCCTCTGGGCTTGTTAACAGAGATCCACGGAGACGTCGAACACCCGGAGTTTGCCGGAATCTCAACTTCGGTATCCGTGACCCCGCGGATTTTGGCTATGGCTCGAACCTTTCGATACTTAGTGGCCTTGCTGCGATCCGATGGAGTCGAAGCCATGGAAATAATGAAGGATTCTGAATCAAAAAGCAGAAAAGAGAAGGGCCGAAACTTTGAAAAATTGGAAATGAGAGAACTGAAAGCGCGAGAGAGAGGACGCTGAGAAGGAGATGTATATTTGTCTGGGAATGGAGTAGCCGTTGGGGGTATTTGGGTTTTTTAAATTTCGGCTGACCTGGCGCCCGTGCATTTGTATTCAAAACATCACTCAAAAAAAAAAATTTTATTCCGATACAACATTTTATTTTTTTTTACGAACATCAATCTTTTTTAACAACTTCTACACGCATATCAATACAACTTTAACATCACCTAAATATTCACAATTTTATCAAAAACTTACAATTTTCTTCCAAACAAACCTCACCAAAATGTTGGTGTTAAAAAATAAAAAATTTTATTAACATTTTGAAATGACAAATGCTCAACTCTCATAAAATTTATTTTTTTTATTATTTTCAAAATCTAATAAAAATTTAGGGATAAATACAAAATTAGTCCATGTGCTATGTACAAAAATCGATTTAGTCCTCGTGATATGAAAAACATAAATTTAGTCCCTGTAATTTCATTTTCGATTGTCGTTGGTCCTCCATCATGGACTGATTTTATCACTTTTTGAAATCACATAGACTAAATTTATGTTTTTCATATCACGGGGACTAAATCGATTTTTGCGTATAGTACATAGACTGATTTTGCATTTATCCCAAAAATTTAATATATCTTAAAACTTTTTTTAAAAAATAAATATTCCCGATTTTAATTTAAAAAACCACCCAAGAATGAGATTAATCAAATGGATGTGTTTGGTCAGCAGTTAGTACATTTTAAGGGGGGAATGATGAAGCTAGCTTTTGCCCGTCTGTCTAAACGCTCTCAACCGAGTGCCTAACCCCAACAGCCAGCGTCCTTACGGAGGAGGGGGGAGCTCCGGCTCCTTCATCCCCCTCCTCTTTTTTTCTTTGTCTGTTCCCCTCTCTCTCTTCCCTATCCCCTCTCCTTCTCTCTGGTCCGGTCGACAGGTGTTTGTTTGGGTGATTTTTTGGTTTTTTCTTGCAGGTGGCTTTCAGGCGGTGCTCGGCGGTTTCCGTCTCCTTTGGCATTACACGCGCCGACTGGTTGAACTCCGCATGAAGCGAGCTACGTCGGCCCTCTTCTCTGGCCCTGAACCAGCGACGCGTCTTGATCCACGCGCACCATGCGCTGCGCGGGGATCTGACGCGCCGAAGTCATTGGCCGCACGTGTAGGCTCCTTCATCCTCCGAACTCCGCTCTTCTCCTCCACCGTGGAATGTGTGGCTCCTGCCCTACATTTCCCACTGCGGATCACCTTTTCCATTACCCACGCGCCCCACCGTCGTTCGGGCCAGAGTCTTCCCGATTTTTCTAGAGGTTTATGTTAAGCTTTAGCCCGTTTAAGCCAGCCTATATGTTTAGGGTTTGTTTAGTTTTAATTCTGTGTTTAATGCTTGTCTATCTGTTTAAGTCTTGTGTTGGTTTTTATGTTGTTTATTTCCTATTTTTGGCATATTAATTTGTTGGCCTATGTGGCTTCTCCGTCCCTTTTGGGACTTTGTAGCACCTTTGGGTCCATCTGCTCGTTGGTCCGTCGGCTCTTCAGAGTGTCTAGTACGCTCTTTTGAGCCTTCTGAGATTTTTAAGCCTCCTTAATCTTTCAATATATCCATATGCTATTTTAATTTATGTCTAAAAAAGGGAGGGGGGCGGGGAAGAGTAACGTTTGGGCTCCCGATTGAGTCCCGATGGATGATGTGGACGAAATATTTTAATTCCTAAATGCGAGCAACGCACTTCTGGGCTAAGTTCTTGAAAACCCGGTTTTCGCACGGGACCGGTTTGGGCTCTAAATGAAAACCAACGTATTTTTAATTGCCCTCTCTCCCAGCAAGCTCTCTCGGACCGGTCTCTTTTGTCTTCCCGCTCTTAAATGAAAACCTAAACCAGCGCACTTTTATCTTCCCGCTTCCCGATTGCTGCATACAAATTGCCCTCTCAGACCAAAAAATCCCTATATTCCTGCAACCGAAACCCGGTAAAATCCCAGTAATTTTCCAGCATAGATCTACATATCTTCAACCCCTTTTCTCATCTCTCTCTCTCTCTCTCTCGAAATTGAAAAGTATCGAGCTTTTCACGACTTTGAGAGATGAGAGTGGAAACGAGTTTGGATCTTATTTCATTATTTTTGGGAGGTTCAGGTTAATTTAACTATTGTGTTTGTTCATTTGGTTGATGGGATTTGTTTGATTACGATTGATGTGTTCTTTTATGGTATTGTAATATAAAGTCTGTTTATTTGTGTATTTTTCTTAGATGGGTTAGATTCAGGCTAATAAGGAGATCCCTTGTTTGTGTATTTTTCATTATTTCTTGTTCCCTTGTTTCCTCTCCTTTTGTACTTGTGACCCATTTGCTGTAATAAATTATATTCTTGTACATTACCTTTCTGGAAAAAAAAAAAGAAACATGTCTCTTATTTTGAAAGAATTTCATTATTGGCCTGACTTGGCCAAGGATTTGAGTTAGCATGTCTGTTTATCCTTCGAAGGGCTGAAAAATGAAAGAAGCTAACTTCAGTTTTTGGAGGTGTGTGGTAAGGGGTTTTTGTGTGGCTATGGACTTAAGGTAAAAAACATTGTTTTGCTGGTTCCGATGTCATAGCCAGAGGCATGTGAATTCAACAGTCAGAAAGAGGGTTCTGAGTGAAATCTAAAAGCAAACTTCTGAATATTAAGTGATAATGGTAAAGTGTCTCTGAAGCATTAAAAAAATTGAGGCATTTGTCTGGTTTTTGGTTGTGGACCTTGAAAGCGTCCCCTGTTGTCAACAAATTATGCAGTACCCCATAGCCAACTTGCACAATGAGACTTTGGAAAGAGATAGGAAATTACACTGACAATAACAGGTTGCCATGTAGTTACTGATTATGTGTCTTGGTTTCCCTTAAAAACTTAAAGCAGAGTGAATTTTGATTTTCCTTGCATAGATCAGATTTTACATGTGTGGTAAAATTTTCAATTATGTGTTAGTTTTGTGGTTCATATTAGATAGCAAGGATGTCATGTCTTGCATGACATGCTTTGAATATGCTGCTACAGAATAGTTTATTTCATTGACACCCTCCTGTAAGGCACACCTTATGCTCTATTATTGTTCCTGCTAACCAAGTTTGTTTGCTTTTTCAGTTACTCAGTGTGGCCAACTTATGTTATTCTAAATGGACTATTCAACTTCACGTGTGGAGAATGAGGGATAAGTTGAATCCAATTATAATGACAATGATGTAACCGACGAATTTGGATATGTATTTAGTGTTATGGTAGTGTTTCACCACGTAGTTTCTTGTGAACAAAAGGGCGTTCGTTTGTTGTGATTGGAGTGTTTCTTTTTTAGGCTAATACTACGTTCTCCTGTGAGAAGCTGTAGAAATTATGATGTAAGTCCGAACATGGCTTCATTCACTTCGAGTCTCGGTGTCTAACATCAAACACGCTATTGTAAAGAATTGAAAACTTCGCCTCTTATTACTCCTTATATATCAATGGAGACTCCTAAGGCGAACAAATGTCATCTGCATTCTCGAGGGTCTAACATGAAGGCAAAGCATAATGAAGAATGTCTCTATGTCGAAAGAAAGAAAATTTCAGTCATATTTGTAAGGAGGACGAGCATTTTCCAATAAATTTGTGCAGGATAGCCTACTGGCAAACAATATCCCATGAGGTCCAATATATACTTATGCCAATAAAAGTCTGTTTTTTAGGTCGAGAGAGGTGAAAAACCCCATGAGGGTATAGAGAAAAATGGTTGTCATTAGAAACACATAACACACGCACCACAGAATTACAAATGCAAATCCGAAATCCACAGCATCCATTTTCCCAACAATTCAAACTTTAAGAATTACAAGCCGCAACCACACTTTAATTCTCATCAAACAAGGGGGAGAGCATAGTCAACCCCATGTACACAAAATTTCCCACAGGAAAGATATATACATGTCAAATTTGAAGTTTTTGGGTGCCAGGCTCACAAGTTTGCAACAATCTCAATAGAGTAAACGTATACCTTAAGAAAAAGAAAATTGGAGAGACATATTTCAGATGGCATCTAACACCCAAAAAGAAAAATCCATGTATTTAGAAACTAAGCAAGCAAACAAGAAGAAATCCAATTCCCTCAGCTAGACCATCCTCAACACCAAGCCAAAACCTCTAACACTACATGATCCATCCACCTCCAAACCATGTCACGACAAAATACACCACAAGAACCACGAACCTCCTCTGTGTAAACTCTGGGGCAGCAGAACCCATTGGGGAAAGCCCAGCTGCAGTAGCAGCGCCCGTTGGGGGTGATGGGAGAGGATGGACAAGAACGGAGACCTTCATTCCATTATAGCACTGGCCGTTGCCACAAATGAAGTAATACCTCTTGGTCTTTAGGTTCAAAACAAATGATCAAAACAACATCTTTAGGTTCTGTAAGCTGAAATGATTAAAACAAAAGTAACTTCATCCGGTTTCACGCCTATCTTCTTCATCATTGACCAGACAACCAATGCCTCATCACCCAGTCTGTGGAGAAATGGCCTGCAAGCAAACCGTTCCATGAAACTGTATCGTGTGTAGAAATATGATTGAATATCTTAATTGCATCATCCATGTTACAGCTAATGAATATCAATATTTGCAAATTATGTCAGCCAACCAAAATCATGTAAATCAAATAGAAATAACCAATTTCTGACAATTAAGTCAGCCAACCAAAATCTGCATACCACCAATTCTGGCCATACTCCAACCATAACACAGAACCTTAAAATCTGCCAATCAGTCAATCAATGAAAAATGGGTAAAACAGAAACATAACAGGAACTAAACCTAAAAAAGTGAAAAACATGCAACACACAAGAAAAATGATAACCTTTCACAAAACTACAGAGAGAAAAAGGGGGCAAACAACGAACTGATTGGTTCTCGAAATTGGTATGCTTCAAGGGATATAACGATAAAATCTTCTCTCTTTCCTATCACATTAACGTCCAAAACACAAACGACTAAAAATAATTTTACTAACAGCAAAGAAGCGCATGAGGAAAATGAGATAAGATACACCCAAAAATAACAAAGAATTCAAGATACTAGCAGTAAGAACACCGAAATTATCTGATAGGTAAATATGCGTTTTCGTTCTCGAATCTTGGCTAACATACAGATCTCAAACAAAACACATAGATCTAAAACAAAACACATATTTAGAGAAGATAGACACATATCTCAAACAAAACACATATTCAAAGAAGACAGACACAGATCTCAAACATCCACATGGCATAAACTTAAATATAAGCAGTTGATGCAGAAACTGGAGAAATGAAGCAAAAATTTAAGCAAAAATTGCGCAGATCTCAAACACCGACACAGATCTCAGAAATACAAATGGGAACCACAACCTAATACATCCAGACCAAACCTAACAAAAGGTAGAGAGATTTTGGATCAATTAAAACGACAAAAGGTAGAGAGATTCACCTGTAGCGACGAAGGCTTCGAAGAACAGTGGAGACCTCGAACTTTTAGATCTGATGTGTGTATGTCGAACTCTCTCGCCTATTGTAATTTTAAAGAGAAATGCTGGGTCGGTCTGTTGTAATAAAGAGAGTTCGGTCTGAGGGTATCAGCCGGTCTGAGGAGCAAATAAACCGTGATTTATTTGTGATTTAAAAAATAGTTCCACGTCATCCGTCGGGATGACATCGGGATAACGTTGGGAGCCGAATGCTATGTTTGGTTGAGTTTTCAAAACAATTTTTGTTTTTTGTGTTTTTTGGAAGTAGTGTAGATTCTTTTGGGATCGATGAAAAATGTGTTAAAAGTTGTTGGAATTTAGAAAAAGTTATTGTAATTGTTGAAAAAGTATTGAAATTGATGGAAAAATTATTGAGATAGGTAAAAAGGTATTGAAATTGATGAAAAAGTGAGTGACAAGTTTTTGAAAACTTTTTGAGATACGAAACAAACATGACCCAAACATTTTCTGGCGGAGAATTTTTATTTTCTCTGGTGTGACTGACAGGTCATTCAGGAAAAAAAAAGATGACAGGTCAGCTTTCAAAACCATCGACGAAATTAGGGCTGTGTTTGCATGGTAAAATTTTACCTCTTAAAATTCTAACACAATAAAATATTACAATATAATATCTCTCTCCATCAAATCATTACTTTTCACTACAAAAAATATAAAAAATTATCTCTCTCTTCACTTTTTCACTAAATTCAATACCTAAAATTTTAACAACACTAAAATTTTACAAAACAAACCCACCCTAGGGCACTTTCCCTTTTCTCGTCTTGAACCTTCCGAGCAATCAAACGGAGGGCAAGCAAACTACACTTCTCTTGAGTGATTGTCTCTTGAGCCGCAGCCAATGGATGAGAAGGCAGAAAGCAATTCACGGAACAAGAAGATGTCACCCTGTGATGTTGAGGCGCTAAAGAAATGCTTGGACGAGAACAAGGGGGACTATGTGAAATGCCAATCTCAAATAGAGGCTTTCAAGTCCTCGTGTTCACTAAAGAATCCAAGACCGTCTCATGAATCTGCACCACAGGCCCACAGCTCAAAACTGATGTGATGATCTCTGGCCTCTACAATCGAAATTGTTGATTTTTGTCATATTTCCATCTGGGTATTTGATTTTGCAAGTTCTTAAAAAGTTCTGTTGCTGATTCTTTCTCGCTAGTTCTGGGCTTTTTGTTGGTTTAGAGTTTTTTCACTTATGACCTGAGAATTACCTTGGAATAAGTTTTGAAGGCCAAACTGTGAAGTCGGAATCGAAAGTGAGTCAAGTTTATGGTTGCTTTGTAGTTTGTTTGTTTGTTTGTTTTTTTTTCTGGGAATGAGATGTCTAATGTTAGCGCAGTTTAGATTACACTTGCTGGGTCGGAAAATTGTACTCGTTGCTTTTTTCTTTTTGAGCATTGTGCTCAAATGCTCTTGACGCTGTTACTGATGATGCTCCTTTTGTATGATGTGAGACTATGTTGAAAAGAAAATGCAGTGGAGCTAAAAACTTTTCTGGTTTAAGCTTAAGCTTAATGGATTGGGTTTGCAATTATTGCTTACGGCATACCTGCTTAAATCGTGTCTTCTCCATTTCCCTTTTCTTAAAATCAAATGAATTTTCCATTCACAAAAAGCCCCACACATGCCTCCTAGATCTGCAGCTGTTAATTTTCAGGGCTCTTCAAACCAGATCAGTATACCAATTACTTGCTTTCTGAAATATGTAAACATTTTGCAATTCGGTTATAAAAGCAGACTTGTCAATTACTTGCTTTCTGAAATATGTAAAATTTTTGCAATTTGGTTATAAAAACAGACTTGTTATGTGGAGGCTAGGCACTGCGTGTGCTCTACATTTTTATGTACTTTCTTTTCGATTGTCCGGACATCTTTCTTGCATGTGCTTCTTCGTCTGGCTTTTGACTCGGTTCAAATGACCAGTTTTTTAGGGGAGAAAATACTCTGTATATGCTAATTCCAGAAAGGTAACCATCAGTATCGAAAACAGCCCATAAACTATAAGAAATTTTGAAAATCCTAGTACTGACAGATCTTCATATTGGAATCCTCCGTTCACAATGTTCAGAGGGTTGATAATTAATTTCTCCATCGATAGTGGTATTATTAAGCATCTTAGGCTCAAGAGGGCGAATATAGATTAATCACAGAAGGTAAATTAGTTCAAAATTGGAAGGCCTCCTTCAGGAGGGAGAGGGGCAGGGTGATGGAGACTTGCTCGTCAGTCCCTTTAGCATGCATTACAGCTCCTCCTACATGTTCCATAGTAATCAGGAGAACCAATCATGAACATAGGATTTCTTTGACATTCCCCAAAGGCAGCCCACCTGGGACAATTTTCATCTTCATCCGTGCATCCAGTGCCATCTGAACCATCTGATTCAGATGTTTCTTTTTCCCTGCTACGGGATCTGAAGTAGAAGAAGTTGGTGGCGTACCACATCTCTCCCTTAAGGACAGGGCATCTAGCATGGGAGCTACTCTTGTCAGGAGACGCATTTGGATGGAGACTGAAAAACAGAATAGCATTCCCTTTGATGGGTCTCCGGACGCTACTATGACTCGGACAATCAGACCAAATCTTGCTCGTCTGCTGAGGCAGTTATAAAACAGTGGTTAATGAACAGCTCTGAATTCATAACCTAGGAATGATAATTACAAGAACTTTTGATATTGCTTAGCCCTCACCTCTGACTCAGGAAAGAGAATCCCACCGCCCTGACTTGCATTGGAGAGGTACAAGACAACTATTGCCATCAAAGGCTGGGTTAGTTCCAATGTGGATCGGTTATCAAAATACTCATAGTGCTGTCCAACCTCCTCAAGCCCACAATGCATAACCTGTAAAGGCTTGCTGTTCTCTGAAGGATAGTGAACATCAAATAATATAGAGAAAGCATCGCATCAGACAGGTATATCACTATCAAGACAGGTGTTTTAGAGCAATAAGGACAAGGGACAATGAATCAGGACTGAGATACCTTTGGGAAGGAAAGTCCAAGCTGAAACTCTTTCCTCAATCCTTGTAACTACATCGTCCTAGAAATCAAGAATATGGTCATTAAGTGAAACAAATTTCGTAACCTCCTGTCATGGCATGCTAAGTCTTAGGTGACGAAAGTATTCAACTAGCTGCATTCACAGCATTTATATCACTAAAGTGGATTGAGAAAAAAAATATCACTAAAGTAGATATTTTTTGTCATGAATTAAAAAGTTAATCAACTATTGATATATGCAAATAGTCCTGATAAATAGTCCCCAGGAGGGAAAAACTGCCAGTCTCAAGCTACATCAAATTTGAAAAACAGGCCCTTGTTTAATTAGGTTTATAGAAATCCAATGCCTAGAGTTCGTAGAAAGCAATCATCTTAACAATGGGAACACATGGAAACTCACTTCTATGTTTAAAGGAATTTCTGAACTTGTAAGCAGTCTGTTAGTGACAACATGCACTGAATTGTCTTCACTGCCCAAAACTTTTTCTTTCACTCCATACGCCTAGGTACAAAATATACTTCAAAACGCAAGCATAATGGTCAAAATGCTGAAAGTGGAAAGACAAGGATATACCAAAGAAATAAGGTGGCCACACTCCTTGTCTGATAGAAAACCCATATATAAGAAAACCCTATCACAAGAAAGAGAGAATCAGATTTTCAACATAATGTACCTTCAAATGAATTGTTCCCCTAAAAAGAATAGTGAAGATTCATATGATTACCCCTCTTGAGCAAAAAAAAGAAAGAAACTAGTCTCTGTGTATTGCACACTTGCAGATTATCAACAGCATTATCGATACAAACCATACCATCTGCCATTATAACACCAAAAAGGGTTAAACAACGGTGTTCATCAAAGCACATGACCTTGGTTGCGAAGACAGTTGCACAACCCGTGATGGGTCGATTCTGTTGGAGTCAGCAGAGCGTCCCAATTTCACGAGAGTTTCCCGGTTGGCCTCCTCATTCCTTAATTCCTTCTGGATGCTGAATCAAATGGTGGCAAAAAATAAGAAAATGCATGATTAAAACAGCAAAAAGATCACCAAATGAGTAACAACACTGTGAAGCTCATTGAGAGGCATTATTTTCACAATAATCGACAACCTCTTATCAGTCGGGAAAAATTTGTTTAGCAAGTATAACAAATGCATCCCAAAACGAATTGACATTATTGGTATTCCTCCTCCTACAATTAAGCAATTCAACCAAAGAAATCGAAAAAGTGAATATCCAATTAATTGATCTGCCATGACGCAGATATCCACGATGAAAGCCTGCACGTATACGACACATAGAAACATATATACACACACGTAGCATTTTAACGAAAGCACAGAGCAAGAACAAGATGAGCATGAGAAAAACCCACATATATGCAAACAACAGTGGAACTGAGAAAAGGGATGCCATTGACGAGGGAGAAGATGATAAGAAAAACCCAACAATGGAACGGATATTAGAGTCAACAGAACAAGACCATCGCTGGAGCCGAATTGGTGAGTGCTGAGCAGCTGTCTTTTTTTGGTAGGAGATAGCTCGAGTCTTTTTTTCGGTAGGTTATTCCACTTTTTTTTTTTCTTCTTGAGGCACTATCTTTTTTTTTTCTTGGTTCCTTGAGGCACCATCTATTTGTATTTAAGCTCGGTTCGTTTATTTATGAAACAAGTTCAGCTATTCACATGATTTTTCATTCGTAAAATTGTTGTAAACTCGTGTTAATCTGTTACTTGTTGTTATAAGATCGTATGATTAAATCGATTAGTATTGATTAATGAATAAAAGCTTAATTAATTTACCCTACCTCATAATGATCATATATCACTTTTTCCTCCATAGAATAGCATATACAAAATTCATAAAGATCAATCTATATTTATTGGATTGAGAAAGGGACTCCTCTCATTTTTAGGAATACTTATGGTTTTTTTGATAATGTGAAGAAAGCTAAACTAAGCAATTTCTTAAATTTGAAGAAAGATTGGACGGCAGTAACCAGTTTAACATTAAAAAAATTTGGCCTCAAAACAAGTTTTTAGGACTGATCTGTGTTGGGAGACTCTTGATCTTAAACCTGAATTTTGTTTTATTTAAATAAAATAAACGAATTCATTAATTTTAAAAATTACAAATCTGCAGTTGAAAAAAGAAGAAGAAAAAAGACCCAGGGGGTGGAGATCCCTCTCAGCCCTCCTCTCCGGCTCCGCTGCCCATATCGGGGAATATGGTATGGGCAGATCAGCCCCATATTTTTTTCATTTAACTTTCTACTCTTTTTGGTTGTACTCTCTATATTTTTTTCCCAATAAAAAATCCGAAAAAGTAAACTCCAAGAGTTCATCACCTATTCCGTCTTTTTTTTTTTTCCCCGAGTAACTAAAAGTCCATCACCTACTCACAAAAAAAGTAATCGTATTTTCCAAGAATAGAAGAGACTATTCCCAGCAAACAAGCATCGAGTCATTCGAGATCAACCCACTGGTGTTTGTGATTAACCTTATAATACACTAGTACGGCAGTGTGTGTGTCTTCCTAAGCTGGAACATGATGATAGGCCATAAACGAGGTTCTTCTCGTTTCCGAGTGAGGTTGGAAAAATATCCAGTCCACCAGCTTACAAGAGATTTATAGACTTATGAATCGGCGACTGACAATTCAGACACTCACCGAGTCTCTCATTTCCTGAAAGGACCAAACCCCTTACTTTAACCAAAAACAGAGCAATCCAAAGGTGTTTAAGGATGGGTAGTATCGTGAATGTTGAAGAGGAGAGAGAATTCGATGTGGAAAAGACTATATTTGTTGCGGTAGGGAAGAGTGTGGAGGAGAGCCAGACGATTCTGTTTTGGGCTGTGCAGAATTTTGTGGGAAAGAAGATTTGCGTTCTCCATGTTCACCAGCCCGAGCACGTAGTTGAACTGAGTGAGTCTCCTTCCAGGGGGAACTGATCTGAAATGTTGCATACTGCTTTCCTAGAAGGTCTTTTTTGGTCTCTGGGGGCTGAGTTCTGGCTTTATAAGTGTATATTTTCGAGATTTGCGGTTACTGAATCTCTTAGTCAATTGGAGTACATATCCGGATACATATTGGGCTGAATAAGAATGTTAGAGAAATAATATGTTGAATCTCATTGTTACTCTTTAGTGCTTTGCGATTCCTGTAGGTTTTGCATATGTATTCATGTGTTTCTCTTTGTGTAAATCTTTCTAGGTAGGTCTGTTTTGATGGCTTTGATCATCATAGTTCATATGATTAGAATTAGTGTGATTTTTCACTTTTTTCTTATTTACTGTTGTATGCAGCGGACATAAATTTTTGCACAAAAGGACTAAAAGAGCCTATCCATAAGGCATCCTGGGAATTTGAGCAGAAAAAGCTGCATGAACTTCTAGAACAATATCTTGTCATTGTTGGGCGAGCAGGGGTATCATTTCCTTTGATATTTTTAATTTTTTGTTTAATGACC
The DNA here is from genome assembly GCA_963930655.1 of Myrica gale. NCBI lineage: Eukaryota > Viridiplantae > Streptophyta > Magnoliopsida > Fagales > Myricaceae > Myrica > Myrica gale. Next base: position 27,333,996 of record OZ005606.1, on the reverse strand, counting down.
AAGAAACGTATGCATTAGCCACTTTTAATTATATTCCGCATTACATATTTTGCTTAATTAAAATTTATCTATGCATATATGAAAGGTTAAGGTGTATGTTTTGAAGAATGAACTTGAAATTTGCTTGATTTTGAGGGATTGAACTTGTAGTTTAACCTTTCTATAATTTTTACGTTATATGCTTGTTACATCCTGGATTGAAAGCGTGTATTTCACTTTTCACTTTAAGCTTTCTTTTAGAATCTAAATTGAAGCCCAACCCCACATAAGAGACATACTACTAGTGACTTTTTTTCTTCTAAGCAAACTGCTAGTGACTTAATAAATGTGCAACGCCTTTACTCTCAACGTGATCACTGTAAGACTTACTCGGTGTTTGGGAACAAAATTTTAGTAGTTTGTGAAAAAGTGAGGAGAGAGAATGAAAAAGTTAGTGAAAAAGTGAAAAAAGTAAAGAGAGAAATTTGTGTAATGATGATAAAATTTTGGGAGTAAAATTGTAGTTTGACAAACACCTTTTAACGTAAGATTAAGGATTTCGCAATCTTTCCCGCTTGAATCCCTGACATTCTGGCCATGGTTTGAATTAGTTCTTCTTATAATTGTAGTTTTCTAGAATCACCTATAAAATCCAGTTCTACCTAGTAGTACAGGACTTAGCAACCATGTGATGGTTTCACAATCTACTCACTCAATACAGGATTCAACAATCTAGGATATAATAATTTTTTCCATTCAAATCCTTAACATCCTTTTCAGGGCAGACATTGTATTATATTATCCTAGGACGGCATGATGTTACTAAATTTACTATGATCCACTTGTCTCGACCTAGGAAAATTCAACTATTATATGTCTTTATGGTTATAATTGTGATTGGAGTTTTCTGAAGTTAATTTAAAGCTCAGCTTCAGTGTGAAGCTCAAAATGTCACTGTTAACCCACCCAATATGGGAGTCTCAACACTTTCATAGTCCAAGGTATCGCATATAATTGCAGGTAGAGGCAGATAAATTGTGGATTGAGATGGATAGCGTTGAGAAAGGGATTGTAGACCTTATTGCATGCCATAACATTAGATGGCTTGTCATGGGGGGAGCAGCAGAAAATTACTACTCAGAGTATGTACCATTCATCATAGTTGATTGTGGCTTACTGTAATCATGATCCTGCAATTTTCTTTTCATATGAAATGAATTCTTTTTCTTTTGTCAATGGAAGTACTTCTTCTGTGATTGAGTTCTTTAATAGTCTTACATTTTGAAATCTCGCGAGTCAAGTGATCTGGACTATTTGTGCTTCATTTATGGGATTTTTGCGTCAAAATTTTGCTAGTTGATATAATCTTTGAGACAACTTGACCTCTATTAGGTTGTAAAGTTAGTGCTTTGGAGCATGTCTATTCATAAAAGAATGGGACACCTTGTCAATCCATTGATTCTATGATGAGTTAAGGAATTCCAAGAATGCCCATCTGCAGACATGTCAGGATTTTTTATTGGTTTGTATTTGTCAACTACAGGAAACTGGCAGGGCTAAAGTCCAAAAAAGCATTCTTCGTATGCCAGGAAGCACCGAGTTCCTGTCACATGTGGTTTGTTTGCAAGGGGCGCCTCATGTATACCAGGTAATTTGACATTATCTTGTTGTATTTATCTTCTCCTTCCCTCTCGCTCTCTCTCTCTCTCTCTCTCTCTCTCTCTCTCTTAGCAATGCACTGGCAATCAGTTGACACTGGAATTCTTGACATAATAAGTGGAGTGTTCAATCTTGGTTAATTAACTCTTTGAGCTTCACCTCTTGGCTATCAATCTCTTGACTTTACAGCCATCTAATAGGTTCCTTTTGGAATGATTAAGCTGATTCTTGAGCTAATCGTAGGCTGAATATGGCACTTAGTTGGTGTCGTGATACACATAGTATCCATCCACAAAAGATTTATTGTACTTGCAGTTGCTATTCACAGAAAACATGGCTTTTATGGCATTAACTCAGTGGATGCACCTGAATGAGCACTACTCAATCATGTAGTACATCTTCGCCTAAAGAAGATTCATTAGGACATATGGAGTATGGAATCTACTCACTTTGGATAGCACTATTTTTCTCCTTTTGCTTATGGAATTTGGCTGTCAATTTCATGGGTGAAACATTTACAGAGCAATATCACAATGACAAGTACAAGGACAGAATACAGCTCTTCTTGTATGACAATATAGCATTTTTATTGTCACCCATAATTTGATACAGACATAGACAACGGATCAACACAGAAACTTTAAAACATCTAAGGGTAGCGTTTGTGTGCCAAAATTTAGCCTAATAAAATAATTACAAATTAATCTCTCTCTCCCCATCAAATCATCCCTTTCCACTATAATAAATATAAACAATTCATTTAAATCATCTCTCTCTTCACTTTTTCACCAATTCTCTTAACTCAAAATTTTATCACACAAACACTACCTTAGTTTTTAGGTTTCCGTGTTGCTTGTGCCAGCAGGAGCAGCTTCCCTGAAGATTTCTTAATTTCCTGAACAACAAAATTGTCTTTTATTGGTCTAAAATAACAAATATCATGCTATCCCAACACGTGTCTGATCTAGCAATGAGGCCTCTGATTAATTCCCTGAGATTGCCTTGCCAGTAAGTTCTGGTTTGTCCCAAAAGCATTCTTCATCATCTGTTGTACAAATATACCATCATTGCCATTTTTATAACAACATCTGGGTACAGGGAAGCCAGGAAAGATATAACTGATTTAGAGATTGCCCCTCCATTGCTGCTGCTGAATTCAGATGTAGAAAATGAGCAATCAGAGAACTTAGAAGCAGAGTCTCTCACCGATGAGGTGAGATTTCAAGGTACGGTCACTAACCTAGATAATTTGCGTTAAAGGATTAGGTGCTTTATGGGGTACTGGAGGCTTAACTTTGTCACAACCTGTATAGATGCAGAGGGAGATTCTAATGACCTGGAAAGAATCCCAAGAAGCTTCAGCTCCCAATGTTCAGTCCAAGCAAGTTCATCCACTAACTGGGTGGTAGGCACTTCAAAGCTGGCCCCCTGGCTGGCGGAGGAGGTGAGATAAGATGAATCATTATTACCTTACTGCATCACTCCTCATTTGGTTTCATTATGCATCATATTTTTACTTTACTTGATGATAAATGATTTTCAATACCGCAAACAAGTACATCATGCATTCTTGTACCTAAGAAACAAAGAAAGGGCCTCAGTCTGCAGTAATTAGAACCTTAGTGTCTGAAGGTTTGAGTGACGATAAATGACATGAAGGAATTTAGTTTGTTGTGGAAGAACTTGGGAGAATATTCTAGTCCTTAAGGCCAATAACCGTCCAGTTTCAATTTTCATATATTCCATTTAAGTCAGCAGTCAACACCTTTTCCAGTTGAAACGCTATTTAATGTTTGCTTGCTAATGAATATTGTAGGAGGAAAAAGCCCATGCCCAAGTGGCCATTGGATCGTATTCCAGAATAGAACAAGCTATTCAAGATGCAAAGAGCTCAAAACAGAAAGAATTTGATGAGACAGTTAAGCGATGGAAAGAAGAAGACAGTGCCATGGAGGCTAGATGCAAGGCATAGTTTATTTTATGCCTATCCTCTCTCTTTTTTTTTGGGGGGGGGTGTTATTTTTGTTTTTCTTTCTTCCTCATCTTTAGGTCTCAAACTTGATTAAAATTTGTTCTGAACTATGTTTTTTTTTTTAATTCAACATTCGTGCAAAATAAACAAACTATGCTTCCTGCACCTCTTGTGGTCTTATCTCTATTCAGTATTCGCCATGGAGAGTATGTCTTAACCTAAAGCAAATTTCCAAACCTCATGTTCTACTGATTCCAGCTACCAAAAGCCTGTTCTTGTGTCATATAAGATTTGAACTGATGTAGTATGTGGAAGGGGAATAAGGGAAGGTGCCCACTGTAAAAAAAGTACATAAGGGTTAGGGTTAATCATACATATATAGGTCACAAGATTCGAAGGTAGAATGTGATGAAATCTTAAAAATAGTTGAAGCCTGATTTTTCATCAAAGCTTCATAATGTTCAAGATTTTCATTTTACCTGTATGATTGTGCTTTTGTAAGTTCTTAATAAAGGATAAATAAGGAAATATTCAATCTCTATACTGGCTTGGAGTTGAGGTGTACCATGTTTTCTGTTGGTGATCTGATCACATTTCACTAAGGTAGCAGCGAACTGTGGTCTATTTGTTCAATGATATTTTTTAAATTTTAGCTCTTTTGTCTAAGCTCAATGAGCTTAGTTGAGTCTTCCTATCTTCTTGAATTTCCTTCCTGTCAACATTCACCAGCACCTGCCATAGAAAAAATTATCATTGCAAAAAGTAAACATCATAGGAAAAGAAGCAGCAGCAGTAAGATCATCATACTGATGCAATCCCAATTAAAAAAACATGGTCCTTGAGAGAGAGAGGGGAATGAATGCATCCTGGCCCTAGCATTATCGATATTATAAATGATTTACAATTTTGTCCAACAACTTGTGATATGATTCCTTCTTGCAGGCGAAAGCACTAGAAACCTTATGTGCCAAGGAGATGAGCCTCAAGAAAGAGATCGAGGAAGCGTTGACAAGAGAAGAGCAAGAAGTACAAAGGATGCAGAATCAGCGGGATGAATTCATGAAAGAACTACAGACGGTCCAGGAGCAGAAATCACTGCTTGAGAGCCAGCTTGAAGAGTCCCAAAGTACAGTGAAGGAGTTAGAGGAGAAGATCATATCGGCTGTGGAACTCTTGATAAGTTTCAAGGAGAAAAGGGACAAGCTGCGGACCGAGCATGAGAATGTCGTGAGAGAAGTCAAAAAACTGAGGAGAATGCTAAACGGCGAAGTTGCAAGCTTTTCCAGCGTACAAATTCCTGCATTCTCTTTCATGGAGATCATTGAGGCAACTAACAATTTTGACCCGTCCTGGAAGATTGCAGAAGGAAGATATGGAAGTGTTTATAAAGGACTCCTTCGCCATGTTCGTGTTGCTATAAAGATGTTGCCATCCTATGGATGTCAAAGCCAGTTGGACTTCCAAAATGAGGTAATTTTAGACAAATATATATTTTAGCATGTTGTTGTATTGAAGCACCAGCTAATTTTAGAATACTGGCCATATTATAAAAGTGGACTAAAGGCTCAACATCGTTCTCAGGACTTGGATAGTGTGAGAAGAAAAATGAAGTTGTCCTTCTGGGAGATTTGTAGGTATTGGTCCCTGTCAACATGGGCATGAGTAGGTGCATTTTAATCTTCCTCCCTTCAACACGAGTGCGAACCTTTGGATTAGCAACTTTGCTAATTCGACGTGATTCTATTATCAATGGAAACAACGTTTGGAAAACATAACTTGATGATTGAACAAATCAACTGTCTAATGAGACTAGGAAAAAAAAATGTTTGAGCATAAAGAAAGTCAGCAAGTAAGAAATGATCAAGTGGTTTTGGTGGTGTCTTTGTTAGGTGGTTGGCGATCGTGAGATCTCATACATTCTCTCTTTTTTCTAGCCTAGCTGGGTAGCATAGTGGCATTTAAATGCCATTTTATGTTGCAAGACCTTGGGGCATGAGCATATAGCAGACCTTAAGTTTGTTTAATCAATTGATGGCCAAACCTCAATTATCCCTTACTTTCCCTGTGGGAAAACCAGCATAGTTTTTGACACTCAATTTCTTCTATTGATTGAATTTCAGGTAGAGGTTTTGAGTAGGGTGAGGCATCCAAACCTGCTAACCCTAATTGGAACTTGTCCAGAATCCAGGTCATTTGTCTATGAGTACGTCAAAAATGGCAGTCTTGAAGATCACCTTGACTGCAAGGACAACACTTGCTGCCTTCCTTGGGAAATTCGAACACAGATTGCTGCGGACATATGCTCTACCCTTATCTTCCTTCACTCCCATAAGCCCCCTATTATCCACGGGAATCTAAAACCCAGTAAGGTCCTCCTTGATTCCCATTTTGTTAGTAAACTTGGTGACTTGGGCATCTTCAGCATGCTCCCACAAGATGAAGATCCAGCTCAGATGACCAGATTATGTAACAACCTAAAGGAAACCTCTGTCTATATGGATCCAGAGTATCTTGAGACTGGAAAGCTTACAGCAGAGTCAGATGTTTACTCGTTTGGAATTGTTCTGTTACGAATTATAACTGGGAGACCAGTTTTGAATCTTGTGACGGATGTGAAATGTGCCCTTGAAAATGAAAATTTTGAGTCAGTGCTGGATATTTCTGCGGGGGACTGGCCACTCAAGCAAGCCAAACAATTGGCTCATCTGGGGTTGAGGTGCTGTGAGAAGAACCACTTGAATCGTCCAGAACTTGAGTCAGAGATATGGAGTCTTTTGGAGCCAATGAGAGCTTCATGCATTGCCCCGGTTTCATGCTTGGTTTCTAAGAAGCCTAACAAAATTCCCTCCCACTTTTTGTGTCCCATTTTCCAGGTATGAATCAAGCCTAACTCTTGTCCTATATTTCCATAACTTGATGGTTTATTCCAAATCACTGAGGAACTCGTTACTGTGATCAATAAGTCTTTGGTTACTCTTCTTTCTGCAAAATGTCAATGTATGCCATCAGCAATTGCTGCATACTGCCTCGTATTGAAGAGGGTGCACCTCTCATTTCACTTGTTTAAGAGCAAGGAAGAAGTAAACCATATTGTGCGCTTGCCTTTTTCCTATTTAGTGGTTTGTCCTCTTTCTATTTTGAGTGTGCTGAAATTGATTACTGGCGTATTGAAGTCGTACTAGCTGAAGAAAATGCATTGATGGGGCGAGAATGTTCAGTTACTTTAACTTGAATGCATTTTGGCCATGATTAGTGAAATTAGTTCATAAGATCTGCCTCATGACCGTGGCCATTGAATTTGACTTTGCAGGAAGTTATGGCAGATCCAAAAGTAGCTGCAGATGGCTATACATATGAATCAGAGGCAATAAGAGGTTGGCTCAAAAGCGGCCACAACACTTCGCCCATGACAAATCTCAAGCTTCCACACTGCGACCTAGTCCCTAACTATGCCCTTCAAAACGCCATCCTAGAGTGGCAGCAATACTTATGATTTCTGCTTCTCTTATGGTTCATTACCTAATTATATACCTGATTATACAAGTTTAGTCTCGACGATTAACCACAACAATTTTTCAAGTACCAATTTAACCGACATTCAATCATCTGTAGAACAAGCGATTAAAACGCAAAGGTGCAGTTGATGATTGCTTCTAAAGGAACGTGGGGTTCGAGAATTTTGGATAAGAAAGATATGAATTTAGGAATTAGGCTACAAGTCAAGTGGGACGTCTCTAATTGTGAAGTTCTCCATATGCTTCTTCAATGTACTGTTACGCTACTTAAAACAGAGTGTAAACTACTTGGGATCGGCCCATTACAATAAAAGTAAACCTAAGCTATGGCCCATAGGCTTTAACTCTTCTACTGGATTGGACTCTGAACTGATGTAACAACAAAACTAACTGTGCACATGAAATCTGAATGGGATCTTTCAACTTGGAGTTGAGGAACTAGTTGCTCGGAAGACAAACAAATAGGCTAATTACAAATAAGCTATTACTAGCGTGTATGGAGGGGTTTGTTTTTAACTGAATATCGACTTCATTTTTAACGGAATATCAACTTCAATGAATTATTTGTCATTTTTCTTATTTTCGGGAGTATATTTATAACTTTCAATACCACATAGACTTTGGTGCAATTATGCCAAAAAAGAAGAAGAAGAAGAAAAAGATAGATATATACTAATCTAGCTGAGATTCATTTCGACTCCGCCTGTCATAGGTAGTCTGACCCCAGAATTGTTCGGGAAGGATCTGGATCCCTCTACCCGGACACAAGCCCAATACTGCATCTGGAAGAGACACCCGAAAGGAGGGTTGCTTCCGATATTTCTTGCATTACAATTTCGCCTTTATATTCCTCGACTTCTCCTTCGAGCTCCTTGCCTTTTCGTTTCCGCACAACTCTCTTTTTCCTTACGCCTCGGTCGCTCAATTTCTTGGACTTTCTCGGCGATTTTCATTCCCGCCAAGCGTTCCCCAGACACTTTTTCCGCGCCCCTTCAATCCATCCGATCTCCAGAGGCGGGATTCTCTCGCCGCCATCGGTCTGCACACATTGCTACTGGTACGTGAAACCGATCGCTCCACTCAGTCTCCTCACGCTGATACGTACATATACGTGCTATTATCAGATCACGAGCCGCTAAGCCCTAACAAGCTCTGCTTTCTCTAATTACTCAATCTTCTCTGCCTTGCCTTTATTGTTTGTTAGTTCAATAGTTGCTCTGTTTTGTATCTTAAAAAATGAATACTGAACAAACATCTTTGGAATTAGGAAGGTATATAGGTCCATTGATGCTGATATATGGAAATATGGAAATAAAAAAGATTCGAATTTTTTTTGTTTTCGTTTACTTGGTTTTCTTGGGTGGCAAACAGAGTCATGGACCGTAATTTTGGCGATCTGATTTATTGTATAGGTTGTTCATTTGATTCATTCTCTTTTTCCTAGGGAGGTCTATTTTTTTAATTGAACACAAAATTGGACCAAAAAACAAACTATATATGTTGTAGTTGTCCTATTTAGACGTAAAATTTATTAAATTAACCCCTTGGAGTAAGAAAACTTCAAAAAAGCGAGAAAATGGAAGAAAAAGGAACAAAAAATCACCCGACTTAAAAAGAAAAAAAAGTTATACTTGTCATTTTAAGTTCAACGAGAGTACACAAAATGCATATGGTTCATTTTTCGTCCAAGTTTGTGTTCAATTTAACGAAAATCATATATGGAGGGTGCAAAGTGTTAGTAATTCTTTGGTTTGAGGGTGAAAGGTGTATTTAAACCTTTCGTTATTGTTGGGAGATTTGTGGTTTGTTGATTTCTAATTATGTGGTTTTGTTGATTATGCAAAAAAAGCAAATAAAGTATTTGGCGATTTTTATTTTGTTACTATATTTGGTTGTGATAGTTTTGTATTCATTGATCTTGGGCTTGTGAGGCGTGTAGCTTACAGTTAATTATGATAATCGGAGCCTATCTTTTCTACTTTAATTTTGTTCAGTGTTTGTCATGGCATAATTTGCGTTGCATTATAAGTATAAGCTATTGATTGCTGTTTACAGTCTTGAGGAAATTGTGTTTCCTCATTAAACTTGGTAGGCCTATTATGTAGGCTTCTATTTCTATGCTATTTTCAAAATATCATGATGTTTGGATGCTTGGGCCTTTTTTTTTAGTACTGTTGCTTGCCTATTACACTTGTCAGTGGAGGAGATATTCAGCTAATGATTTTTGGCTGTACATGAGTCCCCATGTTCTGGAAGGGAAATGGGCTTTATGAACCAACTTCACATCTAGATGCAGAACCCTGGCTATTTACACCTGGCTAGTACTGAACATGTTCTTAATTGTGATTTTGAAACAAGCTACACAAACACGTCCTCCTCATTATGAATGCTTTAGTTCCTGGATAAATTTATGTTTGGAGATTAGCATGTCGGGTGTAGATATTATGTTGGGAGTTTGTTTATCTATGGAGTGATGGTAACATAATGAGGAAGCAGTGGCTTGAGAAGAGGTTCTACAGTAAATAGGTGTTGTGGTACGAATTAATTCTTTGCAAGTCTATCAATTAAGGAAGATTACTATTTTTTTCAATGTAGTAAATTCATATAGGACGCTGGACTGAGTCAGAAACTGCTGGAGAGGCAGCTATCTTAAAGAAGATGCATTATCTTATTGACAATGCTTTAACATTCTTTATGGTGATTATCTGGCATAGTTGGTGAGGATACGATGATATCTACTTGTTTATACATTGGATGGAAACTTGAGCATTCTTTAAATTTATCGCCAAATACTGGAGGTTTGGTTGAAGTTTTAGAAAGGGGAACCCCTACTATGCCCCTAAACTACAAGCTAGGGATATGGTTGAAGTTTTCGTAGGTTTGCTTGCTGCTTGCAGACTCAAAAATCTCTCTTCTGCCTCTCATCCCTATCTCCATTCTGATTGATTCGCTTCTTCCTTTGCTTAAGCCCTTGGTCCGCCCCAGGGTTTTACTGTTTCAGTGTAGATAGGCTAGTCTTAGTTTCGTGGTGGTTGGAATGGAACATGAGGCAACATATATGGGCATCATACACCTTAATACCTAGTTCACCTGTATCTGTCTCATTTTGGCTGTATTTTAATATGCAACATCATGTTGTACAATTTAATTTTTTTGGCGGTATTAGGGAAAAAGAGATCAGTGTTCAAAAATTTCCCAATATGGTAGTATTTCAAAGTTAGTTGAAGATTATTTATCCTCTTTCTTTTACCCAAGAAGATGAATGTATCCAATTCCTTCAGTGTTTCAAAGACAATATTTCTATATATGGTTCAGTGTCATATCGTGAGCTTGCTGGTTTATATTTTGTGTTCGTAGATGCCGGTTACAACACTCAAGGCCTCTAATACTCCCGAATTAATGAAATCAGAGGAGGGAAATGATCCTGTAGACTCTATCATCAGGCAGACAATTGGAAAAGAGCCTCTTTTGTCTTTCTCGAAGGGTGGGGACAGCCCTGTTCAATGGATTCAATTACTTCATGCTTTAGATCAGCAAGGTACTTGCAAATTCTTTTCTGGTTCAAACGTTAACCACTGCTTTTTTTTGGAGGGAGAGGGAGGTGAATTCTCTAGAGCATTGCACTGCTCTCAGTTACTATGCCTCTCTAGTTGATGTAATAAAAAAATTTATATAACCCCCAAGGGCGATAGCTCAGTGGTTAGGAGGGACATCCTCCTTGGGGCTCGACGTATCAAGTTTGAGTCTCAAGGGAGTGGGATAGATTTTCCTGTTGCTGGTCGAGTTCTTGACTTATCTGCTCCCTGGGTTGTGGTTTTTACTTTAGGGTTGGGCCAAACGGGTCCGGCTTTGGGGGATTTCCACGTTATCAAAAAAAAAATTATATTCATGCAAAAAGTGGTGGCCTTCATGAGAAGTGAAAGCAAAAATTATATTTTATCCCCCAAAACAAGCACCCCATTTGCAATGTGCTTTCAAACCACCATTTTTGGCAATTGGCCTCTGAAACTACCATTTTTTGCATTGTGTGCCCTTTATGAAGATCTGACTGTGGAGGTTATGTCCCAGTTCCTATGTTTTATTCATCTTAACAGTCAAATTTTACCCAAGAGGACACTTTACAGAAAAGTAGTAGTAGTTGATTGCTTGGGGGGACACATGGTCAATGAGGTGTTAGCTTTGGGGAATAAAATATAATCTTTCTGTAAAGGAAAAAATAATGTATTTGAAATCAAAGACTCTATTGTTGCTTTTGCTCGGGCATGGGTTTGCCACTACTAAGGCCAATGGTCACTCTGGTAAACACTATCAGTTATTAGTGGGATTTTGTATTGTAGCAACAATAAGGCATTGTTTGGGGTCAAAGCCATGTTTTTTGATTTATCACCCTCCATTTTTATGACAGAACTACAAGGTTGGTCCTTTCCCTCTCTAAAGGTGCAGATGCAGAAGTGCGACAAGTGTTCTCGAGAATTCTGTTCACCTATCAACTACAGAAGACATATACGCTTGCACCGTCGGTTGAAAAAACTTGACAAGGTTATTTACTATATTTCCTCTAGGATTATGTGCCTATTGAAAAGCTTGTAAAAAGAAGGAAAGGAGCAGGGTGGCGGAAACCCCCCGCCCATGGCTCCAAGAAGGCATTCCTGAGAAGGGTAAACCTGATTTGACCCTATACAGCTTGGTACTGATCTGCTGGAACATGAGTGTAATGGGATTTGAACCCAAATGCTGGGTGAGAAAAAATGGCCTTCTGCTGCAACATGAGTAAAACGAGAGTTGGACCCAAATGCTGGGTGAGAAGAATGAGCCATTACATCCACACTTTACTGCAGATGTGTTTATTGATACAGTTGTTTCGTGTGTGAAGATTTCTTTCTATTTCTTCCCTGGGCATTCGTATGTTTGCAGATCCGTTGTGATTTAGATCAGCTTCGTTGTTTGGAATCATGCCTGATGTTGTCTAATTTTTGTAGGATTCTAATAACGACAAGGATCTGCTAGGAGTGTTTTGGGATAAGGTAATTAGTTCCATTCCAAGTGTTTATGGGACAAGCTAGTCTGTCTTTGAATATCGTGCTCATTTATTTAATGTGTGCGCAGCTCTCTTTGGAAGAGGCAAAGGATGTTTTGTCATTTGCAAACGTGGAATTGGAGGTAAAAGTCTTTCAGTTTTTATGCCTATTGTTTGATTTCTTCTTCACATAGAGTTATGTCTATGTTGCTTTCCTTCAATGCAAGTTGATGATATATTTTTCCTTTGAAACTATGAACGAAATCTGCAGGGTCATCTCCTTTTTATTCAGAAAGGGTCATAAACAAGTTGATAAAGAGCAAATTTTACATCTACCGCTTACTATTTTGTTACATGAACATTCTCTTTTTCTAACTATGTGTTGTCTTCCTCTAAAATTTACTTCCTTGTGCTGAGTATGCACTCTTATGCAGTTTCGTGACAGTCGAATCAAGATTTTGATCAATTTAAGTGATAATTTCCAGATGTCCTGGCTTTCTCATGCTTTCAATCTATAGAGTATGCTTCATGCTGGTGATTCATGTTTGTTCGACATTTATCAGGTTTCTACAGCAGAAGACACACACATTGCATGGACTAGTTAATTTTCACCAGGAATTTTTACTGTATTTCATTGAAGTTTGTTTTCTCATTCCCCCATTATTTTTCCTAATTTCATCACTTTTCTAGGGAGTTCCAGGGTCTTCAATTGTAAAGTCCTTGACAACACTGATTCGGAGACCAGTCCCTACTTTACCACAAGTTTATTTGAGGGCAGGTTCTGCCCTTTTGGTGAGGGGGATATCCTTTTCGTGCTTATCAATTCTTTCTGGTTGTATCCATGATGAATTGCCATCTTCTGTTTTCTATAATGTGATAGATTTGAATCTTTGCAGGATGTTATTCAAGCTCGACCTTCTAGGTTCCCTATATCCTCCCATGAGTTATTTTGTATCCTTGATGATGCAAGTGAGAAAACATTTCTTTGCGGGGCAGCTGGGTCGATGAAAAAATATGTATTTGACGGGGAAGCTGGGAAGAGTGGCCTTGAATCGAAAAACTTAGTTGCTTGCACCAGCTTTTTGGTGGAACAGAGATTGGTTCCTTTTTTTTCTTCCCCCTTTTCCAGCTGCTTACAATAATGATGTTGTTCCATCATCATGATTAACTTTTTTTTGTTTCTTTATAAGGTTAAAGCATGGCTTGCTGACAAGGATGCTGAAGCTTTGAGGTGCCAGAAATTGCTGGTAGAAGAGGAAGAAGCTGCTCAGAAGAGGTATATAACACCCTGTACATCTTTTACCATTTTGGGTTCTTGAAATGTATCCAGTATCCTTTGGGGTGTGCCTAGTGCCTTCTCTTTTCCTCTCTTATTTCTTCCTCCCTTTATTTCTTTGCTTTTGTTTCTCTCGACAGTAGACTAGTATTATATATTCCATATATCAAGCTGAATTTGTGGATCTTTAAGGAGTGAAATAAGTACATCTGTCGGGTAAAGGAACAGATGATAACTTCTTGTATTTGGGGTAAAGGAGTGGTAGAGTAGAACAGACGATAATTTAAGAAAAAAAGTCTTCTAACTCCAAATAAGTTTCACTTGCTTCTCAGTTGGAAGTCGTGTTTTGGTGGTTATAGTAGTCTGTTGAGATAAACTTCCTTTTCTTGGTTGGAGTTATAGATGTCTTGATGCTTGTCCTACTCTATAGGGAAGTTGTTTCAAACTATGGATCTTGAGTTGTACTGGAACTAAACTATGAATCGATTCAAAGTTGCTTGTGTCAGTTCTATTCGGATGTGAGGCACTCTCTCTAAAAAAAGTAGTGCTGAGAATTCACAATCCCTTCCATCATTCAAGTTTGAGAGATTGCAGTCTTAACATCTCTTATTTAACTCTTCAATTAACAGTGGCCACCAGTGACAAATTGGTTTGAAAAATTGCTTCTCCATGAATAGAACTTTTTGTGGAATATAAGATCCTTGTTCTTTTGTTTGTTGTGGTTTTAGGAAAGTTGAGCTTTTGGAAAGGAAAAGGAAGAAGAAGCTAAGACAAAAAGAACAGAAGGCAAAGGAGCTAAAATATGAGGAGAAAGAAGATGAAGATTGCATTGGCATTACTTTGGAGGCTGCGCCTATTCTGCCAGCAGAAACATTCAGTCCCTCAGCCGCATGGGATTCTGATGAGTCTGTCCCAGAAATGATGCCAGATGAAGTTTCTTCATCTTCTGAAACATTCCACCAGTCAAACTCTGATGAAGAAGCAGGGCCTGACTCGCTCTCAGGGTATGGCTATGACTGTAGTAGTCAGAGTGTTGAACAGCAGATAGTGCAGGGAAGTGGTCGCCCTCATGTAGTTGTTCCTCGATGGCAATGGCCACCAAAAGCACCAAGGGGAGTGCCCAATGGTTTCTATTTAGGTCAGAATTCTCAAGCATCAAAGCTTGCCATGCAAAAGCCGGGGTTCCACAGGGATTTGAGGCCTGCTCCACTAGTCAACAGCAATAAAGTATGGAGCCGAAAGCCTAAACCAGAAATTGATGGAGAGGTTTTGAAAGCCATAGTACAAGAGGAGGCAATAAACCAGCCAGAGGAAATTAAGAACCATGAACTTTTGATTGGCTCTATATGTGTTACACTTAGAAATGGTAGCCAAGAGGGTAATAACCAGTCTGGAGGTGGTGCAGAGCATCAAATTCCAAAGAAGAATGTAATGCATGAGAAGCCCATTAAACATGATTCTCTTCAGTGTGGCACGAACCGGGCAATGATTAAGCTTTGGAGGCCAGTAAGCCGGCAAGGAAGCAGAGGTCTCATACCTGCTCAAAGTGGCAATATCAAGTCTGAAGTGAATGCAACTTCTGAAGAGAACAAGGATCAGAACACCAGTGAAGGTTTTTTAAGATCCTATGCTGTGGATGATAACAAAGGTGGCAGTAAGAAGAGTTCTAAACTCCCAGAGGGAAGTGTGGGTCCTGGAAGCTCCATTGATGCTGTAAAAGCTTTTCTTGCACTGAGTAAGTTGTTTATTTTTTGGCTATGCAACTGTGTGTATGCAGAAAGTTGATTTTGGCCACTAACTGGCTACAATCTGTTGCACAGGATGGGAGGACGCCATTTCAGCTGATCATGTGAAATTGTTTCTTTTCCTGGATTCTGAACCTCCAGGATGTCTAGAGATAGAAAATGAGTGCAAAGTATTAGCGTCACAGTCTTCAAACTTGCTCAACCTCAGCATTCTTGGCACTGCAGACAACGGGTTGGTTAATGCAGGTGCTTTTGAGTCGTGGACGGACAGGAGTGTTAAAGAAAAATACAGAACAAAGCCTGACAAGGGTGTGAAGAAAAAATACATTCCCAAACAAAGCAATTAGTAAGTGGGAGAAGGGATGGGGTTTGTTTTTTGTTATTCAAATTTGCACAGTTGAAATCGACATCATATTCTTAGCAGAGGCTCCAGTTTTACAGATGGTCTTCTGTCAGAAAAGTGAAAAAAGTTTTGCCGGAAAGTATTTTTTTATAATTCCGTTCTTTTCTTTGCTGTTATGGCGTATTGATTAGTGAGGTTTTCTCCCTTTCTAAGTTTCTGTAACAGCTTTGGTGATTAATAAAGGCGAAGGTCTTTATTTTTTTGGTTCGTGCCACTAATCTTTCGTCAGGGCTATCAAGTTTCAGATTTGGGAGTAGCTATCTGATGAAATTCTCCACGGGAAAACCCATATCTGTTCATAGACCCTTGGAAAGCTAGATTTGCTCTTCATTCTTAATCCCTCTTTCCAGTGTGTAACCTTATTCGATACAAGTGCATTGGGGTGCATTCCGCTCCTCTTTCTATAGGTAGGTCGGAGTGTATTCTTCCAGCGTTTTAAATTCAGTAGAAACGAGACACGAAAACTTGCGGATGTAGGCAAATGATTAAAGATCCCGCTAGCGGGTTTAAGATCGACGAGAAGAGCCATACTCTGTAATCGGATTCGAGTAGCACAGCGAGTCTTCATAAATAAGAGGTTTTTTTTTTCTAGGCCTAAAGGACATAAGAGAGATGAATGTACCTCTAGACCAAGAAGAGAGTATTCTAGTGAGAATAAATTGTAGTAAAGTCCAAAATAAACGGCAGCTATTCATTCTAAAATAAACGGCAGTTATTCTGCCACGCCAGACATTGTACGCTCTCTCTCTCTCCTTTTGTCTCTATTTTTTTTACCTTTGCCTCATCGAGCAGCGACCCCCTCAAAATCGTCGTTCGCAAGTTCTGAAAACAAGATAATCAATTTTTACCCTTTGAAGGAGTTGAACAAAAGCCCGACGGTGTGCTTTGCCTCTTCGAGAGCCCATCTAAACCTCTGATGCTCATTCTCCTCACATACAACTTTTCTTGGAACGCGAAGTTGAGATGGCTTAACGTCACAAAAGATAGGGATGACCTTCTTCTTGGACTCCATGAAAAGAGCCAGTTCATGAAGGCAAAAATAGGATTTACAGTAGTTGGGCGAAAACACGGCAACACCTATCTTACAGCCATGAATTGCTTCTCTTGCCCAGCTAGCTAGTTTGGTATACTGCAATCTTTCAAGCGTTTGTTCTGCCATTCAAGCCCTTAGCTCCTTGAAACTTACCACCCCATCACTCGGTGCTTTGTCTGAGAATGGAAGCAGAATCTTCAACCTCAGAGTTACATTCAATTTTCCTTCACTAAAATGCTCATATGCATCTGCAAGATCGCCGATAAAGGAAGGAATCGTTTTTCAAATCCAGCGAGTTAATGGGTTCCTAGGTTCGTGAATTTGTTTATTTGCCAGAACCTGGACCCATTTCCAAACTAGCCCTTAGGGCTTGTAACAAAGCTAAGAGACATCTAGATAGAATAAAGGGCCCACGCCTTCCTCTCCTCCCAACATATAAGCCACTTGTCCGACTTCTTCACCTCAAAAGCTTAGCACAACTCAACCATATCCCCCCACCAAACCTTCTCCTCCACCACCACCCTCAAAATTTTCTCCTCTCCCTCGTCTCCTACCTTTCTGAAGAAACTGAGAAGCCCATATCAAGAGTCTCCAATACTCTTAGGCAGGAAAATCGTAACCCAAGTCTCCCAACCAACCCGTTTTGTCCGGTGGGGTTGGTCCACCATGCAATGGGCCAGAATATGAGCATAAAAAAGAGACGAAACAACTTCCTTGAAGACAAATACTGAATACCCTACCACTACCGAAAGCTGGCTTCCTCTCTTTTCGGCAGGTCAATGCCCTCGCTCTCATCATCATCATAGCAGCCACTAGCACGGTAAGCCCCGAAGACTTTGCCTTTGTCTTCTTTACCCTCTTCTACATGTACTTTATCTCAGTGGCGTATCTAGGATATAAAATGAGTGGTCAAATTTCTAAGACAAAATTACAAAAAACAAAAATGTCCACATAATGTAAAAAATATCTTAAAATTACAATATCGCAAATTAAGAACTAAAAACATTAAAAATAATGAAATACAGTTACTAAAGTAGCTGAACTATTTGCTAATACTGAGAGATGATAATTGGATCCTACGGGCCTTCATCTTTCGGAAACGTTGTAAAATGGCTTCGTTCTCAATAGTGTCAACAATGTATACTACCATGCTATCATTCATCTATTCATCTCTCATCCTATTCCGCAAATCAGTCTTAATAATCTTCATTGTAGAAAACACTCTCTCAACGGTTGCAGTCGCAACCGGTAAGACCAATGTTAATTTAATAAGATGATAAACCAATAGAAATACAATATTCTTGCCACTCTCAACCATACACATAAAATCAAGAGCATGTGTGATCGTTAGTTGATAGTGGTCTGTGGAATCTACAAAGCACACCAAACATTTCACCAGCCAAAAGAGACCTATAAGATCCTACTGTCATTCCTTTAGCCGTTGGAAGTTAGTCTCACATGGTTTTTAATGTACCAATGCTTTTAGGGGATCTTACTATCATTCCTTCGTGGCACCAACAAAAGAAATATATGCATAAATTGTTTGAACTGAAATTTTTGTTTCCCCTGAAAATGTATAAGATCCTATATGTTTTTTGTTTATAGGTTCTCTCTTCCCACTGTAATGATTGTTGGATGACCTTACTTATGTGATTGATTCTAACATAATTATATATGTGCAGCTACTGGTTCTCAAGTTTTGAATGCCTTGAGAAATGGCAGGAACACCCCTGCCAATCCGGATACCATGAAGACGTCCTTGGGATTCTGCTCGAGCAAGCATACGGGAGAACACTTCCGAACCAAGGATGAACAATAAAGGAGAGATGGGGTCTCCTTGGCGGAGTCCACGCGTAGATTTGAAGAAACCAGACGGGGACCCATTTAACAGAATGGAGTAAGAGACGGTAGACAAGCACTGGTGGATCCAATGCACAAAAGTGGGGTGAAAGCCAAAGCATTGCAACACATGAATAATAAGATTTCATTCCATGCGGTCATAAGCTTTTTCAATATCAGCACGAATCGCCATATAATTTCTACCATGCCTCTTGTGCTTAAGGAAGTGAAAAACTTCAAGAGTAATAATCAAATTTTCTTGAATCACCTGACCTTGAACAAACACAGATTGAATCGGTGATATGAGTCTAGAAAGAACGCTCTTCCACCGGTTTGCCAATATTTTAGAAATGATATTATACGTCATATTGCACAAACTAATAGGTCGATTTATGTGGGGTGATTGATTTTAGGAATCAGAGTAATGAAAGAGTGATTAAGAGCAGACAACATATACCCGCGACTGAAAAAATCGTGAACCATGACAGTCACATCCGCTCCAACAGTTTCCCAAAACTACTTATAAAATAGGCATGTCATCTAATCAGGACCAGGACTGTTGAGAGAACCAATACCCCAGACAGCAACACGAATCTCTTCAATATTTGGGATAGAGCACAACTCTGCATTTTCCTCCAACGAGATTTGAGGGGGTATTCGGTGGAATTTGACCTTGTCGTATGTCTGCTAAAAAATGCTATTGCTCTTGAGAAGATGATGGACATAATTCTATGCAAGACATGGTGAACATTCGATTATGGACTGGGGCGAATGGGAGACACCTAAAATCAAGAGGGAGCTAGTTTTTGAAATTCCCAGTTTAGAGGTGCCGTGCATGACTAATGTAGTGCTTGTGTGATCTTCTTTGTTAATATTTTCATGGAGCCACAGTGCCACTTGTGCCTTACCTAGCAAACTTTGTCAAATTCAGAAGCTATGAATATCATGTGTATATACTACTGAATAATGATAATGATGGTGTTTTACTATTTACTCAAACATTTCCTGGAAACCTGGTCCCTATTTTATCCGGACTGGTGTGCTCTTTTGTTTTGCCATCAACATATGCTTTCTCTCACTTGCCTGGAAAAGGTAGTTATTAGGTGGCAATTGGCAAAGTTAAACCAACCCATACACAAATCCAACTTGTACTGTGGTGCTGTTCAAAGTAGAGATTTAATCCACAAAAAATATCACTAACGAACAGGCATAACAAATCTGAAGTTACTTATGACATAGATAAAATCAAAACTGTGGGCACTATGACATTCCATCAAACAGGTAGAATGCCCCAAAATAGTGATTTTATCGGTAACATACTACAATACGAAGGAATCAAACAATATAAAAAATCAACACTTGCCTACGAAAACCAACATCTGACATCAAACCTCGGATATAGATGGGGGAAAATTTTGAGATTTTGATGAAAACCAACATTCAAGTGTGTATAATTTTCCCTACGGCGAATACGAAAACCAACATTTTCCGCTTGTACGTACCTGAAGTGGAGAGGCAATTGGCATAGAGTTCCAGTGGGCGGCACCTGAGAGCATAGGTGTGAGGGTTGCAGCGGGCTGCTGGGCTAAGGGAGAGCCGGAGAGATCAGATCGCACAGAGAGAGAGAGAAAGGCTGGAAGCCGTGCAATTTTTTTTTTAAAAAAATAAGGATTCACCCTTTGATTCAAAAAAGAATTAAAGAAGCAGGCCACACGGGCTAGTGTGGGCAGGCCTGCTTCATAATAACAAAAAAAATCAAGGGATTTTTTGAGGCAGTGGGGGCGAGCAACCCCTGGCTTCGCCTCTGCTTTATCTCAAAGGTTGCATTCCCCATCCTCAACCCGTCAAAGGAAGTTACAGTCTTTAGTCCCAATCACATGAAGCTTTTTCACCTCTATGTGCTTGTTGGTGCCATCGTCGGTCTTTTCCTACCTATAACATAAATCTTCTATTAATGTATCTTCGAGGGTGATAAGGAAGGAATCAAAGCGGCCACGCCGCATGTTTTCCTCCTCTCTAGCCAAGTGTTCATGGAAGGAGTGGCGTTCTCGAGTGGATTTTCACTGCCAATACGTGTTTTTCTACCGGTTTGCTATAATGCAAGGAGGATCTTTACGATTGTGGACTGGCTGAGGAGTGAATTCTCACAGGTTGGGGAGGAGTATGCAGGGTCTAAAATTGGGTTGTATGTAGGGTTGTCCAAAATACCGGCCATACCGGACTGGACCGATTTTGGACAAAATCAGTGGACTTTTATGAAACCGGGTTGACCGGACCGGTAAACAGGTGTATTCCGGTCCGGTTCCAAGTAACCCTCATGAAAACCCGGGACCGGACCAGAGTATACATTTTCAAACCGAAAATTGGCCCAAAATAGCATGACCCAACCCCAAAACCGGCCCCAAATGGCATGACCCAACCCAAAATCGGCCCAAAATGGCATGACCCAGAACGGACAGGCGAAACCGGGGACCGAACCGGTCATATGTCCGGTCCGATCTATATACTCTACAAAATGGTTGGTTTGGCCGGCCAAACCGGACCGAACCGGCCCGGACCGGAACTTGGACAACCCTAGTTGTATGTCGGCAGAGGGCTCATACCATAACGTACCACGAGGGGTACCAAATTTGCCACATATACCACAAAGATAAATTGACCACACATACCACATAAATATATCATCAGTGCAAGGACAATTTTCATAGTATACTCATCAAAACAAGTTATAAATTTCAATCGAGTTTCACAAAATCTCGACAATCTTATTTTACCTAAAATTTGTTAAGTTTCTAAAATAATACATCAAATGCCATCAATTTTATTTTCATAAGCAAAAATCTAGCAATCAATTGAAACATTTTTAATAAACGTTTCAGCTAAACTATTTTAACTATGTACATCAGCAACATGATGTTCAACATCAATTCTAATTGACATACAATAATTATTGAAAGTTGGAGATAAAAACTTATGAACATTATCCAAAAAAATTTTCTAAATAGGATAATCAATGTATCATATTATTAATCTCAGATGATCAACACGATTGTGCCAAATCTTAAAATAAGTTTGGTTCAGAGCACTAATGGTGCATCAATACATTAGCTTGTGAAATATAACCCAGAAGAGTTCTAATACGAGCTTCTGGCCCAAAACCATTAAAGTTATGATGTAGAGATATTCATCACTGACTTCCTTATTGGTTGCGTGATAACAATTACGACGAATATATTCAAAATATAACAAATTTCTTCTAGATTTAGAAGAATACAAAGCATCATTGATGCAAAGTGATAACATTATATTTTCTCTTATAGAGCCTTCAATCAGATCTACTGGATCTTATATGGTACTGACTTTGGCAACATTAAAATATTGTGTGCGTTGACGCACTGTCTAGCAGACATAAATCTTTATCAATTATCAAAAGGAAATAATTCATCTGTGAGGCACATGAGTTTATATATTAAAAACTAAACTTTATTGTAAATAATAGACGAAACAAATTATGATAAAAGAAATCATTTTGATGAGTGTAAACATTTCCATCACCTATCAAATGATCAAATTTTCTGTTAGAATATTCAAAGAAATCAGAAAATTAAGATTGATAACATAAATCCTTTAGGGGAATTAAGGCAATCAAAATTATTTCGATTCATTTTTCTTTATTCTTTATAGAATATTTATATTGGTCTACCACATATTTGACGTACAACAGGTACGTGACCAATGCGCCTTCATAACACACCGAAAGAAATTTTCTTCATAATTCTTCACAGCTTTATTCTGCAAACCTTTATCCTTTTCTTTTTCTCCTTATTCCACTTCTGGTGGTACAAGTTTTGAATTTTTGAAGAATGAGGTTTCATTGGCTTCAAGGAGTCTTTCATTCACTTTAGGGAATGTATCAATCGCTTCAGCGAATGACAAAGAGCAAATTGATGTTGCATTCGCTTCATGGAATGTGTCATTCGTTAAATGGTCTTCCATTCGTTTAATGGATGACCATTAAACGACCTATTGATTTTCTCCACCTCTTGGTTTTCTAACTCCTATGAACTTTGAGTTTGTAACATCATTTCTTTGTATTCCATGTATCTCATTATGATACTTGCCTGTATAAAAGGGTATTAAGATGAGTTGTAGACAGACAACAATACACAAATATTGAATAAAGATATATCATCGTGTTTTAACACCTTCAACCACAAATATAGGTGCAGACCACCGTTTAACACAAGATCTCCAGACACGTTCATCAAGAGATTTCAAAAATCTTCTCATGCGAACTTTTCAGTACGCATAATTGCTTCCATTAAAATATGGAGGCACAGACAACAACTGATTTTTGTCCATCTAGACTAAGGGTCAAGGACCGAGATTTGGCACTGATACCAATTGAAAAACCAGTTTAGATCCTAACAACACCTAGAGGGGGTGAATATGTGTTTTCCATCTAATTAACAAATCAATAACAATTTTAAAATATGTTCTAAAATTGTTCAGCATAGATATGCATAATAATCAACTAAATCAACAAATAGGCAACGAAAAATAAAATAAACTTCAATCACACAAAGAGACAAGAATTTGGTGACGAAGTGGAAAACCTTTGAAACACTATTCAAAGGAAAAATCACTTCGGGCTAGCAGCCACCTAAAATCCACTACGAATAAAACCCTAGAAACAGTGATTCAGACACGGGCAACCCCAGTTGCTTGACTTTGACAAGCTTGATGTAATAATCTAAGCCTCTCCGTTTAAACCCGCTCAGTGTAGCATTCCCTCAGACCTATGAGGTTCTTCTTATGGATTCTTCACCGAACACTCTTGTTCTTCAACACGCCTTCAACATCATGAAGGTTACAAAAATATTTGATGGAAGAATAGAGAAAAACTCAAAAATCTAGAAGCGCAAATCTTCTAAGGTTTCTCTCTCAAGGAAGGATGCACTAGTATGCTCAATGGAAGCCTCAATTAAGTTTTGGACGACCTCCCTCAAAACCTAGTAGGGTTTCCCTTAGTTTCACAAGGAAAGTCTAAAAATTCAACAATTTTTTAAATTCGTCGGAAGTCGCTTGCGCGCTCGTCAAACGCTTATGTTTCTGTCTAAAATTTTAACTAAGCGCTCGAGCGCTTGTCAAACGCTAGTCAAACGTGATGAATTTGTCTGAATTTTTTCCAAGGGTGCTTGAACATCTGTCAAACGCTGGTCAAATGTGATGACTCTGTTTGAATTTTTCCAAGGGCGCTCGAGCACTTATTGAACGCTGGTTGAACGTGATAAATATTTTGGACAGACCATCAACTCTAACTCTTGAACAAATGTGGGGACCAAAAGTACAACTCGATCAAGACATATTTTGACACAGAATTTTGGCAATACAAAAATGCCCTAACAAAATTAATGAACATTTGATGAAAATCATTAATCTTAACGTTGTAGCTCTAAGTCAAAGTGAGCTACTAATGTCATGATTATCCTAAACGAATCCTTCTTAGATACTGGAGAGAAGGTTTCATGATAATCTAAGTCTTCCTTTTGAGTGAAACCCTTGGTTACTAGTCTGGCTTTATATCGTTCAACTTTACCGGAAGCTTCTCTTTTGGTTTTGTAAACCCATTTGCAGCCAATGGCTATAGCTCCCTTTGGTAAGTCAACAAGATCCCAAACTTGATTTTTTGCCATAGATTTCATCTCTTCCTTTATGGCATCAAACCACAACATGGAGTTATCTCCATTCATGGCATGTGAAAAAGTATTTGGATCCTTTTTAGGTCCAACATCAAAGTCAGACTCTTGTAGGTATACAACATAATCACTAAGGATTGTTGATTTCCTTATTCTAGAGCACCGTCTTAACTCTACTTTCTCATCATTTTGCAGAGGTTGTGTAGACTTAGTCTGAACCTGTTCTGTATGAGTTGGCTCTTCTTGAATTGGTGGTGGTTTAGGATAATCAATTTGATCTTTCCTAAACACAAAAATCTTTCTCCAGAAGGAGAAGATTCAGTCAACTCTTGTGCTTATTTAAATTCAACCTTTTGGGAATTTGCACTAGGTTCAGTATCCTCTAAAAACTTAGCATTTCCTGATTCAACAATCTTAGTATTATGTGTAGGACAGTAAAATCTAAATCCTTTGGAGTTTACTGGATAGCCGATAAAAAATCCGATGGTTGTCTTTGGATCTAATTTTTTTATATTCGGATCGTAAATCCTCACTTCAGCAGGACAACCCCATATGTGTAAGTGATTTAAACTAGGTTTACATCCATTCCATAACTCAAAAGGTGTCTTTGGGACAACCTTAGATGGAACCCTGTTTAAGATATACACTGCAGTTTTTAAGGCTTCACTCTATAGATACAGAGGGAGACGAGAATTACTAAGCATACTCCTTACCATGTCCATAAGCGTTCGATTCCTTCTTTCAGCTACATCATTTTGTTGTGGTGTACCAGGAATTGTGTATTGAACAACAATGCCTTCATATTCAAGGAATTTCACAAATGGACCACTCATTTGTCCTTTTTCTGTGTACCTTCCATAATATTTTCCACCTATATCAGATCTTACGATCTTAATTTTCGTTTCCTTTTGGTTCTCTACTTCTGCCTTATAAGTCCTAAAGGCATTCAACGTCTCAGACTTTTCATCAATAAGGTAGAGATACATGAAACGAGAATGATCATCAATGAATGAGATAAAATATCTCTGACCATTGAAACATGGAGTAGGAAAAGGTCCACAGAGATCAATGTGTATGATCTCTAGAATCTTAGAACTCCTTTTTGCACCTTTAGTGAACTTGTTAGTCTGCTTTCCCTTTATGCAGTCTATACAAGTGTCAAGGTCAGTAAAATCAAGAATTTGTAAGACTCCCGTCATTAGCCAACCTTTTGATTCACTCAATGGAGATATGTCTCAATCTCCTATGCCATAACAAACCGAAATTTTCATTTATAAGCCTTCTCTTTATGCCAATAGTATGTATTGCCAAACAATTGTTCTCAAAGTTGGAATCTAATTCAATTTTGTAAAGACCATCAATTTTATTCCACCACCAACAACTTGATTATTTCGAAATAAACTGAAAGCTGAATTTATAAAATAAAAATCATAACCCGATACATCAAGTTTTGATATTGAAATTAAATTCCTAGAAAAGTTTGGAATAAAAAAATACATCTTCAAGATCTAAAACAAATCCAGTTCTCAAAATTATTCTGTAAGTCTCAACCGCTTCCACACTTGAAAATAATTTATTTCCAGAGTAAACTTGTTGTTCACTTCTTTTCGGCTTCCTTGTTGTGAGAAAACCCTGCAATGTATTCACAATGTGGATTGTAGAACCAGAATCAATCCACCAAGATTGTAAGGAGCTTCAACAACTAAAGATTCATGACAAACAAGATAGAGGAATATACCTTTCTTCTCGAGCCACTTGAGGTACTTTTGACAGTCCTTCATGTGCCCTTTCTTCTTACAGAAGAAACAAGTATCCTTAGTGCCATTAATTTTTAGGGTTAAATGCATGTCATGCCCCTGTGGTATGCGGTAATAGCAAATATGCCCCTGAGGTAAACAAAGTCATTTTCATACCCCTGAGGTAAACATTCAGGAGCAAATATGTCCTTCCGTTATGTTTTCCTCAGGGGTATGAAAGGACATATTTGCTCCTGAATGTTTACCTCATGGGTATGAAAATGATTTTGTTTACCTCAGGGGCATATTTGCTATTACCGCATACCACAAGGGCATGACATGCATTTAACCCTAATTTTTATTGGCACCTTGGTCTCCTTCTTGAAGTTTTGGGCAACCTTGTCTTTCTTGGCCTTCCCCTTAGCACGAGAAACAAAGTGAGAATTCTCAGGTTTCTCGAGTTTCAGTCTCTGTTCCTCTTGAACAAACATAGTTAGTAAATTATTCACTGACCATTTTTCCTTATGTGTGTTGTATGATATTTTAAAGGGACCATACTCATTTGGTAGAGAGTTCAAAATTAGATGAACCAAGAATGAGTTAGAAATTTTAACTTCCAGAGATTTTAATTGAGATGCAATGTCTCTCATCTCCATTATGTGCTCACGCACACTAGTTGAACTATTTATTGATTTGCTTGAGAGCTTTCTCATCAGGGTGTTGGCTAATGCATTTTCAGAAGTAACAAATTGCTCTTCAACGTACTTTAAAAAATTCTTAGCTTTAATGCATTTAGGGATAGAACCCCTAATGCTTTTGATGATGTGAGATTTAATGAACATCAAACTGAGGCGATTTGATCGTTCCCATTGTTCATAAACTTAAATATCATGTGGCGTACTTGATTCTGTGATAGTGGGTTCCACTACACGAAGCGTTTCATCTAATTCCATACACCCCAGAGTGAAAAGCAAACTTTGCTTCCAGTCAGCAGAATTATCACCACTTAGCATTGGAACACGCAACGAACTATCAATTAGGGAAGAAGTCATAGCTGCAATATAACCAAAGAAACATAAAAATACTTAATTGCTATGAATTAACCATATTTAAATCAACCAATGTCAATTTAATAGCAAATTTCGACCTACCTGTGGGCAAAGGTTACAACATGCATGAAATTTACTTTTTATTATTAAGAATAAAATTCTTCGTACCTGTGGGCCTAAGAAAATTTTATTGTTAATACAAAATTTATTATTTTAATCTAACTAAGTCATAAAATTAAAAACCTCCCTGCGGGGATAAGTAAACAACTTTATGAATTAATTACCATACGATATTAATTTCTCTTTATGAAATTCATACATTAATCTTGATGTAATCATCAATATAAAATTGGGATGTTGTGGTTCTCCGAAAATTATTATGATAATTACGACTTTATTAATATCCGTCAAGTTTATAGATGTCTAATCTTAATCCAAGAATAAAAAAATGAACCAATATTCAAGGTGGGACAATAGTATTTTCTAAAACACATGCAGGGGAGCTCCCAAGTAAGTGAGGTAGGTCCGAGGACCTTTAAATACCAAGACTTACCTTAGCCAGAACTGTCCTTGACTTGTATTCTTCGATCATACCCTATATTCTCACCAACCTTAGTAGGTTCATTTAATCATGCTTGGTCTAGGCATCAAACATTTTATGCATGATCAACATATCTATATAATTAGATTTTCACATAATAAATCAAGCATAAAATTAAACTTAATATTTCTAGAATTTAAACAATTAAACATTGAACATCATAATAATTCTAGAAATTAATGCAAGCATAAGAGTAAACTAATATTTCTAGAATTGAATCAATTTAAACATTGAATATCAAAATAATTCTAGAAATTAATGCAAGCATGAGTATAAACTAATATTTCTAGAATTGAATCAATTGAATATCAAAAGAAATCTGAAATTAATTAAACACAAAACATATGACAGAAGGTTTTTTTTTAAATAAAAATATGTTAAAAAAATGAATAAATAAATATCTTCCGGTCGGGTCAGGCCGGACCGGCGGTCCATGATCCACGGCCCGCCCACGCGGGTCACATGACCCGATCAAATCGGGTTAGTAACTTTCGGGCTGCAAGGTCCTTGGGTTGACCCAATGGTCAGCCCATAAATCTGTGAATTGGGCTGGGCTTGGATTGACGTGTCCGGGTAGGAAGCCCTACCCGAATTACCGGGTCATTGACCCGGTCATCTTAAACACAGACCCGAAGGTCTGTGTTTGTTGCAGAACTGCGGCGGCAACTGCCGCTGCAGCCCTTGCCCGCGGCCTGGCGTCCTAAGGGACGCCGCTGCCTGCACCGGCGACAAGGACGTGAATCTCTCGTCGCTGGCAACTCTTGAAGGCCACGGGTTTCCAACCCGTGACTGGGAGAGGAGGTTTTCCTCCTCTCCGGCCACCTGTTGCTGCATGGAGGTGGTGTCATCTCCTCCTGGTAAGCTCGTATCTTCACAATTCCAATGAATAAAAAAAACAAGGTTTGTCATGAAGATTTTTCAAAATCAAAACCCAAACTCATACGGTTCTTCAAAAACGTTTTTTTTGCTGTTCTTCAAGCTTGTATACAAACAGGTATTGCCTAACCAAAATAGCATGAAAAACAAAGGCAATTTTGCAAACTTCAGTTGACTGAATTGTTTTAGAATAAATTATAAAACATAGTAGACAACCGGTCAAAGAAAGAAAAAATTCTTTTGAAACACTGATACAGAGAACCATTATTTCTTGATTCAAGCGACAATTTGAATTTAATCAGTAAATCGCTTTACTGAACAAGAAGTACGAAAGGAGGCTTTGATACCACATGTAAGAGTAAAGTCACAATCAACCAATTCGATTGTGAACGCAACGGAATAATATAGCAGGATCTTTACCTTCAGTCATCTTGCTCAGCACTCGAACGGAATCTCTGCAGAGTAATTTTAGCCTCTCAGAGTATGTCATAGATGGTATACACATGCCTCTATTTATAGGCTAGGTCAGGGACCCTCAATCTGTTGTAGATTTTGATTTGTTCCTTCCATCAAAGAAATTCAAATAAAAAATCAAATAGCAATCTTTATCTAATCAGTTATAATTTGAATTCCAATTTAAATCAGAAATCAAATTGCAATCTTTATCAATTAGTTCTAAATTTGAATCTGTTACAGATTTCATAATCTTATTTAACTGATATCATAATCTTTAAAACTTTAAAAGATTATTTACATATGTTAATTAGGTAGGAAATATTCTAACATACCATCCATCAGCGGTAATTACACTGGAACTACGGCGTTTATGCCTTTTAGCACGTACCTATTCCCGTAAAAGAGTTCCAAGTGCATGGCCTGGCAACATGCACTCCACCAAATGCACCAATTTATCCTCTCCAATCGTTCTCTTTTCGCAAACGTGCCATCTGTCCTTGAAGGCTGCCATATCTGATCTTCTATAGTCGGTGTGACCATCAAAGAAAGCGGGGAGAGGGAGAGAGCAAGAGGGAACACTGCAAAGAGACACAGAATGTGGCCGTTAAACAGAAAAGGGCCTTCAGGGTTTTCGTCATCTTCCACGGCAGAGGAAGTTACTCAAGGGATTGATGGGACTGGTCTCACTGCCATTGTTACAGGTCCATGTACCAATGTTTTTTTCTTTTAAGTTCCGATTTCCCCGTGAAGGGTGAATTATTGCGGAGGGTAGCCAGGTAGGCTAGTATGGCCAATTATCTATCAAAGATTACTGACTGTGATCTGGAAGAATATTACGGAAGTTATTTTTTTGTGCGGCTAATGAGGATGATGACGTGGTCATGGAAAATCCATTTTCCTGTTTGTGGAACGGCATACATATAATAGTATTGTGCCATTTCCATGAGAAGGAAGCAGACTTCATTCTAACAAAGTAATTGTATGGTCATGATGAGAGGACAAGTTTTGTCGGTTTTCCTGTCCCATTTTTCTGTTCTGCTATTCATAATCCACATGAGCCTTATTTATTCGTCTGTTCTGTTGATTATGTTGTCTGGCTGTCTAAAAGTAATAATCTAACTACTAAGATCAATAGAACAGGAACCTACTTTTGTTCTCCTTGACGAAATGGGTACTTTTGTTAATTCTCGTTGTAGATGTTCGGTAACGATTGTACAAACAATGTGCCACCATCTTAACAGTTGTTTAGGATTTATTCTTCAAGTGCATTCGCGACATGCTCTTAAAGAAGTTTTTTTTTTGTGGACTCTGTTTACAGGAGCATCTAGTGGTATTGGCACTGAAACTACCCGAGTTCTGGCGTTGCGTGGTGTCCATGTAGTTATGGGGGTCAGGAATCTGACTGCTGGCAAATATGTCAAAGAAGAGATAGTTAAGGAGATCCCCACTGCTAAAGTTGATGCCATGGAGTTAGATCTTAGTTCAATGGCATCTGTGAAGAAATTTGCATCAGATTTCAATTCCTCTGGTCTTCCGCTGAATATTCTTATGTAAGATGAAAGCAACAATAGCTGCCCATAGATGTGTCTTAGTGTTGTACCTTTCACTCCCCCCCCCCCCCCCCCCCAACACCCCGCAGTGTGAAGACATTATTATACATTTCTGTCTCTTGAGACTCCTTAGTTTAAGGTACTAAATGACGGCTGACTGTGTCTTCTTTGTCTTAAGCAACAATGCAGGAGTTATGGCAACACCGTTCATGCTTTCTAAAGACAAAATAGAACTACAGTTTGCAACGAATCACTTAGGTATGCTGCATTTATGAAAGAACATCTGTTATCAAACTGATGTTATTGAGCAATGTCATCAAAGTATGGGTGTATGAAATCCACTAGGTAACTTGTGTTGTCTTGGTTATGGAAGTTTTGAGATACTCTTTAGTGGTTCGAGTGTACCTATTAGAACACTAAGCAAGCAAGGAAATTGTCTCTAGATTACAGTAGATAGTTTCAAAACTTCAAGATAGCTTGGGTTTTCCTCCTGACTTACCATCTAGCCATACATAAACACACTAAAAGCTCTGTTCAGATGCTAAATTGAATTCCATGTGAGTGGACTAAATCCTTCCTCTGCCTCTTTTTCATTCGCAGGTCATTTTCTGTTGACAAATCTTTTGTTGGATACTATGAAAAGAACAGCACGCAAAAGTAGTAAAGAAGGAAGAGTTGTCAATGTGTCCTCAAGCGCTCACCGGTTCTCATACCGTGAAGGAATCCGTTTCAATAGAATAAATGACAAATTTGGGTAGTACTATCTAACCATAAGCTAGACGGATTCTATGATTGAGATACTCGTCCATGGCTAGCATCAATTTAGCATGCTCAGTGGATTTTTGGTTGTTGCTTAGTAATTAGCATGTATGGCACATTATTAACTTTTATATCTTTTACTGCAAACAACAGCTTATTTCAGTAAATCAAGAGTAATGCTAATGACTTGCTCCTAGCCATTATGCCTTAACGTTAAACAATAATAGCTGAAAGCAGGGACGAAGCTAGGATTACGGATAATGGGTGGGGGTACTACAAAAAGCACAAAAAAAACTGTATAAAAAATCAGGTTCCTTTGCCCAAGGGAATAAAAACTTGTACTGGATTTGGAGGGCTGGGAGAGCCATGCGCCCCGCAAAGGTCAGTACCTAGGTTGGTCTCGGCAAAGTGAGGTCTAGGAGGGGAGATTTAGTTATGATACTGCCCTTGAGTAACTCTAAATGAAGCGCTTACCATTAGAAATTGAATCCACCCTCTTTTGCTGGATAGTATGAGATTTATACGATCAAATCAAACTGTAACCCCTCTTTGATACCCTAGCCTACTTCACAAAATAGGCCACAGAAACATCATGCCAATTATATCAGCACCCAGGAAGCTCAAAAGTTAAGAGACCTCTTTTTTTTTTTTAATAATAATTTTGACCCAACACATCTATCAAGCTACCATTTATCATAGAGAGATCACTCTCCATATATGCACGTTGTTGTTGATTACTCAATGATATCAGTCCCACTAACCCTTGGATGTTGACATGTTTTTTATATGATGTGAATTAAAGTAGTAGTTATTGAGTTCAGAATCTGCTGATTGGTATGAACATTTATCAATCTTACAGTATAAAAGTGAGAATTTAGAAACAGGCCATATGTTAGGCACATTGGATTTAACAGCCATACGTGTACTTCTGCCCAATCGAGTTGCTTGGTAAATTCTTCGTTGTGGTTAATTTCGTTATATATTTTACCAGAGGATCTTGCACGTCTGACTGTCTGGAACTTTTGTCCATATAGGTATAGCAGTCTAGCTGCATATGGGCAATCGAAGCTTGCCAATGTCTTGCATGCCAACGAGCTTGCAGGTCGTTTGAAGGTATATTAAAAATTGCAGCTAATAGAATATATACTAACAATAAAAGAGTTTATGAATAGCACCCTTGGGACACTTCGCAGAATATTAGGCAGCTGTCCAACTACATTGTTTTGTGTTGAGATGCTTATGGTATTTAGCTTAATACTGCAACTAATATGCCTTGATTTTCATTTTTCCTTCACCATTATCTCATAAGTTGGTTTGTGGGAAGCACATTTGTATCATATATCTGAATCAATTCTGAAATTAATTTTCCTTTTATTATCATATTGCTGGGGCAATTGGGTTACGTGTTCACTTTTTGAAAGTGCGGTACTGGCGACTGAAAAGCTAGCCTCTGTTTAACCATGTCATTACAATGCTATCTACTTAAACATTTCATCTATGAGGTGACCTTCTGAATGGGCTAGTTGGAAATTGGCCTTACTTTTTGCTTCTGTCTCTCATTTCACACATGGTCATCTGCGTATCCTTCGAAAAGGAGGAAAAATACAGTCCACTTTTTTGAGTCTCAATATTCCTTCGGGAGGATGAACACAAGACTTCAGTTTTCCCTCATAGTTTGACTTCTATTGGATATTTTGCCACGTTAAGAGAAGGTTGGGTGATTGGGCTGCTCTATATGGAATACTGGCCTTCTATGACTAGGAGATCATTTAAGTGCTTCCTTTACGCAATGTTTGTTGTCAGAAAGCTGCAGATACAAATTTGTCTACTTGTCCTGTATTTGATAAGTGACATAACAGTACCATACCTACCAAAAGTAAAAGGATGAAAAGAATTGATCGCACCATGGTTTCATTTCTCCATTAGTTAGATCAAGCACAAGCCTTTGAAGGGAACGACCTTCGTGAACTCTTAGGGAAGAGTGTGAGGTGATAGATTATGTGGACCCCTTTATCCCTTCTATCTTTCCTGCTGAGTGCTGTGTGAGACCCTACTCTATGTGGAGTGCAAGCCTTTCATGACTAACGAGCCATCTGCCCTATAATTGCTTCAAAGTGCTTATTTGTCTAATGTTTGTCTTCTGACTTCCAAACATAGTTATCTATTTACTAGCGCTTTAATTAGCTACTAACTTAAGTATGCCTGTCTTTCAATATTGATAATTTCCTAGTAGGATATTCTTTAGGTACACCTGGAATATTTGTTGAAAAATGTGCCACCAAGGAATGCAGTGTCTGTGGTTTGATTTCTCACAAGTTTTTGATGTGTTGAACATTTTTTCTGTTCCTGCAGTCTAAAATTGAACCTGAAACCCTCTAGTAGCAGCATATATAATGCCGATGTTATTCATACTTAGCCCTCTACACAACTGTCCAATTACATTAATATGTATGAACAGTTCCATTTGAAAAAAGAAAAAAGAAGCCAAAATGTTGATCTAGGTTCCTTTCTGTGCAACATTTACGGTGTCAGCTGTATCCCCATACACATGCACCTAAGAATACCGATTACACTTTGTGTGAAGGTAGTAATGTTAAAAAGGAATTCAATATATTGGTGGTTTGTTTCTTGAACAGGAAGATCGGGTGGACATAACTGCAAATTCACTTCATCCAGGAGCAATCGTCACCAATCTTTTTCGTCAGAGCAACATTGTGCATAGTACTTACTTTAATCAATCTCATTATAAATGTATTTTTGGCATTATATAGTGTAGCTGTAATTTTCATTGAATTTTAGCAGTCTATTTCAGTCATGGATGTTCAGTTAATTTTTTAGTAAAACATGGCCATGCATGTGAAAAATAGCTTGATATAACAGTAGTCCCTCCACATTTCAATGTATTGGCTTTGCCTATGTTTTCTAAACTGCTATTGCTGGAGATGTTTGCTCCCTTTTCTTGTTTCGGGCAACTGTTGACTCCTTTTCGCTCTTGTACATGGCCTTGACACATACGCTAGCATAGGTCAAATTGGAAAGTTCACAGAGAACTCCTTTCGAAGTTATTTAATGCAATATGTGAGGGATTGATACCAATCTTTATTCTGATGCAGGTCTTGTTCACAATCTAGGAAGATTTGTGCTTAAAAATGTTCAGCAGGTAAGCAGCATTTTAATTAGACCTGTTAGCTTAATCAATTACAATGTATCTTTTTATCATCCACAAAACTTAATGTTTGTTTATGCATTCGTGTGGGCTTGTAATGTTAATGCTCTCGCTATTGTAAAAATTGTGGAGAATATCAAGTTTTGCTCTTATCTTGAACTTTTCCGAGTCCCTGAACGTTGTCTATGCTGGACGTCAAGGGAGTAGAGTTTTTAAATAGTTAATAGTTATACTGATGCACGCCTTGTCTGATAGGGTTAAATGCTCATAGTCTTAGTTTTCCATTCGAAAGACTGCTTCACCTATGTTTGAGTATGCAAAACTTGCTTCCGATTTTTCATGTCTATTCACAGGGAGCTGCGACAACATGTTATGTGGCACTGCATTCTCAAGTCAAGGGGGTAAGTGGCGAATTCTTTGCAGACAGTAACTTATCAAAGGCAAGCTCCCAAGGTAGGGACATCGAGTTGGCAAAGAAAGTCTGGGATTTTAGCATGAATTTGATTAGATGATGTACTCGTAACTGGTCACAGACAGTCATACTTCCAAACTAAAATATGTGGTTCAACGACAGTATTAAGGGGCACTTGTCATGTTATCAGGGCCCCTCTATATTTATAGAAATGAATAGAAAAAATGAAGAAATATTTTAATCCTTACCAACTTGATCTTGTTGCCCGGAGAGCACTCATCTTGGGGTGGGCTTACTACTCAGATGCTTTCAGCAGTTATCTCTGCCTAATATATGGAGGCGTTTTCTCTTGATTCCTCACTCATGTTCTTGTTTCTTGTATCCAGGAGAGATCTACCAAGTATACACGTTCCTATTCTCTTTATTTTAGAAGTCATTCCGATTTCTTAATTAGGTTGCCGGAGAAAAGAGTCATTAATACCAAGGGGCCAACTACAAACGAGGTAATATATAAATGCAACCTATTTTGTTTGTTTCTTGGTTTTTACTTAAAAAGGGGAAAAAATAATAGTAGAGGTACATATGATAATGTACAGACATACAGTCAGGTAATGGAGTACATAAACAGTTACAACTGAGCCGGCATAAACCTACTACGGAACAGAAATGCACGGACTCGAGAAATTCCCGATGGCTGGATTAACAAGTTTCTAACAACAGTCTGTCCTCCCTCTTCTGTACAGAGGTTTCAGGAGCTGCCCCGCTCGTTTCCCCCCAACCCCAAAATTTAACGCAAAAAAAATGTCTCAAGCACCAACTCGATCCCTATTTTCTTCTATATGATCTTGAAAGAAAATCTAGTTATCACTGGCATGAATGTTTTTTTTTTCTTTTTTTGTGCTGAGGCACTGCCCTAGATCGTCACCAGAAGTTTTCCCATACCTCCGATTGGTCAAGCGTTAGATGACAATATTAGCACTCAACTTTGTACAAGTCAATGCCTTAACAAATCACAAAAAGCTACTTACGACAAGTGACTTATTTGACAGGAAGCGCGCTCCATATTTATGAATGGTCTAGTTGAATGTCCACAGCCAGATCCCGTTTCATCGTATTGCTTGGCTTGTCGCATCATTCAAAGATCTGAATGCCACAAGCCTCCCACCCCACGCACTGGGAAATCGTCACCTGCCTCCATCACTTCATTCTCCATAGACCAAACCTTATTCCAGGGATTCTGTAGGTTACGGCCCTTTTTGCACAAATTACCTTATAGCAGTTAGGCTGATTAGTACATTGATCCTGTGAAGCAAAAAGACAATCTGACAGACCCGAGAACCTGTTCTGACTGGTTTTTCACAATTATGGATCAAGTTAGATACCATTCACGCGGCTGGGCAAAGGAGAGTTTGGACTCAGATCCAGGGATGGGTTAACATGATTCCCCAGGAGCTGCCTGGACACGCGATCAGCCAAGACTGACTGTCCATCATACATTTCACCATAAGTAGGCCTTCCATATTGCTTTCCCAAGACATCATTTTCACTGGGGACCAGTTCCGAGAAATAAGACCCAGGTTGCATCCCCCTAAAGATGTCTGTATTTGACTCATGGTAGGAGGGGCCATTGATGTAGAGACCATTTGGAGGCTTTGGAACGCTTCCAAAGCCTTCTTGCAAAAAGCCTGACCGCTTCAGTTGATTAAACGGAATGGCACTACTGCTGCCTGTGAGAGGTGTAGATGAGCCTGAAGTGGTTCGCGGGCTAGATATAGGAGGAGACATTCTTTCATTCAAGTGTTGAGGCGATCTTGAGTGCAAAAGAGGGCTCCCAATGGGTGACACGGGGCATGATATGTTCCTTGGAATATGGATCTCACTGGAAGTAAGGACAACAAAATCAGACAAAATGTGTACTGCTATTGGTCTTCTTGTTGTTATTGCCACTATCATCACCATTACATTCTCTTTGTTTCTGTGCGCGCGCATGTGCATGAGAGAGAGAGTGACTGACCTGGCATGGGGACAAGTTTTGGGGACTCTAGATGAGTGAACTGCAAGCCTGTCAGAATCCAAGGTGGAAAGATCTCTTGCTTGCCCAATGCCCTGAAAAATGATCAGTAAACACCCACAAGCAACGGTTAAAAGTAGAAGGCATATCTAAGGAAAAGCCACAAATAAAACAGGCATACCTAAGCCACTTCATTTGGATCTACCAAAGGAAATAAGTATCTATTCAAGAACTTGGAAAAAAATAACTAGGCTCTTAATATGCCAGGGCAATACGGTTGTGAAAGACCATCCTAGTTAGATACACTGCTATGTACAGACACAGTCGAAGTCCATGCATAAATACCAAATGGAAAACATATTTCAATCCAAGGTTTTTTTAAATGCCAGTCATTACTAATACGTTCTTGGATATCAGCTGGACTCATCTCTTTTTTCTCCAGTGCTGTTGTGCTTGTTTTCAACACAATGAACTGACCATGCCCATCAGCCTCCCCTCTCTCCTCCAACCTTTTTTTAATCAACATTCAAATTAGTCTTGTACTAGTTCTTCTCCATGCCATACCTATTTGAGCTGACCATTTTGCCGGTTATCCATCTTAAGAGTGGTACAATAGATTAATTCAAACTTTAACATGTACGTAATTGCCTGCCAAATGACATGGAGTTCGTGCACTTGGTGAATGCCAACAACTAGAGCGAGGCACGTATTAGGAATATGGACCCCTAATTTCTCTCAACCAGGGACCCTCAGTGATATTTTGTCCTCACACGAATTAAAATTTTCATCCTAAGAGATAATTAGTTGAAAATTCAATGAAGAAAATTAGCCAATTCAAAATTTAATGCTTTTACGAGAAGAATTCTCCATGCCTTCTGTATCTTTTATCTTCTACGCCGACCTCGTTTCACAACATATAAAAAGTACTCAGACACCAGACTATGGTAAATCAAAAGAAAAGAATAAATTTAACCTCCTCAATTCGTAATGTGGCCAACAGTGGTCTGATCTTAACTTTGCTATGCATAGATGATAGTTAGCGTGACAACGTGACAATTGTAAAAATTGGTATTTTGTGGCCACATTGCAAATAGGATGTTTATTTGAGGGGATTAAGTATTGTTGCACCTCAAGTTAAATAAGCACAGGAAAGTAAGAAAATTCATGTGATATGTTACTGCCTGACACTGCCGATTAGCCAAGTTCATACACATTCCATGCTACACAGATGTAACAGCAGTGCAGCGTGATAAATAAAGCAAAAGCAGGTAAACCTTCAGAATAACTTAATTCATATGTGGACATTTTAACGGAAACAAGTAAATAGCATCGTATGAAAACGATTTCATACCAGAGCTTTCACTCCATTTGTAACACCAGGAAGCATGTCTGAAGACACCGGGCCCAGAGTAGGTCTTGCCAGTAGTGCAACATTTTTCACAAAAGGGTGCTCCAAAAGCTGAGCAGCCGTCGGACGATTAGTTGGATTGCGTTGCAAACACTGCCTTACAAAATTCTTACCATCATCTGAGAGGTGATCTGGAATTACAGGCAGTTCCTTGCTATTCCCGATCTTGAACATGGCAGCCACCTGCACACATAACATCCAAATATCAGACAGAAGCAAGCTTAAAATGACTAACAAACAGAATATAAAAATATCCACCGAGATGTGCGCTTTCCAGTGCATATGAGAATGCCTGACCAGGTGAAGCTCTGATTCAATACAATATTGAGAGAGAGAGAGAGAGAGAGGAAATTTAAAGCTTTCTATCTTTGGTCGGAATCACTGACCCCTTCATACTGACTCCAAGGGGGTTTTGTTGTAGCCATTTCCAAAACAGTGCATCCAAGACTCCAGATATCCACAGCAAGGTTGCAACCATTTGAGTTCCTTATAACCTGGGCAAACCATCAAAAGGAGTATTCAGGCCTACTATTAAGAAACACGTTATGACAAAGGGAATCATGCTAAAATGAGAAATATTCTGACCTCAGGTGCCATCCAATATGGGCTTCCCTTGAATGATAACGGGCATGATTGCCCAGTGATCTGCAACACACCCAAAAAGAGTTCAGTATTGGTGCAATCTTCCAATGGTAAAACAGGTATTGATTGTAAATTAACTTTTTACAGTCAAAATTTAAAGCTTTTTAAGGCACCTAAAATCTAGGTCCACACAAACCAATCTCTACGGACTACGAGGAGGGTCCTGCTTATTAACAATTTTCTACAGTGATCATTTTAGCACAATCTACTATTTTTATAATAATATTCCCACTCACTAATTTCAAATTTCACATGCATGAATGAGTACTGCTTTTCTTTTATTACCATCTCACTTCAAATCAAACTTGATTATGCCTACACTTACATGCTTGGCCATCCCAAAATCTGCCAGCTTAACACGGCCATTTGGGTCTACAAGTATATTTGCTCCCTTGATATCCCTATAAGAAATCCAGATTACAATGGTGAACAATCCTCAAAGTCGGCTAAACAAAATACCATAGCAGCAGAAAAATTTACGTCTCAAATTGCAATATCAAGAAATTGGATGACTCAAATTCACCTGTGGACAGTGTTTTTAGCATGTAGATACGCAAGCCCCAATAGGATTTGATGAGTATAACTCCGGATTGCTAGTTCACCAAATTGTCCATAGTCCTGGAGAAGTTTGAAAATGGAGCCACCAGAAACGTACTCAAGGTATATATAAAGTTTGTCACCCACCTGCTCAAGGAGTTCATATAACTTATGTGAGTAGCATACAAAGACAACTAAATTCACAATTAATTAAAACTACGATGTTGCATATGATGCAGTATTACCTATTGTGGTGAGCAATCAGGTTATTCAAAGTGAAGAAAAAAAAAAGTAAATTCCCACTAGTTTCTGAGACTTGGAAACCACCATTGAGCAACTATGTTGCAACAAACTTCTTTACAGTAGTTATCGTTTGAGACATGGAAGGTTTCAAGATTTCATAACTCTTACAGTTAAAAAAATATAAAGTGCATTCCAAGAAGTTATACAGAATGCTTTATCAATCAGATGTACATTGGAGGACATAACCATTAAAACTCACCGTATTAGACCCATTATACTGCACAATGTTTGGATGTCGTAAACGGCTCAGTAAAGCAATTTCCTGCCAGAACAGAATGTAAGAACTTCTCTCAACCAAGTCAACAAGCACCAAATGACTCATGGGAACAAACTTAGAGGAAAGCCACAAACTTAATTGTTTAAAAGATTAGAAAATTATTAAATATACTGGAGATCAACTTACCTGCATTAATTGCTTAGCACTTTCCTTAGATTTTGCATCATCTGAAAATAATGTGACCTCCTTCATTGCACACATTTCACCACTTTCACTGAACCAATTGAGATCACCAAATTAGATATGCACAAACTCTATCAATGACTGACAATTGGAAAAGTGAGAAAGGGTTAGGATACTGGACTGTATGAAAAAACAACATTACTCACATCTAACATATAATAACAGCCATGCAAATGATAAAAAAAGAATTTGACGCCCACAAAACTTATCTGCTCATTTCAATGCCATGTTAAAATTGAAGGAAAGATCAAACAGGTGTATTGTCATCATTTAGTCTATCTTTCTGATACGAAGTATAGACGTCAGTGTAGGCATCATAGCGAGCCAAATGCCAACTGCAGCAAGAACACTGGCTTTCTGAGATGCCCTTTTTTGTTTTCAGGTACTCGATACATTAGTAGACACCTTTCTGAGATCCACAATAATGGATAAGCATCCAGGTGTTGTAGAGGACCTATTGAGTACTATGGGTTTATGCTCCCGAAAAATGTAAAAAAGAGAGGATCCAGGCATTTTGTTTTTTTGGGTGTATACCTGTTAAAAGCAACATAAACATGTCCAAAAGTGCCCCTCCCCAGTAGCTTCCCCTTTTTCCAACGCGAGCCTGGGCTTGCTGGATTCTCTGTCCTTCCCGGACTTCGGGGCACAGAGGGAGATGTTGCTGCTGAATTTGAGTGAGAAAAAGGAGAAGAGTTGGAAGTTGTTATAGGAGGAAGAGGTAAACGATGACTTTGTTGCTTCCCATCATCAGGCCAGCTCGTCTGCGACTCAATGGGTGTCCCTCCTCCTCCAGGATGAGTAGGTGTAACACCACCACTATGAATTCTGGAGCTTGGGCCAGGGCTCGTCATTCGGGGGCTCGGTACAGGAGAATACTCAGGGCTGCCTCTGCTTTGTTGCCAAAACAACTGTCCTGACATATCGCCTCCCATTGAATTATGACCAGAATTTGGACCTGAACCAGGACTGGAGCAGTGACCAGATCCAACAAAAGTGACATCTGTGTAAGTCTTCCCGACCCAAAAGGCAGAGCTTGTAGCTTGGTCAGAGCCAAATGCTCTCATTGGACTTCTGGAAGGGCTTGACATGGAACTGTCTGGAGCGCTGCAGAAAGCACCATGATAAGGAACCTGTAGATTTGGCACATGACTGCCTAAAGGTCTTCGTTTAGGTGATGTAGGGGAAGTATGATTGTTACATGAAAGGTTAGGTGGTTTTATCGCTTCCCTTGAGCTTATTTGGGCAACAGTAGAGGATTGATCCTTGAGCTTCAAACTTCAGAAAATGTGCAAGAAATTCATCAGACATGAGTATGATAAAGCATGATAACAAGTAAGCATAAAAAGTAGCCATAGAAAACCAGGTTTCTTTAAGGAAATATCGGACACTGGAAGTGTTACAGTGAACATGTAAGATTCGAGCCCACCTGCAAGGGCAGCCCGCAGCAGCTCTACTACCAGTGTCATAATCAGTTGCCTGAGGACTACGATGACGTGAGTCAGCTAGATCATTGCTGTCTATGGAACTCTCACTGGAAACTGAATCATGGACCACATCTCCATCAAAATCCGCAGGATTTGACCGGCTATGAATGCATCCAGGTCTTGGAAGAGGCAGAAACAATGATGGTTTGGAGGCTTCTTCCAACCTAGGTTTTGTCGATATACCAATTCCAGAATTTGTACGACCCACACTGGCAGGGTGTACACCAGGAAGTGGAAGTGGTTGAGCATGAGGTCTTTCAGCAAAACTTTGACACCTTGCCACATGTTTGGACGGAGAAGGCGATCTTGATTCTAAGGGGGATCGTGATCCCTTCTCTGAAACTGTGTCACTGCAATGTTTTTGAGAGCCTCCTGATCTACTGCTTGCTTTACCTTCAGATGGGCTCTTAAATTTTCGGTGTAATGTGTCGATGAAACTTTCCTTGCTTGTTTTCTTCTTTGCTTCTTTGGATGATGACCTTCCCCACCATGAAGGCATATTTTTGCTTTATAATATGCTTTTAAAGAATCAGCGAGGAAACTTTCTAAAGGAAACACATTCTCCAGAATCAAATTTTGATAAATAACATCTATACATGAAGTCAATAACTAAGTACACAACTTCTATCACTCTGAGACCATTGCAAATTTCAATTCTCTAATCAATAACTAAGTACACAACTTCTATCGCTCTGAGATCATTGGAAATTTTAATTCTCTAGTCCAAACATGGTGTGTAGCTTTGGAAGAACCACAACTACCAAGTTAAGAATTTCAGGCAGACTGCAAGGTCCACAATAAGTACCATATAGTTGAAACCTGCAGAGAGAGAACCTGTCTTAGTTTTAGAACAAGCTTATGTGTTGCATTTAATAAGCACCAAAGCCATGTAACTTCCTAAGTCATGAAGTGAAGCGCATGAAAAGGACCTGTATAAAAGAAACTGGCAGACAAAACAATCAAAAATTTTTCTGAGCACAATGTATGTGCCCATGTAGCTTTGATATCAAGAGTTACCAAGATAATCCACATTCTTGTCGTCTAGCTTTGAATGCAATGCATGCTCTAGTCCTACACGTGAATAGAAAGGTGGCTCTACGATGGATCTCACCTGCATTGCGCCAACTATCCTCCTGAGGAGCAGTTTGGTAGCTTGAATAGAACTATTAGAAAGGTGGATTCAGACCAATCATTCCAGTAGATGAGCAGTAAACCTGTGAGCTCAGATATTAAATGAACTTAGGTTTAATGTATTTATGACTCCTAATCAGCACTTTGTGTCCTATGGGTGTCTGAATATAATTATGCGTAAGCTACATGAAACTGAAATTTTTCCATAATTTACAAAGGACTCCGGCATTTAGACACAC
Source organism: Myrica gale (assembly GCA_963930655.1). NCBI lineage: Eukaryota > Viridiplantae > Streptophyta > Magnoliopsida > Fagales > Myricaceae > Myrica > Myrica gale. The sequence continues at coordinate 27,291,039 of OZ005606.1, read as the reverse complement.
CTAAGCAATCGACACTCATATTCCATTTCCAAAAATATCGGGTTAAAGAAAGTACTGGGTCAAAAACTGTCCGCCAATGCTCAAGTGACCTGGATTTTGTGTCACGCAAATAGCACCCAAGAGCGCCGGACTGATGGGATCCACTTCCTCTATCGAAGCAACGTCATTGGTTTTATCCATGCATACTCGAGGTGAATTTTGCTAGCAAATATGTTAAAGTCAACTTCTTAACTTCAAATTTGCAACTCATAGTACATGTTTCACCAGCTTGAACGAACCCAAACTCATTCTCGTCCAATCCAAAAGCATTAACAGCTCCATCAGTTCCCAAGAAGATATAGACGTCAAAGCAAATTACACTCAGATTACATGCCTTGATCATTCGAGTTTCAGGCAACCAAACTCCCCCTCTACTAGGAGTCACCAATCCAACCCGTTGGGCTCAGGTGAGGCCTCTATTCCCTAACCCATAAACAACATAAGAAAACAATCACTCCCAACTTTCTTCATCATTCCTTTCCTGTGACAACTTTTCACCACAACCAAACATACAGTTGCGATCCCAAATTGCTGAGAAACATTAACTCGTAACACAGATCTACTAAAAAACTTGAGAAACTAAATATAGAAGAGAGAGACCCAACGAAATAAACTAACAATCAGAAATACTTTACCAAAACTAGATACCAGAAAAAAGAAGTAGACTTACTATAAATACTCAAAAGCTACGAATCTCTGCTAAACCCAGCGGGCAATTTAGTACAAATCTGAGTGATATAAAATTCTTTCAACAGTGCACTAATTGAGGAGTTGTAGACCAAGAAGAGACTAGGCCGAAGAAATCTGAAATGGGAAACTTTGCAGGCAGAGAGATTTTCTGAATTGAAAAAGCTTATGAAGGAGATCGCGAAAAGAGATAGAAGAGGGGGGAGAGAGAGAGTGCGCATGTCTTGTCTGGGCTAATTTTTACATGGTGCCCTGAGCGTTGCTTTTCGTTGTAGAAATTTGTAAAAACGATGAATGAAACGTATAACTGAATTAATTTTAGTTACTCTTGTTGCAGTAATAATTTTGTTTATTACCACTATTTATATACAGCTCCTCTGTAGCAATATTTACCCCCTTTCATTCAGCTCAAAAATATTGCTCTTCATAACTGAGATTCTTTTTTCTTTTCTAGTTGTCACCTTTTTTTTTGGGAATACTTGTCCTTGAAATCGATCTCAATTTCATAAAGAGCTACATTTATACCACTTTTACATTTAGGTACTTCATTTTTAAATTTCAAATCGAACCTTTTATATTATCGAATTTCGACAAAAAAAAAAACTATTCACCAGCCTTCCGGTCCATCGTCTTACCATCGTCTTAACGGAAGGTCAAGCCAATTCATTTATATGTCGAAGTGGCAAGCAATAAACCACTTCACCTGCCGAATTGATTCTATGCGAGCCCCGACTGCTACAGCAAAAGTTCCCCTGATTTCACTTTATGATTTCGAGCAAATTTTACCCATATGGCCACGTATTTACACGAAGTACATGTGTTTTTAGCCTAAAGAAGGAAGAGTTCCAAAATGCAAGTATAATAAACAGACTTACGCTTGTTCCGCATTTTCCTCGAGGGATGCTGCTCACCCACAGTTCTAGTTGCCTACGATACAAGCAATTGTATGTCGTTAAGATATAAGTCTACATGATATTTTGTTTTCCCTTTTTTCGTCTTTAGCACCTCCTTTTTTAATCTCCTCGGCATCAACAACAAGCTCTTGTAACAAGGCCTCTGTAGCAGCATTTGACTTCTCCTCTGCATCCAAAATGCAAGTATAATAAAACAGTCTCTGGTGATTGGTGAGAGAGGGTACGAGGAGCTAGAAGGCTGAGAGTGTCCTCGAAGGAGAGTGAAAGTGCAATACCGAGAGATGAATGAGTAGTGAGTTGAACGGAAGAAAAATATAGACAAAAGAGCAGAGACGCGGTTTGTGGTGAAATTTGAGACGTTGGATCTAAGAGAGCGAGGGAGGGACGGTTGAGATGGGTGTGGTGGGCGTGGCGTGTATATGGGTTGGCAGGTGTGAAGTGAGTTCGTGGACGACACCGTTTGTTCCTGAGCCATGTGCATGGAAGATGAGTTGGCAGGTGACCTGGTTTATTGTTTTGCCTCATGGACGTAAGGATGACATGACTTAGAGGCCGTTCGGTTGGGTGTATTTTGAGAATTTTTTGTGTTTTAAGAATTTTTAGGTGATGTTAACTTTATTGGTATGCGTGTTTTAATTATTTTTATGTAGTGTTAAGAATGATGTTTGGTTGTAGAATATTTTGTATTCTGAGAATTCAAAAAAAATCCTGAAAATTTTTGTATACCGAACAGCCCCTTAGTTTCCGTTAAGAAGATGAACGGTAGGACGGAAGCATCTTTTTGTCAAAGTCGTAAATATAAGAATGTTAGATTTAAAATTTGAAAATAAAGGATCCAAATAAAAAAGTGATATAACCCTAGAAATTAAAATGTCAAATTCTCTTTCATAAAGTATCAACTAATTCTTTAGAATTCCCAAAAGATCAAAACTAAAAATATAATTGGCCACGAAAAAAAAAGTACCAAAAAGATAAAAACCTAGAATATGCTCATCCAATAATGTTTAGCTCGAGTTATCAAATATTTCCAGAAATTACAGACAGTTTACTTGTCTAAGTTAAGGGCCACGTCATTTACCAGATATTGTAATTATTTATTTATTTATTGATGCACCTCTTGATATTTGAAGTTCCTGAAATTATCAAGAGGTGCATTAATATATAAGAACTCGGTGGTTTCTGTTCTCAGCGGAGGGATATTATTGTTTTAAAGTCTTGACACCGCGTCTGTAAGAAGAGGTCATGTACGGTAACAATACAACATTCAAAAACCATTCACAACTGAATTTTGGTTTCTCTACAGAGAGTGATAATAATATGAAATATTTTCTGTCATTGGAATTGATTTGGCGTAGACTTTCAATGTCCAAAATTAGATTATATTGGCATTTTGGACGTCATAAACTCTGTTGAAAGTGGTTTTTCTTGGACAAAAGGAGTGGATTATATAAGACAATGTCAAGGAAATAATTAAGTGGTGGCTTGATTGAAGTTTTCAAATTGAAAGCTACGTCTGATCATAGAAAAGAATCGGAAAAGCTTGTTCTGATCAACCACTATGATGGCAGCGTTGGCTTCTACAGTCTTCTGTTCCTCAAATTTTTTCTTTCCCTTTTCTTGATCTTTAAATACATTCATCCATTTCTTCTATGATCTCCTCTTAAAATAAAGTGCAAAATGGCGCCCAATCTGCGTCTTTATTACTGGTCTGTGGACATCTACATCTATCTTCCATTATACATGGATCATGACTTCTTATTTTATTTTATTTTTAATACATAAACCAAGAAGTCCTTGGCGTTAGAACGTCAGTATCATCTTATGAATGCCAAACCAATAGCAGTGACTACAAAAGTCGAGGGGAGTCCAAACTTCAGATGGGTCCAGAAGGATAAAGTGTACCCAAGGGGTGGGAGACGGCGAGCCTGCTCGCACACTATTATGTTTGCAGCTGATCCTAATAATGAGAGGTTCCCAGCGACCGTGCTGACCCAAGCTAAGATGAGCCATGCCCTCTTCTCTTCAGCTGCAGAAATCGTAGCTGCCGACGCTGCCACTCGTCCTCCGAGCAAGAGAACTACACAGCATGAGCACGTACGAGTAGTTATAAGCATTAATCCGATCCTCAGCTACTTTAGTTTCGAAAATGGCGTGTATAATGCTGAATAATGATTTACAAATCGACAACCACATCACCATAAATCAAGGACATATTGCAAAACATAATAGAAAGAACAAATCATTAACATAAAACACTGGAATTCACATCACAAACTGCTAACAATTAGGACGTTAAAGGACCACAAGTATTGTCGGAGTTGATGGAGTACAGTTGCATAAAATAGACTTAACAATCAGATGCGACACTAAAAGGCTAATTTCATCAGCTAGGTCCAAAAATAAATAAATGATGAAATGGATAATATAGAGAGGGGGGGGGGGAATGCAGGGAATCTAGTTGATCTGTTGCAGGCCATACCAGTTGGTACGTTTGAAGCCAAATTTGACAGGACAAGTATGACAATGGCAAGAACTGCTACCCCGCTAACGTGATCAATTTGTGCATAGGATGCCAGTAAGTCCCATAAAGTACTAGGGATTCCAGTTTTGTTTAAGCCCTCGACTGAGATAAACATTCCGCAAAAGAAAATTAAAAGTGAATAGGAGACCTGGCAAGGAAAAAAGATGAAATTAGATTGTTAGTCCAACAAACAATAAGTAATCCACCTTCATAATCTCGCATAATCTGCTTTAAATTTTCAGGTCCTCTTGATACGTAAAATGGAATAATGATTTCAAAAGGAGAACAAAGACCATCGTCTTTGCTGATTGTACCTTTTCAAGGCTTGGAATAGCATCCTTGAAATCAAGAACCACAAGGGCAAGTGCAGCAGTAATTGCAGTCCATGACATATTCAGACCCATAAGCAAAGCAATCAACATTCCCACTGTGACAAGATAAACACGTGACTTCCACAACATGCTTTTCCATCTCATGGTAAAATCCTCCTTTCCTTCCGAAGAGTGTGTAGAAATTGCCTCTCTTGGTCTATCCATTACTATTGCAACAGGCTCTGAAGAAATGGTATCTTTCTCCCTCTTCTGAGAAACTGTATCATTTTCCGCCTCTCTTGATGTATTTGAATTTCCTGTAGAATCCAAAATGCCACTAGGGACCTGGTTGATTTGATTATCATCTGAACCTAAATGGTTTCCAACAGTCTCAACGCACCCCACATTCACATTAATATTGGGCGACCTTTGCACATCCATCGCTTCCAATCTAGAGTTCCACTCGTGAGAATTCAAGGATGTAAAAGGTGACATCGTGGCAGGTGAAAAGCGATGAGAATTCATGGTTTCCCCATGAACAACTTCTACCTGAGCTGGATCCTCTTCATCCTTTTGAAAAGATAACAACTTCCAGTACATGCATAGAAGTATTAGAGCATTGACAACTACTCCCATGAGCATTGCAGGAAGAATCCCAATTAGAAAATCCCCAAAAGATATCTTACTCTGAAGAGCTATAACCAAGTTCTGGGGGTTACCAATCGGAGTTGCTGAAGACCCAATATTAGCACTAGAGGCTAGGGCAAGAAGGAAAGGCTGCGGTGGGAGACTATGTTGCCTCGCAATTTTCAAGACAAATTCCGTCAAAACTACACAAGAGGTATCATTAGTGAAAAGAGCACTTGAGAAGGCTGAAATCAAGCATATTCGAAAAAGTAAGTCCTTTGCTCCTTTACTCTTCCATGAGAGCAACTTTGCCAAGTGTTTGAACATGTCTGCTCTTTCAAGATAGACACCGACAACCATTGTTCCAAAGAGCAGACCAAGGATTGGGAGATCAATTGCTTTATATGCTTCATCTGGACTCAGGATGCGGAATAAGACCATTAGCATGGCCCCCAGGAGGGACCCTGCAGTCCTCCCAATTGGTAGAAAAGGAACGGCTGGGAAAACCGCCAGTACCCAGAAGATCACAAAAGCAATTGAGCCTAGAATCACTTTTGCAGGAGAAGCCAAGGCCATCTTTGGTGCAATTCCAACGGCTTAACATAACATGCTAATGAAATCCCATAGCTAATGCAATATTCTCATAAAACCTACTTGACAGAGATCAGGGAAACCGATATTACATTACAATTGAATGGAGATTCAATCTTCTGTTTCTATGCATTCAGTGCATTGTCCTGATGCTTAAGCAAAAACACGATAGCAAAGTTCATTGAAGAACTGTGACCAAACAAGTAGTGAGCATATAACAAATGCTAGATTATGAGGTTAATAAACTAACAGGTGAAGATCCGCATTCAGATTTGCAGCTTTGAATCGCTTATGACAGAAAACAAGTCCAAAATCAAGTAGCAAAAGAGTCCAAAGAAACACTTGCACTTCTTGATTTTCTGATTTGTTCTTTTATCTAGATCTCCTCGACAGAAGAGCCTTGGATTGACATCGACAGCAAAATTCAGACAAATATGAATTTCTCTCTGTTGCAAAGCCCTCAAATATTGACATTAACGGAATGTGTTATTCACTTCTTTTCTCCCTCCCAAGGATGCACAATCACCTCAGTGAGATTCCGAAACTGAATCTCAGAAACCAGAAACCAGAGATCCAAAAGTTCACTTTGAATGCAACAAAGGTGAAGAAAGCATGCCCAGGGAAAACGAAAAAATGTTGAAAGCATAAATAAGAACTCTGATCATATGACACATGCATCAATTTCACAGAAAATATGACTGCGTGATTTCATACTCCTTTTGGAGTGCTACTTCAACAGCCATTTCAGTGGAGTCATACGCTAAATCTCGACCAAATACACAACACCCAGATACCAACAAGCTATTTCGATAAACAAGCACACAAGGAAATCGTAACAAACCATTTCTAACCTGGAATTGACGTACTAAGAAGTCATGTTCAACTTCTGAACCGAGAGGAAGCTAAAAAAACGCCTGGCAGGGCTACAATCAAAACTAGTCCAGTCTTCTCAGCAAAAAAAACAAAAAACTAGTCCAGTCTTATCTGCTCGCAGGGATGCATCGAGTGCAAAGTGCGCAGAAATTTGATCAGAATATGAATGGAGCTTCTTTTCTGCCTCGCATCACAGGAAAAGGAATGGTGAAAAACTGTCCGCGACAAGTCACGGCCACATGTTCTATTATGTCCCTTTCAGCTTAGATATTAGTTTAGTTTTTGCCTTGTGAAAAAAGACCGCCCTATAGAAAGCAGGGTGTCAGAGCGACTTTATGGCACACCCCAACTCCACCGAACTAGGAGCAATTTTAGAATATCCGGGTTGACAACAAGGGTGGACAAATAATCAGGTTTATAGTAAGGATCCAATGGCGGGTTAGGTTTTTTTAATTGAGATGACGTATTAACAGTCATCGTGAAGTTTAGATTCTGACCGTCCATCAGCACCGCACATTAATCCTCAGCATAATAACCGGAATCCCTTTCAGCTCAGATCAGCAATCGATTATTATGCCTAGATTAGCCTCGTGAAATTTGATTGGAAAGTATCGCAAATTTTTTGGTAGTAACGAAGCGTAGCACAATATATTAATTCGGATTAAGAGAGTATCCCGGTGTCGTGGGTAGGGATAATCTGTCGATTTGACGCCCAAGCTACAACCGTGCTATAATCTAAACTACTGCAGTCTTTTGGCTTATTCTTCAACACCATAGGAAGGAACCCAACTCCCAAACAGCCATTGATGGGCCCACTTGACATACAGCTGACTAACGGAACTTCTTCCGAAGGGCCGAGGAAAATTGACTCAACCATCAGGCCATGTCTTAAACCTTTGGTTGCCAACCTGTTTTTGAGATACCTGGCAGCGTTGCAGCAACTAATTTTGACTGGAAGTCGGAACGCTGGCAGAGAGCACATAACCTTGAGGATTTTGCTCATCGAAAAATCTTTCAGCAGTCTCACATAGATATAATATTGTGATAATCTTTTTTTCTTCATGAATAGACAGACTGTCTCTGCTGCCATGGCGGTAGTAGAGTTATCGCCTTCGTACAGTAAAATCTGCCTGCACTTATCACAAGTCTCATTTTCGATCCGTCTTGCTAACCACCGCCGTTGCCCTCTTCGACCTCCGCCTCGAACACGAAGCACTACAATCTCTTGCTCTGTTGCACCAAAGTAAGCTTCCTATCAGGCTAAGCTCGTCTGCGACTCAATGGGTGTCCCTCCTGCTCTAGGATGAGTAGGTGTAACAGCACCACTATGAATTCTGGAGCTTGGGCCAGGGCTCGTCATTCGGGGACTCGGTACAAGAGAATACTCAGGGCTGCCTCTGCTTTGTTGCCAAAACAACTGTCCTAACATATCGCCTCCCATTGAATTATGACCAGACTTTGGACCTGAACCAGGACTGGAGCAGTGACCAGATCCAACAAAAGTGACATCTGCGCAAGTCTTCCCGACCCAAAAGGCAGAGCTTGTAGCTTGGTCAGAGCCAAATGCTCTCATTGGACTTCAGGAAGGGCTTGACATGGAACTGTCTGGAGCGCTGCAGAAAGCACCATGATAAGGAGAACCTGTAGATTTGGCACATGACTGCTAAAGGTCTTCGTTTAGGTGATGTAGGGGAAGTATGATTGTTACATGAAAGGTTAGGTGGTTTTATTGCTTCCCTTGAGCTTATTTGGGCAACAGTAGAGGATTGATCCTTGGGCTTCAAACTTCAGAAAATGTGCAAGAAATTCGTCAGACATGAGTACGATAAAGCACAATAACAAGTAAGCATAAAAAGAAGCCATAGAACACCAGGTTTCTTTAAGGAAATATCGGACACTCGATGTGTTACAGTGAACACGTAAGATTCGAGCCCACCTGGAAGGGCTGCCCGCAGCAGCTCTACTCCCAGTGTCATAATCAGTTGCCTGAGGACTACGATGACGTGAGTCAGCTAGATCATCGCTGTCTATGGAACTCTCACTGGAAACTGAATCATGGACCACATCTCCATCAAAATCCGCAGGATTTGACCGGCCACCAATGCATCCAGGTCTTGGAAGAGGCAGAAACAATGATGGTTTGGAGGCTTTTTCCAAGCTAGGTTTTGTCGATATACCAATTCCAGAATTTGTCCGACCCACACTGGCAGGGTGTACGCCAGGAAGTGGAAGTGGTTGAGCATGAGGTCTTTCAGCAAAACTTTGACACCTTGCCACACGTTTGGAAGGAGAAGGCGATCTTGATTCTAAAGGGGGATCGAGATCCCTTCTCTGAAACTGTCACTGCAATGTTTTTGAGAGCCTCCTGATCTACTGGTTTTTTTTTGGGCATAACAAGCATATATATTGAGAATTAGGATCAAGGAGGCTTTAACACCTCAGGAGGCTCTAAAAGGCGTACCAGACACTCCGAAGAGCCGGCAGGCCAACGAGCAAGCGGACCAAAAGGCCCTACAAAGTCCCTCAAAGGACGGATATGTCACTTAAGGCAGGAAAGCCACTTAAGGCAGGAACGCCACATAAGGCAGCAAATACAAGCTATTATGCCTAAAAACAGAAAATAAACAGCAACAAAACCAACATAAGCAAATAACATAGAGGCTAGCATAAAACACTTATTGAAAACTAAACAAGCCCTAAACTAAAGGAGGCCAAGAGCCACAAAATCCATACCGAGGAAGAGAAACATGGGGCGAGTGGCGGAGGAGGCCGGACGCACCCCGGAAATGATCGGCGCGTGAGATCCAAGCGCACCGCGAGGCGCGAGTGAATGAACACGCCCCGTCTTCGGAGCAACGCCGGGTAGAGGAGGCGTAGATCCCGGCAGGCCGAGTCCATCCATGAGGCGCGTGTGGGGAGGAAAGGAGCGGAAGCCACTGACAGGCGTGAGAAAACCACCTGCAACACAACAAAAGCAGACAAAAAAACTAACCAAACGAGCCACCGATCCAAACCAGAGAGGAGAAAAAGGCAAAGGGAAGAGGAAGAGGGGGGGAAGGGAAAGGAAAAGGAGGAGGGGGGTGATGGAGCCGGAGCGTCCCCCTCCTCCGGACCAGCGGGGATGCTTAAGGAACAGAGAGAAAAAAGCTAGAGCGAGGGTAGAGAGATAAGGGGGAGAAACTCTACTGTATCCTGATCTACTGCTTGCTTTACCTTCAGATGGACTCTTAAATTTTCGGTGTAATGTGTCGATGAAACTTTCCTTGCTTGTTTTCTTCTTTGCTTCTTTGGATGATGACCTTCCCCACCATGAAGGCATGTTTTTGCTTTATCCTATGCTTTTAAAGAATCAGAGAGGAAACTTTCTAAAGGAAACACATTCTCCAGAATCAAAATTTGTTAAATAACATCTATACATGAAGTCAATAACTAAGTACACAACTTTTATCACTCTGAGACCATTGGAAATTTCAATTCTCTAGTCAATAACTAAGTACACAACTTCTATCGCTCCGAGACCATTGGAAATTTTCTCTAGTCCAAACATGGCGTGTAGCTTTGGAAGAACCACAACTACCAAGTTAAGAATTTCAGGCAGACTGCAAGATTCACAATAAGTAGCATATAGTTGAAACCTGCAGAGAGAGAACCTGTCTTAGTTTTAGAACAAGCTTGTGTTGCATTTAATAAGCACCAAAGCCATGTAACTTCCTAAGTCATGAAGTGATGCGCGTGAAAAGGACCTGTATAAAAGAAACTGGCAGACATAACAGACAAAAATTCTTCTGAGCACAATGCATGTGCCCATGTAGCTTTGATATCAAGAGTTAACAAGGTAATCCACATTTTCTAGCTTTGAATGCAATACATGCTCTAGTCCTACACGTGAATAAAAAGGTGGCTCTACGCTGGATCTCACCAGCATTGCGCCAACTATCCTCCTGAGTAGAAGTTTGATAGCTTGAATAGAACTATTAGAAAGGTGGATTCAGACCAATCATTCCAGTAGATGAGCAGTAAACCGGTGAGCTCAGATATTAAATGAAGTTAAGTTTAATGTATTTATATCTCCTAATCAGCGCTGTGTCCTATGGGTGTCTGAATATAACTATGCGTAAGCTACACGAAACTGAAATTTTTCCATAATTTACAAAGGACTCCGGCATTTAGACACACCTAAGTAATCGACACTCATATTCCATTTCCAAATAAATCGGGTAAAAGAAAGTACTAAGTCAAAAACTGTCCGCCAATGCTCAAGTGACCTGGATTTTGTGTCACGCAAATAGCACCCAAGAGCACCGGACTGATGGGATCCACTTCCTCTATCGAAGCAACGTCTGGTTTAATCCATATGCATACTCGAGGTGAATTTTGTTAGAAAATATCCTAAGTCAACTTCTTAACTTCGAATTTGCAACTCAGAGTACATGTTTCACCAGCGTAAACGAACCCAAACTCATTCACCTCCAATTGAAAAGCATTAACAGCTCCATCAATTCCCAAGAAGATATAGACGTCGAAGCAAATTACACTCAGATTACATGCCTTTATCATTCTAGTTTCAGGCAACCAAACTCCCCCTCTACAAGGAGTCACCAATCCAATCCGTTAGGCTCAGGCGAGGCCTCTATTTCCTAACCCATAAACAACATAAGAAAACAATCGCTCCCTTTCTTCAACATTTTCCTTTCCTGTGACAACTTTTCACCATAACCAAACAGACAGTTGCGATCCCAAATTGCTGAGAAACATTAACTCGTAACACAGATCTACTAAAAAACTTGAGAAACTAAATATAGAAGAGAGAGACCCAACGAAATAAACTAACAATCAGAAATACTTTACCAAAACTAGAAACCAGAAAAAGAAAGTAGACTACTATAAATACTCAAAGCTACGAATCTTTGCTAAACCCAGCGGGCAATTTAGTACAAATCTGAGTGATATAAAATTCTTTCAACAGTGCACTAATTGAGGAGTTGGAGACGAAAAAGAGACTAACCCGAAGAAATCTGAAATGTGAAACTTTGCAGGTAGAGAGTTGGATGAAATTTCAGAATTGAAAAAGCTTACGAAGGAGATCGCGTAAAGAGAGAGAAAGAGAGAGAGAGAGAGAGTGGTCGCTCTCTCGCCCACCTGTAGAAGATCAAGGGTTGAGCGAGATAGGAAAGGTCAGATAAGGAGTCCTGTTCTAAAGAAAAATCACACTTACAACAGTAGATTTTCAGTTGTATTAGCCTACGCTACGCTTTAGTCGTTTTTTTTTTCTTTTTCTAAGCAAGAAGGGATAAAAGCTCAAGTGCTACCTACTAGGACGAACAAAGTCGTTACAAAGCAAAAAGCGAGTGAGGCACAGCATCCAGAGGAATAACCCCCAAACATTTATTACTAAAGCCCCACCGAGCTAAATTATGCGCCAAGACATTGCCGTCCCTCGCCGTCCAAACCAGCTTCCATTCACCCCTATTAGCAAGCAGCTTTCGCATAGTCTCAACTTCTCCTGCTATACACCACATCGACGCCGCAGCTGTGTCCAACACATGTTTCACCAAAACCAAAGAATCACCCTCAATAGTAACAGGGACCGGTGCAAACTCTTCTGCCAAATTGAAAGCTAAACGACCAGCAAACGCCACGCCTTGTAGGGGGTTCGATCCCACCATTGTACTCATACAAATACGCAAGATAGTCCCTTGACAGTTTCGGCACACAGCCGCTGCCCAGAAAGTATTCTGTTTGACGGCAACGTCAAAATTGATTTTGAGAGATCCTTCAGGGGTGGTTTCCATTGAGTAGGTGCTGCATCACCAGAAACTGCCCAAGTGTGTTTATGAGCTGCATATCTGATGGTCGTGAAAACATCCGGTCGCGGCTCCCCATGGATTACTTTATTTCGAGCTGTCCAAATGGAGTCCACAGTAAGAGTCACTGCCAGCATAAGATCTGGCCACCTATTGCGATCGGTGGCAGGCAAATTTGAAGGGTCTAAAAGAAATTTAATCCAGGTTTCCATAGATTGGGAAGCAAAAACTTCGGAATTCTTGGGCCATGGACCTGACCTCCATAAATGGACACTAAACCAGCAGCCAAGAAACAAGTGTTCCCTAGTCTCTTCAAAAGCACAGCAGAGAGGGCATTTTAATAAATTAGGATCCTGAAACTGCCGCAAGAATCTCAGCTGACTGCGAACGGGTAAAGCGGCAGCAGCTAGCTTCCAAAACAACAACTTCAGCCGATGTTGAGCTTTGATCGTCCAGATGTGCTTCCATTCAGCCGCGGAGAAACCCCCAGAAATAAGCAGACTTGACTGTCAAACGACCCTGAGGATTGTGCACCCAACAAGGAGCATTCTCCTTATCCGTACGAGACAGAGGGATGTTGAGAATAGCCGCTGCAGATGATTCTTCAAAGGAATGCCAGATTAATTGCTCCTTCCTGAGGAATGTGCGCCCTACCACGCTTTACGGTGCAAGCAATATTTTTCGCGCATTCCTAATAAAATACTACAATATAATCTCTCTTCTATAAAAAAATATAAAAAATTACAAAAAATATAAAAAATTATCTCCCTCTTCACTTTTTCACTAAACCCAATACCAACACAAAACACAATACCAAAAATTTTTCAACACAAACTTAGTCGTTTGAATATGTGGTATGTGATTTTCAATATTTTCACTCATCAAAATTTCTTAACCGATAAAATAACTTTCCTAAATTTTATCACCTCTGTCATATTATTATTATTCACTTCAAATAAATATAAACAATTCATTCAAAAATATCTTTCTTCACATTTTACTAACTTTAATTCCTCAAAATTTTTAGGATAAAAAATCACATTGTATTAGTAGCTTACTTTTTTATTCTTTTATTTAATAAACTTCGTAAACCCAAACAAACTCAAAGAGGAAACCTCATGTTGTCACCTGTTAAAGGAAACCTTAATTAGGTTGTCACAGGTGAAAATAAAGTCAGGAATTATAGAAACAGAGATATATTCCCTGAAAGGTTCTCCTCTAACGCCCATTTAGCCAAATTATGGTCAACAAAATTTGCTTGACGCTTAACATGCTTAAAGGACCAGCTGTTACGACCGCAACAAAAATTAACAATATCTGCAACAAAAGATCGAATACGCCAATTCGACTGATGACCCCCACTAGAGATCACATCAATCACCAGCTTGAAATCTCCTTCAAATATCACTTCATCCTTAGCTAAGAAAGAAGCCTCCAGCAAATAGAGCCGCTCTTGCCTCGCCCACAAGGGGCCGCTAGGAGATAGGCTCTTTGTCCAAGCAAAGAGCAGGTTCCTTCAACATTCCTGCGAAGCAAATGCACAGGAAGATCAAAATTAATTTTCCAAACATTCACAGGAGGGGAGACCAGACAACACAGGTTGCCTCATGTCTGAGCTTCTTTCCAAGCCGTCAAATGTTTTGAATACAGGGTTTTAATTTTTGCAAGAAGAGCAGCAATATCCAGTTGGAGTCGTTGATGGATAATCTGATTTCGAGTAAACCAAATGGAGTCCATAAGGATAGCAGAGTAGAGAATGAACTTTTGTTGGTCGGCTAAAGGAAGATTTAAACTCGTCCCTGCATTGTGGTTTTCTCACGCCAGTCGGTGGCTTCCGCCCCTTTCCTCCCCACACGCGCCTCATGGATGGACTCTGCCTGCCGGGATCTACACCTCCTCTACCCGGCGTTGCTCCGAAGACGGCGCGTGTTCATTCTCACGCGCCTATCATTTCCGGGGCGCGTTCGGCCTCCTCCGCCACTCGCCCCATGCTTCTCTTCCTCGGTATGGATTTTGTGGCTCTTGGCCTCCTTTTCTGCCGTGGATCTACCCCTCTCACCCCCACGTGCCTCCGTCGCCGCACCACACGCCGCCGCCTCCAGAGTTTAGGGCTTGTTTAGTTTTCAATAAGTGTTTTATGCTAGCCTCTATGTTATTGGCTTGTGTTGGTTTTGTTACTGTTTATTTCCCGTTTTTAGGCATAATAGCCTTAAGTGGCATATCCGTCCCTCGAGGGACTTTGTAAGGCCTTTTGGTTCGCTTGCTCGTTGGTCAGTGTCTGGTACGCCTTTTAGAGCCTCATGAGGTGTTAAAGTCTCCTTGATCCTAATTCTCAATATATATGCTTGTTATGCCAAAAAAAAAAAACTCGTCCCTGCATGAAGAATAACCTTGATCCATTCGGCAATGCTCCTTGAATTGAGTACCTGGATATTAAGAGACCAGGGCGATTATGGCCAAGCCATACAGGCAATTGGGCAAGCAAAGAATAGATGCTCAAGCGATTTGGGTGCAAGGTGACAAAGTGCAAGACAATTCCTCTTCCTGAGGGAATTCAGACCAACATGTTCGGGTCTTACACGGCAAAATATTCCAGGCAGTTTTCCGAATCAAAAGTATCAGACGATTTTGCAGAGACATAACCCAGAGCTTCTTCCAATCATCCACAAGGAGTGGAAGTGAGGTGGGAGTGATATGTGAGTCTAAAATTAAATAGGCCGATTTGACCAAAAAAAACATATTTATTATTAGGAGTCCAAATCAACCGATCCATCAAGCGAACCGAACGAGAACTTATTTAAAATCCATTCAGCATTCGCAAGAGCAAACAGGTCATTGATCAACCCAGTATTCCATAAGGAAGACAAAGGCAAAAATAAGTTTTCTACTGAAGCCTCCATGTCACGATGCTGGTTATTCAACCGGGGAGCAGGGGGTGTGGATGAGGATCTAAAATCCAAGGATTCGACCATAAATTGATAGAGCTTCCGAAGCCAACTTGACAATGGCACTCGCTTGAAGAAGCGGGGCCACCAGGGAAATGCCTCTCCAAAACCAAGAAGCCCCCCACCGAGAGGAAAATGCAGGTATTTGTGACATCCCGAATCCGGAGGAAATCTGGTCTGCTATTTGGGACATTGGCTCTCGTAAGAGCCCTGGACTTGATGGGATGACAGGGCTATTTTATAACAATTTTGGGACATAGTTGATGTGGATATGATTAATATGGTACAAGATTTTTTCTGTCATGAACATATGCTTACTGTCCTCAATCACTCTTTTATTACTTTAATACCAAAATCTGATCACCCCATTGAAATTGGTCACTACTAGCCAATTAGCTTATGCAATATTGCTTACAAAGTTATATCCAAGATTCTTGCAAATAGGCTGAAGCAATTTCTCCCTTCCCTTATCTCTCCGATGTAATCAGCTTTTGTTCAGGGCAAAGTGATTCAAGAAAATTCTGTTCTTACTCATGAAGTATTTCACATGCTCAAGAGTAAGCGAAAAGGCAAGCAATATATGGATATTCTAGCTGATATCGAAAAGGCTATGACCGTTTGGAATGGGCCTCAATTGTCCGGGCGTTGGAATGTTTTGGTTTCCCGGGCCAATTCATTAATTGGATCTACCAGTGTATGACTTCTATTTCTTTTACTCTATATTGCTGAACGGTTCACCTTCTGGCTTCTTTAAGCCCTCGCGAGGTCTTCGACGAGGGGGTCCCATTTCCCTGCTTCTATTCATCATTGGCTCGGAGGTGTTCCCTTGCTTGCTTTTTGGAAAGGAGTCTCTTGGCAAGCTCCATGGTATTTGTATAGGTAGGGTGTTCCGTCTATCTCACATCTTCTCTATGCTTAATGACCTCCTTATTTTTTGCAAGGCTAATATTCGGGAAGCTCAAGTTATTTCTACGTGCTTACAGCGCTATGGTAGCTGGTCTGGGCAACGTCTTAATGTGCAAAAATCCTCTATTACCTTCAGTCAAAATATCTGCCCCCGCATTGGCCAAGAAATCTGTGATATTTTACTTCTCCCGTGTAAGGATAATGTGGAAAAACATCTGGGGCTTCCGGTCTCTATCTCCAGAAATAAGTGCTCCCAATTCAAAGTTATTTGTGAAAGAGTGAAACATCGTCTGGAGTGTTGGCAGATGAGTTCCCTTTCTCAAGCAAGGCGTATGGTGCTTATTAAATCGGTTACTTCTGCCATTCCGGCCTATTCTATGGCCCAATTCTTGCTGCCTAAAGCTATTTCTGATAGACTTGATGGCATGATGAAGCGTTTTTTTGGGGTATCGGGATGATGGTCAAAGGGATCGAAAGCGTGTGGTGGCCTTGAAATCAAACGTACGTGGGATCTCAATCGTGCCTAGCTCACTACATTAGCTTGGCAAATCCAATCTGCCCATGATAAATCCTGGGTCCAAATCATTCGTGCTAAATATCTGAGAAAAAAGTTTATTTGTAGCCTACTTAATTGTTTTTAGTCTTGACACCGCGTCTATAAGAAGAGGCCATGTACAGTAACAATACAACATTCAAAAACCATTCACAACTGAATTTTGGTTTCTTTACATAGAGTGATAATAATATGCAATATTTTCTTTATCATTGGAATTGATTTGGCGTAAACTTTCAATGTACAAAATTAGATTATATTGGCATTTTGGACGTCATAAACTGTTTAAAGCGGTTTTTCTTGGACAAAAAGAGTGGAATATATAAGACAATGTCAAGGAAATAATTAAGTTGTGGCTTGATTGAAGTTTTCAAATTGAAGGCTACGCGCGTCTGATATATCATAAAAAAGAATCGGAAAGCTTGTTCTAATCAGTCACTATGATGGCAGCGTTGGCTTCTACAGTCTTCTGTTCCTCAAATTGTTTTCTTTCCCTTTTCTTGATCTTTAATTACATTCATCCATTTCTTCTATGATCTCCACTTAAAATAAAGTGAAAAATCGGCGCATAATCTGCGTTTTTATTACTGGTCTGTGGACATCTATATCTATCTTCCTTTATGTATCGTGACTTCTTATTTTATTTTATTTTTTTACATAAACCAAGAAGTCCTTGGTGTTAGAACGTCAGTATCATCTTATGAATGCCAAACCAATAGCAATGACTACAAAAGTCGAGGCGAGTCCAAACTTCAGATGGGTCCAGAAGGATAAAGTGTACCCAAGGGGTGGGAGCCGGCGAGCCTGCTCGCACACTATTAAGTTTGCAGCTGATCCTAATAATGTGAGGTTCCCAGCGACCGTGCTGACCCAAGCTAAGATGAGCCATGCCCTCTTCTCTTCAGCTGCCGAAATCGTAGCTGCCGACGCTGCCACTCGTCCTCCGAGCAAGAGAACTACACAGCATGAGCACGAGTAGTTATAAGCATTAATCCGATTCTCAGGTACTTTAGTTTCGAAAATGGCGTGTATAATGCTGAATAATGATTTACAAATCGACAACCACATCACCATAAATCAAGGACATATTGCAAAACATAATAGAAAGAACAAATCATTAACATAAAACACTGGAATTCGCATCACAAACTGCCAACAATTAGGACGTTAAAGGACCACAAGTATTGTCGGAGTTGACGGAGTACAGACGCATAAAATAGACTCAACAATCAGATGCGACACTAAAAGGCTAATTTCATCAGCTAGGTCCAAAAATAAATATATGATGAAATGGATAATATATAGGGGGAAAACATGCAGGGAATCTAGTTGATCTGTTGCAGGCCATACCAGTTGGTACGTTTGAAGCCAAATTTGACAGGACAATTATGACAATGGCAAGAACTGCTACCCCGCTAACGTGATCAATTTGTGCATAGGATGCCAGTAAGTCCCATAAAGTACTAGGGATTCCAGTTTTGTTTAAGCCCTCGACTGAGATAAACATTCCGCAAAAGAAAATTAAAAGTGAATAGGAGACCTGGCAAAGAAAAAACATGAAATTAGATAGTTAGTCCAACAAACAATTAGTAATCCACCTTCATAATCTCGCATAATCTGCTTTAAATTTTCAGGTCCTCTTGATACGTAAAATGGAATAATAATTTCGAAAGGAGAACAAAGACCATCGTCTTTGCTGATTGTACCTTTTCAATGCTTGGAATAGCATCCTTGGAATCAAGAACCACAAGGGCAAGTGCAGCAGTAATTGCAGTCCATGACATATTCAGACCCATAAGCAAAGCAATCAACATTCCCACTGTGACAAGATAAACACGTGACTTCCACAACATGCTTTTCCATCTCATGGTAAAATCCTCCTTTCCTTCCGAAGAGTGTGTAGAAATTTCCTCTCTTGGTCTACCCCTTAGCATTGCAATAGTCTCTGAAGTAATGGTATCCTCCTCCCGGTTCTGAGAAAATTTATCATTTTCCGCCTCTCTCGATGTATTTGAATTTCCTGTAGAATCCAAAATGCCACTAGGAACCAGGTTGATTTGATTATCATCTGAACCTAAATGGTTTCCAACAGTCTCAACGCGCCCCACATTCACATTAAAATTGGGCGACCTTTGCACATCCATAGGTGACATCCTGGCAGGTGAAAAGCGATGAGAATTCAAGGTTTCCACTTGAACAAGTTCTAGCTGAGCTGGATCCTCTTCATCCTTTTGAAAAGATAACAACTTCCAGTACATGCATAGAAGTATTAGAGCATTGACAACTACTCCCATGAGCATTGCAGGAAGAATCCCAATTAGAAAATCCCCAAAAGCTATCTTACTCTGAAGAGCTATAACCAAGTTCTGGGGGTTACCAATCGGAGTTGCTGAAGACCCAATATTAGCACTAGAGGCCAGGGCAAGAAGGAAAGGCTCAGGTGGGAGATTATGCTGCCTCGCAGTTTTCAAGACAAATCCAGTCAATACTACACAAGAGGTATCATTAGTGAAAAGAGCACTTGAGAAGGCTGAAATCAGGCATATTCGAAAAAGTAAGTCCTTTGCTCCTTTACTCTTCCATGAGAGCAACTTTGCCAAGTGTTTGAACATGTCTGCTCTTTCAAGATAGACACCGACAACCATTGTTCCAAAGAGCAGACCAAGGATTGGGAGATCAATTGCTTTATATGCTTCATCTGGACTCAGGATGCGGAATAAGACCATTAGCATGGCCCCCAGGAGGGACCCTGCAGTCCTCCCAATTGGTAGAAAAGGAACGGCTGGGAAAACCGCCAGTACCCAGAAGATCACAAAAGCAATTGAGCCTAGAATCACTTTTGCAGGAGAAGCCAAGGCCATCTTTGGTGCAATTCCAACGGCTTAACATAACATGCTAATGAAATCCCATAGCTAATGCAATATTCTCATAAAACCTACTTGACAGAGATCAGGGAAACCGATGTTACATTACAATTGAATGGAGATTCAATCTTCTGTTTCTATGCATTCAGTGCATTGTCCTGATGCTTAAGCAAAAACACGATAGCAAAGTTCATTGAAGAACTGTGACCAAACAAGTAGTGAGCATATAACAAATGCTAGATTATGAGGTTAATAAACTAACAGGTGAAGATCCGCATTCAGATTTGCAGCTTTGAATCGCTTATGACAGAAAACAAGTCCAAAATCAAGTAGCAAAAGAGTCCAAAGAAACACTTGCACTTCTTGATTTTCTGATTTGTTCTTTTATCTAGATCTCCTCGACAGAAGAGCCTTGGATTGACATCGACAGCAAAATTCAGACAAATATGAATTTCTCTCTGTTGCAAAGCCCTCAAATATTGACATTAACGGAATGTGTTATTCACTTCTTTTCTCCCTCC
This sequence comes from Myrica gale, assembly GCA_963930655.1. NCBI lineage: Eukaryota > Viridiplantae > Streptophyta > Magnoliopsida > Fagales > Myricaceae > Myrica > Myrica gale. Next base: position 27,270,883 of record OZ005606.1, on the reverse strand, counting down.
CAAGGAATGTCACTTGCACAACCACCTCAGTGAGATTCCGAAACTGAATCTCAGAAACCAGAAAGGAGAGATCCAAGAGTATCCTTTGAATGCAACAAAGGTGAAAAAGCATGCCCAGGGCAGCGGCAGATCCATTGGGTAGCAGCCGCCATTGCACCGCCTTCATTCTTCATAGGTTGGCCTGGGCCTATGTGGGTCCAGGCCAACCCATGTTTTGCCGCCTACAGGCCTGGGGCTCAAGCCCTTTATTTTTTAATATGCAGAGTGTGAAACGGCGTCGATTCACCCTGCCTTAAAAAAAAATCAAAACATGAAAAAAAGAAGAATTAAAACAGGGTGAAACGGCAGCGTTTCACCCTGTTTTGAAAAAACACGTCTCTCTCTCTCTCTCACTCTCTCTGCCCATTGCCCACTGCTGCTAGCCTGCTGCACCCGCCATTGCCGACTTGCCCGTGTGGCCGTGCTCTCACCTCTCTCAATCTCTCTCTCTCTACCACACGGTCCACCCACTGCCTGTTGCCCACCGTCGCACCACCTTGCCCCGCTGCCCACCGCGGCACCGCCCACCACACGTCCACACGTTCCACCATCTCGTCCACCACTTGTTGCCTCTCTCTCTATCTCTCAAGTCTCAACCCTCAACAATCAACTATCGGTCTCTCATCTCTGTCGACTGCCTCTCTCTCTTGACTATCAGCTCTCTCTCAATCTCATTATTTTGATTTTTAACAGTTTCAATTTTTGCAGGATCCTCTAGATTTTTTGCAAAAAAAATGGAAAATTGCTAGACCCCTAGTATGTCGTTCTATCCAAGATTCTCTCTCTACAATTCAGTAAAAAAAATTCATTTATTTAGTATGCTAAAAATGCTTTAGGGTTTGAAATTTTATGATTTGTGAAATTGTTGGACAGTTGGAGGATGAGATTGAATTGCTTTGGATATTTGTGATTTGTGAAATTGTTGGAGGATGAGATTGAATTAGTTTGAATATTTGTGGTTTGTGAAATTGTTGGAGGATGAGATTGAATTGGTTTGGATGTATGTGATTTGTGAACTGTTTATTTGAATTGGTTTGTTAAATTGTTTATTTTGAATTTCAGGTTATGTTTTCATTTTTTGTAGCGTCATTTTTAATTAATTTGATTGTAATGTCAATTGAATGCAATGTAATTAGATTGAAATTTGGATTTGAATTAGGATTTTGACATTTTGTGAAATTGGGGATTTTTTTGGTAGTATCATTTTTAATTAATTTGATTGTAATGTCAATTGAATGCAATGTTGTAGCACCCCTCTCTTGAATTTCAACCTATTTAATATAGTTTTTATGTATAAAATATGAGTTATCATATATGTGCTTATGTGAAATATTTTTCCTTGTGTTTTACATTCATCGAAGTAACTTGGCTGACAGGTTAATTGGGTTGACTAGGGGCAACGCTATAATTATTGGGCAGTCTGGTAAATAGGTGCTAGAGTTCCCGGGGTATCTGAGTACTAAGTTCCCGGGGTATTTGAGTGGCGATTGCCTGGGGTATCTGAGTAGTGATTGTCCGGGGTATCTAAGTAGTGATTGCCCAGGATATCTGAGTGATGATTGCTCGGGTTATCTGAGTTCTGAGTTTTCGAGGTATCTGAGTGCTGAGTTCCCAGGGTATCTGAGTGGTGACTGATTGGGGTATCTGAGTACTGATTGTCCGGGGTATTTGGGTGATCATTGCTCGGGTTATCTGAGTGTTGAGTGCTGGAGTGTTTGAGTGATGAACTCTCGGGATCATTGGGAAACACTAACACGAGTGTGTTGAGCCCTGGATCTCGGGTGTATTGAGCCCTGAATCTCGGGTGTGTTGAGCCCTGGATACCCGGAATGCCTAGGAACAGGCCTGGCAGGAGAGCTACCCAGCTAAATTCCCGGGATGACTGAGGCCCTGTATGCCCGGAATTTCTGCGGAAAATTGGAAATATATAGCCTTACTTTCCATGTGTCTTAACCATGTGATGTGCATTAAATGCATTCTTATCATGTTTTTACCTGGTCGGCTAGATGGAGCATATATATTGGTCCATCCATTAAATTACTCTTTAACAAAGATACGCGAGATATGAGATAACTTGGTGGCTGTTTTTGATTGGGTGCAAAGTGATTTGCTAATGAATGTCTCTAGACCTAGCCTAGGGTATATAGACTGGTCAGGGGGAGTTCATCGATGGATCGTTATTCTCCTGTTTATGTTGTCAAGAAGAATAAATGAGAGAGAGAGACGTAAAGGGGACCTGGAACTTGATCATAAAGAGACCAAGAACTTTCACCTAACTAATAGAAAACGTGAGTGACGTGAGAAAGACCAGCTGATCGAAGCAAAAGACAAAGGAAAAGATCGAAGGAAAAAGGAAAGGACTACAAGAAAGGTGGGAGCGAGAGAGGTAGTTCGGCCTACACTTTTCTTCTCTTCCCCTCAGTTTTTTTCTTGTCTTGTCTTTTCCTAACTTAGTGTCTTGAAGTTTAGGTTTTTTTAAATCAACCTAGAAAGCAGTACAACAATGAGCTAAGGTAAGGGTGTAGAGTTTGTCTTAAATATGGGTATTGGGAATGTTCGGATTGTATTTAAAACGTGTGACTTTTGCCATGAGATGGGAAAAGACAAGTAACCCATTCTTATAACTGTGTTGATTTAAAACCAAATGATATATGTGAAAGGCTTATAAGAGAAAGGGTTAAAAAACTTTAGGGACCACCTGGGACCAAATCCTTTGAGAGGAAAGGGTTTATTTATATATGCCGTGAAACTTTTGTTTATTGATGCCCAAGAAAGATTTGTTTTAAATACTGAAAGAATTTTATGCTGAGAAATAAGATGTTTTTGCATGTTTGTGAAAGAATTTTTATATACTAGAAAGATTTTTGGTTTATAGGCTGGGAAGCTTAATAAAAATGCCCGGTGAGCTTTTTGTACATCTACCCGGGAAGTTTAACAAACATGATCGGGAATATTTAATAAAAATGCCCAAGGAACTTTTTATAAGCCCGGGAAGTTTTAACAAAGAAATGTCATATGCCCGGGAAGGTTTCAAAATGTCCGGGAAAAATGTTTCTTTATATGCCCAATAAGATTTTTAATATGGCGGGAAAGATTTTCTTTTCTTTTGGAAATAATAAATTCGAAAATAGTCAAGGGCCCTAAAACCTGTGAAACTCTTCTTGAAAATTCAGTCAAGTGGATATAGAAATAAAATAAAATAAAAATTAAAAAAAATTGTATAAGTTGTTGGACTTAGCCTATTTGAGGTTGTGGTGTTTAAATTGTTGCAACCATGATGACTTCGATGTTGATTGACTAATTATAGCATATGAACATCACTTGAAATGGAAACATTAGGCATTTTTATTGAAGAATAGACCCGGCCACTTACGGACTATTTGTGCTTCATTTTTTTATGTGTGTCATATGAAATCCATAGATCGTCTTTGATTGCATCTTTGATTACATGATTTTCAATGAAGCATATGAGACATGTTACATCTTCATGTCATGAATCATGTCATGTGTGTGGGGAATCTAATAACGAAATGACAAAAATGAAACTCATTCCCAGAGGTGGTCCGATGACAGGGTGACGATACCGATCACAACAGTGGGATAGTGCAAGCCACCACTGAACATAGTGGTTGGTATCCCTAGTGTGAAATAATAAACGCTTGACAGGGTCTTGGTGCCGGGGCACGGGACAATCCCAGAGGAGAGGAGAGACGCACAACCTGGACTCTGCGGGGTGAAACAGAGAGACTAAATGGACACCTCTGATGACCGAAAAGAAAGAAAGGAAAAGAAAAAAAAAGAAAGTGAAATGACTGGGAAACAGATGCATCATCCCTGCATTACAACGATCATACTTAATTTTTATTATTGACATGCTACTATAATTGTTCATAACATGTTCCATTTTCCCCCATTACTGAGTCAGTAGGACTAACCCTTTATTTGTTTACTTTTCTTGCATATGGCTATGGACCCTGGACGTAACAGATGTTGATCTTTATGAGTGAGGAGCTTTTGGATGTTGACTCATACATTTTAGTGATGACGATTTGGATGTTTGTTACTCACTCGTTTGAAGTTTATGTGGGGTTCGAGCCCTAATGGTACCTTAAAGAGCCTCCGATAATCCCAGTTCCCTTAGTTGAGGATTTCGAGCTAGTTGATTTTGACTCGACTCTTTTGTTCGACGTCCCTCCTCTACCAGCGCCGCAGATAGAGGATATTAGGAAAAATGAAATTATTGACCTAACATCCGACACTGAATCGAGGGTTGATTAGATATCAGTCGTAGTCTTTTTGTTTTTGGGGTAGTTATTGTACATTTAGTTGTAATCTATTATTGTAGGATGGAAGACTGTAGACAGTTTTCACTTTTGTACTTACTTTCTCTTATCGTTGTATTCTCGCAGAGGATTTTGTTCTTTGTAAATATACTGGTGGAAAAATTTGTATCTATATTTTTGAGATTTCCTATTATTTTGTTTCTTCTTTAAGCCACAAGCTACGCTTAACTTTCACCCCATTATCAGACTGTTTCTAAAATACTTATATAAGTCCACCTATTTAATAGATTAAGTTATTTTATTTTCCATCCTTAATACAGTTTGACTTAAACTATCATTTTTCCTTCCATATTATACTTGTCTCTTTTCACTAAAACATTTTCGCTAAGCCTTTTCAAAGCTAGTCATCAGGCCTTTATAGGATTTATCCGTGCAGTAATTCCCGCTTGTGTGCATTCTATTACTATAAAAGAGCCTAGCGGTAAGTATTAGCACGGGGCATGACAAATGTAATTAGATTGGAATTTGGATTTGAATTAAGATTTTGACAATTGTGAAATTGGCGATTGTTTTGGTAGTATCATTTTTAATTAATTTGATTGTAATGTCAATTGAATGCAATGTAATTGGATTGGAATTTGGATTTGAATTAATTAGATTGGATTTGGATTTTTGAATTTTGATCCAATTGATTTATTGTCTTCACTTTGTTTTATTTTCTTTAGATAATGGATAATTTTGTGATAAAAAGTCATGCATCGTGGAGTCGTCTAATACTCCTAACGTGGCTACTAATTCTGAAATGAATATTAGTTCAAAGAGAGCTCGCATTATGTTTAGTCCGGATGATATTATTGCTGACCCAGGGTTACATAAACTCATTGAAGAATATGATGTTGGGATTATTGATCAAGTTCGTAGGGAGTACTTAATCAAAGGTCATTTTCAACCCCGTGGCCTTGATTTTCCCAAGAAGCAATACGAGCAATAAATTAGGGGTTTTAGGGATGTATGGTTTAAAGATTTTAATTGGTTGGAATATAGTTTATCAAAGGATGAGACATATTGTCTGTGGTGTTATCTGTTTAGGCGACCTAGAGGAGGGAAGTACGGGGGAGATAAGTTTACATCTACGGGATTTAGCAATTGGAAAAAGGCAGTGAAAGTTTTTGGTAAACATGTTGGTGCACATGATAGTGACACAATGAAGCTAGAATACAATGTTAAACACTTGAAAATTAGCGACAAAGTGTGTCGCACATGTTATCCGCATATGTGTTGCAAAGTTTGTCAGGTTATTGATTTGATCATTCAGAAGATGAATAATCGGTTCACAGAAGCAAGTGCGGAGTTACTTCTTTGTATAGCATGTCTTGATCCAAAAAATTCATTCTCAGCGTTTGATCATGCTAAGTTACGTCGTCTTGTTGAGCTTTATCCAGAAGATTTCACAGTAGATGATCATTTGATACTTAAAAATCAACTTAATACCTATATTAGAGATGTTATAAGAAATGATGGTTTTTCTGGGCTTCAAGATATTAGAGATCTTGCTATGAAGATGGTTGAGACAAAAAAGAATATTTTATTTCCATTAGTTTATCGACTTATTGAGTTGGCATTGGTCTTACCAGTTGAAAGAGTATTTTCTGCGATGAAGATCATCAAGAGTGATTTGCGTAATAGGATGAGAGATGACTTGATAAATGATTGCATGATAGTGTACGTCGAGCAAGAAGTTTTTAAAACTATTGAGAACGAAGTCATTTTGCATATGATGTAATTGTCACCTCTCAGTCGCAGTACATAGTACGGTACATGTATTTTAATATTTTTAATGCTTTTAGTCTTTTAATTTTCAATATTGTAACTCTAAGACAATTTTTTTTGCGTTATGAAGAAAAAAAATGCTTTACATTTCGCGTTTAAAGCTCGACCCCCATGAATTTTGATCCTGGATTCGCTACTGCCCAGGGAAAACGAAAAAATGTTGAAAGCATAAATAAGAACTCTGATCATATTACACGTATCAATTTTCACAGAAAATATGACTGCGTGATTTCATACTCCTTTTGGAGTGCTACTTCAACAGCCATTTCAGTGGAGTCATAAGCTAAATCTCGACCAAATACACAACACCCAGATACCAACAAAGCTATTTCGATAAACAAGCACACAAGGAAATCGTAACAAACCATTTCTAACCTGGAATTGACGTACTAAGAAGTCATGTTCAACTTCTGAACCGAGAGGAAGCTAAAAAAACGCCTGGCAGGGCTACAATCAAAACTAGTCCAGTCTTCTCAGCAAAAAAAAAAACTAGTCCAGTCTTATCTGCTCGCAGGGATGCATCGAGTGCAAAGTGCGCAGAAATTTGATCAGAATATGAATGGAGCTTCTTTTCTGCCTTGCATCACAGGAAAATGAATGGAAAAACTGTCCGCGACAAGCCACGGCCACATGTTCTATTATGTCCCTTTCAGCTTAGATATTAGTTTTTGCCTTGTGAAATTTGGCACCACAATTTTAGTCACTGCCACAATTTCATTGTGAAAACAAACGCGTCTTGGACTCAAATAGTCGACGGACTTCTGCTGCATTCTCACTTCACTTTCGCTCGATTACCGAACGCATGCAATCACATTAAAAAATGCGACGTAAAAGGCCGCCCTATAGAAAGCAGGGTGTCAGAGCGACTTTATGGCACACCCCAACTCCACCGAACTAGGAGCAATTTTAGAATATCCGGGTTGACAAAACTTCAAAACCGAGGAAAAAAAAGAAAAACCTCAAAACCACCAACAGAAGGCGGCGGCGCTTTTGTCAGAGAAGCCGGGGGCCGGCAGCAGAGGAAGTTGGCTGTAGCCAACTACAGTGATATATTCTTTGTTGTTTGTTTTGATTTAACTCGTGGGTCATGACCTTTTTCTTCGATCCTGATTGTAAATTTCGTTGGAGTTTGGCAGTTACCAAAGAAGGACCATTATGCTTATCCCTAGCCAGCATAACAAATGCCGGATGAATGACTTGTAGCATTTTGCCTGTACCGCACCATGAGTTCTATGTGTACCGCACCATGAGTTCTATGTCCTAGGACATGTTTAAGACTATTCCGACGATATCTCGGCCTCGTTAACCATCTTTCCATACTCAGATGCCAGGTAACAGTTTGCAGCCTTTTGGAGGGAAAGTGAGCCGAATCCTAAAAGCTTGAAGCTGTAGGAGTGCATTGAATTTTGAATCACGCAGGGAGCCTTTGGGCTGCAACACATTGCAACAGACTGTTTCACAGGAAACCCCACGACGAGAATGGACTTCATAGCCGTTTTGCCTGTAAGCACTGGGAGAATGTATCGTCCAGTGGCAGATAGATGCACAATAAGACAGCTGATGGGCAGCTTCAGCTGATTCATCAAAACAGAAAGGATAAAGCCATCTAAGGGAATATTCACAGTTAGAGTGGCACAATATTACAAATAACTGATTTATATACACATTGCAGCCGCCACAACACCATAGATCATCAAAATAAGTCATAGCTTTTCCTCTGTTCTTATTACTAACTATCAGAAATGGCCATTCACAAGATAGTATCTATACGTGAATGATTGCCTCGGTGAGATCTTATTACGTTCGACAAGAAATAGCAATTCACAAGATAATACCTATAAGTAAATATGTTTCTTGTGTAAATCAGGTAATGAAGATACCAAAAGGAATTAGCTATCAGAAGCCATGACAACGATCCCAAAAACCATTTCCTTCTCTGCGTTGTGTTTAGAGATGCAAGGGATAGAAACAGTAGTCTTAACCCCTGACCCAAACCCTCTGTCAAACATTTTCTCCCTGGCTTGCCAAGCTACGTCTTCTATTTGTAATTACCATCAGACTCACATACGAGAAATTAGGTATTTTAGCATCGTAAATCTTTCTCAAGAGTTGTGGAGGTTAAACCGTACTGCATAAGTTGAATGTCAGCTGACTTCTGGTTGCAGCATAGGGAAGAAAGCCCAGTTGTTGCAAGGCCTAGTTTCCTTCTCCATTGACTTTTCAGTTGCCCACCACTGGGAGTCAATGGTGGGCTTATCAGACAATTCTCTTTTTGAGTTATCAAAATTGAACTCTTTGATCGACCCAAGAGAAATGGAACGCTGCTTCCGATAGCTCTGCTCCTCCCCTTCTTCAGAACCCTTTTCAGTCATTTCATTACATATTTCCCCAACAGACATCTCAAAACAATTTTTAGTTTCCCTGATTGTCCCTCGTCTATCATTTGGCTCCTCCGCCAAAATTTCCTGTGAAGCTTCTGGCACTTTTCTAATGGATGCCACTGATTTATTTGCAAGACAGCGCGCAATATCTTCCCCAGTCAACTCGAATGACACTCTGTGATTAATTACAGTTCCACTATTTTGACATCCATTTCCTGAATTGCTGAGGGATGCCACTTCAGAAATCTGGTTCTCCAGAAGGCAACTGTCTCGAGAAGCAGGGCCCATAGTATCGGGTGTCAAAGATCCAGAACCCACCCTCGAGTCCAGTCCTGCACCCTCTGGGGTCAGAGATCCAGAATTTAACCTGGAACTCATTGCCATACCATCTGGGGTCAGAGATCCAGAACCCAGCCTTGAGCCAAGTCCCATGCCATCTGGGGTTAAAGATCCAGAACCTAACCTTGAACCCCATTTACGAGCTGAAAAATGTTCGAAGCCCAAGATTTTGGGAGCCTCCCTCACATGGAACTCTAGGATAGGGTGTTTGTCAGGAAAAGGAGTCGACGTGCCAGAATTTGAGATTGCTGATCCAGGAGATATGAGGTGGCCACCCGGGCTACCTGGGTACTTTTGATAAGGCTGGAATTCGTAATGGGATAGTGCAAACTTCAGATTGGTTCCACTGTTTCTATGAGTGCGGTCAAGTGATGGCGTCAGCAGTTGAGCAAACGGAACTTCTGGGGATGAAGGTGTTGTCAGTTGCACGGATTCAGGAGGGGGAGTGAAAGGAGCAGTGGATGGTTCAGTGGTGAAGGTAGAAAATACAGGGGGTGAGACTAACTGTGTCTCATATGCATATGGACCTATGGAAAAAATGGCTGCAGTTCCACCCAGTGAATAGGCATTGACAGAAAGAGAAGTGAGGGACAGTAATCCGGCTGGTGATTGGGTAGCAGATGGAGGATCTGATTGTAGGAATGATGCGGGAGATGAGGGAGGAGCAATGAAGGGTAGTACAATGGCAGTTGAGGGGGCTGGGTTGTCATTAGCAGGGGCTGGGGCTGCAGCCCCTGCTATCACAGGCTCAGGAACAAGAACGGCATGGCTGATCCGCTTGCTGTTTTTATGAGACCCAAAGCACGAGTAGAGGCTCCAGCAGCTTCCCCATCTTCTTTTCTGGAGTCAAATGGGAAAAAATGTATATGACTTGGAGTTAGAATAGAATCAAGACATCTGGTTTCTTTGTAGCTAGTAAGATCTGCTACCTTCTACATGCTTCGGCACATGTGTGTTCATTACCACAACAATAGTTTGATTCATCAGCAGCAAAGAAATCCTCACTACAGTATAAGCATGAGAACGATCCACTTCATCACCAGAGTCGGACATTCAATACAAACTCCAGAATAATTTCAGCATTTGACCACTCAATCAAGCCAAAATTGTAATCATTCAAAAGGAAGGAAGCAATTTGAAAGAAAGATTAATTCCTCTGAGCATATTGAAATGTTTGTCAACATCTATGTAATGTTTCCAAGGTCCTGCTATTGCACATTAGGTGTTAGAATGCTCCTGCAAAGCAGCAGATGAAACAAGGTTTTGTCCATACAAACAGCACCAATTTTTAAGCAAAGCTTCTCAATGAAATCTAAATACTTTGACCATTTCTCCTGATCCTAGAGTCAAAAGGATATATGAATTTGGTAACGGTAACAAAAATCATTTTCCCCAAATATCATTCCCTGTAATCCTTAATGCAATAGGCTCTGTGAAAAAACCACAAGGGTGGGGTTGTTGCAGAAGAGAAGCATTATATAAGAACTGAGAAAACTAAAACCACAACCGTAAAACTTTAACTGTGACATTTGCCACATTTAAAAACTGAAAAATAATATCAGGCGTAAGATCCAACGTCAGTTTTTTTCCCGCACCTAAGAGAGCATGAGAAACATGAAATAAAATATGCGAAAAGCCCTGCCGTTTCTTTTCCCCATCAAAACATTTTTTGAAAAAAAAAAACAAAAAACAGAAACAAATTTCTTTCCAACCCCGAGTTTTCCCACCAGCCAAACAGAGTACAAAAACTAAACGATTTAGCAAAACCAATCACTCAGCAGAGCAGGTTCCTCACAGAAAACATCTCATGCATCACTCTCCCTTTTTCCCCTATTCTCTCAGCTCCCGAAACACAGAACAAGCTTAATCGAACATACCATCCAATATAAAGCCAAGAGATACACACATACATATCCACGGACACTTACAGGGACAGTGATGGGCTGGACACGAGTCTCTGCGGAGACGATGGCAGTGGCAGCGGCGTTTATGGTCTCCACGCTGCTATTATCAACGCTTCTCATCCTTTTGGTTTGGTTTCGATCCGAAACAAGCTCTATCCGTTGCTACTGTGATTTTTTTTTTAAGAGAACAAAGAATTAAGAGAAGCTCTGGAATTGACGGTTGGCCGGATTTTCGGCCTCTGCAGGACGAGATTCGCCGGGAAATGATTGGGTTTCCGGCTCGGTAGAGACTTGAGAGTATGAAAATTGGATTCTGATGATCTAAAGACTAAAACTACAAAATACACCATCCAATAGTTTCCGTTTGTTTCTATAAATGCAAATCATGTCCCCCCCCCCCCCCCCTAGATTTCCTCCATTTTTGCGCTAAATCCTGACCACGTCACCATGGAAGGATAAATGGGGGAGGGACCCACATCGAATTATTGTTCTGTTTTCACTTCTCGCATCAAATACTTGTTATTGGGATTATTACTAGCTTAGAAAAAAAAAATATTAGGATTATTACTATTTATCTTTTTGATGTGCTTTCCAATCACCAATGAGACTTTTCGGGATAAAAGTCATGTCACCGCAGTTTCGTGCATGAAACTTCAATAATATTAAAATAAATAGCCAACAATAGACCATGAAGGTGAAAGATGTAAAAAAACCTTAAAACGATGGTTGGAAATGGTGTTCCAGTAACCACGACGTGAATTGACAGTATTGCCCATCAAGCCATGTCGAATTTCCCAGCACGCCATAGCCAGTAAAACAGGTGAAAACGATGAATTAATACAGAAAGGCCTTTGAAACTGTAAAAGGTATTAATGGCGTGGGGGGAAACAAAGAAGAGGGTGGGCGGTGAGATCGTACCCGTGATATTAACTGTTGTTACAAGGAAGTTCCGTTTTTTTTTCCGAGCATCGTACTTCAACGGTCAACACACGAGTCTCGTGACCATATAACACTCATCAATGCCTAGAGAGCGTTACTGTTGGTGTGAAGACCCGGTCTTTTAAAAAAAAAGGAAAGATTATTTTGCAAGGTGGAGTTTCGAACTGGGGCACTTAGGAAGGAGAGAGGCGCGCATCTTGACCACTGAGGCGCTGTGCGTCTTTATGTCTTATGGTGAAGTTTTATTTTATTTAAACTCGTTTTGCTCAAATTTGATTTTTAAGTAAAACGGTGAGTTTTGATCTCCTTCTTCCCCAAACCCTAAAACACCCGAGTTTCAACCTATGACCGCCGATTTCAAGATCTGGACTTTCTCTCTCATCAATTCTCTCTCTCTCTTCATTTTCTCACTCATTTTAACTCATTTTTAAGCGTTTGTTTGGGCGTTTCATCTCTTTAACGATTTGCTTTAAGTTGTTCATGATTTTTATGTGATTAAATTCAATAATGAGTGGTAATCGAAGGGACGTCGGTTGGATCTAGAATTAGAACGTTAGAGACTCATCATTTACCTTGTGATTAAGCCTCAACACCTATAAAAAGGGAGTTTCGTTCAGATTTTGTGGGAAATATTTTATTGCAAGTTTTATGTTATTCTGAAAACAAATGTGGAATTTTAAAAGACATACTGAGATTGTTTATATGACTGTTCTGAATTATTTATCAAAGATTCTGTATTCTGCTGAACATCATTTCTGATTTCGAAACTGAATTCTGTTATTATATATTATATTGTTTTCAAACCCCGAGGCGATGTTCTGTTACTGATTACTGATTACTGCTGCTGTTGGTACCAACTTATTACTGATTACTGGTGCGCCCATTCTTCGGATTGGTTTCTGTGTGAGTTTCTCCCTAGTGCACACTTAGCGTACGTGGCTAAGTCTTAGTAGGGCAAACTCCACTTTCTGTTGGCTTAATTCGGTTTGGCCGCCGGTTAAGTCGTTGCACAACCCTGCCACAGGGGTCAATGTGGCTTACTGTTGATGTCAAGGGGATTTTCTGAAAAATTATTTTATTTTCTGTATTTCTGGTCACTGAATTGAGTATTATTTTCAAAGAAAAGAATTTATGTTTTTATTCTCTGCTTACTGAGTTGTCGAACTCACTCCGTTATTATTTTTTCCACTTTCAGAGATTTTTGAAGAACGTGACAAGGATGATACTTAGATGGCATGCGGGCGGGAGTAGTATTGTTTTGAAAATTGTACAAGATTATGTTTTAAAGCATTGAAGTTTTGATAATGTTTTTATTTAGAATAAATGAAATGATGTCTCAAAGTTGTTTTAATGAAAATTTCAAATGTTGATTTTTGGGGCGTGACAGTTTGGTATCAGAGGAAAGGTTATAGATTCTGTACACTTTTAAATTTTTGACATTTGACATTTGAAAATTTTTGGGGTAGGCTTGGGTAGATTAAGGTTTGCTTACATGTGAATTGTTTTGTTTAATGAATATCTTGAATACCAAACATGCTTTTCAGAATGTCATAATTTAGTTGGTTAGATTTGTTTTCTCGATCGAATCCACGTCGTAGATACATGTATGTAGCAAGAACCCGTATTCCTTGATTTTTTTTGGAAGATGAATAGTTGGATGAAGAGGGTTAAGTTTTTAGGGTCATGACGATGAGGATTTACCGGGTATCTGTAAGTTTTAGCAAATTTCGAGGACGAAATTTTTTTTTAGAGGGGAAGAATGTGAAGACCCGGTCTTTTAAAAAAAAAGGAAAGATTATTTTGCAAGGTGGAGTTTCGAACTGGGGCACTTAGGAAGGAGAGAGGCGCGCATCTTGACCACTGAGGCGCTGTGCGTCTTTATGTCTTATGGTGAAGTTTTATTTTATTTAAACTCGTTTTGCTCAAATTTGATTTTTAAGTAAAACGGTGAGTTTTGATCTCCTTCTTCCCCAAACCCTAAAACACCCGAGTTTCAACCTATGACCGCCGATTTCAAGATCTGGACTTTCTCTCTCATCAATTCTCTCTCTCTCTTCATTTTCTCACTCATTTTAACTCATTTTTAAGCGTTTGTTTGGGCGTTTCATCTCCTTAACGATTTGCTTTAAGTTGTTCATGATTTTTATGTGATTAAATTCAATAATGAGTGGTAATCGAAGGGACGTCGGTTGGATCTAGAATTAGAACGTTAGAGACTCATCATTTACCTTGTGATTAAGCCTCAACACCTATAAAAAGGGAGTTTCTCTCTCTCTCTAGGTCAATTTCGGCCATTGTTGAGTTTTTCGATTTTCTTCGGTTCTTTTGGGTCACTGCAATACGTGGATTCTAGGGTGGTTCGATTGTTGAAGAAAATCTGGTAAGCGGAGCTACTATAATATTTTTCTCCAAAAATTATGAACACGTTTTCATAAACAATTTTGTGGAAAATATTTTATTGCAAGTTTTATGTTATTCTGAAAACAAATGTGGAATTTTAAAAGACATACTGAGATTGTTTATATGACTGTTCTGAATTATTTATCAAAGATTCTGTATTCTGCTGAACATCATTTCTGATTTCGAAACTGAATTCTGTTATTATATATTATATTGTTTTCAAACCCCGAGGCGATGTTCTGTTACTGATTACTGATTACTGCTGCTGTTGGTACCAACTTATTACTGATTACTGGTGCGCCCATTCTTCGGATTGGTTTCTGTGTGAGTTTCTCCCTAGTGCACACTTAGCGTACGTGGCTAAGTCTTAGTAGGGCAAACTCCACTTTCTGTTGGCTTAATTCGGTTTGGCCGCCGGTTAAGTCGTTGCACAACCCTGCCACAGGGGTCAATGTGGCTTACTGTTGATGTCAAGGGGATTTTCTGAAAAAATTATTTTATTTTCTGTATTTCTGGTCACTGAATTGAGTATTATTTTCAAAGAAAAGAATTTATGTTTTTATTCTCTGCTTACTGAGTTGTCGAACTCACTCCGTTATTATTTTTCCCACTTTCAGAGATTTTTGAAGAACGTGACAAGGATGATACTTAGATGGCATGCGGGCGGGAGTAGTATTGTTTTGAAAATTGTACAAGATTATGTTTTAAAGCATTGAAGTTTTGATAATGTTTTTATTTAGAATAAATGAAATGATGTCTCAAAGTTGTTTTAATGAAAATTTCAAATGTTGATTTTTGGGGCGTGACAGTTGGGGTGCTTTTCTCGTGCAATTTTGTTTCGTTTGTTAGCTACATTTTTTATATTTTGAAAACAACAAAAACAAAGAGGACGATGTTTTTTAAAGATCATGATGGAGTAGAAGGAGAGGGAGGTAATTCCTGAGACGCTTCGACAGAAAATGTTAGTAAAGGAAATCTGAAAGCAATTGAGCTAGTATAGGATTGAGATTCTCTGCTCTAATTGTATGATAGAATTAGAGAGAGAAATAGTTGGATTACAAAATTCTACGATTAATATCCTTTGTAATTTTTTGACTGAATTATACAGTAGAATTTGAAGAGATAGATACAGTAGATAGACCCCGGATCAAGATATTTTGCAATTTTCTGTCATTATTGCACGATAAAATTATAAAAAAGATAGAGACATAATAAGTGGACTTCATTGTAAAACACATATTATGCGAAATTTTATATAAATAAATATGTGAATCCATATTACTCGAAACTTGTATGGACACATATATATATGTATATATATATATATATATATATATTTAGTATTAAATAATATAAAATACATCTATTATATTTATTTCTCTATAAATTTTAGCTTAGAATTCAAGTAAGAAGATTAGAACATCTAATCCTTACGGTTCAGCTGAGGGGCGTTTCAGTCCAACTCACTCAATTTTTTTTTTCTAAATGTCCAACTCACTCATTTGTTTTCTCTTTGTTCTTCTTTTTCTCACACTTTCTACGAGGAAGTCACGTGTGCAGATCCATCATCCAGCTGTTTAAGTATGAATATGATGGGTTTTTTTTTTGTGCTTTACCCCCTCGTGCGTGAGATGGTGACAGTCCTTTCAACACCCCTTGAAAAGTAATTAACCATACACTGATTGGTTGCCCACTGCCCAGGCCATCAACCATTTATCCCTTTGCTTTCAGAATCCTATCCCACCACTCACTCTCTCAAAAAAAGCAACTTTTCGCGAGCTTCTTCTTCCTTTTAACCTCTCAATTAATTAATGTCTTCTTAACCTCTCACGTATCTTTCAATAGATTTTGGGTTGCTCTTTAAAAAGTTTTTCAAGTCTTATTGCGCTGATTCACTTTTTCTCGGCATCCTCGAGAATATTAATAAAAAACCCAGCTTGTGTTACTGTAAGCAGGGACTAGTTTTGTTGTGTTCCCCCTCTACATTTCTCATTTCTATTAATAATAATAATGATCACTTACCAGTTACCCGAAAAAAAAATACAATCATAATAAATTAGATTAGGACTATTCAGTGCCACCGAAAAATTTCGGTGGCACGGGTACCGGAACCGAATTGCCGATTTTTTATTTCACCGGTTCCAGTGTCGGTTTAAGGTTTTGCAAAAATTCTGGTGTCATTCCTGGTTCCGGATTACCCGGGACAACGAGACTTTTTTAACCCCCTAGGAATTCCTCCCCAGACTGCTCTGAAATTTTTTTTCCCAGGGCCCCCGCGCGTCCCCCATTTCCTCGAGCCCCCAAGAATCCCTCCCCCCGGCTCCCCAAGGCCCAAGCAGCCGGGCTGACCTGGGGCTTGGAATTTTTTTCCTCTGCTCACCCGGCCCCCCGCACGTCCCCAATTTCCCCGATCCCTCTGACCCTTTTTAAAAATATATATATATATATATATATATATATATATATATCAAACTAATCGTCAAATATAACCCCCGGCTCCCCAGGGCCCAAGCAGTCAGGCTCACCTGGGGCCTGGGCCTGGAATTTTCCCTCGAATCCCCCACCCCCCATCTGGCTGTTTTCCCCCCGGCTCCCCCGATCTCTCTGACCTTTTTAAAAAAAAAAAACAAAAAACAAAACGAATCATTTTGTTTAAATTTTCAAGAGGTTTTCACTTCCCAAAAGAGAACACAGCGTACTGTAATTGGATAATTTGGATGTTCAAGAGACATAATCATTGATGAACTGTCGGATGCAAATGTCAAGTAAAACTAGCATATTGTTGTTTGTACGTTTGTTACTTGTTAGTACTTTGAATCTTTGACTGTTAATTTTTAAGTGATTTTTATTTGTGGATGGACACTCCACCACAATCACATACTTCATTGGTTGAGACTTTAGATTCTCATCTTGTTGTGATGTTTTCTAAGTGTATTGATTTTGAATTTTATTAGTTTGGACTTTAAATTCTCATCTTATTTTTTAAGATGATCTTTAATTTTATTGATTTTTGATATCATTAGTTTAGATTTTATTGATATGTGATTAATGGACCAAAAGAAAAAAGAAAAAAATACATTGGGTCAAGTGCGTAAAATGCTAAAAAAATTGGCTCAATATGAATGTAGGATAACCGGAAACTGCCACCACTAAGGACCGGTTTTTGCCCTTAACGGTGTAAGTGTAGGTAGCAATTATTTAAAAACCGGCCTACCCGGTGTAGGTGCTGGTTTTGGCCAAAACCAGCACCTACACCGAGGTTGAATAGCCCTAGATTATATTAACTTTTCGTCTTAACATTCCCTCGACAGCTTTGTTCGCTAAGATTGCTACGGAGGAAGAGAGAAACACACCCAAGAAAAATTAGAAGGTGAGCATCGAAAGAAAGACGATCAACGTTATTATGAATCATATCAATATTCTCCAAAAATAAGGCTCTGGTCATTCAACAAAAATCACCTCACCTACCTAAAAAAACAAAATAGGAGGCAAAGGGCAGTTCAATCAAAGTGGGTTGTCACTTGTATGTTTCTGGTAGGGGTGAATAGCAGACTAGTCGGAAGCGAAATTTGACATTCTGACATTCGGTCCGCTAACTAGCGGATGGCCAAAATAGAGTCCGCTTCCGATTCTTAGCGGAAGAGGATAGTGGAATTCCGACAACTTTTTGGTCCATATTTTTCGGCTCATTTAAGCATTTTTTTCAATAAATGAAAATATTACGCATTCATCACAATTCACAAATAAAATCCTAAAACAAATAATTGAAAAACATGTGTAAAAATAAATATAAAAACATGTCATTCACAAAATCACATATTAAATAAACCTCAAATCAAACTTGAAATTAACTTGAAATAACAAAATATTACAATACAAACTTAGAAGTATTAACTCAAGTAAGAAACTAATAACATAATCAAACATCAATCAATCACATATGACCCATCTACGATCGCTGCAGCATTAGAAATAAACTCTGCAAATGTATCAACAATTAGCTCATAATTTTTTTTAATAAAGTGAAAGTAGACATGTAAAATGTTGTATATACCTATATTCATCATATAACTATGTTATGATTACAAACAGTCAATCGGCCCTACATGAAGACGTAGAATTAACCAAGAAAATCATTATTATGATGCTATTGAACATCTATCTGTGTGAAATGATGGAATTATTGGTTTTACATAACAAATGCCTTTTTTCATCTAATGTTCACAAAATTTCAATTAGATTATAACCCATAACTGATGACAATACCAGGACTGCTAATTATGGTGCGGCAGGAATAAATTTTACACATCAAGACCATAATGATATGTAAAGAAGTCCAATTTTTACAGGATCATACTTAAATCAATAATGAACTGAACTAGGATCATACATTTTTAATGCACTGAACCACAGAAAAAAGTACTTCCATAAAAAGCATTGCAGGCTACAAACTGATTTTCTACCGCAGTAAGCCGTGAGAGAGAGAGAGAGAGCAACAGTGGAGGCCGGACTGCCAGAGAGATTGAGAGGTCACTGACCCTGTAAGGCAGCGGAGGCCTGAGGACTGAGGGGCGAGAGGGTGGGAGGGCTCGGGGTGGCCTGGGGGCTGCTGGGACAGGGCTTGTGGTTGGGGGAGAGGAAGACTCAGGGGCTTAGGGCAGTTTTGCGTGGATCAAAACGGTAAGTTTTGGTCCACACATACGTTTTTTTTTTTAAAAAAAAAAAACAAGTTAAATGACGTCGTCCTATTTAAAATAAGATGACGTCGTTTTAAATTGGGGGCAAAAAATAAAAACAAGCCCGGAACTGGATTTCCGCTTGGACCGGCGAAAACATCCGCTTCCTAGAGTGGCCGGAAATCACCCATGGCCCCGGTTCCTGGAAGATACGAAGATCCTCTTCCCGGAACCGGAGATGAAACGGAGCCAGAGCTCTGCCGGCAACCGGACCGGAATTAGAGGCCTGGTTTCTGGTCATCCTCATTTTTAACCTTTTCTTCCCCCATAAGTATTCCATACTATGACCATGAAGTTGGCAATAATTCCATTATTCCGGCACACCACATGTTCCAGTTTATCAAGTAGATAGGGAATGATTTATAATTTATTCATAATATCAACGACAATAAAATAAATAATAAATAAAATCAGCTACTCAGATTGTTTCAAAGATCTTCGTCTAGACTACTGATTACTTGGCATGCTGTGATGACAAAATGGAAGGTTTTTATCATGGATGACAGGCGCATCATTGACACTGATCATATCATAAAAGAGTGCGTGATCTGTGGGGGTCCAGCAAAGCTAGCAGGAACGTTGCTCATGCACCTCTTTATTCAATCTTTTCTCTCTCTCTTTTTTTTTTTTTAAAGACAATTGTTTGGAAAGCAGGACATAGCCCGCTGGTAAAGAGAGTATCAAAACCCATTTCTTCCTTGAGTCCACATTCCTTGGATGGTTGGGCCACTGGGCTCGCCAAATGTTGGGGGGTCCAAAATCAGTCTAAAAATAATGGGCTTTTGCATTCTTATTGGACTTCAACTGGCCTGTCCAAAGCTTAGCAGCCCAGGATCCATCGTCACTTGCTTCTTACCCCCATTGTTATTCGGACTGCTGCTTCACAGACCATGACTCAAAAATCAGAGATTATATCAGGAGAAGGCGTCTGATAATATTCGGACTGCTGCTTCACAGACCATGGCCTCAGCAATTTGTTTTCCCGCATTCTCACCATTTACTACTACTGCTTCAAAATCGGCTGTCTACACCATATCTTCTTCTCTAACTACACGCCACAAAACCCATACATTTAATCGATCCACATGCTTTCCTCCACTGGCTCTTGGTATTTTTTCTCCATGGAGCGGCTTGAAGCATCTGGGCATCTCAATCAGACCGAAGACTCTCGGTTCAGGCACTTCTTCTCATCTGGCTTTGTCGGTATTTTCCCTTTTGGTCACCTATATCTCTTGTTTAGTCAGCTGAATGCCCCTCGAAATTTTGGCGGTGCAGAGAGGAGGGTCAGGTGTAAGGGTAAGGTAGTTTATGCATCTCTTTTTGGAGTTGGAGCTCCTGAGGCTCTGGTCATTGGGGTGGTGGCTTTATTGGTTTTTGGTCCCAAAGGTCTTGCTGAGGTGAGTTGTTTAAAACTGCAATAGTCCATGCCTTATTGTACCTCTGATTTGCTACATTCTCACGACTGATAAACCAATTAACTCGGTTAATGTATGAGATCTTAATCTGAGCGTCAACTAACATAGCTGTCTCTAACTTCGGCCGAAAGAATTGGAATTAATGTAATCTAGATATGTAATGTTAAGAAATACCTATCGCAATGAAGGGAGAAATTAACTTTTTTTACTACGTTAATTGAAAGATAAAGTCTATTGGCTTTAGAAGATTGAATAAAACAGAAGTGCTACTAATCAGTGGGATGTGCGCGGAAGAGCATCACTTGAACTCATGAATTGACTACTCAGGGGGAGCTTAGGATTTGATCCTTGTTTTTAAGAATGGGAGGATAGATAAACTGTTGAGGCGAATGAAAAATCCTATAAACAGATCAAATTTCCTAACAGCTCTCTTATCTTTCAAACTTGGATTTAGTAGTCAGTACCTTGTAACACGACCATTTGTTAGGTACTTAAGACCTCTTATCTTCCTACAACAAATGAAGTCTCTTATCTTTCTACTGTGTTATACTAGGAGTTGGGTACTTGAGTTGCAGTTAGTGTTAGGTGTGCTAACCGTTGTTGGTGGTGCTCGCGATTTTCTAGATACAAACTTGAGTTGCATCCTTGTCATCTTGTGCAACTTCTATGTTTAATTTCTCCTATTCACATCGGAGGCCAGAGTTAAGTGGTGGGGCAAACTTGAAAATAATTCATGGTTCATGGTGCATATATAGGCTTATTTTTTTATTTACCAAAAAAATATATAGGCTTATCTTTGTACTCAGATGAATTGTTTAGTGTATGAGCAATTGGCAACATATCTGCCCTGCTTAGTTGTGGATTAGAGATTGAATCTTAAAAACAATGACCTAAAAAATTGTACAAACTCCAAAAGAATTAGGCTGAGTGTGTGGAAATCCGAGAGGTGCCTTGGACCTGCCACATTATAGGAGGATACAGGTTGCTAGGTGAGAAATCCGCTAACACTAGGTATTAGAAGGCCTTTTTTTTCTTTGTTCTATTTTTCTTTTCCTATGTCTTTATTTTTTTGTGTCTGTATTTTCTTCTTTTAGATGTTATATTTGGTAGCTCAACTAAGCTATCTAAATGCAGGTTGCTCGGAATCTGGGGAAGACTTTGCGAGCATTCCAACCCACCATCAGAGAACTTCAGGTTGGAGCATTAAATTGTAGGTTGAATTTGTCTCGTTTACACCGCTCATGTTGATGTTCTGGTTCAAAGAGTTGTGCATCCTTTTTGTTTGTAGGAAGTTTCTAGGGAGTTCAAAAGCACCCTGGAACGGGAGATTGGTCTTGATGATATTTCCAAAGAAAACGCATACAGCTCTAGCAGATCCAGTGCTACCTCAACCCCATCATCCACCGCAAGCACCGAGGGTTCTCAGCCTGTAGATGATCCCAGTGAGTGATTGAGTATCTGCAACACGAACATTCTTTTTCTGCTGCTGTAATCATTAGATTTATATGTGGTCTAGCATCCACCATTCAGTTCATTGTTGATTGAGATCTTTGTTTCTTTCTTTTTTTATTAGCACTAAAAATGCATATCAATGTGTGATATAGAAATTACTTGTTGGAAAGCTGCCAGCATTGACTGGTCTCATGAGTATGCAGAGATGGCAAACGTGAGTTGTGTTGTCAGATTTTTTTTCTCTCTATAAATCAGTCATCTTGATCTATTTTGTTAGTTATTGATGAGCTCATTCCAGCAACTGACACATTGTCATTTAATGTTCTGAAACTGGAGGACTTAGCTTTTTCTTCTTCCTTTTTGTGTAATTGGTATTAGTATAGGCCTACATTCAGATGCCATAAGTTCTAGAGATTTTTTTTTTGTTTTTTGTAAGTAGTTTTCAAGATTAACACGTGACAGACTTGTGAACTTGTGGTCATGGCCCATGGGACTTGCAGAAAGCTTATGGGAAGAGAAGCAACTAATTGATTTAGAAGTATTTCTGCCTATGTTGATTATGGAAGCCATGAGGGAAGGACTACAAGCATCCAGTTCTTTTGTGGTGTTAATACAGAGAGTCCTTATAAAATTAGTTGAGTCCTTAGTTTTTCAGGATGTTGAGTATCTTTGGTTCCAGGAGAAGTCTTGACTATTTATTAGAGACTATAAATACGATTGTTTGCTTTTGGTGAGATTTTTTTCCCCTGAAATATGATTCAAGAGAGAAGAAATAAATTTCATTTCTGATTTTTGTTTACCAACATATTTTGTTCCCTTCAACAGTAAGACTAGACTAAAATCCGAAGTCTTTCCAAGGAGTTAAGACTCCTGCCACATCTAGATCCATCTGTAACATTTCCCTCTTGTATATAACCTACTTCCTGGTGTGCATCAGGTAGTTTGTCCCTTAAGTGTGTTTTTGAGTATTATCACATGATAGTTATTGCTCTCAAGCAGGCCATTTGCTATCAGCTCAATATGATTTAGCAAAATTCAATCATTTGACTGGTAACTTTTTAGAGTTTTGACAAGTTTACAAGAAATCTGTTTGGAGCTTATGTACAATCTGGTGGGTCGATTACTAATATAGGTATTAGGATAATGGACATGTTCAAGGGGCATACTCATTTAGTACCAACATGTACGTCACCCATGGATGTCGGCATCATGGTCAACTGTTATCAAGGTACATCATGTTCCTGTCTTGAAAAAAAAACCTTGAGTTTGTAAGGTCCAGTCAATTATTCCACTCTGAGCCCTTCTCTTTCATTCCATGGCATAATCTGTGATTATTCTTGGTCCATCAAAGGCTATTGTCCGTCCGTCTTGTGTTTGTTCCTTTTAGTCATGCCACTTTATATCCCTACAACCAAGTGAAAAGTTCAACCACAACTCGCTCCCTCTTCCCCCCTCCCACCCTCCTCCCTCATTTCCGTCTAAACGAACTTATAGTAACTCTCTAAAATTGCAGGTGGTGTTCCATCCCCGAATAGAGCATACACCACTGAAGAATACCTAAAGATCACAGAACAGCAGCTGAAGGCATCTGCTGTTCAACAACAAGGTAAAACACCTCCTTCCGAAGAAGGCAAATTGCAAACTCAAACTCAAGCTCAAGGTTAGTCATTCTCCAAGAACCCTGTCTCTCTCACTCTCTCTCTCTCTCTCTCTCTATCTCTCTCTAATTTGGTGTATATAATTTGTTTCAGCTATAACCCAAGAAGCTGCCCCTACAATGTCTCCACCTCAAAAACCTGAAAGCAAGACATGAGACCTCGTAAATGAAAGGTATTGCACAAGCTGCAGGGTGACATGCGAACCTCATGTAAATGATAGTAGGTCAAAAGAACCAAGAAAAAAAAAGGATATTAGATCCAAAAAAAAAAAAGAGGACTATGCATTCATTCGTTTTTCATTTTTAAATTAGTTATTGACTGCTATGACTTTAGAACTTCCGTTTTGGTTTCAGGGTGACAACTAAGCACAAGTTCTAGGTATTATTCCTGAACTTCTTGTAGAGTATGATTTTGTTCTTAGCACTGCAACCTAAGAGATGCTAAATTCAAACATGAATTAAATTCTTTTTTGCTTGTTTTTTTGCCCTTTTTCCAATTGAACGTGGTGTTGATTATTCCACAATTTGGGAGGAAGAAAAGGGAAAGGCTGGGGGCTAAACCGGAACTTGGGCTGTTATCTGTAATCTGAACAATAAGCGTGTTGTTGTGAGTCTCCTCCTGCCTCTCTCACCGATGTTCATGGAGAGGCTCTGGGCGTTTTGCCCATCCCAGGCAGGCCCGTGCAACCAATAGCTGGTGAGGCCTCTATGGTTTCCTCAGACTGACGGTACGGCTGCCTTAGATTCAGACTGGGAATGGCCCAGAGGAGCGTCTTGGACCCTTGGTTTGAGTCTAGACAAAGTCGGTTTCTCTTGCTACCATGATGGGGATAAGCTCATTCATAGCAAGTCGGCATTTCCCATGCTCAAATTATTAAGCGCTGCATGTGGTTCCCACTACCAGGAAATTTCTAAAGAAACTGTAATCTGTTATTTTTTCTCTTGAAAAGCATGCACCGCAAACAGTTTTACTGTTTCTGCTCAAAACGTGTGCCACATATCACCCAAAGAATACGGAACATTTGCGTTATGCATAAATATTGACAGCATTGAACAGGCGTAAGGAAACATCATAGTAATTTAATACACAGCCATCATGATCCTATTGTACCCGTTTGTTGATAATAAATACGTATATACAAATCTAGCAAAACTGAAGGGCCAGTACTCACTGATATTGCATTGCTGAATCCCCCAATCACACTTCTTCGGCAGAACCAGAAGCAGAGACAAATCCATCTGATGGTTTTTTCTTGTTGGATTAGCTGAATCAGCGCAAAAAGGCTGGTGGGGCAGGAATATCTCATTTTGTTCGAGTTGCTCTACTCCTCTGTTTTGAGGGAATAAAGTTGTGGGTACTATTTTCCTGCTTAAATTTCTGAACCATGGTGTATGCCTGCGTTGGGGTGAAGGTTCAGGTGCAAATAATTGAAAACGGCATCCAGCCGACAACAGGATCTCAAATGAATAATACACATAATAAACCACACTCATCTGTCTTCATGCGAATGAACGCCGACAAAGCCGCGCAGAATGTCCCCTGAAACTATAGCTTAGGACCCAGCTTGGTGGATGGTGCAGTTATAGTCTGTTATTTGCCACCATTTGAATTTCAGTCTGTCCTTTGTTGGAATACTGAAATTTAAGGAGCAGAACACCGCCCAAAAAAGTTACTAATAATGCAGTAGTACTAGTGTTGTCGGGAAGTACTTCAATGAAGTTTTATATGGTAAAGTACTTGTGTATATCTTCCTCATTTTGCTATGACAATATATTAAGATTTCTTCTTGACAAGTACATTGAAAGTTTCTTCAGACCCGTCTTGTAGCTTAATTAATGGGAACCACATGGAGCGATATGAGGCG
Organism: Myrica gale; assembly: GCA_963930655.1. Classification (NCBI taxonomy): domain Eukaryota; kingdom Viridiplantae; phylum Streptophyta; class Magnoliopsida; order Fagales; family Myricaceae; genus Myrica; species Myrica gale. The sequence continues at coordinate 27,245,643 of OZ005606.1, read as the reverse complement.
ACATAGGTTGCGGGTAGGTTCGGATCTGATTCTCTTTCATTATTGAGGTGACATGCTCGTGTGCTATTGTGTATACCCATCTAGATTTAACTCGTCTGCCGGATATAATCCTTTACCATAATTTTCAACGTCATCATATATAAAGTACTTCTGCACGGAGTGTTTCTTTTTTTTTTCCCCAGCAATTTTCAGCATCATATATATAAACTAAGTTTAGGAAAAAAATCATATATAAACTGCTTTTGCATGGAATGTTCCAGCTTTGCACAGGATATACGCAAGAGCTAGTAAAGACTAGAGACAGAATTTTGGGGTGGTTGATTGTTAAAATGTTAGGGTGTTTAAAATGTTGGAGTGTTGGAATTGGTAAAAAAGTGAAGGGAAATAATTTAAATGAATTTTTTATATTTATTTAGAGTGAAAAATGATGATTTGATCGGGAAAGAGAGAATTTTGAGGAAGCTATTTTAATTAAGTGAATTTTGAGATCTCAAAATATCGACTGCCAAACATCTCCAGAAGTGGAGTTTGGTTGCACCTAAACTTCTGCCAAAGAGCAAAACATATATAACTCAATAATATTCCCACTGCTGTGAGAGTGAGATGGCCCTGGCCCCTGAGGAAACTATTAAGCACCTATTTTTTGAATGTTCATTTTCCCTCGGCCTCGGGATTTGCCTGTTCTTGGGGGATAGTTGCTTATTACCAGGGAGACAGAAGATGGGATAACCTGGTCACATGGGCAGCACGTGAATTCACGAGGGGAGTTCTCTGTTGTGTATACCATATCAATATGGAAAGAGAGGAACCTGAGAAAGGGAACCCGCCAAGATGGTTGATCCATGTCCTCGAAGAAGTTGCTCTGTTGGTGAAGCCTAAACTCGTTTTCTTTTCTTTTTTCCCTAGATAAACAGAAGCTCTCAGGAAGCCTCCCTAGATACAGCCAAATGCTCATCACAATCTAGAACATCATTAGGTACATCTGAGCTAATAAAGTCCCCACCACAAGCCAAAGACAAACACTAAAATAAATTTTTTTTATTTCTAACCTGATATCAAAGCATGATTTTCGGCTTTAGTCCGGTTACCTCCTGGCGACCATTTGGCACAGTATCGGCTTTCTCCCGGCTCAGCACCGGCAACCTCCGGGCTCAGTACCGGCAACTTCCCGGCTTAGTACCGGCGACCTCCCAGTTCAGTATCGGGGCAACTTTCTGGCTCAGTACTGGCAATCTTTGTAATTATTTTTTTTCCTGTAATTATTTTTTGTAACTTCAAACTCAAGGTTTGTCGGTTTGTCCACCTTGGGTTTGCGGGGGAGTGTTGAAAGTTGAAGTCTCACATTGCTTGACAATGTGGGCAAGTTTGTTCTTTTGGGTTATAAATAACCCCCTTATGCAAGATTTTAAATATGAGTTAACACAATTAATTCATTTGAGTTTTCTCCTAATGTATGTCTCACTTATCAAGTATAACATTCCACTTTGCAAGATTATGGGGAAGGGCATTTCCACTCCGCGGAGTCCATTTAAACTTCCACAAAAGGTGACACAAAAGCAATTGGCACAAGGTGGTAATTTCTCCTTCTATTGCCCAGGCCGGGGATAGCTGCTGGTCAAGAACTTGATTAATCAGTTCAAGCGAGTCTCCCTCCAGAACAATTGATCTGTCCTCAATTTCATGTCCAAAGCTCTCCCTTCTCCTACTAACATATATTGTGGCTGAAAATTGGAACCTGTCACGGGCCATTTTCAGAGGCATTTTCACGGGCCATGCTATTGCTCTGTTTGCCCCCCGGCCCCCGTCCATTCTCCTAGTATCGCCTACACTACATTTCGTATGTAGTGGAGATTGTCGGTGTGTTTTCTTTGCCAACCGTTGTTTACGTGTAGAATAAATTTTGTAATTTATTTTATTATTTTTAAATCTTTGGCAAACACATATTAAAATTAACTGTAAAATTTATATTATTTTTCAGAAAACGAATTATTATTAATATTAAGCTTGATAAGAGATATGGGGCATTGTAACATAGATGGCAGACTGGCAGTAGCGGACCGAGGGGTCAAGCCGGGCCCCCTCCGGTCTGTCAATAATTTATTTATTTTATTTACATGTGTTTGCCCCCAGGCGGGTCAGGCCCGCCCATTTGCCTCATCCCGCCTCCTTGGCCCAGCCCCCTTTTTTTTAAAAAAAAATTATTGGAGGGCCCTATGTTAAAAAAAAAAATCTGGCAGCCCCACGATTCTCCTCCCTCTGGCGGTCCCCTCTCCCTCAGCTCACCCCCTCTGCCCTCTCCTCTCAGGACGAGTTCATAGAGCCCACAGTCATCACCTCCATTTCCTCTGATTCCACAGCTGCCACGCTCTTGTGCTTCTCCTGGATTCCTAACTCCTTTGCTCACCCTCCGGTACCTCCTCTCTCTCTATTGTTTTATCTTCGTTTTGTTTTTGGTAATTGCTGCTCTTACTTCGCATGTTACTGTTATTTTTTGATAGTCTGGAATCAATATCTGTATATCTTGTCTTTTATGTTTGTCTGATTCATTCGGGAAAGATCCACTTATAGTTGATATTATATAGTGGAGATTACACTAAATATGTCTGTTGTTTTTATTTTGTAAGCGACTAATTATTTCTGTTTGATTAGCAAGAACATGATTCTTTGTTTTCTCTCTTCGTTGCTTCTAATTGACGAATTGACGAATTGCCGTTCATTAGTTTTATATATATGTTTCTTGCTAAAAGCAATCGATATGTTAATTTCAGGAAATTGGTATTGTGTTTTGCGTATTGCCTCTTGTCATTACATTGGGAATCGCTTTATCTCACTAGATGTAGAACAACTATGCGATACTTGAAACCTCCGAGTATTAAGCAGGATTCTTTAAAGGGGAAATCCAAATGAAGCTGGACAATTACACAGGAAATCTCCAACATTAATTTATGTTTTTGGTGTTTGTTCTATAAATGGTTTTTGGTAATTGTTTCCTGCTAGTTGTATACTTGTTGGTATTGTGATTAGTCAATTATGAATTGTTGAGGGTTGTTGTTCTTAATTTTGATTAGTTGAGGAGTACGTGTATTTCAATATTTTTAATGTATTTAGTCATTAATTTTCGATATTTTAACTCTAAGATACTTTTTGCATTAAGTAGGAAAAAAAATTTGTCATTTCGCCTTAGGAGTTTGACCCCCTCAACTTGAGTCCTGGTTCCACCATTGGATAGCAGATGCCATAAATGGGAATGTATTACCTTTGTGCATTAGTAGATCAATTTTTACGAGGGATTCACACTCGTGTACTTTTGCCTATTCCTGATGAAATATTGTCTCAACATTGTTTATAGGAAAAAAATTTGAGAGTTTTGACTTTTGAATAGGTGTTTGTAAAAAGTTAGTAAAAAAGTTTAAAAATATTGGCTTAATTATTACTGTAGTATTGACTTTTAACAAATCAATCTCTGAAGTATAACTTTGAACGAGACGGTCCCTGTAGTCTATTTTCATACACATAGGTCCTTTTGTATATCAAAAGTTAGCCCACTAATGGAAGATCGACATGGTTTAGGGGTCGAAATATTTATTTTCAGGGTTAGATAGCCTATATTGGACCATGTCCCCATTAGTGTGCTAACTTTTGATGGACGAACTTGTATGTCTAAAAAAGTACCACAAGAACCATATTGTTTAAAATTTTACCTTAAGGACTGATTTGTTAAAGTCAATACCACAAAGAATTTTTTGAGACTACAATGGTGAGTTATAAAAAAAAAAGGCAAATTACAAATACCCCCCTCGAACTATCACCCGTGTCTCATTTACCCCCCTAAACTATGACTCGTTGCAACTCGCCCCCCTTAACTATGTCTCTTGTTGCAATTTCATCCCCCGAGCGATTTTGAGTGTTAAATTAAACGGAATCCGTCTCATCCACTCGTTAAAAGACCATTATACCCTTCCTAATATTAAAAGACTGTAATGCCCCTCTAATTTGTCTTTTTTAAGTTATGTATGTTATCCGGATGTTGTCAGCAACCAAAATGCATTTTCAACTTAATGGTGAGATCAGTAGGAAACAATAAATCCACAGCTAACTTAATTAAGCTACAACTCATCACAGAATCCAAACGAATTTGATGAAAATTTTTCGTTTTAGTTCCTATTAACGAACTTAACACTTGTTCAAGTAGAACCGTAGAAGCAACAAACACTGGAGAGCTTAAAAATTCAACTAACTAAAACTAGTGCAATATTTCGGCCAAACCAATTTACCAGAGTATGATGCAAATTTGAACAGAGGAATGGGAACTTCAATTCTTGAGAAAAAAGATATACCTAGCTAGAGCAGGTCGCTTCCTATCAGGCTGCCCTTCTTCAGCCGAGGTTGACTCTAAACCTCGCTTCTCCCTCGCCATGCTGTTTGATCTTTCCATATACCTTGTTTGCATTTTCACTGTTACTAAACTAAAACTGTCCTGCTTGGCTGCTGAGAAAGTTCGGAAATTTAATACAATATGAACGGTCCAATTACATAAACCTAACTTAGTTTGACTTAAACTTCCCCATGTCCAGCAAGAAACGAGAGTTTTATCCGAAGGAGAAAGTCCAACAGAATAATAAACAGCAAGCTTCTGATTACATACTATTATACTAGTTTAACTTCAATTTCCCATGTCTAGAAAGAAACAAAGCCAAAATAACAAATTTGCTTTAATTTCCTGTGTTCCCTTGGCAACCAAGCAGAGGTTCGATCCGAAGGAGAACAAAACTTTGTCCTGGATTCGAATGGATGAGAAAGGAAAAGAAAAAGGAAACAAAGGTTAAAAAGCGAGCGGGAAAAGTGAAAAACCTGAGAAAGAATTCGAGACCTTTTTTGGCTCTCTAGTCTCTGAGAAGTTTCGACGAAGTGTCGACGAATTTTCGCTGATACAAACGCTTTCTGCAATTACTCCGAAGGCTCTCCTCCTTCGTCCCAGTGCTCACAGCGAGTCCAACAGTAGCGAATCTCTGAGTGGGGGGTGGACGGTGGGCTGAGATCTTCGGGAGCAGGGGATCGGCGAATCTGGACCATTAAATTGCGGCGAGAGGCTAGGGTATAATGGTTTGCGGCGATTGTTTTTTTAAATTAGAGGGGCATTACAGTCTTTTAATATTAGGAAGGGTATAATGGTCTTTTAACGAGTGGATGAGACGGATTCCGTTTAATTTAACACTCAAAATCGCTCGGGGGATGAAATTGCAACAAGAGACATAGTTAAGGGGGGCGAGTTGCAACGAGTCATAGTTTAGGGGGGTAAATGAGACACGGGTGATAGTTCGAGGGGGGTATTTGTAATTTGCCCAAAAAAAAATTAAAAAGTTTGAAAATCTTTTATATCCAAAACATCATCTAAGTTGGTTTTCTGAAAACAAATTCTAACCAGGCCTTTTCATATTTATAAAAAAAAAAAACAGGCCTTTTCACAAATATGTTGTGGAACTGGGCCGGGAGATCCTCTTTAGTTTCTTTAAAAATACAAATTGTTATATATTTTTTTCCCCGAAAAATGCTCTGAGTTTCTCTAATGCCCATCCCTGAACTCTCTTTGGCCGGAATCTATTCCTGATTTTGGGATCTCTCTTTGGCCAGAATCTCTCTCTGCAACTAAGCATCTCAGTCTAACCCTAAGGTATGTTTATTTGGATCTAGAAAATGTAGATTTTAGTTGGTGTTATGAGGTTTTCAGTTCGGAGGATTTAGCAGGTTTTCAGAGAGGCCAATCAGGAATAAAAAATAAGGTGCAGTTTATTATAATAATTGAATGTCGTATAAGAAATGTTCATGTAGGTTGTGGTCTGGTGGGCTTTTAGACTTCAAAAGTTCGGTTTCTGACCTATTTTTCAGTCGGGATAAGATTTTGTGAAGCTACTTTCCTGTTTTTTAGTACATGCTTATAAATATTTTGCTGGATTTGATTTTATTCGAAGAACTTTACTTTAGTCTGCATTTTGGTTTTTAGAACCTAGATGGTTTGTGATGTATGTCTGACTGGCCACTTAGATTGGAAAATATAAATTTAGGTACAACGTTGTTGTGTATTACAAAAATGAACTCAACTTACTAACCAGAAGCTACTAACTATTTGGCTGTTGAGAAAATTGGAGGAAACAGATGGAAATTTTTGTTCTTATGAGGGCAGGTGAATTGAAGTTCTCAGATTGCTGATATGTTGTTCAACAGACTAAATAAACTCCCGAAAAGCCCACATATTGAAACCGATGGGTACCGGAATGACCCATTCTGGTTTTATCCGTTTTAGTACCCACCCTTAACACACAGCGTCGAACTTGACAAAGTCATTTTGGAATCCTAATCAGGAAGAGCAGAAAGAGATAATGGAAGAGAAGAACAACTACAGTATAATCGTGCCGACATACAACGAGCGTCTCAACATTGCCCTCCTCGTTTACCTCATATTCAAGCATCTCGGGTACACCTCGTTCTCGGATCCTAGGCTTCTCACATCGTCAATTTCCTCTTTTTCTTATATTGGTGCCGGTTGTTTTTTTTCTGAAGGATCTTATTTTGAACTCTGGTCTCATGCAATTTCATGACTGCCTTAGGGATGTTGATTTTGAGATAATTGTTGTGGACGATGGGAGTCCTGATGGGACTCACGAAGTCGTAAAACAATTACAGCAAGTATATGGTGAAGATCGCATTGTAAGTAACATAAGACGAAACCTGAATCCAAATTTAACTTCTTTGCCAAACTTAATTTCTTTGTCGATCAATTTTTTACACATACTTCTGACTTTTAACAACGGGTCTCCTTTTTCTTTTGATGATGCAGCTGTTGAGAGCTAGACCGAAGAAGCTGGGGTTAGGTATGTCTGTAATTTTTCGTTACAGAATTAGAAGGAACTTGCTTTGATGCATATTTCGAATTTCAGGAACGGCTTATGCTCATGGCCTGAAGCATGCATCTGGGAATTTTGTTGTAATCATGGATGCTGATCTATCACACCACGTAAGTACATCTGTGGGATGTGGATAATAAATAGGAGCAATGTCGGAGTTTGAAATTGGAAGTGCATCTAGGTTACTGCAAATGCTAATCTAGGAGGTCTTTATTTACTTACGTATTTATTTATATATTCTGTTGGCAGCTAGGAAAGCAATTAGCAACCCACCGATTTTTCACATATATTCCTGGATTTTCCTTTGATTTTTCTTTTTCTGTCAACCATCTAGTACTTCATTCATGCAGTTATCCAAAGTAAATGTGGTAATTTAAAGATTCATTTATTCTTCTCCTAGCTGCTATCAGCTTGAGTTTTCTTTGGTTAACCTGTTTGTTTATGGTCATGCAGCCAAAGTACTTGCCAAGCTTCATCAAGTAAGAGAAGTTCCAGTCTATTCTTTTCTACTTCCCTGTATTATCTTACTGTGCCTACTTTTGGAAAGCCTTCTTACTTTGTTTTCTGTGGCTTGTTTATTAAGGAAACAGTTGGACACTGGTGCAAGCATAGTTACTGGAACCCGCTATGTTAAAGGTGGTGCTTTACATGGATGGACTCTTATGCGCAAGCTAACAAGTAGGGGAGCCAATGTTCTTGCACACACACTTCTATGGCCTGGTGTTTCAGATTTGACTGGATCTTTCCGGTACATGAACTATGGTTCAAAGCCCTTCAATTGTTTGCTGAGGGAAAAAAGAGAGGCTATCCTACTGTTTGAAACTTGCACATTTATGACACTAAAAATACTTTAATTTTTTGAAGGCTTTATAGGAAATCGGTTCTTGAAGATCTCATTAGTTCATGTGTTAGTAAGGGATATGTGTTTCAAATGGAGATGATAGTTCGGGCTTCTAGAAAAGGCTGCCATATTGAAGAGGTATAGTTGTTTTCTTGTCCCATCATGGTTTATGATTGAACCTGGAGAACTTTGAATATGTGTAGTTGTCTGGGCCTTGATCCTAATCGTCTTTTTTATTTTTAGGTTATGTTTAGGAGGTAAACTAGTTTCTTAGCTGTGTGATTTGATGCTCTCAGATTCTACATTTAGAGGATTCTCTCTCTCTCTCTCTCTCAAAACCCTACTCGAATATCCTCTATTTCTCAGTTGGTCAAAGTCCTTGCAAAAGAAATTGGCTCTTACATTGCCTTTTCACACCTTCCCAACTAAGTGCGGCTCAAAGTTGGTCAGACCCAATGCAGTTGCAATATAAATATCCTTCATTCTGGTTTATCTTCTAAGTTTTTCTGTTTTGGCCTCTTGAATATTAATTTTAATTTATTGTTGATATTCGGTGGCGAATTACATACTGGTATAGATGTAAAGCTTCAAATTTGTGGAAGGATAGATTCGTATTGGAACAACTCATTGATGTCCAAGATTGTTTAGGATTCTTGTCGCAGTTGCAGTTGATGGGGAAATATGATACGAATGAGGGTCCGAAACTGCCTGTTTCTTTTTTTTTTTTTGTCTTCGCCTAATGTAACCCCCCCCCCCCCCCCCAGTTCAGTTTCAACAATAAGCTGGCAGATACTGATGCTATGTTCTTGCCTATCTGACCATGCTATCCAACTCTTTCTTTCCACCTGAACACATTTATGCATGGGGGGATTCATAACACTGGGAGCGTGGTAGCATATAATGTAATAATATAGACTAATGTATGATGCTTGAACTATATAGATTTAGGCTAATAGTGCAGAATTTCTTAAAAGCAGTTCCCATAATGATTATGTAGTCTGTGCTTTGTTGACTTGATTCATGGTTTATTTATTAACCATTTTTAGTTGATTAGAGTCTGCTTGTCTACAGGTTCCAATTCCATTTGTGGATAGAGTATACGGAAGTTCAAAGCTTGGAGGATCTGAAATTGTGGAATATCTCAAAGGCCTTGCGTATCTGTTGGTCACAACATAAAGGGTAGCAGAGTGGCATGTCAGTGATCATTTTTCTTCTTCTGCAACATGGAAATTAGGAATAGGCTTATATTTTAATTTTGATACAACGTTGTTTCGTTTGAAAAGAATGTCATAAACAGCCTAACTTTGCCCAAAAAATTCGTTTCATAACCCAATATTTTAATAGCTTTCTGTTTATCCCTCCGAAAGGAGTAAACAATAAAAGGATAATTCTTGGTCCCTAAAATTAGCACTATAAGAGGATTGCGAGCCTGGCACCATAAAAAGAGTCAGTGCAAAGGCCTGTGGAATACCCAACCGAGAACGTTGTTACCCAGAATATTTTTACAAATCTATATGATTAAACCACCAGCAGCAGCACAGTTTCTATGGAAAACAAATATAACAGATAGCAGGAATTAAACCAATAAGACTTAAAAAGAAGTTTCAATATCAGCAGCCCGATAACACCAATACAGTGTCATCAAACATCATTCTGATCATCAATTATCTACAAAGGTTCCGACGATCCAGGTAATCTTTAACAGACAGATTTCTAGATCTTGCGTTATTTTGGCTTCGCGTCCCATGGAATACATTACCTCTAGAGCTCTCTCAACGTACGTAATCCTAGGCATCACTTCTTTTGGTGATTATAACCAAACCATGTTTCATATGAAGTACGACAGAAACGCTGGGCGAGACCGAGACAGGATGACTTTCAACCACTTGTACGTGACAGTAGTTCCATATGATGGCTGTTGCAACAATTTTCATTTGAATGAAAAGCCATTTTACGTAAAATAATAATTTTACATCTAAACAAACTGAGCCTTTAATACAATTACTTTTAACGAAAAAAAAAAGTTCCACTGCTTACAGTCTCTTGCATGGTTTTTTTGATGGTGGTGAGAGAGACGGCAGTAATCGATCACTTGTAGCTTTTAAATAATACTACGCGTCGTTTCCATTTCTCGGTTTTACGCCAACAATTCATAAATGAGTTGAGTTATCTAAACAATTGTAAATCCAAGTTTATGTTAAACATTGAGAGCCTTCAATCAGGTCTCATCTTGTTAGTAGTACTAGCTTGTAGGTAGTCCACATAAATAGATTTTTTTTTAATCCCACATAAATAGAATTTGATTGCTCAATTCAACACGGGTAGGTTTTTGCTTTCGACCATTTACATCTCATTTGGATTTTAAAAGTAAAATCAATTCAACTATGAACCTCTGTATTAACTTTCATGCCGATTTAAAGCACCAAAAGCTGGGGTAGACGTAACGAGCTGATGGACGCACACAAACATATGGAATTTTCTTTCCACGTATGCTGGAAGGCCAAAAAAGAGAAAATTACTGGCTGCATTGCAGCACATTAATATGCCAAGTCTTTAGTTACAACAAATTCATTTGTCTGAGACTCGAAGTCTAGAAAGTCTGGATTTACCTGCCCACTATACCCATACATGTCAAAAACCTTATCATCTGAAGGCATACCGCTGCCCTCTCGGCCTCTAAAACCCTCCATTGGCGATGCCCAAGGCGCTGGAGTTGATGGGTTAGAACTAGAAGCTTCTTGGTTTAGACCAAGAGCACCTGGTGTTGAAGGTGAGTTTCCAGCAGGCCTTCTATTGGAGGAATTGGCTGTTGTCAGAGAAATGGATGTCGACTGTTGCTGTTGAAGTTGCTGCTGGTTCTTCATCGGTGACTTGGGCCGAAGAGCCTCAATTTCCGGTGTTGTCACGACAAGATGAGGTGCCTCTGGAGGTGGGTTTCGTCCTCCACCTCCTTGCCAAACTTTCCCATCTTTGTCCGCAAAGTTCCTGACATACGACTGGACACAACCAAATGAAGATCGGATTAGTGGATGGGAAAACAAGTACGCCACTACCTGTTTGCCAGGCTTCATTTGTTTTCATAGGACAAAAAGAGATTCAGATGGCAATGATAGGATTGATGTTATATAGGGAAATAAACCACCGTGCAAGAGTAATCACAACAGCATCCCCACCCCTATCATCCCTTCTCATGTTTGTTATCACAATAGCATTCCCATCAATAGCCTCAAACACACCTGTATCGCAATCTTTATTTTCAAGGTACAATTGAATAAATTTCTTGCCAACAAAAAAGAAACATCGTGCAAGAGTAATCACAACAGCATCCCCACCCCTATCATCCCTTCTCATGTTTGTTATCACAATAGCATTCCCATCAATAGCCTCAAACACACGTGTATCACGATCTTTATTTTCAAGGTACAATTGAATAAATTTCTTGCCAACAAAAAAGAAACATCGTGCAAGAGTAATCACAACAACATCCCCACCCCTATCATCCCTTCTCATGTTTGTTATCACAATAGCATTCCCATCAATAGCCTCAAACACACGTGTATCACGATCTTTATTTTCGAGGTACAATTGAATAAATTTCTTGCCAACAAAAAAGAAACACGTTTTTCGGACATGAAGGCTTGCAAAATTTGCCTATTATTCAGCTTGGAGCTTTCCATCCGTGCACCAGATGATTCAACAACAAATTTGGCAGACCTATTCCAACTAAGGGTCAGATTCTGAAATTCAAAATGCATGCTGAATGCTTGGCACATTCGTGTAGTAACATGATTTAATCAACACGTGGCAGCTCAAACTTTTGCACGAGTATGTCTATGAGAAAGAGATAGACTGAACTAGAGGTATTTCTCTCAAAGAACATTGGCATATTTATTAACATACCTCAGCATTAAAATTTGATGAGGATAGTTCTTTGCCAACAGTCAGCCAACCAGACCTAATATTGTGGTCTTCACCAAAGAGCTCAAGTCTTCTGCTGCCAAGAGCAAAATGCTCAATAATTCTATACATGTCTTCAGGCTTTTGGGTTGAACCTGTAATTCCATTGGTATACACCTTTTAGCATTTGAGCTCATTTCAACAAGCCGCATCATAAACCATGAGAAATAGAAACCGTGCTTTTAAACTAACAGTAGAATGCCTTGGTCTATGCTCTCAGGGTAAAAGGAAAAAAAATATGATTACAATGCTAACTAGAAGCAAGGTAGAACCAAACCCACATAAACCTTTTCTTAGTTTGAAATGTAGACGGAAAGCCTTTGCAATTGCACCAGAAAAATGAAAAACTGATATTAAAGGAGGCACCACAATTCAAGCTAAAGCCCAAAATCCTTGCCAATAATCGAAAACACTCATAAATATCACATAGATTGATGCAAATCAAAGGTAAATGGCATCAAAGACATCAATCAGGATACTAACCGTAAGAAGGTTCCTCAGCAATTATAACATCAGTATCAATGTTGGCATGGATTATGTGACCATCAGTACTGCGTCGAACAGTTCCTTTTATGCCCATCAAGCAGTGCTCCTTTACCATAGTGATAAAGCAACAAACAGGTTAGGAATATAATCCATGCATTCATGAAGCACTGAATGATATACAGAAGGTGAGGCAGCAAACTGAAGCAGCAGAAATTCAAAACATAAGAGAGGAAAAATTCCCACTGACCTTCGAGTGCTGAAACAAAGTGTGTGAATCATGGCGCAACCCTGGCATTGCAGTAGTTTTGTTTGTCTTCACCCAACAAATATCCTCACACCTACGAAATCCCCACTATAGCAACCCAAAAAGGAACGATAAACACGCTAAACATGTGACGGCCTTATAATCTAAATTACAGCCAACAAGGGAAAGGCTATTCTACATATGTAAAAGTTTTAAAGAAGTGATTATATACCTTCTTTAAACATTGACGGCCCTGCTCAAGGCCCACGCCATCTCCAACCCAAAGGAAGATAAAAGAAGGTGTGTCTGCTATTGCCTGTGAACAAGTTCAAGAAACTTAGGCCAACACGCGCAAACTATCTACAAGATCGTGTCAAGGTACAAGAGGGTAACACAAGTAGCATTACTACTGCTCAGTTCAGGTTTCTTTGTTGGCCAAAAATGATATTTCTGTTTCTTCATATCTACTGGTGGTTATTCCTACACCTGGTAATATTTTCTTCTCATTTATCAGTCTGCAACAGGATGTTAGAGACACCAATACAAAGTTCTACCACGAATTTTGCAAATGCACATGAAGAGTGTGCATAAAGACTATTTATTTTTACTAATAAGGTAATTAGAAGACAACCCATTAACAAAACATCACCTCGATTTTAAGATTCATTATTTCTTCAAATGTCCAGTACTCCATATGGTCAGCTACACCAGGAGCACGATGAACATATTCCTCCCATGGGGGGTCCACAAGAATCACATCAAACTTGGTTCCGAAGAACTCTGGGGACAGCTCAAACTCTTTTAGGTCACCCTTGTAATACATAGGAGAAGATGCAGCTTTAGCCACAATCTCATCCTTTTTCTGTATAAGCTCCCTAAGCTTGGGGTAATCCTCCACAACATTTGTGAGCTCCAGCTCTCTAATGAAATTCTGGGGTCGCATACCAGTGTCAACGAAATTTTGAGAGTAATCATTCTGCTCTCCTCTAGAAGGAGCTTTACCAGGAGGCCCACTACTCTTAGGAGGAATCCAAACCCCAGGAGTTTTATCAGGTGGGTTTCCCCGTCCCATTGGTCCAGCAGCAATAAAACCAGGGCCAGATATGCTAGGAGGAACCCCTCTTCCCGGGCCTGCTTGGTTAAAATACATGGCAGGGAGTGAGTTCCCCATATTAGGAGGAAACCTCGAACCGGGTGGTCCAGAAGGAATGGGTGAGAGACCTGGTGCAACAGCTAGCATATTCATATCAACACCTCGGGGCCCAGGCCAAACAGGAGGAGTAAATGGTGGAATGAAGACACCTGGTGATATTGGTGGACCTGGAGCAGGTTGCATACTAGGCGCAAGTGGCTGCATTGGTCCAGGTGGAGGTATTCCAAGAGGTCCAAAAGGTGAACCCATGAGTGGCAGTGGGATTGCCACCTGTTGATTTTCCCGCCCAGTTGGCCGCCCCCTTCCTCCTCTTCCAACTCTACTCCCTTTTACTCCTTGTGAAGCAGCTCTGTTGAAGGACACCACATCCTGGTTTCCATATGGAGGCTGTGAACCACTGGTAGTACTTTGGCCACCAGCACTGCGACTAGACATAGCTCCCTTCTGCCCTCGTCCCTTTCCTCCCTGGAAATCATAGTCATCCCTCCATGAATTTGGATCTCGCATGGAGATACCATCATCGGTATATCGATCTTTGGAATCTTCACCCAGCGGACCAGACCCGTACAAATCACTCCTCCTTACTCGGTCGTCCTGCATATAACCCCACTCCTCATCAATTTGTGCTGTTTTCATGTCAGACTGCTGAAGAACTTCAGTTCTCCTGGCATTGTTGGGTCCAGACTCTGCCCTTCCATAATCAAGAGGCTTGGTTTGGATCTCTATCACATCATAGTTCTCACAAGAAATTCCAAAGTTCGATGACGTTTTCACAGCTTCACCCCTGCTTCCATCTTTCCTATTACCAGCCCGGCCATGAGGTCTTTCATTGTCAGTCCTCTCATGACCATGCCTTGGCAATTCCCACTCCCTACCATGATCGAAAGCATTATCCCCATTTTTTGACTCTTTATCACTACTGATGGGTTGCCTTCTTTTCCAATTCTCTTTGGAACCTTCACAATCCCTATTTCTGTCACTCCAGCTATCATCTCTGCCGTTTGATCTATCATCCCTATAACCATCCTTTTCCAGCTCCTTCCGCTTGAGATTGAAACTTCTCTCATAGTCCATCTCAGAGTAATCCGTTTCTTGCTGACGCCTCTCACTCCTCTCCGGGGTCCTTGACCTGTTGGAATGCCCTAATTCTCTCGCACTTTTATCCCTCACCCGCATACTTCTATCCTCATCTGCTTTTGAGGTTCTCTCCCTGCTTTCCGCAAAATCATGGACAGGAGTTCTTTCCTGTCTGTGGTTCTCTGTTTTCTCCCGGCCTGATCTATCTTCACGAGTAACAGGACTAACCCTATTATCTTCTTCTAGTGCCTCTGACCTAATTTTGCTCTTACTCCTCTCAGCATCAGCTCTTTTCTCTTCCCTGTTGTTAGATTTGATACCCTTCTTACCATTTGAATCTACTCCCCGAATTTTACTCTCACTGGGTTCGTTTCTAGCAGAAAAACTTCTATCTCTAGAACTCTCATACTTGGGTTCAGAAGCCTTCCCACTTCTTAGATCAGCTCTTTCAGAATACGTATCTTCATCTTTCTTGACTGCGTCAGACTCGTCCCACTTTCTCCTTGTGTTTCTCACCTCCTCAGTACCCTTTTCTCTACCACCTTCCCTCCTCTCCAAATACCTGGAATCTCTCTCGACCACTTTTTCAACCATCCCATCATGGGACCTTTCTTCTTTGTGTTTACTCCTGCTTATAGAACTCTCACAATCCGAAAACTTGGAAGCCACTTTCCTTCTCTCACTTTCATCAGCACGACCATGCCCTCTGCTCCCCAACCTATCGCCACCATCTTTCCTGCTCTCTAATTCTCCGTCCTGGTACCAGTTGCTTAGCTTTTCCAATGTGTTCT
Organism: Myrica gale; assembly: GCA_963930655.1. NCBI lineage: Eukaryota > Viridiplantae > Streptophyta > Magnoliopsida > Fagales > Myricaceae > Myrica > Myrica gale. Next base: position 27,230,192 of record OZ005606.1, on the reverse strand, counting down.
CTTCTTGCCTTTTCTTCATCTGCTTTGAGCGTACCTCTTTTTTTGAGTCATAACCATCCTCGTCGCTACCCGCTCTGCTAGATCCCCCTGACCGTTTCCGGCCCTCATGTCTCTCCCCAGAACTTTTTCTCCTTCCACTACTATCCAACCCTTCAGTGTCTTCTCCATTGCTTAGTTTTCTTGATCTACTTGACCTATGTTTTCTCTTATCACTGCCCTCCCACTCTTCATCATCCCCAGCCCTATCACTCTTCACATCTGAGTCATCCTCTACATCCCGTTTCACATAACTCCGACCACGTTCAGGAGAATCCATCTGTAGGACAAATTGACTAGTCCACGGTTGACAATACAGCAACAAATAAATTCATTACCTCATGCTCAGACAAAAATTAAGAAATAATGAGATAAACTTAAAACCCCTAGAAATGTAAAACCCTCACACTGTAACCAATCATTGCATCAACCAACTGAAAGAACAAAAGAATCTAACCTCCCCATTCGGTTGCCAAAGAAAGAAACACAATCTTGAATCTTAAGATTTACCACTGAATGCTCGGAGCCCAAAGCGCGTAATATTTATAACTCAGCTAAACTAGACTGGAAAACGCAGTTTAAAAGTCACAGTTTTGTTGTCTTTTCTTAATTTTCTCAGCCACCAAACACAACACAACATAGAATACCCCGGAGGCTAACAACTTAGAACCGCCAGTATCATTCCCCAATCAGGATGCTATTTTTTTTTCTAAGCAAGAATACTAGTTGTTGATTTTCACCAGAAGGAACATAAAAGGATCAAAATTTGATACGAACTCAGTACCCAAATGGAACCGAAAATCGTAACACAACCTCCCAAAATAAGGAAATTTTTTATTAATTATTACAGATTCTGTCGAGAGACAGCGATAGAGTACCTGGGATTTGGGAGGGGAGAGAAGAAGACGAAGGAACCTGGGAGAAAGAAACCTCTGATTAGGGCTCCGGTATCAGACTCGGTTCTGCTCTCAAAATACGCAGCAAATTGCCGTAGAAACAATCCGGATTTTTCTTTTTGTTTCTCTCTCTCTTTTTCCCTTATGAAAACATAAATTTTTCTTCTACCCACTCATATATGATTATTTTACTCCTTCCTTAAATATTATATTCGGAATGGATCTATTATGCTTTGGTTACACAGTTTGGCGGAGGACTGATTTTCTTTGTTACAAGGACTCGGAAAATTGAAAAGAAAAAAACACTTCCTTTACTTCTAGAGAATTAATCTAATCTTTAGGAAAAATCATTCTCTTTAGATTTTACACTGATTTCATAATAAATATTGAGTTTTCAAACTAAAAATTTTAATCCTTTATGTTGTTTCATAGTAGTTCTCTGCATTTTCAAACTAAAAGTTTCAGTTGTCAAATTTTTTTTCTTGAAAAATAATTTGCTTTTGTCATCTCACCGTCTACTAATGGGGCGTTTGTTTTCCAAAATTTTTAACCCTCAAAATTTCTAAACAATCATAAAATAATTCACATTTACTCATTAAATTATAAAATAATATTATATTATTCAATTAAATTTTCTCTCTCCTCACTTTTCCATAAAATACTATACTTTTTCACAAACTTCAATACCCAAAATTTCTAAAACCCCAAAATTTTCACAAACAAACACTACCTAAGTAACTGCAGAAAATCCACCTCAACAAAAGGTCTCGCAGCTACTTATGTAATATAGACACATGTCCATTCACGCTAGCCAACCTTTAATGCCACGTCACACACGTTAATCATGTGACTCACAAAATGACATTGTTCCTACCTTCTTAATTCCAATCCCTCCACTCAGTTAATGTGTACTGATTTCTCACCGAACTCCACTAAAGATAGAAAAGTCTATATCATCTACCTACATGATGTAGAAGTGTCTATTAATTAATGTTGGCCACTTTTGATGTAAAGTCACTCACTCGTCGATCGTGTGACTCACAAAACGACGTTGTTTCTACCTGCTCAATTCTAGACCCTCCCTTCGATGTGCATTGTTTTCGAGTTGACAAAATCTCTAATTATGGTAGATCTTTTTGCTAGATAGTGAGATAACAAAATAATTTTTTACTTTACTATGAGAAAAAAATACTAAAATTTTTAGTTTGAAAATCCAAAGATCTAGTGTAAACTTTAGGGATTAAAAATAATTTTTTTCTAACAAATAATAATGCAAATTGTAGAAGGCAGTCACGTAGCAAAATTATATTTTGAGGCCGACTTTAGATAATAATTTAATATTTTTTAAAAATTGTATTTTATTATAGAAAGCCCTTATGGTGCAATATAGAAGCTAACTCGAACCACCTCCGCGTACTTGGAATAACCCAAGGCATCTAAACTCAAAATCTCACAACTCAGTATATATATGAACGTTTTTGTAAGAAAATGGTAGGATTTTAATTAAATTATGAATATTTATGTGATTTTAAAGTGTTGTAGTAAGCGTATTTTTTGTGATGTTTGAATTATAAATATATAACTAAAAATTTGGTGCAAAGGAAGATAGTCATATTTGCGGTCGAATTGATGTCTTAGATGGGCCTGAGTTCGAAGTTTTGATGGGCTGCTCGGAGGCTCCGAACTGCCACGTGAAACTGAGTTCCGAGGGGTTGATCACAAACAATAAGATATTTGTGTTTTAATTTTCTGGTCCTTTAACAAGCACTTTAATGACGATGGGAACATCGCTTAACATTACTATTGAACTCACTGTAATTTTATGATTCACCCAGTTTACTTAAATAATTAACTTTAATTAATTACCACAAAAGAAAGACCAACAAGCCATTAAGGACGGAGAGCCCATCCACACGAATATAATTGTCTGTTTCAATACATCGTAACATAAAATCTAAAGGAAAGCCATATCCAAATTAAAGAACCCAAGCACAGACGTACGTTGTCTCCCCTAACCGCACTTTAATTTATTAAACCTCAAGCAGAAAGTCCTTGTCTTTCTCCAGCCTCTCCATGGTTCCAGCCTCCAAGCTAATCTCCACGTCAATGCTCCTCCCACCGCTCTTCCCTTGGTACAAGTACACCATCCCGTCAAACCTGTTGTTCGAACCACTCCTCACACTCTCCGGCTTCCCCCACCCGAAATCCACCTCGTAAACCTTGAACCTCGGGGAGCTCCCCACCGCCACGCAGTTCACTCCTGCGTCCTTGAACTGAAAGATCTTCGGTGAACTCTCCCACTCCTTGTTTCGCTCATCGATGGTCTTGGCATTATGCATGTCTATCGCCTTCTGAATCATTGTCGCGCCGAACTCCGGTGGGTTGGCCGTTAACAAACCGGCTGCCGTGACAGTGAATACGGCTTGGATTAGGTTCCCAAAGTAGCTTTCGGGCATTGGCGGTTCCACCCTCTTCCTGCAATCGGCGAAGACGGTGAAGACGGTATAGTCTTCCGGTTTCAGCTCGCGTGCAAAGGTTACGTGGCGCCAGATGTGGACGGAGAGCGACTGAAACGTAGAGAATGGTTTGGAGCTATCCCATGATGGAGTGTGCGAGTTGAGTTTTGACTTGATCTTGTCGATGGCAGCCTCGGAGAACCTGAAAATCCTCTCCCTGAGTTGGGGGACCGGCTTTGCGTCGCCGTTGGATGAAGCTGCTTGTGGGTCCGGGGGTAGTGAGAGGTCGAGCTTCACTCGAGTGCTACGGGCCTTGGTGCGGTCTAAGAAGGGTGAGACGGAGACGGAAGAAGCCCCCCTGCATAACTCGGCCCATGAACTCATGAAGTGCCAAGTGGAGGTGCCGTCGAGGACGGCGTGGTTGAATGCGCATCCCAGTGCGAGTCCGTCTTTCAGCTTGGTTAACTGGGTCCATCATGAACATGCATACGTGTTAGCTAGCTACCTGGGGCCTTATAAATGTACACTGATGAAATCAATTTAGTTCTTCTTCCTCTTTTCTGTAAATTTCAAAATCTAGTTAGAGGGCACTTTAAAAGGTGATACAATTAATCATGCTCCACATCAGCAAAGAAAAATCATTAAAGTTGATTGGTTTGGACAGCTAGTAGTTGGTGGTCGCTGGTCCTGACAGTCATACCAGACTTTTCCGGCCATTAAGTTTGGATCAGGCGGCTGGGAGGTGAATGAAGACACCGAGGCAGAAATACTAGATCGAGCGTGTAGACATATATATACGGATACAGAAAATTAATGAAACATATATATGCATGCATTACTTTAGACACCAATTAAGACAGAACATATATATTTTGTTGGGCATTAAGTTCTTGAGGAATGTTATCGAAATTTCGTATTCCTGTTCCCTTTCTTATAATATAATTTAATCTAATGTCTTTCTTTTGGTCAGAGAATTATCAAGTGATTTTTTAACCGAAACTAGAGACCTAGCTATTGGAATTAAGAACCTGTTGTATTTAATTGATCTTTTCGTTTGCATTATGAAGTTGTTCTAATAATCCACTGACTCAAGTGAGAAGCCACTTTCACCTCATAAATACATGCAACAACTCTCTCTCATCGTTCGTCGTGCCCTAAAATTTTTGTTGCTTTTGATAACGGCTAAACCGATCTATATCCACAACATTTTCGAAAAGAACAGCCAAATTAAAAGAAGCGGCCAAACTAGCAGAAGGAAAATAAACACAGATCCACCCAGATGCGACTGTTGGAATCGAAAACAGGAATGAGTACCGATCCAATAGTAAGATAAATATGCTTGCAAAATAAGAATCACGTGAGTCAAAAATTACCTGGATTGCCAAAAGAGGGCTACGGAGTCCCTCCAAGTTCAAGATTCCACTGTAGGGTATTAGCTCCTTTAAAGCGAAGGTGCCTTCCTCCACCGTCAGATCAGCTACTTCAATTCCCTCCGCGAAAGCTTCCACCACCTCCACGCCCTCCATGTCATCATCAAACACCACCCTAAAGACACCCTCCTCATCTTTGCCTAGCTTTCCGGCGAGCTGATAGAAGTCCTCCAAAACCACACCAAGCCCATCTTTCAATTTCCCCACCATGTCCCCAAAGTCACTCCCTCTGTAGAATAGAAGCTTTTGGTTGTAATAGAAAGCTAGGTATGGAAGGTCAAATGTTACCAACTGACACTCTCTTCTTCCCAGTTTCTTGCTGGGCATGACATGGGTTTTGGTAGAGATTTTGACAGTTTTTGTTTCTTCCAGCTTTTGCCCAAATTCAGGTGCCATGGTGCTGAAATAGATACTGAGGAGCAAAGAAAACCTTTTCTTCACAGAACAAAGATGACTTGTGGAGTGCAACTACATCGTTCAAGCCACATACTTATATATAAGAGACTAAATATTGATCTAGTTGGGTCGCATTTATGGGTTTCATGTGGTAGGTGTGACCATTAATATCCTCCTCTCCCTCTGATCTCTCTCTCTTGCTGTCTATGGGAATCGAGTAAATGCCCACTTCTACCTTTGTGTAATTGGTGAAAAAAATCATGACCACCAAGTTTATGTTCTGCAGGTGAGTTCTAACCTACGTGCAGGTGAGCTCTAACCTACGGCATGAAGTAGCCGAGGCCGGTTATTGTGTGAGTGAAGCTATTGTGTGAGCGTGTGAGTGGACGAGTGAGATTATAAGTTGAGAAATCTAACGACTGATAAAATGTCACGTCAATTAATGAAAATCGGGTCGGCTGTGCGGGTCGAGTTCGTGGATCGGATTCATTAATTGACGTGACATTTTGTCAGCCGTTAGATTTCTTAACTTCTAATCTCACCCGTCCACTCACACAATAGCTTTACCCACACAATAACTTTTGCCTGAAGTAGCCTGGTCTCCCCTCTGACCATAGAAACGATACAATGAAATTGACGGTGCGACCTGGATCTACCGGAGAAAAAATTATTATGGAGCCCTAGTTAAAAGATCATAGATGAATTGGTCCAACTCACACATGCTTTTTAAAAAAAAAACATAATAAATATATATATAGCCTCCGGAGGATCTAAAGTAGATCACAGAGAAACAATCGATTTTCCTTACCAGTACAAAAAAATTACATGGTGAAAGTTCGGAAACTTCTATATATGCTGTCTAGCTAGCTTTGTTAAATCTAATTAAGGTCCACGAGAGACAGTTCTGAAGTGCTTCCTTGGACTTCAATCCTTGAAGATGTTGATGTTCTTTAATAATTCATTAGCCAGTTGCGGGGAAAAGGTAATGGGACCTTGGCCAAATATCAGGAATTTGCATAGTGAAATGACTTTGCTACCCTGCTTTGATTCCAACCATGTGGGTGCATATGTCCTAGGATTTAGTTGCTAAACTCCTGTATATATGTTGGATGACTTGGGTCGGGGAGAATATCATGAAGTCAAATCGTCATCACAGGGTTGAACTTGCCAGCTTAGGATTGTCGATTCGTTCCAAAGTACTTCAAACTCAAGTACCAGCAACTTTCAACAAACAAAAATACAAGTTACATGAGAAGCTGTTGACTATAAGCACTTTACTTGGCCGACCGGCCATCTCACGTCAGGTTGACTTCAAAACTTCATACACCACCCATTAATTGTTACAGTTACGTACGTTTGTGACGAATTAATTAACAGTACTCTAACACCGTTTGAAAATAATAATAAAAATTGCCTCAAACCTTTTTATTACAGAAACAAAGGGCTAACTTCTTGTCCTTTATAATAATTAATCATATAGCCGGCCCGTACCTGACTCGACCCTTCAGAGTCCTATTTATTTTTGCTTCACCTCATGTTTCAAATTAATACTGTGTCCAATTAGGTCAAGTTTGGTAATGCATAGCGTGATATGTATATATATATATATATATATGTTCAGGATCGGCCCAATTAGTTGGTAGTGTCAAGTACCACGGACAATTCGTATCGTATGTTTAATTTGCTCATAAATTAGGTTGGTAGATATAATGAAAATTTCACCCAAAAAAGTTGCTAATTAATGAAGGCAGATACCGGTCTTTTGTCATTATAATTAAGAAAGTTAACAGAGCCCGTGTGGGCCGGTAAGGATCGATATTGAAGCTCGATTAATTATAAAGAGGGCAGGCCTGAAATCGGTAACCAGCCAGTTCCCCCAATGACAATGCTGGCATTAATGTTTTGTTGACAATGACAATCCTATTATAACGACTAATTCGGACCCTATAAGCTAGGTAGTTACCAAAGTAGCTAGGTAGGTGTAGATTCAATATGGAGTCCGATTGAGTACTCATTAGCTTGACTCTCTTTGACAATTACATGTAGGGACGTAGTACTCTTCAATCTGCTGGACCTATTGATTCAACGTCTACATCCCTCTTTAGTTTTTAGCAGCTTTAATTGCACCACCAACATATTTTTTTCATTATATATATATATATATATAGTATCCTTTAGAATATGTTGATAAAAAGCTTGTGTAAATAAAGGATGTTTTGGAACATAGTTCCAATCAGGAGGTAATATTTGTGCAGCAACTTTGTAAGGATCACTCTCATTATCATAAGGACTCTCAACAAAGCATACCAATCTGATATATGATTTAGGCATTAAAGGATTAATTTCAAAATTTACAATACGCAGGATAATTTCACCCAAAGAGTGGGGTCCACCATGGACTCTAAGAGCTCTTTCTGAATCCTTTAGCAATATCAAAACAATTTCTTATTATGACTACATTGACGCATGGACATACACTTTATTTTTTGAAAACAATAACCATCGTCATACGTGGTTCATACGTTTTAAAGGATTCCATGGTACTGAACCAATACCCCATTGGTTTCTCCAGTGGTGGGACCGATTCGGTCCAGATGAAAAACTTTTCCCAGACAGTCTCAAAAAAGCATATGATCAATGGGCTGAAAGCCCGCATGATACGCCTTCCCTAGACAAATATCCAGCCATGAAAAATCCTCCATTCAAAAATATACTCATCCTTCTCCGTTTCCATATACAGTTTAACCTCGTCCCTTGGATTTTCTGTTGGAAGTTTGTCTTTTCTCATGAAGACAATGTTAAAATATTAGCCCAGAAATTTTTTATTAAATGGTGGCCTGTTTACACCACCGACCCTATTATTGCTGCCATTGCCAAAGAAAAAACCCAAATAGCATAACTTATTCAAAATATTTTTAAATGATCAATCACCTCATTCTTCTCCTTCTTCTTCTTCCTCTAAGGACACTTCTTCTTCTTCTGAAAATGATGAAGTTCAATTATGTAATTGCTTAAATGATAATTGTAATTGTAAACAGATTTTTGTTCTAAATAAATCTGATCAACTTTTATTAGATGCTATCACTCAAATACAAGATAAAGAACTTCAGAATGAGTTTCTAATTAAAATGAAAAATATGGAAATACAATCCTCTACATCTACTCCCACAAATAAACAACAACCAATAGTCCATTATGATTATAATAAAATCTTAGCTCGATTTAAATCTTCAAACAAACCTGCTACAATTTTAGATTTACAACAAGAGATACAAATTCTTAAGCAAGAAATAAAACAATTACAAAACTCTCAAATAAATCTGACAAATATCACTGAACATTTATTAACCGAAATTTGTCTTTTAAAAGCTCAACCTCAACCAGCTGATGCTACTCAACTTCTATTAACCGATACTCCTTCATCATCTGCACCCACAAATGCCGATATTCCTTTACCATCAACGGAAGCTTTCTTACAAATAATTGATAAAATTATTTTTCAAAAATGGTATTCTGAAGTTACTATTCGTATTAAAGACCTTTCTTTTACTGTTATTGCTTTAATTGATTCCGGTGCCGATTTAAATTGTATTCAAGAAGGGATCATTGATTCTAAATATTTTGAAAAATCAACTGAACGTTTATCTCAAGCTGATGGCAAGAAAATGACAATAAATTATAAAATTCCAAATGTTCATATATGTAATAATGGTTTTTGTTTTCAAACTACTTTTGTTATGGTTAAGAATTTAACTTCTAAAGTTATTTTAGGTAATCCTTTCTTATCTTTATTATATCCTTTTATGGTTACTGAACAAGGTATTACTTCTCGTGTACTTGGTCACGAAGTTACTTTTAACTTTTATTATCCTCCTTTCTCTCGAGATATTCAAGTCCTAAAAAATATTTCGATATCAAAAGAAATTAATATTTTAACTCAAACAAAAGTTATGCGTAAACAACAACATTTACATTTCTTACAAAAAGAAATTATGTACAAACATATTGATGAACAAATTAATACTGAACAGCAAGCCATTAAAAAATATCAACAAATATTAGAAGATACTATTTGCTCATCTGTACCTAATGCTTTTTGGAATCGAAAACAACACATCATAACTCTTCCTTATGAATCTGATTTTTCTGAAAAAAATATTCCTACAAAAGCTCGACCTATACAAATGAATAATGAATATTTAGAAATTTGTAAAAAAGAAATCCAATCTTTAATTAATAAACATTTAATTCGTCCTTCTAAATCTCCTTGGAGTTGTGCTGCTTTTTATGTCATGAATAATGCTGAAAAACAACGTGGTGTTCCTCGTCTTGTTATTAATTATAAACCTTTAAATAAAGTGTTAAGATGGATTAGATATCCTATTCCTAATAAAAAAGATTTACTTAATCGATTGCATGATGCTTGTGTTTTCTCTAAATTTGATATGAAATCTGGATATTATCAAATACAAATTGCTGAACAAGATAGATATAAAACTGCTTTTACAGTCCCTTTTGGTCATTTTGAATGGAACGTTATGCCTTTTGGTTTAAAAAATGCTCCTTCAGAATTTCAAAATATTATGAATGATATTTTTAATCCTTATTCTTCCTTTACTTTAGTTTATATTGATGATGTTCTTATATTCTCTAAATCAATTAAACAACATTGGTATCATTTAAATAAATTCCAAAAAATAATTGAACAAAATGGTTTAGTGGTTTCTGCGCCAAAAATAAAATTATTTCAATCAAAAATAAGATTTTTAGGTCACACTATATATCAAGGCACTATTACACCCATATCTCGTGCTATTGAATTTGCTGATAAATTTCCTGATAAAATACTTGATAAACAACAATTACAACGCTTTCTTGGTAGTTTAAATTACATTGGAGAATTTTATAAAGACTTAAGAAAATTATGTAAACCTTTATTTGATCGATTAAAGAAAAAACCTTCTCCTTGGACTGATCAGCATACTGAAATCATTAAACAAATAAAAAAGCATGTAAAACATTTGCCTTGTCTTGGCATAGCATCACCTCATGCATTTAAAATAGTAGAAACAGATGCATCTAATATAGGTTATGGTGGCATCTTAAAACAAAGACTGCATCCTGATGACAATGAAACAATAGTACGATATCATTCTCATGCATGGAATAACACGCAGCAAAAATACAGTACGGTCAAGCAAGAAGTTCTAGCAATAGTACTTTGTGTTTCAAAATTTCAAGATGATTTACTAAATCAAGCTTTTTTAATCCGTGTCGATTGTCATTCTGCAAAAGATATTTTGATGAAAGATGTTAAAAACCTTGCTTCTAAACATTTATTTGCCCGTTGGCAAGGTATTTTATCTGTTTTTTATTTTGATATTGAATATATCAAAGGCTCTCAAAATTCTATTCCTGATTTTCTCACTCGTGAATTTTTACAGGGTAAAATACATCATGAGTAATAAATCTTCTTCCGAGCAATCGTCAAATTTTTCACCTTTACCTCCTTTTGTTTATCGTGGTAATACCCGTCCACCTGGTACTCGTCCTCCTGGTCCAAGGCCTGGTGCCATTCCAATACAGAATCAATTTACTGTTCTAGGTCAAATACCTCAAATATCCAGTCCTTTAGCTTCTGTACCACCTCCAATGAATGCTACTTTTAGTCAAAAAGTTTAGTCTTCAATATCATCTACTTCTAATACTCAAATCTCGCCTCCTTTACCTGAAATTAATCCTTTAATGCCTAAATCATATATCAGATTGGTATGCTTTGTTGAGAGTCCTTATGATAATGAGAGTGATCCTTACAAAGTTGCTGCACAAATATTACCTCCTGATTGGAACTATGTTCCAAAACATCCTTTATTTACACAAGCTTTTTATCAACATATTCTAAAGGATACGAAATCTGTTGAATTTGAAACTACACCCTGCAAGTTTGATTCTTCAAGAATCGGTTTTTCAAAATTTACAATACGCAGGATAATTTCACCCAAAGAGTGGGGTCCACCATGGACTCTAAGAGCTCTTTCTGAATCCTTTAGCAATATCAAAACAATTTCTTATTATGACTACATTGACGCATGGACATACACTTTATTTTTTGAAAACAATAACCATCGTCATACGTTTTAAAGGATTCCATGGTACTGAACCAATACCCCATTGGTTTCTCCAGTGGTGGGACCGATTCGGTCCAGATGAAAAACTTTTCCCAGACAGTCTCAAAAAAGCATATGATCAATGGGCTGAAAACCCGCATGATACGCCTTCCCTAGACAAATATCCAGCCATGAAAAATCCTCCATTCAAAAATATACCCATCCTTCTCCGTTTCCATATACAGTTTAACCTCGTCCCTTGGATTTTCTGTTGGAAGTTTGTCTTTTCTCATGAAGACAATGTTAAAATATTAGCCCAGAAATTTTTTATTAAATGGTGGCCTGTTTACACCACCGACCCTATTATTGCTGCCATTGCCAAAGCAAAAACCCAAATAGCAACTCATCCTCAATTTCTTGCTCAAAGAAGTCAATTACAAGCTAAACTTGCTGCTGCACGGAATAAAGATGATTATAAGAATCAATTACTTGAAGTTCTATCACAGTTGTCACAAGATGATGAAACTACTGCTACTTCAGCATCCACTTCAGCTCTCACTCCAATACCACAATATCAAGATGCTCAAGACCCTTTTGATGGATATGAAGTTCATTTATCTGATGAAGAAATAAATGCTATCAATCAACAGTTCTTTTGATGATACCAGCATGACGTCAACAATATCAGCACTGCAATTTTTCAGAATATCAAGGTCAAGACCGTCTTTTTCTAGATAATGTTTACTGTTCTGCCGACAGTCGCCGACACAGCACTGTTTCAAGATAAAGTTACTTTTCCTGTTCACCGACAAATAACTGTTCATATACAGTACTCTGCCGACAGGTACTGTTCCTCTTTCCAAAAATACCCTTCCTTTTCAAAAATATCGAAGGACATTTATCGTCCTTTTCTCTTATCTCTTTTCTATTTAAACGATGTTTTCGTCGTTCATTTCACGCATTCAGATATACTCCTCTCTTTCTAAGAATTCTCTCAACCTTCAGAATCTCTCAATCTCTTCAAACCCTTTTCTATCTCCGCCTACTTCTCAAACCTTTACTATTTAGCCTTAACCTTTACTAAATCCTTCACTTCGACACCTTCAATCTCTCTTCTTTTACCTTTCGATTTCCGAATATTTCCTGTCAAAGTGTATTTCAAGTTTCAAGTCTTCAATCTTGTAAGTGTATTTAAGCTTTACTACTGTACTTTGTAAACTTTTCAATATGAGTCAAGACCTTTCTGTATTACTTGTTATTACTTTAATGCTTAAACGTACTGGTATGAATATGCTGCTTGCATTTATGTTTCTCAATATCATTTATGGTGAATATTTATCTTCACAATATCTTGAAGACAATATCAATGCATTAGATGAAAGCATGTATGAAGAATATGATAGTGATTATTATACATCTACTTATGACAGTGATGATTTATCACCTGGTTTTAATAGTCCTTGCTCATTCAATAGCAACTGCACAAAATACTCAACCGATAGCGATAATTCACAATCTGGTGACAATTTTTAATCTGGGACAAATTTTGGTATCAGAGCCATACACTTCACAGCACTCATTCATCATTCGTTAACTGTTTCACCCTTACTTTTACTATTTTAATTCCCTCTTAAAATACTTTTCTACCGTGATTCCTCTATTCGTTCTATTTAGATTACAGATACAGTTTTTTTGCTATAATCTATTGCAAACGTTGGACTTCACCTGCATAGCCGTTGGATTAGCCGTGAAAAGGCCGGACCCGGTTGGTGTGACCCGTTTGAGATAGCTTATTGTAAAAACGTATTGTGGTTTAAACAGGATGTTTAGACGATCGAACAGTAGAAATAGTGTTGCAAGTGGAAATTCTAATAGTAATAGTATGGACAATAGTATTGCAATTGATAATACCTTATCATCTGCATCCAATATCAACACTGATGAATATCACATTTCATTAGGCATTAATAAACCTTTAAATAATTGGGTTATACCTAAAGTCAAAGATTCTAAATTATATCACAAATCAACCTTTGCCTTTCATACAGATTACGCTATTAAAACTATCACCTATCGGTCAAGAATATGACACAATTCATTTGATCAAAACAGACATGATAAGAAAACATCTAAATCAAGGTTTTAAATATATGCACATGGGTCTAGTTCAAGTTGCCGCTACACCCTTAATTCGTCAAGGTCTAAATACTTCAGTATTATTATGTTTAAGAGATGGCAGACATAATCAATTTGCTAATTCATTACTTGGAATTGTAGAATCCTCTCTACATCAAGGTCTTATTTACTTTAATTGTTATCCTTGTTTTCCTTTATCTTTGTCTGATCCTACTATTTTACATTCTTTAATATTAAATATTAAAGCAATGGGTCAAGATATGATGCAAGATGCTCAATATCTTGCTATCGTATACCGACTTCATTACAAGTTAATGAAAACCACTTTAGATCCTAGATCTAAGGTTCGTCCTCATTCTGGCGAAACATTACTTTTAACTACTAGTAATGAACATTCCAATATTACTATACCTAAAATGATTCAATGGGATAATATTGTTTTACCTGATAATTGGAAATTACCTTTAATTGTTCCTCCTCCTAAAAAAGAAAATAAAGCAATAGAATATTTTACTCAACATAATGATGGTTCTGTTACTTTATCATTTCAAAATAAATCAAATAGATTTTCTACTAGCTCTAGCCTTACTCCCTCTTCAAGTTCTAGAAATTTAAATTTTCATTCAGCCTTAAATTCTTTCAGAACTAGTACTTCATCTCTACCTCCGTATTTACCATATGAACCTCCAAATATTCCTTATATTCCTATTGGAATTAAAACATCTGATAATTTTGTACAAAATCCAGTTTACAAAGAAGAACAAGTTGTTAAAACTTCTCCCACACAATCCGAAATTATTTCTTTACAACGATCTCATTCTATTAATATGTTACAATCTGTTTTTTTATTAATAAAGAAGCATTGCGTAACGATTTTGATTCTATTTTCAATATTAAGAAAAAACTATGGTTTTTGGAAACATATGATGATATTGATCAAGCTTTTATTCGATCAACTTATTATAATCATTTGAATAAAGTTCAACAAAATATTCCTTTCTTTTCTTGGTTTGATAAAAATGTTTTTAGTTTAAATACTACTTTAAATGTTCTTACTAAAACTCCTCCTTGGTTAACTACAGATAGTAAACAAGTTTATGAATTTTATCCTCCCAAAACTACTATTAGTATTGATAATCATTCTAAACAATATTTTGCTTCTCCTTTTAAAGTTAATACCATGAATAATACCGATAAAAACTTTGATAATCTTATTCAACAAAATAACTATACAAATGCTTATTTACATCAAGTTGGTACTCATTTAACTAACATAGAACAATTAATTCAGCCCGGTCATCCCTCTAAACCCGACTCTGCTAAACAACCAATGTTTATTCCATATGCTTTACCCAAAATGTCTCCCATGAAACCTGTTGATGCTAATACAGAAAAATTAGATAAAATAAATGAAATGCTTGCAAAACTTTCTCTTGATAATAATAAGCCATCATCCTCTAGACCTCCCTCTTCTAAATTGCAAACAATAAATCAATCACATTCTTCGCTATCCAATAACTCCTCAGACGATGAATCTATTGAAACACAATTTGTCACAACCCAAGACATTAATAAACTTGAACGTCAATTTCAAGAAGAATTAAATATTAATAAAATACATCATCCTAAACAAAATAAATATTATCATCAACGAAATTATTATCCAAGACCTACTCCTCCTGATTTACAATATGAAGAAAGACATTTAACTAGCACTTCTGCTTTTTCTGTTGATAATTTGTATGAATGGAATATTGATGGAATAGCTGAATATGAAATCCTTAATATTATGAATGAAATGGCTATGTATGCTAATGTATTACGTAATAGTCATAGAACTGAACAAGAAGCCGCTAACTGTTTAATTTCTGGTTTCACGGGTCAATTAAAAATTGGTGGGATAAATATTTAACTGAAGAAGCCCGAACTAATATTACAAATGCTGTTAAAAGAGACGCCACTAATAATATTATTTATGAAAATAACCAAACTATTCCTGATGCTGTAAATACTTTACTTTATACCATTACTCGTAATTTTATTGGTTCTCTTGATGTTTATCGCGAAAGAGCTTCTGATTTCCTTTTAAATTTAAAATGCCCTACTATGGCTGATTTTCGTTGGTATAAAGATGTATTTTTATCTAAAGTTTTATTACGAACTGATTGTAATCAGGCCTATTGGAAAGAAAAACTTATTGCGGGTTTACCTTATTATTTTGCTCAAAAAGTTCGTATTAATTTAGCAAATGAAGAAGGTGTTATTTTATATGATTCTTACACTTATGGTGAAATAATAAGTATTATTAACCGTACTGGTTTACTCATTTGTAATGATATTAAGTTAAAGAAAACAATCGAATTTGAACGTAAACATACTCATCGTGAATTAGGTCATTTCTGTGAACAATATGGTTATTCTAATCCAATTGCTCCTTCTAAACGCAAAAAACAATCGAAACCTTTCAGAACTAAAAAGCCCAAATATTATAAGTCTAATAAATGGTTTAATATATCAAAATCCAAATATCCTTCTAAACCTAAACCCTCTAAGCCTTATAAAAAATTTAAAAAACAAAAAGATAGAAAAAATGTGGTCTGTTGGAAATGTGGTAAGACTGGCCACTTTGCTAATAAATGTTATATATATATATATATATATGCACATGAAACAATTATATAGCTAGCTCTTCATTAATAATTTGTATGTCCGGAGAAGTTGAGATTTAAGTACTACCAGATAGGCCTATCAATAATCAACACCTTCTCGATCTATTCGATATCACCAAGAAACAAACTTCCCTAATCAATACCCATTAGCCTCTTTGTGCTGTGATTTTTCATGAGCTGTCCTCCTAAAATCAAGTAACAAAACAAAACATTTTCTTCTTTGTATCCAGATAAATAAAATAAAATAAATAACAATTAATGGTGATGAGATTACGCATGATCACGTGAGATTGACAGTGACATTAATGTTTTCAATCAGTCCCTTGGTAATATATTTGAAGTCAGATCAAGATTATTTGTATTTTTTTTTGCCTGTGATATAATTATTTTGGAAAAAAATAGACATTTCATTGTAAAATTTATACTGTCCGAAAACATGCAATTCGGATAAAAATTACTCCAATTAAAATAATAATGTAGTAGTGGAATCTGCATATGGTAGTGAGAGAACACGTGTCCATACTCAATGTGTGATTGAGTAGGAAAGAAAAAGCAAAAAACAATATGTGAGTCTAAATAACAACCCAAGAGGGGGGGTGAATTGGGTTGTTCAAAAACTTTTGAATTCTTTTGCAAACAAACCCAAAACGTTCAGATCTATTTCTAGGAAAACTAGAGACTGGATATAAGCAGACAATGATATTAACAATAAAGGATAAGCAAGTTCAATCAAGCAATATCAGCATAAATGAAAGATGAGAGTTAGGAAGATGACACCAGTATTTTTAGGTGGTTCGGCCAAACACGTGCCTACGTCCACCCCCAAGGCAATTGACTTCCTTGGGCTTCCTCCACTATTCTTCAAATAGCGAATACACCTTAGCTTCCCGGGTGCTAAGGAACCTTTACAAAGCGTTTTGCGAGCTCACGCTTCAACTCTCACAAATCCTCATAACCTAGAGGATTTCTTCTACTCTCACAAGTAGGACCAAGTGTTTTCCGAGCTCACACTTTAACTCTCTTACAAATCCTCACAACCTAGAGGACTTCTTCTACTCTCACAAGTAGGACCAAGTGTTTGCCCAACACTCAGATGTTTTACAATAGATGGGTACAATGGAGGATGACTCTCTAAGCCAAATCAACAAATGAATAGCTCAAGATATGGAACGGCTCTCTAAGCTAAATCTACAAATGGGTAGCTCAAGAAATGATAGGGCTCTCTAAGCCAAATCTACAAATGTAAGAACCTGAGATTTACTGGAAGAATGAGTTTTTCAAGGAAGGCTTATGGATGTGCAAGATTGAATGCAAGCCTTCTAGATTGGAAGAGCTTCTCTCTTCTTCTTCTTCTTCTTTGAGCTTTGTCTCTCAAGAAATTAGGGCAAGAATGATTTTCGTGTGTAGCTCTTGTTTTCTCTTTCAATCTTGTTCTATTTATAGTCTCTAGGGCACCAAGGGCTTTCTTGTCATGTTTTGGAGCCGTTGGAGGGCATTTAGAGCCGTTGGAGACATTTTTAGAATGAGTGACGTCGCTCCAGATCTGAGAAATCGAAGCATGTGTCGACACCTTCCATGTATGTGTCGACACCTAGGAGCTTTGCCTGGAAACTCACTTTTTCGGGTGTATGACCAATGTGTCGACACTATGGTCCTATGTGTCGACACATACAACACTTAGTCTGAAAAATGTGTTCTTTGACAGTAACAAGCATTCCGAAAACACCAATTTCGCGGTTACTGTTCATGCATGAGAAACACTATTCCCGAGCTCCAAATCTGATCTTCACCGTTCAGATTATAGCACCTTGTGTCGTGAACGTCCTCTCCAAATTTCAGCTCGATCGGACGACAAACAAAGCGGGATCTTGCCATTGTTCAATGTGTCGACACTATGTCTTCTATGTGTCGACTCATAGTTTTGTGCATTCTGGAGTATGACCAATGTGTCGACACCATGGTCCTATGTGTCGACACCATCAACACTTAAACTGAAAAATGGTTTCCCTTGACACCATCAAGCATTCCAAAAACACCTACAATGTAAAGATTGACCAATAAGCTTGTGTAGAGGTGTTCAATTATATCTAAGGCCAATTTAAGCTTAGAGAACTCTTGATATCATTTTCTTAAAAAGATTTTCCAATGTAGAATCTAAAGGTCTCAAACTAGTTGAAAAAGTTTGTTATCATCAAAATCAAAAATAGATTGTTTATAAAACAACCTTGGGCTAACAATCTCCCCCTTTTTTATGATGACAAACCTAACTAATAATAAACTGTTGATACCAAAATGAAAAGCTCCCCCTGAGATTAGTTTGGAGTTTTTCAAGAGTTTTTAGCAAAAAGAACTTTAAGATTCTACGAAAATTTTGCAAGAGTTCCCTTTGTAAACAGAGGTTTTCCAAATTTTCAAAGCCTGTAAAAACACTTCTATAACATCCTCCAAACTCCCCCAAACTTCATCATTCAATTTCAGATCACAAGACTTCATATAGAGGAGAGTTTCAAGAAGATTACCTGAAGCACGTCTCAAATATCCACAATTAAGAGCAAAGAGATAAGCACTTTGTAGAACCCTTAAAATCACCATTAGATAAACAATAGATGCGAGCATAATCAAATAATCTAATGGAGACATATAAATTATAGAGATATGCATAGATAAGGCAAGTCAAGTGATCATCCAACATCAAAATGGAATGTACTCAGTAAGAGCTAGAGAGTCAACATAATCACTTAAAACTTCTCCAAACTTTTCTTCCTTCTAACTTCTCCCCCTTTGGCATCATCAAAAATAGGCTAAGGGGAGGTCAAAGGCAGCTGGCTAGGTAGGTGGAGTCTTTGAAGTGGAGGTGGAAGGTTTGGATGTCTTGATAACAAGAGGAGGATACTCAATCTCAAACTTCTTCAGCCAGCCCATCCAAGTCGTGGAGAACCAATATGTCCCTTCCATTTCATGAGGCCGAAGATTTCTATCAGCTGTCATATGTACCGTTGTTGCCTTTACAACATCCTCAGCAGATGATTTCACTTCATCCACAGTGCTTTGAATCACATCACTTAGCAGCAAAGAGCTTCTTGATGTCATCAAAGCTCATCTTCATGTCGATGGCCAAATTCTCCAACTGTTGACCAACTTCTTTTATTTTTCCTTTGTGTTCCCAAATGAAGCTTTAAAAGATCCCAAGTGAGGTTCATGAGAACTAGGAGCAGAAAATACGGAAGATGATCCAATGTGCAGTGGGGGGAAAGGAAATAGGTGTTTGCGTACCCAAAGAAGTCGTATTTCCCTTGAGAGTCCTTTCAATTTCAGTTTTTTCCTCAAAACTGAACCTCTTTCATTTTCTTTCTAAGGTATCACCACACATTTCTTTATCCATTCTCCATCCTTGTTTTGCATAAAATCTCAATACCCAAAGGGTTTTCTTGTTGTATTACATGGAGTGTTTGGATTTTTCTCTAACTTCCCCAGTCATATCAATCTCAAAGATCTGAAATATATTCATGAAAAGCATCCCCTATACATCTCCAAGAATATGATGTATTTGAATTTTCCAGTTCTTGGTAAGATAATGTTACAAAGCATATGATGCAATAATTATCTATGAACAGTCAATCCACTGGCAGTAGGTTTAATAACCTCATTAAGGGTTGAGTTATCCAACACAACCCTAAATATCAAGTGGTTCTACCTCTGATAACCCCATCCATCTGTAAGCATCAAAGAATTTCTTTTTCCATCATTAGGAGCAGAAATCAGGGAGTTTAATGAAGCAACTGATATGACTAATATCTCCCCATTTTCACAACTATTGACATCTCTTTAAAATCAAAACCATTCTCAGTTAACCATTGAAAATCAGCCCCACAACCAGCAATTACTATCATATTCCGAAAATCTTGCACAAAATGATTATTGCAAGGCCCTGACCTGCAAGTGTAGGCCTTTGGAGTAGGAGCAGGTTCCTCAATGATTTTCCCTTTCTTCTGAGCCGTAGAATTGACAAATACGGGTGATTGGCGAGCGGAATGTTTAGGGCGGCTGGAAGACATTTCAGCAGAGGCATTGTGAGGAGTTTGAAGGTTTTCAGCAGTGGATTTTTCGAAGAGGGCTGTGGGCAAGAGATGATTTTGAAAGAGAGGAGTTCATGCCGTTTGGGAGAGAAAAGAGGGTCTGTGAGATGGAGGAGAAATAAAGTGCTGACCCCTTTTGCCCTAAAGAGTATATATATATGATATGCATGTCCATCATTTTAAAAAACATTGTAATCATTATAAGTGTTGACACATTGTTTTACCAAGTGTTGACATATGTCATGTAAAAAGAATGCATACAATATTTTAACAAGGAACAAATATGATTTTAGAGCTAAATGCATAGAGAGCAATTTAAACAAAGATCAAAATATATCCAATGCAATCAACAACACAATTAATATTACAAAACACGCACAAATCACCAATTTAATCCAAAAGTAATCTCATTCCAATAAGATATCTGAAAATTCTTTTAACCACGAGTAAATGAGATTTCATAGGTCAATATTGGAAATTAGCACACATGCATATGCAAGGCATTGTATTAGGTATACTTACAGTGAGGTAAAGGAAAGATCCAATCATACCTCGATATCTTGTGTGTTCAACGTCTTTACCTTTTTGATCATTTTCCTTTTCCATTCTTGAGATGCTTGCTTCAAGCCATATAGTGCTTTTGTGAGCTTGAACACATGGTGTGGTAGCTTTTCATCTACAAGTCTAGGAGCTTGTTCTACACACACTTCCTCATAAATAATCATTAAGAGATGCATATTTCACAACTAATTGAAATAATTTGAAATGCAAAGGCAAGCAATATGTGAATAGATTATAATCTAGCCATAGGAGCAAAAGATTCATCAAAATCAATTGCATCTTCTAGATTGTAACCTTGGGCTACTAATATTGCCTTGTTCCATATCACTTCCCCAGATACATCCATTTTGTTTTGAAAATCTCATTGAGTACTAATAACTGGATGTTCTTGGAGTCTAGGAACTAGATGTCATACCATATTTTTCTAAAACTTGTTTTACTTCATCATTCATGGCATGAATCCAACTTTTATCAATTTTTGCCTCAGAAATATGCTTTGGCTCAATTTGAGAAAGTAAGGCAGAATTACTAGCTAGATTATAGGAAGAGTGAGTTCTTACACCTTTCTCCACATTACCAATGGATTGATCAATATGATGATTTCTGAAAGACTTCCAGGCCTTTGGTAGATCTTTGTTACTTCGAGGTGTTTCGTTTTCAAGATCTTTTACATCTTGCGCTTGTGGATGAGAACCTTTATTTTCTTCGCTTGCAGCTAGTTTCTCAACATATTTTTCAAGACCTACAACTTCATTCTAATCTTTTCTCATAGAAATGCTAGATTCATTAAATACCACATGAAAAGATTCTTCAACAACTAGGGTATGTTTATTGAAAACAAGATAGATTATACTATAAGTTGAATAGCCAAGAAGGATACCTTTCATCTGCATTTGCCTCGAACTTACCCAAACTATCCAATGCTATCAACATGAGTATCTTTCCTTTGTAATTATTACCAAAAAGTAACTGAACCCTTTCCCTTGAGACAAAGAGAGTTAAACCAACTCTTGTCTCCGGTCATGTGCTTGGAGCATTCACATTGGACTTCAAGCACATTTGCAAAATCAATCAACTCTTGGTTTTTGGTACCCAAATCTTTTTGGGTCCTTTGGTGTTAGAAATAAATTCATTCACCTTGTCTTTTTGAATCCACACAAATTTGATGCCATGAGTGGATTTCTTTCTTGCTGGACAAGTGTGTGAAATGTGTCCATTCTTTCCACAAAATTTGCACAAAGCAAATGATGGAGATGATTTTGTGATCATATAAGAGTAGGATTTTTGATCATTTAAAAAATCATATCCAATGCCACTTTTATTAAAACAACATCTTTGAGAGCCAAGTAAAATATTAAGGTTTCTTTTTCCTTGAGTGAATTTTGCAAGATCTTTAGTGAGAGAGTCAACTTTCCTTTTTAAATCATTGTTTTCAGATTTCAAATCATTTGACTCTTCTTGCAAGACATTTTCATTTTCTTTTGTGATTCTTGCAAGATTCTCTCCAAGAGAAACAACTTGAATTTTCAAAGAATCGTTTTCTTTTGCAATACTTTCAAGATTCTTTTTGAGAAAACAATATTTTGAAAAAATTCTTTTCAACTCAACATGTTGTTCATCAAAAGCATCTTGTAGTTCCTCAAAAGTAAAAGAGTCAAATGAAGAGTTTTGTACCTCATCTTCATTATCCTTTGTCATAAAGCAAAGATTTGTAACTTCTTCATCGCTCTCACTACTACTTTCATCGGATTCTCCCCATGCAGCCAAGAATGCTTTCTTTTTGTATTTGAAATCCTTGGACTTCTTGTGGAGGAAATTTTTGAATTTTTTAGTGAATAAAGTCATTTCCTCATCATTCTCAGAGGATTCATCCTCACTAGAGTATGTGGCCTTTAGGGCTACACCCCTTTTTCCTTTGCCTTCATCTTCGTCTCTCTTAACTTGATTCATCTCATGGGTCATAAGAGATCCCATGAGCTCGTCCAATGAGAGCTTCGTCAAATCCTTAGATTCTTGAATTGCAGTGACCTTGGGTTCCCAAGCTTTAGGAAGACACCTGAGAATCTTTCTTACCATTTCATCATTAGTGTACTCTTTACCAAGAGATTTAAGCCCATTTATGATATCAGTAAAACGTGTAAACATAGACGATATAGATTCATCAGATCTCATCTTAAAAAGCTCATAGCTTTGAACAAGCATACTAATCTTATTTTCTTTAACTTGATTTGTACCTTCATGAGTTACTTGAAGTTTGTCCCAAATTTGTTTCGCGGTATCACAACCGGAAACACGATTAAATTCATTTGAATCAAGTGCACAATATAACACATTCATAGCTTTAGCATTTAAAGACATAAGTCTAAGATCAACATTATTCCATTCATTTTCATCTTTCAACTCTCCATTCTTATCTCTAGGAAAAGTAGGACCATTTGAGATAACTCTCCATAGTTCATAGTCCACGGCTTGGATGTAAATCCTCATCCTAGCCTTCCAATAATTATAACAAGTTCCATTGAATAAGGGAGGTCTATTTGTGGATTGACCTTCAGCTAAGGAAGTGCTAACAAGGGTTGTCATAGATAGAGATATTAAACCTCAGCTCCGATACCAATTGTGAGTCTAAATAACAACCCAAGAGGGGGGGTGAATTGGGTTGTTCAAAAACTTTTGAATTCTTTTGCAAACAAACCCAAAACGTTCAGATCTATTTCTAGGAAAACTAGAGACTGGATATAAGCAGACAATGATATTAACAATAAAGGATAAGCAAGTTCAATCAAGCAATATCAGCATAAATGAAAGATGAGAGTTAGGAAGATGACACCAGTATTTTTAGGTGGTTCGGCCAAACACGTGCCTACGTCCACCCCCAAGGCAATTGACTTCCTTGGGCTTCCTCCACTATTCTTCAAATAGCGAATACACCTTAGCTTCCCGGGTGCTAAGGAACCTTTACAAAGCGTTTTGCGAGCTCACGCTTCAACTCTCACAAATCCTCATAACCTAGAGGATTTCTTCTACTCTCACAAGTAGGACCAAGTGTTTTCCGAGCTCACACTTTAACTCTCTTACAAATCCTCACAACCTAGAGGACTTCTTCTACTCTCACAAGTAGGACCAAGTGTTTGCCCAACACTCAGATGTTTTACAATAGATGGGTACAATGGAGGATGACTCTCTAAGCCAAATCAACAAATGAATAGCTCAAGATATGGAACGACTCTCTAAGCTAAATCTACAAATGGGTAGCTCAAGAAATGATAGGGCTCTCTAAGCCAAATCTACAAATGTAAGAACCTGAGATTTACTGGAAGAATGAGTTTTTCAAGGAAGGCTTATGGATGTGCAAGATTGAATGCAAGCCTTCTAGATTGGAAGAGCTTCTCTCTTCTTCTTCTTCTTCTTTGAGCTTTGTCTCTCAAGAAATTAGGGCAAGAATGATTTTCGTGTGTAGCTCTTGTTTTCTCTTTCAATCTTGTTCTATTTATAGTCTCTAGGGCACCAAGGGCTTTCTTGTCATGTTTTGGAGCCGTTGGAGGGCATTTAGAGCCGTTGGAGACATTTTTAGAATGAGTGACGTCGCTCCAGATCTGAGAAATCGAAGCATGTGTCGACACCTTCCATGTATGTGTCGACACCTAGGAGCTTTGCCTGGAAACTCACTTTTTCGGGTGTATGACCAATGTGTCGACACTATGGTCCTATGTGTCGACACATACAACACTTAGTCTGAAAAATGTGTTCTTTGACAGTAACAAGCATTCCGAAAACACCAATTTCGCGGTTACTGTTCATGCATGAGAAACACTATTCCCGAGCTCCAAATCTGATCTTCACCGTTCAGATTATAGCACCTTGTGTCGTGAACGTCCTCTCCAAATTTCAGCTCGATCGGACGACAAACAAAGCGGGATCTTGCCATTGTTCAATGTGTCGACACTATGTCTTCTATGTGTCGACTCATAGTTTTGTGCATTCTGGAGTATGACCAATGTGTCGACACCATGGTCCTATGTGTCGACACCATCAACACTTAAACTGAAAAATGATTTCCCTTGACACCATCAAGCATTCCAAAAACACCTACAATGTAAAGATTGACCAATAAGCTTGTGTAGAGGTGTTCAATTATATCTAAGGCCAATTTAAGCTTAGAGAACTCTTGATATCATTTTCTTAAAAAGATTTTCCAATGTAGAATCTAAAGGTCTCAAACTAGTTGAAAAAGTTTGTTATCATCAAAATCAAAAATAGATTGTTTATAAAACAACCTTGGGCTAACACAATAGGTACCGATATATTTTATGCGAGTAAAATGAGATGATTTGAAATACGTGGATGTATGCTTACAAAAAAAAAACAATAAGTAGTGGATGTAGGGCTGCACAATGCCACCGGAAAATTTCGGTGGCACCAGCACCAGGTTTTCGGTACTCGGCCTAACCGGTGTCGGTGTAGATTTAGTTTTTTAAAAAAACCGGCGGTTATAAATCGGGATTTGTTTTTTTTAGTTTTTTTAGTTTAGTTTCTACTCAATAGTTTAAACTTTAATTTCACCCCAAGACATAGTATTCTAGAAGCATGACAATGTTTACTCAATAGTTTAGTTTCATCTAAATATTTGAGATTTGTTGTTGGTTTTGTCTAATCAAATACTTACATTCAAGTTACCAAGAAGCTTGCTACATGAATGAACTAGTTATTTAGAATGTTGGTAGAAAAAATTACAAATATATTGTATTTAGAAAGGTATATATTAGGGATATCCATCAAACTGGCCGGACCGGCCAACCTGGACCGAAACCGGTATACTCCGGTTCGGTTCCGGGTAACCCATATGGAAAACCAGAACTAGACCGGAGTATACCACTCCAAACTGGCCCAAACCGGTAATCGACCAAAATGGCATGGCCCAAATCCAAAACCGGCCCAAAATGTCATGGCTCAAACCGACCCAAACCGGACCGATAGAATGACCGGTCCGGTATACACACTCTACACAATGACCGGTTTGGCCGGCCGGACCGGACCGAACCAGACCAGACCGGTCAATGGACAGTCCTAGTATATATAAAGGCATTAGAATCATAATTAAAGAGTTTAATGCAAAAATTTGGTAAATACATCGCATAATATAAGTCAAGAGGTCGAAATTCTACTACGAAAAATTGACAAATCATTGTATGAGTTTAAGAGTTTTTATGAAATTTTAACTAATTTTCTAAATTTATAATTTATAAAATTGACAAATCACTATTAAATTTATATCTTGCTTGCAAAATCAGTCACTCAATTACATTTTAGTTCAAATTTCTAATACATTTTTGTTCAAAAATTCAGACAGAGTCATCACGTTTGACTAGCGTTTGACAAGCGCTCGAACGTCTTTTGAAAAAATTCAGACAGATTCATCACGTTTGACAAGCGTTTGACAAACGCTCGAATGCTCAGTTAAAATTTCAGACAGATACATAAGCGTTTGACGAGCGTTTGACAAGCGCTCAAACGCCTTCAAAATGGACCAAAAGAAAAAAGAAAAAATACATTGGGCCAAGTGCGTAAAATGCTAAAAAATGACTCAATATAAATGTAGGATAACCGAAAACCGCCACCGCTAAGGGCCGGTTTTTGCCCTTAACGATGTAGGTGACAATTTTTTCAAAACCGGCACCTACACTGGGGTTGTGCAGCCCTAAGTGGATGTAAAACCTTGAAATAGGAACGGGACGTTTCTCAGTAAACTGTGAAGTCCCAACTACTAGCTTTTATCATCCTACTTTAATGTATCGGCTTTATTTTCCAGCCAGTCTGGATCTGGTTGCATTTTAATTTCACATGCTTTTGAACTTTGTTACCAAAACTACATGATACCATAATCTCCACCATTTTTTTGGTGGTCCATGAACACCTTAAGTCGCCCAAATTAATTACTATATATGTACAAAATACCACTATTGGCGTGTAACCCAAACAAATAATGATTCATAAGAAAACAAACAAGATCCAGAAAACCATTTATAATGTTTAGGTAACATAGCAACTGGGAATCTTTTCTTGATCATTATATATATATATATATAGGATATTGCCTCTCATTTTCGGTGCATTAATTATATTACATGCAGCATTACCACCCAAAAACCTGTTTCCTGAAAAGTCGTAATATTTCACGTTTGTCTTTCATTTTCTTGCCACTTAATTGAGCACAACAGGCCAAAATCAATTGGGTTTAATGCTTAATCAATTACCAGCGCAAGAAAAAATAAAAATATCTGACGGCGACGCGACCACTGATCCTTTTCCTCATTCCGCCGTCGTCAATATACCCTAAGTTCAGATCAGCTACAGCCTACAAGGAAACTCCAAAATGAAATTATCGGGTGTTAAAAAGAAAGTACAGCAAAAACAAAAAAAAAACGCATCATTCCTTTTGCTTTTGCTTGAAACGTATATGGATATTGCTTCTAATTGTAGTGGATTATGGCCCATGACCATCCAGTACCAGTAATGGACATTTCTTCATAATACACATTCGAAACATTCGAAACGGCCCAACTGCTGCCAATGTTTATGGGCCTCGGCCTGTCAAGGGAGACGACATCGGCTAAGGACCAAAACAAATGCTGATGTTATATGCTGTCAGTCTGTTAAATGAGATGACCTTTTGTGTCCTTCAAGGGAAACCAAACAATTCTCCGTTTTTAAGAATATATCTTTTAGGGTCAGGTACCCTCTCTCTCAAAAGTAATTCTGTCTGACAGCACGTTGCAGAAGATTAAGGTCAGGATTTTAGACGGTGATGGTATGATTTTAGCAAAAGGATGCCGTGTTATGCAAAGCAGCTTAGCATAAGATGCCACACCCACTTGTACCATCTCAGATTCTGAAGCATACATAGCACTCGTACCTACCTAGCAAGCCAGCTTCGTCCGCGAAGAATGTATTACACTACTAATTACATTTTTCCTCTATTTTTTTTTTTGCTTTTCTTTTGGTTTTTAGGTTTATGGAGGGCACTGCTAGTAAATAAACTTCTGTTGACCCTATCCTTGTATCCAAGCATCATTTGATTCGCGACCACATAAAAGAAGCATATCCGAGCATCATTCTGTCTTTTGGTAAATGGTGTTCCCCACAAGGCAAGTATATGACTAATCCCGTCATGGCATATTCTTCACGCACATTACAACAAAAGCACAAGGACTGAAGGAAGGCGTGTGAAGCCTAGACTACATTGTTCCAGTCTTGCCCACCCCTCAAGTTAAGTGTGACAGCACGATCTCACCTTTAGACCTTCTTCTGTAAAGGCTACGTAAGATACCATTTACAACATTAAACAGTTCGAAACAACCGCACCCAGAAAGGAAAAAAAAAACACCAGAACAGCAAACATGGAAATTGCCTGCCGGACAGACAACTCTTTGAAATATAGAAGATGACATAAACAAGCACGCCCCACTCCTCTGTATTCTTTTTTTTTTCCAATTTATTTTCCGGATCATGTGTTCCTTCCAGCCATTTAAAAAAAGACAATCGCAAGTCGAAACTTCGAAAAGTGAAAGAAATTATGAACGAAAATAACGCAAGAAGTGGGTGACGGAACCACAAAGCAGAGTCTAGAAGTCGTCTCCGTCGTACCCTGCATCATCATCTTCAAACCTCTCGTCCTCCAAACGGTCCTCAACTTTGTCCGCCGCGTCGTCCGCGATCTTGTCCTCCACGTACTCAGCCCCCTCCGCAATTGCCAGTCCACCCAGCACACCTGCCACCGCCCCCACAGCCAATCCCGTCCCCATCCCAAACTTGCTCTTCTTTTGCTCCTCCACGTGTCCGTACTCCCCGCCATACGGTGCCTGCCCGTAACTTGGCTGACCGTAAGGAGCTGGAGCTGGTGCACCGTAAGGAGCTGGCGCTGGTGCGTTGTACCCACCGTAGGGGTAACCGGTCGGTGGGGGAGCTGAATAGTAAGGATCTTGTGGTGGTGCGGCATATGGGTTGCCGTAGGGTGGCGGAGCAGAGTAGTCTAGGGACCTGGAACCAGATGGTGGTGGGACCCCGTAAGATGGAGCATAGTAGGGGTCGGGCGCACGGTAGCGTGGCTGTCTGATCTCCACCTTAACGTCAACCTTGCCGTGGGGTCTACCGGAGGGTCTTTTGAGCATCAGGCTCCGTTGGGCGCGCTCGCCGAAACCCACATCGTCGAGGACCTCCGTAAGCTTGAGCCTAGCGGAGCCGACGAGCGGCTTGGACACGTCTTCCTCGGCGTGGCCGGCGTGGACGATGTCGATGTAGAGAGTGGAGTACTCCTCGATGGAGCCCGGGACGGGGATGACAAGAGTCTCGTCCCAGTGGGGGCAGGTGTCGCCCTGGTCGTCGATCCTAGTGGAGGACCTCTTGTTGGGGTCCACCCAGACGACGGCGTAAGGCCTGAGGGGGCCGTGGCGCCAGTTCACGTTCTTGAGGTCCCTGGCGGATAAGACCTTGACCTCTACTTCTAAGCGAGATGACATTTTGGATTTTTTTTTTTTTTTTTTGGGTGACCGGATCTGAAACTGGTTTGAGTCGTAATGCTGCGTCTCTAAGTGAGTACCGGAATTTATAGGTCCCAAAAGAGAAAGTGGAGTTTCCGTTTGCCCTTGGTTTATGCGTTTATTACAATATTAACCGAAGTTTGGATAAGGTTATTGGGAGTAGTGATTGCGAATGCGTAACCACTAAGAATGAGGCTGGGCAGTTTAAATGCTTTCCGTGTTCTCTGCGTGTGAAAAATTTCAAAAGTTTATATCAGTGGTTAAAGTTTTAGCGTAGGTAATAATACGATCTTTTCAAAGTTTTAAATTTAAATCTTATTCTTGCTATTAATCTTTTGAGATTACAAAGTGATTAATCTAATAATTATTTAGTTTATGTAGGAAAAAAAGATTACACAAATTTTAGAGTTAATTGAAGAACGTCTTAAACTGGCTCACATACCTAATTTAAAAAAAAAAATTGCGTGATGAAGCCACCGGGTCTATTTGTGGGGGGAATGCTTATTCAATGGAAGGCAGGATGTCCAATGGCCACATAAGAATGAATCTGAGGGCATATTAGGACATTAGGTTACCACTTTTTTTTAAGATTTATATCCTACTTTTATATTTACTATATAATATCACAAAATACATGTATTCTAATATAATATTTTATTATAATTTTTACAAACATCAATTTATTTTAATAATTACTACATATATTTCAATACAATTTTAAAATTATCTAAATATTTACGATTTTATGATAATCCCGTAAATTTCTTTCGGGCCAGTCACGTTAATGTACAGTTCTTTCTCTCTTATTTTATTACCAGTATGTACTTCTGGAGGCTATTCGGTATACAAAAATTTTCAGAATTTTTTTGATATCTCAGAATACAAAATATTCTACAATCAAACATCATTCTTAACACTACATAAAAATAACTAAAACGTGCATACCAATAAAATTAACACCACCTAAAAATTCTCAAAACACAACAAATTCTCAAAATACACACAAATCGAACAGCCTCTGCCTCTGCTTTTTCTCGGCGACAACTTTGTACTACTTACTCACTTTCCCATGAGCCAACCGGGTCTGGTTGTTTCGAGGACTTCTTGTTGAGGTCCACCCAGACGACAGCGAAGGGCCTGAGGGGGCCGTGGCGCCAGTTCACGTTTTTGAGGTCCCTGGCGGATAAGACCTTGCCCTCTACTTCGATATGACATTTTGGTATTTTTTTAGGTGACCGGATCTGAAACTGGTTGAGTCTTAATGCTGCGTCTCGGGCACCGGAATTTGGGGTGCGTTTGTGTACCAAAATTTTACCCTCTAAAATTTTAACACAATTAAATATTACAATATAATTTCTCTCTCTCCATCAAATCATTACTATTTACTACAAAAAATATAAAAAATTACCTCTCTTCACTTTTTCACTGAACCCAATACCTAAAATTTTAACAACACTGAAATTTTACAACACAAACACAACTTTGGTATGTGTTGTGGTTTTGAAAACATTTTTCAGTCTAATGATTAAGAAAAAAATTCGAGATATATTTTTTTAAGTATTTATTCGGGTAGTATGGTCATATAAATAATGTTTATAAAGAGAAAGTTTTTAAAATTTATTTTTAGGAATGTGAGAGTGAAAATGTATGTTTGGATGAAGATTTTTGTGAGGAGTTTTTATGAGTTTTTGTAATTTTTTTATTTTAAAGTTTTTTTTAGCAGAAGTTAAGGCAATGATTAAATAAAAAATTTTGGAATATTTGTGGGTGAAAAAATTATGTTTAGATTGGAAAATATTTTTAAAATAAATAATAAATAATAAAAAACATTAACCAACATGGCCAATAGGTCCCAAATCATGTCTGCACCGCCACGTGTCATTAAAAAACATTACCAGAATCTACCATATCCACCTACTTCCTCACGTAAATATTACAGGATGAGATTATTTGAAATTATAAGTTTTTATCTTTTAAATGGTGAGATCCTGTCGTTTAATGCTTATTAGGTTCGGCAGTTTAATGCTTTTCATTTATGTGATTTTGAATGAATGACATGTGGCGGTGCAGACTTCGTTACGAGTAGTAAATGCGTGATTGGATAACTCTGACGGGTTGTCTCCGTGATTAAAGTTTGGATTTTATTGTTATGTTTCCTTTAATTTTTTAATTTCAAAATTTTATATGTGTTAATATTACTTATTGAGATACGCGTAAACCAATTCTGTAATCTAATTAAAAGAAACTTGCGTGATTAGATGCGTTGAAGAAGCCACCGGGTCTATTTGTGGGGGAAATGCTAATCCGAGGAAGGCAGGATGTACAATGGAGCCTGAGCCACATAAGAATGAATCCTAGGTTGTTTTGTTTCGGGGCAGTCACGTTCGGTACCTACTACAACTACTACTTCTTTTTTTAGAAAACAAAAGAAAGAGAGAAACTCGGCGACAACTCTGTACTACTTCCTCACTTTCCCATGCGACAAACTAAAATATATATACCCGAACATTTTGGACTACTTTTAAGACTTTTGTGTTAATTTCTTTTTTCAAATCTTAGTATTGGTGTTCTTTTTCTAAGTATTTGGTTATTTTCTAAATTTGTACCCTATTTAATATTTATGATTTAATTAATTTCTTATATAATTTCTTTTTTTAAATTTGTAATCTTTGAATTAAGATCACTATTTTTATTATAATCCATGTGTTTTAATTTTCTAATTGATTTTATTTTATTTCCTCTAATATTTTAGAGCAAGTTGGTTAAATTTTTAGAATATGGCCACATTGTGGCAATCGACCATGGGAGAAAAATTGCTTATATTTTAAAAAATTACTACTTGGTCATCTTTCCTTCTTGAGTAAACTCTTGCATGATCTTTATTATAATTCTTGATTTAAATTTCTTAGTAACCAATAATATTTTATCTTTCTCTTGATTAAATGAATTCTTCTTAATTCACTTTGTTTTATTGCTAAATAGGTTGATTTTGGACTCTAATATTGGGCTTCAAACTTGGGCTTAGAAGACTATAGGAAGGGGGCCGGATCTATGAGAGATTTTTCGGCTTGGAAGCTGACAAGAGCGAAGCCCATTAGAAAGAGAGAGTGGCCAGCCACCCTTGGGCAATGCACACCTAAATTGAGTGTAATCATGCCTATTATGGAGACAAAACTTTCCTTGTGATCCATGTGTCCAAATTCCTCTACCCCATGAATGTCTACCCAATGATTGACTTTCTTTAACTTGTTAACTTCACTTCATCATTGTCTCTCTTACAACCATAGCTTACCACTATTAGTCAGGTAATTATGAGATAGGATGAGACAAAATAGAATTGTTAGCTTAAAGGAGGGGTCGGCTCATTTTGCTTCACTTGCCCTGCAAAGGAGAGAGGAAGAGACCATGAGTAATAGAGGGGAAGAGGAAGAGGAAGAAGAAAAATAAGAAGAAGACGTAGAAAGAGGAAGAAAGCAGGAGAATAACAAAAGAAAAAGAAAAGGTAAGAAAAAGTGGTCACATTTTGGCATTCG
This sequence comes from Myrica gale, assembly GCA_963930655.1. Classification (NCBI taxonomy): domain Eukaryota; kingdom Viridiplantae; phylum Streptophyta; class Magnoliopsida; order Fagales; family Myricaceae; genus Myrica; species Myrica gale. Next base: position 27,197,359 of record OZ005606.1, on the reverse strand, counting down.
GTCATGGGAGAAAACCTCTCTGATGAGCCCTATTTTCTTCCTTGTTCTCTTTGACTTCTTTCCCTCACTAACTTGTGATTCCTTGCCTTAGGATTTTCTACAAACCAACAAGAGGAGTACTATTTAGGTAAGGGGTTAGTTTGCATGTTAATGGTGCTATTAGATTTTTAATGTTTCAGGTTAGTAACATGCTATACTAACCTGTGTGATTAGGTTGGTTGAGTGTTAGAAGATTTGGAAGAATTGAAGAAATTGTGAAGATTAGGTCTTTTTGGTAAAGGGTTAGTTTGCATGTTAATGATGCTATTAGCTTTTTAATGTTTCAAGTTAGTAACATGCTATACTATGATTTGGAACTTTCATTAGGATGATTATGTGTTAGAGGAGTGATTAGTTTGGTTAAGTGTTAGAAGATTTCGAAGAATTAAAGAAATTGTGAAGATTAGGTCTTTTTACCCCTTTGATGATTTTTATGATAATTTTTGTGTATTTATTTTGCATGGCACATTTTTTAGGTCCTGAAGAGGTATTAGAAGCATATATCATTGATTTGTGCAATGATTTATGAGGGAATTAAAAGATTTGCTTAACTAGGTTGAAACTAGTCTATTTTAGCTTAATTCTTAATAACAGTGTGTTTAAAGATTTTTCTTATATAGAAAAATATCTTGGATTGATGTGAAATTTTGAGTTTTGAAACTAGTTATTATTAGGAGTCTCCGGTTAAAATTGCGTATCATTTGGAACTAAGATGAATTAGTTATGAATTTTTCAAGTTTTATTCAAAAACCGAGTTTTGCCTAAAAACGGGTCTTTTCTATATCAATTCGAATTGGGCTTATTTTCTGACCCTTGTATTGTTTTATGGCCTTGATATCTTGTATTTTGGCTAAGCTTTGGGCTTGGATGGTGGAGCCCTTAGACACCTTGCATGTTAAGGCTTACTGAATATTTCTTATAACATATGTATAAGATTGCTTGCTGAGTTGGTTTGATTATTCGAAAGAGTTCTTGACATACTTTATGAGCTATGTCAGTGGTGATAAGCCTAAGCTTGAAGCCTTATAGGCCACATATTGGTCAAGAAAAATGGCTTAAGATGTCCATGTTGCACTTCATGATTTTATGATTCAATGTCATGCATACGTGATATGAAATGTGGAGCAATAATGAGAATGATGATGGCCTAGAGGCTTCAAAGTATCTCTGATAAAAAAAGGTCAAATGGGGCCAAAGAAAGGAGACATGGGCTCAAGGAAGAGGTTATGAAAGTTGAAAGCATGAAAAAGATGCATTATGCATGTTCCTTGATGATATTGCAAATGATCTTTGTTTGCCTTTAAGTTTCTTGAATAATCCATATATTATGTGCTCTATGATTTCCTTTTATGTTGATAGATTAAAATTGTTTTTAGCCTAAAGTTTCGAAAAACATAGATAAATCAAATGCATGAACACCTATCTAGGGCATTTAAGCAAACATAGGTGTTGCCCAAATCGACCCTAAGCCACAAGTTGCGTTATTGCATGAAACTTTTCAGAAAGCATTATTTTCTAATATTAGGGTCCTTGTACAAATTTCAGCCCAAAATGATGAAGGAAAAGGTCGAAAATGCCCATGGAGGTCTCTGAGGGCAGATTCAGCATTTTGCCTAATTCGTTAGGGGTAAAAGGGTCCAAAATGAGAAAATGATTACATGGTTGGATAGAGCACAAAAAAATGATGGGGGAGCCCAAAATTGAGCTTAAATCAAATTGAAATAACAGCTCAAATCACAAAGCCCGTTTAGGTGCGTAAATGGATTTTAGGCCCAATAACCCTAAAACAACACCAATCCAATAATACTTTGGGAATAGGCCCAACAGGGTCTAAGGAGGCCCAATAGGCCTTCAATGAGGTTTAATGTCTAAGATCTTGCTAGTTATTATCATAGTTGTTTTCAATTGTCAATGATTATTCTTTAAACGTGTTATGCTTCTTTTAAGTTCATTGCAAATGAGTGTGAATTGTTTGAGTGAAATGTTACATGTGTACTTTAATGCTTGGATATAAGATTGCATTCATAAGAGGGAAAACGAAACTGAGGAACCCCCAAGCCTGCGAGGTGAGTCCTGAAGAAAGAGTGACGGTATCGGGCACATGTTAGGAGAGTGCAACCCCCCACTGCAGGGAGTGAGTGAGCTCCTTTATGAACGCTTAGGCGTAAAGTTAAGGGTCCTGGTGCTGGAAGCACGAGACAGTCCCATTGAAGTGGAGGAGATGCACAACCTGACTCTGAGGGTGAACAGAGCAGACACTGAGAATACCTCAGGAAACCATTTGATGAGCAAATGCATTTCAATTACATTTGCATACATTCCTTATGTTACTTCCATGTCTTGTATATTTGAAATTATTATTGCATTGATACTTTACATTCTGAGGCATGTACTGTGATGTATGAGCATGTCTCCCTTTCCCGATCTTACCGAGTCAGTAGAGCTCACCTCTTTTTATGTTTGTTTGTGTTTGCATTTTATTGTTAAGCAGGATGTTGGATTGTTTCAAGGCTGAAGAGATTCTAGATGCAGAGTCTGTTTTGTAGCCCCTTTCATTGTTTCTTTTCTTTTCTTTTGATGGTAGTACTTCAAAACTGTTTTTGATCCTTTGAAATGTGGTTGTATAGGCTAGGTGAATTTTAGACAGCTAACATTTTTGGTATAACTTAGGACTATTCTTTTGCAATCCTCCCGAGTTACCCCTTTTGTACCAAACTGTGTTCATTTGAAACAAAAGTGAGTATTTCTCCATGTTGATTTCTTACTACAAGGTTTATTTATTTCTTTTTAATTACGCTTTAAATCTTTGTATGATACCAACTAGTTCTCAAGCTATTTCGTTAATGAGACTTTCCTAAATAAGTGCATATTATTACGATACGATACTTATTATCATTTTGCTATATTCCTTTTAGTCGTTAATCGAAATAAGATTATCTTAAGTGCAAATATACTGATTTTTAATATTTTGGGTTATTCCCCTTCCTTTGTTCAAGTTTCTAAACCAATTACGACTTTTCTTTTTATCAATAACCTTTTTAATCAAGTCTTCCGTCAAGTAAATTCGAGGGCATTTAAGCGATCATAATAATTTTTATCGTGCGGTAATCCCAGAATTTTATGCATGCAATTACTCTACGTGAGCCGAGGAGCTTTGTGAAAAGTAAAGTGTGTATGTTTAAAAGTTAAAAATATTGGAGTGTGTTTGTTTTGTTGGAAATTTTCATTCCCCAAATTATTGGGGAAACAAATATTATTGGCAGCCAAAATCATCACCCTTGACCCACGAGATTCAACGTTAAAAAATCCGGAAATTAAAATAGCTTCTGATCTGCAGCCGATCAACCCAATGAGCGGTATACATTATATTCCCCCAATAAATCATAAATGAAGGAAAATTTATTTGCAGGATGATAATGAATTAGCTGCAGAACGAATGCGCGTGCTATGATCTCCTTGATTAAAACATTACAACTTTAACTTGGGAGAGTTCCTTTTTATAAGATAGATAAATCTGTTCAAAAGGTCGATAAGATCCGAGGCCTAAATACAGTGGCAGAACCAGGATTAAAATTTATGGGTGTCGAATTTTAAAGGCGAAATGATAAAAAAAAATTTCCTTCGTAATGCAAAACATTGTCTTAGAGTTTTTTTTCTACGTCATTGTCTTAGAGTTATAATGTCGAAAATTAAAAACTAAAAGCATTAAAAATATTGGAATACATGTACCGTAATATATACTGCGACTGAGAGGTGACAATTGGATCCTACGAGTTTGCATCTTCTGAAAATGTTGCAAAATGACTTCGTTCTCAATAGTTTTAAAAACTTCTTCCTCGATGTACACTAACATGCAATCATTCATTCAGTTATATCTCATCCTATTACGCAAATCACTTTTGATTATCTGATTTAAATTAATTCTCTACTTAATTCTAAAACTTTAGAACAAATTACAGATGATTTTGATGGTTGAGGTCTTGATGCCATTAGGGGTTGTCTTTCTTACATTTTTTTTGTTACTACCACAACTGGGATCTGTCTTTCTTTTTCCTCTTTTTTCTTTTAACAAAAGGTTATTTGAGATGCATTTGTAATTTACTTTATCTAGGTTCTATGGATTTGAAATTGAAAGATATTCACATTCTTCAAAGCAACTTACACACACAAAACAACAATTGATGTCAAACCATGCTCTGAATAATAAAAATAAAATTTACAAGATAAACAAGATTTAGTAAAAGAGTTCCTTAGATAAACATAGCCCAAAAGTGATCAGAACTACATAGCCCAAAAGTGATCAGAACTTTGGTTTGACCTATACAAGAATCCTATACAAACACAACATTTTTCGAGGCCTCTAATAAAAATGAAGAAACAAATCAATATAGGGAGAAAAAAATGAAGTGATATTGATTGTGAAAAAATAGGAGCAAAGAGTAAATATTTTTTTACTAACATAAATTTAGCAAGATGGCAAGAAGTTACCCCTCGGTTGAAGAACTTGTAATCGATGTAAAACAAAAATTATAATAATTGTATATTTGACATAATTATTATGTAGCACTAGGAGTAAAATCAATGTATAGAAAATAATTAGATTCGATACCCATTAAGTCTATTTGGCATGGAATTAATGGGTATCGAACCTAGTTAATTTATAAAGAAAAGGGAAAAAAAAACCAAGTGTAAATTTTTTTTTTTTGGGGGTGCGATGGCTTGCTGCCGCCCCTGCCTAAATAACCCAAAATATGTTAAGTGTTGTTTGTTTTGTTCACATTTTGGCTGTTTCTGAAGTAATAGAAAGTCCCATTTGATATTTTTTTAAAAAAAAAACTCTTCCTTGTTTTTAGGATGCAGTGAAATGTTCAGTAAAGAAGATTAAAAGCATTAAAATGGATTAATTATCATATGATGTATGGATAGATGCAAAGTTTTGTGAGAAAAATTGTTTGATAAATGAGCTCTAATTTTGAGGGGTTTACCTGGATGGTGAGAGACTTAAAGGTGTGCTCCTCTTAAGGTCTCATATTCGAAATTTTTAGGTATAAATAATTATTTGAAGTCATTCTCACCTTAAATTCAAACCTATATTTTATGTGTGATTTGAGAGACTGTACCGATCTGAAATTTATTTGCCCGGTTGGGTGGAGCTCACTCCAATGACTACCGAATTAGGTTCCTCTTAATCACAAAAAAAAAAACATGAACGGCCTCTTTTTAGATTGTGGTATCGTCTAAGCATAACATACTTGCAAGTCAATTCTTGATACGTGAAATTCCCAATCGCCTAAGCAAAGGAGTTCAACTAATTGGACGAAGCATTGGAAAGACTACAATAGACTAAAACTGTTATTATGGAAAGTTACTTGGGAGATATTGCTGACTAAAGTAAAAGTGGCTGAAGAATTGGGTTTTGTGACATGGATGATGACCGATTGAAATGTGGGCTTTGTGGGGGAAAATTCTGAAACTTTGCTCCATCTACTTTTGTTATGTCCTTATATCAGAGCTATTTGGAGTGAATCGCGTTGGCAATTAAACAGTGTGGCTTTTGGAAATAGGACAGTAGCAGAATGGGTTCAAGTGATATTGCATCCTCACCAATCCAATGGGATACCGATAGAAGATCAACACTCATTCCAACTCTTTGCTCTTAATGCTATTGATTTGACATGGGCGGCTAGAAATCAGTTGGAGCATAATGGTAAATTTGTTAGTGTCCTGAAGTTATCAAGTAGGGTGCGACGCATCAGCATTGAACATGGATTTGCTTGGCACAATAACATCTCTCACTCTCGGGTAAAAAGATGGACTCCACCGCCAGAGGCATTTATCAAGATTAGCGTTGATGCTGCTATTCAGAATCATTTCGCGGTCATAGCTGCTATTGCGAGGGATTCTGAAGGTCACATCATAGGTACTAAGGTTCATTTGTTGGATTTTGTTACTCTGCTGGAGTGTGAGGTGGAGGCTGCAAAACTGAGTGTGAAGTTGGCACATGATCATGGCTTTCATAACGCGATTCTGGAGGGAGATTCTGAGACTGTTATAAAGGATATTAATAATTGGTCACATACTGTGGATTGGAGTATTGCTTGGTCTTTGAAGGAAATTTATGAAGATTGTTGTCGATTGCTTAGTTGGAAGGCAGTTTATGTCTCTACAGGTGCAAATGATTTAGTGTATCATCTTGTTCGTTGGGCCGCGTCTAAGTCTCACTGAGTACGCAATTCCCGTAGTTGTGAGCTTTTGTTTGATTTTTCTTAGGTGATGTTCAGCTGCTAGAATTTGGGCTCTCAGCCAAAAGAAATTTATTATTTGGGGCTGTTCTTGTTGAATCGAACATCTATTGTATTGTAGGCTCGTCTTTCTTTTTTTCTTAGCCATATTTCTATGGGTCAAATGTTTGTACAATAGAAGGCTGACTTTTCCTTTTTGATCTGTTAATGTCAACAAACCTTTCGTAGCAGTTTAATCAGACTGTTAAAACCTCTCTCTCCCCGGCCTGCTTTCCATGTGATTGTGTAGCCACAAGGCAGATATTCATGAAAAATAGGGGATGCGTGAGGATTACATATACATGAGTAATATATAGAGATTGTGGCGTTAGGAAATAAAAGCGAGGGAATCCTCTTAACCAACCACCAAAACAAAAGACCAGCCCACTCCAATTGCTCTTTTTTCTGGGGGCTATGTTTCCCCTTTACCCTCCAACTACAAGTTACAACTAGAGAAATGGCGAGAAATAATTGGAAAAAGAAAACAAGTCGGACAAATTCTTGGTTGAAATTTGCCTCATCGAACTCAAATGCATATCGTCCTTCATCTACTTGATACAGTTTTATTAAGATTTTTAGAATTCAAAATGGATAGAAAAAAGGCACATTTCTATATAAGAAGAAATAAATAAAAAATTGAGAAAAGCAAAAGAAGGTTTTTGTCGTGGATACTACACAAGAACGGACCCAACATAGAGTCATAGACATTAAAAAATAAAGGCTCGTTCAGGCCCAGCAACCACGTAATAGGAAGATGGGCATAATAATCCACATCACGTAAGTAACTTCTTGTTTACTTTCCAGACATTTTTCTACGATTTTGCACCGGTAGATGAGGTGCCATAATCTGAAGCGTTAATTATATACGAACGGTCTGGATGAAAAGAATTGCATCCCGTGTGATACCCATCCCCCCTAGGTTTTCCGGAGCCCAAACCCCTAAACCCTAAAACTTTCCGCTATAAATCCCAAACCTCCGTCACTCTTCGATTCAGCCCTTGAGCGCACATCTTTCAGTCGTTCTCTCTCTCTCTCTCCACTCAATCTCACTGCAATCCTTTCCCCAATGAGACCTCCTAGAGGTAGCTTAAGCAGAACAATCTTACTACTCTGCATTCTCTCTTCTTTTGCCTCTGTTTCTGGTTTTGCCTCGAAAGCTTAGAAAATTATCTGCGAAAAGTTATTCGATTTTGTAATGGAAAGATATTAGCTTTATGCGATTCGGTTTGTTTGCTCTACTGTACGCATCTATTTTCCTCTGGTCTGATGCTGGATTTTGTCTTTCGAATTTGTTTATCTTGTGCAGGCCGTGGTGGTGGTGGTGGAGGATTCAGGGGCAGGGGTGATGGAGGATTCAGAGGCAGGGGTGATGGAGGCAGAGGCAGAGGCAGAGGCAGAGGCGGTGGAGGAGGAAGATTTGGCGACAGAGGGGGTGCCATGAGAGGCCGAGGTGGTGGTGGTGGACGTGGCGGCCGAGGTGGTGGTGGTGGTGGACGTGGAGGCCGAGGTGGTGGAAGAGGTGGAATGAAAGGTGGAAGCAGGGTTGTGGTTGAGCCTCATAGACACGAAGGAGTGTTCATAGCTAAGGGCAAAGAAGATGCTATTGTTACTAAAAATTTGGTTCCTGGTGAAGCTGTTTACAATGAGAAGAGGATCTCTGTTCAGGTCATTTTACAGTAGCGATTATCATTCATTTTTTATATGCTGTTCTTTAGTTACTGATTTGTCATTCATTGAATATTTTATTGGGTCTCGTTATAACATATATTTGACTGTAGTTCGAAGCATAATGCGTGGTGTTCCAAGTTTAGTCAATGTTACTAAATTTCATGAATTAACAATATCAAGTATCATAGAGAACTACATTCGGCTTGTTTGGTGTTTGGTTGGTATTACCTGAGTTTGATTTGTTACTCATATTGAATCATTTCTTTTTGCTTATGTTCTATAGGCAACCTGCCCTGAGTCACCTTTCATATTCCAATATATTCATAATAGATCACATATGGACTCAAGTGCATCACATATTTAGGTTAATTCTTGCGAAAGCTAGCTCAAGAGGTGAGAAAACCTCACACTTATAAATTGACCGCTAGCCCCTCCACAACTTATGTGGGACTAACCCCAACAATCTCTTGTTTTACTGAGTAGCCTACTCTCAAGTTTAAATAGTTGGTCTAGGTAAGGAGGACTAAAAATGAAGAATATGTTGATAAATGTGGATATATGGTGTGTAATTGTATAGTCGTTAATTGGCTTTTGCTTTGTTGGAAACCCCCATGCTGCATATCCAGACGATATTTTGGTGCAGAAGAAATTGCATCTGTTTTCGTAGTGTAAAAATTTGTTGACTTGGCTATATGGAATTTGAAAAGTCTCATTTCCTCCTTCAGAATGAAGATGGAACAAAAGTTGAATACAGAGTTTGGAACCCATTTCGTTCAAAGTTGGCTGCTGCCATTATTGGTGGTGTTGATGACATATGGATTGTGAGTTGCTCCTTAACTTTTTAATGTATTTGTTTAAGTGCTTCTTCTCTTTTGTACTTTAGGATTTATGAATATATGCATAACCGTGATGTTCTATCTCTTTGTTGAAGAAACCTGGTGCTCGGGTTCTCTACCTCGGGGCTGCTTCTGGAACCACAGTCTCTCATGTGTCTGACCTTGTTGGTCCTGTGAGTAGTCTTATTGTATAAAGTGTTTACATGTTTGTTTATGCTTGAAAGAGTTGCTTTATCTGTGTTCTTATATTTGTGTGAGTTGTTTTATAATCGTTGCTCTTTGATTGTAGACTGGAGTGGTCTATGCGGTGGAGTTTTCTCATAGAAGTGGTAGAGACCTGGTTAACATGGCAAAGAAGCGCACAAATGTTATTCCCATCATTGAAGATGCTAGGCATCCATCCAAATATCGAATGTTAGTTGGAATGGTGGATGTGATATTTTCAGATGTTGCCCAGCCTGATCAGGTTTTCCCTTTATGTTTCTCTTTTTAAATTTGTCGTCTTACCATTTAAATTGATAGATAGAGAAGGTATTGTCGAAGTTGAAGTGTTGGCGTGGTCTTTCTTTACTGATGCATGTGAAATGTTTCAGGAAAAACTAAAGTGAATGTGTTGCAACTGCTTTATTCCATATCTGTTTCTTCTGGGTTCCTTTTGCTACTGCATTTCAGTTCCTTGACAAACCATTCTTTTTATGCGCATATAAGAAAACATTCAATTTTGTGGCTTTATTTGACGTTATTCTCAGAAGATGTTCTTATTTCCTCGTGAAGTATATATGTTAATTCTTAAGGTATATTTACTGTGTGCTCAAGTTTCAGTCATAATAATTTTTTGTTGGATATATGAGAAATGGTGGGTTTTATTTGGATTAACTATTTTATATGGATTTTTTCTTGGGGATATGTAGGATTCATATGTATATGGATGAACTTTTTTAATTGTTTCTATTTTTTTTTATTGTGACCATATGATGAGTTTACTCGGATTCCCCTTCAAGACTAAATGGGTGATGCAAACTCGAGTTTCTGATGGTATTTTAGTCATTTGTATTTTATTGCAATTGATTTGTTTTATGAGCATATGATGAGTTACTTGGGCTGCCTTCAACAAGTTTGTTATGCAAGCCCGAGATTCAGATGCCACAATAAGGACTGTTTAATTTTGGCTTTATGTATACATATATAAACCTACATACACTCAAGCATGTGTGTGTGTGTGTGTGTCGTTCTTGCTTTTATTTCACTTACATCTTTCTTACTATGCTCAGACATGAGATTTCTGTAGCTATATTCTCATTATACTTGTCAAACTTTGTGGTGACAGTCTCCGTGTTTTTCTGTGACAACTCTTCATAGCATTTTTTTTATGTTTTTTTGACATGTCCTTTTATTTGTCTTCCCTTTGTGGCTCTATTTTCTGAATGTGATACTGCATGATTTATGAGCATATGATGGTTAAATGTTTCTTATGTACCTAAAACAGTAAGAGATGATTTTTGTGTTACAACTTTGATTTCTTATATTTTGTAAGTTATAAATGCTGGAAATAACTCTTGAAATTCCATGGACCACCGCTCAAGTCTGATCTTGATTTGGTTCTTATATCAGTTGGAGCTTTGCCTCAAATTTGTGGAGGATAATAGTTTTGGGTGTGGGCTTTTCAAATTGAAAAACCGGTGGTAGTTTTATTATATCGTCTTCTTGTTCTATTAGGGTTTTCACTAGTTATTTTGGGCAGGGATCTGGCAACCAGCTCTACTGGGGCTGGTATCACCCATAATTCTTTTTGCTCTGATTTCATCTAAATACTCTTATTCTTATAATGATCTCTGCAGGCAAGGATTCTAGCCCTTAATGCATCTTATTTTCTGAAAACTGGAGGTCATTTTGTAATCTCCATCAAGGTACGTTTAAATGCATGTTTCTCACTTGGAAAATTGAAACTGAACAACCAGGGACAAAGTCAGAACTGGACCTTAGGGGGGATGGGGGTGGCAGTTAAACAAAATTTTTTTTTTGGGGGGGGGGGGGGGGGGTGCATACCTTTTTCTCTTTTATTTTTATCTGTTTTCAGCTAAATAATTTAAACCAAATTTTGCATAACCAAATTGACAATAGAAGAAATCAGTTAAAATTGGGGTTTGCTGCTGTTTTGATGTTGTTGATTTTATCTGCAAAAATATTTCAGGCCAACTGCATAGATTCTACACAACCTGCCGAGGCCGTGTTCCAGAGCGAAGTAAACAAGTTAAAGCAGGATCAGTTCAAGCCATTTGAACAAGTTACTCTCGAACCTTATGAGCGTGACCACGCTTGTGTTGTTGGTGGCTACCGTGTCCCAAAGAAATCCAAAACTGCTGCCTAGCGATATGGAACATGTTTGGCATGAACTTTGAAGTAGAACTGTAATAGATTGAGTTTAGAATTCTAGTCAGAGTGTTCTGTTTTTATCACTCTTTTAATTATTCGATGGTTGATAATTATATATGCTGAGCCGTGTTGAATGAACTCTAATTTCGGTCTCGTCCTCAATAATCCAGTTAGCCCTTCACTTGAGCCCAATTCTGTTCAATGGATAGATCTGGGCACCCCTAAGGTGCGTGGCTGAGTGATTCTGTGGGTAGCTGTCTCTATCACTCATTTTAGCCATTGGAGGTTATATAGGAAGGACATCTGAGGACATCTGAGGTTTGATCCACTTCTAGGAGTCTTCTTTAGGCATTTCACAACCTTATGGTGACATTGTGTGGACGTAGGTGGTGTTACATTAGGGCGCAAATTCCCCCATTCGTGAAGGGAGAGGCGGCAGCAGAGGGTACCATGCCATCCATGCTTGGGAAGCCTAATGCATCGCGAGGCTGCCTTGTCAAGCTGTTGGATCATGCTATTGGAGCAAATAATTCGCCTCTTTAAACTCTGATTCGGACATACTCGTGGCCTTTGATATCCTTCCTTACAAGCGAACCGGTGTACTGATAAAAGTGACAATTTGTAGGACAAACTTTGAGACCGTCACCCAATGTCCGATAGCAAGATTTTTATCGACCGACTCTGCACACCTTGATTATTATAGAGCTTTGGTCAAATTATGCAGCGTTCTGAAAGGAATTAGTGTAGTGACCTTAACAGAGTTACAGTGGCTCAGTTTGTAAATATTGCCTTTTAATGGATAAGACATACCCACAGAATTAAGATCGACCAATTTTGAACAAAACAAAAAGAGCAAGTGATGCCTAATCCTTCAAGGACTTCAAAATCATGTGTCCAGTTCATAACTCTGGTTTTCCACTTCAGATTCCCCCTCGCCAGTCGCCACAATACAGAGTCAGAGATGCCTCCCAACCTGGGCGGGCGAAAAGGAAATAATATCAGTAGATTTCCAAGATGGGTCATGTAGATTGTAGCAATCCTATTTGTACGGACCCATAGAAATACACAACTTCTTGACGTGGGGTTAAAGAAAAAAAAAAGGCAACTTGGATCCAACCAATGGAGCATGTTTCAGTATCAGACCACAAGAGCAAGCGGGAGCAATTCCCAACTAATGGTTCCAATGACTCATTGAGCAATCAGGCTCGCAAGCAGCCTTCGAGGGCCAAGTTGTGAGAGCAGAATCCGCCACAAATGTATGTCACAGGAAGATCATGGGGAAAAAGTGCAAAAAGAGTGTCAGAAGTGGGATTTGAACCCACGCCCTCTCTCGAAGACCAGAACTTGAGTCTGGCGCCTTAGACCACTCGGCCATCCTGACTGTTGTGCTCATTCATCCTGGTTTACATTATTATTCACAATAAAATCTCTTTAGCAACATCACAAAGACTACTTTTGAGGACATGGGACAGACTCAGTCATAGAGAAGCTAAAACCGATGCATCAACATTCTATCATAGATGATGGACACGTGATACGGAAGCAATTAGCAAAATGCCAATAAATGATCAAATTAATCATTGACCTTGGAAGTCCCTCAACTAAAATTTGGTTTCTGCAGAAAACCGTTGTTCTCCTTACTGCTAGTGGCTGAAACAGGACAGATTCACCATCACTCCTACTGCCATCGCAATGCTCTTGTTTGCATTACTTCATGATTTGAAACTGACCAACCAAGTTGCTAAATTATCACCTGATGTTGGATATGTACTTTTAGGGTACACTTATCTTCTCTGATTATCTGAGATCTATAAAAGTACATAAATCAAGAACTTCTTTCACTAACATCAATTGTTTTTACTGCTCTAATATTTATTTATAATAACGACTCTATGCACGAAGATGCTTTTAGAACAGGAACAACATTTAATTGAGGAACAGGATCCTCAACAGTTAATGCAAAAAGACTAACAGATTGCATGTTTATAAACAGAAAATCTTGACACAAACTGGAAATCACTCATCAATCGTTACCCATCTTCAACATGGTCGAAAGCTTAGAAGGTAGAAAAAGGCCTACATTCAGACTCGATCTATAGTATAACAGTTTAAATCAAAGAATCGCGACATGCAGTCCAGTATTACTGTAATGTGTCGCTAACTTCAGCTAAGAATCGGAGCTTATAGTATTATTATATATAATCAAAACTGGAATTCATTCAAAACTAAGAAAACAGAAACAGAGTAGCTACATGATAAAGAAAACGCTAAAAAACAAAAGAGAGAGTAGCCTCCGACAGCAATCTTAGCGGCGGCCCAACGAGCCAATTGGTGCTCAACCTAATTTGCACCTCGATAGAAATTCTGAATCCTCGTAGCTTATATTAGTGTACTGTAACACAAGTGAAGCCCCGATCACCATCAATGACATGCAGGGGAGGTTTATTGGGATTAATTACGGGACTTAAAAAAAAAGGTCTGGAAGTAATGACTAGCCGGTTTCTTAATAAGCGACATTAGACATTCTCATCTATCTTCGGGATTTTGATTTCCTGGCCACCCCACTTCCGCATGCGTTCTGTCGTTTGTTCAACCTGCAAGTGCTTTATTATCAATATGTTTGTTCTCAACCCATATAACTTACAAGCGACAGTTCCCTTCTTTTTAAGATTTTATACATCAGAAGCAAAATAATCTACAGAGCCATGATGTTCTGCAATTCCTTTGCAGTTTAGAAAAACTACCATAATCCAACATCGAAAGAGCTTCGAGCTTCAAAAGGGATCAAAAGATTAAGTGGGTTCCACAAAAACTTTCCTTACCTCTTTGTTCCAGTTGGTCTTGTATAGTACAAACAAGAGTAGCAAAGTCTGTAGAGCAGTTCCGCCTATCATTCCCGCCCATAGTCCCTACAACAGTGAAAATAACTAGCAATGAAACCAGTAGGAAAGTACAAAAACACAGCCGCCAATAGCAACTGGAATGTAAATATTTACCTCTACTCCCAGCTTTAATTTGTACCCTAGAAAGAATCCGAGTGGAAGCCCGAAAACGTAATAACTACCCAAGTTGATATAAGCCACTAATGCTTGCCACCCCCCTCCAACAGCAACGCCTGCAGATATGGTTCCAAAATATATTAGAAGAGCTGGAATGCAAAGCTTATTATGAACGTAGAACAAGCAGAAGCCAAATAAATTGGACACCTGAAATCACAGGTTGAACGCTGTTAAGAACCATGGTCACACCAAGAAGGAATGCTAGGCGAGAGACGGCTCTTTGTAGATCTTCACTGTTCGTGAAAATAACGGCAAAATAGTCTTTAGTAATCAGGATGACTACCATAAAAAAGATCCCAATTAGTAGAGACTCAAAGATTGTCACGTAAACAGAGTATTTTGCAGCTCTTGAATGGCCCCATCCAAGTTCGTTGGAAACTCGAACACTGCAAAACAAAGATAAGAAAATGAGCTAAAGAATAAACAATTGAACATAGAGCTCATGCAATTAGTTACCCGTCACACAATCCAGAACAGAACAGACACGAAGACATGCCGTAAAATGATGCACGTGATTGCACATGTACATTAGCCTCTCCACTTGCGAAGCTCAAACATAACCCTTCAGAATTCTAACTAGTAGTCCCAAAAATTATTAACTGCCACACCCACAAGGTTAAGCCAATTCATAATTTTTCAATCTACTGCATCAACGCAGCTCCTGCATAAATCACATAGCAACAGCTGCAAAATTTCCGCAGAACAAATCTTCTAATTATGATCATTCCAGCAACATTCTCTTGATCTTGTAAAGGAATGCTTCAATTACTCGTGAGTCATTGAGCAGCAATACGTGATCCAGTATCGTGTCGAATTCTATGACTAGTTGATTTAGAGTCGCCTAAGTCTAGTTTGGTGCCCAAGTGTTACTTGCCATAAAACGGCACTGGAGAATTAAAAAGAAGGGATTCTGTACCTTATAGCTGCATTTATGCCGATGAACAACATGGCTTCCCACCCATTGAAATTCATGCTGAAAATACGAAACTGAATGAATGAGTAAATGGAAAGAAAAATTCAGAACTGCAAATATAGAAACTAAATATGAGAGGGCATATCAAACCAAAGCAAAAAAAATCACTAAAAGGTGTTCATGTTATTCAATATTCATGGTGCCACAAATTCCTGCAGAAGATCGTGTTATCGCTGCGCCAAAAACCAATTCCAGAGAAATGCGTAGTTGTTGGTTCATGGTTGACAGAAACAGAAAGCCAATCTTAATCTGTTTTAAAAGCTTCAAAATTTATGTCGGCCATTGTAAGTTGATACAAAAGCGAGTGTTTGTTTAACATATGTCGTGCAAAAGATATGATCTTACCAAATTGAGAGGGAACCAACAGCAATTACAGCATTATCAAGGTGGCCAGTCAGAATTATCATGCTCATCATATACCAAATTTCCAGGCAAAGCATGACTGCCGATGCAAATGAGAGCCTAACAAAGGCCCATATGTCTTTGAACGCCAACCAAGACAGACCATTCCACCCAGCTTCCTTGCACCAAACAATAACATAGACAACCTGAGCCACGGCAATCTCCCAACTGGTGATATCAAAAGCTATGGCTGCACCAGTCACCCCCCAATCGAATACATACACGAAAAGACAAAGCAATCCGACGTGTATCACCAGGGCCACAAACCCAATCCATGCAAGCACACTAACCTTGCTCTGAGCCTGGAGGAACTTCTGTGCAGGGAAATTGATGGCAAGTGAGAATAACTGAGGGATGATTAATATACTAAATTTTCCCGCAAGATCAGCGATGTCGTCATCTTGTCCTAGAAACTTCAGAATTGGGGTAGCGAAGACGTAAATTGGCAAGAGAGCGATACAGGTGACCCACAGGATTATCCATGACCGTTGCATGTAAATACCGAGCAAATAAATTTGTCCAGCACCAAAAGCTTGACCACAAAGCGTCTCGAGTGCACTCCCCATACCAAGCTACATTTTTAAAAAAATAAAGCACTTCAAGGTCGATAGATGAGTCATTTGCTATAACAGGTTGGCAAATTACATGTAGAACAGATAATTAACCAAGCAAACTATATACCATGACTTGCTAGTCAAATGCATACTCAAGCTCATTATTCTTTAAATTATTCTCATGATCCAAGGTTACGCTAAAGATGCATTGAACAACCTGCAGATACATGCCAAAGTACCTTTGTTGTACATCACCCAATAAACCACAGGCATGAGGTACAGATACTTCAACATGTGCTACGCATAATTAGGTTTTTGCACTATACAGTACTGATAAAACGAAATCCTAATAGATAGATCTATAGGAGAGGCTACCATGAAACCAAAAGAGAAGGTGCCGATGACAGAGAGAGCAATAGAGATGGCGGAGAGCTCCAAGTCTCCAATGTGGCCGACGAAGATATTGGTGACCGAGTTGGTCATGTATTGGCATAGAATGTTGAACGAGATGGGCCCCGCTATCTTCCATAACTTCACCGATTCTTTCCACAGCACCTGCCTCATCTCCCCTACGCTCCTCACCGGCGGGTAGTCCCCATCGACTTCGATCAACGGAGTTTCCATCTATCCACTCGTGTCCGGGACGGCTAGCAAGCTTCTACGCTAGTAGTGGAGTTGTTTGGTAATGAGACGTCGCAAACTGGTTTGGTTTGGTATTGGAAACTGGTTGTTACGCTTTTCATGAGCGGCTTTTGTGCACATGTATCTTTCCTGTATGAACTAGTAAACTCCAATCTTATTTTCAAACGTATACTCTCTTTCTTCCGCAGATATGTGATCTTGAGGTTAACCTATTTCTTTTGCTTTGAACTTAGTAGATCTATTTTATCCAGACGAAAGTGGCCGGGAAGGAGAGCATTATATACACATGTATGTACTTTGGGTTAATTATGGTAAAATTGGTGATTCTATATAGGCTATTTATCCAGTGATATATATGTAGGTACGTATATATATAAGCAGAATTCAAGTACATGGGCAGCTATTCTGGAAAAAACAAATGTGACCAAAAGCACCTTGAGCTATATGTGCACAAAAGTTTGAGCTAAAGCATGTACCTTATTCTTGGTCGTACATATAATTAGGTCCACAATATGTACAACGCGGCAGGCATGCAAATATTTATATGTACTATTACATTGGCGAATGTGATGACTAAGTTACTCATGCTCGAGAGCATTATTGAAAGAAACAGATTCCAGTTAAAAATTAATTTGCTTCCTTTTTCATTGTTCCCAATCATACAGGGGCAGAAGTTTGATTGGTGTCGGTTGGTTCAAAGCCTGGTGACGAATCGAAGGAAAGAGAGAGGGATTTCCATATATAATATAATGTGGGTCGAATTGAAAATTTGATGGGCAGAAGTTGGAATAAATAAATTAAAAAACTAGCAAAATCGATTGTGACAAAGAAAACTCACGGAATAAAGAGGAGGAGTCTGGAATAGACAGGTGGTTCATGTGATCATTCTGCTATTAACTTTTGTGAACCCGCTGGCGCAACCTTTTTAATATCTAAAGAAACTTTTTTGTGAATGGCATGGCTTCGTGGTGACATTAATGACTACCAGAACCAGACTACTACTACACGCATTGATTTATTTCCCCCAACGCATTGATTTTCAGTGCCTAATTTCATTACAATATTCAACCCTAACCCACCGCATGGTTCCTGCACCCATGCTTTTAAGAGTTCTGAGTAACAGCCGCGAGTCACTTTGGGTCATCACGCATTCGGCGTATAAAAACGTCAAACTTTCGCGATGGCAGAGAGCAGTTGATGATCAAATGTCTCTCTTCCTGGGTCTGGGACCAAACCTGTGTGTTTTGAACGCTCGTTCCAAGGGAAAGCGCAACTCCTTTATCTCCCATTGTGACCCACTCAGCGGCTGCACTCATTTTGAACGCTATTCATTGAATTTTTCATGGCTTTATTGTCCCAACCCTTGATACCTACTCGATTACAAGATCATTGGTTAAAGAATATTTATTATATGATATATATATATATATATATATATTATAAGTTCTACAAACTTACACATATCTTTCGTGATCTACGAAAGGGCAACTATACATTTCTATATTAGCACAGACTGATACCTTTTTCCTGCAAAAGTGACTTATAATTCATTCAGATGATCTCTATACATACTTTTAGTTGTATTCCAGAAAATGATAAAAGGCAGTGCAAAGGCTTTCGTCTTGGTCCTTTTTGTTTTCGAAATAAGAGCAAAATATCTACATACCTTTCAGAAACTTGGACTTTGTAAAGTTACTCAACTTTAAAGCAAGATATTTTCCTTTAAAAGGAAATGATGCAAATAGTCATGGAATACGATCCGTGTAAGTCTTCCGAGCCTCGTCATCCTATTCATATGTTATCTACAAGATATTTTCATCACAACTTAACCTATTTTTGCGGCTCAAAAAGTTGATTTTAAAACACATTTTAACACTACACAATGTGTCAATCTAAATTTAGGTGCACCTGTGACTAGTCTCAAGATTTATACAATCTATATTCCACACAAATTGAATAATTAATAATTAAAAACTTGAGATTGTGGCTTATAATCGGATGGTGAACCTAGATATCGTCCAAACTCCAAAATGAATAAGAGCACAATTCTATTTGATTCCACTTCCAAAAAGTGTCAAAGTGAAACTGTTCATACCATACCGGTGGGGTGTTTGTTTGTGGAAATTTTGGGGTTTTAGAAATTTTGAGTATTGAAGTTTGTGAAAAGTATAAATATTTTATGGAAAGGTGAGAAGATAGAAGATTTAATTAAATAGTATAATATTATTTTATAATTTAATGAAGAGAGAAATTATTTTATGATTGTTTAGAAATTTTGAGGTAGGAGACAAACGCCAAACCCCCCTACAACTACAAACTGGTCCCAGCTTTGGCGTTCACGTGGGGATGCCCACTGACAACTTCTGCTCCGCCGCCAAATAGCTTGCAGACGCGTGGTTCTGACAAAATCCAGTGGAGCAGATAAACGGTTCTGATTACGGCGCTTAGAGTAAAAAGCAGGCAAAAAGTGAGATCGATCTAATTCTCAGATTTGACACTGCTTGGCTATCACCGGCTATACTCGGTCTTCGATAAACAATCGGGAAAGAACAAAAGATGTGCACAAGAAGCTTATATATTTGTTATATATGTAATCGAAATATGGTTTTTCTTTTTTCAAAGCTTCTGAGCCGACTTTGGTCCACTGTAATCGAAATATGGCCTCTAGTGAATTAGCCAATCCATTCATGGAACCGTGGACCACATGTTACTGACAATAATTTTGAAGCATACTCCTTACCTGATCAATAATTTGCGCAATTTGAGTTGTGTTCATCACTCTTTCAACAACAACGACGGACTCCCTTTCAAAAACTACACTGTCTAACTTAACACCTTTAGTCATTAAAATTGTCCAACTTCTGAGTCCATGCATTCTGAACCTCTCTCCCCCGAAAATTGGGACCCCACCGCTACATCAAAGGAAATACAAACCATTCTAGAATCCTTTATCATTTATTTCCTTTTTGACATTTCCAAGTCCTCCGGTGTGCCTGACCAACCTGAAGAATTGGGCGCGATAGAATGAGAGTTGAGAATATTCTTAAGCCATTGAATAGGGCCCGGCTCGGATCCGGTGTGGGTCTCGCCGTGGTATGTCACTCTCTCTCCTATGGACCCCTTGCAATACCCTAAATATTGCAAAGGATCCTGGTACGGCTGAAGTGCGGCTAGAGAGTTCACATTGAGTGGCCATCGTGACAGACGAAAATAAATTAAATCAAAAGAAGTCGGCTTGTAAGTCGTCGTCGTCGTGGAATCTTCGGATCTGTCAGAATTGTTTGCTTTCGACACTGATCTCTAAGTGTATATTATAAGCTTCACACTTGCGGCCAAATCTTTTTGTTAAATCTCCGTCCTTGTTTTTGTAAAAATGCCTAACTGGAAAGGGATATGTCACCAAATTTGTCGACGAGCACGTCTATTTTCACCAAAATGAACCCAAATTTGTGAGTCCAAATACTCAACAGATTTGAATTCCCTGTAGATCAATGTTTATGCTTATAAGATCTGAAACCCATAATTTATGCGTAGAAAAAAAAAAAGAAACCCATAATTTATATGCAAAAGCAAATTCCGTAACGTGTAATGCCTGAACCTGTACTCGTCCTCGGCTACAGCCGTTTCGGGCCGAGGAAGTCGTTCTACGAGTTGTGTAACGTGGCAACGGAAACTTGTAAAACTGAACTGAATGCAGCGATAACTGATAAGATTACAGCTCACAGTCTCGATCTGAAACATTCAATGCCCACGTGTGTTCGTAAATAGTTGTTTTTTCTAATTATTTCTTGTTTCTTCGATATTATCTGCTTTTACCGTTGCAAAATGAATTGTGGTAGGGGCCATGGCCTTAATGTTTCTTCGCGATTGGTTTCTTAGTTACTATTTTTGTTCCTTTTATTTTTCCTAAAGGGAAATTCATGAAACTATCAGGCTTTTCGGTTACCTAAAAATTTTTATGATTTTTTAAATTCTCACAATACAAAAAAAAATCTACAACGAAACATCATTTTTTAATTTCACATAAAAATAACTACAACACGTATACCAATAAAATTAACATTACAAAAAATTTTCAATAAACACCTCAACCGAACAACCTTAAGTAATTCAAACGGATTTGGCACAATATCTACACGATTTCGATTTAATGTCACGATAACTGTTATAGAGACTATGACTAGCTCTTATTTAAATCGCGAGTCTTTTGTATAAGTAGTAATTATAACACCTGAGCTTGAACCCTAAAAAATTAAGGTTTAATTAATGTACATGTCCTTGTGGTATCCAACTTTTACAAAATTGTACATGTGTATGACTTTCAACAAAATAGATCATGTGGTATAATTTTGAGACAAATTAATAGTTCCGTCTAACTGTCGTTACCCACTTAATATAAGAGTATTGACATGTCACGTCAGTATCATTCACGCGTCGACACATTTTTAAAAAAAATAATAATTAAAAAGTCATCTCAAATTATATTTATTGTTCACATCACACACTTTAATTTCAATACGCTAATGTTTCATCGGTCTCATATTGTTGTTCCTGTTTACGAAATAATAACATATACATATATATAAATAACCCACAACTTGCTTAGCTCACAATGTGTAAAGGGTTTACCCAATCGGTGTCGTTGATCTGGCATACATGCGATAGCTTCCATCAGCCGTCAACGCGATAGCCAACGAAAACCCAGATATTATTGGGAGTGTGGGTTTCGTGTGGCTTAGGATACCCCTGTGCGCGTTCAGTCGGCACCACCTGCCACCTGGGGTTTCCTGAAACGACGAAAACGCGCATCGGAGCCACGACGTGTTGAGTGTTCCGTTTTTTTTCTGTTAGGCAGCCTCCACCAATTCCTTGAGCAGACGGCCTTCCTTGTCTTTGTAAACGTATAAGCGTTTGTCTCCGGAAATTTTCACCGCTCAAAATTTTCAAACAATCATAAAATAATCATTCTCTTCTCATTAAATTATAAAATAATATTATACTATTCAATTAAATCTTCTCTCGCCTCACTTCTCTATAAAATATCTATAATTTTCACAAACCCTAATACCCAAAATTTTCAAAACTCCAAAATTTCCACAAACAAACACCCCATGTATCGGATGGTTTATTGGAGATGACAATTTTACCCTCAGGAATATTAATATCTAATGAAGAGGTCAGATTAACAAATAATAGAATATCTCAGTGCTATTTTAGGTGTAAATTGAAAACGCATGGTCTTGAGGTAGGCAAAGGACAAGTGGCACATCTTGCTCGACAAGTGTCAATATGAGAGACCGCCTAGCCCGGATTCTACTAAGAGGCAGGGAAGAGTAATCAAAAGTAGTTTGGATGGTTAGTTTGCCAACCAATTTTTCTCATTAAAGCTTTTTGCCTACACGCACGCAATCTACTCACCAATTTTCAATTTGTTCCTACTATTTGTGAAAATTTCACAAGTCAATTGTCATAATTACCCGCATAAACACCTACATTGTCATAAATACCCTTGGTGAAAGTAATCCATGACAGTAGAAAATATCTCAATTTTTTTAGGGCGTGGTTGACCCACCTCTCTGGGTGCCTTTTCCAGATAATAGGGAGTAGGGGGTCTTTTCATTTCTTTACTTTAGTCTTTCTTATTCATTTATCGACAAGTGTTTTGGAGGATGAAAAAGGCCAAAGTGCTTCGATTGTAAAAGCTTAATTGGGCTGGCTTTTCATGACGTCCCAGAATGCAACCAGTGGTTGAAACTAAGGATCAAAAAAATAATTTATTATGTAACTTATAGTTTGATGTCAAATTTCACAATTAATAATGAGTAAAGGAAATGAAACACGATGATTCGTGCTAATACTTGGTATACAATTTTTTTAATAGGTGTCTAAATTAATTTATACGCATTTCGACTAATTAGATTAATAGCACCTATAAGGTTTGAAACTTGAAACTTTAGATAGAACAAATTAAGAAAGTCTAAACCTTAATCATTATGCTAATCTATTGAATTTTTAAATAAAGAAAAAAAGTTATACTTGATGTCATGTATGACATAGATTTTCAAACCTAACTGTGTATAAAAAAATAATAAAAAAATGGAAGAAGAAGAAGAAGAAGTCCCAGATGCTTCATTGGGAGGGAAAGAAAGAAGAGATTGTTTGTTATATATGTGAGGAACAGATGCTCCTCCGAGGCTATAAGTTAATGGCTTAATCCTCAAGCCAAAATGATAAGAGAGACTAAAACTAACGGGATTCTCTCTTGCTCTACCTGAAAGTTGCGATTGGTTCAAGTGAATGGAATGGAAAATCAGTCCTCATTTGGTAAATATTCTCGTATTTCTGACCACATAAAATAAGACCCCGGCCCCACCCTAGCTACTATAATGCGAAGATATTGTCGAGTCGACAGAGATCTTTTGGTCGATTAATGAGAACAACTTTAGTAAATGGAAAACATGATTAACTAACTCTTCAAATTAATCTTAATTTTGCAAACAAATTAAGCGATGCCTAGGCTAGGCTAGGCTAGGGTCTCGCTTCATGAAAATAGAGTTTTGTTTTGTCACACAAATTAATAAATACTTTATTTATTTACTTGTTCTCTTAAAATCGAATAATGAATTTTGCATTATAACAGATAATTCAATTTATTCAGTTACACAATTAACAAGGCACGTTGAATTTTGGGTGTCCAATAACTATTTGGTACAATATCTATTTATTAATATATGCGCATGCTCTTAATTGATAGAACTGTATTCAATTTACTTCTTTTTGGTGCCTTTTTTTTTTTTTGTCTTCTCATCTGTATAGATGGCAATAATTAGGGAATGCCTATCATTAATTTAACAGGCACGTAGACTTGTTATGTTTACTGTTTCAGAACCAAACAAGTGTAACTCCCTAAAATTTGACCCTCCAATTGAAACACTACGAATATACCATTAATTTTTTAATAGTTGATTAGGTCCCAATGCAATTGCAAACTTGCTAATACTCAAATTGCTACAACTTACGCGTGGATTTGTTTTTTTCTTTTTCTTTTACAAACATAGAACATAGAAGAAGAAAGCACAAGAAGGCAAAACCAATTTATCTTCTCCGATTGATATCCAATATTCTATTCCTCTTTTCCCACTTTTTTTTTTACTCTTTAAAAGGTATATGTTTATGTTAAGCACACGTAGCAAAGTTGTTGAGTACTACCTCTCCAACTCTTGATATAATATCTTTTTTTAGGCAAAGAGAAAAATATCATATATATTTATTGTGTACCGAATTCAGACGAATTTAATTTAATTTTAACGTACTTGATAAATTTTAATGTCAAAGACAAATCTTGAACATGCACATTGAGTCGAATCGGGAACATCTTGCTTACTTTAATCTGATCATAAAAAACAAAATGACAAAAACAAAAATCTTTCTAGCTTGAGACCACTCTAGGATTTAAGATCCAAGAGTCCAATTTCAAAATGGCGGTACCAATGCAAAATCCAATCTGACCAAGTTACATATCACGTAAATGATTGTGGGAATGGCATTTATGTCATTTCGACGCAGGCCGCTAAGCTATTTCACTATATATTTCGAACTCAAATAAGAGCGAGTAAATTTGTTTAGCAATTTATTGTATGTCGGAGGAGGTGATATATATATTTTAGTGGTTGGGGCAAGGCCAACGTAGGCAACTTTCGAGGGTTTGAAATTCTGTACTCAGACGTGTAAAGTCACCCACCGGAAATGACCGGGGAAACGTACGTCCGTCACCAAAAACCAGGTACTATAATTTCGAATCCAGTTAACCGGTTCAAAGAAATTTCAAACTCACGGGTCGGTCATGTGAAAACGTCATATTACTCCTTCCCCATTGGGCCACGTTTCGACGCGGTCGTTTTCGTCGCCGTTCTGGATTGCATTCATGGGGCTTTCGTGGCAAGCATTCTCGAAAGCTTCGTAACAGTCCCGTGAGGAGAACACTGCCGAATAAGGGTGGAAGTTCGAAGATAATATTTGATGTAATTATTTTAAATAAAAAATATTAAAATGGAGTGAAAAAGTATTGAAACGTGTGTAAATTTTGTTGAGATTTTAATTTTTAGTTTAAAAAAATTTGAGTTTTTTTTAAATGTTTTTTTATTTTCCAAAGGTAGAATACATTATCTGGAATAGAAAGCGTGGGTTCTCATGCGGCGGACACAATAGCGGGTTCTCTTCCATAACAAACTTAAGGGTAAGAAGCACCGTAGATTCCATCAACTAAGTAATCCAACCGTCAATATGGCATGGCGCACATATTTACAATTCACATTTTTTGATGACCCAAAATCGGGGGAGCGGTAATTTGGAAGCCCATCCGCTCATTCTCATCCTGACCCTTCCGTTATAATCATCTAAAATAATCCATTTATTTATCAAACCCCATACGCAACGAAACGACTTCTTTCTCTCTCCTTGTCCCATGCGTTTTCTCAAACACCAACTCCTTTAACCCTCTCGATTCCCCCCACCCTGCTTCTCTGTCTTTCACTATTCTCTCTCTCTCTCTCTCTCTCTCGCAAACCATCCTCCGACTCACGAGGAGAGAGGAGAGGAAATGGCATCGGGCTTCAGTGGAGGTGGGCCCCCCGACTTCTTCACCGGCCGATCCATCCCCTTCAACACCTCCATGTCGAACCAACAACATCCTCAGCATCCACAGCTTCCCTACCGATCGCAACTCCCCGGTCTCTTTCTCGACCAGTCAGCCCAGATCGCTCGCCAGCAAACTCTACCCAGCGTGATCGGTAAGCGAACCCTCTCCGAGTTCCGAAACCCCGCTCAGTTCCAGAACCAGATGGACCTCAATGGTCTTTTACTCCGCTCCGTCAAACCCCGGAGGACTTACAACCACACCTCCCCCATATCCCCTCTATCCCCCATAGATTTTTCCTCCCCCCCCACCACAACTACTTCTCCAGACATGTCCTCTTTGCTGCAACAACAACGACAACGGTTCGGCGTCCCCGTCTTGGAGCAACAACAACAGCTTCAGTCTCAGCCGATTGCCTCTATGGGAAACGCAACAATTATTCAACAATACGGCAATTATAATTCCGCGACCTTACAGTTCCCGGAAGTTCCCTACATGGATACGACGACGACACCCACCAATACGGTTGCTCCCAACAAAGTTTTGTCGTCCGCCCAGGATTTGTCGGATGAGAAAATGATGCTCCGGTATCTGGAGAAACGATTATTAGATGACGACGATGACGTCAACGACGAAGGCGACGACGTTTCAGGGATTACGAAGAGTGGGTGGTCCGAGACCATACAGAGTCTGATTAGTCCGACCCAGAAACCCATTTCGACCTCACCCACTTCGTCTACCTCGTCGTGCACCTCCTCGGTGGCGTCGCCTGGCTCCACTTGTTTAAAGCAATCGTTAATGGAGGCGGCGACCAGCATTTGCGAGGGCAAAAACGACGCCGCGGTGGAGATCCTCACGCGCCTCTCCCAGGTCTCCTCGAATCCCAAAGGTAATTCCGAGGAAAGGCTGATGAGTCACATGGTCGCCACCATGAAATCGAGGGCAAACCCGCTCGTAAACCCACCGCCCGTTGCCGAGATTTTCAGTGAGGAACACGCTGACTCGACCCAGCTGCTCTACGAGATGTCTCCCTGCTTCAAACTGGGGTTCATGGCGGCAAACCTCGCGATTCTCGAAGCCACCGTAAACGAGGAATCAGACAACGGCAACAAAATTCACGTGATTGACTTTGATGTTGGGCAAGGTGATCAGTATGTGCATCTTTTGCACGCGCTCCAGGCGCGTCAGAACGGTAAGCCATTCGCCGTGAAGATCACAGCTGTTGCAGATCATAAGGGTGGGGAAGCGAGGCTGGGAACGGTTGGTAAGATGCTGAGCCAACACGCCAAAGGATTCGGGGTTAGTTTCATATTCAAAGTCGTGCATAGTCCCAAACTCGGCGAGTTGACTCGTGAATCCTTGGGTTGTGACTCGGACGAGCCACTGGCTGTGAATTTCGCTTTCAAGCTGTGCAGAATGCCAGACGAGAGCGTGTCGACCGATAATCCTCGGGACGAGCTGCTCCGGCGAGTGAAGGGGCTGGGACCACTCGTGGTGACGCTTGTGGAGCAGCAGATGAACACCAATACAGCGCCGTTCATGGCGAGGGTGTCGGAAACGTGCGCGTATTATGGTGCTCTGTTTGACTCGATCGAAGCTACCGTAGCGAGGGACAGAGCGGACAGAGGCAAAGTCGAAGAGGGACTGGGTAGAAGGCTGGCAAACTCGGTTGCGTGTGAGGGGAGGGACCGTGTGGAGAGGTGCGAGGTTTTCGGGAAGTGGCGAGCCCGGATGGGCATGGCCGGGTTCGAGTTGAGGCCACTGAGTCAAAACGTTGCGGAGACAATGAAGACGCGACTCACCGCAGGTGGGAACCGGGTCAACCCGGGGTTTACGGTTAGCGAAGACAATGGAGGAGTTTGCTTTGGTTGGATGGGGCGGACCCTCACCGTCGCATCTGCTTGGCGTTAACTTCACTCATTTCCATCTTTCAATCGTTCTTTTTAATATTATTACTACTGTTAGTACATTGTTATATTGTTGACGTTTTCCTTAGAAAATGGAAAAGGAAAGGGAAAAAAAAAGCCCCTTCGGAGCCACAACCAATAAAAGAGTGTTTGGATTCCAAGAAAATTCTAGTGCACTGAGGTCTATTTGTTTATCATTTGGTTTGTCAGTTTGTGTGCGCGAGTGAAAGTAGTAGGTGTTCGGTATGTGGCTGACTTTGTAGCATTTATGCATTTGCCTTGATTGACAATCCCAACAATGGGGGGCTCCACTCGATGGATGAATTATATTTGGGTCTGGGTTGGAATTCACTTTTCCTGGAATCTTTGTTATTCTTCAAGTACAACGTGTCAATGACTCACTGGTTTTCTTTTAGATCACTTTCTTTGCTTCGACCTATTTCCTTAGGAATGGGTTGGATTGGGTTTCACTTTCACGTGCAGAGGTAAGCATTGGACACTCTAATCTTCTGTTAATGATCCTTTACCAAAACTTGTCAAAAAGTCCCAAACAATAATGTTACAGTATTCGTTTAGATGTTTCTTTGCACATGCTTGATAACAAACCCGATCAAAAGTTTTAGCTCGTGGGATATCAAATTGGGCGTGCAAGGGTCCCCTGTTTTGGGTTCTGCCTGGTCGGAGGAGATCAGTGGGTTAGAGTTAAGACCATTGGCTACTACGTTGGTGCTCCTTATTGTTTTACAGGTCGCGCCGGGTCGAGACAAATGAAGAATTATGCGGTAGAAACATGGTCTGCATATCTTGATCAAATGCGTCAAGTGCTGCAGCAATTTGCAGAGTCATGATTGCTACTAGTATCTAAGATAAGCAGGAGAGGGGTGATTAAAGTTTCACGAACCACCTCCTCAAAATATTCTGCTGCTACCTAACAACACCTAAATCTAGCGAACGAAATGAAAAAACATATCTATGGATTATGGAATTTTTATAAAAACAATATGGCAGGACAATAATTTATTCAGTTCTGGTGAAGTAGAGAAAATTAAACAGGATGGTTTTTTTTTGGGTGGAGAAACATAAATGCAGAGCGAAAACGGGAGGTGATTGAGGCATCATCGTCATGGTAGATAGCAATGGAATCTTTTGGCATTGGAGGAACATGAATGCACAATGAAAATAGCAGGTAATTGGAGAGGGGAGGGATGACGAAACTGTCCGTGATAGGCCAGGGAGGGGGGGGGGGGGTTTCTTTTTTTGGGTAGTAAAATCTTTAAGCAAAAGAAAACAAATTGAATGAGGTAATACTAATACAGAAAAGTAGAAAACTTTGTTGCAGAACAGTAAATGATGTGCAGAGACTGCTCTCGGTGCTGGATTTGATGGGGCTGAATAGATTATCACGAAAATGGATGTCACCCAAAAGCAAGGTTGAAAAGGAAACCACGTTAGTAAAAGTCAAAACCTTTTTATTTCTTTGATATTCCCCTTTTAAAGCGAATAATATTTCATCTTCTAATCACACTTTATCCATCATTTCAGTGCAGTGACATCAACAAGCACCCATATATTCAATCCTTTTTTTACTAAAATTACAAAAGTATAGCCAATGCTATAATATTAATTCACCTTGTTTTTCTCCTTATAGTTAAGAACCCTATTTAAAGTCAGTGATGTGGCCACATTTAAGGACCATATATATTTTTTGTTTTAAATAATTTGGTACACATAATTTATCTTTATTTGTAAATCATATCTAATCATTGTCACTATTCATTTACAGCAAATCCGAAAAAAGGAAAGCTCTAAGTTTGTTCCATTCTAATGGAATAAAGAGCGAAATTTAAGCGAAATTGTCCCTTTTTTTTTTTTTACATTTGAATCTGGTATTATAAGTTTTCCTTCCACACACAATAAGTAGAAGAATATGCCGTCCCATGGCGTAGCCAAAAGGCTGGATACAATAATCAGAAAAAAGGGGGTGTCCTTGAGGAAGACAGCTTTTTTATTGACTCTTTCAGAGGTGGGAACACAAAGGCAACAAGCTGTTTACTGGTGGCTTCTGGAGGACATACCTCTCACAGTTCACTTAAGCGTCTCTTATCGCTCCGATTTACTGTTGTCCGGTGTCTCATTATTGGCGCGTGGCTCACAAGTACCACCACTTCCACCGCTCCTCCAGTCAGCTCCGCCGCCTCCGTTCAGTTTTTTTTTTCCATTTATATTCTGTTGTTTCTGGCTGGCGCTTATGCGCATTGTACCGCAGTTAGGCTGTGCTCTTTGGGTTGCCGACTATGTTGAAGGTCTGGCTCTCCTATTAGGACAACCTCTGCTGTATTTTGATGCCAGTGGTGAAATACAAATCTCCGATTATTTGCCAAAAAAAAAACACACAAGCTGTTTACTTGTTTCAGTGACTCTTCTTTTTTATCTTTAAATTTTTATCTGCCAAGTAGCAAACTCTTCCAAACCCATTCATTAGGAATTGGGCCAGAGGGTACCTAAACTAGCAGGAAGATAATAACTAGTGATGACAGAATGAGTCCACAAGCTTAATTACTACCCTATCTCCCTATATATACTAATCTCCTGAAATTAACATTTTATAATAATTTTTATCCGAATTTTTCTTAAGCAAAATGGATTGGTATATTTGATGTGCTAATGAAGGGTCAATTTTTCTGCCTAGAAAAAAAGGGGCTTCAACTTTTGTGATAGTTGGACCACGTGTGCAGACTAAAGCACACATTGTGCACTAAATTTTCCTATTTTTAGAATGAAAATGCATAGAGATGCTCGTGCTCTAGACTTTGTTTGTTCTTCTGGATCCAAACAAATACTGATTCCCAATGTAATAGTCTACGGATGATTTGGACTTATCCTCCAACCATATGCCAAAAAGCAATAGATTGTTAATTAAAATATATATAGCTGCATGAAGGATTCCATGTAGAACTCTCGTTGACCGTTGTGCATTTAGAAACCTCTCTAGGAAGGTATCATGGTAGAAGAAACTAAGAACCGGGTTGAATTCTCAAATTTGTACAGACTACTTTTTCCAATAATATGGTCGAGGACCTTTGAATCCTCTCTAGTCTCTAGAATGCTACAAGAAATTGCAACCGGGTTGATCAATTAGAAAAACATGACATATATATAACATGAGGACCAAACACTAATCAAGTGTTCGATCGGTGACTTTTCATTTTGTCTGCATGAGCTGCTGCTGCTGCGCGCTGTTCTACGATTAGAACGAATATGTCTTGGAATTAACAATGTATATATAAATGAGTAGATCATGTCAATTTTTTTCTTCGGAGAATAAAATAGTTGCCGTTTAAAGAGTACTCTCCCATGTTCACGGAACCATCGAATCATGTGTAGCACGCCATATGAGACAAAAGGTTTTTCGACGAAATTATAACCGAGTATATACCACGAACGGTTCGTATGCTTATATATATACGTGCATAATAGTTATTTTCCCTAATTATTAGCTAGAGAAAAAATAAAAAGAAAAGAAAAAAGGGTATAATTTGCCGGTTGAAAATTCAGGGATCTAACATATATATATATCTAAAGGCATGCTAGAGAGTTGTATGTTGAGATTTTTTCATCGGTTCTGATCAAAGTCTAACACGGATCCTCTCCGAAGAACTTATTCCAGCTGTGATGGAAAAGGATATTATTTGTGTGGTTGCCTGATCCCGTTTTCCTCTTGCTGACCGACGCTTTTATACTTACAATTCAAAGAACCTTACTCACGAGCAAATATACAACGAAATAATTAGTTTAAACCAGCAAACTCATCCATTTGATTTGCAAGCATTTTTCCTTGAAGTGCATTGACACGTGACCGATCTTTTAGACGCAAACTTGGCATATCAATATTGGACCCCTAAAGGCCTAGAATCAACAGTGTACTGTGCTCGATTTTTTCATTGGGCTCTGAAACCAAATCCTAAACCCCATGCCAAACCTGGGCCAAGTTAATTAATCTGCGCTTTCACTTGTTTGAGTGTGGCGCTGAAAAGGAAAAGGCCCATTGAGACTTTTGCAACGGCTGTATGGTTTTATTTACGGCTGTGCTGAAGTAAATGGCAGGGATAGCACTAGCAGAACTCTTTAGAAGCCCATGACTAGTGTTCCTATAATTACTATAATCGGAAGCCTTCAATAAAGTAAAGGAAAAGAGTTCCCTTCTATACCAATTTAATTGTTTATAACTTTAGACCCTCGACTCTTGATCTTGTTTGTTTTCTTCAATCGTAACTCTGTTTCTTTTTTATTTCCTGTTTGGTTTCTTTCTTTCTTGATTCACTTGGTTTTTCTTTTTGGGCAGTTGGCTAGTGTTGGTGCTCCTTTTAATAATTTAACCCAAATACTCTGACCCCTATATATAAAGATGGCAATCTTTGGCACAGTAAAATACTGTGATTACTGCTTCATTGTAAACTAGTTTCCCAATGCTTAATAGCAAGAGTATAAACCCACTCCAAGTTGTCTCAGTGGCAAGGGTGAATGAGAGTTGTGTGGGTTAGGCGCACGTCTCGAGTTCGATCGACTCTCCTAATCAGGATCAGATTGGTGACTTACGTGGGGAACTGTGAGCTGTGGGTCGCCGCGTTAGCTCTTATGGAGTTTAACCACCGTTCAACTGGGCTTATCTATAGGGTGTGCCTGATGAGTGGGGTTCATCCTCGTTACCTAAAAAAATAGCAAGAGTACTGATGAGTGTCTATTCAACGTAGCTTAAAAATAGGAAGAGTATAAATCTGATGAGTGTTTATTCATCGTAGCTTTCTCGAGGTAAAGAAATACATACAAATATAACTCGACTTATTTGGGTAGATAGAAAGAGCATATGACACTTCTGTGAAAGGCTGGTTTCAGATCATAACTCACCATGCCAAGCTTCTTTGGTGGTTCGCAGTCAGCCATCATACGTAACCAAACAATAATAATATAAAGCATCATCACTCAGAAGTGAGAACTTTAAGAACAAGCGACCCCAACTCCCCACTCCAAAGCTTCGAAAGCGACCCTTTGCAAACTCTCTCAGCATTTGACTAACAGGAATCGGTCTCCAGCGACGGGAGGGCCAGGTGCTCCTCCCGTCGCTGCCTTACCCACCCCTTCCTCTTCTCTTCTCCCTTTGACCGTTTCTCTTCTTCTCTCTTCCTTTTTCGTGACTGTTTGCATTTTCCTTCAAGCTTCTCTCCTACTTTTCAGTGAAACTTTTTTGGAGGCCACACACTGCAGAACTGAGCTCAGCTGCTCCCCATGCTGTTCTGCCCCCCTTTTGGAGCTGCGGCGATGACGTGTGTGACAGGATCCCCTGTGAAGACTAAGGTCTGGACTACCACGAGGGGGAGGATGAATGGCAAGAGGTAGAGCCAGTGACCGACCAGTGTGCTCCTGCTACGACCCAAGCGCGAACACTTGAAACAATACTGACGATCGGGGTAGGATGACCGACCAAGGCCAACAAAGCAGGCCGAACGGCCAGGACCGCACAACCAGACTGACCGAGCAGGGCATCCAAGTCATGCCAACCGACCAGAGCAGCCAAAGCATACCAACCGACCAAGGTAGCCAAAGCATGATGACCGACCATGACCGCACAACCAGACTAACAGAGCAGGGCATCCAAGTTATGCCAACCGACCAGGACAGTCCAGGTGTGTTGACCGACCAGGAGCCAGCGATACTTATGCTCGGCATGCCAGCTAGCCGATTGCAGAAAGATCAGGACCAGCTCGAGACCAGCTCGGAGCTCAAGACCAGATCGGGGAGTAGTGGCAGCGCGACCACGCTTTATGGAAAGTGTCTTTCGCACTCGATTCCCTTGTTTGTAGCGATACGATGATTCGTATCATCTAGATCCAGATTTTTCTCCGAATATCTAGAAACTTATCCTTCCTTTTTTTGAGTTCGGTTTATTAGGCTTGTCAGCTCCTCTCATGTCTCTATTGGTCGTTCTCTTTTCCCACCAAGTAATAGCATATTCAGAAAATTCTTTCACAGCAAGTCTTACCTTCTTTGGCTCGGGATAGTTATGGCAAGTAAACACGAACTTCATCTTCTTCTCCCACTCAAGGAATTCTTCAGGATCATATATACCTTGAAAAGACGGGATCGTCATCTTAATATCACCCAAGTTGTTATCTTCCCGATTCCTTGTTTGTTGAAACCTGCCTAACTCTAACTTCATCACACGCCTCATTTCACTCATCATGGCCTCCATAAACAATTTCGGATCAGCCAACTTCGTAGCATCTTCGATAATGTTCTTACCACTGATGTGAGACATGATTGCTGAACTAGAACCGTGATTTGATACCAAATGATGTGAATGGCTGAACTAGAATCGTGCTCCGATACCAAATGACTACTTGATCGGGAGAGCCAGAGCTTCTTTAAACGATGGTTGCCATATCAGAGCTCTCCTCTGGTACGAGAGAGAGTCTGATACTCACACGGATCATGGATGAAGATACCAGTCAGTATGTCCTTATGGGACACGGCTAAAGAAATTTTTTGAGGATGTCTGGGGCGATCTGCACTCTACAGTCCCCTAACCTCCCAATTATACACTAGGCATTTCTATTTAGCGACTTGTTTTATTTTCGTATTAATCAATCGAGTCTGCACTGATTTGTCTCCTTTCTATAGGTGCTCAATGAGACGAGTTATGATACATGGTAGGATAAAGACTGTTCGAGCAGCCCAACAAGCTCTCGACCTTTCAAATGTGAGAAGCGTGGATGTTATGGGTTTGCCATTGGAGAGAGATGGGTTGGCGCACCTGTCCACCCCAGCTGAGGTTCTACCGGGATCACTGTTGGCGGATGAATTCCTTAAGTTTCCACCCACTGAATCGA
This sequence comes from Myrica gale, assembly GCA_963930655.1. Taxonomy (NCBI): domain Eukaryota; kingdom Viridiplantae; phylum Streptophyta; class Magnoliopsida; order Fagales; family Myricaceae; genus Myrica; species Myrica gale. Next base: position 27,163,106 of record OZ005606.1, on the reverse strand, counting down.
CATGAGTTCTTGTAGGAGTGTTTCCTCTAATTATATTGAACTACAATTTTATGAAAGTTTAGGGTGGATGTTTCCAGGTTGGGTTTTATTTATTTGCACGGCTTAAACCCAAGCTGGAATATATATTAGGACCAAAATTAGAACCCTTATATTCCAAAAACAAGGGCATTATTTAACGGTGAATATTATTAATTGTGCACTAACGCTGGTAGGGTTGGCATTTCTTGATCAATTAAGTCAGCTCCTTATGATGGACTCTTCACGGGTTTGGAGGAGAAGATACCCACTCCTTCCGCGACTTGGATCTCTCCTTGAGTACTTGTCCTTAAATTAAGGCTTTCATTCCATGCAATTGATCCTATCCTTAAAAATTACCCGAAGGAAAACACTATATTTTCTTTATCTTAATATTTTAATTTTCATGTTAACAATTTTATGGAGCTACTTCTTCTTTTTGGATAATTAAGTAAGGTAATCTACAAGCCTTTAATAGGGTTAACGCGTACTCTATAAAATTCATTTTGAGTAAAAGAAAAGGAATAAGCAGCAAACTGACACAAACCCCAAATAAGGAAAGGAAATGCATTAATTACATTAAATAATTGGAGCCTCAACTCAAGGATCTTTCTTGTTCGTTTTGATCTTGTCATGATGCGCAGTCGTTTTCTTCAATCCTACATTCCTACTCCTTTTCTCTTTTTATTAAATCAAATAGGCCGATTAGGGTGGCCCAGTATTGGGTTGGCCCATATGTTAGAGAGGCACCAGGGAAGGGTAGTAATGTCAATGTACAAAATGTTACCGTTGAAACAATATAAGACTAGCCAATTTATTTGGATTACCCACTTTTCAAAAACTGCCGACCACAACCAGAATATTCACAGAGAAAAAGCGAGACAAGTGACCTGAAACTCCAAGAGAAAATCGGAACATAATCAAGAAGGATCGCCTCCTTTGATAATCATTCGTGAGTTCTCCTTCTTAGTTTTGTGTTATGGTCTTCTTCTTTTTTCCTTTTCGAAGTGGTCTGATAAAAAATCAGATGGATAAGAGTATAGATGAATATCAAATGCCAAAATAGGGGAAAGGGTAAGAAGACATAACAAATCTGGAGAGAAGAAAATAGGAAATATTGGACGGTAGAGTTCGTTGATTAGATCCAATGTTTTGTTATGCACTCTTGTCTCAAGGTATCGTTTCCTTTTCTCTCTTTCTCAACAACCAAACAGCGGGTAAGATTTTCTGCGGACCCCTCAAAAAGGGTTGCTGAACATCTGGAGGATCTTTGGGCGCAAGTTACAAGATTTATCCGTCTTTTATTTTGAAAAGGGCTTCCTTTGTGCTTTCTGATGATTTCGTATTTTCTTCCGCGAAGCATTTAAAGTTCTATGCAAGCAACATAAAATTTGGAAAAGCAAGAAAGTAATCTTGCGTGTTTGGTTAACAGTTGGGGAAAAAAGAAGTGAAAAGGAAACCGTATACTTGAGTTTTAATTATTTTTTCTTCCCAGTTCTGTGTCCTCACAGAGGGTTCTGATGAAGCTTTTTTTTTCTTTTCCTTTTTTTTGAGGGGTTCTTGATCAAGTAAGTAGATTGGGCTTGCTTTTGTGTTTGAAGAATTTAGAGGCAACCCATGACCTGTGCCTTTTATGTGTTTTGAATGGTTTTCCTTCGAAATAACAAAAATGGATATCTGGTAGACTGGGGGTGTCGTCTTTGTGGTATTGCACATGCTAGATGCCGATTTATGGTAACTGATGGTTTTTCTTTTTGAGCTGTAAAGGTAGTTATTAAGCATTGTCGATAGTCCACCTTTTGAAGGAATTGTATGTTATGTGCAGAAGACTGACCTATAATTGTGGTGTTAAGTTTGCCATCGCTGGGAGTCAATTGAGGATGGTGGCACAAGAATTCATTGTCCTAGCAGCTATTTGTACAAATATAGGGAATCATTTGGTGATATTATTAGTTATTAGAATGCTTCCAATCGTGTGGTTATTTTTTTTCTTCCAATCAAGCTATTCCCCAAAGTTCTAGTTTCGAGCGTTTGTTAAATGTTTTAAGGTTATGTTTGTGTTGTAAAATTTTTGGTATTGGATTTAGTGTTGATATTGGGTTTAATGAAAAAGTGAAGAGAGGTAATTTTTTATATTTTTTGATGGAATAGAGAGAGATTATATTGTAGTATTTTATTTGGAGTTGGTGAAATATTTTGTGAAATTTTGTTAACAAACGCAGCCGTTTGTTTTGTTCAATCTGCATTCCCAACCTGTGGCCAAATTAGTATTCAACTGTCAGCAATATCTAACACGTCTTCTACATGAATAAAGTCCATAAAGGTGAATAATTCATGTCCTAACAGAAAACAGAGCTGGTGAATAGCATTTTCTGCCAAGGTAATTAAAGAGTCAAGGTACATCGACATCCTGGATAGAAGGATCTGAGTTATTGGTGGTGGTCAACCTATCGCTATAAGTCAACTTCGGCTTTGATCTCTTTCTTTGAGAACTTCTATATCATTACACCCTCTTGGGGATGTCACAGGATGTTGTCTTATTGGTTATGATGTCACTTATAGAGGATTTTGGATGCTATTTCAGTCTCATTTTTGCTTATTAATTTTCCCTCCCTTCATATTAGAACAATGTCAGCTGAATTGAGAAGTTATTTTCTATGGTGCACGTTTACTTTTTGATCCATATGATCCTGGCTTTTTCAGGGTATATTGCTTTGAATTTTGCTCACACTTAAAAAATGGCAATGCAAGCTGACCGTCTGATTCAATACCAGAACTTCAGTGTTCTCTACAATGGTATAAAACCCATGGTTTCCTTGCAAAGTTTAAATTGGTTAATTCTATCTGCTAATCACTTGAGTTAGTTTAACCTAACCTTATGATATCTATGGCAGGTACTTCTGTTGGAGGGAAGACTAATAAATTCCTGAAAGCAGAGAGGAAAGGAGGAGGGCTTGGTGGGAGGAAACCACTTGGTGATTTATCGAATTCTGGGAAGCCTGCTCTTCTAAATGAGGCACCAAAAAAGCAAACTTCCAAGCATCTCACTTTTATTGGCCAAGATTCTGGCGCTTCTAAGCTCAGAAATGATACGAACAAAAAGAAGAGCATTTCTAGAGCCTCAGAGAGGGCACAGACTGGTAGCAGGAAAGCGCTTTCTGACATTTCAAACTCTGGCAAGGCTTGTTTTCATGGGGAACCAAAGAAGAACCTTAATCTGAAGCTTAGTGCTGTGGCAGAGGAACCGCTGGATCTTCCCAGTGCTATTGCTGAGGAACAATTTCTGCACAATCATCAAGAGTGCATCAAAGCACAGACCAAGGCCATGGACATGGATGAATTTCTGAAGACAATTGGATTAGATAATGGTAATCTCGAATTTATAAGCCTCTACCCTTGCTTGGCAACTTTACCTAGACATTGATTGGTGATTCAATTTTTTTTTCTATATTTGTTATTTTTTCAGCTCATTCAAAATGCTTAGCATCTCCACCACCAGTGTTATGTAAAGTAAAGGTGAGTTTGCATTTTCTTTGGTCTTTTTGGTTTTTTGTGTTTCTTTGATGCTTTTCTCTAGGTGCCTCTAATGACAAGTACTTCCCCTTCTATGGATGCAGATTGGAAGCCCCCTGAAGGAGTACCATCTTGAATTGGAAGAGATTACTGAGCACGTGATTGAGGATGGAGGACCTTCTTGGAAGGATGAGCTACTGTCTGGCAAGCCCGCCTCTCCACCTCCTTGCAAGACCCCAAAATCAGCCTATCATTTCACAACCTGGAAGGACTGCGAGCTCATCAATTTTGAGTTGATGGAGACTCCAGAATTGTCAAGGCATTGATTTGATTTACCCTTGTGTAAAAATGCTTGTTCTGGACAATTGATAGAGATACTGTAATTCTGAAAGTCTGAAGTCGTTTGTTCTTTTGGAGTAGTTGAATTGTTTTTAAACTGGCTTTAGAATCCTTGTCACTGTCCTCCTTCTGTGGGCCTGACTTTTTTGCCAATATTATCGATAGAGAACTGGACGTCTTTCGGTTAATTTTCAGACTTCCTTGTTGAAGGCCCAAACCATGATCTAACGAAGGCCTTCAGGCTCCGTTATAAAACAGTAGTCCCATAAAAGATAAACGGCTGAAAAGAGCGGATGACCATCACCCACAGTGCACAGCCATCACACCACCACACTCGCCCACTCCTCCCCTTCATGACCTGACCTCATCTCCCCTCGACTCTACTCCTCTTCCGCCAGCGCCAGTAGTCTCTGAAAGACTGAATCCCCAAAAGCCAAGCTGGAAAATGGTGATGTGTCTGAGACTCCCTTCTCTCACGTCATCTCTATTCCGTTCCCCCTCCACCACCAACTCTTTCAGGCACTTCTCCGAAGATGGCGCGGGCGCCACCATCTTCTGCCGTCGTCGCCGCTTTTAGCATCCGCTTCCTTCTCCGCTCAGAGAACTACGGCTACGGAGACGTCGAACGAGGACCGGGCGGATGGCAACTCGAAGAGCCGACTGAACAACAACTCCGACCGAGTCATCACGCCTCTGTCCCAGGACTTCAACGCTTGGTACCTCGATATCATTGCCAACGCTGAGCTCGCCGACTATGGTCCTGTCCGTGGCACCATGGTTATTCTTCCCTACGGTTATGCCATTTGGGAAGCAATTCAGGTACTCTGCATCTTGTATCTTGTTTACATAAAGACTACTGGATGCCTTTGATAGCTTTTTAGAAACATCTTAAAAATTAGTTTAAAAATTAATGGTTTGAATTTATTTTTGGAATTAGAAGTTTAAAAAAAAGTTACAAAAATATAAATTAATAGTTCAATTGAAATAATTAATCTAATAAAAGAATTAGATTATTTTTTAATTTTTTTTATTGGATTATAGTTAAATCTGCATAAAGTTTTTCAAAATTAAAGATTATACAAAATTATTTACCAACAACTATATATCAAGATAAATTAAATGATTGAACAATTTTATCTATTGAAAATAATTTATTGGCAAAACTTGAATACGAAAATTTAATTTTAAATTTATTATTATTATTTTTTAAGTAAAAAGCCTCAGTTTGAATGACTTACCTTAGCCCAAAACTGTTGAGCCGCCCCGTATACAGACAGCACCGCCTTCACATACTCCATAGTTGGTTGAATGGCCGTTTTATGCAGCCCAAGGAATAAACCGTACACATGGGCCTACTTTCTCCCAGTCTCTCTCACCTGCTGTCGAATCAAATACTGTCAAGTTTTTTTCTCCAAACATTTTGGAGCATGAAAATTTCTAATAAAATAAACACATTTCAATATTTTTAATTTTTACACATATACATTTTAATTTTCACAAATCCCACTAAATTTTAGTAAAATAAAGATTCTTAAAATTTCAAAAATATTCCTTAAAATTTTGACAAAAAAACATTCCTTAATCCCTTTTATCGAACATAATTCTATTAAATTCTTTTCGATTTTTCCTGCACCCGCTTGGATAAAGAATGCTTTATGCTTAAGAACCCATGAAGCTCCCCACGGAAGATGAAATTGACTGTTAAGTTATGCCAATTTCATGAATGCAGAAATAACTTATTTTTCTTTTCTTTTCTTTTCTTTTTTGCTTAGAAAAAAAAGATATAACTTTTTTGACTCATGATTTATGGTAAATTAAGTTGGATCTAACACGCCAACCCACTCTATTAAAAGAAATAATATATACTACTTATAGAACGAGTTCTTTTACGTAGTGCTGCATATATATGCATGCGTACTCATTCATTACAACATGCACGCCTGAGAATAATTTCACACAAAAAAAACTTCTGATTGCATGTCTGCACAAGAGTACAACTAGAGCTAGCGATCGAGAGCATGTTCACATCATGAGTTGTATCTAAATATAAATATATTTTGGAGAAATTACACTTTGCACCCTTGAATTATAGGGTGTGACACTTTGCACCCTTTGTCTTGATTTCGTGATATTGAGTCCATGATCTTTTGATTTTCGTCAATTTACACCTCAAAGTCGTTTTAGCCGTTAATACTAACGGTAATAAGGCCACGTGCAGTTCACGTGAGTCACTTCAATTTTTTTCCCGTTTTACCCTCATTCTATCAGTTTATAACTCTTTTGCCCAACAGTAGTTGCCCGTACACTTTTCGGCGAGATATAAGGTGGAATGACCACATTGTGAACGTCCTGACACGGGTGGTTATAGTTGACGCCAAAGGTATGCAATACAATGGACTTCTTCAAGAATCCAGGTATCCCATCGACAATATGTGATTCCTAGTTTCAGAATTGGTTTTTTAAAATTTTCGGTTAAAACCCCCAAAGTTGTGTTTGTAAGTAAATACTACTTTAGCACAAGTATATAATATGCGGAACTGTAAATAAGTGCTAAAGTAAGGAGTAGAGAAAAGAGAAGCAAACATAGTATTTTTAGGTGGTTCGGCAAACCTGCCTACATCCACCCCTCAAGCTCCTTCACCGAGCCTTGAGGTTTTCCACTGTTCCCCAATAGCTTTACATACTAGCTTCCGTGTGCTAGTGAACCGTACAAGTGTTTTCTCCCGTGCTCAACACTCAAACCCACCCAAGTGGTTTTTCTGGCTCACCACTCACAACCTCACCAAGCTTGAAATATACACTCTCAAAGCTTCTTCTTTAGTGAACAACCTAACTAAAAGAAACACCTCTTTTGATAGGTAGATTGAGGAACAAGACTCTCTCAAAGAGTAGATATAAAAATGGAAAACTCTATCTCTTTATTCACACAAAGACAAGGATATGAAAGTGTGTTTTGTGTGAATGCTATGAGAAATATAGAATAGGAAGGTTTATAATATTTCTCAAGTAGTAGAAATGATATGTGGTCGTTGAGTTTTCATTTTAGACGAAATAAAAGTGTATTTATAGGCCACATATGAAAACTAGATGTTTATAGCCGTTGGGAGTTTTTGCTAAAACGAGCCGGTCGACCGCTACATGAACCGGTCTACCGCTTCAAGTTACCGTTACCCAACGGTTATATTGTCAGAAGCTTCAACGGCTCTTTTGTCAAAATCAACCGGTCGACCGCTACATGAGGCGGTCGAAGTACCGGTCGACCGCTTGAACAGCCGGTCGACCTCCTCAACTTAAGCATGATCCGGTTCTTTTAAAAACAAGGTTTTTGACCACTTTTAAACACCCAATTTGGAAGACATACTTCCCATAAGTATATGAAGGTTTAGAGGTTTGATTGAGATGTTTTGAAACCTATAAAAATATTTTAATCTTTCAAACAAAACTTAAAACAGTTTAAGCATGTTTTGAAAGATATGCAAGTGCGTGATTCAAATCCTTGTCAAATGTGAAATAAGGAGTTACAAGGATTATACCCTAAGGTCTTGAATCTTCACTTTAAGCTCCTTGCATATTCTTGTTCCTTTTTCTTCAAGGTTTGACTCTTTCGTCAAGTTGTCTTTGTCTTTGAAGATGTCCATTTTGTAAACTCATCCATTTATTGAAATCATCAAAATCTCGATTGTGCACAAAAGCCAACACAATCGGCACGTCCTCCTTTGAAATACCCGGAAAGAAAACAACAAAAACCAAGATATTCAAGAACGCTGGAAACTCCTCTAGAAACCCAAAACACATAGAAGAAGGGAACATTTTTGGAAAAAGATCGAGTATTGGCACTCCATGGTGTGAAAGCACGTACCATAGTATTCGTAAAGGGTATCCAAAAGAGATGACCTGCACTCTGATGCTAACAGATTCCTTGCGTGCCCAATTGCTGGGAACCCGTTCACTACGCTGAAGTACATTGAGACTACTTGAGTACGAGTTCGGTTATTGTTCTAAGCATTATTGTGCTGAGCATGCTGAGCGACGACTGAGATTAAAATTTGGAGATCCGGCGGCTGTAGTTAAAACATCATTTAAAATATTCAAAATATTTTAATTGATGTGGCACGATCTGGACACTTGAATTTTGAAGATTTTAATCTCAGTCGTCGCTCAACATGCTCAGCACAATAACCAGATTCACTTGAGTACACTGTTCATAACACTTGGCCAACAGCGAGTTGGCTGCCAGTGTCTTGTGCTCTACCGAAACTCCAACAGAGTCAATGGAGTTTCTTGCAATATCGTGGAGTCTTTCAGCCATGGAACTCTCGAAATCTCTTTCCAACACTCCTGTTGCTTCTTTTAATATTCTTGAGAAGCCACCGCTCTCTTCCATTGGCAATGAGGCACATGATGCAAGTTCTGTTGCTTCAAAAGAGTGTGTAAGATCCTTTCCTTGCTCTATGTTTTAAGAAGTAAAAGGGTACTTCGATGGCCATTATACTATAAAAGAATTTAAGAAAACACCTCCCATGTGTTTAAGATGGCCATGGCAATGGACGAGTTAAAAACGCAAAGCAGATAATACAACGCGTGGAAACAGGAAACCTTTCGAGTTTCGAGTAGTCTCAAAACCCCAACACTTTTCTTCGATAAATCCACGAAACAGAGGCCTACAGACAATGCAGGACCTTATGTCCATAGTGGAAGCCCAAAGTACAAGTGCTTGAATATACTTCCACACTATCTTTAAGCTACGTGTGTACATACCAATCACAATTTATACTGACAATGAAGCACTGCCCATTCAGTGACAAACTTAGTAAGGTCCTCACATGGCTGTTCAACAAAGCTAGCTAATTTATAAAGAAAAAGAACAAAAAAAAACAAAAAAAACCAAGTATAATTTTTTTTTGGGGAGTGCGATGGGTATCCTTGCTTCCGCCCCTGAATTCATGCATGTTGTTGACGCCGGACAGAATAGTGATTATTCTGTAGGCACGTACAAACGGCAATTTGCAAGGAAGAATAGCGTGTTCTACCCCAAGAACTCGAAGAACAATTCTTGAATTCAATAAAATTCGAATAATATTCAAAACTGCTGAAAACAACCCATAAGCCGGGTTTAAAATAGCTGAGATCTCCGAATTTTGCCAAAAATAGCAAAATCCTAAAAATTCGAAATTTGAAAATACGAGAAAAGATAAGTCTAGTGCTAAAGATCTGGCCCAAATCGGGTTCAGAATCTTATCCTAACCGATAATTGAAATATTACCATAAATGGAAAAAAATAATTAAAACTAAGGATTTGAAAAGGAAATCAGTGGATTTCGGCCTCGAAACGAGGTGCACCGAGCGTAGCTCGGTGGTCACGACGTGCGCGCCGAAAAGAGCTTTCCGAATTGGGGTCACGGGCGCAAATCCGACACTCGTAGCCAAAGTTATGGCCAAAAAACCGACACGTGCCCCAATTAGGTAGAATCACGATCTCTTGTCACTTTTACGCTGATCTGACCGCTCCAAATAATTCAGCGCCATTAATGCGGAATCTGAAAGCTCAGCATCGTCTGACTCGGATCCCCCTGCATCAGTTGTCTACCCGTTGTCTACCCAACTGTTACTGGATGAGCAAATTACATTTCTTCGGCCAAGGCCTTATGACTCCGATCGATCACGTACGTACTTCCTTTCCACACAAAGCAGAATTTTTCAAATGCTCCAAAGGAAAAGAAAATCGCTTCTCAAATGCATCACCAGTTAAAGCTCATGGCCTCGAAGTGCACATTTTCTACCAAACCAGATGAACAAATTTTGGCAACCTCGTGTCGCATCGTCCGTGGGCCAGATACTAAGACTCCAATATCAGATCCTTTGCACTCAGACAGAATTTCTGCAGTGGCAATCATATATATATAATTAGTTTTTCTAATCATAGAATTATAATCATTAAGGTGATGCTGATGCATATACTTTGGTTTTTTCGTGAAGTAGACTATAGTTGCTTACTCATCAGGTCAGGCCTTCCACCGTAATGCACCTTGGTGGCTTGGACAAGGGACTGCTGTGGAAGGCTTTCCAGCTCTCTATCCCCATCACCGAACCAAGACCCTGGTGAAGATGTTGGAGTTTGCATTTCCAAGTTTTGTGTTTGCTTTCCGATTTGCAGGGAATTTTGTTTCTTGCACCAAAGAAAGATTGCACTAGAAGCTACTAAAATGCAGCCACAGACCAAAAAAATGTCCCAGAGAGTGGTTAAGGAGAAATTGTAAGGGTGGGTTTCTGTGGTAAAATTTTTGGTATTGGGTTTAGTGTTGGTATTGGGTTTAGTGAAAAAGTGAAGAGAGAGGTAATAGTTTATAGTTTTTGTAATTTTTTATATTTTTTTATGGGAGAGAGAGATTATATTGGAGTATTTTATTAGGAGAGAGATAAAATTTTAGGAAAACTTTTACATGCAAACGCAGCCTAAGTATCGTTGTTGTCCTGTTCTTTGGGGTAAATGTAGTAACGTGTGACGATCCCCAAAAAGATAAGGAACATGACAAATGACGATGAGATTATTGCACCAAGCCATAACCAGTTATTTGGGCCTAGGACTGGAGTGATAGGCGAGTCTGATGGGTCTGGCTTAAACCATATGGTCCGTATGAGCTTTTGGGACTCTGTGGAAGGCTGCTCAATCTCTCTGGCGACATAGGCTTCTATTTGCAACTGCACTTTGGAGATTTCAGTGGTCGTGCCAGAGATTGGCAGCAAGAGGTCTAGCATGGCGAGATCCGTCGAGTCCCTGAAGGCACAAATGAGGAGAACTCGCGGGACGTGTAAGTTTCCATTTTGGCTTTGGAAAATTATCTCGCGGATTATCGAAACGAAAGGAGTAATACCACTACCTCCACTCACCAGCACCAGGGCCTCGTGCCTAGCGCCAGAAACATTAAGGCCGATCAGATTAATGAGAAAGGAATTCAAAGACAGAAAAATCCCAGTGATATGGTAGCTATAAACATTGCGAAGGCTTCCACAATTCAATCTGACCTCAGAAAAGGAGATGAAGTAGAACCATAAGGTCCTTCCACAGAAACTTTCAGGCGATCCACAGGAGAATTAGAAAGACGTTGTTGAAAGAGCTTTCGAGACCAACTTCCCTAGGTTTTGATGACGATGCTGAGCTTATCCGGCTCCATATTACAATTGGAAGTCACAGTAAAAGGGTGCCACTGAAGCTTTGAAATGCTAGGGACGTTTATAAACAAGACGCTAGTGGGACCGTAATTCAACCCTGGGAGGCAAATTCGCAAGTTAGAGCCGAAAATTATAAATTAGAGTTTCAGAAAATTTGTTATTTAAGCCGGTCAAGGCGTTATATATACCTTGGCTCTTGCAGAAGGTTAGTTCGACAGTGTCACAAGGTAACAGGCGTGCAGAGACCAAGCTAGATCTTCGTCTCGACTGTAGGAATCTCAAGAAACGATCGACAAGGAAGAGAAAGATCCCAGGAAGGATCATGCAGAAGTAGACAACACCAACATGCAATACATAGAAGAAATGTAGAGTGCGTAGAGATGGTGTGTATAGAAGAAAACCTCAAACATCTTTCGCCTAACGCGAGAAAGGCTTGTCATCCACATTGCCCATGCAAAAACCATTGCAATCTCTCCAGCTACATTTGGCACCCAATCATGGGCCCATTGAAGCCTCTGCATTCATGTTTCCAAAACCCTATTTACAAATGCTCAGAAAAAGCAAATTAACATGCATGCTCATACCCCTTGTCTCTGCATAGGCACGGGCATTCACACAGAAACACGCGAACGGGTACACGCAGACTCAGATATATTTAGAAACATAATTATCTGAGAAGTTTGGACAAGGCATTCGCATGTGCAGTAATTTACACAAAAGGTCAAGAAGAATTTTTCAGTTTGTGTGTGCATGATTTTTATTCTTTAAACTTTACGAATGAAATGAAAAGAAAAGAAATGATGCAAAAAGATCGACAAAGATAAGGCAAATGAATCTCGGTTAATTTACAATAACAACCCTATATATTCACTGTTAATTACAAAGAAAACACCATTCTATAAATAAAAACAGACAACCACACAAAAACCAAAGGTGTGATCCTATACCTCTATAATATCTTGCAACAAAAATGAACAAAAAAAGACACAAGGAAAATTAAGATGAGGAAGTGCTTCAATATATAATGTCTTAAAAGATAAATACCTGAGACATTTGATGAGTCATTCCCCAGTAAATGAGGAAACCTATAGTGTGAGCGGAAAAAAAAACCGTTGAAAGATATGACCCAGCCAGATATGATACTTGATACTGTTGGGGTCCACACCCATAAGAGATAGACTTAGAATAGAAGTAGACTTATAGTGGAAGTCTACTTGCTCCCTACTTCTAGTTTATCTAGGATTCTCTTAGGGTTTTCTCTTTGTATTCTTCCCTATAAATAAGAGGCTTATGTTATAGGAGAAGAGGCACGTGAGCACGTGAGATCGTGTGCATTGGGCAAAGAGAGAGGAAGAGAAAGAGGGTGGTGTGACTATTGTATTGGGGCGGACGGAGTAATTTTCTTAGGCTTTCTTAATAAAATTGCTCTGGGGTGGACGTAGGCCGGATTGGGGCCGAACCACGTAAATCTGGTGTTCCTTTCTTTGAATTTTCGTGACGCTTTTCCCGACAAGTGGTATCGGAGCCTGGTTCGAGGAGCCGGAGTAGTTTTTCGGGAGAAGCGGAGAAAGTCCGAAACTTTCAAAGTGGTCCGATCTGAGATTGGAGAACACCAGCCTGCAGAGGAGATCGAGACGAAGCCGTTGGTCGAAACCGCGTCGTCAGAATCGCCGGGACGCGCCTCCATGCGCCGCAGGAAGAAGAAAAGGCGCCGCCACGCGTCACACGCGCCCGCACGCGCCGAACAGAGAAGGGCGAGTGGGCTTCACTCTCTCCACGCGCCAGCGACAAGAGCTGCCACGTGTCCTGTGACGTCAGCATCCACGTCATCGCCACGTCAGCAGTGGGTCCCAGGAGATCTAAGTCGTCATCCGCCACGTCATCCGCCACGTCAGCATTGCCACGTCAGCAGGGGATCAGGGTCGGCGTGCCACGTCAGTTTTGCCACGTCATCAGAGAATATTCCGGGGGAATATTCCGGTTTTTATTTGTTCAGTGTGGTTTTTTGGCCGGTTCAGGGGCTTTTAGGCCGGTTTTCGAGCAGGTCAGACCGATTCCTAATGTTTTAGGTCATCCCGGATCCATTGGTGCAGTCAGAATTGTGAAATTCGGCCTCGATCAGTGTGAATTAAGATGGCGGAGAGTATGATTACCGGTTTGATGATATTGACTGCTGCAAACTACATGAACTGGAAGCCACAAATGGAGGATATTCTTTATGGGAAGGATATGTATGATCCATTGGAGAACATGGGAAAGAAACAGGAGGGGATTGACGAGGCAAAGTGGAAGAAGATCAACCGGAAGGTTATAGGCCGGTTGATTGTTGACTTCGTCTAGAAAACGAAGATGCTTGGTACCAGCTGGAGGAGATGCAAGAGCAGGGGGAGCTACTGTTCTTCATGGGTCCGGCTGTACAAGCAGGGGATGCGGGCACCCTATGCGGGGGTGCAAGACACTCGGATGAGAGTGTGGTCGTCTGGTGACAAGGACGAGGTTGGAGTGCCAGTAGAATAAGGTTGCAAGGGGTGGTGAGCAAGGGGAGCAACAGACACCGAGTTGCAGGAAATTTCTACTGATGGAAACCCGGGAAGCACTCAACCGAAAGATGTCAGGAACAAATTCTCCTCTTATGGTTATGGAGGGGGAGATTTGTTGGGGTCCACACCCATAAGAGATAGACTTAGAATAGAAGTAGACTTATAGTGGAAGTCTACTTGCTCCCTACTTCTAGTTTATCTAGGATTCTCTTAGGGTTTTCTCTTTGTATTCTTCCCTATAAATAAGAGGCTTATGTTATAGGAGAAGAGGCACGTGAGCACGTGAGATCGTGTGCATTGGGCAAAGAGAGAGGAAGAGAAAGAGGGTGGTGTGACTATTGTATTGGGGCGGACGGAGTAATTTTCTTAGGCTTTCTTAATAAAATTGCTCTGGGGTGGACGTAGGCCGGATTGGGGCCGAACCACGTAAACCTGATGTTCCTTTCTTTGAATTTTCGTGACGCTTTTCCCAACAGATACTAGACTCCGATGTGAGCCCAAGGAAAGGCAATAGTGAAGATCCTCGAGTCACGGGAAAGAAGAGAAATGCTCAGCATATGTTTCCAACATACCCGAGTTTGAGCGATACACTTCGAAACTTTGTTTGCCACCTGCCAAGCCCAAATTCCAACGGATCAATTATATTCAACCTGTGGCTTAAGATCAATAAAAATAAACTGACTATATATATGTTATTTCCTAAAGATCATATATATGACTAGAAAATGGAATTAGCAAAATAACAGGGGCCGGGTTCTTTTTTTTTAAGCAAACCATAAAACATATATTAAAATCCGAGAAAATTACAACTGGTAGAAAGTAGAAAAGGCCTTAGAGGGTCAGAAAAAAACCTAATCAGACCCGAAGGCTTTACAAGCTTAGCAAAGGGACAATAGCCCTTAAAAAAGGAGAACAAAGTCCCCGAAACAAACCGGATCCAAGAATCCGAGAACCAAACCCAAACACAAATGGCCACAAAGGCTGGGTTACAAACACACAAAGACCACAAAGGTCGGACAACCAACACAACCACTGCGCAAGGCGGCAGCGGCTTCCACTGGAGGAGGGACGGACGAAGCGGCGATCCGACTCCCACGAAAAACTTTTCATGCATATACCAGCTACAAAAGGGAGAAAGATAATGAAAGTTACGAATAGCACAAAACTGCAGCGGCCAAGGCTAGAGGCAGTGCGGTAACCGAAGAAAAATAGTCGAAACATTTCAGGATAGAGGAGCATAGAAGAGCTCCAAAAGAAAGGGAGAAAACGGCAAAGAGGGGCTGGAAACTAGGCGCGTGAGGCACACGCGGCGGCCGATAGGCACCAAATTGGTCTGGAAGGATTGCCCGACGCCTGATATGTCCATCTGTGGTGCGCGTGTCCTTCTTTGGAGGCCCAAAACTCCTAGATCTAGTCACCCTTTTTGCCGGAGCAAAACCCAAAAAGAGGCCGGAAGCAATGGAAAAAGCTGAAAAATCGGCTATAGAAAGCTTGGCTAAGGGAAGAGAAACCAACGGGAGGAGCAAGAGCTCCTCGCTCCTCCCGCCGGTCAGATCTGCTAGGAGGGAGGGGGGTCAGGCGAGGGGACAGGGGCCGGGTTCCTGCAGTGAAATTAGGCTATATATATATATATATATATATATATTATCCTGAAAATCGAAGCAAGGCAAGCTGCTAATTACAAACCATGCATGCATCCTCCAATCTACTTTCAAAACAAGCTTTATTTTAATTTCCAATTGAAATGTTTCAAATGAAAAGATCTTCCAACATACGTACACTTGCTCGCCCGGGCTATGCCCATATTCATAGAGTTACCGAAGCTGACATGTATATAATTGTATAAAGACCAGATTAAGAGCACAACAAACATGGCTGCAAAGGCAAGCTCCACTGCAGTAACCATTCCCAGAGGATTCATCACAAACACAGGACGTCCCCAAAACGTCATGAGACGATGGCTTTTAACAACGTGTCTGCAAGAAGTAACAGCATATGCTTGTTATCCTACGAATTCCAAAACATTCATATTTTGTTTGATTTGGAAAAATGGATGGTGCAGAAGTACTCTTGAACACATTTTAACAGATAAGATGACCTCTTGGAGTCGTTTTTCTTGGTTTTGCTCTGTACATGGAGATAAACACAGCCCACAACTGCTGCGAACATCATGGGAAAAGAAAAAAGAAGAAGATTTGTCCCTGCGCATTCATGTAAAGTGTCTCACAAGTGTGAGAAAAATAAAAGATACGCTAGCAAGTTACCAGCAGTTTCATGATTTAGAAAAAAAAAATCAAGAGACCAGAAGGTGAAAGAAACAAACCGAACCTTGTCCTCCAAAATAAAGGTTGTATTGAGCCTGTTGTTTAGCGATGGAGTCCATGTATTTTGGTATTTCTTTGTTGGCAACAGAAACCAAAGCGTGACCCATCCAAGAAACACCACAAGGAAAATAAGCCTAAAGACTGCCTTCGTACTCATCTTCTTCCCCTGGTGAGTTAGCGCATTCGAGGCAAATGAAACTCAACTTTCTGCTATACTGCGAAACCCTCTCAACGAATTATAGGAGACTCTGTGCTTAAGCGCATTCGAGGCGAATGAAACTCACCTTTCTGCTATACACTAACAAACCTTGTAAACAATTTATGGGTGACTCCACGGGTGAAATTTATGGGAAGAGTAGACTGTAGATCGTCCATCCGACTAAAAAAAGGAGCCGTATACTCCTTTTGCAATAAAGTAGACTATAGTATTAAAAAATATACCATTTTGGGTTTATAATACATTTACGGCATGATTCGTGCATACTTTTGCCGCCATTTGTTGATCAGGTTCATGATCTAATTACAAGATCTACGAGATTGCGACTACTTTAGAATTTGTTAATATTACTGCGTGTCCAGAATTTTCTTCTGTGGAGAAGAATGACACGCGTCAGACTGATCATCTTTGATCGTAGCAGGCAAAACTTGTGGGTGCAGAAATATTAAAATAAATGGTTGTACTGCACTAGTTAACCTAAATTCCCTTCATGTGGTGTCCAAACGATTTCTAATCTGGTTGGAGTTTATCTCCTAAACGGCAGACATGGATATATAGAAGATCAATGGTACCAAATGACATGATTGTGAAGAGATCAGTTTTTACCATGCCAAACCAGTTTAAATGATGATAATTGTACATTAATTTCAGGTCTAATGCATGGTCATTATTTTGATGGAACGAATAGCTCTTGATCATGTTTGATTCTTCGGTATAGTATGATATGAATGCACAATTGCTAGGTATAGTACGTACTACTCTAGATGTTAAGTACAATTCACTTTCTTTTCCTTTCATCTCCTCTCTGGGTATACTATATGCAAGTACAGTTTGACTAATAGCTCTAGGATAGTACAGGAAGTACAAACTCCAATTTGGCATTCTAGATTTAATTAGCAATGCAGATGGAAACAATAATAATATCAACAGTAATTACGTAGATCGTCCAATCAATTCTCAAGTATAGAATTTTGTAGACTCCATTAATCACGCTTTTAAATTTGGACTTTTGGACTAGATTCACAGTATAATTTAAAGAGAAATAGAAACAATATGTAGATACTACTGTATGATTCATATTATCTAAAACTCTATACATGAAGCATTTAATAATTGTGTAAAGTTCATTTGTTGTATCTATCTCACTCGATTCAATTCGAACAAAGAATTAATTCTGCTTACCTCCTGCGCGTGCTGGGGCAACGAGAACCAATGTGAATCCGATCGGAAGCAAGATGAGTTTAATATAGGGAATTGCAATTGCTCTTTGCAATACTGTGGGTGATGGAGTTGATGAAAAATGGAAGAAGAAAAATGATAAAATAATAACAAAGGGAAAATAGAGTGGGACGACAACTCTGCTTCTTCATTGCTAACGAAATAGCCATTATATAGGCTAAAGAACAACGGTTACAAAAAACACAAAAATAGGCACCACTAACATCATGCTACACACCACTAACATCATGCTAAACAAACCTAAAGACTAGGACAAACCAAATCTACACATTCTAACGTGCTGCTACTAAATTATCCAACAAACTCTCCCTTAAACTGATGTTCCACACATAAATCAGTTTAATAGTACTAAAACTTTGAAGCTCCAGCTCTCAGATAAAGTCCTTTGAACTGCAAACACCAAGTAACTCCCTGAGCTTCTGAAATGCTGGAAATTTGAGAGGCTTTGTTAGAATATCAGCAATCTGGTCTTCGCTTCTGCAGTAAACCAGATTAATAACTCCATCATTCGTGAGATCCCTTAAGAAATGATACTTCACATCTATATGTTTGCTTCGACCATGTAGAACAGGATTCTTTGAGAGCTTTATTGCTGAACTGTTGTCACAATAAATGAGAGTAGGCCCATCTTCTTTGAACTGCAACTCTTCAAGAAGTTTTTTTAGCCAAATAGCTTGGCAAGCACAAGCTGTTGCAGCAACAAATTCAGCTTCAGTAGTTGACAATGTGACGATTGGCTGCTTCTTTGATGACCATGAAACAGCTCCTGTTCCCAACATGAAAACATATCCGGATGTGCTTTTTCGATCATTAAAATCTCCTGCATAATCACTATCTGTAAAACCAAACAAATCTGACTTTTCTCCCTTTCTAAAGAGTAGCCCAAAATCCTTAGTACCTTGCAAGTACCTTAGAATTCTTTTTGCAGCCAAAAGATGAATCTCTGTTGGACACTCCATGTATCTACTAATAACACTTACAACATGCATTATATCAGGCCTTGTTGCAGTCAAATACATTAAGCTCCCCACAAACTGCTTGTAGAGAGTACTGTTAACCTTCTTTCCTCCATCATCCTTGTTTAGTTTCAAACCAAACTCAGAAGGTGTATTCACAGGATTACAATCCTTCATCTGAAACCTGTCCAAGATTTCTCCCACATATTTCTTTTGAGCAATAAGAATGCCAATAGAGGATTGCAACACTTCTATGCCAAGAAAGTAATGCATCATGCCAAGATCAGACATTTCAAATTCAGCCATCATGGATTTCTTAAAGCTTTCAAACATGGCTGTATTACTTCCAGTATATATTAGATCGTCTACATATAAGCAAACAATGAGCATTTTCCCTCCATCCTCAACTTTTATGAAAAATGTATGTTCATAAGGACATTTTTGAAATCCTTCCTTCAAAAAATAGGTTTCTATACGATTATACCAAGCCCGTGGGGCTTGTTTTAATCCATATAGAGCCTTCTTTAGTCTATACACTTTATGCTCATTTCCAGATTTCACATAACCAGGAGGTTGATCGATAAATACCAGTTCCTTCAAATCTCCATGGAGGAACGCCGACTTCACGTCTAGCTGGAAGATAGGCCATGAGTTCTGAGCTGCTAAGGCAATCACCAATCTGATTGTGTCATGCCTTGCAACTGGAGCAAAAACTTCTTTATAATCAACACCGAACTCTTGCTTATACCCCTTGGCAACCAAGCGTGCCTTATACTTGTCGACTTCACCATTCTCCTTCAGCTTTGTCTTGTAAACCCACTTCACACCTATTGTTTTGTGCCCTTCTGGAAGATCATATAACTCCCAAGTGTCATTCTTTTCGATGGCTGCAATTTCAGCATCCATAGCCTTCCGCCATTTTGATTCTTTGACAGCACTTTCAAACACTGTAGGGTCACAATCTGAAAATAGAGCAAAATGAGTGAGTGGGTCTTCAGATTGATCAATTCCGGTTACCTCATAATCTGACATCCATGTTGGCCTCCTTCGAACACGATGAGAACGTGATTCAGCTGCTGCTTCTGGTGCTGTTGGAGTGACTTCAGAGGTCAAAGGAGTTTCATTTTCAGGATTTTCTAATGCATCAGTTGCTGGAGCAAGGTGTTGTTGCGGCTGATTTGCTTCATCACCTTATTCTCCATCAAAACTAGCTGGAATTGGCTCTCCAGCTAAATTTTTGCTCCATTTCCAGATTTGATCTTCATCAAAAACAACGTCTCGACTGATAAGTATTTTCTTAGTGTTAGGATTGTAAAGCTTATAAGCTTTTGACTGATCACTAACACCAAGAAAAATACATTTTTCTCCCTTGTCATCCAGCTTCTTCCTCTTCTGATCTGGAATACGGGCATATGCAACACACCCAAAAATTCTGAAGTGATCTACAGCAGGTTTCCGTCCGCTCCATGCTTCCTCTGGTGTCATATTTTGAACAGCAAGTGTAGGACTTCTATTCAATATATAAATGCTCCAGTTAACTGCTTCAGGCCAGAAGCTCTTTGGAATATTGCTCCGAATTAAAAGACTTCGCACCATATTTAGAATAGTGCGATTCTTCCTTTCACAAACGCCATTTTGTTGGGGTGTATAAGCTGCTGTAAGTTGCCTCTTGATTCCATAAGTCTCACAGAAATTAGCAAATTCATGTGAGTTATATTCTCCACCACGATCTGTGCGAAGAATTTTTATAGGACTGCTAACTTCTTTCTCAACTAGTGCTTTATAGCTTTTAAAAGCTAGAAAAGCTTCAGACTTCTCTTGCAAAAAATAAACCCAGCTTTTGCGACTAAAATCATCAATGAAGGTAAGTATATATCTCTTACCTCCATTAGAACATGGAGTTATTGGCCCACAAATGTCGGAATGAACAAGCTCCAGTGCAACCTTTGCCCTCCATGATTTCCCTTGTGGGAATTGATTTCGGTGTTGTTTGCTAACAATACATTCTTCACAAACTTCAGAGGGAGCTGTGATTTGAGGAAGACCGGTCACCATATTCTTCTGTTGTAAAGTCTTCAACCCGCCAAAGCTAAGATGTCCATAGCGAAAATGCCATAGCCATTCCTTCTCTCTCAATCTTGCAGAAAAACATGAGTGAGCGGTGTCATGGAGATACAATGGAAACATTCTGTTGGCTGTCATGTTGACTTGAGCTATCAAGCCCAACTTCTTATCTTCAATTCTGCAGACTCCATTTTTTATAGAGATTTCATATCCCTTTTCTTGTAGCTGACCAACACTGAGTAAATTTGTTCTCAAATCTGGAACAAAAAGAACGTTAGAAATAGTTTGTATAGAATTTCTGTTGGATTGAATTGCTACCTTTCCCTTTCCCATAACAGAGACTGTAGAGCCATCACCAAACTTCACAACATCACGAAAAGCTTCATCCAATTCAGAGAATACAGACTTCTCTCCACTCATATGGTTGCTGCACCCAGTGTCTAAGTACCACAAGAATTTATTGTGGGTTTCCTCCTTCACGTGACAAGCCATCAATAAAGACACTTCTTCTTCCTTCTCAACAAAATTGGACTGCTTTCCACCATCTCTCCTTAGATTTGTACGACACTCTGACTTGTAGTGGCCAAACTTGTGACACCTGTAGCATTCAACTCTTGATTTGTCTGCTGACTTTGACTAGAAAGACGTTGAATGATTGTTGTTGTCATGGCCTTTTCCTCTCCCTTGATAATCAGAATCTTCAGATTTCTGATTTGAGTGTCTACCATCATTTCCGCCTCTGCCTCTGCCTCTGCCTCTTCCTCTTCCTTGACCTCCTCCTTTTGATGTCGAGGCTTGTAACGCTTGCTCCTCCTTGTCTTGCCGATTCATTTTCTGCTCATGAACCAACAAAGAACTCTGCAATTCATCAATGGACATACTATCAGTGTCATTAGATTCCTCAATCGAACAAACAACATAGTTGAATTTTGTTGTCATCGAACGAAGAATCTTCTCAATGATAGTGACATCTGTAATTTTGTCGCCATGAATTCTCATCTTATTTGCGATTGCCATCGTCCTGGAGAAGTAATCTGACACTGATTCGTCAGACTTCATGTGTAAAGTTTCGAAATCGCCTCGAAATGCTTGAAGTTGTGCCCTCTTTGTCTTTGTTGTCCCCTCATACTTCTTCTTCATAGAGTCCCAGATCTGCTTGGAAGTTTCTTTACAAAGAATGGTTTCCAGGATGAAACGATCAATTGCCTGGAAGAGATAATTCTTTGCTTTGAGATCCTTCAACTTCTGCCCTTCAACCTCCACCTTCTGTGCATCTGTCAGCACAACACCTGATGCTGGTTCTGCTACTCCAGAAACAACAACTGTCTAATATTCTTTGGACCTCAAAAAATTTTCCATGAGCATGCTCCAATGGTCATAGTGACCATCAAAGCGTGGAATGGCTGGCTGCACAAAAGTTTCAGAAGCCATTTTGAAATCTAACCAAGCTCCGATACCACTGATGAAAAATGGAAGAAGAAAAATGATAAAATAATAACAAAGGGAAAATAGAGTGGGACGACAACTCTGCTTCTTCATTGCTAACGAAATAGCCATTATATAGGCTAAAGAACAACGGTTACAAAAAACACAAAAATAGGCACCACTAACATCATGCTAAACACCACTAACATCATGCTACACACCACTAACATCATGCTAAACAAACCTAAAGACTAGGACAAACCAAATCTACACATTCTAACGTGCTGCTACTAAATTATCCAACAGGAGTTGGGTGTAGCCAAGATCTGTGTTGGCTGTACAGGCTTGGTGGAAAGGTAGATCCCAAAAGAGGCATATAGCTAGGCTGGGAAAGACATAGATCGGAGTGTTTTCAAGAGGGTTAAATCATCTGTATGGATGCGTTACAACTTACAAATAGCTCGCGGATGAATATCTTCTTGAATAATCTTGCAGATTGTTAGAACTCGATCAAGGCAACTTCACCATCAGAGTGAGCCCCAGATCGAAGAAACGTGCATATCAAAAATCGTTGGGGAAGAAGGACAACAAAGTAGTGGAAACAGCTCCTGAAGAAACTGAAGGTGCTAAGGAAATTCAAATATAATTCCAAATTGGAGCAGACATGTATATTATATATTATATATTGGGCATTACGTATAATTTGAGGCTATATTGTCAGCATTTTTCAAAAACCCAGTAGCGCAACATAGACAGAAGACAGGACTAATTTGTCAAGCGCGAGTTGATGATCCTAGTGACCATTTTGTCGTAATTAAAACCATAACTATCCCTTTTATAAAAAATAAAAAACATACTGTACACCAATGAATTCTTAAGTAGAATTTCCTATTGAAATAGTTCTCAATTCTTATTGTATCATACAATATTTAACAGCTAGCATTCACAATGAGTAAAAAAAGCATTCTTATTGATAAATGAAAATTTAACTTAATTTACACAAACCCTGATTAAAGGTAATATTTTGTTTTTGGTAACTGGTAAGTATATTAAATCTCCAAAGTGCCTGTACAAAGGTTGAGCATAGCCCACATAAACAAGAAAAAGAAAAGACTATAGATACCAACCACCCTCACAAAGGTGTAAACTCATCGCACAAGGATACTAAAAAAAAAACAGCAAGCAACTAGCTAGACAAGCCCAAGTTCCAGCAAAAATTCCATCGCAGAGGTGCCACTTCACCACCAGTTTTCTATTTGTATCCGTCGCCTTTATTCCTCTAACAATGGACATTCTCGCCGCTACGGCGGTGATTAAAGGTAATATCAATGCAACAGATATAGGTGCAGAATGTCTACCAAACTCGATGAACAAATATTTGCATCCTACCATCTGACACTTCTTGGGCCAAGGGCTTAAGACCCCAACATCTTTCACACAAGCTAGAGGCCGAATTTTTCCCATGCTCAGGAAAGAAAAAGATAATCAGTACTACTTTTCAAATGCATCACCAGTTAAAGCTCATGGACTCGAAGTGCAGATTTTTTGCCAAACCTGATGAACAAATTTTGGCAACATCATGTCGCATCTCCCTTGGGCCACAGACTAAGACTCCAACATCAGATCCTTTGCACTCCGAAAGAATTTCTGCCGTAGCAATAAACAACAAATTTAACTTTTCCAAGCATCGTAATCATGAAGGTGATGCATTAAGTTACTTCAATATTTTGGTTTTATTAGTCGCGACTTACTCTTAAGATCAGGCCTTGCACCAAAATGCACCTTGGTGGCTTGAACAAGGGACTGCTGCGGAAGGCTTTCAAGCTCCCTATCCACAACACAAAACCAAGACCCGGGTGAAATTGTTGGTGTTGGCACTTCCAAATTTTCTATTTGCTTTCCTTGCAGGGAATATTGTTTCTTGCGCCAAAGAAAGATTGCACTAGAAGCCAAGAAAATGCAGCTGCTGGTCAAAAACATGTCCCAAAGAGAGGTTAAGGAGAAGTTGTACGTCTGCATGGTCTCTTGTTCGATAGGGTAAATGTGGTAACGAGTGACCAACCCCAGAAAGATAAGGAACGTGACAAATGAAGATGAAATAATAGCAGCAAGCCATAACCAGTTATTTGGGCCTATAACTGGGAAAATATTTGAGTCTGATGGGTCTGACTTAAAGCATATGGTACGTATAAGATTTTGAGAATCTGTGGAGAGCTGGCCAATTTCTCTTGTGACATAGGCTTCTATTTGCAACTGCATTTTGGAAATTTCAGCTGTCGTGCCAGAGATCGGAAGCAAGAGGTCTAGCAATGTGAGATCCGTCGAGTTCCTGAAGGCACAAATGAGAAGAACTCGCGGGACGTGTACGTTTCCATTTTGGCTTCGGCAGATTATCTCGCGAATTATAGAGACGAAAGGAGTAATACCACTACCTCCACTCACCATCACCAGGGACTCGTGCCTAACGCCAGAAAAGGACCGCGTCAGATTAAATGACAAACAGTCAAAGACAGAGTTAGGCATCCAATTATAGATAAGCCAAACTCAGCGAAGTCTTTCCAAATTCAAACTGATCACCTCAGAAAATGAGATGAAGTAGGACCATAAGGTCCTTCCACAGAAACTTTCAGATGATCAACAGGAGAAGAAAGTTGTTGGAAAAGTTTTTGAGACCAACTTCCCTCGCGTTTGATGACAATGCTGAGCTTATCCGGCTCCATGTTACTGTTGGACGTCACAGTAAAAGGATGCCACTGAAGCTTCGAAATGCTTGGCACATTTATAAACAACATGCTTGTGGGGCAGTAATTCAACCCTGGGAATCAAATTCGAGAGTCAGATCTCAAAAGTTGAAATTGTTAGTTTCCTAAAATTTGCATGCTCAAGTCAAGTTGTTATACCTTGGCTCTTGGAGAAGTTTAATTCGACAGTGTCACATGGTAAAAGGCGCGCAGAGACCAACCTTGCTCTTTGTCTCGACTGTAGGAATCTCAAGAAACGATCGACAAGGAATAGAAAGATCCCTGGAAGGATCATGCAGAAGTAGGCGACACCAACATGCAATACGTAGAAGAAGATGTAGAGTGCGTATAGATGGTGGGTATAGAAGAAAACCTCAAACATCTTTCGCCTGACACGAGGAAAGCTTGTCACCCACATTGCCAATGCAAATACTATTGCAATCTCCCCAGCTACGTTTGGCACCCAATCAGCGCTCCATTGAAGCATCTGCATTATTGCCAAAACTCCACTTAAAAAATCCCAGCAAAATCCAAATATGCATGCTCATACCCTTGTCTCTCACGCGCAGGCACGGCATGCACATGCACATACACAAACAGGCACGAGCAGGCCGATATTTCGCAATATATTATCTGAGAAGTTCGTAGCAATTACAATTTAGACAGCAAGGTGAGGATTTTTTTCTTTCTGTTTGTGTTATTCTTTCTTCTGTAAGATTTCTTCTGAATTTTCTAAGCATTTGTTTTGTGGCTATATATGCATCTCGAAGGAAATTGATCATCCGCACATTCGAAATATTTACAAAACTTTTTGGAATAAAATAAGAGAAAAGACAATGATGACTCTGAAACGGAAAAAAACAAAGGAATATAAGTTAAATCTAGTTATTGTGATAAGCACTAATGTGCTGGGCATACTGAGTAACGGCTATAATTCATTCTTCAAAATTTAAGGGTCCAGTACATCAATTAAAATATTTTAAATGATATATTTAATCACAACTGTCGGATCTTCAGCTTTTAATATCAGTGGTTATTCAGCATGTTTAGTACAACAGCACTTGACACAATAACAAACTCGGTTCACTGTCAACAAGAATGAGACAAGGAGGAGAACACTATATTCTATTCCAAATAGAAAGAGACAAGAAGGAGAACACTATATTCTATTCCAAATAGAAAGAGACAACAACACTAAAGGTAAAGAGACCCTACGCGCACGTCTATATCTCACAAGACAAAAGGACAATCAAGATGAACAACTGCTTCAATAATGTCTTGATCGAAAGGTACCTGAGCCATTTGATGAGTCATGGCCCAGTAGATGATGAAACCTGTAGTATGAGCGGAAAAAAGAACCATTGAAAGATGCCCAAGCCAGATATGATACTTAATGCTAGACTCCGATGTGAGCCCAACGAGAGGTAATAGTGAAGACCCTCGAGTAACGGGGAAGAAGAGAAATGCCCAGCATATGTTTCCAACATAGCCGAGTCTGAGAGATACACTCCGAAACTTTGCTTGCCACCTGCCATGGCCAACCACAAACAGAGCAATTACCTTAAACTTTTGGCTTAAGATCAAGAAAAACCGAGACGCTATATTTATTTATTCTGGTTTTAATACCTCTATAAAAAGGAATTATCAAAAGAAAAGGAGTTTCTTGCAGTAAAATTAGGCTGTATATAATATCCTCAAAATCGAAGCAAGGCTGCTTACAAACCATCTTCCAATTAAAATATTTTCAGATCAAGCTTATGTAATGTGTTTTGAACTGTGGAAATATTCTAAAGTGAAGAGACTTCCTGCATACACTGTCTCGCCTTCTTTATGCATATGGAGGTGACCGAAGCTGACAAATAGATAATTGGATAGAGACCAGATTAAGAGCACAACAAACATGGCCGCAAAAGCAAGCTCCACTGCAGTAACAATTCCCATAGGAGCCATCACGAGCAACGGACGTCTCCAAAAGGCCAAACTATTGCTTCCAACAACACTGCAACAAGTAACAACATACGCCAGTCATCATACGAATTCCAAAACACTCATGTTCTGTTTATCATGAGTTGGGCAAAACTGGAAGAGATCGATGTACAATTTTTTTTTTTTATAGATAAAGTGACCTTTTGAAGTCAATGGTCTTGGATTTGGTCTGAACGTGGAGATAAACACAGCCCAAAACTGCTACGAACATCATGGGAAAGGTGAAAAGAAGAAGATTTTTCCCTGTGCATTGCCGTAAAATTTTAGCATAATTAAAAAGAAAAGAAGACATTGCAAGGTTAAGGAAATAATTAAAGGGAACCTTGTTCTCCAAAATAGGTTGAATTGAGCTTCTTGTTTAACTCTGGAGTCCATGCTTTACTGTATCTCTTTGTCGGCAACAAAACCCAAACCATGAGCCATCCAAGAAACACTACAAGGAAAATAATCCTTAAGACAGACTTCAAACTCATCTTCTTCCCCCTTGTGAGTTAGCGCATTAATCGAGGCGAATTATGAGACTCTACTTTCTGCTACCCAGGCCACGAAGGAACCTTATCAACAATTTATAGGTGATTCCACTGGGTACTAAAATGTATGGCAGGAGTAAATCGTCCATCTGACTTTAAAAAGGAAAAATACTCCTTAGACACTATAGTACGTTATAATATATATTAATATACGCCATAATATTTTTTTTTTGCGTGACTAAAGGGCATGATTCATGCACATTTTTCACTAGCACCATGAGTTAATCTTCCAAGATCGATCTCTACGTCTCTGCCTATATATGGACGATCTTTCTTGAATTCAGGCAGATAATTGAATATATGCATATAATTCTCCACATGTCAAACCACATGATCATGACTTCCAATCGGTTGGTACTGCAAGTATAGTTGACTAATAATAGTTCCAATGTAGTACAGGAAGTACAAATGAATTAGAATCTGGCATGCTAGACTTAGGGACGCAGATGGAAATCGTATTCAACACGTCGCTTCTCAAACAAAAGGAAATCGTATTGTAATTTATTTTTTATTTTTTTATTTTTTTAGGGAAGGGTACTTTCGATTTTTTTTTTAGGAAATCGTATTATAATTGGGTGTGATATAAACCCTGCCAATTGGAATTCTTTTAATCATCAAGTGACATCAACATGGAGGCCATATGAATGCACTGCAACATTCCCATGCTACAAGCACCGACACATTATTCATTACCATACTACAAGCACTGGCACATTATTCGAATTCTGGTACTTACTGTATGCCCTCTGAACCAAATATTTTATTGAATGATTATGAGATAATTATTGTTGTTAATTGATCACTTATATATTATTAGTTTTGGGTACGTGCAATGACATTAGATATCATACTGTTGAGTAACATTGTAGAAAAATCAAGCCAATGATTAATGAATCGGAGACAGAGAGTACGATTTTTCGGATCCATGTTGACTCACTTTGTTCTAGACTATGTTACATGAAGATGTACAAATAGATCTATGCTCGTTGTGCCTCTATAAGATAGAATGATGGACTCCGTCATTGAGGTGGTGACTTTAAGCAGACGAGTGAGTGCAATGTAAGAGTACATGCACTTAATGAGATCAAATATGAATATCTTTTAGAAATGATCACTGATGTAGAGATATATTCAGCACAATTAGTTTAAGTTGTCCTTAGACCTGAGAGAGTTATGTAGGTTTGCTTGTTATATACTTGTGCTTTGACTGAGTTGTTTGGTGATGGTCCTCGCAGATCAAATATTCTAAATAATGTTGAGCCTTGTGCATAGTAAGTGAATTTGTTTAATTGTTCAATATGGAATCCACTATTCTCTTGATAAGACAGTATATTCATTATGTCTGTAGATTGTTTGGACTCAAATAAAATCACTGCGTAGCGAGTTTTTTGTGAAAAATGTTTTTCATGGTTTTATATAATTATTTGCGAAAATAATTTTTGAAAACTTTTAAGAGTCCAATTAGATACAGACTGAGAATTAGAATTATATAAGCTATGGATTTTATTGGTGATGTTATTTCGGTCTTATTACATCATGTGGAATTGATAAATAAGTATATAATTGTTAGCAAAAGGGATTTCATAAAAACAATCTCATTATCTCGGGGGGTCAATTGTGATATGTTAATGGACATGATCAAATTTGTAGAAGCCCATAAATTTGGATTACAGAATATAAGGGAGTTGAGCGAAAAAAAGTTTTTCATGACGATCATACAACTAATATTTGAGATCCCTAAAGATCTCACACATAAGCACAGTTCAGTTCTAGGCAAGCCATTATAAAAGGCTCAGAAATTCATTTGAGAGTAAGGAACTCTTTTTTTTTTAAATTTTGAGACTCTCTCTCTCTAAGAAATACTCTCTCTAGAAAAATTTGTGCGCATGGATCTGACGGAAACAATACATTTGGACTTTTTTTGATACGAAGATCTTTTTCCACTGCGTTTCACAATCTCACAATTTAAGGTTAGTGTTCCTTTCTCTAACTCACGCGCATGCAAGATTGTGTTCGTCACGATTCGTTGAAAAACGTGCATGATTTTCTATTGTTGAAAGGAGCATGTGGGATCCACCATTGTTTTGTTGGATTAGGTGGTTTTTGGATTTCAAAGAAGGGGAGAAAGGGTTTTTGAGTGAAAACCCATGAGCATGTCTTGAGAATTTGATGAAATCTGTTGATCTTTCCTTTGCGATTTGATGAAATCTGTTGATCTTTCCTTTGCGATTTGATGAAATCTGTTATGTTCAATTATAGATCTTTTGATTCCTTTTATGTTTTATTTGAGAAAGATTGGATTCGGCATGTTTTGATTGTGTTTTCTTGGATGAAATTTTTTTCCCGATGGGTATGAATTGCAAAGAGAGAGAGAAGCTTTCTCTCAAATCCGGCTACCACTAGTCACCGGTGGTGGCCCAGACGGCCGGGGACCACGGCTGGTGGTCCCAGGTGGCCATAGCAACGACACCGAGTGGCCTGGTGGCCGGCACTGGCCAACTATCGTGATGTACTCTTTTTGAGGTACATAAGTGCACGAGGGTGGAGGCCTTTTAGGCCTCCCCGCCACCTCCCACGGCCACCTCAAGCCATGAGGTGGCCGGCCAAATGTTGGCAGAAGTCTCATCGGCCTGAAGGTGGCAGGGCGGGGCCAA
The DNA here is from genome assembly GCA_963930655.1 of Myrica gale. NCBI lineage: Eukaryota > Viridiplantae > Streptophyta > Magnoliopsida > Fagales > Myricaceae > Myrica > Myrica gale. The sequence goes on along the minus strand of OZ005606.1, from coordinate 27,133,393 downwards.
CCGTGGCTGGCCGCGCCGCTGGGTGCCCTCAGGCGTGCCTTGGGCCCAAACGGTGCCCAAGGCATGAGATGCCCTGGGTCGGCCATTTGGGCCTCGGGTAGGGCAACAGTTGCCTACCCGGCCCAAGGCCCAACGACCTAGCCCAATAGTTGGGTTGGGTCCATAAAAAGGTTTTTTTTAAATAGCGCACGGGCTGGGCCCTAATGGGCCAGCCCATGGCCAGAGGGCCATGGCAGCCCGTGAGGGGCTACAGGCCACGGGTCCATGAGCAGAATCTGGTCCGGGTATGACCCGGACTGGTGGGTCAACGGGTTAGAACGACCAGACTAGTTTGACCCAGTTTGACCGGATTTAAAAAAAAAATTTTTTACTGAATTAATATAAGTGTTAAATGAGATTATTTTGCAAGAAAATTAAATTTCATGGCATTCCATTGTTTGTATTTTGATAATTTTATTTGATTAATAGTTGGTTAAAACTAAAATAGTTACGACCAATTGTTAATTTTTATAATTTGTCTCGTATACTTTTTGTGAAGATAAATGCGCATGTATGAGCGGTGGGGCTGTTGACTAAAATAGCAGTAATGACCCATTACAATATTACATGGCATTTAAATGATGGTTACACTTAACCAAATAAACACGTCCACTAAAATAGTGATGACTATGTTTGTATTGGTGACCAAAAGAAATATCGAGAATCATGAAATTTTTATATGTGTGATATGCAACATGTTATGTGATCATGATAAGTAAATTCTACTTGCTTTTATAAGTTGTGCCATGATTACTAAAATAGGATTGTGTACACATAAGTTAAAAGTTCTTGATACCGACTATAAACACTGAATATAAATGTTGTAGTCTATTTTTTTTCTTTTCTTGCTGTGATTTAGTGGGAGGTACTATTAACCATTAAAATCCCTATCCTGATAGATTGTTAATATACTTGTGAATTTTCTTTTTTAATTTTGCAGATTCATGATGCCGAACCCATTATCTAGAATCCTAGAGGAATCTTATGATTGTACTCACGGTGGACAATTGCTCATGTCCTCAAAAATAAAACCCCTCAGCTTGCCTTGGCAGATGTTACTCTAGAACAAAGAGTTTATTTTGAAAAATGGCATGAGGCGGATGAATTGGCTCGCTGTTTTGTGTTGGCATCTATGTCTAACCTTCTGTAAAAGCAATTTGAGAGCATAGCAACAGGAAATGAGATACTTGTATATCTCCATGAGCTATTTGGAAAGCAAATTCGTTCTGCACGCCAGCAAGTTATGAAGTTGCTGATGACCATCAAGATGGTGGAAGGTGCTCCAGTTCGGGAGCATGTCCTGAAGATGATTTCTTTCATCACAGAAGTAGAGACATTTGGTGCAGAAATTGATGGTGAGACCAAGGTTGGAGCGATATTGGCATCTTTACCTGAGTCGTTCAACCAGTTCGTATTGAATTATAATATGAACAAGACGCTTGTGACTTTGTCTGAGCTACTCAATATGTTGCAAGCAACTAAAGAGCTTATCAAGAAGAAGAAAGGTTTTCTAACGATAATGGACAAGTCAAAAGGCAGCTCTCCCTCATGAATCAAACCTAAGGGCAAAAAATATAAGAAAAAGAAGAGGTATCAACCTAGCTGAAAGGCAAAGAAAGAGGACAAAAGCGAAGCAAATAAGAAGGCAAAGAGAAATTGTTTCCATTGCGGCAAACCAGGTCATTGGAAAAGAAATTGTCGTGTGTATCTTGCTTCTTTGAAGCAAAAGAAACCTTCTGAAAGGGTTTAAAGAAACTCGAAGAATAGATGAGGGGGAAGCCATCCTAAAAATGGGGATGACTGCAAGTGTTGCAGCGACTGTCATAGGATCTTTTCATCTATGTCTACAACGAAACAAGTTTTAATTTTAGAAGATTGTCTTTACGTATCAGAATGTCGTAGAAACTTAATTTCTATTTCAAAACTTGGGATGTCTGGATATTCACTTGTGTTTACTTCTAAACTTGTTATTAAGTTTCAAAATCAGTTTATTGCTTTTGGTACTATGATGGATGTTCTTTATATTTTGGAAAATGTTGTAGACTGCTTGAATAATGTAGAGAATGATGCTGATACCAGTGTGAAAACTCTCAAAGGGAAGAGAGATGTTAATCCCACTTACTTGTGGCATCTAAGACTTGGTCATGCTAATCTGGATAGGATCAACAGATTAGTAAGAGATGAGTCATTAGACCTTTTGAAGGTTGAGCCTTATCCAATATGTGAGTCTTGCTTACAGGGAAAAATGACCAAGAATCTGTTTAAAGGGAAAGGAACTAGAGTCACAGAGTTGATAGAGATAGTTCATACTGATGTATGTGGTCATTTTAACCACATAGCCAGAGGAGGATTCTCATACTTCATCATTTTTATTGATGATTATTCCATATATGGTTACGTATATCTGATGAAACACAAGTCTGAATCTTTTGAAAAGTTCAAAAAAATTCAGAATGAAGTTGAGAATCAACTGTAAAGGAATATTAAGATATTCCGGTCTGATAGAGGAGAATATCTCCCTGGAGATTTTCAAACTCATCTCAGAGAAAGATGTATCATATCTTAGTTGACTCCTTCTGCTATTCTACAACATTATGGTGTTGCAGAAAGAATAAACTGAACACTATTAGATATGATTCGATCAGTGATGAGCATGTCACAATTACCTGTTTATTTTTTAGGATATGCCTTATAGACAACTATTTATACTTTAAACAAGATACCCACTAAGTCCGTTTCTAATACTCTATATGAGTTATAGACTGGCAAAAAGCCAAGTATGAAACACTTGAGAGTATGGGGATGCCCAACTCACATTAAAAAGTTTGACGTGGAGAAGCTAGAGTGTCACGCCCCGTGCTAGTACTTACCCTCTAGGCACTCATATAGTAATAGAATGCACACAAGCGGAGATTATTGCACGAATAAATCTTCTAAAGGCGAGGAGTAAATGATCAAAAAGAGTAGTTGAGACAGATATTATGGTGGTGTTCTTTTCTTCAAAATTAATTCGGGGTATGAAAATTTCTAGCAAAACAAACATACTCTAAAATTTTTAACTTGTACACACACACTCTACCTTTCACAAATCCTAATAAATTTTAACATTCAAAAGATTCCCAAAATTTTGAGAATATTTCTCGAAATTTTGGCAAAAGAACACGCTGTATATATTGTACATTGATCCTTTAACTAATTAATTTATAAGATGCATATTCCAGCTCCTACTGATTGAAGGTACTCATTGGTTTAGGTAAGTTTGTAGTTGAAGAACAACTAATGCTTGCTTTAGGGAAAAAAAAACGAAGAAGAAGAAGAAGAAGAAGAAGAAGAAGAAGAAGAAGAAGAAGAAGAAGACGAACTAATTAATTCTACACGTCAGTCTTCTATATAAGGCGTTCTACGTATGCACAGTTCCCTATTTTCCACCCGTCTCTCCTAGCTAACTTTTTCTATTTGCTGCTCTAATTTCTGTCGACCATGGCAGCTAAAATGTTTATGTTTTGCTTCCTTATTTATGATCCTTTTTGCTAGGTCAGCTAGCTCCCAAACACCTGTACGTGCAAAGAACATCTTTATCATCGGCGGCCAAAGCAATATGTCTAGAAGTGGAGGTGTTCACGACGTTACTGCTCCTTGGAACGGTCTGATTCCTCCCGAGTCCAAGCCCGAACCTTCCACATTTTAGCTCTTAAAAGACATGGGTTGAAGCCTATTAACCTCTTCACAAAGACATCGACACCAACAAGACTTGCGACATTGGACCCGGTATGCCTTTCGCGCATGCCATCTTGGAGAAGATCAACTCAAACTTCGGGGTTATCGGCTTGGTCCTGTGTGCCATTAGCAGGACTAAAATCATTCAGTGGGCCAAGGGCTCATATTAATACGATAACTACTTGATCGATCGGGACAGCCAGAGCTTCTTTAAACGATGGTTGCCACTTGCTAGATCATAGCTCTTCTCTGGTACGTACCAGGGAGACAGTCTGATACACACACGGATGAAGATACCAGTCAGTATGGGACACGGCTAAAGAAATTTTTTGAGGATGTCTGGCCGAGGCGATCTGCAGTCCCCTAACCTCCCAATTATACAAGCATTTCTATTTAGCGACTTATTTTATTTTCGTATTAATCAATCGACTCTGCACTGATTTTGTTAGGATAAAATATTATTTAATCAGATATGCTTGAATCCGTACATAATCACAAACATGTGAATATAAAGAAATTGCACAGCGGAAAAACTTTATGGATCTAACCTCCTGCCATTGATGCTCAAGCGTTGATGTAGATCTGCAATTTAATCTCAATTTCCCCTGTAACTCAGAGAGAAAAACTATCAGAGTAATAGCAAGAGAATCTTCTAGCTTATAGCCTAACTTTAGTGTTTTGCCGTACTATAGATGGAGTGAACAAACCAAATATATAGGCTAGGCTAGGGACCCCTTGATAGGTAATAGAAACCCTAGTTTTTTTTATCCTTCCATCAAGGATTAATTGCATTTATAATTTTGCCCAGCACATAAATTAAAACCCTTATATCCTGTGTCATGTGAGTCATATCCTTTTTTTTTTCTTTTTCTTTTTTAATTTGACGAATTTTTTTTTTTAAAAAAATTGTTTGTTCTGATGTGGCAAAAAAAAAGTGACGTGGCATTTAAAAAGGACACGTGTCACTGGCTGATTGGTGATGACGTGTAGGCCGTTAGTTGACTGGATAATTCGTTGACGGAAGAGGACGGAAGGACCATTTTGACAAAACCATGAAACCCAAGGACTACGTGTGATAAATGAGAAAACTCAAGGACGAAAATGGTAAAGGAGTAAAAACCCAAGGACGAAAAAAATCATTAACCCTTAATTAAACATTCTAACATTCTCCCACTTGGACCACATGACACAAGAACATCCTTAGAAGTGCCAGACTCCAAGCCCTTAATCAATTAATGATATAACTGGCAAAGGTGACATTTTTGTTGTTGCATGTCCCAAACAATGGAAATGCAGAACCTCAAAATGTGAACTTCCATTCCTTCCCCACAGTTTCTGAGTTACCGAACCAAACATACTCTCAAAGATCTAGATACAAGAGAAGGAGAGTACGTACCAGAGACCAAAAGCACCGATAGCAAAGAGAGCCGTACATGTGCCCCAGTCGTCTTCTTGAGATATGATAGGATACCTCAGCCCTGAGCTAATTGGCTTCAGAGGTCGAGTCGAGGAACGGTTCTTATGTAACGGCTGGAGAGAGATAACTCTCTTTGCTCTTTCAGAGTTGTGGGAACAGATCCTAATGAGGCTGTTATGGCGGGAACAGACGGAGGAGAAGTTCAACGGCGGGAATGGAGCAGAGGGAGAGAGGTGGTTAAGGATTAACGACATTAATGTGCTTTGAGTTTGACCGAGATTACCAAAACAATGTTTCTATCTTCCTTGTCTCGATACTCATCGGGGGTTTATTCTTCAGCGGATAGGCTGACGTGGCGAGAACCCAATGTGTTATTGTTGGGAGTAGAAAACACAGTGCACGTGAAAAGCCAAACTTGAAGTCCCAGCGCTTCTCAGTCCTTTGTTGGTTGTTCGGTTTCAACTACCAATACGAACCAGCTTTTCCAATCATACGAGCGCCAGAGTAAATAACGCAAAGAAAACCCCTCGAGACAAACAGGCTAAGGAGGAAGCGAGCCAATGGTGTTGAGATTCACTGATTCGCCGTGAAATTTGCAGAATAATGCGGGATAGTCTTTCTAGTGCCCGTTCCAGTTGCTTAAGAAAACATGCTAAAAGGTGCTCTGCATATGGAACTTTAGATGGCAGAGAAAACTTGCATTTTCTGCATAAGAACTTACAATAATTAAGTACTCCGCAATTGGTTGCTATATATTTCATGAGCAACAAGGACTCTTTCCAGGAATATCTGTTTAAAAATATATTACAGTGCATAATCTCACCATGGATGTTGAACAGTACTGAGATGTTAACAGTGGGTTTTGTTTGTTCTAAGCTCCAAGATGCAGCTTCTGTTATTGCATGCTGGGGAGCTTTTCCCCCCAGTCGCATGTTGTGGAGCTTACCTTGGTTACAGATTATAGCAGTTTTGACGATCTAACTGCATAAAATTTTACATGGGTTTTAAAACTATCACACCAAATGCAATTCCGAGAAAAGTTGCTATGGCAATCCCAAAAATGCCTGCAAGAATGCTAGGAACAACCAAAGAACTCCACCCTTTAGCTGTGGCCATTCCACATGCTGTTGTAGGTCCTCCGACATTGGCATTTGATGCCAACAGCAACAACTTCAAATCAAAGCGAAGGAGCTTTCCCAATCCAAGTAGCACAGCCAGATGAACTGATATTTGGACCAGAGCAAACATAAAAATACTTGGTGCTGTTTTTATGACATTCCACACATTCCCACTAGCACCGATCACAGTAAAGAATATCTGTTTCTCAAAAAAAAAACCATGTTACTTCTGTAAGCACCGGGTCAAAAGCTAAGCCTTCTTTAGGTGCTTAACTAAGGGATAAATAAGACTATTTTCCAAATATGAAAAGTGAACATTAAGGAATAACTACAACTTTAAAAGCAGTAAAGAATTCTGAGACTGACTAATAAATAAATTGGTATACTAACCTGCATTAAAATCAAAGCCATGGCCTGACCAGATGGTGCAAGATAACTGAACTGTTTTGGAAATGCAGTAGCTAGAATAACAACAATCGCTGTTATGGCTGGAAGGCTGCCCCCTTGAATTCCAAAATATTTCGAGAGGAAAGTCCCAGTCTTGCAGATAGCAAATGATACAGCAAGAGCTGTAGCCATTTGCAGCAAAGGCAGTTTGTTGCCAGGCTCAGATTCCAAATTATTAGCAACATCTGTCAAAGTCCCAGATTTCATTACTGTTGTAGTGAATACGATTAGTTATCTTATATCCACCTGCTAATCATTAGATACAACGTAAAACATATCTCTTTTTATTGATTAGTTGCACTTGTATCCATTGAGTTCTGAACCTACAGCCTTACACTCCAGCATGTTCTTTACAAGGAAAGCAAGCGCCAGTTGAGCTGACCGGCAGGCAGGCGAATTTTAAATGAAGAGGGGATGGGTGCAAAACCCTATGCCAAAAGTGTTAAGTACAACAAAGGTGAAAACGAATTCTACTGTTTAAAGTACGTCTCCCATCTTTAAAAATCTCTTCAGGTGATCAAGAGGGCCCCCTTTTTCAGTAGATGAGATTAGGATGAAAGTATTAAGGAAGCTGAACCAGCAACTTCACCACCATGAAGGATAGCAAACTAATTTAAACACAACAGTTGATAATTTGCTCACCATCAGTTGACTTTGAAGACTCAGCCGGTATTTTAGAAGCTAACGCAAACAATGTCGTAAAATATACTGCACAAATAACATTATCTGCTGCTAATCCAGCAGCTAGAACTGATGGAGAGACGCCAAGGGCTTCAGAAATGGCAACATAGTTGACAGCTAGGAAACATCTCAAAATACCAAAAAAAAAAAAAAATCAGTCACGGAAGGAACATTGCTGAAAATAAGTATAGGAACAGTATAACACAATAAAATAGTTATGTCTTAGTCAGAAACTAGGCCAGCATGCAAAGTGGTACAGAATATCTATGGGACTAGAAATTCAAATGTAAATTACCTCCACCAATGTGTCTGCCCATAAGTGCAGCTGCTATTTTCCAACTGTCCTGACCAAGTGATCGCATCGGCACCAACATATATGCTACTAGTGTCCCAACTGTTGTTGCAACTGTCATATGCCAAATGAACAAAGGTAATGTCATCAATACTTCAGAGACAGACTGTCTAAAACCAAAATAACCATAGTATAGTTGAACTATATAGACCTAAAATTATTCTTAATATTGACCACATCATAATTACCACAGTCCACTATAATCTCAGAATGAGCAATATTCAGAGACCAACCCCCAAATAGATTACAAGGGCCCTAAAAGGTGAAACATACGATTAAAAAAGTCAATTTTGACAGGCAAGGTTGCGTGATTGCCGTCAGATTAGAAGTTGCTTCATTTCTTCCCGACTCAGATTATATCTTACATACTTATAATCCAACTAATATGGATTTTGTTGTTGTAAAGCATCCAAAGTAGCAAAGAAACATACCTAGGGACATTTGGAACAATAAGGACAAACTCATTACAGGAACCACGGGAAGAAAGTAAGAGAAACCAACTCAAGAACTTGAAGTGATTTACAAGGTTGAAAATAAGATTAATTCCAGCCCTTGCTCTGTTGCTAAGATCCATCAAACATAGTCCAGTTAGAACTATGGCCTAAGTCTTCAATCAGCTAGCCTAGAATGAGATAGGAATTTCAAAGTCAAATTAAGCTGAATTGAAAAAAGCTGCAAGCATTTGACGAAAGGCAGAGGAGGACAATCTCAGATTCAGCTCTCACTTCTCATCTTTAACATCTATACTGAGAATATATAATCTTAATCAACCTCCAAAAATTTACAAGAGTCAAAGGGTTGACTCACAAACCAAAACGCCAGCAACAATTAAGAAAGCCTTTATCTGGAAGTCCTTCTGAAAACTGAAGATAACACAGACCAAGAGCCAGTTGAGGTTAAGGAACATTGGAACAAGCAGTATATAGTTATTCCATTCCAGAGAAGATCAGCACTTGACCAGTAATAGTCCTACTTGTGCCTACAGATCGCAGCCTACCACTGATCATACAGCAGCACCACATTTGAAAAAACAACACCAACCACATTCTCACATTCAATAAAAAGAAAGTACGGAGTAATGTAAAACTAACAATCTAGAAGAAACACTGTATTATTTCCAAAAAACTTCTGTACCAACAAGTATTACCTGAGCCTAGCAAGAAAGCCAAGAGAAGGGACCCAGTCGATTTTATCACTCGGCGCAAGTCTGCTCTAAACAACAACAATGGGACAGCCAAGGGGAGAAGAAACTCCAACACAACTGAATATGCCGGAGCTTCATGCGCAATGACCCCCAAATTACTTGCTACAAGTCCTACCAAAGTGCTCACTAAAGCGCCACTCAATGTGCTTCCGATCTTGGTCTTCTCCGACCTTCAGTTCCAACCAAAAGATACAGATAAGTTTTCTATCTTGACTAGTATTTACTAATTTACTATAAATTAACAACTGAACAAAATCAAAACCTGAAATGCTCTTTTGCTATCGCACAGAAAATGTAACAGCAGTTAAAACTCTTACTAGATCCCTTTCACAAGACAACCAAAACCTCTCCGTTAGAATTTTTTTTTTTTGCTGTTGCAAAAGCATAGGTTTAACTTTCAAGTATTACATACGATGTTATTTCTTCTCTAACAAACTTTTCCCATATGGTTCGTGAGAAAGTTTGGAAAAACTAAAACTTAGGATCTCGGACTTGATTATCTGGTCCAACATATACCAAAACCTATATTCATTAGCCAGGTGTTCCATTTCAGGAAGCGAAAACAAGAGAATTTAACTACCATTTAATGGTCCTTTCTATTACTCCCTCGGTTTTCTTATCAACCAAACAGTGAATAAGCTTCCAAGACAGAGAGAGAGAGAGAGAGAGCAAGAGGGAGCTTTACCAGAGACCGAAAGCGCCAGTGGCGAAGAGAACGGTCCAGGTACCCCAGTGGTCAGTCGGAGACACGACAGGGAGATTGGAGTGGGACTGAGCCGTTACGGATCGCGTCGAATTAGGTTTTAAAGGCGGCGACAGGAATGTTTGGGTTCTATACGTGCTAAATGATGGTAATGATGGTGGTGATGATGATGGATCATAACGTAATAACGTATTGAAGAGGTGACCCTCAAGGGTGAGGATGGGATTTGGCGGGAAGACAAATGTGAAAGTTGGAAGTAGGAGTGTGGGGTCCGAAGAGAGAAAAGATGGGTCGCCATTGACGTTCTAAAAGTCTCCTCTCCTGTAGAGAGAGGGGGAGGAGAAGTTTCGCTGGGGTGTGAATTTAAGTAGCGTATCGAAAAGATTCAGTTTTGCCAAGGGGCCCGACTCTACTGTGGACTGGGGAGTCCATTTCGAGAGCAGTTTACCCAAGTAAAACAAACAATCCCGTGACCTCCTCTTTCTTCTCTCTCAATTTTTTTTTTTCTCTCTTCTTTTCCCTCTGATCTGTTGTTTCGACTGTCGCTTCCTGTGTGCCATGTTCTCTAACAAAAAATAATATCAACTAAAATTTATCTAAGTACAGATGGAAGTGGAACTTTCCAAATTTAGAAACTACTTTACCTCAGATTGTAATAGAAAGAAAAATGAATCGGTTAGGAATTCAAAGTCGAATTTCTAGACCTTGGAATTGAACAGAGCACTTCAAAATACCACAAAAAACTTCAAAACAGCAGCGACATTTAGAACCCCCCCCCCCCCCCCCTTTCGGCCGTAGTGGCAGGTGTTTCCTTAGAACACTGAACCGAGCGAAGTCGTTGATCCATTTCGAGTTTCCTCCTCATATGCCTTACATTGTTACTAATGGATTATCTTACTCAACCAAAAAGAAAAACATAAAGAAGACAGATATTCCGTCTTCTCACGGAAAGAGTTCACATAAGATGAAATTCATTGCTCGTGTCAACTGGGTGACCCGCTTAGAAATGTATCCAGAAAATAATGGATCTGGACTTGTTTATTAAAAATGTTTGATTCTAACAGATATGATATAGAAATCTGTGTGTCGGTCTAAGGAGATCAAAGAAAATTGACGAAACTGAGAACAAAACGGATTCTCTAAGGACATAACAGAGCTTTGTATCATTCACACGTTACACAGACCAGCGAAATTCAACCCACGGGATTAGATCAATTCCTACTCTTCACGGATACCAAAAAGAAATTCGAACCAGTAGTCTTGAATAATTGGTCCACTAATCTCTGTCGTTTCATATATTTACTGGTAAATCTAGAGGGGAATTAAAATAAGAATCGTGTGTTGACAACTCCTGCCATCTGTATACAGTGGGACAAGTTTTTGCATTCTGAATTGTATAAAAGCAAGTGAACTTTATTCAATGACAACTTGGTTCTTATATACACGACTGAATTAGCTATAGCAGATAAAAACTAACTAACAGCTTTGACAAACTAACTTATAGCTGTATGTAAAGTTGTCTTGCTATCACAAAACAAAAGTGCCTGTTGAGAATGTTGAATATGAAAATCAACAAACAGATTCATAAGCCACTTAATTTCACGGCATACAACAGTCATTGATCTGTATTCAGCCTCTGCAGATGGACGGCTGACAGTGATTTGTTTCTTTGATTTCCACGAAATCAAAGAACCACCAATAAACACAACAAACATTGTAACCGAGCATTTGATATCTGGGCAAGCAGCTCAATCTGAGTCGCAAAAAGCCATCAGCTGAAGAGAGGATGAGCTGGAGAGAAAAATTCCTTGACCAGGACACCCTTTGAGATATATAAGCACCTTGAGAGCAGCTTTATGATGAGATTGGCGATGATTAGATAAAAATTGGCTAAGTGTATTGACAATAAAGCTAATGTGAGGGCGTGTGATTGTAAAATACAACAATCGTCCTATTAATCTGCGATAAGCACTTGGATTATCAAGGACAACACCATCTGAATTATTGAGTCTCTGATTGCAATCCATTGGAACCTTGGATGGTTTGGCAGCTAATAAACCGGCATCAACAAGAATTTCCAATGTGTATTTTCGTTGACAAAGAGAGATACCAGAAAAAGATCGGGCCACCTCCAGACCAAGAAAAACTTCAAAGAGCCGAGATCCTTAAGATTGAAACAAGAGTCTAATCAAGCTTTAAAATCTGTAACAGAGGTGTTAGAGTTGCTAGCAAGAATAATATCATCCACGTATACTAGAAGAGCAATAAAATCAAACACATTCAACTTGGTAAACAATGAATGATCAGATTTAGATTGCTGGAACCCATTTGCAATAGGGTGTTTGAAAATTTTTGATACCGTCGTCGGCTTACTTGTTTGAGGCCATATAGGGAATTTTGCAATTTACATACTCAGGTGTCACCAGGAAAGGAAAAGCCAAGAGGAAGCTTCATGTAGACTTCCTCATCTAACTCACCATGCAAGAATGCATTGTTAACGTTGAGTTCATGCAAATCCCAATGATTAATGGTAGCTAATGCAAGCAAACATCTAACTGTGGTTAGTTTAGCAACTATAGAGAAAGTGTCAAAATAATACACCATTTATCGTTGTGTATAACCTTTTGCAACTAATCTGGCCTTATATCTCTCTAAACTCTCATCTGCTCGAAACTTGCACTTGTAAACTCATATGCATCCAATGGTTGTCTTGTTGGGTGGCAATTCAGTCAACTCCCAAGTTTTATTGAGCTCAAGGGCAGTAATTTCAGCCTTTATGACATCTCTCCATAAAGAATTTGTGACATCATAATGATAAAATTTCGGTTCAATGTGACTTGATAAAGCTAAAGTGTATGTTTTGTGAGAAGAAGAAAGATGAGAGTATGAAACATATGAAGAAATGAGATATAAAGGTACAGTAGCACCTATTTTCAAATCAGGAAGTGAATTGCCTTGAAGATTTTCAATTAGATGACAATGATAATCTTGCAAATACATGGGTTGTCTCCTGATTCTTGAAGACCTGCGAGGGTGTGTAATGTTTTTAAGGTTCTGGTGTTGAATTATCAGCTGAAACAGAAGGGATAGGAGGTGTATTTGAAATGGCAGATTGTTGAACATCATGATTGAATGAAGGATGTGCAGGGGAATCGGGAATTGGAATAGAAACTGAAGGTTGAGATGGATTAGAATAAGGAGAAGCATTTGTGGGAATAACTGGAAGAATAACAGTACTAAGAAAATCAGTATTATCAAAAGACATATTATTAAGTGAAGAGTTATGAAAAGGAAAGATTGTTTCATGAAATATAACATGTCTAGAGATAATGATTTTGTGAGTGGATGGATTAAACAACTTATAACCTTTAATACTAGGGGATAACCAAAATATGCAAGGAATAGATCTTGGAGAAAATTTGTTTCGTGTGTGTTGATGTGTGGAAACATAAGCTAAACACCCGAAAGTTATAATGTGATTATAAACTGGTGGTTTGACATATAAAAGCTCAAAAGGTGATATGTTTTGAAGCAATGGAGTAGGAAGTCTATTGATGATGTACACGGTAGTAAAGAGACAGTCACTCCAAAAATGAATATGCAGATGAGCTTGAAAACGTAATGACCTAGCTACATTAAAAGATGCTGATGTTTTCTCTCTATAATGGAGTTCTGTTGAGGGGTGTATGCACATCTCCATTGATTTAAAATGTCGTGTTGACTATAAAAGGATTTCATATCAAATTCGAGACCATTATCTGACTAATAGTTTTGACAGTAGTATGAAATTGATTTTGAACTAGAAAACAAAAGGATTGAAGATACTGTCGAGTGTCAGATTTTGCTTTCATGAGATATATCCATGTGCATCTTGAATAATCATGAACAATGGACAAAAAATATTAAAAACCATCATATGAACAAGTTTGAAAGGGTCCCCATATATCGACATGAATAAGCTGAAAAATGTATGGAGATTGAGATGCACTTGAAGAGAAAGGAAGTCTCTTCTGCTTACTGAGATGACAAGTATTACAGGGTATATGAGAATATGAAGCTGAAAAAATGAGCAAGAGGCGAAATAGATTTTATTAGCTGCAAATTAGAAGAAGAAAGATGTCTTAGGCGACAATGTCATAAAAGATATGATTGTTGAACAGTAAAATTGCAAAAAACAGATTTATTAGAACCAAGAGAAGCTGTGACAGGCTGCAAGAAATGATATAGGCCTTGAAAATTTTTAGCTATTTCAATCGTCTTCCATAGAGCAAGGGCCTGGATACAAGAGAAATCATGAAGAAAGATGAGACAACAAGATAACTCGGTGGTTAGTTTACTTGCTGAGATGAGATAAATAGTAAAATTTGGAATGAATAATACATTTGTAAGGAAAAAACTATCAGAGAATTTTATTGTGCCAATGTGAGTAGCAATCACAAAATGATTGATTGGAAGTTTAATTTTCAGGTGTACCGTGGAGATGATGGTGGTTAAGAGAGCAAGAGAACCAACCATATGGTCAGTAGCACCAGTGTCAAGGATCCAAGAATGTGAGGTGTTTTGACACTGATTTGAAGAGGAAATATAATGAACATAGGATAGGTTACCTGAAAAATTAGGAACAAGTGGGGGAGTATAGACTAAAGGTGTGAACACATGATTAACCAAATGAGAATTAGGAGTGGAGGACATCATATTCTGTTGCTGGAAAGACGAAATGAGGATATGGAACTGCTCTTGGATAAGTGATAACCCTGGAGTTGAACTGAAATCTTGATCAAGAGTGGTACTGTAAGTAGAGGGAGTGCTAGAGGCATTGCGGCCCTAAGTGAACTTGAATCCTGGTGGAAAATCGTGAAGCCGATAACATTTATCTATGGTATGACCTGACTTCCCACAACGTGTACAGACTGGTTTAGAAGTTGATTTTCCACCATAGGTGCAAGTAGGATCAGCTTTAAGGGTCATTACAGCCGATTCTGAAATTGAAATGTTAGTACCCCAAGTTGTTCTTCATCTTGAACAACAAGAGAGAAGACTTTGTTTATGACTGGTAAGGGATTAGATAACAGAATTTGATCTATGACAAGAGAAAATTTATCATCGAGTCCCATGAGAAATTGTAAAATAAACTCACGTTCTTGTGCAACAAGAATGAACTTAGTAGCTTTGCACTCTGATCCACAAATACATGTCTCAAGAGAAGAGAAAGACTGTAATTCATCCCAATGCATTTTTAATTTCGTAAAATAGGTACTGACAAAGGTAGCTCCTTGAGAAAGAGTAGCAAAGTTTTTCTTGGTGTGAAAAATTCTTGGACCATTCGCTATGTAAAGCGCTCTCAAAGGTCATTCCAAAGATGTTGTGCTTAATCAATGTAAAGAACAGATGCTACAAGTTCTTTGGAGATGGAATTCAGGATCCAAGAAGTGACGATCAGATTACACCTGCCCCATGCAAAATATGACGAACTGTCTTGATCTGGTTTGATGATACTGTCATCCACAAATCTGAGTTTGTTTTTGAAAGTGAGTGCCATAATCATAGACCTACTCCATGTTGAATAATTTTGTGCCCCGAGAAGAGGTTGTGATACTAATGTGGCATTTGGATTCTCGGCATAATGAATATACAAAGGATTTGAAAGAGTTTCTTCCATAGGAACAAACGAAATGTGAGGATTTGAAGAAAAAATGGGACTGATATGAGGAGAATTTGAAGGCCAGTGAGGTTCTTGAGGATGGGGAGAATTGATCGTGTGTTTCTTCTTAGGTGTGAGGAATCATGCTCTGTTTGTTGAAGGAAGAAACAGATTGGAAGAACGTAAAAGAGTGTAGAAGATGTATGCGGAAGCTTTTTAATTTTGCTCTGATACCATTTCACATTCTGAATTGTATAAAAGCAAGTGAACTTTATTCAATAACAACTTGGTTCTTATATACACGACTGAATTAGCTATAGCCGATAAAAACTAACTAACAGGCACAGCTTTGACAAACTAACTTATATCTGTAAAACAGATTTATTGTTACTGTAATACAAGTCGCCGTGACAAGAGCACACCATTAACCATAAAGTCACCCTTGGTCTTTAATCACCGACCCAAAAGTCAAAATCGATCAAAGAGCATATCATATACAATCTGAAATTTCATAGAACAAGAATTCAAGATTCTGGAACCATTCCAATTCCGGCACATCATGCTTAATTCCGGCACAGGTATCCATTTCAACTCTGGCACATCATGCTTAATACCTACATGTTCCGTCAAAGGGTTTCGCAGAACTCTCTCACTTGGTACACTTCTACTCTGAGTATAATGTCCTAGTATCTTTTGCCCGAACTCTGGCAATCCACCCTTTCATTGCAAGAGGTGCTTTCAGCTAGTCGCTGCTTCTTTGCACTGGAGCTCTCCTCCTCCAAATCTTTTAACTTATTCTTGATTGCAGCTATTTTAGCACTCCGACTTGTCTGTCCTGAAGTTGTACCATAAAGGCTTGTCTTGTTTGATTCACCCACTCCTTTGGAAGACTTCTCTGCTGTTTCCACGAAGTATTTCTCACTGGCAAGACGGACAACCAAAGGGCGGCCACAAGCTAATTTTCCATGCATCTTCTCCTTGGCCAGTTTAGCTTCCTGCATCCTCACTTTAATAGTGGAAATCAGTAATAGCTTGAAGAAAAGATGATTAAAAGCAATCAACCTACCTCTTTTGAGCTGTACTGGATGAAAGCAAAACCCCGTGGCTCTCCACGTTTTGGGCCACGAGTATGCCACAGGAAGTCTTCCGATACAATCTTCCCAAAGGGAGAAAACATCTTAATCAGAGCAGCCCTGAAAATAAAGACCAAACATAAAATGAAGGAACGAACAGGAAAAGAAAGATATAAGTTCCCAGTCAAAAGTAAATGCAACAAAGAACTCGACCTACAAAGATTTCCTTACTCTGTTATTCTCAAATCAAGGTTACCGACATAAAGCCTGCTTTCACACTTCTCGTCACAAAGGCCATTAGGATCCTGCATTCAGTCATTACACTTAATTCAACAATCTGTAATGCTACAACAGTTCACCCCAGAATTTTCAATTGTTGTCATTTTTACAAGGTACATAGCATCCAGTGGGTCTTAACCCATTATCTTACTCTCCAACCCAAGCTTAAGGGGGAAGTACCATTTGAGCAAGACTTCAATGGCCTAGATCATCTTAGAGATGAAAAACCTGATGAAGTAACATGCACATACATTTATTGAGCTTGTATTATGACAATCATTCTAAATTTTGCAGGATGAACTGTTTTTTCGCATCAGAAGGTGTCAAAGTTTAAAACCTAGACTAGAACCAGTTATTAACTGCTCCTAACTCGAGAGTTCTACAAATACATTGGGAACATCTTGAACCTGAGTGGACAGCGCATAAACACCCCCATAGACACAAGGTTGCAAGTAGACAATTTAAACTCAACTAGTGATGGCCACCGTTGACAGATTTATACAAAAAAGCTTTGAGATGATACGATAATTAACAATATGAAGTTTTCAATATCAGAAATATAGTTTCCAGAAGGAAAAACAAAATCTAAAACAGCAAAAATATGCATCAACACCTAAGTCCCATAAAAAGAACTTGGAACTGACCATGAAAAGCAAATAATCCAATCAGAAGAATTGGTTCAGATTTCCAATATGCATGAATTCAAAAGTTGCACATATACTTGTGACATCAGAATGTACCATGGCACAGCGAAAGGAATGTTATGAATTGGTGATCTGGCCGCAAGCAAATGAAACCTCAAGGAATCTAGAGCATAGCAGTTTGAATGTACCTGAATGCAATCAGATTTCGCAAGACAAATAAGAGATCTGTTCCTTCAGACACATCAAATTGTTTATAAACAATATGCCGTTGGAGTGCATCAAGAAATCTGCTTTTTTAGGTCCATTATTATGCTGTAATTAACCCAGGTAGCCAACACCAAAGATACCATTGAACATAGATGTTCTACTCAGCTGCCCAGTAGTTGACAGTGCATGGCTAGTTGCATTTAGCATCTCTTCTTTTTTTTTTCTTGGCAACATCAATTAAAACTAAGAAGCAAACAGAGTCCAACCTCGCATATAGTATGTCTTAATACACAGTTTCGGTAAATAAATTATGCTGGTGGGGACAATGTCTCAGAAGGCCGAGGTCATCCATTCGGATCCCTCCCTCCTCCCCTTTTAGGCAATTTTGCTTACCAAAAAACGAAAAAATATGCTGCAAGTCTACCTTTGGTTTTACTATAATCTCTCAAAGCAGAGCTTTAAAGATTTAAGCAATTGCGTCTGCACCTCATGATGCAGCGGTCAGCACTTCAAATCTCCTCACTTTCCATCTCTTTTTACTCTCTGCATTCCATTTTTCCTAACTTGCTAATTACTTAAGAATTTTATGTTCCATTGCCACCTTTGGTTCGACTGCAATATCTCAAAGCAGTATAGTTCCCCCAAATCAGCCAAGTACAATCCGAAAAATATAGCCAAAGTTGTACGCTAAAATCTTACTTAGACGGTATCTAATTCACACTCAGAACCATGATTTTTGCAATGAGTCGCTACTCCGAACCCTAGAGACAATTAATGAAACTAGAAGAGATTAAAAGGTATCGGACTTGCCTTTATGTATCTCACTGTTAAAAGGACTTTGATGGGTAAAGGCCGGGAAGATGAGTCGGAATAGACCGAGTTGCAGACGACCTAAGACGTTTGAAAGAGAGAGGAAGGACTGCCAGATGAAAAAATGTGGATTTCGTCTGCAGATGTTTTAAAACGGAGAGAGAGGAAGTGCTTAGATCTTCAAAACGACGTCGTTTGAAGTCTTAGAACAAGTTATTGCCTTTTTGTACTGTTAAAGAGTGAATCTCCATAAAATTAATTAAGATCATGAAAAAGCAGACAACTTTTTTTTTGTATCGTCTAAGCCTAAGGTATCATGGATCACTGTAACTAATATGGAACAGAAGTCATTGATTTACCCCAAAAGTAAAAGGAAGAAGAAAAGCTCATGGGAAATAATCCTAAACCAATCAGCAAAGATGTGTAAAACTAGTTATTTGCATAGCATAATCAAACATCTCAGTTCATATTGTCATAGAAAAGACAGAGAATCAGACAATTGAGGTTGTCCATTGTATATTTCTCTTCTCCCCAGTTTATCTCACTATTAAATGGTATATTGGAGTTCACCAACCAAAACAAAAACAAAAAGAAGTCTCGGACGCATACGCAGTCTATCCAACATGGAATTTTTTTTTTAACGCTACCCAAAACGAGATCACAAAGAGGCTCAGTTTTCTTTACTGTGAGAGACCCATGGGCCCATTGAGGACAAGTTGATGTCATCCTATACAGGTGTCAAGCTTATTTCTGTCAAGATCACATGAAAATGACGCCCGCCTACCTAACGCAGCAAAAAAAAATTCAACAGATTAGGCCCACTACCACGACGAAATGCCAGAAACGAGACTAGTGCTGGATCTGCGTAGCTTTTCACTCATGCCAGATAGTGATCTTTCTTGGTGGACAATTGCTCAGAAAAACGTTGAGGTGGTCTACTGCCAAGTGCCAGCTCATAGTTTGCAACATAGTTAGTTTGACTGCAACTTACAGGTTCTAGCTGGAAGCCTCTACTGCTACGTAATGGCCGAATACAGTAAGAAGCTTTAGTGTTTTCTCAAGACGTCAGAAAGGTTATAAGAGTTTACTTACCCCTATCTGTGCATGTAAAATTATTGTTCTCATTTTCTTTTTGTTGTTATTTTTTATTGAATAACTATTTGGAGTGCGAGCCAGTGAGCCCGACAAAGATTGCTGCAAAGGAGATAAGGAAGTGCTTCTGAAAACACTCGCAAACTCACAACATTCTCCACCAACATGAACGGCAACAAGACATTGGATTTAATTTGCAATAGGCCCAGTGGTACAGGGAGAGGGGTACCACTGGCAACAGGGGCCTGGGGGACAAGTGAAAATAATTATTGGTACTACCACAAAGCAGGACAGATTTCATCTTCCAGGAATTGATACAGTAGTCTCTCTCACTTCCAGTCCAACCTCACACTATTACTTCCAGGGGCTCCAAATCTTGAACCTCTTCAAGAACCCCCAAAGAACCTCCTCACCATGGTGACCGGAAACGTTCACGTTCTCTCTCTAATCTTCGTCTCCCTTGTCTCCTTCTCAAGCTCTTTTACTCCCTCAGACAACTACCTCCTCAACTGTGGCTCACCCACCAACACTACACTCGATAACCGCCTCTTTCTCGCAGATTCAACCAAACCCGGTTCGGATTCCCTCTCAGCAGGCCAGTCCATTTCGGTCCTAAACCAAAACCCACCTCGAAATTCACCTGCTTTGTACCATACAGCCAGAGTTTTCACCAGCAGTTCAGGCTACAAATTCAACATCATGAAAAATGGGACACACTTGGTACGTTTCCATTTCTCTCCCTTTGTAGCTCGAGGTTTTGATTTAACTTCAGCAAATTTTAGTGTTATGGTTAATGGGATTTTGATTATGAGAGATTTACATTCGAATAACGCTAGTGCTGTCGTTAGAGAGTATATAATAGAAATAGATATAAATGAGGTGGAAATTGTGTTCACACCTGTGAATGATTCGGGTTTCGGTTTCGTTAATGCAATCGAAGTTTTCTCGGCTCCTGGGGACTTTGTAATCGATGCCGGAGTTAAGTTAATCCGTGCTGATCGAATTGAAATGTACAAGAATCTTTCATCTCAGGTCCTCGAGATAGTAAGTAGGATTAATGTTGGAGGTCCAAAACTGACTCCTTTTAATGATACCCTCTGGAGGACTTGGATCCCTGATGACGATTATCTTGTTCTGAAATCCGCTGCAAGGCGTGTGAACGCTTCCCACCCGCCAAATTATGAAAGTGGAGGTTCGAGTCGAGAAATTGCGCCTGATATTGTGTATATGACCGCTCAAGAAATGAATAGGGAAAACCTGACGTTGGATGCAAGGTTTAATATCACTTGGAATTTTCCAGTGGGTTTGGATCCTGCTCGATACTTGGTTCGATTGCATTTCTGCGATATTGTCAGTCGAGGGCTTAACTTGCTGTACTTTAATGTATACATCAATGGTTACCTTGCGAGTGAGGATCTTGATTTGTCAACGGTTACCTACCATGTGCTTGCATCTCCGGTCTATGTAGATTATATTGTGGATTCAGATGATTCTGGAGTTGTTCAAGTAAGTGTTGGTCCTTCCGCTCTGAGTAGTGTTTTGACAATTAATGCTATTCTGAATGGGGCAGAGATTATGAAGATGGTAACTGTTCCAATTGCAGAAACTAATTCTAACTCTAAGAAGACTAATATTTGGGTTCTAGTGAGTTCAGTTGTTGGTGGATTTGTTGGTTTATGTTTGGCACTGCTGGTACTGCTGCTTGCTATAAAATCCTGGACGAAGAAACCAAAACCAAGACCTTCAGAAAGTGTGGCATGGACACCTTTACGTGTTTATGGAGGCAGTTCACACAGTAGAATGTCTGAAGGGACAGCCTATGCATCTCCTGGTCCAAATGGATATTTTGCCTTGAGGATCCCTTTTGCTGATGTGCAATTGGCAACAAAAAATTTTGACCAGAACCTGATCATAGGTTCTGGTGGATTCGGCATGGTTTACAAAGGGGTTCTTAGGGACAATACAAAGGTTGCTGTGAAGAGAGGTGTGCGCGGATCCAGGCAGGGCCTTCCTGAATTCCAGACTGAAATAACAGTTCTATCAAAAATTCGCCACCGCCATCTTGTTTCTCTGGTTGGTTATTGCGAAGAACAGTCAGAAATGATACTAGTGTATGAATATATGGAAAAGGGGCCGTTGAAAAGCCACTTGTATGCTTCAGGGCTTCCACCTTTGTCTTGGAAGCAGCGGCTTGAAATATGCATTGGCTCAGCAAGAGGTCTTCACTACCTTCATACAGGTTCAGCACGAGGAATTATCCATCGCGACATTAAATCGACCAATATTTTGCTTCACGAGAATTACATGGCCAAGGTTGCTGATTTTGGTCTTTCAAGATCCGGTCCATGTCTCAATGAAACCCATGTAAGCACTGGGGTAAAGGGTAGTTTTGGATATCTCGATCCGGAGTACTTCCGTAGGCAGCAGCTTACAGATAAGTCAGATGTTTATTCTTTTGGGGTTGTGCTCTTGGAAGTTCTTTGTGCTAGACCTGCTGTTGATCCATTGCTTGCTAGAGAACAGGTGAATTTAGCCGAATGGGCAATGCAATGGCAGAAGAAGGGCATGCTCCAACAAATTATTGATCCCCATCTTGTTGGACAGATAAAACCAAGCTCTTTGAAGAAATTTGGAGAAACGGCAGAGAAATGTTTAGCTGAGTATGGTGTTGATAGGCCAACCATGGGTGATGTGTTATGGAATCTGGAACATGCACTTCAGCTTCAGGAAACCGGACAGCGTAGAGAACCTAATGAAGATGGCAGTATTAATGAACGAGAACTCTCTGCTACTGGAATTGTTACCCCTTTTCAACCTAGTAACAAAAGACAGGATGGAGCTGATGGTAATCAGAATTCAAACATATCAACAACAGAAGTTTTTTCCCAGTTGATGACGAATGAAGGCAGATAGTTTCAGACTCAAACTAATAGGTACAACATCAGAATAGTCTCAAGGCTGCCAATTAATCCTCTTAAAACTTCCACTGGAAGATATCTTAGATTTTCAAATCTAATATTCTTTCACATTTTTGTTTTAGGTTGCATAAAATCATTTTCTTTTGATAGCAGGTTTCTTAGACAGTACTCTATTGTTTGTGTAGGCACTCCAAGCTTAAAAAGTAAGCTCTTAATATTACGTGTGCCACTAAATAGATACACCACGAGTGCTATATGTACTTGCTAAAGATGGATTGTTCCATATACTGTGTGAAGCCTATCTCCTTCTGCACTTTTTCTTAATAGTGTCAATCTATAGCCTGAGGGCATGTTGGATGTTGTTCAGAGATTGTAGTCATTGCTTATTCGAATTGGGTTGACGGTTGCGTCTCGAAAATGGAGTAACAACTACAAATGATGCCATCAAAACAGTTGTGGTTAAGCTGGAAACTCTACTGTCCACCGTAACCTGGGAATAATCCTTTGTGTTTTAATGAAGTATGGTAGTTTTAGATCTTGAAGAACAAAATGAGTACTTTCTAATGATGTGTGAGACTCAGGCGGTATGGTACAGAATTCTCCATATCTAAGATCATACTTCAGCGTGTTATGGTCAATGCTTTCACCAAATTATACGCAATGTTCATGTCGGGCTAGTTGTGATAAGGATAAAAGTGGTTTCTTTTTCAACATGAAGCAATTATGAATCATAAGAACCCTGCAGTCTCTCGAATCTGGGTTTTTTTGTGTTGCCGGGTTCGAGCTCCGTTCGACCAAAACTAAACAAAATGGAGCTCAAGTCTAGCAATCCAAACATATATACTGCCCGATATGTGCTTGGAAGCCAGTTACTTGGCTTCTTTAGGCCATATATACAATCTAGCAAACTAAGGAAAGAATTTCCCAAAATAGCAAATAGATCACTATCATGAAATCCAACAAACTGATATAAGCTCTTTTGGCTGTCTGTCAAATTCTGTGACTGGGAAGAATGTTCTCCAATGGCCCGAAGACAGATATCAGGCTAATACCAACAAAGCAACCTAGCTAAAACGAAGTGTGAAAGCGCAGTAATTGCTCTAAAATAAAACCAAGAAAAACTCAAGTTGAAGCTGGATAACAGCCTAGTTACGCTACAACTTCATGCCATTATCTTGGCAGACCTAACATAGAGACTATCCACGACCTTGCCAACATTAGAAATAGTTTCCAGTGTTTCCGAGTATATTGCATCTGTCTTGGGGTCATCGAAGATGATGAGGCATCCAGCACCCTGATCTAGAGTTCCTGCAAACTTCTTGTCCAGAATCATCTGAGATAATTTCTTTTCCACATGATCAACAGGCAGCTCAATCAGCTCAGCAATATGAGCAATCTCGACCCTGGAGAAAGGTTCAATCAACCTGCAGAGATTCTGCTCCAACAACGTGTCGTACAGAGAAGAGAGGTGCCTGTGGACGATAGGGTCTTCCTCTAACTGGGCCCTAAAATCCCTGAGGGCAGTCTCAAAAAGCTTCAAAGAGCGCTTTGAATGGGCATCAGCCACAGCCTTCATGGCATCCAGCTCAAGCCCCACATATTGCAGTCCAGCTTTAGATGATATTATTCCTGCCACATCATCAGCCTGGCTCACCATTATCTTGCATAACAACATATACTTAAGGCTAAAAACTGCCCGTGGTTCTTCAAGAGCATTGAAAGCTTCAAAAGCTTCAAAGAAATAGCTATAAGCAGTTTTGTAGTCCTTTTCTTCTGCATGGAGGATCCCACTCTGCAAATCTATAGTACCCTGCTGAGCTGGGGGCACATATATTGCATTGGCAGCAGTTCTTGCAGCCGTCAGCGAAGCCTTAGCTTTAGGGAGATTCCTCAAAGAGAAATGGAGCTTACTCTCCAACAAGTCTATGTCCACCAGTAGAAGCTTGTCATCTAGCCTTCTCACTTCCTTAATTAAACCCGAAAGGAGATTTAAAGCTTCTGAGTATTCTTTGCTCTCCATCAAAAGAGCTGCAAGCCTTGCCTCCACTCTTTGCCGTAGAAAAGTTCGCTTTTCAGCACGGGTCCACTGCACCATTTCTTTGCAGAGGGAGATCTGCAGATCAGATGTGCCTGGTATTTTTGCTACTGCATCAATTATACCACGAACAATTTTTGCAGTCTTTGCCTTGGGAATCAAGTTGAAAAAGGGCCTCAGTCGGGTTAGAAGGTTTCTGAGTTCCTCTGCTCGATTCTCTTGTCTAAGAAGATCTGAGAGATTTGCAATGGCCTGCTCCTTTATCCGTAGGGCTTCAGAGGAAGATGCTGGATTTTCAAGTACGCGGTAGAGAATAGCAATGGCTTCAGCCGGGCTTTTGGCTTCTAAAGACTGAGCAATTGAATCGGTGGTTGCTGGGAGATATGAAGAAGACATTGTCGATGGCTAGAAATGACAAGTCCTGGAAAATGAAGATAATCCAAGAGCATAATTTCATATAAATGAATTGCATCAACTGTTTCATAAAACAACATCATCGTGACCAAAGATATAGACTACGCACAAGTTGAGTGCCCTAAGTAGTTTCGAGCTATTTTGGCAAATAGCACCACCCTATTTATTTAAGAACAGCCTCAGCATGAGAAGTTGGTGGCACTTCGCAGGTAACCTATTTCATTCCTCAAGAAACATAACACATCTATAAGGCATTCACCCCTGTCACGTTATGAGAAAGACTTGGACATTTATCAGCATTGACCCCCAGTTTCCAAGTTGGAGAATATTTTTCTAAGATTGCTTATGAGTGGATAGTGGATTGTAGATGTTTTTCTTTACTGGATTGTAGTAGTCTAGTGATTAGTCTTTTCATACCCTTTCTCTTGAATACCACCAGTATCTTGGCTCTTTTCGTTTTAACTAGTCTGGAATAAAAAACGGAAAAGAGTAAAAAGTAAAACCGTCTTCAGTCTCCCACACATGAGCACAATATCCAGGAGTTCTAGATAGTATGGACATCTGGGAAGCACCTGGTGTCTTATTGATTAAATTGTCTCCCTCTATATGCTGAAAGTTCTACCGAAACCTAATAAGAACCACTTCTTGCCAAGATAAGGGAGCACAATCACATAGTAGACGACAATCCCGTGCAAATAAATATGAACTGATACTAACAGCAACAAGCAATAATTCAAGGCCTAGGGCTGTAATCGAGCCGAGTACTGGCAGTTCGAACTCGACTCGACTACAGAATGCACTGGCTCGAGATCGAATCGAGCTTCAGAAATGGCGTTCGATCTCGGATCGGCCAAAATAAACTCGACTTGAGCTCGCTCTAACAATCTAAACGAGCCGACTTCGAGCTCCACTTCAGATGGCTTAAAATAACAGAGAAAACATGAAGTGGAAAAGAACGATATTCACATCTTCAACATAAATGAAGAAATCACCCACCTTTCGCCAATTTGAGAAAGACGTCGGATAAAAAACACTGAGAAATCTGCCCCGTTTTGGATCGCGGTGACGCTCAAGTCTGCGTCCACAACGGTGTTTTCAGAGAAGGGAGGGGAGGCGACCAAAACGAAGGAACGAAGAGACGGTGTAGCTTTAGAGATGAAGCGTGAGTAAGGGGAAAACGGGTGAAAGACTATCACATCCTCATTGTTTAAAGCATGGCCACTGATTTAGGGCTAAATAGGTAATAATGAAAGGTCCAGCCGTCCAGAAGTCACCAGATTTCAAATTACATTGTATATGAAAAAACATTTCTGCCACGTATTTTCAGAATAGCAACCTTCGTTGCATTAATAAGAACCAGCCTAACGTGAACCTAACCAAAACCTGCGCCTAACCTAAACGCTCTACATTCGGCTTTCCTCCGCCCTCTTCTCTCATTTCCTCCTCTTCCTCCGCGAAATCTTTTTCTTTTGAGTTTTCTTTCAGGTGGCACACAAGACGGTTGTCTCCAGCAATCATTGGCTGACACGCACCCCATGGTCGATCTCAGCGATCTACGCAAAAATCATCTTTCGACGTGATGACGACGGCGCGTGTAGACTCACTGCAAGGATCCTTAATGATGACATGGGTCGTGACAGTCATGCATGGTAGGATAGGTGCCGAATTGGGGCGCCAGTGGCACCCATTGGCACCCTTGACGCGCCCACAGTGCGCGCAACAACAGCACCACAACCAAGTCATGGCATCAGCAAGCGTGCGCAAGCTAGACGCCCCAACGCCCCTGACAAAGCATGACACCCAAGCAACGCCCATGTCTGACATGCCATCCAGCCTGCCACAAACATGGTTCTACAGCAAGTCCTTGGTCACCAGTCAAGCCCAGCAGCAGGAGACAAGCAGACAGAGGAGTGACCACCACCACCAGCCACTACCAGTGGCGGAGCACCACCACCCCTACAGATGCTAGGTGGGGAATGGAAGAGAAAGGACTAGGGAGTCGAAGGAGCATCACCACCCATGGTAGTGCAAGCAGCGGCGGCGGCGCCGTGGACGACGGCGAGATCCAGACATTTATGGAGGTATTTTAGGAGATTAGTTTCCTTTTGTGTTGAGTTGAATAAATCATACATTCTAGATTTAGGGATCCTTTCCTAAACTCTAGAAGATTTATTTCCTTTGAGTGTATCTTTATTTAGGCATGTAATATCACTTCTCCTTGATTGAAGGGATTGATTCCTAAAAATCAGATAATTGATTTTGATTTGATTTGATTCAATTCAATTTAGGTTTGTAAGCACCTAAGGATGTCTATATAAACACCCTTAGGTGCATTAGTGTGATTCATTCGGAATAATAGAGCTTTGGAGAGCCTGAGTGCTTTTGGGGAGTGTTTTAGCCGTGTATATGCTCGTATGTGCTAAATCGGTGTTCAGGGCTAATAACTTTATCATTTGTGATTCACTCTAGGCTAATAACCTAGTTTAGGTACTCGTTCTTGGGCTAATTAACCTTCGATCAAGATTGTTCTTATGTTCTTGTTGTTCTTGGGCTAATTAACCATTAACCACGTTCTTTGTTCTTCATCAATAATATCTCGAGTGTTCTCCGTTTTATGTGTTAGATCCTATATTTTCAGCTCGTGTGTTGCCAAGAACGGTTTAGGAGGATCAATTGGAGTGATCGTGTTCGAATCACTTGGCGGGAGTTGGTATTGTTAAGGTGGCCTAGATCGAGGTCCCTAACACCCACGCACCTATCGCAATGCGCGTGGATCTCACACGCCGAAGCTTATGGTTTACGTTGACGGTTCCTCCGCCTCCCGTGACATGCTACTATCCTCAGGATCGGTCTATGCGGCTCCTGCTCTCCCCCTTGACCCTAGACCTCCTCCAATCGCCACCACACACCGCTCCTACCACCAACAACTCATGTTCAGATTTGGTCATTGTTTGGTTGTCTTTGTTTGCTGCTTATGTCATCTTACCACCCGTTTGGGCTTATCTGCCCTCATGGGCTTACCTGTAGTGTGGTTGTGTCTGTCACGCCCCAAAAATCAGCATAAATAAATAAAAGAAATTTATCACATTTATTGGAAACAAAACATAATATATCGATATTATTTCAATACATAAACTTGAACAACTTAAAATCCATAATAATGCTCTCATCTATCCCGCCCATATGCTCTCTAGGCTCAATCTCTGAGTAATCTCTGAAAATAAGAAAAATAAAACGGAGTGAGTTCGACAACTCAGTAAGCAGAGAATAAAAACATATATTTTTTTCTTTGAAAATAATACTCAATTCAGTGACCAGAAAATACAGAAAATAAAATAGCTTTTCAGAAAATCCCTTTGACATCAACAGTAAGCCACATTGACCCCTATGGCAGGATTGTGCAACGACTTAACCGGCGGCCAAACCGAATTAAGCCAACAGAAAGTGGAGTTTGCCTTACTAAGACTTAGTCATGTACGCTAAGTGTGCACTAGGGAGAAACCCACACAGAAACCAATCCGAAGAATGGGCGCACCAGTAATCAGTAATGAGTTGGTACCAACAGCAGCAGTAATCATTAATCAGTAACAGAACATCGCCTCGGGGTTTGAAAACAGTATAATATATAATATCAGAACTCAGATTCAAAATCAGAAATGATGTTCAGTAAATACATAATCTTTGATAAATAATTCAGAACAGTCATATAAACAATCTCAGTAGGTCTTTTAAAATTCCACATTTGTTTTCAGAATAACATAAACTTGCAATAAAATATTTTCCACAAAATCGTTTATGAAAACATGTTCATAACTTTTGAAGAAAACAATATAGTAGCTCCGCTTACCAGATTTTCTTCAACAATCGAACCGCCCTAGAATCCACGTATTGCAGTGACCCAAAAGAACCGAAGAAACACGAAAAACTCAACAATGACCGAAATTGACCTAGAGAGAGAGAGAAAACTCAAAATGGAGAATAACCCAAAATTGAGTGGTGTGCACTACAATCTGAACGAAACTCCCTTTTTATAGGTGTCGAGGCTTAATCACAAGGTAAATGATGAGTCTCTAACGTTCTAATTCTAGATCCAACCGAAGTCCCTTCGATTACCACTCATTATTGACTTTAATCACATAAAAACCATGGACAACTTAAAGCAAATCGTTAAAGAGATGGAACGCCCAAACAAACGCTTAAAAATGAGTTAAAATGAGTGCGAAAATGAAGAAAGAGGGGGAATTGATGAGAGAGAAAGTCCAGATCTTGAAATCGGCGGCCATAGGTTGAAACTCGGGTGTTTTAGGGTTTAGGGAAGAAGGAGATCAAAACTCACCGTTTTACTTAAAAATCAAATTCGAGCAAAACGAGTTTAAATAAACTAAAATTCACCATAAGACATAAAGACGCACAACGCCTCAGTGGTCAAGATGCGCGTCTCTCTCCTTCCTAAGTGCCCCAGTTCGAATCTCCACCTTGCAAAATAATCTTTCCTTTTTTTTAAAAGACCGGGTCTTCACAGTGTCTGTGTGTAGTTTTTACAGATTGTATTTGCATTTGAAGTATTCTAAGGGAACATTATCGACTCTACGTTCGTCTTTCCTTCAGTCGTAGTCATCATTGTCTTGTGTAGTGGTTGTTACTTTTTATGGGTTTTTGTGCCCATCTCTCGCGCGTCTCCCCGCTACCTCCGAGGACATTGAGCCTTCGTTTATGGGCTACGACCCCTAGACTTGTTGCTGGTCCTTTATGTTGTAAGTTTTCAGCTGTAATTTTCTATGTTATGAATAAAATGTGTCTTGATTAAAAAAAAACAAGAATAAGAATAAGTCTATTTTGGTTGGGTTTTGAAAACATTTTTTTAATGATTAAGAAAATTTTGTAAGATATATTTTTCTAAGTGTTTGTGTGAATGGTGGGATCTACAAAATGATGTTTGAAAAGAGAAAGTTTTTTGAAATTTATTCTTTTAGAGAATGTGAGAGTAAAAAAATATGTTTGGATGAAGATTTTTGTGAGAATAGTTTTTAGGCTTAATTACCTTACAGGTCCCTGTGATATCCAACTTTTACAAAATAGTCTATGTGATATGACTTTCAACAAAATGGTCCTTGTGGTATAGTTGCGAGACAAATTAGTCCATGTGGTATGACTTTCAACAAAATAGTCCTTGTGGTATAGTTTTGAGACAAATTAGTCCCTCTGTCTAAATACCGGGAGAGTGTTGTACATGCCACGTTATTGTCATTTACGTGTTGACACGTGTTTTTTAACATTAGTTTCCAAAATCACGAGTGATATATTTCTTTTAGCTCGTAGAATTAGTCTAAGCCTCAACCTCAGACTTGATTGGTTCGATCCAGGACGGCTGCTGACGTGTCAACGCGTGAATGGAAAATGACATATACAACACTCTCTAGTTAAGTGGGTAACGACAGTTGGACGGATGAACTAATTTGTCTCAAAACTATACCATAGGGACTATTTTGTTGAAAGTTATACCACAGGGACTAATTTGTCTCCGAACTATACCACAGAGACCATTTTGTTGAAAGTCATACCACAAGGACTATTTTATAAAAATCGGATACCACAGGGACTTGTAAGGTAATTAAGCCTAGTTTTTATAGGTTTTTGTAAAAGTTTTTTTTAGCTTTTGTGTTGTTTTTCATAGAAATTGAGGCCAATGATTAGATAACAAATTTATTTAAGATTTAAATATTTTTTCCGTGAAAAAAATCATGTTTGGATTGAAAAAAAAAATTAAATAAAAAACATTTTTAAAATCATTAACCATGGGTCATTAATGTTTGCATGTCAAAATTTTGGTCATCATAAATTATTTTTTTAGTAATACAAAAATAAAGGCACTCATTCAGATGCGTATTCACATGAGTTGAGTTCAATGTCACAACAAACCACATAGAGTATTATTTGCACACATCTTTGTAAACCACGGACACTAGCATTGGCGTAATAAAAATGACACACAAGAAACATAGTGCAAAAAAAAATTTATACATATATCTACAAATGTATAATACTGTAATGTAATGAGTATTATTTGCACACGTCTTTGTAAATACATATCGACATTACTTACAACATGAGTTATTCATATACACATTTGTAGTCAGTGGTATATATAGCACAAGATTGTGTTTGAGTGTTAAAATTTTTTAAGAGGTTAAAATTTAAATGCATTATAATTGGTGAAAAAGTTAAGAGATATATGATTTGAATGATTTTTTTTTTATATTTTTTAGAATGAAAAATAATAATTTAATAAAGAGATAGATTATATTTCAACACGGTCTTTTAAATGTAATATAAGGCCCAACCATAGTCTTGTTTAGACTTTATTGATAGCTCACTTACTTTAACGTGGTCTCCTAATGAAATCCATTAATTTATATAGCTATTCCAGTCTGGATGACAGCGAGGAAGTGGAGAGCAGAGCGCAATGATCTCCACTCAAGTTAAAAGCTGGACCGGTTGACATCTCGTTAGCATCGCCGATCGCCGATTCGCCAGACTCCATGTGAAAGCCCACTCCATCTTG
Source organism: Myrica gale (assembly GCA_963930655.1). NCBI lineage: Eukaryota > Viridiplantae > Streptophyta > Magnoliopsida > Fagales > Myricaceae > Myrica > Myrica gale. Next base: position 27,102,040 of record OZ005606.1, on the reverse strand, counting down.
TTTTGGCCTTTTGGGGGACACCATGAAGATACGCATCGAGAACGTGCTGCTTCGTGCTGGGCGCTGGGGCTAATTCGCGGCACGAACGATGGCACTATCGTCATTGCGTACTCCTTTACAGCTGTCTCTGTTGTCTCAATCTTTCGGTTCGGGTGCGTGACTTGGGTGGGGCCTTTCTTATCCAGAACATCAAACTTTAATCATAGCCAACCATAATCCCTCTGCCTCGCATTTGTAAAAGAACAACGGCTATTTCCCTCTGTCAATGTCATCAGACATATCCGTCTTTTTTTTACCAAACTTGTATGATCCAATACTTTCTAATTAAGGTATAAATACAAAATTAATTTGTAAAAATTGTTTTAGTACTTGTGATATGGAAAATATCGATTTAATCCTTATAATTCTATTTTCGTTTGTTATTGGTCTTCTATCAGGGACTGATTTATCACTTTTTAAAATTACAGGAACTAAATTGATGTTTTTTATATAACATGGACTAAATCGATTTTTACATATAGTACATGAACCAATTTTGTATTTATCCCTCTAATTAATGCAAATGATATCCTCATTTTGAGCCTCTCACTGTAAATGCTTCATCGGACATGTCCAGCTTGGATGGCTTCTGCTTTGATTGGCTTACCACTTCTACCTAAACTTTAGAGTCGTCCGACCATTTTTCCCTCCATTTGGGCTGTTACGGTGGTTTTCGGTAGACATGTTACCTACGGCTAATGTATGCATCTCTTGATGGTCTGTTCTGCTTCAGTCCGGCATTCACTAGTCGCCTTGTGCATCTCACTTGTCCAACCGTTTTCCTCTCTAACTGAACTCTCTTTGCCACTTGTCGATTCTTCGTCTCCTCCCACCTTGTTTTTATTGGGACATGCTTTGTCTTTTCTACCTTTTTTAGGGTTTGAGCCTATGCGCCTTATAAGGTCATTTGGGCATGCTGCTCATTGGTTCGCCGCCGCCTGTGTTAAGAGGGTATGATCATACTTTCGGGTTTTGACCCTTCTCGAATGGAATGGACAATGGAGTGTGTTGTTATGACCAAAAAATTAGATTAATCCAAAGCCCCATACATATATACAGATATATAATATAATTATATATAACGTATATATTATACAGCTTATATGTTTGTTTGTGTTTTTAAAAATATTTTTTGTAATTAAAAAAAATAAATAGGACATATTGTTTTGGATATTTGTGAATTGTGGGTCATTTTTGAGATGATAAAAAGTATTTGAATTTTATTCTTTTGTGAAAGGAAAAATATATATTTGGGAAGAAAAATATTGTGAGGGAGTTTTTATGAATTTTTATAAAAATAATTTTAAATTTTGAGTGTTTTTTTACAGAAATGGAGGTCATACAGAAAATTTTATTAAATATTAAAAATATATTTACAATATAATTTTATAATTATTTAAATTTTAACAAATAAAAAATTACAATATTTTTTTTCTTTCACATATTACTTTTCACTATAATAAATATTAAAAATTATATCTCTTTATTTTTTTTTAACAAATTTAATACCCACTTAAAATTTTAACGGTCAAACAACTTAACAAAAGGTTTTCAAAAGCATTATACAAAAGAAAGAGGATTTCCTTCCATATAAATTTAAGGGAAATTCACTATTTAGTGCTTAGGTTTTGGACACCTTTTTTTTTAGTCCTTGAGTTTCAACTTCTAAATTTTTAGTCATTGAGTTTTCGTTGTTTGATAAAATGGTCATTCCGTCAGTCTGTCGTCTATATACTTAACGGAGCTCTTTGACACGTCAGTAATTTTGACCCGGTCGACTGCTACATGTGCTGTTAAGTATATGGACGACAGACTGACGGAAGGACCATTTCGTCAAAACAAGAAAACTTAAAGACTAAAAATTTGAAAGTTGAAACTCAAGAATTAAAATGAAAAAGTGTCCAAAAATTAGGGACTAAAATGACAATTTTTCTAAATTTAAAGGAAAAAAAAAAGATCATCTCGTCAAAGGTTAACAGATATCGAGAAGTTGGAGAATTGGCAGCGGAAATCCAAATACCGTGAGAATAGGCTCTGGCTCAAGGACGAGGAAAAAAAAGAAAGAAAAGAAAAAGCTTTGGTGCAAGGTACTGCGAGAGAGGGTTTCGGATTCGAATTCCACAGAGAGGGAGAAAGTGAGAGAGGAGACGGTCAGGGTGGGACTGGTGAACTAGAAGCAGGAAGGGGAAGAAGAAGATGGCGGAGGTGATACTGCACATATACGACGTGACAAATAGTGGATCGGAGAAGACCAATAACACAATTCTCAACATCAACAAGATCTTCAAGGACGGTATTGGCCTCGGCGGTATTTTCCACAGCGCTGTCCAGGTCTCTCTCCCTCTTTTTCTCTATCTCTTAAGTTGTAGGTATATGAATTTATGTTTCGATCATTCGGTGCATTGTATAGTGATCTGATTGCAGACTAAGATCTTGAGGTTTCATTTGGGTTCTTGAAAATCTGACTTCGAGTACAATATCTCTGGTGCATCTTTGATTTTGTTGTTTGTCGGTGATTCTTGGTCTTGGATTAAATTCATTGCTCCCATTCGACGTATATGTGTATTTAATGTTGTAAGGTTTGTGTGCATTGATTGGTTATAGGTGATCTCGGGTTTTGGTTACAACCCTATGGACAAACATGGTGGGTGAGAAGCCTACATGATATTTTGCAATTTTCCTTAAAGAACGAGGTCCGAAGATATATGATGTATCTTCTCCTATAATGTTTCTACTTTTTCACTTCTCTTTAAGCCCAATTTTGTAGGTAGGATTCTGTAGATGTTCGTAGGGGTGCATTAGCTGAAGGTGGGTGTTCCATGTTGCCCTGAAACTAAACTACCTTGTGAAATGCTGTTGCTATAATTGATAGATCATGATCATGATGTCAATATTTGGGAGATGTTCACCTTTACTTTCTCTCTCTCTTTCTTTCTTTTTTGTGTGTTTTTCTTTTGGGGAGGGGGGGTTTAACAGCTTGAGACAGATTAGATTTTAGTATGCAGCCAGTGCCTTCATTGCATGCCCTTATCTATACATTCTGCAACCATGTCCTTCCCTTCTGTATCTTTCTTTCATTTTTCCGCGTTTTATTGGCATTTTGTATGTGTATGATGATTGGTATTCATAACATATTTAGCTTTGTGTTTTGTTTCCTATTTATGATGACAAGAAACACCTGTAGAGGTGATTGAATCATTCTTGCTATGTGTATAACAGGTCTATGGGGACGACGAATATTCATTTGGGTTTTGCGAACAAGGAACTGGTGTCTTCAGCTGTCCTTTTGGGAAGAATCCAATGTACACATATCGTGAATCCATTGTTCTTGGACAAACAAGCTGTTCAATCTTCAGGGTAAATCAGGTCTTGAGAGAACTTAGTAGAGAGTGGCCTGGGAGTTCGTATGACCTATTGTCAAAAAACTGTAATCATTTTTGTGATGAGTTCTGTGAGAGGCTTGGGGTGCCAAAGCTTCCAGGTAAGTGTCATCGCAGACTACGATGTTCACTAGCTGTTCTTGAACTTAACTTTTGTTGTGCAACTTAGGGCTTCCTTTGCTGTTAAGGTATTTCACTTGTACAGACTGCCCTTTGGCATACTAGGGGCAGTGTTTTGTCCCTCTCCAATATAAATGCTGAATAGACAAATGTATTGTGCATTAGATATGCCGATACGAAGGATTATATAAAAAGTGTGTTTTGACGACCTCCTTTTACTCAGTCATTGATTATACTAATATGCTCATTGTTTAACTTTTCGTTTGATCTTGGTTGGCATTTCTTTTTGTTGGGGGGGGGGGGGGGCTTTGACTATTGAGAATGAGTATTTCTTCCCAAAGATGGTCATTTTATGATGGACCTTCTGAATAAATTCTGCATAAAATAGGTTATTTTGGTGAACTCCTATTAACCGTCTTCATTTTTTCTTTCGTATTTTGGTGTAAACACTATATCACTATCCCCTTCTCTGAATTGAAACCCTGCAGTTATGAATTGTCTGCTACGATTGTTGGAAGTATCAAACCACTTTCTTTAGAATCCAATCTGTCGATCATAGAAGATGATCCCTAGCAACTCTTTCACGGGTATGTAGCAGAGATTGTCTATGTCTAACCCTTTGTAGAACTGGTGATGTATTGTAGAAATCTGTAACAAATCATTCTTGTTTGTAGTGTGTGCCCATCAATTAGTTCCTAGGATTATAAGAACCCAAACTTTGTTAACTAGCATGGCCAACAACTTGGATAAGTAGAGATGCTTTCTCAGTGGACGAAGTGTGTATAACGGTTGGCAGAAGTATAAATTCGTTTGCACTCCAAAATAAGCTCCTGCAATCCTGCCTCACAATATGAAATGAATTGAATTTGGAAGAATAGTCTTTGATGAAAGCTGGAGATAAAGTCTAAAGACGGGGTTGAAATTTAAATTTCACTATGATTATGTGCCACTTGCAGCTTCCTAAAAAGGCAATTCAGAAAGCTATGTAATTTTACGATAGGTCATTGCCCAGTTAGTTATTTCTGTGGGATGGGCTTCTTGGAGAAGGCCTATTTTATAAGCCCTTCTAGATCATCATCACACTAATTTTCTTATAATAGACTTTTGATCTAACATGTCCATCTAGCAGGTGCACCAAACACTTCATGATTTCATGAAGTGTTGAACTGGACTCCTGCTGGCAACCCTAGGCAGCCAGAATAAGGCTTACTTGGATCCGTGACAAAATATTCGTTCAGTTGATCTCATGCATAGCTTCATCGTCTACTTATTCTTTTTGTTATTCTGGGATTTTTCGGATCACCCCATTGCGTGTTTTGCAGTGACCCATTTTACATCTGAGAAGTCACTGTTCAGATTTTCTGACCACATCTTTCAATTTTCTTGGCTTAAGAGTGTACAGCGATACTTTAGCACAGATGTGCCTTTGCCAAAAAGTGGTGCATCTTGTTGAATATGCACCCTAAACTACTCAAAAGAATCTCTCTCCCCTACCCAAACTCTCTGCGTGAGTTGTTTGGGGGTATTTTTTTTTGTTTCGGAGGGGCGGGGGCTGGGAATAAAAAAAACATCTCGGAAACAGAACGTAGTTGGGTTACTATGATCCGGGACTGTCTTTTTGGGCACCTATTTATTTCAAAAGAGAATGATCGCTTCTGCAAATTATTTTGTTAGTGCATACACTAATAGTGTTTTTAATAGGCTGGGTTAATCGTTTTGCCAATGCCGGTGATGCTGCCATGGAAGTAGCAGGAACTACGGCTCTACGGGTGAGTGACTATTCAAAATACAAATTAATGCTGCTGGAATAATAACTCTACCATCAAATCTTTTATACTGATTGATGAGTTCTTTTCAATTGCTATGACTCCTTTACAATCATAGATATCATTTCCCAGTTTAACAAACAAGCTGTTTGTAGGCATGAGTTATTAGCTTAGGTTTTTCTGGACCTATCAATGGATGCATTAGTACATTACTTGATATCATTCAAGTATTCCTCAGTTTTCTAGTTGCCACTTTCTGCCTCGAGGCACTCAGAATTTTATTCTATAGTTTCTTTATTTCTGAATCCTCCATGACTTGGGCTTTGGCCCAATGTTAGGTGATACATTGGGATATCTCTTGCCATTACGTCTTTCTAGGGAGGTATATAAAGGTGAAGTATGTTCTGATAATTTTGAGGTGTTATTGCAGTTCAGACAAGCCAAGACAGAGATAGTATCAGCAAGTAAAGTGGCGTACCGTTTTCTTTTGGGTGCTGCTAACAATTCCTTGGGTTCTCCGGAGTCCCCTGGAAATTCAAACAGAGGCACTCCTAGATTTCAAGCTACTTGGTTTAAAAATCTGATTACTACAGGAGCAAAACCATCTAGTAGCTCAGAAATTGAGAATCAGGACTTGGATGGACATACACAGCAACAGCAACAAGATGGGCCTCTGCGGCAAAATTCACGACCACGGCATGATATGTGAAGGCTATATTCCAAAGGCATCTTCTTATTTGTACTAGTTGAAACCATGCCAAGGCCATTGACATGTTATTCATTGTGTATGAATGTAAAATTACCATTTGTTGATCAGTTGTAATCTTCAGATCCTGCCCTAAAAGAACTGTAGCACTTGGAGAAGAATATCCAGGTTATAGTGCTTTGTATATTACATTGACAGGATTGGTCGATTTCCATGCATCCTTCTAGTTTACTTTTGGTGCTTGGGGCTACGTTATTCGTGCACCAAGCCTTTTGTTAGTTTGCAAGTAGATTCAGACCTATCTGTAAGGGTACAGTTAATTCAATGTTTTCTTCATGAGCCTGTACTCCTTGTTTCTTACACTTTGCATGTTTCATGAGAATGATTGGCAGGCTTCACCAGTCACAACTTTTGTATCGTGGGCTTCCCTGGCCCATAGGTGTACATTGTTAGGGATTCGGTTTTGGAAAAACCAACTATTAAACACAGATGTAGTGGAATCTCTTTTCCATGGTGCATTGATGTTTCCCGGGCGAAATTAAAGGATAGCTTTATCCGGGAACGGGAGTCTATCAGGCATTTTAGGGAGGGAAAAAACCCATGGTCTTTTGTGAAAGATCAGAGGGTTAAGTCTCATGGGATGCTTTACTCAGGCAAACAGTTTGTACATAAACCTTTCAAGGTACAGTTAACCAACACAATCTTCCGCCACCTCGACTGTATCGCAGATGGGAATGGCGCAAAAGAGTATCTTCAAGACCATTGATACCATTAAAATAGATTTTCATTTGCGTATAGAAGATTTTGAAAAAGAACAAAAAAAAATACTAACACGATGCGACTGTCACTACAACTTATTCAAGTGAGAAAGCGCTCAGAGAAAAGAATGATGAAAAAAGTGATGTAGGAGTCACTCCACGGAGATAAGATAACAGGATGACGGCTCTATTGATGTCTCAGAGTGACGTTATCCAACTCAGGATAAAACTTGCAGGCTGCAGCCTCTACAAAGAGACCATAATTGTAAAGCACCACGGCGGGCATGACACTAAAGCTGTTCAAATAAACACATTATGGAAAGTATTTACAAAACATTATTAATATATGAGACCAAGACTCGACCAGTAACCGGAGAAATGACCGAAGCTATTCATTCTACCGTCTTAGCATTCCATTCAGGACAATGGTATCTTCGTGAGCATCCTCTGCAATCTGTAGGGATGAAACAGCTTGTGCAGCAATAAGACCAGCAGAGAAGCCAGCAGTCCCCCAACCTGCTTCCTCAAAATACGTGACAGGAAGATCATTTGCAAAAGGCCCAGATGATAATGACCAGCTATCTCTCTCCAAACCACTCCACCTGCATCCAGATCTATAAGCACTAGAGACCCACCCAATCCCTTCAAGTGAGTGCTTGGCAGAGTCCAGATAAGGAAAACCTGCTCTCCTTCCATCCACAAAGAGGTCAATATTGCTAGGACAATCCCACGAGTTGAATCCTTCATCTTTGTTTAGAACAATCTTGCATGAATCTTCCGAGTCTTCACCAAGTAAGACATTCAGAGCAACAGCCTCAGCGATTGCAGCACCCTCTTCATCAAGCCTTTGTTGTTCTTCCTTCTTTTTCTGCTTCTTCTTTTCTAGTTCAGATATGATTGCCGCAGAAGTAGCAAGGGCTTTCTCCAAGCGCCTCTTTTTCTTCTCAGCCTGTTTCATACGATCGACTTCATCCTTAACCTGCTTCTTTTTCCCTTTTCTACCCACAGGTTGCACTTTATTATATCCCATGCTATCCATGAAAACTACCAAACTACTAAGTTGCCTTTCCTCCACTTCTAAACTGTAAATTTCTCAAAATCTATACATTTCCTTGGAACTATTCTTTCCCTTTCTTTCTTCTTTAACACAAAGTAAGTTCTAATACAATATGGTATAAAGAACAACAATGTGACAATGCCGATGACTACACCCACTCAGGTCTGTAGGAATACCTCATCTTGCGCACAATGCAATCCCAAACAGAGACAATAGGAGACAACAGAAGAGCAGAATCATAAGCACTTACATATCCACCCCTTTGCACCATTCTTCCCAGTTTCCCACAACCCTTGCATTTACCCATTCTTTGCATCCAAATAACCAACAAACTGGTAAAATGTTTTAAAGCAACAGTCACAGTGGTTCAACAGCTCACATACCTTCCCTACTGCAATGCAAATGGAGACTGAATATGTAAGTCAATGGAGAGACAGTAAAGACTCCTGAGCTGCATATCCACACATGCAAGCGTAACTATTACGAACACTACTCCAGTCCCAGTTTGTCGCCAATTACAATAAGCACCACCAAAAAACTCAGCTCAATCACTGACACTTCCTAAAGGAGATGAATAACACGTGCAAATCTCAGTAAGATAGTCTGCAGACTAACTACGACTTGTATATCGAAAATAAATTGACAGTTACGATGACTGTGCGATATAAGCATAGGTGAGCTAAATTAGAAATCACTGAACCAACAAGACGACTACGCAGAAGTTAAAGAAACTCGTACATCATGTGAAAGTAGAACAGGGAAAACGTCCAACAAATAAAGGCGTCAATTTGCAAAACACATAGACCCACCGTAATCATCCTCTACACGAGGACACATCAGATCTGAGTACTCCTAAGCGGTAGTTTTGATACCCAGCTAAAAGCCAAATCTCTCATCCTCCACTTGGATGCTGGTGTTGCATCAAAGAAGAAACTGAATCTACATTTACACCGCCACTCGATAATCATTTGGATGCAAGAAATACAGAAGTACGTCCTATCTGGACCAATTTCAATTCATTGAAATAATTTTTTCAGAAACCAAAACCTTATCCAGCGAATTGAATTTTCCAATTTTACACAGAAGACAAATATACCATAATCTTGTATTATACGACTTGATAATCTAAAACACCCAATCAAAATGACTACTTCAGCACAAGCCCATAAATGCAACTGTATAATCTACTCGACCCAGACACAGAAATATCAATATGCAACCAGAAATCACTTCAAAACCAAACTTGGGATCAGATCCAAAAACCTGTTAACCCAACACACCCAAATCTAAAGCAAAAAGGGATAATTGAATCAAAATAATATATGCAAAAAATACTAACCAAAGTATAAAAAAAAACCAAAAGTAGAAACCTGGTTGGAATGGCAGAAATAGAGAAATTGGCCGGAAGCTCTCTGTCGCAATGAGAAAGAGAAAGAGAAGAAGAAGAAGAAGAAGACTTTTAGGGCTTTGAGTAAGAAGTGTTTGGATCAAGAGAAACGTAGTTGGTTACGAAAAGAAAGTGAAAATCTTTCAATGGAGAGCTAGAGAGATAAATATAACCGATCACATGGCGGAGGTGAAGGGTAATCGTCTCAATCGCCAATGGTATGTGAACACGTGTAAACATATGGGCCAGGGATGACGGAAAAGGTAAGGTAAATCTAGAAAAATCTGACTTTTCTTTGGGCGTCCTGGATTGAGACAGACAGAGAAGAGTCTCTGCCGGGGGGGGGGGGGGGGGGGTGTTCGCGTCCCCTGTTTTATCTTGACACGTGACAAAGTCTCGGCATTGGATCAGCATTGAGATATGGGTCGCACAGCCAAGTCCCAACTCCCAAGCAACGGGATCCATTAATGAGGTCACTTCTTTTTGCTTGTTGGACTAATCGGATCTCGGCCCATTTTAAATGGACTAGTTGGGCTCTTCTAGTAATATCGTCTTTGTAATAGTTGGGCTCTTCTGCTCAGGTAGCGTGGGTGCTGTTCGGACAGTTAGGTCTCCTCTCTCGCTCCTAATTGCCCCCGACAATGCGGTGCAGAGAATCCCGATCCCCACGACGACGGAACCCAAATTAGGCTGTGTTTGTATGGTAAAATTTTACCCCTCCTAAAATTTTAACACAATAAAATATTATAATATAATCTCTCTCCCCCATCAAATCATTACTTTTCACTACAAAAAATATAAAAAAATTATTTCTCTTCACTTTTTCACTAAACCCAATACCTAAAATTTTAACAACACTAAAATTCTACAAAACAAAACCACCCTTAATCATTTCGATTTCATTCAGTAATATTATTCAGCAAAAAAAAAAATCATCCAATAATACAAGTAGTTGCTGTTATGGCTTTGGTCAGTTTTCCATTGGCCATTGTACACACTTCCTCATCATTTACAAATTACACTCGTTTTTTTAGGTAATATCACTTTGCCAGCACTTTCGTGACTTTCGCACCAAAAATGGTCCTCTACTTCCTCCTCCCCTAAGCGCTAAAACTCTCTCTTTCTCAGGAGCAATGCTGTCTCTCAACCCCTCCACAACCCCCAAACCCTCAGCCCTCTTTTACTTCACCACCCCATTTACTAATCCCTTGTACCTCAAAACCCAGATACCTCGCAAACCCCCGACAAAACTCACCCATAAACCCTTCTCCATCACCGCACCTCATGCCCTTCTCCAATACAATAGAAAGCCCCAATTGGCCGGCGAGACCCCGCGCGTTGTCGTGATCACCTCCGGCAAAGGTGGCGTCGGCAAGACCACCACTACCGCTAACGTCGGCCTCTCCCTTGCCCGTCTCGGCTTCTCCGTCGTCGCCATCGACGCCGACGTCGGACTCCGCAACCTCGACCTCCTCCTCGGCCTCGAGAACCGCGTCAATTACACCGTCGTCGAGGTCCTCAACGGCGATTGTCGCCTAGACCAGGCACTCGTCCGAGACAAGCGTTGGTCCAACTTCGAACTGCTCTGCATTTCCAAGCCCCGCTACAAACTTCCACTTGGTTTCGGCGGAAAGGCATTGGTTTGGCTCGTGGACGCCTTGAAAGCCCGCCAGGAAGGTTCCCCGGATTTCATTATTATTGATTGTCCCGCTGGGATCGATGCTGGGTTTATAACCGCCATTACTCCGGCCAATGAGGCTGTCCTTGTCACCACGCCGGACATTACGAGCTTGCGAGATGCCGATAGGGTCACGGGGCTGTTGGAATCTGATGGAATCAGGGACATAAAGATGATGGTCAATCGAGTGAGGACCGATATGATCAAAGGCGAGGATATGATGTCGGTGCTTGATGTGCAGGAGATGTTGGGTTTGGCATTGTTGGGGGTGATTCCGGAGGACTCGGAGGTGATAAGGAGCACCAATAGGGGTTACCCGCTCGTCTTGAATAAGCCACCCACATTGGCCGGATTGGCTTTTGAGCAGGCGGCTTGGAGACTCGTTGAGCGGGATAGTATGAAAGCTGTGATGATGGAGGCAGAGCCCAAGAAGCGTGGGTTTTTCTCCTTCTTTGGAGGGTAGAAAGTGAATCTGTTCTTCAAAGTTTGAGCATAAACAATTTTATGCTAGTTCAAGTATTTTGCTTGTGGCCTTAGCAGCAGCTGAGTGTCTGTGTACAGTGGGGTCAGTGAAGTTTGTCTTGCTTTTCCTCTATTTTGACTATTTTATGTTCCTTCGTTTGATTGCTAGAGTTCTAGTGTTGTTTTTAGGATTTGTGCTTAAAATTTTTTTGTTAGGAGGGAGATCTGCTTACTTTCAACCCGAGCTTTCTGTATGAAACCATGTTGGTTCGTCAAGGATGAATTTTCTGAATTTATTCGAATCGAAAAAAAAAATCATTTGTCTTGTGAAACACTATGGAATTTGAAGATTCATGCATAATTTTTGTTATCATTGTTATTTGAGGTTCTCTGATGTTGGAATTTTTTTTTCCGTCTCGTAATGTTAGGCTATGGAAATCCATTGATTGTAGCCTAGTGCATCAACTAAGTCCGTTCTTGTTAACCGATTATGTGAAAACTTGGATTTTTCTGTGATGCACAGGTTTCTAAAAGAGAGAGAAATCACTACTAAGTGGCAGATAAATGATTGATGTAGTGGATATTTTGTATGATTCTTCATTCCATCACTTCTTTAGTTCCACTTATGATAGCAAGAGTTGTTTGGGGTTCTTGTGCTAAATGACAATTGTTGGGGTTTCTCATGGGTCATGTAATTACAGGCATCAGTGGCCGAATTACCTCGTAAAGATTCTGATTAGTGAATGGAAATAAAAAGGAGGAAATATCAGAAATTATCAATGGCCATATGAAGTTGAATTGTTTTGCAATTTGTAAATCACATACTTTTTCACGTGGCAACAATTAAAGCTACCAAAGCAGAGACAGTGGCTGTTTAAAATCTTTATTATAAAGTTTCCTCATAAAGCTTGCTACTTTCAATCATAAAAGGAAAATTGAGCAAGGCAAGGGAAAAAGAAGTTGGTAACCAAAACAAGCAAGCCAGAGCTTCGGTAGTGGTCTGGCTGCAATTTTTGTAATACCAGAATCAAAAGAACTAAGATTCTACATGTTGAATATTGCCTTGGTTCTGGATATTTGAAATATGTGTGGTGATGTTCTGTATTTTTATGCAGATCTTATCAAGAAGTGGATTTTCTTGCCATGTTTATCCTTCATATGATCTATGTTCTGTTGTTTGAATTGAAAATTATCCGTTCAAATGGCAGTACACAACTATTCAGCCTATTTTAGCACCATTTCCTAATGTTGGGAGCTATTATTTTCTCTATGCAAGTTCAGGGGCTATTTGTTTGTGAGATTATGTAAATCTGTGTATTAGTTTACCATCAGTGTGCAAGTTTAATAATTGGCTGGATATCCATCGACCTCCTGTCTTCTAGATAACAATTTTTCATATTTTACCTAAACCAGTATTTACACTGAAGAGGCTGGTATAAAGTGACTTCCATATTCCTTTGGTGGACTCTTTTCCAGATTTATGTGAGACTTATGTCACTACGATGCCTTCAATTTTTTTTCTAGTTTCCTGACTTTAGGTGTTTCTGTGTATACAAGATGACTTCCTTTTTCAGTTGTCAGCTATGATTCTTGTGAGACTCATTGTCCCCCAATGAGGATGTTTGGGGAATTATATCCCACAAATTTCTGTTGGTTTATAATTTGTTTGCAAATTACTTATCAAAAAAAAAAAAAATTGTTTGCAAATTTAATCATTTGCCAGATGTCCATATCAACCTTCCTGCCTACTAGAAGAAAATTCTTCATATTTTACCTGATGTCTTATGTAAACTGAAGAAGTGCTGGAACTGACTTTCATATTCGTTTGCTGTACTCTGACTCTTTAGGTGAGTCTTGCCTAAAATCCAAACCTTGAATTTTCTAGTCTTCTCAACTTTAGGTGTTTCAGAGTATACAAGATGGTTCTATCTTTTTGCGTGAATCTTCTGAATAAGTTTGTGAGACTTTGTGACAGGTCAACCTTCTAGTTTTGTTTCACATATTTTGTAAAAGATTTCTCTGGGAGAAAGAGGGGGGAGTTTTAGAAGGTGAACCGTCTTTTGTGTAGGATTTAACATTGAGTTTAAATGGTTCTGGTGAATGAGGCTGTGGAGGTTCAAGTATTTGTTGGTGGTCTAAGCTGCCCCAACTTGTTCAAGAGGAAGGTAATATGGGAACCTGTTGGACAGTGAAGTTTCTGCACCCAAATTGAACTGCGATCTTTCTTTTTGTTTTTTTTTTTGGGGGGGGGGGGTGTTGTCAACTTGTCATTGTTATTCGAACCGACACCACAGGAGTCGGGTGTTCTATGATCAACCGACGAGTGGTTGGAACTGATCATTTGTAACCATTCTACATCCACTGACCGTCGTAACTGTTAACTGACAATGGTGAACCACATTTTACTTTCTGCCATGTATCCTCTGGAGTCGGGTGTGCTAAAATCAACTGAGATATGGATAGTCTGGCAGTTGAGCAGGTGGTAAGATTTTCAGATTGAAGTTTTATTTATTTAGTAACCTGAGGAAATTAAAGGGTACCTGATTGTTGGTTTATGTCATGGCATTTAGGGAGCACACATTATAGTCGGAGAGAGAGAGAGGGCTCTATATTTTGAAAAGCCAATCCCTCATTACAGCAAGCAACTCTTTCCCCAAGCAACCCATCTAACTCGTCGTTAAACACACTTAAAAGTTATTCGGTTAAGTACGTGTGCCCGTCATGAACATATATTTGTATTACCTTAAGCCGAAATTTCTCATATTTTATTTTAGTTTTCTAGTGGTTTGCGAAGACGCATGTGTTAAACACAAATTTCAGGTTGCCAACGCCGAAAACGGAAACCATATTAAGATAGAAAGATCACAAATCTTTATTTATAGAACATACACGGAGAATCATGATCAGAAAACTTGTATGAAGGGCACAAAGAAAAACCCAAGTAGTAATTGATACAAAGCGGAAAGTCGGTGATCATCCCAGAGATCATGCCCACACTACGCTGGCTTTGGGTATATAGTCTTACTTTTCCGGGCATCTGGTGATCTGGGTGGTGGAAAAATATTGAAGCAGCCATGGGCCACCTTCGATTGGGAGGCCCCAGAGGAAGAGGAACAGCCTGCAGGATGCGAAATAGGGGCAACTGATTGAACCATGTGATCAAACATCATCCGCTTCACTGTCCTTCTCTTAGCCGGGAACACACTTCCAGGTTTTGGCTTGAACCACGGCTCTGCCTTGGACCTGGCCGATTCTTCATCTGGGTTCAGCTTCACCACCTCATCGAGCTTCATCACGTCGTGCCAGAGCACTTGTCCATCTTGGTTCAGCTTCTCTGCCATTTCCTTCTCTCTCCCTCTCTCTCTCTCTCTATGTTGGTCTTTGTGATTTAGTTATGAAATTTTGATTTACTCGGGCATATATGAGTGAGTCTAGTGAGATATAATGAGCCAATGAGAGCAAAACTTGGAGCCCAAGCATCTCTCAGAAGCATGCGAGCGACACTCCTCGGGTTCTAACGTCTCCAATTTTTCACTTGGATCAAACAATCTAACGACTCTTAGCATGCCGCGTCACTGAAAGTCTACAGAAACTGATTTACTCGGGCATATATGAGTGAGTCTAGTGAGATATAATGAGCAAATGAGAGCAAAACTTGGAGCCCAAGCATCTCTCAGAAGCATGCGAGCGGCTCCTCCCTCCGGTTCTAACTGAACATATATCGGTATTACCTTAAGCCTAAATTTCTCATATTTTATTTTGTCTCTGGTTTGATGGTTGCACATGGTAAAAAGTTTTGTCCTTCGCTAGAAATTTGAATTTGAGATTCCAATTCCAACCAAAAGGAGTATGAGCATATAGTGCAGTCATTCTTACACAATGGTGGATACGTTTTCCCCTCACTTCCCTTCCGAGGACTGAACCTGGTTTTTTCTCCTACTTTTGAAGGGAGATTTAGCAACTTAACATGGATACAATACACTCTGAGCAAATTAAAGGAAACACATTGCAGAGCTCAGAAAAAAAAGACACCCAATCTCACTACATGTGCAGTTCTTGAGGGACTGGTGGTGGTAAAAGCATATGTGCCGCGTGGGTAAAAAAGTTCTCTCCCAAGTCCCAACTATGCAATCTCTTAAGTGTGGAGGAAATCATGATTATTTACGTAATATGCCTTTTTTCTTTTTCTTCTCCCCCCCACCCCCCAAAACTCACCAACCAAAATGGTGTCTCTTTTCTCATGTTCTCCCGTTTGCTTTATTGTGTAATCTCTTTTGCGCATTTTACTTATGTGCAGGAATGGTGGGACTCTCTCTCGGAGAAAAGAACTTCATTCTGGGTGGCATTGCTCAAGACCTCCGTTCTGATGGTCGAAAAAGATTAACTTACCGGCCTCTTTTTGTTGAAACTGGAGTTATACCCCAGGTATATTAGTTTTTGAAATATTTCACTTTGGTGTGACCTGAATGACATGAAAGAGTTCCTATACCGACCAAGCAATTGGAATACATAGTTGTTTTGAGTTGTGTACTAGTTACTTCATCAGCCATACAAATGAATTTCTTGTGCAGTGTCTGGCTTACTTTCTAGCAAACTGGCCTTCTGCTGTGTTTTAATCGTAATTTTTCATGGACTTCTTCACGGCAAGCAAATGGTTCAACAAGAGTCAGGATGAGGGCAACAGAAGTTGTTTCCAGTGTGAAGGTATTTCATCTTTTTTATGCTGGATGTTCTATCAGTTTCTCTTAAGTGGCAGCAACTACACTAACTAAACACTTTGCTCCTAGTGGAAGATTTTGTGGTGAATACTTGAAACATATTGCCTGCTAATTTCATAAATAATGCAGGCTGAACTTGGAAGGCCTGGTTCATTGCAACCAGACAAAGGAAAGGTCATCACATATGTTGATACATATATGATTGCAGTCCAACCGCAGCACCAATGTTTGAGGTTGAGTATGTTGATTTTCTGCTATCATCAAATTCTTTCTAATTTGTTGATTGAGCTCATGTAGACTTCTCTGGTTTTCTTTTTTCGATTTTGATTTGTTATAATAATGAATAAAAAGAATCCTTGTCAGAATGGGTGGCTTAAAGAGTTTGATGTGATAATTCCAGCTTGATTCATTGTATGCCATATCTGTAAGTCAGTCTCTGTTGTGTCTCATTTCTCCTTTAGTATAAAAGTACTTTAGTTACCATTGTCCCATAAAAGTATATGCATATAAAGGCTAGTGCGTGTGTGTAGCGGTGTAGCCCATATATTTGTGTGTAGCTATGTACATATATATATATATATGGTTAGTGGTTCTTTTCCATGCATTTTGTGCAGGGTAGAGGGGGTGATGAGTTGTCGACCGACCTCTCAGTTGCTCTTCAGCATTTTCTCTTGGGCGGTAAAAGTGGAGCAGGTATGAATTTAATTAGAGAAAGAGAGATAACCATGACAGTATTGCCGTACTTATGCTTTCAATCATCTTGGCAGTTATCACTTTCTGATATGTTCTGTGATTATGGATTCTTGATTTACTTACGTTGGTCTTATCCAACTTTTGCTGGGATCTTTGTAATGGAGGGAAAAATTTGCTGGGATCTTTATATTGATTGCCTTGTCCTTAGTTCAGATGGAAATTTGCTGGATGCCCTGGGTGCTGTTATTAAGGTAATTTCAAATTTGCCTGTGTATTTGCAACTTGAATTCTGTCTAATTTAAATAAACCATAGGGGTGTAACAAGGGTTTTGCTGGCTATTGTTTAAGTCTAGTTAGCAGGCTAGCTGTATCCCACGTGTTTGAACCGTGCAAAACATATATTGTTTGAGCTTCCAATTCACCTTGTTTCATCCCTTCCGATCAGTTTTGTGACAGAGATGAGGAACTCGAACAAGATCTTACTAATTTTGTTACTGAAGGCTGCCTTGAGCAATACAGGTATCCCCAGGGTTCATGTTGCAGCTGGTGCATCAGGTGGTGACCAACCAGAAGTTGACATCAGTGATGAAGAATTTCTACAGTTTGACACATCAGATATCCCTGTAATAGTTACGTTGACAAAGGTGACAAAACTGTTTTAGTCTTTTCATAAGCTGCAAATGTCTGTTCATTCCCAACACTTATTGCCCTTCGACTTTATAGGTTGGTAGGCACTATATTGTAGATGCCACTTCAGAAGAGGAATCCCAGATGAGCTCCGCCGTTTCTATATCTGTCAACAGGAAGGGACACATTTGTGGGCTGACTAAACAAGGCGGTGCAGGCCTGGATCCTAGCATCATTCTCGACATGATATCTGTGGAAAACATGTAAGTGAACAACTAATAGACAAATTGGATTCTGAGATAGCTGTTGCTGAAGCAGGTGAAGAAGAATCATGACACGGTTAGGACCCCCGATGCCATTGTTACTGGTGCATTAAGCAGGACTCTGTTCTATGTGGTAGTTTTGATCGCTTACCTTGTGGATGAAGATAGAATGACATGTTGTACACAGAGGTCTACTATGTAATTTTGCTTATTTCATAGAGTCAAAGAGGTAGGATTACCAGATTATGGTTTGCCCTCACTTTAAATTTGAGGGGAAGTAGCAAGTTCTAAAGATAAATTTCCAGCTGGTGGAGCGGCATTTGCTGCATTATTGCTGTTTGTTGCCATTTGCCAACCTAGATTATGTATTCACCTGGTTTGGAAATGGAGCATTTGTTCTTTTTTGGGAAAAAGTCACTTTGAACCCTTAAATATCAAGCAATTACAAATAGGGTCTCAAACTACCAATCTTGACACATTGAGTCCTCCAACTTCCACTATCTTATTATAAGTTACATGGCACGATTTTGACTGTCAGATTTTAGTTCAGGGCGCGATTTAATCAATTGTGGAAGGTAGATGACTCGATGTGTCAAGATTGGTAGTTTGAGACCCTATTTGTATTTTACTTGATAGTGTAAGGGCTCAAAGTGATTTTACCCCTTTTTTTTTCTATGGTGGAGCTTGGATGGGTCTACAACTTCTTTCTTGCAGCCTCAAGTACGATCGTTAAATGTTCCCAAAAGATAACACAAGTCCCTCAAACTCTATGATCTGAAAGGCTCAGATGAATTCATCAAAAAATGAAGTCTGTTTCAGGGGTTAATTGAATAGCACACCTCTGGTGCTAGTGACATCAGGACTGTGGTTGTCTATCTCCAAGTTGCTGGCTGATAAGATCTCTGAGGACTACTCGGCCAGGGATTTGTTAGCTATTCCTTTTGCCAAAAAGGAATTGTCTATTGACCCACATTCTTATAGGCTCCAAGTCACCTTCTTCTAGTCTTCGCTGATCATTTTAACTTGAATTTCATGTATGCATTCATTTCTCGAAACAGAGACATAAATGGTATCAATATTGTTAATTATATCTAAAAACTAAACGTGAGAAAGGTTATAGCCACTGGCTTCACTTGAGACCCGGGGGAGAAAAGAAATCAGGGAGGGTCTTAGTAGGCCCATTTTTATGGGTTTAGGGTGGAAGAAGATCCGGTGACAATGGACAAAACCCAGTTGAGACTAGGGGTCCAATAATTGGGCCTCTCAATGTCGTTTACACTTGGAGCCTTGTTACATAAGCCTTGGTCCATGAGAACTCTCTCTCTTTCTGCAGAGTCGGCACTATGGGGGTGTTAAAGCCTTACCCCTTCGGAAATAGCTAATTAATGAGGAAAAAAAGGAAAATGTTTTTAAGCGAAAATTATCAATTATTAGTATTTTGGTTGAAAATATTTTAAATTAAATTTTTTTGGTGTTTAATTCGTAGTTATTTTGCGCCACATAAACCTAAATTTTTTGTAGATTAATATGTTATTTTTCCTTAACTACAAATTTTTCTCCCTTACCAAACACGCTTGCGTTTGAAAATATTTTCGATTAACAAACAGTCAAGGAATAAAAATAAGAATTATATTTTATAAGTTCTTTAAATTATCGAAAAATTATTCAAATAGTCCCTATAGTTTTTCCATAGGCGGAACCAGGGCCGGTTGGCCTCTGCAAATGGTTCAATTTTTTTTAAAAAAATATGTATTATACTCAAATGCTTTCCAAGTGCTCGATTATATTCCTCGAAAAGGCTACTTCGCTTTCTGGTTTTGCAAATTGTTGTTTGTATTTTTTTTAACCAGGGGTACCGTTTATATTTTATACTGTCTACAAATGGAGTTTTTTTAAACAAATTGTGATCAGTCTACAATGTTGTTGATTTGTTTTTTCTAGCCTTGACAATGTAGTTGATGGAGTGCCGCCTCCAATGTTTTTTTTTGCTGAAACTCATGATGGTATATAAAAAAAACACAAGAACAAAAATTTATGGCCTTCGAGGGGACAATTTCAAGCATTTTCCTTTAAAAATATAACTGTTATAACTATATTGTAGGATAAGGGATTAATTTCCACCTTTTTTGTGCAAGCAAAACACTTTTGGGTAAATGTTTAAATTCTGCTTTGCTATGTCTTTATTGCGAGAATCTTCCTTGAATTGCTGAAAGTATTATCCCGTGCTTGTAACCTTGTATGAGATAAAACCAGTTTATGAGTCCAACCATTTTCTGGTTGATAGGTTAACGATTATGTCTCTTGTTATTTATCATTTGCAACCCCATAATTAGAGTTGTGAATGTGATTAGGTTGATATTGTGAAATTGTGAATGTGCATTATATTGAATTGTGAAATTCTGATTATGTTGTGAAACTATAGCAAGGTAAATATATTTTAATTTTTTTAGTCATTCATAGACATTTTTTGCATTGAGTAGGAATTTTTTAGGGGGGGGGTTAATTACAAAAACCTCTCACGAACTTATACATCAATCTCAAATACCTTCATAAACTCGAATTCGTTGCAACTCGCCCCCGCAAACTATATTTTTCATTGTGATATCATCCCTCGACCTATTGAAGTTGTTATATCGAACGGTTTTGGTCCCACTTAAAAGACATGCGATTTTCTCCTTACTTGAAAAAACGAATTTGACCAGCTTGATTCTAACTGAGTCATCTTTTTTTTTTAATAAAAAAATCAGCTTGATTCTAGCTCTACAAATTGCTAAAAGCATTGTAAAATACTAGGGAGGACTCAAACGAGGGTAAATTTGTCTTTTCAAGTAAGGAAAAGGTCACGTGTCGTTTAATTGGGACAAACCGTTCGATATAACAACTTCAGTAGGTTGAAGGATGAAATTATAACGAAAGATATAGTTTGTGGGGGAGAGTTGCAACGAGTTTGATTTTATCGGAGTATTTGAGATTGAGGTATAAGTTCGTGGGGGGTTTTTGTAATTAACCATTTTTTTTTTTCATTTTGACTTAGGAGTTTGCCTCCCTTCAAATTCAATCTTGGTTTTGCCACAGGTTTTTCTTTGTTAGAAATTGATCTATGTAATTCCAAGTTTAACGATTTGGTCCATGTGGTCCTTAAATAATGCACGGTTTTTCTGTCCACAGTTCCTCGATGGAATATGTTGATATGTCATTATTGTCCAAGTATTTAAAAATATTTAATATTCCATCGATGAATAAAAAGGAGTCAAGTATTGAGTGACCTGTGCATCATATTAATAATCACAAAGTTGAAACCACAATTATCTGTCCTAAATTCTCGGATAATAATCACACGGCCAAATTTTCGCCCTAAATTTTCTGTCAACAAAGCAAGTCTGCGTGTCACTAACAAAAATTGCACACACCGGTTCCCAAAGGCAAAAAGAAGGGAGACAAAATGACCAACATGGGCCCATGCTCCACTTAATTGGGTCCTTGTCGGCCTACATGGGCGGTGGTGAAAATCCAAATGTCTAAGCTCTTGTAGACCCCCCACATTCATATATTCAAGAATACATATAAAATGATTTTCTCAATAATTAGTCGCTGACTCTTTCAAAGAACATGACCGAGTATATTGGACGGTCCACGTTGCCATCTTATATAATGCAAATCTTTCGGTTGATAGCAATTTAAACACGAGGATAAGTTTACTATAAAAGTGCATTTCGATGTCGGCAGCATTTAGCTAAAAAGGTGCATTTCGTGTCCCTACCTTTCTATAAATAAACTAAAGGGGCGCATAACCAAATTTTGACAGGTATTGGATTAAAACAGAACCCAAAACCCACTCAACTGACATAAAAGAGAAGTGCATGATGATCCACTAACGATGCTGAGTTTTGCGTTAGGGAGGAAAGTTGGACGACCCCAAATATTGGATCTGCAGTGCCATGAGAAGTTCACACGTAGCCTAGCTTCGATCTAAACAAAAATGCGGATAGGTTCATACGAAAGATCCACCATGAGGGGGTTGAGTCAGCCCCACGAAACACGTCTTTTGGGGTTGGTTACCTGTGGGACATCTCTTAGACCATAGAGCACATAAACAAATTGGATACCAAGTGTTTGTGTAAAAGCTCTACTGGCTTTCTGGATTCTAATCTCTATTCTCTAGTAGGAGCATGTGGCCCAATGGCATACAGTTTTCATTCTTTCCTCTCTTTTTTCAGTGTGCAAACCTAACCCCCACCCCCACATCTACATTCCACCGTCGCTTTCACACAATTTTCTTGACGATGGAGAATAATAACGAACTTCCCGGCCGGAAGTTAGGCAAAGTGATAGTGATCAACTCGACAGGGTAGGCCAATATGGGACGGCCTGTAAGTCACATTTGGACACGTTTTAAGTAGAGCACTAGTGCAAATATTCGAAGCTTTTCCGCCCATGAGAGAATCCCACCTTTTACATCTTATCCGAACGCTATGTATGACCACAGCCCACTATTGCAAAATCCAGGCTTTGTGAACTTACCTATCGGTAATAGAAAACGAAGCATATGGCAAGCGAGCAAGGCCAGCAATAATATTAAGGATTGAACCCCTGTACACGTCTCTATTCTGATCAACATGCCAATATCTTCGAAAGGGTAAGCGAATTTAGTGAAAATGATGCAAACCAGTTAGGGTGGACCAGAAAAATCAGTAATAACTGTACAAAATTTGGCCCAGTCCCTCAATTTTCCCCCTTGTTTAGCAAAAGCTTTAAGAGAAAACTGTGGTAGCCTTATGATACATTGCCCTTGGAAGATGCAGGCCCTATAGAATCTTACCGCCACATGCATATAGACTCTTTGATTGGATGCTTCGTAAACAATTTAGAAAAGATTAAATAAAAAAGAAACCTCAAATCCTTCCCAATTTCACTGTATAAAAGTATAGGCATTTAAAGCGTTAATGCTGCGGAGGTACCAGTCAAAGTTTCCGAAAGTTGCAGGGAATGGATAAGATATATACATACATCTCCTATCATATGAATATTTGCTGTACACGTGAAAGTATTAGAAAGCAATAACTTAACAAAGCAAGTTCTTTTATTTTTGTTTAATTTAACTGCTGATTTCACCACAAAAATTCAGTCACCTCATTAACTGATCAGTCAACGGTAGCAGTCTATCTGACATGCCATTTGGGGGCGTTGCTGATAGCATTAAAAAAAAAGGAGAACCCAAAAACAAATTACAGACTTCGAGTTGTAAAGCTAGACTCTCTTCAGGTGCATTTCTTTTTTAACAAATGTATTTCTGTTTGCATTATGGGTTACTTCCACTGGATATGACACACTTACACAAACAAAACACACGAGACAACGTTGTGATTCGTGAAAGCTTCCATACTGTTTACTTCTTTTCCTAAGTTTGCAAAACAGGAAGGAAGGGCCTCAAAACCATTGATATATTTATCTCTCTGCTATCATCTACACTGATAACTGTGTTCCCAAAGGGGTTCTTCACGAACCCTTGTATGCAGATTTGATTCTCCTACTAATCTCCTTTTCCAACTCCTCCAGGCCTCCCACTTCTTCCAGTTCCTGCATAACCGAGCACAACAGTTCAGTAAAACCTTCGGCACTGCAATAAAACAACCTGCAAGGAGAAAACTACATCAAAATTCTCTCTCTGCCGCCCACCTTATGTCCCAAAAACAGCCCATATGGCACACCGCTGAACTTGTCCGAGTGATGGAGCTAAAGCAAAACAGCAGAATCAAACAAAAGATTGATCTTCAGATTATTGTAAATGGTAATAGGTAAAACAGTGAAGAAAGATAACGAAATGGTTGCTTGATAGGACCATTTAAACAAAAATCTTTGGTATTACTGGTGAATATTTACCTGGTGAGCCGCAGCAACCCTTCTAAAATAGGGCACGTTGGCAATGGGACCCACTGGGAATCTTTTGTGAACCAGGCCATCGTGGACAAACATGTACGCCATGCCAAAGACTGTAATTCCAAGACCCTGCTCAAAGTCAAAACGTCAATATGAAATATCAGTGGGATCCTTTCCGTCAAAAAAAGAGAAGAAAGCTCATTTGCAATCCCCAGTAATTAAGTATGATTTCTTTTCTTGGATGAACGCAAAGATATGATTAAACCGTTAATATGATTTAGAAAGATTACGACTGACAGAGAGAGGGAGAGGAGGAGAGTCTTACGGCACCAAAACAAAGGCCAGGAACAAGGCCTTTGTGGAAGAATCCATAGGAAAGGAGAGCAATTGCTGGCCCTGCATTGATTATGGCAAAAACATCGTTGAGCTCGAAAGGACCTTCTCTTGGTCGATGGTGGGACTGCAAATAGCCAACAACCAAACAAAAACAAAAAGAAAAAAGGAAAAGAAAAAGCTTAGGATTCTCTTGACACTTCTCTCAGATGCATACTTTGGCAAAACTGCTCCCAAAGAGGGGAAAAATAGAGATATTGAAAACAAACCTCATGCATATGCCACAAAGAAGCGTGCCACAGAGCCTTGTGAGCCCATCTTGCCCAAAACTCCATACCCACCTAAAGATCAAAATTACCCACCTCAATTCAGCACCATAATCTCACAAAAACTGCAACTTTTGAGTTACAATTTCCCCAGAAAGGGACAATAAAAGGGTACTTACCGCAGCACCAACAGAGAGAGCAAATGTGCCAAACATTTCAGAAAGAGGCACCTCCCCACCCTATACCAAACGGAAAACCAATTTAAAGCACATAACTAACATACATAAATAACCCTTTCAGAGAGAGAGAGAGAGGGAGAGAGGGAGACAGACAGACAGAGAGGCAGAGAACGCACCTCCATTTGCCAAGAAAATCGGTAATAAACAGCCATGACAGCCATGGAAGTGATACCAAAGCTAGACATAACAGCCGCTACCAGATAAGTGAACCTCTCCGATCTTTTCCTGGACAACCTCTCCGCCACACGTTCTGATGGGATCTGGTAGTTCATATCATCAAAACCTTCGTTTTTCAGAATCCCCGACTGGCTTTTTCGTTTTTCGTCCTCCATGATCACGCAGACAGTGAAGCATGTTTTTCTTCGGGTTTTATGGATGGTACCGTGGCGGAGAACTAAGGGAGCGAAAACGGGAGTGGGTTTATGGAGAATCTGGGAGTGCTGGTTGAGACGAAAGAGTTTGGGCGTCGCGGCGGCACAGAGTCCGACCGCCATGGAGCACTTGGGCCGAGCTTGAGATAGAGATTGAGTTCAAACAAAAGCTGATAGAGAGAGAGCGAGCTGCGTATGCGTGTAAGGTGGTGCGGACTGCTGTGGACAGTGGTGGCGTTCTGACTGACGAGTGAAGGGTTAAATGCACGAAGACCACATCTTTCGGTTTTTTTATACGCAGGCGGCACGTCGTGCTTTATATGGACTTCTGGGATTAAAGTACTCGTATGGAAATGATCTGAAACAAATAGCATCGTTCTTTCCTATATTTGCATTATTGCCATGGCCCAAATTTCGTACCCCTTTTAAATTGCACGCCCCAAAATGGGATTAATTTAGAGTTTCTCTATGCTCAAATCGGATTAATTATCAACACTAGCTATGTCCCTCTAACATGTATCTACAATTAGGCTATGGTTATTGTGTGAGTGAGGTTATGGTGTGAGTGGACGGGTGAGATTAGAAGTTGAGAAATCTAATGGCTGAAAAATGCCACATCATTTAATGAAACCGGGTCGGTTTCGCGGGTCGGTTCATTAAATGATGTGGCGTTTTCTCAGCCATTAGATTTCTCAACTTATAATTTCATCCGTCCACTCATACACTCACACAATAACCTCAATCACACAATAACTTTTGCCTCTACAATTATTTTAATTAAAAGAGTAAGAGTGGTCTACAATCTTTCCTTTCATTATGATTTTTCTTAAAACTATGCAAAAGTTATTAAATATTTTTAGAACTAATTATTTTGTAAAGTATTTGGCATCATAGTTATTAATTGAAGTTAATATTATTGAGTTTACTAATCCGAAAGTCATCACGATTTGAATTATTCTGATATTTTCGTATTTTTCAAAGGAATCGAGGGTGAATATCGGGGGAAGGGGAGGTTGATGTGTGGACAAGAACAGCGACACATGTCAGGGTTGGGTCCTAAAGAATGTGAGGCTGATGTGGCTGCCGCAGGATTGTGAAGGGAGACGACAGCGAATTACATCGAAGATTGTAGAAACGACAGCATCGCCCCGCTTTGGATTTTACCTACAAATTACTTGCTGAGCCTGAGCTGTTGCGAAGTGCCACGTCGTTTCGAGTTTATTCTGTAGCTAGCTCTACCAGGAACCTTTTTGAATATTCGATTATTGTATTTCCTACTTCCTAGAGGGATTGGCCGACCTTTTTGGCACCGTTAAGTGGACACGTGTCATGTCTTAAACCTTCCACGTTGACACATGACAACTTACTGGGGCAGACCGGTTTGACCCGGGCATTAGGTGAATAATTATGGGCGTGGTGTTTCTTTCAAGTGTACAAGGTTTTTCATGCAATTGGGACAATTATTAAGGTTAACAAGTTCTTTGGCTTTTCCGAGGGACGCCGGAGACAATCAATTACCAAATAGCATCCTTTTTGCCGTGTTCCGTTCCACGAGTATCAATTTGTACTGAAGCGGGGGGTGAGGGAAATATCTTAGTGAACTTCGGTTGTTAATATAACTTGGCTGCTATGGGAAATATGGGCTGCTACATGATCCACTCTTGATATTCGACCCTGCGGATTCTTTAGAATCTTTGTATATCAAACTCCGTAAATACATGATTGTCAAGGATAGGGCATGCGGATTCTTTAGAATCTTTGTATATCAAACTTAACTCCGTAAATACATGATTGTCAAGGATAGGGTATGCTTGTTCCAGAAGGTCTCCCAAAGCTCTGCAAATATGACCTTGGCTAGGAAGTACTGAAACCTTCTTTTTTTGGTTGACACCTTGTCACTTATGTTATCTTTGTGATGTTGTTGTTCTCTTTGCGCTCAGTTAATTTACTGTTATCTTTGAGCTATGTTTATGGTTTTGGGATGTTATGCTCACTTTTGCAACTAAGGGCTAAGCCCTAATTATGTATAGCTCTTTGGGAAATATATTGATCTCTTACAACAACAAAAAAACTCTGTAAATACATTCTCTGAACACAGCCCACAATGAGGAACAATACATAGCCCCATGCCAGTACGCATGTACAAGTAGTTCACTTTCGTACAGGTCAAACTAGAAATTTATATAAGGGGTAAAGTCATAGTTAGTTCCGTAAGTATGAGTAAAAATTAAATCGGTACATCTAATTATCAAATTTGTAATTTAAGATCCATTACTTTTGAAAGTCATCAATTATAGCCCCGTCTAAATTTGACGTTAAATTCGACTGAAAATTATGCAAAATGACCAAAATGCCCCTCCAAGATAAATTTATTAAAAAATTCATTAAAATTAAAAAAATGATTTTTTAAATTAATATTTTTAAATAAAACTATTGAAACTCTATTTCAATAATATATTTATTTTAATTTATTTCTTAAATTTATTTTTATTATTTATTTTTTAAAATTTAGTCTCGGAGGGTCATTTCGGTAATTTTACATGATTTTCCATCGGATTTAATGCCTAATTTAGACGGGTGACTAGAATTGATGATTTTCAAAAGTTATGAGTCTCAAATCGCCGAATTGATAATTAGAATTACCGATTTGATTTTTTTTCTCCTACTTATAGGGTTAACTATGATTTTACCTCTTTATATAATTAGTCTCCTCCTAGAAAGGAGGGGACCAATTGAAACATGCTTTTCACAAGCTATTTGTAACTGATCTGCGACTCCTAACACTACAAAAAAAATGACTTTTAGTGAAAAATTGTTGTCACTAAAAGTCAAAATTGTTGTCACTAAAAGTATTAGTGACGAAATTTTTTCGTCACTAACTTCGTCAGTGTAAGAGCGTTACAAAATTTATTTCGTGACGAAACCCGAATTTCATCACGAAAAGTTTTTAGTGACAGATTTTTTTCGTCACTAAATATAGCGCGATCGTACTTGGCTTAGTGATGGATCGGTTAAACTAGCGATTGATCGGTATAATCGGTGAATTTATGATAGATCGGTTATACGATCGATCGGTGCATTATTGGCGATTGATCAACCATTTTTACCAATGAAATTGTAAGAAATAGACGATCGATCGCTATAGTAATGACGATCAATTGTAATTTATTAGTGATCGATCGTCTTAACAAAAGCCGATCGATCGGTATAATTGTGACGATCGATTGATGACTTTACAAATTGATCAGCATTACATATTTTTAATATTGACAAATTT
The DNA here is from genome assembly GCA_963930655.1 of Myrica gale. NCBI lineage: Eukaryota > Viridiplantae > Streptophyta > Magnoliopsida > Fagales > Myricaceae > Myrica > Myrica gale. Next base: position 27,074,023 of record OZ005606.1, on the reverse strand, counting down.
CTAATAATCATAAAACAAAATAATATACTTCATCATAATTTCTAATAATTTTTTTTAATAATCATAATTCATTGGATGTAAAAAATTAAAGAACAAGGTGAATAAAATAAAATATACTTCATCATTGATTAATAATATTTTATAACAAACACAAGAATCTTTAAAGTAATATAAAAAGTAACAAATTTCTAATATAAAATAACAATAAGCAAGGACCGACTAAAATATTCAAATACAACACAACACAATAAAATCTTCCTTCTTTGACACTTCAACATCCTCTATGTTGAATTCCTGTAATAGAAAATAAATATCACATGAGAAATAGAAATAAACAAAAGATTTATGTAAACAAAATATCTACTTGTATATAAGGCTATAAGCAACTCTATATAACAATAAGCATGGATTAAGCCTCACAAAAAAATCTCATTTTAAACCATAAAAACATTTTTCATTGAATCGGATCAAAATCTGAGATGCAAATTCTTACTAGGGAACTTGAGAAAGATTGTACACTGTTAAGAAACTTGAGAAAGATTGTAATCTGAGATGCAACAGTTGTTCGAGCAATTGTACACGGTTAACAAACCTGAAAAAGAAAAGCAAGGACAACCATACAAAGAAGAAATCAAATTGAAGTCTCTATCATAATAACAAACTACTGCATCAAATCTATCCACTATATCTAGCACCAGTCAGACAGCTCTTGTGGAAATAGTAAGGGCCAGTAACAGTGGGCAGAAAAACAAGATAGCTTATCAAAACCGTGGTTCTAATACAACACTCTTTATTCTTGTTAAGAAACTCATTTAAAGAAACTTTGAGGCTAGCTTTAAGAGCTAAAAAGAACTCAAATATAAACTACTGTATGATTATTGCACATATACGATCAAATGTCAAGGTTGGTAAAAGAGGAGGAAGGGGGCATTCAATTTAAGATGCTGAAAAAGGCTGCAATTGTGCTAACAAAGCACAAATATGTGCTGAAAAAAAACTTTGGCATCAACTGTACCTCTTTCGGTAAATTAATTGGATCCATGGAAGTATAATAAATGGTGAAGACTATCCTTCCTTGAGAAGCTAAGTCAAACCACCAACATCATTAACTCCAAACACCCAAAGAAAATTTTAAAATTCATGGTGTCAAGCACTAAGAGACATTTCATCAAACACTCTTTACTCAATCTAAAACTAACTAAAATTCATTCATTTCTGAGCTCATTCCAGCTAACAAATATTAACCAAATAGCATTCTAACAATAATGAAATGAAATGGCAATGAATTAAATTATAGATCCTCAACTTCCAATCTGAAAACTCAAAGCCAAGACATAGTTGTACATAATCATGAAGCCCCAAATGTAAAAAGGGACCATATGGAAAAGACAAAGACCTAAAACTTACCTGAGAGAGTATGATGGGGCCACCCTGGGACTCAGGTTCTAGTTCCTATCGAAGAAATCTTTGTTCCCTTGTATGCTGTTAAGCCGGAGTTAGGCTTTATGAGCCAATGTAGGTCTGTTCAAGGTCTGTGTAGAGGCTGGAAGCCATCCAAGTATGCAAGTCTTGTTGTAGGTTCGTTATTTAGGTAAAACGAGCCCATCTCTTTCCAATCGCTTTCATGTGATTATACGAACAGTTTCCTCCTTAAGCGCAAAGAGTTCTATCTAGGAAGCATCTACTTCTCTCCTTCTGTAGTCAGGATGCCCTTCCGCTTCGATCCCTTGATGCACCTGTTTCCATCGGCTAATGCCCAGTCTCTCCTTGCTCTCCCTTCTCTATTAGGGTATTCTCTAATTTCCTTTCTATAAGGCATCTCATAAGCATGTGATTCTCTGATGAATCCCGGTGATACCGGTGTCTCGTGCTACGAATAAGTGTTCTTCATCGTGGAATCAATGGTATCTCCCTCGTAATCTTATTTGTTCTCTGAATCAGCATTCTTCGTCTAAAACAGTTTTTCACTCTTCATCAGCCCAACGATTTTTTCAGTGAACCCTTGCATTGCCATCTGTAGCACCCATAATTGTGTGCTTAATATAAATAATATTATGCCAAACAAAAAGAGGGATAATATAACTCAACCCAAAATGATATATCTGAAAACTAATTACTGCACTAGATAGTAAATCAAAAAGCCACACAAGGGCTCAATGTATTACTGCGTCTGGCCATGGTGCACACTTGTCGTGCGATGCCATTGAGCATCGCACACACCGCCAATGTAACTTCAATTTGCAAACGTAGCATGCCTGCTCATTGAAAGATATCAAGTATGTTAACTCATCTGCAATTAGTAGTAATCATAATGACAAAGAAAATTAATAGTACACTGGTATTCCAAAGGAAACAATTTACAGATACAAAAACCATATGAATTGAAAGGAGCCAAAGGAAAAGGCAAGATGATATAGCTTCAAGGAAGTACGCTCCTGATGTTGATATTAGTTTTTTGAAGTCTTTCCTAATTGATTTTTTATACTCATTATGGACCGAATAACCTCCTGATCTCGAAACAGAGCTTCTGAAATGTTCTCTAAACCTCCTAGCTTCTCATCATTCACGATAGTTGCCAGCTCTCAGTTTCAGGGCATATCATAAAGAAGCAAGTAACTACCAAAATGTCACGGACATTTTCTTCTTCTATGCGAAATCTAGCTTACATTCATTATTTTTCTAAAAATCTTTCAAGTTAGACACGAAAAAATAGAAAAAGAATTGCCCAAAATAGTGTGAAAGGTCATTCATGGATTCTAAATTCTAACACTCCCACTATTTCAAGGCACCAAAAAATAAATGGCAAAAAGAACACCAGAGAACCAAGAAATTACCATTGTTGGTGCGCCGACTAGGAAAGGAAGAGAGCACCGCGATTCTGGAATCCCCATTTCCATCTTCTTCTGAACCAAGCTCTCACGTGCTCATACTAACTCTTACAAAATGTTTATTTGATGTAACATGTACAACTTGTACATGCTTTCCTAAATATTAATGAAGTATACTTTATTTGTTGTTATGTAATCTAAACATACCATAACGTACTTTGTTAATATATATTTTGTATTTCTAATTATTTAATCTCATATTAATCAATCACAAATGTTTAATCATGAAATTTACGTATCGATCGATCGTCAATGTTAACCGATCGATCGCATTTTTCATTTAAAACGACACCGTATGAACCGATCGATCACTTTATAGGAACGATCGATCGCTTCGTCTAACGAAAACGACGATGCATCCTAACGATCGATCAGTGTGCCTTTACCGATCGATCATTATGCATAAGACAAAATGACGACGTCCTTGATGATTGATCACTTCAATATAAACGATCGATCGGTTGATTAGAAATATCTAAACGACATCGTACTTAAACGATCAATCACCTAAAGCACCGATCGATTGGTTATCTTAAAATTTAGAAAGATCTTCTATGACGCATGCCGATCGATCGTCATATCGTAGCGATGGATTGGTTATTGTACCTTTACCAATGAATCGTTATGCATAAGACAAAACGACAACGACCTTGATGATCGATCACTTCAATACAAACGATCGATCGATAGATTAGAAATATCTAAACGACATCGTACTTAAACGATCGATCACCTAAATCACCGATCGATCGAGTATCTTAAAATTTAGAAAGATCTTCTATGACGCATGCTGATCGATCGTCATATCGTAGCGATTGATTACTTATGATGAACGATCGATCGTGTTTTAAAGCCATGTGTTTATTGATAACCGATCGATCGGGAGGAGTGACGACATAATTTCCTTGCCAAAACTCTTTGCAGTTAGTGATGGAGCATTTCGTCACAAAAGTACCGATCGATCGGTGTATAACGGATCGATCGGCGTGTGACGAAACTTTTCGTCACCAAAAAATTAACTTTTTGTGACAACATTGTTATTTCATCACAAATAATGACTTTTACTGACGAAATCAGTGACGCGAAAAACTATTTTTTAGTGACAAAAATAGCATTTCTTCACGGAAAATTTCGTCACTAAAAGTCAATTTTCTAGTAGTGTAATGTTATCCCATGAGCTTCGGCCTAACAAGTCTTTCTAAACTTAGAAGGCCGTGTACATGCGGTTTTAATTTGAGGGAGATCGCGCAAAGTATGGGTAGAAGATGAGTGATCATGTGTTGGTAGATATATCTAGTTAATCATCAACGTCATGGATGGGGATGGGTTGAGATCAGTTGAAAGAAGCGTGTTCAAAGTTCTTCAAAGGGATAGTCAGGATTTAATGGAGAAGTCACGTGCGCCCATAATAATGGAGAGTTGGAGACGAGGAAGGAAATATATCTATGATATTCGAGTTATATATCCGGGACTTATATATATCCTGAAAATTAACAAAATTAGGACATTTCCAAGACAAAAAGAAGCAAAACGATTATGGAAATAATTAGCTAGACTCCACTACGTAGAGATAGTTCCTCAGATAAGCTTAATTCTATGCACCTAATATTGTTCTATTGCAAGTAAATTATTTTCCTTCTACCATAAGATCAGGTACGTGCACTCATATATAATTGTCTACCAGAAAGAGAAAAATATTATGTCAGATATATATACCAGCTAATCACCTCGTAATGACACAGGATCTTAACGAAAAATTTTGGCCATGACTGACGAGTGATTTAGTGCCCAATTAAACTGTCAAATTAAACATTAAGTTTCTTCATCAAGTTTCATGCATCATCATGCCCACCAGCTCCGATCCATTACTCCCGACATATATCTTTGCTCATGGCAGAACACTTTTCCTCCACTTTTTACGTTAATTGTCATATAATATTCATACCAAATTACACAGAAGTTATTAGATTATAGAGTTGGGATTTCTTTTTGTTGATCCAAAAAGATAAGAACCAACATGAGCACTATATATACGTGGGTGTGGCTGCCCACTACCCATGCAAATGTGAGATAATCGCCTTCACCTCCAATATGAACTGCATGCCATGAGGCGAAGAGATCATAATTAGTGGACATGGGCATTCCCTATACCGGGATTTCCTCGCACGGTATTAAGTTTACTTTACGTGGCCGCTATCTGGGGTATCTCTGAAACGTTCAACAAGGCGAATTAGTTAACTCTCCAGATCTCCACGGGCATAAATAGAAAACTTAGATTTCCATCCAAGTATTGCTCCCACACATGCCTATATATATATCCCCTCTTGTCTGTACTGCCATAGAAACCAACCCTAAAGATCATCTTCTCAACCATATGGAGCCGTTTTTGAGATTCAGAACATTCCATGTAACACGTTGATAAACTATTCGTTTTGTTTTCTCTGCTTTTTCCTAGTATCAACGGTTTCAGGGATAGTGTGTCATGATCCGTTACTTAGTTGCACAAATTAAAACAGACTGTTTCTACATTTTTATCATGTTGAGATCTTTCGGGTTTAGTGTAACGGTTTCCAGGTCTTAGTTTGTTCATAAACTAAATGTAAAATGGAACATTTTTTGGGTAAAATACTTAAATTGAGATACTTCTTTTCGGTTTATCTGTAACTTTTACTTTGCGGATTGTCTTGTGCAGAGGAATTTAGAGTGGACATAATTCTTCTTAATTGGTTTCGTACAGGTTACGCAGACGATCTCAGCGATCTTGGTATTAGGAATACTAACTACTTTACGAGTCGCTGAATGCGAGAACACTGAGATTTTGGACACCATGCAGTACAAGGCATTAACATGCCGAAAGCACACCGCGTGCTTGGCGGAATTTGGAGCGGTTGGTGATGGAAAAACATCAAACACCAAGGCCTTCAAAACTGCAATTGAGAGCCTGAGTAAGTTTGCAAATGATGGTGGGGCACAGCTTATCATTCCTCCTGGGATATGGTTGACTGGGAGCTTTAATCTTACGAGCCATTTCACCCTTTTTCTTGACAAGGATGCTGTCATCCTTGGATCTCAGGTACGACTTTCTGCCACCATTTGGTCATATAATGTTGATCTTACCTTATAATTTTGTGCAATCTTTGGTTATTTATTATATATACAGATACAGTCCACTCGTGTAATTTCTTGAATTCTAGGTTTCTGATACTATCACTTGCTATATACTTGAATGATAAAATGAACAGGAGGAGTCAGAATATCCAGTTTTTGCACCACTGCCTTCCTATGGAACAGGAAGGGATGGAACTGGTTCACGGTACAGCAGTCTTATATTTGGCACCAATCTCACCGACGTCGTAATCACTGGTAATTATAGATCAATTGGATCCATCACTTTTTGGTAATTACGTCCTAATTAATAACATTTTGGCCGGACTATATATATATGCTTAAGGGCGCTCCATTTGAAATGTATTATTAGGTCATAATGGCAAGATCGATGGCCAGGGCGAAATTTGGTGGGAGAAGTATCACAATGAGCAGTTGAACAATCTCACTCGGCCATACATGATTGAGATTATGTACTCTAACCGAATCCAGATCTCTAATCTTACTCTCGTCAACTCTCCCACATGGTTTGTCCATCCGGTTTATAGCAGGTTTGGGCCTCTAATTCCTTTCATTTGATTTGATCTCTTCATGCAAAAGATGATTATATATATATATATATAGCACCTCTTACTCGTGTTTTTTGTGGCCGGTTCTGATTTCAGTGACGTGATAATTCAAGGGTTGTCAATCCTTGCGCCTGTTGACTCTCCAAATACTGATGGGATAGACCCAGGTGTGCTTGCCCACTTGAACTAAATGTTCTGATTAGTTAATTCTTTTGTGATTTAGAAGTTAATTCTTTCTCTACTCCGGCCTGTATTTTGCAGATTCATGTACGAACACTCGTATTGAGGACTGCTTCATAGTATCAGGGGATGACTGCATTGCTGTGAAAAGTGGTTGGGATCAGTATGGAATCAATTTTGGAATGCCCACAAAGCACCTAATCATCAGAAGGGTCACCTGCATTTCCCCCGACAGTGCTACCATTGCTCTAGGCAGTGAAATGTCTGGCGGAATCGAAGATGTTAGAGCTGAAGACATCACCGCCATTAATACGCAATCAGGTGTTAGAATCAAGACTGCCATCGGAAGAGGGGGTTTCGTGAAGGACATATATGCAAGAAGACTGAATTTCAAGACAATGAAGTACGTTTTCAGGATGACGAGCACGTATAATCAACACCCTGACGATGGATACGATCCAAAAGCACTTCCAAAGATTGAAGGAATCAATTATAAAGATGTGGTGGCAGAGAATGTTACTTATTCAGCGCGACTTGAGGGGCTCGCTAGTGATCCTTTTACAGGAATATGCATGTCTAATGTCACTATTACCTTGACTGAGAAGCCAAAGGCATTACAATGGAATTGTTCTTCCATTGCGGGAGTAACGAGCAACGTGACACCAAAGGCATGCGATTTTTTGCCTGAGAAGGAAGCAGTTGAGTGTCCTTTTCCTGAGGATAATCTGCCGATTGATGAGGTTCAGCTGGAGAATTGTAGTGCTGCCGCTGCAGTTACGCCGTGAGAGTGCATATATAATGTAACTTGACATGTTGTTTGTCAAAAAAATTAAAAAAAGGGACCAAATAACGTAGGGTTTGATAGTATTGTAGTTCCGTTCACCTATGCTCTGTATTCTCACGAGCAAGCTAGTGCAATGGAGCTGATAGAAGTTGCTTTTCTTTACCTATTGTCTGTTTTTTATTTCTCGTTCTTCTAGTGATTTGCAACAGATATAGGCTCACTTTTTACATTGATATTTATCTTTTCTTGTGCTATTCAGGAAATTGAATGGATTTTTTTACAAGCCAATTAAGCAGTTTATACCATCCATGGTGCCACAACTTCTCTGAATATCAAGTCATGCATACTCTGATTCCTACCTGGGTATTCCTGCATTATCAGAGTTGGGAATTTATAGCTTTCAGCTACTATATGACACTCCCATCTAAATAAACAGCAACTTTATTGATTCAGATAATACTTTTAAGTACTGCAACCCCGTCTGTAAGAATGCCCTGATTCTCATAAGGAAGAGCCTGAAAGCCTCGAAAGACAATCAAGATTGGTGTAGTGTACACTGGGTTTATGAAAGTTTCAATAAAAAAATATCATGGGTAGTTTAAGCATTAGGATGAAGCTGGAGGAATACGACAAGAAATTACATTTGAGCTACTATTTTATGGCATGCGTTAATTGAACTGTGGAGATATAATCTCGATCATGGTCTTGAAAAAACTGTATTCCATAAACTCATTGGCCATTGGCCTTCATGATCAGTAGTGTTATTTCCACTGCCATTTTCCTGTGATGATCTACTGCTGCTTTCACCTTCATTTGTTCTGATAGGACCATCATCATCTAATTCAGGGTCATTGCAGCGAGAAGTTTCTCTCCTAATCCGGCGATCCTAATCAGTATCGAAATAACGAAAATGGAATCGTCAGAAACAGAACAAGAATTGGTATTTCAGAAGAAATTTCCTAGCTAGTTCTTACTTCGGTGAGTAGCAAGTCGCATGGCTCCAGCATGTGAACCACATCTCCCATTTTAGGCCTCTGACTCATATCGGGATCAACACATCGAAGAGCTACCAAAATAATCCGTTTGAGTTCCTTTGAAGTAGGCATTTCTGACAATTTTGGATCCACCACAAAATCAATTTTGTGATTTGCAACCATGGACTTTAACCACTCAACCAAATATGGCTGCAATACCAAAAAAGACACTTTAAATCAGAATCTAGTGGTGGCTAAAAACAATAGGAAAATTTTCTTGTAAATGAGATTTAGAAGAAGAAAAGCACCAAAGCAGCCCAAAGTTGGGTAACCATACTTGGGGTTGATGGCTATTTATAGGAGTCCACCCAGAGATGATCTCCATGACAAGTATACCAAAGCTATAAACATCAGTCTTCTCAGTGAATGCGTCAGTTGAAGCATTTGCTGGAGCTACAATATAACTGAAGACTTTTTGTAATTTTCACATCATGAATCAATAAAAAAGGATTTAGAAAAATACTCTGATCACTTATTTCACGTGTCTTACTATTCAAGAATCAAAGAAACTGACCCTAATGTTTCCATTCTTGTGCGACTCCACTCGGGATCACAAAGCTTAGCAAGGCCAAAATCAGTTATCCTTGGATTCCATTGGTGATCAAGCAGTATATTGCTAGATTTCAGGCATCCATGAATAACTTTTGGTTCAAGATCTTCATGAAGGTAGGCTAGTCTGCAGAAGCACGAACTTTTTAACTTATAATGAGTTCTACAAAAGCATAATAAGAAAAGAGATAAGGTACATCTAAGATTTAGAAGCGACATCTCACCCTTTTGCAATTCCTCGGATAATTTTCACCCTTACACTCCATGTTAGAGGACTCACTTCTTCTGGCCGCCTTCCATGAAGCCACTGGTGCAAATCACCGTTATCTATGTACTCGTATACAAGCATCCTAACAGAAAGGGAAGCCATATTAAGTTGTGTGAAAATCTGAATCCCAGAATACTATCTGAAACATTCTCACATTACTGAAGTCAAGAACACAAAACTAACATGATCAGTCGTCCTAAAGAAAGATAAAAATTGATACCTGTGAGTTCCTTTAATCCAGTGTCCAAGCAACTTCACCAAATTCTTGTGCCTTAATTGCCCAAATGTCTCCGCTTCTGCTATGAAGTCCTCATCTTGGCAACCGCTGGTTATTAGTTGCATTGAAAGCTATTAGGATCTCATAGGATTCATCATAATTCAGAAACAAGATCATCTGGCTGCAGATACTGAGCATATAATTTAAAGGGAACCCAATCATACTTCATAGTCGATATCATTGTGATCAGCAGCAAAACTATAAACCACACAAATCACCATGCGAGTCTAAGATAAGGGAGCATGGGACCTATACTGATTGTTAGATCCGTGTGTGTGTGTGCAGCGAGGAAGAAAATTGATTGACCCAAGAGCAAGAAGGAGAGGAAGAGATTATATATGAGTTCTGATTCTGGAGTATGTTTCTTATGTAGTTCTGATTCTGGACTATGTTTCATGTTTTTCATAACGTAGAAGTAAAAAGACAGGATTAAATTGCAAGAGACATATTTATACTGAAGCACCTAGATGAATAGCTTGCATTTTAAAACGGTGTGATTTAAATTCAGCAGAAATTGACTCTGCCTCTTAATGTAATATAGTTCTCTAGCATCAACTAATGTTAAACCAGAAAAGCTGGAAAAATTTATAACAACATTGTTTAACACTGATATATAGAAGCAATTAACAACAGGGTATCTGTCACCCCTAAACACTGATATATAGAAGCAATCAACAACAGGGTACCTGTCATTCACTAGCTTCTTCACAGCCACTCGCGTGTTACCTAACAAAATTCCGCGATAAACAACCCCATGATCCCCACTTCCGATCACATTTTCTGTTGCCAATCCGTCTGTCGCAATCTCAATCTCTCTTAGACTGAACCTGCTTCCCCTCCCAACATCGCAAGCCACCGGCAAGTTCATAGCAACCGATTCCGCATCATCAGTCACAGCACAACGTTGTTGAGTACTAGTCCCCCCAGCCGGAATAGATGAAGGATCCGACAACTCTGCATGATGTTCCTGAGACCTCCCATCGCTAATCTCAACCTCGTACATGTACCGTGAAATTAGCCCCGTGTCCGACATGTTGAAACTATTGGAATGACGATGCTTAGGAGAGACAGGATTCGGGAAACAGAAGTTGTCGTGTTTGTGAGGCTTTCGGCGACGACCATTTTTGAAGTAGAGAAATAGGATGACAACAAAGAGAACCATGAAGGCGGCAATGAAAACTATGATGATCAGAATCCATAAGGGAATGCCTAAGACTGGGATATGCTTAGAGAGCATTCTCTTGACAGTAGCTGTGAAGGACATGCTGAGAGAGCCGCATACGAAATGAGAATTAAAAGCTCAGCATTAAGGAAGTTACAAAGAAAACAAGAAGGCAGCAAAAGAGGTTGATATTAGGTAGAAGTCTGTTTGTAGAATTGAAAATTTTCAAGCACCTAACTAACTGGCGACAATAACGGGAAACTTGATAATGATTTGCTACAGGAAGCCAGCTTATAGTGGTAGTGATGAACCAATAAGTCTTTTGGCTCCTCAACAAATGCCAGGTATCACTTGTGGTAACGTGCGAATCACCATAACTGGTTTATTTGAGATCACAGACAAACCGACTCGTTGCTTTCTTGGGGAGGCTCTGCTTCACCACTCTCTTTCTTTTCATTAGAAAACCAAACTTTTTTTATTTCCAAGTTCGTGAATATAGTAAGAAAAAGATAAGATTTTGTGTGTATATCACACAACAAAAGATTTCAATCTATAAAATTTTCTATTTAATCATTGATCACAATTTTTGAGAAAAACAACACAAAAATCAATTTTTTTTTTACAAAACCCATAAAAAGATACCTCTCACAAAAATCTTCTTACCAAATATATTTTCTTACTCTCACATCCTCCAATAATTATAAGTGATGTTTGACAAGCAAAAAATTAAAGAATTTTAAGTTTGTAGTAAAAAAAATTGAGACTTAATTGACTACATCTCTTCTATAGATCCTACCATTCTAACAAACATCCAAAAACATGTCTCAAATATTTTTTTTAATCATTACAAAAAAAATATTTTAAAAAACACAAACAAATATAGTCATTATACTTTTTCTGTCAAGATTCTCTCTTTTTTTTCTCTCTTCTTTTAACAAGGAGAGCCTGGTTAAATAGATTAATGAACATTGTCAAGAAAAATGAATAGAATTATATTTGAAGTATTCAGAGTTCGACTCGGATCTGAATCCTTCTGAAATTGTCAAAACGGGATTGATCATGTTCATAAGAATTTAAAATTGAGATGCCATAAGAAGCTAGTAAGGGTCAAACATTTAAAAATGAAGAAACAGAGTTGTAATTGTTATTTGTCCAATTAAATTCCCCGGACCCCGAGTTAATTTGTGTTATTTTGAATTGCTAGCGATTGAAAAAATGATTTATTATTTTTAAAAAGGTTTCTAAATATTAAAATTAAAAAAAATGCTGATTGATTATATCTTGACCTTTAAAAATTATAGATTTAGTACCTTCAGAAAAGTCTCTCCGCCTAAGCCCTTACAAGAGGATTGGAATGGTGCTCCAAGGGAAAAGTTTAGAAAAAAACAAAAATCCAAAACTTGTACAAGAGCATATGACACCAGTTTAATGACCAATTTCGAAAGAACCCATCTGCATTATTGTCAGCTTGTTCATATACATTCTTCAATGGAAGGACGCAGAGCATGACATTGTCACACTGCCTTGATGAAATCTCAAGAACCCTGATACTAAGAACAGGACGGTGATTTCAATTCCGTTGATGAAGGACTAGAAGTGCGTTGCATGGACGGTGCATTCATCAGTACATAACTAAACTAGCTTGCAAAATGTGAACTGATCTGGTTAGGAATTTTTGGTCAAACGCTAATGTCGTGTACGAAGAACGTATTGCCTCTATATTTTAGCGTCCTGCTCGCAGCTCCAACACACCATAAATGGCCTTGCAGCTCCAAAACTCCTCTCATTCCAGCAGTTTCCCATACAAATTTGAAAAGCCGAAGAGCTCTGTCCAACTGCCTCACTTCACTCCAGATAATCGTATCCTCTTCTGTAGTCAATATCCTTCCCATGCACAAGCAAAACCTATTCTCACCAACGCTATAAATTCCACCACATATGTCCACTTCTACATCTTGAACATGTCCGTAGAGATAATATAACAGAAGTGTGAACAAGCACTTCGATGAGTGACCCAATGTCTTAGACAATTTCTTCTGCACTAGGTTCTCTTGATGTCGAGCTTCCTTGTACCCAATACTTTTATCAATCAATACATCCTTAATTTGAGAAAGCCCTTCTTTCATGATCTCAAGCTTCACCGCAAGAGAACATAATTCTTTTTCACTCTTCAAACAATCAATGAGATCGTTGAACATCTCAAGCACATCTTCCCATTTATGTGAAGCAGACGAGTCTATAACTTTTGCAGGCGCGAGCCGCATCCATGAAGTGGAGTCATGGTCATAGGAAACAGCTGTTTCAGCCAAGAACTTCAGACAGCTTGAAACTATCTGCTGACCCATCTTGATCCCTTTGCTAGAGCATTGACATGTTGACAAATCCAACTCCGTTTTCAATTGATTGAGAATCTCCTCAAGTGCACCAGTCCATATCCGATGTTGCGTGACCTGTGGGCATACAGTGAGACGGACCAGCTTCCTTTGTTGTGCGGAAATGTTCAGGAAGTTGCACACCTTGGTGAGTGAATTCACAATCATTGGCTCTCTTTCACTAGGTGCACTGAAACAAACAAATGGGGTGCAATGGGTACTCGCCTGGGAGTAGGCAATCAGATTCTTCTGAACCGCTTGCTGAACAGAAGGAGATCCAATGAAGACCCTCGACAGGGACACAAAAGTTTGCATTCTGCGTTCAATTTGATCATCAAAGACTACCGAATTTTCGCCGGCATCAACTAGCCTTCCGTCAAGCCTGTGCACATTTCTCAAAGATTCGCTCAACTTTTTCATATGTGGAAATTCCTTCTCATACCATTCACAAGGCAAAGGCTCTTGATGGGATGCTTCCGAGCAGTGACATAGCATCACATTAACATAGATAGCTCCATTTCGCTTAGTTTGTAGACACCCATGAACAAGCTTTTGTAAATATTTGTACACCATTCTAAGCCAGCTCCGCGTCCTTTACATGAAGTAAAAGCACGACCTTTCGGACCAAAATCAGCATCCAAGCTTAACATATCGAGGTAGAACTTCGCCACGACCATTCATCGAACACGAGGTGCACACTACGTCTCACGAAAGACGGGCTTCTCGTCCAAGTTATGCAAGGAAATAGCAATACGAGAACACATAAAAGAGAAAGAAAACTTGCGCACTATAATGTCGTCGGGAGCGGGTAGAGCCGTAGAGTAACGGCTACTGAGGGAGAAAGCCTGCAGATTTCACATAACTTGTGCTGGCTTACCTTTGGGGTCACCGTAGACGGGCGAGAGTTAAATGTTCATTGGGCAAATTGGCAATTAAAAGATTCTTTAATAGGTGGTGTTTGTTTATCAAAATTGTAGGAATGTCGTTTGTTTATCTAAATTTTGAGAATTTTTTGAAAGTTGAAGTTTATTGGAGTTTGTGGAAAGTTTGAAGTGTGTAAAAGTTGGAAATTTTGAAGTGTGTTTGTTTTGTTAGAAATTTTTTTAGCTTTTGGGCAAACAAACACAACCATAATGTCCCGTTGTCTCTTTTAATGAAACAGGTTATCCCCATGTGTGTATCTGTCTCATATAAATCGTTCACTAAAATGAACGCTCAATTTAATTCATCAATTTTATTTCTTTTTTCAATTTGATCCCTCTTTTTTTTTTCTCCTTGAACTAATTATTTCAAGAAGATCATTCCGTCCAAATAAGGACTAATACACAACACAACACTTGGGTATATTTCGCTAATAAAAAACGTGTCACTATTAAGAAGGGGTAGACAAAGTCGAGGTGAGGGTTGGCCAACCTGACTTTGACCCTGATTACAGCTAAACCTGTTGGGTTCAAGTTGGTCAATCTCCCATGAATGCTTCGGTTTCGAGTTAAATCACAAGAGAAAAACATTGAAAATGAGTAAAGTGGTGCCGATTTTGCGAAAAAAAAAAAGAGAAAGTGTTAGAGATCCGAACCCAACCCTTAACCCGAGGTAACTCGATCCATTCGGGTTGAGTGGAGTCAATTTTGGGTAGGTGATTTTTGCCTTCCCCTATTATTAAGTGACATGACTAAATGAACTGATAATTGGTGATGACATGTATTTCATTAGCCACGTAGATATATTCAAGTATCATTTTCAGATAAATAGTTAACCCAATAAACTTTCATATATAAAATATAAAGCGGTCATATCTCTCCTACTATTATTTCCAGTTCTATTTTGTGTATAATTGGTGATGTAGACTCTTTCATTTTTGCTGGGAAAAACAAGAGAGTAAAACACACCGGCTTCTAATTTCTATACATGGCAGGCCGGTCCTCCTCGAAAAAGAAAGGAAACGAAACTGAAACACCAAGTATCATCTGAAAACTGAAACACCAAGTACCATAAATATCCGTTCGGTTTACTTGTTATCATCCAAAAGATTCTTTCTACAAGACCCATTCCTCACTCTTGACTACTACATTTTGGTACCAATAACCCCTCCGCCAAAGTAGCTGCTTTTTCTGGCTTCCAAGTTTCCAAGTGTTCAACAAAACAGGCTAACAGCATTGTGGCTTTTCTTCTCCAGATTAACTATTTCCTGACCACTGAGCACTGACACAAGTTATGTGGACACAAAATTGCATGGTCTTTAAGAAGATCGTCTCCCAGCCACCCGTAGTAGCATGTGAAGCCCTTCACAGGTATTTATCTATGGCTTATCAAAATGGACTGGCATACGCAAGCAAAGCTGCTCAATAACTCCACTTTTGATTTGTTTCTTTGCTGGATGTAACTTAATCTCATAAAGCTTTGGCCAAAGTTTCCCAGTAACTGAAACAAAAATGATAAAAAAAAAAAGATCGGATATAGGTGAACTGTTCAGAAGCATAACCCCCCGATATGCTTGAAAACAAGATGAAGCATGCTCCTTTGAAAGTGCTTGACTAAACACTGTATATGTTGATATATAAACGCACAAATTAAGAGATCAACAAAGAAAGGGAACCAACTTGAGAGGAAATAATCATGTAGAAGAAAACATTAACAGAAGAACACTGAAATCTTGAAGAAACGGCTATAATTTCCCAGACATGATATAGGCCACATACAGGATGATAATAATAGTGATTCCAGAAAAGCATGTCAAATATTTAAGCATACCAAAGACACGCTTTTTCTCTCCATCCCAGGCTATGCCATTTAGAACATCAATCCACTGAAAAGACAGCAGGTTTATTTTAAATAATGGAATCAGGATAGGCAAATGAAAGATACATGATTTTCTAATTTACTATTACTTGTTGGACAGAACAAGAGAAAGTACAAGAATACTCTTAAAAAGGAATGTCATTTTTGTTTACTTCTTCAAGGACCAAATGCAGCCTTTACTGTATCACAGCACTATGATCGGTAAGATAAGTTTTCACAAAAAAATAGAGCATTTTATTTTGTTAAACAACTTACATAATTCCCAGCTGCTAGCAATTTTTCCCTGTAAGACGTAAAAGGAAAGAAAGAGGAAAACTAAGTGCAGATTTCAGGAAGATAACATAGAACTTAATTTCAACTGAGTGTAAACATCAGCCAATTCATCAATAAGGAAAGGTGGAGAGCAAAACCTTAAATTTGGCAGGAGAACCCATCCAACCACGGTACCATCCTCAGGTGAGATCCTAGCAATGCAGTCTGTCTACATGTTGAAATATAGAGTTAAAAGGTAAACCAAGACAACCTTAAAACTTCTCAAGCCATGAACGTACAGTTCTCTAACAACCAAAGGTATAATGCGTGAAATGTGGGTCATAAAGGCAGTCAAAACAGCTTGAAAAGAATGGTCATGGTCAATTGATGGGCAAGGTCGTACCTGAAAGACATTTGCCCAAACTTCTCTGTTTATAAACTCCAGCTCATTAAGGTTGTGTACTTCATGACCATTAAATTTGACAACTCTCTTCCCTATGCCTACATAAAAGAAATCAAAACTAAATTCAGTACTCAGAAACAAATCCAGTAACAAGGAAAAAAGATTACAAAGGGACAAATATCTACCACCGGATTTTGAAGGAAGCAAACATTAGTAAAAGTGGGTAAAAGAACTGAAGGCTACGAGAATTTACTGCCAAAACTTGAAAATCATTAGAATCTCTTTAATTTGACTCAGGATGAGTAATGTCAGCCATAAACTAACAAATAAATAAATTGCAAAAACAAAAACAAAAACATCACATTCATAGGGGGGGGGTTAGGGGGGAGAGGATTGACGCTAACTGTGGTATAGAAGAGAAACCTTTATATGTTTGAGGGTCAATCAAATACAGTGTGGACGTCCCATCACTTCCAAACAGGACTTTTCCATCAGTTGCCAGACCCCAACCATCTTGCATTTGATGAGTAAATTTCTCAAACTGCACGGAGCATAAAAGCATAAAAGCTTGTTACAGATCTGGACCAGACCTTATTGACGCCACTCCGAAAAGGATGTACCCCAGTCAAAAAGAAATTTGCAAGCAGAAGCAACATTCAAAAATTCATGCAACATAAGAATGACGTAGAGATTCAATATGAGATAAATGAAAAGGATTGAATAGTACTTCCTAATTTTAAAAACAAATCCATAACACCCCACAGGGAAATTGGAATGCAGAAGACATTATTTTTATTTTGAGATGATAAGTTGTGATTTCCACAAGTAAATCATCCAAGAAAGAACGACCGGGTTCTTAACCACCAGGCATTTGCTAAGACTACCACTTAACCACCAGGTTCTTAATGATCCCCAATGCTTTCTGAGATTAATGATTATGGGTCAACTTTTAAAGGCTTGTGTCATGAGAAGCACGTCCATTCGCTAATCGTGGCAATTGCAAGCAGAAGACTGTGGCCATGCATGTTCATCAGAGATTCAACTTTCAGCTATGGATATCCATTCAGAAGAGATTTCTTTTTCCTTTTTCTTTCTTTTTTTGGTGTGAGGAGAAGGGACCAATCAGGAGGCAGTTAAGAAACACATGTTGGCGAGAAAACTATAAACTTCTTCAAGTCTAGAAGGGCAATATTCTGCTCAAGTTTTTTAAACATTTGTTCCTTCTGTAATTTTTAGCATCTACTGTAATTTAATTTTCATTTTACCTTTTCACATTGAATCTAGAAGTCCTCGTCCAGAAAATATATATAAAAAAAAAACAAATCAGATGAGGAAAAAAGGTGAAGCACAAACTTTGCTCAAATTATTCCGGTCATATGTGAAACCAGTATTCTTCAACCACGTTACTTGGAACAGCCTATACAAGAATGTGGAAATCAATGGATCAGCATTGTCACTCTTTCAAATGTTAAAAGCAAAAAAAAACGTTGAAATCAGCAATTAAGAAACTACAGGCACAGATACAAACACAAATGATGAGGAAAAGGTCAAAATACATGGGAGGGAAAGCACATTTGTTCAGAGTTACCGTCACATGCACAACAATTCTATTTTGCAAATACACAACCTTGCTGAAGTTATATGACCTTCAGATGATTAAATTATAAGAAGTTCAAGGAGACACAAAATTATGTACGGGACTTTTCTGGTACTTCTATTATTGTGGCTATCTAAACAACAAAACACTTATCAGAAAGTAGTTTCTCTTCCACCAGCCAGACAATTCCACACAGGTAGAGCAGGCCTACGTCCGAAAAATCACAAAGGACAGAAAGTCCTTGATGCACAAGTCATACTTATCTGCTCGAAGCTTCACCATCGTAGACTTCTTCCAAAGTATTAAACTGATCAACATCACCAATTGCCAATCCCATCAAACTTCAATCTAAACTAGTTATGAAGCAGAGTGAGGCAATTGATGAGATACGGAAGACACCGTAAATCTCATGCACAAAAATTAAGCAAAATCCCCAGTATTAGTGGGTCGTGCGCCTCTGTGTGTGTACATATGTTTATTGGCAAGTGGATATAGTAACTTAAACTGTCATAGAACCTCTATGTATCAATCCCACAACACTTCTATTTCCATAAAAAGCACATGAGCCTCTTACAAAGGTCAAGATAAGACAATTGCTACTATGCCCTCTTTACAATAATAATTCATTTGGGAGGCCAATCACATGAACAATGGGTGATTGGCAAAAATATATTTTATTAAGAAATCGCCCTTAATAATGCTGTCCAAATGCTTACTACCATGGTAGTCATATGAGCAGAATTATAAGAGAAACTTCAATGGTACTTCATGATAAAAGGATAATCTAGCATAAAATAAAAGAACAGCTGACTTTTTAAGCCAAAAAATTACTGGACACCCAACAAAGTGAAACTGAAACTAAATTTTTTTCCCTCCCAAACCTTTCACCAAGAAGAGTTAAACCCTCCCCAAAGTAAGAAACATCCAGCTTCTGAAGAACCTCGACCTGTAGATACCCAAAAGTAAGATATTTACATTTAGGATCTTCAAAGCAGCACCTTAGAGTAAGCATTTCAAACTTATTATATGGTTTGCTACAGTGATTTGATTTACTTACAACCAAAATAAGGATTACTAATCAATCCTCACCACAACTACCAATCAATCTGGCCCACCACAATCATGTTTGAAAGAGTATGTCAATGCCTTTTAACCGGTTAAATATTCATCTTATCATGCAAAAAGAAAAGAAGCTGGGGATCTGCTACAAACTAATAACTACACAGTTGAGAATCAGAATAAGGATCTGTACCTTCCCTGTCTGAAGATCCACTTTCCGAACGGATGACTGAAACAAGAGTAAGCAGAAGATTAAGAAAAGGAGGTAAATAACAACAAAGGCATAATAAAAAATATGTAATCTACTTTAGAGCAAGGAAAATGTCCGAAGGGTAAAATTTTTGATGAATTAAGAGGATTATACCAAACTTTCCAAGAGCTTGCTTCCCAAGTAAAAAAACCTGGTAGGCGCACACCCACACATTTTTTACAAGGAGAATAAAAACTCAACAATCATATTCTCATATTCACGTAACATTCACCCATGCATGCACACTTTTTTACGAATGAAAATGAGGACCATCAAGAACAGCATATACTTTCCTCAGATTCATGCCAAAGACTATTTAATACAACTGTCCCCAGAAGTAGGCCATATTTTCTAGGGCGACCTTTTTCAAGTAACCAGAAAGTATATACTCTCTAGAAGGGTGTATCAAAGCAAACACAACAATTACCTAGGAAAGTTGAAAGTCTTAACTTTTTTTTCACTGCTCAGATATTTCATTTAAATGGACAATAACTCTGCTTAAGTCTACATAGCGGACAATTACCCCTCTGAAGTACAACACCTCAGAGTAAAATGAGAGACAACACTCAAGTAACATATAAGATTTATAAACAGGAGACGATGATGCCCTCGGAAGAAAATGTATATATACGTGTAAATATCTTGTGTCTCAAAACCTGTAACCAGAACACAGATCACCTTCCCATAAAGGCCAGTTGACTCAAATATGGTGCCATTGCCTGCATACAGAATCCCCTGGAAGCAAAAAATCAAGTACCTCGTTAATTTTTTTTTTCTCCGTGGAGACAGCATCCCAAATAAACATCCATGCATCACATATACAGAGAACCTAATAAACACTCTAGCTCAGATGATTCGGGTGGTCTCTTAAAAATAATCTGTTGGTATAGATAAACAGCATAACCTGATGGTTCACTTCAGGTATTGGATTGTAAGATAATGTAATCAATATGCCCAACCATACCTATCTTACCCTACCTCATTCCTCTTTCCCTTTTATGCTTATCCCTCAATTCTCGACTCTTATCCTCTCTCTCCTCTTATCAACCAAAATTACTCTCCATTGGCCGCAGGCTTTGAGCTCACCACTGTTGCTGCTTCTTCATTGGTAAGGTCCTTGTGACAGGTTGCAAAGCCATGGAGTTCCTTTAGTGCAACATACATCTTCTGGCAACCCAACATGATCAGGTTGGTTGATGGGCATAAAGCAATAAACAATCCGAACCCAATCCATGTTCATTGCTACCCACTTTAGGATACAAACTACAGAACTTCCATCAACTTGCATTTTTCTGTAGCTCTACTTCAGGCGAGCTTTGTCATATAGCTCAACAGAATGCGCTGCGCATTTGGACGTCCATACTCTTCCAAATGTTGAAAATTTATGCATGACCAATAAGAATGTTGCAAATTAACCTCCAAGATATAATAAAATTACTCAGCTGGACAACTGCAGGATGCTCTAACCGTTAACCTCTATTAGATCTCAGCATATAGGGATCACATGAAAGAATGGAGAAGTTCATACAAAAAAAGGAAGACATTTTACGTCTTTATGCAACAATCCAGCTTCTTAGATCATCACAATTTGTATCTATGGAGTAAAACTACGAATTACTAATTCTATTACCATTACATGTAGATACCTATAATTCAGTTAATTGTGTTTCCAAATTTCCATTTAAAATCCCAATATAACAATGTAAAAATCTACAAAACATAATGAATTTCCGATTTACAAAATCAAGCTAGCCAGATAATTAATTTAGAAAAAAAAAAAACATTTTGTGAAAACTTTGATATCACTAAAGAAAGGATCACCTGAGTGAAGGCATTGGAATCATGAGGAAACTCGTTGACCACCTCGATCGTGTAAATTTTGGGCAATGAGTCGCCAGGGATTAACCTGCTCTGCATGTTCAAAGAAATGCCCAGAAAAGCAAGAATAGAGAGAATAAAAAGTCCCGAAAAGATCAGATAGGGATTTTTGAGCTTCGAAGAAGGATTGGGCCGCGAGGCCATTGGTGTGTACAGCTGAAGATTCGGTCGTTTTTTGGCCTTCTTACGATGAAGCGATCCGATAGCCATGAAGTAATCGTGGAGACTGGTCAATGGGATTTGGGTTTCGAAGTCGCGAGAATGGTTGGGGTTTGATGCCTCGCCGGGGGGAATAGGACCGGGGTGCGTAGGATCGTGCCGTACGGACATCCCGGTCAAAACAAATGGCGCTAAAATGTGTGGGTGGTCGTGCTCGTTGACTCGTAACACAACACCGTAGCATCACTAGCGTCAACCGCGGCTCACTCCAACGAACGACGCCAACCAGCACGTGCAAAGACTAACACGGCAAGGCCCAGGCCCAGGCCCAGGCCTGCATGAATCGTCAACTGGGACGGACTTGAAGAACATTCCAGACTTTGACAACGCGACGGAACTTTCGCGGATTTTAGCCAACAAACGTCATCGTTTCATCCAAAAAAAATCCGCCTCGGCCTTTCCCCGCTTAAGCCTCTTTACAAATAATCGGAAAGAGGAAGTCCAGAGACAGGTAGAAGACTCCAGAACCCAATTGAAGTCTCTCAGAGCCACTCTTTTCTATATATAGGAACATCTTCACATTGCTTTTTTCCATAATCCAATCTCGTAAGCAATCTATTATACTCTCGTTCCCTATCAGATTTCTAGCACTTTCTTTCATTTTCCTTGCTTGGTTTGCAAGAAATTGGTTTGAATGGCGAACGTGCAGATGGCTGAGGCAGAGACCTTCGCATTCCAAGCTGAGATCAACCAACTTCTGAGTTTGATCATCAACACCTTTTACAGCAATAAGGAGATTTTCCTTCGTGAACTTATCAGCAATTCCTCTGATGTAAGTCTCTGACTCTTTCCCCTCTCTGTTTGGGCTAGTTTGCGTCGTGAATCCAGTTATGTCTATATTATATTGGGAATTCTGAATCGGAGAGTTGTTTCCCGGTGTTTTGGTTTCAGGCTTTGGATAAGATCCGATTTGAGGGCCTTACAGACAAGAGCAAGCTCGATGCTCAGCCAGAGCTCTTCATTAGGATTGTCCCCGACAAGGTTAACAAGACCCTTTCAATCATTGACAGCGGTATTGGGATGACCAAAGCAGGTGAATTCAACATACGATCTAGAAATTTTCCTTTTGGTGATAAGTATAAGCTTTCGACTGGCTTTTGCTTGATTCGGTATTCGTTGGTTGTTAGTTCGACTCTAATATACCACTCGGTTCCATGATAGATTTGGTGAACAACTTGGGGACAATTGCGAAGTCGGGTACGAAGGAATTCATGGAGGCACTGCAGGCCGGAGCGGATGTGAGCATGATTGGTCAATTCGGTGTGGGTTTCTACTCTGCTTACCTTGTTTCTGACAAGGTCATTGTGACCACAAAGCACAATGACGATGAGCAGTACATTTGGGAATCCCAAGCCGGTGGTTCATTCACCGTGACGAGGGATGTCAGTGGAGAGCAGCTTGGCAGGGGTACCAAGATTACCCTCTTCCTCAAGGAGGACCAGGTAAAGCATTTTCTTCAAATAGTACTACGTTTACGTCGTGTGAATGTGTAATTTGGAGTTCTTTTAGACATGTTGCTCATGCTGGTTTTGGATCCCGAGCAGTTGGAATACTTGGAAGAGAGGAGGATTAAGGACCTCGTGAAGAAGCATTCCGAGTTCATCAGCTACCCTATTTACCTCTGGACGGAGAAAACGACCGAGAAGGAGATCAGTGACGACGAAGATGATGAACCCAAGAAGGGAAAGGAAAAGGAAGGAGAGGTGGAGGATGTTGATGAGGAGAAGGAGACTGAGTCGAAGAAGAAGAAAATCAAGGAGGTTTCGCACGAGTGGCAGCTCATTAACAAGCAGAAACCCATCTGGCTCCGCAAGCCAGAGGAGATCAGCAAGGAGGAGTATGCTTCCTTCTACAAGAGCCTGACTAATGACTGGGAAGATCACCTAGCCGTCAAACACTTCTCTGTTGAGGGCCAGCTTGAGTTCAAGGCTATTCTGTTTGTCCCAAAGAGGGCTCCGTTTGATCTGTTCGACACTCGGAAGAAGATGAACAACATCAAACTGTATGTTAGGAGGGTGTTCATCATGGACAACTGCGAGGAGCTCATTCCGGAGTACCTTGAATTCGTTAAGGGTGTGGTGGATTCTGATGATTTGCCACTTAACATCTCGCGTGAGATGCTTCAACAGAACAAGATTTTGAAGGTGATCAGGAAGAACCTAGTGAAGAAGTGCATTGAGATGTTCAATGAGATCGCCGAGAACAAGGAGGATTACAACAAGTTCTATGAGGCTTTCTCGAAAAACTTGAAATTGGGTATACATGAGGACAGTCAGAACAGGGCCAAATTGGCTGATCTTCTCCGATACCACTCTACGAAGAGCGGTGACGAGCTGACCAGTTTGAAGGACTATGTAACAAGGATGAAGGAGGGCCAAAAGGAGATTTACTACATTACAGGTGAGAGCAAGAAGGCTGTGGAGAACTCTCCATTCTTGGAGAGGCTTAAGAAGAAGGGCTACGAGGTGCTCTTTATGGTTGATGCTATTGATGAGTACGCTGTTGGACAATTGAAAGAGTACGATGGCAAGAAGCTGGTTTCTGCTACAAAAGAAGGTTTGAAGCTTGAGGATGAGAGCGAGGAAGAGAAACAGAAAAGGGAGGAGAAGAAGAAGTCGTTCGAGAACCTCTGCAAGACGATGAAGGATATCTTGGGAGACAGGGTTGAGAAAGTGGTTGTGTCCGACAGAATTGTGGACTCTCCTTGCTGCTTGGTTACCGGGGAGTATGGTTGGTCTGCGAACATGGAGAGGATCATGAAGGCTCAGGCACTGAGAGACAGCAGCATGAGCTCCTACATGTCAAGCAAGAAGACCATGGAGATTAATCCTGAAAATGGCATTATGGAGGAGCTGAGGAAGAGAGCCGAGGCTGATAAAAACGACAAATCAGTTAAGGATCTGGTATTGCTGCTCTTTGAGACAGCCCTCTTGACTTCTGGTTTTAGTCTTGACGATCCCAACACCTTTGGTTCGAGAATTCACAGGATGTTGAAACTTGGTCTCAGTATCGATGAGGAAGAGACTGGTGGTGAGGATGCCGACATGCCGGCTTTAGAGGATGAAGCGGCGGAGGAGAGCAAGATGGAGGAAGTGGACTAAGGTCTTCTGTTATTTTTTTTTCTAAGTACTAAGGTCTTCTGTTAGAACTTGTTGAATTCTGTATTATGGTCTGTGTTGGTAGAAGCGTGCCTGTTCAAAGGGAGGTTTTTTGTTGTTGGTCTGTTCAAAAGTTGAATGCTTATTGCGTGGGCTTTCTATATGCTTTTTCTTTCGAATTCCCCATCTTGTACCTACCCATTGCGTTGTTCACAACTTCCATTCCTCCATCTTCATGACTTCCCTACGGAGATTTTCTTTAGCCTCCTGAAATACATTCGGATTAGCATCATGTCCAATTATAAAAGTGCAAATTTGCAAATTCAGACGTTTATAGGAAAATGCTGAAACGATGAAAGGTTGCCAGGTAATTTTCCCCTACAGGGATTATAGAGCCTGTGGTCTATGGCATATTGCGTGAGCAGTAGGGGAAAAGGAAGGCAGCCCGTGAGTCACAGCTCGCCGCAAGCAACGATAGAAAGAATATGGCCTGCATGGCCAATTTGAGACTAATAAGGCAGGTTGTGGACTCTTGCGCGCTTCTGCTAAAAGAAAAAAAAAAGTGAAAAATAAAGAGTAAAATTTAAAGCATTTTCAGGCAGACCAGTCAAGAGTCGTCGGACCCATGAAAAAAGTTCCGCGTCTTCTTTGTTCTGGAAACACGTCTTCCTATTCCTTCTTTTCTCGAATCTCCGTTAACGGAGGAAATAGAAGCTAGAGAAGGAATGCAAAATGCAAAAGGGTGTAGACAGCAAAAAGTAAATTGTCTGTCAAGGATGAGATAAAGAATTCATATTTTTTAATTGTCAAATAGCTTACATCAAGCAACCATAAAAAGAAATGATTCTTTCCTGGACGGACATCAGGAAACAGGGTTTTGAGGCGGAGAGTCATGTTGACGAGATGACGGATATTCTTCAAAAAATCTAACACTCCTAGTTCTTTCTTTTTTTCTCCCTCCAGCCCGCTGTCAAAATCCATGGCTAAGCGCATATGCTATTTCTCATTTCCAAAAACCCAACGAGGGCATAAAAAGTTCTTCACAATGAACCAGATAATATAAAACTACAAACAGAATACTAATGGAATTCAACAATTAGTCTGCATCCTTTTTAATTCTAAATTCCGAAGCTACTCAAAAGAAGCATATAACTTCAAGCAAAACTTCAACTAGGGGGAGCTGCACCATAGCCTCCACCACCACGGCCAAAACCAGGCCTTGCACCCGGAGCCTGCGGTATCAAAAGAGCAAAATAAAATAACATACAAAAAGGACTAATCAATATAGCTGCATTCTGAAACTACACATTCGGTAGGAAAACTACAAAGGCTAAGGATGCCAATCAGATATGAAGGTAGGAACAACGATGCTGAAAAGACAACAAACCCATACAACGGTTTTTCACTTTTAATCAGCAAAGCTCAAATGTGTGGCCCTTGACCAGGGTTTTCAAAAGGGCAGACATCTAAATCAGTATTACAACAGGAAATTGAGGCCTCTAATAGAATATCTAGACTGGCTAATGCAAATTGCAAGATGCCTTCTGCTCGAGATTGCATAAAGTTTACCAAAGAACTTCGGTTTCAATACTTTACAAGTGAAGGAGTCAAATAAGCAAATACGATTCAGTTTCAGGTGAATAGAAATCTGCGACTGTGAACAAATAAAGAAAGAAAAAGTATGAGATGCTTGTGCTCCTAATACTTGACCTGCACTTTCCTTAATAGGTGCTAAACAACCGAGGCGGAATGAGTCAACAAGGGCAAATTGAGGGTATGTATCTATATGAACATCCTAGGCTTTACATGGTGATTTTGAAAAAATATCCAACTTGGCCCAAAACTGTACAAGGATAAGCTACCATCAATAAGCAACTAGTTAACAATGTCGACAATCTATAGAGGTGGTATTTGCAATGGAAACCACTTGAGTGAAACCAAAATCTTCTCTAAATAAAATAGTTTAACAGATCCCAACTGAAAATTTGGTAACTGAATTGAAAATCAACGTACATACAACTTTCACTTCAATCAAGAACATATGCAGACAGATTAGATGCTATTTTACACAAGAATGTGAAAACTGCCAACTCATTTGAGCATTTCCACCTTGAAATTACGAGAGCCACTATCTGATTATGTGATGCAATAGAAGTATAACCTCAGTAACAACTAAACCAACAGCAGCATAAACAACCAAAGTCCAGTCAACACATCCTATAAAAGTGAAATTACCCTATAAGAAGGCTGGAAGTCAGGAGGAGCTCCTCCTTTGTCACCACCATATTCACCCGAAGGCCCACGTGGACCTCCACGGTACCCATCACGATCACCAAACCTTGAACCTCCCTCAAAGCGAGGTGGACCACTATATACATAAAACAATCATAAAAAATTCAAATCAAAATGCAGCATATAAGCACATACAAAGAAATCATTAAACTAAAAAATCCAAAAACCAAATATATAGGAGATCTTTTAATACCGTGGACGATCACCGGGTGGGCCCCCAAAGGACCTGCTAGGAGCCTTTGTGGATTTCTTCAAGGTGGCAGGCACAATTTCAGATGGAAGATTGAGGTAAGTCCTCAGAAACTCAATTCCATCATTTGTTAGGTACCAGTAATAGTGCATCCAGGCAAAGGTCTCGCGCACATACTCCTTGGATTTAAAGCTTTGCATGAGCTTAATTACCTGCAGGTTCGGAACATCGATGTCCGGGTGTTTTGCGAGATTGAAATCTTTTTTTGCATAGCATACCCCCTCTGTTGGGAAAAAAATGGATCAACAAATGCAAAATGAGATGACTACTTTATATATGGAAAAAGCAGCAAAACCAATGAAGCAGTATCTACACTGGCAACATAAAATTGAACGAAATTGGATACCAATAAAGCAAGAGCTTAAGATAAACCCCTGAAATAAAAAAACAAATTCCAACTACCTTAAGTTTCATCCTACACGTTGTTTCCTTGGAAAATTGGGACTCACCTCTGAACTTTAAGCAGTTCTTAGTCTATGCGGTTACTGTTGCTTTTATTGATTTTAAACTTAGGACACGTTCGGTTACAAAAAATCCTCAATACAAAAAATTCTACAACCAAACATCATTTTTAACACCACATAAAAATAACTACAACACGCATACTAATAAAGTTAACATCACTCAAAAATTCTCAAAACACAAAAAATCCTCACAAAACTCCTTAAGCGAACATCCCCTAGAACTGCTTAAAGTTCAGAGGTGAGTCCCAATTTGGATAAAACAGCTCCTCTGTTAATTGCTGAGTGCAGTTTTTCTTTTTGTTCTGGATGAGTATTAGCGTGCGGCAGGTCCTTCGGACATTTACGGGTTTTAGTAAACAACAAAAGCTTTGTGCATACGCACGCACAGAAGTAAAACAAGATTTTCTAATTTGATCTTCGATTCTTTCCTTCCCCTCGGACATTCTCAGTAACAAATTTCATATAAACCGAACAGTAAAAGAACAAGTTCATAAAATGTGAATAAAAAGAACATTAAAGCACATGCAAGGGGCAGAGATACCTTGAAAGAGGTACTTGGAGATCTCCCTGCGATTCTTCTCTGGAATAATCTGGAAATTGAAACGAAACAAAACAAAACGTTAATAAATGTTACACGCCTTGACACACGTACAGCCAGAGACAAGAGAGAGAGATACCATAATTGCGCAGCGAGGACAGAGCGAGCCCTTGATTCTTCTGCACTGAAGTCAGAAAGACGGAGAGGCAGATAAGCACTGAAACCCTAGTGTCATGCGAAAAAAGGCTAGTTAAATAGCACGGGTTGCAGTGGTCCGCAGTCATCTGGGTCCAACCCATCTACTCAGGCCGGTGAGTAGCCCATCCTTTTAATTCTTGGAGTGGACTTACGGTTTGGTTAGAGATCCTTTTATTTTCTATTTTTTCAAATATTAGAAACTCCAATTTTTTCACTGTCTACGGTTGTGTTTGTGTTGTAATATTTTTGGTATGGGAATATGTGTTGGTATTGAATTTAGTGAAAAGGTTAAGAGGTAATTTTTTATATTTTTTGTGGTAGAGAGAGCTTATATTGGAGTATTTTATTAGGAGAGAGATAAAATTTTGGAGAATATTATGAATGCAAACGCAGCCTATGTTGTCTTCAACATCGTATAGTCTCAATCATCAAAGAATTTTCCGATGAGGAATATTATTTTTTATATATAATTTTAGGTTATGTACATATTTGGTCTTGGATTTTGACTCATTTTAATAAATAGTCCTTGAGTTTTCTAATTGATCACTAAGGTCATTGAATTTTTGTAATTTTTATCAAACAAGTCATTTCATTAAATTTTTACTTATAAAATTAATTTTTTTTAAATAATAAATTATCATAAATGCATATGAACACAAACCCATAGCTAAAGATTGTGTAAAAAACTATTGGGTTGAGTATCCATTTTGTTCTTAAGTTTTGACCACTTTTAACAAATCGTATTTGGATTCTCAAATTTGAACTTATAATCGTAGGGCAGGCACAAATGCTGAACTAAAAACCATTCTATTTAGGGCAGGCATAAATATATCTCTGCATTGCACGGTAAAAAAGCAACACCTGAGTTTATTGTAGTTGTACAGAGCAAATCAAGCAACACTAGATCTCAGACAGGATTACAGGTTTTACACTGGCATCCCCTAAATGTTGTTGGCACCTTATCAATAAACCAACAAAGGCAAAACTTGATAATCAGAAGACCCAACACTATACAAGGATCAAACCTTAAGAAAACAACTTCAACAGACTATACATTCCCGCAATATATATTCCTTTTTGTTTTTCCTTTTCAGGATATATATATTTACATTACATCAAAATGGCAATGGCTCTTTTTTTTTTATATTAACCATAGGTATCTGGTGGCATCACTACATTAAAATACTAGTCACAAACAAGTGCAGCACGTTATAAATCACCATTAAAGACTTCAAGCTGCCCATTTGATTGCCCCCTTTTGAGTAAGCACAGTCAACAAGGTCAGACTAAACGCTCTCATGTCATTCCACCCAGACTAAGCAACATTCTTGGATTGCTCGATATACAAGGTTTTATCTGCATCGCCATAATTAGTTGTATCCTCTGTGTCAATCTCGTAGGATGACAGCAACCTTCTCTGCATCAAAGCAAAACATTATATCCACAAAGAGGCGATGAAATTTAATAGCTAGGATAAATAAACCAAGAAAGAAAGCAGCAGCAGCAGCACTGTAAATATCATTGTTTTTTGTGAGCCCAATAGTTATTAACAAGTGCGAATAAGGCGCACTACCTAACTCAGCTATCGTGTCAAGAAATTAAGGTTCTTCAGACACATGCCCATCTACACTTCCCAAAATACAGACTTGTATATAAGAATACAAAACAGAGCACATGAAGTTGCAGGGCCACGCAACTATCCCCAATGGGCTACAACAAAAGTTGTCTGGGCACAGTAATCGAGTGACTTTATACAGTTTATTAGGTCCAACTACCTCACTATAGTTTTGATTTGGCTTTGTCCAAGCTCATTCAGTAAAGAGTTATTGTGAAACATACACAATTGCCTGCCTTTATTCACAAGAGCCTAGTTGGGTTATTGGTCCTTCATCTGGTGCCTTTCATTTAATTATTAAAACTTCTGAAACAGTAGATCCTTCAAATATCTTCTTGGATTTAGATTACTGAATTTTGAACATCTTGATCAACTTTAAAACATGACTGTGTACTTTTGTTTATCTTATTTATAGTGCGAGGATAGTTTGGAGTTGATTGCTAAAGATTAGGAAAACCTTATTGTGTATTAAATAGACGGATATTGTGCTGTAATCTTTCATTTCTGATTTTTATTTTCTTCTATTGAGCTTACAAGACTGAGATGTACTTAGTCACAGGAGACTCGGAAATTCCTGCTCAGAAATGTAAGTCATATACTCGACCATATAGCATCATGAACGCAACATAAACCATGGACGAATGTCTAAAATGACATAGAAAGGTTCACTTTAGCTACTGGTCATAAGACTCCTTTCACACCATAGTTCGCTAGTGTTTAATCCATAATAAAGAACCCCTCCCCCCCCCCCCCACCCCGCCAGAACAGTAAGCAGCACGAGCCTAAAGCCATAACATTTTCATCCCAGTCAAGATCAACAAAAGAACACAGCTACAAGTATAACTTTTTGGCTGCTAAAGGATTAGCCAAGGTGAACTACTAAGATTCTTGATCAAGTTGCATCAGCATGGGTATCAAATCAGAGTTGATGCATCATAAATATTTCCAATTATAATCTAAGAGCTGAATTAACGGAGCCTTACATGATCCTCAAAATCAGGGCTGGTCAGATTGATGGACAGATGTCTCATTAACAGTAGCACCTGGAGAAAAGCCAAAGATACGAATAAATAGCTATCTGCATCATCTTCAAAGCATCTAGACAATAGTTCCATTAAGAAGTTGTGATAACATATCCAGGCAGGATTAAATCGAAAAGTGCAAAGAATCAAGTGAATTGAAACTCTAGATTATGAAAAGTAAAGCACATTCAGCATGGTTAAAGTGCAACCAGCATACACTTTTTGAGCAAACACCAGGCTATTTTTTTAAAATGTATGTAATTTAATCAATAAGTCTTGATCAGAAACCAAATAAAAAACTTACCCTTGAATAATATGACTCAATTCTTACACACACTTTTTGGAAAACGTTGTAAAACCATGCCTGAATTTGATAGTCTACCTTGGTAAATTTCAACTTGGATTGCATGGCAGAACACATTTTACGAAATGTAAGACAATAGGCTCCACTATTGTGTTCAAGCTCATTCAGTTTGATCACTATTTTCTGCCATTGATAACTTCATTCACATTTACAAGTAGGGATCTCAATATAGATTCAAATTTTTGGACCTATAAGGGTCACACAATTCAGAGATGCTTTTGCTATTGGGAATTATGATATATAAAGTTTTTTCGTTTATCTAATGGGAATTATTCTTTACAAATACTTAGGCCTCTAATTTGAGAAATATGAGCTTTATTTCAGTCAAGAGCACAACTTGCACTAGGGGCCTAGGCTCCAATCAGACCTTTGCACTAAATGTGTCCTAGGCTTTTGACAATTGTGGCTGGCTGCTAGTCAACATCATAGATTTTAATTCTATACTGAGGAAGTTGTCCGCAGAGCTGACTTATCAAGCTAAAAGTTCTAATGCTTGCTAAAGATTAAGCAGCATCTTTGCTTCCAAACAGCATCAGTCATACAAAGAGGCAATATACGACCTTATACATAAAGAATTTCATCAACATGATATGGGTTAACATACCGTTTCAACATCAATAGGGTCCATCTTTTTTAGCTTTTGCAGATGACCAGTAGCATTTGGATCAAAGACACTGCCAATAAAGTTGTATACTTGAGCAAAGTCAGGAAGAACTGCAACAAACATAAGGGCTTTTGAGTATGTACACATAGTGAATCAACTGTAGTCTGTACTAAACATCATTGTTTTAATAAATACCATCCTAATTTAATCGCACAGACACATATGTTTTTTTTATGAATAAGCACAGACGCATATCTAGAGCAATCCCTTAGTTATACATATGAAGAGAATGTAACCAGTGTTCAACTAGAGAAAACAAGTAAAAGTTCCATAGTTGGACACAAAAATTTCTGTACTGTCTCTCCAATAACCTGAATCCAGCACGACGACTGCCGTTTCTTTAACTTGAAATCAAATAAAAGGAGTGAAGTGCCACAAGCTAGATTTGATTACTTAAGTTTAACCAATTGATCATACTGTTACAGACGTAGACCAAGCATAAAGCTCACATTCTAATATTTAGGATATAGGCACATAGCCTACCAGTGGTTGATGCCCCTAGTAGATTGATGCGTTGGCAAACACAGAGATCAAAATGTTCATCTTATGTGTCCAGAAAAATAGCGGTGTTCACATCTTCAAAATTTAGAACATCCAGCATTCATAAACATGTATATTTCCTTTTTAAGTGTTAGACAGCACAGATTGGTCTTGAACCAATCACAATATTCTCCACACAGCTTTCATGGGGAAAGGAAGTACCATTAGAGCTAGAGCTATTGGCTCATAAACAAGATAGAACACAAATTGGAACTCGCACCAGCATATAGTAAGTATAACTACGCTTCCATAAATCTGCCATGTTGATTTATTCCCCGTCAAATATAAGATAAGTAAAACCACAGTAACCACTATTGAATGATTAAAACCTCACAGCTATGAATGAATAAAAGTGCTGACCTCTCAAAGGATGTCCATGATTTCGTTTATCAGTTGTTTCAGCAATGGGTCGTGCTCTTGGAGCGCTTTCAGTGCTACTGCAACAATTATTTGCCGCTGTTGGCATTGGCAAAACAAACATCATTAGGAAAACACTTGCGAAAGACTTCATACTAACAGTACACATGCATATGCTAGAGAACAGGTCGATGACAAGAACCAAACCTTTTGTCTCATGCGATAAATTGTTTGTCCAGGAAGACACAGCAGCACTAGTAATAGGACTTCTAAGCATTGAAGAGGAATCAGGCCTAACGGCATATCCAGGTTCATGCAAAGAAGATGAGGTTTGAAAAGAACCGGACACTTGTAAGAGAACAGGAGCTGCCAAATATGCATTCAATGAGCCTGGGGGTTGCACTATAGTCTATGTTGGTGTTAAAACTAATCAAACAAACTATGCTGACCATTTTTGGAAGCCTTCTGTGGATATGGATGAGCAGCTTTCCTTTTTGGCCGGGGTGGAGGTAAATGTTCAGATGTCCCGCTCTTCTGAACCTTCATAAAGTACTTCTGTGAGTGGCTCCGTATCTACAAAATATGTCCATTGGATGTTAGTACTCATTAGTAAATAAATATTTTTTTATAAGCATTAGTAAATAAATATAAATACATGAAATTACAAGTGCATTGGTTAAGAGACAAATGACATTTGTTGTCTTGAATGCATTTGACAATGTAAAGTGAACCTCAGACAATATCTTGGGCAACAAAATTTAAAAGCTAGACATCAGATGAGTATTCCAAAAGTGCAGTCGCATTTCTTTTCCAGCATGTTATCCCATACATGAATATTCCAACAAATATGTAACCTTTAAACCCTAATTTCGCCTTCGAAAAAAGAAAAGGAATTCATAGAGATTTAACATACAGCTGGAGAGCCTCGAGGAACTTGTCGTGCTCGGGCTCGGTCCAGCTCTCTCTGGACTTGGTTATGGTATAGGGTTTCCGGATCTTCTTAGACAGATCCTCCGACGAAGCGGTGGTCGACGACGTTGTCGTCGTAGTAGTAGCAGTAGTGGAAGTGGTGGTCGCGAAGGGCCCGAGTCCGGGTAGCGCCATTCCGGTCGGTTCAAGGAAGAAGCCCTCGGCCGGGTTCGGATTTTTGGATACCATAAGTTGGGGTTTTGGGATCGTAAGAAATTCTTGCTTGAAAAAAAAAAAAAACGGAGGCTGTAGAGGATTTATAATTTTATATTGATGGGTTAGTATCGACTAGTTCCGCTCTTTGGCAAGTAGGGTCGGGTGCCCTACTCAATCAAACACGTGTTTAGGAGTCTAGAGTGATGTTCGTTTTGAGAAAAAATGTAGGATTTTAGAGAAGTTGTGAATTTTTATGTTGAATAGTGTTTTATTGGTGTTTGTGTAAAGTGGAGAGAGAAATGATTTGATGTAATTGTTTAATAAAAAATATTGGAGTTATGTGAAAAAATATAGAGAGAAAATTTACGTTGAATAAAAAATTAAAAAGTTGTTGGAGATTGTGTAAAATGTATTGATTTTTCTGTTTGAATTCTGAATATGTTCGGTGGTAGAATTGTGAATATACTTAGAATCTTGAAAAAATGGTGAAAACGAACATACCCTAGGACTGCAGTTGAGTTATGACTATTGGATGAACTTCAAAGATCGTTATTTCTTTCACAACGTCCCTTTTTTATTTTTAAATCGGTTTTCCAATTTTCGATGTACACATTTATTTTTATACCAAAATAATACGAGACTTCAAGATTACTCATAGAGATAAATACATATTTCACCCATCAACTATCAGGTCTATGATATATTGCATCATAAACTACCAATTTTAATACATTATAATTTTCAACTACCAATGTTAGACATATTACATCATCGACTACTAATGTTAAATACTTTGCATCTTCCATTTGACAATAATACCCTCGATAAATTAATGAATTGACAACAATATCTTAAATATATGCAAAGTGGGTCAAGGGCATTATTGTCATTTTAGCCTAAAAATTTGACAAATTGTGCAAAGTGTCTAAAATTGTTAGTAAGAGGGTGCAATGTGTTAAAACTAGTAATTTAGGGTGCAAAGTGTAAAGCATATGGTAGTTCATGGGTAAAAAATGTATTTTTTTCTTTACTCAATTTAAACGCGACACCACACGAATTAAAAGAAACTAATCAGAAAGTTAATCTAATCGTAAAGAATAAGGTTCGATATTTACATTTAAATTCATTACATGATGTATTTTGAAGATAAATAAATACAAAAAGCACGCTCCATTATAGAAAGCTTTGTTGTTAGTGGCGGACACAGGGGCCGTCCGCCACCCATTGCTCAGCCCAAAACAAATTTTTACATGTGTTTTTTTCATAAGTTGACATGGGCCCAACACCCATTAGGCCCAAGCTATATGAGGAACAAAGCTATTGGGCGGGTGGAAAAATACACAGAAAAAACAGAAAATAATGAGGAACAAAATTACTTTTACCTTCTATATATAATCTATTAATATTGGATCTCCAAGCAAAATGCACTATTGATTATTTGATCAGCAATCATAATCTTGCATTCATATCAGTATGATACTAATTAATGCGATCATATAATAAGATTTTAGTCGACATCCATTAACGATCAGGCTGAAGGTCTTGTTTTTACTTTTTTGTTTCAATTTACTAAGTATCTTGTTGGCTTTTGTGCACAATCGAGATTTTGATGATTTCAATAAATGGATGAGTTTACAAAATGAACATCTTCAAAGACAAAGACAACTTGACGAAAAGAGTCAAACCTTGAAGAAAAATGAACAAGAAGATGCAATGAGCTTACAGTGAAGATTCAAGACCTTAGGGTATAATCCTTGTAACTTTTTATTTCACATTTGACAGGATTTGAATCACGCACTTGCATATCTTTCAAAACATGCATAAACCGTTTTAAGCTTTGTTTGAAAGATTAAAATGTTTTTATAGGTTTCAAAACATCACAATCAAACCTCTAAACCTTCATATACTTATGGGAAGTATGTCTTCAAAATTGAGCGTTTAAAATGGTCAAAAACCTTGTTTTTAAAAGAACCGGATCATGCTTAAGTTGAGGAGGTCGACCGGCTGTTCAAGCGGTCGACCGGTACTTCGACCGCCTCATGTAGCGGTCGACCGGTTGCCTTTATAAAAGAGTCGTTGAGCTTCTGACAATATGACCGTTGGAGTAACGGTAACTTGAAGCGGTCGACCGGTTCATGTAGCGGTCGACCGACTCGTTTTAGCAAAAACTCTCAACGGCTATAAACGGCTAGTTTTCATATGTGGCCTATAAATACACCTTCATTTCGTCTAAAATGAATACCCAACGACCACATATCATTTCTACTACTTGAGAACTATTCTAAACATTTTCTATTCTATATTTCTCATAGCATTCACACAAAACACACTTTCATATCCTTGTCTTTGTGTGAATCAAGAGAGTTTTTGGTCTTCCATCTACCTATCCAATAGAGGTGTGTCCTTTAGTGAGGTTGTTCACTAAAGAAGAAGCTTAGAGAGGGTATATCTCAAGCTTGGTTAGGTTGTGAGTGGTGAGCCCGAAAAACCACTTGAAAGAGTTTGAGTGTTGATCCCGGGAAAGCACCCGGAAGCTAGTGTGTAAAAGCTATTGGAAGATAGTGAAAAACCTCAAGGCTCGGTGAAGGAGCTTGAGGGGTGGATGTAGGCAGGTTTGCCGAACCACCTAAAAAATCACGTGTTTGCTTTCTCTATCTCTACTCTTTACATTTAGCACTTACATACTTGTTATATCATTATACTTGTGCTAAATTAATATTTACTTTGCAAACACGGTTTTTGGGGGTTAATATCGAAAAGTTTAGAAAATCAATTAACCCTTCTCTTAAGTTGCCTTAATACTGTAAGCTTGGACTCACTTATCTTTTTGGGCACACCCATGCTTTTTAGTAAGGAATTCAAGATTAGAAGGAAATGTTGAATCAAAGTTAGATGAGAAAATGTTAATTAATCAATATTAATTGTGGGCTAAATTGTGCGTGGGTGTGAATTTTACCTTAAAATTCCAATTTTAGCTGCATAAACAATATGTCCAAAAATTCAAGTTTGCATATTTTTCAGCTTGAAGCCAAAACTTCTATGCACTTCATTGATATACATTACAACAACATGACCTTAATCACTTATACATACATATATATATATATATATATATATGGTGTGTGAAATGCTCAAAATCGACTTGGGCTGTATTTGCATTGTAAAATTTTACCCTTTCTAAAATTTTAATACAATATAATCTCTCCTCCCACATCAAATCATTATTTTTCACTACAAAAAATATAAAAAATTATCTCTCTCTTCACTTTTTCATTAAACCCAATACCTAAAGTTTTGATCGTATGTCTCTATCAAGACGATATGCATCAAGTGTCTCAGTAAGCTCTCTAAATACTTCATTAAAAATAGAATATGCATTGCAAATATTAAAACATCATTGCCAACTGATTGATTGTCTTCACATTTGTTTGTCACATCTCAGTCGCAGTACATAGTACGGATACATGTATTCTAATATTTTTAATCCTTAATTTTTGAAATTGTAACTTTAAGACAATTTTTTGCATTATGAAATATTTTTTTTGTCATTTCGCCTTTAAAGTTCGTCATTTTTAGATTTTAATCCTGTTTTGCCACTACTTGTTGTCTATGGAATTTAGCACACAAATAATTACACATGTTTGCAAATTTTAAAGCCTATTTTGTAACAAACATGTTTAAAGTTTTTAGCAATAATGAAAATAGACTTGGTAATTAAAAAAAAAAAGTGACTACCGTGATCCATAAACTATCAGATATTCAGATCCTCTCCAATCGAGTCATTTAAAGTTTAAACAGAGTTAGAGGCGGTTATTATATGGAGTTGTAGAAAGAGTGGATACGTGGCGGACGCAGGCGGATTGGGAATGAAATCCGTGGTTCGATGCTTTCTAAGGTACTCGGTGGCCAAAGAATAGGCCACTTTTGTGTTTCAGCACACACATCAAGAGGGAAGATATTTAGGGTGGGACCCACCATAACGTGCCAGATATTCCTTTTTGCACCGAAAGAGCAAAATATCTCACGTTATTTTCCAGCTCGGATCAATCTTTTTTTTTTAGCCTTTTATATCCATTATGGAAAATATGGAGAGAAAGATGTGAAATATGAAATTAGTTATTAGTATAATTAAGAGAGGCCATAAGTATAGAATGGGGTGGCGGGTGGCCTATTAATCGAGCATGGCCATAGAAGGACTGGAAATTCTAAAGTAGGAAATGTACATATGGCATTTCACCAAATTCCCTTTTGTGTATTTTTTTTGTAATAAAAGATCTTATCATGTAGCTAAGAGAATTCATTCTATGTTTTATTTTTAAGAAAATACATTTTTCGTCATCAGCTATTGTGGTTTTGACACTTTACCTACCATACTATCAATTTCATTATATTTCGTCTCTTTAACTGCTAATCGTTTATATTTATCATCCCAACTGTAAATTTGGATGAAATTTGTTATTTTTGTTCAGTTGAATGACGATTTTACCCTTATACAAAATACAATTAGAAAAAAATTACGAGAATAAAATAGTCATTTTACTAAATAAAAATAGTGCAAAGTATAAACGGTTGGTAGTTAAAGCACGAAATATAAATAAATTAATAGACTGAATGCAAAATGTCAAAACTCAATCGTCGAGGGATACAAATTGTATTTAACTCTTTTTTTTTCTTTAAGAAGAAAACCTAACTCATTCATTTCACCAAAACTTTTTGAACCCATTATTAGCACAACATCCTTTCATTTTCATCTTGAACCTGTTAGTAAATACTAAATAGCAATGCAGTTTTTAGGCATAGAAACGTACTCCAAATGGTGCCAAAATGCCCACTGGCCACTGGAAAGCCGAAGGGCCTTGAAACGCTATTTCAAACATGACCCCAAATGGTGCGAGATTGCCCTGAGAGAGCCCAAAAGACAAAAAGCTTAATTGCAAGAATGACACGAGTCTGTCTAACCAAAGGCCCCCATCCTATTTTTAATGGCTTTATATATGTGGATTGGATTAAACTTCTTTTGGACCCGGCTTCTATTGGCATTCCCATTGAATATCAATTGAATTTTACTCGTTTTGGGGTTATCCTTATGGACTCTTTTTGGTTTACTCGGAATCAAATCCTTCATGGTAAAGTTACACTGGATGTTCTCCGCCTATTGGCTGCTGTTCGGAGGTTATATCAGGAGCATCAGCGTGAGTGGGCCTCTTCTCCTCTCTCCTCAGCTCTCCGTTGGAGTCCTCCTGTTGGAGATACTTGGAAGATTAACTATGATGTGGCGGACTGGCGGTTCGTCCATCACTGTTGCTCATAATGTAGCCCATTGGGCAGCTCAGGAGATGGTGATTGGCAATGTTCCTACCTCCTGTATCCCTGTACTGTGTCTTACGAGTGACAATCCATGGTTTCACCATGATTGTCCATTTATGAAGGAGGTTGTTTAGTAAAAAAAATATATATGCAGACTGTCACTTTGTCCACTTGCAGACCAAAAAGCCAATTCCTCCAATAAGTTGCAGCATTCGGGATCATGGCTCAGTGTAATTTTTGGGCGATTTCCCTCATGGGACTACTGAGGCTGCTCAAAAGTTAAAAAACATTCAGTAAAGCTTTTAAGGTTTGAAAGGTAAGAAAACGGAGGCTGCAGCTTAAGCAATATAGTCCAGAAAACCTAACGTATACCAGTGGCGGAACGAAGGGGTAGCGGTCCTGGGCGGCCGCTACCCCTCAAGCCATCAAAGGAGAAATTTTATATGTAAATATATATATATATTTTTTTTTAAAAATAAGAGCCGCTACCCCTCAAGCCAAAAAAAAGAAATCTCCAGTAAAACCCCAGAAACTGGTGCCACGTAAGGTTACGTAATCACTGTCTTCTGCTAAAGGTTACGTAACATTTCTACACGTGGCGAAGAGAAAACAGTTTCAGAAAGTCTTCGAAGGACTTAACCGTCAATTCACTGCTCTCTCTACAGACAGTTAAGCCTATTAAACTTGCCCAAAACTGGAAATACGAAAAAAGGAGATAAGGAATTTATAGAAGGGGGATTTTCGTATCTGCAGCGTGGACTTTTTGCTGAATTTCAGATCGGCAAAGCAAAGCAGAGCAAAAAACAACAAACGAAGCCATAACAGATGGGAAGAAACGGAGGAGACATACAACAGAGACAGGGAGAGAGAGTGACTGACTGAGTGTGTGTGAGAGATTTTTTACGTTTTCTTTGGCTGAAATCGATGGCTGAGTCATGAAGCCTCAACTTCACATGGTAAAAGAAATGCATGACAACTAATATCTTTTCTAGCACACAGATCACTCTGAACACTATTATAGTGGGCTAGAGGGTCAGATTGTGGATCATGATGCAGTATGATAGTTTACAACACTACAAAATATACCTTCTAATATTTGGAGCACCAAGAAATCTAGACAACAATCTATATTTTTAGAAGATGATAGAGATCTTTATACATTATTCCAGTATGTTGGTATGTTGTTGGTCCACCCAATAAGAAAAGGCAGGCTCATTGAGATAATTGGTACCGCTATGTTGGCTATGTGCTTAATTAGATAACCACAACTTAAACCTAGTTTTTGTACAGATCTTTATTGAGAATATCACTGAGAGACCATGAGAACAGCAAGTCTTTTAAGCTTTTGCCAGAAATTTCTTCCTTCTTGGCATAATATTGAAAAGGAGGGAGGGAACTTACCTCTGTTTTTTTCTTTCCCTGACTAAATTCTATGTTAAAGATCATCAAAAGCAGGCATAACTACAAACAAAGGTGTAAAGTGAGAAAAAGAGTTGCCGAGTAGGATGCAATTGTCACCTATGTACATGTATTGTAATATTTTTAATGCTTATAGTTCTTAATTTTTGATATTCCAATTGTAAGAAAAATTTTAACATTACAAAGGAAAAAAAATTCTTGTTATTTCACTTTTAAAATTCGACCCCCTTGAATTTTGGTCCTAGTTCTTCCACTGCGTACAACACGAATTGGTCCAAACAATTGCAACGCCCCATTGTATGCCAGATCCATCCTGACCAATCGCAGTTCAAGACAAGACTTTCAATAGCTTCTAGATGAAGGTTAATGAATGAGTCCATTGGGCTTTTCATTGGCAAAATATTCGTGATTGTGAGAGGCTTTTCATACTATCTTGAAAAGTCATCCCACGAGGGATTTTATATGGTTTTCTCTGCTAGCTCCTCGATGTATTGTTGTTTCTTGCTGCTGTTGGGGTTCATGCTGTTGGGTTCATGGTTTTGGTTATGGATACGTGGTTAGGGGGTGCGGGGTTTGGGTTTGTTGGGAAAAGCATCACGAAAATTCAAAGAAAGGAACACTAGATTTACGTGGTTCGGCCCCAATCCGGCCTACGTCCACCCTAGAGCAATTTTATTAAGAAAGCCTAAGAAAATTACTCTGCCCGCCCCAATACAATAGTCACACCACCCTCTTTCTCTTCCTCTCTCTCTGCCCAATGCACACGCTCTGACGTGCTCACGTGTCTCTTCTCCTATAACATAAGCCTCTTATTTATAGGGAAGAATACAAAGAGAAAACTCCTAGATAAACTAGAAGTAGGGAACAAGTAGACTTCCACAATAAGTCTACTTCTATTCTAAGTCTATCTCTTATGGGTGTGGACCCCAACAAATCTCCCCCTCCATAACCATAAGAGAAGAATTTGTTCCTGACATCTTTCGGTTGAGTGCTACCCGGGTTTTCAACAGTAGAAACTTCCTGCAACTTGGTGTCTGTTGCTCCCCTTGCTCACCACCCCTTGCAACCTTATTCTACTGGCACTCCAACCTCGTCCTTGTCACCAGACGACCACACTCTCATCCGAGTGTCCTGCACCCCCGCATAGGGTGCCCGCATCCCCTGCTTGTACAGCCGGACCCATGTAGAACAGTATCTCCCCCTGCTCTTGTATCTCCTCCGGCTGGTACCAAGCACCTTCGTGTGCTACACGAAGCCGGAATCATCAGTCACCACCGAGGCTTCTGATGAATTCTCTTTCTCTGCTTTGTACTTTGGACAGTTCCGCTTGATATGTCCCTCTTGGTCACAATAGAAGCAGATAATCTTGCGACCTCTTCCTCTGGATTTATCCTGGCCTCATGTATTCCAGCTGATGTTTCTTCTGCCTCTTTCTGTGATGAGAGCTTGTGATCCACTGTAGTCATAAGTCCCCATCTCCTTCCTTCGTGCCTCTTCACTGAATAGAGCGTCTTTGACCAACTCCATGGTCAATTTCCCATTCGGTGCTGAATTTCCAAGAGAAACAACAAGAGTCTCTCAACTATCCGGCAAGGAACTCAGAAGCAGTAAAGCTTGAACCTCATTTTTGAAAGTCATTTCGACACTGTTCAATTGATTTATCAAGTTTTGGAACTCACTGGTATGTTCCGCCACCGAATTCTCGCTTCGCAGCTTCATATTCACTAGCCTCCTCATTAGCAGCGCTTTATTCCGCGAAGTCTTTGACTGGTACATTGTCTCCAACTTCTCCCACAATTCAAAAGCGCTCGTTACTTTGGCTACGTGATGGAATACCTCTGGCCAAATCCGCTGTCGAATCAACCCCATAGTCTTCCGGTTGATCTTATTCCACTTTGCCTCGTCAATCCCCTTCGGTTTCTTTCCCTCGTTCTCCAATGGATCATACATATCCTTTGCATAAAGGATATCCTCCATCCGTGGCTTCCAGCTCATGTAGTTTGCAGCAGTCAACAT
This sequence comes from Myrica gale, assembly GCA_963930655.1. Lineage (NCBI taxonomy): Eukaryota > Viridiplantae > Streptophyta > Magnoliopsida > Fagales > Myricaceae > Myrica > Myrica gale. The sequence continues at coordinate 27,031,109 of OZ005606.1, read as the reverse complement.
CATCATACTGGTAATCATATTCTCCGCATCATTCACACTGATCGAGGCCGAATTTCACAATTCTGACTGCACCAATGGATCCGGGATGACCTAAAACCTTGGGGACCGGTCTGACCTGCTCGAAAACCGGCCTAAAAGCACCTGAACCGGCCAAAAAACACAATGAACAAATAAAAACCGGAATATTCCTCAGGAATATTCTCTGATGACGTGGCACGCCGACCCTGACGTGGCAATGCTGACGTGGCGCTACCGACTCAGATCTCCTGTGACCCACTGCTGACGTGGCGATGACGTGGATGCTGACGTCACAGGACACGTGGCAGGCTCTTGTCGCTGGCGCGTGTGGCGCGTGGAAAGAGTGAAGCCCACTCGCCCTGGCTCTGCTCGGCGCGTGTGACGCGTGGCGGCGCCTTTTCTTCTTCCTGCGGCGCGTGGAGGCGCGTCCCGGCGATTCTGACGACGCGGTTTCGACCAACGGCTTCGTATCGATCTCCTCTGTAGGCTGGTGCTCTCCAATCTCAGATCGGACCACTTTGAAAGTTTCGGACCTTTTCCGCTTCTCCCGAAAAACTACTCCGGCTCCTCGAACAAGGCTCCGATACCACTTGTTGGGAAAAGCGTCACGAAAATTCAAAGAAAGGAACACTAGATTTACGTGGTTCGGCCCCAATCCGGCCTACGTCCACCCCAGAGCAATTTTATTAAGAAAGCCTAAGAAAATTACTATGCCCGCCCCAATACAATAGTCACACCACCCTCTTTCTCTTCCTCTCTCTCTGCCCAATGCACACGCTCTGACGTGCTCACGTGTCTCTTCTCCTATAACATAAGCCTCTTATTTATAGGGAAGAATACAAAGAGAAAACCCTAAGAGAATCCTAGATAAACTAGAAGTAGGGAGCAAGTAGACTTCCACAATAAGTCTACTTGTATTCTAAGTCTATCTCTTATGGGTGTGGACCCCAACAGGGTTATGTTCGTTTTCTACATTTTTTCAGGATTCAAATACATTCACAAAACTACCCCCGAACATATTCAGAATTCAAACAAAAACATCAATACATTTTACACAATCTCCAACAATTTTTTACTTTTTTATTCAACATAAATTTTCTCTCTCTATACTTTTTCACATAACTCCAATACTTTTTTATTAAACAATTACATCAAATCATTTCTCTCTCCAATTTACACAAACACCATTCAACATAAATATTCACAACTTCTCTAAAATCTTACATTTTTACTCAAACCGAACATATCCTTGGGTGTCTGGTGATGAGGTAGTAATGGTGACGCAATTGTATATTTCTTGACCGTCATGACTGAAAGAAGCAAAAATAGACTAGCTGTAGAAATTTTTGTTTTGTCTTCCATTTTTCTTCCATGAAAACAAATTTACCTCTGCAACTTTATGTGCAGGACACAACAAAGTGTTCAAAGAATCTAAACCAGAAGATCTATTTTTAGTAAAAGTGGGATGAAAACAGAGTAATCTCAACCCACTTTGGCAGTCTTACTTGATGGATCGGCTCCTCAAATCTTGTAGGAAGTATCCACAGCTAAGACCTCTTCAACTTTCTTCAATAGATCTACGGTGGAAAACGAACTCCCTCCCAATTGAATTGATTATAGACTAACTTATAGTCTTAGAAAAACAGAGAAGTGGGATTAAAATAAGTTAGCACTAGTGCCACCTTCATCCCACGTTTAACAATCTAATTTAAACTCTACTATGCGGAAAGTACCTAGAGGGGGTGAATAGGATTTTAAAAAATTTCTACAACCCTCAAACAATGAACAACGAATTACAAAAACAATATTCAACCCTTTAATGAAATCTAAACTATATGGCAATGAATGAAGTCAATATCCAACGTAAACCAATATATTCAGGTGTTTTTCAGATGGACTCAAATGCTTTCAAATGACAAGAAAACAAGCTAAACAACATAACACAAGTTAAACAAATATGCTGTCAAAACTGTGAAAAATTCCAGTGAACTACTTTAAACTCCAGATGACGTAAAACTAGATTTGACAAATTATACAAACATATATTAGCAACATAATTTCTATCTAAAATCAACACAATGAGATGTTGATTACTCTTCTTACCCAGATCTACCTCTGCCTTGAATCTTATTGCAACAAGATTTACAATCCACCAATATTGAGAATCTTTAATCACTTAAACAATAACGATTAGCAAATAACAAGATAGATATAAGACGATAACAACATAAATTCAATCACGATTGACACAAGAAATTGTTGACGGAGAGAAACTTCCAACTAGAACATCTACAAGGAAGAAAAACTCTTTGGGACCTAGTCCAGCAAACGAATCACTAGAAACTCAATCTCGGTTACACGATGATCTATAAATTCAGCAACCCTTGCTAATCTAATATCAATAGTAACCTTACTCAAACGCTCAACGTCTGAATCTGAAACTTGCAGGGGAGATGAACTCCTATCCCGATCGATTTCTCGACACTTCACCACGGAGCAGCCTTCCAACTTGAACTCAAATGGCTGCACATTGAACAATGGTGGAACTCCAGCACCTTTCGAACTCCAGCAACTTCGAAGCTCTCTTGTTCAATATAGAGATTGAAATTTCGTGATCAAACTGAGAAGATGAACAAAGATCTGATCTCCACGTTCAGATTACCAATCACTCTCAATAACAACAAGAACAGAGGATACAAAATCTAGAAATTGGTTTCTTAGAGGCTTTCTTGAATGTCTGCGAAATCTTCGATTAAATATTCTGGGTTATTTGCAAAAGATTCAGAGATGCTTTTATATGGTCAATGAGGTATTTCGAAGTCAAAGGACGCTAGGAATATCAAATGAGTGCACTTTCATTTAAAACAGAAATTATGTTATTCCTTTGCGCAGTATACTAGTTCAAACTCTTTATCAAACTCTGCACAGCCTTCACAAAAGTCAATAATCATCCTAAATTTTTCACCACTTAAATATCAGGAACGTTACATATAAAATTGTCACAAACCATGCCAAAACCTAATGTATCTAAACACGCGTGAAACATGAAATTATTTTACATTCAGGCTCGAAGTGAGGAACGCGTAGTGCTGCAGTGTACCGAAATACCAAATTGAGAAATTATTTACGGTTCTTCCATTGACTGGACTTGCAGCTCACACGTGGTACAGTGGCAGAAACTAGAAAGAAGCCAAGCAGGGCACGGAAAAGAGAGATGGCCCAGGGGAAAAAGAAAGAGACCAGGGGTGGGGGAAGATAGAGGCATGCCCACTTGAGCAAATTACAAGACACGGTCCGACCACGGAACACTTCCTGGAAAGTGGAATCCAACTTTTGGTAGAAGGTTGTGAGAGAGTGCAAAAGTTTCAAACGGTGTCGTCAGTGGCGGAGTGAGGGGGCCTGGCCCCTGTTGGCTCAATGAAGAACCTTGATTTTTTTTTAATTAACTAATATATCTCCTGCAACCAGGCTGGCCCCTTAAAGCGCAGCTTAAAGTCCTTGATTGATTTGCAATCAAAGTGACTGGTTTCTTTGAAATAGAATCTCATTTTGATGTTAACTCTCTTTAATTTAAGTTTATACACACAATATATGAATACGTGCTGATTTTAGATTAATATGTGTTCTGAGATCTTGATGTTGCTTTTTGCTATGATATTATTTATAGATTGAAAAATATGTTTGAGGTAATTGAAATTTGTAAGAGGACATATTTAATCTTTTGATATTCTATTGGATCCGCCCTCTGTATTATCTTGGAGGTCGAATATTTAAACATGTCATCTTTTTTTATTCACTTGTTAAATGAAAAGTAAAGATAAGAGCTTATGTGCTCTACTTTCCAATAACAAGATAAATGACAAGTTGCATAGGCTAAGCAGCTCTGCTCTAAGATTTGTACATAATTAACATTAATAATACAAACTAATTGTTGCATCTTTTCAGATAACTTTGCCTACCAACATAAAACATCATTATTACCCCAAAACATATAGCGTCATAATCATTGTACCTTTACCACAATTCAATTGGGTTGGCAGACCAAATAAACTATTTGTCATGTGAGAAACTCACTTTCTGTCATGATGTATTTTCAGATTAGCTCCCTAATTATTTGTAATACAAAATAAATTTAATTTTAATCCTTAATTTTCAATATTTAAACTCTAAAACATTTTTTTAGTCTTGTATTTGTCAATTTTTTCTTAAGAGTTGGCCGGTTCATATTCATTCATGGCTCAGTGATCGGACGCTGTTCGCTTGTTAGAAAATAACAAAAGGGTTAAATGCATCTCATGCCCCTGTGGTATGCGTGAATTGCAAATATGTCCTTGAGGTAAACAAAGTCATTTTAATACCCTTGGGGTAAACTTCAAGGTCACAATATGTCCCTCCGTCGATGTACCATTTGAAAGACTAACGGAATAAAATGCGGTCGACCTCTAAATTAAGCGGTCGTCCGCTACATGTAGCGGTTATTTTAGCGATCGACCGCTACTTTTGACTACTTGACATCATTTGATTGGTGCTGACGTGTCTATTTTTGCCACATCAGCATTTACCGTTAGTCTTTCAAACGGCGCATCGACGGAGGGGCATTGTGACTTTGAAGTTTACCTCATGGGTATTAAAATAACTTTATTTATCTCAGGGACATATTTACAATTCATGCATACCACGTGGGCATGAGATGCATTTAACCCAATAACAAAAGCTGTATCCACGAAAGTGTTGGCCCTTTGGACTTCCCCAGTCCCCACTCCCCAGATCAATTTATTGACCGTAGACCATCAGCTGCCTTGACTTTTTTGACTGGGCACTCCTTCTAGTTTCCTCCGCTTAATGTATATATATGCGTCTACGTCCTTCAGATCCCAAGTCATCAAGCTTCTCTCTGAAATTCTGTAATATTCTTTTGCGGGCTTTGATCATCTTCTTTAGCTGATTAGTTCTTACATCCCTCAAACTTTTCAGCAATGAAGGTCAGGCTCTACTTCCCCTCAAGCTTATCTCTCTTTCCCTCTCCTTGTTTCCGTTACTGTAGGCCAGTTTTGGCTGTCATTCTCTCAAGTAGAATATGCATGGATGACTGATGAGCTTTGATGTGTGTGGCTTGTTCTTTTGATTAATTATGTGATACGTACAACATCTTACTAGATATGTATCGTGTTTTGTGACAGAGAGTGGTTTTGAAAGTGGAACTGTACGATGAAAAAATAAAGAAGAAGGCCATGAGGACAGTCTCTGGTCTTTCAGGTATACCCCTTTTAACTTATAGTAATTCTATTCAAACTCCTTTGTTTAGCAGTTTGTGGATTGGGAATCGGGTAATCATGTTCTTTGGGGTTCAAAAACTGAAAGAAAATCTGTCTCACATCAGCCAAGCTGATCATGAGAATCAATTTATTTCTTTTCTCAAATTTTCCTTGGTTCAAAGAAAGAGCACCCCAGAACTTGGAAGCATGAAAAACTTACAATTTCGGCTGGATTTCTGTTTTGTGATTCTGTAGGTGTTGATTCAATCTCCATGGACATGAAGGACAGGAAATTGACCGTCACCGGGGACATCGATCCGGTCGATATAGTGAGCAAGTTGAGGAAGTTCTGCTGCACAGATATCCTCTCTGTTGGACCAGCAAAAGAGCCTGAGAAGAAGAAGGATGAGCCAAAGAAGACAGATGATAAAAAGAAGGAAGAGTTGGCTGAGCTTTGGAAGGCCTACCATAACCAAGCCTATAATCCTTACTTGCAGACCCCGCATTATTTTGTCAGAAGCGCAGAGGAGGATCCTAATGGTTGTGTAATTTGCTAATTCATGATCTTGGAAGAATTAGCTAAAGACATAAATGAAAAAAGAAGAAGAGAAAATAATAGTTGGTATGATGAATTTAAATCTTTATTTTTTCTGCTTTTTTATTTTGAACTTGGTGAAAGGATGATGTTCAAGCAGATATCAAGAAGAGAGGTCGTATGTACAGTAGGGGATGACTCTGTTTCCCTGTTGTTGTTTGGAGTGTTGCATATATATCTATTGATTTAGCGGATTTTACATAAACGGAAGAGTTTTGAGTACTTATCAAGCTGTTGTATTTTTCTTCGAATCTCCTTCTTTCTGGGTGTTAAAAGCGTTGCCACAGTTCCTTTTAGGGGTTGCACACATTTTCCTGTTCAGTGATGATGGATTGACTGGTTCCCATCAAAGAAGAAGCGTTCTGAATTGAATTCAACGTAGTTGAACTACCACTCCCATCACAAAAGCCGCTCGTTGTGAATAATCTTCCATTAAAGTTTGTGCAAAAATGTTGAATGTCGTAATGCTTTGAGACTTACGGAGAGATTGGCCAGACATTACCCAAATCCCCTGCATCTCCTAGGAGCTGTATTGGATCTTCTCAGGTTTATGACTATTTTAATGGCCAGGATACTCCTGCGCTTCTGTTGAAAGTTCATCGGTAATGTATTTGTACAAAGCTCCAAAACAAAACTCTATTTTCATCACTTTCCTGTTTCCTTAGCTCTTTGCCCTTTTTTTTTATAGTAATTCTTAAATTGAAATGATTGATGAGGTAAGATGGAATGACGCTGTCTCTTTCAACCAATTGAAAACTCAAGACATTTGAAAGCGACTTCAGCCATACCATGCAATAAAATACTATAAACACTATTAATTAATGCAATTTTTATGACCTGTCCAGCGTGGATGGTAGTTGGTACTACCGCTTGATGAAAATTGATTTTTTTAAAAAAGACACGACAGGATGTCTCTATGTGCATATGAATTTTTAAAAAGAAAAATTTTGAGATATGTTTCTTTTTATATTTTTTTATTATTTTAAATATATTTATAAAATTATTATCGAACATATTCAGAATTCAAACACAAAAATCAATACATTTTACATAATTTTTTAATTTTTTATTCAACATAAATTTTCTCTCTCTATACTTTTTCACATAACTCTAATACTTTTTTATTAAACAATTACATCAAATCATTTATCTCTTCACTTTACACAAACACCAATAAAGTACTATTCAACATAAATATTCACAATTTCTTTAAAATCCTATATTTTTATTCAAAACGAACATAACCACGATGTTACACAAAATGTGTAATTGCTGCTTACTATTTGCCTTTCTCTACCAGAAAAGAAAGAGAGAGAAAAGATCAGATTCAGGAGGAGTAACAATGACTTCACCCATTTCTTTAGTTTATAGCAGTGCGTATCTTAGCTATCCTCCACGACTATTAGAAAGTGTCGAAGAAAACTTGAACTTGGTTTCTCTTTTTTGACGTCAGTAGATGGGTCAATTTGCGAAGCCTCGTCCTTGGCAAGTCTCTTAAGACTGTGGAGGCAATAGATGGGCATATAGCAAAAAAGGAGTCGGGACAACTGTGTTACGACAGCATCATGTCCAAACTAGGATTTCATCTTATCATCTGACATGCTCATGGCGTTCGTTTTAATCCATCTAACTTGATTAATGTCTTTGTGGATTTTCAAGAAGGACCAGGAGGAAAAGGCCAAATCAGGTTGGCAATCGAGAAACTCAAGCAAACGTCCTTAATCCAAAGGGATAAGAAGAATCCAAATCAGGGTCGATCTAGATAAGCTCAACGTGCAAAAATATCTACCCACATTGCAACAACTCCACATTTTTAACAACCCAAATAGACTCATAATTAGAACGTTCTAATACCGTATAACCCATAATCTGTTAGTCCATAACAAAGCATTTTCCTGGATTTTCGAATTATAATGGGAATTAATGATTAGAAATATTAATGCATTCACTCTTCTTTGATCCTCTTGCTACAAGAAAACAAAGCTTCAACCACATCAAAACGCATTATTCTGCTTCGTGTTAGTAAAGCACGAGCTTCGCCCACAACTCACTAGCTATCCATCTACCTTAAATTAAAAGAATTCATTCGCTTTTAAACGCCGGGTTTTGTGTGTTGCAACCTCTTTCGTATGCTCAAGTTTGTATGCTTAAGTTTAATGCAAGGATTATTCGCTTTCAATCTTGATAGTGATATATAATGCAAGGATTATTTGTACGCTTAAGTTTAAGGCAGGGTTTTTTTTTCTAAGCAAGTTTAAGGCAGGGTTAGATATGAGTTAGTAAGTTATTTTAATATAAAAAATAAAAATATGTGAAGAAAAAACAGTGAAGTTATTTTCAAGCAAGTCAATTTTGAAGAGATTGTGTGAGGTATAATATCGGAATATTCTAGCACAAAGGAGGGTGACCTTGGTGGAAGACAATGGCCCCTAGCGTGATGTGGAACCTCCCATGGTACCTATCATAATACAATATTACAAGGAGATATAATAATTATAAAGGAATTTTGATGGGTTATGTTTTACGAGCCGTATAATTTGGACCGTCCACTAACAATTTCCTCCTCAGCCAAAAGACGATAAAAAAAAATCTCTATCAGCGTAGTTATAGCCTTTTAATTAAAGGCTAGGAAAAATATGGCCCTTCTCAATTTGATTTGATGTATTAGTAATTAGTCATAGAGTCCATCGCCGCCCAATAAATTATTAGTACACTTTTGTCTCTCTTTGAGGTCGTCGGGTGCAGTCAATGACTCAATGGGGAACGGTGTGCACGCCGTCCTTTGTGAACTTGACGAATATTGGCGTGGGCCGTCCTTTGGAGAAACAAATATGACGTTGGCTGTCCTTTTCCATACGATATACTAGGGTTGCACAATTTCGGTGTCAAAATCGGTACCTACATTAGGTAGGCCGGTTTTGAAAAAATTGTCATCTATACCTACACCGTTAAGGGCAAAAACCAACCCTTAGCGGTGACTGTTTAGCGGTGGCGGTTTCTGGTTATCCTATATTAATATTGAGCCATTTTTTTAGCATTTTACGCACTTGACCCAATGTATTTTTTAAGGCGCTCGAGCGCGGGTCAAACGCTCGTCGAGCGCTTATGTTTCTGTCTGAAATTTGTACTGAGCGCTCGAGCGCTTGTTTAACGCTAGTCAAACGTGATGACTCTGTCTGAATTTTTTCAAAGGGTGTTCGAGCGCTTGTCAAACGCTGGTCAAACGTTATGACTCTATCTGAATTTTTGAACTAAAATGTAATTGAGTGATAGATTTTGCAAGCATGATATAAATTTAATAGTGATTTGTCAATTTTAGAAATTTAGACAATTTGTTAACATTTCATAAAACTCTTAAACTAATACATTGATTTAAAAATTTTTATGGTAGAATCTCGACCTCTTGACTTCTTATATTATGCGATGTACTTACCAAAGTTTGGCATTAAACTCTTTAATTATGATTATAATGCCTTCATATATACCCTTCTAAATACAATAAATTTGTAATTTTTTATACCAAAATTCTAAATAACTAGTTCATTCACCTAGCAAGCTTCTTGGTAACTTGAATGTAAGCATTTGATTAGACAAAACCAACAACAAATCTCAAATATTCAGGTGAAACTAAACTATTGAGTAAACCTTGTCATGCTTCTAGAATACTACGTCTTGAGGTGAAACTAAAGTTTAAACTATTGAGTAGAAACTAAACTAAAAAAGCTAAAAAAAAAAATCTCGGTTTAACCTACACCGAGAAATCCGGTGCCGAATAAACCGGGAACCGCCGATTTTTTAAAAAAACTAAATCTACACCGATACCGGTTAGACCAAAAATCAAAAACTCGATATCGATACCGATGCCCGTGCCCGTGCCACCGGAATTTTCCGGTGACATTGTGCAGTCCTATGATAGACACAGCATAGCATACATACCCGCCAAGACTAACATGAATTCCACCTTGACAGGCTTCTGGGTCCCCGAATACAGCCAAATGGTCAATGAGTAGGTAATTCATGTATATATCTGGTCGCAGTTGTCAGATAAAACCTGACTTATATATAATTATCCTTGAAAAAGAATGCCTACGATCAAGTCATTGACGAATGTTCTAGAATGGGTCCATTCCTTAATATCGTGCTTGAATTTTTTTTTTTTTTTTTTTCAAATAATATGAACAAACCCCCCAAGGGTTTGGTGTGGTAGTAAGGCTTCGGTTTGGGTTCTAACATGTCCCAAGTTCGAGCCCCAACACCTCCATTATCGCCCTTGACTTACCTGCTCCCTGGGTTGTGGGGTCGGTCCAGGGGGCCGGGGTTTGTACTTCAGGGTTGGGCCAAAAGAGTCTGGCTTTGGGGAATTTCCTCGTCATCAAAAAAAAATAATAATATGAACAAGTCCTACATTCGGTGAACCATAAAATTGCCCCTCTTGGAATAATCAAATCAAATCATTACATTAAGAATTTAAGAGTTTATTAACAATTAACCCAATCAAATTTACAAGTTCACGTTGGGACCTGTTTGTATCAAGGACATACGGCACATGATGAACCAATTGAAGGCCCACGCCAATGAGGTTTCCTTCGTCCATGGTGGATAGTTGGGCTGGGGACGTAAGCCAGTGCGTGGACACATAGGGTTCTCAGTTGCCCCTCATACATCCAATGTGTGGCTCAAGCCCACTCTTGGTAAATGATTTATCACGCCAATAATACACATTAACTAATTTTGAATAACTACTAATGATTAATTTTAGGATCCTAATTGTGAAAATTATAGCCAAACAAGAATTAACAAGGAAGAAGAAACAAAAAAGATCTCTTTAAGTGAAAACGAGAAGCTTGCAGCAAACTAAAAGAACTGCGGGAATGGGATCAAGTTATAATTGTTTGTCTAGAGACCAATCAAGGTTGGCAGAAAAAAGAAAATATACATCCCAATTGATAATGTCTTCTGAATAATTAAGCACATCATCGATACGTGGTTCCAAGGGGTTTGACAAGGTCTCTGGTCCTGATCAGGCGATCTCTAATCTTCCTCCCTCCACACTTGAACCCAATTCTTTTGAGCTTCTTCCAACCCAAGAACTGAACCTTTCCTCTCTGGATCCCAACTTGTAGAAATTGCCCCATAGGCAATCCCCATCGTTGACGCCCCGAAAGTTAAAAACGTTGTCAAGAAAGGGATCCATAGTGGGAAATCCCATATATGTTGCTCCTTAACAAAACCGAAGATGTACAACAATGCCAAACCAGCGGCCATAGGCACTCCCACAAAGGCCAAGATTCTTGCTATTATCCTGTCAATCACGACACGTGGAAGTTCGTCGTCGTCGTCGTTATTGGTCTTGTTGGAGTTCTTAGTACTGTCTTTTATGGAGGCAGGTGCTGCTGCTGCGGGGCAAAAGTTATTGTGTGAGTAGAGAGTGTGTGTGAGTGTGTGAGTGCACGACTGAGATTAGATTGTGTGAAATCTAATGGCTGAAACAATGCCACGTCAATTAATGAAACCGACCCGAGAACCCGACCCGCGAAACCGACCCGGTTTCATTAATTGACGTGGCATTGTTTCAGCCATTAGATTTCACACAATCTAATTTCAGCTGTGTACTCACACACTCTCCACTCACACAATAACCAACCTTGTTGCTGCGGTGCACCTGTAAAGCCTTTGGCATTCGCAACTCGTTCGAGTGAGCTTAGGCGATGTTTTAGTCTCGGCATGGTTGTGGGGTGGAGATTTGGACTTTTGGGCTTCCATGGAGGAGGCTTCGGAAGGTTGAGAGGTGGTAATTCATGTGATGAACAAATGAGCGTTTTCATGGCTTCTTTCGCAGTGGGTTTTCCAATACAAAGCTTGTGCTCTGTATAGATTAGTTACAAGATATCTTATCCAAAATAAGTGAACGGCGTTGGCTCCGCCTCATGAGATATTTTGGTGTTTTATTACTTGTAATTTTGGACGATTTTTGATGGTCCACTTGCAGACAGACACATTTTGTTCCCTACTGAATCACATGACGACAGGAGTTCTATGAATGGAATTTTTGACATTCACAAACCACGACATGCATGCCTGACGAACTGCTGACTATTCTGGATCAATGAAATTTTATTTGAAATGGAGTACCAGAACTTATATATCCAACACTTCATCTTTGCAGAGTACAAGTATATGAAAGGCTTCGGAAACTTTATGGACCATCAGGCTGTCTCAGCTTCTCATTTAACATCCTCGAAACCTGTCGAAAGGTAATTAATATTATCATTATGTACCTTTTCTACATTTTCCTGCAACGTAAGAATTTGGCATATCTATACATGTTATGATCTTTGGACATACCTTCTGTAATGACGGTGAATAGCGAGCACCACCGGCAAACATTGGTGGATAATTTGGCATGGATCTATTAGGGGAAGGAGATAGAGTTGGTCTCATCAATGGAGATTGAAGATATGCCGAGATTGGTGAACGCAATATCGGAGAATGGTTACACGAAGATAGTACTGGAGTATGACCATACGACGAAACAGGGGATGCCACTGAAATCTGGCGTTTCAAGCGGGAACCCGATGGTGCAGCAGGAGATCTCGAGGGAGATGGTCTTGAAGATAGCATATTGATTTTAATTCTGTTCCAGACACAGACACGATGAATCAATGTATATGAAGATCATAATTAGAGAATAATGTTCTCATTAAGCTACAATGTAGTCAATGAAAGTGGTACGCAATTACTTCCTGTGATCGTCAACATGTACATAATCATCTGTCTCGTCCAGAATTTCCTCCTACAGCAGTAGAAATCATATATTAGTGATGCCCGCACGCACATGCAAACACAAAGCGAGCTGATAGATTCGAAGCAATTCTTTTACTGTATATATGAATTGAGCAAAAGATGTTACTTCTGAATTTATTTCATTTCTAGGTAATTTTTGAGCTGGACCAGGCAACCTGGCAATGGCAGGACCAGCTCCTCCTCACAGAGAGGGGCCGCCCGGCCATTGAGCTGATTCTCGTCGGCTAGTTTATTACATAATTAGCTCAACCTAATAAGTTGGAAGAATATATAATAGTATATTTATATTGTCAGACTGCGCCGGAACAAGAATATTTGTAACTAGCTATTACTTAAAATATTAACCTGTAACAGCTCCTCGATAACATCCTCCAGCGTTATGATTCCAACGACCTCGATCTACATCAAAGTCATGTGGAAGAGATTCCAAACCTCCCCCGAATATGTTTCCTTCTCCTCGGTCCCATTTCTTTGATTGTAGGCTTTGGACGCTATTCCTGAGGCTGGCATTATCTAATGATGGGTATTGAGTTTCGCTGTCACTAGAACAGATAGAGGGCGAGACTACTACAGAAATCTTCAGTCGCTCGTGATTTTGACCCAAGTACTGCTGCTGATGATCAATTTCTGAAAAGAAGTAATTGTTAACCTAAAGTATGTTCCAGAAGTTCCCATAGTACGTATAAAGTTCCACAGGGAACTTTCAAATGATCTTAATTACCTTTTATCCCTCCATGTCTTTGTCTTGAATTTAAATCGATAGTTGACTTGATTGTGCCAGTATTGGCTTCCTTTTCTGGATTATCTGTAGTTCCCTTCTTACTCTTTATAACAACAGCCATATGACTGTGACCCTTCTTGACGCCGGACAGAATAATGATTATTCTGTAGGCACGTACAAACGGCAATTTGCAAGGAAGAATAGCGTGTTCTACCCCAAGAACTCGAAGAACAATTCTTGAATTCAATAAAATTTGAATAATATTCAAAACTGCTGAAAACAACCCACAAGCCGGGTTTAAAATACCTGAGATCTCCGAATTTTGCCAAAAATAGCAAAATCCTAAAAATTCGAAATTTGAAAATACGAGATAAGATAAGTCTAGTGCTAAAGATCTGGCCCAAATCGGGTTCAGAATTTTATCCTAACCGATAATTGAAATATTACCATAAATGGAAAAAAAAATAATTAAAAATAGATATTCGAAATTGAAATCACGAATTCTTGCCATCTTTGACTCATATCCTCCTGCATCAGTCACCCCGGGTTGGAAAGAACTCGTCCTCGAGTTCTCTGCAGCATCACAAGATCCAATTTTTCGCTCCTTAAGCTTGTCTCTCATAGGCGGCAGTCTAGGAGGAGGATCTGTTGACAGCAAATCAGAAAACTTTGAAAACTGCTGCTCCTCGCCTGCTGCACTATCTCCATATGGCGGGAAGGCATAGCCTCCGTCTTCAGAGATTATTTCCTCACTGCCCTTATTCAGCCATGACAGTTTGTATGGCTTGGGGTGACGATCTGTCTTCAACTGCAACTTCTGGACAGCGTCTTCAGGGACTACGTTCTCGCAACTGCCGCTGTTAGTAATCATCTTGCATACTTTATCGGCCACGGTGCAGGTTGTATGGAAGATATTGGTTCTCAACCAATCATCTTCGGAGTCGCCTCTGGGAGTCAGGAGGCTCTTACGAATGACTAAGGTCTCATGGTCATCTCCATACAACACCGCTTCTTCTCCTTCTTCGTCATACACTGGCTCTCTCATCTCTTCAGTCTCGTCATACACTGGCTCTTCCATCTCTTGTAACGTACCAGAAAACTCGGGCAAATCAACTCTGAAGCCGAGATCTCCATAACGATTCTCTTGACCACGGTACTCCCGGAGTTGATTGTGATACGGGTTTTCGAAGGTGGAGTTGTCGGTATCAGAATCTTCCACATCATGATGACCGATCTCCTGCGCCGCCAGGCGCTGGGTTAACTCTGCCACTTGCCTCTGCAAATCCTCAATCATAACATCCTGAACGTTACGATCACGGTGCGGGACTTCCTCATTCGGAACCTGCCCACGATGACCACCACGACCACGACCACCAGCCATTGATACTGATGAACGTAAACTGCCTCAGGAAGAAGCTTAAGCTCTGATACCAATTGACGCCGGATAGAATAGTGATTATTCTGTAGGCACGTACAAACGGCAATTTGCAAGGAAGAATAGCGTGTTCTACCCCAAGAACTCGAAGAACAATTCTTGAATTCAATAAAATTCGAATAATATTCAAAACTGCTGAAAACAACCCACAAGCCGGGTTTAAAATAGCTGAGATCTCCGAATTTTGCCAAAAATAGCAAAATCCTAAAAGTTCGAAATTTGAAAATACGAGATAAGATAAGTCTAGTGCTAAAGATCTGGCCCAAATCGGGTTCAGAATCTTATCCTAACCGATAATTGAAATATTACCATAAATGGAAAAAAATAATTAAAAATAGATATTCGAAATTGAAATCACGAATTCTTGCCATCTTTGACTCATATCAGGACTTGGATCCCCCTGCATCACTTCTGGAACTCATTCAGCAGATCATACAGAGGTAAACAATCATGTATTCTGCACCAAATTTTGTAAGTTATAATTAATCAAAGAGACACAAAAATTATCCTAAAAACCGCAAACAACTTTCTGAGGAAGCTCTCAAGGTGTAAACACACTCGCAAGGTGTATATATGCTCAGATAATTATTAGCTGAGATCAGTTGCTGATACAACATGTAATGATTTTGAAGCCCCATAATTTTGAAACAAATATTGAGTCAGAAAGGTTATAAAACTGGGGATTCTCCTTACAACAAGATCTTTGATTGGGGTTTCATCTTCCGGGCGGAACTTGATCAGATTTTTCACCTATAGCAGAATAGTACATAGTTCCTAGTCACATAATATATATACATTTTATTTGGAAATAAAAATAGATTTACCATGATGTATATATCCACACAAATTACAATAATATTGAATATAGACGTTGGTTCTCACCAAAATCAGGCCAATGATATTTCTCTGGCTTCCGGAGTAAATGGGTACACGACTATGTCCTTTGCTCAATATTAGTCCCATCGTTTGCCTAGGCATAGAATAGATTGAATTGAGACGGAAGTTGATATATATATCACCATGTAGAGACGAAAAAATGGTCATATATATGTATTCATCAAGTCTTGAATCTATGGAGAGCGAAAATATTTCAGATATTGGCGTCATAGCATCTTTGGAAGTTTTTTGTGTCATATCCAAAGCTCCGGCAATTATGGTAGTTTCATCTTGTGTTAGCTCTCCACCTTTTCCTGCCTAAAAAAAGCACAAAGTAAGAATACAGAGAACTAACTTACAATTTGCAAATGAAACAAGCTGCTGAACAGATCGATATTGGACACTGACCGTACTCCCGTGCATATCCACCAATATTTTAAGTTCAGCCCGTCGAAGAAGTGCAGCATCCCCTTTACCAAGGAGCCAATCCAACAGCTGCCACATTGTGACGACAATTAATGCCCTTTTCTGGCGAATAGTACTTGCATCTACAGAATCAGTATTAAGTTTCACTGATATGGGGACAAGCATTCTTTTCTTGATGTGCAGATGTAAAGTTACCTTACTAATTGGGTAAGCTACAGGGAAGAGGACCAAGACAAGCAACCGAACTAGGAAAGAGAGTTTTGCACCAACACTCAGACCATATCTTGAGCACACAGCTTGAGGAATAATCTGAGAAAGTAATACGTTTATTATGTCTAATTAGTAAGAGATTCGTACACTGCTATAAAGAGATATTGGCCTGTCTGAGATTTTACCTCACCGAATGCCAGTATCATGGTGATTGATATCAATACAGCAGCCCAAGCTGGAAGAAGGGAATCGAGGAAAATGGGAAGGGCCTTGTTTTTGCATGCATTTCAAATAATTAGGTTTATCGGAAAAAGATGGAAAAAATAAGAAGCAAAATATAACAGCAACTACACCTATCTATAGATATTAGATACCTCCATTGCCGCGGCATTGCTAATGAGTAGGGTACATAGAAGTAAGTGATAGTTCTTGAAGAGTGGAAGGATTTTCTCTGCTACCAAGAAGAAATGAAAGATATCATGAAAACTAGCAGTAAATATTGATAGTTAAATTGCTTGCACAATACAATGTATTAAGTGAAAAAATCGACCTGCATTCTTCCCGTCTTGGGCCTGACCAGCCTTGGCTAGAGGCCGGTTATTGTGTGAGTGAAGCTATTGTGTGAGTGTGTGAGTGGACGAGTGAGATTAGAAGTTGATAAATCTAACGGCTGGCAAAATGCCACGTCAATTAATGAAACCGGGTCGGTTGTGCGGATCGGGTTCGTGGGTCGGATTCATTAATTGACGTGGCAGTTTGTCAGCTGTTAGATTTCTCAACTTCTAATCTCATCCGTCCACTCACACACTCACACAATAGCTTCACTCACACAATAACTTTTGCCGCCTTGGCTATGACCTCAAGGTCCACCAGGCTGAGAGAAATGAGTCCTAGGGTGAGGCCAGACATGAGGCCGGCAAAAGCTACAAGAACCACACATACGAGTAGATACACCCAGAACATTGGCTCACAACATGGAACATCGTTTGCAGCCATTCTTGTCGATCGATCTACGATAAACTGAAGTACTGCGCCGACGGGAAATTAACGTTAAATCTTAGCAGTACTGACGTACGCACAGTTATTTGGGCCTCCGGATAACGCGTAGGAGTTCCATCATTGGATATAAACAATTTATAGACCGACCATAGCGTCAGAGACTTACGTACCCAAAACAAAAAATACTAATGTCAAAAGAAATTTGCCATGTACTCGTACTGTGTCCCTAGCGAGAAGCAGTTTGGTATCGAAGTTACAGGTAGTATATATATATGCACGTAATTATAAAACTAGACACTTTCTTGTGTTTCCCAACACATATGCATCCATGCATCAGTACAGGAGATCGAACGACATCCACTATATTTACAGCATATATAGGCGAAGAAAATGCTACAGGTCCTCTTGGATTTTTGTGTGATCATCTTTTGGGACCCATTTTTAGGTACCTCTTGGAGGTTTCGGATTTGTTAATTTTCCATTACTGTTAGCTACTTACCCAAAAAAAAGAAAAAAAAATTAATCCAAGCAAGCCCGGCCCTAGACGACACTGGACTAGCTAGCTGTTCACTAGATATAATGGATGAAGGTTCGGTGGAGCAGTTGAGAGCACTGGACCATGCACTGATGCACACATATATAATAAGCTGATAAGCATGACCTGACAACCCTTAATGTTTTCCTACTGGATTGTTGCAGCCAGAAGAGCCTGCGGCAGTGTCACCATTGGTTTTTTCCAATGCTTTAAGTGCTTCAAGCATAATTTTTATATATGAAATTAAGAAGATGTAACCTCTAATATTGTTTATGTACACATCTAGCAAATCCAACATGCAATGACATCAGAGAATCCCTGTCGAAATCCTGTCCCAAGAGAAAGACTGAGCCATTTGACAAGCAAGCTCTGCAGCATCTATTTCTCCCCAGATACTATTCATATATAGGCGGTAATATCCGAAGGACGACAAGCTACATCAAAATTAACCTTTTACGGTATCCAACGGAGGGGACCGGATTCCATAGAGTTTGTCTTCTTTGTTTTTTTGTCTGCCAAGCCAATATATTTATGCTCTCTGAACCTGAAATAAGTGGTCTTAAATCTTAATTATCTCGATAGGATCAATCGGATGACCGAGAGGCGTTCAGTCAAAAAGTAACACCGCCCTCTCTCAAGTTTATTTGTTTGATTAGTTTCTCTACTTAAATTACTCGACCCGATCTAATTTCATCTAGAAGTGTAAAGTGTATATTTAATGCTCCGAGAGAGAAATCCCTGCTCTTTTGGATGTATGTCCCTCCCTTCCCCGCCTCCACTGCTAGCTTAATTAGCTCTCTCTTCTCTTCCTCGATCGGTTCCTCGATCTCTCACCGTGCCCGCGAGTGTCTGCCTTATTTTACCATGATATTGCGATTATAGCACCTCTATTGTACTAATATTTAGCTTCATATATATACACTTAATTACCATTGAAACATGGTCGAAAGAAATAGAGAAAAAAATCTCTATTTGACATACATATTATTATAGTATTCAACTTTTACAAATTACTTGTTGTGGTATGATTTTGAACAAAATGATATTTGTGGTATGATTTGAAGATAAATAAATCTATCTATCCAACTGTCTTTATCCAAAATAATAGTAGAATGTTTGTGTGTTCTATACATGACACATCAACATCATTCACACGTTGACACCTTTTTTTAAAATAAAAATTAGAATTTAAATGCCACCTCAACTTTACCTTTAAAAAAAAAAACCTAAGCCTTAAAACTTTCTCTTCTGTCGGCAACATTGGCAGTCCCGTGACCCCCCTCTTTTCTTCCGTAATTTCCCCAGATTCCCCGAACCCTAACCCAGAGTTTTGGAATGGAGGTTTGCGTTACAGGGGGCTTCTATCTATTCTTGCAATTTTTGTTTGCCGGAATTTTTTTGTGCTTTATCTCTGTTCGGTGCCATTTTAAGCAAAGAAGTATCAATTAAGTTAGCATTAGATCATATCTTGTCTTTTCTTGGAGCTGTGTTGTTGCTGTTCTATACGTACAAAGGGGTTTAA
This sequence comes from Myrica gale, assembly GCA_963930655.1. Classification (NCBI taxonomy): domain Eukaryota; kingdom Viridiplantae; phylum Streptophyta; class Magnoliopsida; order Fagales; family Myricaceae; genus Myrica; species Myrica gale. The sequence continues at coordinate 27,011,713 of OZ005606.1, read as the reverse complement.
ATACGCTGCAAGTTGTGCGGAGAGTATCAATGAAAATAGCCTTTTATACTCTTTTAAATGGAATCAGTAAAAGTGATCCTGCTGGCTCAGTTACTCCATTCTCCTGGATTCTTCTGCAAAATTTCGTTTTGGTGGTTGGATTCATTGATGAAAAGAGGCACATAGAAGACTCTAAGATATACCCAAATTGCGCAAGGAGGAAACGAAAAAATTGGTGAAAAAGTGAAAAAATTGGTAAAAATTAGTAAAAAAGTGAAGAGAGAGAAATATTTACAATGATAATAAAATTTTAGTTTGTCTAGCTCCATATAAGTTGAAGTGGCTTTTAATTTTTTTTTTGAAAGAATAATGTCAACGCGTGAATGATGTCATGTGAAGGACACAACCACCCTTACCTTAGTTAGGTAATTGTAGTTGTAAGATACTTATTTGTTTTTAAATCATGACGTAGAGATTATTTTATTGAAAATCATACCATATGGATTAATTTATAAAAGCAAGGGGGTGATTGCGGGACTCACGATTCATTTTTTTACATTATAAGGGTAATTGACGTGAAAGATAAGACTAAGTTGAAGTGACTTTTAATTTTTAATTTTTTAAAAAATAATGTCAACGCGTAAATGGTGACATGTGAAGGACACACAAGCACTCTTACGTTAGTTAGCTAATTATAGTTCTAAGGTATTTATTTATTTCTAAGTCATATTTTGTGACTATTTTATTGAAAATCATTCTAGATGGACTAAAGTTATAAAAGTACTTCGAATACCACAAGTTGATTTCATTTTCATTTGAATCTTACTAGTTGTCTTACAAGTATGGACGATTATTATACGTTTTATACAAATTTAAATTGCTACAGTGGACCATTCCAAATTTCGTTACACATGCATACATGCATGGTGATTGGATTTTCTTACACGGAGAAAACCAAAAGGAAGGAGATCAGAGAGAGAAAGTTAGGGAGAGAGAGAGAGAGAGAGTGTCACTGGGGCTAGGATGCTGCGCAGCGCATACTTCTCCAAGTGGTGCAGCTACTTGACAAGAACTTGACAGATCGAGGAGCTTTATGAATTTCCAGTACGTAATAGCTTCTCATATAACTTCCTTGAGACCTGGCCGTTAGTAGTTGTAGGAGAAAATCTAGCACATTAGTCATTGATAGACACAGCATACCCCGATTCCCAGAAAACAACCAATATTTAAAGATCCTGCAACGAGAATCAGTCCTACTAGACTTCTGCTAACCTATTGGTTTCTAGAATTTACTATGTGCCTAGCTTTGTGAACTTCCAAAAGTACATTAACTTTTTGTATTTGATGTCAAAGCTCCCTACTGTCACAAGTTAGAAAGTTCAAAAAAGTTCATCGTCCTTCTGTTAGAAGGCAAAGTAGCGATTGATTTAACCAAATTGCAAGGAAATTGGACCATTAATTTGTTTCTAAAGTATTTTTCTCATTCAAATAACCATTCTGAATTTCTCTATCTTTGAAAGGGAAATATTAGTAGACTATGACATACCCGATGGGACGATGGCGAGCTGTGAACACAGCCTGCAGATCCCGCTGGAGAATTTGCTATGGATCTTCCAGGGGACGCGTAAAGTGTTGGCCTCGCAAGCGGGGGCTGTACGTATGGGGGAATGGGTGAACGGAGTATTTGAGCATACGAAGAAAGTGGAGATGGCTCTGGAGTCCTCCAGTTGATATGAGAAGCAGAAGATCTTCTCGGAGATCTAGATGACGATCTTCTTGAAGATCGTAGGTTGATTCTAATTCTGCAGAAACCAACAAAATGAACTTGGACTAATAAATATCGAATACACTTCAAAAACCAGCAAAAATTGCACACTACTGTGAGACACAGCACATGGGAAAGTCACTCACTTGTTATGGACATCAACATGATCCCAATGACCTCCTCATCCAAATTGCTCAGGATAGATTCCAAATTTTCAAATAAAACATTTTCACTTTCTTGTTCCCATCTTTTTTGCTGTTTTTCCTGCTCCATGATGTTCTTTGGTGTTGGAGTTTGATCATGCTCTGTATCACTTGAGTACAGAGGAGATGAAGTTGCAGAGATACTCATACGCTCTTTCCGGTCAAGTGGAGAATACGATCCTGTGAAATCCAGAGCCATAACCCTAAATGTCATGGCAGTAGACTACACGAACTAAATTGAAATTGACATATCAAAGAAAACGAATGGATGGAGAATATTAGTCCCAAGAAAACTCTCTAACTCTATACCACCATGTAGTATGTGCCATACCTTTCCTCTCTGCTCGAATTTCATTCGAGTGGGGATTAACATCAATATCCAGCACGCTGTGCTTGCCTCCTCTTTTCTCATTGCCTTCCGCATCCTTCTTATTCTTAATGACAACAGCCATGTGGCTGTGACCCTTCTGGAACTCATGCAGTATATCATATAGAGGCCAATTTTCATATACCCTATCACAGAAGATACAGAAGCTTGTCATATATATGCAAGAATGTCCAATTGTTATCTGTCATATAATTTTTATTTGCAAATTTTACAGAAAAAGACTTTCATAGTGCTCTAAAATGTTATATAAAAAGAAAACGTAATATTCTCCTCTATAAACAGCAATTGAAAATGAGCAGAGTTTCAAAGAAATAGGTATTCTTAAATCTCAGATATTCAAAAGGAATTCCCTTACCTAGGTATTCTCCGGATAGTCATATATTTAATTGGTGTTTCATCTTCAGGGCGGCAGAAGATCAAATTCTTTTCCTAAAACCAAGGAGGAAAAACTGAAAAATGCAATATGGCTATACATATGGCGCCAAGAAAGTTGCATCAAGAAGGAATTATTCACTGTTGAACAAAATTTTGAATATTTATGAAAACTGTCAAGGTATGCTTAAGTTAAAAACATATGCATAGTTCATACGATTTATCAACCCCCCTTCTATTTAATCACAGTACCACCTTAGTTCCTCAGCTGCTTACCAGAATGAGGCCAATAATATTTTGCGGGCTTCCGGAGTAGACAGGTATACGACTATGACATCTGCTCATTATTAAACCCATTGTATGCCTAAGGAAAGAGATGAGCGGAAATTATGAGAGATAAAAGAGAGACGTTAATATCACTTACAGAAATGAAGAGTTAGCTGCACATACATGTCAAGCTTTGAGTTTATGTCTACAGAAAAGGTCTCAGAGATGGGTGTCATGGCATCTTTAGCCATCTTCTGTGTTAAATCTAAAGCACCAGTAATAATGGTAGTTTCATGACGTGACAACTCTCCACCTTTCCCTGCCTGAAATTGGATATCAGCATGTCATACTTCTACTGATCTTTCTGCTATACCACGGAATCCCAATTGAACACCAGTATATATGTGAAGCCTTACCGCATGCAAATCGACCAATGTCTTTAGCTCTGCCCTTCTATAAAGTGCAGAATGCTCTTTCCCAAGGAGCCAATCCAACAGCTGCCATAGAAGGAATGAAACACATTGAAAACCAAGTCGGTCCTTCCCCATATTGTGCTGCTTTATTATGGTTCAAATGACAAATGTTCTTCCATTAATGTAGAAAGGATGACTCTTTAACATCAACAAGAATCTTATTCTTACAAGCACGACAGATGAGAAGAAACTATTGTAACTGAAAGAATTGAGGGATTTGATCAGATTTAACCTCTTTGGGCCATGAATAAAGCGCCTTCACTAGTAGATTTATAAATGATCATGCAATGAGTTAATGACATGCAATTTGTAATTGGCCTAGTAGTCCTTTTCAACTGATATATAATTTCGAGGAGTCCTGTTGCTGTTAGTGTGTCTTGGAACTATTCAAAAGTACTCATGCTCGGAAGTTAAGGTTGAGTAAAGATGTAGGCTTAGACCAGTGGAACAAAAACTTCTATGTAACGCGTACCTTACCGATTGGGTATGCTACGGGAAAGAAGATCACCAGAAGCAGCCGGACAAAGGTAGACAGTTTTGCACCAAGCCCAAGTCCATAACGCGAACAGACAGCTTGAGGAATGATCTAGAAATTGAAAAAAATAGATGAATTAAACAGCACCATCCCATGTCTTTGAGTTTCACCAATTAATTAATATGTGAAAAGGAGACCTTACCTCTGCACAGGCAAGAACGAGGGTAATAAGAATGGCAGCCCATGAAGGGAATATTGAGTCCAAAAAAATAGGAAGTGCCTTAAATAAAACAAATGTTCAGAATCAAAACAAAGTTATTATTTAATCTCGTGTCTTTTCCATTGAACATGATAGATATATAATACCTCCATCGCCAGTGATTTTCCCACGAGGAGGGTACACAAAAGCAAATGCTCGTTCTTAACAAGCGGCTGTATCTTTGCTGCTGATGACGGCCAGTAAGCAAAAGAAAGGAGAATAATTATAGTACCGGTGATGAAACATAATTGCTGGTACAATTTGAACGAAATCGCACTAATGTATGCAGTATAGGTGCCAATTATTACCTGCATCCTTCCTTTCCTGGGGCTGACCAGCCTTATGAGTACCTCAAGATCGACTTGGCTGAAGGACAAGAGTCCTAGAGCGAGGCCTGATGTAATACCGGCGAAGGACACGAAAACCAAACATATGCATAGAAACACCCAAAACTCAGATTTGCAACAATGCACGTCGTAGTCTTCCATTCTGTTGTTGGAGGAAAACTATGGTGGCGATGAATGAAACAAAAAGATGTAACATCAAAGCATGAAGCATTAGTCGGTTGGATACTTTAAATTTGAGAAGTAGGTATTAAAAAACAGAGCAAAGGGTTTAAAGATTAGGAAAAACACAATAAGATTGGGAAATACGAATGTAGCTTAGACAGGAGCTCAGTTCCTTGACAGAAAACGTTAGTCGCAGCTGCCAAACATGAAACATCTGCTGTCTCTGCAGATTCTAGTTTAAAAAAGAAGCAACTCTTAAAAGTTAAAACTATAGGTTGCAAATGAAATAACGACATCAGGAACTTTGATTGAATGTGAGGGGAGTTTTGGGTTTAGTCACAACATGACACAACTACTGAATTTTTAATTGGCCGCCCCACACCAACTAAAGGGAAAAAGATTAACTTAGGAGGCCGGGATGCGTCTTCTACATGAATGTTGCTGTGAATCAATGTCAGAGAGATATTGTCGTGTATAAGTGAGCACATGCAACCGGGGTAGCTCGTATCTGGGACCTTCCCAGTTGAATCCCATGCATTTACCTAGAAGAAACTCCACCACAAGGTCATTTTCGTTTTCCAGAACAACGATGCCGCAGCCTTGGATAAACGAGCCGTTTGAAAACCAGGACAACGGTGCCATTTGCACTTCATATAAAAAGGTTTTCGATTACTGAGAGGAGTGAAAAAGGGACAGTAAACGAGCTTCAATGCCCTTGGATTATCTGACTGCATTGATTCTATCAGAGCTGGGTTAATATATAGTAACTTCTCCGAAGAGTAAAGATTGAAAATGGCATATATATATGTATATATTGCGATAGATTTACTATGAATTTTTTGCTTAATAAAGGAAATAGCAACATCATTTGACAAGAACTGTCACTACCGTCATAGGCGGAACCAAGCCATGTCGATCTATGGCGGCCGCCATGGTTGGCTCGGCCAAAAAAAAATTCACTTGTTTTTTATCTAAAATATAAGTTGATCTGGGCCCGCCATGATTGAGTCCAAGGCCCAGACCAAATAAAGCTTCCTGGTCCAATACCTTCTGTCAATGATTTTAATTCTTGAGCCCAAAAGCTCCAAACCCACAAATTGCACAGCCCATACGTTACCCACTTACCCGGCCATACCATTCAATCTTGAGTCAATTTTTTTAAACCTTATTCGTGCCTCAGCGCCTCCTCCTCTCTGACCTCTCTCAAATTTTCTCTCCATAGCTACTTTCGCTGAAGCCGCTTGCCCAACCTCCTGTCTCCATAGATTTCAAAGACGGTATTTATTTCTCCTAGAGGACTTGTTTTTCTCGCCTAGAAAAAGAAAAAGAAAAAGAGGACTTGTTTTTCTCGGAAAACTCTTATAGTCAAAGATAAAAAGATAAAAGTTTTGCCTTTGCAAAGATAAATGTTGTACTGCGCTTGGAGTGAAGTGATGGGATAATTTGCAAAGATAAAATGTTGGCAATACGGATTGAAGTTATTGCCTACTATAAAAAAGTAAATTAGTTTTATAATTCATTAGTTCCGAATATCTGTTAGTTTCATTAGTACCGAATACCAAATATCTATAAAGATGGTTGAAACCAGAAAGAATATTTTGTATCCACTAGTATATCAGCTTATTGAGTTAGCATCGGTCTTACCGGTTGCGATTGCAACTGTTGAGAGAGTGTTATCTGAGAGGAAGATTATCAAGACTGATTTGCGTAATAGGATGAGAGATGACCGGATGAATGATTGTATGATAGTGTACATCGAGCGGGAAAATTTTTAAACTATAGAGAACGAAGTCGTTTTGCAACATTTTCAGAAGATGCAGAAACGCAGGATCCAATTGCCCCCTCTCAGTCTCAGTCGTAGTACATAGTACGATATGTGTATTTCAATATTTTTAATTTTTTAATTTTTAATATTGTAATTTTAAGACAATTTTTAACATTACGTATGAAAAAAAATTAAATCATTTCACTTTAAAAGTTCTTCATGATTGACTTCTAATCCTTCTGCCACTAACTACCGTAACTCGTTGATCATTACTATAATTAAGGAACAAAGAAGCTTACTAGAACAAGGAACTAATTATTAATCCTCCTAAATAAACATCACCGATGGTGACAGGTCCTATATATACGTAACAATATTTACTTATTTAGGACCATATCGAGATTTTGTATTCATCCCCAATTCCCATGCACGCTGGTCAAAGCACGAATACAAAATCTCCATGAATTCCGTGCATAAAACAAAATCTCCATGAACTCCGTGCATATGTATATAGATTTCGGCGGTGTTTGTGTGATAAAATTTTGGGGAGATTGATATTAGATTTGATTGAAAAATGAAGAGAGATGATTTTTAATATTTATTATAGTAAAAAGTAATGATGTGATGGAGATAGAGAAAAATTATATTATAATTTTTTATTGTGTTAAAATTTTAGAAAGTGTAAAATTTTGTTTAACAAACATAGTCTTAGTGTTTTACCCACGTCACGCACGTGTACTTAACAATACTTGACTTTAATCGAGATTAGTGAGTGTTCAAATTAAACCTTATACATATATAATTAATATATAGTTCCTCGCCGGAAGGAAATAAAGTAATGCTAAACCTTAAAACCGTGTTGATTTATGGAAAATCACATAATATTGTATGTTTAATTCAGTACAGCTAAACTTTGTCTTTTGTCACCCATGTATATGGTAATTTTTTTTTCTACATAACATGGAAACTATGCAACCACTCCTCTATCCCCAACGTAGTCATCACAGAGGATGATATTGTCTGGCACAGTCTCAACCCGAACATGCCCACAAACATTGTACTCCCTTCCCCATTGCGCTAAGTTATGCGCCATAATGTTAGCATCACGCGGAACCCATTGAATCCCCCAATTGGGGTGGGAACGGAGCATCACTTTCATAGTAGCCACCTCGCCTTCTATTATTTAGTCTGGGCAACTATCCTCCTGATTGACCTGATTAACAACCAATAGTGAATCTCCTTCCAGAATGGTCTCCTCTACTGCACATACTTCCGCAAGCGTAAAAGCCAATCTAGCAGCTCGTGCTTCTCCTTTGAGTGGCTGATTCCCCTGGAGTTGGTCAATCAAAATACTAATAATACCACCGTTGTGGTCTCTGCATACCGCTGTGATAACCATGACATCATCATTAACAGAAGCATCAAAATTAACTTTAACCTTACCGGCTTGAGGAGGTTGCCAAGCCACCACTAAAGGACCATCACTCGGGTCTCACACTCTCCTGTGCTCCTCAAATCTGCAATGGACTACACGAATAACCTCCAACACCTGCAGGTCAAAACCCCGGTGCACCACTCTGTTCCTTGTACCACTCCTATAAGGTGCGTTTGTACAAAATATTTCACAAACTCTTAATAAAATACTACAATATAATCTTTCTCCCATAAAAAATATAAAAAATTATCTCTTTCTTTACTTTTTCACTAAACACTAAACCCAATACAAAAAAATTTACAACACAAACATAACCGAATTAACGAGGAACATGTAGTTTTATTAGAGAAAGCTACCCCTTTCCTTGGGAACGTCAAACCGCGTGTTTGGTGGAATATCTGTTGCAGCGAATCTGCATGGGTTTGGCCTGCTCACTCAGATTTAGAACGAGAACGTAAAGAGGTGGCCACGTTCGTTTGCAAATGCATTTTAGAAGGATTTTTAGAATTCAAATATATTTAACAAAATTTGTAAAAATAATAATTTAAAATCTTAAAAATTTAAACACAAACAATAATATCTTTTACACAATCTTTAATAACTTTTTCACACATCCTCCAATAACTTTTCACGCAAAATTATAACAAATATTCTCTCTATACTTTTTCACATAATTATAATATTTTTTTATTAAAAAATTATATAAAATAATATTTCTCTACACATTTTTACAAATTCCAACAAAAATTAAATATCTTTAACACTTTTTACCAATATTTATACAAAAACTTATAAAACTCGAATCCAAGTAAATATTCACAATTGTATCAAAATCTTAAATATCCTACTTTGGCCGTTGAGCCGCCAACTCTACATCTACGTGACCCTTCGAGTACGAGTGATAAGACAAAAGGGGTTATTTGGAACAGTGAGGTTAACGGTTATTACTATGTTTCTGCACCTTTGACGGAGGGATCTTCTCTCTCTATTTTGAGGTTGCAATTTTTTAAAAGGGAAATTGTCATTTTAGCCCTTGGATTTTCACCACTTTTACGTTTTAGTCCTTGAATTTCATTTTTTTCAGATTTTAGTCATTGGGTTTACATATTTTTACAAAATGGTCCTTCCGTCAGTTTGTCGTCCATATACTTAACGGAGCTCTTTGACATGTCAGCAATTTGAAGTGGTCGACCGCTCATGTTTTACACATATACCTGGTCGACCACTACATGGTCCGTTAAGCATATGGATGTCAGACTGACGGAAGAACCATTTTAAAAAAATGTAAACCCAATGACTAAAATCTGAAAAAATGAAACTCAAGGACTAAAACGTAAAAGCGTGTAAAACCTAAGGACTAAAATGTCAATTTCCCTTTCTAAAATTCTAAATTGGTTTTAATTTTATTGAGGTAGAATTAATTCAATAGTCAGAATAAAATGAAAGTTCGATATAATGAAATTTGAACTTTTCAATTAAAAAAATATTTAGGAATTCACTCTAATTATATCCTCCATCTCTATAATCTAAGAAAACCTCCTTTAACTTTTTTTCTAAGAGAAATTTACAAATAACTCATTAAGTTTTAGCGTCTTTTCAAAAAATTCACTTGGTTTTAAGAAATTTCAAAACGCTCACTGGGTTTGTCATTTTGGTATCAAAACTCACTGAACACAATATCGTTAGATCGGTTTAACGGAAATTTCATCTCGTCCAATCACAATGTGACACGTGTCACTAAATAAATAAAAAATAAAAAATATTTTTGTAAAATAAAAAATAAATCTAAAATTAATAAAAATGTAATTTTTAAAAAGGGAAATTTACAAATAACTCACTAATTTTTAATATCTTTTTAAAAAACTGGATTTTAAAAAATTTCAAAACGCTGACTGAGTTTGTCTTTTTGGTATCAAAACTCACTTGACCCAACGCAGAAAATCCATCTCATTTAATCACAATATAACAGGTGTCATTAAATAAACAATAAATAAAAAAACATTTTAAAAAGTAAAAAATAAATCTAAAATTAATAAAAAATGTTATTTTAAAAAAAGGGGGATCGGGGACCCCCGATCCTCATGGTGGATGGGGGATTCCCCTCCACATCTGGCAGCCCAGAACTGGGCAGTCAGAGGGAGGGGGATCCACCTTGGGCGGTGGCCTGGGGGAGGTCTCTTGACAGCCCCAGAGTTGGGGGTGGAGGAGGGATTCCTCCACCCTCCATTTGGCCTCCCAAAATTGGGTGGCCAGAGGGGGAGGAGGGATATCCTACTCCCCTGGCGGCCAGAGGTGGATTCCCCCTCCACAGTGATCCTTTTTTTTTAAAAAATAAAATAATTATGTTTGTTATTAATTTTAGATTTATTTTTTATTTGATTACACGTGTCACATTTTGATTGGACGAGATGGATTTTCCGTTAAACCGGTCTAACGGCGTTGGGTCCAATGAGTTTTGATACCAAATGACAAACCGAGTGAGCATTTTGAAAATTTTTTAAACCCAGTGAATTTTTTAAAAATACGATAAAAAGTTAATGAGTTATTTGTAAAAAAATTTAATTACGTTTTTTTTAAAAAAAATGTTGATTTTTATTTTTTATTTAGTGACACGTGTCACATTGTGATTGGACGAGATGAATTTTCCGTTAAACCATCTAACGAATTTGGATCCAGTGAGCTTTGATACCAAAATGACAAACACTATTAACGTTTTAAATTTTTTTTAAACCTAGTAAATTTCTTAAAAGGAGCCTAGAACTTAATGAGTTATTTATAAATTTCTCTTTTTTAACGGCCTAAACCACCGAAGAGCTACTTTGCTCCCCTAGACCTGCCCTGCAGTGTAAACTCCTCTAGATGGTGCATACGGGACCGGCCCCACAATTCACGTGTGACTTAAGTCTGGAACTCGCCAGCGGTGACTCAAACCCATACATAAATACTTATATGTGTATGTCGGTGTACTTGAGAGCCCTGCCTCTGAATCACTAAGTTTGCACCCTAGGAGGCAAAGCGCAAAAACAAAGGGCCCAACCAGGTCTCTTCAAAGTTATTCCTACATTTATAGTACCAAAATAGAGACAAAACGAGATAATCACAGGAACAATGATTCCGTAAAGAGAAGTTATCTCTTAGACTAAGAGAGCCTCAGATTTCCAATAAGTTTCAACATTAGTAGAGTGAAAACTCCTATTCGACGATAAATAATAGTAACTGGTCAAGCATCACTCAACACTCAACAGTATTGATTTTGGCATACTCTGAGGGTGCATGGTTAGCTGTTAACAGAACCTGCGGAGGAGAATGCACCATGGTCTTTTCAGGGGAGGCATACAGAGTTGGTCTTATGGCTGTAGCTGCATAACCGGGTAAACTGTTGGCCAATGCATTGACTATGAATGGAGATGGCTCTGGAGTTTTCCAGGTAATATTAGAAGCAGATCTGCTTGAAGATCTTGACGATGATCTTCTTGAAGGTAGGGGATTGATTCTAATTCTAGAAGAACCAAAAAAAAAAAAAAAAAGAAGAGGCAAATGATAAGATGTTTCAGGTTAGTGAAAAGGTTGTGGAGTGGCATAGAGCATCAACAGGGATAGCTGTTACTCACCTGTTGTGTACATCAACATATTCGTCGGTTTCATCCACAATATCTTCCTTCAGAACAGAACCAAAAGTTTTTAGCTTTCGTAAAGCATGTAAAAACGAAAAATGAATAACAGATTGATCCTGAGTTGACAAATGATACATAATGTTATATATGCAGAGTGGCTCGTATGCAAAGTTAGGCCTAGCCTTTTTGTCATATACAGCCACAGGGAATATGTGGCAAGGTTTTCTTTCTAATATATATTATAAACAAGATTGAATTAGATACTCGGAAGAGAATTGATTTACTTCTGTATAGACGTCTCTAAAATGCAGGGTTCAAAGATGATAGCTATTACTTCTGTCATAATAGCTTTCTTATAACATTCAGGGATTAAAGACGTCTCTAGCAGGCTTTTTCTAGGTCCTTACATAGAAGATATGATCTACATCAAGCAGAAAACAAGATTTCAAATGAAAAGCAAACTTCTCGTAAATTCTTTGCTCTTCTTTTGATGGCTACTGAATTACTTGCCCTATATGAGTTGGAATGTTTCTCCTTGAAGTGCAATTTATTTTGAGACAAACATGTCTCTTGAAGAATCTTGTGCCCGGCGAATGAATGATGTCAATATCTGCTAGCTATAAGAATCAGAAAATATGTCACTCAAGTACAGTATCTATCCTATCAGCTATAGCATTTTAGTATTACCTGTAGTATTTCCTCCATGACATCTTCCATCGTGATGATTCCAATGACCTCCTCATCCAAATTATGTGGATGAGATGCTAGAATTTCCCATAAAATGGTTCCATCTCCTCGTTCCCTTCGTCCAATCTGTGGACGCAAATTTTCATGTTGCCCCATGAAATTTGTCATTGTAGCGCTATAATATTCTGTGTCTGTTGAAAAACGAGGAGATGTGTCTGTGGAGACACTCAGATACTCTTTCTCGTTAATTGAAGGTAGTCCTGGGATCACCGAGGCACTAGTCAGTCTCCAAATTTGAAGTCTGTGTTAGTTCTAAAAGAAAATGCGAGAGACAAAAATGTCCTGTTAGTTGTAATTTGACAATGTTGTTACCTCTCAGCTCTGCCGGTCCTGTATAAGAACTGGAAATTGTACTAATAGCAAACATGCTAGGGTTGCCAATTTCACTGTTTGCTGGGCTTTTACCATCCTCCTTACGCTTTATGACAACAGCCATGTGGCTGTGACTCTTCTCAAATATATTCAGTACATCATATAGCGGCAAATTGTCATCTACCCTGTAACAGAGGAGTCCATATTTAAGCCATCATCAGCCATAAACAACAGAACAAGAACTGTTCACAATTTTGTGATGTTCCAAAGGTCATCGGACTTTTGATGAGCCTAAGCTAGTTATGCTGCTAAAACCAGCCTTAGCATCAATTGCAAAACATGAAAAACAAATTATTGTACCTAGGAATTCTCCTGATTGCCATATATTTGATTGGAGTTTCTTCCTCAGGGTGGCAGAAGATTAAATTCTTAACCTAAAGAATTTAGTACTGTGGTTAAGTGACATCGAAAGTATAGCTGTATCAAATGAATAAGAAATGTATATCATCTGAGCAGATTTTCTTGTATGAAACTCTAGACCAGCAACAACTTGAAAGCCTTTTGGCAGTGATACCAAAAATATGTTCCACTAAGCAGTATCTGAATTTACTAATTCATATAACGAGAAATGGTGGGTCATAGGGTACAAAATTCTGCATAAGCATGATGTCATAAATTAAAAAATGGGGAATGCATAAGTCAAGTATTTGTTGCACTGCAAGAAATTAACTCAAATCTATCAAATGATTGTAGAATTTAGTTCCTGAGTTGCTTACCAGAAGGACGCCTACAATATTTGTTGGATATCCAGAGTAGATAGGTATACGGCTGTATCCTTTGCTCATTATTAACCCCATTGTACTCCTAATTTTGGAGAGGAACTGTGATCGGAAGTAATAGTGGTATAAAGAAATCGCATTTAAAAATTAGAGATAGAAAGGAGGACATACATGTTGAGTTTGGAACAAATATCTAGCGAAAAGGTCTCAGATATGGGCGTCATAGCATCTTTCGCAGTTTTTTCGGTTAAACCCAAAGCACCAATAATAATAGAAGTTTCATGATGCAACAGCTCTCCACCTCTCCCAGCCTAATAGTTCACGCCATAATAGCAGTTATTAACACAATCAGCCGTCTAATATGCAATTGTAAGAAATGGAATTTTGGATTGAATTTAAGAAGACAACCTCATTTGCGTGCAAATCCACCAATGTCTTGAGCTCTGCTCTTCTCAAAAGTGAAGAATGACCTTTCCCGAAAAACCAATCCAAGAGCTGCACAGTACTCTTTGTCAAGCAAAACATAGATAGCCATAAATACCTCAAACATTTGCACTTCTATGTACTGGTGGCCTGGCTTGCTTAGTTCAAAAGATTTGGTGTGAAAATCACTCCTTTTACAGTCATGCTAACAGATTACTTACTGGGTAATCTAAAAATAAAAAACAAAAAACAAAGAGCTAAGCATGTCCTGGCTTCCTCCATGACTAGGCCAATATTTGACATTCATTTAATCCATCTCACATACAGACACGAGAAAGAAATAGATTTGCACCTTTTTCCTTTGACTTGTATTTATGTTTGTATCCTTTTGATGACATCTCTGGGATTGGATCGTGAAACCGAAACTTAACTGGTCTATATTCTTCCCTGATTACAGAGGGTTGCTTCCTTACCACTCTCTTTCTCAGCCTTCGCTGATCTTGTTCTTCATTCTGCAACCTGATACTATTGACAACTAGCTGCTTACATGAATCAACGGATACTCTAAAAGGTTGCCTCGGTGCTCTTGACATCTGTTGGAACAGTCTAAAGAATTTTTCGGTTCAGTGGCCATGTTATCTGTGAAGAGCACCAATATTTGACACTGTTACCATATCCTATTGTTCTATTAAGATAACAGAGTTTCTGGTGTCCATAGGCTAGCCTCACTACCTGAGTAGCTTTTGCATGACATGGATGTCAGGCATTTGGTTCAGGCGTGTTAATGTCTTTTATTTTTTATTGTTTTATTTAAGAAAAGCAGCATTGAGAATTGAATTCAACTCATGCACTCATAAATAACATGAGAGGAAAAATGCGTGGAATGGATCAAACATAAATTTAAATAGTACGTGCAAGTTGTATCAAGCCAGAAATTACCTTACCGACTGGATATGATATCGGGAAGAAGACCACCTGAAGCAGACTAACAAAAGCAGCAAGTTTTGCACCAAGACTTAGTCCATGACGAGCACACAATGCTTGGGGGATGATCTAGGGAGACAAATAAAATCAATAGCTTAATAACCATGTCTTGATTTGGTTAAAAAAGTAATCCGCAGTTGGCAATACAGCTTTTACCTCTACAAACGCAAGTACAAGGGCCGTTGACAGAAGAATAGCAGTCCAAGGCATTAGAACCGAGTCCATGAAAATGGGCAGTGCCTTCAATGATATAATAATATTTTTAGAACCAGTACTAAAGAATATAGACTTGCATACATAAATGTACATGACATACCGCGAGTGCGAGTGATTTGCCTGTGAGAAGCGTACATAAAAGGAAATGCTCGTTCTTTACAACTGGCATAACCTTTGCTGCAGATCAGAAGCAGTTGGTAAGAGCTTCAGAAAATTAATTGAAGAACCAGGTCATGATTCAAGAACGTAGTGACAACTAAAAAACAACCTGCATTCTTCTTTGCTTGTGGCTCCCCTGCCTTAATGAGAACCTCAAGATCAACTTGGCTGAAGGACAAGAGTCCTAAAGCAAGGCCCGATGTGACACCGGCAAATAATAAAAGGACTAAACATATGAGTACAAACACCCAAAACGTGGGCTGGCAACACGGAATATCATCCTCTCTCATCGTGAAATACCACCGGCAATGACTCAATTGAAGGGCCCGAAAAGAGAAAGCTAAAGGCTAAAATGGCAAAGGCATTCTGAGAGGTTCCGCTTTTGTAGACAACTGGTCTTTGACAGACAAATAACAAAGAAAATATGAGTGTAAATTAGGGATGAAACTGACGAGCACATGCATGTCAAGATAGAAACAGAATCTTCACCCTCAAAAAGGTGCATGCCAACTTTTGTCTCTATTGATTAGAAGAGACAAATTGCTCTTCTTGCAGTACTAGAATGATCTTGGGGACGTGGAATTTACTGGTGGATTGCTGAACAAATTGAAAAATAGAGGTTAACATCTTCTAGTAACCAAAGGACGTTGTGCTTTTGATTATGAGAGGGATTGTCACCAAAAAAATTCAGAAGTAACAAAAGGACGTTGGACTGGAAACAATGATTGCTTGAGCTGGTCATTACAAACTCATTTGTTTGGCCTGTCAATATTGGTCCTAATCAAAATCAATTGAAAAACCTAGGCATTCGACTTGATTGGGATTTTGTAATATCTATAGTCTACGCTTAAGAAGAATGAGGACCCACAAAGAATCGACATGTTTCTGCTTAGAAACATGACACATGTTTGGCCAGAGCAGGAAAAAGTATGGGTCGTAGATTTTGTGAACAAAAAAAAATGTTTAATTCTTCTCACCTGTATCCTTCATCTGCTCCTCCTCCAACCACCTTCCCCTGCTAACACCTGCATGTTGTTGTCTCTGTCCAGTATTGGAGAAGAATAATATTATAGTAACAGTGAGCAAAATATTCTATTATAGCAATGCCGTCTAGAAGTTCCTATTTTACTGTCACCAAATTAGCCCAAAGCACCTAGGTGCAATGCTAACCAGAGCTCAAAGCAGGGACCATGTCAACGGGCATGCACGCACAAATCTCCGCACCCAACATGATGTGTTCACAATTTTTCACATATCTACGTTCTTTTCATCTGCTTGTCTGCCTGGTTTTGAAAGACCATTAGGTGAAATTCTCGAATTCATCAGGCAGGTACAACGGTGAAAGAAGAATTCAAAACAAAAGAAACGGAAACACAGAGCCTCACTTGAAAAGGCTGCCATACAGAAAAAATACAAAAGAAAAATTATATGTGACGTGGACTCAGTTATTCTGTAATTTTTAATAATTTTCTACATACGGTAGTCTAATGGAATACGAGTGAAGTCAGTTACCTTTACAAGGATGTTTCTTTTCATGGGGTTTCGTCCTAACCACAAAAATATGTGCAGTAGGTGAAGGTTAAAACTTAAAAAGGCAAAAAAAGAAAAAAAGAAAACCTGGTGGGTGAAAAGCTCAGCTTGTCTTTGGATGTTACATGGTTTGATGGATTTTATAGTATGATGGTTGGTGAAAAAATAAAAAAAAAAATTTGGGTTGTTGCCCTCTCTTCCTCCTCTTTTGGCTGAGGCTCTCCTCTGTGTGCCCCCTTGCTACAGGTATTGGTGCAGGTGCTCCTCCGGGGGGGATCGGGACTGAGGTTCACGACCTCCTCCTCCTCCGGCGATGGAATTTGCCGATCACGGCGTGGATGTGTTGTGGCCTGGGTTGGGTTCGTGGGTCTTTTGACCCGATTTGGTGAGGCCCATGTGGCCAATTGGGTTGGGACCCATACAATTTATAAGTTTGTGGTCATTAAGGCCTTCTGGCCTTTGAAAATAGTATAGTGGACCTTTGGGCTGCATTAAACGTTACTGGCCCTGGATGACCCTATATTAAGCACTTGTATTTTGGTCCATTACGAAAGAACTCCAGCATTACTTGGGGGGGGGGGAAAAATTAAAGGTTAAAATGGGAAAAACAAAAAACTGGTGGGTGAAAAGCTCTGCCTGCTTTCAAAAGTTCCCGCTTTCAGAGGGACAGATTAAAAACCAGAAAACCACTCCACAGGCTCACCTGTACTTTGAACTGCTTTTGCTAAAATTCAGGTATAAGAAGATGGATTCCAAATTCCGTCATCATTATAAAGTAATTCAAGAGGTTAAAAAAGTGCTTCATGTTTCTTTCTTAAGTCATACCTGTTAATACATGCATGTAAATGTACTCATAGTAGGAAACAGAGTGAGAGTACGAGTACAGCTGGTGTGACGACTTACAGTTTTAATTATTCTGCTTACAGGGCTTACCATGCCACCTTTACTTTGATTTGGAGTTCAATAAGAGAGTGAACACAGAGAATAATGGATATGAAATGACTGATCTTCTGATTTCAGTGACTTTATAAGCCCTAAATGATAAATACTCCATTCAAGGAAACCTGGAATGGATAGTAGAGCTGGATTCCTCCACTGAAGGTATGTTTTTCTAGCATGTGGATTTTGCAGTTCCTAACTAGTTATGTGATGTCCTCCACTTACGTGTACAATGAAATTGTGTGAGCAAGTGCATAACATATGTCCTTCTGCTTCTACTACTATTTGCCTGGTGAGTTATGGCCAGCCATATTTAAATCTACATCAAGCTCATTCTGAATTCACAATACAAATCCGGGCCATGTTCTGAGATGTTCCTTTTCCTTTCAAAGGGCACACTATGAAAATTTTGTTTTTGGTTTAGTTTGGGACATTTAATCGAGAAAGACACTGTAAAACTGGCGATTTAAATTTTTTTGGCTTTGTCATTATATTACTGTCCTAGAAACGACCAATATGGGTTATTTTTTTTGCTAGTGTACTTTGTGACTCATAATATGAATTTTCCTTCTTCTGAAGGACAGCCTTTCGTTGTTCATTTGTTTATTTGTTATTTTGAGGAAATTCTGCTGTTGAACATTAGTACTGCATAAGTGGATGCTATTGTCTCCTAGCAGACAGAGTGGACCGTGTTTCTTTATGTTCTGTAACCACTGTTGACTATGGAAGAGACTTGAATCTCATATGTCAAATAAGTAAGAGGTGCAGATCCTGGTAAGGTTACCCTTGAAGTTTAAACAACATTTTCTTTTCTCCTGCCTATAGGGTGTTAGAATTTGTGGTAATGCCAAGCGTAAGAAGTCTGCATTTTGTGATCCAATACTAATTTTGTGAAGTACCATGGGGAGTTTCAACTTGTTGAACATCTCATAAATGCCTTCTTATGTTTGAGATTTGGCATACCTCACGAGCTGAACGGCTCAGGCCGAGATCTAGCATCTCATGCTCTGGATTTATAATTACATGAGAGAGAGTGTGTGCTATTTCCAAAGGAAATGTTTTTCCTGTATGGGAGGTGTACAGTCTCATGTAATCATTTGGTTATGCAATCTATGAGTTGAACTGTACTGTTTATTGCATAGTATTTTTTCATGAAATTTTGTGGATGATACTACAGATTCTTGTATGCAGATAAGTTTTCTCGTCATTTAATCATTCACATACCAAAGACTGCTTTCAAGGACAACTTGCATGCAGGTGCATTTATTGCAGAGGTATGCCTTAGTAAGAAGTCATATGAACCTTTTATTTAAGGGCGATTCTTGAAGATGCATCTTTTTCGTTGTTCATTAAAGATTAAGGATAAGAGTACTTATGGTTCTCATTGCATCACGACTAACTTTCAAATTTCATCAAAACTTACATGGTATCCTGTGTGTGTGTGTATTTGATTCCGTTGTGTAGCCTTTATCATGCTCTCTTTTAGTTATCCTGCTAGAATGGAATGTACTTGAGTTGTTAGAATGTTTGTTCCTTTTTTGTAGAAATATCAACTGTTGTCACTATATGATGACATATTATCAGATATGCTCTCGGATTCTATTTGCAAGGACAAGTGATGCAAGATTCGAAAAACTGTTTGTGAAAAAAGATTCAAGCTCCACCAAATCCTCAAGCCAACTTTTTGTGGACACTGCTGTCTATTCAAGAAATCGTTGCTTTCGTTTGGTTCTATCATCAAAGGCAGGGAAGAACTCTGTGCTTCTACCCACGGGGCGATTCAAATGTAAGGACATGGTATGGTTCTCTTCTTTGTCAATGATAGTATTTATATTGTAATTTTGAACTGAGGAATAAATTTTCCTGTTGCCTAGGTTTTTATATACCATACAGGACCTATTCAGATGCTCCTTTGATTAGCAATAGTACATTTTTGATAACTCCCAAGAATTATTTTCCCTATCATGTTCAAGTTAACATCTTGAAGGCAAAAATTTGTCTCTCAATTGGCTTTGTGGTAATCCATTATTTTCTCAATGTTAGCATGTGGTAATTCGTCTTCAGTGTTGTTAAATAACAGTGCGAGGAAGACATGTTCATGGCATCCTTGATCTGCAATTTGGATGATGATTGTGAGAAGCTTCTAGTCTGCAAAATGGAGTTAGATTGTGTGAAGACCCTACAGTTTGAGACAGAGGTACTTTTGGTGTCTGATTTGTCTTACCATCAATCTACATTTACCAGATATTAGATCTGTTTCATGATGCCTTTCAAACCTTATTCTGTTGCCATCAATCATTGATATTCCTTCTCCTTGCAGCTGAATCATAATTTTGCAACATATTGTGTTGCCTCGCAAGAACAAGCATTGAATGCTTGCCCAAGCGATTTTACAACAACGTACTTCCTCGGGATGTCACCATTTCCAGATCTGGACAAATTTGTGGAATCCATTGCCTCCATTGGAAATATATCAGGTGTCTCCCCTCATTCAATTTTTACTTTGACCAACTATTAATGCTGATTTGTAGTTTAAGTTATGAATATTATTTTCCTTGCTCAGCTCGAGCTTCAACAGGAAATTTTCTACTAAGTTAGTTTGCAGCCATAATAGGAGTTGTTGTGACATGCTTGTGGACAGGGTTTGCTTGAGATGTCTGTTCGTCCAAGTAATAGTATTTAGCTCCTCTTTGATAACATTAGAGTTCTTTTCTGGTCTCATCTCTTGCTAATAAATTTACCCTTTAACTAACTAAAGGATTGTTTGAGTGGAATCCTACATATTTTTAGAGGGTGCTGCTCTTCGAGTTATTTGTTTCACTTATGTTTATTATATCAGCTTTGTTTCCGCAACATAGAGTTCTTTGATTGGAAAGTATTTCAGAATTCTGCCAATTCTTCGGCTTATTTGCAGGATACTTTTCTTCTTTCCCTTTATTGTTGGGTTACTGCTGTACTGGGAGGGTCTTTTGTGGATTATTTTGATTTCGTAAGCTTTTTCATTTGTATGTTCTGAGTGAGATTAGTACAACCTTTGTACTGATCTCTCTCTTTTTCTTTTCTTTTTAATAATATTAGAGGTTATTCATAAAAAAAAAAGTATTATCCAAGGTCTACATCCGAAATCACTAGTGATCATCTTTGAGCCTCACGGCAGTGAGTTTGCTCTCAGGCCTTGTACGCACTGCCCATCACACCATGGGAGCTGGCCATGCCTGAGGGGGGGAGGAATAAGTATAACGATTTTGCTTTTAATTTTTCTATCCTTTTGTTGCTTAAAAAGTTATTAATTTTTGTTTGTGCAAGTGCGAAGTATTACTTAAAACTTTCACTTTTTTCCTGTTTATGCCTTTTTCATCCTGTAATGAAACAACATAGGTACTAAGTGATGCATTTTCTATTGCCTTTATCACCTTGTTGATATTTTTTATGCAACTGCAGGGAAAATTCGAAGCTGGTATTGGTTCTCAGAATATGGACTGATGGTCTACAGCATGTCGAGAAATAGATATTGTGAACGAATTGGTAGACAGCATAAAAGCAATCATGGTAAGTATATTTATGTCCGTATCTGCTAGCTTTATCAAGTCCTTGCTACCATGAAGAATTTGGATATCTATGTTCTTATGGTTGAAGCTGCACCTTGTACCTGTGCTGGTCTCGGATCCACACCCACAGGAAAATTCTTTTGGTGATACTTTCCATCTGGTTGCCAGAATCCTTGAAACATATTACTTCATTTCCTTTTATTTTTTGTTTTTGTTTCAACTTCATATGTGGTGTCTTGCTTTCTTATAACTTATGGTTAAGACATAAGAGGCTAATGCGCATCAATGTTTCATTGGCTCAGTGATGTACGTTGTTGACCTGAGAAGGGCTGCTTATTATAAAAAATGTCACGATCCTGACTGTAGAGGTGTGTAGAAGTAACTTTTTAGAAGACGGCAATCTTAATATCTCATAGTGCATGCCTGATAAGATTTAATGGCACCAGGTTACCGTTCTCCTCTACGACCAATTCCTATTGATATCATTCCTGATCCTTCAGTGTTCTTTGATTCTGATCAGACGCTAAATAATGGTGGCTCAACAGTTAATGAACCCGACCATCAATTTGTTGATAAGGACAAGGAACATGTTTTGCTTTGCTATGATCACAACATTACAGATGACTGCATTAGAGATTCTTGGTGGCTTGAAGCGATGAGAGTTGCAGATGATATCGAAAATATAAAAAATACAGAGCTCAACATGGTGAGTACACTGACAATGCTAAGATTCGGACGATTTGTTTCGCTCATTTGGTTTACTACGGTAGGACAAGAACCCCTTGCCCCACCCACATCTGTGTGCTACAAATACTTTAACTAGCAGGTACAAAGACATGGCAGGTTTTCACACGTGTTACTGAGAAGCTCATAAACCTCGATGAAATTGTAGCCTCTCAATTGAACTCCTTAAGACCTCCACGGTTCCACTCACTTCTCTTTCTGCTCTTGATTCTGGGTTAAGCTGGTTGAATTAATTAAATACGAGTCTGATTTGTAGCACATTCTAGCCTTAAATTGTATATCTGACCGTGAAAATGTCCTTTCTGTTTCAGTCACGTGCTCATATTAGGTAGAATCACTTCAGTGTGAGATAGCCAGACAAATAACAGCAATGAAGCTAGTAATAATAACCATAAGATTAATTTTAAAGTAAACAGTGATTTTAAGGGTTCAAGGATATGATCCCCACAGATTCCCTCTTTTCCCTGAAGAACTCAGAGCTTCATTGTTCAAATTAATGAATAGTTAGTTGATTTCTTATTTTGTAAATAGGGCATATATGTACATGTTTTGAGAAGCACATATTTTGTTTTAGGTGAAAATCGTAGGTCAATAGCATCGAATACAGTGGATCTTGAATTTTTGGTTTGAACTAAATACTTTCTCATCTAATAATAGGACTCAATAATTAAAGCTGTAGGACCTCGAAGTATTGTCAGAAATGAGCCGGTGCAAAGCATAATATATCTCCATTCTCACAAGAGTTTGAACTATTGAAGCAATCCAGCTCCATTTTTCGTCTAATCTTGCAGATTTCATTTTTTACAAGCAGGATAAAATTAATGATGAAGATGACGAGTGGTGGATGGCTGTAGAAAGGACTGCATCCCAGGCTGAATTAACTTACTTCAACTGAATATGGGTGCATAATTGGATCCTTGCAAGAGATGTAGACGTTCTTGTATGAGGTGATCCTGGATGGAAGAAGGAATTTGTACATATCTGATGATTGCAATGAAGTATCAGATTGTTGGAGGCAAAAGTGAAAATCTAATCCATGTATGAACTTCTGCAATATTTATCAGACCTTCCTGGAATAACTCCATGTATCTCTAGAGAAATAAAGTGCATGGGTATAGTGAGTTCACTGCTCGATATGTTTACTGACATCCACACTCCCACACTTAGAGTACGTTCTCGGCCTGTGGACTGAAGTGCTTTGAGGGCAGTTTACGAATGCCTGGATTGTAAGTTAATTTTTCAGATACTTAACACTGGGGTTTTCCCCCTTGTAGATACTAGATAGATGATTCCCCACGATAGAAAGTAGCTGTGTGCTGCACTGCATTGTTTTAAATCTCTGTGAACTTGCTACTTTCAGCTGGTGTCCTTCGAAAATGGACGCCCAATTTTTCTAATTGCCCGTAATATGTCCAGTAGACGAATGTATACACAACTAAGAGCAAGAGGAGGGAGTCCCTTTTTCTTTTAATCCTTTTTGTTCTATTATTTTATTTTAGTTTTCTCCCCAGATGAGGACACACTAGTCGCTCGGAAAAACAGAAAAAGCCAACTGGAATGTGCCCTTGACTGGAGTTATCATCGAAGGTGACTGATTCTCTTATCACATTCCGGGCAGTTACGGAACCAGATTTTCAAACTGAAGGATAGTAGATGATGGCTCATCAGTTAGCAAAGAATCTTTGGAAATTGGAATTTCTACTGCTGCCCAATTACCTCTGACAGTATTACAGGCGGATGCCTATTTTGAACCCCACGTGATGTAGCTTTTTAAGCCCAAATGGTAAGCTTCCAACTCTTTTATTTTAATGAAATATTTATTTAGAAAAAAACAAAAAATCCAATGTAATTGAAGTCTCGGTCTTCGTCTCCATCATTTCCACCTGCCTCTTTCTTTTTCTCTCTACGCCAAAGCCTCCCTAACTCTTCTCTCTCCAATGGCTACTGCAACCAATCCAGCCGAAGCTGAGAACCCCAACACAAATCCCAATAACCTCACCGCCGCCAGCATCACGTCCCCAGTCTTCATTTCCACAGAATCTTTGCACTCCCTCATCTCTCACCAAACTCTGATTCGCCACTTCGAATCCTGTCTCCCCACAGTCTCGTCCTCCCTCCAAACCCCGATCCGCCAAAGCCATGATGTTTCGCCCTCCTCCTCTCTCCTACTCATGCCCTCTTGGTGCTCATCCCCGTCGTTCCCCTACATAGGAGTGAAGCTCGTGACATACTTCCCACAAAACTCCATGCTAAACTTACCAGGAGTGCACGCAAGTTATGTGCTATTCAGCTCGATAACTGGGCAAACTTTAGCTTCCATGGATGGTACTGTGTTGACCCTTTATAGAACCGCATGTGTCTCGGGCTTAGCCTCAAAGATTTTGGCTAGAGAAGATAGTGAAACCCTTGTGATGATCGGTGCGGGTGCTTTGGCACCCCATTTGATCAAAGCCCATCTTTCGGCTAGACCCAGTTTGAGAAGAGTGATAATTTGGAATAGAACAGTGGACAAGGCAAGCAAATTGGCGGAGGAAATGCGAGTGAATGGTGGATTTGATGGTGTGAGTTTTGAGAGTAATGAATGTTTGGAGGAGATTGTTGAATTGGGAGATATAGTAAGTTGCGCAACAAATTCGGAGACGCCCCTTGTCAAAGGCGAGAGGTTGAAGGCAGGGGCACATTTGGATTTGGTTGGGTCGTTCAAGCACTCGATGAGGGAGTGTGATGACGAAGCAATCAGAAGAGCCAGAGTATTTGTAGAAAACGAGGCCGCGTTGCTGGAAGCAGGAGAATTGGTAGGTGCTTTTGAGAGAGGTGTGATTGCCAAAGGAGATATTGGAGGAAATTTAGTTGAGTTGATAAGGAAAGAAAAAGTTGGAAGAAAATATTCCGAGGAGATAACTCTATTCAAGTCTGTTGGCTCTGCAGTTGTGGATATTCTCGCATCACAACTGGTATATGAGCACTACATTTTGAGACAAGGGTAATCAGTATTTCTTATTAGCTGTTGTCATCTATAGTTTTCTAAATTCACAAGAACTTTTGAATGTAATGGCATGGCTGTTCTCAACGAACGATCACAATACCATATCCACTTGCTGGTCCTGTTTTCATTTTTCTTTCTTTGTATTCTAATCGCCTTAGTATGTTTAAGGTTGGATTTGAGGTTCCTGCTTTAGTTATCAACAGAAAAATCACTTCCCAAAAACACAAGAAACAAAACCCAACTTTAATTTGAAGTATTGGAATATGCTCAACTGATTGTAATTCTACAAAGACAAATTGGTGCTACAAAAGTATTGGCATGAAGCCTGCGCCAATAAAATATATGAACCCCTGACAAATCATGAGAATGCGGACAAGTGCATGAGAGAATGCTCCTACAGAACCTCGATCCTAGGACCAAATACAGAAAGGGCCTTGCAATTGAGGCAGTATGGCGAGTATTACAAGCAGCAGCAGCAACAACTGCTTAAAGAATGAATTCCTATGACATTAATTGAACAGAACAATTACATAAGCTGGTGTGACTGTTCTTGGAGTTTTCTTTTTCTTCTACCTTTCACTTTTCTATGCAAACGGTCACAACCATCATCCATAATTAAATTGGACTATGGTATTTGACAAGATTAACCTTCATTTTGATAGGATTGTTTCACCTTTTGCGGCTTGTAGTGGATCCTTGGGAAGAGTAGATCATTAAGCTGTCTCTCAGCACTATACTCTGAAGTGGCCTGCAAAGACATTTTAGGTCGGATAAAAGATTATTGGCAAGAGAAACATGAATCCCGGTGAGATTTTGTCCATCAATTACTGTTAAAAAAGGGGACAGAAATAAAGAAAGAGAAAAGAAAAATTAGGGTAGTATCCCTGCAAGCTAACCTAAAAGGTATGACTTATGAATACATAGAGGAAATCAAGAATGTGATATAATTGTTTGTAGACATGACCCCACCCTAAGGGTGCGATTGTATTGGGGTTCTAGTTGCAGCACGCAAACCATTTCCCATGTGCCAGACAAAACAATTGAAAGAATAACAATGAATGGTTATAACACAGCCAATGCACTACTACAGGTTGAACGGGTGACCTAACCCTCCATCCTTTATGCGAGTTAAAGATGCTCATCGGTTCAAGGACCATCGACCACTTTAAAAAGGCACTGTGAGGGATTCTATCTGAGCACTGCTGAAATGTCTTTGGGATCAATACTATAAGGTAGTGCACTATATACTATCAAGGATAATTGAGGTGAAAAGGCAAGTCATAATTCCCCAAAAACAAAATTTTAACTCAAAGTAAACATGCATAATGTAGTTAACTCGTAGCAGAAGGATAATTGCTGTACCTGTGTATTAAATGCAAACCGCAAAGTTTGTACTTGTGTTCCTGAGCAAACCTTTAAGTCAAACCCAATGGAATCTACACCAATAAGTGCTGCCTCCTGCATTCATTGAATGAAGACTAGTAACCCACAGCAGCACCTAAAACAGTCTACATAGCACGAAAAAGTGCAGCATAGATGAAAAGCTGCAGAAGGGGTCCCTCACATATGTGTTATTGTTCCTCTCACTTATATGATGATGCCTGATGCAAGAGTGTAAACTGAATATACAATTCTGCTTTCCGTTTCCTTCCAAATAACATTTCAGACATACATGTTTTCAAATGCTTAATAAATGCTCGTTGGATGTGAATTGCCAGCCAGACGCATTTCATGAGCTCTTTTACGACTTACCTCCACTTGAATACCCTTGAATCTCCAACAGAGAGATTTAAGGGCCTGGGCAGTCTTTTCGCCACCAGCTTTCACACGAGATATAATTTTGGCTGCTGAGTGTGCAATAGCATCAGGTTGAGCTTTCATGAATTCTTCTACTTCAACAAGAGTCTGTGGAGGAATATAACAGAGGTATTACTTTACTGCAACTAAAAGTTCATATAGCAAGCAAAGAGAGATTCAAACAGCATATGATTTTTCCCGTCCAAATGCATTCATGGTATAAGAATTACAGATACAGATTCAGTTTGGACCAGTGAATGGAAAAATATTCTCTTTATCAAAAGATTTCTCAGCCACATTTCCACTAGATAAAGTAGGTGCTTAAATAATTAATCACAATTTCCGTAAGCGAACTGGGTTCAGTGTCACAGATAACATTGTTTCTCCCCCCCCCCCCAAAAAAGAGGGAGGTCTAGAGAGATGGACCAGCAACCCCAATACCAAGGAACAACCAAAAACAATCAAACCTACTGAATTTCCGTGTGACGAGAACAACTGAATACGAATCATCTCCAGCCTGTAAAATGAAGTCCTATTGACAGGGATTTCATCCTTCTGAGTTTCCTCTTTGCAAATTGAACTATCATCAGATGACCCAGATTCATCTCTCCGGTCATTTATCACACCAAGATCTTCTATTTTGTCATCTAGAATTTTTCCAACCCTATTTCTGTCGGTATCACTGGACTGGTGGTCAGATAAGTGCTTTTGGATGACAGACTGCTCTTCAATAAAGGCAGGTCTTAGGAGGCCCTGGATAGTAAGACTAGCTGAAGGCTGGTCCATCCAGTCAATAGGATCATCTGATGCAACCTAATCAATAAAAAATAAGAGAAAGGGAAAAACATGAGTTCATCTATTGCCATGAGCCATGTTCAAATAGGAATCACGTAGGAAACAGACAGTCCAATAGCATTAAAAAAAAACTCAGTTTTATGACACCATCTCAGGTGTACTTCCACACTACTTGGTCAGAGAAGTAAACATCTTCAATTAGTACCTCAGCCAGCTTTTCCGCAAAATACATTGGATGAGAAGAACGCATTGTCTCCAACTTTGCCCAATCAGAAAGCGTCTCATCAGAATCATCCTGATCATCTTCATCTTCAAGAACGGCAACCCAGTCCTACAAACAAGATTCTCATACATAATGCAAAATGTTTGAGAACTACAATACCTACAGTGGAGAAGCTAAATATAAAGTGTACAATTAAATTCAAGCAAAACAGAATGTCATTCTAACCGTGTCGTAATCCTCATCTTCATCGTTATTCTCATCATCTTCCTCTTCGTCGTCATCAACTTCAACATCACTATCCTCATCTTCAATTTCCTCAATTCCAAAGTCAATTTCTGATGGACCTGATAACTCCATCTCACTGAGCATTTCCATAGTATCCAAGCCTATAATGACTTGCTGCACTTCATGTTAACCACAAAAGCACAGAACACACTCTTAAAAACAAAATTGTTTCCAGTTAAACCATTGTTTCAGATTACCACAGTGAAGAATTTGAACTGCAGACAGTGACGCTTGAAGATAATAGATAACAAATGAATAAAAGTAGTGCAAGCAAAAGAGTAGCACCAATTAAGGGAAATATTGTGAGCTCACCTATATATCACAAAGACCAACGAAGTAAATGCTCAGAAGAATCAATTGATGTTGACAGTGCACGGCCAAAGGAGTGACTGAGCAACAAGCAGATATCTATTAAAATTTGTATGGAGACATTACATACCACAAAGTTATTTTCTGAAGTTAGGGATCGAAAAACGCTGTCACAATCGTCGCCATTGGTCACTTTAAAGTATACATCTGCAACACCAGGGTGAATAGACAATTTAGGATGAAAATGTCAAGCCCCATAATAATTACGTAATTGTGACCATGACAAACTTCAATCATGTCGCATACTTCCATGTTCGTCAGTAACATAAGACAAGTCGGGCAAGATAATATTCTCATGAGCCTCATCATTGATCAGACTCGAAAACATAAGCGTTGCTTTGCTGTTGACCTGAAATTGACACACTATGGGCAACATTAGCCAATGCAAAACTGACTGGAAATAAGAAACAACATGAATTCAGAATTGTCAGATTGCCAGGATGCAACCACAAGAGATGCAATCAAAGGCGTACTCCAGATGTGTGATCGTGGTCCAAACAAAATGTTGTATTTTTTCCTTTTTCCTCTCCATAAGCAATTCCCTCTTTTATCTGTTTGGTGGTTAAAAACCTAAGTTAAGCTCTTATGGTATTCACCATTTTTCCTTCTCTTGGAAGATTTTCTATATACAGAAAACATATAAGGCCTGCTTCCATGGTTAAGCTGGAAAGGACTCGCCAATTTCTAACCATGTTTGTCGAATACCAATCATTCCTTCAGACAGGAAACTTTTTCTCCTCACACTAAGGCCAGCTATACAGCTCTACCTTCAGTGTTCTGAGTAATGTGAAAGGTGGAAAAGGTCATACTATGTACACAAGTCCACAATATACAAAGTACAATAAAAAAAAGCATATATACAAACATCATTCCTAACCAAAGTCATTTCTGCTGATCGGCAAGTGAACATGATATAATACCTCAATAATTGTCCTACTAGTTTCTGCAGCAGTAAGTCTAGCATCTCCAATATTCTCTGTTGTTGACTTGGCAATTTCCTCATCTGGATGGTACTGTGACCTCCCATTCTGTTTCTCAGGATCCCAAGCTGAGCCCAACTGCTCCATGGATGCCCGAATTCTATTTTTACACAGAGTATTCTTTCTAGTGACGGATCTAGATTTTAGACTTCGAATTCCACTCCTGTATATCATACATGAATGTTTATTCTGGATATTACTAGACATCGTAATGAATACAAAGTAGCTGAACAATCTGATAAGTAGAAAGACAACTAAGAACCGTTCAGAGCATCAGTTTAACTGTTTTAATCTCCTAGACTTTATAATTCACAAACTTCCCGAAATTTTTCTATTTCAATTTTTTTTTCCTCCTAAAAATGGACTTTTAGCCCAAGGGAAAGGTGAGTAGTTCTCCTATTTTTCTATAGTTCGAGTTAATAAGCGTTTCCAAATACAATTCGCAACTGGACGAGCTTTTACCAATTGGCAATAGTTTTATGACTTAGACCGAGTTACTGAAGCCAATGGAACCGCCTATTCAAGAGTCTCTATTTTCAGTCACGATTAGTACTTAAAAATCCTCAGGAAATTCTAAAACCTACTTAGGCATTACGCAAGTCATTCAACTAGCTCTATAACACTGTTTTTAGTACCAAGGCCCATCAAAACCGCCAGAGTGAGAGAGCCCGCAAGAGGTGACGTTGACTCCGTGAACATCTTCCGAGGTCCACATTGAACGACAATCTACAATTAAGAAGAAAATGTTCAAAGAAAGAAAGGCAACAAGGGATGCTCCCTTGGCAGCCACTAAAATGAGGGAAAAGTGAAGGAAATTGAAACTCTCAGTTGCTAAAAAGCTTCCCTGAGCTGTTGAATGAAATTTTCTCCTTTCTTTTTATCGCTTCATTTGGAAGCCTTGAGAGCATAAAGCATTTGGAAGTGAAAGTTTTTCAGAATCAATGAGAGTGAGAATTACAGGGCAACATGGTGGAGGAGCAGACATTGGCGCCGGCGGGGAACCGGACGGCCATGGCGGACTCGATCATCATCATCATCTCCCTCCCTCCCTCCCTCTGTTTACGGAAGTGTGAGATCCACAAGCATATCGCCTCGCTGTCCCAGAGAACAAGCTGCGAGGATGAGGTGCGATTTTGTATTATGTTGTATGAATTGTCTGCAGCGATGTTTAGCTCTGATTGATAGGAGCGGACAGATGGCAAGTTTTCGTTGGTTCAAATGTTTCAATTCTTTTTTTTTTTTAAGTTTTAAATGTTTCAATTTAAACGCTGTTAATTACTGAGCTCTCCTTGGAAACTAACCGAAGAACCCAGCCCCCCGCGAAGCCCGTCTCCCACTTCCTGCAATCCGCCACTTCCAAAGTTCCAATCTCCTCACTCTCTTCAATCTCCACAAATCGGCGTCGCACGGTCGCTGTACCCTTCAAGCTGCACCTCTCTCTAAAATCTGCGTCCCACTCCTCCTCCCCTCTAATTCACCCTTCGACTTCACTGGGCCCGACTCCTTCTCCACCACAAAGGGCGGCATCCCATCGTCGTCCGAGACAAACTCCTCCTCCGCGTTCCCATCGACTGTCAGGGTTTCCGGGCTGAACTCCAGCGGCAGGGGCGGTGGGCCCGCCTTCGTGGGCCAGGTCTTAAGTATGTGCGACCTTTCCGGAACAGGTCTCATGGCCGTCTCCACCCACCTCGACATTACCTTCCTCTCTAAAAGGTGCACCCTTTTTAAAAGTTTTAAAGACTCAGCGGGGGATTTCTGCAATATGGAAAATTTTCCTTGTACACTAATTTCGTCCTCTGGTTCACTGTCTATAGAGAAAGTACATTGCCAAAACAACCAAAACCACTCAGTATTACATAGAAGTGGCGATTTTGATTCAGTTTAAACATTTAGGGAACTATCGTACATAAATATGTCGTATTTATGTTAACTTGGTCAGAAATTCTGGATTGGAAAGATTGGAACTTTTCAAAACTTCGGTTTGTTGTGAAGAAATATGAATGAGAAAATATATGTAAATTTGGAGTCTTTACATATTCCTGTTGCCAGAGATCCATGTTTCGAACTATTAAGTGATTTTCTGGCAATTGCCGATGATTTGTATTTGGAGTTGCTTTTTGAATGTAACCTTATCAACATCATTTGCTTAGAAAAAAAAAACCTTATCAACATCATTTGTCAGAATTTTCTAATATATTTCTTGCTTATCTTCCTTTTCTTTTAGCTTTCAGAAGCACGAAAAACATTGTGTATTCATATTGCTGTTGATGAACTGGGCCCATAACTCTCGCTGATTGTTTTAGGATACTTTGTGTATCTACAACCTCATGCGTTTGTTCTTTTCTGCTAGGATGCTTACAGTGACATACTCTCTGCCAATCGTTATCAAAAGATTGGAATCAAACAAAATTTCCAGGAGCACAAGTAGTGTCGTGGTAAGCATTTCATGTTTCTTTATATGGCAATCTTTTAGGGATGGTAATGGAACCTTGAATGGTTTGATTTTTGCTAATTCAAAAATATTTCCCAATTGAGCATGTCTGGATCCTTACTCCGATTATCTTTTCTTCACCTGCTAATGTAAAAAAAAAAATCAGGTATGTGCTGCAAAAGGCCCAAGACCGAGATATCCTCGAGTATGGAAAACAAGAACGAGAATTGGAACCATTTCCAAGTCAGCAAAGCTTATTGATTGTGTATGCTTCCCATTTGTATCCTCATGTTTTGTTATCTTAATTTTTGTTTTCACAGTAAATATGTGGATGTCACAACTTATACAAACATGAGTTTGCCACTTGATATTGTGGATGTTTAACAATCCACAGGAATTGAAAACAATTTGGAGAACGCTTTCGGTCAAAATTAATATATTACATTTTAGTGTCTTCAGATAATTATTTTGGGGCTCTGCTTTTTCTAGATTATGAAATTGTCGCATGTCAAAGAGGAAGTTTATGGGGCTCTTGATTCATTCATTGCCTGGGAATTAGAGTTCCCTTTAGTTACAGTTAAGAAGGCATTGAAGACACTGGAGAATCATGGAGAATGGAGAAGAATAATTCAGGTACCGTTGGTTCTGTGAACTTCCTTTCTCCCCTTCATTAATTGTTTCCAAACATCAAATCGAGGAAATTATATACGGATTGTAGGTGACAAAGTGGATGCTAAGCAAAGGTCAAGGAAGAACAATGGGGAGCTATTTCACGTTGCTGAATGCCTTGTCAGAAGATGGGAGGCTTGATGAAGCTGAGGAGCTTTGGACAAAATTATTTAGACAACACTTGGAAAGCACACCTCGTGTTTTCTTTGATAAGATGGTATCTATTTACTATAAAAGGGGCATGCATGAGAAGATCTTTGAGGTATTGCTATGTTATCTCTAGTTAATATAAGTTTTTTTCTATATGGTGCCACTTCATATGCTCCTACATGTTACATAGTAAACTTCAGATTACATTCTTTCTCCCTGTGCCAGCACATACTCCATAGTTGTGAAGTTTGTGACTTGTGCCATAAAGATTTTGACAGTGTGAGCACTGATTGAGAATTACCAGATCATATGATGATCAGAGCCTATCCCACAAGGCCTGTCTTCTAAAGTATGTCAAATCTGAATTGAACATATGGAATGGCACCTTGTATCAAGCCAAGAAAGACTTTGTACATATGGTATCTGAGTTGAGGTGCTACCACGGATCGCAGCCCAGAAATCCCTAACTGTGGCAACTTAGGGTCCACACTTTTGCCTTTTTCTAGGTGTAGATTCTTGGGCAAACCCCATGAAAAGAAAGATAGGAAATAGCTTATGTCTTTGATCAGTACCTCATGTTTACTTAACCTGGTAATCCATTGATGCTGTATCTTAGAAAAGGAACTATTAACCTGTGTATTCTTTTTTTTTTTCCATTTACTCCCTATATAGAGGTATTCAATTGCATAGTCTGACATTTTAGATAATTAGCCATTAACAATTTAACTGTTGGCACATCTGAAAGTTATGAGAGTGATATACCTATGTATCTTCACTGGATTTATCAAAACTGGTGCATCTTCTTTAGATTGGGAGTTTCAGAAAACTATCTTTTTTTTCTCTCTAGTGGTTTGTATGTTGGATGTTCTAAATCCAGGAATTTTAACTTGGATGTATTCCCTCACAGATATTTGCTGACATGGAAGAGCTTGGTATCCGACCAAATGTTTCCATTGTTTCAATGGTTGGAAATGTCTTCAAAGAGCTGGGAATGATGGACAAATATCACAAATTGAAGAAAAAATATCCACCTCCAACATGGGAATATCGATACATCAAAGGAAAACGTGTTAAAATTCGAGCTAAGGATCTGAAAGAATTTGATGGTTCTAATAAAGATGCAAGGAAGCATGTGACAACTGACCAAACGTCAAATGATATGAAGGAGGAAGCTGAAACAAGTTCAGATGAACTTGAGATTGAAGCTAATGACCAAACTTCAAATGATATGAAGGAGGAAGCTGAAACAAGTTCAGATGAACTTGAGATTGAAGCTAATGATTCTAGTGGCGATGTAGAGGAAGCTGGCGAGACTTCAAATAGATTCTATGAGGAAGCTGAAACAAGTTCTGATGAACTGAAAAGTGAAGTTAACATTGAAGCTGAAATCGTAACCTCAATTGAGTGTAATCTGCAAGATAGTGTGGACGCGCATTGAGCATATGCTGCCTGAACTTCCTGGATGGTTCCCATCGTGAAGACAAAAGCCCTTTGGGTGAACTCTCTTGGAATTTTCTAAATGCGTAGGAGCTGGGAATTCATTCAAATTATTCTCCTCGTTCTTCGCCTTTATCATTGGGGTGTAAATTCATTATCTATCTCTGAAAATAACTTCAAGAAACAAATTATTTGTGAGATATTTGTTGTACAAATTTTATGCGCCTTAGGGTGCGTTTGTGATAAAAATTTCACAAAATATTTCACCAACTCCTAATAAAATACTACAATATAATCTCTCTCATAAAAAAATATAAACAATTACAAAAAATATAAAAAAATTATCTCTCTTCATTTTTTCACTAAACCCAATACCAACATTAAACCCAATATCAAAAATTTTACAAAACGAACATAACCTTAGTTGTATTCGTGAACTTTTTTCGTAATTTGATGAGGTTTTATTCAGCAAAAAAAAAAATTGGGCATCTATACATCTTGATATTTGTGGCATGTTCTGACTGTTTTTTTAGGATTTGCATTTTATTTTTATATTTACAATTAAAATATTATAAAATACATGTATTCTAATATAACAATTTTATTATTTTTTTTATAAATATCAATCTATTTTAACAACTTCTACACGTATGACAATTCAATTTTAACAGAACTTAAATATTCACAATTTTATTAAAATTTTACAAATTTCTTCCAAACAACATCATCTTGAAGTTCATTTTACTAAACAAATAAACTGAAAGTAAATATGCTTTTTAGGGCAAAACTTCCAGAGTAATAGGTTTCTTGCTCATCCAAAAAACCAAAAGGCTGAAACAAATAAAAAACAGAGGTTCTTTACGAGGTCTCATAAACAGGTTCTTGACAATGGTAACAATTGGGTCCCAAATATAAGCGCAAAATAGTGGGCAATAAATTTGACCCCGCTGATTAGAAAAAAAAAAATAAAAAATTGACCCCGCATTTTCTGCCTGAGCAGATAGACTTGTCTGAGGAGCAATTATTTACCAAATATTTAGATTTAATAATAAAAAATTAATCACATAATTTTTTATTATTATAATATTTATTAATATCTTTATTTTATAATATTTTTCAAAAACCACGCTAAAAATTTCCACGCTCAACATCCCCACGTATCAGTTACTCAGTTACTCAGAATTCCGTGTTATAAGCTCAAAACTGCAATTCAAACCAGCCATCCACTCCGTTCTGCCCTACAGCAAATTCCCGAAATGGAAGATCTCATTGTAAACTAATTTCTCCGTCTGTCTTGTTCTTTATAGCTATGTCTCACAGAAAGTCCCACAGAAACCCGCTCGTGCCCATGGCGTTCCCTGCCGAGCCCGTCTCCCACTTCCTCCAATCCGCCACTTCCAATCTCCTCACTCTTTTCAATCCCCACAAAATGACGTCGCTGTCTCCTCCTCAAGCCGCACCACCCTCTAAAATCTGCTTCCCACTCCTCCTCCCCTCTAATTCACCCTTCGACTTCACTGGGCCCGATTCCATCTCCACCACCAACAGTGGCGTCCCATCGTCGTCCGAGACAAACTCCTCCTCCGCGTTCCCATCGACTGTCAGGATTTCCGGGCTGAACTCCAGCCGCAGGGGCGGTGGGCCCGCCTTCGTGGGCCAGGTCTTCAGTATGTGCGACCTTTCCGGGACCGGTCTCATGGCCGTCTCCACCCACTTCGACATTCCCTTCCTCTCCAAAAGGTGCACCCTTTTTAAAAGTTTTACATACTCAACTGGGGATTTCTGCAATATGGCAAAATTTCCTTGGACACTAATTTCGTAGACCAGAAATTTGAAAAATAATAATTTGAGCTGAATCTCTTTTGGTTTGTAGAACACCTGATTGGCTTAAGAAGATGTTTGCAACAGTTACTAAGAGCGAAAGAAATGGCCCTGTATTCCGCTTCTTCATGGATTTAGGTGATGCTGGTACGTTTTGGTAGTAGATGTCTGCTGTCCTTATCATAAAGTACGATTAGAACATTTTCTACTAGAGATTACTTGACTACTGACTCGTAATGCTGCAGTGGCATATGTTAAACGATTGAATATCCCAAGTGGCGTGGTGGGTGCCTGTCGTCTTGATTTAGCATACGAGCATTTCAAGGTATTGCTCTTGCTTGAATGTCGGGGATGTTTGGATCGTGTGAAAAATGAATACCTTGTGAGGTTCTACTTGGTCTTAACATTCTGGGAGTATCTCATCCCTGGTTGTGGTTGGGTTATATATTTCATATGCTTGAAGCCTTTTATCTATAAAGTTTCGTGTGGTTATAGCTAACCTTAAATACATGAAGAAACCTTAATCCTATAATACACATGAAAGCAAGGAACGACCTTTTCATAAACGAGCTATGTTGAAGCTCTGTTCAGATGTTCAATTAATCACGGTGGATTTTTTTTGGGAAAGCTAAATCCCAACTGCCAGGCAATAGAAGATTTTGTGATCGTTTCTGTTTTTCTCTAAATGCAAAAAAGCTGTGTGGTGGTCTAAGTTTGGTATAAAATATCATGCATCAGTGGTGAATTAGAAGCAAGTGATAGTTTCAAGTTGTTTAGTAGTAGTTTGCAAGAGGTGTGGAAACCTAGTTCAGGAGATTCAGAGACAGAATTTCAAGAAATGGTAGATTATGGAGTTAATGCATCTACTAGAGGTTTGAAACATGATACAAGTTACTCTATGTTTTGTGGTTGTTTTTACAATTCCAATAGTTTACTATGTTTGCTTTGAGGGAGTAATATGGGGCAGAGGCGGAGCCAGGGGGTGCCGGTGGGGGCGGCCGCCCCCACTGGCTCCAAAAATTCTTTGATTTTTTTATTTTTTTTATTTTTAAGCAGGCCTGCCCCCACTGGCCCAGCCTTTTCAGGGCCAGTGGGGGCGGGACTGGGCCAGCGGGGGCGCACCCGCTGGCCCAGTCCCGTGTTCAGGGCCAGTGGGGGCAGGCCTGGGCCAGCGGGGGCGCACCCGCTGGCCCAGTCCCGTGTGGCCTGTTTTTTTTTTTTTAAATCTCACGAAGCCCAGCCTCTCTCTTTCTCTCTCACTCTCTGCGATCTCCCTGAGCTCCTCATAAGCTGCGGCGAACAGTGGCTAAAAGTCATTGGGAACTGAAAGGAAGCCATGTCAGGCAGCTGGGTCAAAGTAAGCTGACCCAGAGGAGTAATACTAGTGGTATTACTTTTTGTGTCGGTATAACGGGCAGCGAGAACCCAGTGGAGTCACGGTAGCGCTTGAAGCGAATAGGTGTGCCTAGCATCGGACTGGACCCTTGGAAGGTGAAGGAGAAGGAGGAGGTAGTGGCGGTGGGGTCAAAGTGAGGGAAAGAGGCGGTGGTGGTGAAATGTTGAGTGGAGAGGGATTGGTTCGAGGGGGAGAGAGGAGAGTGGGGTGGTGGTGTTGGTGAGAGAGGGAAAGAGGGGTGATGGTGGGAGTGGAAGCGGAAGTTCGGGTTCGTTGGGGTTGGGGATGGAGCTGGAGGACGACTAGGGTTGGTGGAAGGAGTGGGTTGGGACTGGGATTGGGTTTGGTATTGGGATTGCGACTGAGACGATGGTTTGAGGTCGTGTGGGTACAGAGGTAGGCCTTGCCGCTGGCGCCGCTTCACCCTGGTAGGCCTTACACATACATATTGATATTATGGAATTTATGGTCCTCTCAAGAAATTTTCTTGCAGCTTACTTGCTTAGTATGGTTTCACATTAGAGGGTAGCAAACCCGGGGGGGGGGGGGGGCGCTGATGAGCTTCCTTTGTTTTTCATTAAGTTCAACTACATAGCCTTGCGTCAAGGAGGCAATAATGTGTTGCCTTTTATGTTTACAGTTGCTTTGTTAAAATGGGAAGTCCATATTCTGTGCGTTTCCCAATCATAGAACTTGGTTTTAATCATTCTGTAATTGAACTTGGCACCTTAGCGTCCCCGTCTCTCCATTAACATTTAACCTTTATAACCTTTAGGCATATTCATAGATCAAAGTTCATTCGTCGTAATGTGTATCTGACTTGCCAATTGGAAATATGGATCAATCAGTTCAATTGTGGCTTGTATGGTTTATCTGGATAGGAATCTCCAAGCTCAGTGGTCTTGGAGTGGAAGCATCTAGTTCAAACTACGGAGCATCTTAGTTGTGCTTTCTCTCTGTTACCAGTTCCATGCTTTGAGCAATTCAGGTAGGAAAAAGTGTTGATGTAGGAGAATGAAATTTGTTCCGGTCCTGTAATAAGCTATTTGGAGGTTTTGAGGGGCCACCATTCAGAAGATGTTAACAAGACCCCCAAAAATTAAGTGGAAAGACAAATGGGGGGTTTTTTCCTTTCGTGTGTGTTGTTTGTTTGGGGGTTGGAATCCTCTTCTCTACCACTCCTTTCCTGTTGGTCTGTTCGATGTTCCATATGCTTGTTGATGATATTGCCATATTGGTGATGTTACAATTACCAATGATGGTGCTACAATACTCAAGATGTTAGAAGTTGAGCATCCTGGACTACAATACTCAAGATGTTACAATTTTAAGACATTTTTCTACATTATGTGAAAAAAAAATTTGGACTTTGTTTTGCCTTAGAAATTCGACCCCCCTCATTTTATATCCTAGATACGCCACTGATATGGGGTGCACTGGATGTGCTATAAGGATGGGTAGAATGCTAGAAAGGATGCTCATTGAAGTAGGTTAAACGCATATCTTTGGACAGAGAACATATACTTGAGTTTATCAGAAGCTTGGAGTTATACTAATGTCGCCGACTCAAATAGTTGGACATAGGCTTTGTAGTTCTGGATGAGCTCTATGTGTTATTTTAAATTTGTGAAATAGTCTGTAGTATGCTTGCACATGGATCATAACAATACGGCAAGAAATGGATTCAATTTTTAACCTAGTTTCCTAAAAGTATGTTCTTGTGTTGAAATCATTCTGTGGTCTTCTTCCAGATTAGTTTTTAAATTGGCCATTATTTGTGATTCAGGAAAAACCTCATTTGTTCCAGTTTGTTCCAAATGAGAAACAGGTATGATGAGGAGTTCATGTGTTGTTATCCATTGGGATTTAGCATTTTTTTTTATACTTTACTATCCCTGCAGGTCAAGGCTGCCAACAAGCTTCTGAAGACAATCCCACAGAATGGGGGAAGCAAAAAGGTTGATGGTGTTCCAGTTTTTAGTGCTCAAAACTTAGACATTGCCATAGCAACTACAGATGGGATTAAGTGGTGAGTTCTGCCATGTTGTGCTTGTTTGTAGCGTAGGACTTTTGTTTTTGGCCCCCCGCGGGGGGAGTGATTATTTCTTGTTCATTGTATTCGATGAAACAAATGTGTCTAGTTTAATGAATGAAATGTATATCTTCATTCTACATTGCACTCGGCAAATACGTGTGTGATGAAGGTGAATCTTTAGTTTTGGTTCCATCTTAGTTTGTTATCCGCCCTTGTATTCTAGGTATGTTAGCCCTGTCTTGGTGGTAAAGGAAATGCTGATTAGTTTGCTCTTTTCTGTCTTCTAGCCTTTGTCAATAGTTATTTATTTCGTATTGAAGGCTGGCTTCTTATTGTATTTTTATTCCAATAAGCTCTTCTAAGATATATAACATTATTGGACATTGTAAATTTTCTTTCTGTAAGACTATATTTTTGAATCTTTGATGCTCACATTGTTACTGGTACTTCCATCAGGTATACTCCGTACTTCTTTGATAAAAATGTGCTTGATAACATTCTTGAAGAATCTGTTGACCAACATTTCCAGTCTTTAATTCAAACTCGGCACATGCAACGCCGACGGGATGTTGTTGATGACAACTTGACCGCAGAAGTAATTGAAGAGATTGGTGATAACTTATGGGAACCTCCAGAGGTATGAAATCCATCGCTCTGTTATTGATTCTTGGAGAGGTATCAAACGTCAAAAACCCAGGAGTGTTAGCATATTAGATGGGTGGATCAGAGATCTTGTATCCATTCTATAACGCTTTTGCTTCGGAGCTTTGTGACTCACAGCTATTGGCAGTAAACCATTTTTAGTAGCGGTATCAGTTTTGTTTGCCAGTTCATATTGGGTTCTGTGCTCTCAAGACATGCTTGCCAGCAGTAATCATCACTCTGGAATAGAATTGAATGTAATGAAGAAGATATAGGGCAAAGAAATAGGAAGAAAAGTAAGAAACAACAAATCAGCTATGCCAAGGATGTAAAGCTTGAACTCATGTTTTGTCTTGATTGCAACATCTCGACAGGTTCAAGAACTAATGGATGAGATGGGAAATTCTGGAATACCTTTGAGTGTTATTTCAAAGGCTGCTGAAATGCAGCTCCTTTATGCAGTTGACAGAGTGATCCTCGGTAACAGGTGGTTGCGGAAAGCCACAGGGATACAACCAAAGTTTCCATATATGGTTGACTCATTTGAGAAAAGGTATGTCTACGGCAAATCAGTTGATGATAAGAGTTTACGGCATGGTTTTCCTTTACCCTCATATACAAAGTTTCAATGATGGAAACGGGAAACTCTATGTAAACCATCCATAATTGACCACTTGATATGAGGTTCCAGTAGTTTCTGAATTCTAATTTTTGACTGACTAGATAACCTAGGCATTTCTTTGTTGTATCCTTTAATGTGCTTAAGAAGATGCTGTATTTATTTACCCAAAAAAAAAAGATGCTGTATCTTCTGGCATCGGAATCTACTTTCAAGAACTTCCTTCTCTAGTTCAGTTATTGCCAAAGGAAACTTGAAGTATACACTAGTGCAGAAAACAAAGATGACTGGATACCTAGACTTGGAAAATAAAGTATGGTCACAGATAAAAGAATCCGGTAGCGAAGGGTGATGCTTCATGTGAGAGATGTTCACTTGGTCTTTATCAAGAAATAGCTTTCTCTCGCTGTTCCGAGGCCAAAGGTTTTTTTTTTTTTTTGGTTTTTAGGGTAACTAAGGTCAAAGGCTGAAACTGACAACTTCTAGGTTTTGCGTCTTACAATTATTGATGGAAAAGTTTGTTTTTACTTCCATTGATTGCTGTTGGCGTTGCAGATAATGTTGACTCACTACCCATTATCTTTCCCAAGGGTACATTTGGGAAGGAACCACAGTGTTGTTAGTTTGGTCGAGTATACAAAAACCACACAAACTGGGAAAGAATGGTATGGTATTTGGAACAGTATAGCAAGACTCTTGATGGTCTGGACTCTTGCAAATTCTCTTCCACCACTCATGTCGAGGTCTTCTTTGATTGTATCCAACGGATGAGAGCATGAATTTGTGTGATCTGTTTGATTTGATTTGGGTACCATGTTTACAGAAAGACTCAAGCTAAGATCTAATGTGACTTTCTTGTTGTTTTGGCGTGGCTGTAGACCTTGTTGCTGAACCATACCACGTACATGATGCTTTTTGTTGTTCCCTTGGTGTCTTTTTTTTCATCATTTGTTATGTTTGATGGAATGCTTGGGTATCGCTGCATGGTTAATGCAATCTACGCTTATAGGTTAGGAACATTGGTTTCTACTGATCAACAGTTAGCATTGGGGCTTTTGCTCTTCAACTATTGCTCGATGCTTGTAGATTCAAAACTATAGAGGTAGAATAGTGGTTTAGTGTAAACTTAGGCTGTTTGTTCTGGAAAGCTGTTTGTGGCAATGATCGCTTGATCCGTTTCCCCCCTTAAATATTCACATTAAAACCTGAGTACAACTGGAACTTGTTCTACCTCTCGTGCTTGCATTTATAACAGCATCATTGTCGTTATGTTGCAGGAGTGCGGCTTCTGTTCTGAGATCATCCCTGCCTAGCAGCTGTCTTCCCAACATTGAGATGGAGAATGATAGTATAGATTCTCAACGCCGAGGCAATTCAGAGCTTACATTAAAGGATAATATTCAAGACCACCAAGGACACAGACGTGATTTCAGGTCGCCTTTTGCAGATTTACTTAGTCATCTATGGTCAAAAAAGTCGTGCCAAACAGAAGATTCATCAATGGAATGCATAAAACAAGGCCTACAGCCAAATCCTTTTCTTCCGAAGATTACAATGGTTGGAATCTCAACTGGGGAGGAAGGTCCGATAAGCAAAGCCAGTTTAAAGAAGACTATGGAGGATCTAACAAAAGAGTTGGAGCAGACTGAGCAGGGAAAATCCACGTATAGTAGTATC
Source organism: Myrica gale (assembly GCA_963930655.1). Lineage (NCBI taxonomy): Eukaryota > Viridiplantae > Streptophyta > Magnoliopsida > Fagales > Myricaceae > Myrica > Myrica gale. The sequence continues at coordinate 26,969,516 of OZ005606.1, read as the reverse complement.
AATGAGTTCAAAATTGACGATAGGGATCCACTGTTTGTAGCAAATGTGGGCGATTACTATTCTGGCATGACAAAGACCAGTTCAGCACGCTGGATCCGTGGTAGAAGTGTTTAGAGGACCTGGTTGAGGAAATAGGTTCGTTTGGTGGGGATAATTGTGAATATTTATGCATTTGATAAATACGCAGTCTGCCAACAAAAAGAAAGCAAGGGAAGAAAAGGGTAATCTGGTAAGCCATAGCTTTGTAGGTTATATTTCTTGCTTGGATGCCATCTTCTTGGGCGTGTGTCCAAGTGGAGGCATTTTGTCTGCGATGACAATTGGCCATCATAGCATTAAGGGTGACTATTAGCAGACAGTGAAGATCACCTGGTCGAATTTTGTATGCTCAGATGCTTGAATAAGACATTGAACAAGATATATATTTCTTTCTTGCTCTGGTTATGGCCATGGGCCCATGTTTTCTGGTTGTGGATTTAGGAAGTCTGCGACATCTGGCTTCCTCGTATTATAATGCTTTTACAAGTAAATGTAGTTTGAGCTTCAAGAACCTTTTCGCACATTCTAGAGAGATCTGCTCTCTCTCTAGACTTTCCTCCTTTCGTATCTGACCCGTGCCTCTCGTATTCTCCGGCGTCCTCCCCGTCTCTCCCTTCCCTCTCCCTCTCTTCCCCTATTGTTCCCCTCTTGGCTGTTCGACCACGTCTCCCCTCCATTACCGGTGTTCTTTGCTCTTGCGTTTGAAGCTTTTTATGGCTAGATCTCGACAGGTTGGAAGCTTTTTGGTGGCCACTCACTGCACGACAAAGCTCCTCAGCTCTAGGCATTTATCTTCACACACTTATGGAGCTGGTGCGACGGTGCGTGGATCTCACGCATCCTCCCTTTTTGTGCTTTGTTTGGGTTGTTTCGCGTGGTTTTTTACGGCCTTGTGTTTTGGCCGGCTGTCTCTGGAGTTCTTTTGTTGTGTGCTTAGTTATTTTCTGCTTGTTGCTAATAATTTATTTTTTCTGTACTTTTGTGGGATGGATCTCGCAACATCCTTATTGTCGATGATGAACATGCTGGTGGCTAGTTCCTTTTTGTAGCGGCTCATCGACAATTGTTGGCTCTCCGTATATTTCTCCCTTGTGATTGTGTTGTTTTTGACAAGTTTCTGGGGTCGTCGACGATTGTTTTCTCAGTTTGTGGCGGAGTTTACTTTGAGTTTTTGGATCCATTTCAAAACTATTGGTCTTTTGGCCCATCTTAATGAGGCCTTTATGTCCATCTGGATTCAGGCCTTTTAGGTTGTTCAATATATGGCCCTTCGGGCCTTTATTATTGTTGTTATGGGCTTTATGCCCCTGTTTATTGCTAATGGCTTTAGCGGCTTATTTGTATGCAGTATGGTTGTAATGGTTCCAGTGAAATGAATTTTCACAATTGCTTAGAAAAAAAAAAATGTAGCTTGAGTTTCTAACCTAATCTCAAAAGGTTTTCAGGTTGTTCGTACCGAATGTTGTTTTATATCTTTCTAGTAGAGGGCATGCGCAAAACAAAACCTACAGTCGCATAATCATGGATATTCGCGAGGAATTCCTTGAGAGATGGATGAGGCCCCACCATATAATGATTTTGCTATTGAAACTGTTCAATGATCCCGACATTTTAACTTCTTTCGAAGGTGTTAAATCTGCACATAGGCTGTACCATAAAAATTGTCTGTCCCACTGTCCGCATCTTTGCAAATTGCCTTGAGCTAGATGTTGCACTTAACAGGATATTAATGAGCAACATGTGGTATTTTAACTTTCAGATTCTATGCCCTTAAGAGTAATGCAAGAGTTGAGGCGTTGGTTGGATAAGCTTATATTATTTCTTATTATGGCAATGGAGCTATTTTCTTTTTGTTGATTGACATGCATGTGCATCTGTTCCATTTAGGGTGCACACCGACGCCTCAGTTCGATTTTGCCCCCTCGCCGACCACCAAATCGAGGGCATTAGTTTCTGAAAATGTAAAGCCGATCATCAAACCGAGATCTCCCAAGACTGATGGGACCGACCCTGATTCAGTTTCAGCGAGTGTCATTTTCGATCACCGTGAACAACCACCACAAAAAAAAAAAAAAAAAATTGCCCACCATGAAGAACCAAGACCAAACCAAAAAATTTGCCCACCATGGAAGCATTTACATCATTGATCCAACAAAAAAAATCGTCAACTAATAGAGAAAGCTGTGATGACAAATAGAGAGGGGAGAGAGGCGCAGCGGCTGAAAGGGGGAGGGGGAAAACCCTAGGGACTCGGGGTCTTGGGTTAGGGGAGGGGAATGATTTGAAGTTAGAACCCCTGAAATTAGTCAGAACATTTTGGGCTCGGTTCGATTTCGATGGGACGAACCCCTAAAATTAAGCACCGAACCAAGCCCTCGATTTTCAATGGGACTGGGTCGCAGCCGAACCGGCCCAAATATAAACCGGACCGAGCCAATTGGGCTCACTCAGTTTCTATCTAGCCGACCGGTTTCGGTCCAACTATGATCAACTAGTTACATTGAAGTTATTTGCTATTTCAACTTTAATATATGCTCTTCATTCTTCTAGAGCAAACCCTGTTACTATAGGGCATGTTTGAGTCCAATTAATTGGGCTCAAAATTTTAGGTTTACTACTAAAAAATTCACCACATAATTTTGTATTATTATAATATTTATTAAAAATCTTCTCTCTCTTCACTTTTTCAACAACTTATATAATATTTCTTTACTTTATAATATTTCTCAAATCTAAATACCCAAAATTTTCACCCCCAAACATACCCATTTATATTGGGCAATGAGAGGAATTCTTTTGAGAGAGAAAGGCGGCTGCGACGCATATGCTTTTTTGCATGCTCTTGGCGCCCCCACCCCACCAAAAGAAAAAGCTATATAGCATATGACTTTTCAACCTCTTTGCCACACAATTATTTGAAAGCTAGCTCCGGTATAACAAGATACATGTACCCATGACTTCATATCACGCTTTTGAGATATTTGGTTAGGAACTGGTTTATTACTGTTTATTAATGGCGTAGCATTAATGCCCATTTTTCTTTTGGTATAACGACACTGGCCAGCTGATGGTTCGATGTTGTCTCTACCATATATGGTTAGAGTGAGATTCAACTAAATGAATCATACGCCTACATTCCTACACTCCAAAGTAGACCCTCAACATTAATGAACATATATTTCCCAGAACTAATATATATATATATATATATATAGCACTGATAGCCGCAGTTGATCGCTTCACTAATCACTGATCAAAGACGAACATCCCTGCAGAATTCCTGAGAAGTGAGACACTTCACTTGAAGTGCGGTTCTGTGTTCATTTCACTGACAAGACGGGATAATATATATATATATATATATATATATAGCACTGATAGCCGCAGTTGATCGCTTCACTAATCACTGATCAAAGACGAACATCCCTGCAGAATTCCTGAGAAGTGAGACACTTCACTTGAAGTGCGGTTCTGTGTTCATTTCACTGACAAGACGGGATAACTTGACCGTAGCACCATGGACTCCGCAATATTTCGGCAGGTTTCCATTTTTAGGACCGATATTTGATGATGGAAGGGGCACAAACAGAGGCCAATGATGTCTAGCTCATAGTGTTTACTATTGCTATTAAAAGTTAACTAATCATGAAAACAAGAAACTAGAACTACAATGGATGACATACATGCTGATAGTGGCGATAGTTCCTTGGTGCTTTCCGGTACCTTCCCCATCTCCTCGTGTGTGGCCCTTCCCATTAATGAAAAGATGGCATATGGTGGGATGTCCCCCCGCCCCCCGGCTCTCTCAAAGTTTGCCAAACCCGCTTTTTCTCTCTCTCTCTCTCTCTGAAAGAAGAAAGAAGCCACATGCCATGCATGATAATGACAGTCACATCTTTAGTCACACCTAGGCCTTCAAGAAAGACATAATAAAGCCTATATGTCATCCTATATATCTTTCTGTCTAATCTGACCAACACGAAGAAAGACCAGAAGAGAGTTTGGCTGAGTTATAATGACGTATAATGAGTCGAGTCTAGATCAACTTGTACGTAACTTGAATGAACTAATAATCTCGAGACGGAGAGAGTTTTTGGGTAGGGACGGAGTGCTAAATGAGAATTCAAAAGCTATCTACGTGCGTTTAAGATCACAAATTAACATGTCGTGTGATTTATCTATGTATGCTAAAACCATCATATGATTGATGAACTCCTTTTAACAACTATATATTATCTAGTGGGTTTGGTGTGGTTAATTTGAAGGATTCCTCTAAGTCGATAAATTTGAACACACAACTTTAACTACAAACTTTTTCTTTGACAAATCCAACCAACAAAGGCAAAAGGCATGGATAATAATCAACGCAAGATCTTATTCCCAAACTGAAATTTTGGACCCCTCCCTATAAAAAGGACCAGAGAATTGTTTGGGCTAGGTAGAACTGCTAGTGGTGGTCCCAAATTAAATATTTTAGATATTAATTAAGCTTTTTTTTGAATATGAAGCACCCATTTCGTTTGCATTATATCGATCAGGAATTCTATATATATGTGTGTCATGTGTGTGTCTTAGAATCCTTGTACAAGTACAGGCCCAGCTTCCTTCTCGGAGATCACGACAATATCATGGATACGCAGTTCAATTAGTGTCTCCATCTTTAAGTTGGTATAAGAATTTTTTTTTTAATAGAAATGTTTAAATGGCTTAATTAATCAAGGCCTTCTCATGACTATTTGGGGTAATGATCAGCAGACCTATTCTTTTAATGGGCGTTTAATTTAATCATTTAAAACATTAACTTTAATTTTGATATCAATATTCCTTCGTCCATGAATATATAAAAATCCAAGTTATCGAGTAATATTCGTATATAATCGCCAATCTTTTTTCTCGATAATAATCGAATCAAGCAAGTAAAGATTAATGGTGAGTGGTGTCGACATTTTTGCAGCCATCGTTATTGCTTCTTTTTCTTTTTTATAATATTGTTTTTGCTCATAATTAACGTATCTCATACCAAAGAACTTCTCGTTGGATAGAAGCGCTACCCAATTAACTCCATTCATCCCATGGAATAAATTATATATCTCTTTTTTATGTTTAAAAAGTGGAAGTTGAGGCAATCAGCCTAGCAACCCTGATCTCTGGGCGTGATTATAAGAGCACCTCCCGTTACAGAATGTTCGGTTTGAACTATAGTTACTGCCCACCAGACGAGCCTGTCACTACAACATCACTAAGACTATCAACCAGTCTCAATCCATCCACTTCCCTAAACAAACACATATGATCTCTTATATTTTTATATATATATTATTGAAGAGAAGTACTGCTTCTGTATCCACGTTTACTCTGAAGTGTCACGCATGTACTCTTCAATTTTTCTCTTCCTATCTTTTTCTCCCTTTTATTTTAAAAGTATAATCTCGTAAGGAAATTAATCAGATAATATTATGAAACTTATATTATAATGCGTGTCTTTCCCTCTGCAAGAAGCTGTATTCGTGGAAGTTCAAGCATTAATCACATACTCTGCCTATCCACCTCCATCAACAATACTTGAAAGCTAGCCACCTGCAACCTCCTTGAACCTAATCTTGAAACATCACCTCTTTCTATCTAATTTCTTCATTTTTTCTACATTTTTTTTTCTATAGATTCATTTGCTAAAAAACAAAAACCCATTAGGGATTTACTAACCATATATCTCTAAATTTTGATTAATACGCAATTGATTTTGCATTAATGTGAACCATAAAGTGGCCAATTGCCAAAGCAAATGGACCAACAAGACATGCAGTAGCATGAGTGGAGAGTACCTAATTAGCTAGTTTCAAAGCAACCTTAATTATAACTATATTAGGCAAGCTTCACCTATATCTATACCCACATATAATGGCACAAAAGTGCCCGTGATGGCGACTTTACAGGTTTGTGGATTTTTGTGATCTAAACTCTGTAAACCCGTCCATAAATGTCAACCAATACTCAAACATCAGTACTGAAGATGTTAACTTTGCAGCCTACGATTCCTCATTTAAGTCACCGGTCTTGCAAAATCAAAATTAGGATCGCGAGCCTTATCCACGGAGTTCCAGATACATCCTAACCATCGAGCTACCCGATCGAAGTGGGTTTAGTAATAATTATTTACAACATAAATAAAAGCAAAATATGTAATCAAGACTCTACTTATATATAAACAAACCGCCCTTTCTCCCACACCACCCTCAAGAAAAACAAACAAACAAAAGTTATATATAAACTAGGTACAAAAAAACATGATTGCTTATAAAACTTGAAATCAAAAGTTAACATTGACAGACACATGACATGCATGCATGCATGCTGCTAGCTACCATGCTCATGATCTTGTGCCATCGATCCTTGAGGTAAAAGCTGATCCCCTTTGTTTCTGTTCTAGTCCTCCACCTACCCGATCAAATCCCATGCAAATTAATCTGAACACTGCTGCCTCACTTACCATACCACACATTTCACTGCCCCCACACGGCCACCGAATCTGCACTCACCGTAAACAACGCAAAAAATTCTCCTCGTAAAGAAAGCAACTTTTGGAAAAACAAAAATCTCACACCCATTTTTTCAATGGCTTAAGATTCCTCACCGATAAAATTGGAATCAAAAGTCATCCCAGACTTGTTTTACAAGGCAACCGAAGCTTAATTGGAATATTTTCTTCTCTCCCTTTTTGTCTCTTTCTAATTGGGCTAGCTGTGAGGTGGGGTCTAGCAAAACACAAAAGATGTTTCTGGCAACATTGGTTGGAGGATCCCACGGCCACGATTCCATCATCATCATCATCATCATCACATGTACAGTACAGCCCTTTATTTTGCAATTCTCACCATAAATTATTAAATTTGATGCATTTAACAACAAACTATCAATTGGTGTATACCTTGCGAAGTATAAGATGTAAAGTATAAATATATTTCGTAATTTATGATTTTTAATAATTTAGGGGTGTAAATCATAAATTACGGGCAGCTAGAGAGTTAAAAATCTAATTTACACAAAAAAAAAGTGAAGAATTGAAAGATTGGGCTCCAGTGGATCCGTGTGCTCCACCCGTCCATCCCAAAGTTGAGTTTTGTCCCGGGTCCCCAAAGCCCACGTACGGTGGCGATGCAGGCTGACCTCATCAACTACTGTGCAAGCACCAGTAGTGTGTGAATTCATGCGATGGCAACTCTCGGACATGAATCATATTCACACTCCAGTAGCATAACGACAAATCTCAAATGTTCGAACTAGCCGCACGAACCGAGTAAAATTCGAATCATGTTCACTTACTGGATACAGCTAGTGTAAAAGTAAAAGCCCTGTCTTTCTAAATATTGAACGATTAGCCTTGTAACAAGTATTTCCCTTTTATTGGTCAATTCCTATTTTGACATTCTTTATTCAGCTACAACATCCAATGTGAAAACACTTGGTTAATTAATAAACCCAATAAGTGAAACTGAATAAAAACTTCTAGAGAAAATTAAAGTTTACTCAAATCAAAAAATTGTGAACCGTAGAACTACTAAAACTATATTAACTCTTTGTAGCACTAGTAAAAGAGAGTGGGACTGACTTTCAGATTCCATTGTTCCTAAGCTTCTTCTCTTTATTCCAACCCTCTACGTTCCGAGAGCCCCCACTCCCCCCAAGGGAGTGCTTGCAACACAAAATGGAATCAATGTAGCCCAGTTGTAAGACATGCTATGCCGATCCACCACATGTACCCGCAGAGTGCAGTCACCTCCTGGACAAGGCGCGTAGCAGAATCACGTGTGCGGACACCACCCCAATCAGATTTCGATTACATAGATAGTTGAAGCATTTTGGAGGCATTTCCTTTCCTTTTTGGAAGTTGGAACCAACACCTCTCCTTAATTTCCTTGCCACTTTGCTTTGGCCTACTTTGACATTTTGTAGGAAAGTCAATGGAAAAGCAAAAATCTCAAGTGGGTTTCAGAAGACTGACTATAAAAGATGTGTCCCCTACCCCTACCTGAAGTCTCAACTCCAATGGCCCCTCCTAAAACGGCAAAACCTCCCTCCTAATTCTCTCTCTCTCTCTAGTTGTCTTTCTTATATTTTAATTGGATATTATTTCTTCCCTTTTATAAAATAAATAACAATTACCAAGTCAGTGCTCCATCATTTCCTCTCACTTCTCCAATCCAAAAGTCCGCTGTCCTCTCTGTATTGCCTCAGTGCTAACCTCACCCAATTGTGGGGGTGCGGTTATTGCAAAGAAGAAGAAGATTGTGTAGAAATTTCTAGGTGAGAGGCCTAGTGGACTATAGTGGTGATCAGTCAATGGCTGAGGACTGGGATCTATATGCAGTGGTGCGGAGTTGCAAATCCGCAGCCACCAAAAAGAGTACGATCATTTCTACCACCACCACCAACACCGGTACCGGTTCAGAAGACCCTTTGGCTTGCCTGGCCTCTCTAACTTTTGAGGAGGAGAATGACTCATTTTCTTTTCCCCATCTTGTAGAGCCGAGAAACAATGCTTTCCAAGAGTTGCAGGAACTTTGCAAGTCTTTTTTCCCCACTGCCACAAGCAGTCATGGCGTCGATCCCGATTCCGCCATTTCAGATTTACAGAGACGACGCCATCCAGTACGGCCTTCTAGTTCAAGTACTACAGTCAAGTCTCATTTCAAACCCGGTTCCTCTTCGTCTTCTGGTTTTGGAGGAGTCCAAGACCAACAACAACGGAGACAAGCGCAGCAACAACCACAACTACAACAAAATCAACCCTATCAACCACGACAACAAGTCCATCAACAGGAGTTCCAAAGACCTCAAGTCAATACTGCCATGTCTTTGCCAACCATGCATTCCCAGGCGCCAAGATCGAGAAAAAGGTAATATTTTTGCTCATGTACAAACAAACCTAACACGGTAAAATTGAAATCTTTATGATGATGTTTTTGGAGGCTAAAATGGTCCCTTTGCTTCAATTCACAGGAAGAGCCAACAGAAGAGAACGGTGTGCCATGTAACCGCAGAGAATCTATCATCGGATATGTGGGCATGGCGTAAATACGGACAAAAGCCAATCAAAGGTTCTCCATATCCAAGGTTTAGTTCATATGTACACTTTTGTCGCTGACCCCTTCTGAAAGATTTTTCTTTTTCGGAGTCAATTTCGATCTAATAGTCGGACTTCTGGAAACACAGAAACTACTACCGGTGCAGCAGTTCAAAAGGGTGTGCAGCAAGAAAACAAGTGGAGCGAAGTAACATCGATCCCAACATCTTCATCGTCACCTACACCGGCGAGCACACCCACCCTCGTCCCACCCACCGAAACTCACTCGCGGGAAGTACCCGCAACAAATGCTCCACATCCCATAAGTCCACAGACAAAGATAATTCCGGGTCACCGGCGACAGCTAATGCTGCTTCATGCTCGTCTCCTCAGTCAGGAACAAGCCTCTCCCCGACGACACCGCTCGCAGTTCAAACAGATAAAGGTGCGATTATTACCAACAACAACGGCAACGAAGAAGAGAACAAGATCATGATTGGTGGGAACGACAAAGAGACAGAAGAAATCGCGGATGATGTGGACGATGATGACAATGAATATGAGGATGATCACGCTGATATTCTGATTCCAAACATGACCATGACCGAAGACATCTTCATGGGGCTGCAAGAGCTTGGCTATAGTAGTCCTCGTGGGGACTCCGGGGACAATTTCTCGGATGGTGGTAGGGCGAATTCGGGCTCTTCTTGGGCTCCGTGTGGCTCCGCCGCTGCTGCAACTGCGGGAGCCGCCATGGGTGGCAGCTAAGACTTGGGATCTTTTGTTTGTTTTGGGGGATTTGGGCAAACAAACTTTATTGTATAGTTTCCTTCTTTTATCTTCTCCCCAACAACTAGCCATAACATGCCTAAAAAAGTACAGGAAACAACTAGGCATAACATAGAAAAAAGGAAAAAAATATGGAAAGAACCTCTTTCCATCCAAAGGTTTCTGTTTGGTTTAAACTCAAAAAAATAAGCGACTGTTTCAAATTTAGTGTTCATATTTTGTATATAAATACCTCACATGGTTTCGATCTGTGCGTATAGTTTTACTTCAATAAAAAGGTGAGTTTTGTGATCATGCAAGCTCCGGATAACTGTTTTGAGTTTTCACCTTTCTATAGCAGTCTTCAGCTGAATGCTGGACCCTTGCTCAATGTATAACAATGGCAATTAATTATATATAACACTAACAATAATAAATAAGTGAATAAATAAAAGGAGGTGGCCGCGGTGGCCAGGACTACTGTTAAGAAAGAAATTAGTGTCGAAGTAAGAGCACTGTAGGTAAAGAAAACGACAGTTGAATCATCAGCCTCATGAGCATAGTGGGTTTTCTGGTAATTTGTCAATATATAAATGAATCACAATAATAGAAACACACACACACACACACATATATATATATATATATATTAGAAAGTAAAATAGTACTTTCTTTTGCAAGCAGCCCCATAAAAATCATCAAGTGGCAATTATCTGGAAACCTATGAGTTGGCCAACCCAAATTCGATTGCAACTCATTTCAGCCTAATCCATGTGATCTTTAATAACTAAGGTAATTTGAATTCATATTCAATCATATGTGTGTATATGGAAACCAAAATGAGTCTATTTGCATTCGAATTTGTAAATTATTATGGATTAATATGGGTTCTATTACATATATAGTCTTCATTTTAATTTAGAAAAAATAAATTATTCATTTAATGTCGATATATGTGTGTGTATGTATGTATATATATTGAATTTTTAAAAAATATGTAAAAAAATGTTTAAATAATTATTTGAATGATTTTGATGGATATATAAGTAACATTGCCAATTATATATACAAAAATAGACAAGATAACTAGATGTCAATTAGTGCCTCTTTTAACCCTTCTAAGGAATCCTATGTAGTGATCATATGATGTTTCATAGATGATCAATCTTCATGAGCAGTTCACGGGTCTGATTGGGTGTCTGACCGTTGTCCCGAACTAGAACAATCGGACGGCCCTTAGACCGTGAGAGGCCCCGGTTCATCGGTTGCCTTCATCACGGGAACAACACAAAGATCCTCTTTTTGTCTGCTTACAAATATAGTGGGATTCTTTACTACTTCCTAGTGGCAGCTTCTTAGGTCAATTATCTCTTATTCTTTTATTCTTCGATATTAGAGTTAGTCAAATATATTTTATTAATTCAATTATTTATATTTTGGTCAACTATATGTTATTTAAAGCAAATAAAAAAACGTACTGCACTTTCCCAATACAAATATCTTATATTATAAATTGTTGGCAGTTTTTAAATTAGGCATCCAAGCAATATGCATCATCATTCATAAGGTAGTTCAAGAGACAGATCACTAGCTAGGCCTATCTTATGCAAGTTGTGTAGCCAATCTTATATTATCTTTTGTTTTATTTTATTTTATTTTATTTTTTGGGGTAACTTAGGCCTATCTTATCTAAGCTAGCCACTTTATTAAATTATTTTAGAGAAATGGGACAAAGGGTGACCCTGTCCTTGAAGTAGCTCTAAAAGGTCATTTTGTCCTGTAAGTGAAAAGAAGTACCGCGCGAGTCAAACAGGAAGGGGTCATGCAACTCGTTTTTGTATAGAAATTGTTAGTTGTGTAATTTATGTGGTTGCTAAAGATTTGGGGATCTAAATTTTAATTTGAATGAAAGCGAAATTGGAAGTATTTCAACAATCAAAGGCCGGCATTGGAACCATATTTAATTTATGTGACAGATTGGGATACGAAGGGAAGGAAGAATATTAAGGAGACATTAATTAGTACTATATAAAGTATTAATTCATCATTCACATGCTAAACTAACTAGAAACCAATTGGGTTTAGGCATAAATTAGTAACATTAATTTGAACGTGTTAGTTAGGTCGTACTAATCTTAGAAGATATTGCTTCGGAAACAAAATATATAGAATAATACACACTAAGAGAATGATTGGAGATATACACACTAAGAGAATGATTGGAGATATATATATATATATATATGTTCCTTTACATCATGTTATCCTGCAAAATTGGAGATATTTAATTTATATTTATGATATGAGGCAAAAACCCATGTTTATTTTCTAAAATCATCATTTGCCGTAAGGATAGATGTTTGTGAAAGAGTTCTAACCGCTGGATCGAATGACTGGACCTGTACAAGCCTTTGGTCAACGGTATGGACTAATTGTGTGTGTTTTTCGTTGGGCATATGGAATTAACTGCGTTTTTAAGCGAAAGGCGTATGTAGGGAATAGTGGGCCATGACTTACAGGACTGTGGAACCTATTCTCCTCCATTGGGTGGGCTCCAATCTTTCTCTAACGTTAGAGCTGAGGCCCAAATGAAGAGCCACTATTACATGACTGAGATTTCTCTATCTATTAGGCCCAAAAGGAGGTCTCTTTTCAATTTTGATGGGCCAAATCGAAAAGGAGGTCTCTTTTCGCTCTCTATTGGATCTGTGGTGAATTAACTCTTTAAAACCACATATGTTGATCAGATTTTATACCCAAGTCTGGCAACGTATAGAGATTTGAGACCCTTTGAAGCCTTTGATTACTTGTTAGTTGTGCAGAAAATCCCCACAAATTGGTGGAAAACCCACTTGTGAAAATGCCTGATCAAAGGACATGATGGAACTCCGAAGAAAGTCTCAAAAGCAGAGTTTTCCCAAGTCGAAAAAAGACTGGGACTCGATCATCAGACCCCATTGTCAGATTAATTGAAATAAACGTTGAAAGTTATAATCTGATAACCAATCCTGTGTCCCCGAGTACTTTTGATATCTAAGAAACCAACGAAATGTTGCACGCCTAGCACCACTGAAATACAGTCATTTGAGCTGGAAACATACTGCCACGATTTCAAAAGCTACAATGCCGAGATATTTAACAAAGTTTCATTCCCTCATATGCAAGAACGCAGACAGGAATAACAGATGCTCTTGTACTTCAGTTCAAGCGAAGATTATTAAGATACAATCCTTTGTCCTGTAAATGAAACCCTACTCCATCTAGAAAATAGTCCCACTGTACGACAACAAAATTAGAAAGATATGGAAAAAAAGAGACAGATTCATCTCTGGCATCAAAAGTTCGCCATAGCACATGCAACATTTCTTCGCCGAAGCACATGCAGCATTTTATGCTTTTGACTGCGAGTCAATGGAGGTGACTGGAGCCTCATCCTTCGTTTGGTCCGCGGAAACAGCCTCCAGCGTGTTGTAGAACTCCTCCGGTAGAGGACCAGGTCGGTGCAGAGGGATATGCTTAGGGACTGGAGCATCATTCTCAATGACCTCACATTCATAATCGTCAGGAACGCCCCATGGATCCCATTCTGTATATCAAAACAATGCACAAAACACAAAACACAAAACAAATCATTAGTAACAAAACTCAATTGATTCGCCAGCACTAATGCAAGTCGGAGAAAATAGGTTCCAAATTTAAGGATATAGATTTACTGGATGCTGTCATGGTAGCCTGCACAAAAGATCACATATAAATTGGCTGTGCAATGGCAAAATAACCTTAGATGGTCTAATTCGACTGCACCCAAAAGTTAGGTGATAATGACCCAGGCAACAACAAAGTATTTGACTGCATGAACAGACTATGCCATTGTAATTGACCACACAGTTAGCATGGATTTTGGGATCCTACAAGTAAAGGGAGCTTAAGGCTTTCAGGGTCAATATGGCTTAATCCGTCTCTTCCAATTAACAATTAACCGTTTCCATTGCTTGAACTTTGAACACTTATCCTTCTTGTCCATCTAACTTTAGATAATGTACCAAGGTGGTAACTCTTCTCTAACCAATGATTTAGTGAAACTGTTATACAAGGTCAGGTAGGTTATAAAATTCTTCTAGTGCCAAGATTGATAAAACCTAAATGTATATAATCTTACAATCTTATGATGCTCAACTTGAGGACTGAGAGAAGACCAAAAATCTTTTCCTATTGCTTCAAATCCAGATGAAACTTTTCACAATCTCCAAATCTATCCTGGTAGACCATACTAGAGGGAAAACTCACTTTACAGCACATCTTCAACCCTTGAGATAACTTAAACAAACGAAATAATCTCCAACACGCTTGCACACTTCTTATAAACTCAACTTTTCCCCCTGAATTAACTTGTTATGCCAAAATTAACTGAGTAAGAAAAACAACAGAAATTTAAGGGAGATCAAATTCTTTTTGAACTTAACACAACCATTGTTCTCACTCACTACACTCTTCATCGATGTAGTAAACAAAAGCACTGAAATATATAAAACGCGACACGTTTCTTTTCCCTAATTCTATCAGCCAGTAAACCGATCACGAAGATAAACCCAGGATAGATTTCTATAGGTTGATGCATTTCCAGCATGACTTCAGCTATGAAACCCCGATTGTCCACATAGCAGAACAAAAAAAAACGTCATACGGCCACCCCCTCCCCAAACAAAATCTCGATTTTCTTTTCTTTTGTTTCCCCCATTTTCTCACACTCAAACAAGGGACAAAAGTGAAAACAACCTTTACCCTCATGCAGAGGCGGAATGAAGGGGCGCTTGCCACCCCTTCGTTCTGTAAATATTTTTTTTTTACTTTTAATTTTACAAATTTTTTTCTCGTGCGGGCCAAGCCAGCCCCTTGACCCACCCCAGCCCGCCCCCCCCTTTGGAGCACTATCTGCAAGCCCTCTTTGCTCTCTACAAGTTTTTACTCTCTACTAGTTCCCTCTTTGCTAAAGGTATCATGTTGAGAATTTATTTGAATATTTGACTAACTAGCAAGTTGGGTCAGTACAAAGGGAGTTTATAAATTTATAATCCCCATCTAAAAATTTCTTTTTAGTATACATAATGTGTTGATTGTATCACATATTGTGTTAGAATAAAAATAAAAGAGAGAAAAACAATTTAGACTAAGAGAGAGGGAAGATAGAAGTGAGACATGAGAATTGAATGGTTCGGTTTATGAATCTACATCCATTGTGGGAAGGCCCAACTGAGTATATTTGTGTCTTCACTGATGTGTGTATGAAAGATTACAAAGAGGTTTATTTATAAGTCTTTGATTACAATAGTTTACATTACTTTAGCAATGTTAGACTCCAATAACTCTAATATATTGTGCCGAAATATCGAAAATTGCAGCTCAATATATTAACGCCAAATAAGATTGTTTAAATTGCAGCTAATATATTTTCAGATTATATTACAATTTGCTCAATATATTTCAGATTAGTTACAATGATGGTATTCCATATTAGTTATAGATTAGCCTAATAAGATTATATTTCAGATTATATTGCAATTTGCTCAAAATATTTCAGATTATATTGCAATTTGCTCAAAATTTCATTTGCTTGAAGGTGGTGGGCTTATTCAATTAATTTGTATCCTAAAACCTTATTCAGGCAATGTTTTCAGATAATACAGATAGTAGAATTCAATTGTCATCTCGCAGTTTCAGCAAATAATACAATACATGTATTTTAATATTTTTAGTCTTTAATTTTTGATATTTTAATTAAGATACTTTTTGCATTACGTTAAAAAAAAATTAAGATGTCATTTCACCTTACGATTTTGCCCCCCTCCATATGAGTCCTGGTTCCGCCACTGCCCTCATGAACCCATCAACTTCGCACTGTCTCTGAGTTGAATTTGATCCGCCCTCAAGTTACAAACATTAAGCAAATAAAAAAAAAACACCAACACATCCTAAACAAACATTAAGCAAATAAAAGAAAAAGAATGCCGAACTCAAATTCTCATCCCTTTCATATCGTTTCAACTATTTTCCATAAAATAGGCATCTTTAATATTTTCAATAAAGAGAATGAGTATACAGACCGATCATTTTGTCGATGAGAGTGAGCTCGTCGCGGGCCTCCTCAATAAGCTCCTCGACCTGGCCGCATCCGAGCTTCTTCTCGATAGCCTCCCAGTCCTCCTCTTCCTGGCACACCTTGAGCCTGTGCCTCGTGAAGCTCTCCACGGCCTTCCGGTACCCCTCGTCCTCCGGCACTGCCTGGATCTCCTTCAGCGTTTTCGAGTAGAGCTCGATCAGGACCTCCCGGGCGTTCGGCACCACTTCCAGCCCCACGATTCCCGTCGTCTGTTTCACCTTCGCCAACAATGGCCGACCGATCGCCCGCAGGAACATCTTTCGCTATTATCTGTACTCTGTTCTGTGTTTGTGTTAGGAGCTGTTGA
This sequence comes from Myrica gale, assembly GCA_963930655.1. Classification (NCBI taxonomy): domain Eukaryota; kingdom Viridiplantae; phylum Streptophyta; class Magnoliopsida; order Fagales; family Myricaceae; genus Myrica; species Myrica gale. The sequence continues at coordinate 26,953,184 of OZ005606.1, read as the reverse complement.
AAGAGTTGGGTTTCAGAGAAATGGCCGAGTGTGGAGGTGTTTGGGGTCCTGTTCTGTTCTGTTCGATTTTTACGAGTAAGTACGGTACTGGCTCTCCAGTCTCTCCACGTCCGCTTTTCAGATGGCCTGGTGCACTACTGGACCGAAACACCCATTTTTTTTAGGGCCTAGACCGAAAAGCTTTAATAGAAGGATTTTGGGGGCGTTTGTTTGTGGAAATTTCGGAGAATATTCTCGAAATTTTGAGAATCTTTACTTTATTGAGATTTATTGGGGTTTGTGAAAAGTAGAGTGTATGTGTGTAAAAATTAAAAATTTTGGAATGTGTTTGTTTTGTTGGAAATTTCGAACCCCAAAATTTTGGGGAAACAAACACCCCTTTGTGTGCCCTTTTGAGTAGTTTCTATACTTAAATCTCCACACTAGCTTAATGGTTGGTTGGTTGGTCACTCTTTAGGAGCTCTACATCGTCACATGTCTCCATTTCTCAATTTGAATGTCTTATTTTTTTGGTTAAAATTAAAATTTTCCAACCTAAAACATATTGGGTTTATCATATTGATTCTATTTATTACTTCCCGCTTTCGAAAAAGGGGGATATTAAACCCACAAAACAGTGATCTATTAGGTCCTCACTCGGCATGATATTATATTGAGTGAGATACCCACAGAAAGAAATCTCAGGCGTTACGTACTGCAAAATATTAGGTTGGAGGGTTTGGATCTTGTTTGCATTCTTAGATATCAGACATTTGGGAATTAGGTCAATGAAATTCTACCAAGAGAAGTTGCTAAATGGAGACATACAGTTGGATGAGGTATCTCGAAATTGTCAGAAGAGTAGCATCCAAACGATATCTTTACTTGCAGTATTCCTGCCATTACTCTGAAAGATCCATACTGATACAATGATACAAAAGCTTTCAGATGTACACATGATGCCGTGAAATGAGCTTCATGGGATGAAAAAACCAAATCATCTGAGACTTGAAATTGACCAACAAAATTCTAGGCATTAGGTAAAAATGAAGATCGATGCCATCAGGTGTAGAACGATCCAACGACAATCTTTACGACACTTGTTTAAGTTTACGTTTCTTTGATTTCTTGATTTGATGGCCATTGTGTGATGAATATGCTTCAATGCTTACAGTATCCAGTTCTTGGATTCCTGATTCTCCTTCGCTCTCTCTTCCCCTCTTCCTACTCCTACCAAAAGTTATACAAGTATAGGGTCATGCAAACAAGAACCTTTAAAAGACTGAATTCTGAACAAAACTTTATTTCAGGTGCTAAACGCAAAATCCAGCATAAAACCTGTCAAGTAGGGAAACATCTTCCATATTTTTAGCCAACCAGCAAATGCTTCCTGTGTTGGGTGGAACTAGAGACCCAGAAATGTGCAGTATTTCCTCATCGAAACTGCAAAGATGTATCAGTGAAGAAGGTCCTGAATGAGTATGGGATTAAAAATCGTATAAATTGTTATCTTAACCCGTTTCACAATTGACTGATAAGAAAAAAAGGGAAACAAACAAAAAAAATCTATAGAGAATACCTACAAGGTTAGAAACATCTATTATACTGAACCAAAAATGATAGACATGAATATTGATTTTCGGGTTAAGATATAGAACCCAGTTATGAGCAACTAAACCGATGAGCCTTACCAGTCTACCATCACCACATCACAATCTTATGTGTTGAATTGTTGAAAAACTATAATGAAATTCCAAGTGAATTCACCTCCATGATGTCAAGGAATATAAAAAAAGATCAAAACCATCTCGTGAATCCTTCTGAAATACTGACCCTCACACTATATGAGTTGGGCGCGGGACTGAAGGTGGATGACGTTTTAGTTGGTAAATTGTATACAATATATAAACCCATTCAAACATAAGCACATATACATTTTATGCGAGATGCAGTAAAATAACACATGTAAAAAGTGTCACCTCTTGACTAAAAAGCGTATCATTGTTCCAACCTTTATCGCATGGTGCTTGTGAGATCTGCTAGCATAAAGTTCCTCACCGTGTTTCTAGTAAAAGATTAGCATATGATAACAAAATCAATATGTCAACCCTCATTGAAGTAAGGTAACAGCAGAACATACAAGAAACGGTGTGAACATTGACTGTGATGGTGAAGACTCACTTACCATTTTATATTTCAATTCTTCTCGAATGTCTTCATCTGTAATGACAGCAGATGAAAAACCAAGAACAATAACATGAATGGATGTTTCCGTAAGTCTCACTACCTTCCCTTCTGAAAGTGACCATATGAAGGAAAAATCATGTCAGCAGAAAAGTGTGCAGAGAACATGCTGCTCATAGTCATCAAATCTCAAAGTGTGAACTCTCCCATGAATAATGAGAAGGGGCACAGTAAAGTACCTAAAAGCATATTTGGCTTTGGAGCAAAAAGCAATAACTTTGCTTTTAGTCTCACACTAAAATAAGGATGAAGTCCTGGAAGAATTTTTGCAACTTTATCTTGAATTTGGACGTCATAAGCTAATACTACGCCACCAAAAGCTTCATTGAACCTGTAATCAACAGAAAAATGCCCACAAAAGTACATCAGCAGAAGTAGATCCACACCATCTTGACAATTTCTAACAACTCAATTTCACAACAGACACAAATTATGCTACATCTTATGCAGAAAGCTTTCAGAATCAGGAGTAACAAATCAACATCATGATCACTATGAACAGTCAATAATTAACAAATGGGAGGCTTTTCTGTACATCCCAAAGAGCTTTGATTTCATAAATTTGGTAGGTAAGTACTGAAACAAAAAACGTGACTACTGAATGCACAAAGCATAAAACTACCAAATTAGTGGGCAGGTGGAGGATGGAGTGCATTGTGTGCATTAGACATTCCAGCGCGCGCGCACGCACGAGCACACCAAAAAAAGAAGAAGTATTTATATAACTTAGCAAATATTCAGACAAAAGGTTTTCAAAAAAAAAAGGTGCTCAGCCAAAGGGTGCAAAGAAAGTGCATCAGTATGTGTACTTGTCAACAAATGTACTTACCTGAAGTTCAGAGATCAAGTGTAAGCCATCATGTGCACCAACTTTGCACCCAAAAAAAAATTTGGAAAGAATATGAAGACGATAGGGCAAATATCACTATTGATAGGTCATTCGGGTAAAACCAAATGTTTGCATCATTACTAACTCCCAATTACCAATGCCTATTACGGTTTGACAAGCATTTTTGAGTGTCTAATTAAGGCCTACAAAAACAACTAAGTGTAAGAGCAAGACCAACAGCAAGGCTATTGGTATTCAAAGCAAAACCATATTAAACAAAAGATGTATTTACCATAATATCGAAAGTTCCCCCCCTCATTTTCCCAGGTTCTCTCATCAGCCAAAAGAGAATCATAACATTGCCCCATTAAACAATCCACTGAAGAGAATAAGCTTAGTTATACATATTCCAATAACATGCAGTCCAATACCTCGTAACAACAGCAACAGAAAATAACAAATACCAAGGCCTTGAACAATAAAAAACTAACAGCATAAGTAAAAAGAGGGTAAGAAAGAATACTTAAAAAGCAGAGAGCTAAGCTCGCGAAGGACAGCTTGGGGAACCTTGGTACTCTTCGATGGTTGCACGTAGACTGCCAAATCGGCATCTGAGACCTTCAATCCCTCCATCACTAGAGATATCACAGGATGTTAAGAGCGCTTCATGTCAGACAAAATAAACATACGGTTTTTGTTTGTCTTTGAATTGTATTATTCTTTGGTTGTTTTTTATTAGTCGAGACAGGAGAAAGAAAACCACCTTACCAAAAGCAAATAGAAACTGTGAACTAAAACTTCAGTGGAAAATTTTAATTCAAACCATGTAGAATAGTAAATCAGAGCTGAAGGCAAACATAAGGCAACTCCCATTTCATTGATGAGCAATAATGGTAGAAATTTAAGAGGCAGTAACAACGTAAAACCCATCTTCTTGCTTTGATAAGCTAAAATCAATGCAAATTTTGGTTTTTATGACTCCCAAAAAGTGTAAAGCACCACCTGAACTATTAAATACTAAAGATTGCAAACAAAATATGCATTGCACAAAATAAACATACCCCTTCGCGATCCCCAATTCTTTCTAGGTGACAGTGTGAACTTTATTCAAGCCACCATTACCTGCTTAGAAAATGAAAAATCAGTTCATTACTCATCTAGATGGAAGTGTATTAAAACAACATCACGACATACTGCGCACCCAATTTGAATCGGAATCAAAAAAATTCTTTTGTGACCTCCCCATATTTGTCCAAACCTTCAACCGAAGTTGGAACAATACTAAGGGTTCATTTGCTTATAAGTATCATTTATTCACCTCTGCAGACAGGGCATCAGTTCGGACAGTTCCAACCATATCAATGTCTCTAAACCATAATAAGTAGTCTTAACATCAACTTAAAAAAAATGGAAACGGACGCGAAATCCGACTGCCAAACAATATGAAGTCTTCTACTAAATCTAAAAGAATCTTTGACTGCCAAAGCTCAGTTGGATTATCAAACCAATTCATGCATTCCTTAATTCCATATAGATCCTAGCAACAACAAAAACAGCAGCAACACATGTACACTGGCTAAAAAGATGTCAGTGGTGGGCAGAGCTGTTCGTCGGCGATGGAGAAGACTACGAGAAGGAGGAAATCTTACATTTATACAGAGAGAGAGACTGATACTAGAAAAGAGAGTCGGAAAGAGACCTTGCCTAAAATCTTTAGCAAGCGGGAGTGCGAGACCCCGCGAGGAGATACCAAAACGATGGAGACGGCGGGACGCGATGGCGGCTGAGCTGAGCAACTGAGAGAAGACAGAGGTGAAGAGAATGCAAAGGCCCAATCGCTGCGGCCCTGCGCTTCGTTTCGTCAATTTTATACACCTCCACTAAAGTAAACGAGATGGGTCGGATTACTTTCCCAAAAAACAACAAAGTTGGGTCGGTTTTCATCAGATCTCTACAACCGTAACCATACACTACTGCTTGGAAATCCGCCTCCAATCGCTCGGGTCAAGTCGGAGTTGAAACTACCGAATTTGGACAGTAGACTTGGGTTTCGTTTTTTCAAATATTAGTATTTGAGTTTACATTTTTTTACAAAATTGTCATTTCGTCAATCTCTCGTTCATACGCTTAACGGCACGTCAAGCGGTCGACTAAGTATATGTGTTGAAAGTGAGCGGTCGACCGGTATATATAGCGGTCGACCGTTTCAAATTGCTGACGTGTCAGAGAGCTCCATCAAGTATATGGACGGCAGACTGATAGAAAGACCATTTTGTAAAAAATGTAAACTCAATGACTAATATTTGAAAAAATGAAACTCAAGGACTAAAACGTAAAAGCGTATAAAACTTAAGGACTAAAATACTAAAATCCCTAAAAAGACTGATAATATGTGACTTATCCTATTAATTTTCCCAATCTTGAAGTGATCTTATGTTAGCTCGAACACCACTCAAGAAAAATATAATATATATTTACTTAAAGATGCTATTGTATGTAATAAAAGTTATTTCACAAAATAGAGATATCCATGAATCTTGATAATAAACAATTTTTGAGGCCTTAATATAAAAATTATTTCACAAAACAAAACTTTTTATATAAAATATATTTTTGTTTTTTTTAGTATCACTCTTTTTTTATTATTGGCTTATAGTATCACTCGTACTTGTGATTTTTTATTGGCCTAATCAGAGTCTTATTTGGGGCCTTATTTGAGGGTAGAGGCCTTAGGGAGTCGGCTTTGAGCTCGAGTGATCCCATAAATAGAAAAAAGCTCACGTGATTAACGAAAACATGTGTTAACCAATCGTCAGTGACTATATGTATCTCCATTAATTGTTAAATCACCTGGGTGCTATTTTATGACCGAACTCCATTAATTTTAATTATATCTCAAATCCTCTACACCAGCTTAAAATCACACACCTACCAAATGTCGCACACTTATGATGGTTAATTAAGTCCAACTTGGTTAGAGATTTTTGAGGTGGAATGAAAGTTGATGGGATCGATGACACATTTAGTGATTTGTCAATTAACGTAGACACGTTCATGAGTCGCGTAAGGTTTTTGTCTTTTAGGATATTACTCAAGCTGATAGAATGACTAATTGGACACGAATAATTATGCAATAATCATACTTTAAAGACCGGTCCGAGATTGAATAATACTTGAGGGACTTGTGAACTAATTAAGTTTATAACTTATAAATAATCAATGAAACAAACTTATTGTCTAGAACAAAGGAAAAATGATACCCCGAAAGTTTATGAATATAACTTTTAATGGTAGAAAAATAAAGACATTTGGAAGATGATGATTTAACTTTTATGATATCAATCAAATTATTCAAATTCTGTTTAGGGAAAACCTATAGAATTACAAGAATGCTTTAGTGAAATGGTATGATTATCACGATGCACGAAGAAGTTTCAAGGCCACAGTGGCTTACATCATGCATGATAGCTATGGACTGTGGAGGATTCCAGATGCATACGCGAGGGAATTTCTGCGACTACACTCCAACCAGAAAGCGAACACAGGTGAAGGAAAGTATTTTCCTTTTTAATATTTTAATGCAAATAGCTACGACGAGGATGTGTCGCAGCAGTCCTCCGGCTCCAGCCTGGAAGATTCTAGGTGCATTCCGTCGTTGACTTGACTTTTATTATTATCAGTTCAAGTAACAGCTATTTTCATTTTAATTTACCCTAATTGCACATTTTAATTAAGATTTTCAATTTAATTTAATGATTATAATTTAACTATTTTTTAAAAAAGCTTATTATAATTTAACGATTGAAAAGATCAGCTTGAGTCTTGACCCTAACTCGGGCAAAACTCAAGATAATTACAACTAAATTGAGTTGTTGGCACTTCTTTGTTTTCTTAAAGCACCATCGAGTTCGAGTCAATCCGTTTCTCTCCCATTCCGGCAGATTCTCGTTATCGCTCTCGCTCTCCACCTCGCTCTGTTATTGTACGCGACCAATCATGGCGTCGGATCTCGAAAGCAAGGCCAAAGGGGCTTTCATCGATGACCACTTCGAGCTGGCTGTGGAGCTCTACACCCAGGCCATCGCTCTCAACCCTGACAACGCCGAGCTCTACGCCGACCGCGCCCAGGCCAACATCAAACTCAACAAATTCACTGGTACTAGATTAAACCTTTCGTTCCGAGATTATTGTATGATTCTTCATTGAGCGTGATGGGTTTGGTTGTTGAGAAAACAGGAGGAATAGAAAGAAGGGAATACGACAGTAAAGTTCATTTCCTAGATTTGCCTGTTACTGTTAGTGTTATTCGTTACACGGTTGTCGACGTTGAAAGTTAGGAACTTCTTTTTTCGGGGTGAGTTAGACTTGGGAACTTCAGTCGTACTCTAATGCATTTGATTGATCGCAGTTTCTTATTTAGCTTTTTGCTGGGGGAACGGATTTAAAGGACGGAGATAATTTCACTGCAAATAAAACTTTGAAGGGCGTTAATGTAGTAACTGCCTAACTTGGGTTTTAACCGCAACCGTTAATGGTCTGGCTAGGAGTGAAATTAGAGATTTTAATCGGCTCTGTTCTTTCAGTAATGCCCTATTGCATAGATTTGCCTGTTAATGTTAGTGTTATTCGTCTACACGGTTGTCGACGTTGAAAGTTACGAACTTTATTTTTTCGGGGTAAGTTAAACTTAGGAACTTCAGTCGTACTCTAATACATTTGATTGATTGCAATTTCTTATTTAGCTTTTTGCTAGGAGAACGGATGTTAAAGGACGGAGATAATTTCACTGCAGATAAAACTTTGAAGGGCGTTAATGTAGTAACTGCCTAACTTGGGTTTTAACCGCAACCGTTAATGGTCTGGCTAGGAGTGAAATTAGAGATTTTAATCGGCTCTGTTCTTTCAGTAATGCCCTATTGCATAGATTTGCCTGTTAATGTTAGTGTTATTCGTCTACACGGTTGTCGACGTTGAAAGTTACGAACTTTATTTTTTCGGGGTAAGTTAAACTTAGGAACTTCAGTTGTACCCTAATGCATTTGATTGATCACAGTTTCTTATTTAGCTTTTTGCTGGGAGAGCGGATGTTAAAGGACAAGATAATTTCACAGCAGATAAAACTTTGAAGGGAATCAAGTAGTTTCTTTTATTTTGAAGCACTTCGCAATGAGGGGATGCCACCGTTCTTTTATTTTTTTTATTCTTCTTATTTTTTTTTTCCTTTTCTTAGTCTTTTTTTTAGGGAGGGGGGCGTTAATGTATTAACTGCCTAACTTGAGTTTTAACCGTAACCGCTAATGGTCTGGTCAGGTGTGGAATTAGAGATTTTAATGGGCTCTGCTTTTCAGTAATGCCATCTTGCATATTGTAAATCAGTTTTTGTTGGCTTTAATGGTGTTACACACACAGATTTTGCTCTACATATTGTTTAAAACTTTTTTGGAAGTATCTCTTCTCTCCCCCTACTCTGCAGCATAAACCGAACAACATGATTCTGGCTTGATATTGGCTCAGTAAAATGCAATTCCAAAAGTTTAATATGCGGCTAAACAGATGAATGCATCAAGCTTGAATAGCTAGCTCCTTGGTTTAACTCAATCTTTTATTGTCAGAAATGAAAAAACAGTTGAGCTCCACCCAAGATTGGTTTGATTATAAGACTGACAATCTTTGGTTGAGTAAACTCTCCATCTAGTCAGATTTCTTATTATTTGAAAAAAAAAAACTTAAGCTTTCCTTGAGATTGGTTCAATCAGATGTTGTTTGAGGTTGTTGGCATCATAATCAATATAGGTAGAACAATTTAGTGCTCAGCTCAAATTGGGAAGTTTCCATTCATATGTCTGTGTTTCTGTTTCATACTCTTTTCTTCCTTATGTTTTGTGTGTTTGCATAATGACATCCATTGATACAAACACAGGCATGCATGTGAGAAACATTTAGTTTCCTCTAATGCTATGTTTTTGTTGGTGAATTTTAGTTGTGAGAACAATATGTGAAAAGTGTTAATTAATCTCTTGTTGTTTCTTGCACAGAGGCTGTTGCTGATGCAAACAGAGCAATTGAATTGGACAGGTTGTTGTCCAAAGCATACTTTCGCAAAGGGTGAGTACAATGTTGTAGTCACATATACAGTATTCATTGGTGCAACTGAACGTGTTTGGAGCTTCCTTTGAAATTCAGGCTTTGGGAGAGATGTATGGTTCAATTACTCTGAAAAGAAAAAAAGAAAGAAAGAAAGCAGGAAGTAGAACATAACAATCATATAGACGTAGTTAGTTGATTATATAGCTTATTGTAGATTCACTCTTTTCAGAATGTTTCTTGGTGCCAGCAGAAATCTATTTTTGTTCCCCTGCTAATTATCTCCATTTGGAAATGTAACTATCATTCTCTTTGGAGGTGGCCATCATGAATCCTGCTGCTCATTCTGTGAGAATTCATTGTTAGTGCAATTTCTTCAGCTTGTATAAGTTTCCATTATCACGACTCAACACATTCCCAATAAAATAGAGTCATTCTTTATTAATTAAGGGCCATGATTGCATTCTGTCAAATAGCACTTTGGAATTCCTGAAGTGAGGGTTCTGTTAGGTGTTGATGTAAAAGAATGTGTTTGTTGACTAGTTCTTGGCTACCTGAATTCTTGGGAATAGCTGAATTTTCACAGAAGAACCTCTCTACCATCACTACCCTGCTGCTCTTGCTTTCAATGGTTTCCTGACATCCCCCATCATTGGTATCTCTGCGATTCTGGGCTACTTCTTCCACTACCATCTCCTGCACTCTTGTGACTACTACCACCTGCTTCACCATTGTTGTCAATTTTACTGTTGGAGCTAATGTGTGCACCCTCAATTTCTGTATGAACCTATTTTCACTCCTGCGCTTTACCACTTTGTGTCCCACTGTTCAAAGTAACCTATGCTGAAAATAGATAGGAAAAATTAAAGTTGAAGCGTCTGCAGGAAATTGTGTCATACCACTGAGTTGTTTGAAATAATATTTGACATGCTAGGACACTACTCTAGGTTCAGTTATGACTTAGGAGTCATATGAGGGGATTCTGGTGATGAATAGTTCTGTATGTACAGCATATACTGGTTTGTCATGCCTTGATGCACTCTTTATGAAATATAGGACTTTCCTCATCTTTATTGGGGACTTATTTGGCATGCAAGTGCATGTGCTCCCAATTGTTTATTCTCCTTGCATTCGGACTGGTTATATGTGAGTTCCGTATCATGCTTGATTATGCGGTTCCCGAGAGTCTCTGACTACTCTTTGCTATTCCTTTTCACAGCACCGCATGCTTCAAGCTTGAAGAATATCAGACTGCGAAGGCAGCCTTGGAGAAAGGTGCATCTTTGGCCCCAGACGATTCAAGATTCACGGATTTGCTCAAAGAATGTGATCAGTGCATTGCAGGTGCATTGTTGCCTCTTAGAGCCTTAGATCTTTTAGTGACTGCTAAAGCTGTTTTACTTTTGGCCACAGTTGGATGTTCTGAATGTTATTTGGATTGAATTTCTTTTGGTAGGAAAAACAAATAGTTACGAAAATTATAATGTAACAGAATTTGTAGCATAGCGTTCTATGCCTTCTTGTCATTGTAATAGTGAATGTTGCATACTTGTTTAGAGGAAGCTGGTGATATACCAAACCAGTCATCGGAGAAAAGCACACCAACGAGTGTTGTACCTTCAGAAGTTGTTCAGCCTGAGACTGATCTTTCCCAGCAGGTGATGTTAACATCTGCCAAACCAAAATACAGGTTAGTTCAACTTTTTGTTTTCTTGGTTTCCATCTAGTATTGCTGAGTGAATTAAGAGATGACTAAATTCGACAGTAGCATTTGTTTTATTTTTCAAGGTTTAAACAGCTTTCAAATTTTCCATTCGGAGTTCTTTTCAAAAATTGTAGTTTATTTGTACAAATGTAAAGTTGTGTGTTTAGTGTGCTATCTAATCCTCCTTGAAGTTGGCACTGTGAATAATACGTTTATTGATCAAAAGTGCAGGCATGAATTCTACCAGCAGGCAGAGGAAGTGGTCATGACTATATTTGCTAAGGGCATACCAGCTAAAAATGTCCATGTTGACTTTGGTGAACAAATAGTATGATTGACATCAATCTGATGCTTCTGTCTCCGTTCATATTTCTCATTGGTTTTTACAGTTGTCAAAAATTTAGGTGTTGGATAGAATGAATTCTAAATTTTATGGGGTCTGTGCAGCTGAGTGTTTGCATTGATGTTCCTGGTGAGGAGGCATATAATTTTCAATCTCGCTTATTTGGAAAGGTATTGCTGCACCTTGTCAGAATGATGCATAACTGAATGTGTATACACTGAATTTCATTCTATTTATTACAGTTGCAAGTTTACTGTTGCTATTCTGGTTTTCTGCAAACAGATAATTCCTTCCAAGTGCAGATATGATGTGTTGTCTACTAAAATTGAAATTCGCCTTGCAAAAGCTGAACCAATACAGTGGAAATCTCTTGAATTCAGCAATGAACATACAGTTCCACAAAGGGTTAATGCCCCAGGTAGGTTAATATTTTTGTGTTGTATACTGTTAGTGTTCAAATGTAGACTTGTTGTAAGGAACATATTAGACTGGTTCACTAATTTCATTTGGGATCTCTCTCTCTCTCTCTCTCTCTCTCACACACACACACACACACACACACACACACTCACTCTAATCATAAATAAAAATACTTAAACTGCTCAACTCCCTTTTGTTGTCTGGAAAACTACAAATGGGACCTGTTGAAAAACACGATTCCTGATCATCGATTATAGTGATTGCCCATATATCAATTAGTGGTTACTTCCTGCTATTTGTTGTGTGCTCTTTAAGCGAATTTTTCTATATTTTGTGCATGCTTTTAGAGAGATGGGCCTGGCATGCCTGTTTGGGGGCTTGGGAAAATTTTTACAAGCCCGGCCCAGCCTGGCGTGAAGATTTGAGTTATGATTGTGGTCTGATAGGCTTGGCTGGGGTTGGGCTATCAGAAAACATGTAAACCTACTCCCAGATATGGTATCTTGCTTGCTAAAGCATTGGCTCAATATTAACCATCCTTTTCCATGTTGATAAGATTAGTTCTTGCCCCACAAGAAATCTCTTTGCAGCTTCTCCATTCTAGCTGTAACCTTATGCGGGAGGGGAAAGAGAGAGAGAAAATACGTAGGAAGGCACGAAAGCGTAGACTTAATCAAAGTGACACGACCTCCCTTAGATAAGTACATACACTTCCACCCAGCCAACCGTCTCTCCATCCTTTCCAAGATCTCATCCCAAATATGAACACTCTTATAACGAGCTCCCACCGGAAGACCCAAATACGTCATAGGTAAATTAGAGACCCTGCACCCTAAGATGGAAGCCAACTCCGTCACATTACTGACTTGGCCAACTGGAATCACCTCTGACTTAGCTAAATTAACCTTCAAGCCAGAAACTGCCTCAAAACAAAGAAGCATGCATCTGAGACTACGAAACTGATGTTCCTCAGCCCCACAAAAAATCAACGTATCATCAGCGAACAACAAATGAGAAACACAAACCCCTTCCCTATTCACCCCAGAGGCGCTGAAGCCCTGAAGGACACCCACCGAATCCATCCGAGCCATCGTACGAGATAATGCCTCCATAACAATGACAAACAACAAAGGAGATAAGGGGTCACCCTGTCTTAAACCACGAGAGCTACCGAAAAAACCCTCAGGAGAGCCGTTCACAAGAACTGAAAACTTAACCGATGAGATACAAAAATAGATCTACTGGCACCACTTTGCTCCAAATCCACATATCCTAAGAAGGTACATCAAAAAATCTCAATTCACATGATCGTAAGCTTTGTGGATGTCCAACTTGCACAGCATGCCCGACGCACCTAACCTCAACCGAGAGTCAATACACTCGTTCGCAATCAACACCGAATCCAGAATCTGTCTACCGCGAACAAAAGCGTTCTGAGACGGAGAGATAATGTTGTTCAGCACACCCTTCAACCTATTAGCCAACACCTTGGCAAGAATCTTATAAATACCGCCCACAAGACTGATAGGTCTAAAATCTTTCAACTCAATCGCGCCCGTTTTCTTAGGAATGAGGACAATAAAGGAGGCATTCAAACAACGGACAAATCGACCATGATTAGCAAATTCATTAAACATCAACAACACATCCTTTTTAATGACATCCCAACAAGACTGATAGAAAGCTAAAGTGAAACCATCAGGACTTGAATCTTTATCCCCATTTAAGTCGTGCACCACCCTGGCCACCTCAGCCTCCTCAAAAGGTTGCTCCAACGAAATGTTATTATGGAGAAGTACGGGGCCATTGAGGGGGAGTGGTGCTCTTTACCTTCTCATGGGTCTTATGGGGTTACTCTCTGGAAGCATATTAGTAAGGGTTGGGAGACTTTCAGACTACATACTCGGGTGGCGGTGGGGAATGGGCAAAGGACGAGGTTTTGGCATGATGTGTGGTGTGGGGATCTTCCGTTGAGGTGCTCTTTTCATGGATTCTGTTGTTAGCACGGTTGTTTGGAATGTTCAGTTCTTACGACATGCAAATGATTGGGAGTTGGAAGAATTTTCGTCTTTTTTCTCTAGCCTTTATGCGTTACAGTTGCATCGAGGCGATGAGGACAAGTTATGTTGGGTGGGTAGCAAGGATGAGAGTTTTTCTGTTAAATCCTTCTATGCTTTGCTTGATGGTGGTAGAGCTGAGTCCTTCCCTTGGCGTCGAATCTGGAATTCTAAAGTCCCCCAAGAGTCTCCTTCTTTGTTTGGGAGGCCACGCATGGTAGAATTTTGACTTCTGATAACTTGAGGCGTTGTGGGCTTTATGTGCTTGATTGGTGTTACTTATGTAAGAGGAATAGCGAGTCGATTAACCATGTTTTACTCCATTGTCCGATTGCGAGAGGTCTGTGACAGCATGTTTTCTACTTGCTCAATCTTCATTGGGTCATGCCGGAGCGGGTTGGGGATGTTTTGATTTGTTGGGGGAGAAAGCTTAAGGATCCTTTCGCTAAGGCTATTTGGAGGATGATTCCTCCGTGCATATGGTGGAGCCTTTGGAAGGAGAGGAATAGGCGGTGTTTTGAGGGTTTTGCGTTGTCCATTGACCGTTTGCAGGGGGATTTTCTGCTTACTTTGTTTCTTTGGGCTAATGCGTTGTTGAGGGGCCCTTTTCTTGATTTTCAGGATTTCATTAGCTTTTTTGTTTGTATGTTGTAATTTGTCAGTACAATCTTTGTACTGATGTCTCTCTTTTTCGTTAATAAAACTTCTTACTTATAAAAAAAAAAAATTTGGCAGTTATTGGGACTCAAATAGCTACTTATCCATCCTCAAAACCAAAGAGAGTAGATTGGAATAAGCTTGAAGCTCAACTGAAGAAGGAGGTTTGCCTTTAACCTACTGTATTTTATGCTGATACATGCTATTGGTCTCTTAAATTTGGCCCAGGTTTGAATTTGCCAGTGATATCTTTTAATAGTTTGATTTTTTTCCTCGTCAATAATTTGAAGGTAACAATGTGGCCCTTTCATCCAATTGAATTGAACACGTGGTAAGACAGAAGCTTGATGTGACACAATCGCTTGTCTGCCATGTGCGCAATTCAATTAATGGTTTAAGGGACGGAAGAATGACATTACTCCATTTCAACATTTTCCAGGGATAGAATTGAACTTGATAAATTTCAGGGGCAAAATTTGAACTGAAGTTGAAATTTTTTTTAGAGATCAAAAGTGTATTCCAACTATTTTTACATTGGTCTTGCTATTGTTTTTTCAGTGCACTTGCTATTCATCAGTTTTTCCCATTTCAGGAGAAAGACGAAAAGCTCGATGGTGATGCAGCTTTAAACAAATTTTTCCAAAACATATACGCAGATGCTGATGAGGACACCCGAAGAGCCATGAAAAAATCATTTGTAAGACTTCTTAACACTGGTCTTATGTTTAAGTGTTGTTGAATTCACCATAACAAACGTAATTAGTTTGTGGTGATCTTGAGGAATGATATCTTCAAAGGAACCAACAATTTGGTGAATTCTGTCATAATGCTTTCTGTTCTTAGTTGTAATGTGGGGTTTGATATTCCACAGGTTGAGTCAAATGGGACAGTGCTCTCCACGAATTGGAAAGAAGTGGGTTCAAAGGTGGTGGAAGGAAGCCCTCCTGATGGTATGGAGATGAGGAAATATGAGTACTGAGAGTCTTGCAAAAAAAAAGAGGATATATTGTAACTTAACAGTGTGATTTTATTTTGATTCACGAACCACTTTTTTTAGTCATTTACTTTCGAGCATTTATTGGTGTGGTTGCTTGGTTCTACGTGTATGCTCAAATTAATTGCTGGAATTCAAGGGAACGCATCATTCTCAGTTTATTCCTTCTTTTTGATTGTGCGCGGGCTTTGTTATGCTTGGACTGACTTGTTCATCCAATCCCAGCGTCAGAATCCTTCTCCAGAATGAAACGAGGCTGAGTTAACTCCAAGGGGTTGGAAACTTTGGTTGCCGATATATTTCTTGAAAACCAACCCGTGTGTTATCTCTCTAGAATATTCCCCCTCTCCCCCTTAGCAGCCCCCCTTCTCCCTACTGTTGCCAGCGGCGGCTCCTCCCACCGTCCCCCTCTTCTTCTTCCTCCTCTCCTTCTCTTTCTTCCTCCTCTCTTTCTCCTTCTTCCTCCTCTCTCTCTTTGTTCAGAAGCTGGACGGTTAGATCCCGTTCCTTCTCCTCGTCAGCGGTGGTCACAACCCTGCTCAATGCCGTCTGCTCCTCCAGACGAGCTCAACCGCACCGGTCCGACATCATTTGGTCGGCGCGTGGGGCCACGAGCGGTGTCTCTTCTAACCCACGCGCGCAACTTTGGGCTCCATTTCCGGCGGTCTTGGTTGTTGTTTCGGCTTTTTCGCTCGTCTGTGGTGATGCTGCTTCTGTCTATGTTGTTAGTTGTGTTTTGGCTGTATTTTGTTTTCTGTGTTTTGGTTGTTTTTTGTTGGTTTTCTGGCCCCTGTGTGGGTTTTCTCTGATCCCTTGTGGATCTTTCCAGCCCTTGTGTGGGCTTGGGTATCGGGCTGTTGTGCTTTCTTTCCTGGCATGTTTAGGTCCTGGTAGTTGTGTCTACCGAGTCCGGCCGCCGCTCCCTCTGCTTTGCATGGAGCATATAGCGGTTGTAACCGATCCTTTATAGGATCCTGCCGGTGTATTTTCGCCTGATTGTTGTTCAGCTCCTCTTTGGAGCATGATCAAGAAAAAAAAATAACTCCAAGGGGTTGGCTGGGTGGTCAGGGCCTAAGATTAAATACTTAGGGTTATGCTTCTTTTAAGGTTAGAAGTTCGAATTTTTTCCACAAACAATTTTTCGGGGTCATTCTCACAGTAAAGTCGGATTTTATCTAGCTTGTATGGATTGGGAGTTATATGGGTTTCGAATTTATTGGTCTGTTCAGTGACTTTTACTTCTGTAGGTATGTTTGGTTGGGCTTTTTTTTGGTCACTTAAATAAACCAAACGAGGTTGAGTTATTGTTTTTGTTTATAATCGGTCCAACCTTGGTTTAACGCTCGTTGTCTTGAGATCCACGAGTTTCTGCCCATATGATAGATTTGGGGTGGCCGTGTAGATCCAAAACCTGCTATAGTCAGTTCAAATGACTCCATTCGGACCATTCCCATCATTTGTACAATTTCAGTGATGTAACAAGCTAGCAATAAGAGGTGAAGTGATCTAGGGTTTTGGGTGGTAGCAGAAACAAAAGAAAGAAGTGGAGCGGGTGTTCGAGAAGAAACTGGAGTCTTTTGTGCCTGAGGAAAAAAAACGACAGAAGTGAGTTGCTTTCTTGTGCGCATTACTCAGTGCTGGGCGTTTTGGGAGTTGGCTCATTACGTGCCAGTTCTTTGTTGGGCTTTAGCTTTTAGTAGTGGGCTCTAGTATTTGAATGTAATGGGTCTTCATTTACGTGGCTTCTATGGGACTAGGTGTGGCCCAAGCCCATGTGTTAGTTGTTTTCGTGATTCTCAAGGGTTGGTTAGAAGGATATAGTCGCTGGAAGGGGACAGAAGGAAGGCATGCTGAAAGTTGATCATCATCCACTTTATTTGCTTTCTAGTTTCTGGAGATAGCTAGCCTCAAATAGTCATAGTTTGCATTACAATTTGTAATCGATTTCCAGAGTTCATCAAATCTCAAAATACAAAAAACAGCAAACAAGTTCAAAACTCAATCTGATTGTTTCAAGTGGTATCAGAGCAGTTGATCCTCACATTGGCTGATGGAACTCGCATGTTCAATTAGTCACGTGTGTAATTTCGTCACTTAAGTTGATGGGAGGATGAATACGAGATTGGTCCCAATCCTAAAAATACTTTTACAGAAAAGTGATCCTTAAGGACCAATCAAACAAAAAGTCAACCTCTGGCTATCTTCCAATATCTCCGCACCATCCACAAAAACACTACCAAAAGCTTCAAAGACCTTAACGCTCTTCTTGACATCCCAGGGCTACCACCCGTACCATCTTCTGATATGCCGAAACCATTACTTGACCGCTGCGACAAGGCTTACGAGTGCTTCCTCGACTGTTCAAATAGCATAGCTAAATCAGCAGGAATAGTTGTCAACTCTTTTGAGTCGCTGGAGCCAAGAGCTATCAAGGCCATATCAGATGGACTATGCGTCTCTGACGCCCAGACACCGCCTGTTTACTGCATAGGACCACTGACAGCAGCGAGTGAGGAGGGAAGTGGTGGCGAGGCTGTGCCCGAATGCTTAACATGGCTCGACACGCAACCGAGTCAAAGCGTAGTCTTTTTGTGTTTTGGAAGCTTGGGATTGTTCTCCATGGAACAATTGAAGGAGATAGCTACGGGGTTGGAGAAGAGCGGCCAGAGGTTCTTGTGGGTGGTACGCAATCCACCTACTGAGAGCCATGGCTTGGCCATCTCTGCCCAACCTGACCCAGACTTGGACTCGTTGCTTCCAGAGGGTTTCTTGGACCGAACCAAGGAGAGGGGCCTCGTAGTGAAGTCCTGGGCACCTCAGCTGGCCGTGTTGAATCACAAGTCGGTGGGTGGATTTGTTACCCGCGGGCAGGTGTGCCAATGGTCGCTTGGCCGCTCTACGCTGGGCAAAGGTCAAATAGGGTGATATTGGTGCAGGAAATGAGAATTGCTTTGTCGATGAAGGACTTACAGGACGGGTTCGTGAGCGCAGTAGAGGTGGAGAATCGAGTTAGAGATTTGATGGAGTCGGAGGAAGGTAAGTCAATCAGGCAGAGAACCTTGGCCATAAAAGATGAAGCCGAGGGTGCACTCGGTGAGGGTGGATCGTCACGTGTGGCACTAGCCAAACTCGTTGAGTCATGGAAGAAATGTTGAGTCGTGGCTGACCTCGTTCGTGCCGATTGGCTTGCCGCTAGCACCCATCAATCCTAGTCTCTTTTTTTTTTTTTTGAATTTAGAGTTTGTGATTGCCCGTGCCTAACATAAGTACGAGATCTAAATTCAAAACAACACTACACTTCCAGTCAAGAGTACTTTGTGTGATTAAATTCTTCGTCGAACAATGGAAATTTTAAGCTAAATATGATATTATTGGGATGTTTGAGTCCTAAATAATTTGGGTCAATTATTTGAGGTTAATATTAAAAAATTCATCATATAATTTTTTTATTATTATAATATTTATTAAAAATCTTTTATTTTTTCACTTTTCACGGCTCCTATAAAATATCTTTAATTTATAATATTTCACAAAATCTAGTACTCAAAATTTTCGCACTCAAATATACCTTATATTGTCATAAATATCTGTATTAAAGATTTACAAACCCCAAAAATGCTATATTTGTTATTTGTTCACACAGGGGTTTCAATGGATTCTGTTTACATAGAGAACACAAACGAATCGGGTGAGGGTCTGCTGCAGTGTGTGAGTGAGGGGCGTGGGTCCCGCCCGGGACCCACGCCTGTCCTCTCGCATACTGCAGCAAATTCGCTGCAGTTCGGAACCCCCAAACGAACCAGCAAATCGGGTGAGGGTCTGCTGCAGTGTGTGAGTGAGGGGCGTGGGTCCCGCCTGGGACCGACGCCCGCCCGAACAGTGCAGCAATGTTCGGGAAGGATGAGTCCCACTCGAGATACACACCTGCCCTCCCACCTGCAGCAAATCCACTGCAGTTCGGACTCCCCTAAACGAACCAGCTTAGGGAAAAAAAAAGGACGAACCTCGTTGACAACTTGACATCAACTTACGAGGCAGTCAGAGGGACATTTTTTTTTGTCAAACATAAATTGTCTGAAGCAGTTGGCGTCATTGCGTCAAAAGGAGAGCTTCCGCATGCTTCTTTTTTTTGGGTTTCAACTTAAACAGTGTTATAACCGGGGTTTAAAAAAGAAAAAAAAAAATTGGATAAGTCACTCAACCAACACGGTGCGTTTTGCAAGAGCAATATCTTGAGAAATCTGTCTTTTCCCCGTGAATCCATGCCCCTGCCATAAGTGTCTCAAATTTTCCCCCGCAGGTAGACAAAGTCTTCAAACCGTCGGATACTGCCATTCAAGAGGTGTCTCTCACCAGGACCCGAAGCTGGAGAATCTCATCCTCGACGAGAATTGGGTCCAAAATGTTGTTCCTATTGCTGAAACAAATATTTGCGGTTCAAAGGCATAAAGCTTACTGATACATCCGCTTCCTCTCGCTCGCTCCCTCTCTAGAGCCTGCAACAAGAAAGTAAAACTCCCTCTTCGGCTCTTCCTTTTCTCGATTGAGTATTTTTGCTCCAGTTTCCATTATCTTATACTCTCTGGAAAGCTTACTGATACAATGCATGTTTTTTTTCCAGATTGACATGGCCTCCATGGCTCCATTGTTGCTAAAGTGAGTCCACCATTGTTGAAACTAATGGGGGAGGAAGAGAAAAAGCCAGAGGAAAAGAAAATGGAGGAGAAGAAGCCGGAGGAAGAGAAGAAGAAGAAAAAGGAGAAGGCATGCGGCAGCTCTTACCTTTTTTTTTCTTTTTTTTTAAACCCCGGTTATAACACTGTTTAAGTTGAAACTTCGCAAACAAAAAACGAATGCGGAAGCTGCTTCACACAATAAAACTGGAACGCACGCTTTCATTTCTCTAAACTACTGGTCGTTTAAGCTAATTCGTTGAACATGGTGGGCTGACATGAAAATAGGTTGCTTACGTGAAAAAAAAATTCCCTTGTTAAACTAACATAAAGTAACGTTTTTTCTTAGTTAAACACATAAAGTAATGGCTGGACTATTTTTTACAAGTATATAAAAATAAAGGACTAAAAATTTGAAACATTAATTTTTGAGACAAAAAATAAAACGGGATAAAAACTTAATTACTAAAAACCAAATTTCTCTTAAATGATTCTAACTTAAAGAAACATTCTTTTAACGATATAGTTTTGTTAACTAGCGACTTGACAGTTGACTCTATTAAAGTATGAATGTGTAGTGCCTTAATAAGTTTCGACGGAGCACCGATCTGCATACACATCCACACGTACACAAAACAGAGGCAGCTATGGAGGCATTGGTTTTGTATCCATCACCAGTTATTGGTCATCTGATCTCCATGGTAGAGCTAGGCAAGCTAATACTCACCCACCGGCCTTCACTCTCCATCCACATACTCGTTGCTCCCCAACCATACAACGCCGGTTCCACTGCTCCATACATGGCGGCTGTCTCTGCCAGCAGCAAGTCCATTACCTTCCACAATCTTCCCGACTTTACTCTCCCACCCACATCCTCTGTTAGAAATAAAAAATTGAGACTTAAAAAATTATTTATACTAAGAAAGATGATAAATAAGTTAGACACAAAATTTAAGTAATTCGATCTATAGATCTATATCTATTCTGGAAGATCCAACTGGACTTATTAATGTACTATCTGATATGTTAGTTGAGTTTACACAAGCTTTATTTATAAGTTTGGATACAATAGCTCTCATTACTTTAGCAATGTGAGACTCTAGTAACTAGCCAAGCAATGCGGGACTCTAATAACTTTAATATCCTCCCCCACCATGAAGTCCTCGCGCTTGACATCCTTCGCCTCAACAACCCTAATGCCCACCGATCTCTCATATCACTCTCCAAAAGCTACACCATCCACGCTCTCATCATGGACTTCTTCTGCTATCAGGCTGTCTGTCGCAGTCAACCTTAATATCCCTGGCTACTTCTTCTTCACTTCTCCTGCTAGTTTTCTTGCCTGCTTCCTCTATCTCCCCACGATACATCAAACTACTACCAAAACCTTTAAAGATCTTAGCACCCTTCTTGACATGCCTGGCTTACCACCCATAGCATCCTCGGATATGCCGAAACCATTACTTGACCGTAGTGACAAGGCCTATGAGTGCACTCTAGAAAGCTCAGACCAGATGGCTAAATCAGCAGGAATAATAGTCAACTCTTTTGAATCGCTAGAACCGACAGGCATTAGGGGGATATCAGATGGACTATGCCTCATTAACGGTCCCACACCGCCTCTTTATTGTATAGGACCACTCACAGCAGCGATTCGAAGTGGCTTGACTTACAACCGAGTCGAAGAGTAGTCTTTTTATGTTTTGGAAGCTTGGGCTGTTCTCAATTGAACAGTTGAAGGAGATAGCCATAGGATTGGAAAGGAGTGGCATAAAGTTCCTGTGGGTTGTACGCAACCCACCTTGTCCGGACCATAGCCTCGCAATCAAAGCCCAACCTGACCCGGAATTGGACTCGTTGCTTCCGGAAGGTTTCCTGGAGCGGACCAAGGAGAGGGGCCTGGTAGTCAAATCCTGGGCACCACAGGTAGCCGTGTTGAATCATGAGTCAGTGGGGGGTTTTGTGACACATTGTGGAATGTGGATGGAGCTCGGTATTGGAGTCGGTCTGCGCGGGTGTGCCGATGGTCGCTTGGCCGCTCTACGCTGAGCAAAGATTCAATAGAGAGATCATGGTGGAAGAAATTAGAATTGCTTTGCCAATGAAAGAGTCAGAGAACGGGTTTGTGTGCTCAGCCGAGGTGGAGAAGCGAGTTATGGAGTTAATGGACTCAAAGGATTGTCAGTCGATCAGGGAGAGAACCTTGGCTATGAAAAATGAGGCGAAGGCTGCACTCAATGAGGGTAGATCGTCTCGTGTGTCATTAGCCAAACTCGTTGAGTCGTGGAAGCAGGACTATGGAGTCGAGTCCTGCCTTGTTCATTGCACAGTACGACTTCGCAGTTTCTAGCAATTCAGAAGAAGGGCAAAACAAAGTATTATTTCTATTTTCCTTTCCTAAGCGAATAAATAAATCAAGGTTCTTTGTCCAAGGACTTGGATACCACGCAGACTTTCTTCTTTTCCGTTTTATTTTCTTTTGAGATTATAATCCTGAACAAACACTACTTATGTATCTGATGGTCTCTGACTCATAGCTTAGGTAGATAGAGCAAGGTTTGGAATTTATTGTGCTTTGTTCGACTCTCTCTTGGGATCTTCATGTTTTGGTTACTACTTTTTTGTCAGTTAAAATTTAGCTAGGTATTTTTGTTGTGACATTATTGATTATACGTAGAATGTTATTAGCTATAATTTTAAAAAACCTTTTTCCCAAATATTTATATATTATCAGTACTAATAATGCATAACTAAGTAGTACTACGTACATTTGAAAAAGAATACAAAGGTTAGAAAAAAAACACAAACTAATTAAGATTAAGCTAATTAGTTAAATCAATCATAAGAAAAAGCAATCAAACTCATGTGGCATTAACCAAACTCGCTGAGTCGTGGTTAAGCAGCTAGCACTGATAATATTAGTGAAAAAGTGAAGAGAGAGGTAATTTTTTATATCTTTTTGTAGTGAATAGTAGTGATTTGATGGGGGAGAGAGATATTATATTGTAATTTTTTATTGTGTTAAAATTTTATAGTGTAAAATTTTAGGACGCAAACGCATCCCTTGTAACAACTTGTACAGAATTGGGCTTTCTAGCCTTTAGTACATGGAAATGGCAGCTGTTTTATTTCCTGTGTATTATGCTCTAATTGAAGCCTACGTAGTGGGCAGAAAAAAAATATTTAGTTCTGTTTTCCTCTTTTGAATGAATAAATGAAGCTGCTTTGTTCGAAGTTAATTTTTTTTATAGTGGTGTGAATATTTATTCAATTGGAGTTTTATAGATTTTTGTATAAAAATTGGTAAAAAAAATTTAAATATATTTAATTTTATAAAAATTTATAAAAAATATAGAAATAGATGATTTAATGTATTTTTTTAATAAAAAGTTATTAGAATTTGGTAAAAAAATATATAAAGAGAGAAGATTTATTGGATTTTTTTAATGAAAGGGTTTGGTATTTGTATAGGATTTTTTGAGATTAATTTGGATATTGGTTTTATGAATTTTTTGAATTCAAAATATTCTATAATAATTTTGAAGCAGCCCATTTATTTATCGATACTAAACAAAATTTCTTTCTTTATAATATATTTTTTCCGAGTAAATTAAACTTAGACGTGTGACACCTGTCCATCCGAAGGTTATCTGATTTGTAGCCTAGCTAGGAGGTGACGAGACATTCATGCGTGTTGAAGCATCTTTGTATTCTGGATGATCTAACTGGTGTGGGACTGAAGATTTATGAATTCTAATGTTTATTTTCAGACAAATTGCATAGTTTTAAGGATTTTTAGGTGATATTAAAGTTATATTGAAATGTGTGTATAAATTGTTAAAAATAATTATTATTTGTAAAAAAGATAATAAAATGTTGTATTGGAATACGTGTGTTTTGTAATGTTTGGATTTTAAAAAAAAAGTTAGATGCAAATCCTAAAAAAAAACTACGAATCGAACATGCTCGGCCCTTCAAAATGAATAGTGAATAGTGATTTTTGTGGTGGTGTGGTGATTATTATTTTTAAATGATATATGTAATTCGGTGAGAAAGTGGGAGAGAATACTAATTTCAATATTAATTATTATTTGAATAATATATTGAGAACAACTAACTTAATGACGAAATTAGAACTTGAAATCAAATAATAGCCCTCTTAAACCCAATCAACAAATTGACACTTTGGTGCGGTTTCCAAAAGCACTTTAATTTGTGGATAAGCTTATCGAGAGAAAGCTGAATGGATGGGCGGATGGTACGTATAGTATATTGAATGTTAGGAATGGCCTGCATGTTTTATTCTAGAAACAAACGTGGGACAGATCTAATGGGTTTAATTCGATCTACAATTCTATGCTAACAGTCAACAGATCATATAGAGCCGGAAACATCCACGTGTGGCGGGGCACATGCATGTTTCACATTGATGGTCCAACAATATGCTTCTGATGACTTAGGTCTTAACCTTCCCTAGATACTTAGATTAAGTAGGATATATAATAAAATGACTGCCCACATGGATTTGCTAATCGATTCATGACTTTAAACTGCTTTTCCAAAAGAGTACGGGATGTCGGACGAGAATTTTCTGTAATTTGGGTGACCGAATTGTATGTGCAATAAGAGAGAGGGAGAGAACAGGGTGGGTCCCGATCAGGACCACCTCCTTCTCTCCCTCTCTCTCCTAAGGTATTGCAGATGATCCCGATCCCTGGATGCTGGATATGTGATCAATGAGTGAGCTGATCATGTGCCAATAATGTTCGGTCAGGTGAATCATTTGATAGATCATATGATTATTTTTTTATTTTTTTTATAATTCAAGAAAAGATACAACGTAATAAGTGAATTTTATTGTAAATTTTATGATATCTAAAATTTTATATAGACAATATTTACTAGTGTAAAGTCTAATTATAATGTCTATCCCAATTGGAAATGTAACAGATAATAAATTACATAAAATTTTAATTTCATTCGTTTGGTGTATTTACAGTCACGGTTTCTAGAAGAATTCAATTATTGCAGGAGTATTTATCTCGGAAAAAATGTGGAGGCAGCGTCGACAGAAAACCAATGATTGAAAGTAAGTAATGAAGGAAAGCGATATCTACCAAAACTTTTACTGAAATATATAGAATTTTATAAAAACACGTGGTTTTGAGATTCTTTTTAGTTTGTTGTCTAATAAATTAGATGATTCGATTTAATCATAAAAATATACAATAATTAAATAACACTGATAGCTATAAAATTTAGATTAATGTCAATATTTAACACAAAATATTGAATTGAATGTTGTAAGGTTTTATATAAGTAGGCAAAAAAAAATCTTTTTCTTTTAATTGGTTGCATGAATAGAAACAATGTTGTTTTTTAGTTACTACTCACATTTTCCTTTTGGTAAAAAATAAAAATAAAATAAAAAAAGACGGGCTAGATGGAAGAAACCTCTTAGGCAATACCCTAGGTATTGCAGAGGATCTGACCGTCCGTAATTTGCGGATGAAGATGTGATCTGCAATTTCTAGGGTATTGCAGGGGATGCAATTCTCTAAATGCTAGCCCTTCGTTTAAAATTGAAGCTCAAGATTCTTACACGTTAACAATTAACGAGAAACTCGAGAAATTTTATTTTAAATGATTTAGAAAAGTTCTTTTCCGTTTTAACGCTATTTCTCGCTAACTGCATTCTTCTTCCTTGAAGCGAACCAAGTCGGCGTCGAGGTGCATCAAGTGCTTGTTTGCATTGCTGAAGTTTCTAATTATCTTCAAAATTACGATTTATTTCCTACTTGTGTTCTTAACAGTGAGAAAAAATCATGACTTATGTGTGTAGTTATTACTCTTTCAATTGTCAGGACACAAGATAGAGGAACTGTGTTTTGATTTGTATTTCGGAAGACATGTCGTTGGACATTGTCATCTCAATTTTGGAGATCTCTTCCCAATTTTCTACTCTCCAAAATCCCTCAATATGCTTTTTAAAATAAATAATAAAAAAATTGGGCTAATTTGCCTGCTTTCCACTTACGCATATGATATCAGCTATAAGATCATGAACCTCAAACAATATGCATCTTCAAGAACAATGCATGAAACAACCTAAAAAAGTTTTTCTTCGTTCATAAACTTTTAGAAAATTTACATTCCTATTTAGATAGGTGTTCCTCTTAACTATATGGTAAGAAACACTTCCGAAACCACAAGGGGGGAACTTCCATTTAGTGCTTCTTAGCAAGTGAAGATGCGGGATTTGTTTATCTTTATTAGTGCTACAAATGCGCTGCCAATGAAGTACTGTTCTTGTTGGCATGGCCGTGACGGAGTAGTGAGGCCGATGACTTTGAAGGACAGAGATACCAAGAACTGCTCTCTCCTTAATAGCTTGAAGTCTGCTGAAAAGGAAATAAGAGGAAGACCGAAGAAGATGATAAGTTTGAGACAGCAAACAACGAAGTTAAATAGGTGTTAGAGGGCTTTAAATTTTTTTAACTAAGTTATCTCAAGTTTCACGCGGATTGATAAGATGACATTTTACGGACCTTTGATTTAAAATGCACGGTCTGAATTTGTAGAATTTTACCCCTGCAATACCCTAGGAATTGCATATGAGCTCGATCCGTAATTTGCGATTCCAATTACATTATGTAGTATATATATAAATATATAGGTTTCTTTGAGTAAATTCTCCCTATTATATATCTTTATCTCTAAATTACATAATGTAATTCAGATAAAAAATTGTAGAGGGTCATAGTCATTGAAAGAGAGACATTCAATTATTGCAGGAGCATTTTCCTCAAATAAAATGTGGAGGCAGCCTCAACAAACACACAAGTGATTGAAAGTATAACAAAGAAAAGTAATCTTATATACCAAAACTTTTACCAATATATAATATATTCCCACTCATTTTGGTGTGTGATTCTTTTTAATTTGTTGTCTAAACTAACTGGTTGGATTTGAATATAAATGTATATATAGAACAAACAACAGTTGATTGCTATAAAATCCATATTGCCGTATATTTTACTTAACCGGACGACATTGACTATTAACGTACGTCTCACACGAAAAGTTATGTTTTTTCTTTAGTTGCATGAGGACAAAATTTATACGTATAATTTACCCCCCAAAAAGTTGTATAGCTATATATATAAAGAGTACACTTCATCTCTTAATCAATATTTACGATATTCAGTTAACACATAATAATGTTTTAAAGTTACTATGTCGGCTAGATATGTCAATTTTCTCAGGATAATTATTGTTTTTATATTTTTTTCTTTCTGGAAGTACGTAGTACGGCAAAATAAACGAAGGGATAGCCGTAAGAATACTCTTAGGCAAATAGATCGATTATTCAATTTTTGTATGCAGATATAAAAAAGATATATCTATATATCGTTTTCTATCCGCCGATTGAGGACATCATATGCATGTATGTCAAAAGAGGCGTTATGAATTGCCTTCCCCCCAAACCCGGCGCGGGCCCCGACCGCAACATCTCCGTATGAACTCTCTCTCTCTCTATATATATATATATATATTCATGGAGTAACGTTCACTTCGAGATAGGATTTCTAGGTAGCGAAATCTAACCCATTTCCCCGATTCTTGATCTTTTTCCTTGTAGACATGGAGGACGCCGTTGTTCTGTACCCTTGTCCTGGCAGTGGCCATCTAATCTCCATGGTAGAGCTCGGCAAGCTCATACTCAAACATCACCCTTCTGTGTCCATCATAGTTCTCATCTTAAACACACAAAACATTCATTCTACCTCTGGTTCCAGATATGCAGCCAGCCCCACCACCCAATACATCGCCTCCGTCAAAGCCTCCACCCCATCCATCACCTTCCACCACCTTCCCCCCATCTCCGATATCCCTTGCACTTCTTCCACAGTGAAGTTCTTCTACTTGTTCTTACACCTCAACAATCCTAATCTCCACCAGGCCCTCCAAACCATATCCCAGACCGCCAAACTCAAAGCCCTTGTCTTGGATATCTTCTGTGACGCTGCTTTCGATGTGGCCGCAAACCTGAGCATCCCCACGTACTATTTCTACACCTCCGGCGCAAGCAGTCTAGCTGTTTTTCTATATTGGCCTGCCTTGCTCAAAAAGTTTGATAAAAGCTTGAAAGATCTCAATGATATGCTTGTTGACATCCCAGGCTTACCTTCTATCCCGGTTTCACGCTTGCCTGAGCTTATGAGAGATCGTGATGCGAAAGAGTTCGAATATTTATTACTCACGGCAGCCCACTTGATGAAATCCAGTGGACTCATCGTGAACACGTTTGAGCAGCTCGAAAGAAAAGCTATCAATGCAATATCGGATGGACTGTGTGTGCTAGATGGACCGACTCCACCAATATTCTGTATTGGACCTCTGACATCGGGCAGCAATCAACATGGAAATGATCAGCATGAATGTTTGAATTGGCTAGACTCGCAACCGCGACAAAGTGTCTTGTTTCTGTGTTTTGGCAGCGTTGGGTCATTTTCTGAAAAACAGCTTAAAGAAATGGCAATAGGACTAGAAAACAGTGGTAAAAGGTTCTTGTGGGTGGTAAGAAATCCACCACCAGGAATTGACGAAGAGCCAAATTTGGATTTGTTATTGCCGAAAGGTTTCTTGGAACGGACCAAAGATAGGGGTTTCGTAGTGAAGCAATGGGCACCACAGGTGGAGGTATTGAGGCACGACTCGGTGGGGGGGTTCGTGTCGCACTGTGGGTGGAACTCAGTGCTCGAGGCGGTGGGTGCCGGGGTGCCGATGGTTGCTTGGCCTCTGTATGCTGAGCAACCGGTTAACAAGGAGGTTTTGGTGAAGGAATTGAAACTGGCAGTGGGAGTGAACGTGTCGGAAGAGGGGTGGGTAACTGCGGCAGAGCTGGAGAAGAGGGTGAGTGAGCTAATGGACTCGCAAGCAGGGAAAGAGGTGAGAGAGAGGGTTTCGGCCATGAGAGACGCTGGTGCAACAGCCGTGAAAGAGGGCTGTTCCTCTCACCTGGCATTGTCTATGTTGGCGGAGCTGTGGTTCGGGAGAACCTGCCAGTCACCGGAGCATTATGACAAGCGTGAAGGGTCCTATTCCATGTCAGAAGTTGTGCTTTTTACCTGATTAGAAATGATGGGAAGGTAAGCGAATAAGGTTGCAGAAACTCGGCTATAGTAGTACTTGGATTCTTCTGAATTGGCTGATCTGTACCGTGTTCCACACTTATCTAGCTAGGTTATAAAATTAGTGGGATATGGTGCAGGTGTGTCCAAAGTTAAAATTTCTTCTACAGGTAATTGTGTGTTTTGTATTTATTGTCGTGTTAGGCTCTACTTTAATCAGTTCAGCCAAGTGAATCAACCCCACAATTGGGTTGCATATGTTGCATCTGTCGGTTAATCAGAAGTCCCGGAAGGCGGCCACAGGCTGATAAAGGGAATGTAATTATCATGATATCGATTGTTGCTACTGTACTTTCTTACGTTGGTATTGTAATGTCAATTTAAGATTACGATTCTGTTGAATGTGTTCTATATATGCATGGTTCTTTTTTTGGATTTTCTTATTCTTTTGATTTATCCTTTTAAGTGATCCGATTTACTGTAAAAAGTTTGCACGCAGAACGAGATAAAAAAAGCTTAAAAAGATGAAAATCTCTTTCGTGGTGCAAGTGACAAGAAAGATGAAAATCTCTCCCCAGCTCGCTCTCTCTCATTGTATTGAAGACCTTAAATAGCAAAAACAAATTATAAGAAGCTCTGATTGTATAACCAAAGCAAAATATGAACCATGGAATATTACTATATACCATAATATATACTATACAGCCAATACCATCGAAATAATATTTAGATCATATATAACCAAAAAATCTTAATCTAATTCGGCCGGATCTTAATAGCAGTGTCCCCATCTCAGCGTTTAATATTCTTAATTTGTTAACTTGCTTCTGCTATATATATATCTCTCGTTTGTAAAACTTCTTTAATTACATTTTCGTTTTTGTGCTGTAACCATATCCATTTTCTCTGTGGGCAGTCATAATCCTTCTATTTCTTTTAGTTGCTTGCTTCTTCATTTTTGGGTTCTAATGATATCAAGCAGCAGTAGTGACGCAGCGATATGGAAATGGAATATCGAGTAATCAAATCCACCCCCCCAATAACGACAAAGAGCCATATTTGGATGAATTATTGCCGGAAGGTTTCTTAGAATATAATAAAATATTCTTCTTTTTAATTTAAGCTTTTAGATGAGTATTGGTGAGTTCGAGACCTGCCTCTCTCAACTAGTAGGTGCACCTGCCATATATATTCATTAATAAGGAAATTAATTACTTGTTGTCACACTGATTGGCTTACTAAAATGCTTTTGGGTAGTGGAAATACACATTAGATTGAGCTCCCCTTTAATTTTCTGTTCATCTGATCCTCCAATCAGGAGCACAGTGGTCCTTCTGAGTACACACAGACCATTTGGTTGGGAGAGAACGTTAGTTTTATCATCATTCTCTCCTTTCGAGAAAAGTTTTCCTTTCGCTTAAAAAATGGTTTAGATTCTGTTTTCAGGTAAATGTATTATAAAGTTTGTATACAATGGCACAATCATTGTCTCAAAACGACACAAATTAATTTGATTGCTTCTAGAAACAAAACAAAAAAAGTACAAAATTTGATCAGGCTTTCCGAATGGCTTTTGACTTTTGGGTATCGCTCAACAAATGGTCTTTGGGTCCTGGACCTCTCAACAAACCTCCTGGCAATATTTCATCAAAATCTTGACCAGATCAGAGGAAGAAGATAAAAAGTTACGTTAACAAAAGCTTTGGCCGCGAATCCCGATTCTCGGAACTGATAGTCATGTGGACATTAGAATGGACTGGCTCTTAACTTGCTTTCGGTCGAGTCCTACAGGCCATACACTTTCCTTCCTTTATCTCGGCCCATCAAACTCTTGTTGCAAACTGGGCCAAGGCAGCCGATAAAAGGCCTTGTCCAGTTTTATATATATGGTCGTTAGTAGTTAGTACAGTTTTCAGATTCTTATATGGAGCGAAGGACAATAATTTGCCATTGCTTCTTAATCTCAGAAATCGACTGCCATGTAAACGTGTCATTGCTTTTTTTGGGAACACATGAACTTCCCTTACTAATTTGCCACTTCCATAGGGTACTGCAAAGATTGTTGGTGTATTATTGAGCTTAGGCTGCAAACGTTCCAACCATAAAACTAACTTTAATGTTTCATTTTTTATTCCGACAATAACGTCTGGTTGGTCTCCGAATCTTGTTTTCATGTAGTATCTTTGAGATTTTTGAGACGAATTAAGGGAGTTAATTCCTCAAGATATACTAGTTGATTGCCTTCATTTTGTACCCTCCGTTTATTTTAGGTTTTCGATGGTTTTGTAACTTGGCTTTAGCGATAGGTGTTTCACCTGTAGCCGGCCAAGTTTGTCGGTTACCACTGTATTCCTCTGTGCAAGTGAGATTTAATAATAAAGTTCTGATCTGCCGACGTGTCTCCAAAATAAATAAATTTCATCGACAACCAATCTCTACCAGGACAACATCACTTTGAAGGCAATAAGAGACGACCCACCCTCTTTCATTGCTGACTCTGCGATTGATATGCTCCTATATGTACTTAGCTTGTTTCTCGAGCTGTCCTTTTGGAGTGACTGAACTTTTCACAACTTGCGAGTGAACACTTCGCTGCATATGGTTTGTCAAGTCTGCTTATATCCAAAGAAGTGAATCACCAAGGCAAGAATCTATATATAAAAAAAAAAGAATCACCAAAGCTAAAGGTGGCTTATCATGCTAGAACTGGTACTGTAATGTATTTCATGATCAAGGGCAGTATGATACTTATTAATATTTCTTTTTTTCTTTCTTCCAGTTTTTCTAGTTGATATTTCATGATCAGGGACTCAAAGCAATTACATAACTATAGTGGGATACTTTTTTTTTCTTAGCAAGGGGAAAAGGGAAGACAGACCACAATAGTTAAGGGAAACACGAGCAAGTGAAGTTACAGAGGTCAACTCACACATCCTTCAAAAGGGTTTATCCTTTGAAGGAGGAGTGCCAACTTATAAATCCACAAGCTCATCAACTCCCAGGCGCCGGTATAAGATTAAATTTCTTTTTCTTAGCAAGTAAGGGGAAAGGGAAAGACAAACCACAATAGCTAAGGGAAGCACGAGCAAGTGAAGTTACAGAGGTCAACCCGTACATCTTTCAAAAGGACCCTCAACTCCCTGCCGATGTGAGACTATATTTCCTTTTTCTTAGCAAGGAAAAAAAGGAAGACAGACCACAGTGACTAAGGGAGCCGCGAGCAAGTGGAGTTACAGTATACATCCTTGAAAAATTGACTATCATTCGAAGGAGGAGTGTAATTTATAAATTCACAAATCCCTCACCTCTCTGCCGGTGTGGGATTGGATTTTCTTTTTCTTAACAAGTAAAAAAAAAAGGAAAAAGAGGAATTCAGAACACAATGACCAAGTAACGAGACAGACCGCAATGGATAAGCCCCTTTCCCCTTACTTGCCAAGAAAAAGAAAACTATAGTGGGATACTGCTAGTACTTAGTCACGAAGCATCAAGTTTCCCAAAGCTGGGTGCGTGACAGATGGGTCGCAGGCAGGCAGGCATCGTTTACAGTGTAGGCAAGCCAACAAGAGTAAGTTCACGGGTGGCAACTAAAACTGGGGACCCGTGAATATGACACCGATCGAAAAACTTGGCATTACGCCATCTGACAAAGTGCTTTACAGTAAGGCCGACACCATCACCATGAATTATTCTATCGGTGTATGAAGACCCGTGACTCACTCCGCTCGGTGCAGCTAATAAACACAAACATTAAGCCAATGATTTACTTAAACCCCAACCCCCTGGCCCTGCATATATTATAAGGGTCTGCTTGTGAAAAGCTTTTCGAGCTAGGTCAGCTTCACGCACAGAGATAAGAGCGCACTCGCCACTCGATCCATCATGGACCCGGCCCTACTGTTTTTGGCCATTGACGCGTGCATAAATTATTATTGTGAGCGTCAAGATTCCTAATCACTTGTAATCGCGTTTTCAATATTTAACGATCATAGCCACTTATGAGCTGAGTTCTGACCTTATGGTGCTGTTCTATTTGCCGATGTTCGGAATCGCTAATGATGCAGAGGCATCTGAAGGAAAGAAGCCACTAACAAATATTCGATCTCATCATTTCGGCAATATCTAGGTGATTAGCTGCATGCTATGCTCTTCCAAAAACTGCAGGGACTTGTTCTAATTGAATACTTGACCAAAACTAAAATCCAGAAGTAACGTAATTTTGATGATCATTTTTTTATAGCAATTCAAAATTGGCATTCGAAAGGACATTCAAACACCTATCCCATGCCCCCGACCCAATCTAGAACTTGGTGATCGATCGACATTGGACGAGCATTTGCTGATGGTTTAAATGGGCATCCGTACGTCAATCTTTATTTAATATCCAATGACCATACAGAAGGACTCGGTAATCATTATTTAACTACTAGCACAGATTGATATGTACACTCTAGGCCATGCAGTAAGAGGGATATACCATTCCTCATTTGCAACTTTTTAGTCTATGACATCCACCAAGGTGGAAATGATTGGGTTCTAAAGCTTCGGTCCTGATAGAGGTCTCTAATACTGTCAACGTATGCATTAATGAATTTCATCAATGACCCGAATTGTTGACAATATTAGAACCCTATGTTAAGATTCATTAGGACTGAAAACTTTCCTATGCAATAAGGAGCCATTCATGATCAATGAAAGAATTCTCTTGTGAAGAATTCGGTCTCGATCGTTTTATCCTAATTCGTCATTTAATGTAATCTTACATTGAAGGAGACAGCTCAATAATGTATGGCAGTTCTGTTCACCTGAATCTGGGCCTTTTGCGGAGTTGAATGCTTCGTGAACTACTACTACGCAAAACATATGGGGCCGCCCACATGGATAAATGAGAAAGAGAAACGAAAGCCTTCGTCATTTGGCTGGCTTCTAAAGCTTTTTGTTTGCACATTGAAAGCATGATACAAAGAACGAAATCCA
Organism: Myrica gale; assembly: GCA_963930655.1. Taxonomy (NCBI): domain Eukaryota; kingdom Viridiplantae; phylum Streptophyta; class Magnoliopsida; order Fagales; family Myricaceae; genus Myrica; species Myrica gale. The sequence goes on along the minus strand of OZ005606.1, from coordinate 26,919,088 downwards.
TGAAGGAAACTTCCTTTAACAGTGTGTGTAGATTATTACAATCACAAAGTGAAGCCGAATAGGGGAACGGTACCATCAGATATAGAGCTTCAGTTCTTGAAAAACAACTACAAATAAAGATCTTAAAAGTAAATATGTTGTGTCATTTTTTCGATCTTGAAACCCTTCTGATCAAAACCAGAAAACAAAGCACGCGATAGAGTACAAAGAAACCAACCAAGATGTAAATATTTGTCCATCTCTGCCTCTCATGAAGCCCTCTCTTCTCTAAGACATCGCCTCCAGTCACCATGCACTCTTTGCTATCTTCGTACCATATCAAGCACGTTGAGACAAGGCAAGAATACTCATTGATAAGGAGGGCGTCAAGCGCATATTTATACATTGAGAGGAAGTGCATGAAAAGCCAGTACTTCGGCAAACTGTCCGCAGAGATGAAGTAGCCAGAGAAGAGAAAAAAAGCTCCTAAAAGTACTGCCACAAGCGAAGTACCCGCAATGTAGTTTGGAGCAAGAGAGCTTACGAACAGTACGAATGAGTTTCCCATTAGTACCGTTACCCATATGACCAATACAAAGTAACCGAAAGCTTGCCATGAAGCGCAAAGACCTACCAAGAAATAGACTGAGACAGAGTATATGATTGCGATGGCGAGCAAGTACGGCAAGAAAACAAGGGTATTTGCGATGAGATATGAAGAGAGTCTATACGCCCCACTTGAAGTTTCTCTTAAAAGTATTGGTCTTTCATTGATAAAGATTGGAAGGGTTTCAGTTGTAGAGGAGAGAAGGAAGGTAAGAGTAAAAGCGAAGAGACCGAACCTCTTTTCAATGCCTTGCTTGTCAAAACCGATATTAATGTAAATGGTTCCAAGAACTAGACCCACGACAAGAGCTTCCAATGTGTTGGTTAGAAGAAGCTGTCTGGTTCTGTAAATGATCTTCCAAAACCTGTTATAAAGGGCGAGGATCTCGTGTACCATAGAGCTCCTGTATCTTGTCTTTCTCGCGACATCAGTGGAAGGCCGCAAGCCTGTGAAATTATTGGGTGATGAAGGTAGTGATGGGGGTGTGATGGGCTTAAGCTCAATGAGTTGGCTTAGTATTTCCATGGCATATTCTAGTGCATTGAGCTGTGGAGGGACATCGAAGCCATTTGAGACTAAGAATGATTGCAGTGAAGGAAGTGTCCCATGATGCACCACTGTTCCTTTTGATAGCAGGAGGATTCTATCAATGGTAGAGAGGATCTTGAAGCTTGGTTGGTGTATGGACAAAACCACAGTGCGATTACGAGAGGTGGCTATCGATTTAAGTGTTTGCATTACGTTGAAAGCGGACGAGCTATCGAGGCCTGAAGTGGGCTCGTCGAGAAGTAACACTGCAGGGTCATGGAGAAGGCTTAAACCTATCGAAACGCGTCTTCGTTCACCACCCGACAGGCCATGAGCCAGCCTGGTGTTTTGTAAATGTGTGAGCTTGAGCTCGGTGAGAAGAGAGGAAACAATGGCAGCAATATCAGATGTTTTAGGAACTAGAAGACGAGCAGCAAAGGCGAAGGTCTCAGCGACGGTGAGTAGTGGAAGGCATGCATCGTGCTGGGGGACATAGGCGGAGAGTTTGCGAAAAGAGGAAGGCTTGAGAGGGGAAGAATTGAGAAGAAGAGTGCCATTTGTGGGTGAAGTTCGGGCAGCTAGAATGTCTAGGAGAGTGGATTTTCCAGCACCGCTGGGGCCAACAATCGCCAAGATTTGAGAGGGATAGGCAGTCAGAGAGACATCACGGAGGATGTAAGTGGGAGCGGTTGTGGTGCAGGGTTTGAAGAGGAAGATCAGTGGCGCAATGGTTGTGGAGGTGGTGGCTGATTTCGTATACGAGATTGAAGAGGCTGCTAATTTGTAGCTATTGGGTGGTGGTATTGCTGATTGATCTTCCATGGAGGTGTCGACGGAGCGGATGGAGGGAGAGTAGGTAAGGGAAAAGAGGGATAGATATCGGGAGATATGTTGCAGACGCGTTCCATGAGTGTTGACTATAATGTTGGTGGCAGATAAGAAGAAAGTCAGAATTAAAAGTTTTTGGGCTGCCACTTGGTTGTTTTAAAAAAATGGAGACTTATTAGAAATAAATCCAATCATATGTTCAATTGACCCTATATTAATGCATGGAATAAAGTACGTAAAAGAAGAAGTTGTAATTTTCCATTTCCTTTTTCTAAAAGGATGTCATATATTAATCAAACGACGCAGTTTGTTTCTCATAATTCATAAATATAAGTTATTGATCACTTCCAAATTCCAATTTTCGTTGACATGTGAAATTCCGTCTTGATGGCTATGGACAATATTATTAATATATAATATATATTTAGAACTTTCTGTCCATATCTCTCTTTTGTATCATTAGCTATTGACATCAACCAAAATCACAAGCTGCAACCGATATATTTGTAAAGTTAAATAGAACATGTAAATAGCAGCTACACAAAATACATTTTCCAACAATATATGTCTACTCGCGGCCTCGCAAATTCTGGTTGTTCAAGTGTTGTAAGTTCTCTGAGTTTGTTCTGATCACTTTGTTAGTACTTGCTTGGCACGGAATAGTTTCCTTCACTCTTTTGGTACTTTTTCTTTGCCCTTTGGCTCTACTTGGTGCATTGCACTTGTACGTACTTTGGTATATAAACATGATAAGATGTCTAACTCTAAGTGAAGAGGATGACCCGGGAAAAGGCAATTAGGGAAAAAAAGATGTGGATTAAAGAGCTTTTTCAACAATGTTGTATTCGGATTCGGATATCATGCAACTTCTATCTATCTTGAAAAGTATATGATACTTGATAATCCATGGAGCTTGATTTTGGCCAACTTAGGCTCAGCATATGTACGCTTGATTATTGACCCCGGGCCCTTTTTTCCTCTGTTTCTTTCATTTTCTAGCATTACATGCATGTGGGTACGTAATAATTAATTGGCCAACGAAAGGACAAAAAGAACACACTTATAAAGTCCAAGGGAATGATGATTATAAAATTTATCGTTGAAGCTGGCGTTTTTTGTCAAATTGGTGGAAGAGGAATCATATCATCATATTCACTATATATGAGATGCACGGGAGATTAATAATATAGTACTTGGAAAGTGTTTCGGATTCGTGGAAATCGCTCTTCAAAACACAGATGCCATTAGCTCTCCTGTCTGCTTCACGAGATCACTGTTCTCTCACAGCTCTCTCTCTCTCTCTCTCTCTCTCTCTCTCTCTCTCGTGTGTACGTAATTGTCCTAGCTTTTTAATTTGCATAAAAAACTTTGGCCAACTCCACACTTGACGACAATCATTGCATTCAATAGCTATGCGCAATCCGTGACACTACCTTGCAATTGCATAGACAAGCGGACAAACAGTAGTTACCATCCTGCATCAGGATTGATAATGAGCTAATAGATCAGATGATGATGATATCATGACCGAATTGGTCAGATGTTTTTTTTAGGAGATACACTATTATATTATATTAACGTAAAAGGTACAATAAGTAGGCCGGTTGGGAGACCCCTACAAAACCCCCCCAAAACAAATAGTACAGTGAAAAATGAAAAACATAAACGGGAAATGGAGCTAGCAAGCTAGAGGACTATGGTACTACCATGATTTTTTAACCAAATTGTCAAGAAAAAGCCCGGCTGCTTGACTATCCAGAAGGTGGATTTTTGCACATAAATGATCGATGCACTGTAGATGTCTATAGCTAGAGGAGCATGACACAGTGGCTGTTACTACCAAAAGAGACTTCAATCTCATATTTAATGATATAAGGACGGAGGATTGGACATCAAATGGAGGAAAACCAAAACCAAATCGCCATAGTAGGTGGTGGGTGAGATTTACGCGCGCCTATGACGGCTCGTGGAGCTCACACGCCATAGGGTTGGAGGGAGCTATTGTTGTGGTAGGAAGATCGGAGGTCAGGGAGGGTGGGGCAAATGCACATGTAGAAGGTGGATCAAAATGGGCAGATCTGGAAATAAATATAACCCGCAGAAAAACAAAGGGAAAGAGATACAGAAGCTACGATAACACTATAGCTATAAATAAGTCCATAGAAACAGAGTAGAGTTTAGAGTTTAGAGTTGGTGGAATATGGGCCTATCTGCAACGATTTTGGGCATGCTCGTGACCTTTCTTGACTGGGCTTACAGGGACATGTAGACTTGGGAGAGGAAATCGAAAACCCAGCATTATGGTCAAAGAGGACAAGGCTGGCCCATTTTACTGGTCCTGACCCTCCTCTATACCTATGGAATCCAAGTCCTGTACTCCCTAGATATTAAAGCCCCATCAAAACTAGCAGGGCTGTAATTCATGAGTCTCAACGGATAAATACGGCAAACAAACTTTATGGTTTGATAAAAATTAAGTTTCTGTCCTTTGAGTCAATATATGTCAACCCATTTGTAATGTTCCGGTAAAACTAGTCAAGAATTCCAAGTAATTAATACGTCAATGTACAGCATGTAGCACTGCATGGAATACGGAAGATTAATGATTTGTGGAGGCTGCGCGCTTGGCTTAAGGGACTTGGGATTAGGACCATCAAGGGGCTTGATTTCTCTTATGGAAAACGAAATAGTTTGATTTCGCGAAAATTATGTTAATCGTATGGTTCCAATTAGAAGAGTTAATGCCATTTATCATCATATTTCTTTGCCCTATAAAAAGCAAAAAAGAAATTATTGATTTAGTTTGTGCATCATGCATGAAGTTAATCTCAGCACCTTGTGCAACCAAAACCCTTTCTCACGCAACACCTTCGATAAAGTCGGAAGAAACGCAATTTAAGCGTTTCTTGAGATGCATGCATGCATGCTTTAAGCTGCAGAGATTTGTAGACTGGCTAAGAATTACTGTTCTCGACTTCTCGTGTACAGTCTCTGTCAAATTGACTGGAAGACATGGCCTGGTAGGCTGGTTCCAAGGAAAGGGAGATAACTCGTGATAGGATCAGAGGAGGATTGAAAGCGAGGTTACAGATTAATGCAAGAAGTCGAATTTGGAGGAATTCTGGGCCTCGGAAAAACTGCATACGCCAAACGCAGTACTCTAAGAATCAAGCATTTTTCTAATCACGATGTCATCCAAAGACCTTTAACACGTTTGTTTCACTTTCCAACTGGATTAATCGCTTTCGCACACAAGGAACAACTCACGAAAATGATAATGCAAAAATAACAAAAATAAAAAAGATTCGGATCTCTTGCTAATTGTGGCAAAAGAAGAAAAAATCTCTTGGTAGTGAAAATTCTAATTACATGTACTTTTGTTACATTTATTGTCTATAAGATCATATAAAAACATCTATGGTGCAAAAACATTTTCAAATTAAGGTGAGAAAGCATACTCCTACTGCATTGAATTAATACCAGCTTGAGGTAGGACCTGTAATTAGTTCAGCTGCCGTAGGAGACCAGCGACCAATTATGACCGACGGACAACAATCAATGATTTACAAAACTTGATATTAATTATAGGGTTAAATGCATGTCATGTCCCTGTGATATGCGGTAATAGCAAATATGTCCTTAAGGTAAACAAAGTCTTTTTCATACCCCCGAGGTAAACATTTAGGAGCAAATATGCCCTTCCGTTATATTTACCTCAGGAGTATGAAAGGACATATTTGCTCCTGAATGTTTACCTCAGGGTATGAAAAAGACTTTGTTTACCTTAGGGGCATATTTCCTATTACCGTATACCACAGGGGCATGACATGCATTTAACCCTTAATTATAAGTCGGGATAAATCAGGAGGCCCGAAGTTTATTCAACCACATTGTACTTAATGAAAGATTAATCCGGTCAATGAATTTCTTTACGGGAACAAATTCATCCGATCACTGTGAACAATGATTGGATGCAAATTTCCCTTACTATAAAAAAGAATAGTATACCAATTATTCAACATTAATTAGTAGAATCATTAAGCCTTCTTTCTGTTGGGGCAAGATGCAAACATGAAAATTAGCAAGGACGAAACCCTGCCTGATTTTGAAATTTGAAGTGGGAAGAGCCAAAAGACTTCAACTGGTATATATTTTCCTGGAAAGGATTAGTGACGCAAATTGACATCTCTTTAATTTCTTCCCCTACATCATCACGAGAAGCTTGACACCTCTTGACAGCCACGAATATTTCAAACTTGCGCAACTCAACTCACTTTCGTCGACAAAGCATTTATTTTCTAATTCCCAGCTCACACCTTTCGTTATCTTTCACCAATATTCAAACCCAAATCTCTCTAGAAGGCTAGGTGGCAATTAGCACACTCGGGAAGTCATTTTTGCATCATGGAAATTTGAACCACTTGACTTTTTAGGTCAATTTTTAAAATGGGATCGATCGATTGCGCTAGGTAATTCTGTTGTATTATGTGAACTAAACCCACTCACTAGAGTTTCTCTAATCATCTTCTGTATTCAGTTTTTCTTATTTAAAAGGGATAAATGCAAAATTGGTCCTTATATTATACGTAAAAATCGATTTAGTCTATGTGATATGAAAAACATCAATTTAGTCGCTGTGATTTTAAAAAGTGATAAAATCAGTCACTGAAGGAGGACCAATAATAAAAGAAAATAGAATCACAGGGACTAAATCGATGTTTTTCATATCACAAAGACTAAATTAATTTTTATGTATAACACATGGACTGATTTTACATTTATTCCTATTTAAAATGATCACATCTGCTAATAAACTGTATTCAACACCTTGGGCTTAAAAGTCGTAAAAGCCAGTACATGCAGGGCCCCGGTAATAAGTTTATATGATATCCGCAGCATTATTTGAAGAAGGGCTTCTTGCGTCAGTAGCACACCATCCCTCTCTCCTATTTAACCGCTCATTTCCACCCCAATCCAGCACAAGTTCCTCCTAGCTACCACCTCAGTGAAAACACCTATGATGAGGACCAGCAACAAAGATGAGCGTCGCCAAAGGAAGATGAAGTGCTTAGCGTACATAGTTGCCGGGGTCATAGCACAAACCGTAATCATAGTTCTCTTTGTGCTGCTAGTGATGCGCATCCGGAATCCTAAAGTACGTTTAGGTTCAGTCACGGTGGAAAGTCTTGGTGTGAATTCCTCTTCCTCCTCTCCCTCCTTTAGCATGAAACTGAATGCTCAAGTTACAGTCAAAAACACCAATTTTGGTCACTTCAAATTCGACAACAGCGCGGCTAAGATTTCCTACAGGGGTGTTGAGGTTGGAGAAGGAACTATAATTAAGGCTCGCGCTAAGGCTAGATCAACCAAGAAGCTTAATGTCACGATTTCAGTGAGTTCAAGCAAGGTATCGACCAAGTCTCTCTTGGGTAGTGACATCAAGTCCGGGGTTTTGCAGCTTGACAGCCATGCCAAATTGAGTGGAAAGATACATTTGTTCAAGATCTTCAAGAAGAAAAAGTCTGCTGAGATGAATTGTACCATGGAGGTTAATACTACCACAAAAGCTATCCAGAATTTGACTTGTAAATGAAACTATTCCAGCGATCTTCTTTGTCTCTCTTTCTTTTCTTCTTCTCTTTTCCTTTTCTTTATGATGGATTGCTGAAAATTTGTATTTTCTTATTTTATGGAGAGACCCAGGAAGATTTTATGTTAAAACTCATAAAAGTTGTTTTCCCTCTCTGGGTATTTAGCCTGTGCTTTTGATTATCATATTGGATTTGACTTGTGATTATCCTCTTTTGAAGTTCTTTGCTTCAGACTCAGGTTTCCTGTAGTAGAACCTCTGTTCTAGTTTAAGTTCTAGACAAGTAAGCAATTTCTGTGGTTCGGATCTTTCAGGTTCCATTCTTCTGCATTAGTTTTTTTGTTTAAAATGTGAAAGCAAGGAAAACAAATATCAAGCCAACTAGCAAATAACGTTGTTAGTTCAAGATTCTCTTCAGAAATTTGAGATGTCCTGTTATAGAGCACAATGTATCTGAGATGGAGAGGGTCCACATATGAGGTCCCATATTATAATAAATGCAACTGATATGTACCAGAGATGGAGAGGAATTCCGGTGAGTCCTATCCTAGGCAGCCCCGGCACTTTGGTAAGAACAAACTTTTTAATGTTACCCAATAGCAGAGAAACAAAGAGTGAACTGGACAAAATGTTCCACTATTCTTTCCATGGAAAAAATCAGCATCGATTAATTAAGGGTATTTAATAATTAATATCAGAGCTTTGATTAGAATATATATCTATCTTATTGCTAAGTTCCAAGGACCGCGTCAATCAATGTGCAATATCATTCAAGGGTCCACTGCCAATGCAGCCATTGATGCCATTGACACAGACAAATGATTTCATCCACAATAATCATGAGTTCGCCAAAATTACAGAGCACAGCACCGAGGTGATATAATCTTAAAATAGCTCCCTTTATGGTCTTTTAAAAATAACCATTGAGAAGCAAGTTGTGTGAATATGAACTGTTTTTGGGTTCCATAACACCAAAATTCATATGATTTTCTTTGAAAATGGAAGCAAAAGCCTGATTCGTTTGCTGGGCCAAAGCTGCAAGCATCGTTTGCTTTTCGAATTGGAGTATGGATGCGGGAACCAGGACAAATAGGAGTGAACAGAACTTCACATGTATGGTCATTCCATGCACTGAGAAGCAGAAAAAGCTTGAGAAGCCCAAACGAAGAGAAAGAAAGGCACTACGATAAAGTGCTAAATCTGCAGCAGAATTCCAAAACTCTTGTTTACTTTCCTTCGAATAGATTATAGCGCACAAAGTAACATTATCCGTTACATCGTAATGTGGTGATAGGCCGACCGCGGGCAGTAATATGTGAAGTCTCAAAAGTTAATTACACTGTCTGTGTCGGCCATTTCCTCCATTTGGTACCTGTTATTTCCCCCATACATATTCTACGGCTATTTGCTTCTAAAAACAGTGTCTAAAAGACTGGTGCAAAATAACTTTACCATTCCTCCTCTACGTACACTCGCCACCAAATTCTTCTTCCACAATGAATGATTTGCCTATATCAACTTCTGTTTTTCCATGTCATAAGTATTATTATTCAATCTACATTTACTACTTCAATAGGTTGCTAGCTGTCATGTCGGGGCAGACATACAACATAAAGTCTCTTTTGAAATTTGACACGAGATGCTTTTCTAACCCAATTGGCAAGTGATACTCTAGGGGGGACACTGAATTTCAATGGACTGCAATGAACGTTAATGGGACATAAAACATCAAAGTTTTGGGGCCACAAGCGAATCTGACGACCAGAGTTCCTTTTTTTTTAATGCATTTCTCTTCTCCAGTAATGCCTATATGGAGTCCTTTCTATCTAATGCTTAACTTGGTAACATGCTCTATCCGAACAAACTAATTTAAACAAAAACTATAAATAAAATACCTAATATATTTAAAAAAATTCAGCAATCTTTTTAAAACAATAACCTATCCTATATTATATCAATCCTTATCAAATGCTTTCAAAGTCAAATGTACCTAACAATGCTCAGACACAACTATTTTGACAGAAAACGAATAAACCACAATATGTAAAAACAATCCGTACAATCTGTAAATAACAGAGTATTATTTTGACCTAACTAAAAGAGATCCTGAATAAACTATGACAAACTTAACTTACAAATTCAATAATGAAATTATCAAATTACCAAATACAAAGTTCTTATCGACAACTTACTGGCCTCTGAATCTTGGACGTTTTTTGTACAAAAATCCTCAAATCAAAGGAATTCAAACTCTCAACACAAAGAACAAGATTGGTTAGCAAGATATCAATGAAAACTTGCGCACTACAATCTGAACAAAAACTCTCTTTTATAAGTGTTGGGGGCTTAATCACAAGGTAAATGATGAGTCTCCAACGTTCTAATTCGAGATACAACTGACGTCCCTTCTATTACCACTCATTATTGACTTTAATCACATAAAAATCATAAAGAAACTTAAAGCAAATAGTTAAAGAAATGAAACGCCCAAACAAAAGGTTAAAAATGAGCGGTAAGGAAAAAGACCCCAAGTTAGGCACCTTATGCACTTCAACGCAAGTTTTGACCTGACAACATGTATCATGATTCTTGGACATTGCACACCTTGAAAATTTAACTTCGAAATCTCAGTTCAAGTCTGGCGTGCTTAATGCACAACACAATAGGTCTGCGTTCTAGTGGCATGAAAAATGCGTCTTGGTGGCCCCAATTTGATTGTCCGACGTCCGTTAGCCCACACTGATACGCTGGAGCCTGGACAAATCTAATGAAACCCAAAGAAGAAAGGAAGGGATATTTGAAAAACTGCATACCTCAGTAGTTGATGTGTATCTGCCACTAGTTGTACCGGGGACTGAACCTTTTTGCAGTACTTTCTGGTTTTGAAAGTTCTCCAAGAATGTTGGACAATGTAAGTGACTGTCAATCCCAATACGATAACTGCTAAAATGTGTACCTTTGGCATGCCCGGCCCAAAATTATGCGTTTCATGGAGGCCCTTTCTGCATTTTTTAGTACAGTCGCCCCTTCCCCAAGTCCATTCGAGATGTCTTTAAACAGAAGAGGCAGCTCAGTTTTTTGTCCCATCTAGCGACACAAACAATATGGGCCTTCAGCCTTCTGAGTCGACAACACAGGAAAGGCTCAGCTTCAGACATGTCACCCGCAATTAACCAGGACCTCACTGATTGACTTAGACCTGCATGGCTTCAAAAACATGCTATAAATTACAAAACAGTCGCAGAAGTTAAAATAAGCTGCGTTTGTGAACAAACCCACCCATAACCTCGTTAGCATAAAAACATAGAACAAATAAAAAATAACCTTATTAACAATGAGGGAAAGAAGCATCCAAACTTGGTCTGGAGAACAATTAGCTCTGCTTGTAACTCGTGTAACCCACTCAACCCATGTGAAGGACCAATCCCTATCCCGGATATCCCCTGTTTCTTGACTACAGGCTGATTCATTGTACGATCGAAAATCATGTGTATGCCCCTGTTACTTTTAACCCGCCTTGGAGGCTCGAATGTACTCAGCATTTTCTGTAATTCACAATGTAAAATGACATTCACCTTTGTTTAGAAAAAAACGCTTTGATAACGAACGTAAGCAAAACGTAATGAGCTAGCCATCACCTAAACATAACTTTATACTAGCTTTGAACCCTCTAAAAGGTTACAATAAACGGACACTATCATGACATACTTTTTGATCAATTTCAATTATAATTCGTATTAATGGTTAAGAAATTCTGATTTGCGCGCATCGTGTTCAACATTGGCTTTGTAGATGTTTGTGTACTGTACAATCAATCCACTCCTGCGGCTATGCCTTCCGTCGTTGTTCCCCACAGCCTTTTATGGCCTGATTCATGTATCCGGGGAAGTTCGTCAACTTAAAGTTGAAGATCAAGTTCGAATTTCAACGTGGAACACCTCTTGTTCCTTTTATGTCTCCCAACGAACAAGACAGATCCAATGAACTTAAGCAAACAGATACTGATTCCACTTAATAGTGTTTCCCAAGGATGTTTATTTTCCTAAAAAATGGCCATTTTATTATTGGAAAACGCACTCAGATGATACTCCAAGCATCTATTCTTCCCCCGAAACAAATGTGACCCCTAAAATTGCAAGATTAAGTACAGAATGAGACACAAACATCAGCAGAGGAAACAGAGCAAGTACAAAGTCCTCGTATGAAAATATGATGTCGGGTATTTGTTTGTGCTCTGTCCCTTGGTGCAATGTACTGCCTGCCCCACTTTTAAATTTCCTTGAATCAATATCTACGTACAATTGGCAACTGTAATGCTTGTAACAACTAGATGATTTGACCTGAGTAACTCAAGTGGCAGCTGAAGGCTCCTAAAAGTGTGGGTTAAGTAAGTGCACACTCAGGGATTCAAACATCTACTTGCATAAAAAAAAAACTCAAAGACTTAAACAAGGAGTTAATCAGTGAGTCGGTCATTTTTTTTAAAATTTGTTATGTTATGGATATATACTGCCGTCCGAGTCCGATTCACTTAAATGAGTACCGAATTTCTGTCAGTTAACCAAAAAAAATTGTACGTGACAAGATGATTAGTTGACTTGGAAGGAAAATTTGGCCAAAGAAATAGAGCAATTTCATCTAGAAACATTGCTCCTGAGTTCTAGGTTACTGCTCAGGATGCAATTGGTTTGTGTAGGTGGTCTTATCATTCTTATAGGATGAAGTAGACCCTTCTGTCCAGAGGTGCACCGTGAGCCCCGCAAGCAGATTTTTTTGACCAGGTCTGCCAGCTGATGCACAGTGATGTCCACAACGAGATATATGGTCTACAAACTTTGCTTTGGTCAGCTAGGCATTTCTTGCAATTATGATGGTGTGCATTGGAAATTTTGTTTTGTTCGCAGCGCTAGGGCCTTCGTCTTCATTCATTTATGACTCACAACAAACAGTCACGTCTTTCTCTCTGTTGGATTTGAAATTTTGAACTTTAAAATCTTCAAATGTCTCCATCTATGAAGCATTTGGGTTTGAATTTTAAGTCGCCGGAAATGACCAAATGTGTGAATCTTTCGTCTTTTATGCTCTCCGCTCACCACTCTTCCACGAAAATAAGTACAAATGGTCGTAATCAGGAGTAAACCATAAGTTGCTTCAGCAGCCTTCACATACAAAAATTTATTACTTGCAAGCAATTTAATTTGTGCAGTAGGACCTAAGTCAAATTCTTAAGGACCCGATAATTTTTTGGACAAGAAATAAAAAAGAATGAAAAACAATTCCCCGGGTTCGAAGAGAAAAAAGAAATCAAGCGAGAGTACTCGAGTGAAAGCCATGATTAAAGTTAGAGAAGATGTCGGAGATGATGATGATATCTTCTAACATATTTTGTACGCGAGTCTTTTCAACATTTCACTTTCTCCGATACCAAACGCAGTTCATTTCTACGCTACAATCACGAGTACTTGAGAGAAAAGAAAAAGAAAAAGAAAAAAGAGGAGAAACAGAAGAGGGTACTCTGAGAAACAACGTAAGCGTGTTGTACCAGAAAACAACTAAACGAATACCAAGTTGAAAAGGAACCATGCATGTGTTCATAGAAGCGCATATGCATGGACTTTATTCTTTATTGCAGTTTACTGGCTGCAACAAGCAAACACCTGCACTCATCAAACAAACACAACAGTAGCAGCTGCAGATGGGATAGCTGGACGGTGCATATAAAGCCTGCAGAAAGCATGTGCTGCTTTTTAAAGGCTTTTCGCGTTGCAATGCACCCATTTTTTGACAAACAAAAAGAACAAATTGGGTTACTGCTAACCACCAATTGTGCTGTGGTTCAAACAGAGCATTTCCTAATTCCTCCCGAGAAGAGTAAAAAAATACACGAAAATGGGAAGAAAAGAGAAAGGGATGGCAAGAAAACTGTCCAGTCATTTCAATCCTCAAATGCACAGAAATGATCATATCTTTAATTTGAACAGCACTCATATTTATTCACACAAAAAAAACAGCTATCTCGTATGTCAAAAAGTAACATGATGCTTGAATGCAGTGTCCAAATCCACGAACAGAAACAAAACACACAAAAAATCACAAATCTGAATTCTTTCAATCTGCTCATAATTCACAAATCTGAATTCTTTCAATCTGTTCATAATGACCCATCACTTTACAGACAACATCAAGTGAGGCTCTAACACCCACTGGTCATCATAGCTAACCACCTAAACATTAAACAAAAACAAAACGAACAGACGCCAAAAACAAAACTCTACCCTTTTCTCTCCGGTTCTTCGTCTTTTCTGCTTTACAGTAAATAGTAAAAACAGGGGAAAGAGCATCCCCTGTTCAGATTCCTCCTACTAATGCTGTCAAACTTCCTAGAAGAAAATTTTCGAGCGCTCCCTCTCAAATGCCAACCCCATTCCCTTCCTCAATGCAACTTTTTACCGCCTTCTCGTCAGAAGGTTGGCATGCAAATCGCGACAGCAGAGAAGAATCTGCGATTCAATTAAACAAGTGTGACAATGCGAACTTCATTCAGCAAAATCAATACAATACAACTTAAAATCGGAACTTGAGTGTACCTCTGGAATATGAATCTCTTGATTTCTCGTGCAACGAATCGCTAGTAGATCGCGATAATGAAGAATCTGAAACCATACGTAGCACGAACTGATATCAGAATCCAGTAAGACCACATTCAAGATTCTTAAATTTTAGACCCTTTGATAAATTTGGACATAACTATAAGTCTGTCTTACACGTCTAGAGCCAGGAAAAAAAAGTATTTTACCTCTAGAAAAATTGTATGATCTCTTGCAATGCAGAATAGCGCTTTGAATCCCATCATGCTGCTGCAAGAGCGAATCGTCTCTTCTATTAGTGGGTTGTGCAACTCCAGTCGCAGCCGATGCCGATTTGCTCTTCCCCAGCTGCTTCTTCTTAGGTAACGTCATTGTGGACGGAGACGATGACGGGGAAGCAGGGGATAAAACATCAGGGAACTTTAACTTTTCGCTGTACCTTTTTGAAACCTTGACGTATAGAGGCTTGATTAGGTTCAAGTATTTCTGAATCACGTCCTTCGAGAATCCTTCTGATTTTGAGTCCTCGGGGACTCGGTGATCTGGTTGCTTGTTATCAGTTTTCCTCAAACTTTTTGCTCTGGTGAACAGTGAAGTGTTTGGAGTTTCTTCAACTCTGAGCTTCACTGTGAAGAACGCCTTGCTATCTTGCTTTTCCTGCTTCTGTGTACCTTTGGGAAAACTTTTGGGCTCTGTTTTTGGAGTTGGCATTGACTTGGACTTAGTCTTCTTGAACGTGAGGACTTGGAATCTTGGAGCTGACTTTAGCAGAGCAATCGGGGACTGAGGCTTGGAGCTGGGCTCAATCGGGAGGATTTTCCTTCTGGAAATAGGATCATTCGGAGACAGAGAAAGGGAGGGTTCTGAGAAACCGAGACCAGTTTTTTGGGCAGGCTTGTGGTGGTATTCCTTGGACTCAAGCGTGGTTCTGCTTTCTTTGTCATTGTTAGTCTCTGGGTCGTCGTCGTTTTTGTTCTCGGTGCTGTCAAAATGAAAAGCAGTGATTTCCAAGTCGAAGAAAGAGTCTTCTTCCTCGAGTTCATCTTCTTTCTTCAGAAAAGGAATAGGAGATGCATTGCTGGTGAAGGGGTTATTGGGGATGGATCTCCAGAACTTGACGAAGCTTAGAGCTTCCATTGGCTGGGGAAGAGAGAGAGAGAGAGAGCCAGAAGGTTTGTGAAACGGATTTGGTTTACATAGGGCTTTGATGGTTTTTATAGTGGGTTTCACTGCGTAGAAAACAGAAAAAGTAAGAACGTGAGGTCAGTGGTTTTCATTCTTTTCCATCTCTGAGCGGAGCGTTAGGGGCTAATGAGTGAAATCAGAGAGTTCTCCTGACTCCTCTGGAAAGAAAATTAAAAACAAAGGATACATCATCTATTTATCTACTTAACTTTTCTCTTCGTAGTTCGTATTATGGTTATTGGTTGTATAGCGAAGCAGAGAATAAGCCAAAAAGGTAAGCTCATTTAGCCAAAAAAAAAAAGTAGCTTTTCTTTTGCCTTTTGAAGCGAGAAGAGGACCGATTTTCGTTTTGTTTTTGTTTTGGTGTGTTTAGTTTGCTTCTTCAATCGAATTGTTTTGTTTTTTCTTCGCAGTTTCTCAAATCGAGATCGATTACGTGGGTTTGAACCGGTGAGCATGTGGGGGACTGGTCTTTTGAGAGAGAGAGACTGCGTATATAGACGGTGGTGCACCCTATAAAGTTTCACAGGGCAGGCAGACTAGATTACAGATACAATCCCTTACGAATCTAGATTTCAGAGCAGAGTTCAACAGGTACTTGATTTGTTAGCCCTACACGCGCACTTCCTCTGTTTGAACTGGCTGCTCTCTAAGAAACGCAACCGACCATGCGTTCTATCCAACATTGGAGTACCTCACCGTTGAAGATTGTCAAATAAGCATTTGGACAAGTTTTTCTTCTCTTCAAACAACACGGTCTGAAATTGAGCTATACTTTAGTTCCTCTGCTCATTTGACCAAAAGAAAAGAATACCAAAAGGGTTTCAAGAGATATCCTTTAGTTCCTCATTTGACCAAAAGAAAAGAATACCAAAAGGGTTTCAAGAGAAGCAGGAATTTTGATATTTCCTGTGAACTCTCTTTAAACAATGTCCAGCATACTACCTCTGACTGATATTTTTTTATGAATATTTTGCGTTCCCCCAAATACATTAGCATACTTGATTGAAGGTCGCACAGAATACTTTTAGGTTGATTGCTTAGAGGTCTTTGTTTTTTACTCTAGATTTATTATCAACATACAATACAGTCAACTTGGTCCTTGGAAAAATTATCATGTATGTGCCATGTCATCAGTATGCCATAAGCTGGCCTTCCTGATCGAAGTCAATTGGATGTTTGTTCCTTAGTTCTTATCTAAGTCAACAGAGTTCACCCCCTATCAAAGTCCATGAGCTAAGGACGAGAGGGACGAGGGGACTCAAAACCAAACAATACTTCTCTTACTCTGCATGTAAGGCAACCGTTGAGTGAGACCTTTTTAGGACAGGTGAGCCCACATAGCTGTCCCAGAGCCAGACAGAAGAAATGTAAAACCATTCCATCTTGAATTCCATTTCTGAGGATACACATAGTTACAAAATTAAGGAGCATACGCCTCAAAGAAGCTTAGAATAAGAAGAGCAGATTTGGATATGTAGAAAACTTTCTTGTATATATCAAACTAAAAAGCCAGTAGACAGGGGTCAGACGGAAGCGCGTGGAAACTCATTTCTGCATGTGATGTGAAGAATTTTTTGTGTTTTGAACAGAAGACGCAGGATGGTGATGAGAAACTTCCAAAAAGTGGAGATAAAGAAAATTGAAAAGAGAAAAAGGCCAAAAAGAAAAGACTCAGCAAAGCAGAACAAAGGCAAAGCAAAGCAAACGTAAGGTTTCTTTTATTCAGAAAAAAAAAAAAGCAAACGTAAGGTCATCTACTTTTCCTTTTCAGTGTCTTATTAAAAGATCTGCTAGTCAGAAAATTGGGTTCTTTACAAGGCAAAGGGCATCGGTGCTGATGGGGCACGCATGTTCTGCTTAGGGACCCTCCTAAGTCTACCTTTGAAGAGGTCCAAGTGGTTTTTTGAATGCAGAAGGGAAAACAAACGGGTCCCAATTTTTTTGCTAAAAAAGTTTGACTTGTGAACATGGGCTCCCTTTGTCCTGTCTTTTGAATGGTGGAAATGCTTTGAAGAAGGTATTCTTCTTTTTTCACTTTACTTTGTTGAACTTGGGAAAGTCATGTTAAATTGAGTCCCTAAATTCTTCTAGGATCTAAGGGTAAATGCATATTTGAACCTCCATATGAAAGGTTATTAGGTAGCATATATGAATTTTTATCTCAATCCTAGACTGGAGACCCAAACTCCCACAAAATATAACTCATCTTTAGGTCCCAACAAGTTTACCAGTAAATCTGTGGCCATGTTAAGTATCAGTACTGAGGTCCTAAACTGCATCTCCCACTGTCTTAAATTCTCTAGCCAAGTTCCTCATAAAGAAGTTCCGGCTCATGCATGCAAGTTAGTATAAGCTATTTCATGCATATTGTGGCCCTGAGCTGCTTCACTCTGCCCTGCATGAATCTAGGTATCCAGCCCATGGCAACCCCAGCCTCATTGCCCTCCCGGAGATCACGTGATCATCACAATGCTTATGACTTGTTCAACTTTAGGTTCTTTCTCTTTTCATTAGAAAGAAGGACACGCGAGATGAAAAAAGATAAAGGAAAAAGGAAAAGATTAGCTTTCTTTATGGCTTGCACGAAGCCAATATGCTTGCCTTCTCCTGCTTAAGCTGACTTTTATTCCAAAATTTATGGCGAAGGACTTGAGGGAATGTATATCTGTTTTGGGTACATCTTAATCATGACATTATATTATTACCACATTTCTTTCGTGTATATAATCAATTGGGAAGCCAGAATGGATACTTTTGAAGTTGAATTTTTAGTTCCTTAGAATCATATCCAAAGTTGTGAGATTCTGCACCCGAGTTTGGAGTTCTTTTTGTTCTTCTGTCTTTTTCTTCTAAAGAAGGGTGTTCCCCACCTTCATCATTCTCAATTTTTTTCTTGTTGTCATCACAGGTGGATCAAACAACCTCCCTATATATCTTAAATTCCTATTTATACTCGAGAGACGAGAGCCTACCATGACCTTTTTGTGTTTCTTTTTGGTTTTGGTTGTTGGGTGTGTTTTTCTGTGTCTCTTGAAAAAAAAAAATTTCACAATTGGTTGGCCAGTCAAATTATTCCTCCCAAGAAATTTATGAATGGTGGGGTGTTTATGTCTGGAATCATGATATTAGTGACTAATGAAAGGTTTGTTGTCTGGGCAGTGGTTTATCACCGACCTTGCAGTTGCACATGGAAGGAGCAGAAAATGGACTTTTGCTGTACTAGAGAACCTTCTTCCACTATAGTTAGAATTACTCAAGATTTTCTTGGCATTCATCAATCACAATAATTACCTCAAATTGCCGAAGCTCGACTTAATCAAGCTCCATCATATAAATAAAATGAATATAGAGCACTATAAGAATAAAAAGCTACCCCAAATCCCCCAAACTCACGAGCCATAAGTACGCCCATAGCTGAACCAAATCTCAATAGATGTGTGTCAAAAATTTAGTTTAGACCCTAATAACACCTAGAGAGTGAATACGTATTAAAAAATTAATAACAATTTTACAACATGTTCTAAAATTGTTCAGTCTAGATATGCATAATAATCAATTCAATCAACAAATAGGCAGCCAAAAATTAAATCAAACTTCAATCTCACAAAGAGACAAATATTTAGTAATGAAGTAGAAAACCTTTGAAATATCGTTCAAATGAAAAAATCACTCCATACTAGCTAGCAGCCACTTGAAATTTATTAAGAATAAAACATTGCAAATAGTGATTCAGACACGGACAACCCCTGCTGCTAATTATGACAACCCTAATGTAATGATCTAAACGTTCCTGCTTAGACCTACTTCGTATGACATTCACTTCAGACCTCTGAAATTCTTCTTATGGATTCTCCACGAATAACCTTGTTCTTCAATAACCTTTCAACGCTTTGAAGGCTTGACAAAAACGATAGAATATGAAGAAGAAAAAACTAGTATGTGAGTTTTTCTCTATCAAATGGAGGCTTTGGGAATTTAAGAATATCCTCTCTACGGTTTTGGGATGACCTCCATATATAGGGCTCTGAAAGGTAAGGTTTTTTTACAACTGTTGAATGTCACTTGACAAGTAGGGTTTTATTAAAACCGTTGGATGTCGTTCGAGAGGTTTCTTTAATCTTTTGAACAATTCAACCAAACAAGCATGACAAATTATAACTCAATTAAGACATTTTGATACGAAATTTTATCAACAACAAAAAGACACTAACAGTGTGGAATGGTGCATGGGCCATAGATATGGACAGGGTTTTTGAGCTAAATATTCTTATCACGGGCTAAGATCTGCATTTATTGGTATAGAAATTTGTTAAGTGTGCTGAAATAGTTCTATACTAGATCTTAGAGTATAGCTTTGATCTCCATTATTTTAGGTTGTGTTTTGTGTTGTAATATTTTTGGTATGAGAATATGTGTTGGTATTGGGTTTAGTGAAAAGGTGAAGAGAGAGGTAATTTTTTATATTTTTTGTATTTATATTTTTTTATGGTAGAGAGAGATATTATATTAGAGTATTTTATTAGGAGAGAGATAAAATTTTGGAGAATATTACGAATGCAAACGCAGCCACAAAGTCAGCCATGGCCATATTCTTAGTCTCCTCTAGCCCATGAGTTTATCCTAAGGAGTGGATCAGTGGCCAAGAAAACTAGCTCGTAGGCCCAAAGTATGTTTCAAACTTGCCTCTCGGATCTTTCTCTATTACAACCCATACACTAAGGGGCCTGGGAGGCCCTGATTGACCCAACTCAGCTGTTTGGACGCACACAAAGCATATTCTCCTTGAAGGTTCCTTGATTCTGGTACCTCAGAATAAACGTTTTCGAAGTGAAACAATCCCTTCCTCTTGTTGTTGGAAGTGCAGAGGCTGTGAAGTGGTTCCGAAGCAAAGCTTTCCTCTCAGCATTCAGCCATGTCCAGCACTTCTCATCAGCTCCATCAGAAACAGATCTCGGTATTTTACTTATAACATCTGTTGATATTTGAATCCTCTGAATTCCTGTTCGATTCCTTTTTAATATTTTTTACAGCCTAAACAATTGTTTGACTTTGTTTTTCTTTGAGGTATTCTCTTTATTATTTACATCTCCATATTTTGCCTATTTCTCGGTGTTATGCTCCAACATTCTTACAATAAAAGAGGATCGACGTTATTGGTAGCTTTGTATTAAGTATCGAAGGTTGAGTAATTAGGTTGTTCAGATTTGACGCAACCACCTTAAACTAATGTTCCTTTCCAGTTCAGGACGTAAACGAGTTTCCATAGAACAAATAGTACTCTGTTTCCCACAGTTAAGCTCAAGCTGATTGGGATAGACTGTGGTCCAGTCTTGTGATTTCTCCTTGGATGAATAGTTTTCGTTTTAGTGAAACGAAAGATTTGACGCAACCACCTTAAACTAATGTTCCTTTCCAGTTCAGGACTTCCATGATTGATGTCCTTAGTTGAAGTTTGGAAGGAGATGGGATCAAACATAGAGAGCTACTCTTTAATTTTTGTACAAATGATAAATTAATATCCTACATGCACTCTCTCCCTTATTCGAACAGCATGCTGCAGACATTACGAAGCGTTAGTGCCGACCCTTTATAGGAGTAGGACCTTTTGTTGGCCAGAACTCATTTTGTGTCAATGAAAGTTCATGTTTTTTTTTTCTTTCTTTTGGCTCTTGCTTTTCTTGTCTTTGCTGGTTGTTTGTTTTTTGGGGCTACTGAACGCCCCAGCAAGATGGTTATCTAGGTAGCACTAAAACTCAGTTTTAATTACCAAAACCCTGTTATGCAAAAAGTGACTGGAGCCTGCAACTAGTGATAGAGTAAGCAACAGATGCGATTGTTTTTTAACTCCTAGTTTGTGATTTGCTTCTGACCCAATTGGATGTACTTTCAATAACTAGCTTTCGTCAATTTCGATGGAAATTAATTTCTGCCTCAAAATTACAATTTTATCCTTAAAACAGTCACGGTTAAAAAAAAATATAGGTATAACATTGTCATTTCAAGCTTTTCTTTTGGAAAAACAACGACCCTTTTTACGCCTTCGTTTCAGAATGTATTTATTTTTTTGGGATAAATACACGTTGCCCCCTTGTCTTTGGGGTTTTTTATATTTTACACCCCAATATTTTATTTTTGATACATTGTACTCATTATCTTCCACATTTTTACAATCTGAACCCTGTACCCGATTTAACCGTTAATTTAGACAGATTCCGTTAAAACGTGGGATGCAATGTGTAAATGTCTCTAAAGATAAGGGGAGCAATGTGTACATACCCCCAACGATAAGGGGGGTAATGTGTAAATTTTTAACGGAATCCGTCAATTTAGACGGTCAAATTGGGTACGGGGTCTAGATTGCAAAAATGTCGAAGATAATGGGTCCAATGTATCAAAAATAAAACATTGGGGTGCAAAGTGTAAATGACTCCAAAGACAACGGGGCAAAGTGTATTTATCCCTATTTTTTTTAGGTCTGTTTTTTAAAGTGCTTTAGGTGATTTTTATTTCCCAACAATTCGGAGCATGACAATTTTCAGTAAAATAAACATATTCTAACATTTTTAACTTTTACACGTATATACTTTACTTTTCACAAACCCCAACAAATTTCAATAAATTAAAGATTCTCAATTTCGAGAATATTCTTCAAAATTTGGACCATACCAACGTGGAATAAAAAATTGAAAATTCCTGGCATAACCAAAATATTGGAACTGATATGGACCAACTGTCTTTAATGGGTTGAAGGGCCGCGGCCCAAAAAGTACAGCTTGTCTTCATCTGAGTAATAATACAGCGCTTCGCGGAATAATTTGATTGCGCATATAGAACTCACGTACATAATAAATAAACGGCGAGATAACGGGAGTCTCCCTAAGCGCTCAAGATCCAACGCCCGTTTAGCCTCGAGCCATGCAACTGACAACTTATCTCGGAGCTTCTAAAGTTACAGCCAGGCCCCCGTTACCTCTCTTTCCCCTCCTATAATTTACGGACAGGAATTATAGGTGGATGGAGTTCATTCGGTCAAATAGTATAATATGTCATATAAGTCTTATATTTTTATGAATTTTCAAGCGATTGGTTGAATTTTACTTTATTTTATCACTCTTATGTACATTTTAATTGAGTTTGTTTACCATAATGTTATCGAGTTTAAGTAAAGCTTGGTAATGTTTTAGTATATCTTGTTTTTCTCTGAATTTTAAAGGGATAAATGTAAAATCAGTCAATGTGGTATACCTGAAAATTGAATTAGTCATCTTGATAGCAAAAGTATAAAATTAGTCATTCCGGTTATACTTTCGTTTACTGTTGGTCTTCTATAGAGACTAATTTTAAGCTATTGTGAAGTAATAGGGATTAATTTATGATTTTGTTATCAGGAGGACTAATTCGATTTTTGCATATTTTACAAAGACTGATTTTATATTTATCTTAATTTTAAAATTTTGGAAAATGATATGTTCACTATGTGGAAAAAGGTCTGGAGTCTTTTCATCACTTGTTATTGCGGTATCCTTATAGTCGTACCATTTAGAGTGAATCCCCTTGACAACTCAATATTGCAGCTTTCGGTGACGGCTCTATATGTGAATGGGTCTAGAAAGTTTTACACCCACATCAGAACATTCGGATACCACTGGAGGAGCAACATTTTTTCCAGCCATATGCAGTGAATGCAATTGATATGGTGTGGAGCAGTAGGAACCGTGTGGTGCATGAACAAATAGGATGTGAACCTACAAAACTAGCATTGCGAGTGGGAAAGCTGAGTGGGGAGCACCGAGTAGCTTGGATACAAAAATTGGACCCTTCTACTACTCAGCTCTGGCGACCACCACCGGAGGTTGTGGTGAAGGTGAATTTCGATGTTGCTATCATAAATGATATTCATGATTCTATATAGCAACTGCAAGTTTGGAAATTTAGTCATATTTGACGAGGTGTAAATATCGCGGTGCACCAGTTAACTCGATCGGACTGCCACTGAATTAAACTCAATAGGTAATTCCTGTACACTTGAGCATTTTTCGAATTTATTTTGATTATACGCTGAGACATACCCTTCATGTTTCTTTGTGGTTGTTTACGAATAAGACTAGCAGTTTTGACTAAAAAAAATTTAATTGCAAAAAATCAATATATTAAATTGCAAATTACCTCATTATGTAAGTTGTTTGTAAATGCAACACGTGTAGCCGACACAGGGCTTGCCTCCCAGGAATGAGAAAGCATCTCAAAGTGACTTTAAATTTTCTCTATCAATCTCCTCCGGATACTGCGCTCCTTCCTCGTTTTCGGTTACACTCCCGAGTCCGAAGCTCTCGCTCGTCCCCCGAACCTCATCTTCTGCCTCCCCCTCTCCCCCCCCCCCCGCTATAAACGGCCGGGATTTCCCTTCTCTCTGTCTCCCTCTCTGAAGTGCACTCACTCTTTCTTTCTAGTGAATTTCCATGGCGGACCACGCTGACGAACCAGAATCTCTGGTGGAGAAGATCGCGGAGAAGATCCACGGCCACGACTCGTCGTCGTCGTCGTCCTCTGACTCCGACTCTGACGATAAGTCGAATGCCTTCCGTACTGCACAATCCAATATTTTCAGGCTCTTCGGCCGAGAAAAGCCCGTCCACAAAGTTCTCGGTGGCGGAAAACGTACTCTCCCCCCTCTCTCTCTCCATGAGTTTAGCTGAACTTTTCTATGATCTTGTTGTTTGATGAGAAAAATGTGGTAATTGAGGTACTGATGAGAAATTTCGTATTTTGGATTTATGTAACGAAAGTGATTCATTTTATTGAAGTCAGGATGATCGTTTTGTTTTTGTTTTCTTATGTTGAGCGATTTTGGTTGATTTAAAAAGAGAAAAAAATCGATGCTTGGTTCTATATGCTTTAGGCGATCAATTAGAGAGCCTATAGATCTGTGGTCTGTTTGATTGCTGTGAGAGAAGGTGGCAAAAGAAGTCGAAGAAGTAAAATCTGTAAATTTTCCCCGTTAATTGGAATTGTCTGAGAACTTATAGAAAGAGGAATTTTTTTAATGATATTTAGATCCATCCTTGTCGTGTGCATGTTTTTATGAACCGGCTATTTGATTCATGTAATGCTCGTAGGTTTTTTCCAAAAGTGATTGTGTGCTGCGTGATTATTTGAACTCCCAGGCACTGTTCTGTGTAGTTCTTCTTACTCCCGTATTTATGTTGTGGGTTACTGAAAATAATGCCGGCAGTGTGCTTGGGACAGATATTAGCACCATTTTCCTTGCTGCTCTCCTGTCCCCTCATATGCGTGGTTAAATCTTTGTTTTTCTTTGCTGTATCATTCAAACTTTAGCGTCGATGAATCTTTCATAATTCATTGTTTCTAAATTATGCTCAAGTGAACCTAAACCTTGAGATATCATGACGTGTTATTGGTGGTATTTATCGATATCTAAAAAGAGTACTTTTACTTAAGAAGGTCCTAGATTTAGGCAGTGCTGATGTTTTTAATGTGTTTTGTTTGATGGAATATGAACCGAGAATTGATACTATCTGTGACCTATCAAAACCTAGCTCCTACATGAAGAATTTTATATAGCTTTCTGGATTTGTCATGTTGACATGCATAACTTGAAATCACTATAGAGGTGAAAATTAGGTTGCAAATTAGGCAAGGGAATTGTTTCCGGAAAGAAGACAAAACAAAGTATATGAAGATGCTGTTTCAAAAGTTCATAAGCTTGTTTCCTATGGGTTTAATCCTTAGTTGGGCCTTCGAAAAGGTTGGTACCTCAATGTTACTGTTTATTTCCATTTTCTTATGGAATTTGTCATTGCAGCTGCTGATGTTTTCCTGTGGAGGAACAAGAAGATCTCTGCGGGTGTGCTTTGTGGTGCCACTTCATTGTGGGTTCTCTTTGAGTTTCTTGAGTACCACTTGGTCACTCTGGTCTGCCATATTCTAGTACTCTCTCTGGCGATCCTTTTTCTGTGGTCCAATGCATCCACCTTTATTAACAAGTAAGGTGTTGGATACTTACATTTGAGAGACTTCTCTAAGGTAATTTTATTCATGAGTTTAAATTCACCAGGTCTCCACCACGCATCCCAGAAATACGACTTCCTGAGAATTGTGTCCTTGAGGTTGCATCTGCAGTGAGAGTTGAAGTTAATCGTGCCTTGGCTGTATTACGGGATATTGCATCCGGGAGAGATTTGAAGAAGTTTCTTGGTGTATGTAGATCTCTCCCCTGCATGTTTGTTGTAGAACCCTGCTTTCTGTTGAGGGAGTTGTTGTCAGGACCATTGTTGATTCCTCTGATTTTTAAGAATTTGAATTTGTTCTTGCATGCGAAAAATCAGAGCTCTAAAGCATTCCTGCAAATAGAACTCATTTCTACTTTGTGCTTGCTTATTAATAGTTCATGGATCACAGTTCTGATGTTGCATCTTGTCATTCAAGGGCAGTTGCACTGGTAATGCCTGACTGTTCGTTGTCGATGTGGTTATCAGGTTGTTGCAGGCTTGTGGGTGCTGTCACTTATTGGGAAATGGTGCACCTTCCTGACTCTGTTCTACATAGGTAACAGATTCTATCATATCTATTAGTTACTTGTCAAAGTATTTGGTTATAAGATACTTAGTATTGGCTTTGTTTGACATTTGTGAAACAGCCTTTGTATTACTGCACACGCTCCCTGTGATTTATGAGAAATACGAGGATCAGGTTGATTCATTTGCTGAGAAGGCGGTGGCTGAGTTCAAGAAGCAGTATGCAGTGTTTGATGCAAAGGTTTTGAGCAAAATCCCAAGAGGGCCATTGAAAGACAAGAAGAAGGATTAGAGACATAATGACAGTCTCGAGTATCTTTAGGTTGAGATTGGGTAACTGCTTTGTGAAAGATGGTATTCCAAGTGTTTATCCTATGAATTGGTGTTTCTGTTTTATGGTTGTGCTGCACAAAGCCTGAATTACACCAACATATTTAGTGAGCTAGTCTTGAGTTTTAGATCTTCCATGTTGTCCCTTCTTCAGACAGTTAAAGCTGGATAATAAAATCCACTGTTCCATATAATGTTAACTTGTCCAATGAACTTCAGGGAGAGACTTCCTATTCTCCAGCAGCTTAAAGTATGCTTCTAGTAGCTTTTGACTCACCTCCAATGGGTTGCCTTTGGTGATTTAAAACAGACTATTGCTTAACATGGGAGAAATCACAAAGGCCTTGTTTGGATACGAAAGAAAATCTCTTGATGTATACAGACACAAACGCACGGTTTGTGGCAATTGCTGCGATCGGTGGATATAATATTATTAAACGACGAGGGGAGCTCTCTCAACTTGCCATTCCAAAACCTCTTATCATGGTGTCTATGCATGAAGCCCCAAACCTGTCCCATTGGGGCTCATTGTTTGGCAACCCCAAGTTGAGCATCTTCTTCTTGTACTTTGCGCACAACTTTGTAATTAACTCGCATTATCTTAACAAATTCTGCTACCTAAAAAAAAACAAAAAAACTCCTCAAGACTCCCCCCTTTACTGCGCCAATTTTATACCCAAGCTCATTTTCTTGATTTAGGGATATGTTACTGTTGATAAGTTCTGTACAATATCTTCAGACCTTCATTATGTGAAAACTAAAAAAATGGAAGGAGGCCACCATTTTAGTTCTTAGTGGAAGGCTTCTTCTGTTGGATTCCGCTCATGAGTCTTGGATATGCCCATAACCTGTAAAATGACCCTTCATCTGAATCACTATCACTATCTGAAGAAGATGTGAATTCTAAAGAATCATCCAAAACATAATCCGCCACCTGAAAAGCAAGAGTACATAGGGTGGTCAGTTAATAGTTTTAAAAAATGCTACAGCCAACGCTGCCGAAGTCCCATAGAGAAAGTAATATGGAACTATTCTAAAATGGAAGTGGAGACTGGAGCTGTAATGTAGCCCACGAATCTATTGGGTGAGCAGAAGGCAACATTATATCTGTTGCAGTGCTCGCAAAACACTTTTAAGATGCCCGTTTTGCAGTCTTTGAATAGATCACCTTTTCATGCTCCAATGGTTGGACAATTCAAGAATGGAGTGACCTGGCCTGGTATTTATGGTGAACGAATTGGCTTCAGTTATTACGCGCAAGGGAGATTTTAGCAATTAGGATCCAGTATGCCCTGCCAGGAAGATTTCTTATAATAAATGTCATGCCATTACTGGACTGAACTCAGCCAGAGAATGTCGCATACACCGTCCAAGTCATGAAGTACAATCTCACAATCGTAAACTAAACACATTGGGAGTCTCCAGAGTGCCTACTAGAATTGTGTGACATCCAACTCTAGAGAGCTAGTTGCTTACATGTTGTTATACTTGGCCACCAACTTGTATATAAAACCTAGAAGGGGAAACCTTAAACAAACATAGCTTGCACAGAAAGTACCTGGCGAGTTGATACAGGCTTTATTTGCTGAATTTCAGAAGATAGTCCATGGTTTCCCTTGGAGCATTTCATGTTATCAAGCCAAACTATCGTGACACAGTACCCCCTACTAGATGTTAACTTCTTTAAGGCATTGCCTGTAACCCAAGAAGATGCAATATTAGCAAGGAGAGATTATATGCACTAAACGGTAGGGATCTAAGTTTTGCTGTGTGTGTGTGTGAGAGAGAGAGAGAGGCTCCCGAAGATCAGAGAGCCAGGGCACTGGGGAGGGTGATTGAAATGAAAAATATTGAAATACAAGTCAGTCAAGCTTCTTAGCATTGCAGTACAAGTAAGCTGTCGTTTACATTTGAGCATTTACATCAAATCAAAATGATCTCCTATGCAAATGCATCAACCCAGCTTCACAAATTCTTGGACAACCATCTATTAGATGGTACCTCAACCAATTGCACATCATATGCAAGACAACGGATTAGAATGCACATACATTACTATGTGCACTAGAGATTAGAAAGAGTAAATTGGAAACATGTTTAATACCGAGTTCATGCTGGCAACATAAAAATTACTTTGCATGTGATAAAAAGGGAAATAATGTGTGACCTACCTATAAGATTATCCATATTGGTGATTTCCTTTCAAAGATTTATCATCAAGGGATGTAGTATCCAAAATAGAAAAGAACAAAGAAAAAAAAATCCAGCCAGTGCATGTCTTAAAGGATTCGGGGTCTTTATACCTATATATCCTCTTTTAAAGGCCTCTTTCCAATCAATACTGCTTCTTTGTAGCCACATCCTCTTTTAGACGTCTAAATTCTCTATCTTCTACTGGCCCACCACTCTGATGCTCCTTACTCTTTAAACATTCGTCATAACTCCTAAAAGCTGAAGCATATTGCAACTGCCAAAGATGGTTATCGCTTGCTGCTATATTCCACGACCTTCACATAAAGCAACCAAGAGTACTAATCAAGTAAAAAAAATCAATTTTAAAGGAGGTTGCAATTTATGAGGCTCATACACAAGAGCATGTTATAATGGCTCTCAGAACGATCCAAAAAGTGCAATGGTTTGTTTTGTCAAGTTCTGGTGTCCACATTCTCTGGATGTGGGATATATGCCCATCCGTTTATGCAATAGCATGGCAACAAATATAAAGGTAAGAACAATTACCAGCAGACCAGTCCAGCAGAAACTAAAGATTGCATATCTAGAAAACTGAAGATGTGCACAAGAACATCTTGTGGCAGTTGGGCAGAACCTGAAATTATCAGGAAGAAGAAAACTATCATCAAGCATTGCATGTGGCTAAAACAGAGATTACAATTAAGAAATCTTTAAGAGCTTCTCTGCTTCAAACATGGAAATTATGGTTCGCCAAATTGTGTGAAACAGTTTTCTGAAACCAACAGTACCATCTTCTTCCTGGCGGGCTTTATGGCGTCTCTTGTGAGCAACCATCGCATGCTTAAATTCTGTAACAGCCATATTTCTCTTCTGCTTTGGCAATGCAGCCTCGGCACTCTGATGGAGAAGATGGACTGCTGAAACCGCACCGTGCAAATGCATTCTAGTATAAAAATAGCCAACAGATAACAACGTGAGCTTTATCCACTATATTACAACAGCATGCAAAAGAACAATCACAGAAACAGAGAGAAAGAAAGAGAGATTTAAGGGGAGAGTGACATTGGGAGAAGAGAAGAAATAAAAGATGAGTTCTATAAGGGCCAAGTCTCACATTGAGACCTTACTAGGCTGAACTGGACTTTATAATGACCCAAAGAGCTTCAAGAGCAACCTTGACCAGTCCTTTTGAAGTTAAAGCGCAGATGTGGTTAGTACTGTCCTTGGGTTGTTACAAACACCAAAAAATTGAATTCATAAGGCTCGCAATGATGACATCGACATCTCCTTCACAGCCTTAGTCATTTTGGAATGCATATGGAAGGATTTGTCAATAGTACAAGCCCGAGTCATTATAAGATAGCAAACTGCTCATGCAAGTCAATAGTTCAGTGAACCTCCCGAGATCTTAGAAGCAAACTCCATAGAGGTCTCTGGGGGAGAAAATAAGAATCATGGACTATTTCAAGAAAACCGTCATAACTGTTAAACTGCAGTGGGATATTCAACACAAACTCCACTTGCAGTGCAAGATCTAAAGGAAGCCAATGTATACATCATCGGTGGTGCACCACTTTGTAAATGCAACAATAAAAGATTTCTGAACCGTTGTAGCGAAAAGTTGGCAAATCCTAAAATCAAACATTGCAAACATACAAAATAGTAAACTGTATATGTCTCCAACAAATATCATGCGTCGAAAGTGGAACATCTTAATAAAGCCCCAAATTTCTTTCAATTGTAAATCTGTCTGCATACCGAACATTTATAGAATTTAGTAGTGAATTACTGCATAATCCAGTCTATTCCAAAATTATGGCAGACATATTTACTCAAAATTTCACAACTTTGAATGACAGACACAACACAAACCTGTCGGAAAATTCATTGGATATAATATTCATACCCAATTTGAATGAAAGAGCCAACAACATTCCCAGGTAATATGAACAATTTTTAGTCTAAATGACAACGATTACGCGTAGTAGGGGAAAAGTGAGACTAGGATTGGCGAGAAATACTTACTGAGGAAGGAGATGAAAGGCGGTGAGGGTGTCCTCGAAGATAAGTGATTGCAAATTTTTGGGTAGTTTGTTGTAAGCACCTCGAAGAATGAAGCTGAGCTCCTTGCAGGCAATTGGGTATCGGTAGATTCTTGGAAGAGATTCCCTCAAGCCCAGTTTCTGGTACCTCTCTAAAGGGTTTGACATATTGGAAGAAAACAGGAACAGGTTCAAACACAATGGCATGGAGAAGAGGGGAACAAAAGCAGAGGTGAGTTCGCGTGAGGGAAAGAGATTAACAAACATGATCATTTGGATCAGAACCATGAAATTTCTGAAATGGAATTTTTATCCAAATTATTGCTTTTTTCCTTAATTAGTATTTCGAATTAAATATGCAGAACTTCTGAATTCAAATAATTTCAGAGGTTATTACAGCAAAGTTTAGAACTATATAGCGAAAGCACGTAAATCTGGACTTGTAAAATCTGAGTAAACACTGTCTCAAACATAAGTGAGCAATAATCCGTTTTGAAATTTAGAAAGACTAGATTAATTTTGACACATAATTAAAGGGCCTATTAAAATATTATCCCTTAATTTTAATAATTTTGCTTTGTTTACGCCATGCGTGATCCTCTAGTGACTTCAATAAAAAGAGGCAGAAAATTATTTGTCATGGATGTTACATTATATATTATTTTCAATCCTCCCTTGTTAGGATACATGATTTGGCTCGGATTCTTGGTCTCTTGTTCGGGGTTTCTTGGGATGGCTGAATTGGCTGGTACTTTTTCCTGCTGGATGTGTGAAATTTTTTGAATTTTGATTGCATTTGCTAGGCCTAAATATCTGAAAGTTGGTTGTCTTGGCTGGGCTTACCTCTTTAGATTGGATAATTTACGCGGTGGCAGAAATTTCATGAGATCTCTCGTACTCAATGTAGCCCTCTCACTCTGGCTTGCTTCAGTGATCAACAGAGACGAAATTCAGAAACAATGAGTAAAATTTCTTGCTGATTGGTGGGCTGTTTTTCGCTAGTGTTCAAGTAATCTAGGCATCTAGCCTGATTTAACACTACTTGGTAAAGCAACTAAATGGAATCTGTCACCACGGCTTAGTGCCTTACTCATAGGGTCTAGGGCACAAGTGGTGTCTCAGATATTTCAGGTATGTTTTTGCTGGTAGCATATTTTGATAATGCCAAATGCACGAGATCCAAATTAGGTTCTCATGCCTTGTAAAGGCATTTTTACAAACCCGGCATGAGGTAAGTACTGCACATCATATTTTTTAGCAAACTCTGCAAGAGTAAGTACTGCATTATGAAAGTTTACATTAAACAAATATACAAATGCTAGGGTATGAGGAGATAGTCCATGGGGTACAGCATATGTTTATCAAATTCAATGTCACTTCTTCCCACTGTCCCTAAACCTATGTGCATCTCCAAATATCACAAATTCACAGAATAATACTAAAAGACTGGCTCCAAATGTTTATATGAATGACCGAGCAGATACCGAGAACTCCCTCTCTTAAACATGATGTGCAAAGGCCACAGAAATATGTTGCACTCTGAAATAAACTTTGCTGGGATTTTGAGGATATCTTTCTTGAGGATTTTGCACTTGAACTACCCATTCAATGCGACATTGAATTTCCGGTGAAGGCTTTCCAGGTTCCCTTAACTTAGGCATCCTTTTGCAAATAGAATTATGCCTCTGAATGTATGAGACACAGGCCTCTCAATCTATAAGAAGTAAGTAAGCTGTTGCTTCTTCCTTGAACCTCCTTCCCCATAAAACTCGTTCCACTGCTTCAGCTCACTCATAATCGATCCCTCTGCAGCGAAACTTGCAGCAACCTACAATGCATTTTGCACACAAAAAACTATTGGAAGAATGGCATAGGAGGAAAAAACTACTGGTACAGAGATGAATAAATGTTGGCAGAATGAAGGATTGTAAAAGCTTAATATGTATGCCATTCTTCAAAACAATCCACACGGGCCCAAGTCAGATCCTTCAAAATATTTTAGCCATTAAGATGTTTGAAAACCATTCAACTGGTTGATCAAGTCCAATAGCACCAAGACAAGATCAATCGTAAGATATGATTCTTGATGTAGTCCACCGTTTGGCATCTTGAACCTCAAGGTTAAAATTAAAGGGAGAAATTAATTCCTGAGACGGAAGTCAAATGGCTAAGCGACGAGTTGCTGAGGTGTACCTGTCTCAGACCAAACATTATCTGGAGCAGTTAAATATCAATGCGAAATGCAAGTCAGCTTACCTGATTCTTTGCCTGCCTCATATCTTCCATGCTCAAAGGTCTCAAGGTAATTACTTGTTCCTCTTTTGTCTCTGAAGAACCTTCCGAGGTCTTGCCTTCTGCATCTTTGCGCTTCTCCTGTAGTTAGAGATGTTAGTAAGCTTTGTGGTATAGATCAAATATTCTGTCAGGAAAGAAGAAAAGCTAAGATGTATTTACCACATCCTTCAATCTCTCCTGTTGAATGAACTCCCTAACAGGTCGATAAGCTGCTGTTATGCATAAATTCTGTATGCAGCAGTATATGTAAGGAGCTTATCACAGCCAGTCAGTGTATAATTTATGCATATTACAAGAAAACAAACCTTGAGATCACTTCCACTGTATCCTTCTGTCATGGCCGCAAGCTCCTTAAAGTCTAGATTTTCAACTTTTTCTTTTGCCAAAAGAGTTCTCAAGATCATTTCCCTGCTCTCAACGGATGGGAGGCCAACCATAATTCTGCTCAACATATGAAAGTTCAGGAATTAGAAAATATGACGTTAATCAACAATTTTATCTACCAGAACTTAATCCTTGAGATGTTTCTCAATAATTATGACCTAGCGGTAGTTATGTGAAAGTCTTGATAGTTAAGGATTATTTTCCCAGGATAACACAGGTGGTAACCAGGACTGAGTGACAGTGGCATCAAACATTCTCATTAAGCATCTGAATAGTTAGAAGACAAAATTGAAGTTTATGGGGCCAAGTTTGACAAGAACACTGCTTCTGAGACCAGATTTTTGCAAATGATGAAAAGGCTTACTGTTAATGATGATCGCCTTGCTTGAAAGTCAGTCAAGTAATGGATAATATAAAGATAAGGGATCAATGGAACTATTTATTTTCCTGAGGCATTAGATGCCAGCTAAAGAATAAAGGTATTGGGAGAGCTAAAAAAATACAAGTAATAAAGTGGAGTAAGAAAACTGAATTGAGATATTGGGCATTTCACCAGACAACTCTTCAACGAAAAAGACAATGGATGCATTGATATGAGGATAGAGACGCTGATAAAATATGCCAAATGGAAAGACAAGTATGAGGTATACCTTCGCTCGAACCGCCTAATAATTGCTTCATCAAGGTCAAATGGCCTGTTGGTCGCCGCAAGAACAAGAATCTGTTCACCAGGTTGTGTCAACAGCCCATCCCAGTGCATCATGAACTCATTTTTTATCTTACGCATAGCCTCATGCTCCCCAACTCTAGTCCGCTGCCCAAGCATGCTGTCAACCTCATCAACAAAAATGATTGTTGGGGATACCTTTGCAGCAAGTGTGAACAGAGCTCGAACGTTCTTTTCATCCTCCCCAAACCATTTTGAAGTGATAGTGGACATTGAGACATTGATGAAACTTGCTCCAGCTTCATTAGCAATAGCTTTTGCCAGCATTGTTTTTCCCGTACCAGGAGGCCCAAAAAGCAATATACCTCTGCAGGGCTTGAGAAGGCCTCCTTTGAAAAGGTCTGGTCTTCGCAGAGGGAGCATGACCAACTCCTGAAGTGATTCTTTAATCTCATCCAAGGCTCCAATATCTGCAAATGTCACTCCAATCTCATTGGCAGGGACAACCTCTGGCCTTATGCGCTTCTCAAACTCATTGTCAGGAGGAACTTCCTGTCGGATTATCATGAGGCTTCAGCAGTTAAACCAACAACGAAGAACTGGAGAAAATAGTCACTCTAAAAAAATGGCCAATATAGTGTGTCCGTAACTTAAGGGTTTCACAAAACCATGGTCTTAAACTCATGGATGATGGTCCTGAGTTAGCTATTTCAAGGTTATCACGGTAAATTGGAACACATATCCAGCTAATGCTAGGGAAAAAAATGTACTTCTGATAATAAAACAAAATGTTACCAGCATTGGTCGAAACCCGCTCTAATTTGCCTTCTATATGCAAACTGTACATGGCCTAAGATCAAAAAGTTAATCAATCATATATTTGACAAGGCATGATTTGTGATTAAGATACTAATCATATATATTTACCAGCATTTTTTTCCAACTTAAAGTTGAAATATAATTTTACATTCTTAATTATTCCAAATATTGCCTGAATACTTAAAGCAACAAAAATAATTTTAATTTTATCATTGGTGAATTAACATCCATAAAAGAGAATAGTTTATCTTTTGAAAGGATGTAATACTGCCGACCAGTCGATCAAAAGGCTGTGTTTGGTTTTTTAAGAGTTGAAAATTCCATGTACAACATGTACATTCTATTAAATTATTCATGAATTAGAACATCTAAATTACTTCATGTACATGAAGCATGGAAGAAAAGTCATCTGACAATGCAGACTGATGATACAACTGCAGAGAGACATTTCTCTGCAAAGTATTCAACGATTAATACGCAACTCAGTAAATTTATTTCCAATTCCAGTTTAAGTATGGAAGAACTTGAACTTACAGGCTTTGGTACTGGTGCATTCTCACCATCCTTCTTCATTGCACTTTTGTTTTCAGGTGCAGGCGTTTCAGACTTTGATTCGGTCTTTGCACTAACAGCCTCTTCTGCGTCCGTTTCCTATAATTGAAGAAAATATATAAAGGATTAAACATATTGAAAGTGTAACTGCACTGCCCCTTATGCTTACACTGCAAAAGGTCGAATAACACTGAGATGGAAATAAACCTTCAAAGATTCAGCATTAGTTTCCATCTTGAGAGTATCTTTCCCACCACATTTGCCGTCCTGGAATATACTCAACCCATGGGACAAGCTATTTCCAGACCCAGATAAGTGATTAGATGGATATTGATTTATTCCCATAAGAAGTAATTAGAACATCAGAGGAACACAAAAAATATCTACCTCTGAGATGATATGACAAGCTTTCCATTTCGGTATTCTGGATCATTATTATTCATCAAATGATAAGATATTGCTGATACAACAATTTCTTCTATGTAATTGCCGAGAACCATTGTATCGGCATGACAGATTGAACCCAAATCATTGCATTCAAGATCATTTGCTGCTAGTACCTCAGCAATGTGGTTTTTGTTATCGTGAAACTGGATCATCTTCATGTCCTCTTCCAGTTGGGCCTTCCAGCTGACAAGATGAGTCTCATCTTCCGGGGGTCTGATCTCAATATTGTAAGGGAACAGAAGTGTGAGCCTCTCATCCACCTCTCTGCAATCATCCTCTGGGTCCAACATCCGGGAACCAAGTATAAGCACAGAACCTGAAAGTTTCTTTAACAATTTGTTGAACAAATTGTATACTCTTTGTGATTGGAGAAGCTGTTCAACATTCCTGACGAATAAAATAATGGAACCAGCTTCTGATATAGAAGCCAAGACCTGTAATAAAAAAAAAGGCATTCCTGCCTGTTAGGTTAGATATTGTGAAGCAACACATATCAAGGTAATGCACTTGTACCCACATCTTATGTTCAAAAATACAAAAATAGCAACTACCATTAGCCTGCAGTTGGGACTGCAGCCCCAGGGTTTAGGCTAGTATTTATCATCCACATTGGCCGTAAACATCATTTGTGCAACATCATGCATGAATACGAAAGGAACTTGCTTTTTAGCCGCTTATCTATGATGAGATTACCTTGTAAAGTGACTGTAGGAAAAGCTTCTCATCAAAACACCAGCTGCTTGTGCGCTTGAGTGGAGCTGAAAAATAAACGAATCACATTGAAGCAATACGGATAGTGTCTAAACAGTTCCCAACATGTGGCATGTAACTGATTGACCAAAATAAATTGCAATAGAAAGCATTTTGCAGATCGAAGTAAAATGGAAACGATGTTCCAGGTGAAGCACTCGAAGTCTGTGATGAATTCCTACTAGGCTCAAAGTCTAGAGAACTATTTTAGTAAAGGGAATTACAAATGCTTGCTACCGATCTTCAGCTTCCATTAAAATAGAGAAACTAAGGAAGGACGGATAGCCATAAAGCAAAATTATTGAGCAATAAATATTTCCAATTCAAACAGACATCAGTTCATAGAATCTAGGTGCATAAATTTATGGTAACTTAAAGCTGATAAGTCCACAAAGATATTCAGTGACACTAATGGAAATAGCGCTTCAATGCATTCGGTATTGGACTTGACTTATTCAGTGTCTAATACTAGCAACTCATTCAGAAGTTGCACCCATAAAAAGGGATACTTGCGGAGATCAAGTCATGTTACATGTCAGGTAAAGACAGGCATATTAGGAAAAGACACCCTCCGTTCTTCCCAACACTGTTTAGAGAATAGAAAATTGCAACGATTGAAAGAAGCTAATTATCTTATGCATCCAGTGAAAGCTGATTTACATTTTAGGTGAGAATCTCCGCTAGATCCACTAAACAGCTGAACAAGCCAATTTGTCACCCTACAAGACAGTGGCATAGAGGACCAAAATACTCCCCTTCTACTATACTGATCTAATGAGAAAGGAAAGCTCTGTTTGATTAATGAACTTAAAACACTTCTACAATTAGGCAACATCCTATGATGCTGCTTTTGGATATTATGACAACAACTAAATAAACCAAAGCATGCTAATGAACATGAAAGATGTCCAGTTGAAGCCAAGTTGCTGTATGAACTAACAATTAAAGCATCTAAAGATAAATATATAGCAAGAAATAGTGATGATGTATAACCTGAACTTTGGGGAGCACATTGAGAAGTGACGCTACTGATATCAGACATAGCAGATGCATTCCTCCGAAGTTTCGAAAGATTACCGGGCCCTTCAGTAGCCCTGCAGATAAATGAATGCACTGGTTTAAAGTGACTAAACTCAACGAAGCCATATATCCCAGCAAGTTGGATTGGCAATAACATGGGTTGGATCTAACTGATCTTCAGTACCTTGATTTAACATCTGTAGCACTTCGTTGTCGATGCAATGTGCCTGTAGAAAAATTCTCCATTGGGGTTAGTAAATATAACTATAACAAATCGAGACAACCACTACAAATTAAAACGGATTCACTAGAAAGAGAGCTTTCTTATCCTTCAAACAAAAATGCATCAATTAGAGATAGAGAAAGATCTTGGATTCTTTTTCATACCTGTAGTTTCCCCCCTTGGAGGAAGGATTGAGAAGGAACCAAACAGACTGGACATTTGCCCCAAAGTTATTTCTGAGATGGACCTCTTGAAAGACTACAAAAATAAGCCAACAAGCAAGGAAAAACTTCATTAGATCTAATTGCTTAAAATTCCCCTCCAACATCAGTATACCAACAACGGTGTGCCAAAGAAGACATCAAGTGCAGTGCAGAAACGAGTGACAAGAAGTTTATTGAACAAAGGCACCTATTCAATGAAATTCACGGTTAACCTTCATTTACTTACTATGACTCACAAATGTATTAAATGCTTGAAACGCTAAAACAATATTTTATTTTTCACTCTAAGAAAAGAAAGCTTACATATTCTTTTTTAGGTAAACCATATTTGCTCTGCATCTGTGGAAAGGTGCACAGAAAGATATTAGTATTATGGAACAACTGTCCAAAGGTAAGGAAGTTTACAACTGGAAAATGTTACCTTTAGAGAAAAGTCAGTGACATCAAGCAACAGCAACTTCGACCCAAAGTAATATGCTAAAGCCTTGGCAAGCATTTGCTGGTAAAGTTCTACAGAAAATTGAAAATGCAACCCAGATTAGCTTAAAAGTGCTGACTTCAAAGCATAACTGATTCTGCTCATATAGCATTTGCACATTACATACCAGCAGGTCCTGATAGCAAAATAGCCCTACTTGCAGGTGAAAGGTTTCGGGTATGCTTGGAGAAGTCGGCGTGTTTTAAATGAACATATGCAGCACTTGTCAGTAAGACCCGAGTTCTCTCACTGCAATTCCATTATCAGCAGGGTGGAAAATGTTACATCACTTACGATCATTCAAGAAACACACGTTGCTATTACATAAAGTATCCAATCTACAAGCCAAACAGGCCTATGACAAGTATTAGGTGATGGAGGCCCAGAACTGGAACGGCAGCTAAAACAAAATAATCACAACAAGGCTGCATGTTCTACGATCTCAGAACAAACAGTCACGTATTGGCATCTTGCTCCAGCTTGGAATTCCAGTGCTCACATGATATGATTACGAAATTCTCTCCAGGCTAATCATCTGACTTGTTCTTTCGACTGATTTAGAAACTTGCTTTATTAAGTCTTAGTTGTGTGTATGGAAGAATATAATAAGCTCACTTGAACAGAAAAAAGATAAATTAAGAGAAAAAATAACAGAGGAAGCTCAGTATTGGCAAGGAGCAAAGAATAAGATCATTAAAATTCAATTACCCATGTATTATTATAGAATACCTGACGTTTAGAAAACCCCATTAATAAAAAACCTCTACAGCAAGTCACTTTTTAATAAAAATCAAATCGAAAGACCAGCAGATTTAGAGCAGACAATCATTTACAAGTCAACTTGTAACAGATCCATGCGCACCAATTTTCATTAATCAAAGTATACGCATCTTTTAGGTGCCCAGATAACAATATGAACACAAGCAACTAAGATATCAAAAGCGTCATATGTGATGAATTTCTCAATTACCTTAGGTAATAAGGAAACTCGTCGAATGTGACTTTGCTATCTTTCCCATCCAGGACCTGCCTCATAAGCTCTTGCTCGATCTGCTCCGAGGAAATCTCGTCCAGAGACCGATTCCCGCCTACCCATTTGCTCACTGTCTGTCCAGAACTCAATCCCAGCCCCACGCCAAGTCCAACCCCAACGCTCAAAGCTGACAACAAAACGTGCTTCTGCTCCATTATCTCCAAGTCTAACAGCCCTTTTAACCGCTCTTACAGGATAATAACAACTGATATATGCCCCTATATACCGCATGCATACCCCAAAATTTTCTGGGTCCAAATTGGCCAAAGCCGGCTCCTCAGAAAAGGTTTCTTCAGCCACAAACTTGTTTAAAATTATAGAAAATGTTGGATGAATATTTTTGGCAAAAAAACTTTGAGATTCAAGAAAGTTGATGATAGTGGCACCCAAAAATCCAACTACTACCAAAAGAAACGAGGAAATGGGTATAGTATTCAAAAGGCTTGCAGTACAAGAATATGGAAGATGCTATATTGGATGTTCAAGAAAAAAGTTACGTCGATGATCGTTGGAGCAAAGATTCAGGCTTTGGAACTGTGAAAAGAACCAAGAATGAATGTGTTTGGAAGGACAAAGGAGAAAATTTATTTATCTTATATCTGTCCGAAGGCAACGTTGGTCTGAGGTTCTTGACAGGTAATGACTTGCTTCCGCTATGTGGTGTGGCCCTCAACTATTTATAGCATGCCATACTAATGGACGTTAAAAGCCTCCCCCGGAATTAAAGAAAACTTATCAATTTACTTTGGTTGGTAAGCTATTCTCTTTTCTCTTTGCCTTCCTCTCCTTTTCTTTCTTCCACATCTTTCTATCTTTTCTTTAGGTTTTTTATCTGTTTTGTGCAGTCTTTTGGACAGAAGTTGGTAGCCGCCTTTCTTCTGTTCTTTCTTTGAGTCCTATTCATTTCTTTTCCTTTCTACCAAATATCAAAAGCACCCTTGCAATTTCGGAATATCAAGCTCGAGCTCGCAAAAGCATGCTTGAGATCATAATATTCACGTGAAAATTTGGACTTTCAACATACTTATGATATTGCAATTTTTTTGATTGTATTTATGAATGCATATCAACTTTTTTTTTTGCTACAGGTTATTCCATTGTGTATTGAATATTAGCTATAGAGCAATTATCGTCGGAATGTAAAAAATGGTTAAGATATAAAATAAATAATTAAATCATAAATATCCTTTTAAGAGTTTAAAGGGTTAAAGAGGAGTTCAGCTCAAACAGGTGAGGAAAGTATAAAAAATTTCCAAAATACCCATCCAAGATAAAATTATTAAATATTTCATTAAAAATAAATGATGATATTTTTTTAAAAAATTAATATTGTTTAAATAAAACTATTAAAACTCTATTTCAAAATCTATTTATTTTTCATTTATTTCTTAAATTTTTATTATTTTTATTTATTTATAAAAATTTAATCTTGGAGGGGCATTTAAGTCATTTTGCATGATTTTCCGTTGGACTTAACGCCTAATTTAGATGAGGACATGAATTGATGAGTTTTAAAAGTTAAGAGTCTTAAATCGTCATTTTTGAAAGTTATAGGACTAAATTGATTTTTACTCGTACTTACGGAGCTAACTATGAATTTACCAATAAAATTGATTGCATTTTATCTTTTGGAGATAATAGCTGATTTTATAAAAAAAAATAAGATTATTTTTTAGAAAATTATTAATCTGTTTTTAGAAATAATTCAGCTTTTTTTTAAGAACCTAATTGTATTTGGGGCGGGTGGAACAAACATTTATGAGGCTGCCTTGTAAAATTTTACACAATAAAATATTACAATATAATATCTCTCTCCTTCATCAAATCATTACTTTTCACTACAAAAATATAAAAAATTACCTCTCTTTACTTTTTCACTAAAACTAATACCTAAAATTTTAACAACACTAAAATTTTACAAAACAAACCCACGCTGAGTTCGGGCAATTTTTTTAATAAAAATCCCAAATTGCATTTTTTTTACCCAGAACGTTACACGTGTCTGGAATATTGGGTTCCGGAACAGTGACAGTTACAGTAATGGTCGACGACACTTTTGACGTACGCTTTTCTTCAGGAAAGGTCGTCCCCATATGACAGATGTTGTAAGAATTCCTATTCTACACCGTGACCATAGGATGGTCCCTCTCTAGTCAAACGAGCCAACTCAAGCCAATTGCCATCTAACGGTGCGCATTCTTGGGTACACATTCTCGTGCATGGAGATTCGAGCCTTTTTTTACGCACTTGCTTTTCTTTCTTCAATTTATTTTTTACCCAATATAATTATATATTATTTTACTACACGTTATTATTATTATTTTTTCTTTTCTAGTAATACACTTTCGGTCGTTACTTTACAGAGCACATGGAAGAACTCAAAAAGGTCTTTTGTCCATTTCTTGTTTTTATTTATATATTATATGATTTTTTTATAGATCATTTATATATTATATTTGATTATTTGCATTATTGTCGCTGTTAATTAATACTAATTTATTGCTTTCCAAGTTTCCATGATGATTTAGCTGCCACTCCATAAAGAGCAAAAAGACTAAAATGAGGCGGCTAGACAATTAGTCTTACGTTTTATCCAATTTCTTTTGTTTATTTTTATGCTTCGTGCACATAATTTTGTCATCTTTAAAATAAGGGAAAAAATATTATTCGTCTCATAAATTTAGGTCAATTGCATTTCATTTCTCATAATTTTAAAAATTACGATTTACGTCCTATAAATATTAAACATTTGCAATGTTCGTCTTCAGTCAAAATTTTCCTTATTATTGACGGAATTCTGCATTAAAATTATCAAAATAACCCTCCAAAATAAAATTACTAAAAATATTTAAAAAATTCATTAACAATAAAAAAATGAAATTAAAAAAGGTAATATTTTTTTAAATAAAAATATTGAAACTTTATTTCAATAATCTATATATTTTTTAATTTATTTTCTCTGATATTTATTTATTTATATTTTTAAAATTGTATTTGAGGGCATTTCGGTAATTTTAATGCAGAATTCTGTCAAGTTTAACGAAAATTTTGACTGCGGACGTAAATCGTAATTTTT
Source organism: Myrica gale (assembly GCA_963930655.1). NCBI lineage: Eukaryota > Viridiplantae > Streptophyta > Magnoliopsida > Fagales > Myricaceae > Myrica > Myrica gale. The sequence goes on along the minus strand of OZ005606.1, from coordinate 26,876,713 downwards.
AAAGTTAATGAGAGTGAAATTTAAATGATGCAAAGTTATAGAGCGAAAAATGACTTTTTCCCTTAAAATAAGAATGTTATGTAGTGGTGATGCGTTTAACTTTACCACAAAAGAATATATTAAAAAATGGCATGCTTTTGCCCCCAACCAAAACGTTCATATGGGCGAAAGTCAATATCTACATGAGCAGTAAATAAAAAGGTAAAAGTAAACGAAATGGGCGGAGGAAATCCACAGCGAAAAATGGAGGACAGAAGTCACATAGGCCTGTCCGGCGAAGATGGGAAGTAAACGAAATGGGCGCACCACGTGGGGTGCGTGGATCAACACGCCCCGGAATGGGAGCGTCAAACGACTGTGGGTGTGGAGATCGGCGCCTGCTGAAGACCACCAAACGGTGCGTGTCCACTAGGAAGGAGCGGAAACCGCCGAACACCAAGGAGAAGCCACGTGCAAAGAAAAGCAAAAAACCCCCAAAACCAACTACTAACAGGTACCTACCGAACCAGAGAAGGGAAAGAGAGAGAGAAGATGGAGGAGGGGAAAAGGAAAGGGGAAAAGGAGGAGGGGGATGAGGGAGCTGGAGCTCCCCCCTCCTCCGTAGAGATGCTGGGGATTTGGGGATAACAGAGATGATTTTTTTTTTGAGAGAGAACTGCTTGCTAAAAATGTCTCACAAAATCTTACAAGAATAAAATACAAGCCACTTGTTCCAACACTTCGTATCTCCAAGAGAGTTAGGGTTAACTTAGAATGTCGCCATAATAACTGTCTAGATCGGTAGTATCACCTTTGATCCCTCTCTTAAATATATATTTTATAATAACTATTTTTATTAACAATAGTTTTCAATAATATATATTTTTTTATCTTAAGAGAGCTTAAGCAAATGTTGGCAAATATTTATTCTTTCTTACACATATTGAGGGAAAGGCATCCTCAAGTGTTGTCCATGATCTCCTTAATTCCCTCCATCTTCCAATTTTTTATTGAGTCATTTGGTACTACTTTTCACTTTGATGGGTTAGTGGGGATCTATGCAATGCCTTCATGTTGCTGTGGCGGATTTTGTTGGGTCGACAGTCAAAAGCTAATAACACAGACACTAAAGGTGTAACTCTTGGATAGCTCGCCCAAAAAGCAAAGTTCCTGAAAACGTGAGCAGAGAGAGCTCTTATCAAGCTATCAGAAGGCTGCAGTAATCAGAGGACTATTTCAAGATAAAAATGGAAGAAAAACTAACGAGGTTCCATGGGAATCCACGGATCATCCTCGTCCTTGAGGCCCTTTTCCACCTCAGCCTCACATGCTTTGGCTCAAAATCTCTTTCCAGTATTGTGATTTGTGGTTTACACGCAATGCCACTATGCTTTTCCTTACTCGACACACAGAAAAAGCTTCTTTTAAGCACAAAGTTTTATAGGAAAAACACTACTGTAGTGGTCCTAGTCAACAAGGGAATAATTTTATTCAAACTTGTGATTAGCTTTATTTGGCTCTGATGTTTTGTGAAAGTATGCATTAATGGTTTTCATATGCTTAGCACACTGCTTTAATTCCTCCAACACCAACCACAGTCTTTTAGCCCCATGGCCAGGCCTCTCTCTGTCTAATATCATACAAATCAAACGAACACGCACGCATTCTGACACCCAGCAAGCACATGGCCATGCATGGATCCAATCTTCAGTTCTGTTTAAACTCTCTCTTGCAGGAAAATTATCTGTGTTAACAGTTCTTTTTCATTTTGTACTTAAAAATCCTGCAATTACATGGCTTACGTATATATGACACAGAGATGATTGAAATGTAAGATTCATCTTGCTAATGTGGCAGCACAAGCTTTAGAACTTTGTAGCAGGTCGTAGGTATTCATACGAGACTTTCTTGACCTTAGTTTCCAACGCTTGGCGTCCAAGGATGCATAACTTTTACTGTACGTAGTCTATTAGATGACAAAAGCAACATCTTTTGACTTCCTTTACGCTTTCATTCCATTCTCACGAGCTAGAGCCTAGGGCCCTAGAGTGAGAAGTTTTTCCATGGAAGACTTGGGCTCAAAGCCATTGAGACGTTTCTTTTTCATTTTCTTCTTCTAATAGAATTTGCAGTCGCTTAGAAAAAATATTTTACACACTCTTTTAACTTTCTTGAGTAATATTTGTATTAGGATCAAGTAGTTAATTTCCATTTTTTAGTCAATCGTCATAATTAAACAAGGGTCCAGCTTGGTATAAAAATGCTATTAGATTAATTGATATAATTAACCATAGAAGTACATCTGCATCTTGGTCTGTCTTTCTGTGAGCTTATTAGGGGCTTCGGTGTTCTCTAAAAATTCTCTCCTGCATGTTCGTTGCTGTAATCTTGTGCATGTTCAGAATAACAGACAGAAACAGAGTATCGTAATTGGGTTCAAATTTACCCTTAATTCACATATGTGTTAAGGCCATTCACTACCTGGAAGCATGCACGAACGCACGCATCCACAAGTGATCAGTACTCAGAAAAGCGTTGCCACTTATGTGTTAATTCTATTTTATTTCCCTTTGCGCGCTGCAAGGACCTTTACTGACAAGCTAAGTAACCACTTTGCTAGCCAACCAAAAAGTAAAGAAGGAGAAGGTTTTCCATACCCCTTAATTAATATTGCTAACCTAGACTCTTTGACTACATGCCTTTTCTTATTTTCTTTTAGAAAGTTTAGATCTTTGAAGAAGTGGGACACAGATTTTCTACCAATGGCTAGCAAATTTGCAGAACTATTTTATTGTTTCTGTCTGCCAATTATGAAGACCTTCGATTCTGGACGTCCCTTATATAGTTTCCCATCGAATAAATTATTAAATCAATAATTTGAGGAAACATGGGTCTTCTAGAATGCATGGCAGCGGATAGCTATGACCAAAATAGATAGGGATTAATGTTTTTGCTTCTAGCTAGTCTAAGCACATAGCTCATGAGTCATTAGTGAGCTGATGGTTAGAAGTCGTATCAGAAATCTTCCTTTTCCTTCTTTTGTTTTTAGAAGTTTCTTCTTATATATATATATATATATATATATATATATATATATATATATATTGTTTTTCAATTAGTAGTACAAAACAAAAACTTTGTTTGGATAATAGGTAATAAGTCGTGTATTATAAAAGTTGAAATGTCCAAAGGGTGGGGGCAAAAATTAGTCCCACTTGCCCCAATAATCTGTCAACTGGAAATTACAAGAGGGTCTGCAATATTGCACAAGGCTTCTGCAGAACATGTAGTTGTATAAAAGTCGAAATGAAAGCTTTTATCTGAATACACAAAAAAGATCAATTAATTCAAATCTTTAATTTGAATCTTTTAACTGTCGGGTTTTAAATTAAAGACTAATCCCACTTCAATACAACCTCTGACCCACATGTACAAATTCAAGCGGGGCCTCACAACTTTGCATCAGATGTCAGTACCGCAGCTCATGCACTTCCCTGTTTAAAAAGCAAAAAGAAAGAGACAAAACATGGCCACGTTGGCCCAGGAATTGCCGACTGACCTTTTTGTTGATTGTGGTGCTAAGTGACACATATTATTATAAAGCAGAGGCGCACACTAAGTAGGTCAAAGTTGGGGCAAACAGAAACATGACAACGATCTCACTTTAGAGAAAAAACAAAGGTTTAACTCAACCCCTAAAAGTTATAAAGCTCCTTCCATTATGCTAGCCGTCTTAACATCTTAAACTCTTTCAGAAATATTACGCAAATCCAGCCTTTTTGATCAGTAATTAATATATAGTCTCTCTGAACGCATACATGTGAATGCATTTTCTATATATGTCTCCTCGCATGCTAGCTCATGCAAGTCTGCGGGTGTTGTGCTACCCCCACAATGCTCTAGCAGTGTAGCCAAATAATGCAAGAAACTAGGTGGCCGGTATTAGAATATTGCTTTTTGGCAATTTTCTTGCCATGATTCATGGCCGGCTACAAACTATAGAAGAAAGTACAAATCACTTAAATTTCTTCACTCTTTTAACACATAAGTCCATCTACTATAATTACACTATCATTCCTCTATCCACTCCCGTTCATATAATTAATATATATATAGTGCGCAAGTTGCCAACATAATTGCGTATAGGGTTCTCCATGTTTGCTTATTGGCATTTTCTCAACGATGTTATCATGTCAATATTGTCCAAAATGTGGCAGCTGGAAATTTAGTGGGGGCATCAGTTCAACTTAAAGAAGTGGCAATGATGCGTGAAAGCATAACTAATAGAGATCAGAGAGCTTACAAGGAACGACTTATACAAGTCTGGCGTTTCTTCGTTCTAATTCCCATGGCAAAAATTATCCAACTGATCATCGAATGTCTTTTTCATTATTTTTTGTTTAGAGGAGTTTGACGATTAAATTCAAACAGGCATCTCCACCAGCATGCACAATGCTACCCACATGGCTCACAGGAGCCTCTTCAAGTACTCCTTCGAGCAGTCTGTTTGTTGAAGTACTACGCTTTTAAGGTGTCTTTTCCTTTGGCTAGTCCAAGCAACGATGGGGCTGAACTATTTATTTTGTCGGTACTATATTCTTCTAAACTGATCTATATCTTCTTTTTATCTATCAATCGTGCACTGCGTTTATCTTTTCTTTTAGAATTGAGGTGTTTGTAAGGATATCGACCGGCCTCTTCTTTTTGTACTTGATTTGTATTGCAATATAATCAATCTTATCGCTAAAAATTGCACTCTCTATACCTAATAAAGTTCTGCCTGCCTTAAATTAATGGAAAACATGCATTAATTTAGGGCCAAGTTTTATTTGATTGTACTAAACCCACTAAGAAAATTTTATGCTTCCACGAAATATATTCTCAAACTTTTGTGGAATGAATGATAGGACGTGACGACAAAATGGCTAGAGGCAATGGCTTGCGCATATGATTTCTCTATCATATATATGGAATTCTTACTGTACCTTTTTTTTTATCTTTCCTTTATTTGACAGGACAATGGTCTTTTTTTTTTTCCCTCAATAAACCAACATTGCATTAATTTAAACAAAGTGAACCAGAGTCACAATCACAAAACAGAATAGAAGACGGAATACAGTGAGGAGCCAATGGTCAATACCACTTAAAAGCTCCAAGCCTCCAACCAAACGATGTTGGATCCAGCAAAGACAGTGCACTAAGTGCGTTAATGGTACTGTAGTTGCAGCAAACTAAAGATTTCCTCATGACTCTTCACTCAAGCACTAAACAACCCTATCATTTTCCCTCCTTCCTATTAGTGAGTGCATCTTCCTGAGAAATCCATCCCGCATTTCACGGCTGAAAGTCTGAATTGGATGGCCTTCTTTTACTGTCATCCGTTCTCATAATCGTTATTCATCGATCCAAAAAGAGTAAGAGAATCGACTTCTCACTGATGCCAAATAGATTCAACAATGCAAGTTCACTAACACATCTGTTTTCTAGCTCCAACACTGTTCCTAGGATATGAAGCAACCGTCACAATATAGTATAGCTGAATTTATATGCTTCCAACAATGAGAAACAAGCTGTGCCTTAGTTGATTAAGAGTCTGCTTTAGAAACAAAATTTAGAAGAAGCCAGCTAATTCACACCGTAAAAGCTTCTAAAAATGATAATGGTAGAGACCCAAAATCGATTCTTGATTATCAAGAACGGAATTGTTGGAGCAAAAGGAGCACGAGGGTTGATTCTTTCCGAGGAGGGTTTCATGTGCATCAAGTAAAAACAAGGGGGGGGGGGGGGCATCTTTTTTGGTCTGACAAAGGTAGGAACAATCATGGGCACTGAATGTATAATTCTAATAGGCCTGCAAGCTAGGGTGGTCCAGCTTGAGCTGGTCTACCTAACTCGTTGCTTTGTAGCCTGGGCTGGGTAAGCCTAGTTTGGAACCCTTTTTGGGTACGCATCGAGGCTCTTTAGTTTGTTATTTTTCTCTTACTTCAATGTCTCCCAAAAAAAATATTAACCTAAACCTACCACATAGAATCTCGAACCTTACCTATTTGTACGTTTCTTAAGGAAATTCTCTTCTCAAACCATAAAATGAGAAATGGAATAACAGAAGTGGGATGAGGTTAAATTTTTATACTCGTGTCTTCTTGCACAAAACTGGGCAGAAATGGCCTAATGAAGTAATGGGTGAAAGCAAAAGCCCATTCTACCACCGTAGCCCTTTCGTGTGGCGAAATGTATATGCCATTTACTTCAATCCCCCTTATGCCAAGTTCATTGTGGCATTCATATCGGAAATGCAAAAAAATTAACCTTTTGGGTCAGCTCGTGAAGGGATCCGAGTAGAACATTTGAAAGAGGTACCTTTTAGATCCATACCATGTCAATAAAAAAAGGTGACTAAATAGTCCGAGAGCCTCATATGTGAGTTGGCTCAAAAGGAATTTACACGGCTAGGTGTAGGATTTTCCACAATGACTCGATTGAATATAACAGTAAAGGACTTCCCTAATCTCTTGATTGAATATGGCAGTAAATTACCCGATTGGGCTAACTTCATGTGCATAAAGTGATAAAGCCTCTCTTGCTATTGATTGACAACTTCCCTACGCAAACCCCTCGTGAGTATTCTTGCACGTGTTGAGACAAACCTCACAAGTTTCAGTCGTGAAGAGTTCAGAACATTGGCGAAGAAGAGCTCTCTCTCTCTTTCTCTCCCTCTCTCTGATCTCTCTCTCGTGCAAGCACAAAAACGTTGTCCAAGAAGCCCTTATAACGTAGATGTTACTCTAACTGAGTTGTCAGCTGATCCAGTCAGAAAAATGGGTAAAGTCGGGTGCCAATCAACAGTTGTTATAGCAGCAGTGTGTGGCAGAGTTCTCAAGCCATTTCTCTGACCACGAACCTGAGACAAGTCAACAAAGCAATAACGTAGATTAGAAAAGGAAGCACTGCCTATATGCCTGGAACGAACACCTGATGGGCAGGGATGTTCCAGTCCGCAAAATGATCAGCAAAGCTCCAATCTACTATTGTAACTATGGTCCATATGTTACTGAGAGCCAATATGTTAGCAAGCAACTCTTAACTTGTTCGGGCAAAACAGTAGGGGGAAGCCACTCACATTGTGTCTGCACGGGTTTAACTGTAGTTGGTCACACGAGCACATCCACATGCTTGAGTAACAGAGAGAGAGAGGGAGAGGGGAGAGAGGAGACAGATAAGGTGGGGAAAGACCAACCTGATAAATGGGTGCTCTTACTGAACCAGATGTCACCAACAGTCTCCCCCCATTAGCATCTAAAGCCATTTCATGTCTGCAATTGTTTGAGCTCTCAGGGTCACAGAACCTACAGGATAAAAACTGATGTGACCAAGGTTCCCTATAATACAACAATACGGAAGATGCAAGTACAACACAGGTCATCTAAAAATGAGAAAAAGGGGGAGAGCTATTACACATTGCGTGTAATCATTTACACACAACAAATATTTTAGTGTTTACATGATATAAACCTTCCCTGACCTCCACTAATCGTAATACATGACTTTGGATTTGCTGAGGTTAATGAGTTGCAATTTAGAAGCTTATGGAGAGAGAGGCAAAGGTATACAAAGCATAGTACAGAGGAAAGGAAATAAAAAAAGGGATCATGATAATGACATGGTGGCATAGCCAAATTAAATGATTGCTGTATCTTAGAACAAAGAGGCCACCTTGAATATGAAGGCATCATCATTCCCCAATATCCAATTTGACATGAAGGTGGTACTATATCAAGAGTCCTAGAGCACACTGGCTATGAGAACATTGGGTACATGAAAAGCATTTTCGTGATCACACTTTTTTTATGAAAGTTCATGACGTATGCTAACATTTGAATATCAGAACTAGTCCAGTACCACTGTCCTAAACAATATTTACTTTTAATAGTATAGTGCCAAGCAAGCAAGCAAGTACCTACTACAGTTTCTTGACCAAAGAACTTGTCCTTGGTTTTGCAGGCTCCATTCAAAAATCTAACACCAAAAAGACTTGTTCTGTTAGGTTTAGCCTTTGGACAAGATGCAAAACATATTACCTGAAGTTAAAACAATAAGGGAGTAGTATTTTCAAAGATTTGTCTGATTTCGAGTGAAATCAACATATACTTGCCTTTCCATCTGACCCCAAGCTAAAAATGCTTGTCTCATCAGGCCCAAAAAGAATAGAGCTTATAGCAGAATCATGTGCAGGCCAACCAGTAATTTGCAAGCCAGCGGCCATGTCTTTCGAAGGTTAAGGATTAGGCAAATCTATATGGAGGAGTCATGCACCCACCCTCAAGGCCGAATATCTGGGCACCACTCCCTTGGATTCAATGAACGGATCACCAGCACAGAAGAAGAAGGAAAAAAGAGAATGATGGGTCACCCAATCCTTAAAACCATATGACTAGAGTACTGTTCCAGCTATGGGATGGAGTAGACCTCCAAACATGCATTCAAAAAGGTCACTTCAGCAGAAAATGAATGTTGGCCTTGCCTAGTATGTCCAACCACAGATGTTAAAAAGCAAGGATTTTTTATTCATATGCAAATTATTAACCACTACAATGCAGAGTAATAATATACGCTGGCATGGTTAAAAGGATACCAAACATGTGAATCATTCCATCGGTAGCAGAAGCAGCTAAAATCTTTCCATTGTGATTGAAGCATAGGGAAGTAATTGCAGGTGGCTCTTCACCAAGAGGGAGGACTGTCTTCATGAAAGGCAAAGATCATTAAGAGAAAAAATTACACGCATCCTAATACAAGGTCCTAAGATGGTAAGCACATACCACAGCCTTCCACATTTTCATGTTCCACACAGTTAATGAAGCAAAACCCAAATTGTCTACATAACTTGAGCCACGCCTGGAAAGAAAACAAATTCCTATTAGTATCTTGCAACCATAGAAAGGAGAATAAACAAAAATTTAGAAACAAGAACGAGTATATGCAACACACGGAAAAGAATCCAAGACTAATCTCAGAACATTTACATCAAGGATCAGTGACCTCGGGAAACACCCCTAAGGTGTGCATAGCTTTAACCAAAACTAAGTCATCTCACAGCACAAAGCAAGCATCATTCTACAGTCTGATAGAAATGTTATTAAATAAAGGAGTGTAGTATGTTAATACTTCTTTAGATTGTAGATGAGAATACCCTTTGGATGCTGCCGCAGAAACAAAAATTGGTTCCACAGGGCTGCACTTCAGATCCAAGACACTGGCAACGTAAAATTGTAAGAGCGAGCATCAAGGAAGAAGAGAATCACAAACATAGTATATCTAGGAGGAACCTCGGAAATGCTTCAGTTGTGCTCAGATCACAGACAACTCTCTTCGCATCAACATTCCATGCCTTAATGCCTCCATCAGCAGTGCCTATGAGAAGCTTTTGTCAACAAGAACCACAAAGCTTAAAAGCATTTATGTCCAATCTCATTAAATCACCATTATTCCTACCTGAAACCATATGAATGAATATACTCTGAAAGGTGTACATACCAAGCGGTCCGATTTGCACTCCCAGTCAAGGGACATAATCTCTGCCCCACAATAAATGGTTGCATTTCTCGATGCTGGAGTCGAAGAGTCATACGTCCATATCCTTCAGTAAAAATGTATGAAGTATAATTCGGGACTAATTTTGAAATAAGCACATAATTAAGACTTAAAACAATGGATGCCCCAAGCCTTCTCTTGCATTCTCAACAACCAGTCCAAATCAATCGCATGTTTTTAGAAACTTTCCCCGGCTCCGGGGGGGTTGTGCATGGCAGGGATTTGAAATATATGGGAGTGCTAACTCTAGAAAAAAGTACCTCACTGTGCCATCCACAGAAGCACTGGCTATATTGTTACCAGATGCAGAAAAGCGGCAGCGACTGATTGGACTTGTGTGACCCAAAAATGTCTCCTGATAACCATGGTATTCTGAAAATTAGAGATGCCAAGAAGGTACAACATGTGGAAGTGAAAATGATTTAAATCTAAGAATGAAACTTATATTCTTAGATAACAATATCTGAACTCTTTTACCTGAAAGTCTACTTTCACTTCAGGAAATTCATCATCCATGTAAACTTCCTTACCATTTTCTGCCACATCAATTTACAATAAGACTCAACAATGAGTTAAAAAAATGAGATCACAACCCACTGACCAATGCAAGTAATAAACATAATTTTTTTTATATCTTTTGCCCTCACCTTCCACTAAAAAACTACTCGACTGTTCTAAATTTTCACGTTCCTGATATCATCTATATTTTCCTCTAGTGCATTTTAATATTTTTAATATCCTCATCTTTGGTACATATATCTTATAAACATGACAGTTCTCAGTAGCCCAACATGTCACCTGATGAATGTCATTTGTTTTGATCGTTTTCATAAGAAACTATTGTTGCTTGTTCACTGCGCTCAATTATGGGAGGGAAGAAGCTATAAAGAACAAGAATATAAAATATACGTGCCTTCTTGCCACATTTGACACTTATCACCTATTTCTACATTGCCCACGCTTAGACTTGATGAAGCAATGGAACGATGAAAATAGTTGGACATGGTAAGATCTGACTGAATATGGGAAGGACCGGTAACAAAATCTTGATCCAGCGATTTTCCAGACAATCGTGGACTAGCAGGAGCACAGGCTTGCTGAGTATCTTTTGACGAAAGAAGATCTTCTGCATGAACAACATGTGATGAACTTTTGGTTTGTCCAATGCCTCCATCCAATACTGCTGACGCATTACTGAGTTCACAAAAAAAAAACTCAACATCGATTAAAACAGTGCTGTATACAACGACAATAGCCATCAATTGACAACAAAGGTCAATCCTTACCTCCTTAATCGACATAACTGAGCTTCTTTTTCCTCTAGTAAGGCTTGAAGCTGTGACAATTTAACATTCAGTTGCTTGATATCCTTTTTGAGACGGTTGGCAGTATTCTTCTCTGAACTGATCTTTAATAGGGCCGGGAGGCGTGATCTAGCTAAGGATACTTTTTCTCAAAGAAGAAACTTGGACAGTAATGCATCTACGCACAATCTGATTATGATGTCCTATAACCATTGATAGAAGAATAAGGGTTTTCTTAAAGGGGTGAGGGTAACAATCTTGAGGCAATAACATAAGTGAGGTGGTAAAACGGAACTATAAAATCAGAATACACGAATAGATGTAGAGGATTTGTTCAAAAGGATATGAGTTCCATTGAAGATCTCACTAAAGAAGTTCCTCACAGAAAGGTGCAAGACCTCATACCATTCCTTTGAGAAATAGATACGAAATTCAGGGTCCAAGTTTGGGTTCTTGATATATGGAACGGCTGCATTACATGCCCAAAGTTTAAATCAAGTAGAAAAAAATCCAGTAGAACACAATACTATAAATAAAAGAGAAACCCACCAAACCATGAAGACCAATCCTCGTCCCTCTGCAGGAACTCATTACCATTTATCTCAAATAACTCCACAACTTTGTCCCTTCTTCCTGATTGTATGGCATGAGAAATATAGTATCGTAGAATAGAGACCTCCAATTTAGACAAAGTAGTAATAAGCACAGTTTCAGATGATGAAGACAAGCACTTCTTGAAAAAGCTCAGCAGAGCAACTAATTTTTCTGCCTGAAATTTCGGTACATATACTGAGAAGATTAAGTCTAGAATCTTATCCACTTGAAACCCTTTACCAATATCTGTTCCTAACTCAACCTCAAAAGCTTGCAGTGTATTAGTAAATCCTCTGAAGACAAGAAACTCCCTCACGAGCTCCTCAGCATACTGCATGTTTTCCATCGTGTTCTACACCTATCATAACACAGATACCCTCAGCGAACTATAGTATACCCATCTCACAAACCAACACAATTATAAACATGAAATCCATAAATCAGCAAGAACATACCGATAGAGATTGACGTGTAAAGAGAGGACATCATGATTTGGCCACTTACCACAAAAAATTATATCGAATTGGCAGAGAAATTGTAAGAATTCTATACCTTCATAAATTGCGGAAATGATTCGGACATGGACGAACTCAAGGGACTTAGGGTTTCACAGAAAGAGGAAAAGAGAGATTGTTGTGATTGAGAGAGATTTGAATTAACATTCGTTTTTTGGTACAAGCATGTGAGCTTTGGCGCTTAAATTGGTTATGGTGGCTGTGACTACAATCCGCCGGTAATATGTGCTCTGAAGAGAGCTGGTAGCCGCAAAGGTTTTGCGTAGCGCGTTCCCCGGTCCCGGCTATCCGTTTAGCCAAATACGACAGAGCCGTTTACATCTTCTTCTTCATCGTCTGATACGTAAAAGATGGCATCTCAGGTTGGGAAGGCGACAGATGTCGCCTTAACTAATGCATTCCATAATTCTGTTACTGTATACAACGCGTAAGCTGATTTGAGGACTACTTTCCATCGTCTCAATAAGCGCATGGAGTTTCGTGCTCATCTTCATGGGAAATTTATAAGCTTGTGGCCATTAGGACTGTCCATTGGCCAGTTCGGTCCAGTCCGGTCAGGCCGGTCAAATTGGACATTTTTAAAGGGAGCATACTGCATACTAGACCGGATCGGTCATTCTAATAGACCGGTCCGGTTTCGGTCCGGGTTGGCCGGTTTGGGCCGGTTAGCATTTTTTTCTATTTTTTAGGCATTTTTTGGATTTTTTTTTTGAATTTTTTTGGGTTTTAATGGTAAGGACCGGTTTGGAGTGGTATACTCCGGTCTAGTTCCGATTTTCCACATTGGTAACCCGGAACCGGACCGGAGTATACCGGTCTCGGTCCGGGTTGGCCGGTCCAGCCGATTTTTTGGACAGCCCTAATAACCACGACCAATGTCGCTTAACAGATATTTCGTGACACCTCCGTACTTTTCCTTAGCAAATAGTAGCAAAGCAATTTGTTCAAGTATTGGAGTGATTTTGACAACTAAATTTTATATAGTACTCAAATATTCTATATTACTTTATTTTTGGGTTCCATAAGTGATATAGTCATGACGTCAAAAATCACCAATAGTCGGAGCCGATCAGACCTGAAAAATGATAAAGAGAGGGACATCGTCGGATGTGGAAACTCCGATGCCTAAGTTATAACTCAAAAAGAGTTGAGTATTAGAAGAACAATTAAGCTTAAGACAATATGAAGGGGAGTGCTTGCAAATTTATACGTAGGGGATTAGAATCATAAGATGAGTCTTAATAATGTGAGTTTTAGGACTCCTTAAATAGTTGATCGGGAAAATATGGAGTGACAAATTCTCATGTGTGCGGGCTGTGGGCCTTAGGCGTCCTCATGGGTTTGGGCGAGACTACAGTTGGACCGGTGTATTTTCTGATAGGCTGAGTCAGTCATATTATGACTCATTACTTATAATTGTCCTTCTTTAAATAAAGTTATTTAATTTATATTCTTGTACAAAAACCCTATTATAAACATAATTCAAAATAAAAAAATTTATGCACGTGTTTATTCATTTTGAGATACATGATGCACACTTGCTATAATGAGATGCAAATTTTTCTCCTTTTGCTTTCTTTGGTAGCGCTTTCAATTGCCTTCACTAGCTTTCCTAAACTAAGAAAGTTCATGATGATATCAAAATTAAGCCTCATCTAATCTCTTGGGTCGGAGTTGGTTAAGCCCAATGGACCTAACAGTTATAAAAAAAAGTAAGCAAAAAGACATTGCTCTAGATATGTAAAAGGAACTATCACGATTGTAAACCACCGATAACCACGAATTGTCCAATAACCGAGAAACTGTTACGAGGGACAAAAATTGATCTTGGGAAGTGGGAGAAGGGTGTTTAAGGGAAAAAAAAGATATAAAAGAAGGAAGATGAGTCACGAAAGAGGTAGCAAACACATTGTTTACAAAAATAAACATGGAGCTTGTGTGAGGGACTAACTTAAGCATAGGAGATTTTATTCCCTCTCAGGAAGGAAGTGTCTTTGACTGTATGTGCAGATAAGATGTCGGTTAGAGTAGCAAGGTTCGATTAAGTGTGTGGAGCCACTATAAAAAAAGGGCTACAACAGCGGTCGGAAAAAAATGCTAAAGGCCGAAAAAACGCTGCTAAGTTTTCACTAATGCTTTTTTAGTTTGTGACTGCCACTATATGTGCGTCGGGAGAGGTTTTAGAGATGTTTTTTGCAAACGCTGGTGAAAATGTGACCTATAGCGGTGGTCACAAATGCGGCTGAAGACCCTAATTTGGGTGGATTTTTTTGTTACATCGTTTTAAAGAAAACGCTGCTAAAGGTCTATAGCAGCGTTTGTAAAATGTCACTATAGAAAAATTTGTCTATAGCGGTGTTTTACAAACGCTGTTGATAATATCTTCACTAGCATTTGAAAAATGCTAGTAGATTTTATGGAATGCTGCTAGATGATAAAAACATTAATTTTTGATATTTTTATTTTTTCATAGCTTTTTCACATCTTTTATTATGCGTCAATTATGATAATTTTTTTGTTAGCATTTCTATTATGATAATTGCTTCTTAATTCTCACAAAAGAATGTGGTTAAAGTAGGAACACAAAGAGCAAAAAAAAACTGACAACTGATTGCATTAGCCATTCAGGACATGTTTTGATACAACTAGAGAGAATATAAAGTTCAAATTCAACAAAGAATAAAAATTGAAGTGGTTATACAACTAAAGAGTAGCAAGGTCAAATTTAACACAATAAGCAAGGACTAACTAAAATATTTCTCTTTTTACACATCAACGTCCTCCTCTTGATTGCCTGTAATTGAAAACAAATAAACTTAGTACACAAGAGTTTCTACCTTCTTTGATGCCGAAATAGAGATCAAGAGACAAAAGAGAAACCATAAGAAAATAGAGAAAACAAATAGCAACAAAAATTTGATAGAAAATGTCAAAACCAATATAAAGAAGTAATGATTAGTTCTTATCAACAACTGAGACGACTGGGTTACGAAACATAATCTACAATCAAATACGCACCGTGGGGAGGGTTGTGCTTTAACTTGGCTAGATTGGTACTGCAGGGTAGCCTCCAAAATAGATTCTGTCATATATAACTACTGATCTCTTCTCCATTTCAGCAAGTGATGCATTGGCCTCGTCATATTTTTACTACGGATAAAAGACCTGAGCAGAAGATTATTGAGCAACGAAAACGTGTCTAGAAAAAATTATCTCGATCAAGATAGATAATATTGAGGTCTTGGCATCACATGTATGACTAAATGAATCTTACAAGGAAAGTAAACTAAAAATGGTTCGTGTGTACAAAACAACAGTCACTTCCAAATTTGTGTCCATTACTTTGATGGGTTAGCTGTGAAAGAGTAGGGTGAGTTACATACAATCAAGCTTTAGATACAGAGGTATGCTCTATGTATTAATATAATGTTTGAAGAGAAACATTTTGCTGACTCCTAATTAGTAAAGATTGACTTGGCAAATTTTCACCATATAATTTAACAAAGCCAGCATACGATGTAATACTCCCAACCACAAGAAAACGTACAAATACCAAAAGTCAAAAAAAGTAGGAAGCTAAACCTGAACGACTGTTGCATCTTGTTCAGCAAATCTGCGAGCATCTTATGTAACACTTTGCTCTTGGCCTCCACGGATTGAACCCAAAAAAAGACTTTTGGGATCATTAGCCTCAACTCTATTACTTTAGATGAAAGGGAAAACAACTGTTAACTTTATTATCTAGGACATTCGAAGTATTGAATTCAAGTCCTATCCAGCTCTTTAATTCAGGATTGAATTTAAAAAAACCTAGATACATGTATCTTTATAATTTTAGGTAAATATAATATTTGATGGATGATCGAATTATCATGTGTTCATATTATCAACTAAAAAATCGAGACCTTAAAGTAAAAAAAATGAATAAAAGAAAAATAACAAGGCAAAAGCATATATAAGAGAGGATGTTGCTGTATTTCCCTAAACAGTATATATAATGCATGAAAGGATGAACTCTTGTTATATTAATACATCCTTACTCATGACTTACCCAAGAAATTAAACACGTGACCTAATTAGGAGAAATGTCTGCTTTAATTTTTTCAAACTAAATTTAGAAGAAGCTAACTAATTAATTACCGCGTTAAAGCTTCTAAAAATGAATCCTCCACAGACCAACAACCGATACCTAACTATCAAGAACAACATCGTTGAAAAAGAGATGCAGCCACTTGACACTTTCTTCTTAGTTGGTTTGGTTGGAGAAAGCTGGTAGGCACGTCAATGAATCAATCACGAGCCCTGTGAGCTAGCCATGCGTGAACATTACTTCTTCCTTGGCTGGTGTCGCAGTCGTGTGATTCAACTTGAGCTGTCCGGTCTACCTAATACAATGGTTTGTTTTTTGTTTTGGTTTTCAATAGGAAACCTAATTTTTCTTGTCGATATATATGTTGGGCTTCGTAAAATTAGATTAATTTGGAATTTGGGACCCAATGTCGGGTAGGCATGCATCGAGGTTCTCCAGTTTTATTTATGTTAGTCCAAGTAAATTCATGATCAGTACTCCAATCAAACTTTCCCATTAATTAATTTCCTAATGAAATCTCCCTACGTGTACCAAACCATTAAACTAGAAAATTAAGGAAATAACAAAACTAGCCTATAGGTGCGGTCAATCTCCTCGGAGTAAATTAAGAGAAGTAGTTAAAACGGTTCAGATTTTTCTCCCCCATGTCTTTCTCTCTCCAATTCCCATCCACCCATAAATACTGTTCACTGTATAAACTGCCGCCTCTTTAATTAAATGCCTAATTTTTTTCTACTTAATTAATTTCCCCTCCCTGGCCTCCATTACAGAACCTCTCTGTGCCTTTCACGCCATACATGCATTTACAGAGGCAAAAAGCAGCAAAAGCCATAAAGCACAAGCGGAAGAAGAAGCAGTACTACATCACTGTACATGGTATGTTATATATATATATTATCTTGCTCATACGTTAATTTCTTACCCTAATCATCTTGGGGGAAACTTTTATATGGAGCCCAGCAGCTTAAAACTTCGTGCACTATCTTGATTGGGTTAGAGAATTAGACAAGAGCTTTTCTTGGCTGAGTTGGGCTGAATGCATGCATGTTTGCTTTAAACTGGTTACATTAGATCATTATACTTGGATAAAGTTTATATATATATATATATATACATACTTCGATAAAGAAAGATTATGTGAAAACCATGCAATTTTGGTAAGATTCCATTAGAAAGTGAAAAAATCTTTGAAAATGAAAGCGATAGTTTGCAGAGTAATTAGTCAATGACTGACGTGAGTGGATACGTAGAAAAAAAAAAGACTGACGTGAGTGGATCTCTTGATCATAGTGTTTTTATTCTTTTTGGCCTCCCTCTTTTGTCTTTTGACTTGGCAATGTTCTTTCGTGCTCTCGGCCGGCAACCAATGAATTAGCCGATAGCACTAAACTAGCTGGAACCCATATTAGCCGATAGCACGAAAC
The DNA here is from genome assembly GCA_963930655.1 of Myrica gale. NCBI lineage: Eukaryota > Viridiplantae > Streptophyta > Magnoliopsida > Fagales > Myricaceae > Myrica > Myrica gale. Next base: position 26,859,216 of record OZ005606.1, on the reverse strand, counting down.
TATCAATTTTGATACATTGCACCTTAAAACTATTAATGTTAGACACTTTGCATCATAAACTACTCAATTTGACACATTATACCCTCCAACTACTAGTATTAAACATTTTGAACCATCAATTTGACAATAATACCCTTGATAAATTAATGAATTGATAACAATATCTTCAATATTTGTAAAATAGGTCAATGATATTCTCGTCATTTTAGTTTAAAATTTTGATAAAGGATGCAAAATGTCTAAGATTGATAATTAGAGGTGCAATGTGTCAAAATTGGTAGTTTATGATGAAAAGTATAAAACTATAATAGTTCTTAGGTGAAAAATGTATTTTTTCCGTGAGGATTGGGTGTTCCGACTAAGCGAGTTTGGCTAGGCGGAAGCTCCGCTTTCAGGCTTTCAAAATCCCTCACGGCTGACAAAGTTTCATTCTTTTCCTTTCCCTGTGGGCTGTGAGCGTGACACCGTTTTGGGCTAGAAAATATGTTGACTGCGGAGTAAGCTACTCGTGTGGTCCTCTTTCCAAAACTAACAAAACAAAAAAAGCTACCAGTGTGGTCCGAAAAAAAAAAGAGCTATTGGTCTTGTCGGCAAACTTTCCCTTTTGTCTTTAATTAGAAAATTCGTTTGCGCTTTTTTTTTTTTCACAAATCATGGACAAATATGGTCGACTTGAGAATGCATTGAACGAATAGAAATATATCATCAAATTTTTAATAATTGAATCAAATCTTAACCAAATATCAATTAAAAACGGTGAATATTAAGAAAATATCAATTAGTATTTTTTTCAATATTAAGAAAATATTCCATTAAAAATGAAGAAAGAAGAAGTGAAAAATACAATTAGAAGCCTTGTGAAAAAGGAAAAACCTTAATCCACCTGGGTAACTCAAGTGGTAGAGGGGCATGAGAGTATGAATTGGAGCAGACTCAAAGGTCCAAATCCAATTCGTGTACATATTGGAACATATTCATCTGAATCAGATGTACATAAATGAGTGTCTGGATTATAATATTTTTAATGCTTTTATTCCTTAATTTTAGATTTTTTAACTCTAAGACACTTTTTGCAGTACATAGGAATTTTTTTTTTATCATTTCGTTTTAAGAGTTTGCCCCCTCAACTTGAGTCCTGGTTCCGCTACTGGCCCTAATGTGGACTTTAATGGAGCTGTGGTGGCTCTTTTGGGTTCTAATGGTGGCTTTGGTTGCAATAGTTTAGTAACAACTTATAATTAATCATCATCTTTTAGTCATACATTAATATTTACTAATATAATCAATTTTAGTTGATTAGGCATTAATAGCTATCTGCATGTGAAGCTCTACTTGAAATATCAACTACATTAATAATATTGCTTGAAAGATAAGCTTGATTTGTTCTTTTAATAAGGCCGGCGGCCGGCCGGCTCATATCAATACATGAGATATTTGTAGATTGGGTTATATGTATCTTATCTGATGCTAATGGTGCGTCATGAGTGATGAGTTAAGTTAGGTTCTCTCTAGCTAGCCAACAAAGAGGGTTTAGAACACATATTCAAAGCTTTCGGTGAGGGAATATAGTGCTGATCACTGAAGATAAAGCGTGATTTAGACGTAAGCAGAACCCATGATTAGATTAGGTGCTTTAAGTTCTTTCCACCTTTTGTATAACCTCTCCCCAATCTTTTCACTCTTGTAGTCCTATTGCACTCTCAGTCACTCCACTTGCCCAGGGATTTACGTTTTTTTTTATTAGCGTGACAAATTAGGTTTTTCATCATCAAAATTCAAAAGCTCATTACCTTTTAGCATTTTAGGTCATAGGTTGTTTTAAACCTTTTGCTTTTATTCACGAATATGCCGCAAGTAACTACTAGATGCTTTTACTCTTTTTTTTTCTAGGTCATTACTTGACCCTTCTTTAACTACAAATTTTGTGGGTTTCAGTTCATGAGAAGGTCGGCATCTACCTGTTAACACTTATCCTGGGGTGTACAAAAGCACAAACAGACATATTTTAAAAGCTCTTCCGTCGTTTTCGATGACCTCGATCGTTAATTATACCATAACAAACGAAATAGGGCGTTTAAGAAATGAAGATAATTTCTTAAGCAATTCGACAATTATTGATCTTTTGTCTCAGTTCTCACTTCTAAGATCAAAAGCGAAAAGGTTGCTGGAAGTTCAGGCCATCATCATGAGGTACGTAGGACATATCTACTAGACTTCTATTGTGATCATGCACTGATCTAAACGAACGTTACTTTTTTGAGTTTCCATCTGAGGAAAAAAAAGGAAAATACGGAAAATCTGTCATTTTGAATTCAATCGGATTCTCAGAAAATCCCTTGCTTATTTCTCAAGCATGATCTTTTTTTCCTTGGAATCATGTTCGTTTGGCTAAAAAGTTTAGAATTTGTTACAATCCTAACATTACTTATACAAGCATATTAATACTGTTAGCGCAAATTTTAACAAGCAAATTCATGTGTGGATCCATACTCGAGACAACCACCAAAGTCAAGATTTGCTGGCTGCAAATCTTGTAGTGCAGCAACAACCAGCTCGGCAACCACTCGATTTAATGAGTGATGAAATGCGGTTCATTCACTACAACAGCTCAACATGAAACCGAATTACTTTTCTTCTCCCTTTATAAATCTGTAACGTGAATGAGAGGGGAGAAGTGCAGTGAGTGAAATTGTGAGAGAAAGTTGTTGCAGTGAGGTGTGAGAGTTGTAAAAACTTGATTTATTGAAATCAAAGTTCTCTCCTATGTGAACGTAAGTAAATTGCCGAACCACGTTAAATATTGGTTTTCTTGTGTTTGATATTTGTTGTTTTGTGCTCAACAAATACGACTCAACATTACCTTTTAAAAAAATATTAATATAACTTAACAACTTTTACACGCATATCAATAAAGTTTAAATATCACTTAAATATTACCGACCTAATTAAATCTTTGATTTTTTTTTCAAAACTAACCTAAATCCTAGTGTCCATAAAAACTTTGGTGGGTATTATCGTGTCCATAAAAACTTTGGTGGGTTTTATCTCTGCAGTATTATGTACTGTCCTGTCACCGGTACGAATCCTTTATCTCCAGCTTTCTTGTGGCTGGGGTCGGGCGACCCCCCACTATCTCACATCTCTGCACTTATTACGGTGTGCAAATTAACGTGTCTTCTCTCTATTAGAAACATATTAATGGTTTCCAGACTCGATCGGCAGTACTGTTAATTCTTCGTTAATTTAAGGAACATTCTCAGATATCTCGCAGTTGCATCCCAACATAATGGAAAACCAACGTATTCATAAGTTAGAAAACTTTGTTGCATAAAATTTATTGCTAAACTAATGTTGGATCTAAGTCTTTCTAGCGGTCGTATATGGGGACAATATTACCAGCTGCAGGCAGGTTGCTACACACATTAATTGACCATGTTATTTAATTTTGCGTCATATTTTTCAATTGCGCCCCGAAATTGACGGTGCAAGTTGCCTGAGATTGCGATGAACATAGATCATATGGCTTTTTCTAATTTAATAAGTATCTAATTATTTATTACATCAATTGTCAAGGCCTAATAACCCTCCACGTTAACACACCCGTTTTCATACGTTACTGATTTTGAATTAGAATATAAGTATATATTCTTGTTGTTTTCAGTTGGGTTGACAAGAGATATTTCTGAGTGCGTTTGGAAAGTGTTTTGAGAAACAGTTTTTTGTTTCCCAACCCTGTTGAACTGAACCAACCACGTCTTTGCTGTCTTTATTAAGTGTCGAATATTGATGCTTATGCTGTCAATCCTTTGGACTTTGGACATTGGCAGATTGTGGTTGTAGTTAATAGCTTTTTTAATCCTCTGATTCCAAGTTTAATGTCATATTTACCTTAAACATCCCTGCATTACGACATAAAAAAAAAATTCTGTATCAAACTCACGAGAACATTAAGTATATTAGATCAAAATTGACACAACCATATTTTTTTTTGGGAAAAATCTTAACTAAGTTTAAGGGGATGTTAGTTTTCTAAAAAAATTGTAAGTTTTTTAGGATTTTGATAGAATTGTGAATATTTATGTAGATTGGAGTTTTATAGGTTTTTGTATAAAGATTGGTGAAAAGTTTTAAAAATATTTAATTTTTATTGGAGTTTGTAAAAAAAATGTAGATTGCATAAAAGGTATTAGTATTTCCAAATATCAAGCAGCCTCGCGTTGAAAATAATTGTCTGCTGATAATCTCTGACTGGGAGGTACTTTTCCTTCAGATTCTGAGCCTTGTACCAGTTTTTGCAATATTTTGCTGGGTTTTTTTTTTTTGTTTTTCGTATACCCCTTTATTTATTTCTCATTCAGCGCCTGCTACAAGAGCTATTGGCACTGTCAGCAGTGACAACTATGCACAGGCGTTTTAGGTACTGATCTAAAGGTAGCCGTTGTTGGTGTTAATCTAGTCAACCTATCTTGATATCAAAGAGTAGATTACATGAATTTAAGGGAACTAGCATCATGACAAATCATGCAAGCTGTCTTTTCTTTTCCGTTTGCCTACCATTTTCTCACAATCTGAAATACTTTAATTTTGCTAGCTAGCTTGTCTTTTGCATGAATGTCGCGTTTCCAAATACTCTGGCCATGCTTATCGAAGTTCATGAAGTGCTTTTGACGTGCACAACTGGAAATGGCCCCCGCGATAAGAGTCAAGACTATATAAATGCTGTCTCACCTCCTACATTGGTCGAAAGATATGACTAGTTGCGCTTATTTATTTCCTGACTCCGTATTTGTTTAAGCATAAATAGCGTCTTCTTCTGAATTCTTTTCCGACTCATCTGCTCCACAGAAGAGAAAAAGTGACGTCTCTTTGATGCTTGAATGCAACTTGGGGTTTCTGCCGCCTGAGAACCAAGAAGTGCTCGTGTAGAAGCCAGTTTATAGAGATATCAGTAGCTTCGAGGTCAGGATTCTTAATCGTTTCTTCGAGCACTTTTCTTTCTCATGAAATCCTGTCTAGATTTCTGTCGTAATGCACGCTGGGCTTTTAATATAATGTCGTTCGACATTCTAGCACTGGCTGCTGTTGATTGCTTCGTTTTATGCGATATATTTCGAAGGGAAAACATCCAAATTTCAGATGACAGTTTGTGTTTTGATAGATCAAAATCTCGTAGCCACACTCCGTCCGAATCCCTTCCCGTCCGTCAAAATAGTAAAAATTTTGATGGCAAAACATGTGGATTAGGATGGAGTTCACATTGGAACTTTTCAGCTTCAACTGAGACTTTTGAAATGGTCGCGTTAAGCCCGTGAAGGGACTCCCATTACCATTCTCTAGAGTGTCTTCTGTGTGGTTGTTATTCCCTGCGTGTTTAAAAAACACCGGCTTTTGATTTTCTGTGTGGTTGTTATTCCCGGCGTGTTCCCGTTTCGTTGCAGTACTTGCGGGAAACACCTTATCTTTCTTTGAACTGAAACCATTGTTTTCAAATTTTAAAAGTAGGATTTTTGCCAAATCTGTGTTTCATAACCTTAAAAAAAAGGATAAATAATACGTTGATGAACATTCAAATTTTAAACTGATAAATACTAATGTTGCAAAATCTCTGCCTCAGAAATTGTATTTTGCTTAAAATTTAAGCCTCCCTCCCATAGAATCCTCAAAGAATTCTATGAATCTTGATCCACTCATTTTACCAAAAGTAATTACTATCACTTGTAGAGGTCTTGTCTAACTTTACTATGTTTATGCCTTTAAGGTGTATGTTCTGTCATGGAAAATTCTCCACGGCAGGATTCCCCTGAAATTCCATCTCTAATCAAGTATATATCAACAAATGAAGTGACCGAATTTGACGATGTTAAGTTGGCCAGCTTCCCTACTGATCAGTGTCAGCCAAGCGTATCTAAATCTCCCAGTCTGTTAGCCAATGTAAGTTCTTCCCCTAATTTTTGCCTACTGAAAAGCTGGCCTTGTTTTTCAGAAAATTTTTATCCTTGTTCTTCAAGATCTTTTGTTTGGCCTTGTTCAACAAAAGCTTTGTAATGATAGTACAGTATATATGCCTTTATTATGCATTGCGCCATGGAACTCACAGCTTCTGCATTAAGCAGGGCGATGAAACTGAACCAATCTACCATCATCAAAGGGGGCCTTCTATTTCTATCAGCATGCCTCCATCTCCGGTGGGAGTTCATTTACAGAACACCAGAAGAGTTCTCTTCAGTGGTGACACAATTTTTAGTAAGGGGATTCCCGATTCTTTGGATGTATCCAGCACTACTATCAGCGAACCACCAAAACCACCAAAACTTCATTCTCAGCCAATACCAACAGGCGCGGCATATAACAAGGAAACAAATGGTGGACAGTTTGCCGACCACCAAAGCATTAGAAGGTTGAAGGACAAGAGATTTGATTCCTTCAAAACATGGTCTGGGAAACTTGAGAGGCAGATCACAATGCTTCGTGGAAATCCGACACCTGAAGTTGAATCCGAGGGCGAGTCTGTGCAGAGTAGAGAACTGGAAATAAATTTGCCTGTGGACCGGTACTTTGATGCCTTGGAAGGGCCAGAGCTGGAGACTCTTAAGGTATGTGTATTTGTTACCTTACCTTTGTATTCATTGTGGTTCCTGTTTTGTGCTTTCTCAACATTTGGGTTGTCACATCTGAGAGTTAGACACTTCACAAAGCTAGGCTATCGGTGAAGGTTTTAATTTCGAAGCAAACCAAAGGTTTGTTTCGCGGATGTGTCAGGATTGATTTTATACTGACTATGGCGAACCTCTCACCCTTCTGGATTACAGAAACAATGGTTTTGGTCAAAATCTGGCAAAGCTGGCATATACTCTTGCTCCTGCTAGTGTTTTACACAGTATCATCCGTGCTTCCCCTTCAACAGCTAGTGTAACTAAATCAAAAAGTAATATTCCTGGAACATGTTTACGAGGTAATCTGAGTTAGGGATACTTTCAATCAAATTGGACTGCGGTACTTACATATAATATGTTGGTCTGCCTCTTTGCTTGCCTATGCACTATCTTACTACATAAAGAATACTGAATGAACCTTGGTCCTGCTATTATTCTGGTGATCGTGGGATCTGTATGCTTCATTTTGTCATATATTATCTAGATCGATATAGTTGTTTTCCCCAATTTTGTTGTGTTCGGTGCCTCCTCATTATAGTACCTGTTCTTTTTTACAGGCTTCAGAGGAAATTGTGCTTCCGCAGGACAAGACATGGCCATTTCTTCTACGTTATCCTATCTCCTCATTTGGTATCTGTCTTGGTGTTAGCAGCCAAGCAATTATGTGGAAAGCCCTGGCCACTTCTGCCTCCACAAAATTTCTTCACATAAGCCTGACAGTAAATCTCGCTTTATGGTGCATTTCTGTTGCTCTTGTAGCCACTGCTGCTTCCATATACCTTCTAAAAATGATTCTCTACTTTGAAGCAGTTTGCCGCGAATACTACCACCCTGTCCGTGTCAACTTCTTCTTTGCCCCATGGATAGCCCTCTTGTTCTTAGCTCTTGGAGTGCCACCTTCAGTTGCTAACAACCTGCCTCCAGCTCTTTGGTATGTTCTCATGACACCAATTTTCTGTCTTGAGCTTAAGATCTATGGGCAGTGGATGTCAGGAGGCCAAAGGAGGCTATCAAAGGTGGCCAATCCTTCAAACCATCTATCTATCGTTGGAAATTTTGTGGGGGCACTACTAGGTGCAAATATGGGGCTAAAAGACGGGCCTATATTCTTCTTTGCTGTTGGTTTGGCTCACTACATGGTCCTGTTTGTAACTCTCTACCAGAGACTTCCAACAAACGATACCCTCCCAAAAGAGCTCCATCCTGTATTCTTTCTGTTTGTGGCAGCACCAAGTGTTGCTTCAATGGCATGGGCAAGGATTCAGGGTTCCTTCGATTATGGTTCACGGATTGCTTACTTCATTGCCATGTTCCTTTATCTATCACTGGTTAGTATCCACGCTAATCCAAACGAGAATAAGAGTTTAATTCAAGTCTCTGCCATGCACATATGCTTGAGAGTGCCATTTACCATTTGATGCATCCCTTCTATACAAAAAAACGAAGAGCAGGCGGGGAGTCTTGGTAATAGATTTCTCCCTTGAGAAGAACATAGAGCAGGGCAAAGTGGGTTACAGAACATGAAGAAGGTAAAAAGCCAAGCAAGGCAGATGATCTATAATATAACCAACAACCTCTTTAACCTAGAAAAAAAAAACCAACAACCTCTTTAAGGAATCTCACATGTAGCAAAGAAGACCACCAAAATTTGATAAACGATTAGCCCCTTCAATGCATTAAACATAAATGGTAATAGGAATTCATTTAGTATTAGATTGGTGCCAGCCCAAACTAAGTTTCCCTCTATCACAGACACTAATGAGCGCTTTTTTTTTTGTGCCAAGGCAATAAAGAACTTTTGTAGTCATAATGTGGGAGAAAATACAGCATCAGGCTCAGCATATTTTAATGCCCATTGGCCTGCTATTTAACACTTAGTGAGAGCTTGTTTGATTAGGATGTGTTTGCTGAACTATCTATTTTCTACATTTTTTTTGCAGGCAGTTCGGCTTAATTTCTTCCGAGGGTTCAAGTATGCTACGACTCACATTCTCCACTGAAAATGTATTGTTCCACCTGCTTATTGTTCGATTTTCTGACCTACTTTATTTGAATGCATAGGTTCTCATTGGCGTGGTGGGCCTACACTTTCCCAATGACTGGTGCTGCCATTGCAACCATCAGGTACTCAAATGAAGTCCGAAGTGTAGTAACCCAAGTTTTGGCTGTCATACTCTGCGGCACTGCTACGCTTACAGTCACGGGTCTACTTATATCAACTATCGTGCATGCCTTCGTTCTCCGAGACCTTTTCCCTAATGACATTGCCATTGCCATCAGTGACAAAAAGCCGAAACCACTGAGGAACTGGTTCCACCTAAGACATGGTAGCTCGGATACCAGAGATATAGAGCATTTCTTAAAATTTGCGGGTTCCGATTGCATAGATTTAGAAGCCTCTGTACAACCTCCAATCTCTGAATGTGGAAAGGCATGAACTTCCACTATCGGGCCCCTGTTTGCAATGACCTTGAGACTAGTTGAGAGGTTGGTGACTTCGTTCAATGAGTTTATTGCTGCTCACACATGGGAGGAGAACTATTAGAGTTCTAGCAGTTCCAATGAACATGTGTAAAGAGCGAATCAATGGTTTGAGTACTAAGAGGATAGTGATGGAAAAAGAGTACCTGAGTTGTATATTGTAAGAGAGTGGTGAAATAATATGCATAAGTTTTCTACTTGAAATTTAGAGTGATAGCTTGAAAAAAAACAAAAAAGACCATAGCTCTTGCTTAGTTCTACTTATTATTTTTCCAAGCTAGTGAGTAACCGGGTGTGCTCGTATACGGACCTTAAACATATTATGTAAATGAGACGAAGTGCCTAAAGAGTTTGCCTTTGAAGTTGGCTCACTGAAGCAACATCCCATACCAGAGTTGGTAAATGGGATCGTTAGATTTTGGTATATTGATTACAAAACTCGTTCTACACTTCGCAGTGGGAACTAACAGAGGCGTCTATCTGATATCTCTTTGGAAGAATTTTTTTTACTCTCAGATGCAACTTGAATTCCTTTGAGGTATTAAAACCTTGCTATCTCTTCATCATGTCTACGGGTACGACTTTAGGAAGATAATTTGTAAATAATCAGATGGCTTGCATAAATTGCTGTAGATGTTGTTAGATTTTACCAAATGGAGTGGGTATCCGAAATACCTTGTGCGAAATCACCGATTTGCAGGAATATTGGTTGCTCGTCTTACAGCCCACGAACAACGATCTACGAATCACGAGCACTGCTCTCAAGTCGTTCAGGAGGCTACCAGAATCTCCTTATGAATTTCACCCTTCAGATCCAAAGCTAAAAGATGGAAGCCTTGATGCCTTGAGATAAAATTCTTCTCTATGAGACTGTTTAGAATAAACGTAAGTAGGAATCTCATAAAGAGAATCTCAATGAGAGAAATCAGCTAAGTTTGAATACAAATTTGAAACCTGGATAAGATATCCAGTTCAACAAAAATTCAAACTTCAGCTTCAAATTTAAATACCCATGTGATGCTCCAAGTGTCATGGGTTTTTCTAACATCTTCCACTCATCCACATTGGTGTCATCCCACGAACTATCTCCACTTGAACTCTTATCTCGTCATCCTTATATACTGGAAATGAAGCGTGCGACCTGACGATAAAGAATAGGGCAGGAGGGTTATATCAAGTTACCATCTAACCAACATAGCACCTCACTAAAAAAATATCTTGTTTATGCCCCGGACTATTTGATCACACTAGATCGAGTCCTTTTAATCCCTTATAAGCATCAAAGCTTAAAGCAAAACTCAATCTCACATCATATAATATGCTCATGATTGTGTCAACACAAAATAAAATTAAATTAAATACCCATGTGATGCTCCAAGTGTCATGGGTTTTTCTAACATCTCCCACTCATCCACATTGGTGTCATCCCACGAACTATCTCCACTTGAACTCTTATCTCGTCATCCTTATATACTGGAAATGAAGCGTGCGACCTGACGATAAAGAATAGGGCAGGAGGGTTATATCAAGTTACCATCTAACCAACATAGCACCTCACTAAAAAAATATCTCGTTTATGCCCCGGACTATTTGATCACACTAGATCGAGTCCTTTTAATCCCTTATAAGCATCAAAGCTTAAAGCAAAACTCAATCTCACATCATATAATATGCTCATGATTGTGTCAACACAAAATAAAATAAAATTAAATACCCATGTGATGCTCCAAGTGTCATGGGTTTTTCTAACATCTCCCACTCATCCACATTGGTGTAATCCCACGAACTATCTCCACTTGAACTCTTATCTCGTCATCCTTATATACTGGAAATGAAGCGTGCGACCTGACGATAAAGAATAGGGCAGGAGGGTTATATCAAGTTACCATCTAACCAACATAGCACCTCACTAAAAAAATATCTCGTTTATGCCCCGGACTATTTGATCACACTAGATCGAGTCCTTTTAATCCCTTATAAGCATCAAAGCTTAAAGCAAAACTCAATCTCACATCATATAATATGCTCATGATTGTGTCAACACAAAATAAAATAAAATTAAATACCCATGTGATGCTCCAAGTGTCATGGGTTTTTCTAACATCTCTCACTCATCCACATTGGTGTCATCCCACGAACTATCTCCACTTGAACTCTTATCTCGTCATCCTTATATACTGGAAATGAAGCGTGCGACCTGACGATAAAGAATAGGGCAGGAGGGTTATATCAAGTTACCATCTAACCAACATAGCACCTCACTAAAAAAATATCTCGTTTATGCCCCGGACTATTTGATCACACTAGATCGAGTCCTTTTAATCCCTTATAAGCATCAAAGCTATAAGGGACTATGAGCCATAAAATAAAATTGTGTATCCAAAATAATCTTCCCTAGACATTCAAGTCAATTCGTTTATACTTGACTGCTTTCCTAGACATGTTCCACGAGACAGTATAAATCGTGGTCTTAAGAAAACATTCTAAAGTAGCGTCATCGAGTAGCGCCTGTATAAGATCTTACATTCGACTTTATTCAGGTTTCATGAAGTTTCGTATATACTTCATGTGCGACTTTGATAAGTCTCATCCTAGCCCAGCTAAGGCGATATTACTTAAAATAATCTTGCACGTTACTGAAACGTCAAGACAATTACTTACTCGTTTTCTAAGCGCCAAAGTAATAATTTTATCTCATCCCACTCGTTATCCAAGCGCTGAGGTGATCATCCATGTGAGTGGATCGATCATAACTTGGTGACACATCAACAATGTGTGCTACAAAGTATCAATTTAAAATACAACGTGTATGGAAAAATGAACAATATCATTAATGTAAAAGATACCTCTTATTACAAAATGTCAAATGAGATATTCATAAACAACATATATCAAATCCTACGAAGTCCCAAACTCCTAACATGAGTCTAAAAAATATCTCTAGCAATAGCCTTACTAAGTGGGTCGGCTACCATCTTACTAGTGGAAATATGTTGTAGGATCACCTTTCCATGTGCAACAATGTCATGAATGTAGTGATAACGAATGTCAATGTGTTTGGTCTTTTCATGGTATTTGAGATCCTTGGTATATGTCAAAGCTGCCATGCTATCACTATAAATCTTAACGACTTCATCTGTGAGAGCCGTAACAGATAGGTGCTGAAAAAATCTCCTCAACCAAACAACCTCTTGTATTGCTGCTGAACAAGCAACATACTCAGACTCCATCGTGGACAAAGCTATTATGATTATTTCTTGCTGCACCAAGATATGGTTCTTGCACTGAGCAGGAATGCATAACCCATAGTGGATTTACATTCATCTCTGTCGCTAGCCCATCAGCATCACAGTAGCCTCTCAATCTCATATCTCCACCCTGATATACAAAATCCCCACCTTCACCAAAAGATGGTGTCACCCATTCAAGCTCTTGTAACTCAAAGAGTTCAAGACTTGTCTTTGCTTCACCGATATCTGGAAAATCATTCTCAATAAATGTGATATCACGCCACTCTCTCTCAGTCATTCCTCCATTAGGATGTTCACCAAACATCACGTATCCCTTTGAGATTTTGGAGTATCTTATAAAAATATGTTTGTTAGCTCTAGGGCCTAGTTTCCCAAACTTATGGGGTGTGCTGTGAACAAATCTCGCAGAACCCCAAGGCCGCAAATGCTCCAAAATAGGTTTTGCGTCATTCCAGGATTCATATAGGGTGTAAGGAACTGACTTCGAAGGCAATCGGTTAAGGATATAGGCAACAGTCATAAAAACATCCCCCCAGAAAGATATTGAGAGGTTGGCCTGCGCCATCATCGATCGAACCATTTCCAATAAAGTATGATTCATTCTTCCTGCAACACCATTTTAATGCGGAGTTCCAGGAATCGTTAATTGCCTGCGTATACCTTTTCCACACATAGTTGCTGAAACTGAGTGGATAGATATTCACTACCCCAATTAGTACGAAGAATTTTTAAATTCCTCTATTTCTGATTCTCAACCTCTACCAAAAAATGCTTGAAGCAATCCAATGCTCCATAGCGATGAGAGAACGAGAATAATCATCTATAAAAGTGAGGAAATAAGATGTGTCATGGTGTGCCTTTACGTTTATAGTTCCGCAAATATCTGAATAAACTAATTATATAGGATGAGATGCCCTAGGTACCTTACCAAAAGGCTTCCTACATGCTTTACCAGCTAAACAAGGCTCACACACAGGTAGACTTACATTAGTGAGAGACCCCAATAGGCCTTCTCTAGCTAGTCTATTCATTCTATATTTTTCTATGTGTCCTAGTATAACATGTCATTTCACAGAGTTAGAAATATCATCATCATTATCAGGAACGTTCTAAATCCAACATAAAGAAACCATTACTTAAAAAACTTTGTCCATACAAAGCCTTATTTAAATAAAACCAAGGTCTAACATAGAAATAACTGAAAATAGATTACATGTAACACCAGGTGTATAGAGCACATCATGAAGAAGTAAAGTACGTCCCAGACACATCTTGAGTTGAAAAATTCTAACTGATAATACTTCTTCTCTCGTTCCATTACCCAAAATAACGAATTGGTTGTCTGCTGGTAGTTTTATGTAATCTACAAATCCAACTCGATCTCTAGCCACATGTTTGGTTGCTTATGTATCTACAATCCATTCAAGGATCGAGTGAGCAACGTAGACATGAGAACAAACAAAAGTAAAGAGAGATTTGGGTCCAAATGGTACATTTTTCGGCTCAGTGCACTCACGAGCGAAGTGACCCTTCTGTCCACAGTTATAGCATTTCATCTTAGTCTTATCTTTCTTACCAGCGCGCTTACTCTGTGGCCCTTTGCAGTTTTTTTATTATTAGGCCCAAGACCCTTTGTTGTACAAATTGATTTCTCAGTCGATTTGCGCGTAGGCCTAAATGCTTTGCATTACCCACCTTGGACAACAAGCACAGTTGGACGGTTCACACCCAGGCGCTCCGCCTCTAGTTCCAAATGGCGAGAAAGATCAGCAAATGTCTTGATATTCTCACTATGAGTTAGCACTAGTTTCATTTGTCCCCATTTGGACTCTGGCAGTGAACGTATCACAACTTGAACTTGTTGCTCATCTATGAGATTAACACCTGTAACCTTTAGGTCACGAATCAAGACATACATGTTTCTCAGATGGACTGTCATGGTGTGTTTTGGGTCCATAACGTACTGCTCAAACCTCAAGGTAAGAGCACGCAACCTAGTTGCAGATGTACCCCCATAAACAGCTTTTAGTTGGTTCCACATTTTCTAGGCAGTGGGGTAGTTCTCAAACGCTTCAATCAGATCATTGTGCATGTTGCTTAACATAGTAAAGCGTACACACCTATCCTTTTTAGCCCTGACTTTGTGAGCCTCAATGTCCCAACGATGTTGGGCAGTGTTCCTTCTTCAGGTTGGGACATACTTGAGGTCAGATTCTCCAAGACTTCATGTTCATTCAGCAGGTATTGAATCTTTATGTGCCATATGTAATAGTTGGTACCGTCCAATTTCTCTCCCTTGGTCAGGTCAGCAACTACACTTTTGTGGTCATTTCACCACATTCAATGCATGAATTTGACATTAGCACACATTTAAAATTTTATTCCAAAATCCTAACTAGATCATTAAATTCTTTCCTACATAATGAGATCGAAAATTTCGTTATGCTAGTAATCATCTCTCACTATGTAAGTTAGAAAGAAATATCCAATTAATTTTAAATAAAATTCACGAATTAAACAAATTTAATTCAAGTGCATAACAAATATGCATTACAATTTATAAATTAAGCATAAAACATGATGAGAAAAAAAGCATAAAACAGATTATGAATAAACACCAAATAATATTCACAATAATGCAATCTGACAGCTCACTGGAGAGACGCTTAATATTTGTTTATATATTGAAACAAATTAAATAAAAAATAAATATTAATAAACAAAAACAAAAATAAATATTTAGGCAAACAAATTGGAAGACTGATGTGAACCACGCATGTAGCTCATTGGTCAGCTTCATGCCTTCACACCTGGCGTGCAGGGGTTCAAACCCCCGCACCTACAATTTAGGCATTTTTTTCAACAGCTCAAACGTATTGGGCCTATCCTTTCTGGGCCTTTAACAAAACCCGAACACGAGATACCCAGGCCGTCGACAGACACTATGCTGTCGTCCAGCACACTGGTAGCCGTCGGTGGCCACCTACACACCCGTGTATTACACGGGCGTGTTGCTCTTTCTGGTGTCCACAGCCTCCAAGGCCGCCAGACGCCATAGAACTCCGGCATGGGTCGTGCCGGACACTCCTAGTGCGACTCCAACCATGTGCAGCGGCGGTGGTCCCACCTTGCCTCCATGCACTTCTTGGAGAAAACATTTTTCTCCCTTGATGAAACATATTCGTCAAAAAATTTAATCTGAATGTCAAAAACCGAATTAAAACATTGCAAATATAACAAAAATATGCACATCAAACAGATCTGGAGCAATTTTTTTCAAAAGCAATGTCGTTCATCCTTCGTACAATTTCAAAGATACAAATGTGCAATATCGATTTAAAAATTGAAAAACAAATTTTCATTGCATATTCTCGTATTAAAACAAATACCACCACAAAAACAAATTTCATAGTGTATAATGTCATACATATTTGAAAAACAAATTGTAAATCATGTATAACAAGGTTTTAACATGCTCACAAAGATTTCAATATTAAAAAAATTAAAATCGAAATTAAAACATGTTATTCAATTATCACAAATTAAATCAAAACATGTTATACATGGAGAAAACAAGCTAACTTGGCTCTGATACCAATATTAGATTTTACCAAATGGAGTGAATATCCAAAATATCTTGTGCGGAATCTCCGATTTGCAGGAATATTGGTTACTCGTTTTACATCCCACGATCAACGATTTATGAATCGTGAACACTGCTCTCAAGTCGTTCAGGAGGCTACCAGAGTCTTCTTATGAATTCCACCCTTCAGATCCAAAGCTAAAACATGGAAGCCTTGATGTCTTGAGATAAAGTTCTTCTCTGTGAGATTGTTTAGAATATGTCGATTTAATAATCTATGTACGTTTATTTTCTTAAATAAATATACGTAGAAATCTCACAGAGAATCCCAAAGAGAGAAATCAACTAAGTTTGAATTCAAATTTGAATCCTGGATAAGATATCCAGTTCAACTATAATTCAAACTTCAACTTCAAATTTAAATACTCATGTGATGCTCCATGTGTCATGGGTTTTTCTAACGGATGTTAAAGTTGTTTTGAAGGCATAACGTTAAATAGTTGGACAAGAAGTTCTGCAATCATCTGTGCTGATGACAATGAATAACTGTTGTACCCAGTTTGGATAGCCAGTCGCTTGGTCTGTAGCTGTTGCAGTTTCTGGGATCTGAAAGGTTTTGCATTATTGGACATTCAAAAGCAATTTTACCCGAGAGATATGTGGAGAAAGGATGGAACCGATGTTATCATATTGGATCAAATGCATGGTTTCAATTGTTTTGGAATAAAAAGACTCGAAACTCAGAAATAATTGTTGGACTTGATCCTGCCATCTCCTAAACCTTTCTAGGCATACTACCAAGTGAAGAGTATTCATGTGTGAAATCCGTTCTATAGCTGCCATTCCATTCTGACATTCCTTCTACATGCTATTTCTCCTCAGAGCAATCTTAGGCAGGAAGATTCGGACACATGGCATGAAACAAGATTCGCCAAGTTGTTTCAAAGAAGCCTTATGAATGCAAATGTCTCTTGTCAAGGAAGTTATCTCCATGATCAACTTAATCAATGCATATAGTTCAATCCTAATCCATGGAAATAGCAGTTATACTTGCCAAAAAAGAAAAAGAAAAAGAGAAAGGCAGCAGTTGATGGCGACTGAGATCCTTCGTGCATTTATGGAACACGATCTGATTCTTCATTCTTTCATTTTTGTGCCTCAAGTTTATCCTACACCCATTATTATCTGTGGCCCTCTCTGCAGTGGAGGAGGCAGCCTGCCTTCATTCTATAGCTGAGGAAGCAAAATTGAATTCTCTTTTCTTTAGCGTAAAACAGAGGTCAATATGAATGACAAGTTTGTCTGTCATGTTGTCGTAAATGCAACCCTGAACTGCAATCCTATTGGCATAATTCGTAGCCTCCATATATCACTGCCCATGGAAGCTCTTCTAAACACAAGAAACAGAGCAATTCTTGTGTCATATTCCTTTGTTGGTTATTCGTTCATCATTCAAGATGAAAAAGACCCAAGGTTGTGTTTCTACAATAACTTCTGTCAACATTGTGAGAACTTACCTTGAAAACCTACATCCTCAACTTGCAAGTCGATACAAGGTAATGAAGATAAGCACCGTTATCCCTGGGCAGAGCATTGTTCATAGCTATACAGTGACTGAAGGATCAATAGCAGCGACAAGTAGCATGTATGAGGTACTATGGTCCCCCATAAGCTAATTGATGTAGCAACAAGAGAAAAACAAAGTTATAAAGGTACTCCTGGTTGTGCTTCCTTCGATCCAAAGCAATAACTCCAACAGGGAAGACAAAAAGAAGAGAAAGAGACTGAAAGGCATTGTTATCCAACTTGGCATATCTCGTAACACATGTTGTCTGTGTCTCCCTATCCTGCTTGTTGAGATGTGACAATTGACAAACATCTCTCTCTTAGCCATTTGTCTTGCCCAGTTGCACTGGCTACATTTGGGCCAATTAAACTAGAGCTTTGGACAAACTAAAGTAGAATTTAGCTTCCAATTGAATGATTTCAAATGGAGTTGCCAGGTTAGCAGAATTGGCAGTTGCGAAGTGATAAGTCCTCTTAAACTGGACCCCAAGACACGGGAGCCCAAAACTACGGTTCTTCACTGACATAACAGAATAGAAAAGGTCCTCCAAGTTCTGCTCACTTTTTAAATAATCAGCCAGTATACATGAAAGGAGCATTTGAACGAATATCATTGATAGGGAAGGGGATATACATGTGGTAGAACTACTAAAATTCATCAATGTGGCCTAAATATGATGAGCATGTTGACCTACATATCATGAGTATATCTCTCTAGTCTCTTTTCATTTTGATGGGTGAAGAACTTTGATAAAAAAATAACTTACAAGAAAAAGACATCAAATTAATAGAAATTAGAATGCTGGAAACTCATTCAACCTCGATTTCTGATTAGACTTGATGTTTTTAATTAGCTAGATAAATTGATATTGTTGAAATTTCACAATGCCGCACCCTGCGAGTGCTCTTAGAACATGCTAGCTGGGTGCGATGTCGAATACCATAAATGACTTGAGTGATGCTCTCCTGACACGAATTAATTTTGGGAAAAATGAATACTCAGGTCCGACAATATTTAAGTCATATGACACCGGTATTATATATAATGCGTTGTATTATTTGTTTAGTTAAGTTTGTCATTGCTTCTTTTCCAAAAGTAGGTCAGCTGCTCGCATGATGGATGTCTTATCATATACTAGATTGTTTTGGAGGGCTTTTAACCAAATTGAGGGCCTTCTCACTCTCAAAACTCAGTCTTTTCAATGCCGTCTTTTTCTGTATATTGGAATCAAAATATGATTTCAGTCTATGGTGGAGCGTAAAGACCAGTTGAGCCCAGGAAAGGGAAAACAATAGTTAATACTACTAAGAAAAACTTTTACTTGAGCCCAGGAAAGGGAAAAAAAAAACAGGGAGCTTTACTTTGTATTGTTACATTGTGTAAGAGGCCATGTGAAAGATTAATATTTTATTTGTTGCTTTAAAAATGCGTTAAAACTTTCAACCCATGTGGGGGGAGTGGGAGGTGGGGCAGAGAGAGACAGAGACAGAGAGATTCTATGGAGCCCTGTGCATGAGGGCTTTCAAGCAATTATATATTTGAGTGGCTTTCGAAAGCAATATGTCCAAAAGTCTAGATTAGAGGAAAACAGAGTAATACTATCCTTCTGAACAACCGATTGTGAACTCTATTCAATCATCAGACCTTAGGGTTT
Organism: Myrica gale; assembly: GCA_963930655.1. Lineage (NCBI taxonomy): Eukaryota > Viridiplantae > Streptophyta > Magnoliopsida > Fagales > Myricaceae > Myrica > Myrica gale. The sequence goes on along the minus strand of OZ005606.1, from coordinate 26,840,027 downwards.
ACCATTTAGTAGAAGGTGGAGGAGGATAATATCTTTGGGAAAGAAGAAGGGAAAAACTGTAAAAACCAGTGTGAGAATTTCTCATGTGGTGGTACGGAAAGAGTACCAACTGCTTTGAGTGGCTACTAACTAAAGCTAGCGGCACAAACAGTTCATAGTTCTCTCTTGAATCCTTTTTTGTTAGCGGTAGATATATAAGAAGGTGTAAGCACTTGAAACCTGATGCTCTTTATGCAACTTTGCTTCACTCAGACCTCTCAAGATATAATTGGACATTGTGGAACCCCCACCCTCAAAAGCTTAGGATGAAAAGATCAGGTGCAGGCTATGACTTCGAATGACTTGTCTTTGAACACCATAGTTCCACACTAATTTCTAATTTTATGGCATTTGAATGGACGAATTCATCATAAAGGAAAGAAAAAGGTCAGGAAGATATTCGCTGAAAATACTTGGGAAGTAAATAGATGAAATAATTTAGGTGTATGTTTCCTCTCTATACTACCGTGGTCTTTATATCGAGTGCTATTACTGACTTAATCTACAAGGAACTGGAAACATACCAGTAACTAAGTTCTATTTTTATGATCAGGTAAAAACTTCACAGAATAAGGGAGGCAGAATCTTTGTACAAGGAAGAGTGTTTGGTAGAAGGTAAAAACAAACTAATGTTTCATTTTTGCCTTCCCTCTTCCTTAAGGCCAGAATTTCCATTGCCGACCATTTACACAGCTTCTGCTCCCTTGTAGGACAAAATTTTTACATTGTCATTCCCAGAAAATATAGAAGGGACAAAGAACATGTGGCTGATGATCTTCTTGTCACCTCAAATTGATCCTTGCATCTCCTTCCATTTCTTCCCCTTCCTTTTCTTTTCTTTTATTTTCATCGCGTCTTTTGTTTGTACAACACCACCCTCAATTCATTTTCCTGAAAATAACAGTCACATAGATGTTATTTGTTTGCAGAATGACAATGAAGAAATAGCAATAGCCCCTATAACGAAAGACAAACCTATTGATCTTTTGCAATGGAGAACTGCCTCATAAATTGAACTCTCAGAGTCACAAGACCTGCGCCAATCATCAGCTGCATAAGCTAGACTCACCCGAGGAGATGTTTCCGATGAGTATACCCAGTTCTTCACCACGGCGTGGACTCTTTTATCGACACTTTCAGCTTTAGAACTTGTCTTATTCCATCTGAGTTTTCGAAACAATGGCCTGAGAAACTCCAAGTACTTTTGGAAGATGTGTTTTGATAGTCTTCGACACCTTCTAAAGGAAGGGGAATAAGGGTTATTTGGAACAAGGTCTTTTGGTGCTGGGGAAGAGGATGGCAGGCTAGGACTGCAATCTGATTCGTCACAATATGCCTCCATCTTCACTTGGTCGAAAAAGAGAGGCATGACATAGCCATTGGAGAAGAGCTCGTCTGCATGAACAAAAGCCAGAGAAGACGGTGATATAGGGAAGTCAAACTTGAAGTCCTGAGAGTTTCTGAAGAACCTCTTGGATGGTGGCATTTTTGGGTCCATCTCGATGAACGAAGCTTCATCAGATGCGTCCAGTGAGGCTCTGAAGGAGTTGTCTAGACTTTCCAGAGATGGTTTTAGGTTCACTAACCAACTGTATGAAAAACTTTCAATTGAAAGAGGTTGTGAAGCTTCCATAATTTCACTCTATTGAGGCAAGTAGGGAATACGAGGAAGAAGAAGGATACTATATCTATAAACTACAAGGGAAATGCACAAGATGAGATAATAGGCTAATAGCAAGCAGAGGCCTCCTACAATACATATATATCTTTGATCTATATATAATATATGGGTTTCTTCAAGAAATTGCTTAGAGAAGGTATCTTAATAATTGAAAAAGAGAAAAGAGAGAAGAGAAAAGAAACAGAAATGTGAGCCCAACGAGACCCATACTGTACTGTTGCATCAATAGTCTACCCCACCTCTGTTTTTCTTTTTCTTTCAATCATTTTTTTTCTTCATAACTTCAAAAAAAATTGGTTTCTCTATGAAAGTTTTGTTTTATTTACAATCACTAAGCAGGAACTAAACGAGAAAGAGAATCAGGTTCCTGCATGCTTGATTTCTTTTTTAAAAAGTCCAAGCCACCTTTAGAATTAAAGTAAAGAAAGAATAAGACAGAGTCTGTCATGCTTTTCGGTTCTGTAAACCTATACTCCCCTATGAGGAAAGTAATTATACGAAAGTCAGTGTCATTGGGAAGCAGGTTCATGCATACTCCTCGAATTAACCAACCTGCTCTAAAAACAAGAACAAAGAGAGCAGAATCAGCAATAATAATTTATGGAGAATGTGTTCTGGTAATCCTATATTCTATGCATTCTCCACATGTTCATGAGCCTGCTTAGTTTGCTCTGTTTTGTCATCTTCTTTGAATGCTTGTTTTCTGCCGAATTTTGAGTGGGTATGATGACCACTTTGAAAGGATGATTTCACTATTCTGATGCTTACATCCTAACCAACGCAGGACAACCCTCAACCCAAATCATAAACTATTCGATTACACCATGATATTATAGACAAGTGGTGCTGGACAAAATAATAAAAAGAAAAAAAAACATATACATATGCAAATTTCTAAGTACTTCATTCAGCAGCTTACAAGATTGGTATTCCAAATTAAATTTCCATGCTAGGATTTTCTATTACAATTCAACGGTAGTCTAGACAATACAACAAAAATGAAGGAAATTTTACAAGATCGGCCAGGGCAAGCCTGCTTATTCTTTGGGAAAATTTACACATGAAGTGGGGAAGGGTAATCTTGCTAACTACGGCAAGCCATTTAACATTAATTCCTCTTGTTAGTTCTGAAAAAACCACCTTTTTGCAAATCTTTGAGTTAGGGAGATCAAAAGGAAATACAGGAAGATTATCACCCAATATTGGTCAATCTCTCTAACTAATATTGGCTATCACAACATGCGTAGGTCAATGGCCTATACTGATACCAACTCCATTAGCTGTAGATGAGTATTATTGATAATCACATGAAACAAACAATGGATATCTATGAATTGATGGCCAAAAAACGGCCATTCTCAGCAGAGAAACCAACATATAATAGCAATTTTGCCACATCCGATGACATATTCATAAGTGCGTATAATCAGTTAGCTAAACCTGTAATATTGTAGTATAATCAGTTAGCTAAACCTGTAATATTGTAGTAAACACTAGAAAGTGATCCCTGTTAGAGATAATATCATATAATCAATCTATAAGATTTGATATTACAAATCACTTTCGAGATCATACGAACATTAAAGATGGTTTATACAGAGCAAAAGAAGGTGAAAAGAGAAAATAAAGTTTAAACAACATAAATAAATTAACATTTTGTTGTGGCAGTATCTACAAGAGGTAAATTCAGGCAACAATTTTCCAAGTCCTCTCCTTTCATAACAACGTAAGAACAAATACGCAAGAAAACACACTTGACAGAAAATACTAAGGTTCAATAATTATAAATAGATAGAATAACTCGCTTCCTCCTTTCATACGTGGCTACAATTTTGTCCTCTGGATAGATATATCTAAAATCTGCAGGTGAAGATCAAACAAAATAAGGAAATATCACAAAGCTATTGGTAAGGAAACTTCAGGCTTTTCCATCCACGAACAGTTGGTGGTGTTAGAGTTCGAATCTCCTCAAGTTTAAATGTTAGAAAAAGCTTTTTAGCTATGTCCTTTTCATTCACAATTGAATCAACTATTGTATCTACAAACAGTTAACGAACATAAATATAGCAGACAAAGTGTCCCGGGGTTGTCGGTGAAAGAAAGGAAATTGACCGGGCTTTTGAGACAAAAGTCAGAAAATGGAGAGCGACTTGAAATCAATTGGTCCCCCCTCATGTGCTCGTTCAAGACAATCAGCAATTGTAAGAGAATATAAACCCTCATAAATGCGTGCTGTCTAGTAAAAGAAAAGAATGTTCTCCATCATGCAAAGTTGCATTTGTAATTTGTTATGAAAAAAAACCACCAGAAAATTAACAGTTAGTGTAGATACCTTACGACAGAAGAACGTCATACCCTAACTCTGTTGCCGACAATGTGACCTTAAAACTCGGAGGTGGTAGTCTAGAACGGGCGAGGGTCTGCTGCAGTTGTGAGGGGCGGGCGTGGGTCCCGCCCCTGTACTGTTCATGCCCGAACAGTACAATACTGTTCGGGCATGAACAGTACAGGCGTGGGTCCCGGGCGGGACCCACGCCTGCCCTCACAACTGCAGCGAACTTTGCTGCAGTTCGGTCACCCGAACTGCAGCAAAGCCTCGCCCGTCTAGAACTTGTAATATTCCATTCGAAAAAGAAAGACACTAGTTTTCTGTAGAAGTCATTTTTATGCGGCGGAGTGGTCTCAGTACTGAGTACTGTGGAATTGTCATCAAGAAATCTTGCATAGAGGTTCTGTAGACGCGGTTTAGATTTCATCCTTCTGCCATTTAGAAGAAGGGTCTACAGAGCTGCTCCGAACTACTAGAGTGCCAGAAATGAAAACTCAACGCTTCTCAGTTAATTGTCCAGTTAGGGTCCACATTTCGTGGGAAACTATACATTGATTCCTGCCACCATTTCCTTAAAACTGTATATATATATATTTTTTTTTTTTTTAAACTCGTTCAAATGCCTAGAAGAGTTTCGCGGTTCATGGGCGGAGATGTGGCTTGCCTTCATTCACAGAGTGATGTCACTTATTAATATTGAGGTGTTGTTTGTTTGTCAAAATTTTAGATAATATTTTCGAAATTTTGAGAATCTTTACTTTATTTAGATTTATTTATATTTGTGAAGAATAGAGTGTTTCATGTATAAAAGTTAAAAATTTTAGAGTTGTATTTGGCTTGCTCGAATTGTTGAGTCCCCAGAAATTTGGCTAAACAAACAAATCCGAATAAAACACACCAACAAATTAGCTAGCAAAATTTCGATCCTAAAATTTCAGTCCTAACATGTCTTAATAAGAATTTTGTGATCCTAAAACTTAAGTCTTAACACATCTTAATAAGAATTTTGATGTTGCTAACGCATCAATGAATTCCAACAACAGTCTAGATTGCATTAAACAATATATTAATGGTTCAATTTTTATTTTTTTTAAAACTGCATCATTAATTCTTTGACTAATTTCATCCAGATCATTAATAACATTTATTAATATATTAGCAACATAAGAACAATATATTAAAACATGTGAGGACTAAAACTTTAAGACCGAAACTTTTCCCAAAAATCAAGACGCCTTCGCTCTAATATTGCACTTGGACCCCGAATCCCGTGCACTGGTTGGTCCTGCAAGCAGCTGTAACTATATATCCAGTAGTAGCTAGTAGTTGTGAAATTTAACAGAAAATAACAGGAGGATGACCAAACCAACTAAATAAATTGTACACGGTGACAAAAGCAATGGCAACTGAAAATTGATTACAGAATAATAAAGTAGAATGGTATATTATTTCATGAGATCTAAAAACACAAAAGCATTCCACAAACTATGTAACAACATTGATGGTAAAAGGTTCCTTGACCGCGCGAAGACAGCACCCATAACCACCCCAAGAAATAGAAGCGGTAGCATTCTTTGCATATTGAAATGTGCCAAGGCAAAAGCTATTGAACTCACTAAAATTGAGCACCATACGGGCATGTACTTGGTCAATGAAGGAAGAAGGAACCCACGGAAAACAATCTCTTCCCAGAGGGGAGGACAAATCGAAACCACCACTGCATAGAGGGCCATTGCCACTGGGTCTCGCGCCACGATCGATTGCTCAACACTAGATACACCAACATGTGTAGAGGGAATAAGGGGCAACAAATTTAGGTTAACCTGGGAGAGTTGGTTGACAAAGGGAAACAGGAGGCAGCCCAAGCCAACGTCCAATTGCCATGTCCCTTCAAGGCTAAAGTTGAACCAGTCGGATGGAAGGGGCTGAAACCTTGAGAGGCAGCGATGCAGGATTGCTATCCCGGCGAGACCTTCGGCCACATCAGTTAATAGGCTATACAAGGCCTGGCCTCTGTATGTTAAGGATTCCTTTCTAAACCCTGTCATGTGGGCTAAGAATGGAACTACCCAAGATCCTATGAACCAGAATGATGCAATCCAGAGAAGCATAACCTGCAGCAGTAGAGAGTCTCACTTTCCTATTCTTATACTCAATTTCCATTCATGCTTCACAGTAAACAGCAAAGCCATTTTCCATTTACCTTATCATGAAATATAAGGTTTTTGAAGTCAGCAAGCCAACATGAGTGAATTGTTAACACCTTTCAGGCGTGATTGAATAGACACAATCCAGAATCTGGCAAGCACAAAAAGGATTCAGAGATGTTCCCAAGTTTGCAAAACAAACCGGGCTCCAACAAGACTCTTTATCATTAATACCATGTTGGGCACAAGGTTAAGGTTTAGAAAGTAGCCATATGCAGAAATGGCATATCGAATCTAGTTAGTAACATCACAGCTATCTCATGAAATACACAACTTCAAATGAATTCCAATCCTACCAAGCTTACACGACTAGCTGGCACAACTACCATCACGATTCGAAGCAATGGTCATTTGGTACCCCCATCAGTTGACATTATTGTATTTTCGCAGTCTATTACACCTCCTTGAAAATTATCCTTGCTCCAAAATATATTCGTATACTCTGAATTCACAATTAACCTTGAATGCACTGCCCAAAGTTCTCTTCATATGTTTATTTCACATGGCCCACCTACTCTAAATGCAGTTATCAATAGACTCAATTTTGAACACAGCCAACACAACATTTTTTGTCTCAAGGCCAACACCATGCTATATGCATGCACCATCATGTCTCCCATATGGACTATCCAATCAATTACATTTTTCCCCAGCCTCCATGTTTAAATAAATACCAGTATGCCAAAACACAATATGAGACCACCTGTGCTATTCACCAGCCCCATAAGCACATGTAATTTAACACAGAGAGGGCCGAAACGTTTATATGGTCATGTCAGAAATAAGAAATTCAAGCTTCAGTTGTACATAGATTGGCTTTCATAGTTGTGGTTTAGAGATGAATTCTGCAATTTCTAAGGTAGCTAGTAACAATAAAGCATGAAACTAAAAGATAAGTGTCGCACGATGTCAACCAGAAACGGAGGAACATTTGTTTATCAAGTTCAATATCGCGAAGATCCTATGGAGGGAGGCTAGATGGCCTATTAATCTGGGGGGAATGCAGCACATGGAAATCCAAGCCTGGCTAGGAGTTATGATGAACCCAAAGACTGAACTATCACTGGAGCACATAAATGAAAGGGATTTTATCCTCCAAACAGCCATTATCATCGATTCACTCTGGTTTTCCAGGAACCAAGCTATCCATCAAGGAGTGAGACACCATCTGATGGAAATGATCAGAGGTATGAGGAGCCAGATGTATGAAAACCAAGCTGCAAGGAGAAGATATGCACTCCTGGAAACCCCCCCTCTGAAGGACAGTGCAAACTGAATTTTGATGCGCCAATCAGAGGACAGACAACTACCCTAGCTGTAGTGTGCAGAAACTCTGAAGGGCACATCCTCCAAGCTCGGAGCGCATATGTGTTTACTAACAATCCTCTCTTGGCTGAAACCAAAGCTGCACTCTTGGCCTGTCACATGGCCACTGAGTTGAAACTCCCCTGGGTGACCCTTGAAGGGGACTCACTGATCACTTGCAGAGCAGTTAATGAACCTGATTTCTTGCCTGAAGGTCCAGTTGCCCCCCTACACTAACGTGGTCAGAAATATCCTGGTTTGCAAAAACAATGGGGATCTCACATGGACATCGAGATAGAACAGGATGGCTCACCAACTTGCAGGATGGAGCGCTAGAAACCATCTTTATGGGACTTTTCTTGTTCTGAACTCCCCTTGGATGTACCCCAAGTGGACCTTTATTTTGAACCTCCATGAGGTAGTTTTGTATTAGGGAGCTTTCCCTCTGATTTTATTTTCAATGAAGTGTGCTTAAAAAAAAAGACAAGTGTCGTGCAATTTCAAATGACATCCAAGGACTACAAAAAAAATGTTTCACCTGCACTATGGTCTTTGCAGTCCATGGTACCTTCCAAGGTTCCGCACCAAAAAGTGCATCTGCAACCTAAAATATTAACAAAGAAAGTATTCACCAATCTTAATAAATAAGAATATGTAAGTGCACAACATTTTGCATGATGCCTTTAAATTGAACTAATAAGCGCCTATTGTAATTGGCTGTAGACCTTGTTTGTGATAGTTATGGACTTTAAAAAGGATCAGGTGTAAATCAGTAGAAGGGCTATGACATATAGGTCCATGATGATCACTGATTGACTACAGTATATATGATTTGTTTAGAGTATTTTCATGGAATAGAGTTCAAAAATCACAAGTAGAAGCTCTACAAGTAAGTAGGCACCAGGTACTATGAGTAACCAATTTGTATACACATGGAATCAATTAAATAAAAAATGACAGGAGAAGCAAACAATGATGGTTGACCACAATAGTTTATCTGGAATACAGAAATATAAGACTGAGATCAGTAATAATTTTAGGTTGGGAATCATACTAGTGCATTGATCGGAACCAGATCAATGCAGGGAGATCAAAATAATTATCTCAGAGTCAGAAAGAGAGAGAGAGAGAGAGATTCAATTAATCACAGTCACAACTCCCACAGGTCTGAAAAACAACAAACAAATAATCCCAAACAAAACACTAAATATTGTCAAACAAGTGGTGAAAGAGAAACCTCATTCAGACACTGGAGATCATTGCGCAAATGGGGAAAAGAAAATCCTACCTTTCTGAGTCTCCAAATCCAATCTTTCCGCCCATCATCTATTGGATTGAGTTCAGGCTTCAACAATTCTTCCGACAATTTACCTTTTACAACCTCAGACTCGGGTGTCACAGATGAAGATTCTTCATGCCTAAAGCACAACAATCTCCATTTCTGAAACAATAACAATTTAGATGACAATAATCAGAACCAAGGAAACAAAATAATAAACCACAGTTAAATAAAAATAAACAAACAAGCAAGAGATAGCCTGATGAATCAATCCTTTCTTCCAAATATAATGATAAAACAACCAATTTGATAGCTAACATGATAAGTACAGAGAAGTAACACTTGAATGCTGAGGTATTTTATGTCACAAGCTCAAACAGACAAACAAAAATAGTTGTGCTAGGGCCAGTTATGTGAAGGTTTCTGTTACCTGGCATCCTAGATAATTTAATGCTCGAATTATTAACTTCCATTTCTTTTTCCTTTTCCAAAATTGTTCCATCAACTTAACCAAGAAATTCCAGTTTATCTTTAGGAAATAAACCTATGGTTACTTGTCATGAAAATTTAGGTTGGGTTTGGACGAATAGCTAACCCCACCAAATCAAATCAAAGCTGATGGTAATGGTGGTGGTATAGGATCATAGTAGTGGTTATGGCCAAACATCATGTATTCAAAGGGGTGGCGGTGGCAACGGGGTAACTCTGCCAATCGGGGGTAGGAGATGTTGGTGGCAGTGGAAGTGGCGGTTGATGGTAGTGACAGTGGCAATAACGATGGTGGGAGAAACAATGATGTTTTGGCTATGTAAAATGTTTTCCCCACAATATAGGAGTGGTCACATAGGTATAATCTGTAAATGCTTAAAAAACACCCGTTGATTTCGTAGAATTTTTAAAAGTATTTTCATAGTTCATAACTTACAACTTCAATTAAAATATAACCCCACACCCTCTTCCAAACACAGCTCTAAAGAAAAAAAAATGGAACTTTTTGCATCTTCATATTCGCATTTAACAGACCACAAAATTCAGCTAGACAACTGACAAACCAGTGATTGTTCCCCGAAGTCTTCACTTGACAACCCAACTTTTAGTTGCTGAAGGATCCAATCACCACTATAGGGATGAGTTTTATAATGTAAATTCAGGTAGGAATCTCCAGAGAGAACTGGAAAGGGGGTAGAAAAAGACTTATTTGCAGAGCCTTCGAGAGGGAGGCACATGCTACACCATAATTGGAAAAGAAAAAATGGCTTGCCACAACAGTTCTAGTGCCAATGTAAAGAAAGAATGGAAACCAAGGTGGTTTCTATGAGTTAGGATGCTGAGATCAAAATGACGGATTGTTAGGAAATGCTTTCCAGTTTTAACGGCTATTAGCAAGATACAATAGCACAAATGGAGAGGATAGGGCATTTAAGAGCAGAAAGTTCTAGAACCAGGATTTCTAGTCTTCAGAAAAAAAAAAAAAAAAAGCTCTTTGGTCTCCCACCACGGGTACCTGATGTGGTCCGAAGTAAAGAAGGAATGAAAACTGGGTCCATGGATTGAGTTACCCAAGATGAAGAGTTATTTGTTTTCCGCCTCAAATAACAACCGAAAATTGCTAGTCCGGTGTAAACATGATCGTTCACAAATTACACGAAGAAGGTAACTTTTGCACTTAGTTCATTGGTTTTTCTTTCTCCTCTTGTGCTTCCGATGGAAGCTTTAAGCTTTCCCATAGTTCGTTGATTGAAGTGGTAGTCACCATCACTTGGCTTATCTATTTTACTATTCAGTCCCAACATCTATTCAACCACATGATTAAACCCAAAAACACCGCAATTCCTTAAAAAAAAGACAAATTTCGATCCTGTTTCATTTCATTTCCTCACTTTTCCATGCAACCAACCAGCCCATTCTAAAATCATTTAACAACAAATACAGATATGAACAACTGCTTAGAGAGAGCAGCTTGAGGGGGAGAGAGACAGCTTACAGTTGTCGGAGAGCTAGAGAGAGAGCCAATGACGCGCAGGTTTCGACGAAGAAAGAATTCGGCTGGTCTAGGATGCTTCAAAGCCCTAACCATAACCCGGTAATTGGGAGGGGATTGACGAAGGGAGAAGGAGTGGCAACAAGGGCTGGTTAACATCGTGGCGGCACCGGATGGTCGGAATCCGGGGTCCCAGAGGGTGCGGATTACGCATCAGATAAAGAATAAAAAACCCAAAACCCTACTTCGCTATTTGCATTTGATTTGGGGAAGAAGACCCAGATGGGTGTGGGTTGTTGGGCGTGGAAGGTTCAACGAACACGGAGAAGGCTGCGACGTCGTTTTAATAGTGGAAATGAAAGCTGTTGGGGACTGTGGTGTCGGTCTGTCGGATACAAGTGTACTGGAGGTAGAATCTTTTTGCATTTAGGAATTTTTTAGAAATTTGAGTCGTGCAGTTAAAATTGAGATAAATTATAATTTTATTAAATTTTGTGAAAAAATATTGATAATCTGAAGTATGTTAGAGAGATGTTAGAAAATTTTAGAGTTTTACGAGAATCGGTCAAAAAGTGAAAAAAAAATAGATGATTTAATACATTTTTTATATTTATTATGATAGAAGAAAATATTTTAAAATATTTTATTACTATTTTTTAAATTTTGAAATTAAAATAAAATTGTGGTGATTCCTTAATTAGCGTGGAAATAAAAAATTAAATTATTTGTCATTTATATCTAAAAATTATTAGAAGTTCCATTTTTTTTTTTACAAAATTTGGCTTTGCAAAGATGCCCCTGAGTTGATTTTTAAATTATTTGAATTAATAAGAAAATATACATTTTAGTCCTTTCATTATTATGCGTATTATCATCAAGGATTTACAGATCCATATTAAATTATGCACGTTAAATTGGAAAATAATGGACTACCTATAGACTGCATGATTTTCTCTTCGTAAGTGTCCTGTCCCCATCAATACAAAAGAAAATTGTTGATCGAGCCCCTAACTTAAATATCAATTAGTTGAAAATAAGATGGCTTAGTTGAAAATAAGTCGGAATCACTTTCTAAGGGCCAGTTCCAAATAATTGGAGGTTAATATTAAAAAATTCATCACATAATTTTTTTTATTATAATATTTTTTAAAAATCTTCTCTCTTAACTTTTTCACCAACTCCCATAAAATATATTTATTTTATAATATTTCACAAATCTCAATACCTAAAATTTCCACACTCAAGCATTCATTTCAAACAGGTGATTAATTGCTTACCTGGTCCCATTTAGACCTCACGGCCTACCTTACAAAAGGAGATAGAATTATGGAATTGCATGTGAACTCGGCTTTCGATCTCCTTGTCAAATTTGACGAAGATGTTCATTGTTAATTAATGTAAAACTAGTGAAGGCTCAGCCTGACACGCAGTGCCAAAAAGAACACAGAAAATGTTTGCTTACTTAAAAGTCCAAGTTAGTTTAAACCTCTTTCCCTCACCAATTCATTAATGAACAACGTTTAGCCAAGTAACACGTGATAAGCAATTTTGCACTGATCGATCTTATGTATACTGTATACATCTGTGCATGGGTTTTACCATCTCAGCTAAATGGTAGTTTCAGATTAAGCAATAGAAGTTAATACCACAGTGAGCTAGCTGGGTGGTGGCTCATCGATTATCACTGGCCAGGTGATCTAGACTATACATCTCCAGCCAACCAAAGTCCCCTCCTCTTTTCCCCGGCCACTCGCTCCCCCTGACTGGGTTTTCCGCCGTTTAAGTGGTGCATTTCGTGACAATTCTGGGTCATTCCTAGGAGCTTCGACTATAAAGATGGAGGTGATTTCACTGCTTGAAGCTAAGGTTGTTGCGGCTAAGTTTGGAGTTCTTGAGGCACAACGAAGAGATTTTCAAAATGTTATCATTAAAGGAGATTCTGCTATAGTTGTGTTTGCAATTAAATCCTTCCCTAAGAGAGTAGATTGGAGAATTCATGAATTGATTGGAGATATTCGAACTGCTCTTCAAAGGGTTTCATCGTGGAAAGTTTTTCATATTCGTAGAGGTGCTAATGTGTTGTTGCGCACCACCTTACTAATTGGACCGCCTCTAGAATTATTTCTAGAGGCTACGACCTCTTTATTTCAGCTCATTTAATTGGATTTCAGCCCCTTCATTGTTTGTTATTTCTTTTGGATTTTCTCCTTTTGAATAATCCTGTCTTCCTTTGCATTTTCGCTATAATTAAATAGGAACTTTAAACTTGTATTTTGAAATTATAATACAAAATGTTTGTACAGTAAGCTTTCTAATCTCTCTTTATTATTCATCTCTTTCCTATATTTTTTTCGAGTATGCACTGTATTTATCTTTTCTTTTCCGTCCACCCCCTTGAGGTTTATGTTTACCACTTTCTGTCCATTACGAATCATTTTGACTAGCCTTTCGGAGCATATAATTGAGATTTTTGAACCTTCTAAATTAATTAATCAGATGAAGTGTTATAATATATATTTTTTTAAAAAAAACACCACAGTGAGCTAAACTAGCTAGCTAGCCACACCGCTAAGCCCAGTGTGAATATCTGAACAATAGCATAAGTACGTGTCCAGGCTGCCCTACGCCTTTCGGCTGGTCACACACCACGGATCAATAAACACGTGCGACAAAATCCAAATTCCATTTCTCTCTGATCTCTCAGCCGACCAATATTTATGCAACTTTTTTCAAAGTTTGTTCACCCACCACAGGACACGTGTTAAGATAATCCATATTTCTTGCCCGCACCAAACTCTTGCTATTAATTCGCCATCTTTTGATCAAACAGAAGACCTTATAGTTAAACCCTTTTAAGCTGAGCACTTAGAAATCAGTACCACTGGCCAGTATTTTAGCTTCCCCATGGCTACTTCTTCTTCTTTGCATATTTCTTCTCTGACTCTGTTCTACCTGTTTCTAGCCAGTTTCGGTGCTTGTATGGCTAGCCAAATGGGTTTGGGATCAAGGCTGCTGGCGAATGCGGACCAAGCATGGGTTTCTGATAATGGCACGTTTGCTTTTGGGTTCACTCATGCGGATGGACGTGATGATCAATTTCATGTCGCTATTTGGTTTGCGGAGCTTCCGGGAGATCGAACAATAGTTTGGTCAGCTAGGTAATTAATTAAGACGTCCCATGTTATACCCTGCCATAATCGAATTAATTAGTATATATATATATATATATATAGATAGATAGATATAGATGCTGTGCATGTATACGTGGTTTGGTGTAGTTTTACCAGCTTCTATCAATTTGCTAAAACCCCACTTCCCCGTGATTATATGTATGTCTTGGTTTAATGAGAAATATTAAACAGCATTAATGTATGACACTTGATAACAGTTATTCCCCTGAAATTCTGTCTTCGACGTTCTTTTCTAAAAGATGCGTACTGCCGTACTGGTCTTATCAGTTATCAGCTATCGGTGGAACCGCCGCTATTATTTCTTTAGGAGAAGGCCTTTAGTGCAACTCGGTGCAAACCTGCTGGAAGCTAGTTTTGGTGTTATCTTAGTTGTCAAAACCGCTGCTAAAACCACACGTACATCTCTTCTAAATATCTAATGGATAGAGAGTCTGGCAATGTTCCAGTTAAATAAAGAGTCTTATAAAGCTAGGATAATCGTGTGCTTACTGGTTTTTTACCTTAAGAGAGCAAGTAGACTCCATAGCTCAACTTTGTTGTGAATTGCACATCTTGAAAAGGTCTTATACATAGAGTGGAGTGGATGGGGTTTCTGGGTTTGTAACTCCAGATAAAAATTCACAACCCATTTCTCCATCTCTAGTCTTTACTAAGGGGTTTGCAGGTATAACATGATCCCATCAGAACTTAAGACCACAAATTTCGTTTTCTTTCAATCCCATATAGAAGCTCTCCGGTGACCAACAACGCAATCTTGGAGTTCGACCCCACTGGAAACCTTGTTCTCGTCGATGGCCACAACACCGTCTGGACGTCCAACACCTCAGGCGCACGCGCAGAATACGCGGTCATGTCAGAGTCCGGCAACTTCATCCTGTACAGCACAGCCAACCACATTGTATGGCAGAGTTTTTCTCACCCGTCTGACACTCTCCTTCCAAATCAACCCCTTACAGTTTCACTAGAGCTAACAACATCTAAGTTAGCCTCACATGGTGGCTATTATATCCTAAAAATGCTTCAGCAACCTACTTCACTAAGCCTTGCTTTGAGATACAATTTGCCTGAAAGTTTTGACAACTTGCCTGAATCTTACACCAACTACTCTTACTGGCAAGGACCCGATATATCAAATGTAACTGGGGACGTTGTTGCAGTTTTGGATGAAGCGGGAAGCTTTGGAATTGTTTATGGAGAGTCATCAGATGGTGCAGTGTACGTGTACAAGAACGATGGTGATGAAGGGGGATTGTCAGCAGCCTCAAACCAATCAAACAGATTAGCGGTTCTTCGAAGATTAACTCTTGAGACTAATGGAAATATACGTTTGTATAAATGGGATGATGATGTAAACGGCTCGCGCCAATGGGTGTCAGAATGGGCTCCAGTTTCGAACCCTTGTGATATTGCTGGAATTTGTGGCAATGGAATATGCAATTTGGATAGGAACAAGACTAATGCTTATTGTGCATGTTTACCGGGTACATTTAAGGTCGAAGGTGTTAGTCAGTGCTTAGAGAATTCATCTTTGATCGGCAAATGTGATTCACGGCATGATAATTCGACATCGCAGTTTAGGATCTCAACGGTGCAGCAAACCAATTATTATTTTTTCTGATTTCTCTGTGATAGCAAATTATAGTGATATTGCAACGGTGTCAAAGTGTGGGGATGCTTGTCTATCAGACTGTGACTGTGTTGCTTCCGTATACGGGCTTAATGACGAGAAGCCTTACTGTTGGCTGTTGAGGAGCTTGGACTTCGGAGGGTTTGAGGACCCTGGCTCAACCCTGTTTGTGAAAGTTAGGTGTAATGGTTCGACCACACCGGAAAGCAATTCGAGAGGTTCTTCAGAAGGGTCTGGGAATATGCGAGAGAAGATTTTGGTTCTTCCAATTGTGCTTAGCATGACAGTACTGCTCATCGGGCTGCTCTGTTTGTTATTGTACTACAATGTTCATAGAAGAAGAGCTTTAAAGAGAGCCATGGAGAACTGCTTGATCTTCGAAGGTGCTCCATTGAATTTTAGCTACCGTGATTTGCAAATCCGGACGTGGAATTTTACCCAATTGCTTGGAGCAGGTAAGCATATTGATAGAATACAATGTTATTCTTTCTTCTTCTTTTTCTGTCATCTGGTCCCCTTATAGTTATACCAATGTGATGCTTCTTTTACAGGAGGATTTGGAAGTGTATACAAAGGAAGCCTAGCAGATTGGACTTTGGTTGCAGTAAAGAAACTAGATAAGGTGTTGCCCCATGGAGAAAAAGAATTTATAACCGAAGTGAACACCATTGGCTCCATGCATCACATGAACTTGGTTCGGCTTTGCGGATACTGCTCTGAGGGGTCACAGCGGTGAGTAATGATCCTTGGCAATCAATTTCACCAAAATGAATCTAAAAATGTCCACCGGCTACAAACCATTTTTTGGGAGCTTTACTTTTGGTATGGTCTAGAGCTCTAGTGGACATTTTTGAGATTCTAAATGTAGATTATATCACAATTGAAGAGGCCAACTTCCTTAAAATTTAACTTGCAAGTATTCTGGCTTGAAATGTGATGTTGATCTGCAGGCTTCTAGTGTATGAGTTCATGAAAAATGGGTCATTGGACAAATGGATCTTTCCTTCGTTGCATTGCCGAGACAGGCTACTAGATTGGTCAACTCGCTTCCATATAGCTGTTGCTACTGCACAAGGGATTGCATATTTCCATGAGCAATGCCGAAATCGAATAATACACTGTGACATCAAGCCAGAAAATATTTTATTGGATGAGAATTTTTGCCCAAAGGTGTCGGATTTTGGACTAGCTAAGTTAATGGGAAGAGAGCACTCGCAGGTTGTAACAATGGTCAGAGGAACTAGAGGCTATTTGGCTCCAGATTGGGTCAGTAACCGCCCTATTACTGTAAAGGCCGATGTGTACAGTTATGGAGTGCTTCTTTTAGAGATCGTTGGGGGGAGGAGAAATCTTGACATGTCCTTCAATGCAGAGGACTTCTTCTACCCTGGATGGGCTATATGATAATAATTAACCACAGAAATGCTGAATTTCTGTAGGAGATGGCAAATGGGACAGCTATAAAAGTTGCAGATAGGCGTTTAGAGGGAGCAGTGGAAGAAGCAGAGCTCATAAGAGCTCTGAAAGTAGCATTCTGGTGCATTCAGGATGAGGTCTTCATGAGACCTTCGATGGGGGAAGTGGTGAAGATGTTGGAAAGCTCAACTCGCATCAACATGCCACCAATGCCTCAGACGGTTCTGGAGCTGATTGAGGAAGGCCTGGATGATATATACAAAACAATGAAGAGAGAGTTCAATCACTTCAGCTCCTTCACAGTCAATAGCCAGCCCTCATCTCGAGCTACATGTAGTTATTCCACAATGTCACCCAGATAATGAAGATAAAGCCAAAACTCTTCTTTAATATTTTGGGGGGGCCTTGAAATTGGTATCACTAGCAAAAATAGCTTCCCAAGACTTGGTGATCAGTGTTGTGGTGTCTATTAATGTACTTCAACAAACATTTGTAAAGGGTTTTATTGCATTCTTTTTTTGTATTAATATAATTGAAAACTCTACAAATAGTACACTATAAGTTACATTGTCCATGTAGAAATTTTGACCAAAATTTTGGTCTGCAAACGTTATTCTTTTTTTTTTTCTAAGCGTCTGCAAACGTTATTCACTATCAAAAAGTCAAGGAAGAAAGGACCTCGACTTTAGCAGATCACTAATATGCTTTGTGCAAAGTGTGAGGCCCATGTATCGAGGAAGGGTTTTAAGGCCCAACCTTGGAAACAAATCGGCCCACATTTCACAGATCGTCTGTGAACAAATACTGGCACGCATAATCAAAATCCCAGGCCTTTAAAAAAGAACTCAAGAGAATCTCACTCTAGAAAGAAAGGAAGAGAAAATAAAAGAACCTTCATTTTGTTCGAAGAGCTGACTTAAAACAGTAACAAGATGTCCAAATGCAACGTTTGGGATGGGAGAAAAAGTACAAGATCAGCCACTTCAAGAAGTAGTCCTATTGATTTCTTTTTTCCTCGGGCAATCTATGGGTGATGTGCTTTGATCATCCATATATATTTTATTAAAAAAAATACACTTTTCACTTACAAAATAGATTGAGTAACTTTTATAGTTACACCTATAAACTACGCACTATACTTTCCATCTTTATCTAAGCCGGAAATTTAGGGCGTAAAATGCAAAAGGAGACTGGCGCTCACCTACTGTATTTTGGCTCCGTTTGCACACTAAAATTTTACTCATCCTAAAAATTACAATATAATCTCTCTCCATGAAATCACTAATTTTCACTACAAAAAATATAAAAAATTACATCTCTTTTCACTTTTTCATCAATCCCGACACCTAAAATTTTAACAACCCTAAAATCTATTCTTATTTCTATATTTCTTTTTCTGTTTAATTTTTTAATTTATTAGTCTAATGAGTAATGACCACGACATATAGACTCTGTAAAATAAAGTAATACGTCACATTCAAAAAGTCTTTTAGGACCCAATTGTAAAATAAATAAAATAAGTGTAAAAGTCATCGAGGACCTCGACTCATCTCCTTCTCACCACCTTGGAAGAGGCGGCAAGTGGAGGTAGATCCCATGCATATTCACCTCCCGCCCCGCTTGATCGCGACGTGCAAAAAGCGGATCGCACAAATCCACAGCCACAAGAAAGGTGGATCCACGTTGATTTCAATATATACGTGTGATGCTCCTATGCACTTTTTTCATTTGAAACTTTAACAGGAAGTGTTTAAGTGAGAAAAATAAATACGTCAACACCAATCAGATGATGCCACGTATTTTATGAGTCCACAATTGCCAAGTTACTTACCCGGTCATATGTCACGTCATTACCTCCTAGACGTTAGTGACACGTCATTATTTTTTTTAAAAAATGATGACGTGACATATGACCGGGCAAGTGACTTGGCAATTGTGAGCTCATGAAACACGTGACATCATTTGATTGGTGCTGATGTATTTATTTTTTTCACGTCAGCACTTACCATTAAAGTTTCAAATGACAAAAGAACAGAGGGACATATTGTGACCTTGAAGTTTACTTTAGGGATATGAAAATGACTTTATTTACCTTAGGGACATATCTGTAATTCTCGCATACCACGGGACATGAGATGCATTTAAGCCTTCATTTTTTAAGATTTCGAGTTTTTTTTAATAATTTTGAGACATTTTTATTATATTTAGGTCGAATGTGCACTCCAAGGTTTTTAGAGAATTTCATGAGAAAATTGATACAGTTAGTTTTATTTTATTTTGTGAAAATGTAGTAAATTTGTTGAAGTATGTTTGACAGATGGTGAAAATTTTTGGAGTTTTATGAGAGTTAGTTAGAGAATGAATAAAAAGATAATTTGATGGACATATATAATTTTAAAGTTTGTTATTATTACTTTAATTTTTTTGAAATTAAAACAAAGAAAAAAAATTATGTGGGTGTGAATATGGAAAAAGTGAAATTTTTTGACAAAATGTTTTGAGTTAGTTATGTTTGGGGGATTGAGAATTTTGGCCAAAATTCTCATTTTCAAATAAGGATTAAGATCATCTCAATTTTTACTCGATTTGCATATTGCAATTTGATGATAGATAGACACAACAAATAGATTTACACAATTTAATGTTGCACATATAATGTTTCGGACAATATGAGCTCTACAACGTAATCCACTAGTTGTGTCTATTTCTTTCCAATTGCACCATGCAATTGGGGTTGAAAATCGTAGAAAATCTTAGCCCTGCAAACATGCCTCAATTATGTCAAGAACTCTGTATAAACTAATTTTAAACTGGTCTAAAACTAATTAAACTGTGTATAAACTCGATTTCAAACACAGAAACTGGAACCCAAACCCGTTGCCAATTAACATGGCCTATTGGTGTGTTTGATATTGAATTTGGGACACGTAATTTTTTTTATTGAATATAATTTGAGTACTTTTAATGCAGCATCGATATTATCGAAATAACATTAATATTGCCTGAAAAAAAAATCAAAATAAACTTGCCTTCATAATATTGGCCGTCGACAGCTTTCTCCCAGTTTCTTTTCTTTCTTTAATATTGGCCGAGTCATTTGCCGGCCGGCCACAATAACATTAGATTTCGCTTTCCTCATGGTCTTCCACCTACCACAGCTAGCTATTCAAAATCATCTCCCGTTCAAAGTTCACCAATATCCAACGCCCTAGGGGACGAGACCATTTAAATCATGGTGGCAAGAGACGGCAGAGCGAAGATCTCTGTAACTGCGCGCGTACGTAGAACCTTTGCTGGCGAATTGATGTAGATTAATCACTACCTTGTTTTTCATCCTTGACCTCAAGAATGAATATCAGTTAGTTCTTGCATAGATAAATTGCTCTGAAGGGATCTATTGATTATATTGATCAGATACAACATGTTGATTCATGGGTCCAAATTATACTCGCGATCTAGTTGGCAGGAGAGGAAAATGATGCTGTGGCCGGCGTTGGATCTACTAATTAAGCCACATGAAAGACAAGAAATATCTCCCGGCCTGTGTTTGCTCTTCGTATGACTATTCTTTCTGGCCGGTCTTCTCAGCCTCATGTGGCGGTCTATCAGGCCAGCAACTTCGATTGGCGTTGCCATGTGAGTGTAGGGTCCAAAGACGAAGGTACGTAGAAATGTTACTTCAGTATCATGTATAGCCAAAATGGACTAAGTTTTTTGGCTTTAAAATTAATACCAATTTAGGTCAACGCAGTGTGGTGTAAATATTAAGTATATCTGCTAATGAATAATAAAATTTAATAATCACCACAGAGTACGTACTTATCCTCCTCAAGCAGGGTCATTAGAAAAATAACACTTCAAAAACGCGTAGTTTACGAAAGAAAATACAGTTTTAATTTTCGTGACTTACTATTTTCCAGTTTTTTAAATTAATTGTTGCAATTTAATTTTACTTAAATAAATACTATTTTTAGTTATTATTCTTTTGATGACGAAGATATCAGGAGCTAATTGGTTTCGATTAATCCTCCGGACTTGTGCATCTTCCATCCTACACAAATCAGATAATATTATTAGGTTACCATGTACTCTATGATAACCTCAAAAGATTAATAACATCTCAGAATTTCAAATTTCGAATTTTGGAAGGAGCAAATTCGGCCAATCTTTTAGTTAATTTTGGTGATTGTTAATAATATTCTCGTTGTTGCCTTTGTTTTTATTTAACGATATTATGAGTAGGGCTGTAAGTCCGGTCCGGCTTCCGTCGGACCTCCGCCTTCGCCACTGACTCCGGTTCCGGGAAGAGGAGATCCGCCTCTTACAGGAACCGGAGCCGGAGGTTATTTTGGACCACTAACGGAAGCGGAACCGGAACCGGACGTTTCTGCCGGTCCAGGCGGAACTCCGGTTCTGGGGTTTTTTTTTTCTTCTTACGTTAAAACGACGTCGTTTATATATTGTTTTTTGAGAAAAAAAATGCTTGATGCGCTGCCGTTTTGATCTGAGCCCTAAGTCCCTAACTAATAAGCCAACTCCCCGAGGACCCCGACCCCCGTCCCAGACTCCTCGACTTCGACTCCCCAGCGCCCAGCGGCCACGCCGGCCAGCCCTAGTCTTCCACTCTTCCCTTTCCAGTTTCCCCCGTCCCCGACTCCTAGCCCCAGGCAGGCAACTGCATTTAGAACGTGTCACCACCCTACTGTTTTTCCGCTTAAAACCCTTGTTGAGGCGGCAATCCCACCTATAAAATCAGCACCGCGACTTCTATCCCTTCAATGGTTTACAAGAAAATCTCTCAAATCTCAAGCTTGCGTTCTATCGAAGTTCTCTTCAAACCTCTCTCGAGGTATTTTGCGATTCTCTCTCCCGATGCCCTGTGCTTCCCTTTATTTGTAGTTTTTCTTCTTCTTCTTTTAGTTTAGGCACGTTATGTTAGGCTCTACGTTGAATTCAATTTCTTTCATATCTATATCATACATTGTTCATGTTAGATGCTTCTGATTGATTTGCTCTTTCTGATCTTCGATCTATTTATTTTCTCACTGAGATCCGATTATATAAGGGTCCAATTGCAAACCATATTTTTTCTGGATCTGCTTTTTCGATTCTTGATGGGATTTTTTTTTAATTATTGACAATTTTGAGGAATTAAATCTAATTGGATCTGGGTCTATAAGAAAATTGAAATTTTGGAAAGTAAATTAATTTGACCGGGATCCAAGCGAATTTCTGAATCTTTGATGAGCTAGATGTCTTTTCTTCCCGAGTATTCCAATATGGATGGGTCATCTAGCAGTGGGAGCGTATCTGCAAGTCAAGGCCAGCTGGATTTGGTTGGGTCATCTACTTCATCACTAGATGATGCTCTTCACTTTGAATTCTTAGGATTTAAGGCGCATCAAAATTTGCTGGATAGCAAGTCTGAAGTTGAGAGATATTTAATGGAGGATGTTGAACCTAAAGATCCTAAGTTTGATATCCTCAATTGGTGGAGAGTGAATGCACCAAAATTTCTCCTTCTTGCACGGATTTCTCGAGATGTTCTTACCATCCCTATCACTACAGTGCCTTCAGAGTCTGTCTTCAGCACGGGGGGTCGAGTTTTAGATTCTTTTCGGAGTTCGTTGGCACCAAAGACTGCGGAAGGGCTCATTTGTGCTCAAAATTGGTTGACATCCAAGGTCTTACATTCTGCTGATGATGAAGAGGATAACAGATCTGAATTTACTGATGGGACAGAAGATCCTTCTAGTTATATGATGGATATAGGTATATACAACATTTTACATTTCTACTTTCACTTTATTAAAAAAATTTATGAGCTAATTGTTGATACATTTCTTCTTTTGCAGAGTTAATTTCTAATGCTGCAGCGATCGTGGATGGGTCATACGTGATTGATTGATGTTTGATTATGTTATTAATTTTTTTACTTGAGTAGATACTTCTAAGTTTGTATTGTAATATTTTGTTATTTTAAGTTAGTTTCAAGTTTGATTTAAGATTTATTTAATATGGGATTTTGTGAATTGCATGTTTTTACATTTGTTTGTCAATTACATGTTTTAGGATTTTATTTTGTGAATTACATCTTAGCGGACTTAGCGGAATTCCGCTATCCGCTTCCGCTAAGTCCGCTTCCGCTTCCGCTAAGTCCGCTAATCTTAGCGGACTCTTTTTTGGCCATCCGCTAGTTAGCGGACCGGATGTCGGAATGTCAAATTCCGCTTCCGACTAGTCCGCTATTCACCCCTAATTATAAGGGGACAGAATGAAATACGTGTACTCGATCTTTTATCTCAATTTAGACATATTATGATGTTTGAGTGTCAAATTATTCCAGAATTTTGGCTTAATAAAAGAAAATCAATATAATTCATCTCTCCATCAAATCATTATTTTTTACTATAATAAATATAAAAGATTCATTCAAATCTTTTATCTCTTCATTTTTCACCAACTCCTATACCCTTATTTAAAAAAATTTAAAAATAACCTCTCTCTTAAGTAGTGTTTGATTGTTAAAATACAATAATATACAAAAATAATTAGTATAATATTTATTTTTGTATATTATTTACTTTTTATATAAATACAATTAAAATTCTAAAATATATTTTCAATTTTTTTTAATTAAGAATATATAACACGCATTTATAGTTGTTAAAAATTGAGTATGGAGATACTAGACATTGTAGAGATAATACAAAGTATATATAGACAAGAAAGAATTTGAAAATTCTAAAAGAGAGAAAATACTCATATTTTTTTTAAAAATAATAAATATATTTTTAACTTTTAGAACTTTTTTCTATTCAAGAGATAGAGTTTTAATGAAAATTTTAGATTTTTTAGGATTTAAATTGAATTTCAAATTTTTTTAGTCCTATTAAATGTGTTATTAAAATTTTCAAAACTAAAATGACAGGTTATTATTAAATATTGGCCAAAATTTATATTTCTAAATTTAAACAGTAATTCTTGATGGAAGGGTCATTTCGTCAAAAAATGTAAATCCAAGGACTAAAATGTGAAAAAATTAAACTTAAGGACTACAAAATAAAACGACGTAAAACCTAAGGACTAAAATGTCAATTTCTCTTGCCACATCAGCTGCTGAGTTGTCAGCTGGTGTGACCCTTCTGTTAGGAAAGGAAACGGATCCGACGAAAGGACCATTTTGTAAACAAATGTAAATCCAAGGATTAATATTTAAAAAAATTAAACTCAAGGACTAAAAAATAAAAGGGATTAAATTCAAGGACTAAACTGCTAAATTCCCAAAATACTATTCAATTAATAAAAAAAATATTCAAGTTGTGTATAATTAATACTTGGATCCGAGCTATACATATCTAGATCAGGAAGTATATATTCGAAGAACTTTCACGTAGAAGTTGCGCCGTACATGGATTCCAAAGTTCTACAAGTACCCAATTTCACGCAAAGCCTTTGTAGTTCACTGAATTTTTGTTATTTGGAGCATGATGTGGCATGCCTCCAAGGAAGCTGCACCGAGCTTTATATGATCATTGAGAGACAAGAAAAACGGGCTCAATACCAAGAGACTAGAGCTCAAATACTGACAATCGGATACCTCATCCTGCAGGCAATATATTTAATCGCGGTCTCAGAAAGTTCGTCGACGTCTCTTCAATGTAGAAACTGGTGGGTAATGTTCGCTATTTCCTTGTCAACTTCTGTAGTCTATTTTATGTACTTCTTAGATGCAGTAAACAAGTTTTACTGGACCCAGTATTATCTAGAAGTGAACCAAATCGATCTGCAAACCCTGCGCATGAGAATATCTAAAGCCAGATTATCAGACGAAAATAAAAGCCATTGCCAGATACCAGTCCACGATGGAGAACCCAGTACTTCACGGAAGCCTGATCCTGTGCTGCTGTTCAAACGAAAACTATGTATTAGCATCACTGTTAATGCTCTGATTGCTATTGCAGGTTTTGAATTATATGCCATCCGGTTATTCTTGTGTTAAACTGATGCGGCCCGAAAGTCAGTTTTTTTTTTTGGTTCGTCAAATGTAACGAGGGCATAGGGGAAGGCGAGGGATAGAAACTCCCTACCTAAACATGAGCATAGTACCATCCTTGTCAATTGGTTATCGTTGCTTGTTTCAGCCATGCATGACCGCTAGGCAAGAACAAGCAAATGCTATATATGGCGTTTAGTGGCCCGTGGGCTAGGAACAATAATTGAACCAGAATAAATTGTCATCAATCTATTTTCAAACTTGATCTATTATCATGTCATGTTATATATTTCTTAGTTTTTTGCTACTAAAGTACTATCTTGTTCCAAAACAGTTTGTTATGCATGGTTCTTCATGGGAACTAGGAAAAAATTATCAAATTTATTTTCCACCAGAGGAATTAATTAGCTTAGTATATTACAAAAAGTTTACCAGCATGAGTTTTGAGCAGACCAGGCATTTTGAGTCTGATCAATGCGCATAATTCTAACCCGACCAAACTCATGGGTATAATTCTTTTCTCTCGGCCTCATCATGCTTCTTACTACGATATATATCCAGCTTGGACCTTGGTGCAGTAGGATTAGACTATATATGGTTGAAACTCGTGTCTTGACTCTTGAGGGAATGTTTACCCCCAGCTAGCTTCTAACCTATGCCCCAACGAATAAGGCTGCTATATGGTGGTCACTACCTTAAAATCTTTTTTTTTTTGTCTTGTTTGTGGAGTACGTAGAATATTTTGTGTAAGTTGTAGGGTGTTGGATACTGGAATCAAGGACGTTGTCGTTGTTGTTGATTTTTCCAGCATCATTTGTAATACTTGTCTGTGGAGTACTAGTAAAGATGTGTGTTTGATTTGTCGCTGTAAGCGTGTTTGATATTGGAATGAAGGGAAATGTTTCGCATGTCACTCATTTTTAAGTTTGGCCACAGCCAATGATCATATAAAGAACTGCTTCCATTTGCAAAGTTCTTGTAAGGAAATTGTTAAGTTTTCTGCTAGCACTTGATCACGTACAGACGGAATCATATTCCTTAACAAATGAAATTATAAAACTGGGAAAATCTTTTTCACGCGTTTATTTCGAGACTAGCATTACGATTATGATTCTCTTAAATTTTCTATCAAAATTATACAGTATAATTTAGAGAAATATATATACTTAATATGTGAGTTTCAGTATAAAGCTCACAATGGTCAAACTTGGCTAAACAGCGTAGATAATCTACTAACTGTTTATATCTATCTAAATTATTATATGGTACCATTCGAATAACGAGTTAAATATCATCTTGATCCCATTTGATTGAGTCCGGTGATCAATTCACGTGGCTTTTGGAAGAGAGATTATATAAAACAATAAGAGTTGATTATCAGGGGTTTGGTGTCGTGTAGCACGCTCCCACCTATATTATATCTGGGGCATGTTTGAGACCCCAAATATTTGGGGTCTCAACAAATCGAACAAACTAAACAAACTCTAAAATTTTTAAATTTTACACCTACACATTTCACTTTTCACAAACCCCAATAAATCTCAATAAAGTAAAGATTCTCAAAATTTCGGGAATATTTCTCAAAATTTTGGCAAACAAACCCCCCCCCCCCCGATCTCCAACCATTTGTAAAGATTGAACAGAAAACAGCATTCCAAATCAGTCATCATCCTAAAACACAGATCATCAATAAATAGCCCCCCTGATCTCCAACCATTTGTAAAGATTGAACAGAAAACAGCATTCCAAATCAGTCATCATCCTAAAACACAGATCATCAATAAATATTTTTTGTATTTCAGTAGTTTCGAGGAAATACAACCCTAGTTGATAAAGACTGATTTGAGTGATCAGGCTGAAAGATATATATATTATATATATTTGCAGAGCCTATCTTTTATGCACTTTATATATTCATGTACGGTTTTTGTGAAAATTAAAAAAACAAAAACTTAATTGCAGTCCTGCAAATGGCAGCACTACCAACGATGGAAACTCTGACCAAACGGGGACTTCAAAACCCACATACCACCCAGGTGAAGAGGACCTCGATAGTTGTATCAAATTATTGCTTTTACAGAGTTAACGCCTATTTTAGTCCTTGGTTTATGTCTTTTATCAAATTAGTTTTTGGATTTTACTTTTGCTCAAATTAGTTCTTAATTTATTTTTATTTATTGATTTAATTTTTTCGTTCAATTCCGTCTCTCATACACAGTCAATTAACGGTGGGATACGTCACTAACAATAATATCGCAACACGTGTACGTTTTTTTTTTAAAATTGAATGGGGGAAAGACCCCCTCACGCGACGAAGGGAGCCCAGATCTGGGCTCCCCATTACCGGGACTGCTCCAGCAGCGAGCCACACACTCGGCTCCCCTGTTTAGGGGCGGCCTGGAACCGCCTACCTTGGCGATAGGGGTCCAGATTGTGGGTCACGTCACTACCAATAATATCGCGACCCGTGTACATTTTTTAAAAACAAAAAATGAACAGAGGAGAGACCCCCTTAAGCGATGAAGGGAGCCCAGATCTGGGCTCCCCGTCGCCAGGGTGGCTCCCGCCGCGACGGGGAGCCCAGGGCTCCCTTCGTTGCGTAAGGGGGTCTCTCTCCTGTTCAATTTTTTTTAAAACGTATACGTGTCGCGATATTATTAGTAGTGACGTGATCTACCGTTAGCTGACTGTGCACGAGGAGACAGAATTGAATGGAAGAACTTAATCGATAAATAAAAATAATCTAAAGATTGATTTGAGCAAAAATAAAATCGAAAGACTAATTTGATAAAGGCGTAAAACTCAACTACTAAAATGGATATTAACTCACTTTTATAATATCTAGCTATCTGAAACTTCACTCTCAAAAATTTATAAAGATATATTATTATATTAGTCTATGAAGGTGCGGTGCAGGCGGCCGGGTCAGTCAACACAGAATAATGGGTTAAATAAATCGGGTCATTGCCGTAATCGACGACAGACAGGCCGCCCCGTGATCCTAGCAAGCGCATGAATCTGACTATATGAATTATTGGTTTTGTTTGTTTGTAAAAATTTTAGAGTATATTTTTAAAATTTTAGGAATTTTTATTTTATTGAGATTTATGAAAAGTACAGTGTGTATGTGTAAGTAAGAGTTAAAAATTTTGAAGTGTTTTTGACTTATCCAAATTGTTAAAAACCTCAATTGTTGGCTAAACAAACATGTCCAATTATGATGATCCACGCGTACGTCTTCTTGCTAGCCGTATTTTTCATCCGAATCTCTTCCGATCCCTTTCGTACGTCCATCCGGTTCGAATAATTCGGATTAACTGGGGGAAACCCTTTCGTTGTATAATTTATAACATTATGGTATCATTTTCTTTTAGAAAATTTGATTTTTAGTCCTTGAACTTTAATCCATTTTCATTTTTAGTCCTTAACTTTCAACCTTTAAAATTTTAGTCCTTGAACTTTCATCTTTGTAAAATTTAGTCCTTCCGTCAGTCTGCCATCAGTTTGCCGTCAAATTTATATCAGTCGAACGGTACATGAAACGGTTACTGGTCGACTGTTGACTTTCAAAACATATATTTGGTCGACCGCTTCAAAATTGACGGTTGACCGGTACAAAAATTGACGGTGTCTGACGGCAGACTGGTGGAAAAATTAAATTTTACAAATATGAAAGTTTAAGGACTAAAATTTTGAAGGTCGAAAGTTAAAGACTAAAATAATAATAAAAAAAAGTCTAAAAACTAAGGATTAAAAAGCAATTTTTTTTTTATTATTAATTTCTTTACTTGGTCTTCAAATAATGGCATTACTTGCACGTATACCCAGAACTACGACGTTGCACGTCATATCCCACCGCCACTCGATTCCCCAAAAAATATCTACAGAAATCACGATTTTTTATCCATTTATTGACCGGACGTTTCGAGGTGCCAGTTCTTCGGATCGCTAACGTGGTTCGATGACGCCGACGAAGGGAACCAGCGGAAAGGCTCTCTAAGGCAGACTCATAGGATAAGGCTGTGACTGTGAATCCCAACTAGAGAGCTCTTTCACGCAATTCACAGGGTTGAACAAGTAACAGATATTTCACAATCAAGGGTATATATATAATTTGGCGTTGGTTGAGAGAAATACAACTGATCAAAATTGTTAAGTACCTACTTCTTAACTTACTCGAGGGTCAATCTCATTAGTACGTACTTACTTAAAACATACATTAGCAACAACTTGTGTTAATCAAATTAGTGATGGTGATCTACAGCAACCTACATTAATCAATCTTCCTCTATTAATGCAGCTGACCTTAGAATTAAGCAAATTCAACCAAAGTAGGTGGCTTTGGTTTTAATTGGTTAACCAAAATAGAGGAGACAGACGACTTTCCGATCATAATCAAAGGCGTAGTTGCCTAATAATTGCCTCTGGCCTTACAGTTCACATGTAGCTGGCCGGATCCTCTACATGATTCTTGGTGGAAAAATAGTATTTTTCTGGAAAGAAAATTGATGCGCTATAGCACATGGGAATGGCCAATCTCTAGAAAGACTGAAGATTCTACGCCAGTCTTTTTTTTTTTTTTTTTTCTAAATGCCAGTCTTCACTTCAACACTGAAAATTAACTTATCCGTTAGTCTGGACTCTGGTGCTAAGATAGAGTAGAACGGGCCCGACAGTTCGTACTGAACCTCGCTGTTCATGATTAACAGATCAGAACCCAACTTCTCTTGTTCATTAGACCCATCAATTGGCTCATTAAGCCCTTAGGACAAGATTTTGGGCCTTTTTTAAGTTTCAGTACAAGCTTGCAACAAGTTTACGAGACGAGTGATGCTTAGTTGACAAAAGTTCTTATTGGTAAGCACAGTACAAACCACCAGAACGGGATGGCGATCCTTGTGGTCCGTGGAGGTGATTATTCGATCGTTTTGCTAAATTGCCACTCATCCAAAAGTTTCAATATCTTACAAAGCCCATCTTCTTTTACTAAATCGTAATACAAACGCTTAATTATCACTACATATGTGGTATTGAATTTTAATAAATCAGTCCCAGAGTACAATTCTAAATAAGTCGGTCCATATGGTTTATTTTTCAGACATAAATCTTTTGATCTACCAAACATTAGCCCACAAGCTGAAATAGGTCCGAGATAGACTATCCGACCCCGACCCCACAATGGACAACCAAACACTGATCTAAAGTTGGTCTTTTGTTAGTGATCGGTTAATTTTTGGTGAATGAAAGTACTCATATGTTTGAAAAATAAACCAAAAGAATTAACCCGTTCAAAATTGTATCTCAGGAACTGATTTCCTAAAATTCAATATGACATGGACCGTAGCGGTAATTAAACCTCCACAGTTTCCTAGAGGACCAGGTAATATTTTAGTTGTTTATAATGTGAGGACCGAGTTATATATGCTCTTAATATATATATAAGAACCATTATTTAAAAAATTAGGTTCACTTTTGGTAAGTTTTTCTTTTTTCTTTTGCTAAGAAAACCTCATCTCATTACGAAAAGACTAAATAAAATGGTGCATAACAAAATTGGATATGCTTATAAATATCAGAAGCAAAAGAAACATCAATCCTACCAAAATAAGTCACCCACCTAGCAAGGTTGTGGGCCATCAAATTGCATCTATGAGGCACCCAAGCAATCTTCCAATCCCCAAAAAGCCTCCCATCCACTTCTGAGATGAGACACCTGATCCGAAATAGACCAAAATAGCCGAGGGTCCTTTGAAAGAACCTCTTTGCGCAGGATCAAGGAATCGCACTCAACAAAACCTTGACCCACGAAAATCTTCAAGCAAGCAAAGTGACTTCAACCAAAGCCAACGCCTCACCAACCAAGGGATTCATAACATCTAAGCATTCTCTGTAAACCATACAAAGTGAATTGGACGAATCTCAAACCAAAATTGTTATGTACAACCCTAATGGACGTCGAACTGCAACATTCGAATTAATCTTTAACTATTTCGGTAAGTTATTCATTAATACTAATTCAACTTTCTTTTTTTGAGAAATTGTCTTGAATAATTATCAGTGGAACGATGTCAAGTGACTATGCCAAAAAACTAAGGCCTAAATGAGATGCCTGGAGGCCCAAAAGAGTCCGTACATAAAATATTTATGTATATATATGCTAGTTTGTATGGCTCAATATTGTTGGACTTGGATGTCCATCTAGAATATATATATATATATATATATATATATATATATATATATATATATATATATATATATGACTTTAGTTATTAGGCAAACTAGTATATATTACATTTTTTTTTGAATAAAGTGAAGGCAAACCGGTATTACAAAGCACAATGAATATAGAAACACGATTTATTTAAAAGAGAAGAAACTAATGGCCGACAATAACATGTCAAACTTGATGGAGGATTTTCTTGTTGATCTCAATTGGTTTCGAAATACGTCCCGCAATTTGGCTACGCTGACAACTACTATTACTTATAGTCTGTCTCCAATATTCTCCAGGGATTGGAAATAGGCACGCCTCCAAGAACTCTTCAATCCACAGACTCCCCAAAATCCAACAATAAATCCGAATGCAATAATAGAGTAAACCCATATTTTGTCGTGGGAGATTGCATGTTCTTGAACGTTGGCATCATCTCATGTTTTCCACCACTTGGTGGACCCTGAATTGGTTCGTCTCCACACTTTATTGGAAGAGGCAAGCCACACATATCTTGGTTACCTGCATATACTGAAGCATTGAAGCCTTGGAGTTTGGGACCAGTCGGAATTTTACCTGAAAGGTTATTGTTTGCCAAATCCAAGTAGCCCAGACTGGAGGGTATTGTTCCTGAAAGCTGATTTCTCGAAAAATCTAAGTCTAAGTTTTTCAAGCCAACAATGCTTTCAGAGATAGTCCCGGAAAGCAAATTTATGGAAAGGTTCAATCCAATCAATCCAGAGACTTATTATTTCTCTTGGAATTTTCCTTCCAATTTATTGCTTGAAAGATCGATCAACTTTAGTAGTCTTAAGAGTTTTATCAAATCCGAGATTTTTTCCCTTGAAAATCACGAAAAGATTGGCAATGTAATTCATCAGCAACAGGTTTCTTATACTATGCCCATATAAAAAAATCAACCAGGTCTCTGTTATTCACGAAAGTCATGGTACTGCGCACGAACAAATTAAGGAGGACGAACACAAATGGAATCACCCAGCATTAAACTTGAACTTTTTTTCCCAGTCATGCTAATGAAGTAATTGAGGCATCGCGGTAGAGTCCCTGTAATATTGTTATTGGAGAGGTCCAAGATTTTTAGGCTTGGAAGATGACACAAGTTCACAGGTATGCTACCACTGAACGAGTTCGATGATAGACGAAGAACCACAAAGTAATCTACGCTCATCTCTATCCATTCAGGTATTCTCCCAGATAGTTTGTTTCCTCCAACATCTAACATTGCCAAAATTTTGCAATGCATCAATTGCCGTGGCAATTCCCCGGTAAAGAAGTTGTTTTGCAACTGTAGTATCCTCATAGCGGAGCATCCTGATCCAATAGAATCTGGGATTCTACTGGTAAAATTATTGTTTGCCAAATTAAGCAATTTCAAGGACCTCATCATCACCTCTGAAAAACAATTTTCGGGGATTTCTCCAAATAATGAGTTATGTGAAAGATTGAGTTAATTCAGATTCCAACTTCCGACAATGTCTCACAAAAGGATTTGATGGATCTTTGGAACAAATTATTGGAAAGGTCTAATATGGTCGAGTCTGGATGGAGAGATGGCAAGAGACCATTGAAGCGGTTATGGCTCATGTCTAGTATGGGATATCCAATAAAGCTTGAAAGCCATTGACTTGGTATAGTACCCTGGATCTCATTGTGAGATAGATTTATGAAATTTATGACAAGAGAAAGATTCCAAAACCAATTGGTGATGGTGTCTGATATTCCTGCACTAGACATGTCGAGCCATTCAAAATTCCTTTGTGTTTGAAGCCATCGAGGAAAAGTTGGTCCCACTTTACAAGAGCTCTATCCTATAGTATGGAGACGAAACGGTGGAACCCAACTTGTACTAAGCTTCAGTGAGAGAATTAAAAGAGAAGCCCAACAGGAGTAACATAGAAAGATTCGATAAATGTGATTCAGTGACATACAACACCTAAATAATTTTAAGTCACATCCAAAACTTGGAGATTTGAAAGTTTTGCAATACTTTCAGTCAAACTCTCATTCAATTGATTGTTGCACAAGTACAACTCTCTCTGGAGAGGGAATTGAGTAAGCTCAGGTATCACCCCTTCCAGGCTGTTGAAAGAGAGGTCAAGGAAATGGAGATTGGAATATTTTGACAGCCAAGGGAATACGAATGACTCGAGATTATTTGAAGAGATATCAAGGGTTGAAAGAGGTGAAGTAAAATTAGCACGAGAAATAGCAGAAGAAATCTGCCACGTAGATGCAAGTCTAGTAAAGAAGGAAGCAAGTCAACCTGACCTGGCCAATTGACTGCTTGACTGAGGTTGACACCGCTCAGGTCCAAGTTGCTTAACGAGGAAAGATTTGATAGCCAGTCAAGATTATGAAGCTCGGCTAATAGGTTCTGACCGAGATCAAGAGAAGACAAGCTGGAAAGATTTCGAAGATTCTGTGGGATGGGTCCATAGAGATTGGTGTCGGAAAGATTGAGATATTGTAATTTGGTGAGTGAACTAATAAATTCTGGGAAACCTCCGGCTACAAAACGATTCCCACTTAAGTCCAGGTAAGTCAAATGCTGTAATTCAAGAAATGAAGAGCTTATATTACATGGTAGCCCTCGCTGACGGAGATCGAGCTTGACAACATGACCTGTTTGTTCGCTGCATTCAATTGCTTCCCATTTGCAACAATCTTCCTCGCTTTCCCATGAATATTCCAGGCAATTTGCCGTACAATCAAGGCCTGTTTGAATTTGAGGAGGGCTTCTCTTTCTTCTGCTTTGCATCTAACCTGAGTTATGCACATTCAAATTAATCAGATCCAAGTGTAGACTGTGTAGTTCCAATGTAGAAGAGTCCGAGTATAAGCAGAAACTCAGCATAATTGCCTTTCATTATTTGATTGAGTGGTAATTGAAAAACTTAGTTTAGACCCTAACTTCACTTAGAGGGGGTGAATAGGTGAAATATAAGATTTGCTAAAACAATACCAATATTAAAAACAAATTTTAATATCGATCAACCTAGATAGAATAATCAAATCAATACAACCATCAAAACATTAAATCAACTTGTAAAGAGATTAAACAAACACAAGGAGATAAGTGATTTGATGACCTTGAATTCTGAATATGTTCGGTAGTCATTTTGTGAATGTATTTGAATTCAGAAAAAATGTATGAAACGAACATAATCCAGGGCCCAATCAATTAAGAATATTTTCTGGATGGGAATCCGAATCCAACAAAATGAATCGAGCTATAAAGTTAAGGCAAACTAAGTAGATATTACACTCTTTTTTTTGTATTTTTTTGTTTTTTTAAATGAAGTGAAGGCAAACCGGTATAATTACAAAGCACAATGAATATCGAAACACGATTTATTTGAAAGAGAAAAAAAAAACTAGTGGCCGAGAATAACATATCAACCTTGATGTAGGATTTTCCTGTTGATCTCACTTGGTTTTGAAATTCCTCCCCAATTTGACTACGCTGACAACTACTGTTACGTATAGTCTCTCCAATATTCTCCAGGGATTGGAAATAGGCAAGTCTCCAAGAACTCTTTAGCAATAACGATCCACAGACTCCCCAAAACCCAACAATGAATCCGAGTGCAGAGCTAGAGTAAAGCCATATGAGGTCGTAGGAGAATGCATGTTCTTGAACGTTGGCACCATCTTCATGCAGTTTACCACCACTTGGTGGACCCTGAATTGGTTCATCTCCACACTTTATTGGAAGAGGCAAGCCACACAGATCTTGGTTACCTGCATATACTGAAGCATTGAAGCCTTGGAGTTTGGGACCAGTCGGAATTTTACCTGAAAGGTTATTGTTTGCCAAATCCAAGATCCCCAGACAGCCCAAATTCGCAAGACTTGGGGGTATTGTTCCTGAAAGCTGATTTCTCGACAAATCTAAGAAGTCCATGTTTTTCAAGCCACCAATGCTCTCAGGGATAGTCCCAGAAAGTAAATTTCTGGAAAGGTTCAATCCAATATTCCAATCAATGCAGAGAGACTTGTTATTTATCTTGGAATTTCTCCTTCTAATTTATTGTTTGAAAGATCCATCAACTTTAGTAGTCTAAGAGTTTTATCAAATTCCTGACTTTTTCCCTTGTACATCACGAACAAATTGGCTATGTAATTCATCAGCAATGGGTTTTCAGTTGTGGCCATGCCCCACGTACCATAAGAAAAAGAAGTACCCTCCAGCTTTAAACTCGAAGTTTCGTTTTCAGTGATCATGCCAATGAAGTTATTGAGGCATCGCGGTAGAGTCCCTGTAATATTGTTATTAGAGAGGTCCAAGATTTGAAGGCTTGGAAGATGATCACACAAGTTCACAGGTATGCTGCCATTGAACGAGTTTGATGGTAAACGAAGAACCACCAAGCTCTCTAGGCTCATCCCTATCCATTCAGGTATTCTCCCAGATAGTTTGTTTCCTCCAACATCTAAAATTTCCAACATCCAGCAATTCATCAATTGCTCTGGCAATTCCCCAGTAAATAAGTTGTTTTGCAACTGTAGTACCATCAAATTAGTGCACAGTGATCCGGCAGAATCTGGGATTCTACCAGTGAACTTATTGTTTGCCAAATTAAGCACTTGCAAGGACGACATCTATTAGAGTTAGTCCCACATTGCTAAAGCAATGTGGGCTATTGCAATCAAAGGCTTATAAATAAAGCCTCTCTGTAATCTCATCCTTACACCAGTGAGTACACACATCTGCCCATTTGGGCCTTCCCACAGTGGATGTAGGTCTATGGACCGAACCACTTAAATCTTGTGTCTCACTCCTCTCTCTCTCTCTCTTATTCTAAATATTTATTCTCTTTTATTTTATTCTTAACATGGTTTCAGAGGATTTCGATCCTGTGGCCCATTTTGGCTCAGGCTGGTCAGCACTCTTGTTGGCTTAGCTTGGCCTAGTTTAGGCCTAGTCCAGTCCGGCCTATTTTAGTTCTTCTCTTGGGCCTTCCGGCGCCCATCCGACATCATTCCCGTAAACTTCCGGCATCTTCTCTAGGGCCTTCCGGCATTCCTCCGGCGACCTTCCGGCGTCTTCTCTCGGGCCTTCCGGCGCCCCTTCCGGCATTCCTCCGGCGAACCTCTCCGGCCATCTTCAGGCGATTGTCGGCCTTTCTCCGGTCAGATTCCGGCCAACTTCCGCGTGACTGTCTACCCTTCTCCGGCCATCCTCCGGCGCCATTTTTTTTCCTATGGGGAATTTCTTTTTGTAGTCCAAACTCAACGTGTATCCACCTTGCGTTTGCGGGGGAGTATTAGAGTTTATTAGAGTCCCACATTGCTAAAGCAATGTGGGCTATTGTAATCAAAGGCTTATAAATAAGCCTCTATGTAATCTCTCAAAGACACACCAGTGAGTACACACATCTGCCCATTTGGGCCTTCCCATAGTGGATGTAGGTCTATGGACCGAACCACTTAAATCTTGTGTCTCACTTCTCCTCTCTCTCTCTTAGTCTAAATTTTTATTCTCTTTTATTTTAGTAGACACAAGATTTAAGTGGTTCGGTCCATAGACCTACATCCACTGTGGGAAGGCCCAAATGGGCAGATGTGTGTACTCACTGGTGTAAGGATGAGATTACAGAGAGGCTTTATTTATAAGCCTTTGATTGCAATAGCCCACATTGCTTTAGCAATGTGGGACTAACTCTAATACTCCCCCGCAAACGCAAGGTGGATACACGTTGAGTTTGGACTAGAAAAAGAAATTCCCCATAAAAAAAATGGCGCCGGAGGATGGCCGGAGAAGGGCAGACAGTCGCCGGAAGTTGGCCGGAATCTGACCGGAGAGGCCGACAATCGCCTGAAGATGGCCGGAGAGGGTCGCCGGAATGGGGAAGACGCCGGAAGGTCGTTGGAGGAATGCCGGACGGGGCGCCGGAAGGCCCCGAGAGAAGACGTTTGGAAGGTCGCAGGAGGAATGCCGGACGGGGGCGCCGGAAGGCCCGAGAGAAGACGCCGGAAGATCGCCGGAGGAATGCCGGACGGGGCGCCGGAAGGCCCGAGAGAAGATGCCGGAAGGTCGCCGGAAGAATACCGGACGGGGCGCCGGAAGGCCCAAGAGAAGAACTAAAATAGGCCTGACTGGACTAGGCCTAAACTAGGCCAAGCTAAGCCAACAAGAGTGCTGACCAGCCTGAGCCAAAATGGGCCACAAGATCGAAATGCCTCTGATACCATGTTAAGACTAAAATAAAAGAGAATAAAATTTTAGACTGAGAGAGAGAGAGAGGAGTGAGACACAAGATTTAAGTGGTTCGGTCCATAGACCTACATCCACTGTGGGAAGGCCCAAATGGGCAGATGTGTGTACTCACTGGTGTAAGGATTAGATTACAGAGAGGCTTTATTTATAAGCCTTTGATTGCAATAGCCCACATTGCTTTAGCAATGTGGGACTAACTCTAATAACATCTTCGAAGCCTTTGAAAAACAATTTTCCGGTATTTCTCCGAGTAATGAGTTATGAGAAAGATCGAGATAATTGAAATCGCTACTTACCTGCAATTTCTCACAAATGGATGTGATGGATCCTTGGAACGAATTATTGGAAAGGTCTAATATGGTCGAGTTTGGATGGAGAGATGGCAAGAGACCATTGAAGCGGTTATGGCTCATGTCTATAGCTAGTTGGGGATTTCCAACAAAGCTTGAAAGCCATTGACTTGGTATTGTACCTTGGATCTCATTGCGAGAGAGATTTACGATATTAATGACAGGAGAAAGATCCCAAAACCAGTCGGGGATGGTGTCTGAAATTCCTGCATTGGACATGTCGAGCCATTCAAAATTCCTTTGTGTTTGAAGCCATCGAGGAAAAGCTGGTCCCACTTTGCAAGAGCTCAATCTTATAGTATCCAGATTAAACGGTGGAACCCAACTTGTACTAAGATTCAGTGAGAGAGAATTAAAAGAGAAGTCCAACTGGCGTACACATAGAAAGATTCGACAAATGTGCTTCAGTGATAGCACCTCCTAAATAATTTGAACTCACATCCAGAACTACAAGATTTGAAAGTTTTCCTATACTTTCAGTCAAACTCCCATTCAATCGATTGTTGCACAAGTTCAACTCTCTCACGAGAGTCAATTGAGTAAGCTCAGGTATCACCCCTTCCAGGCTGTTGAAAGAGAGGTCAAGGACATGGACATTTGAAAGTTTTCCTATACTTTCACTCAAACTCCCATTCAATTGATTGTGGGCAAGTACAACTCTCTCAAGAGAGAGAATTGAGTAAGGTCGGGTATCACCCCTTCCAGGCTGCTAAAAGATAGGTCAAGGACATGGAGATTGATATATTTTGACAGCCAAGGGAATACAAATGAATCAAGTTTATTCCAAGAGAGATCAAGGGTTGAAAGAGGCGAAGTAAAATTAGCACGAGAAATAGCAGAAGAAATCTGCGGCATGGACAGCCCGCAATCACGTAGATGTAAGTCAAGTAAAGAAGGAAGCATGTCAACCTTACCTGGCCAATTGACTGCTTGACTGAGGTTGACACCGCTTAGGTCCAAGTGTCTTAACGAGGAAAGATTAGGTAGCCAGTCAAGATTATGTGGAATGGTTCCATTGAAATCGGCGAAGGAGGAAAGATTGAGATATTGTAATTTGGTGAGTGAACCAATAAATTCTAAATTCCCGGCAACAAAACCAGCTCGATGACTGAGATCGAGCTTGACAACATGACCTGTTTGTTCGCTGCATTCAATTGCTTCCCATTTGCAACAATCTTCCTCGCTTTTCCAGGAATCCAGAGGATACTCGAGGCCCTGATTGAATTTGAGGAGGGCTTTTCTTTCGTCTGGTTTGCATCTAACCTCAGAGTTATGCACATTTAAATCAGATCCAAGTGTAGTTCCCATGTAGAGGTGTCCGAGTACAAGCAGAAACTCAGCATAATTGCCTCTCATTATTTTAGTTAGTGGTAAGATGTGAAGGGGAGGCTAGTTTTGCTTGGTCAAGTGAAATGCGAAGTTCATGTTTATATAAGTGGAGGGATTTGACCGACGTCCTCTGTGCCTGGGTGGTACGTGGGTTTTGAATTCCCAGACGGGTCAGATTGGTCTACTTGTTCAACGTATTGAACACGGGGTGGGAAACAACCACAACATTTCTTCTTATATGTTTTATTTGAATAGAAAAAATCGTCTGTTTCCAACCCAAAAAAGAAAAATTCGTGTGTTTGTTTTGACCCAAATTAGCTACTAATTTCCACGCCAACCGTCTCACATCACTTGGGACTTACAAGAAGCAAATCAGGTTGCAGATTTATTGGCAAAGTATGGACCGATTAGTTGCTTCTTGTTGGCGTGAAATCCATGCCACTTAAGCATCAAGAATTTAAGCCATCCAAAGTCAAATATTGCGGCTCATATTTGCTGCAGAGGACTCAAGATTTGCGGTGTAAATCTTGCCGCAAATCTTGAAATGTCATGCAATGCAGCGAAAGGAGGAGAGGATTTGCAAGCAGCAAATCATGATAGTTTTAAGTTGTCTCTGACAGAGAAATTCAATGCATCGGAGAAGATTTGCAAGCAGCAAACCTTCGAGAAGTTTTCCCTCATTTCTCAATATAGCTTTTGCTCTATAAATACTAACGAATTCTTGTAATGAAGTTCTGTGCGACTCTCTGACGTATCAGTGGGTGGAGAGAAAAAGCGTGAAAAAGTTGAGAGTTTATAAAGTTTTGATTATTTGAGTGAAATTAAAATACTCTCCTCCGTAGACATAGACAGTTGCCGAACCACGTTAAATATAGACCTCCAGTGTGTTTGATATTTTTCATTCTGTGCTCAACATTTCTATTTGTATTATCCCTTGTTGGCCTTAGTTGTTTCTTTCCTTGATGTTCCGGCTCTCCAGTGAGCGTCTCAGGTCATCTTTTCTAACCTTCCCGTGGGTTTTGTTGCGCCTAGATTTTAGTTTAGTGTTATGTACCTACTTGTAGGTGGGGTATTATAGGAAATATGTTGTTTGGGTAATGAGAAAATGTAAGAAAAATGCTAAACACGGTTCTGTTCGAGAGAGAACCCCTCTCCGTAGCTTTTGAACTCAATATTCTTCATTCCTCCCCTTCACGTATTACAGGGTAATATAACAAGCTGTTGGATTCTTCTTCTACGCAGCCCACTGGGCCTTAATGTAAAACAGTAAAGCAGAAATGTAACATACGTATTGCCAGCCCAATAGACCAGGCCAAGCCCACAACTAAAGACAACACAGTCAACTACCAACACCAAGGAACACACTTCGGGAAATTCTCTTCTTCACGCCTCTTCTTTCCCTTTCTCTCCTCTGCCACCTACAGACCAATGACATTTCATTCCCCTTAAAGCAACCTTGTCCTCAAGGTTGAAATTATTGAAACTTCATATCAATCACCAACCTGCACCAAATTCAGAAATGTATTGAAGGTTGAAATGTAATAATGGAGAGTTGGCTTGCTACACCATGAGCACTTCATGGGCTTCCCACAAATTATTCTCCCATTAGCCATCTGAATGGCCGAGGCTGCTTCTTCATGAGTGTTGTATCTAACAAATCCAAATCCTTTGTCCCTTTGGACACGTACTTCCTTAATAAGCCCAGCACCAAGAACCTGAAACTGACAATGGAGTTCCGCTTGAGTCATCTCATGAGAGAGGTTGCCAACATAGATAGTGGTGTATGCCGGGTTGTTTTCAGGCGTCTCCTCATTGGTATTTTCCTGACCTACATCTGAAGATCCACTCGTAAGTATAAATGTGTTTTGGCTGTCATCAATATGCTTGTCTTCATTAGCACCAACACCTTTCGTTGCCCAGTTGCATCTTATTTGTCTATTGCCAAGCCATTTACCAGTCAATTCATTGATAGCACCCTGTGCATCCTGCTGATTATGGAACGAAACAAATCCATATCCTTTTAAGCGCCCAGTTTTATGATCCCATATGACCCTTGCATCC
This sequence comes from Myrica gale, assembly GCA_963930655.1. NCBI lineage: Eukaryota > Viridiplantae > Streptophyta > Magnoliopsida > Fagales > Myricaceae > Myrica > Myrica gale. The sequence continues at coordinate 26,798,781 of OZ005606.1, read as the reverse complement.
AAACAACTAAGATAGACCGAGAAGCAGGCAAACAAAGTTGCATCAGTAACCTCTGGACTCAAATCACCAACAAATACATTGACATGAATATTTCCTACATAAACACTGCGGCATGTAGGTGAGTCAAAACCAGGAGGCAGATTCCCACTTGGGATGGGCTCCATTTGCACCAATTGTAATTCTGCAGTGTGAGGTTGGTACTCTTGAGGAACATACATCAAACACTTGATGCTCTTGAAGGAATACCCAAGCAATTTTCTATTTCCAAGTTCATATGCCTCCCGCACCGTATAACCTTCCACTATATTCACTTGGGATCCAGTTTGAAAAATTTCTTCCCAATAATCCCTAACTATTTGGAGAACAACACATATGAAGTAAACCAATTTCAAATTGTTTTCCTCTAGCTCGTTCACCCAACCCACACTCACCTTTACTACTTCAATAAAATTCTGTTTCGTCTCCCTCTTCCCTACACAAGGATATTTTTCTCCAAAACCAAAATTTTCATCTCCCCTTGAGAGCTCATCGTGCCTCAACCATTCATGTGAAAACATTTCAGTTCTACAAAGTCCAGGCTGTTGAATTCCAAAAACTTCAGGTGGTAAACACTTCTCATGAGGCTTTAATGGCAGACACAGTTGTAGAGAACCTGCAAATTTATCTATGTTTGATCTAATAGGCCGTATGCGAGCTCTATCCTTGGTGTCTATCTCTGCTTCTGATTCAAAACCATGTTGATGCCAAAACCCTTCTGACTCTTTGTCTCCCCATTGAAATATGGTGTTAACAGCAACACTCGGCTGTCTCCTTCTTAATTCCTCAAAAAGAACCACATGACAAACATACATCAAATTGGAAAAATTCAATATCGAAATTGACTTAAGATGAATTGACTGTTCCTTTTCCTGTTTACTTTCAAGAAGCCCAACCTTCCCTTCCAAATCAGTTAGCATTTGATGGATATATGCAACATCCAAACCAATCTGAGAGAGGTTTGATTTTACCTCATTAACATTATTTGCAATGAGCTTGGTTGTTTCCTTGTGCTCCTCCACCATCCATTACAAGTTCTCCAGCTTCAAGGTTAGATGACTCTTAGTTGTGGCCAGTGCCTCGTTGACACGCTCTTATTGTTTGGATACCTTTGCAACAACATTTGCCATATTGCACTTTGTCACAAACATTACATCTGAAATCGACCAACCCTTCCACCACATGTAACAATATCCCATTGCTCCAAGTGCAGTAACAAGCACCAAGTAAGAAGAATAGCCCCCATTTGATGACGAATTGCCATTGAAAATGGTTACAGGACGGAACATAGCTAATTCCCTTATCTCTTGAGCCAGTTGTCGAATCTGAGTTGCAAGAACAACAGTGTCGTCCTTATTCGGCGATATCTCAGATTCATTTACGCCCTTAAGTAATTCCTGAAGCTGTGCAATCATATCCGCAAGTCGCTCGCTCCTCAAAACAACCGAACTCGTTAAACCTGGACCGTTGTGAGTTGAGTTGAATTTCACCCCACCAAGCTTTTTGGAAGTTCCTGACAATTGTCTCTCATGCAGCAATGGAGATATGCTCTGCCAAGGCCATTGTCTTTCCCCGTGGAAGTGGATTTGGCGTAATCGTTTACGCTTTCGATGTCCAAAATTAAGGCATATTCCCGAGATCTGAAAATTTAGGGCATCGTCAACTTTGCAAACCCCATTGAAGGGGGTCTGTTTGGGACTAAAGGTGTGGAATAGGACCATTTCTAAGGAGTGAATCGAAGCTTGATTGGAGTTTTTGAATCGGAACATACCGGTAGACAATGAGAAAGAAAAATTGGTAAGCTTATTCTTGGTCACGACTATGGCAGCTTTCTCTTGCTCTTTTTTGTCCTCCTTGTCTTCTTCTACGTGCTCTTCCTCTTCCTTTAATTTCTCCAAGTTGATAGACAGGCTTTGAATATTTTCTCCCATCTGCTTCTGGAGATTCTTCAGCCGATCAAGTGTTTCCAGCATTTGAAAACATTGTTGAGAGAGATCTTGAAGTGTGCTTGAATCCATGATAGGATCGGTGCTCTGATACCAATTGTTATGTACCTACTTGTAGGTGGGGTATTATAGGAAATATGTTGTTTGGGTAATGAGAAAATGTAAGAAAAATGCTAAACACGGTTCTGTTCGAGAGAGAACCCCTCTCCGTAGCTTTTGAACTCAATATTCTTCATTCCTCCCCTTCACGTATTACAGGGTAATATAACAAGCTGTTGGATTCTTCTTCTACGCAGCCCGCTGGGCCTTAATGTAAAACAGTAAAGCAGAAATGTAACATACGTATTGCCAGCCCAATAGACCAGGCCAAGCCCACAACTAAAGACAACACAGTCAACTACCAACACCAAGGAACACACTTCGGGAATTCTCTTCTTCACGCCTCTTTCTTTCCCTTTCTCTCCTCTGCCACCTACAGACCCATGACATTTAGGTTGTGTTTTTGTTTGTATTATCCCATGTTGGGTTGTTTCTTTCCTTGATGTTCCGGCTCTCCAGTGAGCATCTCGGGTCCTTTGTGAATCTTTTCTAACCCTCTGGTGGGTTTTGTTGCGCAAATTGGATTCCAACCAAAAAGAAAGAGTAGCACCGGAGAAGAAAACGAGTGGAACGATTGATATCTAAAAATTTTCTTAAGAGTACACGTTAGAAAGAAAAAGATATTCAAAGGCATAAGATTATACTGTACGGGTCCCAAGAAACGAAGAAAAGGGAGTTTTAATTGTTAATAGATCACTCACAGTACACTGCATGATATATCGCTATGCTGAGATCGATATAGCAGAACGGGTAAGATTCATATTAAACCTTGCTGAAGAATAAAACCAACCCAAAGATTGGGTCAGCCAAACAACTAATTATGCTAAACGAGACCCAATGTCTAATTATGGCCCCCAAAACAGTATGCAACCGACAAAGATGGGATTTTACCCAATTCCACATTGTTGTGCCTGGGTGGAGAACCTGATAAGTTTCAGACAATATCACATGTAACCTACAAAGTACTTCATGAAGAATATTATACAATTATGTAACACTATATATAGTAGCAGTTTATCATAACTTAATGCACTAAAATGAGAGAAATTGCCTAGCCTTGCTCCCCTCAGTCATCCTCGAGATCAAGTACCATCCTCAACTTCCTTCTCATAACAACACTCTTTGGAGATGCACTAGAAGCCACTTCATCCCCTGAATCATCCAACTCAGCTCCCCATTGCTGATGAGACAAATGATCTAAATTGTTAGCAGGTGAAACACCTAATGAATTTTTTCTTGCAATCTTTCTCATTGGGGAGATCCTTGGAGATGCAATAGGAGCCACATCATCCTCCAAAATTGTCAACTGATCATCAGCTTGCTGATCTGACGAATGATCCATATTGTTCACATGTGCAACAATCAACGAATTTCCACTCCCCATGCCAGCCACTTCACCTTCTGCAGTTACATTTAGACAGTCGTGGTTGAAAGCCACATTTACATCCATTCCTGCAGATTCCAACTTTCTGCATTGGTTGCTAACGTTCCTGAAAATATATGAAATCGGATGAGTTTCGTATGTGCTTAGTGAATGGTCCCATATTCTCCTGAGAGAAAAAGCTCTGCCGAATCTACTCCTTTCTTCAGAGAACCACTACTAGTATATTTGGTTATTCTTTATTAAATATAAATTTCCCTAGAACATGAAGAAACCAGCTTAATATACACTACCCAGCTCTATAAATATTAACAGTGTAATGAAGATGAAATGCAGATTTAAATATAAAAAGCTCCATGACCACTCTGCTTGTCTCAGTTATATCATTCTATTTACTATGTCGAAGTAGATTATGACACATTCTTTCTATGCGTGGATTCCAATATTTAGAGAAAGATCAAAATTCCCACTACCAACTCCTCAATTTTGACTTTGATGTTGACTGAAATCCTCTTCAATCTCAACTGGTCCAAAACCTTCATCTCTATCTCTTTTTTCAATACAAGTCTCTGGAGTTTATTCACGCCCAAGGCATCCTTGGAAAGTAGATGCAGAAACAATTTTTAGAAGGATGATCTTTCAGCACAATATAATACGTGATTGTATCTGCCAACCAAGAAGCACATTTTAGACTTTTAGCCAATTGTGACTTCTTATTCATCTCCTAGTATAAAAAAATACTTCACAGATGGTATAACAACATCACAACTGTATAGACATGATCAACATTCAACAGCTTTCAACTGCAGTACTATCCTCCTTTCCCTGGAAATGAAAAGGCGACATGAAAATTCCCAGTTCAGCCTGAACGATATTTTAAAGGAAGGTAGAATAAGTTGAATAATATTCAATAACTGGCAAGAAGAAATATGGTGGATGAACAACATACTGTTCCATAACACCCTCCGTTGCTCCATCTACAAAATCATTTGCAATTGCCGCCTGTACCGAGATGGCTGAGGTTGAGACCTTCTCATATTTTGACTGAAGAAGGGGCCTTTTAGTTTTCCTATTAGAGGGAGAGTAACGAGGAGGCTTAACATACTGATCCTCTAGTTAAAATTCACAAAGTATCTAAAACATACATAATTATCTTAAATTGAGTCCCAAACAAAAAAACTGCCAACAAAAACGAAATAATGCGGTTATGAAATTATGGCAAGTGAAAAAGTCACTTTGCACCCCCAAACTACCAAAGCAATCTCAAACATGGATCTCAATTACCACTTTTGACAAATTGAGCCCTAAAACTATCAAATTTCATCAATTTGCCCCCTTAAAAATCAAACCGTCAAAATCCTGTCATATGTTTTATAAATAAGTCATGTGGTACAGTTTTGACCATCAGATTTTATTTCAGGGCGCAAATTGATTAATTTAGAAATTATTTAGGCTTAATGTGTAAAAAATGGTAGTTAGAACTTTTATTTGAGATTGCTTTGGGGGCACAAGTGACTTTCCCCTTTATGACAATTATGTCAAGGGTGACCAGGGGTGGAGCATAGCTGACATGTAAACACTAACAATATCCTAAAAGAATTTGTAATGATGTCCACGGATTTTGAAATAATCCAATGAAACTTTAGATCTTTAAAAAATTTCAAAAATTTCACCCAATGGTTTAGTTTTAATAAAAATGCCTTCTTTGGTGCATTACCATAAGATCGAGAACAATCACAAGATTTAGGGGATAAGTACGACATTGGTATATCATGTTATTGCATCACCTGCCAATCTCAAATATCAGCCCAGAGAGAGATTTGAAAAGAAGTCATGTATGGAAGGCAAACTTGTACCCGATTAAAATAGACGTGATTGATTTCAACTTACTAATTTTATCAAAAGTTGACAAATGGAACCCTATTCTTCACATGAACGTGATATTACCTATTCATTAATGATAAAAGTGTTTCATCATCAGAGTCATGTGCTGCGTCTCTGAAGGAGTCATTATGATTCTCATCCCTCAGATGCTGATTCGCTTCAAAGGTCTTATTGTGAGAAACACGTAGGCTGAGTTGCTTAAGTTTATGAGAAACTTGAACAGCACTGAATTGATTTTCTGCACCCAATGCTTTAGCAATCATGTAGCTACATCTCTTATGCCCTTTGAATCTGTGTAGATCAAACAAAGACCAGAACATTTTTCTTTGAATAGAAGATAACAGAATCAGCAAATTCTTTCAATAGCTTTTGAGTACTTATTAAGCAAAACGAGATTTAACCTAACATTCTAACCAGCAATTTAAGATGTAAGATAATATTGCAACCAACAGCTAAATAACACTCACTTCTCATATAGAGATCTGATCATAGTCTCTTGATCTTCACTGAAGGCCCGGACCCTTTTCCTTGTGTGCCTATAAGAAATACAAAACGAAATTAAAGAAACCAAAAAGCACTGCATGTACTAGAGGCTTGGCAAGACAGAAGGAAAATCAATAAACATGAACTCAGACATGGAAAACAAAATTACACCACAAGCTTTTTATCTAGATCATACTTTGCAAGTTTGCAACGACTGCTTCAGAACACAAGCGCACACAAACCAGACAAAATTCATTACTGTCCTGAAAGTATGAAATTCATGTTACTTACAAAGGCCGACTCAACACACTTCCCTCTAAATCAACCGAGTCATGAAGATCACTAACTCTGGCTACTGCTTTTCCTTCTCCCTCATCCTCATCACCATACCGAATCTTTTTCCTTGGTGCCACTTTCAGTCCTAGCTGTCTAAGCTTATTAGAAATTTGTGCTCGTGAAACTTTTCCATCAGGATCTAGAACTTCCGCAATAAGACGACAACAATCCCAATCATCTTTGAACCTATAATTGCAAGATTTGTCATGAAAGATTTAGTGCAGTGTTCAGAAGGCACAGGATGGAAACATAATGAGCCGACAGAGCTCTATGATAAAGGCAAAATTCGCCACGGGAAATACCTAAGAAATTACCGATCAATTCACCAAGGGCAATATTCATCCAAATCTAAGTGAGATATACTTGATAGAGAACTAGATATAAAGGTTATAGAATAGGCTCTTTTTCAAAGACAATGTTTTAAGCAATGAAACCGTGAGTTTAAAGCACACTTACTTCTCGTACAGATCCTTAATTTTTCCCTCCATCTCACCACCAAGAACAAGTCTTCTCTTTCTTCTAGGAGCCTTCTCGGATTCATGATCCATGGACTGGCCCCTAGCAACAACCAAATGCACCCAGGAGTTTAATATGAGCGAAAACCATTAAGTACAATATCAATTCCCAAGAACTGTAACACTAAGAGCATACTTATTATAATCTTTTTTTCTCTTGGTATCGTCTTCTGAAATAAATGTGATGCCTCCTTCCGCTTTGTCAGATCCTTCTTCAATGCTGTACAAAAAAGGAGGGTATCAGTGAGTAATTTTCTTGCAGCACCACTTTTCAATCAACATAAGCTTTTTGTTTCTTTCTCTGAATGAGTCAAGAAGTGGAACTTCAATAACTGCAAGTACAAAAACAGCATCTCTGGATAAGGTAGCCTACACATGGATAGTTTGAGATGCAATGTTTCGGCTATGCAACACAAAAATGAAAATGTCAAGATAAAAAAAGATTCAAGAAATACTCAAGTTACCAGAAAAATCTTACTTCTGACATCCCAGATCATGAGAGATCACAACATCAGCTTCATCTTCACCAAGTGCATCTGCTATGCTTCTAAGGGTCCATCCCTTTGCTTGTGATGAACCATTCTCTCCATCTCCTGAAATATTTTCCCAGTTTCTACTTTCTTTCTTCAAAGAACCAATTTCATGCACTAAATATTCGGCATTAATATAATGGCATTCTCTGCGGGTCTTCCAGAAGAGCACTTCGACAAAAAGAAGGGGTTGACTTTTCATTTTTCTTAGCATCCTTCTCACCAAAGTAGTCAAGAAATCAATAACGTTTACATATTCTTTTGATGGACATGAGTTCTGCTCAACCAGGATACTATGGAAGATGGTGAAGATTGATAACTGCAAAAAAATACAATAGAAATGGCAAATTACATATGTGCTACTACATATTTTGGAGTGTTGCTATTTTTTCAAATGTTGGTGCATTAGAATTTCAACCTGATAGAGCATCGGGGAGAGCTCCAGCTCATCCGTAATCCTCCTCAACATGCATATTATGTAGTGATTTGTACTAGTGGAATTGGTCTTATAAAACTTAAGCAACCAACAACATTTATGAATGATGTCGTTGCTTGCAAAAGCAGAAATCAGAGTTGACACATTAAAATCAACTTCAGCAGTTGCATCTGGTTGCTCCTCCCCAGAAGACCCAGCCATGCCATAACATTGGTCATCATTAGTATGATCAGCACTTTTGTTGTCCATCTCTGGCAGACTGCCTTTAAGGTTCCCCCTCGGTGACACACATATTTCGGGTTCATCAACCTTAGCAGGGATAAGAATGCCTTCTTTCCCATTGGAATTAGTATTTGTTCGACATTCCTTCCCGCTGGTTCTCATATCAGCTAATTGCTCACTAGTAGATATGCCAATCTCGTTCTGAAGGGTAACATGATCTCCTTGTGGTTCATTTTCTGCTTCCTTGTTGTTGAATGACTTCTTTCTCTTTCTCCTTGATTTTCTAGAAACCTTAAGAAGGAACGGATTTCAGCGGAGATTGTCCCAACAAACACTTTCCAGGACTAGTAACACATAAATATCAATAGTACATAAACCGAAATAGCTACAACTACTATCAGCCTATCACTATAAAGAAAAACAAAAATAAGCAGAAAAATAAATAAATAATTAATTATTAAAAAGGATCATCAGAGCTACTAATGATGCAATTAATTTCCCTAGAAATAGAGAAAATAGAATAAAACTGGATGCATAAGTATCGCGACAGTTTTCAAATCAAAAGGTGCATGCAGAAATTCACACAAATTGATGAACAAAAAATGCAAGCAAAGTCCTCTTTCCATAGAAGAGTATAGCTACAAAGGAAGTATCGTGCAGCACTACATGACCAAATCAAAGAAAAAATAAACTTTTAGTAATTGCAAATACACGTTTAGTAAGGAAGATAACACACCATTGGAGGAACATAACAATTTTTTTTTTATAAGTTGAACTTTATTAATAAAAAAGAAGAAGATGTGTTAATAGTACAAGAGACTATACTGAAAACACATAAGCCATACAAGCTAAAAAGCTAAGAAAATCTGAATAGCCCGAAAAAGGAAAACCCAACACCGCATTTGCCCATAGAAAAAGAGATTGCAACAAATTGCCCCTCACATAGTCCAAAGGCGACTCCATATCTTCAAAGCATCTTTTGTTCCTCTCCCTCCCAAACTCCACCAAATACAAGGAATCATCTTCCACACTGCCAAAGCAATTGGGTAGTCAAACTTCCTTTTCCAACACCTCAGCGCTTCAACCACACTCCTAGGCATAACCCAAGAGATATTCAGAATACAAAGCACATAAGACCACAACCCTCTAGCAACCGAACAACGAAGAACATGATCCACCGACTCCCCACACCATTGTAGGAACATAACAATAAGAACCATACTTCGGATACAATACAACATATCAAACTAACATTTAGATGCGTTTCTTTTCAAAATTGACGAGGAAAGATGTTTTATCAAGATATAATTCAGTGGACCAAATTCCTAGCACATGTAATGTATAATAGTGTTTTTTTTGCAGATAATTTGAGAAACAATGGGAACTAAAAGAATGTGACAGATTGGCTAATCACTTAGAAGTGGATGTTAAGCAGAACAGATCATGGTGAGTTCAGTAGCAAATCCATCTGCCCAATTTTATAGACAACTAGCACTAGATATTATAAAACGAAGGCAAAACAGAGGTTTTACATGAAAATTTAGTCCACAAAAGCATGGAAAAAAAAACATTATCGCACCCTCAATGTTCCACGTGCTTGAAGGATCTCCATGAGCCTCACAATTTTATGAATCATCTCTATCAAATCTGCGAGATCACTGATAAGAAAAAGATCATAAGAATGAAAACAAAACATGCAGGAAAGAAATAAAACATAGTTATTTGAATAGGCGTTATGAGCAACCATACAGATAGAATTACATAATTCCTATAGAGAAGATTACAACTCTTCCTTTTCTGGCCGCCCGAGAGGGTTTTTTGGGGGGATGTGGGTTTGAGAAGGGGGATTCATGAGGGGAAGGAAAGAGCATATTGATCCCCTGGGATCATTATGCAGGGGGTTCAATAATGCGGAGAAAGTAAAATTCACAGGACCAACGAGTAAAAATAAAAGTACATAGATTAAACTGAACATAAAGTAATGCATAAAATACGACTCAAATGCATTTCTGAAACTGTGGCAATAAATAAACATTTCTGGGAAGGATAAAGATAATTAAGTATTGGAAACTTCCTTTAATTTACTCAAAATAGAACTTTTATTTTTGGGGTAAGCAAAAAATTCAGGTTAGTGTACTTTGCTTATGTGTCTAAACTGGAAAATATCAAAGAGTGCTCATTAGCAAACAGTTGATCATTATGTTATGTACTTTATGAAAAGTGAATACGCCTAAAAGAGACTGCAAATATTGACTTAAAAAGGCATCTAAATATCATACCAAAAGAAAAGGTGCGGAAATTCAAAATAACCCCCCCCCCCCAAACAAAAAAAGAAAGAAAGAAAAGGAACAAGCATATCGGTCTAGGGAGGTGTTGTCCGCACAAAACTGGAAAGTGAACTGCCAAAAACAATCGTATACGTTTCTATTGATTTGAATTGATCTGTCCTGTTCTAAAGATTGTAATATTGACATATGACACCCTATAAGAAAGCCTATCCATATTTCCATTTCAATTTTCTGATATGGAACTGAAATGTTAAAATAATTTTCTCGCCACCAGATTTAAAAGATCAAAAAAGAACATGTATCAACAATGTATGTACACATTTTCAGTTGCTAAGATGAAGAAGAAAAACCTTTTTGGTTGTTTGTGCGTGTCAAATATTTTGATCAAACTTAAGAGAAAATGTGTAATCCCTTGATCAGTTTGATCATAAAATAACTTGTAAAGAAGGATGCGAGCTGTATGAGGCTCCTTTGAGTCTTCTGGCAATAACTTAAGCACCAAATCTAGCATGCAAATCTGGAAACAGAAAAAGACAGTTAGGAAGGATATTCAAGGCTAGAAATCGGAAAGATGGTTTACTCAAAGGGCAAATATCCAGTCCCTATTGTACTTTATATGATATGTAAGGTGATGTCTCAATTAACTTGCGAAACATCTTCCTGAGAATTTGCACATAAACCTCAAAAATGTGCATGATATAATACTGTGTTTACAATTAGAAAGTTGTGCATAGCTCATAGTGTCTATTGACCTAAATGCATTAAGAAATCTGGATAGAACTGATACAGTGTAGCAAGTCAGATTATCCCATATCCATGCTATGTGAGCAAACATACTAGACTGACACCACGTGTGTTACCTACAGCTAAGTTTTTGTGCCTTCAGTGCATTAAACACACGTGAGGCTTCCCGATAATTTTTTTTTCAGGGTAAGTAATCTTGGATAACTCAATTTCAACGAACTCCTTCAGTGCCTTTCTAAGTCTTTCTCAAGGCAGTTTTCATGTTGGAATTTTCGGCTGTTACAGTGAATTTCATTTATTATGAAGAAACTTCAAGACTCAAGAATTAACTTCCAATATGGAAAATGGACATGTATGTCAAACAGACTGAATTCCAAATCAGATTTATTTGCATATATTACATCCAGTAACACATCGCTTCCCATAGTTTTCACAAAATCAATGTTTTTTTCACATAAAAACAAACTGAGTCATAAAAAAATTCTCTTGCCCAAGTATTATCAGGGAAAAGTATTAATTGGAGCCATAACTTCAGTTGCATAATATGGTGCTCCACTCCCTTTGTGAATCCTAAAGCAGGAATAAATATGGCATACGTTGAATATGCTATATATTTTCAAATTCAATGAAGGCGGGAATAAGAACCTCAGCAAGCAGAGAAATGTTCATTAATGCATCCTCCATATATTTGTTGGGCTAGCAAAAGCAGATTAACAAACTTTGAGTTAATAATCACCATGGTTTTCATAAGAGAACCGGCAGCAGAGAGGAACTTGTGGTCCTTTGTTTCCTTTAGCCCATCAAATGCATTACGCCATTTTGAAATGACAAGCTGGAACATCAACTCATTCATCGTTTGAGCGATCGGTCCACATATATCACCTTTAAAATTTGTGCAATCGTCATCTTTATTAACTTCAAAAATGTCTGCTTCCATTTTTGGCTGGTAAATCACAGGAAAAGGAAGTGATCACTTAAATACTTTCTAACAACTAAAAAGATATTGAAAAAACGGCTAATCATAACAAAGCACTAAGAAATATGCAAAATTGAGACTGACAAATGTATCTGGAGATCAAGTATTTAACCAATGAACTCTGACTCAAGGAAACTTCCATTTCACGAACAAGATAGAAGGTGAGGTTGTGAGTTTGCAACTCCCTGGGTGCATGTTTAATTATCAATAAGACAAAGAACCAAGTCTTCAAACTCCCTTTTCTTGCTTTCTTTCCAAAACTGTATTGTATAATTTATATATGCAAAGTATTTAATGACTCTATTTGTAAAATTCTAAGAAAACTTATCTGACCATGGGAATCTTTCGTCGAACCAAATTTTCGAGGTTAGGAAATTTCACCAATAGACACGTTCAATGCTCGATACATGTAGCATCAGAACCAAGTTTGCACTATTTGGGAACTTCGGGACCCACTACAGGAAATAGGAGAGACGTAATTAATTCCCAAGTCACTGGCAAGAAGATCCCATCATTGCTAGGGATTTGAGATATTTGTCTGACATCTGAAATTTGGTCGATCATGCTTTAATTTTCCAAAGAACCTGAAAGGTTAGTTCTTTTCTCTGATTCTCTTTTCCTTTTTCTTTTTTTTCGTTTCTAGTTGTTGCTTTCATCGACTAAGTCATCATAGTCATTCAGTCAAAGGTTCGGCCAATTTTATTTTATTCCGAGGGTTGTAAGACCCAACTATAAACTTAGGGCTGATCTAGCCTCTTGCCAATATATCCAATCAAAGAAACATCAAGTCTTGAAGTAAGGAAAGGAATAGAAATAGGAATAGGTCAAATTTAATGTCTCACCTTGGAATTCAAAAACTTGTGATATTGAAAGGAAGTAACAAATTGCGCAACACGAAAGAACACAATGACATCGCTGTTCTGAATCACATGATGTTCCTTTGCAATTTCTTCGCGAATAGACTGCATCAGAACTAATAAAAAAAATGACCATAATGTTAAAATTGAAAGTTCGAAGGGAAAAAAAATAATCGAAAACAAGCATTTATGTCCAAAAGACTTGCCATTGTAACCGCCCGATAAAAATTGGCTCACAAAATCATGAAGCAATTCCAAAATTTTATCCTTTGTTGAAGGTAATCTTCCTATGTCCCACGCAACCCTTTTTATTGGACCCCGATGAATCTTTTGCAGTTTAAGTTGGGAATCACGAGATGCAGAATTTGGGTTTCCCTTTACTACTGTCTTTGAACCATCCTGTAAGAAAAACTACTGGCGTTACTGAAGCTTTAAATGACAACACTTTCTAGCAAGGGCAGCTGTTGAACTTCTTACCATGGTAAGCCGTGTAAATGTCCCTATAAACTGTGAATGACGAACCATATTCCGTGCTCTGGAAAGCCTTCTCTTCTCTTCTTCCTCCTCCATAATGGACTTGAGACTACCAACAGAAGCTTTAGTATCATCATCCGCCTAATCAGTGACATGAATTATTATTGGACTACCAAATAGATGCTAATAAGCAACGGCAGAACAGGTAAAAGATTGACTTTAACATGCAAAATACCGTGCAACTCAGCAGCCTGAAACATGAAGAGAAGGAAAATTGTCACGGAGCCAATGTATACTCTATGAGTGCAAGTCATTGTGGGAAAACATCTTTTTTTTTGGATGTCAATTTAGTTTCAGTATTTCACCTCCGAGCTCATAAGAAAGTTTATTTTATCTCTGATCTGGATGTTATTGGTACCATAAAGATACTGGAAGCAAAGGGAAACTAACCTTAAAATCTTTCAGATGTGCTTTGGCAATCAACTCTGGCTCTTGAACAATAAATATATAGTGGAAAATCTCCAACAAAAGCAAGTTATCCTGATGGAGATAGCCACAAGAACCACCAATGTTCCCAGTTATAACTAAAATTAAGTCCATAACGTTCTCATTGAATAATAGTTCCAGAAATCTCTCTCTCAGAAGCAAAAATTGATTAGCAGATCCCTCAGCCTTCTGCTGCAATGAGATTTCTTGAATAGCCAGAACATTACGGAACAAAGTAAGTACCAGTTGCACCAATTTCCAGTCATCCTCTGTGAATGTTTCACTGTATGGCAAAGAATACACCAAAGCAATTATATACAAGGAGGAAGACAGACTCTAAACTGAACAAAAGAAGTCGAGCAGGCAACACAAAGAAAAATTATAAAGGATTTGAAACCAGTGTGGAGATAACAAGAATCTGGGATATTACAGTCATCCTTGGATTGGACTAGTTATCCATTCTTTAATTCGGCATGAAAGGGTTCGCTTTGCTGTGGATTGCGGTGGAGGAAATCTAACTAGGTGGATAGATAGACTCCTTTCCCTCTGTAAGGGAGAGTGAGAAACAAAAGAATATGATTATTTTTTTGTCCGCGCTCGTTTTGGGTATGCAGGTACTAACAGTCCTCTCACTACCAACCAGCAAACATCATCTGACTGGGTCTCGCTGGTGTCAACAACAAGAATAACTAAATAACTAAATGAAATAACTAACTGTGGTTCTTGGGATGCAGGAAAAAAGTAATATAAAAAGCTATACTTTTAAAATAAATACATAAAAAAAATACAATGAACAAATTAGCTCAACCATACATCTATTCTAATCATTTACAATTGCAAATGTGAGCCAATGACCCATCACTTGTCCTAACTGCAGTAGAGCAGAGAATTCATTTTGGAATTATGTGGAATTATGTGCAATCCTTACCATTCCAAACTTTCCAATGGACTTTCAAGAAGGGAAACTATCACTGCAACAACATCGCTATACGTAATTGAAGATTTCAACTGCCATAGACATTCAAGCTGTTGTGAAATATCATTTGACGTGGGCTCAATAGGCATAGTAAGGAACACCAAAACCTTCACTGCAGAGCAGAAAATAAAAAGTCAACCAGTAAAATATATGCTAGACATCATTTGGTACATACATTTCACATAAACATGATAGAGAACTAATTGAAACCTGCCTGCATTTAAAACAAAGCTGCGATCATCTTGGCAGTGTTCAATAATAGGTATCAAATCTTTAGAGACAATGTTCCATTTACAGACTTGCTTAAACACATCTCGAGTTTGTGGATCATCACGCCTCAAAAACCTCAGCAAATCCTTCAAATTATCTGCCAAAAAGTTGGAACGCAATTACAAATGATTGATCAGACCACTGAAACCTTTGCACACCGGTCCCCACAAAAGCTAGTGTAAAATGAAACCTCTTGAATGGTAATCACAAATAATTTAGTGAAAATGGACACTTAAAAAGAATGTGTTCCCACTCTTATGTTTTACATTATCTGGGATCGTAGACAACAAACTCTTCTCAAGTGATAACGCCACATTATTCTAAGGAGATCTTTTCCATTTCCAAAACCCCATGTAATATAAACCACAATTATATAGCAACTAAACTATTTTAGACAAATAGTTTTGGTATAAGCCATTTAGCAAAACAGATTAATTGTTTTAAGTTACTACGAAAAAACTTATTTGTAGAGTGTCAATGGCCCAGTCAAAAATTGATCATCCGATGGATAAAATAAGAAAACAACATTTCATCCGGATTGATTCTACGTCTACATTGCACATCGCTCAAATATTCAAATTAATACCCGAGAGAAAGTGAAAGTTTTAAACTGCGAAAATTTTACCCCATATAGCATCAACGGATGTAATCATTTTGCTTGATTGTGTTAACTTCAGAGTCAGCTAGATAAACCAAAAAAATCCATAATTTCCTAAGCCTCTTTTCTTAGAGAATCAAACGAAAATTTCCACTCAATTGAGGTGGGCATTTATCATTTCTCAGCTCTTTTGGAGCTGAGAAAAATGAAGAGTAATGGAGGACATGTCTGAGTATACCTAGACAGTACTCGCCCTTGGAGTAGCCGATCCGATTGCCGCTCTCGTCCTCCTCGGCGATTCCAAGACCCGCGCAGATCACGGACAAGCCCTCCGTATCCATTTATGTTCTTTTTTCTTTTTCTCCTCTTTGTTGGCGTCAAGGGCTTTGAAAATTGAAAGATTGGTTTACCGTTTCTGTGGAGAGAGAGAGAGAGAGATGAGGGCTGTGGGCCGGAGCCTGTGGCTCTGAGACGTCTGATACGAGAGAGAGATGGATTAACAGTTAGACTTAAGGCATTTTTAGTGGCGCCAAATGGGAATGCGAATTTTCCCGCGCTTCTGGGATGATATCGTGGTCTCGCGCCTAAAAGGAAATCACTTCCCATCAAATTATTGAATTTTATAAACTATATTTATTTTTTCACCAACTTTCATATCCAAAAAAATTAATTATCTCAAAATTTTTACACTCAAACACTTAATCAGGAATATTAAACCAAGATTTGTTAGATTTTACATTAATCACTTACACTATAGTATGAGTTGTTAGTTTGTGTGCTTTTTCTATTCTTGAAGTTCTAAAGTCCCCTAAAACAGTAAACCTAAATTTAATTATTAATCTTTCAAGATTATTAGAAATAGTCTGGTGATTTTTTAATAACCTTAAACTAATTTATAATAAATTATTTATTAGTAAAATATATTTTAACTCATTCTTAAAGACAGTCTTGACTTGCAAGTAATTATATTTTTCACGTAATTGGTTGCTGTCCAAATATTCTGACTTTGGTAGTATTTGAGATGTGGAACAATTCTAAAGATCCAAATTTTGGTGTTGTTTGTTTACAGAAATTTTGATTTGTAAAATTTTGGGAATCTCTTGAAAATTAGAGTTTATTGGGATTTATCAAAAGTTTGAAGTGTACGTGTAAAAGTTGAACATTTTGAAATATGTTTGCTTTGTTAGAAATGTTAGGACCCAAAATTTTAGGCAAAAAAACATGTCCGTGTCCGCATACTAATTTGGTGTCTAACGGCAATAATTAACCTATGATTGATTTTTCAGTGTGATTTTTTTTGCAATGAGAGGGAATAAATTATAACAATTATTAATGAGAGGGATTTGAGCATTACTTTGTGGAGGAGCACAATTTACTTCCAAAGAACATTCGTAAAGTGGAAATTGCTCTAGGATCATAACTTGACCAAATTTAATTATGAAATGATTAAATTGAAAAGACCAATGTTATTAGCATCATAAAGCAGTTATTTAATCGTTCAAAAGAACAAACTGTTCATATTTTATGAAATCAGGAGGACTTAGTTTTAAATTTTTGTTATCACAATGATTAATTTGATTTTCAAGTATAGCATGCGGACGGATTTTGTGTTTTATCTATTATCTATTTATTTAACCTAGGAATGTTCGTGTTGTAAAAAATTATAGAATTCTAGTAATGTTGTGAATATTTATGTGAAATAATGTTTTATTATACGTGTTTGTGTAAATGACAGAGAGAAATGATTTGATGTAATTGTTTAATAAAAAAAATATTGAAATTAGGTGAAAAAGTATAGAGAGATAAAATTTGTGTTAAATAAAAAAAGTAAAAAGTTGTTGGAGATTATGTTAAATGTATTGATATTTGTATTTGAATTTTTAAGATGTTGGGTGATAATTTTGTAAATAAATCTTAATTCTAGAAAAACTTGAAAACCAATATTACCCTCAGATATAACAAAATTCTGCATACAGAAATTACTATTTCAACACAGATTTTAAACGGTCGCAGTTACCCGATCTCGTGTTAACTTCTAAAACCCATTCCTCCCTTCCTAAACCTTAACCGCTTCGCTGCGCTATAGGTTGCTTCGATACAACCAAAGCTCCCTCCTTCCCTTTTAGTCCCCTCAATATCTCCGCCCGACTCAGCGACGATTTCTCCAATATTCCTGAAAATTTCTCTATTAATCCCTCATATCTCACGTCTATCTCTCTCCATCCTCATTCTCTTTCTGTCTCTCTGAAGCCTTTCTCTCTCTATTTCCCTGGACCCTCACTCTGTGACAATGGCGCAAGTGGTGGCGACGCGATCGATTCAGAACTCGGTGCTGCGCCCTAGCACTGGATCTGTACAGGACAGACTCGAAAAGCTAAAGAAACCTTCAACTTTCGCTTCCAAAGTGTTGGCACGGGAGGAGAAGAACATATCCCGAGTCGTTTGCAGAAGCTCTCCACGCATTGTCACTAGGACAGCCGCACGTGCCGATCCTGAGGTCCTCCCCGTTTCGCCCGAGGACGTGCCAAATGTTAGTGCTTTTTACAACTTCTTGTTCTTCATTTGTCATACATCAAATGGGAAAAGTTCCGAAGCGCTTATAACGTTTTTGAGAGGTTTTACTTTATTTTTCAAAATTTACTTTTAAATTAAAAAAGGTCAAAAATTTGATGACTAGCTTCTTTGTTTGCTAAGTAGGCAATAACAAATCACAATTTTGATGTAAAAGCCAAGAAAATATTTGCTTTCTTAACTATCCTGAAGTTGCAAGAACTAAAGAAGAAAAAGAAAGAAACTTGGTAGAATATCAAACTCATAATCTTACCTACTCACCATTTTCGTTTTGCTGAAATCAGAGAGAGGGGAAATTTCAGCATCTAGAAGCTCAACAACTTCTCGATGCGGCATCAGTTGGCGTGTGGTCCAAGCCAATAGTTAGACGCAAGACGAAGATCGTGTGCACTATTGGTCCTTCTACCAACACACGTGAGATGATATGGAAGCTGGCCGAGGCTGGAATGAATGTTGCTCGGATGAATATGTCTCATGGAGACCACGCATCTCATAAGAAAGTTATAGATTTGGTTAAGGAGTATAATGCACAATCGAAAGACAACATAATTGCAATCATGCTTGATACCAAGGCAAGTTTTTGATTCGAATTTGTGTGTATATATATGTATATTGGTTATGGGTGTATAGACGTATGTGTCTGCGTGGTTAACTCCCATATTGCATGAATAATGCAGACTATACGGAAAATTTTAATTTCAAGCATAAAGAATCTTTCTTCCGGAGCCTTTATTTATGACTTCGATATCCAGGAGGAGTTCTGAAGTCTTTTTTTTTTTTGGTCTTTTTGGTGTTTACTTAAAAAGTATGTTGATAATTACCTCGTGGCATTTTGAGCGAACCTGAAGTAAGCAGGACATGTAATCATGTATTATGTGGCTTCATAAGATGACTAGAATCTTTTGTATTTCTTTAATGCCAACATAGAACTAATTTGTCACTGCGTGGCATTGTAGAGAACGAAAGTATAACCTTGCTATTTCGTATAATGTTTTGCATTCCTGGTCCACTACATCTTGCTCATTGTAATTCTTGGTTTTGAACATCTTCCTTTTTTTTTTGTATTGTAATTAATCTTGGTTTCTTTGCTTGCTTTCAGGGTCCTGAAGTTAGGAGTGGGGACCTGCCACAGCCTATCACATTAACAGCTGGGCAAGAATTCACTTTTACAATTCGGAGTGGGGTTGGCACAGCAGATTGTGTTAGTGTGAACTATGATGATTTTGTTAATGATGTGGCAGTGGATGACATCATTCTTGTCGATGGTATTCTATATCTTATCCTTACTGTTAAAACAAGGAGTTTCTATTATGTACGATGTCTATAGATCATAAGTACCATTCAGAGGAGTAATACTTTATTCTTCTTCTTTTCTTCTTTTAGTTCAGTCAAATTTTAGAGTGTCTAATGCTTTAGTTAACGATGATAGTGTCAATGACAGTGCAAAGTCCTGTACAGTAACTCTGGACAGAGTCACTGCCCTTTTGATTATCACATACACACAGACATATATTCATGCACTGAGGTTTTACATAGTATCATATCAAGATGAAATATGCTTTCCAGCTACACTCATGTTTGGACTCGTGAACACATGCATCATGTGTACACTTCTATATTTGTGTGCGAACTTGCATGATTCTGTTGCTAATAAATTCTTCTGAGGGATGAGATCAAGTCGGTTCATTCTGCTTGCCTATGAGTATTACGGCGCAATCAATATTATATCACATGTGTCCTAAGACAACATGCATTTTGGAGTGTGTTATGCTGTCTTTCGGAAGAAAGGGTCTCATCAACCACGGAATGTAATATGTTACTTTTCAAGAGATTATGTACTTCTCTAACCGAATTAACATGTAATTTCCTGCGTACTCTTGTCCTTTGAGACTCGCTGGTTTGAAAATTGTTGTAAAAAGATGCTGATCCAAATGCTTAGATTTCCCATTTCCTCTGCGTTGGGTCTTAGAGTCCTTTGGGCAGTTCAGAGCAGTTACTAGCTTTTATTTTTGTGTTCATGGGATTCCACCTGAAGCGTTTGAGGGCAATTATCGTAGAAAGTTCAACTTATTACCTCTTGCCTACTGTTTTCCATAGGTTCAAGAACCTCCAAGACACATAAAATGTAAGCTAGCTATAAAATCCTTTGACTTTGTTTGAATTGTAAGTGTAGGTCTGTCGACCCTCGATTTAACTAGAACTAGAAAAATTGTTTCATCTCCTGTTATCATATATGCATTGATAAATCTTGATTTATGCTGTAGGTGGTATGATGTCAATGATGGTGAAATCCAAGACAGAAGATTCAGTGAAATGTGAAGTTGTTGATGGAGGAGAGCTTAACTCTAGGCGTCACTTAAATGTTCGAGGAAAAAGTGCTACACTGCCTTCCATCACTGGTTAGACCCAGCAATATTATGTCCTCTGTCTCTGTTAAAGCTGAGAATGTATAGAAAGGTTTTTATTTTGCAAATAGATATAAGCTTTATGTTGGTTTGCTGCAGAGAAGGATTGGGATGATATAAAATTTGGAGTGGAAAACGAGGTTGACTTTTATGCTGTTTCCTTTGTCAAAGATGCAGATGTAGTTCATCAGTTGAAGAATTATCTGCGAGGTACATATCCAGATACAATTGTCTGAAGTTTAGAGTAGAAATTTGATCAACATGCTTGTTATTTGGCTCTGGAGTACCCATTATAATTCAGTTCTTTCCATTTGATATGGCAGGCTGTAATGCAGATATACATGTCATTGTCAAAATTGAAAGTGCAGACTCTATTGCAAATTTGCACTCAATTATCACTGCATCTGATGGGGTATCTCCCTAATCATTGCATTATCTTTTAATTGCTGTTGGATTCAATGGATAGTGTACATTTTTAGACCCTGAATTCATTTGTGCTGAATGACTATGAATGTTATCAATTAACTTTAGTTTTAATTGAAATATGGCTGCTTGGCTTGCTTGTATACTACCTGCTGAAAGTAAAGCATGCTCTTCCTACTTTTAGGCAATGGTTGCGAGGGGGGACCTTGGTGCAGAGCTCCCTATTGAGGAGGTTCCAATTCTGCAGGTATTTTACTTTTTGTGGGAAGAGTAACAGAATGAGATATCACCACCTGTTGGTGGGTATTTGACCGGGTATTAAGATAAAGTTTAGTTATTCTTTGACATTCAGCACATCATCAATTTCAAATGCAGGAAGAGATAATCAGAATCTGCCGTAGCATGGGGAAGGCTGTTATTGTGGCAACAAATATGCTGGAAAGCATGATTGTACACCCAACACCAACCAGAGCAGAGGTATCAGACATTGCCATTGCTGTCCGGGAGGGTGCTGATGCAATCATGCTTTCTGGTGAAACTGCTCATGGAAAGTGAGTTAGTTCTTTTTGACATTTTTGTTCTTTACTTTGGATTTGAGTGAAGGAGGACATTTTGCTAGCATCATGCTCATTGAGAAGTATTTGGGAGTTGGGACCCACCATTTGGCAGCTCTGGGTACCTTTTGTATGTGAACGCTTAGGCGGTTCAGAGATATTGGATTTCTGATCACTTCTTTGGGGGTTACAAATTTCCCTGGAAATGGTAGCTATGAATTGAATGGTCTATAATGCTTGCATATTAAATTTCTGCCACTACAGCTGTGAATGGTGGGTTGAAGTCACAGTCATCCCAATGAAAGTAACATTCCCCTAAAAGCCATTCTGGGCTTTAATATTTGAGGCTATTTATCTGCTGATTGTTGCATGTTAATGCACTCTGATGATGTTTGTCAATGGCATGCAGGTTCCCCTTGAAAGCTGTGAACGTCATGCACACTGTTGCATTACGAACTGAAGCTAGCTTATCAGGCGGTGAAATGCCACCTAACTTTGGTCAAGTCTTCAAGGTTATTCTGTACATAAGCTCATCTATTTGCATTGCAATTTGCTTCACCGAATCTATCTGCACTGTCCTCCGTCCTCTTTCTCTCTTCCCCCTCAATTCGATTGTCACCACTCAGCACTAACTGGAAATTTTTTGTTATCTGTAGAACCATATGAGCGAGATGTTTGCTTACCACGCAACCATGATGTCCAACACTCTTGGAACCTCAATTGTTGTCTTCACCCAAACTGGTTTCATGTCTATCCTACTGAGCCACTATCGACCTTCTGGCACCATATTTGCCTTTACAAATGAGTGAGTTACTTGAGTCCCTAATTTGTCACAGCATTGAGGATGCTTTTGGCATCAGAGTTGTGATGCAGTATTACATATTGGAACTATTCCACTTCATTTTTCTGTAGGCATAAATTTACTCTTGACATGCTGTTAGCCCAGAATCATCATTGAGAAGCTGCCGTAGGAAATGTCTTAATTTAGTCTGAGGTTGATTGAGTGCACGCGCAAAAATATATAGCTGTTTATTGTTGGCTGGGTTTGCAAGTCATCAATGTGGTCATTTGTCTTTTGGTGCCTTAACTGAGTAAACGGGACAAGGAATGCGAAACTTCCCCCAGCTTTAAAAAAAAAAAAAACAGGAGAAAGGAAAAGCAGACCGAGGAATGCAATTTAAATAATGTGGCTGACCACGTAACTTGGATGACTATGCAGGAAGAGAATTCAACAGAGGCTTTCTTTGTATCAAGGGGTATGCCCTGTATACATGCAATTCTCAGAGGATGCTGAAGAGACCTTTGCAGATGCCTTAACTTTACTAAAGGTAAAAGTTTTTTCAGTTCACTTGAACCCTTGGGCTGTAATTAGGACGCAGTGATCTGCTAAATTTATCCAATTGGAATCAGGATTCACCAAGGAAAGATGGCAAATTTTTCCTAAGCAAAGAATGATGCCACTGATTTCGAAATTGAGGGCATACCTCTATGACAGATTTTGAGATCGTGCAGTTCCCTAACCCTGCTAAATGAATTACAGCTCTATGTTGGCCCGCTTCATTACTTATTATTTACTTTCTCGGTTCTCACATGCAGAAGCAAGGAATGGTGAAGGAAGGAGAAGAGGTAGCACTTGTTCAAAGTGGAAGACAACCCATCTGGCGATTCCAGTCCACTCACAATATTCAGGTTCGGAAAGTATAGACTGAACTAAAGAGCCGTCCTATTCTCTGCCCATGCATTGACTACTTCAAATCGTCAAGAGTACTCAGATCTATTCAGTGGCTTCCCAAATTGGGCTCACGTGATTTTTTGCTTGCTTTGTCAAGGTTCCACTGGCCTCTAGAGATGCTGGCCTCTTTTTTTTTTGGGACTTTTAAACAAAAATGTTTTTAGGTAAAATACAGTAATCCATTTTTTCCTTATACGTATTTAAATACGGCAGCTTGCTGGTGCTTAGTTTGCATCAAACGCTAGTAGTCTCGTTAGAAGCATGATTGATTTTCCCCACTTTATTTAAGAGATTGCTCGTGTCTTGGTTCCCAATTGATTCTAAAAGCAATCCGAACGCTACCTCTGTTTGATAATCTAAACTGATAAACTGAACATCAAGAAAAAAAAAATCATTTCTTTATATAACCGCAGGATGCCAAACGATTAATTTACACGAGCTTTAAACTCTTAATTTATTTTATTAACATATTTATTTTTCCCTTGAGCACTCCAACCACATCTGCTACATCAGGGAAGCAAAGGAAATACTATTGATATAGTTAGACCATTTGTAGTAACGCTCACACACTGCTCTTGATGAGGGAGCTATATCCACTCCTATCGTCAAAATACTTGGACCAAAGCATCACACCTCCATACTTCGGTGACCCTTTTAGCACCGGAAGGATTTGAGAGGTCAGCACATTGGGTGGAATATAGCCGCTTCCGGCTGCCCTCGGAGCCGCCGGTAACCCTATGAATATTCTTCCGGCATTTACTGACGTCGTCCATTGGTTCCAGGAGCTTATAAGGTTATTGATGCTACCCCCGCCATACTGACAGGGAGGATTATTATAGAACTGAACCCAAACATAGTCAAACAGCCCTGTGTTAAGAGCGTTACCAAGAAACCTATCAGGAAATGGACATTGAGGGGCTGCACTTAAGTACACGGGTCTTCCTGGGTGGCTATATGCCTTTAGGCACCGAGCGAGCTCCCCCCAATGATATGTTGAGCCAAGCTCAATGTCAAAGTCAATGCCATCTAATATGGCATCGCCTAGTGGGCGCGAAGCCGATTGCCCACCCAAGAAATTGTTCCATAAGTAATCAGCTACGTTTTGGGCATCCACTGAAGAAGCTAGAGAGTACCTTCCTATTCCTCCTCCAATTGAGAGCAGCACCTTAACTCCACGACTTTGGCAATGTCTTATGCCAGTGCTTTCTACGGCACACCCATTGGATGCTGTGTTGCAGTGGCCCGCAAGGTTCATTTCTGGGGCTCGGCCATTGCCAAACTGGTTGAGGAAAGAAATGATGACATGGGAATATCTTCCTGTGGCACATGTTTCAATTAGGCTTCCTTCGTAGCCGCTTTCACCCCAGTAGATGGCAATGCCACCGGCTTGAGCAGTTCTGACGAGGGCTGCCGCCAGGATAAGGATGGGAAGGAGGAGTAGAGGTTTAGCTACAGGAAGTGTAGACATTTTTGCTATAGGGAAAATGCGACCTGTGCTTTCTTGCTGCCATGCTACTGGTGGTTGCTCCCTTTTATAGCCTACGTTCAGGAATCCATTGTAATTATTTCCAATCACCGTGACCAGCAAGGCAAAGTGATCTAATGGCTTTGGCTTTTTCTGCTACATTCCCTTCCTATGGGAAATCCTGCTCGGTGATAGTTCTAAATACAAGAAGAGAATCACTTTCAGTACTTGTGACTTGCCGGTTCAAATTATCTGTCTGTCTATTCTGGAATAATTTTCCTTACACTTCTTCTCTTAAAAAAAAATAAGGGTTTATGCTTGAGCCGGATATATACATCATGGTAATTAACCCTTCCGTTACGGCATATAAGACGACAATCGTACGTACTCCGGAGTCCTCATGCCAGCTTGCGTCCTGGAGTTCCTTTGCATCAATCTGTTACCAATGGGCCGGATCTATACTATAGACAAATATTTGAATGTTCACCTTTGGGCTTTATGACTATTTAAATGAAAAAAATGTTTAATCTCCTATTAATTAATATTCTCTAGCTTCCCCCAATATATATAACTCGATCGTATTCTTTTCCCAATAATTATGTATGATATATATGTCACTTAGGCGTTGATCTTTTTCTTGGTACATATATATATATATATATTATTCATGACTAGCTAGCATATGTAGCGTGAATTTAATAAATAATAATATTATGGATAATTTCATTATAATGATCAGTAGAGAATACTTTGAAGAATATTTCCCTAGAAATTACACAGGATAAGACCAAAATATTATTGGCTCACTGCCTCCTTACAGCTTTGCAATATCGATGGGTTTCGCTGTAATAAAGATTTGATATGTTATATTCATCTAATTTGATATTCCGGAATGCTGGCCCCCATAAATTCGACCATATGACTTACAACCACATTTTGACATCGAGAAAAAAAAAACCCTTTTGAAAACGAAGAACCCAGAAATATGGTACGTTTCAAATTCAAAAAAGCAACATTTCTATTGGGTTTAAATGAACTGTAGATAATTTAACTAATCATTGTACCATATATTATCTATTTTGACATATTGTACCACCTAATTATTATTCTTATACATTTTTACATTATTTGTCAAATTTAATTTTCGATCAAATTAAATAAAAATGACGATAATATCCCTTAGCAACCAGTTTGTATATATTCATATTCAATGAGAGATATTGTCGTCAATTTGTTAAGTTATTGGGGGTATAATCATTGTAAATAACTAATGTTCCTTCTATTTTGATGGGAAAAATTAAATAGAGTGCAGTACATTACACAATATTTAATACTGGCAGTTGTAAGATACAGTATCTCGAAGCTATACAGCATATGGGTGAAAAATATACATGTCTAAGTTTTCAGACTTGAAACGCCCTTAAAACTCTTTCCTTTTATATAGGAATTGCTGACTCAGGCAGTTTTATTTTGGTCTCAGAGCCGTACAAGGATATTCAAGCCATCGGTTTTTGAACCAGCCGATGCATAGCTCACACCGATTTTACAATTTTGTAACTATATCCAGTCCTATTATCATAATACTTTGACCGCAACATCGATCACACCTCCATACTTCGGTGTCTTCTTAATGACAGGAAGAATTCGGGAGGTCAGCACGTTGACGTTGGTATCCAGTCCTATATACCCACTTCCAGCCGCTTGAGGAGCTGACGGTAAACCCAAAAATAAGAGGGGAAAGAGCAGTAGAGAGAAAAGTCGAATTAGATAGAAAGGCATTTCTTCCAGAGTCTATATATCTAAACTTTCTTTCTTAATTTGGTGTGTTATGCGTTAAGAGAATTAGGGTCCTTTGATAGGGCACTGTGGCCGGCTGGGGTTAGAAAATTCTACCAAATTCCAAAGATTGGTTTTTCTTTCAAGTCAAAATTTTCCCAAGTATGTAGAAACCCTGTGAAGGAGGATGAACTAGTTTATAAGTAATCAATCAGCTTAAGCAGTATGTGTTGACTTACGATCAAAGACGACGACGTTTATCTCCTTTTCCTTTAAATTTTTTGTTTTCCAATTCGTAATATTGAGTACGACGTCCAATATAAGTGGCATTTTGCGGAAACCATATTATAAGCTCTTGATACGAATGTAGAGGCACGAAGATTCAAAGTTTGCCCCAAGTACGGTCTACTGGATATGCCGGCTCCTTCTGTCAAGTTAGGTTTGGGAATTGCCAATGCCATGCCTCTCGATACGCTCTAGCTATTGGTTGCTTAATTAACGGCATATTAATCTAATCAAAATCACAATCAAATTATTAGCATCCTTTTCAGTTTCGGTTGCGGCCGGATCTCTTTTAACGAAATCGTCGCCTAATCTTGATCAGAAAAGAAACTTGAAGTGGGCTGCCCATGAAAAGTACTTAAGAAATGTTAGAAACTTGAAGCTTTCAGTTTTGCACTGCCAATATTAATATGGTTCGAATAATTATTCACATATTAAAACAAAAGAAAAAAATGCCATTGGAAACGGAAAAGAGTAGGAGAGATTAGAATTGCAAACTCAATAAGTAATGTAATTAGATCCATATAAAGCCTTGTTAATTAGCTTCACTTATTTACCAAGTAATTAATTACTTACAACCTATATTTTAAAGTCTTTATTTAAAGGATAAAATTAGACGTTAGTCTAAGTTTTATTATCGGCCTTTTTTCATCTTATATTGTATAAACATGTTTCTTTCAGGAACGAACATGTTAGAATATGCACATGTGAAAGTGTAAACAAGTTAAGTCCCACATTACAAAGATGCATATGTCATGATATAAGTGTGCATGGTTGGAACTTGGACCCAAGTTAAGCCCATGAAAAGTACTAATCCTTCTTTTTTTGTTACTTATAGTTCATAATCAGGACTAAAACATTTTCAAAATGCTTACGATCGACGTGGAATCCCAATCAGGAAATGAATCGTGATGTTTCCATATTTAAATAGGAAAAATTAAAAAAGACACAGGCACGACTATCGACGTGATGCCAAGCTTTCCCCAGCTAGCGTGAGGGCTCGCGGGTGAAGGGACGGCATATAAGAATAAGTACCCAACCGATACTGCCTTCAAATGGCTCGGCATCACCGGCCCTGATGACAGGATTTTTTTTAATGGCTATCTGCTGAAACCTATTGGAATAATAAAAAAAAAGAAACTCAAGGGGTAGTATACTAGATCTGAAGTACGTCTGATCTATAAAAGGCGCGTTCACTTCACATTATGAAAGCACAAAACACAGACAGCAAAAATGGCTAAAACTCTTCGACTTGCACCTCTGCTCTTTCCCCTCCTGTTCCTGATCCTGATCGAAACCTCTCATGCCGGTGGCATCTCCATTTACTGGGGTCAAAATGGCAACGAGGGTACACTAAATGATACATGTGCCACTGGGAGATATTCTATATATATATATACATACATACACACATCATGGTAATTAACCTTTCCAACGTGACTGCGTATATATATATAAATACTGAAGATCATCATGAGTCCATGAAAATCTTAAGATTTTGAATTATAAAGGATAGCCAATTATTTATTATAATTTTTAAATCAGACGAAATGTGATTGCCATTCATACACTTTTTATAATGGAAGAACTATATCCAGTCTGATCATCATAATATTTTGACCAAAGCATCACACCTCCATACTTCCGTGATTTCTTAATGACAGGAAGAATCTGAGAAGTCAGCACGTCTGGTGGAATATAGCCACTTCCGGCCGCCTGAGGAGCTGCCGGTAAACCCAGAAATATCCTGCGGGCCACTATTGATGTAGTCCAACGGTTCCATGAACTTATGAGGTTGGTGATGTTACCAGAGCTATATGCGCATGGGGGATTGTTGTAGAATTGAACCCAAACATAATCAAAGAGGCCAGTGTTGAGGGCAGTGCCAAGAAATTGATCCGGGAAGGGACATTGTGGAGCGGCGGATAAGTAGACAATTCTTCGACGCTTGCTGTATGCCTTCAGGAACCGTGCAAGGTCCTGCCAATATTTGGTCGAGCCAAGCTCAATGTCGAAGTCTATGCCATCCAGTACTGCTCTTCCTAACGGACGTGATGATGACTTGCCACCCAGGAAATTCTTCCAAAGAAAGCGTGCTACTTTTCTAGCGTCCCTACGAGAAGCTAGGGAGTAGTTTCCAACTCCACCTCCAATGGAGAGAATCACCTTGATTCCCAGCTTCTGGCAATATTTTATGTCGTCGCTAAGTATCGCGCACCCATTGGATGCAGGGTTGCAGTGACCCGCGAGGTTGATTTCTGGGGTTTGGCCACCGCCAAATTTGTACAGGAAGGCTAGGTTTACGTATGAATATCTCCCAGTGGCACATGTATCATTTAGGGTACCCTCGTTGCCATTTTGACCCCAGTAAATGGAGATGCCACCGGCATGAGAGGTTTCGATCAGGGTCAGGAACAGGAGGGGAAAGAGCAGAGGTGCAAGTCGAAGAGTTTTAGCCATTTTTGCTGTCTGTGTTTTGTGCTTTCATAATGTGAAGTGAACGCGCCTTTTATAGATCAGACGTACTTCAGATCTAGTTCTAGTATACTACTCCTTGAGTTTCTTTTTTTTATTATTCCAATAGGTTTCAGCAGATAGCCATTAAAAAAAATCCTGTCATTAGGGCCGGTGATGCCGAGCCATTTGAAGGCAGTATCGGTTGGGTACTTATTCTTATAGGAAGGTGGGAACTGAGAACGATTGATCGACTGGGATCAAGTCAAATTTCAAATGAGTTCTTTTTCACTAAAAAAAATTATTGAGAAAAAAATATGTCAAATGCAAGGCGTGGACAAGTTTTCCAAGGAATTTTGTGAAATTTGATCAAAGCTTGGAAATATGAGGAAGTTTAATTAGTTTTCATAATATTTTATCAAAAATATGATTGATCTGCTATAATTAATTAAAGCCAGAATAGTATTAAAACTATAGCTAGTCATTATATATATATATCAGAAGAATTTGTAGAATTCCTTTTTCGAAATGTATTGAATATATTCTACCTTTAAAATAGAGCCCCAGAGAGAAACGATCGAGTGTAATAATCCTATAATAACTCCTATTTTGTTTGTAATTAAGAATTTGAACTCCTGGATATTTTGTGTGTGACCGATTCTTCTTTGAATTAACTTTTCTTTTTAATTTGTTTTTGTACTGTACATTTTACGTAGCTAATGGAATATTATCATTCTTCTTGATGTCATGTCTGCAGCAAGGAGAAGATCAAGAGCCATCCTCCTTTTTCTTTTCCCAATAATTAATGTGTATGATTATTTGTGATTAGACGACGTTGATTTTTTTTCCTTTTTATATACTATTGACTAGCAGATGTTGCCTGAATATAAATAATAATAATAATATATGATAGATATCGTAATTATTTTAATCATTAGTGAATAGTTTGCAGGATATATATTCCCCTTTATAAATTCCACAGGATGCCCCATAAATCTTAACGAAATGTTCATTATCTCTCTCATTCTCTGATTAGGTTGACTGAAATGAGTGAATGTATGATCATGAGGCTAATTCTCTTTGTTCAAAATATTATCATATAATATCAAAGTATATGATATCCAACGTTGTTTGCGCAATACTCGTCGGGACGGCTTATTTTATGAAGCTTATAGATAGCTAGGTTTGACCAGAATATTAATTAATGCATCTCGGGCTTATGGGGTGCTTAATGGCACACTCCCATCGAGCTCGGATCGGAATAAAGTTGCATGTGGATGGGTTTTAAAATATTTAAGTTTACATAATAGTTAATAATTACCCATCTTGACCTAATATCTATGAACTTACTGGATTAAGATTCTCCACAACTAAGTACAGCTCATTAAATATAAAATTGATCGATAAAAAAATCATATTTTTTTCGGATAAAATAATTCAAATCTTATCACCTCAATATATCTTGTGGTTTTGAGAATATCCTTAAATTTTCTTTGATTTACCAAATATTTCCTATAATTAGGATAATTAATAAGGATAAGTATAAAGCTGGTCAGTCTAGATTGCATGGAAATTAAAGAAGTCCCTAAACTAAAATAAATCAAATTATTCCTGAAATTTAAAATTTATCAGGATTTTAGTCCCTCCGCAACTTTTCAAATTATATAAAGGATTTTAAATTTCAATGGCTAATTTGAAAAGTCAAACACCTTTGGGTAGGACTGGGGGAACCGTGTTTGGGGTCGTGACCCAAACCCGATTCAATCGAAAAGGATATCTACGCCCCGGCCCCGACTGCCCTGGAACCTGAGCCGGCAAACAGACCAGGTTCAACTCGGGATCATCTTTCGGGTTGGATGAACGTTTTGGGTTTTTAAGGCCTAAAAACGTTATGGGCGACTCTCGAGGCTATATTGTTTTGAGCCTAGGTTTCCTATGCATCAAGCTCAGGACTCCCTGGCATATTATTTTCAGCCCACGATGGCCCATGCTATTTTATTTTCAACCTAGAACTTTGTGCTATTTTCTTTCAAGCCCAGGACATCCTGGGCAATTTATCTTCTTAGGCCTGTTATCTTATTCCACAGACCACATTTTAGCAGTGAATGATAATTACCAAAAACTTATATTTTAGAAACCCAATCATAAACAAAATAAAAGGCAACAAACGAAATAGAAAATACTCTAACCTTATAATATTACAAAATCAACCATAACTAAAATAAAAAGCAACTAACAATAAAAAATATTAAAATAATAACATTAAAATAATCAAAACTAAACACGTTACAAAACTAAAACTATTTAACATAAATATAATGTTCTTTGGTTCTCAAATCACCATTTCATTGTCATTCTCCACATTCGTACACATTTTTGTAAAGAAGTATCTACATTGGATCCTCTTCCAATTCTTCAAAACAATAACAATAACAAGAAAATAAATTTATTGTCACTTCATTGAAATTAAAACAAGTGAATTTAACAATTAACATGAAGAGAAAGTTACTTGTAACTCTCAAAATCATCCAACTCCTCCACTTGATAAAAGATAGGATTAGAATTTATCTAATTTTGGGTACAAATAAGAGCATTCTCGTTGATGGAGCTAATGAATTTCAATAGGAATCTGACACCCGACCATCAACAGTAAATGACAACTCATAAGTGACTGCAGTGATGGAGATGACCAATACGTCTAGAGCTATTATGACCAAAATAAGATATTTGTTAGAATTGACATTTCACCAGGGCAAGAGATAAAACTCATGAGCACTCGGAGTCTCTACGTCTTCCAAATAGTATAGCTCTTATAATTCGGTTATGTTTCCAAATAGTATAGCTCTAATTCGGTTATGTTTTTCATTGGATTTCTAGAACATCGGTATTGACAATACGTATTCAAAGCCTTTGGGCATGGATGATACTTTAATCGATATCCCTTTGGAGTTTCAATCGATTTCTCTGTTCATGGTTTGCCTGAAAATCGAAAAAGCACCATCCATACAAATTTGTAGACTAGAAAAGCCCTTAAACATTTAACTCATTCCTTTAAAGAAATGAATCCACAGGCCTCAAACACAGGCTCTCTTTATTTATTTAGTTTGGTCTCGAAGCCGTACACAAGGATATTCAAGCCATCGGCTTTTGATCCAGCCGAAGCATAACTCAGACCGATTTTACAATTTTGGAACTATATCCACTCTTATCATCATGATACTTAGACCACAACATCACACCTCCATACATAGTCCTAATGTTAAGGTCTTAAGAGGACCTAATAAATGACTGAAATGTTGCTAACACATTAACTAATAGAATGAAGGACTGAGATTAAAGAAGCCTTAAAAAAAGCCTAACACGGTTACAAGTGTTGGCAACATTCTATTCATTAATCTCAGTCCTCCATTCTATTCATTAATGTATAGGTAACATCTCAGCCCTCCATTAGGTCATTTTAGGACCTTAATATTAGGACTCTTAACTTCTTCCCGAACATACCCACTTCCAGCTGCCTGAGGAGCTGCTGGTAAACACAAAAACAATCTCCCCGCCTTTAATGACCTTGTCCATTTGTTCCATGAGTTTAGAAGGTTGTTGAAGTTACCCGAACTATATTGGCATGGAGCATTATTATAAAATTGCACCCAAACGTAGTCGAAAAGACCTGTGTTAAGGGCGGCACCATGAAATCTATCCGGAATTGGACATTGGGGAGCTGCGCTCACGTACACCTTTCTTTCTGGCTTGCTATATCCCTTTAGGTCCCGCGCAAGATCGGTCCAGAATTTTGTGGAGCCGAGCTCTATGTCAAAGTCTATGCCATCCAATATTGCATCTCCGAGTGGACGCGATGGAGACTTCCCACCCAAGAAGTTGTTACACAAATAGCGTGCTACGTTTTTTGCATCCGTAGTAGAAGACAGTATCTTCCAGCTGCACCTCCAATGGAGACTGGAGAGCATCACCTTGACTCCACGCTTTTGGAAATATCTAATGCCGTTGCTAATGATTTTGTACCCATTCTCTGACTACCTGCTATGTTGATTTGTGGTTTTTTTCCATTGCCATATAAATAAGAGGCAGTTGATTGCTGCCTTAAATCAAGCCTTGTCTTCTGCTGCATATTTTTCCGTCCCTTATCATTTAGCTTGATTTTAGCACCTACCTTCAGCTGTATATCTTTCAGTTATCACTTACCTTGATTTTAGCACCTACTTAATTCTTTGCATTATTTTGTAGCAACAGTATAGCCTAAAGTACTGCGCTTTTATTTCCTTGTATGAAATTCTCTCTGTAACTATATAAAGGATAGAAAATGATATACGAAATCATTCAGTCACACAATTAAGGTCTTCAAACTCTTTTATGATATCAGAGCCTCTATAAGTCTTCTACCAGCTTTTTTTTTTCTCTCTATATCATGTCTGACGTTAACCATTCTGGCCCTGTCCCCACTTCTGATGAGAATCCCAGTACCTCTGGTCCTACCCCAACTTCTGGTGTGAATATGTTGAGGAAGGCTATGTTTACGTATGAGTTTCTGCCGGTGGCACAAGTTTGGGTTACCGTTCTCTCATTGCCGTTCGGACCCCGTGACCCCGGCCAGATGCCACCAGCGACCAGCGTGATAGGTTTTGATCAAGGTCAGAAATAAGAGGGGAAATAACAGTATGTAGGTAAGTCGAAGATAGCAAGCCATTTCTTTCAGAGTCTCTATCTAAACTGTCTTTTCTTTGGTGTGTTATGCGTTAAGCAAAGAGTCCTTAATTTATAGGGCACATTCTGTCAATATTTTATGTCATCGCTAAGTATTGCGTACCCATTGGGTGCTGGGTTGCAGACTTGCAGAGAATAGTTTGCAGGATATTCCCCTAAATTCCACAGGATGCCCCATAAATCTTAACGAAATGTTCATTAATATTCCTCTTTTATATGTACCTGTGAATTCCCCATATACAACCTAAGGTAGGGGAAAGGCCTGGACACTGGCGAAGAACAAAAAAAAAAAAGGCGGGAAGCAGCGGGGACATCGGGTGCGTCGTAGAGTCGTAGAAAATCTTTTTTTTTCCCCCCTTATCGGCGTCCCAAGTCTTCCTAGCGAAACCAGAAGATCATGAGGCTTCCGTGCGGAAACACATATAGTAATTCTCTTTGTTCAAAATATTATCATATAATATCAAAGTTTAAAGGTAATTAATTAAAGCAGTAATAGGTAGCTATGCACGAAGTTAATTATTCCAACGTCGTTTGCTAGGTTTGACCGAAATAATTAATGCATCTCGGGCTTCCAATCGAGATCGGGTCGGAATAAAGTTTGCACGTGGTTGGGTTTTTAAATTAAGTTTAACATAATAGTTAATAATTACCCATCTTGACCTAATATATATGACCTTACTGGATTAAGATTCTCCACAACTAACAGCTCATTTTATATAAAATTGAGAAAAAAAAATCACAAGTTTTCGAATTAAATAATTCAAATATTATCCTAATCTGTCTGAAAAATAATTGGCATTATATTAACAGGCCAATTTTAATGGGTGATATAGTACGTGTCACCACCACATTAATAGTTAATGGGTGATCGTCTTCCTAGCCGCTGCCTTTTCCTCCAAATTGACCAAGGAGAGGAAATTCTAGCGGGTAGACTTTAGTACTCTAATAAGGAATCAGGCCTCTGGTTTGGGCCAGTCTGTGCTCCGGAAGCAACGCCATTCTCTTTAAGTGGGCCGTAGTAAAAGAGCGAAACTGACCCTCCCTGGCAAATGGTTTAGTGGGCCTTAACAGAAAAAACGGAAAAGCCCAAAAATAGGAAAAAGACACCCAGGTCCTAAGACCAAAATAAAAGAAAACGAAAATTGAAACTTCATTTTGGCATAAATATTAAAAAATAGTTTAATCCCTGAAACATGGATACCCCCCTTGGAGTTTCAATCAATTTCTCTGTTCATTGTTGGCCTGAAAATCGAAAAAGAACCATTTATTAAAAAACATTAGGGATAAATGCAAAATCAATCATTGTGATTTTGATGAAAAAAGAATTACAGGGACAAAATTTATGTTTTTCATATCACGGGGACTAAATCGATTTTTGTGTATAGTACAGGGATCAATTTTGCATTAATCGCAAAAATTTAGACTAGAAAAACTCTTAAAATTAACTCATTCCTTTAAAGATATGAACCCGCTTATAAGTTATAACTGAGGCACTTTTATTTTATTTTATTTATTTTGGTCTCTAGCTATAGGCAGCATAGGCGGTTGCCTAAGGCCCCCAAATTTAAGAGGCCTCCAATTCAACAAAAATAATGATATATTTAAAGAAAATTTAATATTAAGGCTTAAAAAACTTAATGTTAATGAGTATATTGATTAAAAATGTCTATTAAATCTCCTTACTTGAAGGAGCATTAACTTTTCTCCAAATCTAAGAGACCCAAATTTAAACATTT
Organism: Myrica gale; assembly: GCA_963930655.1. Taxonomy (NCBI): domain Eukaryota; kingdom Viridiplantae; phylum Streptophyta; class Magnoliopsida; order Fagales; family Myricaceae; genus Myrica; species Myrica gale. Next base: position 26,763,127 of record OZ005606.1, on the reverse strand, counting down.
ATGTATATTTTTAAAAAAATTAATATTAAGGCCTAAAAAATTAACTTAAAGAGCATATTGATTGAAGAAGTCTATTAAATATCCTTGATTGAAGGAGTATTCACTTTTCATTTTTTGTGGTGCTTTCAAAGTCTCCCTTCAACCCCATAAAATCTTCTTATTTGAAGATATTAATTGCAATCTCTTTATTTATTTAATTTTTTTTTACTTTAGATATTGCTAGATATTTAAACCTTAACTAACAACTAGAAATATATCCTTAAAATGACTTAAACTTATTTGAGACAATATCTGTCAAGTACCAAAAATATTCAAAAATCATTTCTCAACCATTCTGTTTTTTATTGTTATCATTTTTTTAGTGATTCTCAACTCTTACCTTTGGTCACTAAAGTCCTAGGTGCTATTATTCTAAACTTTTTAATTTAATTTAAATTTACATTTTATTTATTTTAATTATCATTAAAACTATTAAAATCTTACTTAAGATGGAGTATGACCAAAGAAAGATTAAATGAATTAGTAATATTATCAATTGAAAATGATATATTAATAAATCTAAAATATAACACTTTCATAAATAATTTTGCATTCCAAAAAGCTATAAGAATACTTTTAACTAATTTTTTAAAATATTTTATTTTATAAATTATTATAAAAGACCACATTTTAAAGTTTGGCCTAAGGCCCCAATTACCTTAGAGCCGCCCCTGGCCTAAGCATAGCTTAGCTCACACCGATTTTACAATTTTGGAACTATATCCAGTCCTATTATCATAATACTTTGACCACAGCATCACACCTCCATACTTCGGTGTCTTCTTAATGACAGGAAGGGTTTGGGAGATCAACACGTTGGGTGGAACATACCCACTTCCGGCCGCCTGAGGAGCTGCCGGTAAACCCAAAAATAATCTCCCGCCCTTTAATGACCTTGTCCATTTGTTCCATGAACTTAGAAGTTTGTTGATGTTACCCGAGCTATATTGGTAGGGGTGGTTAACGGTAGTGTAGGTGACAGTTTGGCCAAAACCGTCACCGTCACCGCAATTGACGGAATCACATAATTGACACCGTCACCGCACCGCTAAGACACAATAACCGGCCTTACCGATGACAGTATTAGCGGTAACGGTTATACGATAACCGCTTAAACCGTATAACCGTTGTGCAAAAAAAATAAGTTTTTTCCTTGAGTTTTTTCATTTTTTTCACTGTTTTAGGCTGTTTATATTTCCAACATAATATCATAATCAATAATCATATCAAATGGACAAATATCATAACATATTCAAATATAATATCATAATAATTGACAATCATAATAAATATAAAGTTGTCCAAAAGTATAACATAATATCATATTCAAACATAAAGACTAAAGTACGTCTAATAAAAGTGTCCAACAATGTGATATAAACCAACTAACATATTCCAACAAAAGCCCAACAAAAGTATGTCACATAACCAATAATCATCTCAAGTCTCAACTAGGGGTGGTTAACGGTAGTGTAGGTGACGGTTTGACGAAAACCGTCACCGTCGCCGCAGTTGACGGAATCACATATTTGACACCATCACCTCACCGCTAAGTCACAATAACCGCCCTTACCGGTAACGGTAGCGGTTAAAACGGTAACCGTCAGTGCAAATGAACATCCATATATATTGGCATGGAGCATTATTATAAAATTGCACCCAAACGTAGTCGAAAAGACCTGTGTCAAGGGCGGCACAGAGAAATCTATCCGGAAGTGGACATTGGGGACCTGCGCTTAAGTATACCTTTCTTCCTGGCTTGCTATATCCCTTTAGGTCCCGCGCAAGATCCGTCCAGAATTTTGTGGAGCCGAGCTCTATGTCAAAGTCTATGCCATCCAATATTGCATCTCCGAGTGGTCGCGATGGAGACTTACCACCCAAGAAATTGTTCCACAAATAGAGAGCTACGTTTTTTGCATCCGTAATTGAAGACAGAGAGTAGCTTCCAACACCACCTCCAATAGACAGCATCACTTATCCAGGATTGAAGCTTTAGGGGTGGAGTCATAAAGTTGGAAAAATAGACGTTGAAAGAGAGAATCCTAAGAGGTCTTACTCAGTATGGTTGGTGTCATTGAGGTTTCCTCTAAAAACAAAAATAAAAGACATATATTTTTGACTTAATTTTCAATAATATATATAAAACAGTAGTGTTATAATTACAAACAAAAAAGCAAATATATTTAATTTGCGCCCAAATAAATGTTATCTCAAAACTACTAACAAATGCTATGAATTGTGAATTTGGTTAATGATTTGTGAATAATTAGGGGTTGAATAATGATTGTGAATTTGTTAAACTTTAGATTGAATTAGTTTATGAATTTTGTTTTGTTTAGAGAATGTATAAGTTTTTGATTAAAAAATTTAGTTAGTGTGTAGTCGGTTAATACTCCTAACGTCTCTACTACTTCTAAAATGAATACTATTTCGAAAAGACCTTGTATTTTGTTTAGTCCACATAAAACTATTGAGAACGAAATTATTTTGCAACGTTTTCAGAAGATACATACTTGTAGGATCTAATTGTCATCTCTCAGTCTCAGAAAATAGTATGGTGTGTTTATTTCAAAAAAATTAATACTTTTAGTCCTAAATTGTCAATATTTTAACTCTAAAACACTTTTTACATTACTTATAAATTTTTTATTATTATTTTATTTTAAGAGTTCGTCCTTTCAAATTAAGTCTTAATTCCGCTACTGAACGTGACGCCACGTCTTCTTAGCGAAACCAGAAGATCATGAAGCTTCCGTGAGGAAACACAAACACGTATGTATATATATATATATATAGTAATTCTCTTTTGTTCAAAATATTATCATATAATATTATAGTATAAAGGTAATTAATGAAAGCAGTAATAGCTAGCTAGGCACGAATTTAATTCAACGTCGTTTGCTAGGTTTGACGGAAATAATTAATGCATCTCGGGCTTCCCATCGAGATCGGATCGGAATAAAGTTTGCACGTGGATGGGTTTTAAAATTAAGTTTAACATAATAGTTAGTAATTACCCATCTTGACCTAATATATATTACCTTACTGATTAAGAATCTCCACAACTAACAGCTCATTTTATATAAATTGAGAGAAAAAAAATTCACAAATTTTTTTTTTCGAATTAAATAATTCAAATCTTATCACCTCAATATATTTTATGATTTTGAGAATATCCTTAAATTTTCTTCGATTTACTGAATACTTCCTATAGGAATAATTAATATAGTGAAATCTAGAGTACTTACAATAATTTGATAAAAATTGTTCAGACTTCAAGAACAGTATCACGACGATATATATCCTAATATGTCTGAAAAATAATTGACATTATATTAACAGGCCAATTTTAATGGGTGATATAGTACGTGTCACCACTGAATAATTAATGGGTGATTGTCTTCCAAGCCTCTGCTACGGAAGCAACACCATTCTCTTTAAGTGGGCCGTAGTAAAAGAGAGAAACTGACCCTCCCTCGCGAATGGTTTAGTGGGCCTTAAAGATTTGAACCCGCTAATAAGTTATAACTGAGGCTCTTTTATTTTATTCATTTATTTTGGGCTCAAAGCCATACAAGGATATTCCACTACTACGCCATCAGCTTTTGAACCAGCCTAAGCATAACTAGCTGAGCTCACACCGATTTTACAATTGTGGAACTATATCCAGTCTTATCATCATAATACTTTGACCACAACATCACACCTCCATACTTTGGTGTCTTCTTAATGACAGGAAGGATTTGGGAGATCAGCACGTTGGGTGGAACATACCCACTTCCGGCCGCTTGAGGAGCTGCCGGTAAACCCAAAAATAATTTCCTGCCTTTAATGACCTTGTCCATTTGTTCCATGAGCTTAGAAGGTTGTTTATGTTACCCGAACTATATTGGCATGGAGCATTATTATAAAATTGCACCCAAACGTAGTCGAAAAGACCTGTGTTAAGGGCGGCACCAAGAAATTTATCCGGAAGTGGGCATTGGGGAGCTGCGCTTAAGTACACCTTTCTTCCTGGCTTGCTAAATCCCTTTAGGTCCCGCGCAAGATCGGTCCAGAATTTTGTGGAGCCGAGCTCTATGTCAAAGTCTATGCCATCCAATATTGCATCTCCGAGTGGACGCGATGGAGACTTACCACCCAAGAAATTGTTCCACAAATAGAGAGCTACGTTTTTTGCATCCGTAATTGAAGACAGAGTAGCTTCCAACACCACCTCCAATGGACAGCATCACCTAGACTCCACGCTTTTGGCAATATCTAATGCCGTCGCTAATGATTTTGCACCCATTGGATGCTGGGTTGCAATGACCTGCTAGGTTGATTTGTGGTTTTTTGCCATCGCCAAATATGTTGAGGAAGGCTATGTTTACGTATGAATATCTGCCGGTGGCACAAGTTTGGGTTAGCGTTGCCTCATTGCCGTTCGGACCCCCCTGACCCCAGTAAATAGCGATGCCACCAGCGTGACAGGTTTTGATCTGGGTCAGAAATAAGAGGGGAAATAACAGTATGGAGATAAGTCGAAGATTGCAAGCCATTTCTTTCAGAGTCTCTATCTAAACTTCCTTTTCTTTGGTGTGTTATGCGTTAAGGGAAGGGTCCTTTTATAGGGCACAGTGCATGCCGCCTTGGGGTTTGAAATTCGACCAAATTCCAATTATTGTTTTCGTAAAAGTCAAATTATCCCAAGTATATAGAAACTGTGAACTACGATGAAGTTACAAGTAATCAATCAGACCTTGTTACGCGTATAACGTAGTCGATCGGTACTTAAGCTATGAGATCCTTAATTCATGAGATCATGTCGGTGTGAAATGAGAGCTGCCTCCGTTATGATATTATTGTTAGTTGTTACAGATCCGTGTGTAACGCAGCTTACTAATTTCATATTCCTAGCAAACGAGGGATTGATGATCAGGACCACTTCTATGCATGCAGAGTAACAATTAACAAATGAATATATATAATTGGCATTTAATGTGGAAACCATATTATAAGAAGCTCTTGATACGAGTGGACATGCAGGTGCGAAGTTTCAAAGTTTGCTCCTTCTGTCAACTTAGTTTTGGCTATGGCTGACGCATCGATCTCGATAGTACGCTTGAGCTAAATATTGCTTGCTCAACGGCATAACCTCGTCAAAATCACAACTAAATTATTGCATCCTTATCACTTTGGGTTGCGGGTTTTTTAATTTTTAAGGAAATCATCACTAGAAAAGCCTTCCTGCCTTCGCGTTTCCCATCAAGTGACTGCCAGTGGGCAGCTGAGAATCTGAATGGGACCAAGAGTTTCAAGTACCTAGCTAGTCCAATTGGGCCCTAGCCCATCAGCAATGGGCCACTTTGTGGACAGATGTCAAAATAAACCATTTCAAAACGGTGGGCGTTAATGAAATGGGCAGTCCATGAAAAGCACTTCAAAATTTCAGAAACTAGAAGAATTCAATTTTGCATGCCCTTACATACCTCAATGCTCTTGATGGAAACTATCTTAAGGCAATCTCAAGACGAGCAACTTTATATGAAATGATCAGAGACTATGGACAAATGAACGATAGCCACTGTTTATTCAGCCAAACGTGTGCTTCCACGTCGCGTTAATTCATAAGAAAGACGTTCGCACGCCGTGATAAAACGTTCGGACGTGTTTATTGTGCCGAACGGTTTTAAACGGTTTAAATTTTGGTATTTAATATGAAGTATGTTGATTGGGCCACGTGCGCAGAAAAGAGTCCGAACGGCATGCTTGGTGTCCGGACGCTAGCGACGTATTTTCAAAAGTCGACAGTTAATCATTTTCACAAATACCGAACCGTTTCTCCTTAAAAAATCTCTCAAAACTCAAGTTTTTTCTTCACAAATCTTGACGTAATATCACTCTTTCGTGGATCTATCACATCCAGTTATATTTTGCTTACTTTTAACAATATTTTAATGGTAAAAATTTTATTTTTTAAATAGTTTTACGTATAGAATTTCAATTCCATTTTTTTGCATAGTACATTGTGTTTTTTAATTGATTTTTACGTAGAAATTGATTGTGTTAAGTGTTAGGTTTGTTTTAAGTGTATTAGTTTGTGTTTTGGTTGTATTTTTCGGCATGTGGGGAGGTGGAGGGACGCTGCCATGGTTGAGTTAACTCGATCGTCCTCCAGAAAGTGTTTGGACACTTTAGTCGTCCGGACTCATTAATGAGTTGTCCAGACATTGTATTAGGTTGTCGTTCGAACTCGGTGCTATACATTTTCGTTTTGATTGTGTTAACTCTTGTCGTTTTGATTGTATCCGGACACTTTTTCAATGCAGTCTGCACAATTTAATGTTAAATTTAAATAATTTTTTATCTGCTTGGGGTTCGGACGGATATCCAAAGCTATTCGGACTCTTTTTAGACGTTCAAAACGGATACATTGATGTTTTGATAATGTCCAGACGCTTCAAGTAAACATCCGGACTGCATTATTAGTGTTCGGACGTGTCATTAACCGTGCGAACGCTATTTTATGCAGGTTTTGAAAAAATGAGTAAGCGTTCACGTACCAGTGGCCAGGCTGATGACTAGCAACCTTCCATTCGAGCTTTAATGGTGGAGCAACATACAACGATCATTATGACTCGCTCGATTGTTGTCGAGCGGGACATCAAGTTGGTAGACTATAAAGATCTCACATTTGAGAGTCGTACGCTTCCGGAGGTGGTGAAGGGGTTAGGTTGGCTTCCGTTAATCCATAGGACTGGCTATGTGTCAAAGAATATGGCGCGGGAGTTTTCTTGCTCTATAATATGGGCGAGGCACCTTGAGCAGCCAAGTATGGAGGTCACTATCCGTAACGTTCCGATCATATTCTCGCCCGACGAGCTGACGAATTTCTTAGGGTACGAGAGAGATTTGACAGCGTTTCCAAACCTGCCAATGAGCGAGGAGGGCCGGCCTACTAAGGCCGAGGTATTTCAATAAATGGATCAAGTTTATAAAATGGACATCTTCAAAGACAGACATTTTCATTAAAGAACCAAAGACAAGAAGATTGAAGATCAAAAAGATGTAAGGAGCTCAAAAGTGAAGATTCAAGACCTTAGGGTATAACCTTGTAACTCTTAGTTTCACTTTTGACAAGGATTTGAATCGTACACTTGCATATATTTCAAAATGTGCATAAATCATTTTACCTCTTGTTTGGAAGATTAAAATATTTTTAATGGTTTCAAAACACCCCAATCAAACTCTTAAACCTTTTACATACTTATGAGAATTTATTCTTTAAAATTGAGTGTTTCAAAGTGGTCAAAATCGTGTTTTTAAATCAACCGGATAATGTACTTAAGTTGTAGAGGTCGACCAATGGTGAAGCGGTCGACCGGCCTATGACCACTTGGTGTAGCGGTCGACCGATATATGTTTTGAAATAGTTCCGTTGAGTTCTGACATTATGACTGTTGGGGTAACAGTAACTTTGATCGGTTCATGTAGTAGTCGATCGACTCGTTTTGACAGACGACCCCCAACGGCTATAAATGACTAGTCTTCATATGTGGCCTATAAATATACCTTCATAAAGTCAAAAATAAATAGAGAATAACCACATATCATTTATATCACTTGAGAAATATTTCAAACTTTCATATTTCATATTGTCATTTAAAACCCAAATTGTTCTTTTGGATGAACAATGAACTTTTGAATTATATCCATGTATTCACTTTTTGATTGACAAAGAGAGAGAATTCTTAAATGTCTATTTGTTTGTATTCCCTTTGATCATATGATGGATTTTGGTAGAATGCATGTTTGGGGAAGCTTGATGGATAATGTATGCACATATCTTAATTTTTATCAAATTTTAGGTGATGCATCCATCTACGCTTATATCATTTGTCTTTTTGATGTGATAAAGGGGGAGAAATGTGTTGATAATGTCCTTTTGAATTGAATTATGTTTTGATTGTATTACTCTTTATGAATCCATAATGCTTTGTCTCAAGTTTTAAATGTTTGTCGAATTGCAAAAGATATGGGGAGTCATCCCAAAACTATCAATTTATTGTCATTATCAAAAAGGGAGAGATCGTTTACTTTTGTGCACAATCAAACTTTTGATGATTTCAATAAATGCATCAAGTTTATAAAATAGACATCTACAAAGAAAGATACATTTTCAGTAAAAAGCCAAAGACAAAAAGATTGAAGATCAAGAAGATGCAATGATCTCAAAAGTGAAGATTCAAGATCTTAGGGTATAATCTTGTAACTCTTAGTTTCACTTTTGACAAGGATTTGAATTGTACACTTGTATGTCTTTCAAAATGTGCATAAACAGTTTTACCTCTGTTTTGAAAGATTAAAAAGTTTTTAATGGTTCCAAAACACCACAATCAAACTCTCAAACATTTTGTATACTTATAGGAAGTTAGTATTTAAAATTGGATGTTTCAAAGTGGTCAAATCTTTTTTTTTTTAAATCAACCGGATCATGCACTTAAGTTGTAGAGGTCGACCGGTTGGTGAAGCGGTTGACCGGCCTACGACCGCTTGGTGTAGTGGTCGATCGGTATATATTTTGAAATAGATCCGTTGAGTTCTGACATTATGACCATTGGAGTAACGGTAACTTTAAGCGGTCGACCGGTTCATGTGCGGTCAACCGACTCGTTTTGACAGACGACCCCCAATGGCTATAAACGATTAGTTTTCATATGTGGCCTATAAATACACCTTCATAACGTTCAAAATAAAGAGAGAACGACCACATATCATTTATATCACTTGAGAAATATTTCAAACCTTCATATTCCATATTTCTCATATCATTCACACAAAACACATTTTCATATCCTTGTCTTTGTGTGAATCAAGAGATAGAGCTTTCCAATTTCATATCTACTCTTTGAGAGAGTTTTGTTCTTCCATCTTTATATCAAAAGAGGTGTTTCCTTTAGTGAGGTTGTTCACTAAAGAAGAAGCTTAGAGAGGGTATATCTCAAGCTTGCTAGGTTGTGAGTGGTGCGCTCAAAAAATCACTTGGGTTGTGAGTGTTGAGCCCCGGAAAAACACTTGTACGGTTCTCTAGCACCTGGAACCTAGGGTGTATGCTATTTGAAAAATAGTGGGAAAACCTCAAGACTCGGTGAAGGAGCTGGAGGGGTGGATGTAGGATGGTTTACCGAACCACCAAAAAAATCACGTGTTTGCTTCTCTTACCATTCTTTTTACATTTAACACTTATTTATACTTGTTGCAAATATATACTTGTGCTAAAATAGTATTTGCTTGCGAACACGATTTTGGGGGTTAAAAGCGAAAAGTTTTAGAAACTCAATTCACTCCCCCCTCTTGGGTTGCCTTAATCCTAGGACTTACAATACTTGTGTTATAGTCTGTAAACCTAGTATTTCTAAAGCACAACAATTATACTAGTGTATTAATCTCTTTTATGATTAAAGGTTTTAGTAATGCAACTTGTATTAATCCTATATGAATGTAATTAAAACCTTTTATGCTTTTGTTTCTTCATGACTCATGAAGAGAACAACTAACAATTTTTCACGAGTTTTACTAATGACATAGATTTGTTCCACAATTTCGACATGATAATTGTTAATGATGGATAGAGGAGAAAAAGTCGACTTGGCGTAAATCTCATTTACTAGGACTTCGGGGATATTCCAATCTTGCAAGTCTGTGCTTACTTTAGAGATATTGTATTCTTCTTCATTAACTATTCTTGAAATTGAAGGTATATGGATGACTTAGAAGCAGAGGACCTAGATATTGTAGAAGAGTTAGATCTAAATTACATTCCTCTCATTTTGTAACTTCCTGATTCTTGTTGCACACCTAAATCAGTTCCAATCACTTGATCTACTCTGTCAGTACTTCTATGTGTCTGCTAATTTGTGACTCTACAGTACTTAAACCACGGTGCTCCAGATGAGACATGTATACGATAGAGGATATTTCTCATCGAAATATTTATTACCAGACATAACTAGCTATAGAGCAAACCTGTCGAGATCTAGTATATCTTATTTAGAGGCAAGTTGCCATAAGACTACATGTTACAATCCATACATAAAACAGCCGCAGGAGCCGCCGGTAGCCCCAAGAACACTTTCTTAGCTTGGAGCACAGTCCATTTCCTCCACGCACTTAGAAGGTTATTAGCATTGCTTGCATAATGACACACACGGTTGTTGTAGAATTGGACCCAAACTTAATCAAACAGGCATGTTTTGATTGCGGTGTCTAGGTGAGCATCTGGGAATGGGCATTGTGGAGCTGCTGCTAAGTACACCTTTTTTTGTTGGCTGAATCCGTTAAGTGATATAGCGAGGTCATCCCAGTGTTGGCCCGAACTGGCCTCAATGTCAAAATCAATGCCATCCAAAACCGTATCACCTAGTGGACGCGAATTGGATCGACCACCAAGGAAGTTATTCCAAAGGTAGTTAGCCACTTGCTTGGCATCATCGGCTGAGAAAAGCGAGTAGCTTCCTGCACTGCCTCCAATAGAAAGCAGGAATTTGATGCCTCAGGCTTGGCAACCTTTGATATCAGTACTTAGACGAGCACAACAATTGGCCCTGGGATTATAGTGTCCGACTAGGTTTAGCACCGGGGTCTTGCCATTACCAAATGTGGACAGAAAAGCTACGTTCACATATTGGTAGTTCCCCGTGGCACACGTGGCAGCCAAAGAGCCTTCATCAGAGCTTTGGCCTCTGTAAATGGCAATCCCAGCAGCTTGTGAGGACTTGCTCAAAGAGATGATTAAGAGGGAAAGAAGTAGGAATGATGCTTGCTTATAATGAACTGCCATGTTTGGAGCTTGTTATAGGTTTTGCTTGGGCTTCGCGAAGCGGGTGCACAATTTATAGGTGCTAGGCTCATGTGTGACCAAAAGTCTAGGGAAGAATTGTATGACAGTACTGTCGTGCCTTGCAAGTAACAAATTGTACGTTGATATTCATGCATTCTGAAAATAAGGTAAAACTACAAAGAAATATGGGTTAATTACAATTTCTCCCCTCAAATTACCACCCGATTCTCAAATACCCTCACGAACTTTAACTCATTGCAACTCACCCCTATAAACTATACTTTTTATTGAAATTTCACCACTCAACCGACTGAAGTTGTTATATCGAACAATTTCTATTCCACGTGACATTCTCTTTATTTGAAAAGATAATTTTACCCTCGTTTGAGTCATCTCTAGTCTTCTACAATAGTGCTTCTAGCAATTCTTAGAGCCAAAAAATAATATGTAGTGAGCTGATTTTTTTTTATTAAAAAAAAAGATAACTCACTTATAATTGAGCTGGTCTTTTTTTTCAAGAAAGGAGACAGGCACGTGTCATTTACGTGGTACATAAACCACTCAATATAACAACTTCAACAGGTGGCGGGATGAAATCGCAACAAGAAATATAATTTGTGGGGGCGAGTTGCAACAAGTTAAAATTTATAGGAATATTTAAGAATCGTATGATAGTTTGAAGAAGAAAATTGTAATTAACCCAAAAAATATATATTCTAACGACTTCTAGTCTAAAATTCAATGAAGAATTCTAACATAATAAATACCTCATCAGTAAATTTTGAAACATGAAGCTAAGCCTTAGGTAGTTGTAAACCGTAAAGTCATCATTCCATGACCCATCCTAGTCAAGTCAGACATCCAGACCTCGTACGTGGCAAACAGACACCGCAAAATAATCCCGTGAATAATTTGAAGTTTGTCTAGCTTCCTGGCATATGCTCTATGACGGGACATAAATTTCCAATTCTCTTCTAGAAGATGAAAATATGCTGACTGATTATGTGGTCCTTTTTTATTATGATCAGCATAATGTGGACGGAAATCTTCCTCCCTCTAAGTTCCACTTTTCCATGTGTTGAATCCGAGACGTATCCTTGTCAAGGAAGAAATTTGCCAATTGGTTGCAAGGACGAGTGAGACTTATCTTTACATTTTAGCAGACGAGTAAGACGACTTTGAAGCTTTAGATAATGCTTATCTTTTGAAAAGTTTATTGTTTTGTTACTCTAAGGGCAACATCAATCTAGGGTCCTTTGAAGTGTGAAGTTACAGTGAAATACTTAACAAACAAATAGAACAGGGCAATATATATTGGCCAAGAAGAAAGCCGATAAGATTAAGTATCCAAAGAGTATTGACATCCATCATCTTGATCAGGGCAATATATATATATATTGGCAGAATATTCCTGTAGCTAGGATAAAATCAGTGTTTAGTTAAAGCTTCATAGAGAGTATTGTCTCTCTTTAATAATCTCAATGGATAAGCATTATGAACATATTTGTTTCTCTTATATATATACACAGACCCATAAGGTACTACTCTTGAAAAGCTTTGAGGGCTAGCTATTACAAATTATAATTTCCTCACGAAGGAGCTAAAGCACTCGTATCAGACCAGATAACCCACCCATGAATTTGGAGAATGGAAATTATGAACATATTTATTTGTGGTTGACTGTCACTCTTTTTTTTTTAATGCTCACCATTACTTGCTTTACTCAAATTGTGATCGTTGTCTATCCCTCGGGTTTCTCACCAATGATATATAATGATAATTTTCACTGGATTACTTCTGAGTGCTTTGAACAACTTTGAAGACACCAACCATAATTAATCCAATCAGGTTTAAATAAAACAGATGAGAAAAAAACTAGCTATACCATGTTTCCTCTCCTCAGCTTCTAAGGCTAATAGTCTAGTTGGCAAACTTCTAAAGAATGCTGCTCGATTGAGAGAACATTAATATAATGGAGTGAGGATATTACTCATACAGCTTGTGAACAACTGGAAATCAAGGGGACTTTGATAACAAACGTAAGCATCGCTGTCTCTAAGCCTCTTAATTTTGTTGACATGAATGCCATGTATGCATTAAGAATTCTATTACAAATATTCTATTCCATGCAGGAGATAACTCTACCCTACAGATTACTAAATCAATCCCTTTGTTTACTAGTTTTTGCTTTTGGGGGGGTTTTTAGTTGCAAATTAATCGTGACTTTGTATCCACAACTTTTAATCCATGATGCTGTTCCTTGTTGATCAGTTAGATTATAAGAAGTAACCAGTGCCATATTACGTACAAAGAGATTTGTTAGACCAGTCGTAGACTGAATACTCACTTTTATGCTTTTCAGAGGAAAGGCCTAATGACCAATCCTACACTCACAATTAGCGACTTTTATGCCTTCCAATATTTAAGTTCAAAGAGGAGGACCCTTAACATATTCCATCTACTACTTCTGGAAAAGACGTAAAATTTAACTTACTTAAGAATATGTTCGATACATTGAACATCATCCGTTTCCTTTCACTCTCGACCTTGATTTGGTCAACTGGAGAAGATTACAAAATATATGCATCTTTGCCGAGATCTTAATGGCAATTAAATATGTAATATTGTAAAGCTAAACGATTCAGTACTATACAATACATCGTAAATGTGTAGCAGTGACAGAGAAAACGGGGATGTCGACATTGGTTCGAGGTGTTTTGGCTCGATGGTTTATTAACTAATATATATTGCAGGTGCATAGAAACTATTTGATTCCGAAATTCAGTAACCACACCGTGTGGCGACTCGCAGCGAGCCAACGTCGTTAATGCATAACTTATGCAGCGTCCATTATGTAGGTTTTATAAACAGCAAAAGGGATTGCTAGCTAGTGGGATTCCTAGAAATATACTGGTGATCATGATAAATGTCTCATATGCTTAGTATTATGCTTTTTCTCTGTGATTAGTCCTTTGTAACGAGCGGTATACAATTCAATTAAAGTACATGACGAGCTGTAGGACGTTAGTTGTTCGGCTATTTATAGGGGTAGTGTCTTCAACTCTCCCAGAATGGGCGAGAAAGCTCCAACATTAATTAGTGATTTCCTGGGAAGTAGACAAAACGTGATATTGGTCTGGCTCATCTTGTGACGCCAAAATCAAAAGCGCCAGATAAGACGAGCCGGAACCAATATCACTCTTGTATGCTTCCTTGCATCCTGTAGCTAGCTTTATCTTTCCTCGATATTGAAGCCAGCCATCATTAACAGCTGATCCTTGATCCACGAGGCCTGGCCTCTTGCAAAATGCAAGTCTCTCTCTACCCTATTTCAATTAGTTTGATCTTCTCGTTCTTAGTTTAGTTTAATTTATTCTTGCCGTGTTTCGTGAATTATCCTAAATAATAGAGAACATAACGATAGCAGAAAAACAATATTCTAATTTTGTATGAAGAGGCCAGATACAACTTTAGCACTTCTTCGCGATAGCAGGAATATGAAAATAGTAATGCTCTAGCCCTACCTATGCGATATATATACCAAAGGACTAATTAATCCTTAATTATACCCATTGTAATCACTAATAGAAAACAGCGTAATTAGTCCGCACTTGATCATGTGGTCATCATAACCCCATATTAAAGTCTTCATAGGTTGGATCGTATCACATGCATCTTTTCATATGGAACAAGTTGTATATATCATTCAGAAATTACGTTTGAGGAAGGGTACTGATCATTTTCTTCATTTCTAGGTTAAGTTCTTCCTGCTGATCCGTTCTTCCCATATATTCATTAATTCATATATGAGATCTCATGTCTTTTAAGCTTATGTGTACCGAGCTAATAATGGCTATAGAAATTTTCTGTTTAACTCATTGGAATCGTAATATAGTGAGCTAACGTACGTCCTCATGTTAGCACAAAAGAGTAGTAATAACATGCAATAGCGTAAATAATGATAATTAATCAGAAGAATATATAGAAAGAGAGTATTATCTGTAAGGATTAACAGGTAATCAGCTACATATATACTCTTCTTGTGCGGATGAAGGATATGCTAACTTCCTCTGAAGTTTTGGGTGGAAGGCAGCTTGCTGCTTCCTAAAAAAATCCGTACAATAATGAAGATAAAGGTCAGCACCATCGTCTTGCCAATTTTGATGCCTCAGAAGTTGAGGCCGAATTTGCTGTTGGTGAAATTTTCTAATTATTCCCACAGTTCCCGTCTCTGAGTCATTTTTTAGCCCCCAGAAGATGAAAGAAGGAGAGGAAGAAGATTTATAGATAAAGGCATTCCTTACTCCTTATACAAAAGCCGCAGTATAGGAGCAACAGCTTCTGTATCTTTTATTTTAAAAAGAAAGTCATACTTCAATAAAGGCATTCCTTACTCCTAGCAGCCAACAATGGCATAAAGGAACTCCCCCCCCCCCTTCTCCCTCCCTCTCAGTCTTAAGTGTTGGCTTTGCTAAAGGCAAACACAAATGCGTCAGATGTGACGACTACAACTATATAAAACTTAATTAAGCTAGCTAGCTGGTTAGGAAAAGCTAAATCCTAAGGCCATAGGCCCATAGAGGAAATGGAAGGAGTTAGCTAGTTCGGCTGCTAATGAGTTAAGGGCTTTACAAGCTGTGGAACATGGTTTAAGACCCTATATTTAGCTAGGGAGGGGGTGAATAAGAAATTAAAACTTTAAATCACAATCTTATACGCTCAAATACTGAAATCTCAACTCAAATCTTCACACAAACAATAAATTGAACATGAACATATTTGAATAATGTCAATCAGCTCAAAACACATTCAAGAATCACACTCTTTAATCAATTTAGCAAACTTAAAGATTACAGAGACTTACCTCAAACACTTGGTGTCCGTCAAGAACTTTGTCTATTCTTTTTAACCAAGATTAACACCCAATTTTCTGAGATTTGAAATTAGCTAATTCACACAAGCACCAAGTAATTAAACGAGATAAAGATAGCAAACAATTACACTCATAAAACAAAAGCAATTGTATACGAAGTGAAAAATCTTTTGAAGAACTCCATCAAAGGCAAAAACCACTCCGAGTCCACGCCAAATAACCAATCCACTAAACAATCAACATTTATTAGTAACTTGAATATGAAAAAACCTTTGTTAACTTACAAGATCCAATCTATGTAATTCAAATGACCCATTTGAACCTGCACCAAGCGGTTGACCCGAAACTCATAATCTTTTCTTCCCTAATTTTTTTCTCCAGGCAAACTTGCTTCCATGAGTATTGAAACTCCAGTTCATCAACTATCAGAACTTGATTACCTACAGCCTATGTAGGATTTTCAAGGCGGTGATTGTATTTCTTGATCAACAATGGTAAGAGATGCTCTTCGGTTCTTGATGGTTCAAGACTTGAGAAAATACACTCTGATCTGAGGTGATCAGAGAATAAAGTTTCAGCGTCTCCAAGGATATCAAGCTTAGCAGAGCCCTCTTTGGCTGGCCAGGCACCACACTGATGAAGCAACCATATTTATGATCAGAGATCTGTCACCGATGCATGCAACAAAGACCAAGCCATTGCCATTGGATCACTTCCTCCACAAACTGAAGAGAGCAGGCCGCAAGACAAGACCTCCACAATTAATTAGAAGATTTTGATTTCCGTAACAAATCACCATTTATTTTTTCAAAAAATAACTTATAAGGAAGGGTACAGTGGCGGAACCAGGATCAAAATCCAAGGGGGTCGAACTTTAAAGGCGAAATGACAATAAATATTTTTCATTCTTAATGCAAAAAATTGTCTTAGAGTTACAATATCGAAAAATCAAATACTAAAAACATTAAAAATATTATAATAAATATACCGTACTATGTACTGCGACTAAGCGGTGACAATTGCATTCTATGTTTTGGCATCTTCTGAAAAATGTTGCAAAATGACTTTGTTCTCAATAGTTTTAAAAACTTCTTACTCGATGTACACTACCATACAATTAACATTACAATCAAATTAATTAAAAATGATACTGTCAAAAAAATCATCAATTTCATAAAATGTCAAAATCCCTAATTCAAATCCAAATTCCAATATAATTACATTACATTCAATTAACATTACAATCAAATTAATTAAAAATGATACTATCAAAACAACAAAAATTATTTTTTAAAGTTTAAGGGGATTGAAAATACGAAAATAAAAATTATTTTTTGAAAAACAAAAAACTGAAAACGTAACATGAAATTCAAAATAAATAATTTCACAAACCAATTCAAATAAACAGTTTCACAGATCACATATATCCAAATTTCAAACCAATTCAATCTAATCCTCCAACAATTTCACAAAGCACAAATATCCAAATCAATTCAATCACATCCTCCAACAATTTCACAAACCACAAATATCCAAACCAATTCAATCTTATCCTCCAACTGTCCAACAATTCTACAAATCACAAAATTTCAAACCCTAAAGCATTTTTAGCATACTTAATAAATGAATATTTCTAACTGAATTGTAGAGAGAGAATCTTGGATAGAAAGACATACTAGGGATCCAGCAATTTGCAATTTCTTTGCACAAACTCTCGAGGATCCTGATTCCTGCAAAAATTGAAACTGTCAAAAAATTAATATCAAAATAATGAAATTGAGAGAGACCTGAGAGTCAAGAGAGAGAGAGGCAGATGAGCAAAAGAGAGACTGAGAGGTCGGAGGGAAAGATAGCCTTATTATGGTAGAGTGAGAGAGAGAGAGAGAGAGAGAATGAGAGAGGTGATAATTCGAGTGATTGTGAATGCCGAATGGGGCATGGTGGTGCGGCGGTGGGCTGAAGGCTGAAGCCTGAACATGTGAGAAAAGAGAGAGAGAGAGGGAGAGAAAGAGAGAGAGAGAGGGGTCGAGAGAAAGGGTTTTTTTTCAAAACAGGGTGAAACACACTATTTCACCCTGTTTTGATTTTAAAAAAACAAAAATTTAAGGCAAAAGGTGAAACAACGCCGTTTCACCCTCTGCATATTAAAAAATAAAAAATCTGGGCCTAACGGGCCCAGACCATGCAATGGGCAGATCTGGGCTCTTGTTGGCCTGGGCCAATGGGGGCCGAGCCTAGGCCAACTTATGAAAAAAAAACTACATATAATTTTTTTAGGCATTGCAATGGGTGGCGGCCGCCCCATGCATCCGTCACTGGAAGGGTAGATGTTATATCTAATGCATATATACTTCCATGATATCATATCGGACATGTAACTATATATTTGAACATGATGATCAAGATTTTTCTAATTTATGCCGAAATTGCAATGTGAATATTACAATTTCTAATGTGTATTTAATATGCATGTCATATCAGTCCCTCTCTCTGATCAACACCTCACAATTTGAGTACAGCATATATTGTCGATCATCCTAGTCTGAATATGAAGAGGTTGATGAAGGTTTGTAAAAATTTTGGCTATAAATTTAAATTTTTATAACAATTGTTAGAATTCACAAAGATCTATATAGTAAAGTACTTTTACAAAATTTTATCGGAGGATCTAAATTCTTGCCTTCAAAGCTTCATCGAACAAAAGTACAACTCTCACAATGGTTTCATGCGAATGCATTTACATCTTGTTTGAACATAATGAATAGTAATGGACTATATATATATACATACATATATATGTTTTGTGCAAATTAAGCTATCCAAAATGAGAGGCAATTAACTCCTACCAATGTATATCTAAATTTGTTTATAATACAACTATTTACTGACCCCAAAAAAATGAGATGGAAATTTTTTTATTATTAACTAAGAGCCGAATAATCATAGTTATATTGCGATTTCCTAGACTCGCAATTAATATTGTAGTTTCTTATATACTATGTAAATTAGCATCTAGATAATACTTGGACAGTCCACTCATTAAATTAATATGGAGCTCAGCCTATATGCTCATTAAGTTTGGAATCCAACAATCCTATTCACCTGCCTTTAAGTTTAATATATTAAATGTAGTAAGAGCTCAATTTCTATTAAAACATACTAGAATCTTCAACAATGATCTACATTATGCCAAGAGGATAACATTATCTTTTTCTTCCAAAAAGTTCTTCATAATATAAAAAGATAAAAAGGAACGGAGCAATTTTAAATGGCAATGCGACCAAACAAAAGAACATATCATAAACTTGAACAGTTCAGGAAAAGAACAAGGAAAGAAGAATCTTAAGCAATACTCCCTTGATCTATTAATAATAAAAAAAGATCTATTAGATATTTCTCAGCTGATCTTTCTCCCGGAACAAATTAAAATAATATACAGTAGTACTTCTTATACTAATCTAGTTGACGTGACCAGCTCTTAATGCACATGCATCAAGGGGCCGGCTCCAGTACCAATTTTACTAATCGAAATCAAAGTGTACAAAATGCCACTTCTCCACTTCCGTTATCAAGTAAAAAGAATATGTTCCATACATCGAACTCATGGTTTTTTTTTTCAAGATCTTCCTCGAAACTCAAAGATTTCAACTTAGATTTGATAAATCTCTAATATTCCAATATATATATATATATATATATATAAGAAGATCTGACTAGCTATATATCATTTTCGTCCTAATTGGAGATGCAGTTCAATAACCAATGAATCGACGGGTACGATAACCATATATATATCCAACTTCTTTCCATTTGATGTGACATTATGGTATATAAAAAACGTTGTGACTGGATAGTGCATTAATTTGGGCTTGATGATTTATAAAAAATGGAAGGAGAATCGCAGTTGTTTGACTTCAAGACTGAATAACGGCAGAGTGCATGTCTTGCTCCATGCCGCTAGTTTGCTTTCTGTGCTATAGTTCTCTTTCCATGACTAAAAGAATTAATCCTCCATTAGGCTAATGCATAAACAATATTGAGAGCAACTGCTAGTCATGGGATTCCCAACTCTTGGTTCTGAGAAATGATCTCTTCTATATGCTCAGTATATGCTGTTTCCCTATCGTTACAATTCATCAAATCAAGAAAAGCCTAAACTTCCACGACTATAGCATAAGCTGTTAATTGCTTATCGTCCTATATATATGGGGCAGGTTCCAACTCTTCCTACATGGGCAGGAAACTAAGAGAAATAACTACGGAAGAAGTAGACATGGTGTGATATCGGTCGGGCTCTTCTTCTAGACCATAGCATAAGAGCTAATTAGAGATGAGCCTGGACCAATATCACTCTTGTATGCTTCTTTGCAAAGCTTTACGTTATCCTCGCTGTATCTATATCTACTGGGAAGTGAAGCCTAATCTTATCAGCAGACTATATATGCTTGATTGCTTGATCATGGTAGCCCACAAGTCGACTTCCGCTCTGCTCTGCTCTCTCTCTCTCTCTCTCTCTCTCTATATATATATATATATATATATATATTTATTGATGATTCAGCAATGCTTTCTAGCATCATATTTGGCAGGATGATGTAACATCTCAAGCCAAAATCTGAAAATAGGTACTTAATTAGTCAAGTACTATACCATAAGATCATTATTAATTCTGCTTCTCACATAAGCTCTACAGTTTATCATAGTACCCATGCAGGTTGCGTAAAAAGTGGCAAGCTCCCTTGGTGTGTGAGCGCTGCTTGTTTTTGTATATGTAGCGCAATGAGCCAGCTTATTTTTGTACAAGACGCCGGCGTATCCAAATTTTATATATATACAGCACTGTGGAATTAATATAGTTTCAAAGATCTAGAGTCAACTGCACAGCACTGTGGAATATTGACTGAACTGGGTGTCTCTCTTCCTCGTGCTCCAACTCTCTGGTGCGATAACCTTGGAGCCACATATCTGTCGGCCAACCCAGTTTTCCATTTCCGCACGAAGCATGTTGCCATTGACTTCCATTTTGTGCGTAATCAAGTTGCAAACAAGTCTCTTCATGTGGCTTTCATCTCCAGCAAAGATCAGCTTGCTGATGTCCTTACCAAGCCTCTTGTTGCCTCTCGGTTTCAGCAACTTCGTTCGAGTCTCTCACTGTGCTCCCTGCCTCATTGGACTCGCGGGGATGATAAAGCATCTCCTCATCCACCTCAGCTCACCAGCTCTGCCATCACGTGAGATTTACACCTCACCACCACAGCTGTACAAATATCTTCTAGAATTAGTTTGATAGGATTTGTACAATGAGTGCTCAGCCACAAATGATTGGCTAATGCACACTTCCTGCTTGTATAAATACCCAAGTCATTACAATGAAAAGTAGGACGATTTATTCTCATCACTTTATTTTCTTTACAGGATCTTACCCCATGCATATATACATGATAAGCTAGGTGAAGGCAACGAAGAATGGAAAAGTTGCAAAGGAGGTCTATGTAATACCTTGAAGCATCGGCGGAATTAGCCAGGGGCAAAGGGGGCTTCACCTGAATATGTTGAAAAAATTCATAAGTATTTACACATGTTAGAGAAAGAGAGAGTGTGTGAGTGATTTGGGGCAACGAAAATTAATTTTTTAACTTTTAAAATTACAACTTTACCTTCACAGAAATACTGTCAAAACAATTATGGATGACAATTTTAAAATGAAAATTGTACCTTTACAAATTAATGATAATTAATGCACATATGCAATATGAACAAAATAATAATTCTGATCCTTAATTAATTGTATATACCCTTATAGATTAGAGGGTATAAAATATATTTATCTCTTAACTATATATAACTTGCTTATGATTTTAGTGTATATGCTCTTATAAAATTTCACTCTCAATGTCCAATCTATTCATTGCTTGAGTTGCGATATTGTGATATGAAATAATTGTGATATTGCGATTATGATTGTATACATTGCGAGTGAAAATTTTGAAACTATTGAGAACGAAGTTATTTTGCAACGTTTCAGAAATGCACTCTCTTAGAATTAAATTGACACCTTTCAATATGAACAAATAGTACGGTATGTGTATTTTAATATTTTTAATGTTTTTAATCCTTAATATTTTATATTTTAACTCTTAAGACATTTTTTTGCATTATGTATTAAATTTTTTTGGACATTTTCTCCTAGGAGTTTGTCCCCTATGTTTACATTGCTGGTTCCGCAACTGCCTTGGAGTTCCTTATGTATTATTCAAAAGTTAAACCAATATAACGAATAATCAACGAACTTTGAATAACATGCGGCCATAAAGTATATGTTGTCAGTGCAACTGGAACAATTTGTTTATTCTTTTCTCTTTCTATTTATTCCTGTCCGCTGCTGCAGCATCAAGGTTTTTGTTAGCTGGAATTGGTTGCTTTTTACTCTTATATCTGTGATTGGCGGCCTACTGCTTCTGGGAGTACTGTTCTGTATTCTCTTTGTTACTGCTTCTACCTGGAGTTAGTTTGATTACGTCTATATATCTTGTTTGCAGTTGCAACTTGCAGTATATATTTTTAGGTGCAATATGGTGGCGTTTAGAGTAGAAGGGCCCGTGGTTCTGAGTTGGTACTGCCTTTTGGATTACTTGGAGTCTCTTGTATTTCAATGTGTACATTCTTCGTTGTACTGCATTTATAAATGTTCTTTCGAGTACCAAAGTGTAATTATACAATTTTTTTTAGGCAATGATTATAAGTTATTTATTCCCAAAAAAGTTTACAATTTACAATGAAGCGCAATACATCCGTACACATAAACAAGAAGGCGCGTAGGCGTGTAAAATAGCCTGCTCTTAAAATCGAAAAATGCAAAGAAGACAACTTAGACTATACAAAAGCACTTAACATCCCATGAAAACTCACCCAACCTTCACAAGCACTACAAAAAAAAAAAGGTCTTTAGCGGCAGTTGCAAAAAACGTCGCTAAAGCCTAAAGGGTATCTTTAGCACAAACGCCGTTACAAACCGCCTATAGCGGTGTTTTTTTTAGTGACCGCCGCAAAAGACCCACTTTAGCGGCGTTGTTTGAAAAACGCCGCTAAAACTTTTACCTATAGCGGCAGTCTATAGACCCCCTTTAGCAGCGGTCTTTGTAGCGGCAGACTCCGCTTTAGCGGCGTTTTGCAAAAACGCCGTTAAAAGTTTTACCTATAGTAGCGTTTTTAAAAATTAGGTATTAAAAACGCTGCTACAGGATTAAGCTAGAGTGGCGGTCACTGTGACCGCCGCTAGAAATTAGGTATCTACAGTTACAGTCATAGTGACCGTCACTGTAGCTTACACCTTTAGCAACGTTTTTTTTTTATAAAAAAAATGCTGCTATAGATACACCTTTAACAGTGTTTGTTGACACAAATGCTACTATAGATATAAGTGCAAAAATTCATGTTAGGGGGAGACCATCATAACATATGAAGTAGGGAATGCTTCTGAACGAGCCTCGTGTTATTGATGTGAGCAAATGCTTCTACTAAAACTTTGGTCGCAGGGAATTTTCATGTAGATAACAAGGAACTGATGTGCTATGACAGCAAGGATACATATACGTTTTATATACATACTTCTGTCAATTTATTACTGCTTTGTGAGAAATTGCAATTTACTTTCTCCAATAATTTCAGGTATCTCGTGGTTTAAATGAGGAAGATGGAGGAGGTTGATGTGTAAAATGAGGAAGATTTTAATTCGCCCTTGTTTATTGTGTTGTATTTTAATATTTTAGTTGGTCCTTGCTTATTATTATTTTATATTAGAAACTTGTTACTTTTTAAATTACTTGTAGAAATTCTTGTATTTGTTGTAAAACGGTATTAATCAATGATGAAGTATATTTTGTTTTATTATTCTTAGTCTTTAAGTTTTTACATCCAATAAATTATAATTATTAAAATAAATTTGTATTACCGATTAAAAAAGCATGTATATGAAAATATAGAAAAAAATTAGTAGTGCATTAAAATGCTAAAAAAAACTGTTGCACGGGCCTATAGCGGCTGTTGCGACCGCCGCTAAAAGTCTATACCAGCGTTTTCACGAAACGCTGCGAGAAATACAAAATTGTGTTTGGGTCTATAGCGGCGGTCACGAGGTCTTCACCAGCGGTTCTGAAAACCGCCGCGATATATCTATTGCGACGGAGCTCGCGACCGCCGCTAAAAAACCGCTGCTATAGGCTGCTAAAAAACCGCTGCTATATTGCGACGGAGCTCGTGACCGCCGCTATAGACCCGAGGTCTTCACCAACTATCCTGAAAACCGCCGCGATATATCTATTGCGACGGAGCTCGCGACCACCGCTAAAAAATTGCTGCTATAGGCCAAAATGACCTATATCAGCGTTTTTTTGGCCTATAACAACGGTCACCGACCGTTTTTTTTTTTTGTAGTGAATCACGGTAAATAACTCTCAAGGCTAATTACCTTTAACCTTAACCTATTGAGCAAGGCTTCCCTTAAATTGTGTTGCACGTACCGGTCTCGCAACATTCGATCTTACGACACGTGCAACAGTTGGTCTTACAGCATGTACAACGGTAAGTCAAGTACTCGCTATACATCTTGAAAAAAAATTGACGCTTGATGTGAGGTGACGTTAAGTCATACTTCAATGATACTCCTAACAGGTTACAAAACTTCTTTCTTTTTTTCCCTCCCCATTCAGTTTTTATTGTGTCACAAGCAGCAATGAATTAGGAGAAGAAGCTGTAAGCGTAGATAAAGGCAGAAGAGCATATTGACAAATGACATGGTCAGTTACGGAGATCACGTGTATCTAGGAGAGGAACTGATAAGAAGGGCCAGGAGAGGAACTGATAAGAAGGGCCAGGCCGCATAGTAGTAGACAAGACTTGGGCTTGTAAATTAGTGGGCTTTGGAGAAAAGGCCCCATATAGTGGTCAAAGTACTGTTGGGAGTCCCACATGTCTTCTCTACTTTCTATCAAATGAATGTATACATATTTCTGTCGTTCATTCTAATTTTTCCGAAAAACTAGTACAAGACTTTTACAAACTGTTGGCATAGCTCAAGGAATTCACCGCCATATGTGATGACTTACAGCTACTAAAAGCTGCTAATTAATGATTTCTGATTAGCCCTCATTACCGTACTTTGTGGGTTAGTACGAGTTCGAATCCTAGTACCGTCTGCGAACAAGTCCTTAATTAACTTAATTGATACTCGAGTTGTTGGACTGATTCGAGTGTTTTGAGTTTGTTGTTGCGCCCTCAACACGTTTTTCAGTTGAGCTAAATCTGTTTGAGCATGATGTATAAAGGTAGGCACGACAGATTTCCCTTGTTACAATATTTAAAGCAAAATACCAGATCAAAAGCAACTTGCTGTGAGAATTTCCATAATGTAAAGGGGAAAAAAACAAGAATACATTTCAAGTAAGTAAAAACAGAGCCATTTACAGCATCAAACAATGACCCATTTTGATGCCCATTCTCTGGCACTGACACCCTCAGAGAAGAACCTTCTTCAGCTTCTTCAGGGACAAGTGATGAGGGATTTGCAGGAATGTAAAGGAAAACACATATCGACAAAGAAGTTCAAGAGAGTCTAAAATCCTTAAAATCCTCGCTAGAAGATTCGAACCTAACAAAAAAACAAAATAAAACAACAAATGTTAGTAAATCGAAACCTAATCGAGACAAAAGCAGCAAGGTGAGAGACCATAGAGAGAGACAGAGACAGAGACAGAGACAGAAAAACATGACTGAGAGGGGAAGGGCTGGAGCTTCAACGAATAGGGCAGCGACGGAGATTTTCACTAAGAGGAGGGGCTGTTGAAGGTGAGGGGCAGGAGTTTTTACTAAGAGGAGGGCTGTTGAAGGGGGTTTGACCGGCGCTAAAGGGCCCGACCGTCGCTATTGACCCCCTTTAATAATATTTTTTGCAAAACACCGCTAAAAATACCCTTTATCGACGTTTTTAGTAACCGCCGCTATAGATCAATTTTTTTTTTTTTTTGTAGTGTATAACCTATATATGTATCCTCAAGAATTTGGGAATCCGACAATCCTATGCATGCACCTGCCTTTAAGTCTAATACATTAAATGTGTGTTAGAGAACAATTTCTATTAAAACAAAGTAAACTCTTCAACAATTATATACGTTAATATGCCGAGAATATAAAAATAATTTTGTCTTACAAAAAGTCCTTAACAATAAACAAAAGAGAAGGAAAGGACCTAGCTAGTATTTAATCACGACAACGGGACCGAAACAAAAGACTACATATTATTGCAACAGTTATTGAAAAGAAAAAAGGGTTAGAACCGGAGAATCTTATAAGGCAATACTTCGATCCTGGCCTTCTATTGGTTATTTAATTCTCTGCTCTTTTCTCATGAAAACGACAACGAAAATAATGCGCAGTTCTAATAATAATATTCTAGTTGACGTGACGAGCTCTCATTAATGCCACGTGCACCATTGGGCAAGCTCCAGGGCCCCCCATCTACTAATAGCTCAACTTTGTCTTTTTCTTCTCGTTCTGTAGTCGAAATTGAATTAATTAATGTACAAAATGACACTCCTCGAAATTACCTTCTCAAGTTAAAAGGAATATGTTCCAATATACTTCGAACTCTATGCTTTTTTTCGAGATCGATCTTCCTAGAAACTGAAAGATCTCAACGTAGATTTGGTCAATCTGTAAGATTCCAAATATATATATATATATGTGCATTTTTGAGAAGATTTTACTCGCCCTTTGGAGATATCAAATCGATAACCAATGAATCGACGACACCCATATCCAACTTCTTTCCATAAGATGTGACATTTTGCTACATAAAGAATAATGTTATTAGATATTGTGCATTGCAATTGTTTGTCTCCTGGATTGAATAACGGCAGAATGCACATCTTACGACATTAGTGATGCAATTTGCTTTCTCTGCATGCTATTTCTCTTTCCATGACTAAAAGAATTAATTCCTCCATTAGGCTTTTATAAACAATAGCTAGTGGGATTACCAACTCCTGGTCTTGATAAATCTTCTATATTTGCTCAGTATATGCTGTTTTCGTATTGTTACACCATCCAATCAAGAAGAGCCAAAAGTTCCACCACTATAGCATAAGCAGTTAATTACTAATTGTCCTATATATAGGGGCAGGTTTCAACTCTTCCAACATGGGCAGCAAACCCAAAGAAATCAATTCGAAGAAGTAGACATGGTGTGATATCGGTCCGGCTCATCAAGATCTGCAGGTTATAAGAGACGAGCCGGGACCAATATCACTCTTGTATGCTTCTTTGCAAAGCTATACGTTATCCTCGCTATATTTCTCTAGTCTGAAGTCATGAATTTCCTCACTAGCAGATTATGCGTGATCGGTCATAGTTGATAATTTCGCTCTGCTCTGCATAAGATATGCTAATCGTTCAGCAATAGTTTCTGGTATCATATTTGGCGGAACGATCGATGCACTTTATTTTCCACCTAAAAACCTGAAAATATGTACTTCAGTACGATCGAGTACTATACCATAAGATCATCGTTAATTCTGCTTCTAACATAAGCTCTACAGTTTGTCTTACTGCCCATGCAGGTTGCGTGAAAGGTGGCGCGCAATCTTCCTTGGTGTATGACGGCCTGTTGTCTCTGTTATGGATTTATGTACATGTTATGGATTTATGTACGGCGTCATGAGGCTTGTTAATTTGATACTTTCCCTCCAGACTGGAAAGTATACAAGAGGGGCTTTAGTATGATTCAAAAACCAATGTTATGGATAATATTATTACTGAATTTCGATAACATGCCATAAATTATATGGTGACAGTGCAAGTGGATCGAAACAATTTGTTTACCTTTTTCTATTTGGATGGTTGTGATCCGAAACTTTATCTTAATGATAAGTTCTATAGCCATGTGCAGTTTCTCTGACCTATTTTCGTGGACCACGTTTATCCAATTACGTACATACTCACTTGGTTAATTTCCGGATCATATTTGGCACATATAAATTACAATAATTAGTGCTAGTAATTTAGAACTTCAGAAAGAGAAGGTAAATCAGACAGAAACCAACCTGGATTGGGCAAATCAACACCACGTTTCCTGTCAGCTGGTGAATAATCGGTCCATGAACATCCACTCAGAAAAGTCAGAGAGGTGATAGGCTCTACGAGGCATCAACGACAGCAAGAGTATCCGCTTTAAAACATCAAGAAGGATTATAGAAAAGATAATAAGAATCTTGCATGCGCCCAAAAGAAACAAAAGATTAATGCTCAAAAAAAAAACAATGTGATGAGAAAAAAGAAAAGAAACCAAAAGAATGTGATAATACCAAAGAGACTGAGATGACAGCACCAACGACAATGGAAAAGAGAGGCGGCGTATAGTATCTCTAAGCTCATATGAATGGGCTGAAAAGGTAGACATTCGATTTGTTTCATGGCGCATCCACGGTGCACCATACTTTTTTTTTTCTAAATAATGCGCACCATACTTATATATATATGTGTGTGTGACAATTGTAATGAAGATAAATAAAGTTATTTTTATATTTTTTTAGATAAAATTTGAATTCACAATATATTTTCCGTTCACGTCAGTACCAGATAATATCATGTCAGTACTTACCTTTAGATTTTCAAACGACGGAAGAGTATATATACTGTGAATTCAAATTTTACCTCATAGGTATAAAAATATATTTGTCTACCACAGGAGCTGGATTGCATCTTAAGTCCAACTTTAGCACGAAATTTTGCGACGAAGTTTTGCCAAAATGGAAAAGCTGAGGTTTCTACTCGGAGCTAAAATTCTTGTACTTTTTTTGACTGGAAAGTCGAGCACTATAGGCACCGTCCTTCGATAGAACTTTAATTAGCTCTAATTAGCAAGTCAACAGATCTTAAATTGGCCAAGAAAAAAAACAACAGATCTTAAATTGGGGTGCCGGCAAATATTGAAGATGACCTCTTCTATTACTTTAATAAATAAATTACCATGCAATAATTGCATATGAAATTAAAAAATAAAAAATAAAAAAGTTAGGTCGTTAGAAAATAAATGATATTTGATAGGTTTTTCATTTGGGTTTATGTCAATGTCCAGGACAAAAAAAAAGTTCTATATATATTATAGAACAATTGGGTCTAAGTTTTTTTTAGAAAAAAAAATCAATTAAATTAATTACACCAAGTATATTTGAGAATGAAGATCCTAAGTATATCATTTCGTACGATTAATCATGTTATCAAGAAAAATCTTCGAAACAGATATTAGTTATGAGTTATTAGAATAGTACGTTTCTTTATGCATATATGAAATGAACTTGGTTTCTTCAAAAATATTTAAATAAGAGAATATTACTATAAGAGGTTCAGCTATATAATATTTTTCTCAAGTCCAAAAGGTTCTTGTTAAAATGTTGGGGATCTTGCGATGGCCAACTGAACCAAGAGAAGGCAATTATTTATACACGTATATGATATATACATTATTTGCATTGCACGTACTTCTTAATTAATTAGATCCGAAAAGATTAAAATTGAAGAAGTAAATAAGTATAGTGTAAGAGTCAAGAATTAATGTGGCAAGCCCAGCTTTCATAAACAATTGAAATAGTTTCATTCAAGAGTGGCTATATAATTAATTAGTCAAAGTAAAACTCCTGTTAATTTCTCGTATCAGAAAAGAAAGATAATTGGGTACGTAATTGTTTTAAACGTCCCTACTTAATTATTGAGTGTCCCTTTTTAATTATCATCTTATTTCTAGAAACAGATCTCCTGAATTAGGCAAACTTGTCCTGAGAAGCCATGCATGCATGCAGCTAACAGTAGATAGATATAATTAATATCGAATGCAAATTTAATTTCGACATCTCAATTTGTGGGTCTATAATATTGGCTA
This sequence comes from Myrica gale, assembly GCA_963930655.1. Classification (NCBI taxonomy): domain Eukaryota; kingdom Viridiplantae; phylum Streptophyta; class Magnoliopsida; order Fagales; family Myricaceae; genus Myrica; species Myrica gale. The sequence goes on along the minus strand of OZ005606.1, from coordinate 26,733,460 downwards.
TGAAGCAATATTACGACTCTTTCCAATGTATATTAATCCAAATCAACATGCATTAGTGGGAGGACCCAATTAACTTTTGTATCAAAAGTACCCCATCTCCTTTATAGGTTTTGCATCTTACCACATCTCCCAGAAGTACGTATTCCAAATAATTAGAATATGTCCGCCAATACATAGAACTTCTTCTTTTTCCTTGAAATCTCAATGTTGATTTGGTCAACCCTTTTGATTCCACAATTAGTATATATATAGATGATATGCTTATTTTCAAGATCTAAAGAGCAATCTCATGAAGATTCTTTAATTTAGAGATGTTTAAATTATTTTCTAAATAGTTGAACCCTAGCCTTAACCCATACTTAATTTACAATATTCTCGATGGATTAAATAGACTTCAAATAATTTACATGCGATTCATGCATGCCATCAGAAGGGAATTAATCCTCTTGTGCAGCTTTTTATTAAAAGAGAAAAAGAAAGCTAGTGCGATTCCTCAATTATATATGAAATTGATAAATATTCAAAATGCTTAATTAATTAGTATATGCATGTTATTAATTTACCGTAGGACCCATTCACGTAAACCCTTTGCAGCACAATATAAGTCCAGGGGGTGAGGCTCCATTATTTCCCAAGACACGGCGAGAAACCATACGAATTCTTTCCTGAGGAAGTAGACAAGGTGTGATATTTGTCCGGCTCATCTTCCACCTTCAGTACTTCCAAAGCTCTGGAGACTGAGACGAGCCGAACCAATATCACTCTTGTATGCTTCTTTGCACAGCTACATACTAGCGGCCTAGCGGGGTTGGCCTGACGCAGTCATGATCATCAGCCTCCAATGATTGATCATGTTTAGTTGGTAGAGTCCCTGTCGCAATTTTCTCTGCTCCATAATTTTCAATTTGACTTCATGTTGTCCGCTTTTTCTCTAATTTTAAACTCAATGTTTCGTTCTAATTAAACGTATTATTACAGAAAGACTTCTTTACATCCTGTTCGTACCTCTATTAGAGTCAGTTTTCGAATAAGATCTTTCTGAGACTTTGTCTTCCAGGCCAATTCTTCAAGCTTTAATTTACCAGTAATGGCATATTTCCAGTAATCCTCTCAGCAGAGCCCACCAAAACAACGAGTTGTTTTTTGCTGATCCTTGTTTATTATTGCAGTGGCCGGCCACTTTATCTGATCAAAATCGGTAGGTTGTTGTGATATATATATATATGTACGGCTAAGGCACAGCATGTAAATTTAGCCATATTTCTGTCTATAACTCCCATCTCTTCCTTACTTGTACTTTGGGTACAAGGCACCCATTTTTAGATGAAAAATTGCACTTTTTCTTGGGCTGTTTTTTGAAACGTAAGTAAATAGTAGCTTAAAGTACCTAACTAGAATGGTATTAATTGGTCCTTTTAAATCTGCTTTTAAAAAATTCCGACCGGTAATCTCTTCATATTTTCGTGCTGACAGACTTATCTCTTCTAGTATCGGTAATCTTTGCATGGGCCACCGTGGATTGTAAGGACAAGGGATTCTTTGTTGCAAAGTGATAAGGGTTTAATTCCTTATGTCAGCAACCTTGTCTGAACTTCTTATTTGCTTTATTTTTCATTTATTCGTATATATGAAATTCATTCCTCAAGCTGTACAAAATACAACAATTAATACACACTTTACAGGGTGGCTCAAAATAGTCACAGGAAAGGATCTCTGGAGGGAGGTCATAATTAGCTTGTATGGCCCCGTGAACAGGGAGGGAAGTGGCTAATTTGGCGATGAGATGCACCATGTGGTTTTGCCTGCGTGGATCAGTAATGAACCAACATCGTCCAAGAAAGATGCAGAACCAGCCAACCTACGCAAACGCAACGGACAGCAAATAGCACTGTAGCAGACAACACAGAATGTTAACATTAAGTAATGGGAAATTGGGAATGCACTGCATCTCACATTAAAGAGAACTGCCATAAATACTTACATTGCAACACACTGTTTCATTCCTTACCACATAAACAAAGGCAGTGGACATATATAAAGGTCGCATGCAAATTTGTTGCCAGGAAGTACTAACGCAACAAACTTCTCCAGCTTAGCACAAGGTGCCAGCACATCAGCATCTCTCTCCAGTATAGCTCGCGACCCTATCATTCCCACATCACCAACCTAAGTAGTGCGCGCGTCTGTAATTCTGTTAGGATTTGTCTTGTACTCTATATATACTGTACTATTCACAAACATTCAACATACGAGAGAGAGAGCTTTTCCAACTGTGGTTTTTCAATGATCGATATATCTCTTGACTAAGTGCAAGAAATTGGGAGGAATGGATTTTGTGGTGCAAAGTGTCAAGAATTTCCTTAATTTAAGTCAGCTGGAGAAGCAACCAACCGCAGCAGCGGTTTTCTGGGACAACGCAGGATTTTGAAACCATCGGAAGAATCATAGGCGCGTGCAATTTTTTGTCAGCAAGAGCTATATATGTGTATATATCAATATATATTGCAGATATGGTAAGTACTTGTATTAATCCAAGAAGTTAAGGGTATACAACTAAGTTAAAGACGAACAATAGAGACCCCCAAGCCTGGTGCACATTTTAACTAACTCCCCCAAGGCTGTGAAAAAAGCTCCGATCGGACTAGCCGAACCGGATCCGACCCGTCTCGACCCGATCGGGTCGGTTCCGGATTCGGAGTCGGATATTAGAGATAAGAAAATCAATTATTCGGGTCGGGGTCGGATATCCGCAAATAAATCCGATATCATCCGACCCGACCCGAATTCAACTCTTTAATGAAACACGCGTCTCATACCCCCCCAAATTCGTGTCTCCCAGCTCTATTCAGAAAAACCTAACCCTAAAGCCCTCTTTGCCGCCGCCAATCTCACCTCCCATATCTGCCGTCACTCACCAATTTTCTAAACACCCCCTCTCTCTCTCTCAGCTTTCGTTTTGATGAATATTTTCGTTGATTTGTGCAGGTGGGAGAAGTGGGAGAAGTTGCCAGATGTTCTTCTCTATCTCGTACATCTTGATAATGTTTGTGGGCTTATCTTTGCCAAGCAGCGCTAACAAAAATAGTTGAGATGTCGAGAGTATCCCATCACTACTAAGCAAACAGCAACTTCCATCTTCAACGCTTAAGAGAATCTCTTTCGGCCTTTCCATGTTCCATGCTTTCCTGGTGTCGCAACTCGTCAATTGGTGCTTTTATTTCTGTAAGCAATATGTTTAGTTGGCATTACTTCGTATGTAAGCTTGTTGAAACTCCTGAGATGTTAGGTTTGTAAGGTTTCTGGGAAGAGCTGAAATCTGCATTACAAAGAACTGGGGATTACTTCAGAAAAGGCAAGTCAGTTTGAAGTCAGATACAAGTCAGACAGAAATGCGAATAAAAGAACGACGTAACTGAAATTGGTTAGTTCGGTTTTAATTAAAATAAAGACACTCAGAAAGACCAAAATGCCCAGAACCTTCTACGTGGAAATTGAGAGTTACCCATAGCTTAAAAGCCTCTCAAAATCCATCACAAGATATACGGTTCAGAAAATCGAGAACTATTGTGCCTTCAACGAAAGACTTCCTTTGTGCTTATTTCTGCCCCCTTAGGTTTTCTGAGCCCTTGATGAACTGAGAATGAAGCCTCAAAGAAAAACCCCTCTCTTTAGGATTCTTAGTTCGAAAGATTGATCACCGTATTTGGTTTCCACACAAAGAATTTTAAGACTTCAGAGGTTGCTGAGATCTTGAAGATTTGAGTGTCAGGCTCGTGTGTTTGCGGCTGGTGCGAGTTCGCAAGAGAAGTCGGCAAAGGTATGAATAGCTAGGTAAGTGGTGTTAGTTTTTCAAATGGAAGAGAGGTTCTCTGTCCCTGCGTTAGTGCAGATCCGAATGGTGTAGTTCGGGTAAGGTTGCAAGTGTGTTAGACTAGGATATTGGGTATTCAGGAGTCTATTGATCACCTTGTAATTCGAGTTTGAAAAACTAGTGAAACTGTTACCTGGCTTACGGGCCCGGAGAGTTTTTCTCTTTTGGAATTTGTTTCCAAGAGAGTTTCTCTTCGTAACCAAAAGACTTGTGTCATTCTATTGTGATTGATATTTTATTTACTGTTCTTGATTTAAGGGTTAATCATCTTGAACTGCATACTGAATTCTTAGGTGATTGTGCTTAGTGAAAGAATCTTGATTATAGATTCTCTGTTAAATTGATTTCATGTTAGTGTTTTCTTTATATTGCTGTGAAACGTGTTTACAGTGAACTTACTAATATTGGTTTGTGAAGTTTGTGCAAGAACATTTCGTTTTGATTGAAATAGTTTTAAGATTGCTGTTGGAGTGTGTTTATATACTCTGAGTTGTCTGTATGTAGAGTGTGTAGTATCTTCTTGTTGAAAAGTTGTAATAGGAAGATCATAAAAAATTGGATAACCTATTCACCCCCCTCTAGGTTAAGTTGGTATCTGATTGAGTCTTAAACAAGTCTGTTCAATTTCTCATTTTCTTTGATGTATTAGATTCATGAGGTCTGTGCTTTTATTTCCTTTTTTTCCCACCGCCATCGCTTGAACATACGAGTATCCAAGCTTCCGTTTGCACGGAAAGAAGTTGCAGCACCTGGGTGGCTCCAGTATGGGACGATGCCCAACTCCGAATCCGATCCGAATCCGCTTTGACCGACTAGGCCGAATATTAGTGTATTTCGGATCGGATTCGGAGTTTAAATCCGGTATCCAAAAATTTCGGATTCGGATTCGGATTCGGATTGGTCCCTTCCGAATCCAAAATTTTCGGTGCACAGCCCTAAACTTCGCTGTTCAAGGAAACACATTAATTAACCTGCTCTAAAGGAAGAATTAATTTACAAGCTCTAAACAAGTTTCTAGAGCATACCACTCGTAACCCAAGTGGTCTTGACAGATTAATCCGCAGGATAGATCAGGAATCACTCTAACATTTGGCTGACCATTGATGCAGATCAGGAAAACCGAGGTGGACAATATTATATTGCTGCTCCAAATGGAAGTCTCCATATCAAGTCCTTTCATGTGTCCTTTCATTCTCGTATTCTTATAGGAGAATCTTAAGCAATACTTCGATCCCTTATATTGGTTATTTAATTCTCAGCTCTTTTCTCATTAAACGACGACGAAAATAATGCGCAGTTCTAATGACAATTATATTCTAGTTGACACGACGAGCTCTCATTAATGCCACGCGTACCATTGCGCTCCAGGACCCATATACTAATAGCTCAACTTTATCTTTTACTTCTCGTTCTGTAGTCGAAATTGAGTTAATTATTAATGTACAAAATGCCCCTCCTCAAGAATACCTTCTCATGTTAAAAGGAATATGTTCCAATATACTTCGAACTCTATGTTTTTTTGTCGAGATTGATCTAATTCCTAGAAACTGAAAGATGTCAACGTGGCTTTGGTCAATCTGTAAGATTCCAAAATATATATATATATATGCATCTTTGACATGAGAAGATCTTACTCGCCTTTTGGAGATATCTATTCGATAACCAATTAATCGACGATACCCATATCCAACTTATTTCCATAGGATGTGACATTTTGCTATATTGTGCACTGCATTTGTTTGTCTCCTGGATTTAATAACGGCTAGAAAGCATATCTTACGATATTAGTCATGTAATGTCCTTTCTCTGCATGCTATTTCTCTTTCCATGACTAAAAGAATTAATCCTCCAATAGGCTTTTATAAACAATATCTAGGGGCCGGGATTCCCAACTGCTGGTCATGATGAATCTTCTATTTTGCTCAGTATATGCTGTTTCCGTATTGTTACTCCATCGAATCAATAAGAGCCAAAAGTTCCACTACTATAGCATAAGCATTTAATTACTAAATGTCCTACATATAGGGGGCAGGTTTCAACTCTTCCAACATGGGCAGCAAACCCAAAGAAATCATTTCGAAGAAGTAAACATGGTGTGATATCGGTCCGGCTGATCATCTTCTACACCATAGCACCAAGGGGTAAGTATAAGAGACGAGCAGGGACCGATATCACTCTTGTATGCTTCTTTGCAAAGCTTTACGTTATCCTCGCTATATCTCTCTAGTCTGAAGTTAATTGCCTCACTACCAGATTATGCGTGATCGATCATAGTTGATAGTTTCGCTCCGCTCTGTATAGATATGTTAATCGTTCTGCTGCTGCAGTGGTTTCTTGTATCATATTTGGCGGAACGATCGATGCACTTTCTTTTCCACCTGAAAATATATACTTCAGTACTCGATCGAGTACTATACCATAAGATCATCGTTGATTCTACTTCTTTTCCTCGGTGTATGACCTGTTGTCTCTGTTACGGATTTATGTACAGCGTCATGACTCGTGAGGCTTCAGGCTTGTTTGATACTTTCCCTCCAGACTGGAAAGTATACAAGAGGGGCTTTAGCTGTATGATTCAAAAACCAATGTTATGGATAATATCAATGAATTTCGATAACATGACAGAAATTATATGGTGACAGTGCAAGTGGCACTTTCAATGACAATTTTTCTTTAGCAATCAGCCATCAGCCCTCTTCAAGCTGTCGAATATAGATAAAAGATCAACTTCAAGTTCAAGGCAGGCAGGTAGTAAAGCAAGTGCATAGGCAGGAGATAGGCATTCAAATCACTATCTTCAAATAGAGTATATATATATATAAGAGAAAGAGTGGCTCGTGCACCTTTTCTTCTTATAGCAAGCATGAGCAGGAATGAGCAATGACTTTTGTTTCGTTCTGGAGTTCGAGCGGGGGTAGCATTCCGGGCTTAAGCAAAGTCGTCCTGCCCGACCATATATTCTATTTAGTCAGTTGTATATCGGTAAGCATGATTGTAGCAAAACAAATAGGCGCGGTAGATGAAGGAGCTGTTTTCAACAAATCGGGTGCCTGGCTGATGAAATACATCCTCATAATGCCCTTCGTGGCTCGTGCCATGGATCGAAACAATTTGTTTATCTTTCCTATTTGGAATGTTGTCTAAAACTTTATGGTCTTGTTAGGGATAGAGTTTGAGATTGAGATAGGTCTCCTGGGGGCTTTGTACTGAGTTTGTCATTCTTGAGATTGGATGTTGTAAGACCCTAATAAATATTTTTTTTATTTGCAGTATTTTGCAAAAATGCTTCAATCAAACGAGGACTCAATTCTGTAAAAAAAAAAAACTCTAGATGGATCTCATTCTATAGTTCATGCTATAAAAAGTAACTTTCACCGGATAACATTTAAAAGTGTGAGGTCTCATATGTTGTGTCAATCAGACGGTGAAGTGTAATGTCAGTTGCAGAATCAAGAAATAATAATTTTTTTTAGTTTTTTAATTCGACATTTGATTTCGAGGCACGCAAAGTGGTGGAGACGTTGACAGGTCTCTGATGTTTGCATGAACCCGCTTTCAATCCTAACACATCCAAATGCAGGGGACTTTAAAGCATTTATTAAGTATTAAAGCCTGAGTTCAAACCTGATCCCAAACAAGGCCTATCTTAATGATAAGTCCTATCGCCATGTGCAGTTTCTCTGACCTATTTTCGTGGACCACGTTTATCCAATTACATACTCACTTGGTTAATTTCCGGATCATATTGGCACATATATATTACAATAATTAGTGCTAGTAATTTGGAACTTAAGAAAGAGAAGGTAAATCAGACAGAAACCAACCTGGAATAGGCAAATCAACACCACGTATCCTGCTTAGAAGAAAAAAACACCACGTTTCCTGTCAGCTGGTGAATAATTGGTCCATGAACATCCACTCAGAAAAGCAGAGAGGTGATAGGCTCTACGAGGCATCAACGACAGCAGGAGCATCCGCTTTAAAACATCAAGAACGTACGAAGATAGAAAAGATAATAAGAATCTTGCAATGCATCAAAAAGAAACAAAAGATTAATGCTCCGAAAAAAAGAAGAAGAAAACAAAAAAATGTGATGAGAAAAAAAGAAAAGAAACCAAAATAATTTGATAAAATCAAAGACACTGTGATGACAGCACCGACAGTGGAAAAGAGAGGCGGCGCAGAGTATGATGGCCTTCACTAAAAAGTAAGACATTCGATTTGTTTCGTGGTGAATCTACTGTTAATTTGGCACGCAATTTTGCCAACACTCGAATCATTATGGAAAAGCTGAGCTTTCTGGTCAAAGCTAAAATTCTTGTACTTTTTTGACTGGAAAGTCGAGCACCATATATAGGTATCACTAACATTATATATGGAAAAGCTGAGGTTTCTGGTCAGGATAAAATTCTTGTACTTTTTTGACTGGAAAGTTGAGCACTATCTAAGGTACTCCTTCCATAGAACTTTAATTAGCTCTAATTAGCAAGTCAACAGATCTTAAATTGGCCAAGAAAAAAAACAACAGATCTTTAAATTGGGGTGCCGGCAAATATTGAAGATGACCTCTTCTATTACTGTAATAAATAACTTAACATACAATAAATTGCATATAAAATAAAAAAAGTTAGGTTGTTAGAAAATAAATGATATTTTATTGCTTTTTCATTTGGGTTTATGTCAATGTCCAGGACAAAAAACGGTTCTATAAGTCTTTTCAAAATAAAATCAGTAAAATTAATTACTCCAAGCATATTTGAGAATGAAGATCCTAAATATCCTTTCGTACGATTATAAATGTTATCAAGAAAATTTTTTGAAACAGATATTAGTTACGATTACTCCAACCTGATAGTAGATAGATATAATATCGAATGCAAATTTAATTTCGATCTCTCAATTTGTGGGTCTATAATATTGGCTATGGAGCAATATTACGACTCTTTCCAATATCTAATCCAAATCAACATGCATTAGTGGGAGGACCCAATTAACTTTTGTATCTAAAGTACTTAAGTACACCATCTCCTACATAGCTTTTGCATCTTAGCACATCTCCCAGTAGTACGTATTCCAAATAATTAGAATATGTCCGCCAATACTTAGAACTTCTCCTTTTTCCTTGAAATCTCAATTTTGATATGGAGAACGTCCCTTTTGATTCCACAATTAGTACATATATAGATCATGATATGCTTCTTTCCAAGATCTAAAGAGCAATCTCATGAAGATTCTTAACTAATTTAGAGGTGTTTAAATGATATATTGTAGAGGCATAGGTACTTGGGACTTCATAGGTCAATAACTTTTGCGTACATTTTTGTCAGAGTACTACTGGTTTTGCATATAATTTACATGCGATTCATGCATGCCATCAGAAGGGAATTAATCCTTACTGTGCAGCTTTTTATTAAAAGAGAAAAAGAAAGCTAGTGCGAATATTCCTCAATTAATTATGAAATTGATAAATGTCCAATATGGTTAATTAATTAGTTTATGCATGTTATTAATTTACTGTAGGACCCATTCACGTAAACCCTTTGCACCACTATATAAGTCCAGGGGGTGAGGCTCCATTATTTCCCAAGACACGGCGACAAACCCTAAGAACTCTTTCCTGAGGAAGTAGACAAGGCGTGATATTGGTCCGGCTCATCTTCCACCTTCAGCACTTCCAAAGCTCTGGAGACTGAGACGAGCCGAACCAATATCACTCTCGTATGCTTCTTTGCACAGCTACATATTAGCGGGGTTGGCCTGGCGCAGTCATGATCATCAATGGTGTTGATCATGTTTATAGGTAGAGTCCCTCTTGCAACAATTTTCTCTGCTCCATTTTGACTTCCTTTTTCACTAATTTTAAACTCAATGCATGTTTTGTTCTAAACGTATTATTACAGAAAGACTTCTTTACATCCTGTTCGTACCTCTATTAGAGTCAGTTTTTGAATAAGATCTTTCTTCAAGCTATAATTTACCAGTAATTGCATATTTCCAGTAATCCTCTCAGCAGAGCCCACCAAAACAACGAGTTGTTTTTTGCTGATCCTTGTCTATTATTGCAGTGGCTGGCCACTTTATCTGATCAAAATCGGTATAAGTTGTTGTAATATATATATTGAACTGATCACGGCTAAGGCACAGCATGTAAATTTAGCCATATTTCGTCTATAACTCCCATCTCTTCCTTTCTTGTACTTTGGGTCTAAGGCACCCATTTTTAGATGAAAAATTGCACTTTTTCTTGGGCTGTTTTTTGAAACGTAAGTATTAGCTTACAGTACCTAACCAGAATGGTATTAATTAGTCCTTTTAAATCTGCTTTTAAAAAAAATCCGACTGGCATCTCTTCACATTTTCGTGCTGACAGACTTATCTCTTCTCCATATCGGGAATCTTTGCATGGACCACTGTGGATTGTAAGGACAAGGGATTTTTTGGTGCAAAGTGATATATAAGGGTTTAATTCCTTATGTCAGCAACCTTGTCTTAACCTCTTATTTGCTTTATTTTTCATTTATTCGTATATATGAAATTCATTCCTCAAGCTGTACAAAATACAACAATTAATACACACTTTACAGGCGTACGTCATGGTGCCTAATTATAAACAACCAGCATCACAAACAAGTACCTGATAATTAATAATAGCTTAGAAAAGGAAAAAGTTCCTGACAGAATTACTAGCAACATGGTACGTGGGGTGGGGCAGTAAGCTTTTTTTCTTTCTTTTTCGCAAATATAAAACCATGAGAAAACTACAATACTTCAGGGTGGCTCAAAATAGTCACAGGAAAGGATCTCTGGAGGGAGGGCATAATTAGCTTGTATGGCCCCATGAACCGGGTGCATGGGAAGTGGCCCATTTGGCGATGAGATGCACCATCTGGAGCAGACAACACAGCATGTTAACATTAGTACTGGGAATACACAGCCTCTCACATTAAAGAGCACTGTCATGAAGACTTGTACTGGTCTCTTAGAGTTACTGCCTATGTTCTGGTATTTGTTTCCTTCCTTACCACATAAACAAAGGCAGTGGGTACATATATAAAGGTGGCAGGCAAATTTGTTGCCTGGAAGAACTTTGAATTTTCAATGATATATCTCTTGCCTAAGTGCAAGAAATTGGGAGGACTGGATTCTGTGGTGCAAAGTGTCAACTGTGAAGAACATCATTAATTTAAGTCAGCTGGACTGGAGTTCAATGAAGCTAGAAGCAACCAACCGCAGCAGCAGTTTTCTGGGACAACGCAGGATTTTGAAACCATCAGAAGAATAATAGGCGGCATGCAATTTTTTGTCAGCAAGAGCTATATATGTGTATATATCGATATATATTGCAGATAAGGTAAGTACTTGTATTAATCCAAGAAGTTAAGGGTATACAACTAAGTTAAAGACGAACAATAGAGACACCCCAAGCCTGGTGCACATTTTAACTAACTCCCCTGTTCAAGGAAACACATTAATTAACCTGCTCTAAAGGAAGAATTAATTTACAAGCTCTAAACAAGTTTCTAGAGCATACCACTCGCATCCCAAGTGGATAAGAAAACATGCATTGACCCTGAATAGCCTATTCAACGTAGCATAGGAGCCAACAAAGAGGGTCCGATTCGGTCTTGACAGATTAATCCCCAGACTAGATCAGGAATCACACTGTGTCACTACACCAGATTAGACTTTTAGCGACGAATTTTTCCGCGCCAAATCACATTTTGTCGCTGAAAGTCCACTTTCAGCGACGAACTTCATATTTTGTCGCTGATTAGGAGAACGGAACTTCTTCAGCGACGAAACAAGAAAAACCGTTGCCAAAACCCCTGTTCGAACGAAGAACGGTCGTTCGAACGAGTAGAAAAGAAATTAAATTAATAAATAATTACACTCAGATTTGTTCGAACGAAGTAACTCCGTTCGAACATGAGATATTTTCTGTCACGAATTATTTTCGTCGCAAAACTAAAACGGAACGTTCGAACCGATTGGTCAGTTCGAACGAAAGCTTTTCGTCGCTGAATCAGAATCCGTTCGAACATAGTGTTCAGTTCGACCAAGCAATAGTCATTCGAAAGAGATAGGAATCCGTTCGAACGCGAGACTGATGTCCATCTGTGATTGGTTAATATAAAGACGAGCCAATTATCATATACGTGTTCGAACAGACGGGCCGTTCGAACGAAGTTGAATTGTGTCACTCTTTTATTGGCGATTCTGTGAGGCGTTGCAGGCAACGTCTTTTCTTTGCCTGCAACGCCTGATCCGGTTCGAACGTCCGCCGATGATACAAATTGATTGTGTTTAAACTTGTCAGGTTAGCATCATGGCGATAGGTGGAAAACGTCACCGATCCGCTCTTACCATTTCATCAAACCATGTGGAGGCTTCCCAACCTATGCAGTCCACACCAGGTACAATGCCAAGGGTGTCTGGTGAGACACCTTTGAGCAGTCCTCCTCTAGCACAGAGTAGTGTGGCCTGTAAGTACTTTGTACTCTATACTATTTTTAAATAGATTAATTTGGACTATGGATGAACATAGGTTTTAAGCTTTTAATTCTCTTGTATTATATCTATAGCAACTACACCTGCCAAACGAGGACGTGGAAAGTCGAGAGGAGTAACTTTTGCTAAAGTGCGTGCGAGTGGTAAGATACCAGTCAGTATCCCCGATGGGCACCGGGGCACAGATGGTGATGAATCTAGTCGTCTTGCGACATTGATTGGAACACTTGTTCGAATGCATGCTCCATTTGGTATGCCGACTTGGGCAAAAGTTCCAAATTCTGTGAAAGAATATATCAGAGAGAGCGTATTGGTATGTATTTAATTGTTTAATTACATCAATCTCATATATATTACTAATTTCTTTTTATGTTTTTCTTTTTACAGGATGACTTCGACCTCAATTATGATCGACAGGAAGTTAGAGAAAGTGTGAACTCTATAATGAATGCGGCTTTCAAAAATCACAAGGCGAAACTACATAAACATTTTAAGAAAGTTCGAGAGTAAGGATGAAGCTTTGCAACATCCTTATGTCGATACGTCTCTAGAAAACTAGATTGCATGTTGTGAGCTATTCTCCCAACCTACTTATCAGGTAATTGTTTCATGAAAAGCAACAACATTTTTTTAATGATAAGCAAATTATGGAGGTTATTGCATTTGCAGGAGCGTAGTCGAATTAATACCAATAATAGATCGAAATTGAAGGTGCACCACACTGGAGGTTGTAAACCATTTGTTTGGCATAGAAAAAAATTGGTAAGTATATTAAATAATTATTACCACATTTTATTTTCATAGATTTAATAAATTTTTTTATACTTATGAATTGTACAACAAGACTCTGAGGGTGGAACACCAACAGCTGCAGAAATTATATAGTAAGACGCATCATAAAAAAATGGCGAAGGATGGGTCTCTGATGCTGCTAGAGAAAATTATGTAAGTAAATTTTGTCATATTATTTTCTAAAGTTAGTCTATTTAGATTAATACAATCCATAATTTAGTTTTATGATTGTAGGAGAAGATGGTTGAGATCCAATCCCAATCAACCATAGAGTCAGGAGCACCAAAAGATGTTAACGTTTTTACTCAAGTGCTTGGGAAAAAATCTGGCTATCTGAGAGGTTTAGGTCGCTCCATTAAACCTATTATTGCCTCATCTTCTACTATGTCCATACAAAGGGATCCCGAGCTTCTTCGTGAGTTAGAGGCAGCTAAAGCTACAATAGAAGAGTTGAAGTCAAGGCAGAGCGAGTATGATGACTTAAAAAACCAACAAGCATAAATGCAGGAGGCGCAAAGGCAAATTCAAGAGCAACTTGAACTACTTAAGACACTATTTGCACAACGAGGATCATAGGTAGGACTTCATTGGCAAATGATGAGTTTTTGAGACATTTTGTATTATTTTGAAACAGTTTATTAGATCTGAATTTATGTTAACTAGATACACTTATTTTACTTCATCTTGGATTTGTGTATTGAAGTATTTGTAATTTGAGAATGATAAACATGTTGAAGAATGTATTACAAGTTTGTGTTGGTTGAGAGGTTGCTTAAATATTGGATTTGGTCTTTGTAAATTGAGAACATCAGGTTTATTGGGAGTTGCTGTAAAAAGATAACACGTTCGAACAGCATATCGAACGAGTAATTCGTTCGAACACACATAACTCGTTCGAACGACGATGACTTTTAGCGACAGAAAAATTCCGTAACGAAAGAACAACGAACTATTGTTCGAACAACATAGTCTCGTTCGAACAAGATGCCTGTTCGAACGTGCAGTTGGTTCGAACGACATTTGTGATGAATTACTAATTCGTCGTTGCATATGTCCGTAACTGCAACGACAATTGTCGTCGCAAAAACTTTTGTTCGAACGAGAACTGTCGTTCGAACAGGAATCAGCGACGACATGTTCGCCACAAAAGGTTAATTGTGGTGACCTATCAGCGACGAAAATATGCTTTGGCAACGAAATTTTCTACTTATCAGTGGCGAAACGTTTGGTCGTTGAAAGTCCAACCTTCAGCGACGAAATTTCGTCGCTGAAGATGTATTTTTGCCTCGGGTCCACAATTTCGTCGCTGATAACTTTCAGCGACGAGTTTGCGACGAAAAAAGTTCGTCGCTGAAAACCTTTGGCTACGAAACAGGTACTTTCAGCGACGAAATGTTTCGCCACTGAAAGTAAAAAATGTTGTAGTGTGTCCATGGCAAAGGCCCCTGTAAGCCTCCAGTCACCCACTTTAATGTGACAGCAAAGTCCACATGGAACTCACCTCAACCTCACAGTGTGCCCATTAAGAACCTTTGGGCATTAACCAGGCCTAATTTAATTCCTCCATACTTGGGTGAACTCTTAATGGATGGGAGAACCTGAGACTTGAGCGTCTTAGCTGGAATAAATCCACCACTTGGAGCAGCCGCAGGAGCCGCCGGTAGCCCCAAGAACACTTGCTTGGCTTGGACTGCAGTCCATTTCCTCCACGCACTTAGAAGGTTATTAGCATTGCTTGTATAATGACACGCACGGCTGTTGTAGAATTGGACCCAAACATAGTCAAACAGGCCTGTTTTGATTGCGGTGTCTAGGTGCTAGGCTCATGTGTGACCAAAAGTCTAGCTAGGGAAGAAATGTATGAAGACACTTTTGTACCTTGCAAGTAAAAAATTGTACGTACGTTGATATTCATGCATTCTGAAAATAAGGTAAAACTAGAAAGAAATATTCTAACGAATTCTAGTCCGTGTAGAGAAATACGATCCCTAAATCCACTGGAACAATCGATTCTCAATTAGTGTAACAAAGTCACACTAGCCCAAGGACTCGCAACCAAAATAGAAGAGATCAAACTAAAAGAAGAAACACACTTTTTATTGAAGAAAGGAGATAATACAACTTGGATAGGACCACACTTACAATATATGAAAAGTGTTGGAGACAAAACTAGGAACACTATCTCTTTTGTGGGTTTAGGTGGGATATGATGGAATGAATGGCTTTAGAGGTAGGCTAGGGTATATATAGGACTTGGGGAGAGGATCTAGATACTTCTCATGAAATTCCAAGAAGATAAATGTGACTTATCACATGACCAAGGAGGAATTTCGAATTTAGTCAAGAAGGTGAGATGAATGTGCATGGGGAGATGGATGTTTGCACAGGAGAAGTGAAAGGTTGTATTGGAGAAGTGAAATGTTGCAATGGTTGGGTGGAAGGGTGTGAGAGAGTGACCAAATTCATCCAACAATAGTAAATGGGTCAACACACAAAAACATAAATGTCTCACTACAAATCTCAAAAAAGAAAACTCTAAAAAATACACTTTAAAATTTAATAGTCCGAAATTCACTGAACAATTCTAACATATAATGATCTCATCAGTGAATTTAGACACATGAAGGCAGCATTTTATGACCCATCATAGTCAAGTCATACATCCAGACCTCGTACGTGGCAAACAGACACCGCCAAATCATCAAATGAACAATTGGATATTTGTCTAGCTTCCTGGCATATGCTCTATGACGGGACATAAATTTCCAACTCTCTTCTAGAAGATGCCAATTATATGCTGATTGATTATGTGGTCCTTTTTTATTATCTCCATAATGTGGACGGTAATCTTCCTCCCACTAATTAGTCCCACTTTTCCATGTGTTGAATCCGAGACGTATGCTTGTCAAGGAAGATAGTTGCCAATTGGTTGCAAGGGCGAGTGAGAGTACTTATCTTTAGATAATGCTTATCTTTTGAAAAGTTTATTGTTTTGTTACTCTAAGGGCAACATCAATCTAGGGTGCTTTGAAGTGTGAAATTACAGTGAAATACTTAACAAATAAACAGAACAGGGCAATATATATTGGCCAAGAAGAAAGCCGATAAGATCAGTACCCAAATATGTTTGTATATTATGTCGTCCTATTGGCCAAGAAGAAAATCATGTTTGAACACCAAAGAGTATTGACATCCATCATCTTGATCAGGGCAATATATATTGGCAGAATATTAAAATCAGTGTTTAGTTAAAGCTTCATAGAGAGTATTGTTTCTCTTTTGTAATGATCTCAAAGGCGTGCAAGGTGCATGTTAATTACAATGAAAATTTATCATCAGACATATATATATATACACACACCCATAAGGTACTACTCTTGAAAAGCTTTGCGGGCTAGCTATTACAAATTATAATTTCCTCACAAAGGAGCTAATTAATCACTCGTATCAGACCATATAACCCACCCATGAATTTGGAGAATGGAAATTATGAACATATTTATTTGTGATTGACTATCACTCTATTCTCCGGTATGTTCACCATTACTTGCTTTACTAAAATTGTGATCGTTGTCTATCCCTCGGCTTTCTCACCAATGATAATGATAATTTTCACTGGATTACTTCTGAGTGCTTTGAACAACTTTGAAGACACACCAACCTAGCTAATCCAATCAGGTTTAAACAAAAAAGTTGAGAAGTTAGCTACCATGTTTCCTCATCAGCTTCTAAAGCTCGTTAGTGTAGTTGGCAAACTTCTAAAAGAATGATGCTCGATTGAGAGAACATAGTAATGGAGTGAGGATATTACTCATACAGCTTGTGGCCAACTGGAAATCAAAGGGACTTTGATAACAATCTCGTAAGCATCGCTGTCTCTAAGCCTCTTAATTTTGTTGACATGAATGCCATAAATGCATTAAGAATTCTATTACAAATATTCTATTCCATGCAGGAGATAACTCTACCCTACATATTACTAAATCAATCCCTTTGTTTACTAGTTTTTGCATCTTTTTTTTTGGGGGGTGGGGTTTAGTTGCAAATTAATCGTGAATTTGTATTCACAACTTTTAATCCATGATGCTGTTCCTTGTTGACCAGTTAGGTTATAAGAAGAACCAGTGCTATATATATAACGTACAAAGAGATTGGTTAGACCAATCGTAGACTGAATACTCACTTTTATGCTTTTCAGAGGAAAGGCTTAATGACCAATCCTGCACTCACATGCAATTAACTACTTTTATGCCTTCCAATATTTAAGTTCAAAGAGGAGGACCTTAGCATATTCCATCTACTTATAACTTCTGGAAATTAAGACGTAAAATTTAACTAACACTTAGAATATGTTCGATACATGGAACATCATCCGTTTCCTTTCACTCTCGACCTTGATTTGGTCAACTGGATAAAGATTACAAAATATATGCATCTTTGCCGAGATCTTACTGGCAATCAAATATGTAATACTGTAAAGCTAAACGATTCAGTACTATACAATACATCGTAAATGTGTAACAGTGACAGAGAAAACGGGGATGTCGGCATTGGTTCGAGGAGTTTTGGCTCGATGGTTTATTAACTAATATATATTGCAGGTGCATAGAAATTATTTGATTCAGAAATTCAGTAACCACACCGTGTGGCGACTCGCAGCGAGCCAACGTCGTTAATGCATAACTTTATGCGTCCATTATGTAGGTTTTATAAACAGAAAAAGTGAATTGGTAGCTAGTGGGATGCCTTGAAATATACTGTTGATCATGATAAATGTCTCATATGCTTAGTATTATGCCTTTTCTCTGTGATTAGTCATTCGTAACGAGCGGTATACAGTTCAATTAAAGTACATGACGAACTGTAGGACGTTAGTTATTCGGCTATTTATAGGGGTAGTGTCTTCAACTCTCCCAGCATGGGCGAGAAAGCTCCAACATTAAGTGATTTCCTGGGAAGTAGACAAAACGTGATATTGGTCTGGCTCATCTTGTAACGCCATAATCAAAAGCGCTAGATAAGACGAGCCGGAACCAATATCACTCTTGTATGCTTCCTTGCATCCTGTAGCTTTATCTTTCCTCGATATTGAAGCGAGCCATCATCAACAGCTGATCCTTGATCCACGAGGCCTAGCCTCTTGCAAAATGTAAGTCTCTCTCTATCCTATTTCAATTAGTTTGATCTTCTCGTTCTTAGTCATGTAGTAATTTTATTCTTGCCGTGTTTCGTTAGTTATCCTAAACAACTACTACAAAAAAATAAGTCTATAACGGCGGTCGATAAAAACGACGCTAAAAATGGTGTTTTTAGCGGCGTTTTGTAGAAAAACGCCACTAAAGGGGTACCTTTAGTGGCAGTCTGTATAGCAGTGGTCACTGATCGCTGCTATAGACCCCCCCTTAGCAGTGTTTTTTGCAAAAAACGCCGCTAAAAATTTGGTACCTACAGCGGCTTGCCGCCGCTGTAGGTACCCACCGTTAGCAGCGTTTTCTGACCCGTTTTATCTAGAGTTGCAGCTTATAGCCTTATATACAAGTAGATATTTTGTTTACATAAATCTTTTGTTTATTTCTATTTCTCTTGTGATATTTATTTTCTATTACAGGAATTCAAGATAGAGGATGTTGATGTGTCAAAGGAGGAAGATTTTGATTGGTCCTTGCTTATTGTGTTGTATTTGAATATTTTAGTCAGTCTTTGTTTATTGTTATTTTATATTATAAATTTGTTACTTTTTAGATTACTTACAGAGATTCTTGTGTTTGTTGTAAAATATTATTAATCAATGATGTAGAGATTCTTGTTTTATTATCCTTAGTCTTTAAATTTTTACATCCAATGAATTATTATTATTAAAATAAATTTGTATTACCGATTAGAAAACATGTGTAGAAAAATATAGGAAAAAATTAGTGGTGATTTGGAAATGCTGGCAAAAAAAAACTGCAAACCTCTAGTGGCGGTCACCGCTACTATAGGTGGCACCTGACCGCCGCTATAGACCTATAGCAACGGTCATATTAGGTCTGTAGCGGCTGTCTGTGA
The DNA here is from genome assembly GCA_963930655.1 of Myrica gale. Lineage (NCBI taxonomy): Eukaryota > Viridiplantae > Streptophyta > Magnoliopsida > Fagales > Myricaceae > Myrica > Myrica gale. The sequence continues at coordinate 26,714,241 of OZ005606.1, read as the reverse complement.
ATGCCGCTACAAACTTTTAGTGCCAAAACAGCACAATTGCGCTGTTTTGGCCCGAGTTCTTCACCAACGGTCACCCGAACCGCCGCGATAGACCTCGGTTTCGACCTCCGCTAAACAACCGCTGCTATTTGTTATAACAACGGTTTTTTGACCTATAGCAGCGGTTTCCGACCGCTGTAATAAGTCGGTTTTTTTGTAGTGAATAGAGAACAAAACGATAGCAGAAAAACAATATTCTAATTTTGTATGTAGAGGCCAGATACAACTTTAGCAATCCCTCACGATAGCAGGAATACGAAAATGGTAATGCTCTAGCTCTACCTATGCGATATACCAAAGGACTAATCCTTAAGTATACTCATTGTAATCACTAATCGAAGACAGCGTAATTAGTCTGCAGCGCACTTGCTCATGTGGTCATCATAACCCCATATTAACGTCTTCATAGGTTGGATCGTATCACATGCATCTTTTCATATGGAACAAGTTGTATCATTCAGAAATTACGTTTGAGGAAGGGTACTCATTTTCTTCATTTCTAGGTTAAGTTTCTTCCTGCTGATCCGTTCTTCCGATTTATTCATATATGAGATCTCATGTCTTTTAAGCTTATGTGTACCGAGCTAATAATGGCTATAGAAATTTTCTTTTCTAAAGTAATCATTCTGTTTACCTCATTGGAATCGTAATATAGTGAACTTACATACGTCCTCATGTTAACACAAAAGAGAGTAGTAATAACAAAAGCGTTAATAATGATAAACAGAAGAATATATAGAAAGAGAGTATTTTCTGAAAGGAACAGGTAATCATGAGCTACATATATACTCTTCTTGTGCGGATGAAGGATATGCTAACTTGCTCTGAAGCTTTGGGTGGAAGGCAGCTTGCTGCTTCCTAGACAAATCCGTACAATAATTGCCAATTTTCATGCCTCAGAAGTTGAGGCCGAATTAGCTCTTGGTGAAATTTTCAAATTAATCCCACAGTTCCCGTCTCTGAGTCATTTTTTTAGCCCCAGAAGATGAAAGAAGAAGAGGAAGAAGATTTATAGATATGTACAAAAGCCTCAGTACTAGGAGCAACAGCTTCTGTATCTTTTAGTTCTTTCGAATACATGAACTTTATTTCCTTTGAAAACCTTAAAAATTCCTCTAGTTCATAAAATATGATTTAAGTATTGTCCTGATTCAACGGTGACTACACAATCAGAGCTTGCACGGACTACGCGAGAACTTTTCCTCTCTCTTATGACATCCTGCCCGCTGATATTTGAAACACTAATCGTATAACCTAATTCATTTGTTATAGATCTATATGCCTGAGGGAGAGAATTGTTCCATGAGGCAATAGAGTCGGTTCTTGTACTCTTTCCGCTGATCTGGGACAGCAAGCCTTTTCACTAGTTCCATTTCTGGCCAGTTAAAAGAATAATTTCCAACTTATATGTAAGTCCCTGGGAAAATCTATTTTTGAACCCAAATTGTGGTGGACAAAAGAACGCTCCTCATGAAAGCAACATCAATTGAATTTAGCTGCAAAGTTTAGCAAAATGCGGTGTACATATATAAGAACACTCCTATTAGCAACATCAATTGGATTAATTGGTCCTCTGTGTTGCTGCACCAGTTAGGAAGGTTCTTTTTGCATTACTTTTGGAGTCTGTTGTATTTTCATGTGTTCTTAGAACCTTAGGTGAGTAGCAGTCTTGAATTATGGGCTAAGTCAAACTCTGCCGTTATTCAGTCTTGAAGACTGTAATTAATAAAGTTTTAATGTGTTATATTTGAGATCATAATCTTACGCTCGCTGGGCTTATCATTAGTTAATATTGTTATTGTTAATTAGCTAATTGATGTCTCTCTTCTAAAAGTAGTCTTTTGCCAAGGGTAGATAGCTCTGCAAAGCTCCAATCCATTCTTAATTAATAACCTCAACTGATCACTTAATAAGCAGTGCTTGGAAAACAATCGATCAGGTCGTGAACCCAAATCTCTGGCATGCACCTCCCCCAAGAAAACACCGGATGAAGTACCTTAGCAGAGCCTTCTTTTGCTAGCTAGGCACCACACTGATGAACTAAGCAGATTCATGATCAGAGATCTGTCACCGATGCATACAACAAAGACGTCCAAGCCGTTGCCATTGGATCACTTCCTCCAAAAAAATAACTTCTAAGAAAGGGACGATGTTATATCTATATGCATATATACTTACATGATAAGTTTTTTTACACATAATCACTTAAATAATTATCGATCTGCTTCTCTATTCTAGAGAGAGGCGCTGCCTTCTCTCTAGAATTTTACACTCATTGGCCGCCTGAATCTCCCCCCTCACCTCCTTCTCTGGCGGTGGGAGGAGCTCCAGCTCCGCTCGCCCCCCTCTCCTCTTGTCATCTGTGACCCGATCTCTCAATAAACCCCCCCTTCAGGCCACTTTTAGGGGCTTTTTTCGACGGATTTGGTGGCTAGATATACGCTTTTGTTGGAAGTTTTTTAAAACCACGACTGACAGGGAAGACATCTACATCGTCTGGAGAAAATTTCTGCACCGGCCAACCAACGACAGAACGATACGTCTGATCTCACACGCTCATCCATTTTCCTTCATTTTTAAGCGGCAGGTAGTCCTCTCCGGTATGCACGCACCAGATGGCTGATATCTAGCCATCCAGGTGCTCCTCGTGCATGGATCTCACGCGCCTCCCCATTTTCTGATCCGGCCAGTTTCTCGCCTCCAGCTGCTGGTTTTGCCATCACCTTTCCTCTTCCACTGGTCAACTCAACTTGGTGCCCTTCGTGGGCTTTCCACTGGGTCTTTCTACCCGCCCTTTTTGTCTTGGGTTTGTAAGGTCATTTGACCCTTTTGCTCGTTGGCTCGTCGCCTCTTCGGAGGTTCTGACACATCCTTTAGAGCCTGTACTTGAGGTTTTGATCTTAATAAAAAACTTGTTGTTTTGACTAAAAAAATATACTTACATGATATCATATTGGGCAGGTAACTATTTGAACATGAAGATCAAGATCGATCTTTGTAATTTATGCCGAAATTGTAATGTGAATATTATAATTTCTAATGTACTGCATTTAATATGCATGGTATATCTGTCTCTCTAATCAACACCTTACAATTTGAGCAAATTGCATTGGATCATCCTATAGTCGAGATATGAGGAAGTTGATGAAGGTTTGTAAAAAAATTCGGCTATGAATTTAAAATTTTATAACAATAACGGTTAAAATTCACAAAAATCCATATATATAGTAAAGTACTTTTAGAAAACTTTATTGGGGGATGTAAATTCCGGCCCTCAAAGCCTCACTCGAACAAAAGTAAAACTCTCACAATAATGATTTCATCCGAATGTATTTACACCATCTTGCTTGAACACAATGGATAGTACGTACTGGACTATATATATGGAAATTTTTTTATTATTCACTAAGAGCAGAATAATCATAGTTATATTGCGATTTCCTAGACTCGAAATTAATGTAATTTCTTCTAGTATATATACATTTAATATGTAAATTAGCATCTAGATAATACTTTGACAGTCCACTCATTAAATTAGTAATATGAAGCTTAACCAATATCCTCATTAAGTTTGGAATACAACAACCCTATTCACACGTCTTTCAGTATCGATGTCACGTGTCTGATATTTTGCAACATGGAACCACACGATTCACAGAAGAAGCATTCATAATTGTGCGGACCTTTTTCGTACCATCCGGACGATATAATTTTTTCCGTTGGAATGCGGTTGACAACGTCCGGACTGAATAGAATTCATGACGATTTTTAATTTGTCACTATATGCTAACGATTATTATTTGTTAGGTAATTGTCATTCGGACGTGTTATAAAAAGAGTCCGAATGGTATTGTAAAAATTGTGATGATTTTAATTTTTACTCAGTTACGACGATTTAGAATTTGTCACCTTGCAGAGAGTCTGAACGGTTTGCTTGTTCTTCCGTACGAGATTTTGTTTTGTGAGGATTTTTATCGTCACTTATTCGCGACGCATGTATGTCGTCACACCAGAAATACCTCCGAACGTAGTTTGACCGGTCCGGACAATTTTACCGTTCCTGGATGATTTTGAGTGACGAAATTAATATTTTGTCATAGAAAATTTACTTTAGGTGATAAAATCTAGTTTGACACCTAAAATTTACCACTTAAAACTATATTTGTTGTAGTGTTATACTAATCTAGTTGACGTGACGAGCTCTTAATGCACATGCATCAAGGGGCTCCAGTACCCTTTTACTAATCGAAATCAAAGTGTACAAAATGCCACTTCTCCACTTCCGTTATCAAGTAAAAAAGAATATGTTCCATACATCGAACTCTATGCTTCTTTTTTTCCAGATCTTCCTCGAAACTCAAAGATTTCAACTTAGATTTGATAAATCTCTAAGATTCCAAATATATATATATATATATATATATATATATATATATATATATATGCGCGCGCGCATCTTAGCTAGCACTTTCGTCCTATAATTGAGTAATTGGAGATGCAGAATAACCAATGAATCGACGTGTACGATAACCATATATATATATATCCAACTTCTTTCCATTTGATGTGACATTATGGTATATTAGAAACGTTGTGAGGATAGTGCATTAATTTGGGCTTGATGATTTATAAAAAATGGAAGGAGGATCGCAGTTGTTTGACTTCAAGACTGAATAACGGCAGAGTGCATGTCTTGCTGCATGCATTCGCGATCTAGTTTGCTTTCTGTGCTATAGTTCTCTTTCCATGACTAAAAGAATTAATCCTCCATTAGGCTAATGCATAAGCAATATCGAGAGCAACTGCTAGTCATGGGATTCCCAACTCTTGGTTCTGAGAAATGATCTCTTCTATATGCTCAGTATATGCTGTTTCCCTATCGTTACAATTCATCAAATCAAGAAAAGCCTATACTTCCACGACTAGAGCATCAGATGTTAATTGCTTATCGTCCTATATATATGGGGCAGGTTCCAACTCTTCCAACATGGGCAGGAAACTAAGAGAAATAACTACGGAAGAAGTAGACATGGTGTGATATCGGTCGGGCTCTTCTTCTAGACCATAGCATAAGAGCTAATTAGAGATGAGTCTGGACCAATATCACTCTTGTATGCTTCTTTGCAAAGCTTTACGTTATCCTCGCTGTATCTATATCTACTGGGAAGTGAAGCCTAATCTTATCAGCAGACTATATATGCTTGATCATGGTAGGACTATATATGCTTGATCATGGTAGCCCACAAATCGACTTCCGCTCTGCTCTATCTCTCTCTCTCTCTCCCTCTCTCTCTCTCTCTCTCTCTATATATATATATATATATATATATAAATTTTTTTTTTGATGATTCAACAATGCTTTCTAGCATCATATTTGGCAGGATGATGTAACATCTCAAGCCAAAATCTGAAAATAGGTACTTAATTAGACAAGTACTAGACGACAAGATCATTATTAATTCTGCTTCTCACATAAGCTCTACAGTTTATCATAGTGCCCAAGCAGATTGCGTAAAAAGTGGCAAGCTTCCTTGGTGTGTGAGCGCTGCTTGTTTTTGTATATATAGCGCAATGAGCCAGTTTATTTTTGTACAAGACGCCGGCGTATCCAAATTTTATATATATACAGCACTGTGGAATATTGTTTCCACGATCTAGAGTCAACTGCACACACTATCAGTGCCTTAACAATATTCTAGAGTGCAGGATCTTACCCCATGCATATATACATAATAAGCTAGGTGAAAGGAAACGAAGAATGGAAAAGTTGCAAAGGAGGTGTATTCTTCTCTCGTTCTATTTATTTAATATTCTTCTCTCGTTCTATTTATTCTTGTCCGCTGCGGCAGCATCAAGGTTGTTAGAAATAAAAAAATTTATACTTGATAAGTGAGACATTCAATTATGAGAATACCCAATTGGATTAATTGTGTTAACTCACTTATATTAAAAACATTAGGAGCTTATATTTATAAGCCGATATTTCACGACACCCCACATTGCTAAGTAATGTGGGACTCTTCACATTTCAACAAAGGTTTTTTTTAGCTGGAATTGGTTGCTTTTTACTCTTATATCTGCTGATTGGCCTACTGCTTCTTCTGGGAGTACTGTTCTATCTGTATTCTCTTTGTTACTGCTTCTACCCTGGAGTTAGTTTGGTTACTATATATCTTCTTTGCAGTTGCAACTTGCAATATATATTTTTAGGTGCAATATGGTGGCGTTTACAGAAGAAGGGCCCTTGGTTCTGAGTTAGTACTGCCTTTTGGATTACTTGGAGTCTCTTGTATTTCAATGTGTTCTTCGTTGTACTCACTTTAATGTTCTTTCGAGTGCCAGAGTGTAATTATACAATTTTTTTAGGCAATGATTATAAGTTGTTTATTCCCAAAATACAAACAGATTCATTTGGTCCGTACAGATAAACAAACAGGCCACGTAGGCCTGTAAAATAGCCCGCTCTTAAAATCGAAAAACGCAAAGAAGGCAGCTAATTAGAGTACTATACAAAATCAATTAACATCGCATAAAAACTCACCTGGTTGTACAAGGGGTCAGATCCCCTATGATGTATTTCTTTTTTAGCCCAGCAATGAAATCCTTTCCTTGTTCTGACTAAAAAAAAACATCGCATAAAAACTCACCCACCCAACCTCCACAAGATCAGGTGTAATGATGATATCATCGCTCATGACTTGTTTGCACAGTACTCTTCCTCTATCTCTCGTTTATCGAGCATGCATGCACGAAGGCCCGCCCAATCATTTACGGAGATCGCGTGTATGTATAAGAGAGGAACTAAGGTTGCGTTTGCGGCCTAAAATTTTACACACTCTAAAATTTTAACACAATAAAAAATTACAATATAATCTCTCTCTCCCCCATCAAATCACTACTATTCACTATAAAAAATATAAAAAATTACCTCTCTCTTCACTTTTTCACTAAACCCAATACCTAAAATTTTAACAATACTAAAATTTTACAACACAAACACACCCTAAGAAGAAGTGGCCAGGCGGTATAGTAGTAGACAAGACTTGGGCTTGTAAATTAGTGGGCTTTGGAGAAAATGCCCCATATAGTGGTCAAAGTACTGTTGGGAGTCGCATGTCTTCTCTACTTTCTATCAAATGAATACGAATTTCTGTTCGTTCTAATTTTTCCCATAAACTTGTGCAAGACTATTACAAAGTGTACGCGTTACTCAAGGAATTCACCGCCAAAGGTGATGACTTAATTACAGCTACTAAAAGCTGCTAATTAATGAGTTCAGATTAGCCCTCATGACTGTAATTAGTGGGTTAGTACGAGTTCGAATCTTATATAGTACCGTTTGCAAATAAGTCCTTAATTAATTTAATTGATACTTGAGTTGCGGGACCTGTATAATGGTAGGTATGCCAGATTTCCCTTGTTAACCACTTTTGCTGAAGCACCTGGTTGGTAACCGATTTCTTCGTACCCTCGAGAGTGCTTACCTTAGCCAAAACCGCTGAACTAATATCATCATAACACAGATAAGCATTCACCCCAGAACAGAACTAGCTGCTAGCCTTACCATCCAAAACAGACAAAATGTCAACAGCCCAATCCAATTGCAAGCTAAGAAACTTATAAAGTTATGTTTGGATTGTTCTCAAAAAAAAGTTTTAAAAAATTTCTATTATCACTTTTTTATTCATTTCAATACCTTTTTAACTATCCCAAAAACTTTTAACAAACTTTTTATAAATTTTAACCACTTTTAACAAACTTTTTAATAATTTAATTTAACCGTTTTGTCAAAGAAAAAGACAGAGAGACGGCTTTAAGCCGCAATGTTCGGACCTCACGTAATACTATATACTACCATCGTTGAAATTTCGTACAACATTACAAAAATTAAGGCGCATTGGTTTACCGTCAAAGTTTTGGCACCAACTTGCAACCACCGGTGATCTGAACTTTCCCTCTCTAGTGTCAGCTTAATCAGGTCATGGGCTAGGGTTTTCTAGTTAAACAAAATGGATAGACGTACGTACCTAGACGGTTTTTGTGGAAATTCAGGTATCGAATGAGACAAAGATGAAAAGTTTTATATTATTTAAGTAAGAGCTGATTAATTCATAATTATAATCACTATTTCCTAGACTCACAAACATTAGTTTATTCTAGTATACATTTATAATTTGACAGTCCACTCAACCGATATGCATGCATGCATGCTACTTAACCTATATATATCCTCAATAATTTGGGAATCCGACAATCCTATTCATCTGCCTTTAAGTCTAACACATTAAATGTGTTTTAGAGAATAATTTCTATCAAAACAAAGTAAACTCTTTGATGAATCAATTGGTTTATAGTCCATACATCCGAGTAAATGCGTCTCGATCTTCATGTATCTTTCCTCTGTAAAACTATAAAAATAACCCCGGACACCGAGGTTATGAACCTCCGATGCTTAAATCAGCTTTTCTTTCATACGTATGTCACAATTTTGTTACTCAGAAATCTCTTACCTTTCTCATCATTAGCTTCTCTTTTTATAGTATTTCTTCTTTCCTTTTGGCGGGAATTCTTACCAGAATTTCGTCCCGTAAGATCTTACTCTATGACGGTTTTCTCACGTCTTTGCACAGTCGTTCACCTCCACTATGAGAATAGAGAGATCGTGGAGTTATGACTTATTGTGTTGGATAACCGCTCACTACACGTATCACGGTTTCTCCTTCTAGATTGAATGCGACGTGAGTTTGGTCGTAACCGTTGGGCCTCACAGATACGTAATCATGTTTCTTAGCCCAAATTGATTTGAGCCGGACGTGATTCAGTATTATTGTCATCAATCTTCAACAATTATTTACGTTAATATGCCAAGACTATAAAAATAATTTTGTCTTGCAAAAAGTCCTTAACAATAAACAAAAGAGAAGGACAGGACCGAAACAAGCCTACATATTCTTACCACAGTGCGGGAAAAGAAAAAGGGGTAGGAGAATCTTATGCAATACTTCGATCGCTTCTATTGGTTATTTAATTCTCAGTTCTTTTCTCATGAAAACGACAACGAAAATAATGCGCAGTTCTAATGATAATATTAATTCTAGTTGACGTGACGAGCTCTCATTAATGCCACGTGCACCATCGGGCTAGCTCCAGGACCCATCTACTAATAGCTCAACTTTGTCTTTTCCTTCTCGTTCTGAAGTCGAAATTGAATTGAATTGTACAAAGTGCTACTCCTCAAAATTATAATCTTCTCAAGTTAAAAGGAATATGTTCCAATATACTTCGAACCTATGCTTTTTTGTCGAGATCGATCTTCCTAGAATCTGAAAGATCTCAACGTAGATTTGGTCAATCTGTAAGATTCCAAAATATATATATGCATCTTTGATTAGAGCTTACTCGCCTAGTAGCTCTGCCTACTATGTCCGGCCATCACTCCCTCTGCCCTGCATGGAGTATATAGTGGTTCCTCTGATCCGTTGGAGGGTCTTGCTGGTTGTGTCTGTGTCGGTCTGTCCTGTAGTCAGTCCTGTGGTGTTCGTTGTTTAGTCATTTTTAATATATTAGTTGTTTTCCAGAAAAAAAAAAAAAAGATTAGAGCTTACTCGCCTTTTGGAGATATCTATTCGATAACCAATGAATCGATGATACCCGGCCATATCCAACTTCTTTCCATAGGATGTGACATTTTGCTACATAAAGAATAATGTTATTAGATATTGTGCATTGCAATTGTTTGTCTCCTGGAATGAATAACGGCAGAATGCATATCTTTCGACATTAGTGATGTAATTTGCTTTCTCTGCATGCTATTTCTCTTTCCATGACTAAAAGAATTAATCCTCCATTACGCTTTTATAAACAATATAATCTAGTGGGAATCCCAACTCCTGGGCATGATAAATCTTCCATATTTCCTCAGTATATGCTGTTTCCGTATTGTTACTCCATCCAATCAAAGAAGAGCCAAAAGTTCCACGACTATAGCATAAGAGTTAATTACTAATTGTCCTATATATAGGGGGAAGGTTTCAACTCTTCCAACATGGGCAGCAAACCCAAAGAAACCACATCGAAGAAGTAGACATGGTGTGATATCGGTCCGGCTCATCTTCTACACCATAGCATAAAGAGGTTATAAGAGACGAGCCGGACCAATATCACTCTTGTACGCTTCTTTGCAAAGCTTTACGTTATCTTCGTTATATCTTGATCTGTAGTCTGAAGTGAATTGCCTCGCTACCAAATTATGAGTGATCGATCATAGTTAATGATAATTTCGCTCTGTTCAGTATAGATATGTTAATCGTCTGCAATGGTTTCTAGTATCACATTTGGCGGAACGATCGAGACACTTTATTTTCCACCTAAAAACTGAAAATATGTACTTAATTCAGTACTCGATCGAGTACTATACCATAAGATCATCGTTATTCTGCTTCTAACATAAGCTCTACAGTTTTTCTTACTGCCCATGCCGGTTGCGTGAAAGGTGGAGCGCAATCAGCTTCCTTGGTGCATGACGGCCTGTTGTCTCTGTTATGGATTTATGTACAGCGTCATGAGGCTTGTTAATTTGATACTTTCCCTCCAGACTGGAAAGTATACAAGAGGGGCTTTAGTATGATTAAAAAACCAATGTTATGGAAAATATTATTAATGAATTTCGATAACATGCCATAAATTATATGGTGACAGTGCAAGTGGAACAGTTTGTTTATCTTTTCTGTTTGGAAGGTTGTCCAAAAATTTATCTTAATGATAAGTTCTATAGCCATGTGCAGTTTCTCTGACCTATTTTCCTGGACCACGTTTATCCAATTACATACTGATCACTTGTTTAGTATCTGGATCATATTTTGGCACATATACATTATAATAATTAGTGCTAGTAATTTCGAACTTTAGAAAGAGAAGGTAAATCAGACAGAAACCAACCTGGAATGGGCAAATCAACACCAAGTTTCCCGTCAGCTGGTGAAAAATCGGTGCATGAACATCCACTCAGAAAAGTAAGAGAGGTGTAGGCTCTACGAGGCATCACGACAGCAAGAGCATCCGCTTTAAAACATCAAGAAGGAATATAGAATCTTGCATGCGCCCAATAGAAACAAAAGATTAATGCTCCGAAAAAGAAAAAAAGAAAACAAAAACAATGTGATGAGAAAAAAGAAAAGAGAGGCACCGTATAGTATCTCTGAGCTCACATGCATGGGATCACTGAAAAGTAAGACATTCGATTTGTTTCATGGTGCATCCACTGTTAAATTATGGTAAAGCTGAGGCTTCTGGTCAGAGCTAAAATTCTTGTACTTCTTTCTCTGGAAAGTCGAGCACTATAGGTACCGTCCTTAGATAGAACTTTAACTTTAAGCAAGTCAACAGATCTTAAATAGGGGTGCCGGCAAATATTGAAGATGACCTCTTCTGTTACTGTAATAAATAAAGGAAAAAAAATAAATAGCCTACTAAGTTTTAGTCCCTTTTAAAAAATATCACTGAGTTTCAACAAAATTTAAAAGGCTCATTGAGTTTTTCATATTGTTACGAAAGATCATCCGACCCAACGTCATTAATGAACTTAACGGAGCCCGCTTGATGCAGAGGGATCCGAGTCAAATCAGCGCAAAAATGACAAGAAATCGTGATTTAGCCTGATTGGGGCAGTTTTCGTGCACGTGTCGGTATTTTGGCCATAACTTTGGCTACAAGTGTCCGATTCACGCCCGTGACCCCAATTCGGAAAGCTCTTTTCGGCGCGCACGCCATAGCCACCGAGCGCACACCGTTTCGAGCCCTAAATCTGTTGATTTCCTTTTCGAATATTTATTTTGAACCTGATTTGGGCCAGATTTTTGGCAATCGTTTGCTTTTTTCCGTATTTCGTTTTGGTAAGACTTTTAGGGTTTTGCTATTTTTGGTAAAATTCTATTAAGGGTCGAATTTCAGCTATTTAACCCGGCTTGTGGGTTATTGCGATTCATTCCTGATTATTACAAATTTTATTGAATCCAGAGTGTTTCTGAATTTTTTGGGTCAAAATTCTCTCTTTCCCTTCTCGCAAATTGTCTTTTCTTTAGCCTACAGAATAATCGTTATTCTGTCCGGAGTCACCGCTCCACGTCATCCCACCCACCAAATCAATGTTTGCCACGTTCTTAGACTTCCACGTCAGTTATTTGTTTACCCTAAGTCTACCACGTCGTTAATTGACCATTGTCATGTCATCTTCATCTATTCTAAAGACGCTCGTAGTTTCAAGAAATTAAAAACCTCCAAAGACACAGGACAGAAATTAAATGTATTTCACATAGATGTAGCAATTGAAAGATCTCGACTCCATTTCCTCAGCCCACTGTACGTATTTGAAACTTCTTCGTTGCAAAAACATAACTAGAACGAAAAATAAATCGGAAGAAATTGAAATTCGCAGCAGGGCTGAGAACAACCTGAACCAAAATGAATATAATTTGATGGGGAAGAAATAAGGATATAGCCAACAAATAATCTTATACCTTATCCCCAACTGTAGATTGAGCATGAGCTCATAGTTCTTGTGTCCTTTCGATATCGTCACCACTTGTCTCTTGACTAACTTTAGTCTCAACTGCTACGGTCCATTCGCTTTCTTAACCGGCTCCTCAAGCTGAAGATTTCCCAGTCCCTCAACTTCATTGAACACACAATCCTCATCATCCTCCCAGTTATAATTACATACCCTCCCATCCATAGGCATCCTCTTACGCCTCACAGTTGCATCATACCCTTTCTTATACATCGGCTGCTTCTGCAAGAAATCCCCCTCAATCTCGAGCCAATTTAACATCTTCTGAGAAGGAAAAATAAACACTTTTTCCCCTGGACAAATTTTACGACAATTCAAATCCACTGCAAAAATGTCTTGAGGATCCCAATCAAAATTCCCAAATCATTGCCCCCTTTCCCATTCATCAACACATTCCTCCAATGACCAAGATAACGGTTCCCATTTTTCCACTGATACCTCCCCTGACCATCCTGGAATCCGCGCCTCCATTCACCCTCGTAGTAATCTCAATTGGCAAAGCTCTCAGTCTCGTGCCCATGCTCTAAGTTCATCACCCAATAGCCTCTATAGGTATCTCCAGAAGAACCCGTGTAAGTCCCTCTCTCATCCATGTATCTATTATTAAACTCGCCCTCATAGGTGGCGCCAGAGGGCCAGCTGAACTTTCCCTTTCCCATGATCTTCCCTCTGTGCCATTCACCGACGTACATTCAACCATCTACCCGGAGGTACTTGCCCTGGCCATGCGGGACGTTTTCCACCCACTGCCCGGTATAGAATTCGCCATTAATTAGGACTTTCTCAGCGTGGTAGACCTGGCCTGGACTAGGCTCGTCGTCTTCGGCAAGTGCTATGGACATGGTTGTTCTTTTCTTGGCAATAGCATTTGATTTGCGTGCTTAGGAGAGATGAAGATGACATGGCATGGTCTATTAATGACGTGGCAGACATAGGACAAACAAATAACTAACGTGGAAGTCTAAGAACATGGCAAGCATTGATTGGGTGGGCGGGATGATGTGGAGCGGGCTCCATTAAGTTCATTAACTATGTTGGGTCAGGTGATCTTTCGTAACAATATGAGAAATCCAGTGGGCCTTTTAAAATTTTTTGAAACTCAGTGATGTTTTTAAAAGGGACTAAAACCTAGTTGGCTATTTAAAAAATAAAAAAGAAAAAAGGCAAGAGTTAGGTTGTTAGAAAATAAATGATATTTTATTGGACGTTTTTCATTTGAGTTTAAGTCAATGTCCAGACAATAAAAAAGTTCTATATATATTATAGAACTTGGCCGATACGTGTAAGTTTTTCCAAAATAAAATCAATTAAATTAATTACTTCAACCATATTTGAGAATGAAGATCCTAAGTATCATTTCGTACGATTAATCACGTTATCAAGAAAATTTTTCGAAACAGATATTAGTTATGAATTATTATAATAGTACGTTTCTTTATGCATGAAATGAACTTGGTTCTTCAAAAAATATTCAAATAAGAGAGTATTAATATAAGAGGATCAGCTATATAATATTTTTCTCAAGTCCAAAAGGTTCTTGTTAAAATGTTGGGGATCTTGGCGATGGCCAACTGAAGCAAGAGAAGTCAATTATTCATACACGTATATGATATATACATCATTTGTACGTACTTGTTAATTAATTAGATCCGAAAAGATTAAAATTGAAGAAGTAAACAAGTATAGTGAAGAGTCAAAAATTAATGTGGCAAGCCCAGCTTTCATAAACAATTCAAATAGTTTCATTCAAACAGTGGCTATAGAATTAATTAGTCAAAGTAAAGCTCTTGTTAATTACTCGTACCAGAAAAGAAAAATAATTGGGTACGTAATTGTTTTAAACGTCCCTACTTAATTATTGAGTGTCCCTTTTTAATTATCATCTGATTTCTAGAAACAGATCTCCTGAATTAGGCAAACTTGTCCGAAGAAGACATGCATGCATGCAGCTAACTCAAGTTTCTAGAGTAGATAATTTAATGCAATAGTACCCGAACCTAACAGAAGATGGATATAATTAATATCGAATGCAAATTTAATTTCGACATCTCAATTTGTGGGTCTATAACATTGGCTATGAAGCAATATTACGACTCTTTCCAATGTCTAATCCAAATCAACATGCATTAGTACGTGGGAGGACCCAATTAACTTTTGTATCTAAATTACCCCATACATCTCCTTTATAGCTTTTGCATCTTAGCACATCTCCCAGAAGTGCGCATTCCAAATAATTAGAATATGTCCACCAATACATAGAACTTCTCCTTTTTCCTTGAAATCTCAATTTTGATTTGGTCAACCCTTTTAATTCCACATTATATACATGATATGCTTCTTTCCAAGATCTAAAGAGCAATCTCATGAAGATTCTTTACTTTAGAGATGTTTAAATGATTTTCTAAATATATAGTTGAACCCTAGCCTTAACCCATTTACTATATTCGCGTACATTTTTGTCAAAGTACCTCTGGTTTTGCATAATTTTCATGCGATTCATGCATGCCATCAGAAGGGAATTAATCCTCTTACTGTGCAGCTTTTTATATATTAAAAGAGAAAAAGAAAGCTAGTGCATGCGATTCGTCAATTATGAAATTGATAAATGTCCAATATGCTTAATTAATTAGTATATGCATGCTTTTAATTTACATAGGACCCATTCACGTAAACCCTTTGCAGCACTATATAACTCCAGGGGGTGAGGCTCCATTCTTTCCCAAGACACGGCGAGAAACCCTAAGAACTCTTTCCTGAGAAAGTAGACAAGGCGTGATATTGGTCCGGCTCATCTTCCACCTTCAGTACTTCCAATTAAGCTCTGGAGACTGAGACGAGCCGAACCAATATCACTCTTGTATGCTTCTTTGCATAGCTACATTAGCGGCGTTGGCCTGGCGCAGTCATGATCATCAGCCTCCTATGGTTGATCATGTTTAGTTGGTAGAGTCCCTGTTGCAATTTTTCTGCTCCATAATTTTCAATTCGACTTCATGTTTTCCGCTTTTTCTCTAATTTTAAACTCAATGTTTCGTTCTATTTAAACATATTATTACAGAAAGACTTATTTACATCCTGTTCGTACCTCTATTAGAGTCAGTTTTCGAATAAGATCTTTCTGAGATTTTGTCTTCCAGGCCAATTCTTAAAGCTTTAATTTACCAGCAATGGCATATTTTGCAATAATCGGCTAAGGCACAGCATGTAAATTTAGCCATATTCTGTCTATAACTCCCATCTCTTCCTTACTTGTACTTTCGGTCTAAGGCATCCCCTTTTAGATGAAAAATTGCACTTTTTCTTGGGCTGTTTTTTGAAACGTAAGTATATATTAGCTTACAGTACTTAACCATAATGGTATTAATTGGTCCTTTTAAATCTGGTTTTAAAAAATTCCGACTGATCATCTCTTCATATTTTCGTGCTGACAGACTTATCTCTTCTAGTATCGGTAATCTTTGCATGGGCCACTGTGGATTGTAAGGACAAGGGATTCTTTGTTGCAAAGTGATAAGGGTTTAATTCCTTATGTCAGCAACCTTGTCTGAACTTCTTATTTGCTTTATTTTTCATTTATTCGTATATATGAAATTCATTCCTCAACCTGTACAAAATACAACAGTTAATACACACTTTACAGGGAGGCTCAAAATAGTCACAGGAAAGGATCTCTGGAGGGAGGTCATAATTAGCTTGTATGGCCCCGTGAACAGGGAGGGAAGTGGCCAATTTGGCAATGAGATGCACCATGTGGTTTTGCCTGCGAGGATCAGTAATGAACCAACATCGTCCAAGAAAGATGCAGAACCAGCCAACCTACGCAAACGCAACGGACAGCAAATAGCACTGGAGCAGACAACACACCATGTTAACATTAAGTAATGGGAAATTGGGAATACACTGCATCTCACATTAAAGAGAACTGCCATAAATACTTACACTGCAACACACTGTTTCATTCCTTACCACATAAACAAAGGCAGTGGACATATACAAAGGTCGCATGCAAATTTGTTGCCAGGAAGTATTAACGCAACAAACTTCTCCAGCTTAGCACAAGGTGCCAGCACATCAGCATCTCTCTCTCTCCAGTACAGCTCGCGATCCTATCATTCCCACAACACCTACCTAAGTAGTGCGCGCGTCTGTAATTCTGTTAGGATTTGTCTTGTACTCTATATATACTGTACTATTCACAAACATTCAACATACGAGAGAGAAAGCTTTTCCAACTGTGGTTTTTCAATGATCTATATATCTCTTGACTAATAGTGCAAGAAATTGGGAGGAATGGATTTTGTGGTGCAAAGTGTCAAGAATTTCCTTAATTTAAGTCAGCTGGAGAAGCAACCAACCGCAGCAGCAGTTTTCTTGGACAACGCAGGATTTTGAAACCATCGGAAGAATCATAGGCGGCATGCAATTTTTTGTCAGCAAGAGCTAAATATGTGTATATATCGATATATATTGCAGATAAGGTAAGTACTTGTATTAATCCAAGAAGTTAAGGGTATACAACTAAGTTAAAGACGAACAATAGAGAACCCCCAAGCCTGGTGCACATTTTAACTAACTCCCCTGTTCAAGGAAACGCATTAATTAACCTGCTCTAAAGGAAGAATTAATTTACAAGCTCTAAACAAGTTTCTAGAGCATACCACTCGCAACCCAAGTGGTATTGACATATTAATCTGCAGGATAGATCAGGGATCACGCTAACATTTGGCTGGGACTCGAATTCCCTCCTAAGAGGGAATTACCTAGTGTGTCTAATCTGGCTATTGGATGAGTGACAACGCATTAATGAACTCATCCAATGGCCTGTATTAAAATGCCTTAAAAAATTTGAATGAAAGACAAAACATTGGATGGGGCGTTGAAACATAACGGTGAGCAAAACTCACCATTTCACTAAATATTTCTCCTTGCTCTCTATCTCCCTTTGAATATACGAAGTTGAAGATTTCTTCCCGCCCAGTTTTATTTTGCTTCTTCTCCAAGCTACTTCGATCAGAGAGGACAAAGTGAGAGAGAGAGAACATCACTCTCAAAGCTGCTTTGACGGGTATTGTGCGAAAGAGAGACAAAGTGAGAGAGAGAAGATTTCTTCCCGCATAGTATTGTGCTTCTTCTCCAAGCTGCTTCTTATCCGCTGGATGTGATAGGTCTCTTGGAATTTTAAGTGTCTCTCTTTATCTATTATCAATAATCTATGGAAATTTTCTTTGTGCTTTTTGCAAAAAAAGTGTTCGACAAAATGCCTATTACTGGGCTGACCGGTTGTAGACTTATAGCTGGTGATGCAACCCTTGAAATATATACATTTTTTTCCCGCACGTGCATCCATATCTTTTGTCTTTTCCTATAAGTTTTTACTGATTACCCGAATTACTATTTTATTTTTTGGTTTTTTGTGGGACTCGGTGGGGGTTGCGTTTATAAGTATTCCCAGATAAATTTTCAACTCTCAACTAGGCAGGGACTAGGGAGAAGTGTGTTTTTTGTTTGAGCTCTCAACTAGGCAGGGACTAGGGATAAATTATATGTTCCACAACTATCACGCAAGGCTCTGGGATTTCCATTGCCCTATCGCGCGCGTTGCTCTCGAATTTTCTCATGTAATGTTTTGCTCACCGTTATGTTTTAACTCCCATCCAACGTTTTTTACTTTCATTTTGAATTTTTTTTTTAAGGCATTTTAATACAGGTCATTAGATGGGTTCATTAATGCGCTGTCATCCATCCAATAGCCTGTTATGACCGACTAGCAAATTACCTCCTAAGAGGGAATCCGAGTCTATTTGGCTGACCATTGATGCAGATCAGGAAAACCGAGGTGGATAATGTATTGCTGCTCCAAATGGAAGTCTCCATATCAAGTCCTTTCATGTGTCTTTTCATTCTCGTATTCTTATAGGAGAATCTTAAGCAATACTTCGATCCCTTCTATTGGTTATTTAATTCTCAGCTCTTTTCTCATTAAACGACGACAAAAATAATACGCAGTTAATGATAATTATATTCTAGTTGACATGACGAGCTCTCATTAATGCCACTCCTCAAGAGTCAATACTACCTTCTCATGTTAAAAGGAATACGTTCCAATATACTTCGAACTCTATATTTTTTTGTCGAGATCGATCTAATTCCTAGAAACTGAAAGATCTCAACGTGGATTTGGTCAATCTGTAAGATTCCAAAATATATATAGGCATCTTTGACATGAGAAGATCTTACTGGCCTTTTGGAGATATCTATTCGATAACCAATTAATCGACGATACCCATATCCAACTTCTTTCCATAGGATGTGACATTTTGCTATATTGTGCACTGCAATTGTTTGTCTCCTGGATTGAATAACGGCTAGAATGCATATCTTACGATATTAGTCATGTCATTTGCTTTCTCTGCATGCTATTTCTCTTTCCATGACTAAAAGAATTAATCCTCCAATAGGCTTTTATAAACAATATCTAGGGGCTGGGATTCCCAACTGCTGGTCATGATAAATCTTCTATATTTGCTCAGTATATGCTGTGTCCGTGTTGTTCCTCCATCGAATCAATAAGAGCCAAAAGTTCCACGACTATAGCATAAGCATTTAATTACTAAATGTCTTACATATAGGGGGCAGGTTTCAACTCTTCCAACATGGGCAGCAAACCCAAGAAATCATTTCGAAGAAGTAAACATGGTGTGATTTCGGTCCGGGACCAATATCACTTTTGACAATGGCGGAATCAGGAATGAATTTAAAGGGGGGCAACTCTTAAGGAAAAATGACAAAAAAAATTTACTAGGTAGTGCAAAAAAATATCTTAGAGTTAAAATAATGAAAATTAAGAACTAAAAACATTAAAAATATATTATTTCGAATCCAAGTGTTATTTATACTTTCTGATCTAATTAGAATTAAAAAGTTGGCACATTGTACATGTATCTGATCACCTCTCTCTCTAGCTCTCTCACAAAGTTGTAGCCTCCACAATATAAAAGAAGCTACTATATTATCTCATCCAGACCCAATTGATAGACTCCAAAAGACAAATGTTATATATTTGTTATACCCATAAAATAACGACAATCGCAAATTAAGCTAGCAAGGATCTTTATTGGAAGAGAGGGATTTACATCCACGAAAACCAGCATATCCCATTAAGTTAAAAGCGCATTCATAAGGGCCACATTCTTGAACTAAACAGCATCAACATCTATTACATTCTCTCTTTCGGTGTAAGTGATCCAAAACATTCTTCAAGGAAATGAAAAGGGTGGCCCGGCCTGGTCAAAATGGGAAGATTAGTTATAAAATAAAAAAAAAAAAAAAAAAATTCAAACGTTATGTAGGGTCCAATAGGGGCCAGGACCCCTGTTGGACCCCACTTAGGTCCGCCAATGACTCTTGTATGCTTCTTTGCAAAGCTTTACGTTATCCTCGCTATATCTCTCTAGTCTGAAGTTAATTGCCTCACTACCAGATTATGCGTGATCGATCATAGTTGATAGTTTCGCTCTGCTCTGTGAAAAAATCAGTTTAGACCCTAACAACACTTAGAGGGGAGAATATGTGTTTTCCCTCTAATTAAAAAATCAATAACAATTTTAAAACATGTTCTAAAATTGTTCAGCCTAGATATGCATCATAATCAACTCAATCAACAAATAGACAACGGAAAATTAAATAGACTTCAATCACACAAAGAGACAAGAATTTGGTGACGAAGCAAAAACCTTTGAAATATCATTCAAAGGAAAAACCACTTCAGGCTAGCAGCCACCTATAATCCACTAAGAAGAAAACCTTACAAACAGTGATTCAGACACGGGCAACCCCAGTTGCTTGACTCTGACAACCCTGATGTAATAATCCAAGCCTCCCTGCTTAGACCCTCTCCTTAAGGCATTCCCCTCAGACCTTTGAGGTTGTTCTTATGGATTCTTCACCAAACACTCTTGCTCTTCAGCACGCCTTCAACATCATAAAGGTTACAAATATATTTGATGGAAGAATATAGAAAAACTCATAAATCTTGAAGTACAAATCTTCTCGGATTTTTCTCTCAATGAATGAGGCACAAGTCTGCTCAATGGAAGCCTCAATAAAGTTTTGGATGGCCTCCCACCAAACCTAGTAGAGTTTCCCTTGGTTTCACAAGGAAAATCTAAAAATTCATCAATTTTTGAAATTCACAAGAAGTTGCTCGAGCGCTTGTCAAACGCTAGTCGAACGTGATGAGTCTGTCTGAATTTTTTCCAAGGGCGCTCGAGCGCTGGTTGAACGTAATAAAGACTTTGGATAGACCATCAACTCTAACTCTTGAACAAATGTGGGGACCAAAAGTACAACTCGATCAAGACATATTTTGACACGAAATTTTGCCAATACAAAAATGCACTAACACTCTGTATAGATATGTTAATCGTTTTGCTGCTGCAGTGGTTTCTTGTATCATATTTGGCGGAACGATCGATGCACTTTCGTTTTCACCTAAAAACCTGAAAATATATACTTCAGTAATCGATCGAGTACTATACCATAAAATCATCGTCGATTCTACTTCTAATTGCGTGAAAAGTGGCAATCTTCCTTGGTGTATGACTTGCTGTCTCTGTTACGGTTTATGTACAACGTCATGACTTGTGAGGCTTCAGGCTTAATGTTTGATACTTTCCCTCCAGACTGGAAAGTATGCAAGAGGGGCTTTAGCTGTATGATTCAAAACCCAATGTTATGGATAATATCAATGAATTTCGATAACATGCCAGAAATTATATGGTGATAGTGCAAGTGGCGCTTTCAATGACAATTTTTCTTTAGCAATCAGTCATCAGCCCTCTTCAAGTTGTCAAATATAGATAAGAGATCAACTTCAAGTTCAAGTCAGGCAGGTAGTAAAGGCAAGCGCATAGGTAGGAGATAGGCATTCAAATCACTATCTTCAAATAGAGTATATATATAAGAGAAAGAGTGGCTCGTGCACCTTTTCTTCTTATAGCAAGCATGATCAGGAATGAGCAATGACTTTTGTTTCGTTCTGGAGTTCGAGCGGGGGTAGGATTCCGGGCTTAAGCAAAGTCATCCTGCCCAACCATATATCTTGTTTTGTCAGTTGCATATTGGTAAGCATGATTGTAGCAAAACAAATAGGCGTGGTAGATGAAGGAGTTGTTTTCAACAAATCGGGTGTCTGGCTGATGAAATACATCCTCATAATGCCCTTCGTGGCTCGTGCCATGGATCGAAACAATTTGTTTATCTTTCCTATTTGGAATGTTATCTAAAACTTTATGGTCTTGTTAGGGATCGGGTTTGAGATTGATATTGAGAAAGGTCTTCTGGGACTTTATACCGAGTTTGTCATTTCTGGGATTGAGTGATGTAAGACCCTAATAATTAGTTTTTTTATTTGCAGTATTTTACAAAAATGCTTCAATGAGACGAGGATTTCATTCTATAAAAAAAAAACTGTAGATGGACCTCATTCTAGAGTTCATGCTATAAAAAACAACTTTAATTGGACAACATATAAAAGTTTGAGGTCTCATATGTTGTGTCAATCAGACGGTGAAGTGTAGTGTCAGTTGGAGAAACAATAAATAATAATGTTTTTTTTAATTTGACATTTGATTTCGAGGCACGCAAATGCAGTAGACTTTAAAGCGGGAATTAAGTATTGACATATATAAATTACAATAATTAGTGCTAATAATTTGGAACTTCAGAAAGAGAAGGTAAATCAGACAGAAACCAACCTGGAATAGGCAAATCAACGCCACGTTTCCTGTCAGCTAGTGAATAATTGGTCCATGAACATCCACTCGGAAAAGCAGAGAGGTGATAGGCTCTACGAGGCATCAACGACAGCAGGAGCATCCGCTTTAAAACATCAAGAAGGTATGAAGGATTATAGAAAAGATAATAAGAATCTTGCATGCATCGAAAAGAAACAAAAGATTAATGCTCCGAAAAAGAAGAAGAAGAAAACAAAAACAATGTGATGAGAAAAAAGAAAAGAAACGAAAATAATTTGATAAAATCAAAGACACTGTGATGACAGCACCGACAGTGGAAAAGAGAGGCGGCGTAGAGTATCTCTGAGCTCAAATGCATGGGCTGATGGCCTTCACTCAAAAGTAAGACATTCGATTTGTTTCATGGTGCATCTACTGTTAATTTGGCACGCAATTTTGCCAACACTCGAATCATTATGGAAAAGCTGAGCTTTCTGGTCAAAGCTAAAATTCTTGTACTTTTTTGACTGGAAAGTCGAGCACCATATATAGGTATCACTAACATTATGGAAAAGCTGAGCTTCTGGTAGAGATAAAATTCTTGCACTTTTTTGACTGGAAAGTTGAGCACTATCTAAGGTACTCCTTCCATAGAACTGTAATTAGCTCTAATTAGAAAGTCAACAGATCTTAAATTGGCCAAGAAAAAAAAACAACAGATCTTTAAATTGGGGTGCCGGCAAATATTGAAGATGACCTCTTCTATTACTTTTATAAATAAATTACCATGCAATAATTGCATATGAAATTAAAAAATAAAAAATAAAAAAGTTAGGTTGTTAGAAAATAAATGATATTTTATTGGTTTTTCATTTGGGTTTATGTCAATGTCCAGGACAAAAACGGTTCTATAAGTCTTTTCAAAATAGAATCAGTAAAATTAATTACTCCAAGCATATTTGAGAATGAAGATCCTAAATATCCTTTCGTACGATTAATCATGTTATCAAGAAAAATTGTCGAAACAGATATTAGTTATGAATGATTAGAATACGTTTCTTTATGCATGAAATGAACTTGGGTTCTTCAAAAATATAAATTATAGAAATATTTAAATAAGAGAGTATTAATATAAGAGGATCTGCTCTATAATATTTTTCTCAAGTCCAAAAGGTTATTGTTAAAATGTTGGGGATCTTGCGATGACCAACTGAAGCAAGAGAAGGCAATTATTCGTACACATCATTTGTACGTACGTAGTTGTTTATTAATAATTAGATCAGAGAATATTAAAATTTACGAAGTAAATAAGTATAGTGTAAGAGTCAAGAAATAATGTGGCAAGCCCAGCTTTCATAAACAATTCAAATAATTGCTTTCAAAAGTGGCTATAGAATTAATTAGTCATCAAAGTAAAACTCCTGTTTATTACTCGTATCAGAAAAGAAGAATAATTGGGTACATAATTGTTTTAAACGTCCCTACTTAATTATTGAGTGTCCCTTTTAATTATCATCTGATTTCTAGAAACAGAATTAGGCAAACTTGTCCTGAGAAGCCAAGCATGCATGCAGCTAACTCAAGTTTCTAGAGTAGAAAATTTAATGTAATAGTACCCCAACCTAACAGTAGATAGATATAATATCGAATGCAAATTTAATTTCGATCTCTCAATTTGTGGGTCTATAATATTGGCTATGGAGCAATATTACGACTCTTTCCAATATCTAATCCAAATCAACATGCATTAGTGGGAGGACCCAATTAACTTTTGTATCTAAAGTACTTAAGTACACCATCTCCTACATAGCTTTTGCATCTTAGCACATCTCCCAGAAGTACGTATTCCAAATAATTAGAATATGTCCGCCAATACATAGAACTTCTCCTTTTTCCTTGAAATCTCAATTTTGATTTGGACAACCCTTTTGATTCCACAATTAGTACATATATAGATCATGATATGCTTCTTTCCAAGATCTAAAGAGCAATCTCATGAAGATTCTTAACTAATTTAGAGATGTTTAAATGATATATTGTAGATGCATAGGTACTTGGGACTTCATAGGTCAATAACTTTTGCGTACATTTTTGTCAGAGTACTACTGGTTTTGCATATAATTTACATGCGATTCATGCATGCCATCAGAAGGGAATTAATCCTTACTGTGCAGCTTTTTATTAAAAGAGAAAAAGAAAGCTAGTGCGAATATTCCTCAATTAATTATGAAATTGATAAATGTCCAATATGCTTAATTAATTAGTTTATGCATGTTATTAATTTACTGTAGGACCCATTCACGTAAACCCTTTGCACCACTATATAAGTCCAGGGAGTGAGGCTCCATTATTTCCCAAGACACGGCGAGAAACCCTAAGAACTCTTTCTTGAGGAAGTAGACAAGGCGTGATATTGGTCCGGCTCATCTTCCACCTTCAGCACTTCCAAAGCTCTGGAGACTGAGACGAGCCGAACCAATATCACTCTTGTATGCTTCTTTGCACAGCTACATATTAGCGGGGTTGGCCTGGCGCAATCATGATCATCAATGGTGTTGATCATGTTTATAGGTAGAGTCCCTCTTGCAACAATTTTCTCTGCTCCATTTTGACTTCATTTTTCTCTAATTTTAAACTCAATGCATGTTTTGTTCTAAACATATTATTACAGAAAGACTTCTTTACATCCTGTTCGTACCTCTAATATTAGAGTCAATTTTTGAATGAGATCTTACTTCAAGCTATAATTTACCAGTAATTGCATATTTCCAGTAATCCTCTCAGCAGAGCCCACCAAAACAACGAGTTGTTTTTTTGCTGATCCTTGTCTATTATTGCAGTGGCCGGCCACTTTATCTGATCAAAATCGGTATAAGTTGTTGTGATATATATATTGAACTGATCACGGCTAAGGCATGTAAATTTAGCCATATTCTGTCTATAACTCCCATCTCTTCCTTACTTGTACTTTGGGTCTTAAGGCACCCATTTTTAGATGAAAAATTGCACTTTTTCTTTGGCTGCTTTTTTAGACGTAAGTATTCGCTTACAGTACCTAACCAGAATGGTATTAAGTAGTCCTTTTAAATCTTCTTTTTAAAAAATTCCGACTTGAATCTCTTCACATTGTCGTGCTGACAGACTTATCTCTTCTGCATATCGGGAATCTTTGCATGGGCCACTGTGGATTGTAAGGACAAGGGATTTTTTGGTGCAAATTGATAAGGGTTTAATTCGTTATGTCAGCAACCTTGTCTGAACCTCATATTTGCTTTATTTTTCATTTATTCGTATATATGAAATTCATTCCTCAAGCTGTACAAAATACAACAATTAATACACACTTTACAGGCGTACGTCATGGTGCTTAATTATAAACAACCAGCATCACAAACAAGTCCCTGATAATTAATAATAGCTTAGAAAAGGAAAAAGTTCCTGACAGAATTACTAGCAACATACGTGGGGTGGGGCAGTAAGCTTTTTTTCTCTCTTTTTCGCAAATATAAAACCATGAGAAAACTACAATACTTCAGGGTGGCTCAAAATAGTCACAGGAAAGGATCTCTGGAGGGATGTCATAATTAGCTTGTATGGCCCCATGAACAGGGTGCATGGGAAGTGGCCCATTTGGCGATGAGATGCACCATCTGGAGCAGACAACACAGCATGTTAACATTAAGTACTGGGAATACACTGCCTCTCACATTAAAGAGCACTGCCATGAAGACTTGTACTGGTCTCTTAGATGTACTGCCTATGTTCTGGTATTTGTTTCCTTACCGCATAAAAAAAGGCAGTGCGTAACATATATAAAGGTGGCATGAAAATTTGTTGCCAGGAAGAACTTTGGTTTTTCAATGATATATCTCTTGCCTACGTGTAAGAAATTGGGAGGAATGGATTCTGTGGTGCAAAGTGTCAACTGTCAAGAACTTCATTAATTTAAGTCAGCTGGACTGGAGTTCAATGAAGCTAGAAGCAACCGACCGCAGCAGCAGTTTTCTGGGACAACGCAGGATTTTGAAACCATCAGAAGAATCATAGGCGGCATGCAATTTTTTGTCAGCAAGAGCTATATGTGTATTACAGTGTATATATCGATATATATTGCAGATAAGGTAAGTACTTGTATTAATCCAAGAAGTTAAGGGTATACAACTAAGTTAAAGACGAACAATAGAGACCCCCCAAGCCTGGTGCACATTTTAACTAACCCTTTTAAGGAAACACATTAATTAACCTGCTCTAAAGGAAGAATTAATTTACAAGCTCTAAACAAGTTTCTAGAGCATACCACTCGCATCCCAAGTGGATAAGAAAACATGCATTAACCCTGAATAGCCTATTCAACGTAGCATAGGAGCCAACAAAGAGGGTCCGAATCGGTCTTGACAGATTAATCCCCAGAATAGATCAGGAACCACAGTGTCCATGGCAAAGGCCCCTGTAAGCCTCCAGTCACCCACTTTAATGTGACAGCAAAGTCCACATGGACCTCACCTCAACCTCACAGTGTGCCCATTAAGAACCTTTGGGCATTAAACAGGCCTAATTTAACTCCAAGCAGACAGTAGATCATTAGGGCAGAAAGGATTGGTGATTATGCAAATGCCAAGGATGACAGCTGCAGAGTGAAAATCATCCTATGATCTCAGAAGCTACAAATATTGCAGTTCACAAATTACTGTTAGCCTCAATGTCTTTTTTGTACTTATCCACCCCTCCTCCCCCCTTTTTGATTGGAAATGCGTGAAGAAGTTCCAAGCAATGTTGCAAGTTAGAAGTACTCACCAATAATCACCACAAGAGCAGACCCCATTCCTGAAATGGTGGAACCGATTAGTATCCCTCACAATTATTTCACGTTCAACTATCTTGGAGATGAGCTTGGCTGCGATATGACAATCCCCACAAACACGGAGATTCTTGGTAATTCTAATTTGGGCCCCAGGCTGCGTGTTCATAATGGCAAAGACAATAGCCAGCTTCTCACTATGAACTGTGAGATGACATTCCTTATCCTCCTCCTCAACATCATGTAGGGCAGAATCAGTCTCTGGTACATAACCTAATTCTTTCATCTTTCCAACCAATACATCTAACTCTTCATATATCATCTCAGATTGTGGATGCGATTGGTCACCCGCAAGAAAGGTATGAATCCGATCATTGAGCTCAACATTGCTGATGCCAGGCATTTTCTTAATTCCTCTACTCTTCATCATCGATCGGACAGTTGTTACGTCTTGCCATCTACCAGCCTTTGCATAGATGTTGGATAACAAGACATAATAACCTGACTGCTCAGGAGCCAATTGAAATAGGCGATCCGCAGCTAGAAGCCCAATATTCATGTTGAAATACACCCGACACGCACTCAGCAGAGCCCCCCAAACTCTCTCGTTAGGCTCCATCGGCATCTTCTTAATAAAACTATAGGCCTCATCTACTTGTCCAGAACGTCCTAACAGATCTACCATGCAAGCAAAGTGTTCAATTCTTGGAACTATCCTATACTCCTCTGTCATCAATTTATAGTAATATCGACCTTCCTCCAAAAGACCCGCATGGCTGCAAGCCGAGATAATTGAAACAAACGCAACGGAATCTGGACTCAGACCTGAGTCTTGCATTTTTGCAAATAGAGCCACGGCATCACGACCTTGCCCATTACGACCATATGCACAGATCATTGAGGTCCATGACACAACATCCGAGATATTCATTCTGTCAAACACTTCTCTTGCATCTTGTAAACTCCCACACTTAGCATACATGTCAACCAGAGCATTCTCCAATAATAAATTTGGTCGAAGGTTCTTCCTATCAACAAATTCATGCATCCGCCTTCCGAGGGACAGAGCCGAAAGGTCCCCACAAGCAGGAAGAACACTGGCAATAGTGACGGCATCGGGTTCTATCCCACATGATCCCATCTGTAAATATAACTTAACCGCTTCCCCAGGCATTGAATTATTGACATACACTGCTATCATCACATTCCATGAAACCACACTCTTTTTTGCCAATTGCATGAACATCTCCTTAACAAATGAAACATTGTCCAATGTTGTGTTAGTTACAGCCGGCAGGAGACTAGCCATTGTACCAGCATCTGGTCTTAGGTCCAAGCCCTCCATTTCTTTACAAACCTCTAATGCGTTATCAAACTGGGAATTCTGTGCATACCCAGCAACCATTGAATTCCAGGAAACCACATCTCTGCTTGGCATTTCATCAAGAACTCGCCGAGCCTCCATTAAACAACCACATTTCCCGTACATCGCAACCAAACCATTGCCGATAAATAAATTCGAATCAAGGCCGACTTTCACAACAGCATCATGAATTTGCAACCCAACCCTCAAATCATCCAATCCAGAACATCCTTTCAGCACACAAGGGTAGGTGTAATTATCCGGCTCAAATCCGCGGATAGCCATGGATTTGTAAACAAGAAGAGCATCACAGTATAAATGGTTGTTTACATAGCTTCTGATCATGACATTAAAGAAAACAACGTTCTTCTCATAAATGTTATCAAATATGTGTCGTGTGAGACCGGGTTCCCCACAAGCAGCGTACGACCTCATGAGTTTGATGCCAAGGGAAGGGTTTGGGCTGAGATGTTGATCCACGATGATCTTGGAATGGAGTTTCTCCAGGGTTTTGATATCTGGGTCCCGGTCCAATACTTTACCACACAACTCTTCGGTGAGAGCTGCGCTATTCTTCGGTGGGTGTTGGGAATTTTGCGTCGAGGAGACTAGGCTTTGCAGTTCTCTGGCTGCTGAAAAATGGCGGGAAACAGGATTGATGGGTTTCATGAATGGGTGTGACGGTGCGTTATGTTCGATAACTTTTAGAGGTGTAGGGACAGGTAAGTAAGTTGGTCTTGCATATATAGAGCACATGCTTGGTATGTGGTGTATCTGGGGCCTACCAACCTCAATGGATATTATGCCCCTTCAGGCGCATAGGTGGCGGAACCAGGAATCCAATAGAAGGGGTCGAACTCTTAAGGAAAAAAGACAAAAAAAAAAAATTACTACGTAATGCAAAAAAATATCTTAAGAGTTAAAATATCAAAAATTAAGGATTAAAAACACTAAAAATATTAAAATACATGTACCGTACTATTTGTTGATACTAAGAGGTGACAATTGGATCTTACGCCACTGCATCTTCTGAAAATGTTGAGCAAAATAGCTTCGTTCTCAATCTTATGAAAAACTTATTCATTATCTAAACAAAACAAAACAAAATTCATCAATATAATTTCATAATGAAGCTATAACCTGTCCAATTCTCTAAGCACTTAAAAACAAATGAATCCTGGAAAGACTAACACGAGGATTGAAATATTTACCACTTTGTGAAGAACAACAACATGATCTTGCAACAGATTTATTTTTCAAACAAGCAGAAACTAGAATTAAAACTAACCATAAACTTCATACTGCACTATAAAATAGTACCTATATCAGGAAACAGATTCTATAGATTGCAGCAACAGATTCTATAGTGCTTCTTAACTTCTTAAGTGATATGTACATGGCACGTAGCATCAATTGAAATTACTAGGATGGGAAGAAAAATAGAATATAGCTATACTTCGGATTAATGGCCCTCAGGTCAAAATTGCTCGTGTAATTGGCAATTTACCCCCAAATCCTCATTCAATCCAAAAACAAAACATTTGCACTAACTTCAATTACAAGATTCAATGCCGTGGGTTACCCAAATTCAATTCAATAACAATAAATTCAATTGCAGCAACAATAAATTCAATATTCAATTGCAGCAACAATAAATTCAATGGCCGTGGGTCACCCAAATACCCAATTCAATTAACAATTGAAACAGCCAAAGGGAGTTACAAACTTACAGGACAGTACCGGAGGCCGGAGCTGAGACCCTCTTCTTTCAATTTCAGATTATAGGCACTGTATCAGCTTCCAGTTCACAATAAATTCAACAATCCTAATCAAATTATAATCACAATATCAAATTTCATAACATTATTCATCAAAAATTAAAATAAATTTCATCATTAATCGAAAGAGAGAGTACCTGGAGGCTGGAGACTGGGGAGAGAGAGAGAGCCGGAGGGAAAGAGCCTGGAGAGGCAAAGTGACTAAGTGAGAGAGGGCTAGAGGCTGGGCTGCTGCCTGCTGGCATTCTGCAAAGGCAGAATGAGGAGGAGAGAGGGACGGAGTCACGGTCACGGACTCACGGAGGCTTGCGTTAATGGCTTGCATAGCAGCGTAGGTTTGCGTCGGGAGGGGGGAGCACTGAGCAGCGCAGAGTGATAAAGCCCTAAAAATTAGCCCCAACAGTTTTAAACGGGCTACTCTTGCAGTTCTTATCACGTAGGGGTCAAGGGGGGAAGGCTGCCCCCAAGGTGTCTGTGTGTAGTGTGTACCCTTTTTTTTTTTGCATAATAGCATATATATTAAGATCGGGATATGAGGTTTAAAAACTTCGGGAAGCTCTAAAGGACGTATCAGACACTCCGAAGAACCGGCAGGCCAATGAGCAAACGGACCAGAAAGTCCTACAAAGGCCCACAAGGGGCAGAAAAACTACAGATGGCAGATAGCTATTAGGCCTAAAAACAGATTAAAAACTACTGACAAACCAACAGAAGTCAGAAGCCTTAAACATAGAGGCTATCATAAAACCCATATTTAAAACTAAGCAAGCCCTAAACAGTGGGGCAGGCCCAAACAGGCTAGAGCTAAACATAAACTCCGGCGGCGGCGCGTGGGTGGCGGCAAAGGGGATCCGCAGTGGAAAATGGAGCGCATGGGCTGAAAAGGGTTATAAGACTATTACTAGGATTAGGAATTTGTTAAAGGGCTATTTGTTTTAGATTAGTGTTAATGTCGCTGATTAGGTCCTTATCTGGTCTTGTGACGATTAAAGTAACTTAAACAAAAAAACATGCGGAAGGAACCAAGACCCCTCCACACAGAAATGTGCACTCTTTCAAAAAAACACAAAAAAAAAATTCTTCGCAAACCTTGCTAAAAACAACTAAGAAGCAGAGCTCAAAACACGAGCTAGCAAATGTTCCGGAAAGCAATAAGAACTAATAACACCAAACAGAAATTAGTAGCACAATCTTCACTTTTCTTTCGTTAGACTAATAACATTCCAAGGCTCTAATACACTGTACCGAGCAAATGAAGCACAAACTGAGTGATACAGTACCTTCATGTTAAAGTAACTCGGAACAAAAAGGGGAAAAAAAGAGGTATGAAAGCAAATTTACAAACACAGGCAGAAGAATATGGGTTGGAAGAGAAAGTAGTAAAGTACAATTCTATCGACCTCAACCACTTTTGGTTGAACTTTCCAGTAGGCTTGCGAGCTACATCCCTCGAATGTATGATACATAGTTCCTATTACTTCTCCATTATTTTCACGCAATTTCAGTCTCAAAGCTCCATATCTGTCAGCTTAAAGAAGAGTTACTGGTTCAGAACATCAGCCATCCTGAAACAAAGCCTTAGAAACAGAACCCCCCGATTGACTTCCAGAATTTTGGTAGTCATCATCATCAATGCTGCATCCTCGTGAGCACGAACGTTTGTTTCCTGTCATAGGGGTCTCACGCACCATCTCATGGCTTACCCGTCGCTGCTCCTTCCTTTTTGACAGCTTTAGAAGAGGATTTGACTTTTCTTTCATCAACTTCCGCTGCTTTGGGGCCCAAACCCTATGCAAATCAGGCATCCAACTAGTGAAAGATGAAAACCTCCGAGACCTCTCCCTCCTCTCCTGAGCTTTCATCAATCTGCGAGCATGCTCCTCTTGTTTAAAACCCTGAAGACTTCCACTGGCATTTGGTGGCAGCTGAAGGGGCTCCGCCTCAAATGACACAGGTTCATTAGTCCTATGACATTCACCAGGCTCATCTCTCTCCAATTTTTCTCTCCAGGATTGATTGCTTTCCTCACTGTTGAGTGAGGGATTAGGGCAGTCATCCTCATCAGCAAACAGCAACAAATCCATTTTCACGTAGATTCTGTGAACAACATCTCCCAGGGTATGACCATACCTGAAATTTTTTGCATTCAAATATCAACTCAGCCTCTGCTTATTCTCTCATGTTAAAGTAGCACTAATACGCACCCACTTGTAATTTTAAATGGACACAATTAACGATATAAAAGTATCTAAAGCTCAATCAAGTCCAAGGATCATATCAGTAATCTACACCTATCCTCGTGAATGTTGTAGTTTTTGCTCTATATTAGGATATACATCCGAGTATAGTTGGCCTATCTCCTGCCTATCAGCACCCTGTAATAAGAAGGAAGCCACACACACTAGGAATTCCACAACCATTTCATTCCATCTTTTGCTCGATAGTATTCAATGATAGTGGGACAGATGATATGAGAAGTTTCTTCAAAGAGTAACACATAAAGATGGAATCATGGAAGAATAGGGACCAGAAATATGTTTTTCAAGTGCTGTAGTGTTGTAGGCTTCTCGAAGAACCTATTAATTTCTCTAAAGAAATACATCATAGAATGTCAAGGTCATTGTTCCAAACGAAGATTAAGTGATTTGTACGTACCTGCTTTTTATTAGCTTTCCTACATAATTATCGAGGCTCCAATCACCAAAAAAGCCCCCCTCCAGGTGGCACTGAATTGTCTCTAAAAGCGAGCAAATTTGTTTCACAAACTTTTGTTTGATGGGCTCTCCGGTACTTGCTCCAACCGCTGATCGTAGTATCTCCATCCGAAATAATATCTGCAGTTCATATCTAGTGCTCATTAAGAAAAAAACAAAAAGGTTAAAAGATTAGGAGCCAGATTGTTCACGGTCATAGATTAAAAAAATAATAGGGTATGGTGATGCAGAACTAGTGAAAATGGAAAAGGATACTCTCGGACTACATCTTTTGAAGCAAATCCAGTACATCCTGGATCAGTAGCCTGAATAGATGGAACTTCATTCTTGATCTTTTCAGACAACTCCTTGGGCTCCTTGAGGAACACCTTTGTTAGATCAGGAATTATGCTACCACCAACATCATCAGATTTTACCACTAGAGTTCCACTCTCAGAAGGGGATTCAGTTTCACACTTTTGATATAACCAATATATGGCTGAGTTCACAAGCCGCTCAGCCAAAGGCCCCAGTTCTACTCCTTCGGACTCAAGCCCTTGCTGAATCTTAGTGGAAAGGTTACTGAAGAAGGCTTCAGGAGTTTCTGACTGGAAGTCGAGAGCAGCTTCATCCTGTATCCTAGAAGCCTCGGTCAAAGTATTTTCTTCAGCTGAGGCAGTTGAAGAGACTGGCTGCTCACTTTCAGGGCGCCATTTAGTCAATCTATCATTTATTTCCTTTTCAATGTCCTGAGGTGGCTTCGAACATTCCTCTACGCGTAGATTACAACAATTAGATTTCTTAATCTGCTTCATCCAACATTTTAAAAATTTCAATTTCTTTGAGTTGTTAAACTCTCTAGCAAAGTAAACCTCTGCCAAGTCTAGCTCAGAGTGTTCAATTGCCATCTTGCAGAAGGCAGTCCACGTTAGGTCTTGAAGGATGTGTAATTTCTTACTACTACTTTTCCTTTTACCATCTCCAAATTTTGCCACCTTATTGGATGGTGGAGGCCCACCTTCAGAATCTATTAACTCATTGGAGTGCTGCAAATCTAAATTGGATTTGCAAATCCTCTTGTCCACCTTCTTCATAAATTGAGCCGCTTCCGCACCCCCAAAATCGTGTACCACGTTGGGAGGACAAACTCCACCATTTACGATAGATAGGAGAGCTGAAGAAACTGTGAAAGGCTTGAGAATTCCCAGATGTGAATCCCCATTGCCATTTGAAAGAGATACCAATGCCCAGTAGTCTGCCCTATAAAGAAAACTCAAGAGAATCTGCCAAATGGGTATGGATTTTTTCTGTACAATCTCGCCCCATTCCATAGTTAGCATGTCAAGAACCCTATCTGCAAAAAAATCACCATTTATTTTCAGCTTTTTATTATAGCCTCCTGAAGATTCAAGCACAAGAATCGGATCGGTTAAATGTCTTGTAAAGTTTGCACACTCTTTGGACCTCTGCACAGCCTTGATATGGAGTATTATCATCCCAGCACCAAAAAGTTCCGAAATTAAGTTCTTCTGTTCACAACCTCCTGCTTGTGAATTCATGATATAGGGAGTAGACAAAAAGTTATCATGGGTATTTATAGACAGTGTCTTCAAATGGACCATTTCAAGATCACAGCACTTGCATTCCAACGGCTTCCCACTTGAATCTACAATCTCAAGAACCAACTGACCATCAACTCTCCTACGGCTATAATTACAATCGGAAACCTTGAAAGAAATAGCAATCTTCGGATAAATTAGTCCAAAGGGAACAAGAGCAGCACCAAGAACAATTGCATCAGTCGAACAAAACCTCCATCCCAAACTCCGAATGCCACTTGCGAATAACCTAGATTTCAATTCAGAATCATCAACTTCAACCTCACACTTGGTACCTCCCAATTCATACCTAACATCAACCCAGCTAAACTGGATATCCCTCTCAAGAAACGCACAGGTTACATCGTCGAAAAAAGTGCGAAATTTTGCACAAAACAAATCCACATCTTTCAAGCACTCATCCCCGTTTTCCACATTCAAGAGCTCAGACAAACACTTCATAGACCTACAGACCGGTGAAAACAAAATAACCAAATTCGACCTAAGAATAACAGGCTTATTCTTATTACAATTTGAAAGCGTACCCGTCACCAAATCATCGACCACCGAGTCCCACGCGTAGTCATGCAGGAGCTGGCGCATCGACGCGGACAGGCACGAAGCCCGGGGTGGCGACAATGGCGCAGAATTGAACACCTGGTGGTTGTAATCGTGAAATGAACCGAGGGTTTGGGAAAGAGAAAGGAGAGTGGTGGAGGAGTCATTGAAGGAGAGGGAGTGAGAGGAGTTGGAAGCGAAAGGGTGTAGTTTGGAGGAGGAGAGGAGGGGGGATAGAGAGGAGAAG
This sequence comes from Myrica gale, assembly GCA_963930655.1. Taxonomy (NCBI): domain Eukaryota; kingdom Viridiplantae; phylum Streptophyta; class Magnoliopsida; order Fagales; family Myricaceae; genus Myrica; species Myrica gale. Next base: position 26,678,868 of record OZ005606.1, on the reverse strand, counting down.
AAGAGTTTGAAGGAGAAGAGGGAAGACGAGAGGGGAGGGAAAGAGAGTAGGGTCTTGGTGGAGCAGATGAGGGAGGTGAGGAATGGGGATGGGTTTGAGAGGTGAAGGAGTGGGTTCAGGTCAATAAGGAGGACTATGCGCTGGGTCTGAGAGTAGTCTGTGATTTCATCTCTTGGCTTCGGATCTGGGTCTGGTGCCATCGAAGCATAGGCAGAGAGACTGATTTGCGAGGGGGGATTGGGTATGAAACAAAAATTCGGGGAGGTGACTTCTCAAGGGCGGCTTTAGGCTACCTTGCGCCGGCTGGAGACAGCGTACTAACATGCGCTGGGAGGCCAGAGATTTTGGCAGGGCGGGAGTAATTCGTTACAGTCACGCTGGAAAAAAAAAAGAAGGAAGTAATTTTGCAGAGGCTGTCAATGCTCTAACGTGCGGCGCGGGAAATAGCCACCGAGGGAGAAAGGATAGGACTTAGGAGAGCCACCAAAACGGTGACGTTTACTTTTGCGGAGATTGGAGATGCAATGCTTGGGCGGGAAACCAATTTTTTGACCAAAAGGTCAAATACAAGATCAGATCGGGCTGTTTCTTTTCTTATCCTTGTAGTTTGGGTCTTGAAGTGTGGCGAGCAATGGTTAAAATGTGTTGGGCCGGGCTACATTGGGTAGTGATCTTAGTAAGTGGGCTCCGTACCATTAGTGTTGGCTATTTCGTTCCTCTGGCCCACCATAAGTCCTACATCCAAATTAAGGCCCAAAAAGAAAGACATATTTAAACGTTTTATCAAGCAGTCTTTCGTGACTTATTAAAAAAAAAACAGTCTTTCGTGGTTTTAATTTAAACTAATTGGCTCCATGTATTAGAGCTCATTCAAATACATATAAAAATCATTTCTTTAATCAAAATAGTGTTGAAGATAATATCATGATCAATTTATAAGATTTGATATTGATGATGCCAGAAAATTCCGACCCACCCCATGAGTGATGGAAACCTTCAAATCTTAGAGCTTGTTCGGCCACAAAAAATCCTCAAGATTTTTTTGAATACAAAATATTCATAACCAAACATCATTTTTAACCCTACATAAAAATAACTACGCATACCAATAAAATTAACATCACATAAAAATTCTCAAAACACAAAAAAAAATCTTCAAAATACTATACAACCGAACAGCCCCTTAGGTAGGGAAACCTACGAGATGAAAGAGAGAGAGATGGGAGCTTCCCTATAGGGTCGGTCTCTGAAGCTCAAGTAAGAGATCCCCAAAAATTGAAATCAAGAGGATGTTGTATAGAGAAGAGAGAAGAGATTTGTTTATATACCTCAAAAAGATCCTTTGCATGTGTGCCCCTAGAGCTTTCTATTCGAAGTGGCCTTTTTGCAAACTGGGTAGCAGTGGCGGAACCAGAAATGATTCTGAAAGGGGGCCAACTCTTAAGGAAAAATGGCAGGAAAAAAATTATTATGTAATGTCAAAAAATTAAAATATTATATTGAAAATTAAAAACTAAAAATATTAAAAATATATTATTTTGAAATACACGTACCGTACTATTTGCTGAGACTAAGAGATGACAATTGAATCATACGACTCTGCATATTTTGAAAACGTTGCAATATGACTTTGTTATCAATAGTTTCAAAAATTTCCTTCTCAATATATACTATCATACTATTATTCATCCAACATCTCTCATCTTATTACGCAAGTTAGTCTTAATAATCTTCATCACAGAAAACACTCTCTCAACAGTTGCAGTTGCAACGGGTAAGACTAATGTCAACTCAATAAGGAGATAAAACGAAATGATATAGAGTATGTTTTCTTGTCTCAACCATCTTCACAACAAGACATTCAATATCTTGAAGCCTAGAAAAAATATTATTATTTCTCATATCATACATGTAGATGTGAAGTTGATCTTCTCGATAAAGCTCAGCAAGACGAAGTAACTTAGCATGACCAAATGCTGAAAATGAGTTTCTTGGATCAAGACATACTATGCAAAGAAGTAACTCTGTACTTTTTTCTGAGAAACGATGATTCATCTCCTGAACAATCAAATCAATCTTCATTGTTTTTTCTAAGCTCTAAGTCAACCTTTCCTCTTGTGCTTCCCTTGATAGTGTAGCCAATCCAATTGGAACCATCAATTTTGGCCTACCAGGCTACTTTGCTCGCTCACAAGTCCTCCATCAGTTCAGGCTATTTCGTCTTTCAGTTGGAAGCATTTGTTTATCTTTCTGGCCTCTTGAACAACTCATCCACCTAATAGTCGTCTTTCAAAAAATATGTTGATCCATCCTGGTAATATATTACTTGTTAACTGCCCTCTAACATAGACAAGGATTCTCTTCAAGCTAAATACATCTCGCCTCCATTCAAAAGGGATAGCATGAATGTGATCAATAAAGTATAAATAGAATATCCGACTAAATCAACAAGGAAGGAAGCAACGTTGTGCATTTGAATGGACGGGGGCCAACCGACTAATCAGCAATAAAAAAAATGCAACGTTCTGCAGGGGCGCCGGTTGCCCCCCTACATCCGCCACTGCTGGGTAGTGTAGGAGGAAATGTTTCATGTTCTCTAACGTTTGGTATACGGAAGAAGCTGATTGAACCTTAGTCGGGGAAGCTCCTCTGTGCCTTATTTTGGTGAGTTGGGCTTCATTTAAGAGTGTTATACAAGTCTATTAGGTGGGCCGAAAATTTCCTACCCAACAGATACAATATTATCAGAGATTCAATTTTAATGTGAGATATTGTCAATATATATTATAGATTCAAGTTTAAATATAAGAATATCTTTTACTATTATGTTTTCTAGTTTTTTTATACTTTTAACTTGTATTTTAAATATGAATTCATAATAAAAAATATAATTATATAAAAAAATTTAAAAATAGATGTAAGTAGTCTAAACTAATAAATTATATATTTATCTTTGTCATTATTACCCTCCTATTCCTATATTATCTTGAACTATGCATTGGATTTATCTTTTATTTCAAATAGTTGCCGAACTTTCTTTTTTTTTTTTTTAGTTGCCGAACTTTCAAGTATGTCAAACAAAAATATTATCGGAAACCTAAGAATAAAATAATACACATTAAAACAAGAGCTGGCAGAGTAGGCTCGTCACGCGGTCACGCCCACGATGAGGAATGAATTACATTTCCATGTACCATTGAGGTCTGATTGCTCACACTCAGAAAAAAACAAAAAAAAAACAAAACAAAACAAAATACAGTGCTCACATGGTATTTAATGTCTAATTGCTCATACACCAAAATCTCCTCAGGCTCAAAAGACGAAGCAGATAATGAAACTCAGCTCAGTGCACAGTTCGAAACTCCCAGTTCTGATTGCATATTCTTTCTCCTCTGAATAAAATTCCCTCATTTTCACTTCCCAGTCTAAAATAGAGAACAAAAGTACTACATAAATCTTGAGAAATTTAAATATGTCCACCATTTCTGCCTCTAAATTCTTCAGCATTAGCAACGCTGATATCTTCTGTCTTAGAGCTCCTCAAAATCCACTCAAAGTTTCCACCTTTTGCCGTTTCCTATCCCCAAAACTCCCTCCATGTCATCACCTCCTCAACCACTCTTCGAGAAAAACCGTGACCCTGGTTTCCTCGAAGGACTTTGAGGAAGGAGAAGAGCTCTCTTCAACAGGCCCAGAGGACGAGTGGATGAAGAAGCTTCCGGACAAGAAGAAGCCTCTCTATTCTCACAGCCTGCCTTGTATTGAGGCGTGGCTCCGGAGCTTGGGGTTTTTCCAGAGCAAAGAGGATCGGGCCGTTTGGCTTGTGGAGAAGCCCGAGTGGCACGCCCAGCTCTCACTGGATGTTACTGACCTCTATATAAGGTTTGTTACTCGTTTTGGTGCATTGATTTTTTGTGATTTTCAAATTGGTTTTCCGGATTTTGTTGGAGTGTTGGGTTTCTGTACGTATGATTCTGCCAATGTGGGGATATTTGTTTGGTTGGTGAGTTGATTGGTTGTCTAATTAAGAATGTGGGGTTCGAGGTTTAAGAAAACAGTGAGCGGTTTTATTCAGGATTGGTGTGAATTGAGTTGGTAGCCGGAGTTGATTGAAGTATTTGGCTTTTTCCGTTTTAATTATATTTCTTCCTAAATGGTGAACCTGTCGTCCGTATTGAGGTTGTTCTGGCTTCCATGATTTCACCGTGATGGTGGAGGTTGCTGTGTATTCCCTCTTGCTCAAAAAAGAAAAAAGAAAACGGGGGGGGGGGGGGGGAGGGGGCACATTCATATCTTGTGTTAGGTTTATCTAGGATCTGGGCAATTACTTTTGGGATGGGTCTTGGTTTCATGTCTTCGGACATCACAACATGGCAGTTTCGGAGCTTCTCAGCAGAAGTGATGTTCTGAAAGTTGTTACTGGGAAAATACTTGTTGAGAGAATCACAATACCAGATATCTAGATGGTAATAATGTCCTCTTTTAACAGAAGTTCAAGGGTGGCACAAATTTGATTGTAACAAGGATGAGGAGGTTGTTCTTGTTTCCAAAGGTGAATAAGGAAGTGAAGAAAAGATAAGAGAGGAGAAGGTTTTCCTGCATTTGGAGCTTGGCTGGAATATAAGATCTTTGGTAACCTTGTATTTATTATTGGCTGGCAGGGGAATCTGCTTTTCCATTATGAGTTGTGTGTTTCTGGTTAAGGCTGCTCTCTCATTGTGTCTGATTGTTTCTGTTTGGTTACATAATCATTGCACAACCTTTAACATTGATGTAAATCCCCAGTGTGCTGAGAGGTTATAAAATGCAACCCCCCCCCCTCCCTAATAAAAGGGTTTTAGTATTTGAATCGTATTTGAGTTCTGTCACCAACTGGGAAGTAAGAGAGAGATAAGAGTGAACTTTGAAATTATATAGTTTCCTCGTTGACTGTTGCCACCATGCTCAACCTTGAAGATCGCATTTGATGCAGGTATCTGAAGAGCGGACCTGGGAATCTTGAGAAGGATGTTGAGAGGAGATTTAGTTATGCACTGAGTAGAGAGGATATTGAGAATGCCGTGCTTGGAGGACCTTAACTACTTGATTAATCTTGGCATCAGATTATTTACCTGCTAAATTTACTAGGTAACTTCCCATTGAGTTCTGATATGCTCGACTTGTAGATGGAATTATCTCTCTCAATTCTTGAAATCTATTAGTGAATGTTGCATGAAAATAATGTTTTGTTCATTAACATATTGTTTAATTGGGAACACACCATTTGATGCAGCTTGTGAAGGAACACGCCATATACAGCATCGCGTTCTTTCTTTTACAAGTAATTATTGTTTCCATTCAATGTGGTTCTGGAAAATGAGAATGGGACCTGTATTCCTTCACAAACTGTCCAAACAGCGAATTTTCTCTCTTCATCAACGTCGTTAATGTATCATACTCCACTAGTTTTTCAGAAGAAAAAAATTATTGTAGGCGCACTCAGACCTATAGAAAGAGTTATTTACATGAGAGGCTATAGCAATTGTTGTGACTCACCATCACTGATGGCTAGGACCATGTTGCAGCCCATGACGGTTGGGATCCTGTGCGCCACTATGATTACAGTGCGATCTGCAAATTCAGAACGAATGGTTTTCTCCAGAATCATATCAGTTGCATTATCAGTCGATGCAGTTGCTTCATCCAGCACCAATATCCGACTTTTCCTCAAAAGTACACGCCCTAAACAGAATAGTTTGCCTCTGCCCCACGGTCCAATTGGATATATCCCACAACTGTAGAACAGAGTAGATGTTGTTCAAAGCAACTTAAAACTGAGACCACTGCATATAGGAAGAATATTGAAAAGCTTACCTAATGAGTCTAGAGCCTCTTGTAGCTGGGACCTTCCAATGACCGTCAAGTGCAAAATTACTATCACTGTTATCCATAGTTATGCTAGAATTGAATAAGTTAAGGCAGAAAAGTTTACTTCCTATACAAGCATTGTTAAGCAACCAAAAGCATAAAAAGAACCTCAGTACCTCCCATATCTCTTGGTCAGAATTTTGAGACAACGGATCCAAATGGTTTCTCACAGTCCCGTTGAAAAGAGTAGGGTCTTGAGGTATTATTCCCAAACGTGACCTGAGGTCATGAAGTCCAATTGTAGAAATGTCGATGCCATCGACTGTAATCTTCCCTGCAGCTGCCTCCACCAGACGAAACAGAGCACCAATGAGAGTAGTCTTACCACTTCCAGTCCGGCCAACAATACCAATCTTGTGCCTTCCTTCGAATGTGCAACTTATACCACAAAGAACATGAGTGTGTTGGGCCTATATCTGACCTGTTTTAAGATAACCTTTCTCAGCATGCCAATTGTTCTTTTAGCAGTTCTGCTAATTAAAAGCAATCAATGTTTACCTGCAAATCTTCTACCACCACCTTACCGACAGCCGGCCAATCAGTTGAGGGGCGGCTCTCTTCTATTATTTGAGAGGCTTCGTTAGGAATATGCATGTATTGATTAAGCCTTGCTACAGAAATGATGTTATTAGCTATACAGCACTGTTTTTTAATGGAATAGACAAGGTTGTTGTTTAAGGAAAGACGCCATCCCAATATATCATGTGATTGAAGATGTCATATAGGAGAGTTTTTACTTCACTAACATTGTAAAATACTATTTCCAGATATTTCATCCTGCAGGCCACAGGCATACAAGATGTGTAAACCACTAGAGCAGACTACAATGCTCATCCTTCCACAAACCTTTATTGTGTTGGCATGAGTTGTAATATATTGGTACATGGGAGAAATTATAGGAAGAGGGATTGAAAGAAATTCTTTCCTTCTCACGAGAGCATGATTATAGGAACCAGATTTGTGTAGCCAAAAATAGAACATGTATTCTAGTCATATATATTTGTAATCAACGATTATGAAAAGAATGAAATGAAATATAGAAAATATTTTGACATGGTATCATAACCAGGTTCTGGGTCTTCTCCTTCCCGAAAACCATAACACTTGTCTTCCCCTCCCATATAACTGGAATGTATTGGGGAACTGTTGAGAGGCAAGTGCTAGAACACAATTAAGAAGGATAAATCTAAAGAAAATCTTAAATATAACACTGCCATCAACTGCAGTCTTTCTCGACTTTAAAAAAAAGAGTAGAACAGGAAGAAAAAAAAAAGTAGTGGCTGCCAAATTGCTCTGCATTAGTTTTCTTCAAGTGAGCAGTACTGTGACGTCGTGGGAAATGATCAGTGCGCTGTACTCTATGCTCCGGGCATGCGTTCCCATTGAGTCAATTACAGCCCTCATTCTGTTTCCCTAAAGAATTTGTAGATTGTTGTGGCATATTGGCATCACGTGACTTTTGAACTTAAGGGTATTCTTGCCTTTTTACATGTCTCTAAAAGAATGAGGAGCTAGAGTTTCTTTAGAGTTTGTTTTCACGTGTGACACGGTGACTTGGGGAAAAACGAAAAGAAGAGTGAAATAAAAAGAGGAGATCTGGACCTGGCTAAAGTATCGAGAAATATACGTGAAGACTTCCAAGATCCAATCAAGAAACCCTAAGTGCCGAAGTTCATAGATTTCGTCTTCTCAAGCCCAGATCTGCGTTTCTGTAGGGATTTAGTGACTAATCCCTTGCTGCTCGATCACTCCTCCTCGATAGATTATTGAGGATTTTGGTTCATCACAACTGGATACTCAAGAACGGATTGTAGTGCTTGAGAGGCTCAAGTGGATAGCTACAAGAATCGACGTGGTTAAGCTGGGATTGAAGGTTGTCCATCCCCTGCTGTGGCAGATTCGAGAGAGGTATCTCGAGTAAGGTTTATTGTGTTATAGATTAACGGGTTAGGTTAGATCTATAGATCACAGTGTAACCGAGGCTTATACCATAGTGAAAAATCTGTTCTGGACGAGGTCCCGGAGAGTTTTTCTCTCAAATAGATTTCTATTTGAGAGTTTTCTCTTCGTCAACAAATTTCGGTGTTGTGTGTTTGATTTTACGTTTATTATTTGTTGATTCATATCTGTTGTTGTTGTCTAATGATTCTTGTTTAAAAGTACATTCAAGATTAAGTATTATACGATTTCTAGAATACTTTGCAAGAAGATTTCAGGTAATACTCAGATCTGGATTTTGTGTTTAATTGGTAGAATATATTCTGTTGTTCTTTATTTGTGATAGTTAAGATATTTTGAATATAAGTTTTTCTGCATTGTGTAGTTTGCTGCTGGAGTTTGATCTAGTTTACTGTCTGTCATCATAAACATTACAACTTTAGTTTTCTTAGTGATTGCTTCATCCATAATCATTGTTCCTATACTATTGTGTAAATCTCCAAATCTGTGTATAGGTTTTTAGAATCTCTGTTGTGTTTCATTTATCATTTTTAAATTCTGCATTTTATTGTTAAAATACCTATTCACCCCCCCTCTAGGTTATTTGGGTCTAAAATGATCAGTGCGCTGTAGGTTCTCTATGCTCCGGGCATGCGTTCCCATTGAGTCAATTACAGCCCTCATTCTGTTTCCCTAAAGAATTTGTAGATGTTGATTGATTGTACCCATGGGTCGAATAATAGAAGCATAATTATAAATCAAAATAGGAAAAATATGGCTCATTGCACATGATGGGGTTGGAGATAGACTTTCATCTGAGACCCATTGCTCGACCATAAACAGCTAGCCTCTATGGGGATGCGTTGTTTTTTTATAAGTTTTGGCGCATGATATGCCTGATCGTCAGTCAATTCGGCATGCTATTCGCTATGCATCAGAGAGCACAGAAGCACAATCCTTTGGTTCATGCCAACATCTGCAAAAGGAGTTTATCCCAACCCTTTTTCACGTTGGACGAAATTTGTCTTGCCAAAGGGAAAGCGGGATTTGCCGACCGCAGCATAAGTGATCACATGAACTTCCGAATCAGTTACTATAAAGCTGTTGTCCATTCAAGTAGGTCAGACATTTAATGGCAACACTCTGGCTCCCCCAATCCATGCAGTGCAATCTGAAATTGATACTAAATTCAGCAAGGGAGCTGTTGGTGTTTTTTCTTGGATTTAAAGGTAATCATTCAGCCTATGCGGTCTAAGGTGCATGGGATAATAACTTGTGCCAAATGGTGGAGTACAAAGTTCATAGAAGTGGAGCTCTTTCGAGTTTCTGCTGAATTCATTGCCTTCCAAAACTTACGAGAGCTTCTTCACTGCATTGAGAGTGAGAGAGGGAGAGGGCTGAGAGCGAGAGACTGCAGTGCTGAGTTAGGTTGTTTTTTAACTCACAAAAGTATAGATTTATTATAAATATGTGTTAAACAAAATGGGCATGTACACGTATTTCACTGTCTCATTCTCTCGAGCCCTACTTCCCATTCCCTCTCACTCTCAGCCGCCCGGGCTTACCTACCGTATCGCATTGTAATTTGTCTCATTCTTTCGAGCCCGACTTCGGCCATTTTCTTCCTTCTTCTTTTTTTTGGCTTTGCATTTGGATTTTGGAGTATTTTATTAGAACTAACTTTATTGAATCTTCTAGATGGTTAGTTGTTAAGTCAAGTTGTTACACCTGTTATTAAGTTACTGAGCTTCGACTTTGTCAGCTATTATATAAAGCTGAATGCTTCTTTTGTAACTACACAACAATCAAAAGAATTCTATACACATAATCGATTCTCTCCCAAATTGTCTCTGCTAACAGAATTCTACATGGTATCAGAGCGACTTTTGCTTCTTTCTTGCTACGCATACACTCTGTCTCTCTTCCAGTTTTCTTCGTAAAAACACTCGAGGTTTCATCCTAAGCTTCAATGGCTACTCCTGCAGTAGAGGTCTCCATAAATGAGCATGTTGGTTCAGTTGTTGATAGTGCTTTTACAATCACTTCCGGAGATATGTCCAACACTCCGATTGTCTCTCCATCATTGAATGGAAAGAATTACTATTCCTGGAGCCGAGCAATGCTCATGGCGATCGGAGCTCGAAATAAATTCGGTTTTCTTGATGGAAGTATCAAGAAACCGACTCCTACTGATTCCAATTTTGGCAATTGGTATCGTTGCAATCTCATGGTGTCATCATGGATCTGTGCATCAGTTTCTCCTGAAGTTGCACAAGTAATCCTCTATATAGATTCAGCCGAGAAGATGTGGAATTTGCTGAAGGAGAGATATGAACAGAGTAATGAGCCAAGGATTTTTGAGCTACAGCAGAAAATCAACAGCATTACTCAAGGCCAATCTACCGTAAGTGAATATTTTACAAGGCTTGAATCATTATGGAATGATTTCCATCAATTCTCCCCTTTACCGATTTGTTCCTGTGGATTTTGTGATAAATGTACATGTCACGTCTTGAAGAACATAACTGATCGAGAAGAGAAACGTCTAACTATGACTTTTCTTATGGGGCTGAATGATAGCTATCTTACTGTTCGAGGAAATGTGTTGCTTATGAAACCTTTTTCATCTCTCAATGAAATCTATTCATTGATTATTCAAGAGGAACAACAAAGAGCATTCAGCAAAACCTCTTCCATTAGTCATGAGAATATGGCTATGATAGCCACTCAGCATCCATATGAAGTTACTGTTGCTGCTGTTCAAAGGAAAAATTTTACTACCTACAATCAGAAGGACCGACCTCTGTGTACATACTGTAATCGCAAAGGTCATACTCGAGACAAATGTTTTGAGCTCCATGGATATCCCCCTGGCTGGGTTCATAAGAAGAAAACTCAAGGTGATTCTCGAAATGGACCATTGCACTCTGCACATCAGGCTTCTTCAGCCATGGGCAATTCTGTTCACAGTCCAAGTACAGTGTCTCAATAGCAATTTCAACAACTTCTTAGCCTTCTCCAAAACCAACTCAAGCCTGATTCTGTCATGACTCCTTCTCCTCCATCTCAACCATTGAGTTTTGTCAATATGGCAGGTAAATTCTGTTCTAATATAGTCCATCAAAATTCTTCTGCCGCTAATTCCAATTCTTCTACAGTTTGGATTCTTGATAGTGGTGCAACAGACCACATGGTTTGTTCCTTATCCTCTTTTTCTAGTTTTCAACCTTCTGTCAATACTTTATTACATCTTCCAAATGGAAATTATGTTCCTGTTACTTGCACTAGTTCAGTTTCCATTTCACCCGATCTAACCCTTCACAATGTTCTTTATTTACCATCTTTTACCTTCAATTTGATTTCCACTAGCAAACTCACTGCCACTTCTCATATTGGTCTTATTTTTTTGTCTAATAAGTGTCTAATTTAGGACCTACATGCTTGGAGGACGATTGAGGTGGCTAATCAAAAGGACGGGTTATATCTGCTTGATCTCTCATCTGTTTTTCAGCCTACTACTGTTTTCAATTCTGCTGATTCCACTTGTTTTTCAGTTTCAACAAATAATTCTTTGTGGCACCTTAGATTAGGTCATATGTCACAATCTCGCATGTCTTTTTTACAGCATGATATTCCTGTTGTCAAGGAATCCTCACAACTTCATTGTGAAATCTGCCCCTTAGCTAAACAACATCGTTCTTCTTTTCCCATCAGTTCTATTAAGACCTCTCATCCTTTTGATATAGTGCACTGTGACATTTGGGGCCCTTTTAACACTCCTACTACATCTGGACATCGATATTTCTTGACTGTGGTAGATGATTTTACCCGATGCACTTGGGTTTTTCTCATGTTTCAAAAATCTGATACTCGGTCCTTTATAGAGTCTTTCTTCACCTTTGTTGAAACTCAGTTCTCCTCTAAAATCAAAATATTCAGATCTGATAATGGCTTAGAATTCAACATGTCCTCATTTTTTTCTTCCAAAGGAACCATTCATCAACTTAGTTGTCCTTATACCCCCCAACAAAATGGGATAGCTGAACGTAAACACCAACACCTCTTAAATGTAGCTCGTGCTCTTCGTTTCCAGTCTAATATACCCTTACAATATTGGGGTGATTGTGTCATGACAACTGCATTCTTGATTAATAGGTCCCCCTCTCCTTTACTCAATAATCAAACACCTTTTGAAAAGTTGTATGCTGTAAAACCAGTCTACTCTCAACTCAAGGTGTTTGGTTGTTTATGTTTTGCTGCCAATGTCACCCCTCATAAGTCCAAATTTGATACCCGAGCCAAAAGATGTGTCTTTCTAGGCTATCCATTTGCTATCAAAGGTTACAAATTGTTAGACCTTGAAACTCATTCAGTTTTCATATCCCATGATGTTCAATTCCATGAAACTTCATTTCCTTTTAAATCTTCCCTTACCACTTCATCCCATTTTTCTGATTTTGTTGTTCCCTCAGCCGTCACCAATTCTGATATTCCTTTCCATTCAGATCCTCCAACTCCTTCTTCTGCAGAATTTTCTATGTCTGCTTCTGACATATCAACATCTTCCATAAACCCAAATGCTTCTGAACATCCAGTCCCTGTCTCTGAGCTTTCAGAGCTTTATGAGGCTCTCTTAGACGAAAATCCACTCGTCTTAAGTCTCACCCATCATATCTTCGAGATTACCACTGCAGATTAGCTTGTTCTTCTGTTCCTCCACTGCCCTCTGCCTCTTTGCATCAGGATTCCAGATTAGTCACTGACTTAGGCAGGTATCTCTCTTATTCTCGTTTTTCTTCCTCTCATATAGCATTCAGTTTAGCCATTATTACCACTCTTGAACCTAAAACCTACAAACAAGCTGCTCAAGACCCCAAATGGCAAGAGGCTATGGTTAGTGAAATAAAAGCTCTTGAAGCTAATCATACTTGGGCTGTTACAGATCTGCCTATTGGTATGAAACCTATAGGATGTAAGTGGGTCTATCGAGTGAAATACAAGGCTGATGGTTCTATAAAGAGGTACAAGGCTCGTCTTGTAGCTAAAGGTTTTACACAACAAGAAGGGGTGGATTATACTGATACTTTTTCACCAGTTGCAAAAATGACCATGGTTAGATGTCTTTTAGCACTTGCTGCAAGTCAAAACTGGTTTCTTGAACAACTTGATGTCAACAATGCCTTTTTACATGTTGATTTGCATGAGGAAGTTTATATGGATGTTCCACCCGGATTTGCACATGAAGGGGAACATAAAGTTTGCAAATTGCTAAAATCTTTATATGGATTAAAGCAAGCTAGTAGGCAATGGTTTTCTAAGCTTTCCGAAGCTTTGTTTTCCCTTGGATACACTCAATCTAAAGCTGATTACAGCTTATTCACCAAGCTTGATGGCTCTTCTTTCACGGCTTTATTAGTTTATGTTGACGACATCATCATTGCTTCTAATGATATGTCTTATGTCACTCAAATAAAGTCTTATTTGGATGCCAAATTCAAGATCAAGCATCTGGGCCACCTCAAGTATTTTTTGGGTCTTGAGATAGCCCCGTACTAGTGCTGGAATTTCCTTATGTCAGCGAAAATATGCATTGGAAATTTTGGATGATTGTGGATATATCGAATGCAAGCCTCTTTCTTTTCCAATGGATTCTAAACTTCAGCTTACGAAGGATGATTCAGCCTCATTATCAGATCCTTCTCAATACAGACGACTTGTTGGTCGTTTACTCTATCTCAACATCACACGCCCAGATTTAGCTTACTCTGTCAACACTTTAGCTCAGTTTATGGATAAGCCTGGTCAGTCTCATCTAGCTGCAGCTCATCGTGTTCTTCGTTACATCAAAGGCACTCCAGCTCAAGCATTATTTTTTCCAGCTTCATCCTCTACTCAAATCAAAGGGTTTTGTGATTCGGATTGGGCTGCTTGTGTTGATTCTCGTCGATCTATCACTGGTTTTTGTATTTTTGTTGATGAGTCTCTTGTCTCTTGGGGTTCAAAGAAGCAAAGCACTGTATCTCGAAGTTCTGCTGAGGCTGAATACCGTGCTCTATCTGCCACTAGCTGTGAAGTCATCTGGCTTCGTCAACTTCTCACTGATTTTCAGCTTCCTTCTTCTTCCCCTGCATCTCTTTATTGTGATAGTAAGGCTGCCCTCTCTCTTGCTGCCAACCCTGTTCATCATGCTCGTACCAAACATGTCGAGATTGATTGTCACTTCATTCGTGAGCAATTGGCAAAGGGGGTTATTCATACCTTTTATATTGCTTCGGCTCATCAGTTAGCTGACATCTTCACCAAAGCTCTTTGGAAGGCTCAGTTTCAGTTTCTTTTAAGCAAGATGGGCATTCACAATCTCCATGCTCCATCTTGAGGGGGTGTATTAGAACTAACTTTATTGAATCTTCTAGATGGTTAGTTGTTAAGTCAAGTTGTTACACCTGTTATTAAGTTACTGAGCTTCGACTTTGCCAGCTATTATATAAAGCTGAAGGCTACATATTTTGAATTTGGTGGCCGGATGCCGAGATTATCTAGCACATTTGGATTTTTAAGTATTTGTTTTTTTTTGTTCATTTTTTAATGGGCCTACCATATGTAAATTTTAGTTGGTCATCTTCAGCTCCGTCACACGGCCCAACTGCCCAACCCCGTACTGAAGTGTATTGGGGAGATAAGTACATGAGAAGTTGGATTATACACCACTTAATCTAAATGCTTAATACTATAAGTTTGAGCCCAACTATATTATATTAATCACCAACACTTATCACTTCCTTCAATGTGGAATACCTTTTTTACGAGATTGTTAAAATCTTATTAGACTTATTGTTCTCTTATGTCTCCTCTCCTTTTCTATCTACCTTGAATGGAAGTCCTGATCTAATAAACAATTTTTCTTACCGTTTGTTAGCAATTTTCGAAATCAGAAATTCCGGCGGAATTATTGAATTTTTTGGTTCCAATTTTGAAAATTCCGGTTAAAAAAAGCTCAAAATAAAGATAACATATATGGGCATGTTTGAGACCCCAAATATTTGGGTCTCAACAAATCGAACAAACCAAACAAACTCCAAAATTTTTAACTTTTACACCTACACACTTCACCTTTCACAAACCCCAATAAATTTCAATAAAGTAAAGATTCCCAAAATTTCGGGAATATTCCCCAATTTTTTAGCAAACAAACATCCCCATAGATTTGCTTGAATGTTTAGTTTAGAATTTTATGTTTTAAATGAATGTTTACATTTATTGTTAATTTATGGTGAATAACATAAAAATCTTCCAAAAAAAATAAAAGGGCACGTTGGTCATTCTCCCTAAAACTTGCATGTCGCCTGCATCAAAGCTGCAATTTCTCCGAAGCTGTCCCAGAAGTTGTCCCCTGCGAGGCCGCCGTTGTTGACTTTTACGTCTTCTTTTCATTCTTTTGGTGGATAAAACAATTTAGCCGAATTGAAAAATTTTGTCGTTTTGTGCTTTTGTATTTTTTTTAACATATATATATATATATAGGGCATGTTTGAGACCCCAAATATTTGGGGTCTCAACAAATCCAACAAACCAAACAAACTCCAAAATTTTTAACTTTTACACCTACACACTTCACCTTTCACAAACCCCAATAAATCTCAATAAAGTAAAGATTCCCAAAATTTCGAGAATATTCCCCAATTTTTTGGCAAACAAACATCCCCATAATATTCAAAAATTAATAAACAAAAAAAAATAACTTTAAACATCATCATTAATTTTTTTACACCTCAACAATTTCTATACAAACACCAACACAACTCTAATATCACTTAAAAATTTACAAAATTTTCCAAATCCTACGAAAACGTTTTAATCGAACATCACCTAAGTGACTTTAAAAGTTTAAACCTAGAGGTTTAGCCTATCCATGTATATATATTACATTCCGTGCGACTTTCTGCGGAACAACCATTTTACCCTCTCACACCTACATATTCTAACACTGAGCGGCAAAATTATCTGAGGCTCTGAGCGGCAATTTTCAGCCGAAGAAGGAGACTCGAGTCCCTATCGGAAATTACGTAATGGAAACCAAACCTTCCGGTTCACCGACGAGCTTCGTGGATCAGTCAGTCGTGAGTACATATTGGTTCGGTTCAGTGCTTACCGTTATTACTGAAAGAAGCTTACTTTTTTTGCCCTGAATGGTTGTTTAGGTTCCAGGAGATGTGGTTCTTGATCTCTCAAGCATGACTAACCAAACTATAAAGCTTGGCAGTGGTCTCCGTCAGGTCCGTGCCTAGGCTTTTCTTTTTCCTATTATCGCAGTTGGCTGTAATTATATCCCTTCCTTGGAAAGTATTTTACTTTATGGGCGAACACTCGGTATGATTTCGACGTATTAGAGGTTTATGGTAAATTTCCAGGACTGTGACTCTATCACCGCCATGAAGGCCGGGAAGCTGAGGTACTCAAAGCCAAATAAGTACTGGGTCGAAAGCTCCCAGAAAAGGGTTAGTTATGATTATTTTTGTTCATGCCTGACAAGCAACTTACCTTCTGTGCATACCATTCTGATTGTTCTTACATATGTAGTAGGGTCGGCAAGGGTATTGAACCAGCAATAGGTTTTGTATATTTTCTCTTGTCCTCTTGAATACTGTCACATCCTTATTTTGTTACAAACCCTTTATTTTTTCTTATTTTCCTTTTCGGTGGGGGGAGGGGAAGGAAGGAAGGGGCTATTACTTTCAAGCCATGTGTTTGGGTCATGTGTGCATTGATGATGATTAACGAATGAATACTTATAATTTTTTTTTATAAGCAAGGGAATGAATACTTATAATTGATTTCTATTTGTACTGAAAATGGACCTTTTTCTTCCTTTCTTTCGTTTGTATATATATCATATACTTCATTGGTGTTTCTAGTCCTTCAGTTTGATGGGAAGACAATGACCTGTATATTTTTCACAAGTTTCTATCTTTTCATATGGCTTTCAATATTTTCTATTGTTTCTTGACTTTTCTCCTAATTTGAATGTGTAATTTTTTTTTCTTTTTCACAGTACGAACCTCAAGCAGGGGATTCTGTTCTTGGAATAGTGGTAGACTCTAAAGCTGATGTAAGCGAATTACATTATCAGAGATTGGATTTGCCGATATTAATTCTTGAATGCTTACAAAGTCTTCTTTCAACTTTAGTGCAGCTGCTTTTTGAAATTAGAGCAGCCATTTTGTTGCTTAATTCAAACAATCTATGTATTTATTTAAGCCTAATTTATCTCTGAGTTTTAGGAGCTTTAGTGATTCCTCTATGGAGACTGAAATATAGAGATTGCTCTGATATCTATGGACACTGAAGTTGCCTATCTGCAGATTAAGAAAAAATATTTGAAACATTTGCATGTATGTAACTGTTCTAAATAGATTAGATTTATTGTGTTGTCAAATAATCTGTGCGTAGTTTCTCATTTATTTTTCTGTATCACATGATAAGGTTGGGAAATTTTGAAGTATCTAACAGAAAGTAAGAAAACTTTAACACTGGTGTTGACTGTGGGGGTGGGGGAGCACGTTGGACACTGCAAGTAATCACAAAGTTAATTAGCTGATTACTTGTAGTCAAATTTTATCAGGGACATTGCAAATAACCTTCTAGTTTTGGGTTGGAATGTGAACTTCACTGCTCTTTCCTCCGTCTGTTTGTGCATGTGCACTGAACAGCGAACAGCCAAATCTTTGAAAGGGTATAATTGTTGATAGGAAACAAGGACACGAGCAGATAAAATAGTCATGGCAGAACAATGCCTCTTGTGCTTCTTCTCCCCAGATACTAGGGGTGAAAGCTGAACGCCTTGGTTCGGTTTATGCCCCTCGCCGAGGGCTGAACCGAGGTGGTCGGTTTTTGGAAAATCCAATCCGACCACCAAACTGAGGCCTCCCAAGACCGATAGGACCGACCTCGATTTGGTCCAAGTCAGTTTCTGTCGGTTTTTGGCCTTTGTGAATACTAACAACAACCAAAATCACCGTGAACTAACCAACGATCAAACAACAACCAAAATCACCCAGAAGCAGCCAACAAGCAACAACCAAAAGCATCTTCTATATTAAACAAAATCGTCCTAAAGCTCAAGAGAGAGAGAGAGATGCCAACAACCACGGAGCGTCGCACCAAAGAGAGAGATGGGTGAGCAGCGGCAGCGGCCAAAAGAGAGGGAAGAGCAGTTGACGGTGTGAAGAGAGGAGAGGGAGAGACGAGAAGTCAAGAAAGGGAGAGGGAGATCTAAGTGTTTTGGGGGGGATCTAAGTGTTTTTTTAGCTCAGTTTGGTTCGGTTTTGGTGGGCCAAACCCCTGAAACCGAGCCGTTTGGTTTCAAGGGGGACTGGGCCAACAGCCGAGCCGCCCCAAATGGTCAGGCTCGGCCCGGTTTCTGTCGAGCTGGTCTATTTCTGCCCAATCTTGAACAGCCCTGCCAGATACATGCATATCACAAGTCTTCTCCAAAAGCTTTGGCTTTTCACCTTGTGGCTTACATAGAGGAAGAAGATTAGGGTTGGGAAAAATGAAAATGGTGGTGGTCTTGTGTTGCTGTCTGAGTGACCAAAAAGAATATTAAGCGATGGGTACAGTTGGTGTCAAATGGGTTAGTTGTTTTTTTTAGCAATTATGACATATTTTAGATTCACTTATCGAAAAGAAGAAAAAGGATATGTTAGGCTGAATTTGAATCTTGGAACTTGTTGGATCTTTTAGTGATCAATAGGCGAGATGAAGGAGAAAAGAAAGAAAAAGAGGGGGGGGGGATATCTGAAAGAAAAATGGTTCGATCTTTAACTTGAAATGTCCAATTTTGAAGAAATGTTATTGCTGGGGAGGTGATGCTTCCCATATTTATCTCCTTTTTTTTTATTCTAATTTGTTATGGAATATATGTTTTTGATGAATATAATTTCTTATGGAATATTATTTCATGATACCCTGTGTCTTATTCCTGAGTGATTCATAGCTCCTGATCTTGTTCTGCCATGTCCTCCTCCCAAGCATGAAATACTTTATTTTCATGCAAAGTACTATTTTTTTTTTGTTCAATCTCTTCGAGGTACCTATGCCGGAAAGTTTTAGGTGCTGTTGCGAATGCAAAAATTCTTTTTTGTGATCTTTTTGTCCTTCATTTGCAGAACTTTCTTGTGGACATAAAAGGACCTGCATTGGCTTATTTGCCTGTGCTAGCGTTTGAAGGAGGAACAAGGAGAAACATACCAAAGTTTGAGGTGTGTACAAGTTAAAAGTCATGCCTATATGTCAGTTGCGAAGACTATGTGTTATGTGCTGTAGTATAAGTTTAGAGTGCATTGCCCATCCATGCAGCACTCTACAGAAATCAGTCGTTTGTTTTTTTTTTGTACCTTTTATTCTCATTTTTCTTTAAGTTGTAAGCCATAGGGAGAGAAGGATGGGAGGTGTTATAAACTCAAAAGTTGTGTTCTCACTAATTTTAGTGGCCTTTCTGTTGAAAAATAGAGGACCAGTTGTTTGAAAACTAATATTCTTTCCTTATACCACTGAAGGCAACTTTACTAATAGGTCTTGATTTTGCTGTTGGCCACATGTGCTAGCTGCCTAGAATATTTGCCGATGCTAAGGATCTGCTTGGTTATGAAAAAACATAAATACCAATGCTGGGGTATTTGAGCAATAGTTTGAGACTGCATCTCTTTCTTGCTAGATGCATTTCTTTCCACACCAGTTTGGCTCCTTAAAGAGTGAGGTGAATGTTCCTAATGTGGAAACTAAAGCCTTTAAAACTTGGATCTGCTAAAGGAATAAGTTGCACTTTCTTTCTAGATGATAATTGGCATGACTTAGCTGTATGAACCTTTTCTCTTCCTTTATTTAATTGCTCAGAGAGGCAGCTTTACACCATGATCAGTTCTTTGCTATGAGTTAAGATATGCTCCTTGAAAAACCTAGTATGCACTAACACTCCTCAAATATTTTAGTTTCCAAGAAGGTTGATCGTGTTACTGAAACCACATGTAGTATCTAGTATTGAACACTGGCTGTTTCTTCTAATAGTTTGTCCTTTGCTTAATATACATAAGAGTGTGACGGTATTTTCTTTGTAATGCATTGTGCTGCAGGTAGGTACTTTGCTCTATGTTCGGATTGTGAGAGCAAACCCTGGCATGAATCCAGAGCTCTCATGCACTGATGGTTGGTCTTCATCTTTTGTATTCTTGTTAATGTGCTGGTCATATTTCTGTCAATTTGTTAGTTTCTCAAAGTTTCTTGTTGATTTATTGGCTTTCTTGCTATCATGGCCTGTTCATTACCTTGTGCTGCATTTTACAGCCAGTGGGAAAGCAGCAGAATTTGGCCAGCTTAAAGATGGCTACATGTTTGAATCTTCGACTGGCCTATCAAGAATGTAAGCTCTTTGTGGCACCTTCAGTTCATATTTTGATGTTTGATAGAATTTTTAAATGCAACACGCTCCCATGGCAGAATGCATGGTCAATAGCACGTTTTTAGTGGTAGGTAAACATTACAGATGCAATAAGCTTGAGGCTTTGCTTCTAACATGATGATATAACTCGTCTCTGATCTAGGCTCCTGGGCTCGCCAACCTGTCCAGTTCTCGATGCTTTAGGGAAGACGCTTTCTTTTGAGATAGCAGTTGGATTGAATGGCCGTGTTTGGGTATGCTTCTTGAGGCACTATTTCATTGTGGTTTGGGTTAAGACGGTCCCCCTTCTCCAATTCATTTAAGCTATTACTGGTTCTTGATATGGGCTTGAGGGCCCTGGCTGGACTGAAAACTTGGGCATGGCTTATGCTTCGACCTCGAAGACACTTATTGATGTTATCTTATATTATCATACTGGATTATAGGTCAATGCCACCTCTCCATCTACAGTCATTGTCGTCGCTAATGCAATTATGAACTCGGAATCTTTGAGTGGGGTGCAGCAGAGAATTATGGTGGAGAAATTGCTTCAGAATCTAAAGTTATCATGTCAGTCCTTTACATTTTTAATCCTAAGCTCCTAATTTATTGGCTTCTCGTTCTTCAAGTTATTTTCTCTTTTAACTTTTTACAAATATGAAAAAAGCTTCTTTAATGTTTTCTTTGCAGCGTGAAAACTAAAGAAATGCATGCTTGGTATCAGTCAAATTTACCCAGTGTATGATAACATGAGAGGAGCATGGTCAAGTGGGGTTACAAGGACAACCAACTCATACTCAAGCCGATGCTCGCTTAATCTTAAGCATGGGCCTGTATGCTCATTCTGCCCTTGTAGTATCCCATAAGAAATCAGTTTTTCAATACCATAGGCGTTTTATTGTTATATTTGTAATCCCTAACTTCGAGGGCGATTAATTTATCATTTTTTATATAAGCCTTTATCGATGAAAGTTGGCTGCCTTTTTTAGATCTCTGCATCTGCATGAACTTCTATTTTTCAGCAACAGGCAACAGTGTTAGTCTTGTTACAGGCAGTACGAAATTGAGACTAAATTGGGAGTTGGGTGGTGTTTTATCTTGGATTCAAACATAATCATACACAGGAAGCCTATGCATGGGGGTATAAAGTTCATAGAAGTGGAGCTCTTTCGAGTTTCTGCTGAATTCATTGCCTTCCAAAAATTACAGAAGCTTCACACTTGGACATACATACATACATACATACATTATACAACCTAGAAAGTGGCCTTGCAACCTTCTTCTTGATCTCTAGGCCCCCTGATATTGAAATATTATACATCCTACCTTCCCTTTCTTTCTTGTTTCTGCTACTTACCGAGGCTGAGATAAAAAAAGGCTGGACAAGAAATTTTTCCTTAGATTCACTGCGATTCTGCAGAATGAAGATGAAACCAGTATTCAGAGACAAGCTCCCCAAACAGTGAACCTTCTTTCTTCATTAACTTCATTGGCTCATCGTACTCCGCAATTTGCCCTGAAATAGAATGAAAAGCGTTCCATGAAAACATTTGCATGGTGTTTTGTTTTTTTCTTTCTGAAAAAGTAAAAGAAAAGAGTGATATTTCACTTGGAAGTTAATTGGTTCACCGTTTGCCTTATTCATGTACAACTTTTTCTTGATATAGGGAAAGAAAGGCCCCCATCTCGTTTCTGAACAAAACAAAATCAGGGACATCACAATTAAGTGATGGTTTTTGCAGCGTCTTAAAATTCAAGGCCATTTCATCCTATCTACCATAAATGAGGTTGAGATGTTCTGCAATTCCCTACTCAAATTGCACGGTAGTATTCGGAGAGAGATAGACACAAGAAGTAGACTTCATTGTAGGGTTAAGTTGTCCGAAATTTTATGGGGACAGATATGAGCAACATTAAATGGTGTGGGGTCAACCTATTGTCTCTATCTCTCTCCGAATTTTACCGTACAATTTGGGCAGAGAATTGCAGAGGATCTTGATTCTCATAATTGAATTGCCTTCTAGGTTGATTTTTCTTAGCCTTCTGAGATCATTAATAGCAAAGGACTAAGTTTGCAACAAGATTCAGAATTATGAGAAATTGGACCTATATACTTATGAGAGAAAAGATTGTCTAGCGTCAAAATCATGAAAGACATCCAAGAGAGAGGTTTTGGGGAGTCACGACTAGGAAATATTCTATAGATGAGGTGTTGAAATTTGTAGTCCCACATTGCTAAGGCAATGTGGACAAGTTAGTTTTTAAGCTTATAAATAGCCCACTTATGTAACATTTTCAATATAAGTGAGTTAACACAACAAATCCATTTGGGTATTCCCTTAATGGATGTCTCATTTATCAAGTATAAAAATTTTTATTTCTAATATGGTATCAGAGCAAGGTTTTCGGCTTAGTCCGGTTACCTCCTGGCGACCATCCGGCTTAGTACCGGCAACCACCCGGCTCAGTACCGGTTTTCTCCCGGCTTAGTATCGGCAAATTTTTCGGCTCAGTACCGGCTTTCTCTCGGCTTAGTACCGGCGACCACTTGGCTCAGTACCGGAAACCTCCCGGCTCAGTATCGGGGCAACCATCCGGCGCAGTACTGGCGACTTCCCGGCTTAGTACCGGCAATCTTTGTAATTATTTTTCTGTAATCATTTTTTTTCTGTAATTATTTTTGTAACTCCAAACTCAAGGTTTGTCGGTTTGTCCACCTTGAATTTGCGGGGGAGTGTTGAAATTTGTAGTCCCACATTGCTAAGGCAATGTGGACAAGTTAGTTTTTAAGCTTATAAATAGCCCACTTATGTAACATTTTCAATATAAGTGAGTTAACACAACAAATCCATTTGGGTATTCCCCTAATGGATGTCTCACTTATCAAGTATAAAAATTTTTATTTCTAACATGAGGGGTTAAAAGTAATTAATGTAACTTACCATCACTAATTGCAAGAACCATTCCGCAGTCCATCACAGTAGGTATCCTGTGTGCCGCTGTAATCACAGTACAATCAGCAAATTCATGCCGAATTGTTTTCTGCAGAATCCTATCTGTTGCATTGTCAATTGATGCAGTTGCTTCATCAAGCACCAGTATCCGACTTCTCCTCAAAAGTGCACGCCCTAAACAGAATAACTGTCGTTGCCCTTGGCTCCAATTCGATCCATCCTCCATAACTAAAACATAGTTTTTGTTTGTTTTGGCAGAAACAAGTTTTCAGTTGATATTGGTGATAAGAACCACAAGTAGTTGCAGAAAAACTACCAAAATATCGCGGACTTACCCA
Source organism: Myrica gale (assembly GCA_963930655.1). Taxonomy (NCBI): domain Eukaryota; kingdom Viridiplantae; phylum Streptophyta; class Magnoliopsida; order Fagales; family Myricaceae; genus Myrica; species Myrica gale. The sequence goes on along the minus strand of OZ005606.1, from coordinate 26,655,298 downwards.
AGGAATCTAAGCCCTGCTCTTTCTCCTTCACAGCATCTTGAAGCTGACACTTTTCAAGAACCTTCAAAGGAAAATTCAAACTTGTTCAATACTTGCAATCCAAGATATAAGCAAGCAAAAAAAGTACTATTTTCATGTAGAAAAGTTCCACAAGAGGTAGACCTAATGGTTACAACCGGTACTGAAGCAACCACAGGCAGAAAAGGATTTAATTACCTCCCAAATTTCCTTGTCGGAATGTTGGGACAAGGGATCCAAATTGTATCTCACTGTACCATTAAAAAGAGTAGGATCTTGAGGTATTATTCCAAGACGAGATCGCAAATCATGAAGTCCAATCAGGGAAATGTCAATGCCATCTATTATTATATTCCCCCCTGCTGGCTCCACTAAACGAAACAGAGCACCTAGAAGAGTACTCTTCCCACTGCCGGTTCTGCCTACGATACCTTTTTTCTGCCCTCCTTTGAATGTGCAGCTGATGCCACGAAGAACAAGAGGTGTATCGGGCCTATATCTTATCTGTTTTGACATAAGCATTTCTCAGACTCTGAGCATGATAACCGTCTTTAATTTTAACACCAATGCAAAACAATATTTACCTGCAAATCAAGGATCTCCACTTACCCGTAGATGGCCAATTGGTTGGAGGACGGTTCCCTTCAATTACTTCAGGGGCCTCACTAGGTATATGCATGTATTGATTCAATCTTTCTACGGAAATGATGTAATTTGCTAGAGTGCACTGGTTTGTATCGAGAAGACGAGGGACATGTTTAAGGAAAGACCATAGGAAAGTGCCATTCCGATGAATCCTGTAATAGGAGGCTCTTATGTGATGCTTTACATGTTTAAGCGTTGCACGAGGTATATGAGTCCTACAATTTGTTGGATAACCAATAGTATGGTGAACTGCATTTTCTTTTCCATCACAAGTCTTGACTTTCTCTACGAGTACATTGACTGCGGGCTAATTCAAGTCTGTAATTTCTGCAAAATTCGGTCTTGGAGAAAAATGCTGGTCATAAGGAGGTTACCCGTTACTGATGATTACAGTATTCATTGTGGGTTCGAAACATCCTCCCTGATTTGATACGTGAATATCTAGCATACTTATCTGGACAAATAATTTACTCGCTTTGTTAGAAATAAAAATTTTACTTTAGATAAATGAGACACCCAATGGAAAAACCCAATTGGATTTATTTACATCTCATTTTATGAAAATGAAGTTACAAAGGGAAGCTTATATTTATAAGCCTAAACACATACACACCCCACATTGCTAAGCAATGTGGGACTACTCATATTTCAACACTCCCCGCAAACTCAAGGTGGACAAACCGACAAACCTTGAGTTTGGAGTTACAAAAATAATTACAGGAAAAAAAAATGATTACAGAAAAATAATTACAAATATTACCGGTACTAAGCCGGGAAGTCGTCGATACTGCGCCGAGAGGATGCCGGTACTGAGCCGGGAGAAAGCCGGTACTAAGCTGGATGGTCGCCGGTACTAAGCCGGGAGAAAGCCGGTACTGAGCCGGGAGAAAAGCCGGTACTAATCCGGATGGTCGCTAGGGGGTAACCGGACTAAAGACGAAAACCTCGCTCCGATACTATGTTAGAAAAAAAAAAATTACTTTAGATAAATGAGACACCCAATGGAAAAATCCAATTGGATTTGTTTACATCTCATTTATGAAATTAAAGGTTACATGGGGTGGCTTATTTATAAGCCAAAATTCTCCAATACCCCACATTGCTAAGCAATGTGGGACTACCACATTTCAACACGCTTGGAGGAAATTAAGCTAATTAATGGTCTTATTTCTGGTTCAGGGGCAATCTGCCATATCAGTTGATGATTCATGGAAAATTATATCCTGCAGGTATGCTGGTATTCATATGTCACTTGATGATTCTTAGCTGTTTTTGGTTTACCTAGGATTTCTATCTTTATTCTCAGTTTTTGATGTAGGAGGTTTTCTTTGTCAGGGAACAACATAAGAAGCTATCAGCACTTGAGATGGACTTAGTTGCAGCTAGACAGTTGGGTCTTACCTCAAAGCATCCAACAGAGACCGATGGGACTAATTCTAAGAAAAGGCCTATAGCAGCAATAGGGATGCTTACAAGGTTTGGCCGTAAAAACAATAGAGATGCAGTCCGAAAGGCTTGGATGGGAACTGGTATAGTGTTTAGTGGATTTTGAGATTTGGTATCTGGTTGTAGTAATCTTGTTTTGGTTTGTCTTAGATATGTTTTGCATCATCCTATGTTACTAGACAACATCGCCCTCTATGTATCCAACCTCGAAAACCCACAAACTAGGTTTAAGCATAAATGGTAACATAGACACAATATATTTCGAGCTAGAGCTCTGCAGGATTATGATGGCCTTCAAGGTTCTATGCAGAATTAGTGGAGTTGTAACCAATGGGGTTTTCCCTGACAATGCCATGGTACTCGAGATGTTTGGCAACTAGAATTTCCAATAGTAGCTATCACTTTATGCATTAATGTATCTATGTGGAAGGACTAATCTATAAGCATGCTGCTTTACAATAGGAACTTCAGACAGAATTTTGGTAGTCATTTACGCCTGATATACAGCAAATGGTAACAAGGGGTTTCAGGATGTTTATTGCATAATATAGCAGTTACTATATTTGAAATTAATGCATGCTCCAGGAGGAGCCTAGGATGGAAGTCTATGAGGTTAAATTGAAGTGTACCTACAATTATCAGCAGTGCATAAGTGACATTTACCAATATAATTGAATCTAATTAGTTGAAGTTGCTGTGATCAGCAAACATGGGGTGGATGTGGTGGTTAACTTGTTAGACTCCTGCTCTTGCAGCATACAAAGTTGTAAATATGAGGTGCGTGGATATACCATGAGGATTAAATACAGTTTACGCAACTGTCCTGACTACTAACACTTTTTGAAGATTGAGAAATTTAAAGGCAATGTCTGTGTATATCAATGGTTTTACAAGATCAGAAGCTGAAACATTTATCTTTGTATACAGTAAAAGTAACTACTTGGTTGACATTCCCTTGCAGAGATTTATAAATCCCAGTAAATAAGACTAATTGGATTTTTCAACTTTGGTAGAAGTATAGCGTGAATGTAATCTGTTGGATTCAGGCTATGTTACATCTGTGTGGTGTAACCATGCATGAATTTTGTTTCTGGAACATTTTTTTCTCTCAAAATCATTATACCTCAGGTAAGCACTTGTCTCGATGCAACTTAAAGCCTTTGAAGGTTTTGAGCTGATCTCTTCATCTTTGCAGGTGCAGCATTGAAAAAAATGGAAAATGAGAAGGGTGTAGTTGTGCGGTTTGTTATTGGAAGAAGGTTTTCTTCTTTTGTTTATGTCTTCCTTTCTTCTGTTATAATCCATGCCAAAGAAATAGATGCTGGTCGTTTGAACCCTTTATTCTGATAATGTTTTTTTTTCTTGCAGTGCAAATCGTGGGGACAGTTCAGACAAGAGCATTGAAAGCGAAAATAGACAGAATAAGGACTTCATCATTCTTGTATGACATTTAGGACTTCCCATAGATTTCTTATTCTAGTACTTACAAATTTATGGGATTCAGTTAGCTAGATGTATTATTTTTGGCCATGAGATAAGGTGTTGGTCTTTCCCATTATACAATGCTTAAATCCTGCAAAGCACATTTGTGATTCCACTAGTAAATAAAAAATTAAATTATATGATCAATAAACAGTATGATCCTAAGAAATTAGAAAAGATCCTTATTGCCCAACAGTTGAAGATCCATATATATTAAGAGTACAGTTTGGTTCCTTGCATGACTGCTCAACCTCGCCTTCCTGCGGGGAGAGAGAGAGAGAGAGAGAGAGAGAGAACCGGGAGTGGAAAACTGGTCCAAGTAGTAGCATAAGCTCATTTGCCTGAACACTTTCGCTCTTCTTGTTCACAGGATAATCATGTGGAGGAGCTTCCAAAGAAGGCTAAGTTGTTCTTTGCTTATGCTGCCGATAAATGGGATGCTGATTTTTATGTTAGAGTCAATGATGATATCTATGTGAATATAGGTTAGTGCTATTTCTTATCGACACGGATCAGTAGGTAATCTAATTTTTTGTTGCAAAGGTTCTTACATAGACAATTGTGGAACTATATTGCTGTGCCTATTGTTAACGGATACCTTTTCACATTTTTTCACATGACCTTGAAGACCGAGCATCAGTAACTCAAGTCAATAAGCTACTGAGCCTAGGAATTTGTCAAAGATACAAATCTAATTTTATTAGATTTGTTAGAATTTGTCAGGCATGAAATCAGGCGAAGTTTTTTCTGAAGCGTGAGCGTGGCATCCAAAACTCAGGATAAATTGCATAGAAGAAACAAGTTAGATAAAAGTTTGACGATCTTCTGTGATCCTCTCCTAATTTGTAATGTCTTCTTCAGGGGCCATAGATGGTATGAACCAGACTGGTGGAAATTCGGTGATAAAAAAGCGTAAGTCATATTACATAGTTTTGCATCTTGTAATTCATGTGTAAGAGGAAACTTGTGATTCTTGTAATAATGAGTTACGTAAATCGCACGGAGTTGTCAGCAAGATACGATTTGGTAGAATTCCAGTTCTTTTTGTCAGCACATTTCAGCAAAATTTAGATGCTTGCAGATATTGCTAGCACATATTTTGCAATGTCATACACTACTTTACTTGGCTAACATGAATGGCATGAACTTGTTCATTGGACGATTATCTCTCCTACAACAAGATCACTTTGTTTGTATCTTACTTTATTTGGCAGTGGTATCTGTTATAGTATGCCAATTGAATGCATGGTGAAGGTCAGTTGAAGGAAGTGGATACATAGATCATTAACTTTTCTAGATTGATGCCTCTTGGACATACTGAAAGGGAGAGGAAAGACAGACACTGAAGTAGTTAATTTTTTTGTTTTTTTCACATGGTTGCATCTTGAAACTGAAATAAATTTATTGCTTCCAACAGATACTTCCGCCATGCTTCAGGTGAATTTTATGTCATATCAAGGGCTTTGGCTAAATTTATATCAATAAATAGGTCAGTTCCTTTCTCCGCCGGTGCATTGGTTTTCTTGCCTATTAGTTAATGATACAAAGACTTCATAACTGGGGGTTTTTGAGTATGCAGATCTATTTTTCGTACCTATGGCCATGATGATATCAGTGCTGGTTCATGGTTTATTGGGCTCGATGTCAAACATGTTGATGAAGCAAAGTTTTGCTGCTCATCTTGGTCAGCAGGTCTCTCTCGCTCTACCTCTTGTCATGATTAGTAGAAAAATGTAAATGTTCTAGTGTTAGTAGTGAATACCAAAATGTAGGTGATATAAGGGTGATGTTCGTTTTGAGAAAAAATATAGGATTTTAGAGAAGTTGTGAATTTTTATGTTGAATAGTGTTTTATTGGTGTTTGTGTAAAGTGGAGAGAGAAATGATTTGATGTAATTGTTTAATAAAAAAGTATTGGAGATATGTGAAAAAGTATAGAGAGAGAAAATTTATGTTGAATAAAAAATTAAAAAGTTGTTGGAGATTGTGTAAAATGTATTGGTTTTTGTGTTTGAATTCTGAATATGTTCGGTGGTAGAATTGTGAATATACTTAGAATCCTGAAAAAATGGTGAAAACGAACATACCCAAGGTTTCTGAGAGCCTCCTGCCTCTGAACAACAGTAGATCGTTAAAAAATAAGCGCCTATCTTTTTTACTGATTCCGTCGGAACTACTTTCTGTAATCGATTGCTCATTTTTTCTGTCACTTTTTCACAGGAGCTATATGTGCAGGCGTTTGATTTAACTTACTTCAAAGATGGGTTAATGAAAATATGAACAGGATTCGGATGGATTATTTCTAATATTCTTTGGCGTTGGAAGCATCTCACAGATGTTTTGCAATCTGCTTGATAGTGAAGTCTGTATGTGTACAGATGTTTGGAAAAATTGGTAACTGGAGACAGGCAACCAAGACCATACAAAATTTTCTTTTCACCGTGAACCAGAGTCTCCTATCTTCCTTGTTAGGTTTTTTTGGGTTATTCTTTCATGCAGGTTGAAAAAATTAAATTGAAAGAAGTGAGTCTTTCCCATATTGGAACCCATAAATATTCATTCTTAATGCAACGTTGTTAGCTGGATTTTTTTTAATACGGTATTAAGGGTATATTCTAGTGATTCTGATCCACTGCCCAAAATAATACAAGTGAACGTCATTATTTTTGTCAATTAAGCCCGACACAATGCATAAAAACCACCCCGACATGTTCCAGACCGACATGCAAATGTATTCTTGATTCATCTTGCCGTAGGGAAGCGGGCGCTTTCAATTGGAGACTAGCAAACTTTTCAAATTACAGACACTGGTGGGTGTACTTTCAATCCACTGGGAGAAGAGAAAAAAGAAACTTCAGCTTCTTTAGGCATTGTACAGAAACCATAATGTTATCTACAACCAGAATAAGGCAACGTTCTAAAACGGAAAACACAACTGCTTGTATGAGGTCGCCACTCCTATATTCATTCTCACTCCAATATTGTTTAGTACAGATAGCAACATGTATCCACTATTTTCACGAAGAACTGTTGAGGAAATGAGCCAGTGCCTTGTCTGTGTCATTATCATACATGACTAGGGCTTCGGCCACATTGCTTGATGAAAATCCCATTTCTCGTATAAGAGAGTAGCCATTGACAAATTCTCGCACCTAAAAAGAACAAAAAAAAAAGGGGGAAACCAGTGCAACTTTAGATCTTCTGCCAGAAAATTCTGATTCTCCCAGCGGGATCACCAAGTTAAGAATAAGAAATGATAACATCTACCCTAACTAATTGGTACAGAAAAAAGGACTTCCATATGCCAAAAACATTTCTGCAGGCACAAGTCAAATGCAGACAAGTAGTACTTGGGTTTGCCTCCTATCATGTCATAACACCATGAATCTTTCAATTAAACAACAGGGATGATATGACTCGAGAGTTACTTTCAGCGAAAAGCAAACCCGAAAGGGGGAAAGGGTAGAAAAATATTCCAGATAAATCTTTGAAAGGAAAAACCTTTCTTCCTCTTCTGTCTTCGTCTATCTGTTTTTTAATTTCATTTGAAACTCTGAGCTTGGGCATAAAGCACAATATAATGCCCTTACAGAGATAAAAGCTCATGAGAACATATCCACACCCCCCCCCCCTCCCCAACCCCCAAAAAAAAAGAAAAAAAAAAGCACTCACATATTACATAGGATTTAACATAAAGCAAAACTTCAAGACATACCTTGGTTGGATCATCTCCATAATTAGTAACAGCAAGAGGAACAGCTTCTCGGCTGAGCCCCATGGAAATATATTTGCTCACTACAGGATCAGCAACAGACCCCTGCGATTTATAAATCGAGTTACTTCACACCTCAAGGATAGAATGCAATTATCATTTACACTGCCAAAGAGAAAAGACAACGTACAAGTTTTATGTAATTAACCAGTCAATAATGAGAACTTTGCATACAGATCATTAACGAAGTTTTAGAGGAACAGTAATCATAAATTGCACCCTCACGATAATTATAGAATAATTGGGCACTCGGTAAATTGACCAAAAAAACACTCTTCACACACTACTTTAGCATACAAAGAAACTTGGAAAAGCTGTTATAAAAGTAAGCCTACCGAGGAAGATGTGGCTTCTGTAGGTCTCGATGGAAGGTTTTCCATCCCGAGCCTGCTCCAATTCTGGGTTTCCTTCTCTGCTTCAGCCAAAATTTTTCTCTCAAAATCAAAGTCAAATTGGAAATGGCTCCGGGGAATATCTCCTACTTGTGGTGACAATTGAGGCTACAAGATAAGCAAGCAAAACCTCAGCCATTTCAGACAGCATATAAAGTAACTCTTCCTCTGTCACTTCTTCTATTATGCCTTCAGAGTTCAGTAGATGATAACGTACAAAGCAACTAAAGCAAAGTAATTAATGCAAACAGCTGCTTACGCGCTTGGCATTTCAAACTATAACCAAAAGAAATCAAAACAGATCGGAGAAAAATCAATCATGAATAGAAACTTCAAGAAAGTCTGAAAAGTGGTACCCCTAATTATTTATATCATGTCAAATTAGCTCAAGTAGTCAACAAAATTACCATACAAATTTGTTCCCTTTTATATTAGATGGAATCAACAGCGTCATCTTAACTTCATGCAAGCTAAAAACGAGAAAGATTATTTGAATGGAGAACTTTGTAGTAAAGAAGGGTATCATGTCTGATGTTGTTGTTAAGACACATACGTAACCCTCAAGTAGAAGTTAACCCACAAATAGATGGACCGTGTAATAGTAGAAAACACATACATATATACGGGACTAAAGACTATCCTACATGCAAAACAGGAGTATTAGCAAACAATGAAAATAAAGTAATACCAATATCAACTAAAAGCAACATCATTATGTAGGTTTAATAAAAAATAGAAACCTGATCCACGTAATACTAGAAGAAGATCCTAAAAGCATCCCAGAATAATGATGGTGGTACTACACAATTGCACAATTGCACAATTACAAGGAAAAAGCTTAAGTCAAAGGTAACAGCACTAGGAAATCAGACAAGGTCAGGATTAGCACCTAAAATCATCAATAGCAGCACATACTAACAGCAAGTGAAAATTCCCAAAATTTACATTGCTCGAGATGAAATATAGAATTCTTAGGATTAGATAATGATAAGTTAACGCTAAAATTTCAGCTCAAAGGACAGGGCAATCTTACCGGAGGAGTGATCCGATATTGCGGTTTGATCGCAACCCTAATGCCCAATCCTGCTGCAAAATTCCCAAACAATAATAAACGAATATATAAAATCCTGTTAAAACTACAAGAGAGGTTAGGAGAAGAATTAGACTCACAAGAAGAAGAGGAGGAGGGGGAATGGTGGTGAAAAGAAGAGGCGCGATTAGCTGCGGTAGGGACGTTGTATCCGGGTTGGGGTTGACCGACACGGGGATAGAGCGATGGCCCGTACATAGGGTGGTTAGACGGCACCGATGAAGTGGGAGTCCGGTACGCCGGAATTTGAGCATCGTACGATGGGCCCGTCCTTGTCCTGAAATCGTATTCCATCTCGACAGACGGATTGCTGCACAGGAGAGAAATAAAAGACCACTTGAGCAGAGAGAGAGCGAAGGGAGGAAGGATACGTGCAAGGTGGGATTGCCGCGTTGGACCTATTCGACATTAGCGAGCAATTTTATTGAAATGAAGATAAGTTTCAACACGTGAAATACAGAAAAGGGTTTTAGATAGGTCCATCTAAAGCATCCTCAACCACCTTTACATGAAGCAGAGTGAGAACAAGGCCCACACACTTTGAAACCAGATCCACAGACCCAAAAAATCAAATACTGATCCAAAAATCCAGGGAGACGAAACTCGGGCCTAATGGCCCAGGCCCAATTTAGTTAGATAAACAGGCGAGGTAAGAGCCATATCATAGGCAAAATACATCAGACTGAAAAATACTTGCCCCAAAAAAAAATTCTAATGAAAAATAAAAAAAGAATCATACTACCTCTCACAACGTACATTACTTAAGCTGTGAGGATGAATACAATCGTCCAAACGGTACCCAAATTTGGTATTGGCCTCGACATTTGGCATGCATAATGCAAAATTATAAAATTACAAAAGAGTAATCCCATTTGTTTCCACCACTTGGCCCAACATCCAGCCGTACGTATTCAGTTGGGCTAATAGACTCTCTCTCAGTGGTTGAAGGTTAAAAGAGCAACTTTCTATTCATATTTTGAGTTAAAAACTTCTTTAAAACATAACGGAATAAACTTTAATAAAATGTACGTACGAGGAAACTACTCAAGCAATAACTACTAACTAGAGTGATTCATGCCGACACAAGGGACATTAGACGCTCTTGCAAGAAGGACCGAGCCATTGCCTTACTCTAGCCCCACTGAGAAATCAAGCACGAAGACGCATCCACACCCTCTTGAGTGACTTACAATACATGTGGAGTAGTGAAGCGGTGTTTTAAGTGTAAAAATTTTAGGGTGGTTAAAATTTTAAAATATAAAAAAATTGGTAAAAAAATTGAAGATAACTTTATGAGAATCGGTGAAAAGTGGAGAGAACAAATATTTAAATGAATATTATTGTAAGAAAAAATGATTCGATAAGAGAAAAAAGGTTATACTATAATTTTTTTAATTAAATTAAAATTTTGAACTACTCAAACACCAACTCTAATTTTGAACCTTTGAACATCCAAGTCACACATGCTCTTATCATTGGCCCGACACCCTTAATTAAGCTGAACATTTAGTTGGAAGTGAGAAATATGGCATGCACCATCACCACACACGTTATGTCAGTGTAAGTTTTTCGGTGAAGTCTTCTACTTCTCTCAGATGAATCTACACGGTACTACTAAATTGTGGAGTAGATGCAATAACACAAATCAGAGGCGTCCCAAGTCCTTTTCGTTAGAAAAGTCTCCTCGATCGGCATTTATGGGGGTTGTCCTAACCAGACTTCCTCTTCGTATTAACTGGAGGAAAGTCATCGGCATTTATGGCCATCTATCCAATGAATAGATGCTAAACCATTTCTGTCACTCCTCCATGTTTAATAAAAGAAAGAGAAAGATGACAATGATATAGTTAAATATCATGTCACTCCTCCATGTTTTATTAAGTACAATCCCGGAAAGGTACTTTAATGTGTTGTCTAACGGATTTATTCAACGAGCAGTTACCTTCTGACTTTGTTACTTATGTGAACGAAGTTTCGATTACTTAGAAGAAAAAAAAGTTGGCAATGATCTTAGTCTTTCCATCTTGTAGTTTTCTTTCGCCGAGCTTTTCGAATACAAATAGCAGCGAAGCAGTAAATGACTCTCGGCCAAACTGAACCCGAAACTTCCTGCAGATGACCGCTAATTCAAAGAGACGAAAAGAATACAAAACAATTTTCAATCTGACTGACCATTGAGGAGAAAATTTCCGTCCCGCCTGTTTGAATCCGTCAATTATGAGCATCATGTTTATTTTCTTCCAACCATAAACGCTGAACTTCTAATTGGGAGGGACAGGTATGGCCCAGGTGTGACTTCTCTTGCGCATAAGTCTTGGTCTGATCTCTTTTTCGTGTTGACGGACCTTTATAAAATGAACCGTGGAGTGGACGGACCTTATTCAATTCTGGAGAGCCAAACGATGAAAGGCGGTTGTGTCGAATGTTTTTATTGTTCTTGGATTCCTGTATGCCGGAATTACAATTGGCTTTGGAGTAGACGTGCAAATTTCTGAGGTCAAGTGCATGAGGAAGAAAGACAAGCACTCCTATTACCTCTCACAACGTACTTTACGTAAGCTATGAGGGTGAATACAATCGTCCAAACAGTACCCAAATTTCGTATTGGCCTCGACATTTGGACAAGCATAATACAAAACCATAAAATTTCATGGACGTCTAACCCCATTTGTTTCCCCCAATTAGTGGCGGAACCAAGAATCCAATTGAAGGGGGTCGAACTCTTAAGAAAAAATGACAACCAAATTTTTTTTACTACGGAATGCAAAAAAAAATATCTTAGAGTTAAAATATCAAAATTAAGAACTAAAAATATTGAAATACACGTACAATACTATTTGCTAATACTGAGAGGTGTCAATTGGATCCTATGAGCCTACATATTCTGAAAACGTTGTAAAATAGGTTCGTTCTCAATAATATTCATTTCATAAGTAGCAGTCACGTTACGAGTACTAGACGACCCTACACTTACTGGTTTCTTTATCAAAAACTTATTCATTATCTAAACAAAATAAAATTCATTGATCTAATTTCATAACCTAATCACAATTTCAATATAATGTACAATCAAAGATTCACAACAATCTCAATCAAATTCATAATCACAATATAAAATTCATCACATTCTTCATCAAAAATTAAAATAAATTCATCATAGATTCACAAACATTTAACAATTTAAATTCATGTTGATATAATATGTGATAAATTCATAAATTCATCACATTACTCTAATTATCTTAAGGAAGCTTGTAAGATCATCTAAATATTGCAAACTTACCTCTTTTGAGGATAGATATATGTCGCAAAATTGATTTTAACTTATAAGTAGGAGACTCATCATGACCTTATCCTAAAATATGACTAGAGAAAACAATAAAAAAAACTCAACATTCATTCTGCCTTAACAGGTCCAGAAAGTAACTACATAGCACCAATTGACAGAGTTGCATAATGAAATTGCAGATATTTGTTTATGGATGCCAAGAGGCAAATAGGAAGATTTCCTGTTTTGAACTAAAGTGGCTTGGTTAGAAGAAAAAAAAGAACTAAAGTGGGCGTATTCTTTGGGTCGCACTTCGATATTGGACATTTTTGGTTGCTATTATCGTGTTCTACAGGAATAGAAACTTAAAGAAAGTCTGAAAAGTGGTACCACATAATTATTTTAATCAACTCAAATTAGCTCAAGTAGTCAACAAAATTACCATACAACTTCGTTCCCTTTTATATTAGATGGTATCAACAGCGACATCTTAACTTCATGCAAGATAAAAACGAGAAAGATTATTTGAATGGAGAATTTTGTAGTAAATAAGGGTATCATGTCTGATGTTGTTGTTAAGACACATACATAACCCTCGAGTAGGTGTTAATCCACAAATACATGGACCGTGTAATAGTAGAAAACACATACATATATACGGGACTAAAGACTATCCTACATGCAAAACAGTAGTATTAGCAAACAATGACGATAAAGTAATACCAATATCAACTAAAAGCAACATCATTATGTAGGTAGATTATATTGAAACTAATGCGACTCAACTAAAAGCAACATAACCCTCAAGTAGGTGTTTGATATTGTTAATGCGACTCAACTATAATGACTCGGAACCAAATTTTGTGCTGTTTGGGAGGAATGAAGGTAATAGGTAGATCATATTGTAAAAAAATGAGAAAAATTGATTAGTTTAATAATTAGAGGCAATAATATTGAGAAAAATGAAATTAATTGATTAATGGAACAATTATAACCTACAGAGAAAGAGCTAGCGAAATTAAAGCCATAATATTGAGAAAAATGAGGTTAATAAATTAATAGAAGAATCATAGACCTAAATATTAAGGAAAAAAGAGTACAATTTAATAGTTTAATAATTAAAGACCATAAGATTGAGAAAAATTGAAACTAATAGATTATGAAAGAAAATATTAAGAAAAAATGAGCCAAATTGATTAGTTTAACAATTAGAGGTCATAATATTGAAGAAAATGAAGCTAATTGATTAATGGAATAATTACATATCAAAATATTGAGAAAAAACCAACCAAATTAATTAGTCAATTAGAGACTATAATATTAATATTTAGAGCAATCTGAGCTTCGAATTGTTCCTCTTTTGCAACCGATTGATCTGGTGAGCCGATTTTCTGGCGATATGCCAAAAAAAGGCTTTGGGGGGTTAACAGATGTCATCTTGATTGGGCGGCACATCATTCTTGGTATAGGCCCAGATTGTGCGCCCCGGTAGATCTTTATTTGGGTTTGACTGTGGCTGGCTTCTTCTTTCTGGTTTAGGCCAACATTTCCAAGTTTCCTCTTTTTATAGGCCGAATTACGCTGTGGTTTCAAAATTTGGTTTTTTTTCGCTCTGCTCAAGCCAAGCCCACCAAAATTTGTTATGACAATAAAAGCGGAATCAACTATCAATGGACCTGTACGTACAATCCCATTGGAGCTGGGGCTTAATTAGCCCACAGTTAAGATTTCTTCTCTTTCTTTGAGCGAGTAACTTTCATGCCGGTTTTTCCGGTGGTAATTTACCAGTCTAGAGTCTAACTCACCTTTGCTCAGAGAAAAATGAGAAAAAGTTTAACGTCAACCTTACGCGTGGACTGCACATTCTACCGGTCTATACGTCAGGTCAATGCGACCTTTACGAAAACATAAAAAAGGTTAACCACACAATCTACCAGTCTATAAGTAAGGTTGTCACGATCTTTGAGGCTTGATATCAAAATGGAGAATTCTCTGGTCGCACCCTTGGTGAAGATATTCAACTCCTTTTGCTATGCTAATGGCTATATCTTTGGCGTAGAATGAGGGTTCCCCTCTAAACATTATCGCAGGAGCCAGAAAGCAGAAATAGATAATAAAACGTGTAGGGTACACATTTACGCGTTCTTCTTCTGCCAAAGCTAGGCTCGTCCTATTCGTAACGACCCCGACCTTACGTCAGATCAATTTCTTTTTCTCTCTTGCAAATTTTCCTCCAAAACGACCTTTGTTAAGAAAAAAAATAAAGGAGAAAAAGGTTCACGTACCTTTACGACCTACACGGAGACTCTAGGCTGATTAACTCTTTCTTCTTCTTTTTTTTTTTTCTTGTAATTTTTTCCTCCTTTTGTTCTTTAGAGCTAAAGTGGGCGTATTCTTTGTGTCGCACTGCGATATTGGCAATTTTCGTTGCTATTATCCATGTTCTACAGGACGAGAACAATGACTTTTGCTACCTAGCAGCCATTTAAGACTTTTGCTACCTAGCAGCCATTTTCGTTGCTTTTGTTCTTTTCACTTTCCGAAAAGGTTCCCGACTATCTTTGGGTTTGTAATCGAGATTATTAGCTGTTTATATATTTCCACTTAGTTTGCTGTGTTGGCAAAATCCTTTCTTGCTTTTCAGCGCAGGTTTTTAATTTTTAGGCTTTATTTTATTTTTACATTCTAAGAATTTTTTAAATTACGAGAATACACAAATTAGTTAATTTTTTTTTAAGTACCTTCATTCTAGAGTGGACCCGCAAATGCTGATCTATTCAGATTACACCATACATTATGGGTAAGAGAAAATGAGGAGGAAGAAGTGTTTGCTTTCTGATTTTCAAAAACAATTTAAAATTCAGACTACAAACTATATGATGATACCTTCTTTCCAATAGATACATGCAGATATATGTTAAGAAGTATTAGTGGTTAAGGATATATTGGACTTTCTCAAAATTCTTTTAAAAGGATGCTGCTCGCATTTGTGATTTGTCTACAGACATTTGTGAATATACTCTCTGTCTCTCTCTCTGTCTCAATGGCAAGAGCAGGGGAACGGATTCGGTCCAGACAGTACGGCTACATACCTGTCCAGACCGATGGACCAGATTCGTTTCTACAGATCGGCGCCTCTGAGAGTGCCACCTCATTTAATGAGGAGTTGGGTGCGCACACTCAGCTCGGCTCCTCAGCCCGACGTGCGCCGACCCCAATTTTCTCCTTCCTCTCCCTTTTCCCCTGAAACCCCACGACCCTTCTCCCTAACCTTGACTTCGAGCTTCGACCACCAGAGAAAGCAACCCCTTGCCACTTTCCAAGGTCGCACTCGTACACACTCCAGCAACACCGAGTAAGTCTCTTGCTTCGTTCGGTTTGATCCAGTTGTTTATACTAGCATCTAAAGGTTTGTGCGTGTAGTATTTTTCATTTTCTATTTTGTTGTTATTAGAGGCATCTATTAGCTGATCGAACCTTTTCGATCTTGAGATTTATCTGTTGGCATATGGGTCCCAGTTTGTTTCTCTGGAATTTTTTTTTACTGAAATGAGAAATTTTCTTTGTTGATTTGCCTATTTGTTCAATTGCTACGTGTGTAGGAAATGCAAGTAAATGACATGAAAATTTATTCTCATAGAAAAACAATGGTTATTTATTCATCCCTGCATAGCAGATTCGTTCAAATTCTCAGGTTTCATGCCCCCTCTGATTGCTTTTAAAATCTAGCGTTTTGCACTTGTTCAATTTCATGGAGCTTACTTTCTTTCTCTCTTAGACGTCTAAAAACCATTTACGCAGACTATGGCCTGGATTTTGGACGAGTACTCCAAATTTCATGGTTACTCACCAGCCATTGTAACAGGAAAGCCCACAGTAGGTACTTAATACTGAAAAATAAAGCATCCTTTGTTAGACTGTCGCTTTCTCACTTAAAGTCATACTTCCAATTTTAGGATCTTGGTGGATCACTTGGTAGGGATGCTGCAACTGGGCGTGGTGTAGTATATGTAACAGAGTCTTTACTTGGTAGGGATGCTGCAACAGAGAGAGGTGCCAAACTATATGAAGCTAATGCTCTCCATAACTATGTCAAAAGTACGACACAGAGAGGTACCCCGCCACCTTGAGCACTCTTCTTGGTGGGATTATCTTCTCCTATCTAGTTGCACTCCCTGAGGAAGACAGTCACCTTGAGCACCAGCAACATGCCAAGGAGCACCTTGCGTTGTTTGGATAATATTAATGAGAGTGAATATGTATTTGGATGAGTGAATGTCCTCCAATTTAATCTTTGATAGTTTTATTTTCTTTCGTTGGTGTTTTTATATGTTTACATGTGCTCATCCTTGGTTTCTAGAGGGAGAATCTTGCAGGATTCCTTGTAAAATTTTGTAAGTATAATATTTGCTTGGTTGTTGAGCAAGCCTAGGCTTGTGCTTAGCCAACTGCCTTTGTTAGACCTTTAATCTCTTTGATGACCTCATTTTAATGGCAGAAGGGAAGATTGTGTACCATAGTCAGCGCTGATAGGCAAAGGAAATGGTGGAAGATAATTATCATCTTATTGAATAAATGATTACAATGGTTGTATATATACACAATTGAGATTCTAACCGTTTCTTATATATACAGGGGATGAGACTTATGTTTCTTACATAGAAAAGTCCTCTCCATTTCATGCACTGTGCAATCCTAACAAATTCTTCTAACTAACTGTGTCATCGCAAACAATTACATAGAAGAAGTACAACTCAACAATGGCCCAATGAGCATAAAAATACAAAGAACCAAACAATAAGCTAAAACCTATTGAGACTGCTATCAACACTCGGCTTCTTGTGCTGCTCTAGTTGCTTCTCGAGCAGAAGTTGTTGTGGCAGAATATGCATGCTCCAATATGAGCTGCAAACCTCATATTTTGTCTTGAGTAAAACAGGATTGACTGTCAAAAATCAATTTAGTTAAAATTGCTTAAAAAAACAAACTAAAAAACAACAAAGTTGACTAATCAATTTAGTTAAAATTGCTTAAAAAAACAAACTAAAAAACAACAAAGTTGACTTCCATCTGCGAACAGCCCCAACCTTTCATTTACTCTATTATTTTGATATGGGAACAACACGAACCATAACATTGATGAACAAATTTAGGATAAAAAAGAAACAGAGCATTTACCACAAGTTACATGAAAATCAACAATTTTACCAAATTGCCAATACACAAAGACGGTGTTGTACTGCTTGTGAGGCTCACAAGTTACCAGTAGTTAGCAAACAGAAGCCTTGCAACTTTAGACCTGGGTACTGGACAAAATGCCCCAGAATTTTTGATTTCTTGCTAACAGCAAAGCCCCAATTAAATCGACATATAAGCACCTAGATCTTGTAGCAACCCTTTTTCGTGCCAACATAGAACCACAAGACAAAACTAAAAGATATTAAGTTAGAATTACAAACCCTTTCTCATCTATATACTGAAAGCCTTCCACTTTACTTGTAACATCTTCGTCACTTTCAAACTCTCCTGCAACACCCTCTGGTCCGTGAGTCAACCAATGCTCAAGAACAATCAGGGAATTGTAGAAGACCCTCCAATTCTTTCTTTCAAACTTCAGGAATCTGATGCATAATTTTAAAATCAATTATCCGTAACAATTCTTGCATATCAAATCGGCAAAAAGAAGGAAAAATAAAGACAAAAAAATAATATCCTGAACCTATTGTGCAGGATTTCCACAATTCTCGTATAATCTCAGCATTAATTTCAAACTCCCATGTTTTTTGTTTCCTTGTCCTCAGATTTCTCTGTGACCAAATGTAACGCCAAGAGATAGATCCCAAGAAAGAAAATGACAAGATGATAAAAAAAGAAGAACACTACACTCACAAACTGGCCCTAAGGTGCTATTATTCGATCAATAAGAAGAAAAAAAATCAATACGAAAAGGCCAATCCAGAATTCGATAGTATAAACAACTGGATATAACCGAACGAAGCAAGAGACTTACTCGGTGTTGCTGGAGTGTGTACGAGTGCGACCTTGGAAAGTGGCAAGGGGTTGCTTTCTCTGGTGGTCGAAGCTCGAAGTCAAGGTTAGGGAGAAGGGTCGTGGGGTTTCAAGGGAAAAGGGAGAGGAAGGAGAAAAATTGGGGTCGGCGCACGTCAGGCTGAGGAGCCGAGCTGAGTGTGCGCACCCAATTCCTCATTAAATGAGGTGGCGCTCTCAGAGGCGCCGATCTGTAGAAACGAATCTGGTCCATCGGTCTGGACAGATACGTAGCCGTACTGTATGGACCGAATCCGTTCCCCAATAGCAGTGCCCTTCACTAGGGGTGGGCAAAAAACCCGAGACCCGACAACCCGAACCGTTCCGACCCGTTTCTGACCCGATCGAGTCGGGTTTAGGCGGGTTCGGGTTTACATGTAAATAAAAATCAAATTTCGGGTTCGAGTATATGAGCAAACTCGAAAATTAAACCCGAATCCGAACCCGAAAATATAACTACATCACCCCGTGACCCGTCTTTTCCGAACCGGACCGACCCGTTTCGACCCGATATTTTCAAGTTTTTCGGGTTCGGGTTTTTTTCACAAATAAACCCGAAAATTTCGGGTCGGATTCGGGTTGGAATTTTCTAACCCGATTTGTCCACCCAAACCCTTCACTGCAAGACTGACAGTCCTTGTGCTAGTCCACCAAAATTGCAGTGGTAAGGATAGGCAGCACTGTGCTCCCTCTTCTTGCGGCGACCATAGGTATACCAGTCCTTTTCGGTATAGAAGTCTCCTCGGCATTTATGGGGGTGTCATTTATAATCCCAATTGCCTGCGAATGGAGAAAAGTATTTTGACTAATGGAACTTCATTTATTGTCCCAACCCACTGGCGAAAGAGACTTTAAACCCGAAACTCTACGAGGATGGCCATCTATCCAATGAATAGAAGCGAAACCATTTCAGTCACTATTCCATCTATCCTCTGCGTTCAAAATTTGTCAAAAAAATGAAAAAAAAAATAAACGAATAAAATTTTTACATTTCAAAAAGCTGAACTCCTCTAATTGAAGTGACAAATACGACACTGCCCCCGTCAGCACCCATATCTTAATTCTTTGGAGATGACTGTTGCCTGCCATGGCGTGACATTCTAGGGCAAAAAGTAGTCGTCTTTCTTTATCGTATGTTTTGGTTGATGAGTCATGACGATAATCCCGCATCAGATTATCTTCATATATAATTAATTATTAAGGACTGTGAGTTCGAAGTGCAGTTGTTAATTCCGACCGGTTTACAGAAAAAACAGTTTTTCTCTGATATATATAGTTAATTAGGATATACTATGCTAATTACAGACGCCAAAGAAAAAAAAAAAAGGGGTTTGCTTCAACGTACAGATGACCGCTAATTCTTTTTTTTTTTTCCTAAAGACCGCTAATTCAAAGAGACGAAAAGAATCCATAACAATTTTCAATCTGACTCACCAGGAAGAAATTTCCGTCCCTCCTATTTGAATCCGTCAATTATGAGCATCATGTTTATTTTCTTCCAACCATAAACGCTAAACTTCTAATTGGGAGGGACAGGTAGGCCCCTGGTGTGACTTTTCTAACGCAGAAGTCTTGATCTTCTATTTTTCGTGTGTTGACGGACCATTATAAAATGAACCGCGGAGTTGATGGACCTTATTCAATTCTGGAGAGCCATACAATGAAAGGCGGTTGTGTCGAATGTTTTATTATTCTTGGATTCCTGTGTGCAGGAATTACAATTGGCTTTGGAGAAGACATGCAAATTTCTGAGGTCAAGTGCATCGAGGAAGAAAGACAAGCACTCCTCAAATTCAAACATGGCCTTCTGGATCCTGAGAATCGGCTGGCTTCTTGGGATAGTCTGGAAGATTGCTGCAAGTGGAAAGGAATCGGATGCAGCAACCAAACAGGTCATGTGATCCAGCTTGATCTCCAGGGTCATTATATGTTTTTTGTTCCATCCGAATATTATACCTATCCTCCGAGTCTACACGGTGAGATAAGCTCTTCCTTACTTGGGTTGCATCATTTGACATACCTGGACTTAAGTTCCAACAATTTTAGCAGCAAACCCCTTCCAGCGTTCCTTGGATCATTCCCAAAGTTGCAATATCTCGATCTTTCCAACACCGATATATCTGGAACCATTCCCCGACAGCTTGGAAATCTATCAACCTTAATTTCTCTAGACCTTTCCGGGAACTATAAATTGACTGAGCTCCATAACCTTGATTGGCTCTCTCAGCTTTACTCTCTAGAAAAATTAAACATGGCCCGCGTCAACCTCAGCCAGGCAGTCAATTGGCCAGATAAGGTTAACAGGCTTCCTTCTATAATAGACATTAATCTAGTTGACTGTCAGCTCTCCATGCCAATGTCTCCTGTGCTTCCCAATGCTAATTCTTCATCGACACTTTCATCCCTCGATCTTTCTTCCAATTCTCTCAGTTCCTCAATATTCCCCTGGCTATTCAATTATACAAGCCTTGTTGATCTTATGTTGGATTCTAATGATTTACGAGGTCCAATTCCCGATGCTTTTGGCAAAATGAATTCTCTTCGAGCTCTTGATCTCTCTCATAATCAACTTTATGCAGGCGTTTCGAAATCCTTTTGGAATCTCTGCACTTTAAGTTCATTGCATCTTGAATATAACAATCTCAGCGGGCAGCTTTTCGAATTTATGAGTAATACGTCAGGGTGCATGGCGGACTCTCTGGAGGGTTTGTATTTAGATGGGAATAAATTCACAGGGCCATTGCCTGATAACTTTGGAAACATGTCCAATCTAATTTACTTGAGCGTTGATGGGAACTTTTTGGAAGGTGTTGTTTCCGAAACCCATTTTTCAAATCTCTCCAAACTACGGTATTTATCTCTTGGATCCAATTCTCTGAGTTTGAACTTCAGCTTTGCATGGCAACCCCCATTCCAACTGGATTCGTTATCCCTGAGATCTTGCAAAATGGGACCGACTTTCCCGAAATGGCTTCAAAGCCAAAATATGTTCACTGACCTTGATATATCTGATGCTGGAATTTCTGATACTGTTCCTGCTTGGTTTTGGGACATAGCTCCCAGGTTTCATCTAAATATGTCTTGGAACCAGCTACATGGAAAAGTGCCCGATTTATCATCACAAAAATTTGGCAATATAGATTTGAGCCACAACCTTTTCGAGGGTTCAATACCACCTTTACCTATCGAGCAATAGGTTTTCCGGGTCAATTTCCTTTCTTTGTGCACTCACTAAGGGGTTTTTTAGTTCTTTAGACCTCTCAAACAATATGTTATCAGGAGATCTTCCTGATTGCTGGATCCACTTAGAACAGTTATGTGTTCTTAGTTTGTCCAACAACAACTTGTCTGGAGAAATACCGAGCTCCATGGGTTCCCTCATCTGGATTCAGATCTTACAATTAGGCAACAATAGTTTTGTCGGAAAGCTGCCTTTATCCCTTCAGATTTGCAAAAATTTGATAATCCTTGATGTGAGAGAAAATAAATTGTCTGAAACTGTGCCCGCGTGGATAGGTGATAGCCTACCTCATTTGTTTTTTCTCAACCTGCGATCTAATCGGTTTTATGGAAGCTTGCCTTTGAATCTGTGTCATCTGGCAAAAATTCAAATCTTGGACCTTTCTTTGAACAGCATCACGGGAACTATTCCTAAGTGTATCAACAATCTGACTGCAATGTCTCAGAAACAGAACTTAACTAGAACAGCAGTCGACACATACATCGTAGCTTATACGGTATCTACATCAGTGGTATGGAAAGGAACGGAGTATATGTTTCAGAATGCCCTGCGACTTCTAAAAATCATTGATCTTTCAGGTAATAAATTAGTTGGAGAAATTCCAGAAGAAATTACGAGTCTGACAGAGTTGGTTGCTTTGGATTTATCAGGAAACAATATTACGGGAGTAATCACTCCAAAGATTGGTCTGCTGAGAAATTTGCAATCTCTTGATTTATCTAAAAACCAACTTCGTGGTGAAATCCCAGGAAGCTTTTCTGATTTAAGCTTTCTCAGTCGCTTGAACTTGTCAGAAAACAACTTGTCAGGCAAAATTCCCACAGCAACTCAACTCCAGACCTTTGATGCTTCTGCCTTTATGGGGAATCCGGATCTATGCGGATCTCCACTTCCAAAAAAATGTCCTCCGAAAAAATGTCCTGAAGATCCCAGCAATGACAGGTGTCCTATTGATCAAGGACATGATGATGATGATGGGTTTATAACTAGAGGATTTTATGTTGC
The DNA here is from genome assembly GCA_963930655.1 of Myrica gale. Taxonomy (NCBI): domain Eukaryota; kingdom Viridiplantae; phylum Streptophyta; class Magnoliopsida; order Fagales; family Myricaceae; genus Myrica; species Myrica gale. The sequence continues at coordinate 26,632,891 of OZ005606.1, read as the reverse complement.
CGGGGCCGTTGGATTTGTAGTAGGCTTTTGGGGAGTGAGTTGCAGTTTAGTGCTTAACCTGCGGTACATACTGAGGTGCCTTACTTCAAAAGTTCGAGTGATGTTAAGATAGGCTCTGTATGTGCAACTACAACTCTACTAGAAGACGGCTTAATAAAATAAATCGGTAAGAGTCATGATCCCCCTATATTCGTACGTGTTTTATAACCTTGCCGATTTGAATGACTTCAATTTTCTAGTTAACTTCTGATATAAAATATAGTTTGCTCAAATGTGATAACTATTGTTTAAGTTGTAAGATGTGGATTTTATTGATCACTTTTCATATCCATAGCCATAGGCATTTAATTAACTATTATCTCAAACTACACATTCTTCTTGTCGTCTTTTCCTTTTTCTATTTTCTTTCAGCCATTATCTATTTTGGAGTTGTTATACACACTATCGCATAGCTTAGTAAAGTAATTGGCACAAAAATTAATTTCTAATATTTGATGAATAGTTGCATGTTAATAATGAATATGGTATTGCCCCTCACAGGTCCGCTAGCCTTTTATGCCACCCCTGCCGCCTCCTCCCGTTTTGTAGACTGTTACTGTTGTTTTTCTTTGATGGGTCTCCTAGTCGCTCTCATTTTGTGCCACCAAGAGCTATCATTTCTCCTCCTCCCCCGTATACAACCAGTCACTTCTTGAAGATTGTCCTAAAGAAGTTGGATAGATGCTCGCCCTTCCTCAAGTGGAAGCCGCCATCCCTTGTGCGGTAATCTTGTTATGTTTTGGTACTTGTGGCCGATTTGTGTGTCCCGATCCTTGTGGTAGGTTTGTATTGTCTCCTAGTCTTTGTGGCTAGTTTATGGTCTTCTCATATAATCTATCCTATTGTGGAGCTAGGTTTTTTCGCTGGCCTTCTGGCTTTTTTTCTGTTTTGTACTGGATGTATTATTCTCAACTATTAATCTAATATTTCAGTTGCCTAGGACAAAAAAAAAAGAATAAACATGGTATTTGCTTGGGGGTCAAATGATCTTGAAAGGCATAAAACAGAATAATTCAAGTATACTTGCAATAGTTTGACAAGAAAGCGTTAACAATTTTCCCACTTCATAAATATCTTCTACATTCCTGTTCTCAATATTTAGGATCAGCTTCTAAAGACTTTGTTCTCAGTTGTCTTGCCAACTTAAGATTGTAATTTACGTTCAATGCTTCCTTATCAATCTTGTTCCGCTTCTCAGAGTGGATTTGCTGGAATGTGTTCCAGTGCCTCTCGAAAGTGAAAGTGCAGAGTCCCCGTAATATTGTTCCCACCAAAGCCCTATGATGAATTAGCATCAAGTGCTTTTCAGCAATTTTACCCACGTAAAATATGTGAAACAAAAAACAGCGGAAAGGTTGCATGCAACGCTATCCTAATGTCCTTGTCAGTAAGTTTGCCAATTCAACCAATAATAAATGCAGAAACGCACGCTCACAGATATTACTATCCAATGACACATGACACATGAGCCATGAGTCCATAAAAGATGGAAAATTAAATAAACTATGGTAAAATCCATGTCAGCTTGTATCTGTTTTTCAAAAGAAATAATTCAATAAAAGGCATCGCAGGGGATGGAAGCCAATCCCTCTTGTCTTATATAAGACTCGCAGTCCAAGGACCTGTAACCTTGACGCATGGATCATCGATGGAACCATTTAGTTATCATTCCACTCATTGGAATAAAAGGAGGTATTTTAGCATCAAGCTGTTTTGTTTTCCTGAGTAATGGTGGAAATGAAGACACGTGTATCAAGCACAACTAGGATATCAGATCAGAAACAATCATTAACAAATGCATATGATATAAGACTCCTAAGTCGCGAGAAGATTGATTAAATGTTCTATTTCTTCTAATCTTGACTTACCTTTTTCCTTTCCTTTCCTTTTAAAGTGCCAAATTCACACTCAATGGCTGTTTCAGAATTTAACTTTTCCAAATTGGATGTAATAATATTTTATCGTTACCCGCGACAAACTATACATTTTATCTGTAGGGAAGCAGGTGCTTTCAATTGGAGACTAACAAACTTTTCAAATTACATACACTCGTGGGTGGTGTGCTTTCAATCCAATGGGAGAAGGGAAAAAAGAAACTTCAGCTTTTTTAGGCATTGTACAGAAGGATAAAACTGGATCAACAGCCGGCAAAGTCAGAATGAACAGCAAAAGCAGGAAGCGAATGAACATCAAGAAAACCAAAGCAACCAGACAAATCTGCCCACTTAGCCAAGCTTCGGGCAAAGTGATTCAGTCTCCGAGGAATCCACTTGAGCGAATGATCAGCATGAGCAGAGAAAAAAACAACGAACAGCAACCAGCCAATCTTCCGCCTGCCAACCAGAATGAGAAACAGGAGCAAGCACATCCGCCACCAGGACACTGCAGTCACTCTCAAAACAAATACGAGACAAAGGCTGGAAAGAAAAAATCTGGATCGCAGCAAACAAAGCAGCAGTCTCGCCAAGAAAGGGGTCATGGTGAGTTGTACGCTCCGTATATACAGTACAGGGGGAGTCTTCATGATCGCGAAGCACGACCGCCAAGACCGAGTGAGAAGACCTCACGGCAACATCCACGTAGCATTTGAACGCCCCCAGGGGGAGGAAGCCAAACCAAACCAGAAGAAGGCGAAACCTCTTCCCAAGCAACTAAAGGCTCACCAAACTGCCGACAGATAGAAGCAACAAGCACCGACGAATCAGGACCGGTGTAGTTCCCGATGCTTATATGTTCTTAGTTTGTCCAACAACAACTTGTCTGGGAAAATACCGAGCTCCATGGGTTCCCTCATCTCGATTAAGATCTTACATCTAGGCAACAATAGTTTTGTCGGAAAGTTGCCTATATCCCTTCAGAATTGCACAAGGTTGGTAACGCTTGATGTGAGAGAAAATCATTTGTCTGAAACTGTGTCAGCGTGGATAGGTGATAGCCTACCTGATTTGTTTATTCTTAACCTGCGATCTAATCTGTTTTATGGAAGCTTGCCTTTGAACTTGTGTCATCTTGCAAACATTCATATCTTGACCTTTCATTGAACAACATCACGGGAACTATTCCCAAGTGTATCAACAATCTGACTGCAATGTCTCAGAAACAGAATTTAACTACAACAACAGTCGACACATACTTCAACTTTGTAGGTAGTAGAGTTGCATCACGGGTATGGCAGGAATCTACATCAGTGGTATGGAAAGGAACGGAGTATGTGTAACACATCGGGCCCAAACTACAAAGGGAAAGATTTTCTTATAAAATGAGGCATTTTTCACCACGGATAATCTTTTATCTAGGCCCCAATATTTCAAAACTAATTTTGTACAACCTCAACAAAATATTCATAAACCGTAAAACGCTCAAAAATATCAATCCGAGCCCTAAAATTTATATTTAGCATATCCGATATTTCCAATATCGATGTGATCTCCCAAAATAATACAATATTGAATTCCTCAACATTAATCTTCAAATGTACTCTTGAAAACACGCCTTCGAAACACAAATATCTCTGAAGCTCCTCGAACTTCTCTAATTCCGCCAACTCTGAAAAATATGAAAATAAGGGGTGAACTACGACTAGCTCAGTAAGTAGTAAGTCAATGAGGGTTGGGAAAAAGACAATTTTATCACAATAGCCGAAATCCAGAATAAAACATTGTGAGCCATACCGAATCCAAAAATATCAATTTGTAACAAAAATATCCAAGACCGCGCAATATAGGGAAATCATCAATGGTCACACAGACTTTCAGGCCACAAAAACCTCCAAATATCAGGCCACATAGACCTCTAGGCCACAAATACCTCAAAATGTTAGGTCACACAGACCTCTAGACCACAAAGACCTCCAAATACCACGAGGGGTATCAAATTGGCCACAGAGACCACAAAGATAAATTGGCCACAAAGACCATAGAGATATAATACCAGCGCAAGGATAATTTTCACAGCATGCTCACCAAACAAGTTATAAATATTTCAATTGAGTTTTACGAAAATATCAACAATCTCATTTTACCAAAAACTTGTTCAATTCCCCAAATAATACATCAAAACCATATAAAATACGATGCACGTTCAAAATCTCATTGAAGAACCACTTACATCAAAACCATGTAAAAATACGATGCACGTTCAAAATCTCATTGAAGAACCACTTTCATCAAAACTATATAAAAATACGATGCACATTTAAAAATTCCATTGAAGAACCACTTACCTCGAACGCTTAACCAATCTTTAAAGCTTCTCCAATAATTGCCGAACAATCTCTCGAAAACTAGTAGCACCACCTCAATCTAAATTTTTTGGTCTCTAATAAACATTCTCTGCAACTATTTATTAACCTTGATCTCTGCAGCTATTTATTAAGCTCAATCTCTGCAACTTTAAAATTCAAACATACCTCTATCCAACACTTTTAAATTCAAATTCAAGATCAAATCTTTATTCAAACCTTTAAATTCAAACTCAAGATCAAATCTTTATCAAACCTTTAAATTCAAACTCAAGATCAAATCTTTATTCAAACCTTTAAATTCAAATATAGATCACATCTCCATATCAGCACCTTTAAATTCAAAAATACAATTAAACATCTATCCAAAAATCAAACACAAGATTAAACATTATCTCTTCATTTAAAATTCAAATTAATCACTTACACATTTTTCGGGACGAGATATTACAATGTTAGTGTAAGTTTTCCAATGGAGAAGTCTTCTTCCTCTTCTCAGATGAATCCAATAGAGAAAACTGAAATTTTAGTTGGAAGTGAGAAATATGGCACCCACAGTCACCCCAGGTTATGACGTTATTTTAGTGAAAGTTTTCCAACATAGACGTCTTCTTCGTCTTCTCAGATGAATCTACACGGTACTACTAAATTGTGGATTAGTTGCAATAACACAAATCAGAAGCGTCCCAAGTCCTTTTCGTTAGAAAAGTCTCCTCGGTCTTTATGGGGGTGTCCTTAACCAGACTTCCTCTTCGTATTGACCGGAGAAAAGTAGTTTGACTAATAGAGTCCATTTATGATCCAAATGCCTGCGATTGGAGAAAAGTATTTTGACTAATAGAGTCCATTTATTATCGAGAAATGCTTAGTGTTCTTCCTGGGTTCTTCCCAGGTTATTCTTGGGAAGAATCTGACGGCTCAGGATCTCTGGGTGTGTATGACACACTTCTAAAATGAATCCTGAGCCGTCAGATTCTTTCCAGAAGAACCTGGGAAGAACCCAAGAAGAACACCAAACATTTCTTTTTATTATCCCAAGCCACGGGTGAAAAGGACTTAAACCCGAAACTCTACAAGGATGGCCATCTATCCAATGAATAGAAACGAAACTCTATATGTCACGCCTCCATGTTCAATAAAAGATTATCGGCCTTTATCTTTTTTTCGCACTCTCTCTCTCTGAAATGCTCTCTGTTTTTCCACAACCCGCAGCCTCTCTACGACGGAGGGGGGGGAGCTCTGGCTCCCTCATCCCCCTCCCTCTCCCCTCCCCTAATCTCTGGTTTGCCTAGCCGGTGATGTTGGTTGGTTTGTTGGTTTTTTTTTTTTGCTTTTCTTTGCAGGTGACTTCCAAGCGGCGCATGGTGGTTTCCACCCCCTTTCGACGAGCACGCGCTTGATGGTTGGACTCAGCACGCTGAGATCTACGAAGCACATCCTCTTTGGCAGCCACACGACGATACGTGTAGATCCAGGCGCACCACGTGCTGCGCGCGGATCTGACGCGCGGAAGCTCCTGGCCGTGCGTGGCTGCCCCTTCGTCGCTCGAAACCTACTCTTCTCAGCGGTTGTTGCCATTGCCTTGTGCGGTGGTATGTTTCTTTCACAGGTTTCTCGTGTTTCCTAAGACTCTCGGGTCCTCTCGATTCGGGTTTCGTGCCAGCCACAACTGAGGACTTTGTGTCCTCCGTTATATCCACTTTACTGTTGGCCCATAGACTCGTCGTTGGCCCTTTGAGTTATTTTTCTTGTTTTTTTTTTTTACTTTTAATTTTTGTTTGTGCTTTCCATATATATAATTAGTCGGTTCAACAAAAAAAAATAAAAGAAAGAGAAAGATGTTGGGAAAGCGGCACGAAAATTAAAAAAAAATACCACCAAAAATTTTGTGGTTCGGTCCCTAATTTGGCCTACGTCTATTCTAGAGCAAATTTATTAAGAACGCTTAAGAAAATTACTCTACCCGTCCAATACAATAAACACATCATACTCTCTCTTTCTCCCCAATGCTCACGTATCATTTACTCTTATAACATAAATATTTATTTATAAAAAAAGATACCAAGAGAAAATCCTAAATTTAGTGTAATCTCACTGCTTATATTCTAAATCTATCTTCGGTGTGGACCTAACAAAAGATGACAATATCCTTAAAATTAATCTATTCCATCTATCTAGTTTCAAAATTTGTCAAAAAAAATGAAGAAAAAAAACGAAGAGAATTTTTACATTTCAAAAAGCTGAATTCCTCTAATTGAAGTGACAAATACTGCCCCCGTCAGCACCCATTTCTAGTCCTTTGGAGATGCCTGTTGCTTGTCATGCCGTGACATTCTACGGCGGTAGCCGTCTTTCTTTATTGTATGTTTTGGTTGGTGAGTCACGACCATAATACCGCGTCAGATTATCTTCATATATAATTATTAGGGACCGTGTGTGTGTGTGTTTTTTTTAGGGACCGTGTGTTCGAAGTCATGCAGTTGTTAATTCCGACCGGTTTACAGAAAAAAGAGTTTTTCTCTGATATATATAGTTAATTAGGATATACCATGCTAATTACAGGCGCCAAAGAAAAATAAAAAAAAGGTTTGATTCAACATATATGTGGTCAATCCTACAGATTGACCGCTAATTCAAAGAGACGAAAAGAATCCATAACAATTTTCAGTCTGACACACCATTGAGGAGGAAATTTCCATCCCTCCTATTTGAATCCGTCAATTATGAGCATCATGTTTATTTTCTTCCAACCATAAACGCTGAACTTCTAATTGAGAGGGACAGGTAGGGCCCTGGTGTGACTTTTCTAGCGCATGTGTGTTGACGGACCATTATAAAATGAACCGTGGAGTTGACGGACCTTATTCAATTCTGGAGAGCCAAACGATGAAAGGCGGTTGTGTCGAATGTTTTATTTTTCTTGGATTCCTGTGTGCAGGAATTACAATTGGCTTTGGAGTAGACGTGCAAATTTATGAGGTCAAGTGCATCGAGGAAGAAAGACAAGCACTCCTCAAATTCAAACATGGCCTTCTGGATCCTGAGAATCAGTTGGCTTCTTGGGATGGTGAAGATTGCTTCAAATGGAAAGGAATCGTATGCATCGTCCAAACAGGTCGTGTGATCCAGATTTTTCTCCCGGGTCTTAATTTGGAAGGTGTAGTCTCCGAAACCCATTTTCCAAATCTCTCCAAACTACAGTATTTATCTCTTGAATCCAATTCTCTGAGTTTGAACTTCAGCTTTGCATGGAACCCCCATTCCAACTGGATAGTATACTGCTGGGGTCTTGCAAAATGGGACCGGCTTTCCCGAAATGGCTTCAACGCCAAAATAAGTTCACTTCGCTTGACATATCTAATGCTGGAATTTCTGGTACTGTTCCTGCTAGGCTTTGGGACATAACTCCCGGTTAGATCATCTAAATATGTCGTGGAACCAGCTACATGAAAAGTGCCCGATTTATCATTACCAAAAGTTGCCGCTTTTTCCAACAATATAGATTTGAGCCACAACCTTTTCAAGGGTTCAATACCACCTTTTCCTTCAAATGTGGGAGCAATATTCCTATCGAGCAATAGGTTTTCCGGGTCAATTTCCTTTCTTTGTGCACTCACTGAGGGGTTATTGAATGTTTTAGACCTCTCAAACAATATGTTATCAGGAGATCTTCCTGATTGCTGGATCTACTTCAAACAGTTATCTGTTCTTAGTTTGTCCAACAACAACTTGTCTGGGGAAATACCGAGCTCCATGGGTTCCCTCATCTTCATTCAGATCTCGCGTCTAGGCAACAATAGTTTTGTCGGAAAGTTGCCTTTATCCCTTCTGATAACCCTTGATGTGAGAAAATAAATTGTCTGAAACCGTCTCAGCGTGGATAGGTGATAGCCTACCTAATTTGTTTATTCTTAGCCTGCGATCTAATCGGTTTTATGGAAGCTTGCCTTTGAACCTGTGTTATCTGGCAAAGATTCAAATCTTGGACCTTTCTTTGAACAGCATCACGGGAACTATTCCCAAGTGTATCAACAATCTGACTGCAATGTCTCAAAAACAGAATTTATCTAGAACAACAGTCGACCCATACTTTGTATCTTATAGAACAACAATATGACCGTTACATGAACATGTCGATCACTACATGAATAGGTCGTCAAATTCGCGGGGTCATATTCATTAATTGAGGTGGCGTATTATATGCTCTTGAATCTTGAAAATTTAATCTTTACCGTTGCTCAGCACATCAGCACTTTAAGCGCTAAGCATAATAACTGGTCTCAGATGACAATATCCTTAAAATTCATCTATTCCATCTATCCTGTGCGTTCAAAATTTGTCAAAAAAAAATGAAAAAAAAAACGAAGAGAATTTTTAAATTTAAAAAACAGAATAAAGAAGGCCTACCACTAAAGAAAGAAAGCTGAATATGAATTTTTACAATTCATCTATTGTTGAATTTTTACATTTAAGTAGAGAAGTCTTCTCCATCTTCTCTCATGAATCCATTAAAAAAAGGGAAATATACAAATATCACACTAGGTTTTAACACCTTTTGTGAAAATTCACCAGGTTTTAAAAAGTTTCAAATTGCTCACTAGGTTTATCATTTTTGTATAAAAACTCACTGAACTCAATGACATTAGCCCCGTTTAACGAAAAATTCATTACGTTCAATCACAATATGACACGTGTCACTAAATAATTTAACGGACCTCCCTCATCACGCAACCCATGCCGACGGGTGGAGGAGGTCCACCCATGGCCGCCCAGAGGCGCCAGGTGTGGAGGGGGGATTCCCCCTCCATAGTGAAAAGGATCAGAGTGTTTTTTTTAAAAAAAAATTAATAATGTTTTTTTTTGTTAATTTTAGATTTATTTTTAATTTTTATTTATATAGTGACACGTATCATATTATGATTGGAAGTGATAGATTTTCCGTTAAACGGGGCTAAAGGTATTGAGTTCAGTGAGTTTTTATACAAAAATGACAAAACCTAGTGAGCAATTTGAAACTTTTAAAAACCCGGTGAGTTTTCACAAAAGGCGTTAAAACCTAGTGTGATATTTGTATATTTTTCTTAAAAAAAAAGCTAAAATTTTAGTTAAAAGTAAAAAAAAATATGGCAAGCAAGATCACAGCAGGTCAGGTAACTCTAGGAAGAGAATTTTTACATTTCAAAAAGCTGAATTCCTCTAATTGAAGTGACAAATACAACACCCATTTCTTAGTCCTTTGGAGATGACATTCTAGGGTTTGTATTGTATCCTGGTCTTTGTGGCTAGTTTGTGATCTTCAATCTATCCTATTGTGGAGCTTGTTGGTCTATTTAGGTTTTTTCGCTGACCTTCTGGCTTTTTTTTTGTTATGTACTGGATATATTTTTCTCAATTATTAATCTAATATTTCAGTAGCCTAGGGAAAAAAAAAAGAATCAACATGGTATTTGCTTGGGGTCAAAGGTTCTCAGAATAATTCAAGTATACTTGCAATAATTTGACAAGAAAGCGTTAACAATTTTCCCACTTTATAAATATCTTCTACATTCCTATTCTCAATATTTATGTCACTTCTTCTATTATACCTTCAGAGTTTAGTAGATGATGGCATACAAAGCAACTAAAGCAAAGTAATTAATGCAAACAGCTGCTTATGCGCTTGGCATTTCAAATAATAACCAAAAGTAATCAAAACAGATTGGAGAAAAATCAATCATGAATAGAAACTTAAAGAAAGTCTGAAAAGTGGTACCACATAATTATTTTAATCAACTCAAATTAGCTCAAGTAGTCAACAAAATTACCATACAACTTCGTTCCCTTTTATATTAGATGGTATCAACAGTGTCATCTAAACTTCATGCAAGATAAAAACGAGAAAGATTATTTGAATGGAGAACTTTGTAGTAAAGAAAGGTATCATGTCTGATGTTGTTGTTAAGACACATACATAACCCTCAAGTAGGTGTTAACCCGCAAATAGATGGACCGTGTAATAGTAGAAAACACATACACATATACGGGGACTGAAGACTATCCTACATGCAAAGCAGGAGTATTAGCAAACAATGACAATAAAGTAATACCAATATCAACTAAAAGCAACATCATTATGTAGGTTTAATCAAAAATAGAAACCCGACCACGTAGTACTAGAAGAAGATCCTAAAAGCATCCCCGAATAATGATGGTGGTACGACATAATTGCGCAATTACATGGAAAAAGCTTAAAGCAAAGGTAACAGCACTAGGAAATCAGACAAGGTCAGGATTAGCACCTGAAATCATCAATAGCAGCACATACTAACAGCAAGTGAAAATTCCCAAAATTTATATTGTTCGAGATGAAAGATAGAATTCTTAGGATTATAAAATGATTAGTTAACGCTAAAATTTCAGCTCAAAGGACAGGGCAATCTTACCGGAGGAGTGATCCGATATTGCGGTTTGATCGCAACCCTAATGCCCAATCCTGCTGCAAAATTCCCAAACAATAATAAACAAATATATAAAATCCTGTTAAAACTACAAGAGAGGTTAGGAGAAGAATTTGACTCACAAGAAGGAAGAGGAGGAGGGGCATGGTGGTGAAAAGAAGAGGCGCGATTAGCTGCGGTAGGGATGACGTTGTATCCGGGTTGGGGTTGACTGACACGGGGATAGAGCGACGGCCCGTACATAGGGTGGTTAGACGGCGCCGATGAAGTGGGAGTCTGGTAAGCCGGAATTTGAGCATCGTACGATGGGCCCGTCCTTGTCCTGAAATCGTATTCCATCTTGACACACGGATTGCTGCAGGGGCGAGAAATAAAAGACCACTTGAGCAGAGAGAGAGAGGGGAGGAAGGATACGTGCAAGGTGGGATTGCCGCGGGACTTGGACCTCTTCGCCATTAGCAAGCAATTTTATTGGAATTGAAGAGAAGTTACAACACGTGCAATACTGAAAAGGGTTATAGGTCCATCTAAAATACTGATACCCTCAACCCCCTTTACGTGAAGCAGAGGGAGAACAAGGCCGTTGGAATCTCTGTACTTTAATTGCATTGGATCTTGGATATAACAATCTCAGTGTGCATGGCGGTCTCTCTGGGGGATTTGTATCGGTAAGAGTCCTGATCCCCCTAATAGAGTTTGCTCAAATGTGATAACTATAATTGTTTAAGTTATAAGATGTGGATTTTTACTGATCACTTTTCATATCCATAGCCATAGGCATTTAATTAACTATTATCTCAAACTAAACATTCTTCCTGTCGTCTTTTCCCTTTTTCTTTTTTCTTTCGGCCACTATCTATTTTGGAGCTATTATATAGACTTAACGCATATCTTAGGATTATGATTTCAGGCTTCTTCTTCTTTTTTTTTTCCTGTTCTGTACTGGATATATTAGTCTCAATTATTAATCTAATATTTCAATTGTCTAGGAAAAGAAGAAGAAGAAGAATCAACATGGTATTTGCTTGGGGGTCAAAGGATCTTGTAAGGCATAAAACAGAATAATTCAAGTATACTTGCAATAATTTGACAAGAAAGCGTTAACAATTTTCCCACTTCATAAATATCTTCTACATTCCTATTCTCAATATTTATGAAGAGGCCACAGATACCATTAACATGTATATATAAGTTAGAAGACATAAAGAAAGTAGTCACTTTTCACGATCAACCTCCTTTTCCATTCCCAAAAATAAGTCCTATTTATACAGGGGAGAAAGCAAAACAACATTGTAATCGAGCAACGACTAATTTACCATTGATATAACACAAAAAAAGAACGCATCAAATGCCAAAGAACAGACACACAATGCTTTCTGCCTAGATTTGGAAAGAAACACTACAGTACAACACATAAGCAACTAAGGGTTACACAATTACAGACCAAAAATGTGGTCACTTGCACCAAATATGGCAGCATTGAACTGTCTCGTGTTCAAGTCGCTTCCGTCTAAAGCAGTACCAAAGCGATCAAGCCACTGAGTTGGACCTGGGTTGTCACTCTCCTCTACCCACTAGGAGGTCATATCGATGTCATCAAATTGAATAGGATCAGCTTCTAAAGACTTTGTTCTCATTTGGTCTTGCCAACTTAAGATTGTAATTTATATACACAAGGTCGTTCAATGTTTCCTTATCAATCTTGTTCCGCTTCTCAGAGTGGATTTGCTGGAATGTGTTCCAGTGCCTCTCGAAAGTGAAAGTGCTGCAAACTTGACTAAGTATTCTAATGGCAACTCGTTGCAACACTGGTGCAGAGTCCCCATATTGTTCCCACCAAAGCCCTATGATGAATTAGCATCAAGTGGTTTTCAGATTATTGAGGATACTTCTGAAGAAAGCAATTTTACCCACGTAAAATATGTGAAACAAAAAAACAGCAGAAAGGTTGCATGCAACGCTCTCCTAATGTCCTTGTCACTAAGTTTGCCAATTCAACCAATAATAAATGCAGAAACGCACGCTCACAGATATTACTGTCCAATGACACATGACATATGAGCCATGAGTCCATAAAAGACGGAAAATTAAACAAACTACGGTAAGATCCATGTCAGCTTGTATCTGTTTTTCATAAGAAATAATTCAATAAAAGGCATCGCAGGGGATTGAAGCCAATCCCTCTTGTCTTATATAAGACTTGCAGTCCAAGGACCTGTAACCTTGACGCATGGATCATGATGGAACCATTTAGTCATCATTCCATTCATTGGAATAAAAGGAGGTATTATAGCATCAAGCTGTTTTGTTTTCCAGAGTAACGGTGGAAACACACAAAAAGAACAAAGCAAAAGTAGTAGGATCTTTGGATCTAAAAGAAGACACGTGTATCAAGCACAACTAAGATATCAGATCAGAAACAATCATTAACAAATGTATATGAAATCAGACTCCTAAGTAGCGAGAAGATTGATTAAATGTTCTATTTCTTTTAATCTTGACTAACCTTTTTCCTATCCTTTTAAAGTGCCAAATTCACACTCAATGGCAGTTTCAGAATTTAACTTTTCCAAATTGAATGTAATAATATTTTATCTTTACCCGCGATAATCTACACACTCCTAAATTTTAGTGGCATTTCGATCAATCTGAACTTTTAATACAAGTATATTTTGTGTCTAAAATGAACAGCTAGCTCTTTAACCTTCCAACTTGAGACGTTCAAAATGGATTCTTCTGCACCTAATGATGGTTCCCTATAATGGACAGAATGAGGTTGCAGTTGATGTAAAGGATGCAATTTGCTCCTCACATCTGCCTATTCCACAGATAGGCTCCGGAATGCAGTTTACAGAACATAGCACAGAACTCACTCTTTGATGCACAGACATATAACGTAATAGCAAATTTGGTACTTACTAGGTGAAACTGTATCTCTCGCTTCCTTTGCTGAGTTACAAGCAAACATCCCTCTCTCCTTGGTAAAGGTAAATATTTGATTCGTAATGTCACATCTCATGTCAGGCATAGGGAGTAGAATCTCCAGATCTTTGTGAAGGTCTTCTTTCATAGATGGGACAAATTTCATATATGGATTATACTGGATACTAGGGTTCAAAAATGCTGCTGCGGCATGTAGAGGTGAATGGAGTTGGTTCCGCCACTTTCTATCAACTATATCCAAAAATGTCTTGCACTTATTCTCATCCATTATGTAGTATGTCCTGATCGTCTTTGATCGTCTTTGGCCCTGGTCATTAGTTCATATATAGAACCCACAGCCGGTTTCCCTCCAGATACTTCCCTCAACACTTTTAGAAAAAGCTCAGAGATGGCCACACTCTCTTCCACTGCCTTCCAGAAATCATTATCCTCGACAATTGCAATACAGGTTATGCTCTGTGGTTTATTGGTGTATGAGGAGTTTGTTGAATACTCGGGGCTATTGAACATAAGCTTTAATCTAGACTTTTGCTTCAGCAATGACTGCAGTGAGAGAAAATTGGATATGGACTTTGTGATCCCAGTCTTGATGAGTTCCTGTCCCCCTGTAAACTGTTTCATCAAATCAAGCATCGAAGCATTATTGTATATGAACTTTGTTATGGTTTGTGCTTGTAAGATACATCTGTTCACCCAATCTACCTTCGAAAACTCCTCCAAGATGAGATTCAAACATTGAGAGGCACAGGGAGACACAAAAATGGTTTTATATTTCTGAAGGATATGTTTGCAATGCCAGTATAATTGAAGCTACTATCCATGATAATTTGCACAACATTTTCTGGACCAAAATCTTGAATAACAGAATCAAACAAATCAGCAAGGCATTTTGTGTTCTTGAAATATGAGGATGAATCCACGGATTTGTGGGAAAAGGTCCTGGAAGGTGATGAAACTAAAAAGTTAATCAAAGCTCTCGATTTATTGTCTGTCCATGTGTCTGCAATAACAGTACAACCAGTTGTAGCCCACTCTTTCTCAACATCTTTTGATTGTAAGCTCACCTCAGACTTAATTCTTTCCAGCCATGCAGTCTTCAGCATCTCTGCTGATGGACCTGTAAATCCAGGACCACACTTTCCTATTGCATCAATCATAAGCTGATAGGATGAAGAACGAGCAACACTGAAGTCCAGCTTATTCTCAAAGAAGAAAAGAGCGATACTTTTCTCAGCACTTTCTTGGTTGTTGAAAGAGGGAGGAGCCATTGGTGTTGCAGTAGAGAAAACTTTCGAAATTGGAAATGATACCTCCAACAGCATTGGGGCTTGAGCAGCAGAGATAATGCCAGTAGACCTGGCTTCTGATAACTTCTGCCTTGGAACACAAGATTTTCCTTTTTCTCATCTTTTTGGGCTATTATAGCTCTCACCCTGTCAGTAACATCATCTCACACTTTGGTGCATGGGTTTACACCTTTACTTGGAAGTCGAGAGAGATGATGCTTCCATCTACTGATGCCACCATTGAGAACTCTCTGGCAAAATTTGCATCTTACCTTATTTCCATCCATTTTCTCAGCATATTCCCAGCAAACATCTTTTTCTACTACCACTGCCAGAAATTAATGTATAATTAGCTATTGTAGAGATTCTGTTTTCTCGACATCGTCTATGAAAACAATTAATCATGGAGGATTGAAAGAATTAACTCCATCCCCTTGTTTCTATGTCTTCAACTTAATAAACTACCACTCATATCAGATTTCCTTCCACTTCTGATGTGGGAAACAAGCAAAACACAATTATGCAAGGACAAAATATAGTAAAGCAATTTAGGGTGTTATCATAGCAGTTCATGTTTCCAACGATTCAACCCATCCATTACCGAAGAATCTAATTCTGCACGCACTTACTTTGTAAACAGCAAACATAACATCATGAAAATCTTTGACTTACTGAGGATATATGAGTTGTTCTTTGATCTCCGTCAACCTGTACAAGGAGCACACCAAAGCTAATACACAAACTAAATAAGCCTGTATATAACATTGAAAAAAAAGAAGCCTGTATAAAACACATCAAACAGTTAAGTATCAAACATTGCCAAGAGCCTGAGAATCAGATGAAGCTTAGGTTTCAGGCATTTCTCCATGACATTTGCACAAAACTTTATTATTATTTAACGGCAACAGCAATTATATTTGCATATAGACACATATGTCTACACTTGAGTGTGAACGGGTGGGTGTGTATACCCGCCCTTTTAAAGATTGTAAATCAGAGAAAATTATGTTGTAGGACACAAGCATCTCCAGCATTTGGGACTGAGCATTTCAGCAGATCAGGAAACTCATGATTAAACTTTAAGCAACCAAAGGGCATAAAAGATGTTCTGCATCACGATTTGGCAACAAAAGGAGAACTCGCTGTTTTCAGGAATACAGAAGCAATCATCAAATTAAAGGATATTAGCACATTTGACCGAGTTCACTACCAAGGAGATATGATATAAAAGAATGGTGGCACATCCTGAATGGCCAAAAAATCAATAAGCAAACCAATGTCCGCCTAATAACTTGGCTGAACTGAGTCACTAAGAAGCTCAGCAAGATCTAATCAACGGGAGCAGGTAAAAACACAAACACACACACACAAATTATTTGTTCAAGTCTTGGCCAACTGCCAAATTTACACCGAGAATGCAGAAACTCCAACCAAACTGAACTTTTTTATTTCTTTTATTTAACCAAGAATTTCAAGCGTAAGTAGACCATTTTCTTATATATTTGTTCACTCTACCCAGATTATTCAGTGTTTCTTTTCCTTCAATTCAATGGCACGTTGTTTACTCAAATTCAAATGCATGCCATAATCCATACCAACGAATTCTGTAAATTTCAGCCCCCAGATAAATCTTTGGCTTCCCATATTCTCATCCCAACTTCAGAAAATTTTGAAATATAATATTTTTAATCTTCTGCTTTGCGGATTAATGCCAACTTCGAGCTCAAAACACACATACATACGCATCACTAGTTTTTTCAACTCTCCCCCAGCCCCTCGCCCGCCCACCCACAAAAAACCTGCAATGTATCATCCACATTGTCTTCAAGTCTAACCCATTTTCACTTCTCTTCGGACTTCGATTATGTTCAGTGAAACAAGTTGAAGTCATCATTTTTGCGCTCCGGTTTCATTTTTGTTTCTCTAGGAAGAACCTTCCGTTGGAACGAAAAAAGGCTCTTGCTGAACATTTCAAGTTTTCCTTCATTTTCTCAGACCCCAAACAGAAAATACTGTTTACTTGCAGTTGCAGACTCAACTCCAAAATCCAACCCATATGTACATCAGGAAAGTATGAAATCGGATTCAGCACAATAAAGCAGTGGAAAATTTACGTGAGCACATAAAAGGAAATGAAATGGTCTTCTTTCGCAGCATTTAAAAGGAATGCTTACAGAGAGAGAGAGAGATTGGTCTTCTCGACGGAGAAATAATCGGAGGTTGCTGAAGATCCTGGATCTTTTCGATTTATCGCGATATTTAGGTAGTTTAGGGATTTTTTTGGGAGTATGCCTTTTTTATTTCCGTCTTCTTCCTCCTTATCCTCTCTTTTCTCGTCGTCTTCGATTTTCTAATTTCTTTCCTACTTTTTCATTTCTTTCTTGGCGATAACTCGCGGGCCACTTGTGGATAGGACTTTTAGGTGTTGGACACGTAGGTAAGGATTAAGGATAGGTAAGGATACAGGAGGACAATTAAAGCCGTGCTACGACATCGTTTTGCATACTCAGTCCGTCAGTCGTGGAAAGAAAAAGGACACTGCGTTTGGCACTGGAAGCTACTCTTTTGTATCAGAGCCAGGTTTCGATCCTGGGACCTGTGGGTTATGGGCCCACCACGCTTCCGCTGCGCCACTCTGATTTGCTGATGAAGTTGTACTTCTGTTTATATTTAAAGATAAAATGTTCGAAACTTGGGCCTATAAGTCGGTGTCTAAATGCAGGCCCATTGTTTAGCAAAGCAAATAAAGTAGCTTGACCCAGCAATAAATGATTGTTTCTTGTTTGTTTGTTAAGAAGAAATTAATCCCGAATTGTGAAATAGGACAATTTAGATCAGAAAATAAAAAAAGCTTCACCATTTCCCTCTCCTAGTTCCTCCCCAAATTGGATCCAAGACCTCTCCTTTATTAAAACCCATAAAAGAAGAATATACGGCCACATGATGATCAAGAAGCCCATAGTTTTGTATAAATTTCCAGCCAAACAACAATAATTAGCACGCCCAACTTGGTATTAATTGTCAATTTTGTGCAAGTCAGTGGTAGCCGCCATCCCTTGTGCGGTGGTCTTGTTATGTTCTGGTCCTTGTGGCCGATTTGTGCGTCCTGACCCTTGTGGTCGGTTTGTATTGTGTCCTGGTCTTTGTGGCTAGTTTGTAATCTTCAATCTATCCTATTGTGGAGCTTGTTGGTCCATTTAGGTTTTTTCGCTGGCCTTCTGGCTTTTTTTTGTTATGCACTAGATGTATTATTCTCAATTATTAATCTGATATTTCAGTTGCCTAGGAAAAAAAAAGAATCAACATGGTATTTGCTTGGGGTCAAAGGGTCTGAAAGGCATAAAACAGAATAATTCAAGTATACTTGCAATAATTTGACAAGAAAGCGTTAACAATTTTCCCACTTTATAAATATTTTTTACATTCCTATTCTCAATATTTATGAAGAGGCCACAGATACCATTAACATGCATATATAAGTTAGAAGACAAAAAGAAAGTAGTCACTTTTCACGATCAACCTCCTTTTCCATTCCCAAAAATAAGTCCTATTTATACAGGGGAGAAAGCAAAACAACATTGTAATCGAGCAACGACTAATTTACCATTGATATAACACAAAAAAAGAACGCATCAAATGCCAAAGAACAGACACACAATGCTTTCTGCCTAGATTTGGGAAGAAACACTACAGTACAACACATAAGCAACTGAGGGTTACACAATTACAGACCAAATATGTGGTCAATTGCACCAAATATGGCAGCATGAACTGTCTCGTGTTCAAGTCGCTTCCGTCTAAAGCAGTACCAAAGCGATCAAGCCACTGAGTTGGACCTGGGTTGTCACTCTCCTCTACCCACTCGGAGGTCATTTCGATGTCATCAAATTGAATAGGATCAGCTTCTAAAGACTTTGTTCTCATTTGTCTTGCCAACTTAAGATTGTAATTTATATACACAAGGTCGTTCAATGTTTCCTTATCAATCTTGTTCCGCTTCTCAGAGTGGATTTGCTGGAATGTGTTCCAGTGCCTCTCGAAAGTGAAAGTGCTGCAAACTTGACTAAGTATTCTAATGGCAACTCGTTGCAACACTGGTGCAGAGTCCCCATATTGTTCCCACCAAAGCACTATGATGAATTAGCATCAAGTTGTTTTCAGATTATTGAGGATACTTCTGAAGAAAGCAATTTTACCCACGTAAAATATGTGAAACAAAAAAACAGCAGAAAGGTTGCATGCAACGCTCTCCTAATGTCCTTGTCACTAAGTTTGCCAATTCAACCAATAATAAATGCAGAAACGCACGCTCACAGATATTACTGTCCAATGACACATGACATATGAGCCATGAGTCCATAAAAGACGGAAAATTAAACAAACTACGGTAAGATCCATGTCAGCTTGTATCTGTTTTTCATAAGAAATAATTCAATAAAAGGCATCGCAGGGGATTGAAGCCAATCCCTCTTGTCTTATATAAGACTTGCAGTCCAAGGACCTGTAACCTTGACGCATGGATCATGATGGAACCATTTAGTCATCATTCCATTCATTGGAATAAAAGGAGGTATTATAGCATCAAGCTGTTTTGTTTTCCAGAGTAACGGTGGAAACACACAAAAAGAACAAAGCAAAAGTAGTAGGATCTTTGGATCTAAATGAAGACACATGTGTATCAAGCACAACTAAGATATCAAATCAGAAACAATCATTAACAAATGTATATGAAATCAGACTCCTAAGTCGCGAGAAGATTGATTAAATGTTCTATTTCTTTTAATCTTGACTAACCTTTTTCGTTTCCTTTTAAAGTGCCAAATTCACACTCAATGGCAGTTTCAGAATTTAACTTTTCCAAATTGAATGTAATAATATTTTATCTTTACCCGCGATAATCTACACACTCCTAAATTTTAGTGGCATTTCGATCAATCTGAACTTTTAATACAAGTATATTTTGTGTCTAAAATGAACAGCTAGGTCTTTAACCTTCCAACTTGAGACGTCCAAATACTAGTCTCTAGTTCATATTTCACCTAAAAATGGATTCTTCTGCACCTAATGATGGTTCCCTATAATGGACAGAATGAGGTTGCAGTTGATGTAAAGGATGCAATTTGCTCCTCACATCTGCCTATTCCACAGATAGGCTCCGGAATGCAGTTTACAGAACATAGCACAGAACTCACTCTTTGACTCACAGACATGTAACGTAATAGCAAATTTGGTACTTACCAGGTGAAACTGTATCTCTCGCTTCCTTTGCTAAGTTACAAGCAAACATCCCTCTCTCCTTGGTAAAGGTAAATATTTGATTTGTAATGTCACGTCTCATGTCAGGCACAGGGAGTAGAATCTCCAGAACTTTGTGAAGGTCTTCTTTCATAGATGGGACAAATTTCATTTCTAGATTATACTGGATACTAGGCTTCAAAAATGCTGCTGCGGCATGTAGAGGTGAATGGAGTTGGTTCCGTCACTTTCTATCAACTATATCCAAAAATGTCTTGCACTTATTCTCATCCATTATGTAGTATGTCCTGATCGACTCTTTGGCCCTGGTCATTAGTTCATATATAGAACCCACAGCCGGTTTCCCTCCAGATACTTCCCTCAACACTTTTAGAAAAAGCTCAGAGATGGCCACACTCTCTTCCACTGCCCTCCAGACACTTCCCTCAACACTTTTAGAAAAAACATCATTATGTAGGTTTAATAAAAAAAATAGAAACCCGATCCATGGAGTAGAAGAAGATCCTAAAAGCATCCCCGAATAATGATGGTGGCACTACACAATTGCACAATTACATGGAAAAAGCTTAAAGCAAAGGTAACAGCACTAGGAAATCAGACAAGGTCAGGATTAGCACCTAACAGCATCAATAGCAGCACTTACTAACAGCAAGTGAAAATTCCCAAAATTTATATCGTTCGAGATGAAAGATAGAATTCTTAGGATTATAAAATGATTAGTTAACGCTAAAATTTCAGCTCAAAGGACAGGGCAATCTTACCGGAGGAGTGATCCGATATTGCGGTTTGATCGCAACCCTAATGCCCAATCCTGCTGCAAAATTCCCAAACAATAATAAACAAATATATAAAATCCTATTAAAACTACGAGAGGGGTTAGGAGAAAAATTAGACTCACAAGCAGAAGAGGAGGGGGCATGGTGGTGAAAAGAAGAGGGGCGATTAGCTACGGTAGGGATGACGTTGTATCCGTGTGTATACCCGCCCTTTTAAAGATTGTAAATCAGAGAAAATTATGTTGTAGGACACAAGCATCTCCAGCATTTGGGACTGAGCATTTCAGCAGATCAGGAAACTCATGATTAAACTTTAAGCAACCAAAGGGCATAAAAGATGTTCTGCATCACGATTTGGCATCAAAAGGAGAACTCGCTGTTTTCAGGAATACAGAAGCAATCATCAAATTAAAGGATATTAGTACAATTGATCGAGTTCACTACCAAGGAGATATGAAATAAAAGAATGGTGGCACATCCTGAATGGCCAAAAAATCAATAAGCAAACCAATGTCCTCCTAATAACTTGGCTGAACTGAGTAACTAAGAAGCTCAGCAAGATCTAATCAACGGGAGCAGGTAAAAACACAAACACACACACACAAATTATTTGTTCAAGTCTTGGCCAACTGCCAAATTTACACCGAGAATGCAGAAACTCCAACCAAACTGAACTTTTTTATTTCATTTATTTAACCAAGAATTTCAAGCGTAAGTAGACCATTTTCTTATATATTTGTTCACTCTACCCAGATTATTCAGTGTTTCTTTTCCTTCAATTCAATGGCACGTTGTTTTCTCAAATTCAAATGCATGCCATAATCCATACCAACGAGTTCTGTAAATTTCAGCCCCCAGATAAATCTTTGGCTTCCCATATTTTTAATCTTCTGCTTTGCGGATTAATGCCAACTTCGAGCTCAAAACACACATACGCATCGCTAGTTTTTTCAACTCTCCCCCAGCCCCCCGCCCGCCCGCCCACAAAAAACCTGCAACGTAACATCCACATTGTCTTCAAGTCTAACCCATTTTCACTTCTCTTCGGACTTCGATTATGTTCAGTGAAACGAGTTGAAGTCATCATTTTTGCGCTCCGGTTTCATTTTTGTTTCTATAGGAAGAACCTTCTAGCTTTGACAAAAGGGTATAAACCCAATTTGACATTTTTGCCAAAAACCCCGAGAATAAAGGCATAAAGGATTTATACTCATTTGTCAAAAGGGTATAAACCCAATTTGACATTTTTGCCAAAAACCCCGAGAATAAAGGCATAAAGGATTTTGAAACCTTCTAGCTTTCAGAATTAATTAGTAGCATGTTTTAGTTACGATGTTGTGCAGAACTCAAACTGTCCATGTTCCATGCCACATATCACTAATATATGCAAGGAATTTATTTATTTAGATTAAATTATTGACAAATTAACTACAATTAATTAAATTTTAGTTGGCTAAATAAAAAAATCCCTTGGCCTCCCTCCATGAATTGGCATGTTTTATCTTCGGACAAATGTAGTACTTCTTCAACCCTCTGCTTTTATGGATTAACTTCTCTCTCTTATGGAGGGAAGAGACGAAGAAGTATTATTATAATTCTCTGCAAGTTCAGTCCCAGAAAGTAGTTTTTGGTCGAACGACAAGTTAAACCCACTATAGGTAATGCAAGGTCGTCGCGACAAATATCGGACGGTTACGATTGTCTGTAATTCACCCGTGTTCCCAAAGATCCGAAGGCCCTCCTTGCTTGCCCTTGTCAAATAAAACACGGTAGGGTAGCGTGTAATTAGGTCTCAAGTGGCCATTAGGTTTCAGGCACCGTCACGTCACCTGAATGTCCATCGCCAGTCGCTATTGGTTGGCTGAGGACCGATTATTGTTCTTTCACTTTCGGTGGCTGGAGAGAGAGAGAGATCAAAGTCAACGGTTTACTTTTAAGAGCGTGGGTTGAACGCTCTTTTAAGTTCTGTAGTAAAAGTCTCAAATCTTCTATTAAACAAAATTGTACAAAGTTCGTAGGTTGGTAAACGGCCAAGAAAGTTAAAAAAAAAAACAGTAGGTTAACCCACTATTTTTCTTATTTTGTATGGTTGAAAAAAGATAAATATAATATATAAATCATACACTATTTTCATAATATCTATATTAAATTTCGGACAGCTCCATATAATTTATAAGAATTATAGGAGAATTCTCATTTATCTCACAAATCTTGCATCCGACCACCACCCTCTCCTATTAGACAGCCTGCGAGAGGAAGAACCCACTAGAGCCCTTCAAATTCGAGGACTTGAAGAGAAGTAGCATTGTTGTGGTAGCAGAAGCTTGGAATGTCCCGATTATTGCCGCTTCCCTTGTTTTTTGTCGTTTATGATTTATCTAGTCTTCTTCCACGCGCTTTTATGGCATGGCATGGGGATTTATCACTACCTATCCAAACTATATTCATTCAATACATAAGTTACCAAACTCTCAGTCTATAGAACTCAATTTCTTAAATTATATAGCAGAATTTTCCACGATCAGATAAAGTTAGAACTTCAGGTCCAGTCCCACAACAAAAGAATAACGTTAATAAACAAAGCAAGTTTTCTTGTAAGAAGTGATTACAAGAAGAATAAGAACCTTCAACAGCAAAATTCTCGAGCTAACAACTGCGTTGGCTAGCTTCCTAATCTTTCTTTATTATCCTCTCTTCTCTCTCTCTCTCTCTCTCTCTCTGCCAGTTTGTCTCCTCCACATGCAGTCTCCTGGACCCCTGGTCGTGCGCTACAAAGAAAATAATATCAATGGGGGTAATTAATACTTCGGCTTGATTGGTAACTATTGTGTTCTTAATTTCCATCTTGCATGTGCTGCTGCTTTATAAACAAGCAAATACCAGCTCATCCACCATCATTGCCATCATCATTTGCAAGGTCCCAGTGTGGAGTAATTCTCTTTGCTAACTGTTTCTGAAAGCCCAAGCTGTGTGTAGCTAACTCGCTTTTCATTGCTTCCGAATTAATACATGGGCAGAATTTTGAGACAGCTGAGCCTGTGAACATTAGGTACATGAGAGATGCTGCTCGTGAATCTCTAGCATGCTTGCTCTGATCGTGAGCCAGCAGGTAAGTTCCTGTTTTCCTTCCGCCCCCCCCCCCCCCCCCCGCGCTTCTTTCAACTCTGTTCTGGCATTTCTGTTTGAATCCTCGTTCGGTTCATGAGGAAATGAAGGGAAAACAAGAGAAATTTTGTGTCTTTACTGTGTAGAGCATCTTTTCTCGGGTTCTACTAAATGAAACTTCTGAAATGTGAAGTTTAGATTTCTTTCTGTTGTTTTTGTTTTAGCATTGTGGGAAAAACCAAACAGGCTTTGTGAAGGGTAGATAGCCAAAGTCAATAGATGACTTCAAGGAACTCAATTTTTCCATCTAAGATCGTTTATTTTGACAAAACATAGAGAACGGAAATCCATACACGTCAATTTTCTAGAGCAAAATTTCCAAGAAATTTCTATGCTGACTAAATAATTGGCAAATTCTTTGTCTTTTTTATTCTAATATCTATTTTTCTCAAATTCATGTAGATGTGAGCAAGTGTTGCGAACAGTTTCATTTTACCAGCAAATTCGATTGATCACTTTACGGACTCGGAAAAATGAGCAGGAAATTGGACCTCTTGTTCCTTTTCTTGGCAATTTTCTCGTCTGGAACAATTTTCTCACTCGTTGCTACCGACCCAGTGGAGGATAAACAAGCATTGCTTGATTTCCTGCAGCATATGCCCCACTCTCCCTATATCAAGTGGAATGAGAACGCTTCTGTATGCGCAAACTGGACAGGAGTGTACTGTAACGTTGATAATTCCAGAGTCATAGCGCTCCGTCTGCCAGCAGCTGGCTTATATGGTCCAATCCCACCAAATACTCTCAGTCGCCTATCGGCAATACAGATTCTGTCTCTAAGGTTAAATGCTATTTTAGGTCCTTTCCCTTCTGATTTCTCCAAGCTGTTAAACTTGACTGCCATTTATCTTCAATTCAACCAGTTCTCCGGCCCATTGCCTTCAGATTTCTCAGTTTGGAAGAATCTTACAACCATTGATTTCTCAAACAATGGCTTTACTGGGAGTATCCCTTCTTCAATTTCAAATTTGACTCACCTCACGTCATTGAATCTTGCTAACAACTTGCTTTCCGGTGCAATTCCCGATCTCAACATTCCTAGTTTGCAACAGTTAAACTTAGCCAACAATAGTCTTAATGGAAGTGTGCCGAAATCACTTCAGAGATTTCCAAGCTCTGCATTTTCTGGTAACAATCTTACAACGGAAAATGCTTCTCCTCCTGCTTTTCCAGTTCAACCACCTTTGGCTCAAACGTCAGACAAAGGCACAAAACTTAGCGAACCAGCAATCTTGGGAATAGCAATTGGTGGTATTGTTCTGGTGTTTGTGCTAATTGCTGTTTTTATGATGTTTTGCTCCGAATATGGAATTGGAAATGAGGTTCAGAAGAATCAAAAGAAGAAAGAAGTCGTTTTAAAGAAAGGGGTTTCTCACTCTCAGGAACAAGATAAGGATGAGAAGCTTGTCTTCTTTGAGGGGAATAATCTCGCGTTTGATTTGGAGGACTTATTGAGATCATCTGCTGAGGTGCTAGGCAAGGGAGCATTTGGGACAACTTATAAGGCGGCTCTGGATGATGGAAATACTGTGGTGGTGAAGAGGCTTAAAGAAGTGAGTGTAGGGCAACACGAGTTTGAGCAGCAGATGGAGGTGGTTGGGAGCATCAGGCATGAAAATGTAGTTGCACTAAGGGCATATTACTCTTCAAAGGATGAGAAGCTTGCAGTGTATGATTACTATGGCCGAGGGAGCGTGTCTGCAATGTTGCATGGTATGTTGTTCTTCTTTTTAGTTTCCTCCCTTTCCCCTGAATCTGATGTCTAGCACTGCTGAAAATTTGTTGACTTGTGCTAGTTATGGGGAATGAAAAATTCTAATCAAGTGTGAAGAATTGGTGCCATAGGTTACTTCTCTGTGGACTGGTTCTGCCTGTTACCCCAATGCCAGGACTTATATTGGAAGAAATTAGGAAAAGGGACAGTAGGTCTTGTAGCTGCCAATGCTTTGGCACACTGAACATTTGCTAAATTGCACACAATTTTTTTCTACGGAAAATCAGTTGTTTGCCAATGCTCGTATGTGTTAACTACTCTTTCTATATCCAAATTATTCCCGGTTGCAGGATGTTAATGAATCTCCAATGTTGCAGGTAAAAGAGGAGAGCAGGGCCGAACTCCATTAGACTGGGATACTCGGCTAGGAATTGCAGTCGGTGCAGCAAGAGGCATTGCCTATGTCCACACACAAAATGGGAACAAGCTTGTCCATGGAAATGTAAAAGCCTCTAACACTTTCCTCAATCCCCGAGGATATGGTTGCGTGTCTGATGTTGGTTTAGCCTCATTGATGAGCTCAATATCCCCACCAATGAGGGCTGCGGGATATCGATCCCCAGAAATAACAGACACCAAAAAAGCCTCTCAGGCAGCAGATGTCTATAGCTTTGGGGTGCTATTGCTTGAGCTTCTGACTGGAAAGTCACCCGTGCATAACACAGGCGGTACTGAGGTTGTTCATTTGGTCAGGTGGGTGAATTCTGTGGTCAGGGAGGAGTGGACAGCAGAAGTGTTTGATGTTGAACTTTTGAGGTATCCCAACATAGAGGAGGAAATGGTAGAGATTTTACAAATAGGGTTGACTTGTGCTGCAAGCCTGCCAGGGGACAGACCAAAAATGCAGGACGTGGTGAAATTGGTGGAAGGAGTTCGTCGAGTCAATACCGGAAAGCGACCAGCAGCCGGGCCTAAGCCAGAAATCTCTACCTCTACCCCATCGCCGATTATGGCTGACATCGGATCCTCCTCTGTTATGGCAGCCGCCATGGTCACACCTTGAGATTCTTTTGTCCTGTTATTAATTTCGCTTTCTTTTTCCCATTTCCCATTCAGAAGCAATTGAAATTGACTGGCAAATCCATTCGATAATTAAGGTTGTTTGTATATCTTAAATTACTTGATCTTAAGATTCTTCGTTTAGCTACCTTATCCAGCTAAGCTTTCAGGTTTGCTCCCTTGGCTATTGAGTCACATGGTTAGGACTTGCCGAATTTTGTATTTGGAATTTACTCGTCATTGCTCAATAATAAGAACCAAAATTGTCACCTCTAGTCCCTCTGTCTCTCTCTCTCTGTGTAAGTGTAAACTTGGGGCGGTGGTGTTTGTGTGCCAAAATTTTAATACTCAAAACACTGGCTTATAATCTACCAATCTCTAAACCCATATGCATAGTACTAAACAGAGATATCAAGGAGCTCAGGTGACTGAAAGGGAAAAGAGGTATGTTATGCTGACAGGAAGGGAAAAGACATATAACATGCATCGCAAACATTTTCCCAGTTGCAAAATTCTGTACAATGTGCAATTGAAACATCCACATAAAACTGGTTCCAAGTTCAAAATATCAAAGCAATTTCTCTCGTAGTAGAATTACACAACACATTTGAATTCAGAGGCAAGAAAAATACACTCGATGAGACTCTACTTGATGCTGAGCACAACCTCGACATGCCATGGCCAAATGACCTTCACATGCCATGGCCAAAGGACCTACACATGCCATTGTTCAAAGAATCTTTCATCTTTACAATAGTGCCGATACAGTAGTCTACAAACATGAGATGGCAACAAAATGAACTGCAACTCATTTTCTTGCAATTTTTGTTTTAACACCTCCTGAAATAGACACAAATGAAACAGCTTCAGATATACTTACAAAACCAGCTATAACATAAAAACAAATGTGTAAACAAGATCTATACAAGCTAAGAAGTCTGGCAGACGAAATTGTTCTTATAGATAGTACCACAGACCTTCAACTTCCTCAAATACTACTTCCTTTATCAATTCAGCAGCTGCGTGATACTCAAAGCTGCCAGAAGTACGAACAACATGCACCCAGTAAGATCAATTTTCTGAATGGACTTCTATTGCAACTCTCACAGGAAAATTTATTGATTAAACGTAAAGGATTCAATAGCAAAATTTCTGGTTTTCTTTCTTCTTAGTATGCTACAAGCTTCAGTAATAGGATCTCGGTGAGAACAATTTTACGTTATGCAGGGCATTATCCATGAAAAGACATACACAAACCCATAAGAAAGCAGTAATCTTTAATACTTTTGGCCAAGATTTCATAAGTGAAGAAAGTCCACACAAAGCAAAATCAAGCTTCAAATGCTTGTTACAAGCATTCTGAGACAATAAGACATTCCGTTCGCATAAATAATGATCATGTCATAAGGATAAAAGAATTAAACAGGTAACAGACTGAATGTCGGCTTTCCTTACCTATTCGAGAAGGCCACTTCAAGTTCGTAGTCAGACGCACTCTTAGTAGCTTCAACTAAGACAGTTACAATTTCAGTCTTCCGAGTACTAGCCATGAGCAGATCATACTCTGTAGGAATGATTATTGCAAAGAAATTATCACTAAGTTCACTCAAACACATCTTTTCTACAGCTGCCAGGGCAATCCGCCGTTTAAGTGCATCAGTCTCCGGATCAAGAATATAAATGGCAAAGTCAGTAATTAACAGGATACGTCGTTTCATCTTTCCTGAACCAGTGAACTTCAAAACTTTATCAGCAAACAGAACTTGCTTGTCACCTGTATAAGTCAAAAACGAAAATGTAAGAAAATTTATAAATATAATTAAGAAGCACCAAAATTATTTATAGCGTAACTCAAGAACCCTAGTCTCCTACATCAAAAGGTGTACACTCAGATTCATCAACTATCACGCCCCTTCATCCAATCAAGGAGATGCAAAATTACAAATACATCCGAAAATGTTTTTCATGTAATGTTTATATCCAGGCTTGGTGTATCAAAACGTAGGTTATTCTTAGTCCTTAACTGGGGGAGGGTAAGCTTCAACTTTTGTTGCTTATAAACATATACAGACAAAAAAAGAATATTGAATCTTGATGGCTATTGAAGTGCAGAAGAATTTTTAAAGGTTGCAGATATTTAGGAGAAAAAGCATTTGAAGGTCATTCTCAATGGGAGGCGGTCATAGTTTTAGGTTGTTGCACATACGTTTTTAATGATGGGAAACTTTAGAAAAACATGTCAATGTCATTTTTATTTATGGTGTCTTGGAAGGGGCATGGTTTGGACTGAAATAAGTAAGAAACTCTGGCTTTTGAGCTGCACCCTGGGCCGTGAATGGTCCCCAAGAACCCTGGTTTCAATTTATGAACTTCGAATGTTATGGACTGTTGTATTTGTTAAAGTTTTCTATTATAAGAATTTTTATGGATTGCGATTAGAATCTGCTTAGGCTGAAAATTTAGAAGACTAAACCTCGGAATCTCACCATGGTTTTGTAGAATTCCCAACAAGGATAATTTTAGGATTAATTGCAGTCTCAGCAATAGAAGAAAGAACAATATGCTAAATATTTCATTTCTCCAAGTTGTTCGAAATACATGTGCTAGCATCTGCATGTTTGCAAATAGCCAAACCCAAATGTCTATAAAAGGTAGAAAGGCCCACTGAAACAAGTAACCCCTGACTCAGGGACTTGCACTACCTAGCATCCTCATTTCAATATTCATTGGCTCCAATCAATTAAACTTCATGCTAACCAAATGTACCCAACATTAAACCTACTTCTTTTATTAAAGCAAAATTTAAGTTAAAGGATTGTTCTGCGTCAGATCAAAGATAACACAGAACGAAGCATGTGGTCCATCAATAACCATCAAAGCAGTTCCATTTAGATTGCATTTTCAAACTGCTACATAACCCTAATGCAAACTCCTCTAAATTTTATTGGCTATCACACACATGAGCAAATGCATACTTCCTATAAAAACAAAATTTACCTTTTTCCAAGAGGAAAACTTTCATACTCTAAGATCCTGGGCGAAATCATAACCATAGAAAATGTCTCAGAGCATTTTATCCACATCTCCGAGTTTAATTTAATCAAACAACAATATTCAGGCCCAAATCCGGAGATTCCAAGCATTCAATTCTTAATGGCCAATGTCAAATCAATGGTAACCGTCCATGCAGATTAGAGAAAGGAAAACCTCCATTCTCCAATCAGTTCCAACAAATTCCAAGTTTTGATTTACCAGGTGCAAAATATACAACAAAATTCGATCTCTGTCAAAATCTAGATAGATCCTTGTCATTTCAGGTCCCAACCCCAGCAATTTACTCACAAAATCACGAAACACAAAACCATTAGCATAAGAGACAAGCTAAATTAATCCAGAACACAGCAAGCAAGCGTTGTTGGAATCGGAATTCCCGTGTGCATAGACATATATGATATATGTGTATGTACATATAGAGTACCTTGTTTCTGCAAAAGCTTAATCAAGTAGGGGTGCGAGGCGATGTCGATATAATCGCCCTTACGGTCTCTGTGAAGCGACGCTTTTCTTCTGACTTTGACGCCCATGAACGGCTCTTGATCCTCGGTCACATTGCCATCTAACGATCTTGATCCCCTTCCACTGTTCTCTTCTTCGTCGACGTCGTATTTAGGTGGCTGCGACTGGGCCTCGTCGATTTGGACCCGCCTCTGGGATCTGATCCGATCCATTTTGTTCGGGCTCAGTGAGCTCAGCGAGTCCTGGTGCGCCGAGAGGAAGAGCGAAGTGCAGAAAGAGAGAGGAGGGAGGGCTAAACTCGTTCGGTGCGCACCACGTGGAGTATGCGAGTCCGGTTTCTTTCGTCGGATTCTCAACCAGGTATAGCACGCCAGCCAAGCCACGTCAATTATTTTGGTGGCGGCTAAAACTAACGGTACATGAAGAGTCTCATGTATTAGTAATAATGGGTGATAAAAAAAGTACACGGATTAGTCTATTTGAGATTTGATTGAATTTAATTAGAAAATTGTCAACATATTCACTACGTTTATATCACACTGACGATTTAGTAATTATGTTTCATTTTTTACTTTATAGTCACTGAATTCATACTCGTATGACAATTATGTCCTTCAATTCATGTTTTGTCAATCTATTTAACAGAATCTCATGACACGCCACCATTTAAACACGACAACCCCACATGTCATACAAATTAGTCATGTCAGATCATCATTAAACAAAACACACCATTTTGTCATGTAAATTTAAACTCTCATGCTAAACGACACACAACACTGGAAGTGAATAGGGGACTAATCGGAAGCGGAATTTAACATTCCGACATCAGATCCACTAACTAATAGATTAAGAAAAGTGGAAGCGGACTTGAAAGCGGATAGCGGCATCAAGTCATCAACTCACGAAGTTTGAGCCCCAAATAATTGGGTTTAATATTTAAAAAAAAGCATCACATAATTTTTTATTATTATAATATTTATTAAAAATCTTCTCTTTCTTCATTTTTTCATCAATTTGAACTAGAGAGAGATAAAGAGATGGAAACAGAGAGTTAGAGAGATGGAGATAGAGACATAGACAGAGAGATGGAGACAAAGAGTTAGAGAGATGGAGATAGAGACATAGACAGAGAGATAGAGAGATGGAGACAGAGACTAGATAGAGAGAAAAGCAAAACGATAGCGTCGCAACGATGGAGGCAAACTCGACGACTCGACGTTGCTTGCACTCGCCGGGGAAGACAGAGCTCAAGGAGTGATGAGGAGACTCGACGAACAAAGAGAGAGAGAGCTGAGGACTGAGGAGGGTCACAGTTCGCGAAGGAGAGGTGGCCAGGGGGATTAGGGCTTTTGATACCGTGGTGATCCACGGTATAATATTTTTTTTACAAAAAAAACACTTAAACGACGTTGTTTTAACTTTTAGTTTAAAAATAATAATAAAGAAAGAAAGAAACGAAATCGGTTTTCCGCTGAACCCATGGAAACGTTCACTTCTGATTTCGAGAAATCCCAAATAGACCTCCGGCTCCGATTCTTGGAAGAGTCGGAGCAGTAGTTTCGCCGCTAGGCGGACCGGGCTTACACCCCTACAAAGCACATCAATAGGTAGAAATTATAAAAACACTGAAGCAGATTGTTTTACTTCAAACAAATAGAAACCGAATTCATCCCTCAAAATTTAGCTAAGTGTTTTCACAACTCTCCCGCAGAAGAAGAACACCCTGAATTCAGATCTGTTCGTCGAAGCCATAGCCATAGCAATTCAGATCTGTTCGTGCTTCTCATTATAAAAATAATCATGTACCCAACAAAGTCCATTTAATTTTTTCCTAATTTTTTTTCTGAGAAGTCTCCAGAAGGAGGACGACTGGGATTGGGAGAGCGATGCGATTGTGGTGGTTTTCGGGACTTGCACTTCGGAGACGACGATGTTCGATGCGTCAAAGAAAGGTGAGGCAGGAGGTCGTTCTCTTTGATGGCCTTGCAATTGCGAATGAGTTGGCAGCCGAGTCTTCTCAGTCAGAAGCGCAAGACTGGCCCTCATCTAGGGCTCAAGAACCTTGGCAGCTCCTGCTACCTCTAACAACGTCCTCCAGTGCCTCACTTACACACCTCCCCTCGCCAATTTCTGCCTCAAATGCCAGCACTCATCTCTATGTATGTATAACTCAATACACGTATACAAGTGAAGCACCATTTTACTCCTCATAA
Source organism: Myrica gale (assembly GCA_963930655.1). Classification (NCBI taxonomy): domain Eukaryota; kingdom Viridiplantae; phylum Streptophyta; class Magnoliopsida; order Fagales; family Myricaceae; genus Myrica; species Myrica gale. The sequence continues at coordinate 26,600,244 of OZ005606.1, read as the reverse complement.
TAATTTACCAATTTGATTGTTTAAGAATAGATGATTAAAAGAAACAATACAATAAATAAATAAATAAAATATCACTCTTTCTACTTTCATGCATGCATTTAACCTGGTTTCGACGAGATTAATATACAACGTATCTACCTCAATACACGTAAGAATAATGATATTGTAAGCTAATAAATTTATGATCTTCCATTACTAAAGTAAGAAAAAGTTTTGGATGCTTTGAATCATGAAAATGATTCCGAAATGTTTTTGATTAGGATATGGTTCGCGTGTCGGCATTGTTCGCTTAACCTTCTTCGTGTAAAAAGTTTGATAGCTCTAGGGAATGAAAAGTCACGCGTGGTATGTGACTCGGGAGCTTCTGGATTCTGGAGAGGGAACGGATTCCCTCCGAATCAGGAAATTCTGAAGATCATCGAAGGAAAGGTGGAGATTTAAACAAAAACAAATCAATGGTTGACAGAAGTACACACCATTTAATGAAAAAAAAATTAGAAAAGATTTTTGGCTCAACCTTTCTATTCATTAAATGATGTGTACTTCTATCAATCATTAATTTATTTTTGTTTTAATCTCCACCATCCCTTCCATAGCCTTCGAAATTCCCCGAGGAAATCCGCTCCCTTTTGGAGGCTGCGTTTGTCACTAAAATTTTACCCAAAATTTTATCTCTCTCCTAATAAAATACTCCAATATAATCTCTCTCTCTTCCATAAAAAAATATAAAAAATTACAAAAACTATAAAATATTACTTCTCTCTTCACTTTTTCACTAAACCCAATACCTACACTAAACCCAATACCAAAAATTTTACCACACAAACCCACCCGGAGAAGCCGAACTCAAACGAAATTTGTCAACTCTAAAACCTTCCAGCCAATCACCACCCCGTTGACTGCTTTTAGAAAATTCCGCATAAATTAAATAAAAAGAAAAAAATTAAAACCAGAATTAAGTCCCATTCAACTGCTCCAGACGACGTCGTCTTGTTAAAGTGAATCTCTACCGCTTATTTATCTACGGACAACGCGGAAAGCGAATTTTATTTATTTTATAAAAGTAAGAAATGGTAATCGCGTTGGGCTGTGTCCAACTTTCGGCGTCTAAAAAAGCATTTCGTACAGAGAACGCCAAGCAGGACCCACCTCCCATAGGGAATCAAATTTTAACCAATCAGAGACAGCTGGACCAGGCCCTTTCCATAAAAGTCACCACCTCATCGAATCAGGCATTTCCTCCCTCTCTCCCCCTTTCCGTTCCCTCTCTCAGAAATCACGAAGAAGGCTACGCAACGAAGGAGGATCCTAATCTCCCTCTCTCTTGGTACGATCTCCTTCTCTAGCTATATATATGTCTCTAGGTTTATGCATAGGCGTCTTTGTGTATGGTCTAAGTCTGGTACCTGTTTGGTGTGGGGTTGTTTGGTTTTGTGATCTGAGGAGGGTGAGTTTTGGATCTTCTGTAAATTTAGGGTTTTCGCGATGGCGTCTAAGCGGATCTTGAAGGAGCTCAAGGATTTGCAGAAGGATCCTCCTACATCTTGCAGCGCCGGTACTTTCCAATAGGACCTCCTTTTTATTTTCTTTTTGTTTTTTTATCTAATTTTGATTTAAGTATATCTTTGTTTCATTCATGTCTGGAAAAAAAAATTGTCTGGAATTTTTTCAATTTCCTTTTTTTGTCCGATAGTTTACATTCCAGAGGCAACTCGGTGTGTTTGTGCGTTCCAAATTTTTTACATTTTTTATTATTACTTTCCTTTGTCCAAGATATATATCTCTAGTTATATATCTGCTCCGCTGGAGATCTCTACTGTTAATTCTTGGTATTTTTTCGCTTGAATTCTGGTTGATGTCAGTTAACGTAGAAAACATGCATAGACGATGATCTGGATCACCGTAAGCTTATGGAAAATTTATTATGTATGGATTTTTGTTTGGATGATTAGAACCTTCTTTTGCCGTGAATTATCTATGTTTCATAGTTGGCGTATTGTTTTATAGTGGAAAGGCCTTTAGGCGTCGGAGTGTCTAATCTATGAGTTTTAAGCCTTTGGTTTGCAATAGTTTTCGTATTTATTTTTTTGATGAATAAACAAATAGATACTGGAGATGCAGGGGATCGAACCCTGTGCCTCTCTATAAATAGTTTTCGTATTTATAGTCCAATGTATGGAGGGATTTTAAATTTAGCAAAATGGGACTTCGATAACTTAAAATTAGGAAAGATCTCCATTGATAATTGGATACAAGATATGTTGTTTCAAACAAGGCACATGTGTCGCTCATCTCATGGTGTTCCTTGGTGTAATGATCTTGTATTGCTTTTCGCATTATCTGAGTTTCAAGTGCGCATACTGTTCTTGTCACACCGAGATTTTAGGTGATATTTTATCTTTTGTCAGAAGTTCTCATTTTATGACTGTGCTTTGGGACTGACTGTCAAGGTGTTCATGTGGGCCAAGGGTTATTACTTATCAGAAAAAGGGTTAACATAAGCCGGTACTGCTGAGTTTTATTCTCCTGCAAAATTCTGTGTGCACTTAAGGGCATTTTTTTATGTGTACTGGCTTGGATTGTTGCCCAAATAAGCGGAAAACTTCATGTTTGATCAGGAGCATCAGTTGTGAAGGCGTACAATGATCTGGAATCCTTATTCTGGGTTGGATGAAGAGGAAGAGTGACGGTATCATTTGAATGGAACTGAGAATCATTTTCTGGTGGATTGTTTTCTATTGAAATTGAAAATAGTTGAGTGAGGCTTCTTGGCTTTTATCTGCTGACTAGGCCAATTTATCAGGCAATTGAACATTCTAGTGATTGGACTGGCACATCTGGCTTGGTCCTCTGAACTTAAGTATTTTTCATGGCCTGAGTTGGGTGGTCCTCTGCATATTAGGGATTTGCTGGGAAAAATCCCCTTTTTGACTCAATACTTCGAACTCAAGCTAACCCTCAATCTATCATTACCTAAGAAGCTTTATTCACATTTTGGATCTTCCCCCTATTGGCAATATCCGGTCTAGTATTCTGCGTTATTATTATGGCTAAAATATCTTCTCATAAGCAACACGTACAGATTCTGCTTAAAATATCTGACATCGATTGTCCTTTATCACGTTTCCTATTTTGCTTTTTAAATTTTGTTTCTGCTCTCATTATAAGGATGATGCAGGCCCTGTTGCCGAAGACATGTTTCATTGGCAAGCAACAATTATGGGTCCTCCAGACAGTCCTTATGCTGGGGGTGTTTTCCTAGTGACGATCCATTTTCCTCCAGACTATCCCTTCAAGCCACCCAAGGTAATTTGTTCGTGCATTATGTTTTCGACGGAAAGTATTCATGCACTGAAATTGTTTCTGGGGTTTACTTTTTTAAGTTTCCACTGTTCTTTGTTGCTTCCAACTCTGATTGTGTAAGCCCACTGATGGGAGATTGAAGTGTGATTGCGTTTATCTCTTATATTGTACAGTACGGCTGTAACATAATCGGTTTTGTTCAAGCTATTCTCTGTGGTCTTCAAAGGCATAATTCGTCTATTAAGTTTTCTTTTTGTTGGCATTATGTAATTATTTGTGTTGAACTCATTAATAGTCCTTCTGTATTTATAGATACTTCTCACCCCCAAGGGTTTGGTGTGGTGGTAAGGCTTCGGCTTGGGTTCTAACATGTCCCAAGTTCGAGCCCCAACATCCCCATTATCGCCATTGACTTATCTGCTCCCTGGGTTGTGGGGTCGGTCCAGTGGGCCGGGGTTTGTACTTCAGGGTTGGGCCAAAAGGGTCCGGCTTTGGGGAATTTCCTCGTCATCAAAAAAAAAAATTATAGATACTTCTCCTATCTTTTTCCCTCCCTAAAAAAGATAGTCGCTCACATTCTCTTGATAATTACACCAATGGAATGTCATGGTTTTGGTTCCAGATACTGCAAAACAGTCCAATCTGAGTTCAGAAGATGTATTATTTTCGAAATCAAGCATGAAAATATTGTGTTTTTCAATCATGTGCCTCAAGGCATCATCGATTCTTGATGCCTCTCTCTCTCTCATGGATTTTATGATCTTGCAGGTAGCATTCAGAACAAAAGTGTTTCACCCAAATATAAACAGCAATGGAAGCATTTGCCTTGACATCTTGAAAGAACAGTGGAGCCCTGCCCTAACAATTTCCAAGGTTTTGTCCTGTGACCTTGAAAAAACCGAGTAATTGACAAAGCTGTTTACATCCTGGAAATTACAGATTCCTGGTTATTGTAATGCAAGGTTTCTGTGCGGAATCAATATAAAAAGACATCACTGCAAACTTGTGTTGTGATACCGAGAGCTGATATGCCTAGCCCCATTTCCACGTCTCTCTCTTTAATTCTGGGGGGGAAAAGGGATTAATTGGAAAAAAACCAGTTCAGTAAGATACTGATAGAAGCCTGAAATCATTCTTTTGTGAAACTTAGCGTCAGCCTGTCTTCTTTGCTTCCTGATGAATGTGCTTAATTTAGACAATCCTGAAAGTTGGTAGCCCATATTTGTTTCATGTCAGTAGATTTTGATTTTTCCTGGATGGGTCTGTTGGAAACCCTTGGAAGCATTTGTTTTTAAAGTTTAAGCTGTTAAGTTATGGTGCTAGTAAATCATTTTTCAGTGCATAAAACTGTTTACTTTTATTGTCTTAGGTTTTGCTTTCCATATGTTCTCTGTTGACGGATCCAAATCCCGATGATCCTTTGGTGCCGGAGATTGCTCACATGTATAAGACGGACAGGAACAAATATGAGACAACTGCAAGGAGCTGGACCCAGAAGTATGCCATGGGCTAGACAAGCTGGAGGAATGCGAGGGGGAGGGCACTTTTCTTTTGATTGTATTTCAGCGTATGTATCAATGTTTGTTGTCTCATCTATCCTAAAATGAACCAAAGAGGTTCATAACATGTAACTTGTCCTCGCTCAAGGATGAAAGGAAAACATACTGTCCTCTCCCTCGTTGTTTGTATGGATTATTTGATCTTTAGACCAATGAAATGTGTCCCCATTAAGATTATTGCCCCTGGTCCTTTGGAGGACTTCATCACAATCCCAGTTTCATGTTTTCGATTTCTGTTGGAAGAGGATTTCCCGTGTTTTCTTTCCCAATTACAAGAAGGAACTTCATGTTATTGAATGATTTGTTATGAAGCATGTGACTTACTTTGGCCTTGGGTGTTCTTTATTGCTTGGTCATTGAAAGGCAGAGGAAGGAGAAAGATCCGTGTGCTTTGGATAAAATAATTGAAGGAATGACCTCTGTTATTAACAAGCTATTCTCCCAGGGAATTTGTGCGGCTATTTCAAGATACAAGCTCAGAATTCTGTGGTTGTTTTGGGGAGTAGCTCAATATGGTTACTTTCCCAGAAAGAATGCTTTATTGCTGCGTCTCTGAAAACATTTGACCCCGTTTATAGGCCCCATTTGCGCCTAAGACTTCCCACAACCCAAACTTCCCTCTTACAACGAAGGCCTGATCTGTCCTTCAATTTATTTTCTGGGCCCGGGGTTGAATTATCCGAAATTTAGCAAGGAACTCAGGCCGGCGCATTGCTACTTCAGTTCAGTAATTGGTCTTTCTCCAGGCCTACTTATTTATTTATTTTTTGGGTTTCTCTGGGGTTTACTTATTAAAAAAATGATTGTTTGTAGTTTTTTTTTGGTAATATGAATTTTGTTAAATAAAGGATAAAATGTCCAAAGCGCTTTAGCCATATGACATTGACACATATATCTATTTGACCTAATGGCTAATGACATTGTATTAGAATATATATATATATATATATATCTTCCACACATACACTAGTTTATTTTTGTCAACCATTTTTTGTGATATTGATTTACAATTTTTCTGCACTTCACGTTTTGATTTTTAATTAGGGTCAATTCGTTTCTCAAATAGAATCAGTGTTCGCGCCCCAAACTCTCTTCAGCGTATAGGAATGCCTCTTGTTGATTTGACAGTAACGTAGTTTCTTATAAGAGTGCTAGCGCGGCTAAAGGGCACTGATCAGGCAATCATCTTTGAACGTGTGATGTGAATTCTGTATAGACCCTTTGGTTTAATGGGGATTTGGAGGCTTCTAAACTCCCAAGCTACCTTAATTAGTCGATCGCGCGTGTGCTCATGAAATTCTTCTTGCATGTACAACGTAAGAAGAAATTAACCACGGAAATAATTAAGCATCCCCACGGCCACTGCCCCAGCTGTAGCTAGCCACACCCATAATTAAAACATGCTTTCAGCGCGAAGTCAAACACTGTTTATATATCGACGTGAATGTATATACGAGGTATTATTTGGTTTAAAGCTTGATCACCCTTAGGATCAGCTTGAACTTGGTTAATATATATACGAGGTATTATTTGGTTTATTCGTTTTGTGTGTGTGTGTGTGTGTTTTTTTAAAATTTTATTTTATCAAACTTCTTTCTTTTGTTGGGGTTAAGGGTATGATGTGGACTATCGCTTTCGATCAATGTCCGGCCACTGCAAGTAATTGCTTCACTTCGGAGTTATGACTGATCTTACATTAGTTGGATCTTCAAATTAATAAACTTTGAGCTACATAAATCTGGACATTGGTACGTGCACCAATTAATCTCGATTAATATTTGAGGACAAAAATCAAGCTCATCATGTCGTGGCAAGGAACAAGATATTAATTGAAATTCATGACCGAAATACTGGGTTTTTTTTTTAATTTACACGCAAAACAACCTTTATTTTCACAAAATTTCAACGAAGAAAAGTATAATTTAAACGCTACATCATAGCTTTCATCAAAGTAGGTCTATGCACTAATGTTTAATTATGTTAATGGAATCTGGTTTTCCTTATGTATCTTTATAGTCACACACCTCGAGCTTCTACTCTGTCATGGGAATATGATTTTGTGTATAAAAAATAGTAACAAAAACCTATGTATATATATTTGTGTGTGTCGGAATATATTTTTATTAGAAAGTACCTATCAATTCTTTTACCGTATATCGATGACAAACCACTTCGCAGCAACGACTTTAAGAAGCCCGGAAAGTCACAAAATTTATGAAGAACAATGCCCTTGGAATGCCAACCAGCTTGATAATTATAATTTAACATGTTCTGATCTATTATCCCATGGAAACCGAACATGAACTTTCTTCAAAATCTTAGGACATGGAGACCCATTTTAATTTTTTTATATAATATATATATATATATATACACTGTTTTATGACTAATAATTAACTATACATGCGCGTCGAAGAATCTTCGAACGGTACTTGATAATCCGAGTCCAAACTCTAGGTCAAAACAAATATAAATCCAGCAAACAGGTCGTGCCCACGAGTGGGGAGCGCATGCTCCCTAAAATCAGGTTCATTAAATTGCAGAAACAAGTATCTAATCCCAAGTTCCAAGTGGTAGAGGGCGGGCATCTTGTCTCTACTGAACGACAAGGGCATAAGGCTGAAGTTATGACTTCGATCCACTGGTATAGAAAGATTTCTATGGAATTTTTATGTGCCGAATTGTCAAGTCTTCAGTAATTGGGTGCAAAGTGGTCACTGAGCTGGACTTGTCTGGTGTGAAGTACAATATATAGTTAATTAGTTTCCAAATGATAGTGTGAATCATTTGATAACCACTAATTATTAATGTCTAACCACTATAAGAAATCAAGTGAGTGACTACAATAATATTATAGAAACCCAATTAATTTGGAATGCAAAATTTTCTTTTGTATAATATCAGAAGGGGTCTCATTCGGTCCACATGCATAAGATTGCCCAATCGACTCATGCCACATTGGAATGGGGATTATGTGAAATGATGTTAAGCTATAAGTACTTCACATGTGAGTTACATGGTAATTGAATGCGCATGACATTTTCTGGGTTTTTCTCAGCAATTTTAAGAAAATCATACTTTTATATAGGAATTGAATTATGGGATTAAAGTAATTGGTTTTTCCCCCTCCACCCAAATCTGCCATACTCCCATACTTTGTGGCTTTTTGGATTTAAATCCAAACATCCTAACCAAAACCATTAATGTTCTTCAATCTCCAAAAACATATTGAAAACACCAACTTATAAAAGAATAGTACATGTTCCTCAAACAGACTCCGGATTTTGAGGCACCAAAAAGTAGCAATTTTTATCAGTCCCTCGCCCTCATTTTCAGAGCTTTATGGATCCCAAACCAATTAGCAAAAGGGAAATTGCATGACAGCCATTAGTATCTCTATAACTATCTCTGCATTACTCGCATATATACTTTAACAACTTGTTTTCCAATTAGGGCCACATCACCCCACATGGGCAGGTACGCGTGCCACTTCTAGGGGTCCTCTCAGAGGGCGTGAACAGCGCCGGTCACCGGTAGTCAAACAGTGAAATTAACTGTCAGTTGCTTGGACGGACTGAGCCGGTCACCCCTCTGTCTTCAAGTCTCGGGACAAAGCTCCTTAGAGGCCAGTTAATGTATCTATACGCCTTCCCAAAATCTTCACCGCGAGATAGACTAAAATATAAGTTTATGCATAAATTAATAGACACTGGACAGGTTGGAGACAAAGTGAGAGATAAGATTATTACAGATACTTCCCCTCGTTGTTTTTCTAAACGCCCTCGAGCGTTGCTGGTCATAAAAGGTCCATTAATTTAATTTCTGCACTAAATTTTGTTAATATTCTAAAGAACAGGCCCATCTGATGCTGTGACTACGTCCAAGTTCTCCTCTCTAAACACTTCAGCACATGATGCCCGCACGACGTCCCCCACTTAATTTACTATTTTCTCAGTTTTGGAGCTATTTTGTTGAGAAACTCAAAGCCTGAGAAGAACAAAGATCAGTAGACTTGAATAAGAGCAATCAGTAACATGCACATATCTGCTTAATTTCTTTTCTTAAGCGAATGATCTGTTGGGTGTTAAAGGTACTATATAGGCTATAGCGTTTCCAGGCTTTAGATACTTCGGCGCAATTCTTAAACTAGTTAAGAAGGAAGGGCCATGTGATTCAGCCAACGTGCTAACATACCAAGGGCCAAGGGATGCATGCAGATAACTTTATTTTAAACTTTTCCAGATGAACTTGGGCAAGAAAAATGATGTTGCAGGATAAGGGAAAGCGAAACAAGAGTGTTTCGTTTAGAACTGTGTAGAGAGAGAGAGAAAGAAACCAACATATCTTGCTTCAAAGAGAAGCTTGAGACTCTAACATTTACTAACAGCTATTTATTTTCTTTATTGTAGTTCACCCAACTTCTTACAGCTTGCATCAAAGTCCGAGCTCAGTTGTTTGGTGCTCTAGCAGTATACGTACCAAGGCCGACACGATATTAATAAAGCTTCAAATTCGTGTGGGGGTGGTCCTCCTTTTTAGGATGAATCTTATCCATTATTTTACGATTTCAAATTTAATTCGAGAAATTGATTAATACAAGCTTTATCCTTTGGCCAAAAAATCAAAAAGCAAAAAAAGAAAAGAAAGAAAGGTTTTCACCTCATTGCCTCCTGTCCCTAGTACTTCAACATAATATCTTTTTGTCCCGTCTTAGAGGATCCTATGCATATTGATGGGGGTCGTCGTTGCTCTGGATGTAATTATGTGCAAGAGTATATATGATCTAGAGAACTCATAGCCTCCTAAATAGTATTATATGATTTTAGAAATTCCTATCAGAGTACTGTTTATGTAGTAAATAACTCAATTTCACTGATTTACCTAATAACCAGCATATGATTGACATGTTGATTGGAGAGCTTCTCAAGTGCTTAAATTCTGTGACTTGTTATATATATATAATAAATTTAATAACTTTATTTACCCTCATATAAATTCTCAACCCATTCTCTGTACGGACCCTCTTGGTAACGAAAAACAGAAAGAAATGACAAAAATATTACTATATACTCAAAAGTTTTATATGCCATATATATTAGTTATAATAATGACAACGATTAATTGGGACCACGCAATATAATATAGTTTATGTTGATACTTCTTCCAACTTGTTTTTACAATTAATATCTCGTGAATTTAGGTGATTATACCTAAAGAAAATCATGCTCATGTAGAGTTGTTTAGAATGTTATTTGTCATGTACTTCAGATATGACGAGGACCACGTAATAAAAATATTTTTAGATTCTCTTCTCCCTTAGAATTTTACATTAATTTCCTCTAATTATCTTATATTTAGTTTGATATATGATCATCCCCATAATTAATTTCTAGATCTGTTGAATGTGGAAGGTGGAAAGAACAACTAAAAGAATGTAGAAATTTGGAGCTAATTAATTAATCTGGTTATATTAATTACTTCATGATATGCTTAATTTGTCTCGACTGCCTTTTCCTTTTTCTATTTGTTTGGTTAATTTTTCTTAATTTCAACCCATTATCGCTGTACAATCCTCCTTATTGATTGAATTTTATAAAATAAAAAAGAAAAAGAAAAGAAAAGAAGAAAACCAATTGTTATCTTATATTTCTTTGTTATTTTACTCCGTGACCATGCACTTATAATATTGCCATGTTTGAAATTTCATTCTATCTCTTGTCTTCACTATGGTTCTCTTAACTTTTCTTGTCAGTTATATATATATATATATATATATATATCTCCCAAGTAGCTTTACAATATCCCTCAAATACAAGTAGTTCTACCTAAAGGAAATGAATTTTGTTAGAAATTAATAATTGATATGTAGTTGTTTGGGTACTCTGTAATTTGTCATGTACATAAGGCATGCATGAGATGATGATCATCAGGACCACATAATACGCTATATCTGGAGATTCCTTCTTCTCTTCTTTCATCTATTCTTCCACTGCTCAATTTTACTTTAGGAACATCGACCCCAGTTGTTCTGAAATCTGGACGGCTTTATGCGCATAAATGAAATAAAATACGGCAAATAAATCTGAATGATGGGTTTGAGCTCTTTGTCTCCATGCTTCCGTATACTTAGGTACGACCTGGACCACATAATATATATATATATATATATACTGTTTTTTTCCTCCCCTTTTTCTATTTGCTCTATTTCTCTTAGTTTTAGTTGGTAGTTTCGTCCTGTATTCATCTTTTCAGGATGTTTTTCTAGTATTATTTGCATACGTTTCCTTGCATATATCTCAGATTCTGATCTACGTCCATGCAGAACTTCATATGTAGATAGTATCTGAGGAAATTATTAGGAGGTGAAGACAGGAAGACAATAATGTAAGTTCGAGTTTGCTATCTTTTTATGTTATATATATATACACACTGCTTGCATAATAGTACTAGAAGACCTTATAACAATCGACTGCAATTTGAAGTATATTATACATTAAAGAAACCTTAATTACCCTTTTCTCATGCGTTATGATCAGCAACCTCTGTGGTAATTAATTAGCTGCTTAATAGCAAACCCAAGAAATTTCCCACCTTAATTAATTATATGCGCTCATTGAACATCAATATATATATATAATTAACTTTAATGGGTGAATAATATGATAAAATTTAGATATATATTGTATATTGACACCTCAAAAAAAGCTGTTCATATATTAATACACAGACGCACACAAGGACATAGCTAGCTAGGCATAAGGAGCACGATTCAAATGAATCAATCTAGTTGTGCTTCTCATCACCGTTGAAACATAACGAGGATGATTAGCCGGTTTCACTCGAATCAAGGGCATCTGGGGCTTGGGGCAAGTACTTAACTTAATCGATGATTGAGGGAGGGAACTAATGAGTAAAGAATTGAACAAGTATGATTGAACCGATGCTCATTGACTTATTATCACTACTCAGTCTCAGCAAGCCCACCAAATATACAGATGAAAACAAAAGCCAAAATCGTTTGGGTTGTATATTATGATACGTTTATATGTATATATGATACCGGGAGTACTTGATTCCTTAGCTGTCTTTTTTGTAATATGTTTCACTTGGCTCAATAGATGGATGGGGCGCCAGAGTCCAAGAAACTGCTCTCTCTCTCTCTCTCTCTCTCTCTCTCTCTCAGAGACAGCTGAAACGTTTTACGAAAAGTACGTAACTACCTGAAAACAGGAGAAAAGCGTTGATGCTACGTACTAACGCATAGATCTTTTTCTTAAACTCTAACTTGAATCATTTGATTGACTATATGTTATACAGTTCGTACTTGTGAAGCTTTTTGCCGTTGACTCTTATGGGGTATGGAATCGTGCATGATGGTTCTAGCTCCGGGATGAAGATCTCACAAGACATAGAGACTTTTTACCCAAAAGACATTAGCTTGCGCTATTGTCCAGCTCCCAAAAGAATTCTGCATACATATATTTTGGGTAAATATAGAACCCAAAGAGAAGGGGGAGAACCGTACAATATTGTGATAAGGGGTTCATGTGATATATATATATATATACACAGTAAATGGTACAAAGACATAATCATGCGAGACCACCATCACATAATTAGCTCCATATAGTCCCTTGTGCTTTTACGTGCAGGCGTGCTACGCATGACGACTTGCATTTTGCCCAATAAATTTGGGTCCAAATGCTTCAGAACCGGCACATTCAAGATCAGAATCTCTCTCTCTCTCTCTCTCTATATATATATATATATATATTTACACCTAATTGTGATTGTGAGAGCTTAACAAACAATCTCTAGGCAGTAGGTTATACCCCACAAGGATATATGTATGCATGAAAGCCGTCTCATGACACTCGTAAAACAATTATTAGTTTAGTGTAATAAAAATAAGCAAGAGTCGGCTTCTTTGTTTGATGCACCGTTTGAGAAGTGGTCGTCTATTTCTTGAGTTCCAAGAAATTAACTTCGGCAACCGGACAACGCACAATTTGTCCCTCTCGATCGGTTTCCCTCTCGAGTCAAAACTCTCCCAGGACAAAACCATGCGTCTTGAAAGTACCAAGCCTGTCTTTCTCATTCGGAATTAGTTTTGCACTCCTTACCTCTTGGAGCATATTGACGGTGTGAATCAGGCACTAAAAATCCAACTTCAACCTCTTCCATTCATTGAACTTTTAAGATTTTCCCAGGTAATTAAAAGCATTTGATTGTAATGTTTTAAAAAGTACTCAAACCCACTTTTAAGTCGCCTGGATTTGGTGCAGCTGGATATAATTCAAAGCCAGTACTTCTGAACAAACCCAAATAATAATAAGAATAATAATAGCAATAATTCAGAACCATTGAAGGATTTTGATCTACTGCTTAAATCGAGCGGTGAATCTCTTAATTGATATGCCATGCATGAAGATAATTGTCATCGAAAAGTCTCCGGACCCACGAATGACTAGTTAGGTGTGATCTGCAACGTCCGCCGTGAGCAACGTTTGCGGTGGAAAAAAAGGAGATCTTGTTGGCAAATGGAAACAATTTTACCGAAGAGGTGGGAAGGACTATTAGGTGGGGAAGCAGTAAATATGCATCGCCAATGACAAGCGCCAGTACTCAATGGCTTCTACATATTCTATGCACTACAATCTTGACTGTAATATCTCATCTAGACTTAATTTTTTTTACTATTTATTCTTTTGCTTGGGAAACAAGTTTGGTTTGACTCGTCATGGATCGTTTCGTGGCAAAATAGAAAAGAGTAATGATATATGCCACACTCAAATCAGATTTTTATCAGAATTGTGTATACATATCATTCATCTATACTTTTTATAAAAAAACATAATTGATAAATAAAAGGGTTAAATGCATGTCATGCCCCTGTGGTATGCGATAATAGCAAATATGCCCCTGAGGTAAACAGAGTCATTTTCATAACCCTGAGGTAAACATTCAGGAGCAAATATGTCCTTCTGTTATGTTTACCTCAGGGGTATGAAAATGCATATTTGCTCCTGAATGTTTACCTCAGGGGTATGAAAATGACTTTGTTTACCTCAGGGGCATATTTGCTATTACCGCATACCACAGGGGCATGACATGCATTTAACCCTAAATAAAATACACAATCCAGATGATGCCACATATACATAGGGTCGGTTGAAAGTCTGATTTGAGTGTGATGTATACCATTACTCAATAGAAAAACATTCTCCATCTCAAAAAATAAAAAAATGAGAAAAAATTCAAAAACAAAAACATAATTAAGATTGTGATTTTCCCTAATCTTAAAGTCAAATGGAAAAAAAAACTCCCCAAAATTTTCATGCGTAGAATGCTAAATATTAGCACATTCTAATAACTCTTACATTCTAGAAGTTTTAATCTTTTTTATATTTTGTGATGTAGATAAGATGGAATTTGAGTGAATTAAATAATGTATCAAAAGACTAAATTTATTTTTTTGAGCCTATTTTCAGATCTTCTGCATTTTTTATGATAAACTCTAGTTTGATCTTGCTTGTTTAAAGTTTATTAGATTTGAAATTAAATATTTTTGTCATAATAGTTCATGCGAACTAATACTAGATTGACCTGATCTTCATAGATATATACATATATTATATATATATGTATGCAGTATGTATATATACACGTATATACGTATATATATATATCTCTCGTATTACCACAAGAAATTTTACTTTTGTGATGAAACTTGAGTTTTGTCATAAAAGGTAGACTTTAGGGACGAAACCAAATTTTTGTTGCAAAAGGTAATCATTTATGAAACACAAACATCGGTCATGGTTGATCGGACGCCCTGGCAAATAAGATTCATGTTTCCTCCTTCCAATGTTTCAATAAATGTTTGACACCCTATATTTTATTTTCCAAAAGAGGAACATGTAAAGCACGGTTTGTAAGGGCGCGTGTGATTGGCATATTTCGATTATGGGAACAATGAGAGCAGAAATGGCCCGGAGACGTACAACACAGAATTATAAATGGCGGCGAATTCTAGGTTGCCCGCCACGTTAGTCCTGGCTGTAAAAAAGTAAATATTTTTTAATTAACCAAACTACCCTTCAAAATTTTTACATATTAACCATTGCCAGAAGGTAATTAGAGGCTAGTTTAAGGGAACAAATAGTAATTAAACAAGTAAGGCCTTTAATTGGTCAGAGGAAAAATTTTGACCGACTACAAATTTGACAGGGCCGGGTATCTTGGCCCTCACGTGACTCGCATCACAGTGTTCGAGACCAGGCATATGCTGACTCAGCACCGAGCGATGCGCTTCCATTGGGCCAGATCTTCCGAAGGGGGCCACAATGTAAACGTGTCAGGATCCTGTACAGTTATCGGGATGCGGCGGTCCGTAGAATATCTCTAAATGGTCAGCAACCGGAATCTTAGGCCCGACCCATCGGCTCTACAATAGGACCTGCCCTGTTACCCATCCTTTGGAAAAAATAATAAAATCTAGAAAAATGTCTTTTAAATAAAACCCCACTAATTAATATGAATCCTATTATTAAATAAATAGAGGGTTTTTCGTATTCCGGGGTTTTGCAATTTGGGCTGTTGGGATCCTATAAAACAGCGATGTCAGTGTTTCGGTTTCCACCGCAACCCCACTCTTTTTGCTTTGCTTGCTCCCACTGTGAGTACACAGAAATTTCTCCTCAACAACTCCTCTGATAGACTTCCTTTATTACCTCCTTTCTGGTTCTTTGATTTTGCTTGGTTCCCCATTAGAGCAGAGATCTTGGGTGTGATTCTCCGACTATATTTCCATATACATTCTCAGGCCCCAACTGCTCCCGAAGAAACTTCTTGAAACTTTCTGTTTCTGGATACAACTCGG
This sequence comes from Myrica gale, assembly GCA_963930655.1. Taxonomy (NCBI): domain Eukaryota; kingdom Viridiplantae; phylum Streptophyta; class Magnoliopsida; order Fagales; family Myricaceae; genus Myrica; species Myrica gale. The sequence continues at coordinate 26,584,500 of OZ005606.1, read as the reverse complement.
TGAATAAAGTCCGTTATTTTGTTTCCTTATTCGCTTCTTAGACTTCCTCTGAGGTTTATTGCCTGCCTTCAAAGACGTATTGATGAGTCCTTGTGCTAAGTTGTCTCTCTTCTTCCTTGATGGGTTTTCGATATTTAAATAGCTGTCTTTAACACTTTTTGAATGGAATCCACCTTTTTCATGTCTTTGTGGCAGATTTCTCAATCACCCTTCTCTCTAATCTTCTTGTTCACGATTCCTTCACTTTCTTGGACCTCTTTATTTTCCTTTCGGTTAGAAATAATCTGATAAGAGAAGTTACTGCTGATCAGAAAGGAAAAAACATGGACCATGACCAAGGTATCCTATGCCCAATCAAATACACAGAGCACCGAAACATTACCAAAAAGCTCTCAAAGCCTAGGAAAGTTTCCGATGGCCACCGGAAACGACAAGCAGAGGTAAGCACACCTAGAGTGGTGCGGATATCGGTGACCGACCCGGACGCCACTGACTCGTCCAGCGACGAGGAAGAGGAGTTCTTCTTCCCCAGGCAGCGTGTGAAGCGGTACGTGAACGAGATCAACATCGAGTCCAGCTGCAAAGCAAGCATCGTTTCAAACCCCAGGAAACGACCTACCGGAGAGTCCCCTGCCTGCCGGCAGCCACTGAAGGTTGCTCCGACCAACGGCAGGAAGTTCCGTGGTGTACGGCAACGGCCATGGGGGAAGTGGGCTGCCGAGATTCGAGATCCCGCGAGACGAGTGCGGTTGTGGTTGGGGACCTACGACACTGCCGAAGAGGCAGCTATGGTATACGATAACGCGGCTATTAAGCTTCGGGGTCCAGACGCTTTAACCAACTTTGTCACTCCGCCACCGAAAGAGACGCCTGAAGTCATTGTACCTTCTGTGTCGGGCTATGATTCGGGCGACGAGTCTAACTCTCACAGTCACAGTCTGTCTTCTCCGACGTCTGTTCTTCCATACAGGACTCACTCCACTGAAGAGGCCCAACCCACAAAGTATGAACCAGAATTAGATCATCATCAACAACAACAACAACCGGTGAAAGAACAAGCTGTAGAGTGTGAGCTACAAAAACTGGCTGTCGAGGAAGTGTTCCGAGAATGTCAGGCCGAAACCGGTCTCTCCGATGATTCGGGTGGTGATTATTTGCCGTTCGACTTGCCGTTCAATTTGCCAGACTTAGATGATGTCTTCAACTTTTCAGAGCAGTCTCTGCTTTTTGATGAGCCGATGCAGAGCCACATATTGATGGACGATCTCGGTCTGTTGTTCAGTGATAACACTGGAGAAAATTTCGGGTCCTCATCCATGATGAATCAAGTTGATGATTATTTCCAAGACATTTTGTTAGGTTCCGACCTCTGAGTGAGGGACTCTGACTAACACACTCTTCGGGATAAGTGTTGTTGTTGCCGTTGGCTCGTCGGTTTCTCGGCAGATTTGTTCCGGTTACAACTAGAGTATCGGCTACTATGTATTTTCCTTTTTTTTAAAAAAAAAAAATAGTATTAGTAAGGTGTAGTGATTGTTATTAGTTTTGTAATTTATTCGTTTAAATATCTCTGAAATAATAATCGGAGATATGAGTGAAATTTTTATTTTGTATCTTTTTCAATTTGTGTTGAGAGTGTATAATTTTCGCGAATTAATGGAAAACAAATAAGCTCTTTTCCTTCCAACCATTAAGTTATTTAATTTCGAAATTAGGAAATTTAAAACAAGAGTTTATTGTATTTGATTTAAAAAATATTATATATATCCATAAATAAACGGTTAAAAATAGAGAAAAAATTGGATCCATACCGAATTTCAAGTTAGAAAATAAATTGAATTTATTTCCAATCTTCTTATCTTTTCGACTTTCACCAAAGCCTATGAGCCAAAACCCCATTACAATGCGGTCGAGATTATTGCGACGACTCTGCTCCACGATGGCATTCCTTTTTGCCTTTTGCCCCCCCACACGTGTAGGAGCAATTAGCGGGTACCGTACGTATGGCCGGTTGATGGGGTCCGAGTCGGTGCGACCCGTGTGAAACCAAGCCTTGAAAGACTTTCAGTAGTTCCGTTTACTTTTATTCAAAAAACGATATATATTTTCTAAATCACGCGTGCGGGCGATCTTAAAGGTTTCGGTTCCTATTGCCTTCGTGGCTTCGTGCTGCCGCAAAGCAAATATTTAATATAAAGTAGAAAATGAAGTTGAAAAAGGCATGGGATATAATTAATGAAGGTTTAGGGGATGATGAGGAATATAGACACTATATATTAGCTTATTTTCTTCTCACTAGCACAGTTATAAGACATGTCCAAATATTTAATAACGAGTAAGATGGGGGGGTCCTAAACATAGTTGTCAATTAGCATCCCTAATGAGACTTATAGGGACGTTTGATTTTCTTTTTATCTTTTTCCTCTTAAACAAACAAAAGGGTATCATGTTTATATAGTTTAGCTGGGGATTAACGGGTTGAGATTGATTTAACTATCTAAATCCAACCTCCAACTCTGTGATTTAGAAATTATAATAGGTGCACTAAGGCTAGAATCGCAATTAAATTGCAGCCTAATAATTGGGGTGGATTTGGATTCCATTGGATTCAAGTTGGTTAAATAAAGAATTCAATTTAGCACGTACAATATTGTAGCTTATAGCTAGGAGTACTCGTACACAGTACCTGGTACTTACTGGAAACAGTCCCATTAGGAAGTGTTTTGACTGTAAAACAGCTTTCTGTCAAGGGAGAATTAATAATTAAACGAAATTGATGCAAGCTATTCCGACGGTCAAGCTGGGAGAGCATTTCTAAACAATTTCTTGGAAGATTCGGTTTGTGTTCTTCATGTTGGGAGGATTATAAGGCTGTTCCTCCCACTTCCTATTGCTTTTCTTTTTGTTTCCTGAACGTACATGATGTTAGATGTTATAGAAAACCCATGTAAAATGCTCGTGTCTGGAATCGATCCCATCAATTAATTATCTGCAATAAAGCTATGGAGAACTGAAAAGAATACCCTTTGAACTAATTGGCACAATTGAAATTAATTAAAGATAAATGTAAGGACTGATAGAGCAAATATTCTGCACTTACTCTTCAGATTGATTTTAATTAAACGACGTCGAGAGTGTGTACAGTGTATTCGTAAATTCCGGTCAAAGGGAAAATTTAACGGTTTAAACTTTTACGTCATGGGGTCCATACTGTATTGTACAGTTAATTACTTCATACTGCTCCGACAGCCTCGTTCCAGAATAAAAAAATAGAAAATGGTAAGGGATAATAAAGGAGCCTCTATATATACATAATATATATGTATGCAGGGAAGTATCTAGCGACTTCTATCCTGCGTGAAACCACGAGCATCAGTACTGCACTGATATTTGCTTGACCAATACTCAAAGGGGCATAGGAATGACACGAAAAAGGTTTCATGATTATGTCCCAAACCAGATAATAATTTCATAGTTTTGATTTGTTCTTAAAATACCAATATTACTCCCACGCGATAGCCCTTACCTGTCAACCCCTTAATTACAAAAAAAAAAGGGAATGAAGACATTTCTGTAATTCTGTGTTTAATTAGTTATGTTTTTCTCTAATTATTTTTTTTTTAATCGGTCTTCTTCCAGTTGATAAGAAGCATCCAGCAGCACGCATGAGCATCACACCACTACGTAGAAAAGAGTTGAGATATCAAGCTACGTACGCTGCTTTACGGGAATTACTTGGTGGAAGCGACTTGCCGTTCCGCCTGATCTGTATAGACAAGGGGGTGTTTGTTTGTGGAAATATTGAGGTTTTAGAAATTTTGAGTATTGAGGTTTGTGAAAAAGTATAGTATTTTTATGGAAAAGTGAGGAGAGAGAAGATTTAATTTAATAGTATAATATTATTTTATAATTTAATAAGAAGAGATTATTTTATAATTATTTAGAAATTTTGAGAGTTTAAAAGATTGGGAAACAAACGCCCTAAAGATGTAAAATAGTCAATAGGTTATAGCACTTTATTTTATTTTGTTTTTCCTAATCGGTTTTATGATCACGTGCTTAAAGTGTTCTTTTGCAGGAGGAGGTTGAAGGGAGTTATAATTAATGGGATGACTTCTGTTTGACCACTAATATATACAGTACCTTGATGGGGCTACATACAGTATAGGCCCTAGCTAGAAGCAAAAGCTTTTAAAAGATATTTTCCCTATAGCTAGGTTCGGTTAGTAATGGAGGGGTCCTTCTTTATGGTGGCTGCCGGTAGGTAGAAATATTTTTAGACATTGAAATTGGGGCAACATTAGGTTAAGTGGTTTGGGGTATGACCCATGACATGTGAGAATCTGCCCCATCCAGCTTTAGATGTTCAGGTCATGAAAAATTTGGACGTGTTTTTTTCCTCATTCTCTCTTTTCGCACGTTAGTAATCACTCCTCGTGGTTGGGTATTGAATTTAAAAAAAAAAAACCAAAAAGGCACACCTTCATGGGATGCAATGTGCAGTACTGTCATCCCTTAATTTGCACGCCTATAGGCCAGAGAATGCTATAGAGGAGGAGAAGAAGAAGATCGAGAACCAAAAGTCAGAAGTTTCAATATTTCCTAAAAGTGTCTAATAATGCATGCACCGAAATAAGCTATTTTCCGGAGTCATTCTTTTTGTGCCACATATAGTGTGGGAAATTTGCGACTTTTGGGCACTCTGATGAGCTCTTTGTCGGGCTTGTTTTGTTTTAATAATCCTATTAGCCAAAAAGAAAAGAAAGAAAGAAAGAAACATTTGCCAGCTAAAAGCACAAAAATTATTCGAAATTGTATACCTTGATAGCGATAAGATAACAATATATACAAGATTCGCGACAATGGTGGCTTGATATAATGCTATCCCAAACTTCACTTGCCTGCAGGGACTACATGAAGAATAGAACTATTATTTATGCTGATAGAAACATAGTACCTAAGAGCACCGATGCATATGAATCTTTTCCTAGGAATCTAAACAAGTGTTTTCTTTAGATCCTGATATTTTCCTTTACAAGTGTCATGAGCTCTTTTCTCCGACAAAAAAACATACTGCTAATAGTGCATTCGTTGTTATGAATTGACCTTTTAGATAGAAGTGCTGACAGCGTATATAGATCGAGATGCCAGAACATATTAAACATAAGCTTGAAAGCAAATGGAGGTTCGATCATAAAATAGTTGATTTATGGATAATATTTTTTAAAAAAAGTATTTTGATTTTTGCATATTTCTTCCTATAAAAAATACAAAGGAAGTCCGGCCATCGGGTATGAACCCTCTTGTGGTTAAGCCAGTATCCTATCTCTCTTTTCAATATCTCAATTGTTAAATTTTTATTATTGTCTTATCTTCCTTTTTCTTTTTCCTTTTCATTTGCTTTTATCTAGATTCTAGCTAGGTTACTTTCCACTTTCTCTCGTTCCTCTTTTTTGGGGCTTGGTTCTCGTTACTTCGTGTCGTGTGCGATTTCCCTCCAACACGTCTTCTTGTTTGTGGGATGTATGCGTTCGTGAGATACTTCATGGCCGACGTGCTTCAGGGGCTGGAGATCCACGTCTTCTGGGCTTGGGCCGATTTGGGCCTTTTGTTGTTAGGTTGCATACGATTAATTCATCCGACCCAACTTGTTGGGCCAGTTAATTCAGTTTTGGTATCATCACAATGGAAATTAGTTTTAGATAAGCGGGTTATCTTCCAAATTAATTTTCTCCACGTCACAAATCAAACCCCTAACCAATCTTGGGCATCCCAGGAGATCCAAAAAGAAGATAGCAATTCCATTGAAGAAATATTTTATAAAGAAAATCCGTTATTTTAAAATGTTTTGTACCATGTTTATTCATCGGGATCGGGATGTTTATATACCCATGAGATCACTAGCTTTAAGTGTATATATATATATATCAGCACACTTTCTATTTCTGGTGGTAAAAATGAAGGCAAGAATGTCAATTCCTTTTCCCAATTTAGTCATCGAATGAGGTATTTCCATTAATGTCTATTTATGTTCTTCATAAATTAACAACGAAGTTTCTAATTTTTTGGTATGTTTGTTGATACTGTTATTATTCCCTATTTATTGCTATATTCACTTCCTGCAAAAATCCACCGTTAAGTAGTACTCAATAAATGGACTGTCTCGACACTATAAATTCCAACATATACATTGTATGCAGTACGTACCCACATATCTCCTAATCAATTATATATGTAGGCCAAGCTATAGATATATGTTAGTGTTTGAGTCGGCAAAATTCCGTATCAAATTTAAATTCAAATTGAGTTATATTTATTTATTTGAAAAGTTTGGATAAGTTTTATTGTGTTCAAGAGATTAATGAGTCTTTTAAAGTTTAAAAAGATAAGATATACTCAAGATGAAGAGTTAAAAACAAGGAGCTGATCCATGCACATAAAGTCTCCGAGAAAATTTCTAAATTTTTTAAAAATTTTCTCCTTTCAGAAAATTTCCCTCATTTTTATTTCATTTGAAACTCAAGTAACCTTATAAATACATAGAGAGGCGGACTAAGAAACTTATTTGAGGCCATTCAATATTTTAATTAAGTCTAATTGAGAGAAAATTTTTCAGAGATTGAGTAGTTTTTTTTTCTTTGACTAATAGTTCAAAAGTCTTTCACTTCATCAACAAAATCCTTATTTTTTGTGGGATTGATTATAAATCCTTATTTTTGATGTGATTGTGTATGTTGTTAAATGAGTTAATCTTTATTTAAATTTAGACTCATCAAATATTTTAGAACTTATTTTAAATTTTTTAATGATTTTTAAATAAAATATTAACACCTATTCATCTATCCCCTTTAGTGTCAATAGGATCTAAACCGATATATAGTTTATATATATATATATATACACACACATTGTTTAATAGGCCAGTGAGAGCAACATATTTAAGCTAGCTAGGTTGCGGAGTTTTCGATCAGTTTGTACGGCAATGGGGTCCAGTTGAAGCAGGTTTTAGATTCTAGTATTTTTCCTGCTCGTAAACACGTAGAGCACGTACAGTATCTTCATAAATGATATGTTGCCTAACATTGACACCCGGCCTGGAGATGACATATTTATCTGCAGGAACTTATACCAAAGCAATAACTCTAGTTTAATGATGTGACAGTTAAATTTCTGCAGTTAGATGGTAATGATAAATATGATGCAGCAAAGTTATTAAAATAGGCAGAAGATCCATAGAAACTGTTAGTAGAAAGCAAGTGAAGTTATGGCGTATGGGCAGCAATATATAGGAGCTAGCTCTCCTCCAGAGAGCACCGGCAATTATACCATCAGTGAGAAAGCAAAGAGTGTGAAGCAAAAGGCCGGTGGGACAAAAAGTGCAGGTAGAAATCATGACATTATGATTGCAAAGTAGAGTTGGAGAAGTTTTTAAATGTCTTTGGTTGCTTGAGGGAGTCTCATAGGCTGTTTACTGCAAGAGGTTTTAAACTACTATATTCATGGAGTAGTTACCAAAGTAAATACAAACGGATCTTTTAATTCCAACTTTTTTTTCTGTTTCTAAATAGAGCCTTTATTTTCAAATGAAATATTAAAATTATAGGAAGCACCATTAAAATTATCATTTATGTGATTGTATTTACAATCTATCTAAATATATTTACGATGAAAATAAATACTGTCAAGAAAAAATAATTTTGGTTTAGGATGAATACATTTTTCACTCATCAATTATATAGAGTTTGACACATTATACTCTAAACTACGAGTTTTGACACATTGTACCCTCCAACGACTAATGTCAAACATTTGGCACCTCTCATCAAATTTTTCGTCAAATTGGATGAAAATTAGGTTTTTTACACTTAAAATGACGAGAATAATCTTGATAACTTAATGAATTGACAAAAATATCGATCAAATATTAATAAATGTAATGTAAGTCAGGAGCATTATCGTCATTCCGATCTAATCAGAGGGATGATACAAAATTTATAAAATTGGTGGTTGAAAGGTACAATATGTCAAACACCCAACACCCAAAACTATACGTGATAGATGAAAAATGTATTTATCCTATGGTTTATGTTGCTGTATTTTTTTAGTAAGAGAGCTAATTAATTTTGACAATCAATGGATTATTAATACTACATGAAACGCTTTTGCTAGGCTGTTGATTTGTGTCCTTTTGAGTACGCAATAAGGCAAATTAATAGGTGTCAAATTATGAAAAAAAAAGGTGTCAAATTATGCAAATCATTTGCTCCCACAATTAAGCGTACTATCTATCAAGAACAGTAAAAAGCTCTTTATCTCCTTCCCTATGAAGTGATGGTTTTCATTTACATATCTTTGCTCCCTGTACCGTATTTTTGCTTGTGGGCGAAGTGAAAATCCAAAACAAGAAAGCATAAAAAGAGGAAGAATATGAAAATTAACCTCAGGGAGAAGAATATAACACAGCAGTATGGAAAATCAGATTCTGACTCGGTAGGGAAAAAAAGAAAAAAGGAAAAACGGAAGTTACTGGCCAAGCAAGCAGACTCTTTAGGCCATGGTAGAACCAGAACGTATGAAATTCACTGTTATTCTGTAATCGTGGACACTGCTAAACTGTAGAGGACATATATGTCGGGAAGACCTGAGGGACTGTGGCACACACTTCCTCACTTCCCCTGTTCCGAAAACCAAAAGGTTATCTTTATTCACAAGTTGTTCCTTTTTCTTTTTTCTTTTTTCTTCTTGTGCTCTCTGTTGGCTAGCCATTTTTTTGGGCATGACACGTCTCTCGAGAAAATAAAATGAAGGCCGGAAAAAAATGCAAAAAATAGAAAGGATACCTATTCGACGAGTTCTTTTTTTTTTTTGAAGAAAGCTTGGTAGAACATGTCATGGCACTAGCTAGGAGTGTAATTGGAAGTTAATCACATAAGTTAATGTCATGAATTTTCTTTTTCAAATTAAGACAATATTAAAAAACATTCGGAACTTACGTAATTAACTAAGGACAAAAACAGATGCAAATGGGATGGTCATAACTCACGAAGCCAACTTGTTGTACAACTCATGAAAATGTGAACCAGGCGGCCTCTCTCTCTCTCTGGGCAATTACCTTGGTTCTTCTTTTACATGGGCTGCCGAAAACGTAGTTGGTGGACAAGGGGAGCCACTTGTTGCTGAGTCTGAGGCTTCATGAGGCTAAACGACGGCTAGATTGCAGGCTTTTGTAGAGAAAACATCAGGGGATTGAGCTCACAAAGAGTCCCAACTTGCATTGTCTGCATGTGCATGCATGGGTTGCGGCCGCCCTATCTCTCTTTCTAGCTTACAGTTGGAGATGTTGCCTACTGCAATTTAATGACCTGAGCCCCTTGCATTGTTTCCTTCATTTTAGGTATCTTATATTTCCTTTCCTTCTATTCAAATTGTGATATGCTCAAACAACATAGAGAAACACGGACTAGTATATCCGTAATTTCATGTTTAAATTCTACCGTATAATTTAGAAAGAGTTAGATACAATAAATATGTATTTTATATTATTTAATATTGTCTATTTATATCTATATAAAATTTACATGTTGTATCAATATCTTTCAAATTACATGACATAATTAGAAAAAAAAATTACAAAGAATTTTGATAGAAAAATACCAACTCAGTCGCGAACAATTTCTATATATCACTGTTCTTCCCCTTCAATTCTTTTAAGTGACATACTCCATTTTGCAAAGGCATTATTTAGTGAGAATAAGAAGGAGAAGTAGTCAGAGCCCCTGACCCCGAGCTTTATTTTGACTGATGAGTACTTCTGGACCCACAGGAGATGGCCGACTTATGGCAAGATCAAAACCTTTCCAGCTCAAAGGATCTTATCAACGCTGACTAAAATCTCGGACCTTTATCGCCCACGTGCCCTATCTATGGCGCACTTGGGAACAAACTTGATTTTTCAGCCTTTACACCTAATCAGGTGGGTCCCCTATCAAAGAGAAAATTATAAAGGCTTAAATGTATTGTAGTTACATGTGATATCATTTTTTTATAAATTAGTCTATGTGGTATACGTTTGTACTAGCTAATCCTTGTAGTAAGCATCTTGTAATAAATTAGTCTTCCCGTTAGATTTTCGTTGACCCACTTAACGGCCGAAGCTGACGTGTCAAAAAATATGACGTCATCAGCAAATGGGGTGATGTCGCATGTCGAGAGGTGCGAGTAGACCGAGTTGCTTGTGCTCGGGATGCCAGGGCTCAGTCTGTGTTCGGGATGCTCGGTCTGTCCTCTGTTGGTGCTCTCATTGGTGCATATGATGCCGCATGTACCCGTATCCCGAGCAAGACGGACTGCTTGTGCTCGGGATGTCCAGGCTCGGTCTGTCCTTTGTTAGTGCTCTTTCATTGGTGCATACACGGAAAATAATCAACGTCAGCTTCGGCCATTAAGTGGGTCGATGAAAATCTAACGAGAGGACCAATTTGTTACAAGATGATTATCTCAGGGACTAGCCAATACAAACCCATACCACAAGGACCAATTTATAAAAAGATAATACCACAGGACCTACGTTGCATTTAAACCAATTATAAAAGAAAGACAATCAGGTCGGTAACACGTGAAATGCGTATGGGCCTTCTGCACCCAATTACCGTCTTCTGTCTCTGATGTTGCCAACGTGTCCTGATCAAGGTCCGTAAAGCGTAATCATTAGACACGTGGCTTGGTAAAAGTATGGGCCCTCTTGGTTATATACATCATCATCTGTATCCGAGTACGGCAAGGTAGGCCCATTGGGCCCACCGAAGTCCTCCATTTCACCTACCGACACGAGGGTCATGGGCGGAATATTGTGAAACTCTTTGATCGTGGAGTACTCTTACCCGAGGACTTACGGTAAAATTTTTTATTATTAATTCTAATATATTTTTATAACTTCTAACAATTTTTTTTACTCCCTGCCGGAAAAATCTATACTACCTCCAATAAATTTTATACCTATCCAAACACAGCTTAATCACGGAAGTGAATTCAGTCCTATAAAAGACTTGCAGTAACAAAATCCTTCTAATATTGCTCAGATTCATATCAAACATTTCCTTATTTGTTCGTGGGAATATTTTTTAGTGGCAAAATCCTTCTATTTCTCTCCCAAGAGTACTTGTTTGGATGTTTGTATTTTCTCTTGGAAACATGTAAAGAAAGTCAAAATTTGAAGGCTCCCCAACAAGCGCGGAGTCCGTCCTTAATTTTATGAGTCGTTGCGACATGTCTGGCTGCAGGATGCAGCACGTGTTTATGCACAACACGAGCATTGTAAATTCCCGCTTCAAATCATTACGTTTTGACTTGAGGAGGGATATGAAGATATTCTTTCTCCTACTTTTTCCGATATTAATCCAATTGATTAGCGTCACAAAGGGTAATCAATTTTTCGTTCAAGGAATCCAAACACCATCTTTCAGATCAGTTTTCGTACGTTTAAAAGTGGATGTTGGGCGTACCAACTGCAGATCGCAGGTACACGAGGAAGAAAAGTTGAGATAGAATTAGGAAAAAGTTGCCTTAAGCAATGCATAAATCCCGTTTACTTTTCCCACTGACCAAATATTGCAGATAGCTTTACAACCTGCGCCGAAAACAAAACGAGCAAAATGGGGAAGAAAAGTAGGCCAAAAAGGGGAGGATCTTTTCCTCTTGTCTTTCACATTATAAAAGAGAACTCCGTTTGTGCTTTCCTACGTGGGATTTCCGAGTCATGCATGCATCCAATAGGAAGTCAAAAGAGAAGTTTTTAGACAGACATCTGCAGATTATGAGGCTAATCATGCTTTCAAACTTCAACTTTTCTGGGTTTTTGCCTCTACACAAACCAAAATCAAAAAGCAGATTAGAAACAGAGTGCCAACTGCCAACACTTTCCGACATTCCTTTCATTAATATTGCTTTGTGGTTTTGGAATTTTCCTCCTATTCCGTACCGGCTTTAATATCTCCACCTCCTATCACGTTGCGTTTTCAACAATCGGTCGGGAAATGACAACTATAACGAACTAGGCTGCAAAGAAAACGTTTTTCTCGTCCGGATGAAATATGTTACATTAGTCGGCCTGGTCAGAAATGCAGACAGGAAAAACTTGAGGCGTTTTCAAACTTGGTAGACATAAACGCAGTTCGCGGCTTTATTGCCTCGTGGTCACGCATTGAGGCTTTTAGTCTCGCATGGGATGGCCCATGCACAACTACTCTAAATTGGATATTAGTGGACTGATTTTGTACAGGATTAAAATTTTCTCAATACAATAGATCACTCAATTGTAGAATTTATAGTCTAAAATTTTAGATAAATAACATTAAATAATATTCACTTTTATTTATCATATTTATTTCTTTTTAAATTATAGAGAATTTGACATTTTGATCCTTTGGTTTATACCCCTTCGGTAATTGGTCATTCACTTTCAAATTTCAAATTTTAAGTACTTGAGTTTTCTTTGTTTGACGAAATGATCGTTCCGTTAGTTTGCCGTCCATATGTTTAATGGATTTAAAGCGGTCGACCGGTATAAATTTGCTGACGTATCAAATAGCTCCGTTAAGCATATAGACGACAAACTGACAAATAACCATTTCGTCAAATAAAGAAAACTCAACGACTAAAAATTTGAAATTTGAAAGTGAATGACCCATGTATTAAAGAGGTATAAACCCAAGGACTATAATATCACATTCCCTAAATTATATTATATAATTGAGATAAAAAATTAACAGAAGAATCCTAATCCCGGTGCTAATCTATTTCTGCCCTGCATTCGCATACATACTCCACTGTAGTGAAGGCAAGAGTCAGTTTTTTTTAGGGCAAAATAGGCCAAGCCTGCCGGGATGTGAGGATTTGAACCTCAGTTCAATACCCTCCGGGAGATGAAGTTGGGCCATAGCTCATGGGCAAAGGCAAGAGTCATTCTTGATTTGACAGGATTGCGCTCAAGTTGAAGCTTTATTTTTTTTTTTTCTAAATAAGTTGAAGCTTTAATGTGGACAAGTGGCCTAACTTTATTTGTTGTGAGCTGGACGTTATTATTGACGCTGGTTTTCTGGCAGCGTTTCTGTTTGAATTGTCGGTGTCTGTGGCTTTGCTTTGGGGTGAGTGAAAGTGAATCAGATTCGAGTAATTTCAATATCAGAAAAAAAAAAAGCTGATCGACTTCAAACTAGGCCTTCTTCCCAGGCATTGCACAGGTTTTGGCCCACTTTAAAGTGTCCGGCGGAGTTCAAAGGCCCATTTATACTTCATCAGCTCTACATTTCGTCGATATGCAATGCAGCCCATGATAACTCCAGCTTTCGGAGCCCTGCTTTCCTTCTCTAGGCTGGTTCTCGAATCCATTTATCGACACTTTGTTGGCATGCAGAATATCTCCACATCTCCAAGGCCACACATTCCAGATTTTATTAGGACCATGAACACTAGCATTAAGCAGTAAGTGGTTCTCCATATTCTTTTTATCTCTATCACAGAATTTGGATTGAGACTACTACTACATTATATGATTAGGTATCTTGGAAGGATCTATGAAGGCTTAAAATTTCTTACCATACGAAGTTACGAACAGATCTGTACTGCTCATGAATCTCTGAAAAAAGATAAGAGCAGGGTTGAGTGCCTTCAGAAATGTCAGGATTTAGATGAGATAATTTCCAAACCGCAATAAAATAAACTCACCTACAGATATTCAGTCAAATATCTGTAGGTGAGTTTATACACAATCAATTAAAACAACTATTGGAAAGGGACCAGAAACTTGTAAGCGAAAAACACAATCTAAAAGTCTCTCTAGCAGCTTAACAATCATCTACATTTTGCACAAAATAGCTCTGACCGGTTAACCAAACCCTTCTAAACTCTCGTGGAAAGAGGCTGAAAGACAACAAACTAAAGCTTTTTCAAATCACAATAGCAAGGCCTGGTTATCATTTGACTGACTGATGCAGAACTCCAATTTGCACCTCAACCCCTCCCTGCCAACACATCCAACTGACTTAAAACACCGTTTGGCGAAGATTCCTCCAGCCAAGAAGTTTGTCTGGCATTTCTGTTTCTGTAGACATTATCTTGAGAGTTCTGTGGACGCTCCTTATAAGCTACCTGATGCAGATGCAGCCACGCAATCATGCTAATGGCAACTAAAGCAGCATTGCCCAATATTCCACCCATGTGATCCAGCTTAAGCGATTTCTTCGCAAAATTACAACTAGAAAGGAGAACCTTGATGAGTACATTAGATGTATTTCCTTCACGAGTTGCAGATTTTTCACCAGATGGACTATATTCTGGGCCACGAAGGTTTTCAGGCAAAACAAATTGACCTGCATCATGTACATCTCCCACAAATGCCAGTGCTTCTTCAATGACTTTGTAGTTCTTTCCATGATGTTCAGCCAATCTCATAGCAAGAACAATCCGGCTTTGTTCTAACCGGGCAACTGCAGCATCTCTTTCGGCCTGCTGCTGCATTTGAACAGTCTGTCAAACAGAACAAACCGCATGGAATCTGTTAGCAAATTGTAATTCCACAAAATGAGAACTAACTGCAACTCATTTTACTTACTCCTTACCACCCCTTGGGCAGAAAAAAATAATAAATAAAAATAAAAAGAGTTCTGCTTGAAAGAGCATTTCTCTATCTAAATTGGAGCGCCTAGACACAACTCAGGTCAACAACGACCTGTCCCACCTATCAGTGCATATATTTGTATGTAGTATAGCTTCATTAGTCATTTTAGGAACAGAGATCCAGTTCCATCATATTCAACAATATTGCACAAGACTGTTACTTATCCGTCACAAGTTGGAGCTCTCCAGAAAGACACACAGAAATTGACACAAGAAGAGAGGAACATGTCAAGATAACTCAAGACACTGATCAAAAAAATATTTTGTGATTTGCTTTACAAATAAGTGACAAAGACATGATCTTCAACGTTTTAGGCTACCAAAACATCAAGAACCTTAGGACAGAGGAGTCCATTTCCTCTCCTCTTCCATTTACAGGAAACAGAATGTCAGCACAATCCAAGATATCAGAGAGAACCCCAGAAATACAACTCACCTTGAAGATTTCAAGCTAATCTATAAATACCTTAAAAAGACATAATTTCTTCCACCTCCAATTTCCTCAATCTTCTAGATAATCCAATAGAGGTAGACTCAAAATCCAGAGTATAATATATACACCCCGTTGATTTCTATTCGTTTTTCATTTCTCCCCATGCAGCTATCAATAAAGCCTTCATCCCAAATGCTTGGTTTAGTCTACATGAATAGTTTCCAACATTAAGATGTTTCTGCCGCTAATTGCTTCAGTTAACTCAATGAATTTAGGCATCTGTCCATGCTCTTTATGTCTCCCCCTAAAACTCTTAATACACCCAACTTTTGGATCCTAAGCAGTTGTCCAGTCAACATGATAGGCAAGAAGGCATTACACTTGTTTCTAAATATTCCACCGATTGAGTCACTGTATTTTCTTCCTCTCATGTTTCCTGTTACACTTCTTTCTCTCATGTTTCCTGCTGTTGATGTATGAGATGAATATATGGTTTTCCAGAAGAACATCAGCAATATTAATCTTACTCGCCTATTAAATACGTTTAGGTAGAGGAGGTCCAACCAAAAAGTAAGTAATAGCTGTATGGAATCAACAAACTTATGCCTAACTTAAATACCACTCAAAGGCACAATTCTTGCTGACCTTTGATCCATTCAGTTGTCAAGACAATTAAAGAAATACCAAGGAAGGCGGAAAAAAAACGAAAAACGAAAAAACAAAATTTCCTAGTGTTTTTCCCAGACCAAAGAGGAGGAAAAAACTTCTCATCATACAGTTTCAAGCAAAATTTTCTCAGCAACCAAACGAAACATCACCAAAACTGAATAAACACATAACAAACATTAGAAATGACACTCACTGCAAATAATTCAAGCTAATTTTCAGCTTCCACAAACCATGCATGAGGCACATAAGGAAAGACCAGTAAATTTTCCTCCCCCTTCTCTCAAATATCTAAGGAACCAAACAGAATCTGACCAGAAGCAGAGAAACAAAGACACAAATAGACCCAAGCAAGTCTAATTAATCCTGAAGTTCCGTAAAAACCACATTGGACTCGAAAATCGAATTTCTTCTCGTACTTTACCAACACAAACAGAAAGAAATTTCCCCTCATCACCTCTCAGTTACTCGGCGACCAACACAGAAAACTGAATTGAAACACTCAGACAGAAGGAAACAACCCACTCACGTGGAAAAATTCGAGCTGGTCCTCGAGGTTCTCGAGCGCGGTCCGTATGGCGTTGAGGCTCTTGGCCTCCTGGATGGCAGAGTCGTCGTCCTCGTCGGCCCGGAAGTCCTTCACGAAAACGAACCCGGTGGCCCGGCCATTTTCCTCAACGGCGCCGTTCTGGTTGCTTTTGCCGCTGTAGAGCTTCTTGATCTTCTCGGGCTTCCTCAGGCCTTTGACGGAGTTGAGGAAGTGAGTCCGCGAAATCGAGTGGATGGCATCGCTCAGCTTGTCGTGAAGGTCCCAGATTTTCTCTAGGATCGCTTCGATTTCCTCCAGCTCCATGTCCCATTTCATGGGGAAACGCTCTGAATTATCTAGCGTCTGGTTCGGTTATCGTTGGGGCCTGATTGGATTTTTTTTTTTTCAATTTCTGCGAACTTATAGAGAGTAATTCGTTAAACGTAATGGTTGCCAAAAATGCCAGCCAACGTGACGACACGTCCTATTCCTTTCTCTTTTTGTCCGAATCTTTCTCCCATTTCTCTTACTGCTTCTCAGATCTTAATGTTGGGAAAAGCGTCACGAAAATTCAAAGTAAAGAACACCAGATTTACGTAGTTCGGCCTCAATCCGGCCTACGTCCACCCCAGAGCAATTTTATTAAGAAAGCCTAAGAAAATAACTCTGCCCGCCCCAATACAATAGTCACACCACCCTCTTTCTCTTCCTCTCTCTCTGCCCAATGTACACGCTCTCACGTGCTCACGTGCATCTTCTCTTATAACATAAGCCTCTTATTTATAGGGAAAAATACAAAGAGAAAACTCTAAGAGAATCCTAGATAAACTAGAAGTAGGGAGCAAGTAGACTTTCACTATAAGTCTACTTCTATTCCAAGTCTATCTCTTATGGGTGTGGACCCCAACAAATCTCCCCCTCCATAACCATAAGAGAAGAATTTGTTCCTGACATCTTTCGGTTGAGTGCTTCCCGGGTTTCCATCAGTAGAAATTTCCTGCAACTTGGTGTCTGTTGCTCCCTTTGCTCACCACCCCTTGCAACCTTATTCTAATGGCACTCCAACCTCGTCCTTGTCACCAGACGACCACACTCTCATCCGAGTGTCATGCACCCCCGCATAGGGTGCCCGCATCCCCTGCTTGTACAGCCGGACCCATGAAGAACAGTATCTCCCCCAGCTCTTGCATCTCCTCCAGCTGGTACCAAGCACCTTCGTTTTCTAGACGAAGTCAACAATCAACCGGCCTATAACCTTCCGGTTGATCTTCTTCCACTTTGCCTCGTCAATCCCCTTCGGTTTCTTTCTCTTGTTCTCCAATGGATCATACATATCCTTCCCATAAAGGATATCCTCCATCTGTGGCTTCCAGTTCATGTAGTTTGCAGCAGTCAACATCATCAAACCGGTAATCATACTTTCCGTCATCTTAATTCACACTGATTGAGGCCGAATTTCACAATTCTGACTGCACCAATGGATCCGGGATGACCTAAAACCTTAGGATACGGTCTGACCTGCTCGAAAACCGGCTTAAAAGCCCCTGAACCGGCCAAAACAACCACACCGAACAAATAAAACCGCAATATTCCCACCGGAATATTCTTTGATGACGTGGCAAAGATGACGTGGCATGCCAACCCCGACCCCCTACTGATGTGGCAATGCTGACGTGACGGATGACGTGGCACTGCTACGCAGATCTCCTGTGACCCACTGCTGACGTGGCGATGACGTGGATGCTGACGTCACAGGACACGTGGCAGTCTCTTGTCGCTGGCGCGTGGAGAGAGTGAAGCCCACTCGCCTTGGCTCTGCTCGGCGCGTGAGGGCGCGTGTGACACTTGGCGGCGCTTTTTCTTCTTCCTGCGGCGCGTGGAGGCGCGTCCCGACGATTCTGACGACGCGGTTTCGACCGGCGACTTCGTCTCGATCTCCTCTGTAGGCTGGTGCTCTCCAATCTCAGATCGGACCACTTTGAATTTTCGGACCTTCTCCGCTTCTCCCGAAAAACTACTCCGGCTCCTCGAACCAGACTCCGATACCACTTGTTTGGAAAAGCGTCACGAAAATTCAAAGTAAAGAACACCAGATTTACGTGGTTCGGCCCCAATCCGGCCTACGTCCACCCCAGAGCAATTTTATTAAGAAAGCCTAAGAAAATAACTCTGTCTGCCCCAATACAATAGTCACACCACCCTCTTTCTCTTCCTCTCTCTCTGCCCAATGTACACGCTCTCACGTGCTCACATGCATCTTCTCCTATAACATAAGCCTCTTATTTATAGGGAAAAATACAAAGAGAAAACTCTAAGAGAATCCTAGATAAACAAGAAGTAGGGAGCAAGTAGACTTCCACTATAAGTCTACTTCTACTCCAATAAGTATAAGTCTACTTCTACTCCAATAAGTAGGGCATTTAGGAGTGCCTAGATTCTCTAGAAATGAAAACTTAAGCTATAGATTGTTTAGTTTTTTTCGAAATTTACACTTGCATATTAATGTCTCGCAGCCGAGCTCAGTACATAATAGGAAGCATTTGGTTTATTGGTATTTGGGCGTAAAGGCATAACAACACACTATAAAAGAATAGGTTTTGCTTTTTCCCTAATGTTCTTGGTAGTTGGTATCATGTCTGCGTAAGAGAGCCATGTGGCCAACATTTGTGCGACATTAATGGTGGCTTTACAACGCATGTGGGACGATGGGTTGGACTATTTTAGGAATGACCCGATAACAGAAAGGGCTATAAATAGTTCTCTGATATTGTAGCCATCAATAGTAATTATCCCAGCTCTTTTGTTGGAGCTGATTAAGGAAGTTCAAGCTTCAAACCCCCTCCCTCCAATGCGTCAAGCTCACCGAGCCCAGAAAAGAGAAGGAAGGAGAAGATCGTGAAGAAAATGGCGAGGCTGCTTCAACTTGCTTTATCTTTGTTGGCAGGTATTGGCTGTTTTCGAAGCGGGCAGGTGGGTGCAATGACGCACATTGTTGGAGGAAACTTAGGCTGGCATCTCCCTGTTGCAAACCTTTCGTTTTACCAAGACTGGGCCAAGCCGAGAAATTTCACGGCCGGAGACAAACTCGGTGAGTTCCTTTATTCCAAAACGAAAAGCATTTGCACACAAAATCTTGTCATGCCTGCAAAATTTTCATACGATTTCCTCTCAAATGAAAGACTGAGTCGATTGAAATCTATCCTTTTGAGTTCTCTTAATTCTTTCATTTCAGCCTTCTTGTACACTTCGGGCTTGCACAACGTGGTGGAGGTTAAGAAGGATGATTATGATGCCTGCACCCAAAAGCACGTGATCGACAAACACAACAACGGACCGACGATTCTTGAGCTCTCCCGCTCCGGCGACAACTACTTCATATGTGGTATCGGCAGTCACTGCGAGGGTGGCCAAAAGTTGAGCATCAGTGTAATAAACGGAGATCACGAGACTTCGGACGGTGGTGGTGTATTTGGGTTCATAGGTCACAAATCTTCCTCCGCCGATTCAATACGCAATTCGGGGATGCTAATTTCTAGTTTGCTTCTGGCACTGATGACAGTTCTGTTAATAGTACGATGGAGCTGGTAATTAATTGCTTTTGATATTTTAACTGATCTGTATTTAGTGGTGAAGGAGTCGGAGAGTGTAGTAATTATAATTAATCACCCATGCATTCTCCAACTAGAGTCGTACTCAGATTTTCGATTGTAGGCCTTGATTGCCATTTTCATAATACTGCATGCGTATAGGGGTAGTATTCCAATTTCTTATTTTCAATGCCAGCGGAACAGCCGTTAATGAACTAATTTGGAAATAACCTCCCTAAAAGTCAAATAGCAAAAGCAATTATATAAATTATTTATCATGATAAATGTAGCAAAACCTACACGATTAATGTAGCATCCTAAAATAAAAAATAAAAGCGGATATGTATTTTTGTGAAGTGATGAAAAAGAAGGAATCCTAGGCGATGTTGTTTTGATGTTTTTTTTTTTAGGATTTAGAATGTTTTGAGAATTTTTAAGTGATATTGAAGTTGTATTGGTGTTTGTGTAGAAGTTGTTGAGGTGTAAAAAAATTAATGATAATTTTTAAAGTTTTTTTTCGAATTTATATAATTTTTTTTATTAAAAGTTAAATATTTAAAAGATATTAAAAAATGAGGAAGAAAACGACAAACGAATAAACGTTCAAACCAACCACTTGACTCAACGGGGAGGGGAAAATGACCAAATCGCCCTTTACCAAAACAAAACTTGTGTAAATCAGTTGGTGACTTTTTGTCCATTCACATTACTGAATATTTAATGAGGACATGTGGGGGCCATGTGTTTTTTAAAAATCCATTTTACCCTTCGATTTTGATGTATGTAACCCATGAATGGAGAATATTTTAGTAATTTTGTATAAATATGTTCAAGACAAAATCGGAAACTACAATACAGTATCCTCAAAAAAATTATGTTAGATGGGATTGTGTTTATAGTTGAATGAAAATTCTTCAATTATCAACCACACGAACAATACACCTAATTTCAAAACAATTGGAGGTGTCGGGTAGAAAAATAATATTTTAATGCTCTTAAACTTTATGTTGACAATGAGTATTTGAATAGATGACAGCCTTTATTTTATTTATTTTTTTAAAATTCTCGTGTTTAGTTACTCTATTTGACCTTTATTTTTTATTTTTTTTTCTCTATGTCAATATCATCTAGACGTTGAATGAAGACGAACAAAATGTTTTTCCGGACGGATTAGTCCAAGCCTCCAAGGATAATTTACTCAAAAACTAAGCAAATACTTTCTGGAACACAGCTGATCTAAAGTGCATGCGCTTACTTAGGCCAATTAGCATGTACGGCCTATCAAATTAAAAAGGAAATGGTTCTTTCGATAAAACACAAATTGTATGAAGAATGCAATTATTTTTCTTGGAACACTTACTCCTGAAATTTCTAACTGTTCTATTTTCTTTCTGACATAATATTTATTAGCGAAGTGTCCAGTTTTTCCACATTTCCAACAAACAACATTTTTTCTATCTTTTTGTTTTTTAAATTTCTTAAATGGTTTTGAAGAGGATGGTTTAGGTTTAGAAGAATATTTAGATTTGTTAAACCATTTTTTATACTTGTTATATTTTGATTTTTTAGATTTACAATATTTATCATGTTTTCTTCTTTTAGAAGGAGCAATCGGAATGAAGTAACCATATTATTCACAAAAATGACATAATTCTTTATGAGTATGTTTTCTTTCTAATTCTATTGTTTTCTTTAACTTGATATCATTACAAATAAGTAAACTAATTCAATTGATTCTAAATTCAAAAATTGAATGGGTAAAATTACAATCGAATCTGGGATCCAAATGATTTGCTAACCAAAAATTTGGATGATTTATAAAAATTTGTGAAAATAAAGATCATTTTAATGATTTTTTTATATTTATTATAATAAAAAGAGAAAAATTATTTTAAAATTATTTTGTGGTTGACTCAAACATTATCTGTCTAACTGGAATCAACTAGAATATTCCTCCAGATGCTCTTACGGTAGCACCGGTCGCAGGATATTTGAAGAATATCTCTTCACTTGGTTCTGTTTTATTACGAAAAAGTTTAGGGCATGTTTCGTTTTTGATTAAAAAAAAAGTTTAGGGTATGTTCATTTTCTACATATTCGTAGGATTTTGATATATTTATGAATATTTAGGTGATGTAAAAATTATATTTGTATGCATGCAGAAATTGTTAAATTGTAGTGATGCTTGTTAAAAATGTAATATTGACTTGTATTAGAATGCGTATTTTGTAATGTTTAGATTGTAAATATAAAAAGTAAGATGTAAATCTTAAAAATGCATAGAAAACAAACATGCCCTTAGATAGGCTTTATTGTTGGCTCTGAATAATTTTTCTTATCTTCTCAGGCTTTAGCAATCTCATTAATTTCTTTACCGTCTGAAATTTAATATATAAATATATAATAATATATATTTTAAAGATACGAGCTTACAAATAGTAATTTTTGTATAGGCATTTCGAACGTGACGTATGGGCGAATGTTTGGCATGTACCCAAAGTAACCTTTTTGTCACCGTTACAATAAAATTCTCTCCTAATTCCACACCGCCACTCGCGGCTCGTCTCAAGCACTGTAGAGAAGAAAGGATCTGTAGAAAGCCCAACGGCACCCCTTAAGCCCCGTACGGGTATACCCCACTTCTTGTACTTTTCTAGAAAGCAGAGGCCGTAGTCCTACAATTTTTTTTTGGCGGCTTCCGGGTCCAATAGCGGCCTTGACGACTTTTTTCGTGTTTTCGACCCGAAAATATTGTGGTTTTCATAGCGTCGCCAAAACTCAAACGTGGCCTCCCCAGGTTGAGAGAGAGCCGGAGAGCGAGATTCCTGGTAAGCATTTCTTGTTGGCTTTGCATTTCCTCTTCTCCAAGGTACTAGGAAGGGGAAAGCAAAAAAGAAAGTTCTTTCTTTCTTTCTTTTTTTATGCGAAAATAAACCTGCTCTAAATTTCCATATAATCTGGAAAATCAAATTCCAATAACCATCCGGGAATTGGAAACGGGGTGTGTTCACTCCCCCCTCTATCAAATTTTCCTTTCCTAAGAAAGTCCTTTTTTTTTCTTAAGAGACAGAGGAAGCGGAGGGAGAATGGTGGAGGCAGAGCTCAGAAAGAATCCGTGGATGCACACGACGGAAGCGCACGATTTGGCTGTGCCGGAGTCGACTGACGAGGAAAGGAAAGGGCTGGGATTCAGTGCTCCACAGCGTTCAAACGATGGTAGTTCGGATGTGAAGTTGGGAATTGGAGAGCGAGCTTTATCTGCCGCTGGGGCTGCTTTTCTCTCCGCAATAATCGTTAACCCTCTCGACGTAGCCAAGGTGAATATACAGCAAATAAAAGAAGTGTGTATGTGTGTTCTTAGTATTTTTGTTTACTTTTTTTTTTATTTTGTGGATTTTGTGTTTGGTTCAAGAAGAACTATGGCAGATGAAAGGAAAAGTTAAGTATTGATTAGAGTAATGAGAAGACTGACTCATGAGGGTTTCTGTATTTTCGTTGGTTTCGAGCAATAAGAGGTTTGGTGTTGTGAGATGTAATACATAACCTAGGTGTTTTCATCCTTCATGTATTTCAACAGAGGTTTATCATCTTAAAAGAATATTGTTTTGCGTTTGTGAGTATATTCTTACCATCTTTTTTTGTTTGAAATTTTTGTTATTGTGTCTACTAATAAAATCGGTGTGGTTACGAATTGTTGGTGTCTGTATTAATATGATGCTTTCATGACACTAGTTGATGATAAATGTTTTGGTGGGTACTTCCTGTCTTTTTTGTTTTGATTTATGGAGTGGATTTTTTTTTAGATACTACGTTTTGTCAAATATAACATGGATTTCTGGTGTCTATCAGACAAGGTTGCAAGCACAGGCTGCAGGGGTTGATTACTCGCATCCTCTAAGTAATCTTATTAGTCGCATGGCATATTTTGGACCCAGAACGGTAAGCATGGTACAATTATGTCCCTTAATTACTGGGACTCTTTTTCTCTATTCCCCCCACCCCCTTTTTAATTTCAGTTTTAAAAATGTGAATTTCATCGTAGCATATCATCTAATTCTCTGTTGATGTTCTAGACTAGAGTTTCGGAGGGTACTTGAACTGACGGATAAGTTTTGAGGGTTTTGGAATACCAAGTGAAGAATAATGATTCCGTTTGTAGTTTCTTTCTGTCTAATTTGATGCCAAGAGGAATTGTTATATGGGCATATCCTTGGGTAGCTTCTTTATTCTCTTTTCGTTTCTGGGTTGGGGACTCAGAGTGTAGGGTGTGACGGGAAAGAATTACCTGGTTTTGAAAAATGTATTGCTCTTTTGTTTAATTTTACATCGACCAGCATCTAATCAGTTAAATTTACCTTTGTTATATGTTGGGCAGATGTTTGCCGATCTTAGATGTTCCCCATCTTGTACACGTGCTGGAATTCATGGTACAGTGGTAATATGTCCTCCTGATTGTTTTCAATACAAAGGAACACTAGATGTCTTCTACAAAATTATACGACAGGTTAGTTGGATTTGTCACTTTGGTTTTGTTGGTGGGAAATATAGTGATTTTGCTGAATGTTAAAACGCATTATGATTCAGGTCTATTCTTCTTTGATGCTTGATGAGGGGTTTTATTTTACTTTTTATACGCATCCTGGACTGGCTAACTGCTAGGTTTAGAGGCTGAAATGATGTTTCAGCAGCTTTGAGCTTTTGAAACTTTCAGGCACAAATATTGTCCTTTAATGATGTCTAACGCTCTTTAACTTATTTTCCAAAATGTAAAAGTTCTGCAGTTTTAAGTGTTCATCTTGCTGTTAACTGTACATTACAACCATAATAGTTTAATGGGCAAGCGTCTCTTTGCAGGAAGGATTTTCCAGGTTATGGAGAGGCACAAATGCAGGTCTGGCACTTGCTGTACCTACAGTGAGTTCCTTATCTTATCCGTCGCCTTTTCTCTCTTTTGTCCTCCTCGTTTTTAGGTTTTTAAGATTCCTTTTTCTTTTGGGAAATTTTTGTACTGACTACGCGCTCGTTGAGTTGAACTAATTTTCTTTTCTTCCTTTGACAACCAGGTTGGAATCTACCTACCTTGCTACGACATATTTCGTAATTGGTTAGAGGAGCTTACTGCTCAGCATGCTTCAAGTGCCACTCCATATGTTCCTTTAGTTTCAGGCGCATTGGCACGCTCTTTAGCTTGCACAACTTGTTATCCTATTGAACTGGCTAGAACTCGCATGCAGGTAGTTCAAAAATTGATATCTTCGTACTATAGATTCACCTCAGAAGTTTATTATTCTAAACGTTCCTAGAGTTGTTGTTTGTCTTATATCTTCACTTTCTTATCTTGGAAATAGGCATTTAAAGTGACCCAAAATGGCGGGAAGCCTCCTGGTGTCTGGCAGACCCTTCTTGGGATTATTCCCCATGTTAAGAGCCCTAGTGGCCAAAGCAACTGTAAGTTGGCATTCCTTGTGATTATGATACTGGGTCTGGCATGATTGGAAGCTTTTGTCAGACAAGAGAATTATCTTCACTGCTTGAGTGCTTGTTTCCCTGGTATTTTGCCTGTATTTAGCGGCCTGAGTGAAATATCAGTAGATTTTGGAAAAGCTAAAGACTTCAGATCTGAGACATAGGGCTTATGTTCAGATAAAATGGTGGTCCGTGTAGAGAGTTCTTTGTTTGTGCAACTTTCTGAAGTTTTGAGCCAAAGTTTCAAATTTAAGTGTCAGAGGCCTAGGCTTCAACTTAAATCTATTCTAGGAAAGAACAACTGGTATTGTGCGGGGCACATCATGGTATTTTGCTTACCTTACTCTTTTCAGGTGTGAGTTACTTTTAGATCATACTAGTGGCAGCTTTGATATGGGATACTCCTATGCCCGCTATAAAACATTAGCTGAACTAGTTATAGTCCAACTATGAGTATTTGGATGTTTTTTTTTTAAAAAAAAGCAGTTCCCGTAATTAATGTCTGTCCATATAGAAGTGCCTTGGGAAAGTGAATCATCAACCAAAGAGAAAGAAGAAAGGAAGCGTTCTTATCATGCAACATTATTTTCACACTGGTGTCACTGCACAATGGTTTGCTATTTTGCTCACGAGGGTCTTATTTTATTTTTTCGTTGTGATTGACACTTTTTTCTTTTTCTTTTTTATAATAGTTCAAGGCTACCGTGTCCTTTGGACTGGCATGGGAGCACAGCTTGCTCGTGATGTTCCCTTCTCAGCAATCTGTTGGTCAACTCTTGAACCGGTAATGTTTTATTCTTCAAACTGTTTCTTTCATGCATCTCTGGGGTCTGGGTGCCTGTTTGATTTTTATAGCCTTTTTATTTGCACAGATTAGGAGAAAACTCCTTGGTCTGGTGGGAGATGAACCCAATGCAATTGGTGTGCTTGGTGCAAATTTTTCTGCTGCTTTTGTGGCAGGGAGCCTTGCTGCTGCTGCTACCTGTCCGCTAGATGTTGCAAAAACTAGAAGGCAGATAGAGGTATGTCTTCAAACCAAACCTTATGCTCCATTTAGTCGGGAGATTTAGACTGTAATTTCTGTTCATATGTTCAATTAAACGAGCTAGAAAGACAGTTTTGCATCAAAATATGGTACTTTGTATATTGTATTTACTAATAGAAGTATGTTTTTGTTCCTTTTGCCTTTTATTTTCTGAATTTTCAGAAGGATCCAGTCAGGCAATTAAGAATGACAACAAGGCAAACTCTTATGGAGGTTTGGAGGTATATCTCTTATTTATATTAGTATGCAGTAAATATTTCTTTTAATACGTGATTGGAAGGAGCCGTGAAGTTAAAAAGTTTCACCTGTTGGTATCTTCAAGAACTGGTAACGATGAGAAATGTTGTTAGGATTTATATAGTATAACAGAAGTGCTGAAACAGATACAGGGTCAATGTGAGCAACCAATTTGTCATCATGCTTATATGAGTTCTCTCACATGACATGAGGGCGTGAGCCACTTTTAATATAGTGCAGCTAAACGTTGAGATTTCCTTTTGGATTTAGGATTATTTCTTAGTCACTGATGCTGATGCTGTGGTGGGTCTAGATTCGACGATAATTGAATAACCACGTACTTAATTAGCCTATTTTCTTGCAGTATTGCTGTCAACAATTTCTTGTAGTGATTGACTCTATCATTTCTTTTTATCAGAAAAAATGAGTCTAACCTGTTGTCTTCTAGCCTTAGTCTGCTAGAGGAAAGGATTCCATCTTGAGGTTATTTGTTCTAAGTTATTATAAGCACCGGTCAGGATTTAAAAAAATAAATCTAAGGGCCTGAATTAAACCACCTCATTTAATGAGATGAGATAAAATGGTTTAATTTGACTTGGCTCAGCCATTGGAATTAATTTTTAAAATCCTGACTCCTTATGACATCTTTGTATAGAAAGCATATGATGGAATCCTGACCCGTCTGCTAGTAGGATGCTAAGTTTATGTTTACCTTGGTAGCAAATGGCAGTTTATGCAGAGATCTAGTTTTTCTCAGATATAATAAGTCTTGATTTTCATGTTTGCTTGGAACAGGGACGGAGGGATAAAGGGACTGTTCACTGGAATTGGCCCTCGAGTTGGTCGTGCGGGCCCTTCAGTTGGGATTGTGGTTTCGTTTTACGAAGTCGTTAAATATGTTTTACATCGGCAGTATGAAACGTCATAGTGTAGGGTGGGAGCTGCTTTATATCTGGGTTGGACCTTTTCTAGGTCTGCTTATTCATGAAAGGTTTGAAGAAATTTTGGGGCAGGAGCTGCTTTATATCTTGATGGGACCTTTTCTGCGTTTTCTTCTTCATGAAAGAGTGGAAGCAATTTTGGTGACTCGGCGAGGAAGCCATTTGACCTGAAAGCATAGAAGTTTCTTTTTTGTTGATATCATAGCAAGGAAACAATGATATATCCATTCTTAATTCTTTTCATGGTAGATCTTGTTGATAGGCCTTCAGGGGACAGAAGTGAACTTAAAATCCCCAGTTTTGGTTCTGAGTAGTAATTTACGGCTTGATTTGAGCAGAAATTCGGAGTTGTTCCTAGAGCGTATGAAGGGAAAGCTTCTGCAGACACTGTTTTCGTGGGCTAATGCGACGCTGTGTTCTCCTTTTTTATACTACATTGATTTTCTAAGTTTTCTATCTTGTTTAGTGTAGGTGTTTCAGTATAGCCCTTTGTACTGTCTCCTTTTTCTTTCAATAAAGTTTTCCTTATAAAAAAAAAACTGTTTTCTCTGAGATCGATCTCAGTTTGGTTAATGTAACTTCTCTGTTTTGGTTGAGTTTTCAAGGACGCGTAGCTGGATCTGTATATTGGAACTCTGTTCTCCTTAAAGGTGTTTGTCATATGGTAAACAATTTTACGCGTGCCAAAGAGCTAATTCTCTGATCAAGTTAATTAGGCATGCCAAAGAGCTAATTCTTGATTATCCAAGTCTTCGGCTGTTTTAATCCTTCCTCAGTAACTAACATCGCCAATCTCGGACCGAGGCGAGGTCACCGAATAGTTCATAAAAGGGTGAAAAAGCTGCATTTGTTTGATCTATTGCTTAAACAAGAACATAATGCAATTTTGGGTGTTCTTCCCTAATTTTGTCAAATTAAGAACATAGGTGTTCCAAATGAAATTCTCTAGTTTCCTCCAATTTCCCCAAGCTGCTGACAAACACCATCCATTCCAAACACTCAAATGCCTTTCTAATAACACAATGCAAAGTACATTCAACAACATTGGATATCGATACACTATCGTTGCCTGTTGTGCGACCCCTCGGGATGAAGTAAAAGGTTGCAGATAGGATGATGATCATAGTGGTCTAATCACTGGTGGATGAGGTGCGTGAGCACCAAAGCCAGCAGCTTTAGCATATATGCTACACCTTGATCTATTGACGTGCCTGCAATTAGCATAGATGATGATCACATGTCGGCGTATATGTTACTCTTTTAAAGAATAGCGTCTGTTTGCTGGCGGGAAGAAGCTCTAGGAGAAGTATCTACGACTTGCCAAATCTTTAAGAGTTAAGCTTTCAACCATTTCTCCTGAATTAAACAGAAAACAAAGAGAACAAATGAGAAAGCCTACCGTCGCTTGTTGGCGCAGGAGCAGGAGCGGGGAGACTCTGCCTGAGCCATTTGCAAGATGACGGCCCAAATGACAGCGACCACCCCGAATGAAGCCCTTGAAATGGCCATCTCTCTCTCTCTCTCTCTCTACCTCGTTTCTACAAGTTTTTTGCTCCTCTGAGAGAGAGAGAGAGAGAAACAGAGAGAACCCTTCTGATCCAAAGGAGGCGAAAGGCAGTGGTGCACGTGGCTACGAGCAAGGGAGGGGTTTTATAGTGTTCGTTTTGACAAAAGGGTAGCTT
This sequence comes from Myrica gale, assembly GCA_963930655.1. Classification (NCBI taxonomy): domain Eukaryota; kingdom Viridiplantae; phylum Streptophyta; class Magnoliopsida; order Fagales; family Myricaceae; genus Myrica; species Myrica gale. The sequence continues at coordinate 26,555,241 of OZ005606.1, read as the reverse complement.
GTCATGGCCATACTCTCATTATTGGCTGTCGTTTTCTATTTTTGTGCTTTTTGCTGTAACAGGCTAACATCTTTGTCTTTATGTTTTTTGCCTTGTTGGCTGCTTTGGTATTTCTAAGCTGTGATAGGAGGGACAAACTGGTCAATATGCTTAAATTACTAGTTGCCAGCATGTATATTTCCATTTTCTTTTTTAGGCGATCGAATGAACTATTTAAGGCTTTTTTTTCTTCTTCCTTTCTGAGTGGACCATTAAGGTATTTGTAAGGTTGTCATATTAGTTTGGGTGACTTAAATATCCATAGGACAATTCACTAGTCCCCAACTCATAAAACCATCATATATCCCAAACAAATGTTTACAGAATAAAAACCCAGATTTGCTCATAAAAGAGCCTTGGTTCAACAGCTGGATCATGCCATAACCATCCACTCATCCAGTTCACAATTCAATCCCTTGGGAAACATTGTGAGTTATAATTTGAATAAAGCTTTGTTTAAATGGCTATTTTCCCAAATGTGGTGATGTCTATCAGATCACTTTTCCAAAATTTCAAGTAAAGTTTTCAGAATTACGCAAATTATTAATGAAAATAAACTTCTAAATCTTCCCATAAACACCTGAATGTTGGTATTATACATTAGCACAGTATATACAAACAAAATTAAAAGCCAGTTCCTAAATAATAAATTCATATCCGTTCCTCTAATAGACAAATACTAAATGCATATCATAACATTACCTAGATTTGATATGTACAAATAAAACATGCACAACCAGAAGGCTTTATGCATATCCAGAAAACCTAGGAGAGAATGAAAACAAGCAAAACGCCATACTCCAGGAAATAGTCAATGCATTGTTTTGATTGCTGAAAGTTCCAAAACCTTGCCATGGATTTGTTGCAAACGTCATGTTAAGGAGGGAAGAAAGAGAGGATCCTCTTTGTTCTTATAGATCTCAAACAATTGTTTAGAGTAGCGAGTTGCCAATGTTCTGCAAAGCTGCACTGCCTTGCGGTCGTAATCTTTTAACTCCTTGAGAGACTTCTTGAGATCACCTCCTGGGTCCTCACCAATGAGGAACTCGGCCAAAGTAGAGCCCCTACATGATAGGGTAGATATTTCAGCAAAAATGTAATCTTTGAAACCAATAGAGTCAATTACCAATCCATGATTGAGTAAAAAGATTTTTCAATAACATGCAGAAAGGAAAAACGGAGGAGAAAAGAAATACTCTGCTACTGCTTTAACTAACATAGAATTTCAGCCACCAAAAAAAGGGAAAAAGAAGGGCACACCACTAACATATAGAGAGAGACGTGGCATCATGTGAAATTACATTTTTTCTCTTGCTCAATGCATAACTTCACTGTTTTCCTTTTTGATAAGTCCCAACACTAGGGCTCTCAAAATAACACTTAGTCCAAAGACTGCAGAAACTTCAAGGTCCGCGATTAGCTCCAGAAACCTCGAGGTCTGGACGGAAATGCAAGGATATGTCACTGTGTAGGATAGGAAAAGTTCAAAACCAGGGGAGCTTCACTGGGTTACTTCTACAAACATAGGAAAATTTGAAGACATTACACTCAATAAACAACTGCTGCAGTAATGCGGCGGCATGGGGGAAAGGCAAGGGGGAATTCTCATTGACTCAGATGAAGCTTTAACCAAAAGCAGTTGGGCTAAATTGATAGGGAATGATGGAAGTTTAAAGATAGAAAGATGAAACAATATTGCTTTATTAATTTGATTCTTGCAGAGTAGGAAGCAAAATTAAGCTGGAACCTCAAAATAAAAAAATTTAAAATTGCCTGCATCAGATTGCCAGCAGATCACTTAACATATTCTATTTTCTTAATGGGAATGCAAGAAAGAACTCAAAGTGTCCTAATAAAAAGCATGTATAAGAGCTTAATATGTTGGCAATTAGAATCCATGAAACCAACAGGTCAAGCGGTAAATTTTACCTAGATTAATAGCAATTCAATTAAGATTTCAGTTGTACAAAACAATTACGCGTTCTATGATTCAACAGCATACCTTGAAGCATCAGACTTGCTAAAGCCACGGTGGTTGTGGTAAAATGCTTCCTTACTAAATTTTTCCTCAGAAGTTTGCTGTCTATACAGAGCGCACACAGCTTTCATGCACAGTTCAGTATCCTTTCCAAACGCTGCAAGCATGTCTGCCTCAAACTCCCATTTTGCTTTAAGATCTCTGTTCCGTTGAAGTTTGGATAAGATCTCATCAAAGTTGACATTTTCATCTGATACTTCTTGTGACTCGTTAGAAGCATCATCAGCATGAGAACCTTCAGAGCTCTCAACAATAAATCCACCCAAGCTTTCACACTCACTGTCCGACTCGACCTCTTCTGACTCATCATCTTGAACATCCTCAGTTGTAGGGATTCCTTGATGATATTTGGCTTCACTGGCCTGACTTGAAGAGTTTCTTTCTGCCTCACCTTTATCTTCACAATTCCTCAAACTCAACAGACGCCACCTTCGAGGGGTCACAATACCCTTGACATTGTCACCCAGCATAGTAGTAGCAGTTACTGAGCAGTTATTCAAATCAGAAAATACTTGATCAGGAACTTTTTCCTGGAGTCGCATCCGCTTGAGTCTAGAGATCAGAACGCTATCATCCACATCACTCTCAGTGTCACTACTAATAACAACATTAGATGCTCGTTTTCTTCTAGGAGTCTGAGTGAACAAAAGGTTATCTTTGCCAGCATCCATATCTTCCTCCTCATTCTCATTCTCAGTGTAATGTGGCTGTTTCAACCCATTTCCAGACACCATTTCTTTTTCACTACCCACTGATGATGCCAATGTGCAATCCCCTAAATGGTGAACCTCTTGAATTCCCTTATTATGAGAGGGAGGCAATTGGCTATGGGTAGTTTGTTCCTCATCGCTGTCACTGATATCAACAATGCCAAGAGAAGCAGGTCTAGCACTGCCTGGTGTGGATGGAGCCAACTTTTTGTTGGGGCTCTTCTCATCTTCAAATGCCAATTGTTTTCTAACTTCTCTAGCATGTTTCACACAGGCACCTTTCTTTTCTTCCTCCCCACAAGCATTGCCCTTGTATGGGGAGTCATCAACAAGTGTGGCTACAAAAAAACCAGTAAACACGAAATGATTGGAGCTCAATTAGTACAAAGGGTGCTAATTTGACCATAGACATTGGGATTTATATCTTAAATTAGGGTTCCAAATAGTAACTTCAGTTGTTTTGGAGGTCAAATTGTATAAAAGGGTGGTTAGAGAATAATTTCCCCATCAAGTCATAAACCCGAGTTAAACCCCAACCCTCACCACAAGAAAAAGACTTCATCCACTCCTCTAGGAATACAAGATTGAAATTTTACAAATACATGGCCACGATAGCATTTGGTAGTTTCTCAAGAAGTTTCATGACAGGCACTGCTAAAGTTGCAGGCAGAAGAGATGATGAAGGACCAAATTAGAAGTACAAGTTTTTAGTAAGAAAATTCAAAGCCAAGGAATTAAGTTCATCCCTGATACTGTCCCAATTTACAGTATTTACTTAAAACTCAAGCAAGATGCAAAATTGATCATATAACACATTTCCTCAAACAATTAGACCCTTTTCCGTATTATTGCTACTATAATAACAGTTATTACAATTATCATTATCATTATACTGTACTTGTTATTGTTTTTTTTCCTGTGCCGTTGTTGTTTATTTTTTTCTTCTGAGCTTGCCTTGTTTGTATTAGTATGACTATTATTATCAGTTCTACTTTTATGCAGTTGGGGATATGTAGGAAAACCCTTTTTTTTTACTATGCATTTAGAGAAACATAGTAACATGAAGCAAGTCTGTAATTGAGTACCTGGTTTTTGCAGATCCGCAATTCCTTTACCAGTAAAATGCCATACGTTGGAGCCAAGGCCCACAGGATTCTCAACTTTTGCCTTATTTTGCACATGGTCCAAATTGGTAGCGTTGTCCGGTCTAATTCTTCCAATTACTTCCTTCCTGTCACTCACTTGACAAGAATCCACATTTGTTAATACCATCCCAAGTTTTGCCCCTCCAATCAATGGCCATTCAGCACATCTCAAAGCTGAATTCTGATCCAATTCTAAAACCCACGATTCCAACTCCTTGAACTTTTCCTTCCAAATCTCAACCTCACTTTCAGCCCTTTTCTTCTCACATTCCAAAACCTTGTTCTCAATCATAAGCCCAACAAGCTTATCCTCCTCCTCATTCTCCACTGTTAAATCAACAATCCCTTCTCTTCCACTAATAACTTCACTTTCACCTTTGACTCTGCTAAGATGCCTTTTAAGTTCATCATTCTCTCTCTTTAATACCTTAAGTTCATCCTTTATTGCAAGCTGGTCACCTTCCATTGCTCTCAATTTGGCGTCAAGGGCTTCATTATCACTATTCTTCTTTTGAATATCCGACTCCAATTCAGCACACCTTGCTTCAGCTTTCTTGCTTATCTCCTCCAACTCACTGCATCTACAATCTACCAACTCTTTCTTGCAACCATTCTCACCTTTTAGAACTTCTTCACGTTCCACTTCTTCCAAATCCATCTCCATAGACACCATCAAAGTTACCTAACTGAAAAAGCACCACGGAAAACCGTTACAACTCGAAAAACCCTGCATTTGAGAATTTAAGGTGACCAGTAACAATTTGGAAAAAAAAAACAGACGAAGCTTTCATCTTTCAGGAAGTAAAAACAAACAAACTTGGCTAGAGAACAAATTGCCCTAGTTAAGTTCTCTATTCCATGGTTTTCTACTACTTTCTTTTCTTTCATTTATCTCAGCAGCCAAACAGAATCCCTAGAGAATCTGACAACCACGACAACAGCAACAACTACAACTTTTTTTTTTGATAATCTACAACTATAACAAACATGAACTTCGAGTATTAGCAATACCCATGTTGCTAAAATTTGTGTTTTGTTTTTATAAACATTACCGGATAAAGCAAAAACAACCAAAAAAGATCTCTCTAATCTATCAAACTATTCTTTTGTACCAAATATTCACGAGAACCAAAGAGAAAAGGACGAATTGCGAACTCACGTTACTCACCTAAACCTTACGTACTGGAAATAAGGAAGTGACAGTGTACTGTGTAGTAACGAAGAAACTTCCAAGAGAAGGTGGCAGTCGAAGAGGGACTCTCGTTTTTTGAAGGGAAAGTGAAGAATGATCAGTAAAGAAATCAAACGGAAACTTTTTGTGACCTGTGGAGTGCAATGGACGCCACTTGTTTAGTCATTTCAATGGGACCCATATTTCCGTGCATCCCTGTTCGTTACGAATCTTCTCGTAGAAGGAAAGCTTTACTACACGTCGTTGGTGAAAATCGTACTGCACATCGTTGAACGAGTGGCATTTGTGCTACAAGTCGTTTCTAATGCAGCTACTAACTGTTATGTTTATTAACTCCGTCTCTTTCACCCAACTGTTCGCCGGAGACAATCAGGAAGTGAAGATGAAAATTCCGAAGCTTCTCACCCGCCACCCCGTCCTCTTCCACGGACAAACACTAATTCCTTCAATTAGCATTGGAGTTCTGGGAAAAGTGGGCTTCAAACGATGCTTCTCTACTCACTTGGAGGACCCAGAGCTGAAGGACTTCATGGAGTACATGGATTCTTTGAGGAACTACGAGAAATTGGGCGTTCCCAGAGGCGCGGGTACGGAATCCGGGGATGGGTTCGATCTAGGTCGAATGAGACGGCTCATGCATCTGCTCGGCAACCCTCAGTCGAAGTTCAAGGTTCGAACACTGTCCCCCGTATGTTTGTAAGCGGAATTTACGGCCTGTTTGGTTGCTGAAAAAAAAAACGGATAAAATTTGCGTAAAGTTTTGGGCTTTGGGTTTTTCTTTTGTTGTTTTATTTCTAGAAACTGCTTTGAGTTGGAAATAACAAAAAATGCGGTATCAAATGGTAATCTTTACAGTATTTAAATCCCTCATACCCAGAAGAAGAAGAAGGAAACATAGGCAAGGATATTCAAAGCTTCGTTTGGTTATTGTTAATTGGTTTCCTCACTCCCCAGCCGCCGAATGGAAAGAAATGTGCAATCCGACACATTTTTTATGGGTCATTATGAATTATGAAAAATGCTAGACTACTTAAGTGGAAAAAAGAGAGTAAGGGTATCTTATAGTATTCCACAGTAGGTTAAAGGATGAGCTATTTATTTTTCAACGGTTCTGTAATTTCCATTCGAACAATTTTGACAGTCCCATACTAGTTTTTAAAGTTTACATTATTGTTTCACAGTTATGTATTCAGTTTGTTGATGAATTAGAGTTTGAGACTTAGTAACTAGCACAACAGCTATTATAGGCGGTTCATATTGCTGGAACAAAAGGAAAAGGATCAACTGCTGCATTTCTCTCCAATATTTTACGGGCAGAAGGGTATTCTGTTGGTTGTTATAGCAGGTATGGGCTGATTGTATCGTCGATTATTTTCTTGATATTTTGCAGAGACCCTACCAAAGAAATTGTGGGGTCTGTAGCTTCTTGTGGTTACAACTTTTATCTATCTCTGCTCTTCTATTCAATTTATTCTCACAATAGGCTTCACTTCTTAACCAGCCCACATATTCAGACTATTAAGGAACGCATTACATTGGGAAGATTTGGTGAGCCTGTCTCATCAAAGAAGTTAAATTGTCTTTTTCTTCAGATTAAAAAGACTCTAGACCAGGCAATGGAGCAAGAAAATTGGCGTGTGAGTTATTTCGAGGTATCATCCTGTGTACTGTATTGTTTAATTCATTTGATTAGATGAACAATGGAATTTAGCTCGAGGAAGAAAAGAGATTCATCCTATATAATATGGAATTCGAATAGCTAATCTGAAATGTTACATTCGGTGATTGTATGATGGAATTCAAATGACATAATGAAACCATGGGTCTCGTCTCGATTATGAGTTGATTCAATTAGTTAACATGCCCTGCTTTTTAATCAAATTTTTAACTGAAGCCTTCTGTCAAAGTGCCCCCGGGGGGGGGGGGGTGTTTGTATTCCAAGGTATCTTATCATACTATTTTCACTCAATAACTCAATCACGTTTATGGTTTAGGTTCTTACTGCAATGGCATTCACCTTATTTGCTCAAGAGAATGTTGACATTGCAGTTGTTGAGGTAATTTATCTTCTTCCATTTGACATATTCTTTCAGCAATTTTATCTTTGCTGTTTCTATCGATGTCCATTGTTGGAAGATTACTCACTTTTGTAGAGTTTCCCCTTTGTTATTCTTACTTTCAATTGTATTACTAAGTGCATGTAGTCTATGTGTAACAGGCTGGTCTGGGGGGTGCACGGGATGTAACAAACATTATTTCCAGTTCTAGACTTGCCGCATCAGTCATAACTACAATAGGTGAAGAGCATTTGGCTGCGCTTGGAGGTTCATTGGAAAGCATTGCCATTGCAAAGTCAGGAATCATTAAGCATGGCTGCCCAGTTAGGCAGTTCACCCTATGCAATTCTTATGCTAATTAATTGGATCATATAAACTCGTATTGCCTTTTCTTTTTTGTTTTTATTGGGTCTGGTGTCCTTCCGTCTTTTTTCATGTTCCAGTTTCCACACATATAGGCATCAAGATTATTGCTATTTTTATTTATGGTCTTCTCAGGACCTTTTCTCAGTGGATTATCCTTTTCATTCTTTATAGCTACCTGACACAAACCACGACGACTTTTTTTTAGCACAGAGCATATGAGCACGAGTAGGAAGAGATGTGGGCTGTAGTGAGCGCCCAATCCTTTTTTTTTATTTAATTAAAGCTAAGGTCCATGTTAATTGAGGAAACATACTAGATTGTGTTTTATATATCGTCCATTTCTTCTACTCTCATAAAGTGGTTAAGGGAATACTGAAGTGCCACCCAACTGTTGGTGATTTGCAAAGAGTGTTACATTAAAATTGATCTAATTAAATCATTTTGATTCCATTTTCTTTTGCACTGAGATACCCCCAAGGGTTTGGTGTGGTGGTAAGGCTTCGGCTTGGGTTCTAACATGTCCCTAGTTCGAGCCCCAACGCCCCCAGTATCGCCCTTGATTTACCCGCTCCCTGGGTTGTGGGGTCGGTCCAGGCGGCCGGGTTTGTACTTCAGGGTTGGGCCAAAAAGGTCCGGCTTTGGAGGATTTCCTCGTCATCAAAAAATTTTCTTTTGCACTGAGATAGATTGTGTTAGACCTGTAGAAAGATGAATTCTCTTAGGAGTTGTACTTTGTATCTTTTTGTTAAGCAATCGCCTAGTTTGATTTGGTCGCTGTTGCTATTCATGTAAATTTTTACGACTATCGTGACTCCGCTAATTCAACTATAATTTTCAGTTGGTGTTGGGTGGGCCATTCCTGCCACATATTGAATGCATTCTTCGTGAGAAAGCAATGTCAATGTCAATGTCTTCTCCTGTAGTCTCAGCATCTGATTTGGGAAATAGAAGTACCATAAAAGGCATTAGCATGCTCAGCGTAGACCTTGCCAATCATGTGATTTAATAATACAAGTTGAAAGGGACATTAAACTGGTATACGCTTTAACACTACAGGTTAATTTGCCATGTTTAAATGTTGCTTGTTTGAAAATGTGGAACTTATAATTGTTACTAATTCTTGCAGTTCATTGAGTTATTGGATTTGAAACTCTGCATGCTTGGAAATCACCAACTTCAAAATGCAGCAACGGCTACTTGTGCAGCACTTTGCTTTCGTGATCTAGGTTTAGATCTTTATATGTGCTCTATATTTTTGTTCTATCTGTTCTTAAACCTGTGGATTTTCAATTTTCAAAGAGTAATGATGAGTATTTTTGTGGTTTTGTTTCAAATCTAGGATTTTGGTTCATATCCATACCTTCACTCTATAGGCTGTGACCCCTACACTAATTTTGGTTACAGTAGATGGTGCCATAACAGTTGATAACTCATTTATCTCCTATCCACATAAGGTTACTTGGTGTAGTTTTCGTGCTAGCCATTTGGGACTTGCTGTTTTTCCCTGAAGTTGCCCCTGTTCGCCTCCTATAGGAACCAAACCTTTATGGTATTGTGTGCCAAATGTGACATATTGTAGAAGGTTTAAAAAAGGGGTAAAGTCACTTTGAGCCCTCGAACTTACACACAAATGTCAAAGAGGACATTGAACTGTCAATTTTGACACATTAAACCCACTAACTTCCCTAATCTATCATTTTGAGCCCTCCGTCCATTTTTGCTGTCCAAACTGACGGAATAATAGTCACGTGCGCATCAGGTACCATTTTAAAATAAAAACAGACAAAATTGCCCTCAATCTCAAAATGACAGCTTCAAAATCATCCTCTTTCATACTCGAACATTTCGCATCTTCTCTTGCAAGCAATTCCCTTCTAACATTCAAAATCATCCTCTGCAACTGCCATCACAGACCATGGCTTCTATGAATTTCCTTTCTTGAAATCCCTGCTTCTCTCCTCTGTGTTCTGCAGAAACGTCGATGCTCTAAAGGAAATCCATGGCTTGCTCATCATGCATGGCCCCATGGACTCTCACTTGTACTGTTTGTTTGCACAGGTCAGGCATGCCCGCTTGGTATTTGATATGATGGAAAACCAGGATTTTTATTCGTGGAAGGTGATGAATCCATTCCCCTTTTTGAATGATTTGCATTTGGAGGTTATTCAGTTCTATTTGTGGAAGTGTATGTGAAATGCAGAGATATTGGGTCGATACTTGTTCGATGAGATTCTTGATAGAAATGTGGTTTCGTGGACACCAATGATCGTGGGGTATGTGCAGAATAATTGCTTGAGTGAAGGGGATTTTGTTTAATAGAATGAGAGAAGGTTTAGTTGAAGGCAACAATTTTACAGTAAGGAGCTTAATCATTGTGTGTACAAATCTACGAGCTTTACACCAGTGGACTTTATCCTTTCTTGGCGACTACACTTCTGGACATGTAGAGATGCTCGTTCTATCTTTGATGAGCTTTTTACTATTGGAAGAGGGTTATTCGAAGTTGTTGTTTTGAGAGTGAGGGAAAATGTGTCTATTTCCATTTAAAAATGGCACCTGCTGCGCACGTGACTACTGTTCAGTCAATTTGGACGGAAAAAATAGACGGAGGGATCAAATTGATAGATTAGGGAAGTTAGTGGGTTTAATGTGTCAAAATTGATAGTTCGGGGTCCTCTTTGACATTTGTGTGTAAGTTCGAAGGCTCAAAGTGACTTTACCCCTTTAAAAAATTTAGCGCAGCTGGCTCAAAAGTGTTTTATGAATTTTTAGGCAATCTTTTGTCTATTTCCTTTTTATGCTTTCGTGCACCTTTCAGGATGGAGAATCTCAGATGTATCTATTCGAGCTGGTTTAGAGGATACATTCCTGGTTGGGAGGTCAATTCCTAACATCGAAAGAAACTGAGGCATTAGGACTATATGGAGCGACAGTATTGCTGGATGGAGGTCTGATTCCTTGTTCACATTGTTTCTGATTCCACTATTCTGAATTAATTGAGCTGAGGTTTCAACTTGTAACTCTGACTGTTAGTAACTATATGTGGTTCACTTTTTTTGTTTGTTGCTGCTGTCATGAGTACATTGTTCTCAATGATAATTCTTATCGCCTATTTTGTATGACTCTACAGTTGTCATTTTCGTTTGAGGGTTGCAGAATCGTTAGTGTATTGTAGGAGAAATTTTCTAGATTTGAAGCATTAGCACTACATGGCCAAAGTCTAATGGGTCCTTGAATGCTTTTTCAGCTCATACCAAGGAGTCTGCAAATGCATTGGTGAACACAATACAGATGACATTTCCAGAGGCACCATTGGCTCTTGTTGTTGCAATGGCAAGTGACAAAGACCGTGGAGGTTTTGCAAGAGAGTTTCTTTCAGGTATACCCCCTGATTGTAGTTTACTTAAAATGATTTATAACTAATGAGATGGAAGGTAACAGAAGATGAGAATATGAACAATTTTGTGCTTTCAGAACCCCCCCCCTTCTCTCTCTTCTTTCTCTTTGTACAAAAAGAAACAAAAGACAAGCTTTTTGCCATCAAAATGAAGATATACTTTAACTTAGATATCAAGTCCATTATCTAAAATGTCTTTGGATAGGCCAGAAGAAGGCTTGACTTCATATGCGTGCAAATAATCACATGTTCTTTATATGCAGGTCTTTGCTACCACATTTTCTATTTTTATTATTTGGTATTAGAGAATTGGAACACTGCATTACAGTCACCGTACTTGGTGATGGTGGTGTTTGTACTTTGTTACCTCATTTGCTCGCTAGGGCTCAGTACAAACTAACCTTAACGTTTGTTCTTAATGATCAAACAAAAATAAGCAGTTTTGTGGAGGTTTGGGGAGGCATATTGAGACTTTACTATGTTTTGTCAGGTGGACGTTTAGAGGCAGTATGTTTGACAGAAGCTGATATCGCTGGAGGCAAGTCTCGAACAACTCCAACTTATGTATTAAAAGATTGTTGGATCCAAGCTTCCAAGGAATTGGGCATTGCTATTGCTGGTACTGGAGTGACAAAATTCAGAGAAGGGTTCGAGGATCAAGTAGTTTGCTTTGGGAACAACTTAGAACACTGAACCATATTAGCTGAGTTCATTAATCGCTCGCTTCATTCAAGGTTGCTAATCAGATTCTCAGAGAAAGAAGAGGGAATCGGTCAAGCATAATTGTAGTCACTGGATCTTTGCATATTGTTTCAATGGTATTAGCTGCTCTTAATGGTTAAGGCAGACTTTTTTGTTCTCTTATTTACTTGTAATTTTAAAGCATAATGTTGCTTTCCGCAACGGCTTCTAATTGATTGTTTGAGGGAAATTTTTACTAGAAGGGCTGAACCCTTTTGAACTGGAAAGCCCTTGGTCATTTCCATTACAACTTTTTCCAGGCATGCTTTTGGAATATATTGCAATGCGTCTACGGCCCTGAGCACCAAACCGGCTCAAACCCAAATCTTCTCTCTTGTACAGAACAACAACCGCTACCCTGCCACGATAATCAGTGTCGCCCACAGGAGATTCTGTGCCAAGTTCTTCATTTCCATTCGACCTCAAAACCCCAAACCAGGAATGAGATTTTTTGTTTGGGAAGTTAAATCCAAATGAGATTACCAAGAGGGAAACTTCTCGTAGCTTGCGCTAAGAGAAGGTTAATTAGAGTCCCCATATGTTTGAGACATTCCTGCGGCAGGGAGCGGGCCAGAACGCGTAAACAGCGACCACCACACATCTCAACGGTCACCATCACCAGTAGAGTGTAGAGACAGCTGATTCAAAATTTTTGTTTTGTGTGGAGGGGACAATCTCGCACTGAAGGGGACACCTCCATGCCACATTTAACATGTGCCTCGGGGAACTAAGGGGGCAGACTTTCTTCTCTCTCTTTCTTTAAAATCACAAAGCAAAAGTACAGAACAAATTTTGGAAAGACATGTTTATATAACCAACCCATGAAAATGCACTCTGTTGCAACCCCCCCCCCCCCCCCCTCTTGACAGAATAGGTAAGGGAAGAGCAGCCGATCTATGGTCACTAGTAGGCATAAAGCCTTTAAGAAATTGTATTGATGATGAGGTCCAACACCTTCCTATTCCACCACTCTGTTATCAATATCATATATTTCTCAACTGTTATTGGTTGTTGCACTGCAGTTAGGCTATAAATTAGATGGTCCATTAAAGTTCATTATTATCGAAATAATGTTACAATATTTACTACAGTTATATTCTGCACATACAATGTGTCTAAAACATTATCAATTTAGTAGGTATGACTCATACCAGGTATTATACAGCAACGGAAGTGTTCTTATGATCATGTGCAAGAAGGATTGTGTCTATCTTTCTCTAAATTATACAGTGCAATTCAAGTAGGAAATTACAGAGGCTTTCAGCAAAATGATTCATTCCTTTCCAACATACCCTTCATATCTTAGTAATTATTAAACCTAAACTTCATCCAAATACCAAGTTTAAAAAAGAAAGAAAAAATTGGAAAGACGGAATAAAGAAAAAACAAAACCTTATTTAATAATTGAGAGTAGGACGGAAGGGGAGGGGGGCTGCACCGAATTGAGGCCCCAACGGTAATAGGGACAGGGATGTGGAGATAACAGCCCAACTGGGGCAAGGAATCTATTATGCAATCAAGCCCGTAGGACCCACGTATTCTTCTGAGTGGGGCCTCCAATATCCATCCGATCCGATCGCGACCGAGCCATTGCCGAGAAGCCCCCGAAAATCTCGACCCCTTTGCTTATCGGCGTACAACCCGACGGACAAAATTGGATGATAGAGAGAGAGAGAGAGGGGGATTAAATGAGGGCAGCTGCATGGTAGGGTAAATGTGGCAGAGTAGTAATAATGTTTTGCTCATATATTTCGTGGGTCATATTGAATGATGTTTTTTTTTTGTTTTTTCTAAGATCTTAGGGGAGTAAATGAAGCTCTGAGGGAGGAACCCAATGCATTAAAACTATTGCAGCCAATTGTTGTTTTAAAGTTTTGTCCCACATTCCTCCATGCATATAGTATAAGGGCCACTATAAATGTGCAAAATTTATGCAGCCATGGCAGAGATACTGCTTATCTAGATCTGTGTAAGCCTATCATGCATAGGCTCAGAGACAAACTATGAAACTATTGGGAGGCCGTATATATGCTAGGCAGAAAATGGTCTGCATGCATTTAATCTTTTTCTAATCTGTTTTTCCTCAACTTTGCTGAATCAAAAGTTACAGTAAGATGTAAATAAAGACTACGAACTTGATAACCCCAATCGTTAGAATTATTTCTTCTAGTTCTGAGCAACAATTGAGTGGAGCTTCAAACAGTGGCGGAACCAGGATTAAAAAAAAAAAAAGGTGAAATGTAAAAAAAAATTCTAACGATTGTAATCCTTAAAGGCGAAATCCAAGGGTGTCGAACTTTAAAGGCGAAATGTAAAAAAAAATTCCTTTGTAATGCAAAAAATCGTCTTAGAGTTACAATATCAAAAATTAATGACTAAAAGCATTAAAAATATTGAAATACATGTATCGTACTATGTATTGCTACTAAGAGGTGACAATTGGATCCTACAACTTTGCATCTTCTGAAAATGTTGCAAAATGACTTCGTTCTCAATAGTTTTAAAAACTTCTTGCTCGATGTACACTGTCATGCAATCATCCATCCAGTCATCTCCCATTATAATTCTAACACTAATACAAAAAATAAAGTGAAGGAGACAGTTAGTATGATTCCTATTGCTTACCCCAAAAAAAAAGTATGATTCCTATTACAAGGAAAAGTACCACATTTCCCCAGCCCCTAATCCAACCAAGATGAGTCTTGATAACTATTTTCAAAAATGACATCAATGAATGACTTACTTTTTGCACCGGTTTCGGCATAGCTGAGTAAATTTTGACAAAGATTTAGGAAGATTACAAATACATATGTAAAGAAAATGACATAAAAGATAATGCTAAAATAACAGAACAGAACTGCAAAGTCAGACTTAACATCGAAGAGCAGATTTATTCACAATTCCAGCAATCGGAGCAAGAAGCAAACTAAAAACATAGGGACAATCAAGATTGAGACTAAAAAAAAGCAGCATATACATGAAGCCAAACCCAAGAACAAGTTGGAGGTTCTCTCACCAGAAAGCATTACACAGAGAATAATTTGCTGAGAATAGCAATCTGAGGGCAAGGATTGCCCCTAATAAGGACAAAAACTTGCAACGCAAAATATGAGAGAAATCCCACGAAATATGATGAGTTTTTTACAGACAGAATGCGTACGAAGAAAGAGAAGGAACAACTACACAGGGAAGACCAAAAGCACCTACACAGACAGAATGTTGTAGTTGGCCTGGCCTGATGGGTATCGGGCTCAGGCCATCTCATTGGAAAAAAAATAAAAATAAAAAATTAGTAGAAAAAATTGTAAAATCTAGTGCTAGGGGTAGCGGCCGCTCAGGGTCGCTACCCCTTCCTTCCGCCACTGGCTTCAAACCTAGTCTTTGGGTTTTTCTTGACGCTTATTGTATGTTAATAGTATTTCCTATTGGCTCAAAGGTTACACGACGTGTTCTTAACGAAGGCGTAGGTATATATGTCAAGGAAATTTGGGGGAGGGTGGAGGATGATATATATAAGCCCATGTCCAGTTACATGTCGAAATTGGCAAGGATCGTATGAATGGCGTGATGATCGTTCAGATGTCCCATTTCTGGTAGCTAGGGTTTCAAAGTGGCCTCTATATATTTCTATTTAGAGCTACTCGCCAGCTTTAAGGAGGCCGGCATCATCGATCATCCAAGCCTAAGGTATTATTGGCTTCCAAAATTATCACGAGAATTAGCTCTGTTTCATCAAGTAACTATAGGGTCAAATGGGATACTTTTTGAGAGCTAGCCTGCAGATGCCGGGAGTACGTACGTACGTACTCCACTAGAGTGATCATTTAATTTGCTTGCTTAAGAATGGAGAACGAGGTTTATCGGTGCTCCTTAATTATAGGCCTTCTATAAATGCTTAGTTTAACTAGTTTGATTGCTTTCTTTGAGGTTACTCCTACGTACATTAATGTCTGATTCCTACCAATCCAATTATGTCTAACTATATGTTGCAAAAAGAATGGAAAACTAATTTCAAATGTCCTCTTGATGGCTATATGTACCATATATATGAATGTCGAAGTGTCCTATTTATGGAATATTAAGTGGTCTGTCTTCAAAGTACGAAATATAACTAAGGTAGCCTAGCTATAAATTAGGTTAACTCTAGTACTGTCTTTTTTTAGATGTTAAAAAAGCGACCTTATGTTTGTTTTCCTCTTTCCCATTAGAATGTTGATGGGCCAGAAAGCATATCCTGTACGTCTTTATGAGTTTTTCTTTATTAATATAATCTTAGTACTCTATGAAAATATGCCAAACAAGATACTTAATTCCTTTCCGATCGCTTGGAGGTCTTAAACCTAGACTTTGATATGCGCCTGGATTAATATAAAATCAAGAGAACACATATACATATTACAAGGAAGAAAGGACTAATTTCCCTTTGAAGTATATATTGTGACCTCTGGATCATAAGATCATCTCCAATATGTCTATAACAAAAATCCATTGCTGCGTAATAGTCTACAGGATATATCTATGCATGTTGGTGTTTTTGTTTGTGTCTGTGAGAGAGAGAGAGAGAACAAGACAGACAGGTTGTTGAAGATTGTAAATGTGAAAATTGATGGGTGAGAGCAAAAGGTTGGACTCCTTTGGAGGGAAGTAAATGTAATAAAACGAAGATAGGAGAACTTCTAATTAATTGAAACGACATCCCATGCTGAAACCCGCATTAACTCCTCCCTCCCTTTGTCTCTCTTGTCAGCCACCCTGCCACTGTGACCCCCCACCTCCTACACAGAAAAAGAGTGATAGAGAGAGAGAGAGAATCTGCAGTTTGACACTGCTCGAAAAATTGTTTTATGGCTCATTGTAGGCACGGAGATGCCGTGCCTGCACATTAAAAACCACCATAATTATGTCAAGATCGTATGCAACTCAAATAAAATAGTACACAACTTGCAAACTTCTGCCCTGAGCACCAGTCGTCATCGCCTTCGTCGGCCAACTTAGGCCTGCCTTGGATCATTTATTTCCTCTCTCTTTTTCGCAAACTCTTAAACATATTCATTTTGTCGTCCTCAAAAGGTAGCCAGTAAGACAGAGCCATCTCTGATGTATATTATCACTACGTGATTTTCGTAATTGTTACCTACCATGCCTCTCAAGTCATTGTCGTAACCAGAAGACAAAAAACTATGCAATATTGGTCCGCCTATGATCAACTGGCTAGCTGAAATTCTCCACATGCTGTTCAGTAAATGCCATCAAATAAAGCCAAAAATTCCATCAGTAATTTGTATTATTAGATTATTAATTACTTAAAAGGTTTCACTGCCTTATTCCAGTTTTCTTAAGAAATTACACGGTGACTTGAAAAAAATCCCCAAAATCACTCCACGATCACTTCCTAGCTAGTCGAGAACTTTTGTAGGCTGTAGCATAGGGAAATTAAATACAACAAAGAAGAGTTTCGATTTTCTTAGAACTAAAAAATTGAAGTCTCTGACTTAATTTTATATACTAATGAAACCTTGTCAGGTCTTACAGTCTATAAGGTTGATCATTTCCAAAAGAATAGATATTGAATTATTACCAGATAACGCAGAGAATTAATGCATGACAGCCTGCATAGTTTGTTCAAATTAAGGTGCATGGATGGGACTCTAGCTACTAGCAAGCTAGACAACAATGGAACTAAGTTTTTCCGTGAGAATATTCTCCACTTGTGACAATGCAGCCGGATCATTTCCCTAAAGTCTATATACGTAGCATTCATTCTGGGTTCTTTTCCCTTATAACAAAGGGAAAATCCAGTTCTCATGAGCTATATATAGTTTAGTTGACGGCCTCTGAGACTTAAATATATTCTGCCATTCTTCTTCCTTGACCTGAAATTTCAGGTATATATGAATAACTGGAAATTTAGTCCAATATGTAATGTCGACGCAGTAAATGGTCCACATAGAGGAAAAGAGGACAGAATATCACTGACCATTCTATATATCATTACCTCATCATGAGGTAGAGAGGTTGAATACTGGAACTACAGTTCGCAGGCCAGAATATTTTCACAAAAAGAGCATTAAAACGTATAATGGTTGGGAAAATACGTAATCATCTCTAAGATAGTATACCACTAATACTGGAACTACAGTTCGCAGGCTGGCTCCCATATTTTTATGCCACTAATCATCTCTAAGATGGTATACTGGAATACGTAAGCAATAATTTTTGGCTATTTGAAACCAAAATGGAAAGTACCTGTAGCTTGTTTCTTTTGTGAAATAATTCTTGGTTCTTTGTGCCCGATGGGTACACTTGCTACCGTTATCGGCAGCACTAGTGGAGGTAGTGATTCAATGTGGTCCATGTCTGGGAGCTGCTGCATCAGTTTTAAGCCCGTGCAGACAAGTGTTTCTGGATGCTGACACTAAGAGCAATCAAAATCAGAAACATCGCTTCAATCGAAGCCTGATGATCATCACTATATACATCTTGGTCAATATTTACCGAAAATCAATATGCACACGGAAGCAAATTATCGAGCTCAAAAGTAAAGAAGGAAGAAGCATTATGAACAGTCGATCTGTCGACGTTTGAAACTCCTTTTTGTAAATTTTCTTTGCGGTGAAATCATTTACATCTTTTTGTTGCCTGGCCTGTAATTCTTATGACGTTTGAAACTCCATATATATGCATGCAATGTGTAAACATACTATAAAGATTTAGAATATGGTAGCTATGCATGTGCTTTATATACCTTAAAAGCACTAACAATGTTACAACGTCTCAACTCCTAGTACTAATTGTCTCCATAATTCCTTTTGATATACGACACCCTGGACCCTACACACCTTGTGCCAATTTATATAATATGACTAAGAGGGAGGAGGCGTACGTGGTATTGACGCGCCCTAGTTTCAATTATAGATAGTAAATGTCGCAAAATAGTTAAAAATCCATCACTTGCAGCCTTGTTCTTCTTTTTTTTTTTCTAAGCGCAGCCTTGTTCTTCACTTACACGTATCACCCTATATATATAACCCTTTTCTTTTCTCCTCTGATCTCTCTCTTTCCCCCCAGTCCCAACAACTGTTCTCTCTTTGGATTGCTCTAACCCCTGTTACTGATTCTGGTTTGCTTTTGTTGGGATAGTGTGCTCTACTTCCTGTCCTATTCCCATGAGATTCCAAGCATCCAACGGTAAAGGACCCAGCAAATTCACACACCAGACCCCTCTCAAAAAAGACTTGATGGTGATGTTTAGTCTTTTTCACCTGAGCTCCCCTATTTACACCTTTTAGCATCCTTTTCTTGATCTTGTCAATCTCATACATCGGCTTTTCCATCTGGGTCATTTTTCCTTCCTCAGTCCCCACTAAGCCCTTTCGCGATATTTTCTCTGAACAGCTTTAGGCGAAAACAGTGTTCAAAATGGTTGATAGTTTGTCCGACTTTCTCGAAGAACATGAATTCGGAGATACCAACTTGGCTGAAGATGACCTTTTCAGTATTTTTGAGAGCTTAGAAAGTGTGGCGGAGTTTCCTCCGATAGATGAAGATGTGGTTAGTTCGCAAGAAGAGGAATTAGAGACGGCGAGATTGGCCTCTAAGAAGTCTACATCGTTCTGTGGCTTCCAAGAGTCGGAGACCGAGCTTGAACCATCACCAAAGAGCAAGAGAACGAAGCTATCGGGGATGACTTCTTTAGAGGAAGCGAACCCGGAAGGGCAACAAAGGATCTCTCACATTACCGTGGAGCGCAGCCGGAGGAAGCAAATGAACGAGCATCTGTCAGTGTTGAGATCACTTATGCCTTGCTTCTATGTCAAACGAGTATGTGACATGTACTCTATGTACTTATCTTCCCTGGGTCTCAAATTAATTGCGAGTTATAAGCATTTGGCATTTGAACGCTATCCATACTTGGCTCTGCACTTTTTCCGCAATTCAATAAGCTTTTAAATTATGTAGCTCTACGGATCACATTATAATGGAATTGCGTCGCAAGTAGCTTCAAGGAAGAAAGACTTCCAAGTACTAGTAGACATGCAGGATGGTTTCTGTCGGCCAACTCCTCAGCCAAAAGCCTTCTCAAATTTAAAGGAATGTTAGGACGTCCAAACCGAACCTAAAGATTATATTCGTGTTATGACTTCAAAAAAAAACCATCCTAGAAAAGTTTACTCCGTAACATCGAGATATAAATGGGGACTAATATCCTAACTCATCATCACTGTTTTCAAGTTACTTGCACTCTCTGCGTCTCCCTTCATTTCCATTCAGGAGTAACTTAATTTCTTCTGTCGTGGTTTAGGGAGATCAAGCATCCATCATTGGAGGGGTGGTCGATTATATAAACGAGCTGCAGCAAGTTCTACAGTCGCTTGAGGCCAAGAAGCAGCGAAAAGTTTACAGTGAAGTCCTCAGCCCTAGGCTAGTTTCAAGTCCCAGACCCTTACCCCTTAGCCCGGCCAGAAAGCCACCTCTAAGCCCTAGACTAAATTTGCCCATAAGTCCAAGAACCCCACAGCCAAGTAGCCCTTACAAGCCAAGATTGCAACAAGGTTACCACTCTCCCACCATCGCTAGCTCACTTGAACCAGCTCCTTCACCTTCGTTCACTTCCTCTATCAACGATAACGTGAATGAGCTCGTCGCAAATTCCAAGTCTCCGGTCGCAGACGTAGAGGTGAAATTTTCAGGGCCAAATCTTCTTTTGAAGACAGTATCTCCTCCTATTCCTGGGCAAGCCGTGAAAATAATCTCTGCCCTGGAAGACCTCTCCCTTGAAATTCTTCACGTAAGCATTAGCACTGGTGATGAAACCATGCTTAATTCCTTCACCATTAAGGTAAAATCTCTAGTTATTTTGCAGTTTCCACCTTTTCTCTCTCTCTCTTCCGCCTTTTTTTTGGCGTAATTTAGAAAGTTCATGTCATCAGTATTATAAAATAGAACGAAACATGCCCCAAATTTCACTTTATGTCTGAGCAAATATACACATTATAATATCCCGTTCAACGGCCTACAGAAGAGTGAAACTTGTGAAAAATAGGGACTAGAAGGAAAAAAGCAACATGAGAAGCATTTTTCACAAGTTATATATATATATAATATCTTATTTTTGTAGGTGCAAGTCTTGTGCTTGTAAACAATATATTATTAGTCTTTAGACGTTGGTTATATCGATTTTGTAATGAGATGAAAGTATTACTCATCAACTTGTTTAATTAATGTAAACCTTGAACATTAGATGTAGTACAAAATTGTATAAAACCAGAAGACACAAGCCCCTAATTGTATGGGGAATCTTTCTTCAATTAGTATACTAAAGTGGTACACAGTTATAGGACACCGGCTCGTATCATTCACTGACCATTGGTGTACTGCCTGCTACTGGCATTTAAGTTTAATGATGTCTTTTTGAAACCACGCTACATTGCAGAAAACAATGGAATTAATCCTGCAGCCATCGTCCTCATTAATTTTAGGGTGAATTTTATTGACGATTTGTTCTACGACAGTTCTTATGATTTAATAAAATTGATTAATGAAGCTAATGATTGGGTATGTGTTTTATTACCAGATTGGAATTGAGTGCCAACTTAGCGCGGAAGAACTCGCATACCAAATTCAGCAAACATTCTCATCAGTCCACTGAAGATAGTTTCAGTCCGTACAGTAACAAGACCCTCTAGTTAGATGGATCTCTTTTGTTCTCTCAGCTAAGTGTTCGAATAAAAGAGAATGTGCGATGGCATTATTCGCCAACATGCATTCTGATTAACTATAGATCAGTACGTACGTATAGTTGTAATCATTGAGGACCTGCATCTGTTAGGTAGTCTTGCAACCCAGCGTGGCCAATTTGAAGTTGATCTATGAATGTCAGTTCTCATTATTCCTATATATATATATTTTCCATTAATCTTTTCACGCGTAAGTTTCTGTGATTTGTGCTGGCACGCAGCTTGTGCCATGGAAACTATATATATCTATGGTGCACTTGGACTGATCAAGCTTGAGGTTCTCTTTATAGAAGAAAAGGGTTTGGAAAGATTTAGAAAGAAATAAAGCGAATTAGTTTTTAGAAAGAAAGAAGGGTAAACAATTGGTTTGCAAACTTTTAAAAGACGCATTAATATTTACTATGAATGCCTGAAGCTTTCTGAAAAAAAAAACACGTTAACTCGATCGACTCTATGAACAAAATTGTACTCTACCACGTCTCTATTTGGAATACAGTACTACTACTCAAACGTACTTACTTTTAGCTATTAACGCTCAAACTATCACTTTTTAAAAAAAAAAAAATATGTCCCCAATTGGTTAAGTTTTTTCCATTAAGATCCTGCCAGTAATTAGTGTATTTTTCATTCATCTTAAATGTCGGACATCAATGGTTCAGACCCTGCCAACACTTATACATTAAGAACTAATTAAGATTAAATATATATTTTTCAATTTTAATCGAATGAATAAATTAAAAAATAATAGTTGGAGGCCGGTTCAATATTTGCCAGGAATCTAATTTAATGGGAATAAAATATTTATTTTCTTACAAATTAAAGAATGAAAATTGAGCGCAATAACGTTGATGCATCTATATGTATAGTGATCTCAAAAATATGATTTGGACAGCTCGTATCTCGTATGATTTTACACAATATGATTCTTGCAGGTTGAAATATTTTAATTGTATTGTCATTAATTATTACCATATGTTAAAGCAGGTTCAATATTATACCCACAACCATGCATGGAGATATCGCTTGGCATAGAAAAAAATTATATAAGCTGTCTTACTATATATATATATAGCTTCGCTTGTATACATGTATTTATACGAATTGCAGTTCAGTACTATAGTGTCTTCTATCATATAATTCCTATATCCTATAAGTTATTAATTTTCAAATTAAATAAAAAATCCTAATAAAAAATATCTCGATCGGAGAATTCTCCATTTTTATCGATCTATATTAAGGCTTAGGCTGCGGTGATGATTGATGTCCAACCTTTACATCTCTCCCTTCTCAGTAAAGGTACCGAGTTGGACTTTGAAAAAGTGCTCCGCTTGGTTCTGCCAGTCTCTTCACCTTCTCTTGATCTTGGTAATTTATTAGCAATATTCTAGCTAGATCGAATTGGAAAGCTAATAACAACCAATATTTATCATCTTAGTGTTAGATTATTAACTATACTTATCACGATCGAAAGAGATAAATAATTCCTATTTCCCAACATCCTAATAATATATTTTGAAAATATCCGAAACATCTTCCCAAAGACTTGAACTAAACTAGTCAACCGCCACAACTTGCACGGGAAAATTAATTAATGTGGCAATGGACCAGCTAATTGGTCCATCATCTTGATTATTGCCTACAATATTAATGTTGTTGGAAGTCCTATATTGTTAGAAAAACTAGTCAATGTGCTCGTTATAAGGTTGTGACATCTCTCACTCCTCAAGACGTCTTTTGGAGTTGAGTTAGGTCTATCTCTAAGATTTGAGCCTAGCTTGCTGCTAGAGACATATATATCATGTTCTGTAAATAATCGAGGTATATATATATATATATTAATTGCTTCAAATTAAGACCCTAAGATGGATTTTGTAAATGGTGATCTTTTATAGCAGGTCGCTATGGTTTTGACATTCTTATTGTCTCTGTAACCTAACTTCTAGAGTAGGGCATCCCTATCGGCGATCGCTTAGCTAGGTAATTATAAACTCCATTGCCTGTTCTGTCCAAGCTAGCTAGAGACAAACATTCTAATTGTCCCCGGCCCAACCTAAATTCAGTGGGGGAGAGACTATACCTCTACTTTTCCTGTGGTACTCTTATGACATTCATTTATGCTTTTGGGGATATCATTCTTTATTGTCCCAGCTCTAGCTAGCTACTCATGGCTTTATCTTAATTATTTGGCCCAACATCTCTCGGATCCAAACTTCGTAGCAGCAGTGATCGAGGTTTGAATCGAATGCAGAAATACATGTAATTCACTGAAAATCCGGGACTTCTGAAATGGAGGACGAGTTAAGAAAGACCATGCATGGTTAAATCCCATCGTAGTTGTTATTGGTAAACCCATGGTCGACGATGATCCAGTTTTGGAGGCACCATTCTATTGACAAATATTTAAGGTGGGCCTACAGCTAGCCAGCTACAAGAGACCTGATATATATATGTTCGGGTAGCTAAAAATTAAATGCCTCGAAGATTTGTATGCATGCATCCGGCCTATCATATGTAGGCTAAGCTAAAGCATCCTTTTCCACCTTCCCCACCAGCTCTTAGCTAGTTATGGCGTAAATAACACACAAAATCTAGCCAAAATAGACACGACAGTAATGGAGATCAAGTGGGCCAAGTGAGCCAATTAAGAGATTTCCTTCTATAGTGGATGTGAAGTAGCATGCATGCATGCTTCAGGGAAGGAGACATCAATGGACCACTGTGTCCAAAATTTTACTGCTTTTGGCCAGGTTTCCAAACAAAAATATCCAAACAGTAAGGTTAGTAGGTTACGTACGTCCTCAACGCAACCATGGTGGGAAAAACAACCAATTTAACAATCTTGCTTTTTTCTTTCTTTAGTCCGACTGGATTAACTCTCCTCAATTCGAACCAAATTCTTAACATATTTCAAGAACTTTCGAGGACATCGCCCTTGATTTCATGAGTCTCTGTTTCGATCGAGTTTCTTTCCTACTCTTGGAGCTATCAAGTAACTAGATCAGATTATGGACGCCGAATGAAAATACACAGAGATTGCAAAATATCTACGTCCAAATTAAGATGCGCAAATTCTTCCACACCGCCCACCACGAACTATTGACTGTAAATTATCGATATTTGCTGTTTAGGACAGCCATTCAATAGTATAAAGGAAATATTGGGGCACAAAGACCTTTTCCACTCGAAACAAAATGAAGAAGGAAAACGAGGTTGGTGGGCCCAACACTGTCCAAGTTTAGGGCATAAGGCCTAGCGTAGATACGGCTAGCCCATTAGCATAAATGAGTGGGTCCATGGGTCGACTTTCTTTATTTAGAAGATCGGCAGAAATCTAGGCCCAAAACTATCTTTGAATGCGGGTTTAATACGTGCCGCAGAAACCAGGGCCTAATGCTTCCTTCTCTTAGGCCCAAAATTGTCGGGTTGTGCTTCTTGTTAGTCTTCAATCTCGGGTTCTCTTTCCCAGATCCACATACAACCAGAAAAAATACTTGGCCGAGATTAAACCATTTTTCGGCAGATTAATATATAATACTCCCACCCAAAAAAAGAGAGGAAATTAAAAAAATAAAACTGGAAGGTAAGTTGACTGGGTACGTAATCCAAGTCAACGGCCTCTAGCAGGTTACCTTGACGCCGTCAACCCATAAATATGAGCATTCCAGACTCCTAGTGCCGTGTTGTTTAATATTCAGGAAATATTTTGCTTCAAAAAAAAACATAATCGCATAAATCCTTTGGATTAAATTAAAATATTGAGAGGAGAACTTTTAATACGATCACAATGTCCAAATTTGAGTTGATACATGCTTTCCAACTTTTCATTACATTATATATCTAAAGAAACAAATTTGCTTCAACAAGAAGAAAAAAAAAACGTCACTCTCTGGATCAAACCCTACATTGGAATTTTTCTTTTCAAAGAAAAATAAGAGACTTTCAAACTGCAACCTGTTACCTGCCTAAGTTAACAAAGCAAAATTCTCTCTTCCCCAGCTAGAAGGACATGCCTCCCCATTGCAGTAGTAAAGGAGATTGGCTTCTCTCTAGTCACGGCCACTAGCTAGCTAGGAACGTCAACTGCGACTGCATGCCACCTCACATCTAATGCTAATTCAGTTTATTTCCTTCTGCGATTATCTGCAATTAGGAGTAGAATCCAAGGTTGTCAAATGCAAAGTTGGGGTCGAAATCTGGACCAAATGGGAAATCCAAACCAACGGTTGGAGAATTTGTAGCTGAAGTTGCAGCCGATATTATCTCAGAAAGCTCAGATTCACAACCTCGAAAATGCTGGTGCCCGCCAAGGCTATTCATCCCACTTGGGGACACCGAGAAATAATTTGTTCCAGATGCTGCAGGAGATATGAATGAAGGAGAATAGCTTCCCACAAAATTGTTATCTATCACAGTAGCAGGAAACGCTTGTGTTTGAGCTCCAATATTGAATGTAGAAGGGAAGTTAAATGAGGGAAATGATTGCTCGGGGGTTTCTAGGTTTTCGGTTTGGATTTTGAGGCTTGGCTGTAAGTTAAGAAGCATTTCTGGGGATAGTTGCTGATTTTGTAGTGGCATGTGGTTATGATGCTGAAGGTCCATGTCATTGTCTGGATCTTGTAGTACTTTTTCAGAATCAGATGCTGGAGGGGAAACTATGTTGGAGGCTTGGGTACACGTGTGCCTTCCACGATAAGTGATTTCGAAAATGGTCGGATCTTCATCAGACCGTTGAACTTGCTTTGTAGCCAAGCAACCTTGGACATTTCGATGACTGCACCGATAGTAGCCTCTGCAAGTTCGAACAATAAATTGTTGAGGAGGAAGGGGAAAAAAGAGATAAAAGAGTATGTATAACGAAGTTTGTACGTGATGTATTAATTGTTGTTTAGAATTCCCGTATTTGCATTTTTATAGAGCCTGAACATTTTAGATAGGTTAATTAGGAAGTATTTGTAGCTGATGAAAGATTAACGAATGCATCCAATCAGTTCTGCTAGCTGTTATATGACATACTATTTGGTACTACATGCAACCTAAAGATATTCGAGCGGTGTGAAAACTTCCATTGATGCCCCACACGAATAAAGATGCTGGAGAATTATGTATTCATGTGGGAAGGACCACATGCAAGAAGATTAAAGGGGCAATAAGAGTTCCCTGCCCGCTTGGTCACAAATCTAAAAGGTCGCAGCAGTTTGTTTCCTTCATATATATGGATGGTGACCAAAAAATTTCAGAGAAATTTGTCCGCATGCAGCAAGTGGTTATACACCGAATCAAGTTCATTCTATGATACTGCAAGTTTCTTACAGAGATATCCAAATTCCTTCTAGGGATCTCCATTCTGTTTGGCAAGTCACAAAGTTCAAAGTACTCAAAAAGCAAAAAGGCTTCCAGTTTTCTTAGTGATATCTCATATGAAGCATGCAAACAAGCGTACGTTTCAGTCTCGGAGTATGTCCTTTCCCTAAATTCCAATGAGGGCTCAAAAACGTTTCCTCTTCAGATAAGTTCGAAATTAGTGGTTTCTAGTACTTCTTATCGTTCTGTAGAAGGCTAATTTGAAACTGTAAACCAAAATAGGTCTCAGGAATGTGTCGTGTCCTACCTCGGATATATGGCGTTAAGAATGTCTTTCTGCCCATATTTCCTCCAACTAAAGCCATCATCAAGAGGCCCTTCAAGTCCCATCCCCGGGCTAACTCTTACTTGTTGAGTCCACCTTGGCAAAGTCTTTCTGAAACATGAAAATTCAATCCATAAGCACTTCCCAACGTTTAGATAGGTTTCACTCACTTTAGCAGAAATATGATTGTTAGAGACCTATAGCTTGAATTTACCTCTTTCTTGAGGCGTCCCTCATGTGCTCCTGATCCTTGAAGTCCCGTTCCGAATCTTCGCTCCGTGGACTGCCAACTAGAGAAGGTGAAGATTTGGACATTCGGATTCCACCTGATCCTATGGGCTGTGGCTGATCACCCACCGAACTGACACAATGAAGCATTGAGAGTGCGTTCTCGTATGAAGCCAAGATCTCGTGGACCAAAAATTCGCGGCTCTCATGCGGTGAAGATGCCACATTGAGATGGTTTTGGAGCTGTCTAGCTAACTCCCTACCTTGTGTCAGCTCGCTTAGAAGATTCTTTTGCTCCCAATCTCCCATGTTCTCCATTTAGAAACAGGAAACAAATTGAAGGCTACGGACAAATGTTCTTTCAAATAAACAGCCTAGTGGTATGCTGGTTTGACTTATGGCTAATGTTAGAAGGAAGCATGAGATAGGAATCGAACAATCTTAATGAAGCAAAAGTCTGCTACTACGAGGGAAAAAAAACCAGAAACAGGAGGAAGCTAAAAAGGCATGGAAGTTAGCTAAAATATGAGTCGGGTTTTGAGAATCGATGCTCAAAATGGCTGCTTTTGCTTCCCACTACAGAACTTGGACATTAATGAAAAGCTTCGCAAAAGGGTTTCTTATCGAAAGGCCAAAACCATTGCCCAAAACAGACAGAAACAAACAAGTAAATAAGATTGCAGGGCCGAGTTTAAGATTGTGCTTTGGAAATGTCAGAGCATGGGAGAAGCTGTGAAGCCGAGTAGAGAAAGGTGAAAGCTTGAGGAAGGAGGGAGATCGGGGGTATGAGATTTAAGGAAGCCTCAAATATTGAATTAAAAAGAGAAAGTTTGACCGAGCATAAGCGAGTTGATTTTCTTTCATTTGAGTCCGGTCTTTGGTAATAGAAATAATAAGAAGTTCAAAGCGGAGGAGGTCCAATTGCTGACCTCTTCTCTTCCGGGGCTCTCTCTCCCATCCTCTCTCTCTTACTTTCGGAAATGAAGAGGGGTCCATTAATGAGGTCCACCCAAGAAAAAATAAAAAACAATCAGATTAATAGAGGGGATAGAAAAAGAAAGTCTGAAAGTCAGAGATGGAGCCTGGTGACGAGGAGACCAAGGAATCTTCAAACCCAGTTCCGCGTTGCTGGTACTACAATACAACAAGTACTGTTTCGACGATGACAGAGAGAGAGAAAAATGAGGACAAGCTGATGACATGCGGGTGACCTTATGTCGAACTTTTGCTTACGCTAACGCTTCGGAGTTTGACGAACTCTTCCGTGGGAGCACAGACTAGCGTATTTTGTGGCGCGGACACGCAGTTTTTGAGTGAAATGAACACGCGCTCTACGCAGTGTGATTTCAAAGATGTTTTTGGAGATCTCTCACTCTCATTGGTTGGAATTAATTATCTGCAATTTCCCTAACGAGATTGGACCTGCATACTCTTTGAAGTTGATGAAGCGCACTGAATGAGCTTCTGTAACGAATTCATAGAAATATCATATATGACACTTTCCATTTACTTTTGTTTGTGGGTCTGACATCTTCTTGGTTTTATTTAATATTGTGTTAAAATATGATTTTTCTAAATTTTAAAAACTATAAGAGCAAGTCTAGATTCTAAAACGAGTAATATAATTAAGTTCCGATGTATGAGATCCAGATAACTAATTGACCCGATACATGCACAAACCCCTTAAGCTAGTAGTTTAAGATACATTGCTCAAGGTTTTTTTTTTTTTTTTAATGACGAGGAACTACTCCTTCAAGACAGGGTCCTTCGGACTCCATCCCTAAAGTTCAAATCCCGAGCATGTGGAGAGCTCTCAATCTCACAACACCAATTAAGTCCAAGTTTGATCACAGCAAATACTTAATTATTTACCAGACTTTCACCATTCGTGCTACCTATTTCGTGGGGACAATCAATACTTTTAACTAGTGCCGTCAATTTTCAAATTTGGAAAAGGGAATAATAAATTAAAGAGAATATTTTGCATCAAATTAATCTCACAATTTTTTTTATTGAAATAATATAGGATTGAAAATTTCGAACCGTCAGTGATCTCTTAACAACTTTAACCAGGTACTTATAGGACGCTAAAACTAAACATCATTTTTAACATCACATAAAAATAACTACAACACGCATACCAATAAAGTTAATATCATTTAAAAATTCTCAAAAAACACCCAAACCGAACAACCTCTTAGGGTGCGTTTGTGTACCAAAATTTTACCCCCTCTAAAATTTTAACACGATTAAATATTACAATATAATCTCTCTCTCCATCAAATCATTACTATTTACTACAAAAAAATATAAAAAAATTACTTCTCTCTTCACTTTTTCACTAAACCCAATACCTAAAATTTTAACAACACTAAAATTTTACAACACAAACACAACCTTAGTCTTAAAAGTTGAAAATATTGAGTACAATCATAATAGGAACCGACAAAAATATGGTACCAAAAATTGATGATGTGAGAAGAGCTGGACGGTCCATGTTGAATCGCTTTATATTTGAAACTTTCAATAACTCAATTGATTATGGGAGCCGGACCTTTTCAATGTGAATGATAGTTGGGGAACATGTTTTGTTGAAAATAGAACGAATAAAAAGTACTGAAGTCACGTGTAATATTTTCTGTCACAAGTGGAAAACTGTTTTTGAGTCATTGGGATGAAAGTCCTATTGTAGCCGCAATAATACGTAGCTAGTACTGGGTCTTCTACACGTTGATCGTATCACCAACTGCCAAGCTGTGGACCAAACGTTCAAAGCTTTACCCTAGTGGGGAAAAGAAAATGTACGGAAACCGCAGGTGGATCAGTAACGAGTTTTGGAAATATTTTAAGTAACCGAAGGGACGCGTGGAAAAGTGATCGAATGTTCAACACAACAGCTACTGTACAATAAAAGAGACATGTCTGTTAACATCACGCGCGGGAGAGACAAAGGCTACCGACACCTTCTTACTTAGGCCCATCAGCAACACTACTTCACTCTTGGATGTTATTTTTAACATTTTCAGGCCCATTACATTGCCCATTAGCCGTTGGGGGGCTATTTTTAAAGTTTTTAGGGACATTAGGTTGCCCATTAACCATTGTGGGCGGGGGTATATTTTTAACATTTTCAGGCCCATTACCTTTCCGATACGCTAAATCTTAGGAAAGCCATTTATGAATGAAAACGAACACTAAGCAATAGCATTAGCATTACAATATGAAGCGAATGATGATCAGGATCCTTTCACCACATATATGAGAATACTTATTTGAATAGAGTAATATATCAATTAGTTTGCATCTACAATTACGCACATTTAGATTCAACTGTTTTGAATTGATGACCGAATTCTGTTTAGTATCATCTGTTTATGTTTGTGATAATGATCATTGAAAAGGCTTAGGAGGCATTTGCAAATATTCAATTTATCCTTCAAGCATTTTTATGAATTTGCTCATTGAAGAACGATTAATAGGCTTCAATGTCAATCATCTTCTTACTTATATTCTTCTCCTCTTCTCAATGTCATCTTCAATTTTTGTCTCTTCCATTGTGTAATTTGTCATAAACCTAAGTACGAAAGTAAATTTGGCTTGAATTGATTGCAAATTTCTATTTCAGTTTAATTTCCTTCTACCTGCTATATATTTCAATCATTAACTTTTCAAAACTATAAAACATTTACTAATTTGTATGAGACACCACCGAAATTTTTGTAGAACAACACAGGAGCTATATGTATCCTAATGTCCCTCTTGCAGCAGTTAATTAAAGAAATACTATTGTCATCTATTACGTAAAGTTTTGCTAGACCGAAGTAGGAAAGCTTAGGAGTAAGTTCTCATGATCAAGAAGAATATTGTGAGGGTTGATATCAAAATGCAAACTTTTCGTGTCACAGCCTTGATGTAGGTGTTCAATCCCACGAGCCACTCCAATAGCAACATCATGCATTTTCTCATAGGTTAGAAGGATACTTCTATCTTCCAAAAAAATATGTTTGTTGAGAGACCCTTTAGACATTAAGTCGTATACAATAGCACATTTTGGTCCTTCCACGCAAAAACCAATGAGTTGCACTACATTTAGATGGTGAATCCTTTCAATGGTTGTAGCTACATATAAATTGTTACCCATTAGATTTATATTTGTCTAACATCTTTTTAGCTACAAGTCGGTCACTTTGGAGTGTTCCTTTAAAAACAATGCCAAGCCTCTTTCACCCAATTTCTCCTTGAAATTTTTGGTCATTTTCTTTATGTGCGAGTAAGAGAACCTGATTGAGAATTGTGATATCCCAAATCCCATATGAATTGAGAGAAGAGAAGGAACGAGCGATGAGTTCTATACGCGTCAAGTCCCACGTTGAGATTTTACTAGGTTGAACTGATATTTATAATGATCCAAAGAGTTTCAAAAGCAAAATTTGAAATTTTTGTAGTGAAATTATGAGAGTTGGTGAAAAAGTGAAGATATAGATGATATAATTGAGTTTTTTTATGTTTTATTTTGATGAAAATAAATGATTTAATGGAAAGAGAGATTGAATAGAGATGATTGTGATTTTTTTTTATTTGTTTAATATTTCAAAATTAAAAAATGAGGGCAACATTTTCAAAATACAAGCAAGAGTCAAGTCAAGGATAAAAACGTCAACTTAAAAAAAAACCACCATGTAGTTAATTTTCAAATTGTCTCGCAGGAGGTTATTTTCTGTTACCCTATGGATGTAATTGCTTTCACAAATTAATAAAATTATCACCTTGTGAGTGATCTTTCTTTTTAAACTTCTGTTTATTGATGATTACATTTGAATGCATCTTTGACAGCCAAGCTGGCGTAGGCCAAAGGGTATTGATTCTCGTGTAAGAAGAAAGTTCAAGGGATGCACGCTGATGTCCAATGTTGGATACGGTTCAGACAAGAAGACCCGTCATTCTCTTCCTAATGGTTTCAAGAAATTTGTTGTGCACAATGTCAAGGAGCTTGAGCTGCTGATGATGCACAACAGGTGAACATCCCTTGCTACAACTTGCTCGTATTGCCCTTTGCTGTAAATGCTTATCTGTGCTTTCATGCTTTTTCAGGACTTACTGTGCTGAAATTGCGCACAACATCTCCACAAGGAAGAGAAAAGATATTGTGGAAAGAGCCGCCCAGCTTGATGTTGTTGTGACCAACAAGCTAGCCAGGTTGCGCAGCCAGGAAGATGAATGATTTTGAAGTCCATAATGTCTGTCTGGGTTTTGTTTTGTAGTGAGCATATTAGTATGTACTTTGATGGGGTACCAATATTTTTGCTAAGAAATTATATCCAGTTTATTGACCTCGGTTGGAGGTGATACAATGATACTTTTTAGTTTGAATCTAGCTTTCTTGCATTTACGTTTGTTGTGTTACTGACAATAATTTAGGTAAATTTTATTCTATTTTTGGTTCTTTTGCTGTTTTGGAATTTCCGTTGTGAAAAAGGTGCATAAAGAGCATTCCTAGTAGGTTCTCTATTCTAACATTTTGGTTAGAATAGAGAACCAATTTAACAAAAAAGTCAAAAAACACACTTTAACAGCTTATCTATTTTAACAGTTTTTAGCTAAAAATTTTAACATGTGAACAGTGGTTCTCTATATTTAGATAACCACTGTTCACTTCTCTATAATAAAATATTAATATTTTTCTTATTTTTTTCTTTTCTTTCTCTTTTCTTAATACATTTTAGACTAAATAAAGACTAACTTAATATATTTTAAACTAAATAAAGACTAACTTAATACATTTTTAAAAATATGATCGTTAAAATAAGACGACAATTTATAAATATGACCGTTAGGATAAGAAAATTTTTTAAAAATCTAATCGTTGAGATAAGATAAACTTAAAAAATGCTGAGCTTTAGGAAAAGACAAAAATTAAAAAATCCACCCTTTTTAGGATAAGACAAATATTCAAAAATATAACCGTTACAATAAAACGAATATTAAAAAATATAAATGTTAGAGAAATAATAAAGAAATCTTTGAATAATAATATTTAAATAGAATAGTAAAAGTAGAAGGTTAAAATAGAGAAGCTGTTATGGGTGTTTTTAAAAAGTTGATAGTTAAAATAGAGAAGTGTACTTTTTGGTTAAAATAGAGAGCCAAATTTGAATAAGCTACTAGGAATGCTCTAACCTCTTCAGTTTGATGTTAGTAGTCGTTACAATGATAGCTCGTATTTCCACTAATAGTTGGCGAAGATCTAACGGTTCTGTGGACTCCGATGGAGGTTAGATTCGAACCCCGCCGCCAAAGAGAAAGGTGGCTGCCTATAAAACGTTGAGTATCTCGCTAGAAAAGTTAATTTTCTAATACACCATTTTATTTCTAAATTTCAAACTGATTTTTCCAGTATTGCTGAACCTTGAAATCTCATAATAAGGACTTAATTATTATTATTATTTTTTGCCTTTTGGGATATCATTGTCTTTTTTAAATTACTTAAAATTGTTCACAAAACAGTTATTTCACAGCAAATATGATAAAAGAAAGGGAAAATGGAGGCCTGTCTATTGCAATTCCCATGGCTAGTGTTGAACAACGTAACAATTCCGCAGACCACCACATGAAGTTGGACCCACAAACAGTGGCAAAACTCGTGTAATGTCCCACAGCGAATAGCAGCCAACCGCGTGTCACGAACACCATCCATTAATTCCCCGTAAATATCTTCTCCTCCACTCGGAGGCTGCCACGCAGGAGCGTACCCCTGTCTCTGCTCCGAGACTAGCCACGTTTTCCACCTTCGAGTTCAGGAATTCACAACAACTTCCGTCCACGTGTATGCTTTATGCTGCGCCGTCGATCTCTGAGACCCTGAATATCGGGCCGTTGTTTTTCAGGACTTATTATTATGTGGACGCCATAATTCACGTACTTAAAGAGTTTCATAGATAAGCTCGCCAAACAGCTTGATCGAGAACCGTCTCAATTCGGCAACTCGAATCGGACAGTGTATCATCCAGGTACGTACGTAGGTGTGGTTCTGCATTGAATTCGCTTAATTTCTTCTTTCCTCGCGTGCGCGTCTTAGTTTTAAGGCTTCGATGATGTCGGAATCTCATAACATGTAACTATGTTTTACCACTTTAATGTTTCTTGTACTTCTAATACGGATTTTCTACTCGGGCTGGTGTTAATTACTAAGGTTGCAATTGGATCATATGGCGATATATAGATGGAGTTTGTAGGGTATATGCAACTTTTCAAGGCTTCCTTCCAATTCTTGCAGATGTATGCAATGAATGATCGAGAGGATGCCTTGTTTGATACTGTATATAAAAGCCTCGGTTATTTGATAGATCGACTTATGAAGTTTGAGGGTATAGCATTGTTTGATTATGCTGATCACATGCTTTGATTTGGAGAGACTTCAATTTGAAAGTGGGTCCATTGATGAAGATGATCTAAGTTGGTTTTATTTGGATATGCAGTTTTGCTGGTTTACCAAAGCAAACCTGCATAACCAAGAATTGTTGTTTGAGTCCCAAATGAAACTCAAAGTTTCTAGACTGAAATGCTTGAATTACATGAATCTCTTGTTGTGGCAGGATTTGGGCAGTAAGGAATCACTCATTCATCTTTTCAAGCTCTGGTTTGGAAACTTGGAATGGGAGTTGTGACTATTTCTAGCTCAGCTTCACGAACTCCGCTTGGATTGAGTTCAAATTTCTCAGTTCAACGGACTACATCGAAAAGACCCTCGATTGTAGCATTCAAAGCAGATAAGTCCGAAAGCGCTGCATTGGTTGCACCGCAGGAGCAAATCCCTTTACCCATAGAAGTACGTAAGAATCGCCAGAAGAGACTAGGAAAAGCTAGTAAACCATTGAGAAGAGTAAAAGCTGTGGTTACAGATGTGTCTTCTCCGTGTTCCATGGAAATGGATTACAATGAAGCTGCCGCCCAGCTTGAAAACATATACAAGCTCAGCCCAACTGCTGACACTTCTGATAAGGAAAATGTAGATGGAGTGGTTAGAAAGATCCGGGGGAGGAGGAGAAAGATTATTAAAGATAATGAAAAAGCAGACAAGAGATCTTCTGGTAATGTGATCAAGAGTCAGATGAAGAAGGTTATAAGGTTGAGTCTTGATAAGAGGATTGCGTTGAAAAATAACAAGGAAGATGAAGTGGCCTCTCCTAAACGGAAGAGAAAAGATATTAAGGATACAAATGCAAAGATCGAGAAGCTTGTGAGGGAGTACTCGGCTTCAACTGATTTGGTTAGTTTGGACTGGAAAAAAATGAAGATACCTCCAGTTCTTCCTTCTTCAGAACACTCTTGGTTGTTCAAATTGATGCAACCGATGAAGGTGGGCCTTCTAATTTCAATTTGGAAACCAGAACTTCCCTTTTCTTTGTGTTTCCGTTCTGAAATTTTTGTTGTGCTCTTTATCAAAATCAATCTGAGTGATCTTTGGTCACTAAGTCATATTCTTCTGGAAATTAGGCCCTGCTTCAAGTGAATGAGAATTTGCAAAGATATTTTGGGAGAGAACCAACAGAAGGTGAAATAGCGGGGGTGACAAATATGAATGTGGTTCAATTACGAAAACAGATGGAGGTTGGTCGAGCGGCAAGGAACAAGCTCATTAAGGTAGCGTTCTTTTATTTAACTCCTGTTTGAGTGTTTGCCTCGAAATTAAGGCGGGCTTCAGATGTCTTAAAGTCTGCTTAAATGCTTCCACCATATAGAAAGATGCAAATGGTATATATATAATTTATGTTTTATATCTCGTCTTTTCTGATAATTAGGCTATGCTCGTCTTCTCATCTTCATCTAAGCAACATCAAAGAACTGTTGTAATTGTCATTTTAAGAAACATTCTGCGACTTTCATCCCAAATCAAAGCGGCTAAAGTAGGCACATTTTAATTTTTTCTGTCATTATATAAAAACATATAGCATGTTTGTTAGGATGGCAATCCTAGCTGGCCTATAGCTTCCTTGGTTTGAGAGAATTCGTTGCGGGCTTGCTGTTTTTAAGGAGTGGAGGATAGCTTGGGTTTCTAGGAGATGTAATGTTTTTGCCCATAAACTTGCTCATTGGGCTGCTAGTTCGGGTATCGTTGGTTTCTTTTCGCTTTCTAGTATTGCTGAGCATATCCGGGATTGTGATATGCCTAGTAACTTTATATTTCTGTAATGTGATGAGTTTTTATTCGGCAAAAAAGAAAAAGAAAAAAGAAGACTCTGTCCTGTTCTGTTGTGTTTTCTCTATGTTATTTTTGGCCTTTGTATTCTTTTGATGTAGACGTGTGGCTGATTACGTTGTCCACTGATTAGTTGAAAGCTTCTCTTAAGGATCCATGAATTAATACCGAATGATTATATCTGTTGCAGCACAATCTCCGTCTCATTCTGTTTGTAATCAACAAATATTTTCAAGACTTTGCAAATGGGCCAAGATTTCAAGACCTTTGTCAGGCAGGAGTTAAGGGACTTATTACGGCCATTGATCGTTTTGAACCAAAGAGGAGATTTCGGCTCTCCACTTATGGTCTTTTTTGGATCAGGCATGCCATAATACGCTCCATGACACTCTCAAGCTTTACTCGTGTCTCATTTGGCCTTGAATCGGTATGCTCTTCCTCCCAATCTTCCTATTTTTCTTCTGTTTATGTTAGCATAGTGATTTTCATGAGTCCTGTGAATAATTTTCTGGGCTGGACGGAGGAATTCTTCATTTTGAAGTCAGTGTTTGAGTTAACAAGGCGCTGTTTAAGCAGTTGTCATCTGTGGGCTAATATGCCTGGAGCAAAAAACAAGCCACGAATTGAGAAAACAAGCTTGTGTTACTCGAAAACGTTTGGTTTTGGAATTGTCTGAGATATAAAAGGGTAACCCAGACCAGAATGAAACGACCACATATGTTCTTTGCCAAAAACTGGGAGAGTTTGTCACAATGGTTCATATCTTCTTTGAGGCTGTGTTTAGGGACCTGTTCTAATTTTCAGGCTTAAGTTATGCAGGTTAGAGTAGAAATCCAACGAGCCAAACTGGAACTTTCGTTTGAGCTTCATAGATTACCAACAGAGGACGAGATAGTTAAAAAAGTTGGGATCTCCCCAAAAAGGTACCATGAAGTTATGAAAGCTTCAAAACCTGTTCTCTCTCTCCATTTAAGGCATGCAACTACACAAGAAGAGTACATTAACGGGATCACTGATGTTGATGGTGTTGAAGCTGATAAGTGGAGGCAACCAGCACTTCTCAGGCTTGCTCTTGATGATGTGGTAATTACTTATGCATCCCACTGTTGCAATTTTCCCTTTTTTCCGCCAGACTGTAGAAGCAGTTCTTAAGATTACTGTTATCATGTTTCCTTTTTCAATGGTTTTAGATCAACTGAAGAGCAAAAAAAATAAAAAATAAAAAAGTGTTGATTCCAGACCTAATGGTTGTCAGTACACAAAACTAATTTCTGGAAATTTTCTCCAGCTTGATTCTCTGAAGCCCAAGGAGAACTTGGTGATCAGACAGAGATATGGGCTTGATGGTAAAGGTGACAGAACACTGGGGGAGATTGCCGGAAACTTGAATATTTCCAGAGAGATGGTTAGGAAGCATGAAGTGAAGGCTCTCATGAAGCTCAAGCATCCAGCTAGAGTGGATTATCTTCACCAACATTTAGTATAACCAAAAATAAAAAAATCGAAAGCTTCTTTTGTATATCTCTTTCCCTCGAAGTGGTTTCTTATCACGTAGTCCTGTATACTAAATGATCTACACTATAGTCTTTTAACAACCCAGAAATTGTTACACCAAAAAACAGAAAAGAAAAAAAAAACAAGATGAAGAAGCTAGATGAACACAGAAGTCCAATACTATGTAATAGAATTTCCAGGCTCAATAGTGCATATAGCCGTGTATACGCGAAGAAGTATTTTTCTTTTGAGTTATATCAATGTGATTTAACTTCCATACACTGCCTGAATAATTCCCCCGTGTTCTGAAAAATTGGCTCCAAATGCATTATCTTTGTTACTTGCTCATTCCTCAATGGCCTCTGACTCTGCAGCTTAATCCACTGAGGACAGAGATGCATCCATCAGCTCTATCGTGTCAAGTCAACAACTATAGTACTTTACCAACAGGAAATTTTCACAACACTGAAGAGCAGTCAACCTGATCCTAAGATCTTGTCAATTATAAAACGTGCAAAAATATCGCATAATTTATAGAAAATATACTGAAACCTCATCTCTAGCTGACAAAATCCAAGGAAGATTAGTGAGAATTTGGTTTTCTTTTTAAGGGTATATACAGAGACTTATCAAAAGAGGTAATTCATTGAATAAGATAACAGATGCATGTATGATGTATCATCATTTTCAGGCATGCAGCCCAATCATAGCTGTTAGGATAAGGTTTGAGCAGCAATATTGGCGACAGAAGCGAAGACAAATTAGATGCTGCAATTTCTTGGAAGTTGATGCACGATCTCCTGCCACACTGCAACGTTTGAATATGTCCAAAACTTCCAAATTATCCGCTCCTAAAGCTGTGTCACTTCATGCATTGGCCAAAGCAAAACGTGGCGAGGGGATATTGTTCATTATCCATTGATATAAGAGCTTCACAAAAATCATAACTTTTGTTGAACAGATGTTTAAAATCCCAGGAAAAAAACAGAGAGAGAGAGAAGAACTCATATAGCAATCAAAACTCAATGAACAAGGATTTTGGAGTTCTCTTTCTTGCGCATTTTTCTTCTTCCTCATAATCCCTCCCATTGTCTCATGATCCAAAATCTCTCTATTTCTTCAGCTTTTCGGCCTGGAATCCTGCCAGCTATTAAATCCCACCTGCAGGAATACGTATAATGTTGGGATATAGACATGAAAATCATTCTGTGAAAGACAATATGGAGATTCGGAGCTGGCTCTAGTCAGAGTTTTCAGGTCAGCTTACCTCTCTCCAACGAGTCTGTACATTCTGTAGACGAGATCTTCTTCTTGCTCACTCATGTTTACAACCTCCCATTCAATGCTGCTAACCTCTGCCAAGCAAATAAACAAAACCAAAGGCTCTAGCGAGTCAAATCTAGGAGGAGAAAAGGAAGGGGAAAAACCATAACTGTTACTGATGAAAACCAACATGGAAAGTTGTGTTC
Source organism: Myrica gale (assembly GCA_963930655.1). Taxonomy (NCBI): domain Eukaryota; kingdom Viridiplantae; phylum Streptophyta; class Magnoliopsida; order Fagales; family Myricaceae; genus Myrica; species Myrica gale. Next base: position 26,515,806 of record OZ005606.1, on the reverse strand, counting down.
CTGCTTGGGACACTGACCTTCGGACTCAAAGGTTGTGATTTTGTCTTGTCTCCGGCGACGTCGATCCATGGTGATCTCTTTTGAAATAGATGGTGAAAATGAGAATGGAAGGGAAGAAAATGTGAGAGAAAGGAAGAAAGACTAGTAAATTGCTGGGGCCTGAGGGCTCCAAGATATATATATATATATCGGAGTATGTGTCTGTAAGATCAAGGGAACTAAAAAGGGTGTCACGTTCATAGTACCGCCCAACGAACTAATTAAGAAGGTGTGTGTGTGTGTGTGTTTGTTGACTCGCAGGCTTGTGGGCTTCTCTTCACAGTAGTTGAACAGAAAGTGAGAGGTCGCAGAACCAAGCATTCTACAGTACATGGAATAAAACAAGAACATTCAGGTGTGGCTAAGCTTTTAAAAGATTATCTTATTCATCTGAAAATGACATGCTCTCCAATTAATTTCTTACAAGAAAAATAATACTTGTCACATGTCATGTTCAAAGTTGGATTGGAGTGAAATCTCGTTTTACACCCTTTGATTATAGAATCAATGTCACTCTCAAATAATATCTGACTGTCAAAACAGTGTTACATTACCCATTTATAACACGTGCACGATTTTGCCGAGGAATAGGGACAAGAACTTGATAACTATCTTGTAAAACAAGGGCAACATGAGGAGGAATAAAAGCCTTAAGATTATAGCAAAGAAACAGAAGAAATCAAAGGATTAAAAAATTCGAATATATATAGTGATTATTATTTTTTGAATAACGAGAGAAATTTAGATACCTATTTACATATCGGGCTTAAATGGACCTGATCCACTACATGAGTTGAGTTGGAGACAAACCCGGACCGTGCAGATTTAATAACCATTTCCCAAAAGAAAAAAAATCAGAAAGAGGAAAGAATTCTTCCACATCAATTGTTCTCTCTGTTTTTCGTTTCAGTAGGTCGAACGTCTCGCTATCAAGCATCATGATTATTGTCACGCGCAACGACATATAGCACGAGGCTGCAGGGGCAGGAAGCCTAGGATACCTTGAGGAGCTATACTGACCCATCACTTCCACGGCCATTACTAACTATACTTGCCATTTTTGCCAACTAATCCCTGAGGAATAGATTTCCAAGTAGCGAAAGAGACAAATAAACATTTCCAAATCTGGATTGGGCTGCGTCAGATCAGCACCAATGTCAACCACAAAACAAATTTACCCTTCAGCTCTTTGCATCAGAAGGGACCTGCTGCGTTTGTACAGACTACAGTGGCCTTTTGGCTTTCCAAAGAGCTGTCCAAATATCTTATTGCCTGGCGCATTTGATCTGGGAGTTTAGCCACATTTGGAGAGAATAAAAAAAAAAGTAACACAGAAAGAAACAAACATTAAAAATGAAAAAGAATCACATCTGATAGATATGTTTCTCTCGGGTAACATGAGTATAGTGGACAGGACAGACATTATATTAGTAATAATTTAGGAAGCCTCGTTTTTTCTTTTTCTAAGCAAGATGTATTCCATTAAAAAGGACAATCAAGGGGGAAACCTTGGATTGTCACTAGAAAGACATTGCACGGGAATATAGGATGAGGGAATGTTCCCAAACATCATCTCATTGGCTGCCCATTGAGCTACATTGTGAGCAAAGTTCGCTGATCTGATCGACTAACATGTTGAAACCTCCAATTGGGATGAAATGACAAAAAGGAGTGAATATCAGAAATCACTTATCTAATGCTCCAAGCCTCGTTTGATTATGCTACAAAACTACAAGATTACTGAAGTGAGGATTCCCAAGTTGTCTCGATCCCTTTCAGCTGGCACTCTACAAATGAAAATCTTATCCCACATCTGATCATCTGCCTCGTAAGTCGTAATCAGAACCAGTCTAAACCAAATACGGGCATGTAAGAACAGATAGAAGAACTTTCATATGCAGAAGACTATATAATCAAGCTTCCTTCCCAATAAGTTTCAGTAATATATTAAAAAAAACCGTCTAAACCACTAGGAGAGCTATCCTGATAGCCTAAACATGCCCCACAGAGTAATTCCTTTTGGGTGGTGCGCACAGTGCCAGCCCCACAGTCTTGTACTAGGTTAGTCTAAGACTTGCCTAATGGTAAGAGCATCAACCCCACGCCCATGTGACTCAACTTGATAAGTCGAGCACATGAAGGACAACCTCTTAACCATTAGGCTAGCGCCCTCTTTCATATGCAGAAGATTATAACGAAGCTTCCTTCTCAATAAGTTTCAGTAATATATTCATTCTCATTAAGTGTTTTACACAGATTTCAAGAGACACATCTACAAATGATGTCCAGAACTTCACAGTTATCTTTCTTGTAAATGTAAAAATCTGGGTGCATAGAGAGAGACTGTTGAGTCTTCAGCAGAATCTCACAACCATTTTGATGAGTACATGGAATGTCAGTCTAATTGACATCGAGAGCATGGTTAACCTAACCATAAAGTCAGTCTTCTTCTCATAGTTATTGGTAGCCACTAAATAGAACCTTTGCAAAGAAAATTAGTAATACAGCCATAACTCATGCCATTTGAACAATGGATTATTCAAAGAGTTCTGATACACAGTTTTTTTGCTTGTAAGTTTAGGATTGAGTTCAAAGACATGTCCAAGAGATCCAAAAGAATAAAAAGAGACCAGAAAATTAGGTGAGTCACATATAACTTGCAGGACATAAAGAAATCAGAGTAATCCATATAGTAGGAGCTCATGCGGGGTGTGCATATGAAACCTGTTAAAGACTAACCCGGATGACAAGAAAGAAATCATATAAAGGCTACAGAAGGTGTAACATCAGGTCTCAAACAGTTGTCGAAAAGTTTTATGTATGTAGGAAAATTGTAATGTAAACTGAGGCCAAGAAGTGGGAAGTCAGGTGCACGCCTGAGCATTAGCCATTATTGAAAACTGATGCAAAGCTCCATTGTGGTGAGAATTTTCTTTCCAAGAAAGCTAAATATTTGGATGGGTTATGCTGCAATTGTTTGGCATTAATAATAGCATGTAAAGTCAGACTAATAAGAAGTTAAACTCTCTACCTCTGCCTGATTACAGTAGTATTGTAATCTGCTAATTCTAGGTTTTCCTATTGACAGAGTAAACTGTATTTTTTATCGTTCCTTTTTTTTGCTACGTAAAAGGGCGGAAGAGGGCGACCAGTGTAGTCAATCTTCCCAGGACGTGACCATAGAAACTTTCCACCCATTGTGACATGTTCGGATTGAGCCATAATACCTACCTCGGGGAGGGAGGACCGTCACCGCACCCCGTATTTTTTATTTCGTTCACTTAAACGAAAAGGAGGCAAAAAAAAAAATCTTCTCTTGCCCTTTGAAGGATATCACCAAAAACAAGAAGACAATCCCATATCTCTGTTAATCTGCGGTTGAGGATAAAAGCAGCATTTGTGTGAAGGATAACATAATAATAAAAGCAGCTTGGTTAGCCCTGAGCAGAGCATTAGTCTGCTGCGAGCTGATCTAATCTGCACCTGCCAAAAGAAAAAGAACAGAAAAATCACAGAAGACATAGAGCAGGACCGGCTGGCCAGAATTTACTTTGCACCATGGTCCTATTTCGCGTGCATAATACATTAATCCCCATTGTGCATGTCCCTGGCAAGTGCTATCCTTTCAATTTCTTGCAAGGAAAGGGTATATATACAACAAACATATTTGAAAGATGAGTAGGAACACTCTCAATTCGAGTTTCAAGTATACGGTGTTTGCATGCCAAATATTTGACGATCTTAAAATATTTTATGCCTTATAAAATAATCTCTATTTTTATTAAATGATCTCTTTTACTTTAATAAATATAAAAAATTCATTTAAATTATTTTTTCTTCACTTTTTCACTTATATCTCCTGACTAAAATTTTTAAACTCTTTTAACTTGTGACATGTAATCCAAAATTTTAAACTCTCTAACTTTTGACAAGTAACCCACCTAAGAGAAAATTCATTCATTTTTGTCTTACACTTGAACAAAAAGATCATTTTTATTTCCCTTTCGATGTCAGATATTTCATTTGAGGATGTCTGAGAGATTGTCTGTGTGAAAAGGCAATGAAAGGACGTACATAGAAGAATAGATGCCAGGTTTCATACATAATGCTTGTATAACCAAACCAAGCGGAAAAGGGAGGATAACATTTAATGGTTTAATTATTAAATATTTGGGTACAAATTGCTTCTTCTTCTTCTTCTTTTTTTTTTTTTTTGCCTTTTACTTTCTCGGTCATTGTCAAACTTCATCTCGCACAAGCAAAAACAGAGGATTTTGAAAAGAAAAAGATAGCAACTCTAATGTGGGAATTTATAAGCGAAAACAATGGGCGGGTCCAACAATGGCAAATTCGTAGTGCTATTATGTGGTACTCTTTTACAAACGGGTCGATACATGCATATCTATGTGTCAAATTCCATTGGATAGGTCTCGCGACATGTCCAGCTCCACCTGACTAGAGACCCAACTCAAATTTGTCTTATTGGCTCACCCGACAAAGCCTTATATAGGAGTTTAAGCAAGCTTAAATTTTGAAGGAAAAAAAAATTCTATCGACGTGTCTTGGGTCAGAAGCAACGTTCTTCGAGTGTTGCTTTCTAGAGTATGCGCTTCACCAAACTCTGGATAGTTCTTTCTTCTTTATATTTGTGGGCGTTTTGGCATATGCTACCCCACATCTAACCCGCAATTAGGCTCCATATGTGCATCAATACCTATCCACTTGAAAAGCAAGCATTGCGTTATTCATAATGCAATGCTTGTGCATAATTTTGTTGGTGCCAGAGGAGCATCTTTTCAGGACAAAAGAAAATTCCAGATTGCTTGTGCACCTCGCCCAGAATAAATGTCTATCTTGTTCTTTACAATTTGGCTCTGGTCTATGGAACTGAATGCTGGTTTATCAAGAAAACACATGAAAGCCACTTCGAATTCTTGATTATCCGTTCCTGCTTCAGTCATTGAGCAGACAGCATGCAACTTTACTTCATTTATTCGGGGTACTAAATTACGGTAAAAAATAGGAAAACTTATGTTTTGGGTTAATACTAGTATCTCAATATGCTCTATAAAGACTTTGAACATATCGTCTTAGAATTGATGCGCATGCTTTTTAAAGCACTTCTATTTCAATCAAAATTATTGGAAAAGTACTTGGTGCAGGAGGACTTCATACACTAATCATAAGTGAGGCCTACTTATATCCTTCATAATGAATAAAAGTGGTAGGACAAGCTTCTTTAATGTGCTTTTTTCATCACGATTTAGGACAAGCTCTAGCATAATCTTATCAACATTACCAGTCAAAGAAAGTGGAAGCGTCCACTTTCTCTTCCTCTGCCATGAGGACCTCTTTTCTCTATTTTACACCCCCATAGTATCCCCCTTTCGCCAGAAGATTGAGGTGCAGGAATAATATGAAAAACACAATTCATGCAAAAAGATAAGGCTAAATTAGGCTCGAGATTGTGACAAATCATCAAACAAAAAGAATATAACCACGTTGAAGGCTATGGTAATTGTTCAACATCTCTTTTGGGAATCAAGGTTTGTGTTAAGTGCATGGCAACATTTAAATAATATCAAGTGCAGATCAAACATCCACATCAAGGTCATTTTATGCTTGACATTACCAACAAAATGCACTTGGTATGTTGCTTTAGCTGAGAACATATTCTTTATGCTCACATACCAATCATTTTGTAAACCCCAAGAATATTATATGTACAATTACCAATCAGCTTATAGGTAAAAGAATTTGCATAAGCTTGGCCCACCTGATAAATAATCGACAATCTGAGCAGTACATGCTGAATTGGCCAAATCAGCAAGTAGTATGATTAAGGAAAAACAAAACATTATATTTGCTGTATCAGGAATTACCACAAACTCAATAAAATTACAGTGTAGCATAATGGAAGAACATTCAAGTACTAAAAGTCACGGCACATTAAAGAATTGAACCTAATGTTGGGTTGAGGACATAGCATTTTAAAATTGCCAAAGCAAAAAACGAATGGAAGACAGCCAAAAGGAGCTCAGATCACAATCACAGCAGATGGTTTTCTTGATTAACAAGAAAAAGTGTTCTATTCAGTGGGGTAAAAGGACCTCCACCTTTGGATATAAATATATTTGACTAGGAAGGACTTCTCCAAGATGTGCACTCTCATTCAGTTTTATTCTTCCAAAAATTATGAGTTAGTGTCACCAACTTTAGAAGCTAATATTTTACTTGTCTTCTCTCTGTAACATAACACTTCAACACAACAGTCTAATAGGTTGGTGCAATTTTCGAAATTCTTCTTCTCTTATTTTAAGAACCGTTCCTGATATTTGGATGGGAGTAATAACATTTTAATATTCCGGTAAGGGGGTGCCTACCCACAGACTATTTATGTTATCTTATGAGTGGTTTATATATAGTCCTGTGGGGATGTTGAAAGTCATCATGGACTTTCAGTTATTTGCATCTCCTAATACAATCTTGCCATTATTTTGCTAACATATTATCCTGACAATTGCTACAATCATAAACATTTTGTTTCCTTTCGCAGCACAAAGGTTTGGGAGATATAAAACCTCCAGTAAATCTAATATATTCGTTGCCAATAAGTCCCAGGTCTTGAGGATATTGGAAGCCACATTACCAGTCAAGACAGGACATCCATTAATGACATATTCCAACATATTTGTGACACACAAAATATTTGCAAATACAATGCCCTGGAAATAAAAGAGCAGAAAGCACTTGGTTTACCAAATATTTCATTTTTCATATTGGCAAATAACACCTGAAATATTACAGACATGTGGATAGTGGAAATCTGATGACATCTAAAACAGTTAGGAATTCCCTTTGTGGTGTTTCTCTAGTTCTATGTTAAAAGCCAACAAATAGTCTGCATGGGGCTTTTGTTTTAGAGCTTTTGTTATTAACCAAATTAAAACAAAAGCTTCTCCTTAGAACAAGTTATTCACACCCACAAGTTTAAAATGACGTAGACAGCACTTATTCTTCTTTCAATTTTCTATTATTCTCTTTTATCTGTCTCGCCCTTATATATATATCCCCTGAGTGTTCAACAGTTGACATAACATTCTTAGGTATTTGTTTAGAGACTCTTGTTGTTGGGACGATTTCTTCATCTGAGAACATCCTTTTAGTACAAACATGGGAGATAGGTTGCGTTTGGCAGTCGGAGTCATGGGTACTTCTTCTTTGCTTATTATTTTTGGCTCCCAAGCACTATCGATGACCAAAATGTCACACCAGCTCATTTAATAATCATATTTGCATGGCATTTATCACAGGGAACGCTGCTTCTTTGTTACTCTATGCTGCTCCCATGTAATGTCAGCATCCTAATCTACTGCACAGCTGCTTTATCTCACGCAATTCCAGTGAGCAATACTTGATAGATTAAATCCTTTGTCTATGTTACTTAACCTTTTCTATTGTGATTTTAATTATGTTCCAGATTAACTTTTTCAAGAGTCATAAGGAAGAAAAGCACAGAAGACTTTTCTAGTGTTCCTTACGTCCTTGCACTGTTAAACTGTCTCCTTTATACTTGGTACGGATTGCCAGTTGTGAGCTACAGGTGGGAAAACTTTCCTTTAGTTAGCATCAATGGCCTCGGGATTGTCCTTGAGTTCTCCTTCATGGTCATATACTTCTGGTTTGCTTCAGCTAAAGGAAAGGCAAGTTTCACACTTCTCATTTAGCAAAGTGTTTCCTGTATGCTTGATATATTATGATTCTCATGCAAACATAAGATACGTAGTTCAAAGTCATATGCACTGATTTCAATATGTAGGCATGGACAGAGTGCACCATTGGTTCATTCATGCTTGCTGACTGTTATATTTTCTGTCTTTTCGATGCATAGGTTTTATGTCGCTACATTAAAATACTGCACACATGCATGCATATATTTAACTGAAGATAGTATTGACGTATGAATATCATAAGGGTGCAGATGAAGGTAGCCATGACAGTGATACCTGTTATCATAGTCTTCTGCACCGCTTCAATCGTCTCAGCTTTTGCTTTCCATGACCACCATCATCGAAAGCTGTTTGTTGGGAGTGTAGGGCTAGTGGCCTCAGTAGCAATGTACGGTTCTCCACTGGTGGTTGTGGTGAGTCATCATTTCTCATAATTTAATAAAGATCCTGTGTGAAGCAACCTAAGTGGAAACAGAAGCGGAGAGTTTCTTTTATTAATGTTTCAAATCCATGCAAAACGTCCCATATATGCATGCCACTTCATTCTAAATTCATGCCTTCTGTGCAAGGTTTTTATTCTGAGGCATAATGCTCTGTTGCACAGCCAAACTATAACTTCATTTTGTAATTGCAGAAGAAGGTCATACTTACAAAGAGCGTGGAATTCATGCCATTCTACTTATCTTTCTTCTCATTCCTTGCTAGTTCACTATGGATGGCTTATGGACTACTGAGCCATGACCTATTTATTGCGGTTTGTATCATAACTAAGCTCTAGTTTAAATATCAACCAAAACATTCTATGCAGGAAAACTTACCTACACTTGGATTTTTTGACATAGATTTCTAAACTTTGGCAGGCCCCGAATCTGGTTGGTACTCCTCTAAGCATTCTTCAACTTATTCTCTACTGCAAGTACAGGAAACGAGAAATTATAGAAGAAGCAAACAAATTGGATTTGGAACAGAGCGATGAGAAATCAAAACAACTGCAGCTTGCAAGTAATGTCAGTATTAATGGGAAATGTTGAACAAATGAACTGAGATCTGATTGAGCAACAGTTTAATGCTGTCTCTCAAAAGATGGATAGCCAAAAGTTTTTGTTAAGACAATTTCTGATCAATGCACGTAATCCAAGAGGTTTGTTTGTGACAGGGGGTTCTTTCTTTCACTAAGCAATAAATTTTAGTGGGCCTGCAAACAGGGAAGTCAATGCAGCTAAAGCCATAAAAGGGAATCTCTATCGTAATGAAATCCTCTTGAGGCGTGTAGCATGCTACTTGAGCAACGTCATGAAAAGCAAAACACATTCTTGTTTTTTTTTTTCGTTGCCTGTCATGGGTTGAAATTACCTACGTGCTGCCTTGGTATCTCACCAGAGAAAACATGCATACATACAGATATATAATACATAAATATACTGTGTATGTGTGTGTGTGACGAAAAATAAAGGAATGAATGAGAGGAAGAAAATGAAACAGCATCTTCAACTGAATGGCTTTGTTCATTCTTTCAATTGTCCTTACAATTTTTTTCCAAAAAGAAGTACTAAAATCTACTATATAGCCATTACTTGAATTCATTAAATTTAAGTATGAATCAAACCAAAAGAGACTTTTTTTTGGTAATTAAATGAGTATAAATTCGTTATTCCTGTTTATACAAAATCTACTCATATTCAAATAAGTCTAAAAAAAATTCCTTCCCTCATACACCGAAATACAATACTCATAACCAACTCATTGCAATCACAAGTACCTCCTTGAAAATAAAAGACCATATCAAAAGTTGAGTTATGCTCCTGCATATGGATCTACTCAGTCATCTAGGCCCAATATAACCCTTTTGGAATTCCAGTATTCACTGATGGAAAGGAGAAAAGGAGCAAGTAGCCATTTTTCTTCTTCTTCTTTTTTTGGGGAGGGGGTGGGGGTGTGGATCTACTCAGTCATCTAGGCCCAATGAGTTTGATGAATGAATTGACAGATATAATGATATGTTAAACAGACACTTGTCTTCATTTTCAGCGGTTCAGAGAGTATATGCTAAAAAGAACCACCATTTAAGCAGACAAACTTAGACAGAAGACTATACCACACCTCTTAGGAGGACAGCAGAATTTTGTTTGCCAAAAACAAAAAAGCAACAGCTTATTTGCATTGTCATTTGCATCATTATTAAATAATGAAAAGAATGAAAAAATAAATGATCATTGGCTTTACATAGAATATAATTTCAAGGACGGATAGATCCTCAGAACCCATTCAGCATCAACAAGTGAAAGAAAAAGGTATATCAAATGCTGAATGTGGAGTATTCGCTCACCATGGTGGATGGCCCAATATTCAAGAACCTGTGACATGAGTTGAATTCTTTCGCAAAAAGGTTGAAAAAAACCAGATGTGCAGGCAATCATAAATGGTTGACCAAAGAGAAAAGAACATGATCATATCTGCAAACTCAACCAGACCCCTTTAGAAGAAAAAAACTACAGCCTATGCCAATCCAAGTCACTACATGTGGAGATTCTTATAATGACCTTATGCTAAACAAAGCAATGTTTTGTGTCAAAAACAAAAACATGGTACATGCCCTCCTAGAATTGCATTTACCTTCATTATACAATTCCAAAGGTAATACATGAAACATAGATATAGACTAAGATTATGGAACAGACTAGCATAGAAGGAGATAAAACTTAACCAATAGTTTTAAATTATTTTACCAAATTTCCTTTGATTTGTTAGCAGTCCGAAATTTAGAAATAGGTAACAAGCCAAAGGGAGTATAGAGAGAAAATGAAAAAAAGAGAAACAGATCACAAAACTGGATGAGGTTGTTCAATGAGAGTATGTTGCTTTAAAGTCAATAGTATCCACAATTCATTTAGACACAACATAAGAGTCAAATTGAGTAATGGAATTAGCATTTGATGTTAGTTTCTCCAAAGTCGCATATATATCGTTACAATTAGGATGGGTTCTATCTTCTACGGAAAACACATGAACTATGCTGTCCAGCTCAATCCAACTACAGCCGCGAGCCTTCTTTCCCCCTAAGCTCCTTAATTTCTTCCTCACATTCATCTTCTGCCTCCATCTCCCAAATATAGAATAAATGTTAGATAGGATAACATAAGCAGATATCGGCTTAGGTTCCAAACAAAACATCTTCTCAGCCACTCTCCCACTCAACTCCAAGTCCATCCAGAACCAACAGGCACTAAGCAAAGCTCCCCAGACCACCCCATCTGCTTCAATAGGCATCCCTTTTATAAACTCCTCAGCTTCTCGTAGATGGCCTGAACGTGCAAGAAGATCCACCACGCATGTGTAGTGTTCTAAAGTTGGGGTTACTCGATGAAATTTGTGCATTGAGTGGAAAATTCTCATCCCTTCATCAACAAAACCAGCACAAGCACAAGCAGACAGAATCCCCACAAAGGTAGCTCCATTAGGAACAACTCCTTGCTTTAACATATCCTCAAACAGTAAAATTGCTTCAAAGCCACTTCCATGATGTGCATACCCATTAATAAGGGCAGTCCAAGCCGCCACATTAGGTGAAGAGATGCTACTAAATGATTCCTGAGCATCAGTAATGCTCCCACATTTGGAGTACATATCCACAAGAGAAGTCCCAACATATGTATTTGATTCAAATGGTGTTTTGATCACTTGGGCATGAAGTAATCGTCCTTGTTGAAGAGATCCAAGGCAGGTACAGGCATGAAATAGAGCAGAGAAAGTCGATCTAGTATTTTCTATTGCTAATTTGTGCATGGTAACATATAGTCTGACAGCCTCTTCATGCTGTTGATTTTGAATATAACCTGATATCATTGAATTCCAGGTCACTGGGTTTCTTTCCCCTTTGGTTTCTTCAAACAGCTTCAAAGCTTTACCAATTTCACCCTTCCTGGAATAGACGGAAATCATAGTATTCAAAGAAATTATAGTTTTTTGGGTCATTCTCTGAAACAATCTCTCTGATTTCTCGACGTGACCGGTCATTGCATAACCTTTAATCATCAGATTATATGAGACTGCATTCTTTTCAATCAGGTCGTTAAAAATCAGCTCAGCATCTTCAATCTTGCCCCTCACTATAAGCCCCCCAATAAGAGAATTGGAAGCATTTAAACATGGGCTTTCCATTCTCCCATAGAGTATCTTGGCATCGTCTATAGCTTCACAATCACAATAAAATTCAATCAGTGCACCACCAATTGACTCATCAAATTCAAATCCCTGTTTGATCAAAATGCCATGGACAGCCTTCCCTTCAATAAGGTTTCTCAATCTCCCACAAGCCCTTATAACGCAATCCAAAGTAAACTCATTTGGCATCACCTCAAAAACCCCTCTCATCCTTCTAAACAACTCCAAAGCCCTTTCACTCCCATCCTCACTCCTTGCATATCCGGAAATCAATGTAGTCCATGCCACTACATCCCGGGATGGCATTTTTTTAAACACATCCAAAGCTTCAGTCATGATGTTACATTGCACGTACCCTACAATCATCAAATTCCACAGCAACTCATTCTCATCATGCAACTCGTCAAACACTCGCTTAGCCCCTTCAATTTCCACACAGTTCGCGTAGAAGTACAGCAATGCACTTCCCACAAACTCAAATTTCTCAGAACCAGATTTCAAAACCAAACAATGAAGCTCTTTTCCCTCGTACACCGACCGCGAGTGCGCGCACACACTTAGTATAGTAGCAAAAGTGGTTTCATTGAGCTTCATGTTGCTGTGGTACATAGTTGACGTTAGTTTCAGAGCTTCATTGTATTCTCCCCACTTGGAGTAACCAGAGATCATGGTGTTCCAGGAGACAACAGTTCGCTGCGGCATCTCATCAAACATCTTGCGAGCAACGTCTAGTTGGCCATTTCCGCAAAGCTTAGAAATGGAAATGTTAAGCGAGACGATATGATTGCGAGGGGTTTTTGGAGGTTGGTTAAGGGTGGTGAAGTTGCAACTTTTCTTCCAACGACTGCGCTTCCAGGTTCCTAGAGAAGAAGATTTCCGCAACATTCTGTTTTCGGAACCGTATACCCGAGAGAGAGAGACGGAAAGAAAACCTAAACGCACCGTTTTTCCAATTTGAGAAACGTCGAACAGCTATCCTTTAAGACTCGGAGTCGAGACCCCCAGACGAGAGTCGCCAGCCGCCGAACTGAGGGAGCCGATTTTCTTCTATTTTTCATTTTTAAAGTAATTTGTTCGTGAAAAATGGTAGAAACGCTTAGAGAGCGTTTTTAATGGATCTTAATTTACATTAACCACAAAGCTAATCCCTCTAAATTCGTTAGGCACGTTGACGTCCCTTGGAGACTTGTATGGCTTCGCCCCTTCCATATCATTTAAATTGGATTTGGATGAAGACAACTAGACAAGTTAACAAGCCAAGTCACTCTGCTTGGACTTTCTATTGTTTGTATCTTTAAATACTACGTTACTATAGCAATTATTTGCCAACATGTTTGTCTCGGAAGTTCCACGTACACAAGCTAGACATGATACAAATGGTTTGAGGATTAGATATAAAAGTTTAAAACCACGTCCAGTAAATCTACTATACAGGTCGCCAAATAATAAGGATCACCAAGTTCGAATGAAATTAGAACCCGGCCACATCATTTGTCAAGGCAAAAAGTCATGTTCCTGTCATCGGCACGTTATGGTCGAGTACACTGCTAGCTGGAAACGAAAATGGCAGAAAGCAAAATATTTCATACATCATCATGTGTTCCCACTTCCCAACTAGAACCTTGAGTGTTGAGAACATTAGTCTCCTGAGTACATACCTTAATTAGTTCCACTCTATTTTCCCATTAAGTTCTCTAAATTATACTCGATTATATCCTGATCAAACAGGTTGTGAAGGTGGTGTATCTATAATAAGTTTCATATGAAATGACTATAAGGCGGTGACCATGCTTTGACGCTTGATTAGTTTGAAGGCAAAAATTCGATCGCCCCGGCCAGAACGAGTTGCTTTTATGAACAGTAGACCGCACTTCTCGTGCTTTTCTTTCACTATTCTATTATTCTGTTTTTATCTCCCTTCCTATTATAAATGATCCCTGAACTCTGAAGAATGTTAAAGGTTAACGTTCTAAACTCTCTGCTTAGAGACTCTTCTTGCAGGGACCCTTTCATCATCTTAGGGCCATCTTTTTCCATGGGAGATAGGTTGCGCTTGGCAGTCGGAGTCATGGGTACTTTCATCTTTGTTTATTTTCTCAGCTCCCAAGCATGATTAATGATGAAGAAGGTGTCAAAAAGTTCACCTAATATTCACATTTGCTTGCCATTTATTGCAGGGAATGCTTCTGCTTTGTTACTCTATGCGTCTCCCATGTAATGTCACAATGCTAATCCTGCTCATGGCCTGACTTCATTCTTATTCAATTCCAGTCATGAGCAATATTTCGTAGATTGAATCATTTGACCCTGTTACTTAACATTTAATTTCTATTGTTATCTTCTTTACGTTTCCAGAATAACTTTTTTAAGAGTCATAAAGAAGAAAAGCACAGAGGGGTTTTCTTGTGCTCCTTACATCATCACACTATCAAACTGCCTCGTTTATACTTGGTACGGATTGCCAGTCATAAGCCACAAGTGGGAGAACTTTCCTGTAGCTACCATCAGTTGTCTGGGGTGTCTTTTCGAGTTTTCCTACATAGCCACATTTTTCTGGTTGGCTTCAGCTAGAGGAAAGGCAAGTTTCTCATCTCAAATTTAATAGCAGAAGTCTGCTTGTATGAATTATGATGATCGCTTATAATCATCACTTATCATTATGATCTGACCTCAATATGTATTCACAGACACTTACAGTGCACTCTCTATAACTTTATCCATGCTGAAAGTATTCTTTTGACAAACCTTGGTTTTCTATGCTGCTATACGTTAAAATACTGCACACATGCATGCATATATATATTCAAGTGAAGAGAGTACAGATGTATGAAAACACCATGAGGATCGATGCAGATGAGGATAGCCATGACCATGACAGCAGTCATCCTAGTCTTCTGCATCACTTTGATCATATCAACTTTTGCTTTCCATGATCACCATCACCGAAAGGTATTTGTTGGGAGCGTAGGGCTAGGGACCTGTATCTCAATGTACGGTTCCCCTCTGGTGGCTGTGGTGAGTCATCCTGCTCAGGGCATGGCTTCTGTGTTCAGTTTTTTACTCTTAAAGAGAGAACACTCTGTTGTTAGTGTCAGAATATAACTCTAATTTATAATTTCAGAAGCAAGTCATACTTACGAAGAGCGTGGAATTCATGCCGTTCTACTTATCCTTCTTCTCATTCCTTAACAGTTCACTTTGGATGGCATATGGACTACTAAGCCATGACTTATTTATTTGGGTTCGTATCACATTGATTAAGCTCTAGTCTAACTATTATGAAACGATCGAAGATCTCTATCCCATGAAACTTTCGTACGCTTGGATTTTCTGACTTGGATTTTCTGAACTTCGGCAGGCCCCAAGTGTAGTTGGTAATGTGTTAAGCATTCTTCAACTCATGCTGTACTGCAAGTACAGGAACCGAGAAGGTATAGAAGAACCAAACAAAACGGATTGTGAAGGAAACGACGAGAAATCCCAACAGTTCCCTCAGCTCGCACTTAATGACAGTATTGGTGGAAAAAGTTAAGGGAATCAACAACGGTCTAATCAGATTCCATTTTACTGTTATCACAAAGAAGGTTCTCCAGCTAAGAACTTTATTGCGAGACCTAAATCCATGTATTTGTACTTCTTTTAATTAATGGTTTGTGGTATTGAAATATATATCAAGTTTATCAGTCATAATTAAGGAGTAATTAATATATTGAGATAAATAGACTTAATTTAAACTCTCTAATTATAATAGGGTAGTGACACTTTACAGTACAAATTATTATTTTGTCACTAAAGCTACCAAAAATCATTACTTATTTACTTCATTTATTGAACAGAGCCTTTAATTATATGAGATTTTTTAACAGATAACATACTTTCTCTTTCTCAAACTGAAGGTCCCTTAATTTGTAATTCCAGCTAGCATTAATCATTGATTTCCCAAGGGGATCGATTCGAATGCATGCGGATTTTCACGCCCCAGATTATCGTAGAGATGTTTCACATTGGAACTTTACCAAGTGGAACTAATTAGCTTTCTAAATTACTCTAATTTAAAGCTGATCTGACGAGGACGTCAGAAACTTTAAGTGGAGGATGTGAAAGAATATTATTGGAAATGAGAATCATAAAAGGAATGCTCTTTGTCGACTTTGGATAGCACACAATTAATGTTAATTAAAAACAGAAAATTATAATTATATCCTTTAGAGACATTCTGCATCAACAAATTATGTGCGTCAGTTGTGATCACCACGGCACCATGCACCCAATATGCCTGACGATTCATGACTCCACCCATGAAATCGATCTAAAGAGAAAAGATATATCAATGCAAGAACCCTTGACATTAGCGAATCCCATTCACAAATTAAAAACCGGAAAAGGAGAAAGTATATTGATCTGCTTGGCTAGTGGAGCATTAGAGACATAATTAATGTAATTGGTTTACGTACCTTTAATAATTAATCAGTCGCTTACCAAGTCACAACCAATAATTGATGAAGAGCTATATAATTAGATTACCTAGATTACTCCCTAGGCGCGCCTATTGCTATGTGGGTTGCCTTTTCATATAGGAATATCTAAGAATGACCACTAAAGGCAGTTTGGTTTTCATTGAATTTTTTAACAATTTATTGTACGTTTAGTGTTATATATAGATTTTGTGACCCCACCAAGTTAATTATATGTCACCATAATATTCCTCTTCTATAAGTACTGAAGGTTTGGAAATAATTTTCAGAGGTATATATCGTCGAAAATAAATATATCAATGTAATTGCAAATGCTTTAATTTTTAAGTATTGCCATGTAAACTTCGTGAACAATATATGTTTACATACATTCTAGAGGAAGATGATTAAGTTTGAAAGTACGGGCTGATGATTAAAGTTTACCTTAACTCAGCTTGTAGTTTACCTCTATGAGATTGAAGCGAAACTAAATTGTCCTGAGGGAACTTGGAGTTCACCTGGAGTTCGATAAGAGTCTATATATTATGTAACTGAAATAATAGATGTTTGTTAATTTTAACAAACCATCTATTGGACACTCAAGAAGACTAGAATGCTTGTGAACCTTCAAAATATATACCTAATTGATTTATCCATATTCTTACTTGAATTTTCTAGTGATTAAGCGATACAGTGAAAAGACCTACAAGACTCTCTGTTTCTTTTTCTTGAGTTTATTGTGTGAATTAAGGGTAAACCAATGAGATAAGATTATGTTTAATTTGGTTTTGAAAACGTTTTTTGTGTAATGATTAAGAAAAAAAATTAGATGTGTTTTTTTAGGTGTTTGTGTGAATGACAGGGTTGACAAAAATGATGTTTGGAAAGTGAAAGTTTTTAAAATTTATTCTTTTGAAGAATGTGAGAGTAAAAAAATATGTTTTGATGAAGATTTTTTTGAAAAGTTTTTATGGGTTTTTACAAAAGTTTTTTTGTTGTTGTTTTTTACAGAAATTGAAGCCAATGATTAGATAGAAAATTTTATTGAAGATTGAAATGTTTTATGTGTGAAAAAATCATGTTTGGATTGAAAAATATTTTTAAAATAAAAAATATATTTTTGAAACCATTAATGAAACATAGCGGCCTATACCGTGATTTTTCTTTTTGTCACCAAAATTCATGTCTCTATTGTGGTGATTGATTTTTATTACTTCCTTTAATTATTTTTTAATATAGTGCTGACCATATTCTTCTTTGATTAAAAAATTGTTTTTGGCTATCTTGGAAGATGGTAAATCATCTTGATAAACCAAAAACAAAGGAAGGTGTAGTTGTTATAAATTGTTGGTATTTGTGTGCTAAAAATTTGGCTTTTTAAAATAACTACAAACTAATTTCTCATTTCCCTATCAAAGCATTCATTTTCACTATAATAAAAAAAAAAAAATTAATTCAAATTATTTCACTCTTCACTTTTTCACCAATTTTCATACCTTAAAATTAAGTTGCAAAATAAGAGGTGAACTCACAAGGAACGTATGCAAATATGAATGCATTAACTGTGTTCTTTTTTAGAGTACTTTCTGGACTAATCCACTTTGCCATAGATATATTACTGAACAAAACAATTTTTTCTGGCTACCCAAACCTGATTGAAACTATCACCTATATATTGTCCTTTTCCAAAAAAATGGAAAAGTTCTCAAAATGGTTATGGAGGCCCTTAATGGATAGGGGATCACCCCTTATAACTTTCAAGCTTTAAGTTAATTTGAGCAGGTTAGAATAGAAACACAGAGCCGCCAGAGTTAAGGTTTTGTTTGGGCATGAATAGGTTACCAACTATAGAAGACAATTATAATCAACATAATTTGTGATCTCCCTGAGAGCTATCATGAAGTTACGAAAGCCTCATCAATACATATTGCCAGCTCGATCGCTCCATTCAAAGGCACGTAAAAGCATTACATGCATGATGCTCTCACACAAATGATCAATCAGACAAAAGCCATCTACCTTTCAACTCTCATACAGTGAGATCAGAAAGCTATACCTGCGATCTCTCATTTATTTAATCATTCAACATGGTTTAATTCCAACCATCTTTAATTAGTACCACTGGGAAATGGTTAATGTTACGTTTCTCTTTAGCATAATTCTTATGCTTATATAATGTCATCTATAAGCGAGAAGCACCTTGAACGGCCAACATATATAGAAATATATTCCTTGTGGAATGCGGAAAAGCGATTCATTTGTGCTTGAGTATTTATCTGCAGATGTTATTAAATTCCTTTATAATTTTTAGGCTAGCTGTCGTGCACGTAGTACTATTTTCCTACACGGAATTAGTTTCATGACATTAATTCAGAATAAACAAAAAGTTACTTTCCATCTCATTTTGGTCCACACAAACATCATCGATCTTATATATATATGATACCAAGTCTGGTCTCCTTAATAATGGCAGGGGAAGGCTAGCTATTTACTATTGCATGGCTACATGGATAAACATAAATTAGCTAGGCACCTGTATTAATTGACTTTATATCATAATGTCGAGGAGAAGAAATCAGTCATAAAATTGACCACAATCTGACGAGGCAAGGGAAAAAGACAAAAAAAAATTGTATAGAAAGAGGTTGTCATTAAGATAATTAGCCACAGCCACAAACACCCCAAATTTATAACTAAAATTCTAAAATTTTGAGTGCATGGCATATATAATATATAGAAGAACATTTGAGTATCACAAGGCCACGAAACCTTGAAGCATCGGAGATAACCCAATTATATTAATGCTGGGTTGAGAATATATAAATCTCTTTCAACTGTCAAAGCTAGGAAAAGTGATGGAATTAGAGGGCCAAAAGGAGCTTATAAGGCCACTATAACATATATGGAGCAGATGGTTTTCTTCATCCACAGAATTAAAGTGTTAATTTAATTTATTTGGTTGGTTTAAATTAAAGGATCTCCACTTTGCCATATAAATTATAAATTTGACTCTGCATGCAGTACTTCGCGGCCAAGATCATGTGAATTTCTTTGTGATGGGTCAATCAACTTTAGAATTAGCTAATCGAATTAACTTTATTTAGTAATATTCTTCTTATTTTAAAAGCATATATATAGCACTGAAAAACGTTACTGTCTTACAATACGTTGATGCCATATATATAATTCATGGAATTGTTCTTCCTTTGTGCTATAAGGACCGTTTTGATGTTTGGATGAGAATATTAATGACTTTTTCTATACTCCAGTAAGAGGAGGTCTACATGCAAAAAAAAATTTTGAGGTCATGACTTCCAGGCCAGCTCGCTCGATCGGGGACTGAATTGTGTGGTGGGGGCGGGCTCTTCAAAAATTGGCGAGATAAACTACTAATTAACACGATAATTATATATCATCAGGCCATGGCCAATTGCTTGCCGCTGTACATATAAATTAAAACTGCTATTATTTTGTAAGAGGTTACTCTGAGAAATTGAAAGTCCATGATCAACATTTTACAGGTTGCAGCGGAGAGGGTTGATAGGTACCAAGTTCCGATTGATGAAATTTGAAGCCATATATATCATTAGTGAAGATCATGGCAGTTCTCTACTTAATAACGTATATTAATTGCAGATATATATAATATTGCTCAGGGAATTACCAAAAAGCTGGCAGAATTAAAGCACTTTGCTGCATGTATTTCGTACATCAGATTAATATTGCTTTAAAAAGTACACCTTAATTAAATTATACTGTCAATTGGATAATGGAGATCTTGTTCCATCTGTCAGTCACTAGAGAAACAAAATATATATTTAGCAATTCTTTATATATTAGTCTTCTGATATATATATTTGTCGCATGCAAACACTAACAATATAATTAATTAGTTTGTGGAGCCTGTAAAATGACAAGTTAATTAAAAAGGTTTTATAATCGATTAGGAAATATTGTGATCAGTATATTGCATATGGATTTTAGGTCCTACATTGGATATTGCTAATTAGTACTAAATAATTAGACAAAGTTTTTATTTTTTAAAATCTTTTAATATCACTTTAATTGTAATTTAGTCTCGCACTTTTGGGGGTATAGCATAAATGTCAGTAACATATTTTTTTCGGGGCATAAAAAATGGTACTGAATGGAATTAGACCTAATATTGACTGATATGAGAGATTGGAGTAGAAAATATTTGATATTCGAATTGAGGAAATTAAATTCCATACCAAGATGGATCTTAACAAGAACTTCAATAATTTGAGTGGAAAAAAAAGTATACACCAATTAGAAATTCAGTACAAGAAAGTAGGTTTACTGTAGAAAAAGTTGAAGAAATCAACTGACTAAGATCATAATAAGATCTGAATAAGTCCTATTTTCCTGTCGTGTACTAATTAGAGGTTTGTTTGTGACAGAAGGGGGAGTAGTTTACTTATTTCCTTAGGCAATAACTTTAATGAGTACCTGAGGAGGAAGATAAATACGGCTAAAGCTGTAAAAGTTATAATCTTTGTCGTAATGCAATTCTTATGAGATGTGCCGCATGCTATTTATAAAGCAATGCTATAAGTAAAGAAAATTTATTTTGTTTTGGCTCTTGCCATTGCTTGAAGATTTGAAGTCACATTCCGTGCTGCCTAAACAGCACCTCGCACTGTTCATTTGGCTAGCTTTCTTCGTTTTTTTCGACCCTCCAAAATTACCGCAAATTATGGCAAAGAAAACTGTCACCCCCACACGTAATCTAGACAAATCAGCTGCCACCGGCCATATGTATATAGTTCCGTCTCGCAGTAGGGTCACTTTGTATGCAAAGACCATCGTAATTAGTCAATAAAGCCAAGGACAATTAGAGCATAACTTGACTGATGCTGTGATGCATCGGATCGAACATTTTATTAATCACCAGCTTTGTGAATATAACCCCTGTTTATAATTGCCTAGCGATATCATTTTCTATGCAAAAGAGCTGTACCCTTCCTTAGTCAACGGAGCATCACCAAAAAACAAATCACTTTAATTTCCTTGTCAAAGCTGCCAAAAGGTCCTTTTGCAATTGGGGTACTATTCCTTGATGGAAAGTGGAAAAGTGCACGTCATGTCGAGGCGTATTTTTTTTTCTTTTGATTCTCTATTGATTGTAATTCAAATTCAAATTATATATGTTAAACATAAGCAACATTTAATAAAAGAAAGATGATTGCTAACTTACCATTTGTCTCTAAAATATAAGATGATAAATTAAAAATAAATTTAATTATCATGTACATCATTTTATTTGGACATAAATGTATTCAAAGTTCCTGTGGTAGTGAAAAATTGCAAATAACTCTCAAAGAAAAACGAAAAAAAGCTCCCTAAGATCCATATTCCGTTAAAAACAGGCTTTTTATTACATTTAAATTACAAATAAGCCATTATTAACGTATGAGATAAGAATATACGGAGGGATTTGTTTTTAATAAAATATTGATCTCATAGAACTATTTGTCATTTTTCTTATTTTGGGTGTTTATTTACAACTTTTCAATAGCACAATAACTTTGTGTGCAATTACGCCTTTTATTTTCACGTGTGAGATCTGATACTACATATGGATGGACCAACTATATAACGAAAATGCCTTTTAATTGTGAAGTAAGACAAAGCAAGGTTCAAATTTAAGACCATTGTTATATCATGTTAAATTACCAGTTGTTCGCTTAAATTGATATGAATATCATGTAAATTTAATCAATTTGTATCATATTCTTTTGGTATTGCTGTTCCTTTTTAAGACGATAAGCAACATGTTATGTTTGCCAAAAGCATAGCAACATCAATAAATTAACCATTAGCCATTATTATTTCTGTATGAGATCTGAAGAATATATAATAAATTAAGGATCGATAATCAATTATGAGAAAAATAATATATCCTTCATTATATTCTTAGAAAAAATTAAGCATCAACAAAATGTGGCTCAAGTCATCGAATATGAACTCGATGATTCACGGGCAACGAATTGAAAGAAGAAGAAAAAAAGGAGAGCAGAAACATATATGTTCAGAATAAAATCCATTTTGAGTCATAAAAGATCAATATATGAAGTTGACTGGTTTGCCCTTTCTCAAGTTATTTTTCAAAATAAATATTTAGACTCTATTTTTTCATGGATAATATTTTATAACATTAATACACGGGAGTATATATATTACATATTTTCTTTAATACATGGGAGTTCGGGTAACATGGGCGTCCACGTGTACACGGACCTCGTGGATCAGTTGAGGCTTCAGTCGTTTTAACCTCGGGCCTAATTCAGAGCCCCAATAGAAGCAGACCCAAAACAGCATGTGCGGGGGCCCGATAGCCCAAGTAAACCCGGTATTTCAAACAGCACCTTCACTGTTGCATGCCATAAAAATAAAATAAATGAAGCGAAACAACTGATTGCGCCTTTGTCGTCATGCGAGTCTCCGACTCTCCAGTTTCTCTGTGACGCAGTTTCTAACTTTCCTTAAGATCAGTCTTGGATGGCCACGCGTCCTAATTCTGCATTCAAACGCTGCATATAGACTAAAGAGAACTCCATGCATGAGGCCACGTACCCCTTCTCTGGCAACCATTATCTCTCTCTCTCGCTTATCATAACTCTCAAAAGCCAAGAACTAGCTAGCAACAAAGATCTATCTGTAAAGCAGGTCGAAGTCCAGAATTTAGCACAAAATCTTAGTTCTGTTTTTCTTATCCAAAAACTAGTTTTATAAAGAGTACTATGGTGAAACTAGCATCTGCACGAGAAAGCCGAGCGTACGGGCCCCTGCAGACCCGCAGCCGGTGGGAGTCCATAAACGCAGGGCTATACTTGTTTGCCACAGTTGTGCTTCTTGGCGGGTTTGCCGCTCAGTTCTCCAGCGAGCCCAAGTCTGGTGTTTTTCTTTTGCTCATAGCTTTAGCGCTTATAATATTGGTTAATGTGCATGATCTTGCCGCGCATCTTTCTGGGTTCGAGTACCGCTTGCAGTTGATGGGGTTCGACCCCCAACTTGCGTTCGTGGAGTTTGCGGTGCCGTTGGTTCAAGTGCTGGGATCGGTTCTTTTCTTCTTGGGGATTCTTTTTCTTTTTATTCAGGTATAAAAGCTATGTTGAATGAGTATATATCCTTAGAAATTGATTGATTTTGTTTCTTTATTGCATATTATATAATTTTCCTGATGGTGCACTTGAAAATTCGTCTTCGTAATTAAGAAAAACGAAAAGGTAGAAATGCGTTGTATAGATCACATACCAGAAATAGAATTAGAGCCAATATTTCTTGCATTTTTTATCACTATCGCGTGTCAGTACTGATCTGTACTCTTCTACTCTAGCCTCAAACTTGTGGATTTGTAACTTTATAAGATCGAGGAATGTGCTTTTGAAACTCTGCATTAGGCGATTCAGGATTGCTTTGGATACCTTTCAAGATGAATGAAACTTTATAGTAGCATTTTCTACTAGTTTCAAATTTTCCTTTGTTTTTACCACTAATTGCAGGAAGAGAAAGGATATCGTTACTACAAATTGGAAAAGCATTGCCTGAACATGCTCATTGCTGGCCCTGTCTTGTGGGTGCTTGGATCCATCCACAACTCATGTCAAATCTATGAGAGGGCTGGTGGTCATGTCCAAATGTTGCAACACAGTGTCCACATCCCTTTCCTGATGGGAAGTCTGTTGTTCGTGGTTGGTGCAATTCTCAACTACCGTGAGCAAGCTAGTCATGTAGTCCATCATGGACTGGAGCTGCTAGTAAGTTGCTCTTAATCCAACCTTTTGAGTTTTGTGTTAAGTTGTAGATCTGAAGTGCTTTTACTTCATTAGTTTTGTATCCAAAATCAACAATCATAATGGCCCAAAACCCAAAAAATGAGTCACATGAGCAGGAGTGCTAGTGTGGAGAAGCTTTTTAAGTGGGAAGTGTCTCTGTGCATGCAGGGTAGGACTTGGATCTGGCTGGGAATTTATGGGAGCCTATTGTTCTTTATTGGGGGATTAGCAAATGTAGTTAAGGTGTTCAAGATGCAGCAAACTGATGGACTAAGGCTTGAGAAACTGCGGGGAGGGGCACAAGAGCGGCTGATGCAAGCAAGGGAAGACCAGGTTCCCCTCATACTAGAAGTAGAAGACCAGAGGAGAAGAAAAAGGCAAGCCGAGGAAGCAATAGCGATGCCAACTGCAACTGATCCAAGTCCATTTAAGGATGTCCTCGTTGGTCAGAGCTAAAAGTGGTCTTAGTAATTAACAACCTCATCGGTCCTTTGATTCATATCAAAGGAATATGGTGCATTGGCAGTAAAATGTTTAGAGGAATACCCGCGTACTTCATTTCCTATTTTTCTCAAATCTCAAGAGGCTAAGCTGAATATCTAATTTTATCTATCCTCCTCCTCCTCCTCCTCCTCCTTCTTGGTATACCCGGATGGCTGCAATCGAATCATCCCAAATTCACAGAATCATTATAATAGGAGATGATAGTTTTAATTGGGGAGGCTTATAGTCTTCCAATAATTTCTGAGGTTTTTATTAATTGCTTGGAGAGACGACTTTTTTTAGACTACTCAAAATGCCGCTGCAAAAAACACTAATTGTTACTATAAAAAAAACATTACATAAATTATTAACCTTTGTGCAGTTTGTATAGGTTTTAATAATTAAGTAGATTTTTGGGTTCCTGATTAATAAGTTATTTTTAAATTTTTAATTGCTCCGTAAGGACCTATTTTTAAAAAAATCAGTGAAAAATATGTTAATGCCAAAATTAATAAATTTTACTGAGTTTATTTTTTTGTTATTATTATAGCCATTATAGCACTGCCGTCAAGTTATGATTCGATTTATCTTATTATTATTATTATTATTATTATTATTTTATAATTCTTGCATTTAACGTGACGTAACGACCTTATTAAGAGATAGTCTAGACCCTTTTGATAAGTATGCCTGTAATAAAACCCATATAAAAAAAAAGAATTATACTTGCTGCTTTCTCTATTTATTTATTTATTGTTTTTTTTAAAAAGAAGGAAAACTGTTTTTTGTATGGGGTTAAATAAATTTTAGTTCATTTTATACTTTGTATTCCGATGTATTATTTTTGACACATTGGATCTCTTAACTTACACATTTCTTCAATTTCAGCCCGTACCCAATTGTAAGGTGAAATGTGTAAAAACCACTAAAGATAAGAGCCATTGTTTAAATACCTTGAAAGATAAGGGAACTAATGTGTAAAAAAAATTGACAGAATCCATCAAAATTAACGAGTAAGGTTCAAATTAAAAAAAAAATTGTAACTTTATTAATTTAATGTGTTAAAAATAATATATCGACTTGTAAAGTATAAATATTTCAAAAAAAAAAACTGGCCAACAAGGCAACAAACTGGATAAACTCATACAAGCCCATCAAGCGGGGCGGACGTCACAATTTTCTTTTGGACCGGTTTGCTCCTATCTCAATTTATCGGCCTCGTCCAAGTTCTCCTTCCCACCACTAAAAATTCGCCTCCTCAGGAGTCAGGACCTCAGCTAAGTTGCCTCTTGACAGCTGCCCGAGGCCGAGGCCACGATAATTTACTAAAAGAGACAAAAACACATCTCTCTCTCCTTTCAGCTCTCACCCTCTGCTCCTCCGTCCTCTCTGCAACCCTAACAAATCTCGGAACACTACTGAAATCAACATCTACCTCCTCCCCAATCTCAGGTACTTAAACTTCATATCGTTTCTCACCAATTTTCCCTAATTTTTACAGTCGTCGGTTGTATGCACGTGTTCATATTCATTTTTCTCTTCTCATTTTGGTTTTGATGTGTTCTCTGATCTCTCTGTGCTGTGTGGGTAATATAGATAAACGTTTCTCCAGTAGGGAAAATAGCGAGCTCTAACGTGATAGGGACCGTGATTTTGGATACAGTTTTGTGAGTGTCTAAATATGTAACTAAATTGAGAGAAATGAATGTTGCGATTCAATTAGCTAATGTTATTTTAATTTATTTAGAGGCGAAATGCGTGCCTTTCAGGTTTGATATGTTTGCTTTTACTATTTGGATATGAATTGTTCGGCTGATTGATTTTCTTTTTCTTTTTCTTTTTTCCCCGCTTTGGGTTTAGCAATTTAGATTATAAATTGGTAATATTTTTCTTTTTGGGGATATAGATGTGCTTGTAAATTGTGGCTAGAGTGGTTGTTAGGTTAATGTTTAAGTTCTTCTCTATACTTCCTTTTGGAAGGAGAGAAACGCTAGGATGTATTGAATTGATTTCTTGCAAAGCTTTCAGTCATACCAGATTTTCACATCTTTTGTTCAGAAAAAAGAAAAGAATATGTGAGAGAATTTCAGGAATTGCGCATAAAATTGGAGCCTGGTTGAGAGTTGGGGTTTCTATGAAGACATCCTGGTAGTTAGAGGATGCTGGTTGTGGTGTGAGGTACTCTGCACCTGCTGTAAGCGTGCATCTTCTGGTCTCAGTAAGTTTGTATCTGTTGTGATAGGTGTCTTTGTTGTCGAGGAAACAGTTTCTGCCTCCAGTGAGTGCAAGTGTTGCTCTGTTACATGTATATTTTCGACAGTTAGTTTTTTTGATAAAATTTATATTTACACACGAAATTTGCTTTTGAATGTCTTCTATATTGAAGATAGAAAGGCATGTAATTACTCTATAATTGGGATTCTTACCCCCAAGGGCAATAGCTCAGTGGTTTGGAGGGACATCCTCCTTGGGGCTCGACGTACCAAGTCCGAGTCTCAAGGGTGTGGGATGGATTTTTCTGCTGCTAGGTGGGTTCTTGACTTATCTGCTCCCTGGGTTGTGGGGTCGGTCCAGTGGGCCGTGGTTTGTACTTCAGGGTTGGGCCAAACGAGTCCGGCTTTGGGGGATTTCCACATTATCAAAAAAAAAAATTGGGATTCTTATGAATCATTTTGGCGTTCAATTTAGGTGGTTGGGGGAAAATTTTCCGAATGATTTGGGTGCATAAAAATTCCTGTTTGTTTTTTCTGTTAACAGCATTAATGCAACTATAGTGGTATGCAGGGTATTATTGTCACCACTGCTGTTGCCTGCAATGGCTTTTGTTTGGGTTATTTGCTTCCACCTTAAAAATTTGTGTTTTCTGCCTGTCAAGATTGTAACTTGAGAAAGAAAAAATAAGTTTTATATACATGGTGCAGAAAGATAAAAATATTTTTCGGATCAAAGGTTTGTAATACTAAATTCACATTCTGGTTCCAAACACGTTGTTGGGTCAGAGGAGAAGCAAAGTGTGTAAGACTATAATGCCTGAAACGTGCATTTCAGGAAAGTGAAATTATCTTTCTATCATGGCAGTACAGGAGAGAACACGAGAGTGAAGTTTTGGCTATATATTTTAAAAAGAAGGAAATTTAGGTTCCTGCTTTTTTGATTGGGATCCTGACAATGAAATTGGTTTGTTTGTGGTGTCATTTAATAAGGTGGTGTTGCTGTTCAAATGGCATCTGTATCCAGTCAGCCGCAGTTTCGCTACACCCAACCTCCATCCAAGGTGCTTCATTTGCGTAACTTACCCTGGGAGTGCACCGAGGAGGAACTGGTTGAACTTGGAAAGCCATTTGGTAAAGTTGTGAACACAAAGTGCAATGTTGGAGCTAACCGAAATCAGGCTTTCATTGAATTTGTACGTGCAATTTTATCTTAGTTTAACCTTTTAACTTTTAAAATTTTTAAATTTTGTCCCTCTATTTAAGTAACATGACTCATCATTAATTTTCGATATCTTGGTTTCTTCAGGCTGATTTAAATCAAGCTATTGCTATGATATCCTATTATGCCTCATCCTCGGACCCCGCTCAAGTGCGTGGCAAAACTGTCTACCTACAGTACTCAAATAGGCAAGAAATCGTGAACAACAAAACTACTGCAGATGTTGCTGGGAATGTATTATTGGTAACAATAGAGGGGGCAGATGCACGCCTTGTCAGCATTGATGTGTTACACTTGGTAAGCAAATTTTACAACTATCTTGTACAGTTGAAGAGGTAAACTGGCTACTATAAGGATGTATCCACTGAGTTATTGTAATAGGTTGTGGTTTGTCGTGTTTTGGAAAGCTTTTGTTGACATATATGCAAATGGATCAGCAGGCCCATTTCAAGGCAATATCCTCGATGGCAGCTTAGTGCATCTTGAGAAAGAGCGCATGTGTGTTTGTCTTCTTTCTCCTCTTCTTAACACTGCCTCTTTCTTCCCTACTCCTCCTCCTCCTCAACTTCCTATACCTACCTTTCTTATAGTAGTTTTGGCTTTTGTCATTTTCTCCCTCTTCCTCTATTTTCTGCATGCTCTGTGCCGTGATTTTTGCTGGTAGCATAGCCACGTCCGGTATACTTCGTATGACATTTCGTGCAATTATTTAATCTATGTGATCCACAATCATAGTTTTAGTTGTTTTTGATGATTGAGGTGTGTGTATGCAAGCTTGTGATTGAGGTATGTACAGTTTAGTGAATGCGAGCTTTGTGACACTCATCTCATCCTCTTCGAGGATAAAAAATCCATGGTCACAGATCTTCCTTCTAACCTTCTCATTGCTTGGTTTATGATTTTCCGTGGATTATGTGAGAGGTTATAGCTTTAGACACAAATAGCTGAAGAAGTTATTAGTTTTACAAACCTCGATTCCAATTAACATGCCCAGCAACAGTATATCATTAGTATTTTTCAGATGGATACTATTGGATTTCAAGAAATTCATGGTCCTCTTTCATTTTCTTTGCTCTTCTAGGATTGTTGTTCTTTATTCGTGAAAATTATGTGTTTTAAATATTCTTGATTTTTCTGAAGTTCCCATTTTCCAACTGATGTTAGCAATTTGTGGAAATTATGTGTTTCTTTGGCAATATCATGGATGCTTACTTATATGTTTTTCATTTCCTATCCACTCTTTAGTGTTATTTTATAAATGTGAAATCCTTGCTCCTATGTTTAGCTACATGTGTTATTGATGAAATGTGTCTGCTGTCTTAGTTCGCAAAATGTCTTGAAATTCTAAATTTATCCGAGCTTCTAGTTTTCTGCATTTGTTTAATAGAAGGAATTATAAGTTGCTTTTATCTATTTAGTTCAAAGGATCTCTGTTATGGTATATGTTTCTGAAATTTATTTAGTGATGCAGGTTTTTTCAGCTTTCGGGTTTGTGCATAAGATTACTACCTTTGAGAAGACAGCTGGGTTCCAGGTCTTTTATCCTTATTTTTGTTCCCCTTCACTTGATTCTTCCAGCCTTTGAGTACAAGCTTATTTTGTGCATTATCCTTTTAATTTTTTCAGGCGCTGGTGCAATTTTCAGATACAGAAACTGCCTCTTCTGCAAAGAATGCCTTGGACGGAAGAAGCATTCCTAGGTGACAACTTGTTTGTTTGATATGGTATTTAGTCCAACTTCTATGGACCATATGATTGTTACATTACATGGTACTCACGCACTCCGATCGGTCCCCATTGGACGTTTGGGAGTATTTGTGATAGAAGTGATATTGCAGACTTGAATTTGACTTTTACACTTGCTTGCCCTGTGTTTCTATATCTTTCATCACTGAGCACATATGATCCTATCTAATTCTTGTGCTCCGCAGACAAATCTATGAGGTTTATATACTTTGTTGTATCAGCTGTTCCTGTTTTGTGATTGATTGACATTTTTTGTCGCTGGCTTCAGGTATCTTCTTCCTGAGCATGTGGGACCTTGTACCCTTAGGATCACATATTCTGCTCACACTGATCTGAGTGTGAAATTCCAGAGCCACCGGAGCAGGTATTACTGTTTCTTTATCTGAGCATCGAGTATTCCAAGTTGTCGTATTCTAGTTTTTTTGTGCGTAACATGCATCTTTCCCTTTTTCTTTGTACACAAGTAATGTATGCAATTCTTGCTAGTTCCTTACCTCTTCTTAATCCTTCATCCTTTTTGTTGTGTTTTGGTTTATCACAGCTCTCCCTGCATTATTATAACTAAATTTTCTGTCGATACAGGGATTACACTAATCCTTACCTTCCTGTTGCTCCATCAGCCATAGATGGAAGTGGTCAGGTAAGGCTTTTGGAATTGACACCTGCTGCAATTATGTAGACTTCTAGGAGTTGGTGCTTGGACGATTCTATTTTGCCATTTTAGTGGTGGGCATAAAGGTGTTACAGTCTTTCAGAGACTACTGATTTTTGATGTTCACATAAGAGGCCTCTTAATGGTAGATGCTATTGCCCAGACACTTATACTCGGTATAATGGAATTGGTTGAATACGGTTGGGTGGCTTCTGACAACCATTGTCCTGCATGTCATGCATACTAACCTGCAATATTTTTTCCCTTAGAGATGCTTAGAATTTGTGGTACTTTACGTGATTTGTTGAAATGTAATTAACTCCTCATTGTTGCAGTTAGCTGTGGGGTTGGATGGGAAAAAAATAGAACCAGAGAGTAATGTTCTTCTTGCGTCTATTGAAAACATGCAGTATGCCGTCACCTTGGACGTTTTACACATGGTACTTGCAATTAAACACTGCAATAGTTTAATTTCTACTCTGCTATTCTTGACATTCTTTGATTGTCTATTTTAATTCCTACTCGCTTTTTTTGTGACAAGTTGTACACTTTTTTTCTTTTTGGTGTATGTCAGTCACTCAATTCTGATATTTTGCATGTTTGTTTTGCTAGGTGTTTTCTGCTTTTGGGCCTGTCCAAAAAATCGCCATGTTTGATAAGAATGGGGGCGTACAGGCTTTGATTCAATACCCTGGTATCCCTCAAATCTGAACGTTCATTTTATGTCATAATGTCCTACGTACTTAGAGGGAGGGGGAAAGGAAAAAGAAAAGAGATGATAAGAAAATATGCGCTTCTGTGAGATTAGTGCTAGGCAGCTTATACTTGCCCAAAGTGAATGCTAATGTTACATTTATTGTCTGTGGACTATTTGCTCAATGTTTGATCATTAACTCAAGTGGTGACAGAAGGGCAGTTGTGCTTTGCTTAATTGGATGAAGGAGCATTTTTAACAGGCAACAAGTTGTGCTCTTGCAAAATTTCCCTATTTATGCAGCAAAATCAGATTCAACAATAATGTTTGCCATGAGGAATATGGATATCATATTCATCTACCCAACACATTTTCTGGAGGATTTGTTGTTTGTTTCAGCTATAATGCATGTGAAAAATAAGAAAAGATCGCAGCCCTCATTATATAGTAACCCTTCAGATGTATAATTGGTACACGTGTGCCTTGATTGCAGATGTTCAGACTGCTGTTGTCGCGAAGGAAGCCCTGGAAGGACACTGCATTTATGATGGAGGGTTTTGCAAGCTTCACATCTCATATTCACGCCATACTGATCTCAGCATCAAGGTAACCAAACTACATGCTTAAAACAGAATTTTGTCTTTTTTATGGTAGTCATTTACAAATATTACTCTAAAGAGTAAGGTGGATACTGGACACCGTGGGAATAAAGTTCTGGGAAACTTACGGTGTGCTTTTTTTTTCCCCCATAGATACCTAATCTGCTGTTTGAGCACAATAATATCTGGTAACTGTTTTAGAAAAAGACTGCATTCCTGGGCATTCAACAGAACTTATCTTAAGCTCTTGGCTTTTTTCTTGTTTTTCCGTTCGGGGTTGTCATTAGGGGTGAGTGATAAGGGGAGTGACTCTTGTTGCACATGAGCTGGAAATGGAAAATACTCATAACAACCTAATTACCCTACTTAAGTTCTATACTTTGTTGATTATAATCTTCATGCAAGTATAGTGGATATGTTCATCCTTGGTGTTAGCTATGAAAGGGGTGGATTGGGGTAGGGGTTGAGGTTGAGGCCGTTGCTGTACCAAGCTGGGAGGGAAGGGGAGAGAAATAAGAAGAATGTATTGAGCAATGCTGAGACATTCCCTTTTAACACGTCATTGATTTAAAATTGAAACGAATAATCTTTCCATCTGCTGCTTTGCATGGGGATTACAGGTCAACAATGATCGGAGCAGAGACTATACAATCCCTAACACCACTATGGTGAACTCCCAACCCTCGATTTTGGGGCAACAGCCGGTTTCAGCAATGGGTCCAACTGTTCAGTACAACGGGGCTCCGTTTACACCAAATCAAGAGCAGCCTATGATGCCTCAGACTTCAGCCGGGTGGGGCCCAGGTGTACCACCAATGCCTCAGTCCATGCCTATGCAAATGCAGAATAATCCCTACATGCCACCTGGGACAATGCCGCCTCATTATGCTCAAGGAATGATGCAGTCATCAGTCCAGAGTGGCTTACCGCAGTCATCAATGTTGCGTCCTAATGGATCTGGCCATATGCAATAGCCTAGACAGATGTAGCTGGGGTTCTGAGGTGCGGTTGTGCCCCCCCCCCCCCCCCCCCACACTTCCTGGAAGGATCTGCCTCAATTGCTCCATTTTTTTTTTCTTTTTGGTTTGGTATTGTCCCCCTTTCTTTGGTTGTTATGCCTTTGTTCAAAAGACACACCAAAGCCAGTTTCTTTTCGTTTCTTTGCATGGCTGAACTAATTACACAGTAATGTTTTTCACCACTTCTAAAAATCGCATCTTTCTTCGTTTACTTACTCCACTGCTACGCATGATATTCTTACCCTGAGGAATCCTCGGGGTCATGCATGCAGCACGGCATGTCTTAAAAGGCCACAAAAGAGGTGGACATGCAGGCAACGCTTCCGAGCAAAACGTAACTGCGGTTTCGGTCCACACGTCGTAAGTCCAAGATGGCAGCCCGCCCCAAGTCCAGTTAATTGCTAACACGCTCTTTGAATAGCCTGTTGTGTTTTGTAAATTCTAGTTACCAATTTGCTAATTCGGAATCAACCATCTGTTCACGTTTTGGCCATATCAAAACGGCAAAGGATAACACACAAAATGAGTGAAAAATACTGAATTATCTTTTTTCCCATTTCCGTGCAGGCAATGGGACAAGTGCCAGATTTTGGGTCTATTTTCCCTCGTGATTTTTTTTTTTCTCTCCTGATCAACCCGGCCCCTTCAAGGAAGAAGACTTCCCCTTCCTTCCCACCATGCAGGGGAGTCCTAGTTGGAGGGATCTCTCCTCTGTTTCTTTTTTCACTTCATCATAATCTTTACTTTTCTTATAAATGTTTAAATTTGAGAGACTTCTACGGTTGTGTTTGTGAAAATAATTTTTTGTAATGATTTCAAAAAATTTTGGAGATTGTTTTTTTTTTTTTTTGTAGTGAGGGTGAGGTTCCTAGAAAAGATATTAACCCATGTTTGGATGGATAAAACAATTTTTTTCAAAAAAAAAATAGTCACTTTTTCAAAAAAAAAATTAAAAAATTATAATCTCCAACAATTTTTTATAAAATTCAACACATTTTTTTACAAAACTCCTAACAACTTTTTTTCAAATCCTAATAGATCTATACTACCTCCTATAATTTGCCTTCCATCCCGGAGGGTGAGGATATGATAAAATAAAAAATTATTGAAGATTGAAAAGAATTTTAAGGTTAAAAAAATTATGTGTGCATATCTACACTAAAAATTGTGGAAAGTAAGGTTAATTATTAGAAAAAAATATTATTGGAGATTGAAAAGAATTTTAAGGGAAAATTATGTGTGCATTAAAAATAGTTTTGAAAACACCAACCAAACATAAATGAAGGGAGAATTTCTTATTGGCTAAGTGAAAATGTTTATTTAGAAAAAAAGTGAATGTTTAAATTTCAAAGAAAGAAAGGAAGAAGAATTTCTCTCCCAAGTCACCATTAGATACCCTTTTTGGCTATTATTGGCCTTGTAGTAAACACTCTGCGCCAGTTTCAATCCCAGAGATAAGGCTCTCTCTCTCTCTCTCTCCCTGTGTGACAATCTGTGGCTCTCAATCTCTCTCTCCCTCTCCCTCCCTCTCTCCCACTCGGCTGGGGAGAGCGAAGCTGAGGCATAGTGATTTCGATAAACCCCAGCAACCATGACAGCTACTCTGCAAGCGTTTCTTTTCTGTAAACCTTCGCTTTCTCTCTCGTCTTCGAAGCGTTTTCATCTTCCTCGCTCAGCTTCTTCTTCTTGTCTCTATTTCAATCCGCTTTCTCTCTCTACTTTCACTTTCTCAACTTTCCATAAATCCCGATTCTGTTACCGGACTCTATCTGTTCCATGCACATTGCGCCCCGAAAGTGCGGGTTTCGACTCCCAAAAATTGAATCTTTCGGATTCGACTTCGCCTTCTGACGCTAAAGATTCGAATTTCAAGGATTTTGATTATGAGAGCTCGAGTAATGGTTCGATTTCTGAATTTGGAAATTCGAATGCTGATGAATGTGGCGGTGTGGGTTCGGAAATGGAGTTAAAAAGTGAGCTAGGGGAAGTGGGTTTGGAGAATGAGGAACTGGGCAATGAGGCAAATAGTGAGAAAGTGGGGCCAGGTGAGGGAAAGGACGAGAATTTACCTGAAACCGAGGGAAAGGGCGGGATTTTGAGTGCTAATGAGATGAAGAGTAGGTTACCGCTGGTGGTGTTCTTGATGGGGATGTGGCTGAGGGTGAAAAAAGTCTTCGAGAAGGTGTTGCAGTGGGATTTGTTGAGTTGGTGGCCATTTGGACGGCAGGAGAAGCGGTTGGAGAGGTTGATTGCTGAGGCGGATGCGAACCCGAAGGATGTGGTGAAGCAAAGTGCTCTACTCGCTGAGCTCAATAAGCACAGGTTAGGTGAATCACGCACCTAAACATCGCCATATGAGTTTAGATACGCACACACGCACGAAGAGATAAATACATACCAAAATACACTCGCATTTATAGGCCGTATATGCATTAAGATATCAAGGAGGCGATTTGTTAATAATACTAGTAAGTCCACTAAATCTCTTCTTCGTTGGGGTCTTGAGATAAAGAGTGAATCAGTGGATGTTTAGTGATAGTTCCTAGGAGGAATACACTTACATACCATTGTGGGTTTCTGTTGTTTCTTTTTATGTAATTAACATATAATCTCTTTGCAATTTTGTTCCTCATTTTTCAGTCCAGAATCTGTCATCAAGCGTTTTGAACAGAGGGATCGTGCAGTAGACAGTAGAGGAGTTGCAGAATATCTTCGAGCTATTGTGGTCACCAATGCTATATCTGACTATCTTCCAGATGAGGAGATTGGAAAGCCTTCCGGTCTTCCTGCATTGGTAATCAAGCATCATATGATTACCCTTCGACTAATACTGGAATAATCATGTTTTGAACCTTCTAGTATTCAGTTGTGCCTAGACTGTGTTTGGTTTGTATCTTTTATTACGTTCTTCTTAGAGTCCATGTCTGTGGTATGACGTGGAATCAAACAATAGAGTCTAATATACAATAAGATGCATTTGGATCAACTTGGAAATATAACACAAGAAGCATTGCAGCACCTCTATCCTTTCAAGTTTTTTACCTTAAATCTTTTCTGGGCTGATATTTTTACTGTCTTTGGACACTCCATTTACCTCATCTTGCTTATCTATCTTCATATTATTTGAATATGTGTATCTTTATTTGACTAATGACTAATTATCCATATGTAGTTGCACGAGTTGAAGCAACGAGCATCAGGTAACTCGGATGAGCCCTTTCTGAGCCCTGGCATATCTGAGAAGCAGCCATTGCATGTTGTTATGGTAAGTTTGAATATAATGTGTTGGCAGAAGGGTGACGTCAAATTGTTTGGTTTGGGCTGAAGTTTGATTGTGTGGTGTAATATTTAAATTTCCTTTTTCTCTACTTATACTTATTAGGTATTGTTTTTCTGTTAGGTTGAACCCAAAGCGTCAAACAAATCACGTTTTGCGCAAGAGCTTATCTCAACTATCTTGTTTACCGTAGCTGTTGGATTAGTATGGTACAAACCTTCTGTTCCTCTCTCTCTCTCTCTCTCTCACACACACACACACACACACACACATCTGCATATGCAGACGCACTCCTGCACACTCCCTCTGGTATGTATCCCTCAGTTGTACTCACTTGCAGCATGATTTTTCCGCCCTTTTTTCAGGTTAGTTGGTGCTGCTGCACTTCAAAAGTACATTGGGAGCTTGGGTGGGATAGGAACATCAGGTGTTGGCTCAAGTTCTTCGTACGCCCCAAAGGAGTTAAATCGAGATGTTATGCCAGAGAAGGTAGATAGATTATATCTCGATATTGCATACTTTTTAATAAGTTGCCACAGCTCTGTGAAATGGCTGTTCTATTGGCCAAGGGGTGGGTGGACAGTGTTTCCTCAGCAGCTAGTGGGTAGGTAGAAGAAAAGTAGAAACTTAAGTTTCTGGTCACTTGAGGTATGAATGGTGGAAATCTTGACAGTTACCAAGCTTAAAGTGGAATACATTCTGACACAGAGGGAGACTTTCTTGTTTGCATGTTGTGATAGCTTCCATGTTTAGTTGAACATTAAGGTAGGGATGTGATATTACTTAATGATTGCTAATACTATCTTAGATAAAATGTTTTTGAAGCATATTGTGTAATTATCCAAATATGTTGTCTCGCAGAATGTTAAAACATTTAAGGATGTCAAAGGTTGTGATGATGCGAAGCAGGAGCTTGAGGAAGTGGTGGAATATCTAAAAAACCCATCTAAATTTACGCGGCTTGGTGGGAAGTTGCCCAAGGTTTGATCAAGCTATTTTTATTGGGATTACAAGCATCTTCTTTCTGCATTAAAGTGATAATTATTTGTCATGGCTTTCCTTGTGCTATCTCTTTCAGGTGTCTGCATGTTTTTTTTTTTCTGTGCTTCATTACTGTCACATTACAGAACCTAATTCATAGGTATTGGCAGGGAATTCTTTTGACAGGCGCACCTGGAACTGGAAAAACTCTGCTTGCGAAGGTAAGATGTTTATATATTCTTACAAATGTGTTTTTTTATCTTGTCATGGAGTGTTTTCTCATGCATAAATGAACTTAAGTGCCCCTACTGTTATGGGTCCTTGATCCTTGCAATCTTGTTTGGAAGTTCTGTCACAGTATGCATGCAAGCATGTTGCTTTAACATAGTTGGTCTTGATGTAAGATTTCATCCACACTGTATCGGATGGTGACACTAATTTTGTCTCACTTGTCAAATGGAAGCAACTAGTAGTGCGAATGCATTATCTAAACTGATCAGAAAGTGTGAGATTGTTCACATTTAATTTCCCAGCTTAAAGAGCTCGAGTTTTTGAGTTTCTGCCTTCCAGGATTGAAACAAGAAGTAAATATCTTTCGTCATTGAAACTTTTTTCAGAAAAAAGAAAATGGGGGAAGAGAAAGGGGGAGGTTTCCATATCATGTGCTAACTACTCTATCTGATTCCTTCTTAGATCACATCAGTGGTTCTGTACCCTTTTGTAGTGGTATCTGCCACAATTGAATTCATATGAATTTGTGCTGATTGGCAAATTGTTGATTGCTAGCTGATGAAAAGGAAAGATAGCTGATTCTGCTTTATAATGCTAATAGATGCGGACTTTCTTTACTTTTTGGGGTGTTGGGTTTTTTAACATGCAGTAAGATGTTCATATGTTCTGATATCAATGCTAAGTGATATTTTGTAATTTTTTCTGATGATTATTTGCTTTCTCTGGGACCTTGAAGGCTATTGCTGGCGAAGCTGGGGTACCTTTTTTCTATAGAGCAGGGTCTGAATTTGAGGAAATGTAAGCCATTTTTTACTGTACAAAAATTCGGGAAATTTGAAATATGCGACACAGTTTTGTGTATTTTCCTCCTGTCTTTAAAGTATCGTGCTTGTTTTTCTTTCGGGATTAAGATGAAGCGAATTGTCATATAAACTATTTAATTATATGTAGACTCATGAGTAATGGTAATTGTTTTGCATTTGTTGGTGGAAGAAATTCGATTTCTTTTCCCTTGAAAGTCAATTTATATTCCCTGTACTTGCACTCAAAATTGGTATTTTGTTTTGCATCAACCATTATACACTCAGATTCATCATAGGTAGACCAGTCTTCCATGTATTAACTCAGTGCCTATGCCCATACTGGTGACTCAAAAGAGGTACTTCTTGTTGGTTAAAGGATCAGAAGACACTGATATGGTATTGACTATTCTGATCAAGAACCGGACACATTAATATGTTTTAATGCAATGAACTGGTTTCATCTACTGTAATTGTCTTTTTCCTTCTGTTTCATTCGAATATAGAATCCCCTTTTTTGCCTCTTTAATTTGTGTATAATGAACTATTGCATTTTACAAGGTTATGGAATAAATGCACTCTTGACTTTTCTGTGGGGATGCCCTCTGAATATGAGTCATTGAGAGAGGGGTGGGCATTCCCACTCTTTTTTCATTTTTGGGTCCTCTTCTCTCTCTATATTTCTTCGCTAACATTAGGCTCTTGTGAGGAAATGTATCTCCTACTTCGAAAGGGATAATTGTTTTTCTTCATCTCTGTGGTGCATTTATAATTCCATATATGCAATACAGGTCTCTCATATCATCCTAAGAGGACTGTATAGCTTTTTTTCTTATCATTTTTGTGCGTACCTGAAATATTGAACATAAGTGGGGCCCTGTGTTATTCATGACTGGGCTTGCATTCTATGCTCCTTCATATAGCTTTACTTGTAAAAGGGATGGCCTTAAATCTGTACAAAACTTTTTGTTTTGGCCTTATGTTCTTGCACTGGCTTACAAACCTGCTTGTGATACTAGATTTTTCTTTTGGCTGCTCGTTCCCCTTCCAAGTTTCTTTTGACCTTCAAAAGGTTGTCATGGAGACTGAACATTTGGTATCAATTATTCATCATTTCTGTAGTCCTGTGCAATATATAGCGGTTCAGTAGTTGGACTGTCATGTTCAAACTATTGATCTGAGCCCATGGCTATCCTGCGGAGTAGACTTAGATTTCCCAGACATTTGAATTACATGAGTGATTCATCAAAAAAAGTCAATTCCTGTATTGCAGGTTTGTCGGTGTTGGTGCTCGGCGTGTAAGATCCTTATTCCAAGCTGCAAAGAAGAAGGTTGGTTGTTTTTAAGGCATTATTTGGTGATAATGATGTTCATATACGTATTTTGTTTTGTTTTATTCATTTATTTTGTCTAGTCTAGTGTTTGGGTGGAAGGGCGTAATGATTTTAGAAGCATACCAGAAAGCCTGATATGTAATGTGATAGAGGTGTAGTTTTCCCAGTTCAAAGAGTCGTCAATGATGCAGTGACAATGCCCAGCCCTTCATAAATAATATTGTTACGCATAACATGCTGAGGACTAAAATTCCAACAAAAAACTGTAACTAAAATCAAGTTGTAAGCCTCTTGTGTGCAGCATCTATGCATGGGGCAGAGATGTTGATTATGGCATTTGGTTAACTAAACATTATAGCGTTATTGGAATTTCTTGTTGTCAAATATCATAGGCTTTCTTAGTGCATTGGTATGCTCTTACATTGCGAATATCTGTGTGAAGCTTGGTTATTTGTTTCTGACCATGTCATTTGCTTGGTTCCATATTTCATAGGCTCCTTGTATAATTTTCATCGATGAAATAGATGCTGTTGGGTCCACAAGAAAACAATGGGAAGGCCATACGAAGAAAACATTGCATCAACTGCTCGTTGAGATGGATGGCTTTGAACAGAACGAGGTACATCTCTGCATGTTGCAGTATGGATTAGTTGCTTTCTGTGTTTCTGAATGCATTCGACATTTTTCTGCAGGGCATAATATTAATGGCTGCAACAAACTTGCCTGATATCCTTGATCCAGCTTTAACAAGGCCTGGTAGATTTGATAGGCATGTAAGTTCCTTCATCTACGGACTATCATGTATATGTTGATATAATCCTCAGTTTTAAACCTTCAGCCTTTTTTTTCCCAATAGTTGTCAAGGTCTTGCTATATTATCTAGCTCAAATATTTTCTTGAGGTTTAAATTCTCCACTTTTCATTTTAACCTTTTACATCTGTCCCCAGTAAACTTTAGTTTCTGGACTAAATTAACTCGTGTTGTATGGGTGTTTAAGGTTGTCAATATGTTGTTTCATTTAAGAGTCCATCAAATAGCGCCTGCTTTAGATATATCTGAGTTTTGCTGTCAATTTGTTCTTGACAAAGTTCTCTAGAGTTTGAAAGAAAGAACACTCACGAATACATATGTTTTAGATTGTTGTTTCAAATCCAGATGTACGAGGGCGTCAAGAGATACTGGAGCTCTATCTACAGGATAAACCATTGGCTGACAATGTAGATGTAAAAGCAATTGCTCGAGGTACACCAGGATTCAATGGGGCAGGTGAGTTTTCCATATTTTTATAAATGCTAATTCTTTTCTTATAACTGATTTCTCTTTTTCTTCGACCCCAAGTGTCCTGGAAAATAACTTTCCCTACTTCTTTGTATCTTTATCAGATCTTGCCAACTTGGTTAATATTGCTGCCATTAAAGCCGCTGTTGAAGGTGCGGAAAAGGTGACAGCGTCTCAGCTGGAATTTGCAAAAGACAGGATAATGATGGGTACAGAGCGGAAAACAATGTTCATATCAGAAGAGTCAAAGAAGGTATGAATATCATCATTTGAGTCAATCCAGGGTAGGGTTTTAACCTGTGACTTTAGGCTTGAACTATGACTTATATCTATAGAATCCTATTCCATTGTTTTTGTTGGAGTTGTTGTTTGTATTTGAGTATGTGTATATGTATGCATATAGTATATGTCCCATGCATTTTCTTTTCGTAGTATTTTAAATGAGGGCACTTACCTGCTCCCTGGGTTGTGGGGTCGGTCCAGGGGGCCGGGGTTTGTACTTCAGGGTTGGGCCAAAAGGGTCCGGCTTTGGGGAATTTCCTCGTCATAAAAAAAAAAGTATTTTAAATGAGGGCTTGGAAGGGAAGTGGACATGCCCAGAATTAGTTTTTGAGTTGGTTGGGTTTTAAAAGGTCTGTTCATTGACTTAATGTCCATGGTTATATTTAATTGGTGCACCAGGTCATCCATTAGGCCTGAGTATATCCTTGGATTTTGCTATCTCGAAGTTCCATAGGATCACTAATTAGGTGGATCTCTGGCATACCAACAGCTTGAAACACAACGAACGCGTATAGAATTGAGAACATCTCACTTCACAATTAGGTTGTGCAGATGATATCATATCTATAATTTCTGTATGGAAAAACTGTGGTACAATGCACAAAGAGTGAATAGATGGGTGGTTGAACTGTGGAGATGCCAACTTTTAGCCATGGATCTCAGCATGCAAACTAGGGAACTGCATGTACAGAGCAAACAACTTTTAGAGTTTCTTAGGAATCCTCTTATTTAGAATCCCGTAAAGCACAGTTAAACTTTCTTGATTTTCCTTACATTTCTTTCAGCTGACTGCATACCATGAGAGTGGCCACGCGATTGTTGCCTTCAATACAGAAAGTGCACATCCAATACACAAGGCAACGATTATGCCACGCGGCTCTGCTTTAGGAATGGTGACCCAGCTTCCTTCGAACGATGAGACATCAATTAGCAAGAAGCAGC
Source organism: Myrica gale (assembly GCA_963930655.1). NCBI lineage: Eukaryota > Viridiplantae > Streptophyta > Magnoliopsida > Fagales > Myricaceae > Myrica > Myrica gale. The sequence goes on along the minus strand of OZ005606.1, from coordinate 26,473,872 downwards.
TATTAGCCCGTCTTGATGTTTGTATGGGAGGACGAGTTGCAGAAGAGCTCATATTTGGTCAGGACCATATCACAACAGGAGCAAGTAGTGATCTTCACACAGCTACAGAGATAGCCAACTATATGGTACATATTTTTCCTTTCGACGTGTATTGAAATAATCTCTGCTTGCTTGGCGCTGTAGATCATTTTCTATAATGTTGGAAACTATAAAAATGCTATCACTAGAAATGTACCTAAAGTAAGTACAGTTTCAATCTCTTAGTGCTGTGTGCATCTCTTCTATGTAAGGTATCAAATTGTGGGATGAGTGATACGATTGGACCAGTTCACATTAAAGAGCGGCCAAGTTCAGAAATGCAATCGCGTATTGATGCCGAAGTATGTTGTTGGAATTTGGGGTTTGGTAACTTTATAATCAAATCACATATGTTTAGTTAATCTAAGTTCTCATTTGTTGTGCAGGTGGTGAAACTCCTAAGAGAAGCATATGACCGTGTAAAAGCCTTGCTAAAGAAGGTTTGTCTGAGCTTTTCACCTGTTCCTACTTTTTTCAATGAGAAAGCCGCGACCCCAGGTTGCAGGCGCTCTTATTTTGGATTATTTTTACCAATAGCATTTAGGTTCCCATTTTTCATTGGACTGCAGGAAAAGAAAATGGGGGTGGAGAGAGAGAGAGAGAATTATAGCTTTAATTTCACTGAATAATGCCTGATTGTAGAAATATTAATCTTTTTAGCGGGGTAACATTGAACAATTAAAATAGTATGAACAAACATGTTCAAGTATTATGATGGACTTGAAAGGACATGGGGCATCATTGCAATATAAGATTTTCAGGAAAAGGAAAGTGCGTATATTTATGTTTAGAATTATACATTATTATTTGAATTGGGAATTTAAACTAATTCAAACCATTCGGAATAACGGATTCATATGTGATTGAGGGCATTAATCCATGAGATGTATACCCTGAACCTGGAATCTGTAGATTACTTCAATTCACTGCCGTTTACAGAGACCAAATACTGCATTAATCACTATGAAGCTTAGACTAGAGTGGGGAAGGATTTCACCTAAAATACCCCATTCATCCTTTAAAATGCCTTCTTGAAAATTGTCTGGAGGATTTGACTCCAACCTTTATTTAGCACCTTCTAAATAGATGTGACAGGTTTACAGTAATGTTCTATCAAAGGCTTCTTTTTGACGGACAATTTATCCAAAAGGAAAAGTTGAAAGGTAGGGTTTAATGCAGGGCATGTTAAACACTCAAGTAGTCTTGTAGACTTGGGAGACTGATACTTGAGCACCCAAATTATACAATCAAGGTCATCGTGCATGACCTTGAGGCCTGTACTCAAGTTGCAGTTTAGTCTAGCTTATCCTCTTCACCTCTTTGAAGATTTGCAGGTCAACATATACGAAGGTTATTCCAATTGAGTTATAAGAAGGTTTATAGGAAAGCTAGAACCAATTTTCTGTATGTTCTATAGGAATCTAGGTTCCTAAATCCTACCATAATGGTTGGCCTCGCTTGGCTTGTCTTCACATTTGGTGCTTGAAAAATTGGCAACCTTGATGCTTTGTTATTCATGGTCGGAATCAGTGAATTCTAGTACTGGCTAACTTTGCTTTTTGCACTTCAATTCAGCATGAGAAGGCATTACATGCTTTGGCCAACGCTCTTTTGGAGTACGAGACACTTAGTGCTGAAGAAATAAAGCGTATTCTTCTTCCTTACGGCGAAGGACAACTGCCTGAGCAACAAGAAGAACAAGAAGAACAAGGGGACTTTGTATTGGTTTAGAATTTGGCTCTTTTTCTTGCAGGAAATCTGTGTTAAGGCATCGAGTGTGTCAGATTGAAAGAGGAGGGGAGAACTCATGTAGGGGAGGCTCTGTACAGTTATATATAAAGCACCGCAGATGATTATCTATACAAGCAATTCCCCATTTCCTCCTTCCATTACACAATTGTGGTGATGCAAATCGATTTATTCATGCCGTGGAGCATCTCTGAAGCAACAACGGTCTGGCCTCTGCTCTATCATAAAACCAAGACGATGGATATCGTGTATTGGCTGGAAAAATCCCGTATTGTTTGAACTTTAACCCCATCTTGGGTGGAATTTTGAAGGAAAGTATTTTACTTGAGATCATAGTAACTCTTCTGTTGTACTTCAGAGAGTTATCTATTAATCATGGTGCCCATTCTTTCCATATAAAAGCTTCTACAATTTCGTATAGGACTGAGATCAAGGAGCAATGGTTGGAAAACTGATGCTTCCTGCTCCTTAATTTGATATCACGAACTAGCCATTAACCAAGTTTTCTTGGATTCCCTTAATATTTTGAGGTTGACCATCAAGAATATTTTTCTTCGGACCGACCGTGCGTGAATCCTGAATTACAACTGATGCAACATGTGAAATTTGTTTAAGATTATCTCGTATTGATCTCTCAATGGCTACTAAGATGCCGATGAAGGTGGTTAAAGTGATGAAACAGGAAACCAAACATGGCTTCTTTTTTTTTGGTTCTCTTGATGATCGATTGGTTATATAAACAGAGCAGCAATAACACTAAAGACAACACAGAAGAAGTGGATAGAGAATGATAACGCTTGGTGATCTAATTGAGACAGCGATAGATTTGTCTATTGCTAGGACTTGTTTCACTCAGTTGAAAATGATAGATTGTCTACCCCAACGGTTCAATCACTCCAAAACGTAGTAGAAGGAATAATCAAACGTTTTAGTTCACACATATAGCCAAAAGTGTCATGTGAGCGTGTGAGATTGATGCTCCTATCGGGAGATAAATCCCAGCAAAGACGGGGCCAATTCTGTGCACATTATCCCTGATGGCTTTAATTTTTTAATTTTTATTTTTTCAAATAGCCAAAGTAAAAACTTGTTAGACGTGGGGAAAGTCAACTGGATGAACTTTACTCACGTTGCTATTAGTTAAGGGTGGGCATATATCACGGTTCCGGTACCGGATCTTATTTTAGGAAAATTCTGGAATCGGAACCAGAAATTTCGAAGAAATACCGAAATTTCCGGTACAATTTTTAAATTTTTAAAAAATTGTAATTTTAATTTAGAGTGTCTCTTTCAATTTAGATTATTTTATGAATGTTTAGTTGTTTACTTATTTGTATAGTTAATTATTTTTTTTAGTCATTTTTTTGTAAATTTAATTTAGAGTTTATTTTGACTGTGTATATTTTATTTTGGAATTTAGTTGAAATTTTAATTTAGAATTTATTTTGAAATCATGATATAGTGGAATATTATTTTGGAATTTAATTGTAATTTTAATTTAGTTATTTGGCCCACAGAACACAACTCAAAAAACTCATTTTTAGGTTAATGAGCCCAAATTAAATCTGTCTTTTTAGGCCCATATAAAGAACCGAAATTTCCGGTTCCGGTTTCAATTCCGATTCTGTTTTTATTCCAGTGAGTACCGGAACGAAATCGAAATCCGTTCTTGTTCCTTCCGTTCCGGTGCCCACCCTTACTATTAGTCTAATACCCCAAATATTCGCGAATTGCCGAGCATTTGAACCAACGAAACTTTCTATACTAAAGATGCAATTTTTTTCGCGTGGAACTATTCTTTCTAACATCAGCTAAACATGAAAGCCGCCGCAGAAACACAAACTTAAGGTCAGATTAGAAGTCGACTGGAGTCTGGAGAATTAGCGGAAAATCACAAATTGGCATAACAATGTTGAAAGTAGCAAACCTAATAAGCACCTTAAACCCACACATATTTCCTGCGGTTTTACCATTTCAAGATCGGAACCCTTGGTCCCCCAACCATCATCCGAACACACGATTAATAAGAACAGTAGATGCAGAGAGATATTTTAGTAAGGGCGATTACAAGAGGCTCCAAGTTGAATCACCAAACGATTTTTGCCACAACTCTAACAACAAATGCAACCAGAAGGTACTACTACCACGTCATAAACCAAATATACAAAGGTTACCTCTTTCCAGAAATATATACAGCCATAAAAGCATACCACCACTGGACACAACCTAGGACATCTTTTTCCCACGATTTTCTCAATTTTTTTCCATTCTCCCTTATAAAAGGTGTGGTTCTTGACCTACTAAAGCCTGGGAAATATAATTTTGAGTGAAAGACAGATAACATAGGAAACAAGAGGAAAGTGTGCAAGTATGTATCAAAGATGGAACGAGTACTATTGCCAGTCTGTCTCCAAAGCCCCAGAGATACAAAAGCCTCGGACGCTTCATCCATGGCAGTCCAAGCCCCCACCATATTCCCAGCCCCAACTTTCACATCCGATCAATGGGTTCAGTTCGATCCTGCACTGCAAGCCGCTCTGAGACATCAGCAAGTGATTTGAGATTGCACTTAAGCAAGGCCTGAACAAAGTAGCATGTCTCATCCTTTGTGTTCCCTTCCGGCACATCCACAACAAACGACTCAATCACCAGTGTCCCTGGTCTTCCATCAATGATTTCTGGATGAAGGGAAATGATTGAAGAGTAGTTCTGAAAGAACCAAGCAAAGAAAAAGAAACAGTTTGGACTCCTTTAGGCTTATTCCATACGAATCAAATAACAAACTATCAAGCCAGAAATCAAATTGGATCTAACTTATCCTACTAAGATCGTGCAAGGAAACTTCAAAGCCTCAGATTTGCTCGTTATGGGAAAATTGTAGACAGAAACGTCAATATGGTTACAATTAATCCACCAACAAAACAATGCTATTACAATAAGATTTAGAGCTTGGGCAGAGGCCCACACTGGTCCGCTGGAACACTTTCATTTTGGCGGATCACACAACATGCATTAGTTCACAAAGTAAAAATCCATCAGGTAGCAGGATCTTAGGTCATAATAACGAACCCCTAGACCTATCCCATAGACTGATATCGTCATTAGAAAAATTATAACGAGTTTCTGTGACTAGAATTTTTCTCAACCCCTCAGAGACTTTTCTAAAACTATCCAAATGAATAAATATATGGACTTCTTCTGTATCATAAGAGTAAAAGAGCTTAAGCAAATTTGGTCCAAAACTCTTTCCCTTCTGGTAAATATCCAGTACTCTCTTCAAGAGAGAACAACTGAACAGTCACAACTCCATTGCTATATAGAGAAACTGGGTAAACCGCATCTTGCACAAATTAACACGACAAGAAACCTTACAATGCTGTAAAGCAGTAATGTTGATAAGCAGAAAATTCCACCATTCAGACATCGTCTTTAGTTTTGTACTGGAAAAAATAAAAGGTAAATTAAAGGGATAAATCATATAACTAAATAAATTCCATACCCTAAGCCTGTGATCCCCTCCAATTATCCTGATGCGGAGTATATGCTCATCATCATCAAGAAGTTCCAATCTTTCTGTACTTGTGGTGGCAGGAAGCCCAGACTTAACACCAACTTCTCTCAAACTCCCAATCTCAAGATTCCCCTGTACGACGCACCTACTGATAAATGGTTTGTATTTCTGGGGTTGATCGAATCTCCTCACCAAAGACCAAACCTGATGAAATAAGGCAAACATCAGAAAAAGCACACCCAACAACACATTCCAGCCATCAGGTTTCCACAAGAATAGCATCCAAGCCCTATACTTCTCAACGAACAAAACTCATTTCCTGACAAGAAAACATCCCCATCAATATCCCCCTTCTATACATACTCATCTTAAGCTTTCAGCGTTAGATGAATTCATTTATTTCATAACAGAAATCATCAAACACGCCATAGGCTGGTATTGGTTGGAAGGAAAGGATAATCATTTTTTTTTTGGCTCAAAAATAGATCTTTATTAAACGTGTCTTGAAGTTAAACGCGGAACCTAACTTAACCCAATAGTTGTAATAGGCGCAAAAGAACCAGAAGGTTATCATATTTACATGTCCTAGAACTATTGTTTTCCCTTCATATATTTTTCATCTGCATCAAAACAGAGCCTTTAGCAAAACCTTCCAAAGATCTCATTGCACCTCATCACGACAGCTTACTTTAAACTAGTTAAAACACTGGAAATCCGATTTTCAATCTATAGAATCCAAGCAGGAAAAAAAAAACTAGATCCAAGTTCGAAATTGGGGTGTCTTGAAGTTAAACGCGGAACCTAACTTCGAGTCCGAAACTTGAGAACTCTTAGCTCAAAGTTTCTTGGCAACCAAACATAAATCAGAGGGGAAACAAAAATAAGACACGGGTCCAAATGATCGGCAAACTCAATAAAAATACTATTGAATTCAGGTACCAATATCAAGACACGCAATCGAGAAATATCACAGCTTGAGATCGGCCGCGCCGGAAATCTGGGTCAAACAGTATGTAGGTCGCCCGAAGAAACCACTACACCGATTCGAACGCTGATCCTTCAATTCCTCACATGTGAATCGTCCACCCGAATCAGAAACAAACACTTGCATATGCATACATACATACACAGGTATGTATAGAGAGCGAGCAAGGAAGAGAGAGAGAGAGAGAGAGAGAGAGAGAGAGATTACGAGGTGAACGGGGGCTTTGATGCGCTTAACGAGCGCGGAGCTACACTGATTCTCGCCGGGCTCGTGATGATGATGCCTCCTGATGTACTCGCACTCAACGCCGCTAAATCCGCCATTTCCAATCCCATTACTCTCCCGATTCATTTTGATTGTTCTTACACAAATACTTGACCAAACCAAAAACGGTCTCAGCTGTTCTCACTTAAAAAAGAATATATACCATTACTTGCAATTTGCTCGCTTGGCGCAAAAGAACGGAACTTCGATCGCCAGCGGAGGGAAGCCTCTGACAAGAGCTTTTGAGAGAAATAACAAACAAAGAATATAAGACGAAGGAGAGTGTGAATGAGCCTCAGACCTCAGACCACCATAGCAGACCTACCTCAACCCCTCCCTATTATTATCTATAAACGGTAGAGAAGTTTTTTTTTTATTGTTTTCTTTTGTTCTATGTGAAGTTGAAAATATATTTAACGATATTTTAGTGCTACCAAAAGCCCTCAGTAGGAATAAGAATTACGCAGCTGCCATGTTTTTGTCCGTTTCTGACAGTTTGGCTGTATCTCTTTTTGCTCTTTTTCACTAAAAGCCGAAAAGAACCAAACTTTAGCATTTTATTTACGTGAAGAGCCACTCCGGAAAAAGAAAATGTGATTTCCAACTGTTAAAACTAAAATTTTCCATTTTATAATTGCCTCTTATCCGCGGTAGTAATATTATTATAATTAATATTTATTTTAATTTATTAATTATTTCTTTATTCAATTGGTTGAATGAAATAGATGGTGAAACCATCTTGAAACATGAATTTTATTTTCAAGCTTCCTCTAAGACCTATAATGGTCCTAAACAGACAAAATGTCAATTATAAGGAAACCAAATGTTGAATGTAATCAAATGTAGATAACTTCTTTGCTCGTGTTAGAAATAAAAATTTAAATTGATAAGTGAGATATACATATGGAAATATCTAATTGGATTTATTAGTTTCCTCACTTATGATTGAAAAGGTTAAATTGGGTTTTATTTATAAGCTTTTGGTTTCAATTGTCCATAGCAATGTGGAACTTTACATTTTCAACATGTCTATAATTTATATACATATTTGTGTAATTTAGTAATTAGTACCATTTTATATTTATGAGACGTGATAATATTTTTTCTATAGTTTTCAGTTGCTCAAGGATTAGTCTTTTAAATATATGCTATTGAATTGGCCAATAATTTTCGTATTCAGTGGCAAATAGGTGGGTGGGATATAACTTGAATTTATAAATATTATTAATGCTCTTAATTTTTTAAAAATATATATATATTACATTCTTATTTTTAGTGGGAGTTGGAAAGGGATTGTATAAAACCCATTTGCACGTTATCCTTGTAAGTTTTCACTCTCCGCACTAAAGATAATATATTTTAAGTTATCAAAATAAAATTGATGTATAAATATAACGCTTATATTTATTTAATTTTTTTAAAAAAAAAGAACGAAAATTTGACGGGGGGAAATGGGAACTTTATAGAAGCCAACGGTGATGAGCACTAATTATGTCACCTGCTTGTCGTTCCAGCTTTTTCCTCAGGCCAAACTAGCTCTTGCACACTTGACACTTCTCGAATCTTCCCGTCTTATTACCACCATTATCGTTTTGTTTATTTTTTTAATCACTCGCGTGGGATCCACGCTGTCCATCCACAATCTATACTCGCACGCGCTGCTACGAAATGTAAATAATACCATCGAATAGGCGTTTTCGCCAATAAACTTTGTGCAAAACGATGAGAACGTTGCCTTCACGGCGCAGCCTTACTTAAAAAAGGCTAGGAAAGGACGCATATTTCTAGTAAACGATTCGAAAGTGCAATGCACTCTCCTTTACGGAGAGTGTAGTGTAGTGCGCGGCGCTTTTCTCCAAAAGTTAAACACACGAGGTACCGTGTGTGGAAGGTCACCTGCACGTGACAGAGTGGTCATAATTTTGTTTACCTCATCGCATCGTTCCATTATTAGCTGATCCTTCGTATTTATATCTCTATTTTAACTAAAAACGTACATTTCTCTATTTTAATAACTAATTTTTTTAAAATATCTCCACAGCTTATATATTGTAACTATCTAGTTTTACTATTTTATTAAAATATTATTTTTTAAATATTTCTATATTTTTTCTTTAATATTTATATTTTTAAATATTCATATTATGGTAACGGTTATATTTTTGAATATTTATCTTATCCTAAAAAATTAATTTTTTAAAATTTTGAGAAAATTATTTTGTAATTATTTATTAGACTAAAACTTTGAAACGGTTTGTGACATGCAAAAAGAAATGGAGACAAAATATAAATTTATGAGAGAGAGAAAGTGAGTGAGAGAGAGATAAATGAAAGAGAAATTATATTATTATTTTAGTATGAAGAAGTGAACAGTGATTATCTAAAAATAAATAACCATTGTTCACTTGATAAATTTTTATGTTAACTTTTTTTAAAATAGATAAGCTGCAAAATCTACATTTTTAGCTATTTGGTTATATTGGTTCTCTGTTCTAACCAAAAAGCTAGAATAGATAACCTGCTAATAATGTTGTATAGTTGAAATATTTAATTATAATTTAAATGAAGTGTAAAACTAATGCTCGAATTTAGGATCTTGAAATATTTATTCTGAAAATTAAATTAATATAAAGAGATGAATTTTATTATTTAAATTATATTTTTTAACATCCTTAACATAAATATCTCTAAGTTTGTAGTGGGTGATTTTTTCCTGACCAAAATGTTTGTTTGTTTCCGTGGCTCCGAAACTCCTTGTAGTGTGTACTGCATGACCTTTCTTTTCACCCACCAAAGTCCAAACCAACCAAATCAATGTGATCCCTTTCTGGTTAATGTGGTCTGAATGAATGGTGGCGATTCCACTACAAGTTGGACTGTTCGGGAAAGGCGCGTTTCCAAAAGAGTATGCTACCTTCATGCAGCGTCAACTCTCAAAGAGTCAACAGCGAAATTACCAAATCTATGTGTGGCACTTCAAAATCTTGGTTGGATCTTTGTGTTGTCCATATATAGCACGTTAATTAGGAAATTAAACCAGATTTATAACCTCCCTCAGTTACCACAACATGAGTGTTTATCAAAAGCTTTTCCTTTTCAGAACACAAGCTGCATGCCATTTCTTGAGGATCGATAAAGGTACTTAAGAATGATATAATATATAGCCATTTTCAGGCATGGATTCTCAAAAGTGGCTCTTCGATCATTCTAGCGAGAAGAACTTTTGGAGAAAAAAAAAGATGACTTTCAGTCTTTCAGTTAAGGAAAGTTAACGTCTTTTTCTTATCTTGAATTACTATTTGTACGCTAGACATTGGGTATAAGGTGCTGCGAGAAGAGGAAAGCATTTCCCCCTTCAGAAAACCCCAAGCCAATTCCTTTGGTTCAGACACTTGTCCGGTTACCAACCTCCATATTGTGGGGAATCTCCCATTAATTGAGAAGCAATAACTTGTCAATGTTTGAGCATGTCATCTATTAGAACCCCTGAACGTGCGTAATTGGTTCTTTGTCAGTGTGGCAGTGCCTGTGCCTAGCAGCCTCTAGGATCGCTACTAAGTAGTGGGAGGAAACTATCATAATTTTGTATATCTTCTTCTAGTCTAGTGATTAGGTATAGATATCATTTAGCAAAAAAGATATTAGGTATAGATATCTAATTAGTTGTTCATGTTTACCCTCCTATACTTTAGCTATGTTTTTTTGGCTTTCAAGAATAACATATATTAATTATTGGAGTGGTTAGTGATATTTATCCATCCATAATTAATACAATTGTAGTTATATAGGATTAAGTCAACAAGTGAGGGACCACTAGGGGTTGTGGATTAGTGGTGTGCGGATTGTGCCTAAGACTTAAGGTTTGCTTCCAACGAATACTCAAATCGCAGTAATCTCGTTATGTTCTAGTGGTCATCACGTGAAATTTCTGAGTTTATGGGGTGGTGAGAATTTTGATTTAGCTACACGAAGGTCTATATTTCTATGAAATTTTTTTATCTAGGAAAAAAAATAAACAGACGTGAATAGTATAAAACCTCCACTTTCGAATTTTATATAGGATATTAAGTCGCACACTCGCACGTACTTACAGATCTCATCTGCAGGCGTGAATTCTCACAGCTGCCGCTTGGTAGTGTACGGGAACTATATTCTCATACCATTTTCAGGAAGTGATCAGTGTGATTCCGTGAAAAGGACGAAAGGAGTTTCAGCATAAAGAAAATCGAACCCATTCAGATTGAAAAAAGAACTTGATGTGGATTCAGACACCTGTCAGGTTCTAAATTCCATGGGCAACTGTTGCATGGAATCTGAGTACAAAGTTGAAGCAACTATCCAGTTCACTTTAGGAACTCTGCGACATTGCTTTCAAAGATTATTTCTCTGTCCAATCTTCCATTGTAGAGCACTTCCGCGGGGAACTTGTTCTCTTTTGCGAAAGTGGAGGTTATACTTTATATTTTTTATAAGCAGTACTGTCATATACCCATACGAAAATGTAGCAGCGTCTAGCTGCAGGACAGCCTGCCAGGTTCGTGACTGACCGGCCGGGGGAGTTAGACGAACTCGTGAACTTTGTAGAAGAGGCAGCAAGACCATGGCTGAAGCCTGATTCAAGGTTTGAGAAAAACAGAACAAACTGGCCGGTGAACTTGCATAATATTTGTCTATAAATAGCATCAACTAGGTAGGAATTTTTCCATGATTCCAAAAGTAGGCAACAGTTTAGAACGTAGAGGACATCGATGATATTGCAGCAAACACCTTCCAGCTTTCACGTGGGTTTTTTTTTTTTGAGCAAGTAAACGCACTAGATAGTTAATTGTTTGAGTGGGAATAATCTGCAAGTAACGTGGAATAGGGAGGCAATCCGCTCCGGATGACAGGACCATCCATCCGGCCATCTAACGGTTGGGAGCTCCAGACAGGTTGTTGTCCGGCAGATGTGGGTCCCGAGCGGGATCCACTCTCCTCCTCCAGAGCTCCCGACCACACGATGACCGGACATCCAGTCATCCGGAGCGTGTGGAATATGCTGCAAATTTAAAAAGTTAGTCTTTTTCCTTATATTTTTTTATTATTTTTTTGGCTTTCTTGCTGATTATTTTCTACCGCAACATTTAGCAAATTATCAGTACCCCACCTAACCTATGATTCTGAGAGAGCCTTTTTATTTTATTAAATATTAAATATTAGGAAGTTAAAGCAGCGGTTGAGGGAAATCCAGATAAGTACAAATGTAAGAATATATTTCAATAAATTATATATAGCACTGAGAAATTATCGACGAGATTAAAAGATTAATTAATCATAAGCTTTATTTCATTAATTAGTCGACGGTCACAAATACAACAAGGCAGCATCCACTGACTAATATATATATATGCTAATAAGATTCACAGCAGACTAGTAGAGTATCTCCTCAAATCTTTAGTACATCGATCACCGTTATTCGTGCAGAAAACATTTAAAATTCAGGACTAGTTAGTTGATTTAGTGGTTTCTGCATCATCCCATCAATTAGCACTATAAAGCAGAGAGTTATGATTCTTTTATCACATAAATCTCAAAATGCGATTGTACACATAAACTTCGTTGTAGTTTTCTTATATATATATATAGACGTCGACGTTTGTCAAGTACCAAAGTTTATCTATAATCTTATAATTAGATTCAATAATTAGTTTAATAACCATCACAACTATATTAACACTGCCTGCCGATGCTTATCCCCTCTCTCTCTCTTTTGGAGAATGAAGTTGGCTCTAAGGTGAAGGGAGAGGGTATAATGCGTACCTTTTCTACTTTTAATTAAGAGGCAAGAGCTCCGTAATTAATTTGCTTTCCTTCTCAAGTCTATTTGAATTCTAGTACTCAAGATATGAATATTCGTAATAAAAAATTTGGCTGGAAGTGAGACGTGTAACATGGTGCACTAATTAAGGATGTAATTAGTGCAAATTAAGGACGATAAGCCAAAAAGCTAAAGAACCTTTCATTTTGTTCTGGGGAGTACGTAGTGGACTAATTTGATTAATTAGATGCTGAGATATTTAACCGCGTGAGAATCTACACGCGCGGCCTGCTCTAGACTAAAAAGCCAAGTTATTCGACTGATTAATTAGTTGCACATATTTTTATTCTTAAATATTAATTTTTGGAAAGGTTTATTTGAGGATTAATCAGGTATATCTACCTTTGAGTACACCGTATATATATATATATATAGATGAATGAAACGACGTTAGGGCCTTGCTTGGAAGATCGAAAACAAAAATACATGTTAAGTCAAACCGAAGGAGTTGTTTAGAAAAAAAAATTGGAAGTTAAATCATATGTATTATGGAATAATTAAACACTATATATAAGATTAGTTATCCGAATAAGTATTGCTCTGATATTTTTCATCAAAACTAATTTGAGCGATCAAAAACCTCAATGGGAATTCGGTTGCACCGGGCTAAGACTTGCCCAGCTTGGACGTATTGATGGGCTTTAAACGTAGTGTCAAACCCTAGAGAATTAGATGACCTACAACCTAGACTTCCAGTTAAATCACAAATTTAATCTCAACTAGAATTGAACTCGATCAGTTCAAAGATGTATCAAATACAGATCTCTAGACAGAATTTCAATTCACAAGGGACTCACTACTAGCGGCTGTCAAAAAGAATGACGTTATAGCTCTGTGACCCAGGCTCAAAAGAATGTATCAAACGAATGATGTGGATTTGATCTGGTATTTCTTCATTTAAAGAAAGGGCATCATGAGTATTGTGATCTTGTGGAGATCCCTAAGCCCATCCGCAAACCGCTATATATATAGACAAAGTAATTGGGAGCTACAAGGATTTGGGCTAATTAAGTATATATATAGGCCCCTTTCTGAGAGGTTAAATCTAATCAACCTATAAATTATAATTAATTAAACTACGTAGTATTGGATGACTAGAAGTCATTAATTAATTAACCGAAGTTGGCATATAAATTAAGGAGGCCCTAGCTATAGCTGCTAGCTTGTAATAACTTGTTAAATAGAGATCCTGCATGTTCTCCATAAACAAAAGCAATAGATCAGCACTAATTAACTAAACTACGGCATATTTCTGGCCACCTCTATATATGGAATTGGCTGCTGATCATGAAGTCCTTTATCTATTTATCTACATATATAGAACCTTTCTTTCCATAGGTACTACATAGAAAACCCAAGTTCCGTTTCATTCGCCTAAACCCTAAATCGGGCGAGTGAACTGAGCTTGAAGAAGATGCTTTCCTCCACCTCGCTAGCCTTGACAAGAATGTTAGTACTTCCGATGGATCCTGCAAAGAGTATAAAGCACTTGTATCCTTCGGATTCGAAGATACAATGATTGGATACCCTTGGCCTCTACTCCGAATGACCTACAAAATTACAACGATCATAATTAATATTTTGAAACTCTTGTGTACATCATGCGCTCAAAAAACTTTCCTCAAATTTTCACGGCAAAACTACCTTGAAAGCATCTTCATCAGTTCGATCATCCCCAATGTACACTGGAAGGACATCACTGGAGTTGCTAAACCCTAGCGTCTCAAGTAGATATTCCAAGGCATGACCTTTGTTCCATGTTATGGATGGTCGTACTTCCAAAACCTGTATATTGATTACAGTGCCAGCGATGTTGAGGATAAGAAAATTTTAGGAAGAATGCATGGCATGGGAAACTTCAAGAGTTAAGATTCATTCTACTTACCATTTTACCCTCAGTTAGGTGAAATTCTGGATAGCTTTCAACTACAGACTTGACCCTCTCTTCCAACAGGTCGTAATCCTGCATATATACGAACAAACATCTCAGCAAAATTATATGTAATCTCTTCATTTCCTTATTAGCAAGCTGGGCAAACCAAGAAGGACGCATGGCATGAAATTTATAGAACAAACATTGATCTAAAATCATATATACCTCTTCTCGGACCTGTCGGAAATGTACAGAGACGCAGAAGCTGTTATCCTCTATCCTTACACCTTGTATTGCCTTTGTTTTCTCCTCTAACATTGTCAATATCTGTCAAAAATAACAAAGGGCAAGTACGTTAGGGCTTAGGTAATGAGCTGATGTGTTATTAAAATCTAATGCGTGTGAATCTTCTTCGCATTTGGTTAACAGATCTAGCAGGGTAAATAATTCGGTGAAAAGTTAACTAACCTCTTGAATTGCGGGCAAGAATTTCTTGGCAGGTTGAAAAGGAACTCCACTCTCCTACAGGTTGAAAGTTCAAGTTATTCTTCGGGCAAGAAATAATACAATCATATATTAGCACACCATTACGGAGAGACTAAAATTATTTAAAGGACAATATTACTAAATTTAATTTGTAACGTATCACTTCAAAAGTCGACGACGCAGAAAAGAAAAATAAAAAGAAAAGATTGAACAGGTATATAATTTCAGGAATTTCAACTCCAAGAATTCCTTGACTCTCATAGTGTTACCTTGGAAACCCAATTACATTCAATCATTTAAACGTGGCTGCAGAAAAAAATAAAGATGACTGACCTTTCTATCAAGGCCGGCTGCGGGGTGGTGCTTGCCGTCGGAGGACTTAACTGGCCTTGGTGGGGCCATTATGTCCATCCCATGGCTCCCAGCATAGTATACGTTACTCAACTTTACAAACTCTTTCACCTAATCAATAGAGAAAAAAGTAAGAGAAATGAAAAAGAGCTACAAACTGCAACGTAGGGTTAAAAGAATATATATACTATAGACAAAATATATATATCTAATGACTTTGTTTTTACCTTGGCTCTGCTCCTACCACTGATTATGGCTGTTGGAAAGTATTTTGCAACTTCAAGAACTGCTGCGCGCATCTGTAATGGCAAAAGGTCAAAAGATCAATTATAACAAATAATATGCTTCTTCATGGGGTGTGATAAGAGTACGTAGGATGCAGTCGGGTACATCACGTACTGCATTTGTTGAAGAATCAGGAGACTGCTATATATTTTACCTCATCAGACATGAAGGCACGATCAGGGTTATCTACAATAGGTGAAAGCGTCCCGTCGTAATCCAAAAACACAACCATCCTCTTCCCCTTTGCGGCTTTCATCATACGATCGAATGAGCCTAATGCAGAAGGGTGGTCCACCTAACATTTATACGCAAGAAGTAACTAATTATAGATAGAGAAAAAGACGATTCTTATCTAACAGATGAACAGTAGATTCGACCGGGGGTACAGCCTTACGTTCAGTACTGAAAGTTAAGTTCAAGGACCAGAATTGTACTGGCAGTATGCTAAAATATGCATAATGCAACGTGTATGCTAGGAATATCAAGAAAAAACTTACCACCCAGGAATTGTAACTCAAATCCAGAGATATAGGTTCAATATTTATGCACGGATCGCTCAGGTGTGGAGTTCTCATGTCTGTGGAGAGATTGCTTTTGTTCTCGTCTTTCTCTGCTTTCAGAAAAGGTTGCACTTTTTGTTTAGAGGAAAGTGATCTTTGGAGTCCCATTTCCTGCTGAAGCATTCAAAGTTTTAATTTCTCACAAAAGGAAATCTTTCAAAGGGGGGGACGAGGGAAGACTGAAATAAATCAATATGTTTTTTATGCCTATCAATCAGGACAAAAAACTAGACTTTGAGTCCAGCTGCCTGCACATCCAAAAGCGCAAACGTACGTAGTCGTGGTGCCCAAAGTTGCCCAACCAATCTGAATAGACTTAGGCCTAAATGCCTAACCATATAGCCCATGATGAAATTTAAGTACCTGAATAGCTGAATTCAAGAAACCGCTGGCTGAGCTGGTCAACTCTTGAAACTTTCGAATGCTTCCAAACGAATTTACCTGCAGTACTCCACCAGAAGCCAAACTTTTCACATAACTTTCAAGCAAATAAGATGGGGTCAAAAGGAAAATGGAATAAAAGCAATACTACAGGGTTAAACCCAAGTGGCCCAACAGGTTTTGGAGCCTAGCTTGTATACGCTTTTATAGACACAACTTGGTGATTTGAATAAATCTTATGGGCCCGGCCAGAGCAGGTGGAAGTGTGCATGGCGTCCAAGTCCAAAGTTCTAAATACCTTAAGTGGCTAATTTCGCATATTTATTGCAGTTTTTTTGTTCTCTTCTAGTGTTGTTAATTTTCATTTAAATGTGGTTTCCATTAAGGTAACGAAATGATTAGGAAGTGAAGGCTGAAAAAGTCTAATTTCACATGTAATGCATTTATCCGTGCTAGCGCCTCTCTTCTTGAACAACGGGCGTCAGGAACTCATTAATTAAGCTTCTCGTGATGCAAATGAAAACGAACCCAGTTGTCTTATTCACAAAGCAGCATGGGGCATGTTCTAATAATCTTCTCTGAACACTTCTCTCTCTCTCCCTCTCTCTCTCTCTCTCTCTCTCTCTCTCTCTCTCTCTCTTTGTGGCTTAAGGAAATTCTTAAAACTAGATTTCAAGGGAAATAGGTTGGTGGTATAGCAAGAAGTATGTGTAGGTGAACGAACTAATACTTAAAATAATGCAGTGCATGCATGCTTTATTTTAACAAATAATTACTATAGGTAAAAGCAAAGGCAGTCGTTTTCGCCTATCTAGTCTAGGCCATCTTCTCAAGACACCGTCAAGAGTTTTCTAGTGACACCATAAAGTGACGTGTTTTCATGAGTGTGTTTCAGTGAGCCTTCTTAGGAGCAGATAATTTAAGAAAGGTCATTTTCCAAAGATGCTTTATTTCAAAGAGAAATACATGGAAACATCTTAGAGAAATATATCATTTTTGAACAAAACAGATCCGAGGACTTGACTTTCCATGGCAGATATGAAAAGCATTTTGTCCTAGAAGGGTTTCTATCAGGCTAATTCAGATGAAAGTGACATGCAATACTAGGGCTTAATTTGAATCGGTTCAGGCTGATTCAGATGAAGTGACATGCATGCAGTAGGGCTTTTGAATCTGTTCACGCTCCTGGCCGACATCAAATTAACTGAAGATACAATGGATGGCAGATTAAACATGTGTAAGATGGGGAGGAACAAGGGAGGGGAGGGGGGGGGGGAAGGTTTGAATTCTAGAAAGTCATGTACAATCCACCCAGTTAATTAACCAGAC
This sequence comes from Myrica gale, assembly GCA_963930655.1. Classification (NCBI taxonomy): domain Eukaryota; kingdom Viridiplantae; phylum Streptophyta; class Magnoliopsida; order Fagales; family Myricaceae; genus Myrica; species Myrica gale. Next base: position 26,456,163 of record OZ005606.1, on the reverse strand, counting down.
AAGCAAGGACGACACTGCCAGAACTCAGAGGACTCCCAAAGGTTTTATAAAGTTTGTGTACCTGAATATGTTGCAGAAGCTCGGATTTACAGCTCTGTAAATGATTTTCTAGGGACCCGATAAAGGAGAATATGCACGGTACTGTATGAGATAGCATGAAATCATTCTCAGCTAGTTAAACTAAAGTTTACCATGGAAACAGAGACAGTTTTTCTTTGAGGGGCCTGGACAATGGGAACTGTTTCTTTGTTTACTACAGTAAAGTATGACTTTTCTCGAAACAAAAATGCAGCCCTGTTTGCAGAGAAGGAAATTAGGCAGAGCTTTATAAAAATCATTTTTGGATGGAAGCTAGAAGGTGGCTATATTCTCAGTCATCACGTGGAAAAGAAACAAGAATATACCACAAAAAGTCCAACAAATATGTCAATATAAAGTAAGATGGGGTACATGCATCTAAAATAGGTACCATATTCACCTACTGAAAAACAGAGGTCATGATGAATATACAGGAAAGAACCACTGGCTACCACCCTAGTTCTCTTCACCCTCAGCATATCTAAAACTCCAATGATGATGAATTAAACACCATCTCAGCAGGTAGAAAAGAGAAAAAGAAGACATCTCATGCTGAAAAAATTGTTGCTTTTCCTCACATATATACTTCCTCTGTATATAATGGAACATTTTCTTTATATATATGAGTATGTATATACGAATAGACAACTCTTTACCTTCCTTATTGCCTCTTTCACAATCTAATTATCACTTCTGACTTCTTCATTACCCCCAAAAAGTGTCGAGAAAGAAAACACAGAGAATAGTGGGAGAGACGAGGTTTTAGGACTCACAAGTCGCAGAAAGCGATACTTTCCTTTTCTTTTACAAACCAAATATCAAGCAGCCATTGTTGTCAAACAGCTTAATTTTGACACCAACAGACAACAAAAGCAAGCCAAATAAGCTCACAATACAAACCTGGCCAAAATTCTCAGTTAAAAATAAACAGTTGTTCCTTTCCTGCTTCCCCAAACGCAAAACACGAGCCGTGGCAGACAGATTCCCAGGGAATGCCACACATGACACGTACCGGAAAACCACGTGTATCCTACGAAGCCACAATTGTGTCGTGTCTTTTTATAAGCAATAAGGATTAGAAAAAGTGCAACCCTGACTTTGAAAACCGAAAGTGTGAACACATAGAAACTGTGAATATTAGAAAAACGTTTTGATTATCAGACAGAAAGGTGCAAGGACACAGATCACGTGTCAGCTGGATATATGGTTGATGCAGAAGCTTTAAACATCTGTGATTTCTAAAGCGGACACGTCAAGAAACGGCTTTAGACTAATGGAAAAAAAGTCCCCCCCACAACCAAGCACGACGCAGAGAGACGAAAATGTCGGTTTAAAGAAACCACCTGGAAGTGGAGAAAGATAGTCCACAAAACGTTTGACAGAATATTAAACTATAGAAAGTAAAGAATAATATAATATTTCCTTTCTGGACGTATTAAGCACTGTACTAATTAATAATGTGAAAGCGTACGTGACCAATGCATGTCTTTTCATCATGAATTTATATATTATTTTACGCTAATCTCTCTCGGCTTCTCACCTAATTACCAACTTGCATTGATTATCGACCAACCATCCATCACGAGATAATATAATAACTGCGTGACGGGAAACAAAGATTTAAAAAATATACGTTTCGTGAATTCTTGGTACACAAATAATAGATCCCACCTTGTTAAAAACTTGTCACCGTATTCGAAGCCGTTGGTTTAGATGTTATAATTATTTAGAAAGCAATTAGGTATCTAGATTAGAACGAGTAGTGTTCCTAGACTAATTAAGCACAAGAAACAACATAATATTAAATGGGTGAACACAAACTATCATAGGTTTTGCACTTTACACCCTAAACTACCTATTTTGATACATTACATCTTATAACTACCAATTTTTGACACTTTGCACCATTTTTCAAATTTTGAGACTAAAATGACGATAATGCCCTTGACCCATTTTGTATATATTAAAGATATTGTTGTCAATTTATTAATTTTTCAAGGGTATTATTATCAAATGGAGGGTGCAAAATATTTAATATTAGTAGTTGGATGGTATAATGTGCCAAAATTGATAGTTTAGGGTGCAAAATGTCTAACATTGGTAGTTTGAGTGTGCAATATCTTAAAATAGTAGTTTGGAGTGCAATGTGTCATTACCACGGTAGTTTGTAGGTGAAAAATGTATTTTTCCCTATTAAATGGACTAAAGTATTAGAACCATTAAAGTATTAGACCCAATTAAAGTACTAGACCAATTCAAGAGCCACACTTTTTTTTCCAAATCATGGACCAATAACTAATACCGTTCTACCACTCAATTAACTCCCAAACATACAAGTAATCTCTTTGGGTCATTAATGTTGTCATTTATGAATAATTAGTATACCAGTTAATCACACAATACTTAACTTGGAAGGAAACGACGGATTCCAATGGCATGCAAGAGACTTCTCAACTTGCATACGTTAGACACATGTAAGATATATATGCCATTATATACGCAGAAAGAAGACGATCTACCTTTTCAGGTCATAATTTAATATTAGTATAAATACAGTTACCAAATAGGCAAAGTGAAATGCATGCAGTATATGCATAGAGAAGGGGAAAAAATAGAGAAAAATAGAAAGGCACGCAGTATATTGTATTTCCGTGGTCGACAAACAACTCCTAACGAAAATACTACCCCGTCTAACCGTTTTTCAGGTACCCGTCTTTTCCAAGAAAGAGGACCTCTGGTGGGGGCCTCACCTGAAAAGCAAGGGAGCAGGGGGGACATGTCGGTGGATCCCAGAATCTGAACCGATTACGTGGCCTGTCTTACACGTGTTAAACGCTCTGGGCCAGACAGCGGAAAGTTGAAACTGGGCCTTTCTGGTCCAGTCAAGTAACGAGCCATAACACGAGACACGTGTACGGTGGTTCACAACAAATAGCGAAAGTTGAAACAATTATCCCCAACATTTTATCTCTCTCCTAATAAAATACTCCAATATAATATCTCTCTTCCATAAAAAAATATAAAAAATTACAAAAATTATAAAAAATTACCTCTCTCTTCACCTTTTCACTAAACCCAATACCAACACATATTCCCATACCCAACATTTTACAACACAAACACAATAGTTGGCGCGTGAAATACTATGCAACACATAATTGGCGCGTGAGAAAACCGGCCTTCGTCAGTAGTTTCCAGTTTTCCACCACACTTTATATTTATGGCCATTTGGACTGTTGCACGCGCTGAGTCTAGCGTCAGGAGACCGAAGTATCATAAACGGAATTCCAACCGCTCTTAACTCTCTCTCCCTATTAGGCTTAGGAAAATCGCAATTAAAGTGGAAATACACAAAACCAAAAACCCAAAAAGTACAAAAGAAAAGGCTTTAATGCTATTCAAGAAAGAGAGACCGAAACGGAAGGGACTCTTCCAGAGGCGGAGCCAGTGGGGTGCGGGTGGGGGCGACCGCCCCCACTGGCTCCAAAACTCTATTAAAATTTTTTATTTTTTGGGATTTTAAGATGGAGGTCTGCCCCCACTGGCACCTCCTTGACTGTCCATGATTTCATTTATTGTATTCGGATGAGCAGTTTCTTCAACACTTAATGACACGATAAAGATCTGCTCGATCCTCTGTAAGTGATCAAGTTTAAAATCTCAAATTGTTGGTCATGGTTCGGGTTACTAGAACGGCCTATAATCAACTTGAGATGTGACATATATAGGTTATAATATTGTATCAACTGTCATATATGAGTTTAGAAAAAAAAACTGTCATATATGAATTTATTCGTCTTGAAGGAATCACGTGATCTTATGACCCTCTATATATATTGACAAGACTAGTATTAATTAAGCTTCCTGTGCAATATCCATGTTGGTAGCTCTTCACTGGTTCCCCCAACAGGTTATGGTCTAGAAGATGACGTGTTTTTGGTATAGAAAGTAGAGTACACATTACAGACTTCGTACATAATACAAGAGTTAAATTATTTCTGAATTAGAAACCTGATGATTCAATACGTACGTCAACTCAATTTCCTCTAATATTCAAAAGCTAGCCATCTCCTCCTATGTATAATTTAATCCAGAAGATGACATGTTTTTGGTATAGAAAGTAGAGTACACATTACAGACTCACTAATAATTTAATTAGGAAACAAAAGAAGATGAAAGGAGGACTGGATTTATCTTTCTCAAGGTTTATTTATTATAAGGTTTGTATAATTAACTGACCAATTTAGCCATTTAAGGTTTAGGGTTTCAAATTTTATTTCGCGATTAATTTCTTACTTGTAATGATTAATTTCAATTTTCAATTTAGCCATTTTATGGTTTAGGGTTTCAAACTTTATTTCACGATTAATTTCTCTATTGTTAGCAGACATGAAGATGGTGAACGTGATTAGGGTTTGATGATTAAATTGTGAAAGTCATTAGGGCTTGAAATTGAATTGTGAAAATTAGGTAAACTGATGATGTGTGATTAGGGGCCATACCCAAGTAGTTCAAGCGTTTGTTCAGATCCCTTGTGGAATGTAGTCTGTAGAATTACTTTCAATCAACATCACTGCTTTCACCATCTATTCTTAAACTTTGAATCTGCTGAATCCACATTATTTCATTGGCTCTACGAGCAGGAAACTAAGTCTAATCTACAATCTCATACATGCATTGACGCATTTGATATAAATTATCAATTGTGTGTGCCTATGTACATCTATATCTACAATCTCATACATGCATTTTGTGCATAGAAATGCTTGCGTCTGCAAACACTCATGTTCTTGCAAAATGCACTTTGCTGCTGGTATATTCATGTTTTTGAGTTGATGATCATATTAGAGTTTCAGAGTGTCTTTCTTTAGATTCTTGTACACATTGTGATCTACCTATTTGATACCAAAGTCTTCATTATATAATATGTGATATCTTGTTGTTTAGATTGACATGAGAAATAGGTTTGAAGACAACCACTAAGAACTTAGAGACTTCAGTTCAAACTCCAGTCCTTAATTTTCGATATTTTAACTCTTAAAATATTTTGCATTATGTAGGATTTTTTTTCATTTCGTCTTAAGAATTCGCCCCTCCTCAAATTTTGTCCTAGATACGCCACTGGACTCTTCCACCCGTTTTCGCCAATTAAAAGGTCCATTTGGAGTAGATTCTGTACTGGGCATATAACATAAGCGTCTCTTCCAACTGTTATACCAAAAGAGACAAAAGGACATGCACGAATGGGGGAAAACTGTGAAAGAAAACCGAAAAATAACAAAAGGAGAAGAATTACACAAATAATAATTTACAAGGTGATCGAACAAGTACAGCAGAACAAATCGCGGGTAATCATAGTAGTTGTTAGCCTATAATCTTTGACTAGAGCTTGAGAAAATATTGAGAGAGCTTGCAGAGAGTGAAGTGAAAATGAAAGCATACTCACAAATTCTCTGCAACTTTGAAGTGAATACTCGATCCACTTTTGCCTAGGTGCTTGAGATTGAGGTGAAGAAAATGAACTAGCCGAGAGAGACAGAGAGAGAGAGAGAGAGAGAGGGGTCCGAAGAGGGTTTTATTTATAGAGGGGGCGGGAGGAAGAGAGGGGTTTAAGGGTTGTTAAAGTTGGCCAGGTGCCGAATGGTGTAGAGATGGACGCATTTGCATTTGGAACTTCCTCAAAAGGTTCTTTTGCTGTAGTAATCGTACATGAAATGACTAAAATAGGTTGATGTGGCTGGGTAATTAATATGGTAAACTGACATGATGTGTCCTAATTCAATTAGGAACTTGTTTTATAAAATTGCACCTCTTCCTCAAAATTTCTTTATAAAAGCTGAGGCTCCCCCCTTTTCTTCCTGAAATTAGTACTCTACCCGGCCTCCAATTCAGTAGAAGTTGCAGTAACTTATATATAAAGTTACTAAAGGGAAAAAAAATTAAAAAATCCATAAATATTCCATTCAATTGACTATTGAGTGGCACCCTTTTGGATCGATCTTTGTTGGAAGCAAATAATAGTCTCTCTTTTTTGTTACAGTACCCATGATCAGTACTAGATTTTCAGTATTAATTTCTCCTAATCCTTATATTAACTCTTTCTAACTAATTTGGATTATTCTCCTGTACGTACACATGATAGTCAAACATGTACGTATATAATTACTCGACCATTTCTCAGAAAATCTCCCGCGTCGACTCTGCAGAAGAATTAATGCTGCAGATTCTCTTAAGTTCAGAGAAAAATCTCCAATATTGATTCTGTAAAATCAACGCATCCTTGCATCAATATATGGTTGGTAAGCCAATAATTCACTGAGAGCCAAATTAAATAATAATATGGTACCGGAAGGGTACGTAGGAAGGTAAAGAATAATAACAAAAACAAGTAGCTATATATGGACCGTTGATATTACCCAAAAAGCCCTAGAAGTAGTACTATTATACTATATAGCTAGGGTTGTCTCTCAGAGGAAGCAAATTAATGTCTAGGAAGCAAATTTGTTCGGCCATATGCAGTAGAATTTTCTGGCCTCCTTCTAGATCAAGGGGAGAGGAGGATTCGTTCGTCTGTCGGTTCCCTGTAACTTCGCCCAGAAGGAATTGGCCATGAAACTTCCTTGGACTTTTATACAAAAGGTGCATGGTCGTTGGTGTTAGACGCATGCAGATGCCTTCAATAAATAAGAAACTACTCCCCGTTAAGATTCTTTGTCTCATGCAGACGACTCTTTTGCATGATTGTCTTTGGCGAAGTTACGTGGTAATTAACTTTAAAAAAAACCCTTTATAATTAATTGTCTACAGAGACTCTATGGACTAGAATTTATATGTCTTGAGGAATTAAAAGGCAATTTATAATTAATTGCTATACACAGTAGCTTACACAGTACTGATTTTCTTTTGTCCTAATTAATTAAGTATTCATGAGTGGATACTAAACTCAAGATTTTAACTCTTGCATTTAGTTTTGTTGTCGTCTCTAATAAGTAACAGGGAGAGAATATTCAAGGACGAATCCCCAGAGGAGGGCAAGGGTACTATAATATATATGATATTTTTATGAATATAAATACTTTTGCCATGACCACGTTACTCGATCGATCGCAACAATTAAAAGCAAAGATGTCGCTCATGAACAGTTGAGCAAACGTCTGTAATACAATAAATAGTTACTCTTTTAATTAAGTTGTAATTTAGTTATATATATATATATATATATATATGAAAAAGCCCTAGCCAGTTCTCTGTTTATGAGAAGGACATTCCCTTAGGACAGGCTGTTCCTGCTTAACCATTAGTGATCAAGACACCCTATTTGCCATGGATGGAGCGTCAACTTGTCGTGGTAAATATTATTAATTAATTAACGTGCATGGTTTAACTAAAAATAAATTAGTATATTATACATAAATGTGTTTTCGAGGGCAAAAACTGTTGGAATAATAAGATCAGGGATCGTAGTGAAAACAACTAACATTGATGATATAATGGAAGTTAAGTTTCCGAGGGTTACTGATTACGACAGACAATTAGTCATCTCTATTGAATGCACCGTTTTTCCCACGTAGAAATATATATCGGAGTCATATAATTTGTCTCTGACCAAGGAAAAAGGAATGGTTTTGATCTTGTCAAGTCTCTACTCGGTTAGGCCCTAGAAGGAAACTAAGAAGGGAGCCGGAAAATCTAAAGTCTCTTTGTTTTTCTCTAAGCAATGTGAATTTGGAAACTTTGGCTCTCTGTCGCGGGGACACGACTAGGGCTCGGGACTATCGCAGGGGTAGAGAAAGAATTTGGGGGAAAATTCGCTATGAGGAGAGGGGATAAGGCGTCGTTCAGCCTAATATTGGATTAAGAAGTTTGCTTTTTAAATAAACGGCGCCGGAGAGCGATTGGACATTGCTTACGTGGCTTACACTTGCCACTTCACCCGGTCTAGTTAGTTTTTTTAACAGGAATTGATGTAAGGACATAGATTTATCGAGAAGTTTATCACAGGGACTTAAACAATTTTTTTTTTTTATCTCAGGGATATATTTACGACATTCTCATATTACAAAGACTTGGGTGCATTTAAGTCTTTACATAATAGGAGTTAATAAATGTTGAGTACATACAAGCCTACAAGGCCGGTTACAAATAACAAGGGCATAAAAACACATTACAGCTATCTTTTAGGCTCAAAAGGTCATACATTTATTGGCGTTAAAGATATGATCCAAGTGGACATAAAGGTCTTATAGAGATGGGCTAAAAGGCTCATAGTTTCTAAACGGATCTATCTGTAGCTATCTTCGCTGCAAATGGCGGGTCCAATTACTGGAGGAGGGGTGGTTGAGCACACCGCTCGCTCGCAATTCCCCAGAAGCTCATCCACATGAGCACAAACAAAAGAGGATATGGTGGTCCACGGCAAAAAGTGGCGGAGGATCATATGGAGCTATCAGACAGCCACTACGATGTAGATCCAGAGCCACTGAAAATGGTCATATAGTGTGTATCCGCTGGAGGTCGTCAAAGGGTGATGGTTACCACTTGCTCCTTCCCGCAACAAAACCCCATGTAAATGAAAATCGAAAAAAACAATAAAACACCAATAAAAGCAAAAACATAAAGAGAGGTTGTTGGTTGTCTTAATCCTTGTGATTTCAGTTTATATCGTAATAGTCACAATCGAGTAAATTGTACATTAGGTATTCATGTTAGCGAAATCTTATAATTTTTCCGAATATGCATGACTAAAGAAGCCATCCCAATCTTTAGGGAAAAAAACAAAATTTGAACCTTTCAAAGGAGTAAACTCGAAGGTGAATTATTGAGACTTGTCAAAAAAATAGTTTTTTTGTCTCTCCAACCTAGTAGAAGTGTTCAATGGCACACAAAAAAAGTGACACCATAGAGTTAAGTAGCCAAGTAGGGTTTCTCATAGTTTTGTCCCCTTCTTTTTGGTCCGAGCTAGGCGACGTTGTTTCTAACAAGTCACCTCACCTTTTTCTGTCTAAGCAGCTGTACACGTACGAAGATGCTGTCAATGAATTGCTCACAATATTCTTCTCTTTCAAAGCCTTCGCTGCGGTCGAAAGATTCCAAGGCCGGGTTGATAGCATTCCGACCGTTTTGGCCGTGAATGCACCATATTAATTGGTTGATGCGCAAGGGGTGAGTGGGAAAGAAAGAAATTACCTTGACAGTATTAGTGGGAAAAGTACAAGGCGTCAAATATGGTTGAGCATTGTCTATTGGGGAGGAAGCAGGAAAAACCAAAACAAAATTGAACCTAGTAATCATGTCGCTTGTTCCTTTGTATTTATCCTTCCCTTTAAAGTAGGGATCAAAATAGTTAGCACTAATAGAATCGTGCTGAGTGGCAGTATATGAATATACAAGAGATTTAGATTACCCCACTTCATTAGTTTAAACGTGTGTACAGAGTTGTTCTCCTTGTGATCAAAACAAGGTCCTGAAAAAATGAGATCCAGCTTGGTGAACACGGGGTGGTGCAATTTTTAAGATCTTGACGAGGGCAATCATGCATAAATAAATTTGTTAGGTGAAAAATAGTTGTACAAGATCTCACAAAACCAACATATCTAGACATCTTATACATAAAAGATGAAATAAAAACCCAGTTGGGTGGGAAGCATCCACCTCTCTGGCTCAAAAAAATGCCAAAAAACTCTCCATCTTCTAAAAATCTCTTTGGTTCACAGAAAAGACCTCTTGTTAGTAATCACTACAGTGGTGCATGAGCTTTCACATGAATTTTTTTACTGTCGCAATATCATACAGCTAGAAAATCAAAAAATTCTGGACCACTTTTGATCCAAAAATGGCCAAAGAAGCAATTTCTACAATATGGGTCAGGCTTACAAAAAAAACAAAAACTCAAAAGGGGTGTATCCAGCGATAACGACATCCGATTCTTAGCTTCTTCAGCTTCGTTTGCCCATCAGCTTCCTTGACTAACCTGTCATGCACCACTACGTATCATCATCCTTTGGTTGTTTACCACCCTCCACTACCTCCACATCTCCTTGGCCTTCACGAGTATTTCCCACCACCTTATCAGCATTAATTTCTGGGGTATTCTTATTCTCCCATGTATTTTCCTCGACTCTTCCAAAGTTCTTCAATGTAAGCTCCACATTGGCTTCCTTTATAACCTGGAGGAGGTCCAAAGGGGTAGCTGCTGGATCCAAATCCCGACAACCCTCTGGAGCGTTAGGAGCTTCTAGGCCAGTAAGCAAGGAATTAGGGACCTGATGAGAGAAGCGAAACATTTCTTCTTTGGGGATCTTCCTCACCTCCTTGGGGTCCATGTGCTTACGAAAAACTGTTCTAAAACCAGGAACTTTAATGAGGGGAACAACTGACACGCCTTGTTCCCCATTGAAGTCATCAAGCACTTCCACCATGTCATATTTGTGTATCACATCATCTGGTGTATGCTCATTCCAATCCGAGGACCAATTTCTATAGAGAGCCCAGACTTCTCCCTTTCTAGGATATATGCAAATGACCCCACGGTTCCCTTTTATCCATGCAACCTTGTGAGAGAAAGAATTTAATGTTTCAGTAGTTTCCTGTCTGCCAACCCTGAAATCTCCACAAGTTTTGGAAAAACCAGAACCTATCCAATCTAGTGGACCCAATTCCCTGTTGCTTCTTGAGTTGAGCCAACTGATCCGCATCTTAAATGGCTTCAAGGAGATAACCTTGTGGACTCGAGCATAGTAACGAGGCATACCATCGTCATTATCATATGCAGCCCAGACCTGGTCATCCTCAAAGGAACTTTCAGTTCTGTCTAGGTCAAAATTGTGAAAATCGGGATCTGGAACATTGATTGTCATTGGAGCTACATCCTGTTCATCTGTGTCATCAGCAATATTGTTAGAGTTCTTATTTTTCGATCTTATATGGATAACATTTGTCTCACCATCCTTGTGAGGGTCATACATGTCACCATTCACCACACTCTGTTGCTTCTTAGTCTCTTTGTTTTTAACCTTCTCCTTCTCTTTGTTTGCAGTAGTTGCTTCAGTTAATGAGTGCCATTCTTTAAGTTTCTTGCGAAGTTCAATAAGAGCCCTCTGCATTAGCATGTTTTTTGTTTCAAAAAACATTAACTCTCTCTCACTGTCAGGCTTATTGTAAGTACCAGAAAAACCATAGCCCCTTTCTGTTCCAGAATAACCCTTTGTTGATTTAGATACGCCTCCCACACCAGCTCCTCCATTTCCCATGGACATTTGGTTTGCCACACGGGCTCCATAATTATTAAAACAATTATCCTCTAGCTTTCTCTTCTTCAAAGGCATCTCTCCTATCGGTGCACAGTTACCCATTCCTTTAAAAAAATAACTCCTCTCCCATTCGGCGGCAGCCATACGTGCTTCCTCATGCTCTCTCTTCACCTTCTCACTAGCCTGTTGAACCACAGTTGCAGCTTGAGCAGTAGCAGAAGTTGATGCAACAGTGCATCCAAAGTCAGCCCTGCTGGAGAAAGAATTCCAATGGAAGTTTGAGTTATCGAATGAATTCAGACCAGCAAACCCCCCAGGTTCTGAATTTGGAGCAGTTTTAGAGTTTTTCGCAGCATTATATGGGTCAGTACTAGCAGCATCATGTCTTGAACTCTGATGGACTTGGCGAGAAGACCAATTGGATGGCTTGAAAACATTTGGCGGTGGAGGCTTCTCTAATGCCACAAAGGCCTCATGACAATTAGGGCAAAGAAGAGTGTGATTCAAATAAATCCTGAGGTACTCATAATGCGTCTTGCATCGATTGCAAACAGTCCAAAAAGTATCAGCTTTGACATGTGAAGGAGGAACTGAAGTGGGACCCATCCGAGTGTTGCTATGGGTATTCCTTGCAGTCGAAGCAATATTACCAGTAAAATTATGGACGCCGTTTGACCGACGTGGAACTGATGGAGTACCACTCTGGGCTGAAACCTTCGAATGAGATCCTTTCAAATTTCTCTTCTGGTCATATGCCAATCTCTTAGCCTTATCTGATAACAAACTCCAGGCCTCAGAAACCAACTTAAATGCACCCTCAGCACCCAAACATTTGTTTTTATCAGGGTGGAGCATGAGAGCTAGCTTCCTGTATTGCTTCCTTACTGTCTCCTCATCAGCCAAGGGATTCACACTGAGTACACCATACCAATCCACTTCCCCACCTATTTTATTTTCTGCAGAGATGTAAACATCAAGTGTTGCCAACATTTGGGGGAGCCCCTCAAGCCCAGGATACAATGCTTGAGATTTCAAAACAAATTTCTTTGCACCAGCATAATTCTTATCTGTTAACTTCCTCTCAGCAATTTCTTTAGCCCTGACAGCCTCATCTTTATTGCACTCCATTCTAGTTTCTTCTTCAGCTTGCAATACTGGACATAAGCAGTATATAATCCTAAGTAGCAGGGTCTACAACCTGATGCTGTTTTGCTTAGCTTAGATAGAACCTCAAAATGATTAGAAACCTGACATTAAAAAGAATAAAACATTACCATACTTGTCCTATTTTAAAAGGTTATGTTCATTTCGAATTTTGACCCATGGTACATCGAGTCCAATAACAGGAATCAGCAAACCAATACTATTCTCGCCAGGAAGTTAAGTACAACATGTTCCCCTATTGAAGTAGATGACTTAGCAATACAAATTAGAGGTAATAGTGGTTCAAATATATGTTTCAGTGCAATTCCAAATTAAGTACGCCTAGCCCTCCCCAATAATGAATTGCTATATGATATCTGGACAGATTCAAGCATTCCTTGTTAAGCGTATTCGTTTAAAGTACGCCTAGTAGCTGTTCAAGCTCAGCTCGAAAATCAAATATATGGACCTGTTGCTAATTCATACAGGTCGATGGAAATCGAACACACCGGTCCACGGGATGCATAGAAAATTCAAGCCAGGTTGAGACACATTAGGACATTTACGTTTTTTTTTTCTAAGCGGACATTTACTTTTAATCTCCCATTAGCTTTGCACCACACACAGACTCCCCCAATCTCCTCTGCAAACTTACGCATAAACCATTTGTTATACACACTCTGTAAACTGCTTTCAAAATCTTCACCTATCCCTTCCCATTCTATTTTTCGCTGTTAGTATGACCCATTTCGCCCCCATCAGCCCATTTCTAGCTCTTCTATCCCAAGTTAAATTTCTGCAAATAATTCTTTTCGATCTTGTACCCACGGTGCAGTGCACTCAACACCAACAAAATCTCGACGAAAAAAGAGAGTAAACTTACGAAAAGATCTATCACGTACTTCAATACGAGAATTCAAGAAAAGTGTATTTCATTCTATACGCGATATTCAATTTCGTAATAAGACAGCCTATCAGTCAAGACCTTGGAATTCTTTCCCCTTCCTCTAATAATAAGGTAAGCATCAAAACCCAGCAAACCCAACCTATACCAACCTAATAAAGAGGCCGAAGCCCTGCTAGCGAAGGAATGCATCCAACAGTGTTCTGTCTCATTGGTCCTCACATGCCAGTGGAATCGAAAATGGTCATCCTCTAGTACTAATTTAAATCATGCTTATTTCAGACCGGAAGTTATATTTCAAAATTGTATTCGAGAAGAGTCAAAGTGAACACAGTCCAGGCTTCAACTTACCGATATGGATTTAGAGTTGCTGCATGAACCCTTACTTTCCTTGTCCCCCCCGCTTCTCACTCCAAAGTTCGGTGGGTGTTCAGAACCGCGAGGCCCAGACCCAACTCTGTAAACCGTCTGCAGAATTCCCCATGCCCGTAATCCCTTCTTATTGAACAGCCACCGGACGTGATCAAAATCATGCGGGTGGTTCTGTTGTGCCTCCAACGATTTCGGGAGCGACACCCGCTTATACAGCTTAAATCTGAGCAAGGAGGAGAAGAGAAGAAGAACAGAGAGGAGAGAGAAGAAGGTGAAGAAAAAGAAGACGTTTGAGACGTGCAGTCACTGTGTTTCTTGTTTCTTTTGTGTTTTCCTTTTAATTGTTTAATGTTTTTTAGTTTTTTTTTTTTTTGGTATAAATGTAAAATCAATCTCTGTACTGTACGTTTTTAGTCCATGTGATATGAAAATCATCGATTTAGTTCCTGTGATTCTATTTTCGTTTGTTATTGGTTCTCCATCAAGGACTGATTTTATCACTTTCTGAAATCACAATGATTAAATTGATGTTTTTCATATTACAGAGACTAAATCGATTTTTGCGTATAACACAGGGACCAATTTTACATTTATCCCTAATTTTTTTAATAATGAAATAAATACATTTGTACCTTTTTTACTAGCTAATTTTGTTAAATAGATTATATTTTAAAATATTTTTATAAACGAATATGCTCGAAATTTTTTAACATATTACATCTATTAATTATTAATTTTATATTTTTTATATTTTTTTTAAAAAAATAACATTAATTGAAATAAAAAAAATTAAATTATAATTTTATTTTTACAAAATAATAATTATTATAATATTATTATAATAAATTAAAGTGTAAAGTATTAAAGATGAAAATTATAAAGTGTTATTTAAACCCTTTCATCATTATATTTTAACATTTTGTATGGGAAAGAGAGAGAGTTAGGCCACATGACATAGGTCATATAGTCCAAATTGGGCCTAACACACTTTTGAGTCGTGGTCTCTGCATGAAAATCCGAGGCCCAAATGTAAAGCTCACCATCTCAGCGTGTCTGCTTAATTTCACGTTAAAGGTACAACCACGTAAACTAAAAGGTACAACTACACAGAGCAGACCCCGTTGTATGTAACGTACCCTACGCTAGTCGTCGAATAGCACAGAAAAAGGGAAAGCTTTTCTTGCTGGGGCTTTCTTTCTTTGCTTTTTTTTTTTTTTATGTGCTTGTTTTTGCTTTTTCTTTCTTTCTTTTTTATATTCAGACGCTTTTTTTCTGATATTTTCAGGTGAAAACGGCTTTCTGCGAGTTAAGCTAAGCAACCATAGGTGATAGGTGGTTTTTTTTTTCTAAGCAATAGAGACAATATATTAAAATCCGAGAATAGTACAGTCAGCACAAAGTATAAAACCGACTCGAAGGCAAACGGAAGACCTAAACGGACCAACAGGCCCTACATGAAACCAGAACCAAATGTCCGGAAGCCAAACCAAGCCACAAGGGCAAACACACGAAGCCAACACAAACAAATAGAACAACAACCAAGCCACAAGGGCAAACACACAAAGCCAACAAACACGGACCACAAAGGCCAACACACAACACAACAACAAGTCAGTCACAATGACCGGAACACAACACAACCACCGCCCAAAGCGGTGGCGGCTTCCGCAAGAGGAATGACGATCAATGCGACAAACCGACTCTTTCAAGAGAGACTTCATGCAAAGACGGGCTGCACCGGGAGGAAGAGGAGAGACCGCTCCAAACAGTACAAAAAGGAGGCTTCCAAAGCAGGCAGAAACCAAAACGCCAAGCACAGAGGCGGCACACGCGCCCACGGCCGCGCGTGGCCCACACGCGCCGGCAAGGAACGGCCGGACAGAGCAAGCAAAGACCGCCAGGGGGAGCAAAGCACGGCGGGGCAAGTCAGGTCCTCCGAAAACGGTCAAAACCGCCGGGAGAGGAGCACAAGAGGACGGGCGCGTGAGATCCACGCGCGCGCGTGGGCGCACGTGAAAGCTCACGCGCTGGCCGAATGTGTCCGCTCGGGGCCGGTTCTGGTGGCCGGAAAGAGAGGAGCGCCACCAAGGATGTCGTGCACACCAACGACCACCGGAAAGGCCGGGATCTAACAAAAAAAAAAACCGGAAATAAAACCGGAAAAAACTCCGGTGGCCACCGTAAGAGTGACCGGAAACCAGTCATGGTCTATAATTATCTGCATTTAATTAGTATGATGAAGAAGATGGCACCTATCTCACACCCCAAAAACAAAAAAGAAAATCCAATCCAATTCCTGACATTTTCCTCTCTGTTTCTCTCATATGCTTCTGTGACCCAAAAAACATTCCTGATGTCTTTCCTTATTTAAACAGATCATGAAGCAATGGGAAACTATTCAGACTCCTCTATGTGGGCTTCTGAAGAAAGTGTATTGCTTGATTCTGCAGAGCAGCAAGGCATTGGTAATAAGGCATGAACAACATATCATTTTTCATTCTTGATTTTGTTGACGGGTATTTGTTGTTTTACTATGCTTACTGAATTCTCGAACACTCATTATATTTTTTTGGAAAAAATAGATTTTACCCACGAACTATCATAGGCTTTGCACATTGCACCTCTAACTACCAATCTTACACACTTTGCATCTTTTGTCAAATTTGACTAAAATGACGATAATGCCCCTCGACCCATTTTGCATATACTGAGGCATTAATTTCTCAAGGTATTATTGTCAAATGGAGGGCGCAAAATGTTTAATATTAATAGTTGGAGAGTGTAGTGTGTCAAAGTTGGTAGTTTAGGGTGCAAAGTGTTTAACATTAGTAGTTTGATGGTGCAATGTGTCAAAATTGGTAGTTTATGATACAATGTGTCATAGACCTGGTAGTTAATAGGTGAAAAGTGTATTTATCCCTATTTTTTCCTTTTTTTCAAAAATTGTTTAGAAGCGTGCTAAGAGGGATTAGATGACGTGCAGCTAAGACAATACATAGATCAATGTTTGATAATAGATGTCAAGCTAACTTGTTTTTGTTTTTGATTTGAGAATAATGTATAAATTTTGTATTTCAATTTTCAAAGAAATTTGAAATAATGTATATTTATATTCAGAGATTTTAAACTCAAAAGTCACTTCTTCCCTAACAACTCATATCACAATTTCTTCAGACTCTGAGAACACCATGCCATCACCCACCAAACAAAATTAACGCATCATACAATGTAGAGGAGTTGGCGGACAATCGTTGGCAAATTCTACCTTCAAATATTGGGTTTTCATCAACTTCACATGTAATCTCACTTCCGGTCAATCATATACAGGGGCCAGCACAAAGAAAAAACATCACACAACATCTCTTAAGCTCTGAAAGAATGGATAGGGAAAAAAAATACCCCAAAATAAGAAAAAGCATCATGCACTTATTAATAAAATTAAATAAATGAATCTCTACACCCAGGTCGACATACACATACAGATACGTGGACAAGCACTTGAATAAACAGGTCGTAGAGTCCATATTCTGAATACACAAGCGGAAATGAAAAAAATATCCGAAGAATAAACAAATTGCCTCTTCCTTCATAGAACATTCAGGCAATTCGCATGTGCAGATTTACATCATTAATTACCTAAACTATTACTTGATCTACACATGCAACAAAAATGTCTAATCGTGTTGGGAGCTGGCTGGATCTGCTTTGTCATGGTGGAATTTCACCACAATGCATGTTATATTGTCCGCACTGCCACGGGTAAAAGCAGCCTCCGTTAACTTCCGAGCAGCTGCCTCAGGTTTTTCTTCAGTTCGGGCAAGCGATACAGCATCCTGAACACACAATGTCACGTGTGGATAAAATAGACAACTGTAATGTTGATTGACCAAATGAATACAATAAGCACCATTAAATCGTCCAAGTCCCCCACACAATCACTGCACTGCAACATTTTTGTTTGAATGTGACAGGTATCACCTGATAGAGCTGACACAATTCAGTTTTCTGACTCTTTACCATGATATACAGAGGAATCTCACCATATCGCTATCAAATTTGTCAACTAATTTTCTGACTTAGCTTCTGCATATGAGATCAGATCGACAACCTTAAAGAAGCTCTCTCTTCTTCTTAAAGCTTCTTTTGAGGTTTTCCTTTTTCTCATTTTGCCTTGGGTTTTGTTTGTCTTGTTTGTTTAGGGGGGGAAGAGAAAGAGTGTGGGCTTACCTCATTTGGTACAACGTCCCATAGTCCATCACTTGCCAGCACAAGCAATTCAAATTCTTCGTCTATGTCTTGATCCTGAGAAAACCCAAAACAAAAAAAATGCATATATGAAATTCGTTTTTCTTAACCAGAAACCTTTCTCGTAGGAAAAAAGGCCTTAACGTTGCAATGAACTCTGGTGTGTTTCCGAGATAACTACATGGAGAAAGCTTCCCTATACTGCTCCCATATTAGAAAGCACTATATAAGTCAAGGATAGCATACTAGCATTAAACCAAATAAAAAAACAGTAGTCCAAGCACTGTGTTGATATAACCAAAGGGTAGCTATTTGTAGTTGATAGAGGTGGTAAAAATCATCCAACATTTGAGAATTAGGTGTTAAAGTCATTTGACCATGACTATTTTCATTTTTCCTGAAAGTGGCTGTTTTCATTTCTAGAACATTTTCTTAGCAAATCTAGAAAAGCATAACCATGAACTGTTGAGTGGTTATGAATCGCCAAACCACCCCTGGGGAGCGCGGTCAGGAAGGACCCTGCGGAGGGGTGGGGTGGGGTGTTCCCATGTCTTCTACACGGATTTATATGAAAGAGAACTTTACAAAATAAATATTATTTCAAGGATCACCTGAATCTCAGGTTCTGCCACAACAAACTGCTTCAACATGCGGTTACCAAAAGCACGAGACATAGCTAACACGCCTCCTACCCTCCAAGTTCCTAAAAAAACCAATCCATCAGTTACGTTTAGATATTTGGAGCTGTCATCTTTTGTTAATCATAACACATAACATAATGCTAAAAAGATCCAAACTAGATGTAGGTATTTGTGTCTCAATTTATATTGTCCTTCCCGTTTGGATTCATGGATGGCCTGGAAACGCGAGAAAATTGGCAATAAGAAATTCTGGACATGTTTGAGCACTAAGTAGCAAATGGCCTTTCACCAAACCCTGAGCTTGGGTTGTTTGTTCGACTATTTTTAGGTAGACACAAGTCACACACACATCCAGGAGTGGATCGTTGAGCTCATCCTCCACATCTTACTAATGAGAGCAGACTCAATTTGGTCCAAAAAAAACTACAGGCGAAGTGCTATTTCATTAATGAATACAGATATTCTATAATACAAACTAATAAATCAAGTTAGGATATGTGTCATTCATTAAATAACATGCCCAATAAGCACAGATGATATAACTCTTATGCAAGTACACCTATATAAACAGGTTGCGAGTAATCCATTCGCCCCATCCCATTCTGTCCCTACAAAAGATATTTTAGCATATACCAGGGTTAACCTGCACTGGATTCTCAACCCGGTTCCCCATCTGAGACTTCTCTGGGGATAGAAAACATAGGTTGACAATATCTGACAGGTCATGTCTAGCTGGACTACCTTACATTAGCTAAGGCACCCATCAGCCAAGGGTAAGTTATTTACACAATACCAAGAGAGAATTAATAATAGAGTAGAAAGCCTTGTCAATTCAACTTCAGTCATATATACTTTCACCATTCAATTGGGCCAACCAATGATCATGGAGATCCAATCTGCAAATGCTTCAATTTGCACCTAACCAGCTTCTCGCTGACCTTTCACAATAAAACATTCTGCCAAAGTTTCCAATTGGTTTGACAAGCCAACACTCTTAACCAGTAACTCAAAGGCAAGACCCATTGAAATACAAACCATGTTATATATATAAGTTGCACCACCTTCTACCATCTCAGCAAAGATAAAGCTCCTTATTTCCATAAGATAATCAATCTTACCTGCCCACATTACAACGCCACCAGCACTTTCAATCCTCTTCCTCTCATCACTTCTGTTTGGTTTATGGTCTTCAGAAAGTGCGATCGCTGTTAAGAAGTGAAAAACAGGTACCTTTAGAAGCCCCACCCATAGCTCCATAGTTAAGTAATGTTCATTTTAAAGTACAATTCCAGGCGTAATTAATAGAATAGTAAATCATTCAATGCTAGAAATGAATGCCACTAAAATTTATGACAACTGTTTTTTACACGTATCAAGTGATGCAGTGAGGATATTAGATAATAGAGGCACATGTTTTTGAGATGAGCTAATTGTGGCCGCGAGAGAAAGAGGAGGGGAGGTACCAAGTGTAATTCCTTAATTTCAAGTTATCGGTATTTCGTCTCCGTACCAGGTAAGCTCTAAATGTTAATTTTCACCACCCTTTTATTCAGACCTTACATCTGAGCAACTACCACACACAAAACAACATAGCAGATGACATGAGTTTCACCTGTGCCAGCCTTAGATATTACTGCCCTTGAATCTCCCACATTGGCAACATACAGATGGTTACCGATTAACACTGCAGTGGATGCAGTAGACCCATCATCCCGGTAAGTATCCCTTTCAGAATCCAAAAAATCAGCATCAGTCTGTTGATAGGATTCGCCTGCAAGCTTACCCAAGTTAAAGATAGCATATCACAAACCCACATTTAAAAGTGGAAAAGCATTACATGCAGGACCCCAAACTCTCTACACTGGTGTTGACAAATAAGCCATTTGCTTCAGCACGAATTAATCACAAATTGTTACAAAACAAGCATGGGATCCTACATGTGAACAACGAAAACAAGTAATATTCAATTATCGCATAAGGTTGCTGCTTCACAGACGCAAAAAGAAAAAAAGAGGGTGCGAGGGGGATCAGAGAACTTGAACGCACAAATAGTCAATTTGGTGTCAGTTATAAATCGTGGATGTTTCATGAGATTCTCAAAGAGATGCTCCTTTAAATACTCAGCTGCACGAGAACCCCCATGACCTGTAAGGACACATCATATTTGTCAGAGAATTTGAGTGATATCATATACAAAGACGCTGATGGCATTCTTTTTTTTTTGGTAAGCCTGATGGAAATTATAATCCAAAAATGAAATGTAAGAGATGTGGATTATATGAACAGGTCCAGAGTCGACCCTTTACGAGGCAGAAACTATAAGGTCTATGACCGCATGCTAGTGCGACTTGAAAATTGCAATAATAGAACATATAGATTCTCCAGTTATTGGATGTCTTTTTCTCAATATACAAACACTATTCAAATAGCAATAGATGTCAGGCTTTGCCGAACTTCTACTAAATTAGGTTCCTTGGTGACCCCTGAATAGTAGAACAGGGGTCTGCCCTTGTTTGCTCCTCATGTCCAGATTTTCTGTGCACAGTCCATAATTCTATATATACCATTCAAGACCAACATGGCAAGACACCCATACTTTGTCAGTAGTTTGCCTCCTCGGTCAAGTGTATATGGGAGATGTTCAAACAATATGACTCCAACATGACAGTTTGTATTCTTCCTTTTAACATGGTGCCACGGAATACAGCTTCTGAATGTATTACCCAAACTTTTCATTAAGCTATATTCTCTACTGAAAGAGAGGATCCGAGAAAATCTAACCATCAAATATCCCAAACAGGTAAACTGTGTGCCCATCAACCTTGGATGTCTTGACATCATAGAAATCCTCCATGGTTGCTCTCTTTCCTCTAAAACTTGAATACCCGCAGCTCAGTTTTCCATCTTCACTGTCAATTAAAGAACAGACACGAAATCAGTACAGTTTGATCTCACAGGGAATAGGTACATAGATACATGGAGTGCAGTTTTGTCGGGTTCCAATCTTATGACTTCCTATCAATAAACATTCGCGCTAAGTTGAAAACACGATTTTTCTTATATGGTACACGGTAGAGTACAAAAAAGTTGTATCAACCTCAATTCCTGGCTTCCTAACAAAAGTCATATATTTAGGTAGACATGCAAAAAAGAGAATTCTATTAACAATTTAACATAAAAAGTTGAAATCACTTGTAAATACAAATTACAGCACTATGCTTATTTGATCTGAATCGGCATGATATACGCAACCTATGATGGTAAAGCAGCAACAAGATTGTGCTACTTATAGCTCAATAACCAAAGTCAAAACACTACCATACAAACCAAAATATAACAAATGAGGAGAACCCAAATTAACCTTTTCCACCCTCCACTAGCAAATCCACCATCTTCGTCCTTGTCAGGCAACACATCCACAATGGGTCCCCGTTCTTCTGTACCACTTGTATCGACCATCATCCTTGAACTCGTTCTAAAGTCACGGTTCCACAAGAACTTTAAGCCAAGACCTGCATGCAAACTCCTTTGGATATCACCCAATTGTACTCTGCCTTTGGAAAATATTCCTAAATGCCCAGCTTGAACAATCACATTCCTAAGCAACCGTTGCATAATCAGCCTATCTGGCCTTTACCGCCAGATCTTCTCTTATCCACTGCCCATCGACATCATTAGAATTACTACCCGCACCAAGTCTCCCAAAATGATAAACAAGTACGTCAAATTCTAATCTTCTACTTTGTCCTTGACTGAATGCTACATTCAAAATATGTAGTATGAGAACAATAAATGCAATATTAACATGAAATGTACCTACAAATGAGACTGGAAGCTCCATAAATTTCAATTCGAATTCGATTCAAACAGCATCCGTGCACTTGATTGAAGATAAAACAGAATCACCCACATTTTTGTTTTCGAGAAAAAGATGGCAAAATAAACAGCAAAACGACACTAAAAGAATCCATCAGAAACCGTTCTTCGATTCAAACACATCACAACAAACATTTTCATTTTTAGTTGCACCGAAGTGAGCCTCATATAACCTGCGTAGCATCATCCAGCTGAGTTTCTCCGAAAGCAAAACAAGGTAAAACACAACCGAATTTTTCGCTCTCTATTGGTCCTTTTGCCAATCAAATCCTTCGGTTTACACGGCAACCAAAGAAAAGCAAAGAAAACAATTCCAAAAAGTAAAAAATGAACAACATAATCTAACCTCCTACGCTCTCTAATATACTCGAGTAATCGAACTGCAACAAGAAAAACAAGTTCAGAAACTCAATCAAAATTACCTGAATATAGAGCTTAATTAGATTGATTTTAGATATTTGAAATATTACGTATTATAGTCCAAAATCTCGATTTTCAGCTCCGGTAACAGTAGGATCGGATCGAAGATACCGACCTAAGGGTAGCTGGGACAGGTTGGAGCACGTGAGAGGATCCGAATCTAATAGAGATATAGGTATTGAGAATCAACTTCATGTACTTTCTCTCTCTAGGAAGTGGGAAAGAGATTCTGAACCCTAGAGAAAGTGAGTAAAATTCAAGAGGTGGAGAAATTTGAGTGTGACCGAGATCGCGAAGTGGGAGTGAGAGAAACAGAAAGATAGATAAAGGGAGAGAGAAAGAGAGAAATCGGGAAAGATGGGCTTTTGTAGCTTGGCAGTTGGCACCGAAGCGAGGTGGCAACGTGGCAGCGCTCATGCACCCATTTTGGGTTGGGGGGGGGACCGATCTTGTACGGTGGGTCTCTTTGGGGAAGGCAATTAGAATGTGCCACGTTCGTTTGAGCCGAAGGACAATTATTATTATTTTTTTGCACAGAGCATAACTTCACTAGCAAACAATTTGGCCTTTTAAATGCTGAAGTATAAAAATAAGTTTACGTAAACAGGTAAAAAAATTAATTACGAAATCAAGTATTTAATTATTTATTGTTGACCAAAATTCAGTTTCGAATCAATATACAAAAACCACGTAACAAAGCCTTAGAGGTTCTCTGACGACTGAAAATTTACGGCAGTTTGTATGTACCATCTCGGACAGACTAGAGGGTGTTCGGTGTATTTTTTGTATTTTGAAAATTTTTAGGTGATATTAATTTTATTGGTATGCGTGTTGTAGTTATTTTTATATGAGGTTAAAAATGATGTTTGGTTGTAAGATTTTTGTATTGTGAGAATTCTTTGTTAAACGAACAACCCCTAAATCTGATTAGGTCGCACTAGAGAAGGCAATGCCACCATAAATTTTACACACAACAGTCTCTTACTACATGCATCATTTAAATTTCAAAATTTCTTGTTGTAAGGAATTTAACTAAAATTGATCCCCTAGTCCTAATCAACTCATCCACACTCAGAGTTTAAATAGTATATTACTGGATCTATGGCTGCTCAACTCCTGTATAGGTGTCGTTTTTTGTCAAAATCGGCACCTACACCGGGTAGGCCGGTTTTTAAATAATTATCACCTACACCATTAAGGGCAAAAATCGGCCTTTAGCGGTGTCGGTTTCCGGTTATCCTACATTCATATACCATTTTTTAGTATTTTACGCACTTGGCCCAATGTATTTTTTTTCTTTTTTCTTTTGGTCAATTAATCACATATCAATAAAATCTAAATTTCAAAATCAATAAAATTAAAGATCATCTTAAAAGATAAAATTAGAATTTAAAGTCAAAAGTAATAGAGACGTAACTATAAGAATATCAAAAAGATGGATAACTCCTTCAAAACCTCTACTCCTTGATCTCCGTCGCCAAGATGGGTAACTCTACACAATATATTTAAATACACCAAGTTATAATTTATAAAAATAAAAATATTATTCAAACTAACAAAAACAGAAATAAAATTACCTGAGTCAATTGTATATGTTTGTGGATCTTCTGTTATATCAGAAGTCATGACCTCTTCCTCCACAATAGGGTCGCATCTAATCCAATTTTGAGCACAAATGAAACCAGAGGGGAAAATGGGGTTCACGCGGGTGCTCGGGGGGTTGGGGGTGGCCAATGGGGGGCCTGGGGGATCAGGGGTCCAAGGTGAGGGGCCGAAGGGAAAAAAGATTATGTGGGAGCCCGGGAGGGGGCCAGGGTGGGGGGTTAAAAACTTAAACGTTTTTTTTTTAAACCCGGTGTCGGGTAACTCGGGAACCAAGAATATCACCTGGTTTTTGGCAAAACCTTCAACCGGCACCGGTGAAGCCGAATACCGGCAACCTGGTACCGGTGCCATCGAAAATTCTTGGTGGAACTGAGCAACCCTAACCGGATCAAGTGATCAATCTATTCTATTTGGAACATTACACAAGAAGAGTAAGGTGATGTTTGATTGTAAAAATTTTAGAATTTTGGAGTTAGTGAAAAAATAAAGAGAGAGATGATTTAAATAAATTTTTCATATTTTATTTGAAGTGATAAATAATGATTTAATTTAGAGAGAAAATTTCAAACAATTATTTTATTGAGGTAAAAATTTTGAAACGCGAGAATTTTAACTCTCAAGTATCTCTATAGTCTCGTATATACTAGGGCTGAAAAATTGGAATGCGGTCTGGACCGCATTCTGGTCCTAGTATATTAAAGGACCGGACCGGACCACTTATAAGTGGTCCGGTCCGGTTTTACTAAATGCGGTCCGGTCCGGACCACTTAGACCGGTTTTAATTTTTTTTCAATTTTTTATTTTTTAAAAATTTTTTCTAAATTTTTTGTAGGTTAATTTCAAAGGGTAAAGTGCATATAAAAATGTTAAGTTTTAGTTTTGATTAAAATTAAACATTTTAAGTTTATAATTTGTATTAAAAATTATATAATTTTTATTTTATTTTTTTAATAAATGCGATTCGGTCTGGTCCGGACCGCATTTATTAAAAAAGAGGACCGGTCCAGTCCGTATAACCGGACCGCATTTTAAGAACTAAGACCGGACCGGACCGCAAATTCGGTCCGTTCCTATCCGCAGTCCGGTTGTGTTCACCCCTATTATATACAGAAGCCCAAAGTGGTAAAAGATCAAGAGACCAACATATGTCCAGTCAACACATTCTCTTTTCTGTCAACCAATCTTTGGTTTTTTTGGCAGAAATCGATGCCAAGCAGCTTCGCAGCATGGTAGCTGGGGTAGACATGCATGTTGGGATTCTATTGGAGACAGGCCAATAGATCATAATCATAATTCTAGTATTTTGTCTTTTTCGGCTACAATTTTAGTATTTAATACTGTTGCAATCCTGCAAATACCCGACATCCCAACCCCGTTCCGACCCGATCAGGGCCGATTTTATCAGGGTTATGTTTGTTTTGAGTAAAAATGTAAGATTTTAGACAAGTTGTGAATATTTATCTTGAATAGTATTTTATTGGTGGTTGTGTAAAGTAGAGAGAGAAATGATTTGATGTAATTGTTTAATAAAAAAATATTGGAGTTATGTGAAAAAGTATAGAGAGAAATTTATGTTTAATAAAAAATTAAAAAATTGTTGAAGATTGTGTAAAATGTATTGGTGTTTGTGTTTGAATTCTGAATATGTTCTATGATAGTTTTGTGAATATACTTAGAATCCTGAAAAAAGTGCGAAAACGAAAATATCTCAGGGTTCTAGTTTTATTTAGAGGAATAGGAGTTCGGGTCTTCAATGCTGAGCCGAATCTGACCCGTTTGTTTAAAAGAAAAGAAACGAAATGCCACTTATACCCTTAGCGAAAAACGTTTTGTCGGGGCATATCATGGAGTATTCTCATGCGCGTGATTTTCTGTTTTGTGAGTTCTGTGGGACCATGCTATCTTTGAAATCAACCAAGTATGCCGAATGTCCTCTGTGCAAGTTTAAGCGTAGTGCAAAAGGTATAGCTGCTATATTAAATTGCGTGCTTATTGTGGTCGTTAGATGTTTTGCTTGGTTAATCATTTTATCATGTACTCAACTTCATGTTAAAAGCAGTACCTAAAAAAGTATATATGGGATCTTCCCTCTATACTTCCTTTGTGGCATTCTTGTTCCCGCTTTGGTGCCATATTTTCGATGCCTTAATGCTTGGCATCAGTAGTCTATCTTCTTTGATAGCATTGGTTTTATGTATTATGGGCCCATAAAATATTTCTCAATTTCCTGCTACTTTTTATTTGATTTTGGACGTTGCTAATTGGTTGCCATGGTCTTCAGAGATTTCTGAAAGAGAGATATCTTACGTAGTCACAGCTGAGGTAGGACTTAAACTGATCTTCAATTGCATTTCTTTTGTTGACGAGCAATTAATTATCTCTTTCATAACGGCTGAAGCTTGATTATGTGATAGGAAATTATGATTATGTAATTAGGAAACATCTATCCAACATAGATAATTTTTGTCCGTGTGACAGTCTGACAGATGTTGTAAGCTTTATATAGGATTGTGCAATGTTGTATTGGTGTTTGTTCTGGTTGGGGGTGGACGTGGGATGGGAAGAGATTGCTTCAGTGTTTGGTTATTGCCAATCGTTTAGTAAATGAAGCTTTGTTATTATGGATCTGATTAGTCTTTTATTTCCTTTTCCCTGCTCCATAGTCACATCTGAGGGAATGAAACACCATTGAGTTGGACAGTAACTCATAAAACAAAATAAAAGGCCACAGGGCCAGGGGGAAGGAGTAGGGGAGATAAGAGAGTTTGACGGAGTCTGCGAGGGGATGATGCCTGAGATGGATGTATCTTACTGATCAATCTGTTAGGTTGCGTTGTTGTTGGCTTCTGTAACATCACAGTTTCTATGGTATCCACATTTTCTATGTCTACTATCTGCATGCACTTTAGAAATCAGAGTATGTCGTGTTAAATATTTAAGCAATTGACAGGTATACATGTATCGTATTGTATATCATAAATATCAAATTGTTGACCAAGGTTTAGGATATCCTTGTTCCAGTATTTGCTACCAACGTAGTTACTTCATACTTCATAGTCATACACCAAACTCTGCTCCTTTCTCTGTTCGATTTTGTGAGTTATAATGGCTCTAAGTTTATTTCCACATTTATGCTTGTGTTGCAAATGCAGGATATTAGGAGGGAGCTGGGTATCTCACACATTCATCACCAGGAAGTGCAGTTATCAAAGGTAAGCGCTTTACAGGCATGGGGTTTTGCTAGAATCTGCTGTCAGTTTTCCTAACACAGCTATTCTCGACAGGTGAAAAAGAAATGTGAGAAATGTGATAATGATGAGGTTGAATATTGGACAATGCAGGTAGCCTACCAGATACCTCTTTTTCTTTTTCTTTTTTTTCTTTCTTTCCTCTTTTGCTAATAAGTCAATGCAGGATGCCCTTATGTTAAGAACTTGCTCCTTTTCTATTCTATTTCATCACTACAGATGAGATCAGCGGATGAAGGGCAGACTACATTTTACCGTTGCACCAAATGTGGCTTTAAGTTTTCAGAGAATTAAGTTTGTACCAAATATGAGATGCCGACCAACAGCACAAGGTCTTACGAAGCCCTTCCAGCCAAGATTAACACTTGATTGTAGTGGCATAATTGACCTGGTTATACACTCTTTCAGGCCGGGGATGTGGGGGGACCTCTTTCCCTGTGTAAATTTCTGTTTACATATACTTACCACAAAAGAAACATTAGAAAACCACATTCTCGCATGCCCTCTGCTCTCAGATATTAATGAGAAATGTTATTGTTTTGAATTCGTTCTGTGAAGCGATATCGGATTCACGGCTGTTAAGACGCCTGGGGCTGATTTGTATTGCCCCCGTTGGTTCTTTCTGACCTAATTTCCTTGGAGTCTCGCCTTCTACCATTTATAACAAGTTCCTGCCTTGCCTTCTTTCGTTACTTTGCGATCTGGTAACTCTGCTAGTATGCACCAGCAAGAGTGAAGCTTAGTTGGTACTAACTAATATTCACTAGTTCTAATATCAAGAGTTTGAGTGGACATAAGTTGAAATCGCTTGCGAAAATAAAATCGAGCTTAGGGGATGGGCTTGAGATTCTTTGGTGGTTTTGTTGGGGCTGTGGTAAAGGGTTGGACATAAGTTGAAATCTAGATCTCAGGTTTAGTGGATGAGCTTGAGATTCTTTGATAGTATTATTGGGATTGTGGTAAAGGGCTAGTCCAATGGATAATAGTTATGACTCAAACCAAATATTTTGCAGCGGGAGTACTCTTATAGTTACGCTAAGGAGGATTGCTAGGCTGATTGCCCCCTCTCCTTTTGCTGAGGAAAAAAAAAACTACTTTGCTTGTATGCATGCACGAGACTATATCATTTGATTAGTCTCTTGCCTTTTACTAGTATCATTTGGCCTTTTACTGGTTAATAAAATGTATGAACTATTATTATGAGATAATACAATAAATTTTAGAAAAAAATCACTTTGAGTCAGATTTTAGTTCAAAGAGCAAATTGATAAAATTTGGTGGTTCGTGAGTTCAATGTGTCAAGATGATAGTTTGAGGTCCTATTTGTAATTTGTTTGATAGTTTAAGGACTCAAAGTGATTTTACCCCATAAATTTTTAATTTGAAAAAACAACAAACATATATATCTTGTGTTACAGTCTTTATACATAGGCATATATAGTTCACTTCTCGATTCTTGATGCACCTGTCAGCAAGCAAGCCTAAGTTTAGTCTCTGCAGCTTAAACAGCTTGTGAGGAGGAGTCTCTTCATATTCGGAGGTTTTACATGCGCTTCCAAGCCAGTCGTAATATATTTATCAACTGCTTTAATGTACATCCTAAACAAAATGATTGATGCATGATTTTCTTTATTATCATCGTATCATACAAAAAAAAATGTTCGTTTTGAGAAAATTTTAAAGATTTCAAGTATAGTGTGAATATTTATGTGATGTTTGAACTTTATTGGTATGCGTGTAGTAGTTATTAAATTTGTATTGATATTTGTAAAAAAATAATAATATTAAGTTGTATTGATATGTTTGTAAAAATAAAGTTAGAATTATAAATTTAAAAAATTGAATTCAAATTTTTGAAATTTTAACAAAAAAAGAAAATACACTTTTCACCCACAAACTACCATAGGTTTGACACTTTACACCCCAAACTACCATCTTTAAGACATTGCACCCTCAAACTACTAATGTTAGACACTTTGCACCCTCTATTTGACAATAATACCCTTGTTAAATTAATAAATTTACAATAATATCTTTACTATATATAAAATTGGTCAAGAACATTATCGTCATTTTAGTCTCACATTTTAAAAAAGGGTGCAAAGTGTCAAAAATTGGTACTTAGAAAATATAATATATTAAAATTGGTAATTTATGGTGCAAAATGTCAAAACTAAGATAATTTGTGAGTGAAGAATGTATTTTTCTCTTAACAAAACGAACTTGACCAGTCTAGTCCACCTGTGCAAAAGTGCTGCCGGTCTTTTAAAGGAAGGAAAAGGGGTTCTTATATAGGAAAAACAAAGTTGTGTAAAAAACACCGTATAATATACGCTGTCAAAATGTGTTAAATTATTGAGCTTCGTCAGCATTCAAATTTGTACAGTTGACAGGGTCATAGACAGTGGAAAGAAAAGGGCAAGGAACCTCCCGCTGTCTCTTTCTAAAGCGAGATTTTTTTTCTTCTTCTTCTTGGCTTTTTAATTTCTAAAGTGAAATTTGACTTTAGGGGGGAGAGATGCCGCCAAGCCATCAGTTTCCTGATCACATAAAGAAGACATTTCTAAGCTTTATTTTGATCGCATAAGCTGGAAAATCCTTATTATCTGATACATAGAAGATTAATATGGCCTACATATATTTTGCCCCCAAGTAATTAGCCTGTACATACCACTTACTACCTTGAGACCATTCTAATCAATATCACTTGGTGTTGTTTTATTTGTTTGGACTCTAATGTAAAAGGAGATTCAATTCTCAATAGTTTTGTATTAACCATTTTTATTTTAAAATTTAAATTATAATTTCTAATGATTCTAGTTTCATCGAAAAACCATCAATGATAGATTCAGGTACGTATTTATCACATTTGTGAAGAACATGATGATTTAAACTGTGATTTGTGGTGTACAAGTATGGAATTCGGCATATAAATTTTTTCATAAATTAACTGAATTCATCAATTTTAAATCTTATTACTTAATATATTCATGGGTCATGCTTTTAGCTGCAAAATCAAAACTTAAGAAACTTGGAACATTTTTCTTGTGATTTTTAAAGCATAAATCTAATATCAAAATATAAAGAAAAAGGGTCAATCTCATAATGTGTTCCTTTTTAAATTCCGACTAGATTTTATTTTATTTGATATAAGATATGCTTGCAAAGATAGATTCTTCTTTGAACTTTCTTTTGTTAACATCCAACTTTCCTGAATAAATTAGGAAATTTGATAACAGTAATTGTCAATATGGAATTTGGTCAAACCCGTAGCTATTTATTTGTATTTTCTCTTTTCTGTATTTCTTTATTCTCTATCTGATAAGGAGAATCCGTGACCAACAGTAATTTGCACTCCGGTGTTTGTTTCCTCAAAATTTTGGGGTTCGAAATTTCTAACAAAACAAACACACTCCAAAATTTTTAACTTTTACACACACACACTCTACTTTTCACAAACCCCAATAAATCTCAATAAAATAAAGATTCCCAAAATTTCAAGAATATTCCTCGAAATTTCCACAAACAAACACCCCTAACCTTACCAACTTTGACGAAACTAATCGGAGGTGACTTTAGGGAAGGAGCAGGGAAATTCCGTGACACTGACACAAATGGAAGTCAACAAGAGAGGGGCAGGTAGTTTGACTCCCGTGACAAATACGTACAGAGAACGGTCTAATATTACTGCGGAATACAAACTAATAAAAAACTATCAAAAGTAACCGGCTCGGTTACTGATCTCACCGTACAGAAACTAACCGTAGGCGTACCCTCGCGAAACCTTGTAAAGGCAAGTCCCACGCTCACAAAGAACTTCCTGCCTATCCCCAACTGTACTGAGTTTCGTGGTCCGTCGTCTCCTTAATTTAAAATTTCTCAAAGTAAAATCTGATTCACGAAACTGACTCTGTGCGTCTCTCTGACTCTCTGCCAAAGCCACTTTCCGCGAACTTTCTCTCTCTCTCTCTCATCCTCTATTTGAAGAAGTAGAAGAAGTCTCCCTCCATCCATTGTTGATCAGCCATGGAGTTTTCTTAACATGTACTACCCGGTTGCTTAATCACTCAGAATCTCCTTCTTCGGTGCGTTCCAGTTATCTCTCTATCACCCTTATCCTCTGCCGATCAGAGCCTCCAAGTGATTGTTCTTGAACTTTGTTAATATTCAGTTTTATTTCACTTATCGTTCAGTTCTGGTTTGATTTTTGAGTCTCTTTGTGGTTCCTCCCTTCCTCCCACTTACCCTCCTTCGTTTTGTTTTTTAAGATTCGAACTTCGGAAGCATCCTCTAGAACTTTAGTTAGAGAGGTTAGAAGTTTAGACCTCCGGAAATGTAGGATTGAATTTTTCTTGCTGATTTTGTTTGTTTCCAACAATTGAATAAAAAGTTCTCTCCTTATAATTTTCCTTACCATTCTACCTGGCAGTAGTGGCGTATTGTCTTTTGAAGATATTTTTGGTGTGGATGTTAGTAGAAATATCTCTCATATTTGGATTCTTTGGAGTTGCCCCATTTTGTCACTTGTAGCAAAAAATTCCTTATCATTCTATCCTCTCATCTTACTAGTTATTGATGGTGTACAAAATTTTTTACGACCCATATGGTTGCTTAGACTCTCATTTCTAATTGAGTAGAATGTGTGGCGAATGTGCTTAAAGTCAATGACAGGGAAATCTTCTAATTGGAGTGTTTCCACGTATCAGGTGTTTGCATCGAGAACTTTTGTGGTACATGAAGAGTTCCTTGCGTTGGTTAAATTATCAGAGGTGGATTCTTCACTTGGAAAACCGTGTTGTCAATAACTCAAAGTCATGAAGTACCAGCAAGAGAAGATTGTGAGGTTAGTTCAACGCTTCGTATCTAAGTCCTAATATTTAGTGATTTTGTCTTGAGTTTAAGGTCCAAAGCATGTGTGTGAGCACTTTTTATGCTTCTGGAAGCACATAGATTAATATTGGGTAATTGCCAGTCGAAAGCACCTCTCGAAAATTAAAGAGTCGATTATTGCTCTTTTAGGAAAAGCGAAACGAACTGTCTTTTGGAAGCAAAAAGGTTCAATTTTGATACACAAGCATAGCTACAATAGTCACCACCGTGCTGCTACTGCTGTAATTCTATCCACCTTTTCTGCATGGGAAACCACTATACCTCCTTTGATTTTGCTATCTTTGAGCTGCAGCCATGGTGAGTGCCACCCCACACAGAACTTTTCCACTAGCTCCTACCTCCTATTTTCCGTGTATATTAACAAGGTCCTATGAATGTTATCGCCGCCATGGCTTCCACTGCTTTTTTGCCACAACTTCTGTTCCTCAGTCACCACATCTACCGCCAACGCTATCAGCCTATCACTAATGCAGCAATATTATGCTCCACCACCACTATAATGTCTTTGTTTGATTTTGAGATGGTTTGGACTTCATTTGCACCTTGTGACTTCATTTATTATGGTTGGCTCAGATTTCAGGAGTGGAAGTCAGCGGGAAGTACTGAGGGGAAATATTTAGAAAATAATGGAATGCATCCAGGAAGAATCAGGAGTGCAATAAACTTCGTTTCAGAAAAATTTCAAAGAGGCTTTGAATCCAGTTCAGAGAGGATAAACAGGATTAGAAAGTCGTTGAAATCCTATTCATACAGTAGTGGTGTGGCTAAAGGCCCACGTTCAAGGAAGAAGATTCTTGATCCACAGGGGCTGTTCCTTCAGAAGTGGAATAAGATATTTGTACTCTCTTGTGTGATTGCAGTTTCGCTGGACCCCTTATTCTTTTATATCCCTCTGATTGATGATGAAAAGAAGAGCCTTAAGTTGGACTATAAGATGCAGGCGACAGCTATTGTTCTGCGATTTCTGACAGATGTATTTTATATAATTCATATTGTTTTTCAGTTCCGTACTGGTTTTATTGCTCCCTCTTCTCGTGTATTTGGAAGAGGTGTTTTAGTTGAAGATGCCCGGGCAATAGCAAGGAGGTATCTGTCATCATACTTTCTAATCGACATGCTCGCAGTACTCCCGCTCCCACAGGTGAGGGAAAATATTTGCAGCCCAAAACTTTTCCATTTTCAAGTATTTTTATAGTCACCTTGCAAGGGGATTATATTCTATATCCCTGGCTTTATCTGTTGATGAATACTCGATTGGTAAGGTTTGATGAGGAGCTAGTATCACCCGACACCCTGCACAGTAAGTTTGGGTCTTTGTGTCCATTTCCATGGTTCCCTCTTGGTGCTTATTGCAATACTACTACACTTGGTGTCCTTTTCAGCATGTTAGGTGTTTGTCCTCCTATGAGGACATTCTGTTTCATGGAATTCTTGTGCAGGATTAACAACTGGTGGTTGCATTTTCGTGTTGACTTTCACTTGTGTTTAATCATGTTGTAGTAAGTTGAAGGTTGACTTCAACAGCCCAAATTAGACAGATTTTGTGTTAACTACTGTGAAGAGTTGTTTTGAAAAGCTCTCTGTTTCCAAAATCTTCCTTAAACTTATATTTATTCCACATTTCCTGATATTACCCATCGAATCCTAACTTATTATATGGTCAGGTAGTGATTTTGGTTATCATTCCAAAACTGGGAGGCTCAAGATCGTTGAATACGGAAAACTTGTTAAAATTTGTTGTTTTCTTCCAATATGTACCGAGGTGTCTTCGAATCTATCCCTTATATAAAGAAGTTACAAGGACTTCTGGCATACTCACTCAAACTGCGTGGGCTGGAGCTGCATTCAATCTCTTTCTTTACATGCTTGCTAGCCATGTAAGTTTGTTCAAGTTATTTGGTTTTTTTTTTATTACTATGTAGGAAAAAAAACACATTTTCTTCGAACAAATATTTTTGCTTATTGAAATTGCACTTTGATTTCACTTTTTTGCCTTACTGTAATTTTAAACCTGTCTTATGTCCATGTACCTTTGCCTTCTAATGTTGTATTTGACCTTAAGATGTAGTAAATACTCAAATTATATCTTTAGACATGGATATGGTGTTTTGGCTTGGACTCGGAAACTTCTAATACTGACTTATATCCTTTTATGTGTTATATGTTTAACTTGTAGAAATATTGGGTGGAGGACAAAAAAATATTGACAATATTCAGGAGGGGAAACAAAAGCTATTAAACTGTGAAATGCAGATAGGCTGGATTACATGGATTTCAGAGCAGACGGAACATTAGCACATTTAATTTGAGTCAGATCTATCAATTTCTGTACTTATTCATGAGCATGACTAAATTCATATAACCCGAGAGATTTATGTACATAATCAGTAGTTAATAAAGCTGCTTCTTAGATAAGTTCTAGATTAGATTTGATGGAAGCGAGGATACATTAGTGGTTGGATCAAAAAATGAGTTTTTGTCCTTGAATCCTCAATACTGGTGGGGTTGAAGTTTCATGCATTGAATTATAAATATGATTTTCGTTAAGAGACCTAAATAGGCTGTTGTCTCTACTTGAACAGAGAATGTTAGATGCTGTATGCAAGCATGTATACCAAAGAAAGTGAACTAAAAGTAGAGTAACTTATATCTATGAACTTTCAATAGCAAAACCTATTATTCAATGTCTCGTATGAACATTCATGACTTAAATCAAGGTGCAGACCTTTTTCAACTTTTGAAATAGTGTTTTGCACATGAGTTTCGTGGTGAAAATGTCTAGACACGTCAGCAGACCATAGGGAAAACTGTCCTATTTGATAAATAGAGAAGGCAAATAGTAATGTTGCCTGATAAGATTCAAATTGGGCTCTTTCAATTTAATACAATGGTACGTTCTATTCCTATCACTTCAAAGATTAAACAGAAAAAATCCTGATTTCATGTGACTTTTGGCCATTGTCCCCTTTTCCTTTCCACAGTTCACCGCCATTGAACTTGCAACTAGCAGCTTGAGCCCAGACATTTTATTTGCAATTTATCCTGTTAAAAGTGATTTTTTTTTAACAGAAGTGTACTTGTCTAAGCAAGATATTGGTTAGATTAGCCCATTTTTCTATAGGTTCTGACAGTGTAGTTTTTGCTGGTGTTTTAGGTACTTGGAGCCTTTTGGTACTTGTTCTCTATAGAACGAGCAGCCACATGCTGGCAACAAGCCTGTGGGGATAACCCTACATGCTCCAATAATCTTCGGAATAGTTCTTGTCCAATACAGACACCAAATACGACGCTTTTTGATTTTGGAATATTCCTTGCTGCTCTTGATTCTGGTGTAGTGGAGTCGACTGATTTCCCACAGAAGCTGTTTTACTGTTTTTGGTGGGGCCTGCGAAATCTGAGGTGTGTTTATATGGGATATTATTTCTTTTATGCTTGAGCTAGTGGGCAAAAATGATCCACTTTTGTGTGCATGTGTGCAGGACTCTACTCATGACATAGTGTGCTTTTCTATGCTTTCGTGCTTTCATACACAATTTCCATTACCATTGTACATTTGTTTTCTCTGTGCAAAAAGCACCTAGCAAGCAGGCTGCAATTCAGATGGACTACTTTTGCCATGTCCATTGCCAGAGTGCTCATAAACTTCGTTGCTTCAAGCTTGGTTTCTGATTACCTTTTCATTGGCTCTCTCTTGTTCTTTTATACTGAGGGGTGTAGATGATTTGTCACTTGACTGATTTAATCTATCAAAATGATTTTGATGAGCAATGGTAAATGACTGTTTAGGGAGTCGATATTTCATATTCATTCTTGGAGGATGTCTCTGATCTTTCTGTCTTTATCTCTCTGGGTGAATGTATATGTAAGCCGTTAGCAAGTTTTAGGTTGGGGGAAGCAACAAGAATCAGAGGAGTCTTGAGGGCAGAGGAAGAAAGGCTCTTGGCTTTACATGAGGCCTATCTAGTCTTTGTTTCTGTTTCTTGCATTTATGGCCTTGTGTATAGAACTTGTTTTATTGGTTGGTGCACTTTATTATATTTTTTGGGACTTTCTATGCTTAACTCTTGCTCATGAAATTATTCTGATGATCTATATGTGCTTTTTGCTTGCAGTTCTCTTGGTCAAAATCTGACAACAAGTACCTATGTCTGGGAAATATTATTTGCAGTTTTCATTTCACTATCAGGCTTGGTACTGTTTTCACTTTTAATCGGGAACATGCAGGTTGGTACTAAGTATTTCACTTTACAGCTTTAGTTTGCAACCTTTTACGAGGAGTTCCAAAAGTTAGAATCTGAACTGCTCTGTGTAAGGACCACATATTTTACTGCATGCTGAAGGATTTCTGCCTCAAAATTTCAGCCTTATATTTTGATAGGTTTTGTTCCTAAGATTATTATTACATAATTTGTAGAAGTCGGTGGTGTTCGTGTTGTAAAAAATTGTAGGATTCTGGTAGAATTGTGAATATTTATGTAGAATAATGTTTTATAGGTGTTTGTGTAAAGGATAGAGAGAAGATTTGATGTAATTGTTTAATAAAAAAGTATTGGAGTTATGTGAAAAAGTAAAGAGAGAAGATTTGTTATAATTTTTTTTTGAAAATGTATTGAAGTTTGTGTAAGAAGTTGTTGGAGATTGTGTGAATGTATTGGTGTTTGTTTTTGAATTCTTAAGATGTTTGGTGATAGTTTTGTGAAAAGATTTGAATCCTAGCAAAAACCTTGAAAACGAACACCACCAGAGGATTTCTAAAATTGAGCACCCAACCCCCCCCCCCCCCCCCAAAAAAAAAAGACAAGTAAAAGATAGAAACACTGAAGAGCGTCTTTTCTGAAAGTATGTTGGGTAATGAGTTTTCTTCTTCTTTGTCATATTTTCTACCCTCCTAGAGTTTGTGATTTTCTAGTGATCGAAGGAAGCTGTTTGAATTTGTGGGATGACCTTGACACAAGTTCAATGAAAGCCATGGAGTGGTTAAAATTATGATATGAAGCATAGTTTTAGGTTGGTTGAATTGGATCACATTCTATTGAAACTCAAACTTATGTGATGCCCACATATATTCTAGGTTATGATGAATTCAACTTGTTTTGATACAGACCTACTTGCAATCTACAACTACAAGATTGGAGGAGATGAGAGTCAAAAGGCGAGATGCAGAACAGTGGATGTCACACCGTTTACTCCCTGAGGATCTAAGAGAGCGGATTAGGAAGTATGAACAATACAAATGGCAAGAAACTAGAGGTGTCGATGAAGAGACTCTAATCTGTAACCTTCCCAAGGACCTAAGAAGGGACATAAAGCGCCATCTCTGCTTGGCTTTGCTCATGAGAGTGAGTTCCTCCACCTCTCTGTTTAGCTTTTTACATGTGTTATGTTGCTGGGAGTAAGAATGGAATAGTTGGTTTTCTAATCTAGATTTTCCTACTCAATACTATTTTTACTTCTTTTTTTTTGCCACATTATTTTTGCTTAATTTCCATGAAAGGGGCTGCATGAGCATCGTGCTGCATTGAATGAGTTATGAGAGTTTGATCTTCGATGGGCAGTAGAATTATTCTGTAGTTATGTAA
Source organism: Myrica gale (assembly GCA_963930655.1). Classification (NCBI taxonomy): domain Eukaryota; kingdom Viridiplantae; phylum Streptophyta; class Magnoliopsida; order Fagales; family Myricaceae; genus Myrica; species Myrica gale. The sequence continues at coordinate 26,417,913 of OZ005606.1, read as the reverse complement.
TCTAGTTGCTCTGATTGATTGGCTTAATCAGTCTTTGTGAAGTCAAGACCACTGCTGTTACTTTTGCTTATGTCGCTTCCTAATGCTACCTCAAGGGTCTATTTTGATGAATATGCGAAATGAACAATTTAGACCGACTGCAGCCCTGTGTCAACGATTGTTCCAGGAGCTGTTCTTCATGCTTAAACTTTGATTTTTTTAGACCTGTGAAGCTTAATTTCTTTTCTTATTTTGTTTGTCTTGTCTGCTTGGAAATAATCTTCACCATTGTTTATAGTGTGGTTCGTGCTTTCAATGCCCAATTCAGAAGCTTTATGCTGAGTTAGGGAGAAGTTTTGAGCTAAACATATCTGCTAAAATGCCTTGCGGGTGGATAAGGCCTTTTGATATAATCAGGTTGGGGTAGTGCAAGTAATGTTTACGGGAATTGTGGGCACCATTTGCTTTTTCAAGGGAATGCTCCATTTTTCTGAAGCAGAAAGGAAGCACCGCAGGGGCCGGGGGAGGTGTGTTTGAGTATCTACTATTCATTACTTGTCGTCAAGGACCTTAATCGTTGAGCAATAATAAGCCAGTCATTTTAATGGCTGTTAAGGGCATTTCTGAGGCATTTTGAGTACTTTTAACGTTGCATCCTGTACACCTTCAGTAAGTACTAGATTTAGGATCGGTTCTCATTTAATTTTTTTGGAATGTCTTAAGGTGCCAATGTTTGGAAAGATGGACGAACAGCTCTTGGATGCAATGTGTGACCGTCTCAAGCCAGTTCTCTACACAGAGAAAAGCTACATTGCTAGGGAGGGAGACCCAGTTGATGAGATGCTATTCGTCATGCGAGGCAAGCTATTGACCATGACCACCAATGGTGGAAGAACTGGCTTCTTCAACTCTGAATATCTCAAGGCTGGTGACTTCTGTGGAGAAGAACTTCTTACTTGGGCTCTGGATCCCCACTCCTCATCCAACCTTCCCATCTCAACAAGAACTGTTCAAGCTCTTACAGAAGTTGAAGGCTTTGCTCTAAAAGCTGACGACCTGAAGTTTGTAGCATCTCAGTTCCGGCGGCTTCATAGCAAGCAACTTCGCCACACTTTTAGGCTTTATTCTCAGCAATGGAGGACTTGGGCAGCTTGTTTTATACAGGCAGCCTGGCGCCGCTACAGTAAGAAGAAACTTGAAGAGTCTCTTCAGGTGGAGGAGAATAGATTGCAAGATGCATTGGCCAAGGCTGGTGGGAGCTCGCCAAGTTTAGGTGCCACAATTTACGCTTCGCGGTTTGCTGCCAATGCTCTTCGCTCATTGCGGCGTAGCAGTACACGGAAGGCAAGACTGCCGGAGAGAATTCCGCCCATGTTGCTTCAGAAACCAGCAGAGCCAGATTTTACGTCCGAAGAACAATAGGTGTGGTGTACTACTAGTTATCTATATGCTCTGTTTTGTTTTATTAACTATGAAACTAAGATTTTTTTTTTCTTCCTACCTGAGAGAAAGAGTAGGGTATCGCATTATGATAGAAGGCCTCATTTATTAGCTGTACGAGGTCTCTGTAAATTATGTTGTATATTGGTTATATACGTTTTTCTTTTTCCACTGTTCTAAAAGTTTTTAAACTACATAAGTTCTGAAGTCTTTGGAGCTACATAGAATATAGCAAGCACCGAATTCATTGCGAACTAGTCCAATAGGTCCTTAAATATTTAACTCTAGCCAATTGAGGAGTAGCTTTAGTTCAAATAGGATATTTTACAGTTGAAGTACTCTTATGGTCACGCTCAGGAAGGGTTGCTATATATGCTGGTTATCGTCTCTCTGTTTTAACCACATACAAAAAAAAGAAAAGAAATTTAACATAAATTTACATCTTCCGAGGAAGAAAAAATGGTAATTATTGGGCATGTCATCAATTTTCTCTGTTTTTTTTAGGAAAAAAGAAAACTATAGTTTAGTAATTTATACGACAAGAAATAGAAGCAAATCAAATTTCAAACTTCATCACCTAATTATCACATACCACAATGGCTTTGGACTAGTATGAAACATTTGTTTTGATATACTTCCATCTCTTAATTTAATTATTGCCGTTTAATTTCAGTAGTCAAAGTGGTTAATTTATAATGTGCCGCGCGCCATATATATGATCTCCAGGCAGATTGGAGTCATGATAAATGTGGTCAAGAAAGCAAGTTAACTCTTTTTAACAAAAAAATTCAAACTCCTATATCTCGTACGGACATGGATAATAGAATACGATAATCGATCTTAATATAAGGCTGTGAGCCTGTAATGAGATCTTTGTAACAGATTAAGAACAAACAGGCCAGTGATTTTGTTTGTATATATTAATATCTTTTTATTCGCAGTGTTTCGCTTCCCGATAATATTGAGTAGTTTACAAAATTTCCTAGATACTAGGGACAAAAGACAGGAGGCTAAGTATTAATTTTTATAATTAAGCAAAAATTATATAAAAAAATATTATAACTGTAATATGATATATGTATACACTAGTTGCAACAAGAACTGTTCAAGCTCTTACAGAAGTTGAAGGCTTTGCTCTAAAAGCTGACGACCTGAAGTTTGTAGCATCTCAGTTCCGGCGGCTTCATAGCAAGCAACTTCGCCACACTTTTAGGCTTTATTCTCAGCAATGGAGGACTTGGGCAGCTTGTTTTATACAGGCAGCCTGGCGCCGCTACAGTAAGAAGAAACTTGAAGAGTCTCTTCAGGTGGAGGAGAATAGATTGCAAGATGCATTGGCCAAGGCTGGTGGGAGCTCGCCAAGTTTAGGTGCCACAATTTACGCTTCGCGGTTTGCTGCCAATGCTCTTCGCTCATTGCGGCGTAGCAGTACACGGAAGGCAAGACTGCCGGAGAGAATTCCGCCCATGTTGCTTCAGAAACCAGCAGAGCCAGATTTTACGTCCGAAGAACAATAGGTGTGGTGTACTACTAGTTATCTATATGCTCTGTTTTGTTTTATTAACTATGAAACTAAGATTTTTTTTTTCTTCCTACCTGAGAGAAAGAGTAGGGTATCGCATTATGATAGAAGGCCTCATTTATTAGCTGTACGAGGTCTCTGTAAATTATGTTGTATATTGGTTATATACGTTTTTCTTTTTCCACTGTTCTAAAAGTTTTTAAACTACATAAGTTCTGAAGTCTTTGGAGCTACATAGAATATAGCAAGCACCGAATTCATTGCGAACTAGTCCAATAGGTCCTTAAATATTTAACTCTAGCCAATTGAGGAGTAGCTTTAGTTCAAATAGGATATTTTACAGTTGAAGTACTCTTATGGTCACGCTCAGGAAGGGTTGCTATATATGCTGGTTATCGTCTCTCTGTTTTAACCACATACAAAAAAAAGAAAAGAAATTTAACATAAATTTACATCTTCCGAGGAAGAAAAAATGGTAATTATTGGGCATGTCATCAATTTTCTCTGTTTTTTTTAGGAAAAAAGAAAACTATAGTTTAGTAATTTATACGACAAGAAATAGAAGCAAATCAAATTTCAAACTTCATCACCTAATTATCACATACCACAATGGCTTTGGACTAGTATGAAACATTTGTTTTGATATACTTCCATCTCTTAATTTAATTATTGCCGTTTAATTTCAGTAGTCAAAGTGGTTAATTTATAATGTGCCGCGCGCCATATATATGATCTCCAGGCAGATTGGAGTCATGATAAATGTGGTCAAGAAAGCAAGTTAACTCTTTTTAACAAAAAAATTCAAACTCCTATATCTCGTACGGACATGGATAATAGAATACGATAATCGATCTTAATATAAGGCTGTGAGCCTGTAATGAGATCTTTGTAACAGATTAAGAACAAACAGGCCAGTGATTTTGTTTGTATATATTAATATCTTTTTATTCGCAGTGTTTCGCTTCCCGATAATATTGAGTAGTTTACAAAATTTCCTAGATACTAGGGACAAAAGACAGGAGGCTAAGTATTAATTTTTATAATTAAGCAAAAATTATATAAAAAAATATTATAACTGTAATATGATATATGTATACACTAGTTGCAACAAACATGCAGTACTGTAACGTGTTGCAGAGCAAATGTTATCTATGATAATGCAATATATGTATATATATATATATATCGTTAACGAGGATGCAGAATTTGATGGGCTCGAGGTCCTTACTGTAATTTTACTACCAAGGAGATGGTGGTCAGGTCAGTGATTGAATTGTCACATGCAAGGTCGACATCCAAGAATTAAGAATATATATAAGAGAAACGCTTCAGCTCCCGATTGAATCCCGATGGGATCCCGATGGATGACGTGGACTCAATAAAATAAGTTACCTAAATAAGCTCATTAACCCGGTTTGAAAGGGGGCCCGGTTTGAAATCTATACGAAAACTATCGGTTTGAAATCTATACGAAAACCATCGGGATTTCACTTCCGCATTTTCCCTTTCCCCTTTTCCTTGCCCTCTCCCAACAAGCCCTCTCATTCTGCCCAAAGCTCTCTCCCAGCCCAGCAAGCCCTCTCATTATGCCCGAATCTCTCTTCCAGCAAGCAAACCCTCTCATTCCGCCGGCAGCTCTCTCCGGAGAACCCCTAGAGGTAAAATCCCTAGGGGCAAAATCCCTAGTCTCTCTCACTCTCCGTCTCTCGGTTTCTCCTCTCCTAGTCTCTCTCTTTCAGGCTCTCGGTGCTCCGATTCATCTTTCATTGTAATCAATTTCTTTGTTTGAATCGGAAGAGGTGTAGTGTAAAAGGGAGGAAACTTTCAAAGGCATCACATTTGGTTTTCCATGAAAATGCCATATGCTATCCCCACCGTTCTTAGGTTTTTGCCTTATTTATATGTCTTATGTGTTAAGCTTAGTTAGTTCTTGAATAATATTCTAGCTCACAAAATATAGCTATTGTCCTATTACTAATGCAAATTTTTGTGTTAGTCATGTGGCATCACCAGAAATGCAATTCAAATCTTCACCTGTTTCCTTATCAATGTTTTAGTGGACAGTGCTTTATGTTGTATTAAACATTCTTCATCTACCGTTTTAGTGGACAGTGCTTTTGCAGGATATCTGTTTCTGTCTTTATCATAATGTCTTAGAAGACACTTGGACGGATGGACCGAGTTAAATTATATAATATAATGTAAATGTTTCTCCCTAAGATTGGTGATTTTCTTGGCTTGATAGTGCACATTGTTACATCGTAATTTTTCAAGAGCATCGTAAAGCTTTTATTGTCAACACATTACAACACAAGTTCATTAGTAGGCCTTATGATGCCATAAAAGTAGTTACAGATACAAAATAAAATATGACCAAACAAAAGGACGTTATTTGATATTAAGATGAGGACGAGGGTTTGGTTTTTTCTGCCAAACCAAAGGCAGCTAATCCCAATATCAGTTCTTCCCTCATCCTCTCCAACTCAGGATCCTTCTTGAGAATCTGGTTTTCCGCCCTCAGAATATGGTTCTCCGCTCTGACCCTTTGTATTTCATCATCCTTCATCTTCAAGTCCGGCAGCAACCGCTGTATCTTGCGATTCAATAGGGGGACATATTCGGCCGGGTCCCGCCTCTCTGTCTCAAGATCTATCCACTGGAAAAAACTACAAGGCGTTGTCCCCTACATAAGAGAAATGGACAGATTGTGACATCATCAATTGGATTTTAAGCAACGCAGTCAAAATGTTGAATATAAGTGCAGATTCACCATGTACTCACCAAATGGTTGGCGTCTAGCCCGCATGTAAAATATTGTCGACCGAGATTTTGTGTTGTGCACGAAGTCCTTTCTTGGAGTGGGAGCTTGCATCCACACTGTCGTGGTGCCATAGAGTGAAGTCTAACTTAGGCAAAATATTTTATTTACCTGCAATACATCATCAATAGGTATATTGTCCAGCCCTTTTGTCTCTCTGCGCAAGAACCATCTTAAAACACTGCATTCTGCCATCATTAACTACAGATATAAACAAGAATACACACATTCTGCTATGGTTTCTTCCCATTTCCCAAACTAGGGAATTCGACTTTCCTATGTCGAACAAAAGGGATTTCTGGTGTTCATTCCCACTCAAGGTCTATGTCGAAAAATTCAGGCTAAACAAGGAGCTTTTGTATTGCAACAACTGCATTATTCACGCCCAATGCTTTTATCTAAACTAGAATATCCAAGCACCAACCAACACATTGTACCTCTTCCAATTTGTAGAAGAAGCACCCAATCAGAAAGTGTGCAACTCAATCCAAAATAGAAGAAAAGATTCATCAGATTGCAAGATCTACAGCTTTAAAATAGAAGGAAGAGTGCAAAACAAGATAGCAAAACAACATCTGAATCACACTCGACATTCACTCTTAGCCCTATTGAGAATAGTTCTTTGGCCGCAACACATCAGTCCTTTTATGATAAACAACCTTCATTTAAACAAACTGTGCCTACTAAAATTTGGCACACTAAAATGATTTCCTCTTCCAAAAACAAACCAACTGACAGTTATGATAAACAACCTTCATTTAGACAAACTGGTTTCCTCGTAAAACCTACTAAAGTTTAGCACACTAAACTGTGCCTACTATTTCTTAATACTCAGAGCAGTTATGAAGCAGGTTTTTTATATGGTATTCTCTCTCTGTTTCTCTGACTTTGGTGCTGTGTAAGTTCTTTGCTAACAATTAAAGAATCAGAACAAGTCAAACCCAAACTATTTGTTCAAAATGTGAGTTTTTAAAAGACAAACCAACTGACAAACAAGAGGGAGAGATTCTATCATCATATGAGGACTCTTTGTGCCAATAATATACATATTATTCAAGAACTAACTAAGCTTAACAAATAAGACATATAAATAAGGCAAAAACCTAAGAACGGTGGGGATAGCATATGGCATTTTCATGGAAAACCAAATGTGATGCCTTTGAAAGTTTCCTCCCTTTTACACTACACCTCTTCCGATTCAAACAAAGAAATTGACTGCAATGAAAGATAAATCAGAGCACCGAGAGCCTGAAAGAGAGAGACTAGGAGAGGAGAAACCGAGAGACGGAGAGTGAGAGAGACTAGGTATTTTGCCCCTAGAGATTTTACCTCTAGGGATTCTTCGGAGAGAGCTGCCGGCGGAATGAGAGGGTTTGCTTGCTGGAAGAGAGCTTCGGGCAGAATGAGAGGGCTTGCTGGGCTGGGAGAGAGCTTAGGGCAGAATGAGAGGGCTTGCTGGGAGAGAGGGCAAGGAAAAGGGAAAAGGGAAAATGCGGAAGTGAAATCCCGATGGTTTTCGTATAGATTTCAAACCGATAGTTTTCGTATAGATTTCAAATCGGGCCCCTTTCAAATCGGGTTAATAAGCTTAGTTAGGTAGCTTATTTTATTGAGTCTACATCATCCATCGAGATCCCATCGAGATTCAATCGGGAGCTGAAGACCTTTTCTACATGCATTGCATATATATATATATATATATATCGTTAACGAGGATGCAAAATTTGATGGGCTCGAGGTCCTTACTGTAATTTTACTACTAAGGAGATGGTGGTCAGGTCAGTGATTGAATTGTCAGATGCAAGGTCGACATCCAAGAATTAAGAATATATATAAAGGTGGTCAACTTTCAACCTTTTCTACATGCATTGCATGGTCGATCGTATATAGTCTAATAGCAAATTGCATTTTTCTTCATTAATTCTGCCAAGTTGGGCTTCCCTGTGGTTGTGGTGCAGTCTCACGAACTGCTGATGACTTGACTTGAGGAATTGACTAAACAAAGACTTGAGGGATTGACTAATGCCATCGGTTCATTGAGTCGTAACTACTCAAGAGAACATCAAGAGTAATATTCCCCATTATCTGTGTCTGCGTCTGCATCTTCATCTTCATCTGCTCAGTCCTAGAATCCTACAACAACGACACTTCATCTTTATGATCTGTTGTCACTCATTGCTAGCTTTGGCCAAAATCCTGGTCTCGCCTGCTGGAGTTTATCAGGTTCAATTTACTGTTGTTCTATGAATTCTCTCTCTCTCTCTGGGATTATTTTCTTGGTCTGACTAGTAGTATTGAGTTAGTAAAGTAAATCTGATAATCTCTAATACTACAAGACTAGAACACCAGATAGCTTTCGTAATTCGTTCCCCAGCATTCAACTTCCAAATGTTTTCCTCTTTTGGAAATCACTACCCACAGTGTTACAGCAATTTGGCATCACGTGAAAACAAACAAGGGCATTTGAGTACTTTGTGTTGGTTCTAAAAGCAAAAAGAGAAAGTTGGTTTTTATGTAAAGATGCAGGACCACGTGAAGGTGCAGCAAGGGTGCTCTGGTCATTTCCCTTTATTAAAGAGGAAAGTAGAAGCTGCTGGAATTCACGGGAAGATGTTTACGCGTGAAATTAAAGACTTGCATAACAGAATGAGTTTTTCGGATATAACTTCTAGATCTGGCCATTTTCGATAGGGCTCTTCGGTTTCGTTGTTTCAAGTTCATTTTCTCCCTTCAAGAAAGTCTTTCTCCAAGAAGTGCGCTGATCGTCGTTACTTCATTATTCTTGTAGAAAACTTGAGTTTGCTGAATAAGGTTTTGCATATCAGATCTGAAGGAGAGCTTGGTTCTTTGATCACCGATATACATTCATTACGATTGATTGAGGCTTCCAGAGGTTCTGGAAGAGTGGTTGCTGGAGGTTCCAGCAATGGCCATTGATTGCACAAGGTTTGTGTGTGAAGATCAAAAGGCGTTCGAGATTGTGGTTTCCATTTGGATGTAGAGGTTCTACGTCGGTAAGATTTAGAGTGGGTTGATAGGCTAGGTTAGTCGTTTCAATAGATCACTTTGTAAATCGATTGGAAACTAGTGGATTCGAACGGCCTACGGGCCCGGAGAGTTTTTCTCCTTAAGGACGTTCCTTAGGGAGTTTCTCTTCGTAACCATTCTCGGTGTTTCGATTGTGTGATTATACTTGTTGTTCTTAATTAGTTTAACTTGTTATCTTTCTAACAAATCTTGTTCTTTGTGATTGAGAGTTCGAATCATTTTGATCTGAGGCTTTTATACAAAGGACGTCCAAGATTTGCTGTTTGGTAAGTTGCTGATAAGAACTTGGTATTTGGTGAGTTGATGAACTGGTGATTAATTTATTGAAGTTTTGGATCTGTAATTTTCGGTTATGTAGTTTCTTCGGAGTCACTTACAGTTTCTTCGGATTCCCCTGTTTTACAGATTCATGTTTTATGTTTTGTATTGATTTGCATTTAATCGTTTTGCTGATCTTTAAAGTATCTTGGCATATTGAAAAACAGTGTGGTTGAATTGTTTTTCAAAGAATAGGTTTGTGTCTTAGAAAAAGATTTACATGATAAATTTTAAATATACCTATTCACCCCCCTCTAGGTATTTTCCGCACATTTAGGTCTAAATCGGTTTGTTCACACAGAAATTAAGAAGCTCGTTGGGAAAAGTTTGTAGTGAAATTGCTTTTACTTTTTGCCATGAAAGCGTATAACCTGTTTTCCATTTTCCTAAGAATCAAAATCCAGAAGTTCGTTGGAGCTTGACTCTTTTTTTTGGACACAGACACAGCAAGCACTGGTAAGCTTCGGTTATGACTGAGCGCCGTACTCATCCGCGAGAGAAACAGGCGGGGTTAGCATCTTCTTTATCTTCTTCTTCTTTTTCTTCTTCTTCTTCTTTTTTCTTGTGTGCTAACGTATTGTTACTTCTAAATCGATATGATCAGCATTCATTGTAAACATTAATTTTCACTGGAATATTCTGTAGCATCTCTGAAAGGCACCCTTACGACACCATATAAGTATTTTATTGCTGCTGTCACAATTAAAGCCTGCTACCTAGCAAATTTGCAACCTAATTTTTTTTTCTTCTTCATCGATCCCTCAGGCCTCTTCTCCCTCCCGAATGGTTTTAATCACTTGTTACGATGTAGACGAATGGGCATATAGATGGTTTGGTGTATATGAAGCCAGTTGTTTATGAGCAGATCAAGTTCTATTTCTCTGTGTACGTTTCACTAACTGCGTTTGATGCTAAAGGTTCATTGGCGTCAATTTTGGTAGAGCTCATATCATTAATCTCCGTCGTTCGGTTTTTCTATTCTGCTCAGGGTTCCGGACATCGAAAGACAAAGTCCCATGAGTGATATCGATGGAGCTCATGATTCGGGACATAAGAGAACAACACCAATAAGGATTGGGCAGGTAAAAAATTGGATGGCGCCAATTCTTGACCCGCAGAAGAAGTTCCAGCGTCGTTGGAAAATAATGTTCGTAGTGTCGTGCGTGATTGCATTATCAGTGGACCCTTTGTTCTTGTACCTTCCTGTGATCAATGAAGACAGAAAGTGCCTCTCGTTAGATGAAAAACTCGTAACGACCGTTGCTATTTCTTTGCGATTGGTCACGGATCTGGTTTATGTTTTGAATATCATTTTCCAATTTCTTTGTCCTTACATCGACGAGGTCTCCGGTGAACTTGTACGGACCGATGCTCGGCGATTAAGAAACGGGTGCTTCTTGTCGGCAAAAGTTATTGTGACAACCCTAATGTTTTCAGAAATTACATCGATCAATTAAATAAGTATTGCCCTATAGAAACACCAGAGGCAAAGCTCTTTGATTTTGGGATATTTCTTGAAGCCCCTCAATCTGGTACTGTGTCATCTCCAGATTTTTCTCAAAGGTTCTTGCACTCTTTCTGGTGGGGCCAGCGAAATTTGAGGTTTGCACTCGTTACTCTCTATCATTGCACCCTTTTTTTTTTTGTACTTGGTCCCTTCGTTATCGGTTAAATAAGTTTGAAGTCCTGGTATCTTATCGTACTCTGATTTCTGCAGTTCTTTCGGCCAAAACCTACAAACAAGCCTAAGCTTTTGGGAGAACTGCTTCTCAGTTTTTATTTCGACTGTTGGCTTGATATTGTTTCTGTATTTCGTTGGAAATTTGCAGGTTGGCGCTACAAATTTGTTTTTATGGAAAATTTAAAATGGCTCACTTGATTTTAACCTAATTTCAAAAAATTCATTGGATTAAAAAAAAAAAATCTTAAAACTAATAGAACTTTGAATATTATTACTGAAACTCACTCAACCCAACATTAGAGATAATTGAGCTCCGTTCGCGCATGCTAAACATCAATTCATCCAATTGCTACCAGTTACGTGTTGTTTTTCCATATCAACTCTTTTTGGGCTTTCGTCTGCCACGTCCTCAGACCCGCCATGTCACTAACTAGTCTCAAAGCACAGCTGTAGAACCTACAAACATTTCCCTCATGATTTCGATCGACATTGTCGAGAAAGACCCAGACCTCATAATGGGGGAATAGGTGTTGTCATAGCTTAGAATAACACCTCGAGAGCACTGACAAGACAAAACTGTTTGCAGAAGAACACTATGCGGCAGGCATCAAGTGTGAAGATTCTAGGGATTTTCTAATTTCACCGAGTGCACAAATTTGGAGATTTTGACGATTTGAGATCGAGTTGTAGACAAGGATTATGACATGGCGGGGTCTGGAGACGCAGCAGACAAAAGCTCAAATGGAGTTGACATGAAAAAATAACACGTGGCAAGTAGCGATTGGTTGAAATTCCTTATGTTTAGCATGCGCGAACTAAGCTCTTATCTCTCGTGACTGAGTTGGGCATAGAATTTTTGTACTAACGTCCAAAGTTCATTAAGTTTAAAAATAAAAAATAAAAAATTGAAACACAATTGAGTTTTTTAAGATATTCCAGTCAAAACCTTGTTAATGATTTTAAATTTTCCCTTGTTTTTAAGCTTGAGAGCCTTATTTGTATTATGTGAAGAATTGAGGGTATCATTTTCTAGTGAGTTAGGGATTGACGAACAGGTTTTGTTGTCTAGCAGATGTACATGCAGTGGAAGAAAAATATCGAATTGGGTAATTCTGTTCGGTCTGAATCTAGAAAACCAGAGATCATAGAAGAAAAGATGATTGTAAAAAAACGAAAAACAGATCTTTGGAGGTTCAGCAACCAACTCCCTAGTAACATGAGACGACAGATCCTGCACCACATAAAACAGATCTTGGAAGAAGAGAAAGTGATTGACGCAGAGAATCCATGTCATCTGCCCATAGATCTTAGAAAGAAGATTAAGCGTCATCTCTTTCTACCCATCCTAAAGAAATTGAGTCTTTTATTTTATTTTTTTTGCAAATCTGTGAAAAATTTACCTGAAATATTAGAATGTGTGGGCAGTGGGGATAGTATACAATTAGTGGATTGGCCATTAGAGGTTATTTTAGGTCTTGGAATTCGATTTCTCGGGCGTCAAAAGTTTTTCTTATTATTCTTCTCGATTGTTCGTAAGCTAGGTGCCAATGCTTGAACAAAACCGTGAGCTCTTGCAATTGATATGCAACTGTCTCGAGCCACCACTTCACTACCATAAGCACAGCTGCATTTCACGCGAGGGAGAACCAGTTGATGCGGTGCTTTTCATCATGCAAGGAATTGTTTGGAAATCCACAACAAATGAATGCGAGGAGGAAACCGCTCAGTTTATTGGAAATGGTGATTTTTGTGGAGAAGAACTTCTTGATTGGGGGCTCAGAGGGTCCTCTCCCCCCAGCCTATCCGACCTGCCAATCTCCACTGTGACTGTCGAAACCCGTACAAAAGTTTATGCGTTTTGCTCTAATGGACGACGACTTGAGGACTATTATTTCGAGGCGGCATGAAGCAGCTTCTACTTTACAATTATGAAAAGAAGAATGTTTCGGCCACAAGTTGGCTAGCCGGAACAAAAAGTAGTAGCTGCCTCATGGTGCGTCGGAACCAGGAATGAAAATTAATTCGGGTAAACTTTTAAAGTAAAATAACGGAAATTTTTTTGTATACGTAATGTAAAAAATTGTCTTAGAGATACAATATCAAAATATTAAAGACTAAAAACATAAAAAAAATATTGAATTACACATACCGTACTATGTACTACGATTGAGAGGGGACAATTGGATCTTACGGTTGTGCATCTTCTGAAAACGTTGCAAAATGACTTCATTCTCAATAGTTTCAAAAATTTCCTGCTCGATGTACACTACCATGCAATCATTCATCCAATCATCTCTCATCTTATTACACAAATCAGTCTTAATAATTTTCATCGCAGATAACACTCTCTCAACGGTGGCAGTCGTAACCGGTAAGACCAATGCCAACGTAATAAGAAGATAAACCAATGGATACAAAATATTCTTTCTGGTCTCAACCATCTTCATAGCAAGAGTTCCAATATCTTGAAGTCCAAAAAAAATTAGTTCTTCTAACATCTCTAATGCAGGTGTCAAGCTGATCTCTAAGTACCACGCGATCAATTGTTGAGAAATCTTCAGGGTAAAATTCAACAAGACGACATAATCTATCAAGATCAAATGCTGAGAATGAGTCCCTTGGATCAAGACATGTTATGCAAAGAAGTAACTTTATACTTGTTTTTGTGAAACGATTATTCATTTCCTGAGCAATCAAATCAATAACCTGACATAAGACTTCCACACGAAATTAATGCAAATAAGTAATTGTTTGCCCTCCACGCCTCGAACGACCGCGAGTTTGTATAATGTTTTCCATATTGGGCACATTGATAAAATTATTCAGACAAAATGTTTTGACTTCTTCCAAAAATTGGGCTCAACTAAGGTTGTTCTAGGCTCAACAACATCACAATCCAACCTAAAAACTACTACACAAATAACATCTCTTCCTCCGGTTTCCTTCACAATCCAACCTAGAGTTAAGCAAGAAATGAAAAAAAGTTTTAAAGAAAGGAGATTACCTACCGCAAATGTCCTTCCAGCAAATAAGCAAGTATATTGGCAAAGTTCAAATGTGCTTCCAGCAATGGATTTTGATCTTTACTACACAAATCCACATAAAGAACAATAAGTTAACAAGTAAATATTTAATTTGCTACATAATTTATTTCCCAGCAATGTAGGAACATAATTATCTATAAAGAATAATAACTGAGTGCGAGCATAATTATTTATAATAATAAAAAAGTGCAAGCATAATTGAAATAAATAGAAATTTACTATAAGAGAGGGATGAAAGTGACTGATTAAAACACATTCACACTATATGGATGTCATTAGAAGAAACATTGAAAACCCAAACAATCAATGTGATCTACCCAGATATTAGAGAGTCTATATGCGTTTTACTGGAAAATGGGGAGGAAAAGAAAGTCATTAGAACTGCATATTAATATAAGGTAGAGTTTCAATTTATATATGATAGATTTACTATAGTACTATGGGTAAATTATTCTTAGGGTGTGTTTGTGTTGTTAAAATTTTAGGTATTGAATTTAGTGAAAAAGTGAAGAGAGAGATAATTTTTTATATTTTTTGTAGTGAATAGTAGTGATTTGATGGGGGAGAGAGAGATTATATTGTAATTTTTTATTGTGTTAAAATTTTAGAGTGTGTAAAATTTTAGGACGCAAACGCAGCCTTAATTGTACTACATCACCTCCCTCCCAAAAAAAGTAAAAAAAAAAAAGACTGCTCCGGTAAAATGGAAGGGAAAAAACTACAGTACCAGCAGAAGCAGGAACTGAGAATGCAGAAAGTGCTCATGCAAAGGTATTATGCAATAACAAAAACCCTAAGCTCGTCTCTGTCTCCTCTGGTAATGCGGGTATCTGCATCGAGATACGTGACTTCAAATTCACCACTTCCAGTATTTGATGGAGGCCTTAACACATCTGGAATCCGCGGTATCTCGAATGGTGGTAATTGTGAGTCTCTGACAAGTTTCCACAATTCCACTCGCCTTTACTTTATAGATGTTTTCTCAAATGAATTTTTATCTTTGCAGATCCTATTCCCATTAAAAGTGAAAGCTCAATAACGATGTTCATTTTCTCATTTACTACTCAGAGAGTCACCCGGGCGGCCCAGACCAACTTTTGTTTTTTTTTTTTTTTTTAAATACATTAAAAAAAAAATTTTAGGGGCGGACCCCAGGCGGCCGCCCAGGCTCGCCTGGGCCTGGGTTCGCCCCTGGGTGCGTCAATACTACCCCAACCGTTCGGTTCAGAAGTTCTTTGCTTTTAAGTTGATAACGAAAATAATGGTTCTAGAGTCGCCACTTTTGAATTTGGAGTTAAGGAATAAAGGGTTTCTGTTGGTAAATACATCCAAACTTCTTGAGCAAATGAACTCCGTCAAGGTAGCACCAATTTTAATTCAAACTAATGGCAAGAAGCAAGATCACTCGCGATTGAATTGAACTTGACAATAATGTGAGGGAGGCGGAAAGGGGGGGGGGAATTGACCATCAAGATTACTTGTATTTGGGGTACAGGGTGTGTGAGATTCGTCGCTTCTCTTCCATTGCACACAATATTTCCGAAAGAACCTCCCAAGGGAAGATTTCCCTCTGATCCAGTGCTTTCAGGCTTCAGTCTTGTGCCCCTCTTGTCCTCCCCAGAGACTCGAAAGGGTTACGTGACAGGAAGGGTTGTTGAAGAAGTGCGTGCGGTCAGCGGTGGACCGGGACGAGGGGATCAGGAAGGGCGAGTTTGGAATGCGTATCTTTTGTGTCTGTCTGTCTTTGTTTTTTTTTTCCAAGCACGTATTTTTTGTGTTTTGGGCTATTGTAAATGTCGTCTAGTTGCGGATGGATTTGACAACGGTGAATTTTGTTGGCATGCGATGGGCTATTCAGTTTGGGGCCTGGGCTATGCACCCCTAGACTAGTCAGGATAATTGATGAAATGTGTTCCACGTATACCTGTGATGACGTGTGTGGCTGTGACGATTGGACACGGGATATGGGTGAGGATGCGATTGGGAGAGCGTCATCTAACAAGTAGGGCCGCTTGGCGCCACCGGAAAATTTAGTTGGCACCGATAACAGTATTAGTACCGGACTTCATCATTTGTCAAAAATTCGATGATATTCCTGGTTCTCGGGTTTCCGGGACACCGGGTTTAAAAGAATATGTATTTTAAGTTTTTAACCCCCCACCCTGACCTCCTCCCGAGCTCCCACATAATCCTTTTTCCCCCTGGCCCCATTGGCCATTTCACATGTTTTTCCCTTAGCCAGTGGCGGATGCAGGGGGTGTGGCCTAGGCGGCCGCCACCTATTGCACCTCCCAAACAGAAAAATTGTATGTAAAATGTTTTTTTTTGCCTGGGCCTATGGGAGCCCGATCCCCATATCCAACAGACGTCGTTCTGTCTCTCACTTGTCGCTTCTTCCTCTGTTTCCAACTCTCTTCGCATCTCTCTCTCCCACAGAACCGCTTGATTTGTTGTCTCATACCACCATTGTGATAACTGTGTGTTTACTGCCCGCCAAGAGAATGTGGAATGGTTAGCTACTATGCTTGATCTATTAATAAAGCTAGCCACTGCAATCTGCATGATTAAGAGATCAGAGGCTAAACAGAGGCTCCTTCGTGGGGATTAACTGCATGATTGACCTTTGTTCTTGGAAGTTTGTTGGTGGTTTGACTCAAAGGCTAATTGCATAAAGAGCAATTAAGATATTTTATTTGTAAAGGTTGAGGTCATGTTATGGCGCACCCGTCTTGAGGGAGCTTCAATATCATTTATGTAGACCTGTCTAGACTCTAAACTCCTCGTAAGGGGTTCTCAAAATTTTTAATGACTTTTTAAATTAACCATCAAGTACCCGGAATAATTATATTTCATATAATTAACTATTCACGTTATATATATAGAAAAGTTAAGTGGTCTCTATTTTGTCATTTAATAGAATATACAAGTGAGTACTCCTTACGAGAAAATAGAAAAAGAAAGATCACCGGTTCAATTAATATCATCATACGATCAAATTAAGTTGGGGAAAAGAGTTTGAGTTTATCAATTTGTGGTCATAAGCCCTAAAGGATTGGCATGTGGTCAAGACCTGAAGCCTACAAATAATTTTTTAGAGCCACCTCTAGATAAAGTCAGACTAACCTGGCTTGTGTAGCTTGAAGGGATTGCACCTGCTTAAAATTTATCGGCCCATTAGGTGAGTTCACTTCAAAGGGCATGCCAAGTTGGGTTTTTTCTCGTTACCCAAAGAAAAGAAAAAATTGTGGCCATAGAAAAGAGAACATAGAAATCATGCGATCAACATAATAAGATTATGTAGCATAAGGTTCTTTTGACGAAAATGTAATCCTAGTGGGGTAACATTAACAACCAGGACATATATATGTATCTGGTATGTCATTAACATATATATGTATCTGGTCTGTCATTAAGAAAAAAGAAGAAGGCAAAAAGACTAATTACGTTAGACATCAACGTCAAATACTTTGATTGGTTTTGCTTAGAAAAAGGAAAAAAAACTAATCAGTCTCAGTCGTAGTACATAGTACGGTATATGTATTCTAATATTTTTAAAGCTTTTAGCATTTAATTTTCGATATTGTAATTCTAAGACAATTTTTTGCATTATAAAAGAAAATAAATTTCTTGTCATTTCGCATTTAAAGTTTGACCTCCATAAATTTTGATCATGAATCCGCTACTGCTTACCAGATATGATCAGTTGGCCAGCTGGAAGAGGAAAAGTTAAATTCGGTTCACGAGGAAGATATGCACAACCAGGAGCGACGAAGTGGGGGGGGGGGGGGCATAACTTTAAAAATAGAACTGGTCTTGTCTGATATCATGCATACATATGTCTTTTTATAGAGGTATGTATTTGAATGTCTGATCTTGGATCTGTTCTAGATTCTTCTTTTCATTATAATTTCACATTGTTTTGTCGCTTTTGAAGGAATCAAAACTGATGTTAAGCAATTGGAAAGTTGGGATCAAACATCACCTGACTTCTCCCTATTTGGCTGTCGGCCGGCGTCGCTGGAAAATGTTACCGTTCATCACTTAAACTTGTCAAATGTTTCAGTACGTCTAAACTAAAGAATCAACCTGCAAACCATTTGTAGTCCCCATTACCACACGAAGTATACTTCTTCCAATGAAAATTTGAATTTTGATTCCTATGAAAAAAATGGAAAACGGATTAGACAAATTAACAACATTTTCCAGGGCCGAAAAACTGTACCCAGACCAAGAAAGCATTGCCGGATATATAGTTTCAAATATATATGTATCAGCTTAGAGAGAAAGGGAATATGTAATTATATGCCTAAATATTTCAAATGGTTAAAATTTAGAAACTGATCCTAAACTTTACACCATTGACCAACTCCATCCGCAAGTCAAGTCTCCCCCGATATCTATGATTTTTATTTCTTTCTCCCAGCAGTAGTTTTCAATTGAACAATAATTGAAGTTTGAGCGATGTTTTCCACATTGCTTTTTTTTTTTTTTTTTTGCTTCGGTACGACAATTGGCCAAGAGTACTCTCTCCCTTGTCACTAAGGCTGCTCAACCCCGGTGTAGGTATTGCTTTTGGCTAAAATCGACACCTACATTGATAAGCCGATTTTTAAATAGTTGTCACCTACATCTATATCTTTAAGGACAAAAATCGGTCCTTAATGATGACGGTTTGCGCTAATGGCCGACGACTTGAGGACTATTATTTCGAGGCGGCATGAAGCCGCTCCTACTTTACAAGCAGCTTGGCGGGGCACAATTATGAAAAGAAGAATGTTGCGGCTACAAGTTGGCTAGCCGGAACAAAAAGTAGCTAGCAGGCTCATGGTGCTTAAATACTACCCCAACCGTTCGGTTCAGAAGTTCTTTGCTTTTAAGCTGATAATGAAAATAGTGGTTCTCCAGTGATAGAGTAGCCACTTTTGAATTTGGAGTTAAGGAATAAAGGGTTTCTGTTGGTAAATACATCCAAACTTCACAAGCAAATGAACTCCGTCAAGGTAGCACCAATTTTAATTCAAACTAAGGGCAAAAATCAAGGGTATGTTCGTTTTCACCATTTTTTCAGGATTCTAAGTATATTCACAATTCTACCACCGAACATATTCAGAATTCAAACACAAAAACCAATACATTTTACACAATCTCCAACAACTTTTTAATTTTTTATTCAACATAAATTTTCTCTCTCTATACTTTTTCACATAACTCCAATACTTTTTTATTAAACAATTACATCAAATCATTTCTCTCTCCACTTTACACAAACACCAATAAAACACTATTCAACATAAAAATTCACAACTTCTCTAAAATCCTACATTTTTTCTCAAAACGAACATCACCCAAGATCACTCGCGATTGATAATGTAGGGGGGGGGGGGAATTGACCATCAAGATTACTTGTATTTGGGGTACAGGGTGTATGAGATTCGTCGCTTCTCTTCCATTGCACGCAATATTTCCGAAAGAACCTCCCAAGGGAAGATTTCCCTCTGATCCAGTGCTTTCAGGCTTCAGTCTTGTGCTCCTCTTGTCCTCCCGAGACTCGGAAGGGTTACGTGACAAGAAGGGTGGTTGAGGCGTGCGTTGGACCGGGACGAGGGGATCAGGAAGGGCGAGTTTGGTATGAGTATCATTTTTTTTCAGAAAATATAATTTTCACCCACACGTATTATTATTATTGTAAAATAGAGGAGGTAAAATGTTTAATATTAGTAGTTAGAGAGTGTAACGTGTCAAAATAGGTCGTTTAATGTGTAAAGTGTCTAACATTAATATTTTGAGGATGTACTGTATAAAAATTAATAGTTTAAGGTGTAATGTATCATAGATTTTTCATCCACATATACTATTATTGTAAAATAGAGTGTGCAAAGTGTTTAATATTAATAATTAGATAGTGTAATGTGTCAAAGTGTGTAGTTTAAGATATAAAGTGTCCAAAATTAGTATTTTGAGGATGGACGGTGTAAAAATTGATAGTTTAAAATGTAATGTATAATTAACATGATAATTAATAGGTGAAAAAAGCTTTTTTTTGTTCTTTTTCTTTTTCTTGGGACGTATCTGTTGTGTTTTGGGCTATTGTAAACGTCGTCTAGTTGCGGATGGATTTGACAACGGTGAATTTGGTTGGCATGCGATGGGCGTGGGCGGGTTGTTCAGTTTGGGGCTGGGCTATACAGCCCTAGACTAGTCGATGGAATGTGTGTTCCATGTGTGCCTGTGGTGACGTGTGTGGCTGTGACGATTGGACACGGGATATGGGTGACGTTGAGATTGGCAGGAGTGCAGTACGAGTATTAAATGTTGGGACCTAAACAGCACTTATGAGCTGCCTGCTGAGGCCATCGTACTCTTGGCCTATTGTCGTATTGAAGCAAAGAAAAAAACAAACAAAAGAACGTTGCTGCAACTTCAATTATTGATTTATTGCGAGGAAAATTGTCATTTTAGTCTTTAAATTTTATCCTTTTCTATGTTTTATTTTTAAATTTTAAATTTTAAATCTAAAGTCTTTGAATTTATATATTTTTACAAAATAGTCATTCTGTCAGATATTCGTTTGTTTTCTTAATAAAAATGTCACATCAGCTGACAATTCAACAGCTGATGCAGTAATAGAAATTGACAGTTTAATCCTTAAGTTTTAAGTTGTTTTATTTTTTAGTCCTTAGGCTTAATTTTTTAAAATTTTAGTCATTCAATTTACATTTTTGACTAAATGATCCTTCCATCAAGAATTATTCATCAAATTTTTATATACAAATTTTGGCCTTGAATATTGAATAATAACATGTCATTTTTAGTTTTGACAATTTAAATAACACATTTAATAGGACTAAAAAATTTCAAATTTCAATTTAAATCTTCAAAAAATTTACAATTTTCATTAAAACTCTATCTTTTGAATAATAAAAAAGTTATAAAAGTTAAAAATATATTTATTTCTTTTAAAAGAAAGAGAATATGAGTGTTTTGTGCTCTTTTAGTATTTTCAAATTTTTTATTGTCTATATATACTTTGTATTATCTCTACAATTTCTAATGTCTACATACTCAATTTTTAACAACTATAAATGCGTCTTATATTAGAGCTATCGGAGGAGACTTGACTTGTCGTATACATTCAAGCAAAGAAAAAAAAACAAAAAACAAACGTGAAAAATTAAAATTAGAGCTATCGAATGAGACTAGACGTGGAATGGTCTTGATCAATGGTTCACATGCCCATCTAATAAAGAATCTGCAAAAGAGCAGGAGGAGTAGTTGCCTTTATTTATGACTTGCATCATCGTACTATGGTTGTTTGTGAAATAAAATTTTAGGGTGGTTAAAATTTTAGATATTAAAATTAATAAAAAAGTGAAGAGAGAGATCGAAAAAATTGGTGAAAATGTGAAAAGTTTATTGAAAGTGGCGAAAAAGTGAAAAACTGTATGAAATTGATGAAAAAGTTAGGAGAGCGAATGTTTGTAATGATGATAAATTTTTAGGTGGCTAAAATTTTAGTATGCAAACATAGCTATTCACTAACAAAAATTTTTACTCTCTAAAATTTTATCATCGTTAAAAAAAAGTTTCATCTTCTCACTTCTCCACCAATTTTTATAATTTTTTTCACTTTTTAATTTCTTCTCATAAACTTTTTTACTTTTTTTTATTCTTTCTCCTCATTTTTTCATTAACTCTTATACTCAAAATTTTAATCATCCAAATCTGGAAGTAATTGCCCGCCAGTCCCTTCGCGCGGGTGGCATGCATTATTTTGTGTACCCTTACGCCGGAACAAGTAAATGTTGG
The DNA here is from genome assembly GCA_963930655.1 of Myrica gale. Classification (NCBI taxonomy): domain Eukaryota; kingdom Viridiplantae; phylum Streptophyta; class Magnoliopsida; order Fagales; family Myricaceae; genus Myrica; species Myrica gale. The sequence goes on along the minus strand of OZ005606.1, from coordinate 26,396,257 downwards.
CACCTAACCTAGGTGCTGTTCGGTATACAAATATTCTCAGGATTTTTTTGAATTTTCAAAATACAAAATATTCTACAACCAAACATCATTCTTAACACTACATAAAAATAACTAAAACACGCATACCAATAAAGTTAATATTACTTAAAAATTCTCAAAATACAAAAAATTCTCAAAAAACATTCAAACCGAAGAGCCTCCTAATTAAACTTACTGACTTACCACCTGTCTTAGCCAATTATTGTCGTATACATTCAAGCAAAGAAAAAAAAAACAAAAAACAAACGTGAAAGATTAAAATTAGAGCTATCAGATGTGACTAGACATGAGAATGGTCTTGATCAATGGTTCACATGCACGTCTAAAAAAGAATCTGCAAGGGCAGGAAGAGTAGTTGCCTTTATTTATGACTCGCATCTAAGGTCTTAGAATCATACGATATTAAACCCAATCTGTAATTAATTGCCCATCAGTCCCTTCGCGGGGGACATCCCATAATAGTAAACAGTACCGCACTGTCGTATAATTACACATTCCCTTTTCTCTCTCTAACCTGATATATATATTTCAAACTATATATGTCCGGCTATGTTTTCTTGGTCTGAGTTCGGTTGTTAAGAGTCTTACGTTAATTTGAGGCAATTTAATTTTTTATTTCATATACCTACTTAGTCACTTATTTTCATGGCCAATTGGTTTTGAGATAAAATTTAACATAGTATCAAAGTAAAAATATTTCTGGACTTGACCAATTTATTTGTGTTCTATAGTGTTGTTCACGTACATGAACCATTTTCATTCGACTTGCACGTGAGAGAGAGTGTTAGAGTCCTACATTGATTACAGACCATTTAATATTGTGTTTCATATACCTATTGAGTCACCTCTTCCCATGACCAATTGATTTTGGGATGAAACTTGACAACAATTTTGTCTAATCAGTTTTCCATTTTTTTTTCATAGAAATCGAAATTCGAATTGTCATTATAAGAAGTTAGTGGAGTGCTCTACAAAGGGTTTGCAGGTTTTTTTTTTCTAAGCCAAAGGGTTTACTTGTTAATTCTTTATTTTAGACGTGAAACGTTTGGACGAGCTTTTATTGATGAACTGTAACATTTTTCAGCGTCTACGCCCGACAGTCGAATGGAGAGAAGTTAAAATAAATTATACTTTGAAGAAAAAGATATAAAGATTTTGGTGGAAGTGAAAAAAAAGTTGGTATACAGTATCGAAGCAAAGAAAATAAAAGATAATAATAAATTTAATAAATTGACAACAATAACTTGGATATTAATTAAAAAGTATAATGTCTTAAAATAGTTTAAGGTTTAAAAACTTACTATAATTCGTGAAAAAAATTGTATTTTTTCAAAAAAAAGAAGAAGAAGAAGAAGAAGCTAATTTGACTTTCCGATCGAGTAAGTCAGTTGTGTACAGTACAGTTTTTTTTTTTTTTCCCTTAGCAGTTGTGTACAGTACAGTTAGTTGCCTTTATATATGACTTGCATCTACAGAGTCTTAAAATCCTATCACAAGTCCAACTTTAGCCGTGGCTGTCTGGATTTTGTCCAAATCCACAATCTCCCTGCAGGCGTGCTCGAGTTTATCAGGTTCAACGCACTGACATATAATTACACACTCCCTTTCTCTCTGTTTATCTACATTATGTCCGGCAATGTTTTTCTGGTCTGGGTACGGTTTTTCTTGAGTTTTATTTATTTATGGTAATTTCACAAACAGCTAGCTAGCTCTGCGTCTTCATGATCACGTCTTAAGCTGCACCGTTGTAGATGAAAAACAGCTTATTGTTTCTCCTGCCCTGAAACATGTTGTTGTACTTGTCTAATCCGTTTTCCGTTTTTCATATGAATCGAAATTCAGGTTGTCATTAGAAAAAGTTATTGGGGTCTACAAAGAGTTTGCAGGTTGATTCTTTATTTCTGACGTCAAACATTTGACAAGCTTCAATGATGATGCCCGGTAACATTTCTCAGCGTCGGGTGCAGAAAGTGAAGAAGTTAGTATCTTGTTTCTTCTCTTACACCTCCTCCTCCTCCTTACATGCTATCTAAGGTATCTATATACGAAGCTTGCTTTGGCAGCTTTGGCGCATCCTAATTGCCTAAGGCCTCCAAGGAGCCGGGGTCCCTAGCCTAAATTGCAAACTACTTTTATGCATTGCAAGAAAGAAAAAAAACAAAGAACGAAAGAAAGAAACAGTTGGTATATTGATTTACCACATTTGAAGGAATTTCATTATTTTTTTGCACGATATTTATTTTATTCTTACCTTGATATTAGAAATGCCTTATTTTAAAGGCTTAATTATTGATGCAGCGTTGTGGTATTGATTATTAGTAAATCAGTTTCTAGGTATAACTTTGAATGCGACTGTCTTTGTGGTCCACTTTTCAAATATATATATGTTTGAAAAATAGATCATAATAACCGACTTGTCCAAAATCAATATCACACTCCGATAATGAAGTATACTTTAAATATTTGCGTGCTACGTCGGTTCATATTGAGCAACTCCTATAATAATATAGTTGGATGTAAATTCACAACTATTTAGCTCTTAGAGTCTAAAGAATGATTTTTATTCCTTATTGGAGTAATTTAAAAGGAATATGCTAAAATAAAGTCCAATTAAAAGGACAAAAAGACCCTCCATATGATCCCACTATTATGAGCTTGAGGGGGAGAAGAAAAAATACTTAAAAGTTTCATTAACCCGATTTATTGTTTGTTACATTTTATTCAGGAATCAAGATCTCGAGCGAGCGGCCAGCAGTGATGGACCTGAAGACAAGAAAAGGAAGAAACTTTATGAAAAGATGGTCACCCGGATTGATTGGGTTTTTCTAATATCCTCTGTGATTGGAGTATCACTGGACCCTTTTCTATTTCAGAGTCCAGTGATGAAGGAAGATAAAAAGTGCCTATCTTTCGATAAAAGATTATATATCACAGCTATTATTGTCCGATCGGTCACGGATTTTATATATTTTGCAAATATGATGTTGGCAATATCAGAGACCTCTCGTAAGCTTAAACAAGAAGAAGAGATTATAAAAGCCATGTGGCCCATGACTAATCGGCCTAAAGCAGAAAAAACTGCGTCAGGACTCAAAGCCACGTGGCCAAAAGCATGGATGCTCTTGAGGCGGTGGAACTTTATAATTCTTGACATTCTCGCCATTCTTCCTCTGCCACAGGTAAGTGAGACTTTCTAATTTCGATGGCATCTAATTCAAGTATATATATATGTTGTATTATGTTCTAATATTGCAACCTCCCCTATCACAATCTTTAGTACCCTCAACACCGAGTCCCCTAGCACATTCCAAGGCAAACCTTGCCGTTAAAACTCCCCTTCAAGAGAGTCGGTCCACTTGGTACGGTTGAGCCAGACCTCTTGATGATGTCCCCCTTGAAATTCCTGCATACTACTGCCAATACAATATATGCCATCCTGCCTCACAACCACATCACAATTAAATTTCAAAGAGTCATCTCCGCTGCTTTGAGGGAAGAAGAAGATTCTTCCCAGTTAAGGGCATCGGTTTTGCTTGATTAAAGACACCATCTCCGTCCCAAAGCTATCCATGAGAGCCAGCCAAGGGTTAAGGGCAAGATGGAAAGAAAAGAGATGAACCAGTGAGAAAAACAGACGGATATGGAAATTAGAGGACTTAGAAATAGGCCAAAGGGAGGAAAAGGGCTGCCTCGGTAATCACAGTTATCAGGAGGCGCCTCCCTGCTGGGCGGCGTTGCCACTCTAGACTCCAAACGCCGCGTGAGCTGACTGCTCTTGAAGTTGTTAATGTCACAACTTTTGGGTAACCCGTAACCCTAAAAGGCTGTACGGAGAGCTCTCAGCTCGGGAATGGATTCCCTCTGAAGGATACATTTCCAAAGGCTACCGAAGGGAATGTGGAGATTAAAAGAAAAATCAATCAACGGTTAATACATATCCACATCATTTAATGAAAAAAAAATTAAAGAGGAGTTGTGGTTCAGTATTTCTCTTCATTAAATGATGTGGACATGTATTAACCATTGATTAGTTTTACTTTTAATCTCCACCTTCCCATCGGTAGCCTTCGAAAATGCATTCTTCGGAGGGAATTCGCTCCCCGCTCAGCTAGAGCGGGGGGTTGCCATAATATTGCATCTAAATTAGCGTTATATCCTACCGCTGCAGAATGCTATATCCTAGTTCCGCGTACTGATTACAGTCTATTTATGATCAGGTACTGATTCCATTCATTTTTTCGGAAAAAATTGTGTCAAAATTTCTGGATGAGAGGGGGCGCTTGAACACTACTGTTCTGTTCCGATATGTGGGGTTCTTAAACACTGCTGTTCTGTTCCAATATGTGCCAAGGATTCTTCGGATCTATCTAACATGGATGAAACTTATCAGAACGGACAACATCGTTGTCATGGCAGTAGGGATTAAAGCTGCATTCAATTTCTTCCTATATATAATCTCCAGTCATGTAAGTTCGTTTTTGACTTCCATATTTCCATCTTACTTTTTGTATTTCTGGTTCCAAGATTTCTTGGAAAGTGACATTTTTCACTGTTTTGTTGGATTTGCCTATAAAGTTCTGAGCTTAATTTAAAGTGAATCAGGTAGCCACGTTGAAGAAAAAAAAAAGAATCAGGTAGCTAGATTTGATGAATCATGAGGATCGATGTATCGTTAATATTCCACCTATAATTTACTTCTTTGGCTTAAGAAACTTGTTAAAGAACAAGAATCTTGGGCAATCGAATCATCTTTTTGAGAGTCCTTCCCTTTCAAGAAGTACAACAATTAATTGGATCAATAAAAACCACTAATTGCTGTTGAAACTAAGAGGAGAAAGAGAAAAACCTGGAGAATAATACTTTGTATATCCTCTGTGTTGTGTTAACTGTATAAGAGGTCAACCACAAAAGGTAATAATTATAATACTAATCTTAATTACACAAATGTTCAAATAACCTATCCCTAAATTTAAATCTTCAAATAACTTATCTCTAAATTCAAATCTACAAATAAACAATTATATCCTTGTTTTCTTTTTACTTTGCACCCTCTAATCTTGGAGGTCATGAAATTTTGAACGTCTTTTCTATTATTTTTGTCACATTACACTCAACAACTATTGATTTTACCATTTTACACTTTATGTTAAAATTTTGTCCTAAGTTTGGACAGAAATTTAATTTTTGGTCTATAAAATGACAATTTTACTCTCATAAAATGGTCACTCCCAAAAAAATTATGGATACTATTGTAAAGATAACAGAAATTAACAGAAATTTGTGCAAATTATCTTTACAATATGATGTGATTTAGCTCATAGTTGCAAAACAAAAACTAGAATTTTGGAATGAAATTCCATATATTTTATTCAAATTTTAACGGAGGGTGCAAAATGTCTGAAATCAATAATTGATGAGTGCAATATGATAAAAATAATAGATATGATAATCAAGTGTCAATACTCCAAAGTTAAATCGGGCGCAACAGTGTAGTAATTAACCCTGGTATTTTCTAACATATTTGACTAGTGTCCATATTATCTTATCCTGTTTACTTAGATTTACGAAATTTCATGTGATTTAAAGTGGCAACCACACTCAATTATTCCTAGCTCCTTAGATTTTGGGCCTTTCGTCCTGATTTAAACTCATGAGACACTCAAGTAACAACCCGATTTGGGTTACCCCAACCATTAGAATTGGGGGACATGTACGTACCACCCATATGTTCCCTTTGAAGCTGCATTAGACCAATTAATAACAGGCCAGGTGGGTGTAAATGGATGTAAACAAGCAAAGTTCCCTCCCACGAAGTAGTTAAGTATGTCTGTTTCACTAATTTATGCAGACTTGAGAGCTCTCTTAGCAATTAGAGATTCCCCTGCATGAATTACCACAATAATTTAAATGACTATTTCTTCTTTTTTAGGGAAGTAGCTAGAACTTTCTCGAATTTAGAGAATCCCCTTTCTTTTATTCCGCTACTTTATTTTGCTAAATGTTTTGCATTATTGGACGTATTGATCTTTAAGATAATTAATTGCACGTCTTTTAGGTATTTGGTTCTTTTTGGTACTTATTTGCTGTTCAACAAGAGTTGGCTTGCTGGCACGTAGCTTGTAACGATCGCGTTGGTGGATGTATCCAAAGTTCTTTTCGCTGTAGTCGCAGTTTGGGGAATTATATCTTTTTCAATGATCACTGTCCCACGACAACACCAAATTCGACTGTCCATGATTTTGGAATATATACTGGAGCTTTTCAATCAGGTCTCGTGACATCCACAAACATTCCAGGAAAGACGGTGCAATGTTTCTGGTGGGGCTTGCGAAGTTTGAGGTTTGCCTTCGTATAGACCCCTTGGCATTCCACTTTGAGCTATATATTCCACAATAATTTCTGAGTGCTTTCATGTCCTCCTCGTCATCATCGTCATGAGTCATGCCCGCCCATATATCAATTATCATGCTCAAATTCTAACACTGATCTTATGCTCAAATTTTCTGTGCCTTTCTCGTTCTAGATCTCCTCATCGTAATTTGCTTAACCCCTCGTTATTTACAGGCAGCTAGCTTGTTATATATCACTTGGCTCGTGATATAAAGTTATAAACTGGAGTCTCTGTTCTATTATCTTGAGCCTATGTACAATTCGCTTCTTAATTTATACTTTTAAAAGTGAATTATACTTAACTTCGAACCATAATTAATTTGTTATTTATATAACTATCTGATCATCATACGTGAATTATAGTACTAATTGCTCCACCTTTTGCATGCAGTTCTTTTGGTCAAAACCTTCAAACAAGTAAAGATTTATGGGAATGTAGCTTTGCAAGCTTCATCTCGATCTTGGGCTTGCTACTATTTTTGTTTTTCATAGGAAATATGCAGGTTGGTGCTCTACATCTTTTGTTGTATTTTCCAAGATTCTATGCCTCATTTATGTAGTTTTAATATACTGTGGGCATTAGTTTTTTGTCAACGTCCTCATAACTATTTAGTTTTCGGTTTTTAATCATAATCTTCTTTTCTTTTCATACCAGTCTTTTTTTTTTTTGTCTAATTGGAAAGCGTTTATATAAAATAGAAAAAGATTCATACCAATTATCTTCTTGACCTCCTTAATTAATTTCTTGGCTCTCTGAGTCTCTCTCCCTCCCTCCCCGCCTCCCAACAAACCCAACACGCTTATTATTTTTTCTGGTTAGTTTCTGTGCACCTTCCGAACAAATATTCGCCACTTGTTTTAAGATAGATGAACCTTTTTTCAGATAGATTTTAAGTAGATCCATTGTCGTTTGGGGAAGACACTGCCCAGTTTGTTAACTTATGCAAGTTAAAACGGAGGTTAATGCATAAATAGCAAAGAAGTTCAGCTAGCTAGCCTTCGCTATTGCGACATAGGTTTTTGATAAAATTTGCATGGTTCTCCTTTTTCGAAGGTTCATCTATAATAGGGTTGCAAATTATGTACAAATTTGGATACAAGCTGCCTTTAAAAGCAAAGCAATTTTAGGTCGAGGTTATTTTCGGTCTCAGAATATTATATCCTGTTTAAATTGCATTTAACCCCCCAATCCTGTCATGTAACAGATCTATATGCAGTTGGCAACTGAAAAATTGGAGAAGACTAGTACTACTACCCGAAAGCTGAAATACATGAAGCATTCGTATGGTATCAAGAAAGATATGGAAGAGAGAATCATGGGCAGCATAAGAGACATCATAAAACAAGAAAAAGATTTTGATGATCAGAGACCACTTCTGCATCTCCCCCGGAAACTTCAAAGGGATATCATGCTCAGTATGCCCAAGTCCCTGTTTGAGAAGGTGAGTTCCTTCATTTTCTTAAAAGCAGTTCAATCAAAAAGTGAAATTAAGAACTGCCAATGCATTAATATTTGTAATAATATTGAAGAAATTGGATTGATTACTAAGGTACAGTTGCTGAGTTAGTATTTCGTATGGACTTCTTTTCATTTGTCCTTCTCCATTATTTGTAAAACAGGAGCCAACTCTTAGAAAAGCAAGGGTCGACGATCAATATCTGTGGAGATTGATCTGCGACTCTCTCAAGCCAATGTACCTGAACGAGGACACCTACATTATTCGGCAGGGAGAAGTACTTGATAAGATGCTCTTCATCAATCGGGGCACTGTGTGCACCTTTTCAACCAATTACGAAAATGGAACTGGGTGTCTTAACAGAGGTGACTTCTATGGAGAAGAGCTCCTAAAGTGGGTGTTGGCACCCCTTGACTCATCTGGCCCATCCGAGCAAATTCCCTTCTCGAAGATAACTCTCAAATGCAAAACAAAAGTCGAAGTCTTCTCTCTATGGGTTGACGACCTTAAGAATATAGTATCTGGGTCCGATTTGAGAATTGCAAAGTTCCGCCGAATCATCGGCTGTACTAACACGAAGGATGAGCTGGAAGATGTTGCAGCTAAGTGCTTGCAAGCAGCATATCTCCGCCATCGGGCTCAACTCAGAAACTCAAACGGGCGTAGAAAGGCCACTAAGTCTGTAAGATGCCTGTGTGTCCTTGGCCCCGTACGTGTGACATGCGATTAGTGGCGAACAGTTTGAACGCAAATCATGATTAGCTAGCTAGCTACTTGACTTTACAGTAAATGGACTTCTGATAGGTTGGTATGAGAGGTTAATTTATTTGCTGGGAGGTGCAGCTAGCACAGACCACAGTACCAGTTTGCTGGCTGATCGGTTGCCTAGTTAATATCTCTGGTACGTACCAGAGTTTTCGATGTTTGTTTACTAAAAATTCTAAGTCTTTTAAAATTTTAATAAAATAAAATAATTACAATATAATCTTTATCTCTCCCCCGTGAAATCATTACTTTTCACTCTAATAAATATAAAAAAATTATTCAAACTATCTCTCTTCACTTTTTCACCAATGTCAATCCCTAAAATTTTAACACTTAAACTCAACCTCTCTAGTAGATCCTTTATGTATATATCCAGTTTTACATTGGAGGAATATAAAAACCACTTCACTAAAGGAAAAAAAGGATTTTCTACGCGCAACAGATCATACGATTGTTTCACAAAGCTAAAACAAGTTCCATCCACAACATAATTGTCCGAAGCAACACGATTACACTACAAGATTAAAAATCCTCACTAATTCCTCTAGTAGAGCTCATATATCCCTATCTACACTCGTGCAATAATCACACAGTGCCTACTTTTCCATGTAGGAACAATTCCATATACCTGAAAAAATTAAGCTAGACCCCCGCTAGTAATTGACTAGGAAATGCAGATTCACTCTGCTGGATCTCATGGAGAATCAAGAGCCAAAATGGCCTCCCTTTTCAGGAAGGCAGGCAATGCAAAGGCAGCTGAATGCATCTGTCATTAAAAAGAATGCTATTTAGTCTGAAGTTATATCTTCTTCTTTTTTACAGCCACGGTGTTGCATGAAATATCAATTGCAAAGAGGATTTGAAAAACAAATAAAAACAACAAACAAACAGCAAACACAAATCTTACCTCTGAGTTATAGTACTTTAGTTCTCTTTTATGCTCGAGAGCTCCTTCTAACTTCTCAATGGGATTGATGGGATTTACAAAATCAACAGGTGGTCCCTCAGTTGAGCATAAAACAAATCCTATGACTCCACTGCATGGCATGGAAGAGTCACACGACTGAGATGATGCGACATAACCACAGCAATTACTAACTAGGAAAATCTATTTGGTTGGATGCAATACTGAAATTGTGGAAAACCAATTTAGCGGTGATTACTTAATGTCCAAGTGAATTTTAGCAAATTAGGAAATACAACAATCAACGACACTAGCCCAGTGCCAGGCCAATAAAGAGAATCTAACTTCAGTAATGCCTTCTCAAATAAGCTCCCAGCAAATTGAAAAAGCAAACATAAATATGAGAGAAAAACGGGGAACACCAGTACCTAGGATATGTTGGAACACTAGCCCAAGCATAATGAACAGAACCCTTGAACGTTTCGCGGCAAATAGAGATTATATCTTGAATAAGATGTGTATGGAGCCACATGCTTTCTGCCATGTTACAGAGGACACCCCCAGGCCTTAATGCTCTTGCTACCGTTTCAAAAAAAGGCTTCTCCACAAGTTCCTGTGCAGGACCTAAACAGAAAATGAAACCCCAAGAGCGAGGTTTTGGTTAATATCGGACCTCACCTCGTAAAGAAGATTAGAAAGAAAGAGGAAAAGAAAGGATTTTTTTTTGGGGGGGGTCACAGATTAAACTATCTCCTAAACAATCAGACACAAACTTGAGGCAAATCAACTTTCTTCAATTGTGAAATCAGAGTAAACATAGACAGAAAGTAATCTGCAGCAGCAGCATGCCATTCTTAATATGTTAAATGGGTTACGACACAGAGAATTGAAAACATACCCACAGGGTCTGATGAATCGACAATGATAGCATCGTACTTCCCTTTTGGTGCATGCCGAAGAAAATCAACAGCTGTCAAAATAAATAGTAGGTCAACTACCGGCGTACAGCCTTTACTCAAACCAATTAAGAAAAAACCAAAAGAATTGGAAAAGCACCAGTAACACACTATTTTGAACATACCATCACCTATATATAGGTGGACTCGAGGGTCCTCAAAGCCAACTGCCAACTCAGGAAAAAACCTTTTAGAGACCTAACACAAAGAAAACCAAGACAATGTGTTGATTAATTCACAAAAGACAAAATAAAAAGTCTCAACTAGCAATCACATGAAGAATTACATCATCCACTTACATCGATGACCATCTTATCTATCTCACATATATCAATTTGCTCCACTGAGCTGTGGCGAGAAATTTCTCTAAGAACACCACCATCACCACCACCAACAACCAGAACCTGTAAAATTTTTGTAACGCTGAGCATCATATCAACACAGAGAAAACCAACAAGCAAAGTTGTCCAGAAGTAAAAGGTACCTAACGCTATCAACAACTTCATCAATGTACAAAAAGTATTACTTAATCAATAAATAAGAACTATTAGCTTGGACTTTCCTTTACCATATTTCAAGACAGCAATAAGACCAAGAATCACGTCAAAGAACCAGGTCTCCAAATGACAGCAACCAAAACAATTATGAAACAAGGCAATCACAAAACTGTTAGCTGCAGATGAAGTACCCAAGGCAGAAAATTAGCGTTGGATAATTCCATAGAAGATTATTCCAAATGATTTGACACTGAATTGTGCTAACAAACTAGTTCCAAGACCAATAGAATGGCCAAAAACTTAATTCAGCGAAATACATCCCATATAAGTTAATTACTGGGCACAGTACAAGTACCATTCTACAGGCAGATCATAAAATATGGCAACTGCCTGCTCAGTCAAAAAGTATCCAGCCTCTAGCACCAATCCTCATGGGGCCACCAGATTCTCCTTAACCATCTTCCCAGCTCAGAGTACTCAAACATCTCCAGGGTAACAACTTAGATCCTAGTATATAGCACTTTTGTTCAGAAGATAACATATAGTATACAGTACATTGAGCTTCATGCATTGGATTGTATATTCAAGTAGCTTTCATTCAACTGGAGGCACCTGGATCCCACAATCAGAGTAAATCTAAATTCACTTAGACATCCAAACTCACCCTACTTATGATTTCACTTTATCAACAAGGACAATAAATTTTTAAATAATCTTGACCTGAAAGCTACAACATACTGATCTGAGTTAAATGAAACAATGAGCAATGTCACTTACATTGGCCCAAAAGTTTGAAACACAATGGCAGCACATTTTTTTAAATCCTCAACACATGCAGCAGTAGGTGGTAGTCTTAACATGGCATCAAGAGCAAGAGCTGCCATGTTGATAAATACAGTTACTAATCCCAGAGAAGTATATTAAGCCATCATCAACACCTGCTCCTGCTTGAACACTACCGACTATAAGCATTGCATCAGTGACACCACCGTACCAATGATAACAGTACTACGCAAAACTTATAATGCAACCACCAAATCATCACTACAACGATCATGGTTCCTGCAATCCATCTCACCAACCAGCTATGGGATAACTAACATCACTTCTCTTCTAGCACTTCATTCTTAAAAACAAATCAACTGCCATGACTTAGAGACTTCCCTTTCTTTTCCTTGAGATAGGTTCCTCCTCTCTTACACACCAACAAAGCACTCAGATCACGTGGTGAAAAGAATTATTTGGTCAAAGATGTTTCAATGCAAGGTGTATTTCAAAACAAAGTGACAGGATAAATAGATATTGTGCTAGTATGGCAAATGCAATGATGTCTGCTCAATACAGATTCACAGAACAACCTTTGCCATCAGTCTAATGGATTTCACAGTTCCATTCCATTCTCTTCCTATCAAGACTGTCCACTTTCTGTTCCAGTTTCAGTTATCACAGGGTGTCAATGCTATAATCTTTTTCTTATAACATTTACCTCTCCTATATATGAAGAGAGTGAAGATTAACAGCATCATGTAGCACTATGAAACTCATGACAGCATTAGCTCAGACCTAAAAAATCTAGAGGAACTTCAAAGATGTATTATTCGTTAATGAATAATACACAGTATACAAACGGAAAAAGGGCTGCAAGTGAGTTATAATCTACAGAACATGTAAACTATTTACAGCAAGGAGTTCAAACTATGATTTTTAGATGGAAATTACAGTTTTTGGCAATGGAATCGAACAGAGAGGAAGATGAGCAATCATCTCCTGGTAAGCGCATTCATCCTTTTCTGTCAGCTGGACAATGCCATCAAGTACAAGCACTTTCCCATATGTTGAGGACTGCAGACAGAAGAAACTGTATTTATAAACTCATACAAAACAGTTATAAGGACCAAGGTAAGAATGCCAAACCTCAAAAACCAGGACCTCTTGAAACTCTGACTTTCCTTTGTATAAAACCTTCTCCACTGCTAGTGAATGGGCTTCTCCTAGATATGACAGAAAATAACATCAGCTATAGCTATTTCTCTCACACAAATATGGGTATCCACTAAATTATTAGAGGTTGAAAAAAAAAGAGTAAGAAAAAGGAGAAGGAGAATCATGGGGAGAATGGTGGACTAGCAAAGACTAACAAAAAATCTCACAATTTTCTGTTCTCAAAATAAAAAAAAGGGTGTGTATCTTTCAGCAGGTTTGATCAAAAGTTTGATGTTTTTAAATATATCAAACATGAAGAAAGGTCACTGAATGATATATATCATGGTCATATAATAAAAAGGTTACTCATAGAGAAAAATGCAGATTCGTCGAGAGAATACAATCTCAAATTAGAAAGCTGAGAACATGTAACAGATAATATGTATGAAAGTCATGCCTACCGGGCCACATTGGGTTGTTAAAATAAACCCTTTTGCTAGATTTCCCTGCAGTAGAAAAACAAGGAAAGTGGTCAGTGACACAAACATACTTGACCAACCACTGTGCATGTTAAAGCTTAGGCACCATGGTCAACAAGCATAGATAATGTTGGGAAAATCATAGATAATGACCGGTGCAAGAGTAAGTTTCTGAAAACCACCCAGAAACAACAGTAGAATGACATGTTGCCTCGAGTTCAGGGTCTGAAGCCCTAGCCTTCAAGCAACAAGAAGGGATAGCCTTCTCTGAGCCATTCCTGTTATTCGCCTTCGCCTCCATAGTCTTCTGGCATTCCAAACCTCTTCCTGCGCCGTCCTCCATATATTAATTTTTTCTTCCGCGGCTCCAGCCTCTAAATACAAAAATATATCAGTAAAGAATAACTCTTATTCTCTAACACCCAAAATTTATAACTGGTGTTAGTCCTTCCCATACACAGACAAACACAAAGGAACATTTCCCTTCAAGTTCAAGAATTCAGCTCCACTACTGAAGTTCCAAAATTTAATTAAGAATGATACAACCTATGAAATTGAAGATACAAAAGGCGAAGAAACGTACACAGATTTAAAAAGGAGAAAAGGGCAGAGAAAAAAAGGATACTAGGCAAAGTCTCAAATTGACAATTCCAAGCAAAAGGGCCAATTTTGCATCCACATCCTTGACCAGAAACTAAAATCTTTATTTTAACCACGTGCAGTTGGAAAAGAATCTCCGTTCAATATAAGGTAATATACAGCTTGTGATTCAAATAGAAAATTCAGGGCGAAGGGGCAAAAACTTTAATCACAGTCATCACCAAAGACGGCAAATTTTATTTTGACAGCATGAAGTTGGTAAAGAATCTTCACTCCAAACAAGGAAACATATAGCCTTTTTTTCATTCCCCAACATAAGTACATTATATTGAATAGCGACAGAAGGGCTTACACAGGGTCAAGGTGGGTCAATTATGGTTTATTGCGTACTCATTTTAAGTGTGATCGCACACAGCTTATAGTTATAGATGATCCCAAAGCATACATAACCCAATTTACCATCCACATTCTGATTTACAGATATTACATGTAACACCAAAACTAACCACAATGCTTACTACATAAGTCGCTACTTCAGGTAATAAAGAACCAAAAGTGGAAATCAAATCATGCAACCCCATCATCAACACCTGGGAAAAAGAAAGGGAAAAAGAAATCACCTTTCACCTGAGGAATATTGTTTTATAAATAACCACAGACAATTTGCTCGGCTTATACTTTTATCGGGTTCCAAATAATGGCAAAATTAAAATGACAAGATCACAATTCATGTTATCGTTTCCATTTTCCAACTTTCCAAGAGAATCCACTTTTGCGCAGAAAATAATTGAAAAAGAATCCCTTTTCGGTCAAAAATGCGGAAAAGTAAAGTGCCATTTGCTATACAAACCACGTAACAACTAAGAAAAGTTCCCACGGAAAGAATCAGATTCAAGATTAAATTCCACTTGCCTATTGGATTAAGTTAGCTTGAACTTCCTGAAAACCCGCTTGGTTTCTTGGAAACCGTGGGAACAGAAAATGAGAAAGAAATTCACCAAAGGGAAGAAAAACAAGCAGGACAATATCTGGCATGGACAGGAACAAGAACAATCATCTTAAACCATATCAAACAGCATCGAGTGTACAATCCGATTTTCCCTCGAAATTTCCTGGAAGCTAAACAGAGGCTCTAGCCTCTAGGGTTCAACACAAGATTGTCCAATTACCAAAGCCCAAACACCAGAACATAAGCTTTACTTCGAGAAATTAGGCAATGAAACATAACCAATAAATCATGACGCAAATGAAGGAAGAGAAAATTCACATTTCAGTCAGAGCTCGCAGAACAGTAAAAGAGAATCTTTACCATAAAAGGATAGTGCGGATGGAGAGAGAGTAGAAACATTTAGATATCTTTGGAATAGAGAAAGACGGAAAGAACGACAGGTATAGAGAGAGAAGGAGACCGGTGGAGAAAAAGATCTTACCTGGAATTGATGGCAGTGATATTGTATAGTTCCGAAGATTTCTTCGTTTCCTTTTTCCTCCGTTATTTCCTTTCCTAGAAGGCAAAGAGTGAGCGGGAAAGAAATACAGAGGGTGTCGTGATTCACTCTTCTCTCTGCGGCGCTGACCCTTGATTCTTTGAAGCCTTATGTTTGTTTGGACGGAATTAGTTAGATTAAGCCAATTTATATACCAAAAAAAAAATTCCCCTTTTTATATATATTTTTAAAAGCATATTTAAAGTGCATTTGTTTATTTATACAAAATAATTTTAGCTCTTACAAAAAGAAAAATAATTCTTAAACTCTTTTGTAGCTCATGTCACGTCGAGTTATTTAAAAGAAAAACCTGTACATTCCTGATGATTTCCACAGGGGATGTTTGTATGTCAAAATATTGAGGAATATTCTCAAAATTTTAGGAATCTTTACTTTATTGAGATTTATTAGGGTTTGTGAAAAGTGAAGTGTGTAGGTGTAAAAGTTAAAAATTTTGAAGTTTGTTTGGTTTGTCCGATTTGTTGAGACCCCAAATATTTGGGGTCTCAAACATGCCCAATGGCCACCCATTTTTAATTTTAAGATTTGTGTGGTTCACATAAATAACAAATATAAGGTTTTAAATTTGTCCAAAGAAATAGAATAAGCCGCTAACTAATTCATACACCCAAACACAGTTTCCTCCCATGTCTAATTGCATGCGATAAAATCGAGTCCTCAAAAGGCTAAGCAGAAACATGTTCTGGGTACCTCAAAAACGGGCTAAAACGTGCAACAACACCTTTTGGCATCATGCCTATCTTTTATAATTAGTCGCGACTTCAATTTGAGACCTCAAACATATTAGCGAGATCACTTTATGATCCCCACAAGCAATCACATTGTCAGATTATACAGAAGGAACCACATGCACAAGAAGCTTTTGGGGATTCCCCCATTTTGGATGAATGCATGCTTTTTCACGTCATGTCATCACCGTCTGGGAAACATAAGCAGGGTAGTTCCCTAAGCAGTTTGTCCCACAAAGCTTAACCCACAAGTTGCCTGTGCATATTCGTCTTCCATGTTATTACAGCATGGCCGGGTCCTAGAGTTTGGAACGCTGGCTAGGTATTGAGAATTAGGTCTTTGTCTATCTTCTTCAGTCTCTGGCAATGAATTTAGAGAAAGGGGATTGGCATTTGGCCTTGTGTCGTTTAACTTGGTTGTCATATTTGTTGTCCCCTCCCAAAGATGATCAACACAAAAGTTTGCATCACGATTATCACATGGTGAACACTTGGCTACCAATTGTGGGGAATTCGATCTGTCTTCTCTACCTTCTTCAATCTCCTTTTTTGTTGTTTTCCTATGCGTATCATCTTCTATCTCTGGCTCAAGATGAAGATAGCGATAACATTTCTAGCCTTTTGCTGAGTCTTTTCGTTTTCATGACTCTGTTCCTTCTCTTTTTGTTTTGGCTGTTTTCAACTGCTAAAGCTGAGAAACAATAATTTCACCACTTTAAGAAAAACAGAGCCAGACTAACTGATATCCACGTAGTGAAATTCAGGCTTATAAATCAGCCACTCAAAGAAAGGCCAATTTCTTATCGGCAACTGGGTGGTAGATCAGGTTGCTGCTGTAACAGAGCCAGCTTTTTCGAGCTCTTTACCTGCTCATACTGCCAAATCTACGCAAAAGGGGCAGACAAGTTCTAGATGGAACAACTTCTTGATCAGTTGAACATAATGTTGAAACCTTTTGGCTTAATTCAGGAACATTAAATAATCATATTTAGAGAAAGCTTAACCCACAAGTTGGCTGTGACTGTGCATAATCGTTTTCCATGTTATTACGGCATGGCCAGGTCCTAGAGAGTTTGGAACGCTGGCTATAGGTATTGGGAATTAGGTCTTTCTCTATCTTCTTCAGTCTCTGGCAATGAATTTAAAGAAAGTGGATTGGCATTTCACATTTGGCCTTGCGTCATTTACCTTGGTTGTCATATTTGTTGTCCACTCCCAAAGATGATCAACACAAAAGTTTGCATCACGATTATAACATGTTGAGCTCTTGGCTACCTATTGTGGGGAATTCGATCTGTCTTCTCTTTCTTCTTCAATATCCTTTTTTTGTTGTTTTCCTAGGCGTATCACTTCAATCTCTGGCTCAAGATGAAGATATCGGTAACATTTTCCAGCCTTGCTGAATCTTTCGTTTTTCATGACTCTGTTCATTCTCTTTTTCTTTTGGCTGTTTTCAACTTTTTTTGAGTAAAAAACAGAGCCAGACTAACTGATATTCACGTAATGAAGGGCTGATCCCGGGTTTGAATCCCGGTGCCTGCAGCTTTGGTTGCTTTCCCCCACCCCATTGCCTAGAAAAAAAAAAAAAAAAAAGATATTCACGTAATGAAATTCAGCCTTATAAATCAGCCACTCAACGAAAGGCAAATGTCTTATAGCCTTATAGGCATCTGGGTGGTAGATCAGCTTCCTGCAGTAACAGAACCAGTTTTTTTCTAGCTCTTTACCTGCCCATACTGCCAAATCTATGCAAAAGGGAAGGACAAGTTCTAGCCTAGACTGCCTAGTCCTGACTAATTAAACCAGAATTTTGCTGTTTTTTCTTTTTTTTTCTCTTGCGCATGTGGAAAATTATATTTCAAGATCCTAGTAATGTTTGGTGTTAAAGAGATACAGGGAAGGGGGCACAAAAAAGGGGTTTTTGGCTTCTTCAATTCACCTTAGGTCCTCCAAGAGGATCTTTTTTGAATAGATAAGGTTGGACGACACCATTAAAGGATGGAGGTGGTCGACTGGTAGTTGTTGATTTTTGTGGCAGAGATGCACACAAGGGGTATGTTCGTTTTTACAATTTTTTCAGGATTCTAAGTATATTCACAATTCTACCACCGAACATATTCAGAATTCAAACACAAAAACCAATACATTTTACACAATCTCCAACAACTTTTTAATTTTTTATTCAACATAAATTTTCTCTCTCTATACTTTTTCACATAACTCCAATACTTTTTTATTAAACAATTACATTAAATCATTTCTCTCTCCACTTTACACAAACACCAATAAAACACTATTTAACATAAAAATTCACAACTTCTCTAAAATCCTACATTTTTTCTCAAAACGAACATCACCCTTGGTTTTTTTGTTTTTTCAATTGTCACAATCTAAATTTGCCACGTTATTCCATTATTAAAGTGGTCTTAATCATCTGGGATTGCTGGTCCAATCAAATATAAGCTGGGAAAAGAGATAAAAGTTACAGAATAATAGCTTAAAAGATTGAATAAGTAACTAATTGAGTCAGCACACATTCTTTTTGTACTAGCGTTTCCCATGCAGCAGAATCTTAAAAGAAGCTGAATAGATTGGCAAACCAAAAGCATTGTATGCAGAATCAAAGAAGCTATCATGGCAGAAATGAAAAGGCTGTACAGGAAGACTTTTGGTCTATTTTATCAAGGAGATGGAGAAGAGGGTATCTGAAAAGAATACCACAACAAGATACAGACATTATAAAATGATGAAACACGAACCATAACAATGGTATTATAATTGCATGTCTGGTTGAAAACAAAACGAGGAGGATGATCTCTCTGACTTTTCCTGCCCTGTTTAGTTGTTTACTGTCAATTCATGGGACACGTGGTAGCTAAACGTTTTTCTTTTTCCATTTGAAATATTTTTTTTATTGATCTAGTTCAGTAATATGGATCCCACCTCCTTGGGATTTGCATAAAGCTCTTCCGCCATGTGCTAACACAGGTTTTCTATTACTGTGAACACACAGGGATTGACTGCAAACAGTATAAGTTGATCTAGAAGACTGGAACACCCCCAGTGTGAAAGAAACGTGTGCTGAAAAGTTCGTGCTTTTCTAAAGCCACAGTTAGTGTCTCGCATGCAACACAAATACGTGGATATTATTTTATAATGGTCAAGGCAACAAAACTATCCACACATAAGAATTATTCAAACAAGGTGTTTTAAGTTGATAGCAATGAACAAATGCATCAACTAACAGGCAATTTAAACCGGCAACAAAGATTTAGCAGAATTTATTATGATGACCGGTTGAGAAATTATAATATATAAGTGGTGGTTTTATTTTTTGTTTTTTGTTTTATTTTCAGCTCATATATTAAAAAAAGATTTAATTTCAAAACGCTAAGGAGAAAGTGACTCAAGGGACTAAGGAGGGCGTCAAAACACATAGTATTGACTTAAGATTTTTATTTTTTAAGTTTAAAATTTATATTAAAAATATATATTTATTATTTAAATTAATAAATCCGGTCCGATCCGATCTACACCGGATTCCAAAAAACCTGAACCAGACTGGATATAACTGGATTTGGACCACTAAGATCACAAACTGAGTAAAAGTTAAAATTGTATCTTTCACTGGATTCCACAGTTTGTTATTCCTATTGCTTTTGGAGTTAGATCTCAAATTCAGTAAAAATTCGAACAAAAATGGAATGAAAAGATGGTTGTTTTCTTAACTTTCATATAGTATAGTACAAATATTTATACACACAGAAATAACTAAAGGATCCCTACAATTATGGGATTCGATTATGGTATACAAGGCGTTGTTAATTATATTCCAAACGATAATATTCTTCCTCTTTTGTCAATGTACAAGTTGTCTTGTAGATATGGAACGTGGACTGCTGGTGTTGAAGCTAAGAATATGGCAGATGTTCCCTTGTCTGCGCCGTAAGTTCCTGACTGCAGAATTTCCATATTGGGTGGTGATGATGCTAACAATATCTGGCCCAATCCATTGAGCAATTGGCTTCCTTCAAACCTTAGATAGGTGAACCTGCAAGACGAGAAAGAGGGAAAGAAATTCACTCGCATATCTCAAAAGGGGCTCTATAATAGACAGCTTTTAAGAATGGCCTCCTCCTATTTCTCTCGAGTGTCGGAAAAGAAGATCTCCCCCTCCCCTTTTCTGACCCTCTTTCCTTTTCTCTATGAACTTTTCCTTGTTGAGCCACAGTTGAGTGTGTTACGCTTTTTCCCGTCGGTGGGCTGAAAATTTCATACCATCGGATGGTAATATTCCAACACTCAGGATTTTAGATCTAAAACAACCAATTATCTCCAGAAGTTATATACTGTTTGGGCCTAAAGACCCAAATTTGATCCTCGGCAACTGTTTCTTTTTTCGAGCTTATTGTGCGTTTTTCCAACTATTACTCAGAAAATCGCTTCTAAATCGTAAAGCCTATCCTGGATATGCAGTAAACAAATACAGGAGAGCATTATAAGTTCCAATCAGAAAGGAACGGAGATCATATTCCGTGGTCTAGAAATGGATCTCTTTGCGAAAAGCAATACAATTCATCAGTCCAACCCACGTCTTAGTGCGGGGCCGATGATAAAACTATCTCAGGACGGTGAATCTGAACGGCCCTCATTGCATATAGTAAAGGTGGCGCCATTGAAACTTCGTCAAAGAGAGGCAGGCCCCTTGGAGATTTGGAATAGCCAAAAAAGAATAAGAAAAGAAACCTCCTTGAACTCCACATGTCCTTCAAACGACCCATAGGGACTTAGTAGCCACAACGCAAGTTTTTGTGATCCTTTTTGGAAGATAAACAATTATGTATCCTAGCTAGGGATGTGAGGGTTTTCTCTTTGGGTTTGTATAATTTACAGTGGTGGAGGCTGGAGCAATCATTTTAGGTGTACATTTAACAATATTATATAGTATTTTCAGTAGCATATATATAATTATGAACAAATGATCTCGTGTCATCCATTCATTAGAACTCCTCGTTATCTTAATCCTTTTTTTGGGGAGACACCGGTAAAGATATTATTGGTGGTTACCCATAGGCTGATTTAATTCGTATTATTTATTTAAAATAAGAGATTTTAGTTTTTTTTTACATAAACAACGTATAAATATATTTAAAAATCAAAGAGATTTAAAAACCCCACGAAACTTACGTAAAAAATACTCTAAAGAGCCGACGAGAGGACCAAAGATCTTTCTTTCAAATGTTGTCGTCACGGACGAGAGAAATAAATTATAAATTATGACAAATCTTTTTTTTCTTTTTGGTCCGATTAATTTAGACACTTAGCCGATGCAACGTGTCCCTCGAAATGTTGTCATGTACGACGCAAATCGAGGTGTTTACTCATTTATTTATTCTGGATAGAAGTCTATTTTGTTTATTGTATATACGGCAACCTCCTCTAAAATTTTCAATTTTTTTTTTAATTTTTAGTCTAAGTTTGGACGTACAAAAAAAAAATTGAAAAATCTTTCAGAACTCCAACAAATGTTATAATCTGTTAAATAGTGCTTGTAAATAACAATAGAGCGGTGATTACAAGGATTAATATGTACTGCAGGTAACACTGAAACAAATGAATTATTTTCAATGACACTCGTGTTTCATAAAATTCTAAGATTACCCTGGAATAGAGAATTTCCAACCATCTAACTTCCTCCCCTCTGAATCCCTTGACCAGTTTCCGGATCGAAAGCCTTTTGCGTGTGCCATCCATTCTTTTAAAATCCACTCTCAAAGCAACCCAGAATATTGTGAAAACCATGATCACATGGAAGAAATGAAGATAAAGATAACGCTATGACCTGAGAAAGCCTTTGGGTTTCCGTAGCTCAACTACAATCACGCTAATGTTATCTTTGCTCCCCCGAGCCATGGCTATCTCGGCCAATACTGCTGCTGCTTCAGCAGCACGATTTTCCTTCTCAATCTCAAGGGATGCTCTCTTCATTTTTCCATCAAGACATCGCCTCACGACCAGACAAGCAACTTCATTTGAGATAACGCCCCACAAGCCATCACTGGCCAATATGAGGAATTCGTCTTTATCGGTTCGCTTGGTGGTTGTCACTTCCGGTTTGGATATAACATATGGTCTGAGGTAATGATCACCTGCAATATCCAAAGTTCAAAAAATGGTGAATACAACGTTTGGATGTAGTGGTATTTCGGTTCCCATATGTACCATTTAGGGCTCCTTCTCAGTAACAATAAGCACCATTTCATTTCCTAAACTGCGCTGAAAATTTAGTAGTCACAAACATACTAAACCATCATTGTCCTGAAAGTAAACTATCACAGTCTCCGTGAGTGACAGAACATAGGAACGTACTGCATACCTATTGATCTGGAGGTGGCAAGAACTCCTAGAACACGCTGTCCATTCCAGTTTATGACCCTTCCGCCAGCAGCTTCAATTCTATTCAACTCATCTGGTCTGTCAGGCTACACGCAGAAGACATGATGTCACTCATATGATTTAGGTAATGCTCACATGAGGCTGAATTACTATGAGAATGCCATGGTTACCTTGAAGCAAGTGAATGATAGAAGTAAAGAGGACTCTTTTACCACCAAATTTGCAAATAAAAAATAGTGCTAAAAATTCAAGGAGAATTAATGCACGCTCTCACCACCAGCTAGCGTCACAGTTTCTTTCAGATTAACAGGAAAGCTAGCAGTTCTAACCCTCGTTTTCTTAGCCAAACTTTTCCCCCTCAACCCCTGGGGTTGAATTGTACCACCACTTCCGGTACTCACATTAAATACCTCTATACATCGTCATCGATTACAAATTGGTGACAGTTCATAAAGGTTTAGAGGATTGTCTAGTAGCTTCAGTGACAAAATGATCACTCTACGCTGTTATGGAACTCTGCAAGTCTTTTTCCACCTTAATTTACTAAACTATGAGTACTCTTTGGAGGAATTTGGATCATGCCTCACAGCTGCTTTAAATGAAACACATGCCCGCAGCAAATAATCGTTTTCTAGGAAGCCATAATTGTGCACAACAGAAATAGTTGATCACCCTAAAATTTCTGGAAACCTCCACTCCCCGTGGGCTCATTCCGAGACCCACAAAATGGCCTCGAAATTTCGTCCAAATGTACTATCAATTTCGCACAAAAATTATAACTTCAAACGTGCGAAGTAACCTCTATTTGTGAATCCTAAATGTGAGCTCCGAACGGAAGAGAAGAAGAAGCAAATGTTAACCCCGATTGTTATACTTCTCCTAAAGCTACCAACATAATTACGATGAAGGAATGACATAAACAGATATTAAGTAGATAAGAGCTTCTAATAAACCGTAGCGGACGAAGTCAAATCATTTGGAATATCAACGAACACGTCCGTATAATCGAAATTTTAAGCCTTTAAAAGTTTATACATGTCGCACGTTGTGGGCTTGCTGAATTGAGCTGTAACCTACGGACCGGTATACCCCTGCAATTCCTAGGGTATTGCAGGGGAGCCGGATCCGTAACCTATTGGGTCAGCTGATTTGATATTTTGCTATTAGAATATAACCTATGTAACCTTCTCGAATCTTTCCAAACGCAAGCAAAATCTTTGGTCTATGATACTGGCACAAGATTCAGGTTCGGAAACCTATTTGAACTGACTCCTTTTTTTATTTTTTCTTTTTACAAATTTTAATAAAGTGTCATAACTGGAAGAAGAGAAAAAATTGCCGTCAGAAGCGGTGGTTCCTCGTCATCTAAGACGCCGTAACAGCTGCTTTTAAAGACACCAAACACCACAACTTCAAACGACAATTTCGGATTTCCATCCTAATTCCCAAGCCAGCAACTGTTGTTTCCAAATGGTGTGTTCTACCTTTTTTGAAAAAAATAAAAAAGAACCAGAGGAAAAGTAAAAATCCATACCATATGATCCTTAGACAAGGCCAAAGCAACTCCACCCCTGCAAATCACCGCTCTGCAATCCCCACAGTTGGCCACCACCACCTCCTCCTCCCCAACCACTCCCACCACCACCGTGGAGCCCACCGTCTTCCCAACCCCATTGTCTCTCACCTCCTCGTCCATTTTCAGAAAGCATCCCTCCATCACCCTCTCCCAGTACTCCACCCCTTCACCCGGATGTTCACCTACCTCCGTCACCAAAACCCCGTGCAACCTTTTCTCGCACGCCCTCGCAACGTGGGCGCCTCCGTGACCATCGTAAACCCCGAAAAAATCATATTTCGTAGAAGTGCCATCTCTTGAATCATTACTCTTTGTCATGAACCCTAACTCCACTGTCAGTGCATCTTCCATCTCTCTCCGCCTGCCTATAATCGACACGGAACCGTACGCAGAAAACTTCTCCGAACTGTCTCTCTGGGACGACGTAACAACGCCTTTTTCCGAGGTCGACGACATGGAAAATGATATCCTATTCTTAGCTGGGTCGTGGGAATCTTCCCTTTTCTTCTTCTCGTCAAGTTGCTTCACCGTCTCGACGTTCATCTTCGTTAGACACGTGTAATTTAGACGCCGGAATTTCCGCCTTTTCAGACGAGTATTCTTCACTCCGGTCACAGTGAGTTGGCTCTGCTCCCCGGAATCTAACGCCATTGCCACCGGGAAGTGATCAGACATCGGATTCGGCTTGTCTCTAATTTGCACAGGTAAAACTACTGAACCCCAACACAGTACTATATAAAAAGAAATGAAATCTCGGCCGTCGGCTTATTTAGTTCGCTGGATCGGGGACAGATGGACCTGCAAGGACTACTGACTTGGATTATTCAAACAGAGACGTGGACGGCGACGATGAGGTCGCTGGACACGTGGAGAACAGGTTCTGGGGTTAGTGATTCAGTTTGGTAGAGGAAGGGTTATGGAAGTGGTGGTGGGCCACAACAGCGGTGGGGTGTCTAGAGAGGACATAACGTGGCGTCTCGTTTGTTGAGTGCCAGTGCCGCTTTTGCTTTTTTGCTGGTCCCGTTCCCTACTCTCTGACGATGAATGTTCTGATTGAGGTCACATGTCGCGGTGGGAAACATACGTGACGGGCGATGCGGGGGTCGCGTGCCGGACTTGGACCTCGTACCTTGTGTCACCGCTGATATTTCGTGTCGAGTTCCCCCACGTATTGATTTATTTTCATATTCAAAAATTCTATGGAAAATATCCATAGATGATTGGGTTGCCAACTGTATGTATAGGTTGTATTATTTGGAATGCCTGACAAGCTAAAAAGTATTAAACAAAAGTCAAGCTTCTATACTCCATGCTTCGTAGCCACGTGGAAGAGATTATAATTAAAAAAAATCTTTCAAGAAAATGTCGTAGAGTTCTATTATTTGTTCTAAATTCCGTGTAAGCAGCTTACACGTGTCTCTTTTTTAAAGCATTTTAATGCTTGCCTTCTTTCTTAACTTTAACAGAAGATTTTAAAGGTAAGTTAACTTGCCAAGCCAAAGGAAAGAAAAATAATTAAAAAGGTAGGTTTAGACTGAAGCTTGTGGTTAAGAATGGTAAAAATACATATCGATCCCTACATCCCTACAAGTTACGTATAAGTTGTGAATATAAATAGTTGGGTACATTTTCCATCTTAGTTACGGTTGTTACCCAAATTGCTAATGACTCACAATTGGAATCGTGAAACTAGAAAGGAGAAGAACTCTTGTCCATTGTCATATGTTCTTAGTAATTGAGGACTTTTGTATGAGAAAAGTCATAGTTAATCTCGTATTATATGATAAAATCAATTTCATATTTATTATTATCAGTAATTTTAGCCTTTTATTTTTTAAAAATCATCAATATACGCTTTCCGTCCAAATTAAGTCAGACAAAAATTATGCAAAATTATTTAAATGACTTTCTAAGACAAAATTTTAATAAATAAATAAAAATAATAAAAATTTAAAATATTAATTATAAATAAATAAATTGTTGAAATAGAGTTTCAATAGTTTTATTTAAAAATATTACTTTTAATAAAAAATTTAATATCTTTAATAATTTTGTCTAGGAAGGATATTTTGGTCGTTCAAATCGCCATTTTATTCCCTATAGATATTGGGTTAACTATGATTTTTTTTCTAATAAATTATTTTTAATCTCATCATTATACAAGTGAATGTACAAGTGTCTCACATGGTAAACCTTCTTACATGGATATAAGTCTATGAACCAAATCACTTAAATCTTGTGTCACTCTTACCTATTTTTTCTCTTTTAATCTGAACCATTTTCTCTCTTGTTTGTTTGTTTAATCATCATGCATATATAGCCTACAGTGTCTGTGAGATTTCACAAGCATCACTGGTTGATTTATGTTGCAGATAGCCATGCCCGCAGTTACAGATGCAGATTTTCTTTGCATGGTTTGTGGGCTGCATACCCTTTGTCTGTTTAGTGATCGTCAGGCTAAAATGTGACCTCACTGACCTGCAGATGAGATTTGAGTTGGTCTAATCTAAAATGTCATGTTCACAAAACATTGGACAGAAAAGTGAAAATATGTCAAATAACTGCTTGTCAATTACACAGAAATATGCAAATACCTTTTGCGCTACCACTTGTGCATGCCACTTGAGTGGGCATGGTACCTTTCCATGATTAATGTATAAACTAAATACCGATTAGTGTTGCTTAGGAATCAGCTGGTTGACTACATTCACTTGATTGAATCGAAGACCAAGTTTGATTCGAAGTGTCTCCCTCATCCTCTATCGATGTCTTATTGATGAAAGGAAAGGCTTTGAAGGCATCTCCAATAATTTAACATCTCCCTCGAGCATTTCAACCACTTTATTCATTGAAGGGCGATCACCAGGCTTCATCTGTATACACCACAATGTAACCATGATCATCTTCTTACCTATTTCCTCTTTAGTGGCATCCTTCAGTTCTATGTCCTTTCCATGGTAGATCTGGTCATAAACCCAAGTAGGAAAGTAATGTTGGCTTGAATGCTCTGCCAATGTATCAAAGTTCTTTCTTCTACCTGCCATTTCCAGTAGTAGCATTCCAAAACTGTAAACATCAGCTTTATATGAGACACCTCCAATGTTCTTATAGAACAACTCAGGAGCCATGTATCCCAGTGTCCCTCTTGCAGCAGTCAAAGAAACAATGCTATCATCTGCTGAATATAATCTTGCCAACCCAAAATCAGAGACCCTGGGAGTAAAATTCTCATCTAGAATAATATTGTGAGGTTTGATATCAAAATGTAAAATCTGCATCTCACATCCTCGATGAGGATATTCAATCCCTCGAGCCACTCCTAAAGCAATATCATACATTTTCTGGTAGTTTAGGAGTATACTTCCTTCTTGTAAAAAAATGTATTTATTCAAGGACCCATTAGGCATAAACTCATATACGAGAGATCGCTTTGATCCTTCAACACAAAAAACAATAAGCTGCACTACATTCACATGGCAAATCCTTCCAATTGTTGCAACTTCATTGATAAAATCTTGTCCGTTAGCTGTAGAATTACTTAGCATCTTTAAAGCTACAAGATGCCCACTTCGAAGGGTTCCTTTAAATACAGTGGCATAGCCTCCTTCACCCAATTTGTCTTTGAAGCTCTTGGTCATCTTCCTAATCTCTGAGTACGAGTACCTGATTGGTATGAGATTATTGTGGCTCTGCAAGAATTCTTCAACCCCGTCGTACATGGATAAATGCCTCCTCCGCCATTTATATACCAAAAGCGCAATCATACATGGACTTCCGAGTACACCTTTTACCAGAAGGCAAAATCCTGCGAAGCAATATCACCAAAATAATCAGAAGATAATATACCCGTTGTTTCACTACTATCTACGTTTACTTTTTGCCAGCAATCTATTCTTAACTTCAAACTAATTGCCTTCCCAAACACGAGTAATTAAGTCCTGTAATAGATTTCTTTTTATTTCGTCTCATTTGCATGTTTGAGCTATTATCTGCTTTATTTTTTTTTTTTTTGATCAATACTGAATGCTTTTATTAGAGTAAAAACAGCAAGAAAAACTATGGGGGGTCAGTCCCAGCATAAACCCAAATTAGATCTGGAAAATGCTCATGAACATCGGGGTAGCCTCCTGACAAGATCTTGGAGGCAGCCCATCGAGCAAGAAGGTGCGCTTCCTCATTAGCACCTCGGTATATAAATGAAAACAAACAAGAGTCAAAAGTAGAAGCTAAGCCAACAATATCTCCAATACGCCCATGACATCTCCAATTCCTCTTCTCAGGATAACGCCGAAAAGCCTCAATAGCTAATCTTGAATCCCCTTCCACCACAATCTTCCTGAGCCCACATCGCTGAGCTTCAATTAATCCCAACTGAGCTGCCCATATCTCACCTTCCTCAGGATCTTCAATTAAAATCTTTTCAACACATGCTCCAACAATCTTCCCTTTGTAATTTTTAATCACAACAGCCCCTACAGAAAATTCCTCCCTCACAGCCACATCAAAATTCACCTTGAAATGACCCTCTTCCGGAGGCCTCCATCTAGTTTGCAAAGCAATATCTCTCTTATGTTGCCATGCAGCCATATGTTCTACACACACCTTATGAATTCGAGAGCTTAGTTGCAGCACATCTAAAATTCCAGCTTTATGCACAATTTGATTGCGTGTCCACCAAGAAAGATCCCATACTATCAATGCAAACAACTGAAAACGTTGGTAATCTTCAATTGGTAAATTTGGAAGAAGGGAAGGATCAATGATAGTAATTAACCATGAAGACACTGGTTTATTCATAAATGCCCGAATGTCTAATGCCCAAGGAGATAAACTCCAAATGATCCTACTCACCATACACTCCAGCAACAGATGGGTTAACGTCTCATCTCCTTCACCACACAAAACACATTTCAACTCTACATCCTCTCTGCCACTCATCCGATCAGCAATAGCACATTTAGTAGGAATAACATCCCATATTAACTTCCACAGACAAAGCTTTAACCTCTCATGAATTTTCATTTTCCAAAGTTTTCTCCACCAAGTAACCCCAACATTAGCATTAGGAGATACCCTCTGCCTTACCACCTCTCTGTACAAAGATTTAACAGAGAATCCACCAGATTTTTCCATAGTCCAAATAAATTGATCAGAACGAGAATCCACACTCAAATGTATTTTAGTAATGATCTCAGCCTGATCAGGAGGAAAAACATTCCATATAAGACTCCTATTCCATTGACCAGTAGAAAAATCAATGAGATCAGCCACCTTAGTAACCTCAGCAGCTACAGAAGAATCATTTTTAGGAGAAGGTTTAAATCCTGGTAGCAAGGGAATCCAAGGATCCTTCCAAACCAACACATCTTTCCCATTCCCAACCAAAAAACATAAACCTTTCTCAAGGTGTTTCCTAATTTTTAGAATACCCTTCCAAACCCAAGAGCCCTGCGAATTCCAATCAGCCTCCCAAAAACCCACTTGATGTAAATATTTTCCTTTTAAAATTCTAACCCATAAGCAATTTGAATTTGTACCCACATACCAAGCTAATTTAGATAACAAAGCTTGATTAAGATCATGAGCAGCCCGAAAACCCAACCCTCCTTCAGATTTAGGAATACACATCGAACTCCAAGATTTGAGTGTAAGATTACGCACCTTATCAGATTTGTGGCCCCACCAGAAATTCTTCAAGCTCCGATCTATCTCCAAACACCAACTCTTAGGCATTGTAAAAAAACTCAACGAATAGGTAAGCAAAGGTGTTGCCACACTACGAATCAAGGTGCCCCTTCCAGCTTGGGACAAAAGCTTAGCTCTCCAACCCGAGAGCTTATCAAACAACCTCTCTTTCAATTCTCCCAACGCCAAGTGTTTAGAACGAGGAAAGAACAAAGGAAGACCAAGGTGTTTGGCCTTTGGAGGCATTTTCTTTAGCTGCAACAGATCACATATAGGCAACACAGCAGCTCCACAAAAATTCCTACTGAAATGAATTGAAGATTTGACACGGTTGATCTTCTGTCCTGACCAACCCATATACTTCTCCAAACAACCATCCAAAACTTGAGCATTTCGCAAATTAGCTTTGGCAAAAAGAAGAAGATCGTCGGCGAATAAAAGATGAGAAATAATTGGTGCTTGCCTACCAATTTTAATACCTTTGAGATGTCCAGCCCCTTCCTCCTTAAGAATAAGCCGAGATAGAATTTCCGAGCACAACAGAAATAACAGGGGTGAAAACGGATCTCCTTGTCTAAGCCCACGCGATGGAGAAAAGTGCCCATAGGGGCTGCCATTTAACAGAACTGAGAAGCTAGTAGAAGAAATACACAGCTTGATCCAATTAACCCATCTAGGATGGAATCCAAACTGTTGCAATATAATGAGAAGAAAATCCCATTCTACCCTATCATATGCTTTCTCCATATCCGCTTTAATCGCCATCCATCCACCTCTACCCCTCTTGTGATTCATGCCATTAAACACCTCAGCAGCCACTATATAATTATCTTGAAGCAACCGACCTTGCACAAATGCTAACTGGTAAGGTGAAATTAGTTTAGGCAACACCACCTTGAGACGATCAGTCAACATCTTTGAGATCAACTTATATATAACATTGCACAAACTGATTGGGCGAAATTGCCCCACCAAAGAAGGATTATCTGTTTTAGGAATCAGAACCAAATTAGTATGATTGATCTCTGATAACAGCCGATCTTCCTTAAAAAAATCTTGCACTGAAGCAATAACATCAGCCCCCACTATCTCCCAAAATTGACAAAAAAAGAAGACTGTCATCCCATCTGGTCCCGGGGCTTTATCCGGATTCATACGCTTCAAAGTTTTCCAAATTTCCATTTCATCAGGTACTCGGATCAGCAAAGCATTCTCTTCTGCAGTAATAGCCTCTGAAACCAAATTATCTAAATCCTGGGGAATAGTAGGGTGACCAGTAGTATAAAGAGAAGAATAAAAGGCCACTAACTCAGCTCCAATAGAACTACGCCCAGATATCCATTCCCCCTCTCCACTCTTCAACTCCAAAATTTTATTCCTACATCGCCGAATCACTGTTGAAGCATGAAAGTATTTTGTATTTAGGTCACTAGAGGAAAGCCAAGATACCCGAGATTTTTGTTTCCACAAAATTTCTTCTCTTTTAAGATGTTCATCCAACTCCATCACCAGACATTTTTCCAACCATGAATTCTGATCAGTAGCCTCCCCCTGTTGACAAATACTCAACTGCTCCTTTACTTCACTTAAAGCTTTATGAATATCTCCAAACACCAATCTATTCCACTGCCGAAGAGCCCCCCTAACAACCCTAATTTTAGAAAAAAGCACCCAAGCAGGAGTCCCAACCCTAGGCTGTCTCCAAGTGTTAGCAATCAGCCCAAAACAAGAATCCTCCCTAGCCCAAAATTTCTCAAACTTAAAACACTTTGGCACTGAAACCTCTCCCCCCCACAGATTTAGTATAAGAGGAATATGATCTGAATTAGTCACAGAATAATGTTTAACTCCAGCATTAGGAAACTCAATACGCCACTGCACATTCGCAATACTTCGATCCAACCTCTCTCTAATATTAGCCAGCCCAGAACGACCATTATTCCAAGTGAAATTTCTACCCGAAAAGCCTAAATCCACAAACCCCATAACATCCATAAAATGCCTCAGCCCTCTAGATGATGAACTAGCCACCACCCGTCCACCCCTTTTCTCATCAGCTCGCAAAACCTCATTAAAGTCACCAGTACAAACCCAAGGAAGAGAACCCGACCCTCCCAAAGAAGCCAAATCCTCCCAAAATTTCTCTTTCAACCTCCAGTAAGGAGGACCATACACAAAAGAACACAGAAAATTCGAACGATTATTACCAGGCCTAAAAAGCAAATGAAAAAAAGACCCAGTAGAATTCAGAATATCAAAGCGTAACCCAGGACGCCAGCAAAAAGCAATACCTCCCTTGCAACCCACAGGAGGAACATAAATGAACAGAGAAAAACCCAATCTACGCAAAATCAACCCAAGTCTATCATCCATTATTTTTGTTTCCATCAAAAAGATGCCCCAAGGATCTACCTCTCTCACTAGTAGCCTCAGGACTCTTGATGCCGCAGGTCTTCCAAGACCCCGGCAATTCTAGGATATTAGACTCATGGCTGGGGTGGGGTCAGATATTGGCCCGCCGCCCCAGCCGAAAAGTTTATTACCTCTGTAGCCAATGTCGACTCCTCCTCTGCCAAAACCACCACTTCCAGCTTCTTCTTTGGTCCATATTTTTTCTTCTTCCGAACACCTTCCTCCTTGCCCACTCCATGAGAAAATAGCAATCCTAAGGGTTCCTCAATTGGTAGCTTCAGAGATGCCGGGATTTCCCTAAGTTTTTTCAACGGAGAGTCCGGGTCGCATAGTTCTGCTCCTACTCTTTTTAAATTCATCGACCCTTCCTCATTAATAATAAGTGGGCTGGCTAGTAAGTCACCAGAGGACTTCGACCCATCCACATTAGAAAGCAGACTAACCTTATTCTCCAACGCCAGCCCATCTCTTACATTGTCGTCCCCTTGCAAGCCCATCTTACTAATTGGGCCCACCAGCAAAGAACCATGTACTTCAGAAGATGCTATATCTGTTGTGCACTGGATTCCATCACCCATCTGATTACAAACCCCTTTTGACGTCCCTTGCCACCCCCTTGTATCCACCAGTGGTCCCCGGTTACTAATAACCGAATTTGCCAAAGTGGACCTCCCAGATAGATTCTGGAAAGTTCTAGAATCCGTAGAAACATTCGGACTAATGCTCATCCGCCGGTAACCTCCCTCAAATCCACCACCCAAAGAACTTCCGGCCACCCCCATACTGCTCCTTTCCCCTACTCCACGTCCCCCCCGGAACCGCAGTGGAGAAATGGCTTCCAATTCATCCAAAGGAATCATTCCCCGCATTTCTTCACCCAAAGCATGTTGATAAGGATGTTCATCATCAATACAAGTTCCCATAGTGTGGGTGAGACGCCCACAAATGAGACAAAAACTTGACAGTCGTTCATATTTGAATGAAATCCATACAGAAGAATGACCTTCCCTGTGTAAAGTAAAACCTGGATGAAGGGGATCCTCAATATCAAAATGAACCTGCACCCTGAGATAAGGCTTATTGCTCTTCACCGCATCAAGTTTATCAACCTTTCCCAACTTACTCCCTAACAACAGTGCATTTTCTTCATTCATCCTCTCCATGGGCAACCCATGGATTTGTACCCAGAACTGGACTTGTGAAAGTTCAACCTCATTAATGGTCTCCCCTCTTCTCCATTCTTTAAGAATCATAAGGTAACCCTTGAAGTTCCTAGGAGCTAACCTCTGCACCCGTTCCTTCTCCTCCAATGATTGAAAAGAGAATAAAAACCTATTCGGTCCCGCATCCTCTATTCTTAGATTTGGAGCAAACCTCCATCCAGCCTTGATGAGTGGAACAATAACAGGTTTAGGAAAAATCTTCCGGGCTGCCAATCTACCCACCAACGTGAAAGCTTCAAACTCCTTCGCTCGCTCATTGTTAACTTTCATCATCCCTTGAAACGTCATCCCAAGAGAGGTTCTTCGTGCGTTCCATAATCTCCTCCAAACCACTCACAAGCTTCTTAGAGCAACTCATGTTGTCCACTAAAGCTAAAAGCTCTTTCCACCCACGCAATCCAAGCCAGATCTGCGTTTTCCAATACCCAGCAAAAAAAGCCACAGTAATAACCGTCGCAAGGATAAATGAGCTATATCCAGCACTCATCAACAAGAAACTTTGTAGGAAAATGACAAAATTAAAGTCAGAGTAAAAAAATACACGTATCCATAATGACGTAAATGGAAGATAAAACGATTGTGACTCAGCCAAATAGGACGAATAATGCAGCATCGTACAGGGAAAATGGTGAAGGTAATCAGGTGACAGATGGATAGGGGACCACAGGGGTGTCAAGGAAGAGGATGGATAGACCCAGGCGATACAGAATAGGCCATCATCAGGGCTAGGATGCATCGGAAAGAGCATTTCGCTCAGTGGCTCCAGAGAGCAGTTTCGGCAGGTGAGATACAGCTATTATCTGCTTTATAATTGGGAGGAAAGACTGCTAAAAAACGAATTAAAGAAGTTCAAAGGCAAGGTACAGATTCTCACCGACCAATAGAATTAAGAATAGTTAGCCTGCAATACAAAAGAGCAATGGCAGAGTTAATTAGTTTATAAGAAAAATTATACAACTTGAAAACTGTGGTCCTACTTGCACGAAATATAACAACCGTGTAAGGCCGACATTACAGGCTTTAAGTTTCGGTTATGCTCGATTCTATGTCTTCTCAATGTGCTTTAGCTAAGCTATAGCTGGGCCTGGGGATGAATTACTTGCCGAGTGATTAACATGCAGACATTAGTAGAACAATGGCCCTTCGTAACCACAGACACAAGGGGCAGGGGAAGGAAATTTTAGTATTCAAGAGAGGGAGCATTTCTGAGGAAATTTTTATATTCTTCCTTTCAAGCATGTTCGTCACTGTTAGATCTAAAGAGTCTAAACAGAGCCCAAAAGTTTGAGATCAATCAATGTCTAAGCACACAGTTGTTCCCCCACTTACGTTGTCATCAGGCACAACTCATCCAACTCCGTTTCACTCTGCGACTCTTTTCTTCTTTAAACAACCATTTGAGATAGAAAACTTACTTGTCAACGTTTCTTTTGGTCTGTCAAAGAATCCTGCTTTGTCCAACAAAATAACAACATTAGTATCTGCAAACTTAGAATTCAAAATCTAGTAATTATGTTCCAAATGTTATTAAACTACTACGTTGATGTGGTACGGAGTATGCACTACGAAGTTATTAGTCAAAATGTTTGGGATATTGAGGGGGTCAGTGTCAATCAAACCCCAGGCATAACTGGAGAACGAAATGCTGACTATTGAACATATAACATATATGACCAGAAATAAAAGCTGTCGTTTTGTTTTCTTCTTATTCTTTTACGCA
This sequence comes from Myrica gale, assembly GCA_963930655.1. Taxonomy (NCBI): domain Eukaryota; kingdom Viridiplantae; phylum Streptophyta; class Magnoliopsida; order Fagales; family Myricaceae; genus Myrica; species Myrica gale. The sequence goes on along the minus strand of OZ005606.1, from coordinate 26,360,999 downwards.
CCAGATCCTGGACGGTAGCACTGAGCATGGGAAGTCCCGTTACTGATGTAGCAGTAGCCACCTTCTGTGAAGTTATCGCAGTTTGCTTGGAACCATGAAAGCTCAAAACCGAAGATCACTTCATTGTAAACGTCTGTACAGGAAGCTGGGTAATGTCCAGGCCACAATGTCAGAGACATCTGCTCTATTTGGCACAAGTCCTTCAAATCCGTTGCCTTCGTGTAGCCGCGTTTAACATATCTGTAACTTTTGGATTGGGACGCACAAGAGTTGGAAGAATATATTTCCTTTCTAAAGCAAGTAGAAACATCAAAATAAAATCGAGAACTCGCTGGCTTTTCGCAGTTCACGAAAACCAGACCCTCTGTTGACAGAGAAAAGTCCAAAAATTCCCCACTCCACTAGGCTGTGCACGGCCCATATTGGACCATTGGGTAATATGGGGTATATGGATCCGCCGAACTGAAATTGTAGTTGTTCAGAAAATAACGAGGGATGAAGGAGTAATTATCTTGTTGAATAGCAGAGTCTACAACACGGATTTTGTAGTTACTGGTTGATTTCTCGTACGTAGTATTTTCCAGCAAGTAAGTATAACACGGTTTTGTTGTTCTCACTTGACAGGTTATACCTTTTGTCGCCGCAGTTTTTTGGATCGTCTCTCAATCGAAACGGATAGCTTACGTTGTGGATATTGCCGCAGGAAGGAGCGCAGTGACGGCTATCCTTCGCACTGCAAGTTTGATGGACGAGCACAAGAACAAAAAGGACTGTGAGACCAGCAGGGAAGGGGACTTCTCTTGCCATTGAGAGAGAGCCAGAGACGGAGACAGAGAGGATTGAGTAAGAGGCTAGAGGTGTTTGATTACAAACCAAAAAAAAAAAAAGCAAAAGAAAAAAGAGAGGCTATAGGTGCTTTGAATACTGAAAAATTTCGTTACAATTATGAGTTCAAACGACATGCTGGCGAGTACAGGCAAACTTTCAGCCATCACATGCTTTTCAGCCCGGATTAAGAAATTTGGGTTGACAACTTGTCACTGTTTTGCATGTGACAACTTGTCGTGTGTGTCTACTAGGACTAAAGTTGAGTATACATTTTGTGTCTTTTCCTTTTTTTTTGTTTATTTTATTTTATTGTGGTCAACTTATTCGAGCCCAGTTGACTCTGTATCTAAAAATCCCACCGAGATAATGGCCTCTCAATGTTCGATAAGAAATGGAGAATGGAGTTTTTGCTTCTCTCGATTTGATAGCGGCGCAGCTAGGCACCCACTGTTAATTTATGCCTTGTGTTACAGCAACAGTGATTTGGGAAAGATTCACCACATTTTACTTGGCCGTTCTGAGTAACAAGGTATGATATTGAAATAGTTGGTTTATTCTATTTCCTATGTGGGGCCTGGAGGTCCGTGCCCCTTCCGTTTGCGTATTTTTATTATTGATATAAAGTCATAAATATGTGTAAACATCAAATTAATACTGTAATTTTAAAAACGTCGATTTAAAATTCTTAATTTTTAAAAATAATCAATTTCAAGTCTCGTCCAAATCAGATGAAAATACATGAAAAATGATTAAAATATATTTTTAAGATAAAATTATTAAAAATAATAAAAATTCATTAAAAATAAAATATGATATATTTTTTTAATAGTAATATTTTAAAAAATTATCTATTTAAACTCTATTTCTATTTATTTTTAATTTATTGTTTAAATTTTTTAAATTTTTATTATTTCTATTTATTTTTAAAATGTAGTTTAAAAGGAACATTTGAATTATTTTACATAATTTTTCATCAGACAAGACATGAACCAACATGAATCCACGAGTTTACTTTTAAACCAACATGAATCCACGAGTTTCACTCATATTTTCGAGATTCACTATACTTTCCCCTCTGTTATTTGGTGTCACTGCATAAGAAAAAAGCGTGTACAAACTTCAACAGAAGTTCAGTCGTTGTTTGACCAGTCGCACATGTTTTTTTTTTTTCCATGAATAATACCGAGAGACTTTTCATTGCAGTGAATCAAGAGTATAAGATACAAAAGAGATCAAGAACAAGAGATCCAAGCACAACTAGGTTGCAAAAAGAAGCTAGCAAGATCACTGAAGGATCGGGAAAACCACAAATGCTCCATGCTGAGTAGAGAAAGCGAGTGGCCGGAAACGACATACGACACTACCAGAATTATAAAAGAAACTAGCACAAAAGCTAAAAATGTTCAATACATACAACCTAGATAAAAACAACAAAACCCACAAAAGGGTAGCAAGACCACTAAATGGCCGGCAAAGCCCCCAAGGGGCAGCAACAAAACAAACCAACAATAGAAAAAAAAGCAGCAAACAACAAAAAATTGGTCGGAACACCACAGCAAAGACACGGCGGCGCGTGAAGGTCACGCGCGGCTGAGGGACACTGGACCAGCCAGATCTGGGCGACCGAAAGCTTTTTTACACAGTCCAAGGGTCATTACCGTCGAAAACTACCGAAAATAGCCCTAAATTGAAGAAGACTAGAACGGCGCGTGCGGCGGCTCTTGGGGGCAGATCGGCAAAGGAAAGGTGCAGAAAAGATCGACAGGAGAAGCTGAGATTGATGATCTATGACATGGCCTCCAAGGGTCAACGAAAACGCTCGCACATGTTCATTACAGTGCTCAGTGCTCCAAGCATGGGAAATGAAATTTCAACAAAGTCTGCGCCACTTCTCTAGAAGGGTGTTATCCAAGGGCCAGCTTGGGTGTAGCGTGGTGCACGGAGCTCTAGGCTTGTTTCTGGAATGGAGAATTGAAGCCAGTTGTTTTTAATCCTGCTCCATTTTCTCTTGCTTGCGGGATAGCCTTCAGAAGAGAGATGAATGTTTCCTTCAAAACGGTAATCTCGTCCTTCTTGTTAGCATTTTCCATCATAGACCACGTAGAAGGGCAAAATGAGTGTGCTGAATTACAGTGTGGAGGCTTTGGCCCATCCATCCGATTTCCTTTCCGGCTTAACAGCCAGCCAAACCGATGTGGTTATCCTGGGTTTAATCTGTCGTACACTACCAGAAACGAAACAGTGCTCCAGCTGCCAATCTTAGTTAACTTCTTTGTCAAAAATATCGACTACAGAGCTCAGGTAATTCATTTGTATGACCCACAACATTGCTTGCCAAGACAACTTCGAGAACTCAATTTGTCCTCCTTGCCTTTCCGCCACAAATATGAATACGGTTCCGACTTTGCCTTCTACAATTGTTCTCCAACGGAAAGAAACTCAATGTATGCCTACCCTGTCTCTTGTCTTAGTGGACCGAGCTACCAAGTTTATAACTTCGATTCGTATAGCAACATCAATGATTTACCGATAGCATCTTGCACAAAGATGTATAATCTTCGGAATCTTCCTATAATACCTGGAGTAGATGATATTCTTGAATTGAAGTGGTCCATTCCTGCGTGCGGACACTGTGAATCTAAAGGCAAAAAATGCAGATTGAAGAATAACAGCACCAAATCGGAGACTGAGTGCTTCAGCGAAGCCACTAAAGGTATAGTATCCATCCAAATTCCACCTTTCTGCTCAAGTTTTTCACTATTTTCTAGCCAACATGTACTGATTTGCTCAAGTTTAGCTTAGTTTATTTACTTTTCCACCCAAAAAGAGAAATTTTAAACAGAGAACAAAAAGTGGCCTTGACTCTTATTCAGTTGTCAGCGAACTTGTTTTTAAGGATTGTCATACATTCAGTAACTATGTGCCTGAATATGATCTCTTACAATCAAAGAACTTCGGCTGAGTGTCTGAATACAGAGCTCCTATTCGTAAGAAAAATTTATGCAGACAATTATAAATTGTTGTTGTCTGATACGTAAAGTGAGAAGCTAATTGTGTTGAAACCATTTATAGGTGCATCGACAAAGTTCGTGGCAGCTGGTAAGTTGTCCGTTATCCATTTCAATTTTTCCATCACAGGGTGATGGGACGTCTTGATTCACGAGTGTTTAACCTGCAGGTGCCATCATAGGCTCGGTGGTTTTGGTACTAGTGGTTTTTGTACTCTACCGTGCCTATTGGAATGATAAAGCAGAAAAACAACACCAAGACAGAATCGAAAAATTCTTGGAGGATTACACAAACTTCAAGCCCACAAGATACTGGTATGCTGATATAAAAAGGATCACAAATCAATTTGATGAGAAGTTAGGCGAAAGAGCTTATGGAACAGTGTTCAAAGGAAAGCTTTCTAATGAAATCAATATTGCTGTGAAGATTCTGAACAGTTCCACAGGAAATGGGGAAGAGTTTATAAATGAGGTGGGAATAATAGGTAGAATCCATCACGTTAATGTGGTTCGCTTGGTTGGCTATTGTGCTGATGGATTTAGACAAGCTCTAGTTTATGAGTTCTTACCAAATGAATCGCTAGAAAAATTCCTATCTTCAGTAGACGGCAAGAACCATGTCCTTGGTTGGAACAAGTTGCAAGATATTGCTCTCGGCATAGCAAAAGGAATTGAATATCTTCATCAAGGATGTGACCAACAAATCCTCCATTTTGATATTAAGCCTCAAAATGTTTATCTAGACCAGAATTTCATCCCGAAAATTTCTGATTTTGGTCTTGCCAAGTTGTGTTCCAAAGATCAGAGTGCAGTGTCTATGACAACAGCCAGGGGGACAATGGGTTATATTGCACCTGAAGTGACAGAAGTGTTCTCTAGGAACTTTGGGAATGTGTCTTACAAAGCAGATGTTTATAGCTTTGGAATATTGTTGCTTGAAATAGTTGGAGGGAGGAAAAATGTGGCAATACAGGGGACAATATTAGCCAAGTTTACTTTCCAGAATGGATTTATAATCTTAGAACAAAAGAACGACTTAAGAATTTTCATTGAGGATGAGGGAGATGCTAAAATTGCAAAGAGATTGGCAATTGTGGGACTGGTGCATTCAATGGCACCCAATAGATCGTCCTTCTATGAAAATTGTAGTTCAGATGTTAGAAGGAGAAGGAGATAAATTAACCATGCCTCCTAATCCCTTCGCCCCTGCTAGTCTTGGAAGAGTCATTGGAAGAACAACCGCAAGAGCTCTAAATCAAGAGTTGGAAAACATCCAAGAATTAGGATGAATGGATGTAAAATTTACAGTGAGTTTTGCAATAACCACATATTGAAATCATGTAGGGCGCATGAAAAAGGATTCGAGATATTAATCTTGTTAGAAATATAAAACTTTGATAAGTGAGACATCCAATTATGAGAATATCCATATTGAATTTATTATTTCTCACTTATATTTAAAAATGTTACAAGGGAGCCTTATTTATAAGGAAACAATCTCATTTGCCCACATTGCCTTAACAATGTGAGACTACAAATTTCAACACTCCCCCGCAAACTCAAGGTGGACAAACCGACAAACCTTGAGTTTGGAGTTACAAAAAAATAATAACAAAAGTTGCCGGTACTCGGTACTGAGCCGGATGGTCGCCGGAAAAGTCGTCGGTACTGAGCCGGGAAAGTGGCCGGTACTGAGTTGGGAAAGTGGCCGGTACTGAGCCGGGAGGTTACCGGTACTAAACTGGGAAAGTTGCCGATACTAGGCCGAATGGTAGCCAGAAGGTAACCGGACTAAAGCCGAAAACCTTGCTCCGATACCATGTTAGAAATAAAAATATTTAAACTTTGATAAGTGAGACATCTAGTTATGAAAAAACCCAATTGAATTTATTATATCTTACCTATATTTAAAAATGTTACAATGGGGGCTTATTTATAAGCCAACAATCTCACTTGCCCAGATTTCAACAAATCTTGCAGTGAAGGTACTGAATCATCATGAATAGATTGTTTCATGAAGCCAGAGCGTGAAGAAGTAGTACTGGACTTATTGCCGATATAAAGCTGTCGTTTCTAGTGTAATTTATACCATTGGTGTTGCTTTCTTAACATTACTAAGGTCCCTATATATTGGTCTTTCCATCTCTCTGCTTCGCCCGTTTTTGAGCTATAGTGGTGTTGATATTTGAAGTCAGTAGACACGAGAAGGGGGTGACTATTAGATCACCTGTCAATTATGGAGTACGAGACTAGACACCCCTTGTCAACTACCGACAATGCAAGCTGGGTCCAAACCTCTGCCACCGGCAAGTGGCCTGATTTTGCAGCGTCTGTGCCGTCGGACATATGTATGACACCAAACCTTCCGTGCTAAAAAATGGATGATATCACCCCACAACCCACAGTCCTCAGTGACACTAACTTGTTTGTATTTTCTGGGCCGAGATAAGACAATGATGATTCCTCCTTGGTTTCGTGCTATATGGGCGAGCTTTTGAACGTTTCTAAAAGGGAGATATACAAATATCACACTGGGTTTTAACGCCTTTTGTGAAAACTCACAAGGTTTTAAAAAGTTTCAAATTGCTCACTAGGTTTATCATTTTTGTATAAAAACTCACTGAACTCAATGCCGTTAGTCCCGTTTAATGAAAAATCCATTACGTCCAATCACAATATGACACATGTCACTAAATAATTTAACGGACCTCCCCAATCACACAACCCATGCCGACGGATGGAGGAGGTCCACCCATGACCGCCCAGAACTGGGCGGCAGAGGTGGAGGGGGGAGACCCTCCTCCCCCGGAGGCGCCAGGTGTGCCCCTCCACAGTGAAAGGATCGGGGTTGCACGATCCTTTTGTTTTTCTTTAAATTGATATTTTTTTTGTTAATTTTAGATTTACTTTTAATTTTTATTTACTTAGTGACACGTGTCATATTATGATTGGACATGATGGATTTTCCGTTAAACGGGGCTAACGACATTGAGTTCAGTGAGTTTTTATACACAAATGATAAACCTAGTGAGCAATTTGAAACTTTTTAAAACCCGGTGAGTTTTCACAAAAGGCGTTAAAACCTAGTGTGGTATTTGTATATTTTCCTTTCTAAAATAGGTTCAACAACCTTTTGTTCTGTGAACCAACCTTGCAACCCCTTGACTTCGCCCTTTGGATTTCAAAAATATGATAAATCACTGTATGATCGAACATTCGACATGAAGCAATTGCTAAAAATTAGTTTGTTTATCTATTTGGAGTAGTACCCTAAGCATAAATTATTATGCAATCTAATATGCTAAATTCAACAACCTACTGGAGGATGATCAATGCAGATTTTATAATAGCCTATACCTTCTCAAATTACTAAAATTCCGTCTACTAGTTAAAAATCAGCAAATTGACTCAGGAGTGAAAGATGATGTAAATAAAGAAAGCTATCATGAACAAACTATACAATTATTTGGTACTAGCTTTTAAGTCTTAATAAATATATTGACATGCCAAATAATTTGCATCTACGATTCAATAGATTGACTTGAGTAATCTGATTGAATAGAAGAGCAAGTTTGGTTGATATTATGTCCAATATCCTCCATTTGACCCTCATCTAGTGCTGATAGGAAAGGCTTAGGAGGCATTTGTAAGCACTCAACTTCTCCTTCTAGCATTTTGACAACTTCGTTCATGGAGGGACGATCATTGGGCTTCATCTGTATACACCATAAAGCGACTATGATAATCCTCTTACTTGTTTTCTTCTCAGCCTCTGTTGCATCTTCTATCTCTATGTGTTTTCCTTCTTCTATTTGGTTATAAACCCAGGTGGGAAAGTAAGTTTGGCTTGAATGATCTGCAGATGCATTCAAGTTATTTCTTTTGCCTAACATTTCCATGAGTAACATTCCAAAACTATAAACATCTACTTTGTATGAGACATCTCCAATATTTTTGTAGAACAACTCGGGAGCCATATAGCCTAATGTTCCCCTTGCAGCAGTCATAGAAACAATCTCTTCCTTTACTGAATACAATTTTGCCAGACCAAAGTCAGAAACTTTAGGGGCAAAATTATCATCCAAAAGAATGTTGTGGGGCTTGATATCAAAATGCAAAATCTGCATTTCACAACCTCGGTGCAAATATTCAATACCACGAGCCACTCCTAGAGCAATATTGTGCATTATCTCATAGCTTAGGAGGATACTTCCTTTTGAACAAACAAATTTATTGAGAGATCCTTTAGGCATGAACTCATAAACAAGAGCTCGCTTTGACCCTTCAACACAAAAACCGATGAGTTGGACTATATTTACGTGGTGAATCCTTCCAATGGTTGCAACCTCATTCATAAAATCTTGCCCATTTGCTTTGGACTTGCCTAACATCTTTATAGCTACAAGTCGGCCACTTCGAAGTGTTCCTTTAAACACTGTGCCATACCCTCCTTCCCCTAATTTGTCTTTGAATCTTTTGGTGATTTTCTTAATTTCCGAGTAAGAGTACCTTATTGGCACGAGGTTATTGTGTCTTTGCAGAAATTCTTCAACAGCATCATACATTGACAAATGCCTCCTACGCCATTTATATATTAGGAACGCAACTACCAGTGGAGTCCCCAATATAGTTTTCGCTGCTACGGCTTCCCCTATATATGGATCAGGAACATCACGAGAATATATAGTTACAAAATAAACAACTATCTTGATATACTACCGTAAAACATTCTGTTTATATATGTATAGCAATATATGTAAATTATTGTCTCTCTAAATTATCAAAAAAAGAAATTGTTGTCTCTCTAAATCCCAGCAATCTGTAAGTATCTCATGGTGTTCAGTGTAAGCTTCTTCAATATTATTATTTAACGGTTCATTAAAGAAGATGAAAAAAATACCGGGAGATATATATAGGTGATCACGAGGAGCTTACCAATGTGGACTATTATGAACATCAGTACTTCCAGCGAGTCTGCAAAGAGATATGATGAGACGATCTAAATCAATTAATTAATCTAATAAGTAACCTAAAAAAAATCTCTTAAGAAGAAATGACAAAGACTATTCCTACGGTCGCTAGGGCGTTTTGTTTGTCTAGGAATTAAATGGGGTTGAGCTGATCATTAACCTGTGGCGCCCGGGGCGGAATAATTGCCGCGTGAGAATTTTTAACAAGGTTTCAATGCCAACGCATAGATTCGATTCAATAAAGGACGCTAATTTCGTAAGAAATTTGCAATTTTTTCCTGTTCCTTGTTTTTTATGGTGTCTAAGTAACTTGATAAGTATGAGATAAACTACGTCAAGCGCAAGGTTAATCTTATGCAATTCTATGACATGCATCGTGCCTTTAATTCTACACTACCTAGCTAGCTAGGCTGCAAACGACCATTTCGAGATCGAAAACTCACCTGACCCAATATAACTAATGAGCCGACGAAACAGCGGTAGTACTGCGACAAAGCAAAGAATAACATCATCGGTTGGGAAACTAAATTTGAATAAAAGTCAGAATTTTTCTTAATTCAAGATTATATATAATTTTTACAATCTACTTACTACAATTGAATGCCAGTGAAGTACTGTTCAAAAGAAACATGTAACGTTCTTACCGATGATCCTCCATTCGATCGTCATCATATCCATAAGAGCTACAATTAAAAAAAATGAAGGAAAACAATTATTAGATTCCTCATTCCCATGACATGAAGATGCAACATGTCTTATATGCTTTCATTGAAAATCATGTAATCAAAAATGAGTTATGGATTCTATATGTCAACTGTCATATCTTTCATTGAAAATCATATAATCATAAATGAGTCATGGATTTCATATGCCAACCGTCATATATAACAAAATAAGGCAACCAAAGTTCATAATAGTTTTTCTTCATCCATACTGGTCGGGCTTAGTCTTTACTAAAACCACATGTTGTATAAGGCAAGTCCAACAACTTATATAACATTTTTCTTTTATTTATTTCAATCCCACTAAGGACCAAATTTTATGGCCCTTGACTTTTTCCAAAAAATAAAACTTCCTGGCCATATAAAGCAACGGTCTTCCCAGACATTTTGACATAAAAATAGTTAAAACACTTCCTGGGCCTAGAAAGACAAACTCCCCGAGCATTTGGAACACCTCCCGGTCATATAAAAGAGTTTCCCGGGAATAAAACAAAAAGAAAATCTCCCCGGGCATTTTGTAAAGTTTCCCGGGCAGGTTGGAAACAATCTACTACGGGTCTTTTGTAGAATAAAACTCCTCGGGTCTTTAGTTAAAATAACACTTCCCTCGGTCCTAAAATAAAACTTCCCGGGCATTTTTATAAAAGATTTCCTCGGGCATTATATAAAGACCTCCCGGGTTTTTACAAAAAGACTTCCCGGTTATTTTTAAATACAAGCTTGCCGGTCAATTATAAGAGAACTACCCGGGTCCTGTAAAAGCAGACTCCCCGAGTCTTTTTATAAAGAACATCCCGGGCATTTCTATAAGAACTACCTGAGTCTTTAAATAACAGGCTACTCGGGTCAACACACAAAGGAAATAAACTCCCCGAGCATTTTAAGAAATCTCCCTGATTATTTGAAAGCAAGCTACCCGGGTAGAGAAAGAAAAATCTCGAGCCTTAGTAAAATAACCTCCTGACCTCTGATTGCTCTGCAATTTTTACTGGGACCTCCTGTGACCATATACTACACATCCACAAATTTCCAGGCCAAACCTCCAAGGATTACATGGGGACGTTTTGGACAGTGCACTAGTCCTAGTTGATGTTCTTGCATGTTATGGATCTTGCACCTAATTATCCTCCACCAATGATTGATTTATCTTACTCATATGCATGAAGTCACAGAGCACATAATACATGATATCAGTGAGGAAAAATAAAATCAATTAGAATCATTTATGCAATCCACACATGAGCACTCATTTCATGTCCTTTTTAAGATTACACTACACAACAACATATTCTTGAAAAATAATCAAGGAAAACCGCTTTCAACATGCAAATACTCCTTGCACATGCAAATAACTCATGTTAACAACTAGTTTTATGCATTGTTTCTTGCATCCAACGTATAAGACATGATCTTTAATTAACAACAAGTAAAAAGAGGCAAAAGCATATTTTCCCAAACATCCCAAACCCCATATCAGGACACTTACAACACCTTTACCTTCGTCGGTTGAACTTTTTTTTTGCTAAGAAAAACATCTCTCTCTCTCTCTCTTTAATTTTTCTCGGTCTCTCCCCTGCTCTGTCCTTCCTCTTCTCCTTCGATCAGATGGTGTCATTCTCCTTTCACGTTCTTTCCTTTCCTTTCTCTTTTGGTCAGGCAGTCTCTCTCCCTCTCTCTCCTAGTCAACTGAAATTTTAGTCGAATAAACCTTTGTTGACAATCCTTGGTGCATTCCCCCTGGCCGGTCAATGGTCTCTACCCTAGTCTAGGCCAATAATGAGTAAATCACTTGAGACCCAATCAAAACAAGATTACCCATAGAACACATATCTTCCACAAGATTAAGTTGAAATGGACGAACCAATCACCATATACCACTTAGACGTCCAGCTAGCTAAGGATAAGAAGACATTAAATGCACTTCACATGTATAAAACACGTGGAAAGTGATGTTGGTAAAACTACGCAAAATGCCCGGGCATGTTCATGAAGACAGACCGGTCATCCACATGCAGGCAAGTCGGGCAACTTCACACAGCCAGACCGGGTAGCATTACTCAGCCAGCCCGGGTAACTTACAAAACCAGACCGGGTATGCTCTATGCCTCCCTGGGTAGCTTCACACAACCAGCCTGGGTATCCTGCCTGACCAGCCATTTTTACCACTCGGCCAGCCCGGGTCTTTCCATCAAACACCTCTGTACTGCATCTCATATTCCCTGGGCTTTCCTTCTCTGTCACCCCGGTACTTCTTCTCTGTGACCCCGGGGTGAAATCAGCCTACTTAATTCAACCTCTCAACAAGCCCTAACCTATAACACCCAAACTCCCCGGGTACTCAGATTGGCAGCTACCCTGCAATTACGGTTTTGCCCCTGGTCACCCGAATTACCCTATCAGCCCTTGCAACCTGCCTAACTCGATATCCTTATGAACGTAAATGTAAAACACAAAGAAAATATGTATATAAACTTCACAATAATAAAAAGGAAGATAATTTAAATAACATAAACAAGAAAACTCTCATTAGAAATATGACAAAGAACAATGATGGATGAATATTCAAAAGCCGCATTTGAAGATTAAGCAAAATAATACATAAGCCGCATTTGTTAATAGCAAATATTATAAAGAAATAATATGTAGATAAATCAAACAACTCGGGGTGTCACATTATGTCTTCTTTAATAGGAACGTCGGCTTTTCCTATATATGGATCAGGAACATCACGAGAATAGTTACAAAATAGCATAAGTAGTGTACTTTGAAAGGTAGAAATAAAAATGAAGTCATTAAGCAACGGTACTAAACTACAGCGAATATGCTAAACAAGTTAGAGGCGAATATGCAATTTCTTTTGTTATATGTTAATCTAGTCATGCATTTGCCCAAGGTTAAAAAAAACAAAAACAAAAACAAAATCTAAAAGCAGTCTCATGTTTTTTTCAGCTCGATCGCATTCTAATTTTTTACGTACCAGAATAATCGTAGCACTGAACTGGGAAATTAGACGTGTCATTGAGGTAGCAATGGATATTATAGCCATCATCTGTCAACTTATCACAATATACTTGGAACCATGAAAGCTCAAAACCGTAGATCACTTCATTGTAAACGTCGGTACAGGTAGTTGGGGAATAATATTCTCCATCTGGCCTCCGTGGCCACGATGACATCAGAGTCATTCGCTCAATTCGGCACAACACCTCCAACCCGGCTAAGGAATTGTAACCATCTGTAACGTATCTATACCCCTTGGAATGGGATAATGATGAGTTGGGAGAAGATTCTGATCCATTCATCTTCAAGCAAGAAGACGTGTCCAAGTAATCCGAAGAATTCACTGGTTTTTTGCAACTCAGGAAAACCACAACCTCCGGTGATACATCGGGAAGGTCCAAATACACGGAATCACAGTTCCCCCAAAATATATATGGGTAAGACGTGGAATATATATGATTCCCACTGAAACTAGCATGGTTTAGAAAATAACGAGGAATGAAGGAGTGATTATCCCCCTGAATACCCGAGTCTACAAGTTGAATTGTGTAGGCACTGTAATTGATTTCCCGGACGTTGTATTTTCCCTCATACAAGTATAACACTGCCTGGTTGTTCTCACATGACAGGTTATACCTATAGTCGCCGCACTCTGGTGGATCGCCTTTCAATCGAAACGGATAGCTTATGTTGATTTTGCCGCAGGAAGAAGAAGCACAATGATGTCTATCCTTAGCACTGCAAGTTTGGTGGACTAGCACAAGAACAATAAGGATTGTCGCTCCTGCAATGAAGGGGAATGCTCTTGCCATTGCGCGGGAGAGAGAGAGAGAGAGCAAGGTATAGCTTTTACAAATGTGAGCGGCTTCCTCTTAAAAGAATATTAAGAAAGTCCAAGAGAGGTTCCTCTTAAAAGTTGACTTGTGCGTGACTCGAGGTAGATTTTTTTCAAATGATGTAGATTAGTGAAAGAATTATCAAAAAAAAAAAGAGAGTTGATTGTAGGAAAATTTCACCCCGGATATAAGAGTACCCTTAGCAAATAGCCTAACGCCATGAGAATCCCACCTAGAAACACAGGCCCCTAAAATCTATCAGAGATATTTAAGAGGCTGAGAAACTCTCAACAACGGAAATGAATGTTTCCTTAGAAATGGTGAGCTCCTACTTCTTCTTGGTTGTGGTCTTCCTCATTGCCCTTGGAGAAGGCCAAAAGTACGACTGTCCTGAATTACGTTGTGGAAGTTCTGGCCCCCCATCCGATTTCCTTTCCGACTTAACAGCCAGCCAGAGTACCCGTGTGGCTATCCTGGATTTAATCTAACCTGCACCCATACAAACGAAACGGTGCTGGAGCTGCCAAATTCAGTGAAGCTCTTTGTCACAAGAATTGACTACGTGTCTCAACTAATTCAACTAATAGATGCACAACATTGCCTTATAAGGAGCCTTCGGGGACTCAACATATCTTCTTCACCTTTCCAACTCAGAAATGTGTCTCCGAGTCCGTACTATTTTGACAACGGATATACGTTTTTCAGTTGTTCCGGGGAGGAACGAAAGGTTCACGGTTGTATCCCTTGTCTTAGTGGCCCTAACCACCAAGTTTGTGCCTTCGATTCTTACGATAACTTCGATGACTTGCCTAATTTTGCACCTAATTGTACAAAAATATATGATATTCCACAAATTCGGGAGGATGTTGTATTCGGAGGTCAAAACTTTCTTGAATAGAAGTGGTTCACTCCAGCGTGCGGACACTGTGAAGTACAAGGCAAAAAATGTAGATTGAAGAGGAATCGAAGAAAATCAAGGACTGAATGCTTCCTCGAACAAAGTAAAGGTATTGTCTTCTATCAAACCGCCGTAGTCGAAAAGTTTTTTCATTTGTTTCATTATTACCAGGTTTCGGGTATATATGAATTCATTTGGTCAGGCTTAATTAGGTTTCTAGTGCTCTTCTGAGTTTCCTCTGTTCCTGAAATGCAAACCTTAATTTCAACTCAGGAAAAGCAATTTCTTTTGAAAAATTGTTTCTTAATGAACCACAACTTAGGAGATCCACCCATACATTGGGAGCAAATATTGAAACCGAAACTTACGTTGGACTCCAATGTCCGAATACCAGCACTGGCGGAGGCAAGGGGGCGAACTGGGGCCACTGCCCCGGTTGGCTCCCTAAAACAAAAATTTTTACACCTAGTTTTTTATTATTATTATTTTTTTCAAATAAATTATTTTTTTTATCATTTTTCTTGAAGAACTTGCCCCCCATTAATCACCTTCCTGGCTCCGCTTATGAATACCAGTACTTTTAAACCCAGGCTTACCAGTAGCCGTTTGATTAGAGCAAAATTTATGTTTATTTCGTAAACAACATTTAAAGCAAAATGAGAGCTTAACTTTGGTAGAAACTTTTGCAGGTGCATCACTGAAACTGCGTGACGTTGGTAAGTTGTTCAGTGGCTGATCAAAATTTTAATGGTCGGGAATATGGATTTTCTTGACCGTTAACGATCGTTAATGTGTTTCCCGTGCAGGTGCCATAGTAGGTTCGTTTCTATTAGTACTGGCGGTCTTTGCAGTTTTCCGTGTCTACATATATGATAAAATAGAAAAGCAAAATCAGGCAAAGATAAAAATATTTTTGGAGGACTACAGAAATTTTAAGCCCACAAGGTACTCGTATGCTGATATTAAAAGGATTACAAGTGGATTTACTAAGAAGTTAGGGCAAGGAACGTATGAAACAATATTCAAAGGAAAGCTTTCCAATGAAATTCATGTTGCAGTGAAGATCTTGAAACCTTCTAAGGGAAATGGGGAAGAATTCATCAATGAGGTTGGAACAATAGGTAAGATCCACCACGTTAATGTTGTTCGTTTGGTTGGCTTTTGTGCTGATGGATTTAGACGAGCTCTAGTTTATGAGTTCTTACCGAATAATTCACTCGAGAAGTTCATAGGTTCAGCAGATACCAACAATCGTTTTCTTGGTTGGGAAAAGTTGCAAGATATAGCCATTGACATAGCCAAAGGAGTTGAATATCTTCACCAAGGTTGCGACCAAAGAATTCTCCATTTTGATATCAAACCTCACAATGTTTAACTAGACAGAAACTTCAATCCAAAAATCTCTGATTTTGGTCTAGCCAAGTTATGTTCTAAGGATCAGAGTCTAGTGTCCATGACAACAATTAAGGGAACTATGGGTTATATTGCACCTGAAGTGTTCTCTCGGAATTTTGGAAATGTGTCTTATAAAGCCGATGTTTACAGCTTTGGAATGTTGCTTCTTGAAATTGTTGGGGGGAGAAAAAATATAGACCTTACATTGGAAAAAAGTAGCCAAGTCTACTTTCCAGAATGGATCTACAATCTTTTGGAAGAAAATGATGACGTGAGACTCTTTGTTGAAGATGATGGAGACGCTGAAATTGCAAAGAAACTTGCGATTGTGGGTCTTTGGTGCATCCAGTGGCATCCAATGGATCGTCCTTCCATGAAACTTGTGGTTCAAATGTTAGAAGGAGAAGGAGAAAACTTAACCATGCCTCCTAATCCTTTTACCAGCTCAATAGGTCCTACAAGAATCAAAGCAAGTATGCATCCAAGAAGTGTAAACCAAGAGTTAGAGATCATCCCGGAGTTAGAATAAATGCATGCGAATTGAAAGTCAGCTACATTATAGAAAATTCAGCCCAAAATCAAAATAAGTGTAGGTGTATTGAAAGTTTGCTCAGGATCCATTACTATCGTATTGTGTACTCACATGTTAATTTGTTAAGTTCTTGGAACCAAGTTGTTTCTTGTTGGTGTTGGTAACAAACATTTATCTTTTGTAATCCTTAATTATTACTCCGATGTACTTTTGGGTGATACCATATTTTGGGAATATGAGTGCCAATACATTCATCTTAGCTCAAGAAAGATGATAGAGAGTAGTATTTAAGGGAGGCGTCTACTTCCGGTTTGGGAGTCCGCGGGTTCCGTCGCTCTTATTCTTATGGTATTAATTAGAAGACCGAACAAATTAAATTGCTAAGATTCGCCACCGCTTAATGAAACTAATAAACAGGTATTCCGGATGATTTGTGGTAGGAAAATTATAAAGATTAAAACACTAATTATAATTAAGCTCTCAACATCCGTTAAAACGCACGGTTTCCGGTGCCTTTCTATGATTATGGACATAAATGGACTTTGAGAAAACAACTTTACCCTATGGAATGGTGATATGATGATGTATTGTTGGTCAATATGTTTACATATATATCCTTAACCACTAATACTTCTCATAGGGCTGCACAACTCCATCGGAAAATTCCAGTGGCATCGGCACCGGGTTGTTGGTACCCGGCTTCACTTGTGCCGGTGCCGGTTTGAGCTTTTCTACAAAACCCCCGGTTCCCGTGTTACCCGACATCGGGTTCCCGAGTACCGGGAACCGGGTTTTGTTTTTTTTTACAACACGACCCGTTTTGTTGTTCTTACATAGACTTCTCGCTTGACGATCGCTTGAACATTCGAGTTTCAGTTGTTACCGAGACTTCTCGCTTGACTATCGCTCGACAGGCGCTTGAGCGCGACCTTTAAAATTTTTTAAAAAACACGTTATTTTCTTTTCCCTCGACCAGCCCAGTCAGCCCTGCTTTAGACCCACTCTTCTAAGTCTTCTTCCTTTTCTCTCCATCACCAGCGGCGCCCCCATTCTCCCTCTCTATCTTTTCGGAGTTCATTGGCCCCAAAAACTGCAGAAGGTCTCATTTGTGGTCAAAATTTGATGAGATGCAACCCTATTGAGGAGGAAGAGGACATGACTTCTGATATGACAGAAGATCCACAAACTTATACAATTGACTCGGGTAATTTTATGTCTGCTTTTGTTAGTTTATTAGTTTTAATAATATTTTTTTTATAAATTATAACTTGATGTATTTAAATATATTGTGTAGAGTTACCCTTCTTGGCGACAGAGATCGAGGAGTAGGGGTTTTGAAGGAGTTACCCATCTTTATGATATTCTTACAGTTACGTCTCTAATTCTATATTACTTTGGACTTTAAATTCTCATCTTATCTTTTAAGATGATCTTTAATTTTATTGATTTTGGAATTTGGATTTCATTATCTTTAGTTACGTCTCTAATTCTCTATTAGATTTTATTGATATGTGATTAATGTACCAAAAACAAAAAAGAAAAAAAATATGTTGGGTCAAGTGCTTAAAATGCTAAAAATGACACAATATGAATGTAGGATAACCGAAAACCGTCACCACAAAGGATTGGTTTTTGGCCTTAACGGTGTAGGTATAGGTGGCAATTATTTCAAAACCGGCCTACTCGGTATATGTGCCGGCACCTACATCGAAATTGTGGAGCCTTTCTCAAGATATATATGTGCCTATTGGAAAGAAGGCATAAGAAAAATACAGTTTGTACTCTGAATTTAAAATTGTTTTTGAAAACCAGAAAGCAATCACTTTTAGACTTTTTCTTTTTCTCTTACCCCTAATCTACTGTGTAATCTAATAATGCGAACGATCAGCATTCGCGGGGCCCACTCTAGAATGAAGGTAATCATTAAGACCCAATTAGCAACGAAGTTAGTTTTATAAAAAAAAATTAAGATTCTTACTATTTTTTATAAAATTGTGAATACTTACATATATAAGAGTTTTATAGGTTTTGTGTAAAAATTGTTGAAATGTTTTAAAGATATTTAATTTGTATTGAAATTGGTAAAAAGATGTAGAGAGAGATAATTTGATGTAATTTTTTAATAAAACAATAATGGAGTTGTGTGAAAAAATATGGAGAGAGAATATTTGTTATAATTTTTCTTTTTAAAAGATTAATATTAGAGTTTGTGTGAAAAATTGTTGAAATTTTTGTTAAAGGCATTGGTGTTTGCCTATGATTTTTCTAATGTTTTGGATGTTCATTTTGTGAATTTGTTGCTTTCATTGCATCTTAGAATATTTTTGCAAAACGAGTACTAAAAACTAATAATTAGAAACCTGTAGTGAAAAGCAAGAAATGATTTTGCCAACATAGTGTAAGTCCTAGGATTAAGGCAACTCAAAAGGGAGGGTGAATTGAGATTCCAAAAATTTTCGCTTTTATCCTCTAAAATCGTGTTTGCAAAGTAAATGACTAACAAGTATATAGATGCTACAAGAGAGAATAAATGTTAAATGTAAAGAGTATGGATATAAAAGCAAGCACGTGATTTTTATCTTTAAAGTAAAGGGACAGTTGATAAAAAAAATTTAATAAAAAATAATTGAGTTTGTTAAAAAGTAAATAGAGAAGATTTGATATAATTAATTTTTTTTATGGTAAAATATTAAAGTTGATGTGAAAAGTGTTGAATTTTGTGTGAAAATTTTGTGATTTTAATATTTAGTTGTGTCTTGATTTATCTTGTAGAATGGTATTTGTTTCTCAAAAATTTAGTTTCAGACATTATTGATACTACACAGAGTCCCAACTAAACAGAGAGTCAAAAACTTCTCTATCAGTGAGTGAATCATTTAGTTCCGAATATTCCTTCTTCTTTCTCATTTTCTATAACCCCTACTCTACGTACGTTGCAATCTGAATGATCGATGCAACTGAGCAACAGTTGCAGGGTCCATTTTATAATGAAGACCCAACTACCCGGAAACTAATTGTAAACCTCCTGTGAAAGAAAAGAAAGGATTGAAAGTGGCTGCTAGATAGCAAAAGTCAAATGGATTGTTCTCGTCTAGTAGAACGTCCATAATAGCAACGAAAATGTCCAATATCGAAGTGCAACCCATAGAATACGCCCACTTTACAAATTGCTTTTCAAAACAAAGGTGTCTTAATCCGCTTCTTTCTCATTTTTTTTGTCTCCTTATCAACGTTGAGATGTGAATGGTTTATAATGAACTAATTAATTACGGACCCAACTAATCAGAGGTTTCTATAAAGAGAAGATTCATGATAGTGGACAGATACAAAGAGTTTAATATAATTGTCCTTATCTTGTGAACAACAGATAGTAGCGATCATTAAATGTAGCTATTGACTAATAGAGTATGTCACAAAGAGGAGGAGAAATACGCTTCTTGCTCAAACAAAAACAAGATATGTATAAAACAACCTATGATCACAATCTTATACAACTACACGTTTGGGTGAGGTGCTCCTAAGGGTAATAGATAATTCAATGATTTAAAGAAGAATCTTTTTTTGTAACTCGACAAAATAGAGTGAGTTTGAATTTCACCATTACTAGAGATCAGATTTCTTAACTTACCATTATACGTTCTTTGAGGTCGCGTGTAACAAAACTAAGGGGATCCGAGAGTCTTCTCACATGGTATAGCTTTTTTTTTTTAAAAAAAAAAATCAGTATGGATGCCAGCCAACAGTTGTTGGCGAGTCTGGTTCCACAATAAGGAGTTGAATACTGATTGATCAACATTCGTGGGCCCACTCTATAATGAAGGTACTGAAGATTCAACTACCGGGAAACTAATTAGAAACCTGCAATGAAAAGAAAAGAAAGAATTATTAAAAAAAAGGAAAAGAAAGGAAGGATTTTTCCAACACAGCAAGTCCAAAGTTGCTGTACGTCTTTCAATGGATTGTACTCATCCTGTGCAACGTTAATTCTAGTAACGAAAATGTCACTACCGAAAGGAATATGGTTAAATTAGACAAAAAAAAAAAGGAATATGGTTAGGGTCCTTATACAACGAAGGGACACCTTATCAAATATCTAGCCCTTGTTAGCCCTTGATTTTCTTCAGAAGATTATTCAAACGCATAAGATCAACCCAATTAATTAAGTTCTGGTGTATGAAAAGGGGAGAAAAAATTAACCCAATTATTAAGTTGATTAAAATAGCCAGGAAATGACAATCAAATTGTCACTACCAATCGTCATTATTGGCAGTGGTCCTCAATTAGGACAGGAGTCTTTTCTTCGATCAACAATTAGCAAGTTGATCTTCTTAACATCTGTGCCCATGGACGTACATTTAGAAATTTTCAGGACTTTTTATTCTTTGAATATTACAAATATTTGCTCCCAAAGCTAAAGGTTTCATAATCAGCTTCTCTCTTCTTCTTTTTTTTTTTTTTTTTTTCTATTTTCTTATCTAGGCTGATCAGATAAATGGTTGTTAATGACCCATTAATTACGGACTCGATCAGCTAGATAGTCAGAGTCGAGAAAACCTCTCCGAGAGTGAAAAGAGAAGACTCATGATAGCTGACAAATAAAAAAAAAGTTGAACATAATTGTCTTCATCTTTGTGGACGGCAAAAAGTTGAACATATTTGTCTTTCATCTTGTGGACTGCAGATATTAGCTACTAAAATGTCATTATTAGCCCACAGAAGTTATAGACTCAAAGAGATTGAGAAAGAGACCAAATTAATGTCACTATTGACCCAATAACGTGTTGTTGGCGAATTTGGGTCCACAATAACGTGTTGAATACTGAGATTGGGTGGATCTACAATCTTTTGGAACAAAAAGATGACCTGAGACTCTATGTTGAAGATGATGGAGACGCTGAAATTGCAACGAAACTTGCGGTTGTGGGTCTTTGGTGCATCCAGTGGCATCCAATGGATCGTGATCCTTCCATGAAACTTGCGGTTCAAATGTTGGAAGGAGAAGGGAAAAACTTAACTCTGCCTCCTAATCCTTTTACCAGCTCATGAATAGGTCCTACAAGAATCAAAGCAAGTATGCATCCAATACGTGTAAACCAAGAGTTAGAGGTCATCCCAGAGTTAGAGTAAATGCACGTGAATTCATTCCATAATCAAAATAAGTGTCAGTGTATTGAAAGTTTTCTCAAGATTCATTGGAACTGTACTGTGTACGTACTCACATAGTATTGCTGTTAATTTTTTAAGTTCTTCTATTTGTAGTGTGTTCAAGCTGTTTCTTGTTGGTGTACGTTAGTAACAAACATTTATCTTTGGAGAAAATACATTTTTCACCCACAAAATATCATAGTTTTTGCACTTTGCACCCTAAACTACCATTTTTGACATTTTACACCCTTTGTCAAATTTTTAGACTAAAATGATGATAATGCTCTTGACCCATTTTGCATATATTCAAGATATTGTTGTCAATTCATTAATTTTTCAAGGGTATTATTGTCAAGTAGAGGGTGCAAAGTGTTTAATATTAGTAGTTAGAGGATGTAATGTGACAAAGTGGGTAATTTAGAGTGTAAAATGTCTAACATTGGTAGTTTGAGGATACAATGTCTTAAAGATGGTAGTTTGAGGTGCAATATGTCACTACCCCAGCAGTTTGTGGGTGAAAAATGTATTTTCCCCTTTATCTTTTGTAATCCTTATTACTCTGATGTACTCTCGGTAAATATATCAATCCATTATATGTCAATGTTATCATAGGTTTACACTCTTCATCTTTAGTTTTCAATCCATCGTACTAATTGGTGCCGATGCATCTCAGCTAAAGATAGATGATAAAGAGTAAGGGACGCTTCTAGCTACTTCCTTTTTGGGAGTCGGGTTCCCTCTTAATCTTAGGTATTATAATTAGAAGACCAATCGAACAAACAAGCAAAACTGAGCCACAGCGTAATGATACCAAAAAGTAGATATTACTCCAGATGACTTGTGTCATGAAAATAAGGATTAAAACATTAATTATAGTTAAGCTCTCAACATGGGTCAAAACGCATATATAGATTCTCGTGCCTTGCAGCTTTGTATGATCATGGGCATAAATGGGCTATGAGAAAAACATGGTAGTCACATATAGATAATTTCATATAGTTGTTAATTTGTAAATTTGTTTACATTTCCTTAACCATAATGCTTCTCAGTAACAAATATCTGCATGTGTCTATTGTAAAGAAGGTATCAGAATACAGTTTTTGCAAGAGGTATGATCGGAATATGCTTTCCGGCAAAGTTTTTAGTCTGAATTTAAAATCATTTTCGAAAAACCTGAGAGTTAACAGCTCTTCTCTCTCATTTTCTCTGACCCCTAATCTACAATCGATGCAATCTGAATAAGGCGATTGATCAACATTCGCGGGGCCCATTTTATATTGAAGGCACTGAAGACCCAACTACGTACCCGAAAACTAATTAGAAACCTGCACTAAAGAGAAAGAAAGGGATTTTTCCAACACAGCAAGTCCAAATTGGCTGCCTTTCAATGGATTGTACTCATGCATCCTGTGGAACGTTAATACTAGCAACGAAAATGTCACTACCGAAGGGATCGAATACGGCCAATTCATGAATGGTCAATTATGATTAGGCTCCTTATACAATGAAGGAACACCTTATCAATATCTAGCCCTTGATTTTCTTCAAAAGACTATTCAAACGCATAAGATCAACCCAATTAAGTTGATTAAAGTATCCAGGAAATGACAATAGTACTGTCAAATAAGAAAAGTTGAACAGAATTTAATGTCATTATTGACCCACTGAAACTCTAGACACAAAGAGGAGGAGAAAGAGGCCAAATTAATGTCACTATTGACCCAGTAACGTGTTGAATATTGAGATTGATCAACATTCACTGCCGAAAATGAATGCGAACATAATTCAATTAGCGGGGCCCTGTGGAACGTTAATTCTAGCAACGAAAATGTCACTACCGAAAGGAATGCGGACAATTCATGATTAGGGTCCTTATAATGAAGGGACACCTTGTCCACATCTAGCACTTGTTAGCCGTTGGTTTTCTTTAGAAGACTATTAGAAGTATCACTGTGGGGCCGCCCAGATCAACCCAATTAAGTTGTGATGTCAGAAAATGGAGACACAATTAAAAATGTATTGAAGACATGGCAATTATTAAAAGAAAATACAAAATTAAAGAAAAAAAAGAAAGAAAAAAAAAGTAGCAAACTTGGTTGCACCGCGGCAATCTTGACAATAGTTTAGAATAGATGTCTCTAGAGGACTTGTATGACGTAAAGCTGCAAGGCAGAACAATTTAATAACTCGATTTAAAAACGGTTATATTTTTATTGATGTTTTTTTAAAAATATATAACAGTAAATTAATTTCGATTCTTCTATTTAAGTATGAATTCATAAATGATATTGTATTTATTTCTTAAAACGCTTTCTTAAGGCCTTTTTTTTATTTGATCACTTAAAAAATAATGAATTAATTAAGTAACCAGAAAATGACAATTTTACCGTCACTGCCAGTCGTCATTATTGGCAGTGGTCCTCAATTAGGAGTCTTTTCTTCTATCAACAAGCAAGCTGGACTTCTCAACATCCGTGCCGTGCCTATGGGCATACATTAGAACTTACTGTTATTCGTGCCGTGAGGCCAATATGTATAACAAAGCCAAGGGGATCCCGAAAAGTCTTTCCATGTGGTTTTGACTTTAAAAAAAAATCTTTTTAGTATAGATGCAACAGTTGTTGGCGATCTAGGTCCACAATAACGTGTTGAATACTGGGATTGGGTGGAGTTTTCCCTGAAGAGGACCTGATCCCTGCAAGAAAGGAAAACATATAATTGCCCTATAAACATACAGGCTTGCTCGCAGACTCCTACATCTATGCCAATCCGGCCCGTAACAGGCTCCCCTATGAATTCTCGAGCATAGCAAGCTAACTTCTTAGGTTATGCATGAATCGTCTGTTTTATAGTTAAATTTGTTATATTCTTTTTTCCAAAGAAAGTGGATGAATATGTTAAAAATCAGCAATTACTTTTCTAGAGAATTCTGACCGTATTCTAAAAAAGTGAAGAAGCAAATATATAGTTGAAAATTCTAGAGGACAACAGAATTTCCTAGAACATAGTCCACTTGCTGCCGACTTGGTAAATGGACGTAGAGCTTCTTCCTGAAAGCTGCAGAATTTTCTAGAAGTCCATCATTTGCCGACTTGATGAACCCACCGACCGATTGTGCCTATAAATAGGAGAAGACAAGCAGAAAAGGTGTGAGTTGAGAATTGTAGAATTGGCAAGCCGAAAAGGTGAGGTGAAAAGTGGTGTGTCCGAGAGTGTAGAAAAGTGGTGTGAAGTGGTGTGTGCCGTGTAGTAGGAGTGAGAGAGATTGAGAAAAATTGAGAAGTGATTTTGTGAAAAGTGGAGTAACGTGAGGCAAATAGTGTGGGTGTGGAGAAAAGTCATGTATGTTTTTCTTACGTGCAAAAGCTTCTTTTCACTTATTATAAAAAAATTTTCTTTAAAACTTTTTGGTTCACTTCACTCAACAGAATACTTTGTGTTAGGCAGAATCAACCTTAAAGGCTAAAACTAACTTGCAAGTACTCCCACAAATTAAACTCATTCAGGCAGTTAAAAGCTGCGAGTGTTCTGCAATGGATTATGTCACGGATGTATGTCGTGAGCTATGCTGGACACAACATATTCGTTGTAGAACTTAAACATTGTCTAGAAAGTGAGTGTCACAACGGGCACCAAATAAAACCATTTCCTAAAATATCTAAACGGGCCGGGTTCAAGAAAACGTATCAACATAGAGTCGAGCAGAACGAGCCCCATATCACGTTTGTTGGAGAGCGCTGTATCACCCAGGCCCTGTCCAATAGCACCACTGACATCCAAACGAATTTGGGACAGCTCGTCTCGATCAGAGGGGCGAAGAAACATTGAACTCGCAGAGTGCATTTTAGGCCTCCAACAAGGAAGAAACCAGCATATCATAGCCTACATCATGCAATCATAGAATTAAGCCGACTATTGCCTAATTTCAGTAAATGCAGAAAAAGAAAAATGGAAGAAGAATACGAGAAACGTGAAGTCTGGAGGTTCAAGGAAGTTGTCTACTTCTTCATTGAATGAAATTTTCTCATATACACAATTGCTGAAAGAATAAAGAATATACACGTTGCGAAGATTCTAACGGAATTCTCTAACAAACTCTACAGTACGTGAATTGAAGAGAGCCTAAAATCCAACTCAGCATATGTACAGATCAGCAGCAAATAAAGAAAAGAATAACTAATGACTATGCTCTGACGTGTATGCTTGCCAGGACCAAATGAGCTCAACAATGCTCTACCTCTGTTTCGCAGGACGCCTTCTTGTAGCTGACTGTGGTGAATTGAGGACCATCTTGTGTTGCAGCAGCAGCAGAAGAAGCTTCATTCTGTAATATCCCCCCCCGCAAGATGAACTATAGAGGTCTACAATGCGCATCTTGGATAAGTGTAAATGAAGAACACGAGAAGGAAGAGCTTTAGTAAAAATATCGGCAAGCTGAGAATGAGTGTCAATGTGAGCAGTTTGCAGCAGCCCTTCTTGAGCCAGATCAGGCACAATAAGACAATCAAGCTCAATGTGCTTGGTGCGCTCATGGAAGACGGGGTTGGCAGCAATATGTAGGGCTGCTTGGTTGTCAGAAAAGAGCTAAATTGGTTGAGAATGAGAAATCAGGAATGCAGCTAAAATATATCTTAACCATGTCAGCTCAGAACATGTAGTAGCCATGGCCCGGTATTTAGCCTCAGCTGAAGAACGGGAGACCACAGTCTGCTTCTTAGATTTCCAAGCAATCAAAGAGGAACAAAGGAATATGCAAAACCCAGTGGCAGATCTGCGAGTGTCAAGACAAGTACCCCAATCGGAATCACAAAAGGCCTGAAGCTGAAGAGAAGCAAATTTCGAATAAAACAAGCCTTGGCCTGCGGCAGCTCGGATATATATGAGGACTTTGTGAGCCAGCGGAAAGATGGATGTCTGTGGGACAATCCATATATTGGCTGAGGACTTGTAGGCAGTAGCTAAGATCTGGACGTGTAATAGTTAGATAAAGGAGTCTGCCAACTAATCGCCTGTACCCAGTAGGATCTGCAAGAGCTGTTCCATAAGCTTTACTAAGTTTAGAATTCTGTTCTATAGGAATTTTCGAAGGCCTAGAGCCTAATGTACCCGAATCAACAAGAATATCCAACACATATTTTCGTTGACAAAGACGTATACCAGCGATTGTTCGAGCAACTTCAATACCAAGAAAATATCGCAATGAGCCAAAATCCTTGATCTTAAAATGAGAATTCAAGAATTCTTTAAGGGCAGTCACAGAATCAGTAGAATCACTAGCAACAATAATGTCATCCACATAGACAAGAAGTGTAGTAAAAGAGGTGTTAGATTGCTTGGTAAAGAGGCTGCAGTCAGCCTTAGATTGCTGAAACCCAAAAGAAATGAGAGATGATGAGAACTTGGCATACCACTGCCGCGAAGCTTGCTTAAGACCATATAAACTTTTCAACAATCGACACACTTGGTGTGAAACCCCTTTGGCACATCCAGGTGGCTTAAGCATGTAGATTTCCTCGTGCAAGTATCCATGTAAAAATGCATTGTTCACATCGAATTGATGTAAAAACCACCATTTGATTGCTGCAATGGATAAAAGGCATTTGACAGTAACCATTTTCCCAACCGGGGAAAATGTGTCATGGTAATCAACCCCCTCTTGTTGTGTATAGCCCTTGGCAACAAGTCTTGTTTTGTACCTCTCAACGGTATCATCTGAAAGATACTTAATCTTGTAAACATACTTGCATCCTATAGCAGATTTACCGGGTGGCAAATCTGTGAGGATCCAGGTATTGTTAGTTTCAAGAACTGAGATTTCATTTGCCATGGCAGTACACTGGTTAGGGTCGTTAGATGCTTGGGAGTAAGAGGGAGTAGATACAGCAGTAGAAAATGCTTGAAATGGAGGAGATAGCCTGTGGTAAGAAAGAGAAGCAGACAAAGGAGAGGAAGTGCCTGATGAAGTAGACGGCTCCTTGGACATGGATTGAGATGGTGGAGGAAGCAAAATCTGCTGGCAATGAAAGTCCCTGAGTATGTGTGGCAAGTTCTGAAATTGGAATGGAGTTAGGGGAAGTACCCGAGTCTGTAGAGCAGGTTGGGATGAAAGCAGTAGGTAGATCAGATTGTGGTGGTGGATTGGTTAATGGTGTTGAAAAATATAGAGGAATGGTAGTGGGCAGAGAAGGAAAAGGAAAGGTATCTTGTGGTGGTACAGATGGGGATTGTTAAGGCAATTATTTTGGCATGCCCACGTGACCATCTCTTTTTAGGGGCTCTTTTGTCTTTTTCAGTTGTATCTAGAAGGAGAAAAGAAGATCGTTAATTGTATCTTGCTGTGAAAGTTTTCAAAGAGGGCAGTATGGTCTTTGGTATGTTTCTAGAAGCTTTGAGAAAGTCAAGAGAGGTAGTTAGCCTTGGACGTGTTGATTAAAAGCAGTTTTGGGAAGGCAACAACCTTACTTCACGCGTGATAATTTTAGAGAGAGAAATACTAAGAGCGACGGAGCTTCAAGAACAGAGCAGCCTCAAGAACTGAACGATGAGCTTATTCTTCTTCTTGTTGATGGGTTGCTGATTGACGTGAAGAGTTTCTTTGATAAAGAATAGAGTTTATTAATACGATCACCATGTTCCCCCGTGAACTTCGTTGAAGCTAAAGGATTCAGAGTTTTCTGGATTGAAGCGGCTGTAGGCTTCAGCCTTGGCCCGTGATTGCACAAGGAGTGTGCAAGAGATCAAGTGCCGTTTGAGATCGTGATTTCCAAGATTGGGCGTTGAGGTTCTTCGTCTTGTAGAGGTTCAGTTTTACGGAAACTCGAGTCTGGTTCATTGTGTTGTTGATAGGCTAAGGGTGTCTAGTCAATAGATCACTTTGTAACTAAGTGGAAATTAGTGGATTCAAACGGCCTACGGCCCCGGAGAGTTTTTCTCCTTAAGGACGTTCCTTAGGGAGTTTCTCTTCGTAACCATCTTTGGTGTTACGTATCTCTTACTTCTCGTAATTTGATAAGTTTTTATTTCACTAACAAGTTTGTTGTTTGTGTTGTGAGTTTTCAGTCTCAAGATTTGTTAATCTTTTCTCACTGATCTGGTTGGTAAGTGTATCACTGTGAATCTGGTGTTCGGTAAGATTGTTACAATTGAGTGCTTATCTGTTAAGTTGTGTTTTTATTATTTCTCTGTTCTGCGAGTTTGTAGTTTCTTAAGAGTGTCTTGCAGTATCTTCGGAATAGCCTTTATTGCTGTTTATTAATTTCTGTGTTGGGGAAAATTGAGTTACTGCGTGTTATAGTTTTTTGGTACTGCTTATCTGTGATATTAAGTAGGTGGATCAGATTTCTGGTGGTGGTTGTTTAAGGTTTAGATAAGCTATTGATTGTGATTCGGTTGTACAAAGTTAATCTGAAAAATATTGGTTCTGTCAAGTGCAGTTACATCGGAGTCACTTGAAGTTTCTTCTGTTATCTCTGTTTTTCAGATTTGTAAATTTACTGTGTATCTGTACTTTGTGCATATCTGATTTGTAATAAGGTAGTTGAATCTTGTTAAAGATTGTTTGAGTTTAAATTTCAGAGAATAGGTTGTGGATTAAAAAAGAAAATTGCTATTGGATAATTTTTTTTAATATACCTATTCACCCCTTCTAGGTATTTTCCGCACTGGGTCTAAATCGGTTTGTTCAATTGGTATCGGAGCCTAACTTCGTTCCTTGACCCAACTTAGTTTTTAAATGGATAGAGGGATGTCACTTTATGTACCCTCATTTTTTGATGGTTCTAATTACGCATGTTGGAAAGTTAGAATGAGGGCTTTTTTAAAATCTATAGATGAGAGAGTATGGACAACTGTGGATAAGGTTGGAATAGGCCAGAAGGTTCTATAGATGGGGTTGTTTCTATTAAAGAACCTAGTACTTGGACGAATGTAGAAAGGGAATCCTCTAGCTGGAATAGTAATGGCATTAATGCTATATTCATGAGTGTATCTTCGGATGAATTCATGAGAATATCCAAGTGTGAGTCCTCTAAGGAAGCTTGGGACATTTTAGCCCTTACACATGAAGGTACTAAGGCTGTGAGGGATTCTAAATTACAATTGAATGTCTCTAAGTTCGAAGAGATTCGAATGAGAGACGATGAGACTTTTGACGAATTCTATGGAAAACTTACAGCCATAGTTAATGAGAGTTTTAGCCTTGGAGAGGAAATTCCAGAATCTAAGGTAGTGCGAAAAGTCTTAAGATCTCTTCCCGAAAGGTTTAGATCTAAAATCACAGCTATAGAGGAAAGTAAGGTGTTAGATGATATTAAGATTGATGAGCTAGTTGGTTCTTTACAAACCTACGAGCTGACTTTTTCTTCACCTAGAAATGATAAGTTCATTGCTTTTAAAACCATTAAAGAGGAAGATGATTCCTCATCAGATGATGAGTCTTTAGATGATGAAGATATGAAATTTTTTGTTAAGAAGTTTCGTAAAGTTTTCCGATTCAAGAAGGGTAGTAATTGGAAAGAAAAGAAGGGACACACGAAATCCTTCAATAAAACAAATTGGAAGAAGTTTGATAAGAAAGATGAGAGTAGTGTTCAATGCTATGGTTGTAAAGGCTTCGGACATATGAAAGCTGAATGTCCTACATATTTAAAAGCAACAAAGAAAATCGGCTATGAATGCATCTCTTTCTGATTCTGATAGTTCGTCTTCCAGTAAAGGAACTTCTTCACATGAAAAAGTTAATTATGTTGCTTTTTCTTCTTCTATTGTTAGTACTAATGAATTTGATCTTGAAGGTGACGATCTCCTGGATTCAGATTCAGACGATATAGATTCACTTCGTATGGCTTATGATGAGTTGTATGAAGAGAGCTTGAAGATGAAGAAAAATGATATTTTAATTTCTAAAGAGCTTAGTGTTGTTAAATTAGACAAATATCAACTAACATCTGAACTTGCTTTGTTAAGTGTGAAAAATGCAGATCTGGAAGTTAAGGTTAAAGAGCTGAAAAATGAGCTGGAGCAAGCTAATATAAAGCTGAACAAGTTCTCAAGTGGAACCACGAAGCTTGACAAAATGCTAAATAGTGGATTAGCAGCTAGAGACAAGAGAAGCTTGGGCTTTTCAGCTGAAAAAGACTCTAAGAATGTCAATAAAACAATCTTTGTTCCTGCTGTGATTAAGGTGAAACCACCTCAAGTTTCAGTTCTACAAAAGAAATCTCATTCGGTGGTAAACTCTAACCCTATGAAGTCTTTTAATTCTAATAGATCTAAGTTCATTCCAACATGTCATCATTGTGGTAAATAGGACATATTAAGCCTAGATGCTATAATTTGTCAAATGAGAATTTTAAGAATGTTAGATTTTCTTCAAATGTTATATCTAGATCTGATTTTAACATGTTAACTTCTCAAGTTAGTGTACTTACTAAACAAGTTGAGTTTTTGTCTAAAAAGTTGCTTTCATCGTCTAAAACGAAACAAATTTGGAAAAAGAAGGACATAACTTCAAGCAGTGCTGCTCACATTGCCTTTGAATCATGATGAAATGTGTTAAATGCATTTTAGTCTTTTTATTGAGATCCTTGATTCTTTATACATGCTTGAGATATTTTTTTTATATATATTCGATTATGAGATTAATTGTGTAAATGCATAAATATATATGCTTATGTAGTATGTTTGTGTTTTTACTCCTGATTAATTTGAATAAAATGTCTAAAGTTTGTATGCTTAATTCTCATGGATGTTATTTTTTTTTGTTTTGTCTAATCTGTCATGATTCTTTTTGTTTCTTTGTGTCAAGTATGCTATTTGTTCGTAATATTGAAATCAGTTCACTGTGGTTTAGACTCTTGTGCAGTTGCAGGTGTTTTTATGGAGGTTGTTAGTGATGAGGTTATAAGAGTCACATGAAATGTTCTTTTATGTTTTCACTACAAAGCATTTTTTATTTGGCTGTGTTCTGGGACTAACTTGAAATTCTGCTAAGTGTTGATGTCTTAGCTCCTTAAAGAAGCGTATAGTATAAAGGGTATTTTCTTTGCTGGTATCTATCACATGGATAGGGCCCATATGTTTGTTGGTCAAACATATTATATTTAATTCTTTAAGTGCTAGTGCTGGCTGTCATTGACCACATATCTTGATCTTTACAAATATTATAGTCTATTAATGTCTATGTCTTATTTCCTCCTAGATCTATGATTTACATGCTGTGGTTGTGAAGAGATTTGATTGAAATGCATTATGGAAGCCACGGGCTGCATGAATTTTTTTTTTTTTTTATGAATTCCCTTATTTCTTTTATTGAAGTTCATATTGTCTAGATAATGGGTTTATAACTTGCTTGTATACTCTTTGTCAATCACATGCTCTTTAAGTGGCAAGTCTGTATCTTTAAATTCGGTTTTGCTCTTTATTGCATATATTGTCTTGGAGATTTTTTCATTACATTGATATGCGTTTTTTTAATAGGCATCCTCCGTGTCAAAAAGGGGGAGAAGGAGTATGAATATTGAGAACTTCTTTTAATGATTGATTATTTCTATTGAAAGGGGGAGAAGCTGGAGAAGCTTTTATTTCTATTGAAAGGGGGAGAAGCTTTTGCATGTATGCATATCTGAAGTTTTTGTGGGCTGTAATGCTTGTTGGTTGTTTTGTTTGTGTTATTCTATTTACTTGTTATTTTATTTGGCTAATTGTAAGGGGAGTTGCCTCTCTGTTTAGCTGCTTATTGGTATATGTCTCAGGGGGAGACATATCTCAATTTTTATGAGATTATACCTGCTGGTTTTATATCTTTTTCTTTATCTAACTCTATTTCTAATGAGTTATTTAGAATGATGTTTGTGATAAGCTTTTGATGCAGGTACTCCTATCTCTTGGTATAGTTCTATAAGCTTTAGGAGTTTGTATAGGGTTTTGTAGCCTCTTGTAAAAATGTCTCCTGTGGTGGTGATCAACAGGAGTCATGGGTTTTTAAGGCTATAGGTGTTTTGTCACGTAAGATGCCAATGGGGAGATTGTTAAGGCAATTATTTTGGCATGCCCACGTGACCATCTCTTTTTAGGGGCTCTTTTGTCTTTTTCGGTTGTATCTAGGAGAAAAGAAGATCGTTAATTGTATCTTGCTGTAAAAGTTTTCAAAGAGGGCAGTATGGTCTTTGGTATGTTTCTATAAGCTTTGAGAAAGTCAAGAGAGGTAGTTAGCCTTGGACGTGTTGATTAAAAGCAGTTTTGGGAAGGCAACAACCTTACTTCACGCGTGATAATTTTAGAGAGAGAAATACTAAGAGCGACGGAGCTTCAAGAACAGAGCAGCCTCAAGAACTGAACGATGAGCTTATTCTTCTTCTTGTTGATGGGTTGCTGATTGACGTGAAGAGTTTCTTTGATAAAGAATAGAGTTTATTAATACGATCACCATGTTCCCCCGTGAACTTCGTTGAAGCTAAAGGATTCAGAGTTTTCTGGATTGAAGCGGCTGTAGGCTTCAGCCTTGGCCCGTGATTGCACAAGGAGTGTGCAAGAGATCAAGTGCCGTTTGAGATCGTGATTTCCAAGATTGGGCGTTGAGGTTCTTCGTCTTGTAGAGGTTCGGTTTTACGGAAAATCGAGTCTGGTTCATTGTGTTGTTGATAGGCTAAGGGTGTCTAGTCAATAGATCACTTTGTAACTAAGTGGAAATTAGTGGATTCAAACGGCCTACGGCCCCGGAGAGTTTTTCTCCTTAAGGACGTTCCTTAGGGAGTTTCTCTTCGTAACCATCTTTGGTGTTACGTATCTCTTACTTCTCGTAATTTGATAAGTTTTTATTTCACTAACAAGTTTGTTGTTTGTGTTGTGAGTTTTCAGTCTCAAGATTTGTTAATCTTTTCTCACTGATCTGGTTGGTAAGTGTATCACTGTGAATCTGGTGTTCGGTAAGATTGTTACAATTGAGTGCTTATCTGTTAAGTTGTGTTTTTATTATTTCTCTGTTCTGCGAGTTTGTAGTTTCTTAAGAGTGTCTTGCAGTATCTTCGGAATAGCCTTTATTGCTGTTTATTAATTTCTGTGTTGGGGAAAATTGAGTTACTGCGTGTTATAGTTTTTGGTACTGCTTATCTGTGATATTAAGTAGGTGGATCAGATTTCTGGTGGTGGTTGTTTAAGGTTTAGATAAGCTATTGATTGTGATTCGATTGTACAAAGTTAATCTGAAAAATATTTGTTCTGTCAAGTGCAGTTACTTCGGAGTCACTTGAAGTTTCTTCTGTTAACTCTGTTTTTCAGATTTGTAAATTTACTGTGTATCTGTACTTTGTGCATATCTGATTTGTAATAAGGTAGTTGAATCTTGTTAAAGATTGTTTGAGTTTAAATTTCAGAGAATAGGTTGTGGATTGAAAAAGAAAATTGCTATTGGATAATTTTTTTTAATATACCTATTCACCCCCCCTCTAGGTATTTTCCGCACATTTGGGTCTAAATCGGTTTGTTCAGGGAAGAAGGTAAGGAGTGAAAAGGAAATGTGTCCTCATGAAAGACAACATCCCTAGAGAGAAAAACATGTCCTGTCTCCAAAGGGGTAACCAAGAAACACACATTTCTTGCCACGGGGGTCAAACTTTCTTCTTCCTCTAGTAAGTGTAGATGCAAAATAAAGGCAACCAAAGATTCTTAGGTGATGGTAAACTGGTTTGGTTTGAAAGAGAAGATCGAAGATTCTAACAGAATTCTATAACAAACTCTACAGTACGTGAATCGAAGAGAGAGCCTAAAATCCAACTCAGCATATATACAGATCAGCAGCAAATAAAGAAAAGAATAACTAATTACTATGCTCTGACGTGTATGCTTGCCATAACCAAATGAGCTCAACAATGCTCTGCCTCTATTTCGCAGGACGCTTGCTTGTAGCTGACTGTGGTGAATTGAGGACCATCTTGTGTTGCAACAGCAGCAGAAGAAGCTTCATTCTGTAATATGTTATGGACCATTTGAGGAGTATGGGATCCGTCCCACATTGGTAGTATGGGATGCCAATGTGGGGTTTATATGCCTTGGGCTCCCTTCCCTTTTGAGCTAGCTTTTGGGGGTAAGTTCTCCTAAGGCATATAACAATTTGGTATCGGAGCCAAACATGTCCGACCACCGCTTAGATCGTTTGGAAGGCAAACTGGGCTCGCTAACTGCTGGTCAACAAGAGTTACAACAAGTAATGAAGGCTAGCGAGGAGCGTCTCATGAAACACATGGAGACCATGTTTGCTCAGCTCTCTAATCGAAGGGACGACCGGCCCGGTGGAGGACATGAAGGAGAGGTGGGCTCGTCTTTCCGTGGTAAAGGACGAGCAACATCGGGTGGAGCGGGTGGAGGCTCTGCAGCACCAAAAGTCACCAAGTTGGACTTTCCAAGCTATGATGGCATGGACGATCCAACGGGGTGGATTTGTCGTGTGGAGCAATTCTTCGACTTTCAACAAACCGAGGACGACGACAAATTGTTCATGGCGTGGTATCATTTGGATGGCGATGTCCAATTATGGTATCAACGCTTCAAAAATCGCAGGGAGGGCGTGAATTGGGAGATCTTTAAATATGAGTTACACTTGCGATACGGGCCTTCCAGATACCAGAATTTTTTCGGTGATCTCACGAAGTTGAAACAAATGGGTAGTGTTCGTGATTATCAAATGGAATTCGATCGACTTCTACATCGGGCTGGAAATTTATCGGAGGAACAACAAGTTGGCTGCTTTGTAAGTGGTCTGAAGGAAGCTCTTAGGGTGGACGTGCAAGCTTGTAATCCCATCTCCTTATCGGCAGCTATTGGCCTTGCAAGGCTTTATGAATCTAGAATGCACGATCAACGCAAGGGCGGCTATATGGAATCCAGAAAGGCTC
The DNA here is from genome assembly GCA_963930655.1 of Myrica gale. Classification (NCBI taxonomy): domain Eukaryota; kingdom Viridiplantae; phylum Streptophyta; class Magnoliopsida; order Fagales; family Myricaceae; genus Myrica; species Myrica gale. Next base: position 26,325,776 of record OZ005606.1, on the reverse strand, counting down.
CACTAACAGTTGGGCCACCTCCTTTGCCATCACCTTCATTAACACGGGCGCGAAATCCATTTATAAAAAAATTGAGTCCAGCAGAATTACAAGAAAGGCGGACCCGCGGCCTCTGTTTTAATTGTGACGAGAAATTTTCTCCTGGCCACCGCTGTAAGAAGCTCTTTTTAATCGAAGGAATTTTCCCTTCTTGGGAGGAGCCGTTGGAGGAGGAGCACGTGGAGGAAGAAGAATGTGAGGAGATTCCAGAAATTAGCTTCATGCTATTTCCGGGACTTCGGCGCCGGAGACTATGCGCCTATTTGGAAAAATAGGAGAATCTATTGTTACTATATTGGTGGATTCCGGAAGCACGCACAATTTTTTGAATTCAAAGTTGGCTGCAAAATTGGGAGTCAATCCCACCAAAGGAGGAGCATTTTCAGTCCAAGTGGCAGACGGGAGTAAAATGACTAGTGAGGGCCTCTGTGAAGGCACACCAATTTCAGTTCAAAAAAATGATTTCAAGGTCGATTTATTTCTTCTCCCAGTAGAAGGATGTGATGTTATCTTCGGCACTCAATGGCTCAAGAAATTGGGTCCTATTATTTGGGAATTTAATGAGTTATGGATGAGATTTTTTTGGGATGGGAAGACAGTGGAGTTACGTGGGGTCAAGGGGCCAAGCAATAGACTCATCGACAGCCGTTCATTTGGGGAGCAATTAAGGAGGGGGAAAATGGCTTATTTGTTGCAACTAAACTCCCTCAATTTAGGAGAAAAACAAGGATCGAATGAGGGGATTGTGCATCCAAATTTATTGGCTATTTTGAACCAATATTCGGCAATCTTCAACGAGATACAAGGCTTGCTACCTCAGCGCACCCAAGATCACAAGATTCCGTTGGTGAAGGGAGCCAATCCAATTTCGGTTAAACCTTACCGATACCCTTATTACCAAAAGAATGAGATTGAAAAAATGGTCAAGGGGTTGTTGTCATCCGGTGTGGTGCGGCCTAGCACAAGTCCATACTCCTCTCCCGTGCTATTGGTCAAAAAACATGATGGTTCATGGAGGCTTTGCGTGGATTATCGGGCGCTCAACAATATTACCATTAAGGATAAATATCCTATACCGGTCATCGATGAATTATTGGATGAATTGCATGGTGCACGATTTTTTACCAAGCTTGACTTGAGGTCCGGTTACCATCAAATCCGCATGTCCCCTGGCGATATTCCAAAAACTGCGTTTCGCACGCACCAAGGCCACTACGAATTTTTAGTGATGCCTTTTGGCCTCACTAACGCCCCGGCAACCTTTCAAAGCGTCATGAATGAGGTATTCAAGGAATTCCTTCGAAAATTCGTATTGATATTTTTTGATGATATTCTTATCTTTAGCCAATCTTGGGATGAGCATTTATTCCACGTGGGGCGTGTGCTGCATATTTTGCAAGCTAACAAATTCTTTGTCAAACGTGAGAAATGTCAATTTGGGCAAGAGGAAGTAGGCTATTTGGGCCATTTGATTTCTCATCACGGGGTAGCCATGGATCCAGAGAAAATTTCGTCCATGTTGACATGGCCGAAACCAACTAGTTTGAAAGGGTTGCGGGGATTTTTGGGCCTCACTGGTTACTACCGAAAATTTATTCACCGCTACGGAGTGATCGCTCAACCTCTCACAAATATGCTAAAAAAGGATTCTTTTAAATGGAATCCTGCTGCCGACCAAGCATTTGAAGATTTGAAGCGTGCAATGACATCCGGTCTCGTACTCGCTCTACCGAATTTTTCCCAACCATTTATTGTGGAATGTGATGCTTCGAGAGTGGGCTTAGGGGCAGTACTCATGCAAGGAGAACGGCCAATCGCATTTTTCAGCCAAGCTTTACATGGGAAAAATCTGGCATTATCCACGTACGAAAAAGAGATGCTTGCACTAGTCAAGGCTGTCCAAAAATGGCGTCCCTATCTTTTGGGTGCCAAGTTTCTCATTCGCACGGATCAAAGGAGTTTGCAATATCTCTTGGATCAAACAATAACTACTGCTGCCCAACAAAAATGGTTAGTCAAGCTTTTGGGATTTGATTTTCAAATTCAATACAAAAAAGGTAAAGAGAATTCAGCAGCTGATGCCTTATCAAGGAAATTCGAAATTCAAGCCTATGCCTTATCTTCTCCCATTCCTAATTGGGTGGATCCCATTAAATCTGAAATTTTGGCTAGCCCTCAATTGCAGGATCTCGTGGAGAAAATTCAGCAAGGAGAAGCGTTGGGGCCATGGCTCTTCAAAGATGGCATGATCTTCTTTAAGAATCGAATTTATCTTCTGCAATCCTCAGATTTATTACTTCCTATAATCAAGGAATTCCACTCAAGCACACATGAAGGGCTCCATAAATCTCTCCACAGAATCAGATCAGTTTTTTATTTGAAGGGCATGAAGCAACACGTAAGGAAGTTTATTCAAGGCTGTGATATTTGTCAAAAAAATAAGGTGGATCAAGTCAAACCCGCTGGCCTCTTGAGTCCGCTTCCTATTCCAAGACACGTGTGGACAGACATCTCGATGGACTTTGTGGATGGCTTGCCAAACTCTAGAGGTAACTCTACCATTTTTGTAGTGGTGGACCGCCTATCCAAATACAGTCATTTTATTCCTATTAAACATCCTTATTCGGCCCTCACCATTGTTCACATTTTCTTTGAGCACGTGTTCAAGCTCCATGGCATGCCCGAATCCATTGTGTTTGATCGTGACCCAGTGTTCACCAGTTCTTTTTGGAAGAATTTATTTCTCTTAAATGGGATTAAATTCAATTTCAGCTCGGCCTATCACCCCCAAACAGATGGTCAAACGGAGGCTGTTAACAAGACCTTGGAGATGTATTTGAGGTGTTTCACAAGCCATAAACCCAAGGAATGGACGGTTTGGCTTCCATGGGCCGAATATTGCTACAATACAAGCATCCACTCGTCCACAAAAAAAGACTCCTTTTGAAATTGTATATGGCCGGGAACCTCTCAGTCTACTCGCCTATGTCCATGGTACCTCACGGCTTGAATCCGTGGAAAAATTCTTACTTGAAAGAGATGCAGTGGTTAGGGACGCCAAGGCTAATTTAAAGATTGCGCAGGACCGAATGAAAAAATTCTATGATGCCAAGCACACGGAGAGGACTTTCCAAGTGGGGGATTTTGTCTACCTGAAATTACGCCCCAATCGACAACTGTCTGTAGCTCAGCGGAAAAATCTCAAGCTCAGTCCCAAGTTTTTTGGTCCATTTAAAATTATCTCAAAAATTGGAACTGTTGCTTACAAATTAGAGCTTCCTCCAGAATCCAAACTTCACCCCGTCTTCCATGTTTCACTCCTCAAAAAAAGGATTGGGGATCAAGATATCATCTCTCCAACGCTACCTCCCTTAATCGAAGAATCCACTCCACATCCACTACCGCAAGCCATTTTGGACACTCGCATTCACGAGGGGGTGGACGAGATCCTTGTGCACTGGCAAACTCTCTCACCTTCGGATGCCACATGGGAAAATCTTGACGATTTCAAGGCACGTTTTTTCCTTGAGGACAAGGAAATTTTTAAGGAAGGAGGAGTTGTCAGGGACCAAATCTAGGAGAATAATCCTAGGATGATTATTCGGCCAGCTAGTGCTCATTTAATGTGGGTTATTTGTTATCTTTCCATTTCAATAATCCTGGCTGAAATTATGTTCATGTTTTCTTCCTTTCCCTAAATGTGAGATCTTGCCTAATTGTATAAGAGCTGTTCGGCTATTTAATAGCTTGAGGCCATGAATGAAAGATATCTCATAAGAATCATTCTCAACCTTGTGTTGTTAAGGAGTTGTGGTTTTTCTCGAATTAAACCAAGTTAAGGAGGCCTAGGATCCCTCGAAGTATCCTCCAGAGATTAACACTATAGGTAGATTACGTAAGGTTGATCCTTGCTCTCTACCTGTTCACAGGCCTATCACACGGCTAAGTTCTAGGCAACGTGACAAATGGTATCAGAGACTACACCATGCCTCTCAGTTGCAATCGTACGGCGCGGGGGGTTACGTCGGTATTGCAGTGTTAGCCCGGGACTAGGAAAAGCCTAGTGCACAGCCAGCTCGCGTGGGCGCCGGGGCTGCAGAGCGTGGTGGAATGTTATGGACCATTTGAGGAGTATGAGATCCGTCCCACATTGGTAGTATGGGATGCCAATGTGGGGTTTATATGCCTTGGGCTCCCTTCCCTCTTGAGCTAGCTTTTGGGGGTAAGTTCTCCTAAGGCATATAACATAATACCTAATCCAAATAAAAAATATAATTAGGATACAACTTACAAGTATGGGTTTCCAAAGAAATATGTACAGTCGGCCCAATGAGGCTAAAATTTGTTACGCCCAAAATAGGGTACACTTTACTCAAAGTGGGATCAGTACGATCAAACTTTAATCCCCAAAGCTTTTTTTTTTGGACCCCATGATCCGAATTATGACTAGGAGGGGCATACATAAACACGACTTTGCACAGAGCTTGAGAGCCAAAGAGATGGCTGCGGCCTGCGGGGTACCATGCAAGGGACGGTAACAAAGAGGTTTAGAAGCTAGCAGGGTTGTAGCCCAGTTGGTACCACCCATTATTCACTAGTTTTAAAGTTAGATAGACGGGCTTGAGATTCTCTGGTGGCCTTAGTAGTGCTATGGTGATGAACTCGCCCAATGGACAGTAATTATAGCTCAAATCAGACATTCTGCAGTGGTGGATTCTCCTATAGTTACGCCAAGAGAGAATTGTTACTTGGGTTGCCTATCCCCTTATTTGCTAAGAAAAACAAAAACAAAAACTAAGAGGTTGAGAAGCCAGGGATGCATTCAGAGCGTGCCTCCTGGGATTTATAGGAAGAAGGGTTACTGAGGGAAAGGTTGAAATTACTTGAACGGTAGCTTGGAAGAAGGTTTCTTTGGTAAGTGCAAGAGGGCGAGTTTGAAAGAGAAATAGGAGCAGGCACCATCGAGGATCTTTGGAGGTTATGAGGAGGAGACCCTCTGGGACACTACCCAAAAAACCAAATGCTAGTTCCACAATATTTTGTGCCGGACTCCAATGTTAGCTTCATATTAGTAAAATTTTGTTGCAAAAATTTGAGAATCCTTAAATTAAAAAAGGTTTAATTACACTATAATCACGATAACTTAATTCTTTAAAATTTAGTTCCCATCTATTCTTCCGTTATTTCGACAATCAAAAATATATTGATGCGTTTTTTTTAATCATATTGATGTTGAGTTTAAATCCATATGACCGTAACCCAAATGACCCACATACAACAATAATAAAAATATAGATAAAAAGAAAAAAATATATTAAAGTCACGTCATCACCAATAAGCGTCACGTGGATTAAATAATAAAAATAGAAAATAATTAAAAGAACACAAATATAAAAGGAAAACAACCAATTAATAAAAAAAACTATACATAAAGAACAGAAAAAAAAATTAAAATAGTTCCTAAAGGAAGAATATTAATCACAAAAAAAGGTAAGAAATTTTTTTTCCTATGAACAACTGCAAGAGCTCTAAATCAAGAGTCGGATGCTGTCGTCCCAGAACTAGAGACATCAATCTTGTAGTGACGGTACTGAACCATCAAGAGATGAATACCAAAGTACTGGGATTCAATTGCACCTGATATAAAGTTGCCTCGCGTTTCTAGCGTACTTTATTCGTTTTTTTTTCTCTCTCTCTGCGTTGTCCCTGTTTTAGTTTAACTAGGGAAAGCAGGCTATAGCGGGTAGCAGCCCATTGTATGAACATGTAGTCATTCTAACCACTTAAGGATGTTGAATACTTGTGTTTCGATGGGATTCAAACTAAAACTAAAACTGTGTCTACTATGTCCTGTTACCATTTCAATTTCTCCATCACATGAGGTTGATGGGAGGTTTTGATTCACGAGTGTTTAACCTGCAGGTGCCATCATAGGCTCGTTGGTTTTAGTACTAGTGGGCTTTGTACGCTATCGTGCATATTCGGACTGATAAAGAAGAAAAAGATCACCAAGCCAAAAATCGAAAGATTCTTGGAGGATTACAGGGCCACAAGATACTGGTATGCTAAAATAAAAAGGATCACAAGTTGTGTGACCAACAAATCCTCCATTTTGATATTAAGCCTAAAAAGGTATTCATATCAAAAAGGAATATTGATATCACGCCACAAGCCACAGTCCTCCGCTTGTTTGTTTGTTTGTTTGTTTTTGGGCTCGAGATAGGACATTGATGATTATTCCTTTGTTTCATGCTTTATGTCAAAGCTTTTGAACGTTTCTAAATTGGTTCAGGCTGTTCAGCAACCTTTTGTGAACCATCATTCAATAATTTTAACTTTTAATGACAATTTTTATTTTTTGTCACTAAAAAATGATTTTTAGTGACGAAAATCAACTCATAAAGTTCGTCACAAGACGAAAGTTAGTCACTAAAAACATAAAAAATCTTTTAAAAAATTTGGTGACGAAAATAGTCATCACCGAAAGCAAAACGATTTTGTGACGAAACATTTCATCATTAATACTATCCTTTTTTTTCTAAGCGTCACTAATACTATCCGATCATCTGAATAGGTGTTCCATCGTCCCTAACGATCCCTTTATTTTTTGCACAAGCCTCTCTGCCTCTGGCAAAAGTTATTGTGTGAGTGTATGAGTAGACGAATAAGATTAGAAGTTGAGAAATCTAATGACTGAGAAAACGTCACGTCATTTAATGAACCCGACCCGCTAACCCGACCCACAAAACCGACCCGGTTTCATTAAATGATGTGACATTTTTTCAGCCATTAGATTTCCCAACTTCTAATCTCACTCGTCCACTAACACCGTAATCTCACTCACACAATAACCATGGCCTCCCCTCTGTGAGATTTTCTAGCCTTCCTTTGTGCTTTATCAGGTATGTTTTGTATTTCTCTCTCTAGAATTTAGAGAATGAGCTAGCTATCTTTGCTTTACAGTATGTTCATTCAAGATTTTAGGGTTTTGGAATGGTACGATTTGGGGGATTCGATTTTCCTTTAGATAGAAAATCGTGGCTCAGTGTTAATTAATGTTCTCCTCCCCTGGAAAAGCGTGTGCGCAGAGGTACTTTAAGTATAATTTATTGTCTGCAGGAACATCTTATTCGAATTGGTCGTGTTCCTGTGTATGTTATAGTCTATGGACACCAAGAGAAGCCAGCTACACTTACATATCCTGATTTGGCTCTAAATCGTAAGTGCAATGAAGTCAGATGTTGTGGCTTTGTAGTGGTATGGGTTGGGTTTGCTGAGGTTGGGAACTGGGTTTAACTCATCAACTCTATATGGATATCACATGAAAAGAGAATATGCACGTCGAGGGTAGTCACATTATAAAGTTATTGAACAGGCTCTACCTTGAAATTAAACCTGATTTTGAAAAACAGATTTATTTAACAATCTGATGTGAATTATTTTGCTTTGAGAAAAACCTTTACAGCCCGTTATTCTCAGGGGATGTTTGAGCCCCAAATAATTGGAGTCAAATATTTGGGTTTAATACTAAAATATTTTTCACATAATTTTTTATTATTATAATACTTATTAAAAATCTTCTCTTTCTTCACTTTTTCACCAACTCTCATAACATATCTTTACTTTATAATATTTTCCAAACACCAATACCCAAAATTTTCACCCTCAAACATCCCCTCAATGTGGCGATATTTGTTCAATTCTGGTTAGTCAGTAGTCCCTCACCAGGTGAGAAGGATTTCTTACAACATAAAAAAATAAAGAACTTTTAGATATGTCCCTGTAGCCAATTGAGATGTCATATGTTGCTTTTACAGGCTCTGAAATTGCAGTTGCTAAGGGTAATTTTTCAATTGATTTGCCTCTGTAGGTTTTCTTTTATGATAGTAGACAGCGCTACTGCTCTCTACAGAACAGATTTCTCTAGGAGGGGAGAACTTTTTGCCAGGCAGATGCATCTCGCAAAGTTTCTCTGTACCCTTCAGAAGTTAGCAGATGAGGTAAAGACTGTTACTCTTTGAGCAGATATGTCTTGCTTCCAAGGATTATTCTTTTATCTTGAAGCAGCTTCTTTGATGCTCCACAACTTCTGCATTTATCATATCAGTCCTCCTGGGCATGAGGTTTGTAATTGGTTGACTTGACTGCAACTTTATGATGAGGCTATCTTTTCTATCTGGAAAATATATTGCATGGAAGTGCAACTGAATCTTATTATTCACATAATTTCTCTTCTGGAACTCTCATAAGAGTTCTAGGAGCTGCTGCTATTTGTCCAGAATATACTGTGCCTTATGTTGATGATTTAGCAGATCAAATCATTAAGGTTCTCAACTTTTTTGGGTATGATTTTTCTGAAATATTTCCGTTGATTTGCTGTTTATTTTTTGGTAAGCAAAGGTCTCAGTTCCAATACTTGAGAGATGCATTCAACGTGAAGTTCTTGTGGTGGTCGTTAACAAGACGGGTTATAGAGTATTATGCATCGAAATCATTCGATCACAACTTTCTCATTTGAGAACCTATGTTTTCCATATGGTTGCCTAATTACATTATTATATCATACTTCAGGCTTGTTGCAGTGATGTGCATGAGGTAACAGCGGGTGCCTACATCCTTACACTATTTGCAGTACGTACCCTTGTGGAATAGTGACACCAATAATATGTTTTCAATGAACTTTATTATTTGGTCCACCGAGCAAGGATATTCATGTACAGACGAAATACAGAGAACATGTTCTTTGTTTGATTCCTTGTCCCCTTTATGCAAAACACGCTCTTGGACTGAATGGTTATTGAATAAGGTTCTTGTTTCACACCTTACTGCTATTGTTACAAGTAAACATTTTATAAATTTCGATCTTGAATCTCAGGTTGGTATTGTGTGTAGGTTTTGTCAAATTTGCTCTATATTTCTATGGCATGTGTGGTTCAGCGAAAGTGTTTGCTTTCTCACAAATTCTATTTGTCTCAGAATGCTGCTCGCTTGTACAGATTGTCTATGACAGATTTTGATTATGATTACTTTGGTATCTTAATCTAATGGTTTCTCATATATGGCGATTGATGGATATCTTATTCTCGTATGGTAGCATCTTGCTTGTAGGTACATTTTCTGTGTACTTGGAGCCATGGCATATTTGAGTTTCTAGATTTGATAAAGGCTAACAAAGATGGAGGGAAGAAGCGAAAACGGAAGAAAGCTAAAGCTTCTGATGGAACACCATGATTTGCCTTCTGCATATTAAAAAATATGATAAAGCACAATATGATCGGACATTCGACATGAAATAATTGCCAAAAACTAGTTTGTTGATCTATTTGGGTACTCCCTTCAGTGCCCTAAGCATAAATTATTATGCTAAAATTCAACAACCTATAACTGGAGGATGACCAATGCAAATTTTATAACAATCTTTAATTACCTTTTCAAATTACTAAAACTTCATCTACTTGTTCAAGACGAGCAAATTGAATCAATGACAAGGGGTGTCTATGACAACTGCCAGGGGGACAATGAGTACGAGACTAGACACCCACCCCTTGTCAACTACCGATGATGCAAGCTGGGTCCAAACCTCTGCCACCGGCAAGTGGCCTGATTTTGCAGCGTCTATGCCGTCGGACATATGTATGACACCGAACCTTTTGATCTAAAAAATGGATGATATCACCCCCACAACCCACAATCAGTAACAATTGCTTCTTGTTTTTATTTTCTGGGCCCGATATAAGACATTGATGATTCCTCCTTGGTTTCGTGCTATATGGGCTAGCTTTTAAACGTTTCTAAAGTAGGTTCAACAACCTTTTGTTCTGTGAACCAACCTTGCAACACCTTGATTTTGCCTTTTGGATTTCAAAAATATGATAAAGCACCGTATGATCGAACATTCGACATGAAGCAATTGCCAAAAATTAGTTTGTTTATTATCTATTTGGCTACTCCATCAGTACACTAAGCCTAAATTATTATGCAATCCAATATGCTAAATTCAACAACCTATTGGAGGTCAGGAGGATGACCAATGCAAATTCGATAACAGTATACCTTTTCAAATTATTAAAATTTCATCTACAAGTTCAAAATGAGCAAATTGAATCAAGAGTGAAAGATGATGTAAATAAGGAAAGCTGTCATGAACCAACTACACACTTTTTGTGTACTAACTTTTAAGTCTTAATACATATATTGACATGCCAAATAATTTGCATCTACGATTCAATAGATTGACCTGAGTAATCTAATTGAATAGAAGAGCAACTTTGACTGATATTATGTCCAATATCTTCCATTTGACTCTGATCAAGTGCTGATAGGAAAGGCTTGGGAGGCATTTGCAAGCACTCAACTTCTCCTTCAAGCATTTTCACAACTTGGTTCATGGAAGGACGATGAGTGGGCTTCATCTGTATACACCATAAAGCGACTATGATAATCTTCTTACTTATTTTCTTCTCAGCCTCTGTTGCATCTTCTATTTCTATATGCTTTCCTTCTTCTACTTGGTTATAAACCCAGGAGGGAAAGTAAGTTTGGCTTGAATTGTCTGCAGATGCATTCAAGTTATTTCTTTTACCTAACATTTCCATAAGTAACATTCCAAAACTATAAACATCAGCTTTGTACGAAACATCTCCAATGTTTTTGTAGAACAACTCGGGAGCCATATAGCCTAATGTTCCCCTTGCAGCAGTCATAGAAACAATCTCGTCCTTTACTGAATACAATTTTGCCAAACCAAAGTCAGAAACCTTAGGGGCAAAATTATCATCCAAAAGAGTGTTGTGGGGCTTGATATCAAAATGCAAAATCTGCATTTCACAACCTTGATGCAAATATTCAATTCCGCGAGCCACTCCTAGAGCAATATCGTGCATTATCTCATAGCTTAGGAGGATACTTCTTTGTGAACAAACGAATTTATTGAGAGATCCTTTAGGCATGAACTCATAAACAAGAGCTCTTTTTGACCCTTCAACACAAAAATCGATGAGTTGCACTATATTACCGTGGTGAATGCTTCCAATGGTTGCTACCTCATTCATAAAATCTTGCCCATTTGTTGTGGACTTGCCTAACATCTTTATAGCTACAAGTCGGCCACTTCGAAGTGTTCCTTTAAACACAGTGCCATACCCTCCTTCCCCTAATTTCTCCTTAAATCTTTTGGTGATTTTCTTAATTTCCGAGTAAGAGTATCTTATTGGCACGAGGTTATTGTGGCTTTGCAGAAATTCTTCAACAGCATCATACATTGACAAATGCCTCCTACGCCATTTATATATTAGGAACGCAACCACTAGTGGAGTCCCCAATATAGTTTTCGCTGCTACGACTTGCCCTATATATAGATCAGGAACATCACTAGAATAGTTACAAAATAAACTACTATCTTAATGTACTACGTAAAAAAATTCTGTTGTTTTTTAGATAGCAAAATATGTCAATTATCGTCTCTCTAATAACTTACCCAAAAAAAATGATTTGTCTCTCTAGATCCCAGCAAACTATAAGTATCTATTTGTTTTAAATGTAAGCTTCTTCATGAATATTCTTTAATGGTACATTAAAGAAGATGAAAGAGGATCAACCAGAGATATAGGGCGAGACGCGCTTATCAATGTCGACTATTATGATAAGCACTAGTTCCAGTAGTGGCCGGTTGCCTGCAAAGAGATATGACGAGACGATAAATCAATTAATTAATCAAGAAAGTGACCGAGAAAAGTTTAAGGCCCACGTAAAAATTCCATAAATGTCTGTTAACAAGAAATGACAACTACTATTCATACGGCCGCTATAGGATTTATTAATTTGTCTAGGAATTAAACGGGGTACTTGAGCTGATCATCCTAGATTTGCCTCGTGAGAATTTTTAACGAGGTTTTAATTAGGTTACACCTTAACTGATGCCAACGTATACATTTGATTCAATTTTAAAGGATGCTAATTTAGTAAAAAAATTGCAATTTTTCCTGTTCCTCTTATTGTTAATTTCTGGTGTCGGAATTAATCGATAAGTATGAGATCAAACTACGTCTGCGCATGGTTAATTACTGGCCAAAAAGCAGAACTCATACAATTCTATATATGGTATCGTGCCTTTAATTCTACACTAACTAGCTAGCCAGACTGCAAACGACCATTTCGAGATCTTAAACTCACCAATATGATTATAATAAGAGGCAGTAAAACTGCCATCGCCACAGAGCGAACGGAACTGTGGTACTACGTTGTCAAACCAAAGAATAACATCATCGATCGGTTTGGAACTAATTTGAATAAAGAGTCAGAATTTTTCTTATTCGAGATATATATATGCTTAAAATCTACGTACTGATATTATTGAATGCCAGTGAAGTGTTCGAAGGAAAAATTGAAATTAAGGTTCTTACTGATGATCCATTTTAGCATCCTGTGAAGAGCTACAATTAAAAAAAAAACGAAGGCAAACAATTAGATAAAATAGACAAATTAATCGAAAAGGGTACTTAAATAAAATAAAATTAGACGTCTATGGTCCAACGAAATGACATAAATAATTTTTTTTTATTATGCCTTCTTTAACAAGAAATTATGGGAAGGCAGAAAACTCAACTTTATATAGTTTTCCGACGTGGTATTCAAATCCTGGCGGAACTGTTTTCACAAAAGAAAGTAACAACATAAGTACTGTATTAATTGCAACAAAAATCAAGTCATTGGGATATATCATGTGATGTTCATAACGTTCCAATTATTAGCATCAGTGGAGAAAGATATTAAATTCATTTGGGCTTAGGACCAACTAACTTATGGCTGTCTAGTACTTAGAGGCGAATATGCTTTCTTTTAATTTGTTATATATATGTTAATCGAATAGTCTCATTTTTTTCAGCTCTCATTCTAATTTACGTACCAGAGTGGTAGCACTGAAGTACTGGGAAATTAGACGTCTTATTGAGGTAGCAATAGCCATCATCTGTGAAGAAATAATCACAATATAGTTGGAACCATGAAAGCTCAAAACCGTAGACCACTTCATTGTAAACGTCGGTACAGGTAGTTGGGGAATAATATTCTCCAGCTGGCCTCCGCGGCCGCCATGACTTCAGAGTCATTCCCTCAATTCGGCATAACACCTCCAACCCCGCTAAGGAATTGTAACCATCTGTAACGTATGTATACCCCTTGGAATGGGATAATGAAGAGTTGGGAGAAGATTCTGATCCATTCATCTTCAAGGAAGAAGACGTGTCCAAGTAATTCGAAGAATTCACTGGTTTTTCGCAACTCAGGAAAACCAAAGTCTCCGTTGATACAACGGGAAGGCCCAAATATTCGGAATCACAGTTCTCCCCAGATTCTATAAGTTTGTAAGACGAGGAATATATAAGATTCCCACTGAAACTAGCACCGTTTAGAAAATAACGAGGAATGAAGGAGTGATTATCCTCCTGAATACCCGAGTCTACAAGTCGAATTTTGTAGGCAGTGTAATTGATTTTCCGGACGAAGTATTTTCCAGCATCCAAGTATAACACTGCCTGGTTGTTCTCACATGACAGGTTATACCTATGGTCACCGCACTCTGGATCTGGATCGTCTTTCAATCGAAACGGATAGCTTATGTTGAGATTGCCGCAGGAAGAAGGAGCACAGTACTGCCTATCCTTAGCGCTGCAACTTTGGTGGACTCGCACAAGAACAATCAGGACAGTCAGTCCTGCAGTGAAGGGGACTGCTATTGCCATTGAGAGACAGAGAGAGAGAGAGCTTTTAAGGGCCGTAATCTGTAGACAAATCACAAATGCTAGCCGCATCCTCTTAAAATGATTTTAAGAAAGTCCAGGAGAAGTTCGCTCGAAAAATTTAACCAAGTTGACCCCAGTCTGTCAACTTGCGTGGGACTCCAGGTAAATTTATTTCAAATGAAGTAGATCAGTGAAAAAAAGTTAATTGAATGAAAATTAGACCCCGGATATAAGAGTACCATTAGAACATAGGAACGCCGTGAGAATCCCACCCAGAAATTTCGTGGTCCCTTGAGCAAGGTGCCAAGTAATCATCGGAGAAACAACAGACCGCCCATAAAATCCTAGCCAAGCCAACCCAGATTAGAGTATATTTTAAGAGGCTGAGAAAGTACTCACAGACAACGGATATGGATGTTTCCATAGAAATGGTGATCTCGTACTTCTTCTTGGTTGTGGTCTTCCTCATAGACCTTGGAGACGGCCAAATGTACGACTGTCCTGAACTAAGTTCATGTGGAAGCTCCGGCCCGCCCATCCGATTTCCTTTCCGACTTAACAGCCAGCCAGAGTACCTCTGTGGCTATCCTGGATTTAATCTATCCTGCACCCATAGAAACGAAACGGTATTGGAGCTGCCAAATTCAGTCAAGCTCTTTGTCACAAGAATCGACTACCTGTCTCAAGTAATTCAACTAACTGACGCACAACATTGCCTTCCAGGGAGCCTTCGTGGACTCGATATATCTTCTTTGCCTTTCCAATTCAGAAACGTCCCAGAATATGGTTTTGACAACTATTCGTTTTTCAGTTATTCCCGGGAGGGAATAAAACTTGACGGTTTGTAACCCTTGCCTTAGTGACCCTAACCACCAAGTTTGTGCCTTCGATTCTTTTACTTACCTCGAGGACTTGCCCAATATTGCATCTAATTGTACAAAATTATATGATCTCCTACAAATTCCACGGGATATTGCATTCGGTGATCAAAACTTCCTTTAATTGAAGTGGTTAACTCCAGCGTGCGGACACTGTAAAGAAGGCGGCAAAAAATGTAGATTGAAGAATAATCGCAGTGAATCAAGGACTGAGTGCTTCGCCGAACAAAGTAAAGGTATTGTCTTCTATCAAACCCTCCCTGTCGAAAAGTTCTACAAAAGGTTTCTTAATGTAGCTCACCAGTAGCCGTTTGATTAATAGAGCAAAATTTATGTTTATTTCGTAAACAACATTTATATTAAAAGCAAAATGAGAGCTTAACTTTGGTAGAAACTTTTGCAGGTGGATCAATAAAACTGCGTATCGGTAAGTTGTTCATTGGCTGACCATAATTTTAAGGGTTGGGAATATATATGGATATGTTCTTGCCGTTAACAATCGTTAATGTGTCTATTGTGCAGGTGCCATCTTAGGTTCGTTTCTATTAGTAGTACTGGTGGTCTTTGCAGTTTTTCGTGTGTACCGATACGAAAAAGTAGAAAAAGAAAATCGGGCAAAGATAGAAATTTTTTTGGAGTACTACAGAAATTTTAAGCCCACAAGGTACTCGTATGCTGATATTAAAAGGATTACAAGTAGATTTGCTGAGAAGTTAGGGCAAGGAACATATGGAACAGTATTCAAAGGAAAGCTTTCCAATGAAATTCATGTTGCAGTGAAGATCTTGAACCCTTCTAAGGGAAATGGGGAAGACTTCATCAATGAGGTTGGAACAATAGGTAAGATCCACCACGTTAATGTTGTTCGTTTGGTTGGCTTTTGTGCTGATGGATTTAGACGAGCTCTAGTATATGATTTCTTACCGAATAACTCACTAGAGAAGTTCATAGGTTCAGCAGATACCAACATTAATCATTTTCTTGGTTGGGAAAAGTTGCAAGATATAGCTATTGGCATAGCCAAAGGAGTTGAATATCTTCACCAAGGTTGCGACCAAAGAATTCTCCATTTTGATATTAAACCTCACAATGTTTTACTAGACAGAAACTTCAATCCAAAAATCTCTGATTTTGGTCTAGCCAAGTTATGTTCTAAGGATCAGAGTCTAGTGTCCATGACAACAATTAAGGGAACTATGGGTTATATTGCACCTGAAGGGTTCTCTAGGAATTTTGGAAATGTGTCTTATAAAGCCGATGTTTACAGCTTTGGAATGTTGCTTCTTGAAATTGTTGGGGGGAGAAAAAACATAGACCTTACATTGGAAAAAAGTACGAAAGTCTACTTTCCAGAATGGATCTACAATCTTTTAGAAGAAAATGATGACGTGAGACTCTTTGTTGAAGATGATGGAGACGCTGAAATTGCAAAGAAACTTGCGATTGTGGGTCTTTGGTGCATCCAGTGGTATCCAATGGATCGTCCTTCCATGAAACTTGTGGTTCAAATGTTAGAAGCAGAAGATGAAAACTTAACCATGCCTCCTAATCCTTTTACCAGCTCAATAGGTTCTACAAGAATCAAAGCAAGTATGCATCCAAGACGTGTAAACCAAGAGTTAGAGATCATCACGGAGTTAGAATAAATGCATGCGAATTGAAAGTCAGCTACATTATAGAAATTCAGCCCAAAATCAAAATAAGTGTAGGTGTATTGAAAGTTTGCTCAGGATCCATTGCTATCGTATTGTGTACTCACATGTTAATTTGTTAAGTTCTTGGAACCAAGTTGTTTCTTGTTGGTGTTGGTAACAAATATTTATCTTTTGTAATCCTTAATTATTACTCCGATGTACTTTTGGGTTATACCATATTTTGGGAATATGAGTGCCAATACATTCATCTCAGCTCAAGAAAGATGATAGAGAGTAGTATTGAAGGGAGGCGTCTACTTACGGTTTGGGAGTCCGCGGGTCCCGTCGCTCTTATTCTTATGGTATTAATTAGAAGACCGAACAAATTAAATGGTCAAGATTCGCCACCGCTTAATGAAACTAATAAACAGGTATTCCGGATGATTTGTGGTAGGAAAATTATAAAGATTAAAACACTAATTATAATTAAGCTCTCAACATCAAAACGCACGGTTTCCGGTGCCTTTCTATGATTATGGACATAAATGGACTGAGAAAACAACTTTACCCAGTGGAATGGTGATGTGATGATGTCTGGTTGGTCAATATGTTTACATATATATCCTTAACCACTAATACTTCTCGTAGGGTTGCACAACCCCACCGGAAAATTCCAGTGGCACCGGCACCGAGTTGTCGGTATCCGACTTCACTGGTGCCGGTGCCGGTTTGAGGTTTTCTACAAAACCCGGTGCCGTTCCCGGGTTTCCCGACATCGGGTTCCCGAGTACCGTGAACCGGGTTTTGTTTTTTTTGTTTTACAAAACGACCCGTTTTGTTGTTCTTACAAAGACTTCTCGCTTGACGATCACTCGAACATTTGAGTTTCAGTTGTTACAGAGACTTCTCGCTTGACTGTCGCTCGACAGGCGCTTGAGCGCGACCTTTAAATTTTTTTTAAAAATTCGTTATTTTCTTTTCCCCCGACCAGCCCAGTCAGCCCTGCTTTAGACCCACTCTTCTAAGTCTTTTTCCTTTTCTCTCCATCACCAGCGGCGCCCCCATTCTCCCTCTCTATCTTTTCGAAGTTCATTGACCCCAAAAACTGCAGAAGGTCTCATTTGTGCTCAAAATTTGATGAGATGCAACCCTATTGAGGAGGAAGAGGACATGACTTCTCATATGACAGAAGATCCACAAACTTATACAATTGACTCGGGTAATTTTATGTCTCCTTTTGTTAGTTTATTAGTTTTAATAATATTTTTATTTTTATAAATTATAACTTGATGTATTTAAATGTATTGTGTAGAGTTACCCATCTTGGCGACAGAAATCGAGGAGTAAGGGTTTTGAAGGAGTTACCCATCTTTATGATATTCTTACAGTTAAGTCTCTAATTCTTTATTACTTTGGACTTTAAATTCTCATCTTATCTTTTAAGATGATCTTTAATTTTATTGATTTTGGAATTTGGATTTCATTATCTTTAGTTACGTCTCTAATTCTCTATTAGATTTTATTGATATGTGATTAATGTACCAAAAGCAAAAAAGAAAAAAAATATGTTGGGTCAAGTGCTTAAAATGCTAAAAATGACACAATATGAATGTAGGATAACCGAAAACCGTCACCGCAAAGAACCGGTTTTTAGCCTTAACGGTGTAGGTGAAGATTATTTCAAAACCGGCCTACCCGATATAGGTGCCGATTTTGGCCAAAACCGACACCTACA
Organism: Myrica gale; assembly: GCA_963930655.1. Lineage (NCBI taxonomy): Eukaryota > Viridiplantae > Streptophyta > Magnoliopsida > Fagales > Myricaceae > Myrica > Myrica gale. The sequence continues at coordinate 26,307,751 of OZ005606.1, read as the reverse complement.
TCGGAATTGCGCAGCCTTTCTCAACATATATCTGTGCCTTTTGGAAAGAAGGCATAAGAAGAATACAGTTTGTACTCTGAATTTAAAATTGTTTTTGAAAACCAGAAAGCAATCACTTCTAGACTTTTTCTTTTTCTCTTACCCCTAATCTACTGTGTAATCTAATAATGCGAACGATCAGCATTCGCGGGGCCACTCTAGAATGAAGGTAATCATTAAGACCCAATTAGCAACGAAGTTAGTTTTATAAAAAATTAAGATTCTTACTATTTTTGATAGAATTGTGAATACTTACATAGATAATAGAATTGTGAATACTTACATAGATAAGAGTTTTATAGGTTTTGTGTAAAAATTGGTGAAATGTTTTAAAGATATTTAATTTTTATTGAAATTTGTAAAAAGATGTAGAAAGAGATAATTTGATGTGATTTTTTAATAAATCTATATTGGAGTTGTGTGAAAAAATATGGAGAGAGAAGATTTGTTATAATTTTTATTTTTAAAAGGTTAATATTAGAGTTTGTGTGACAAATTGTTGAAATTTTTGTTAAAGGCATTGGTGTTTGCCTATGATTTTTCTAATGTTTTGGATGTTCATTTTGTGAATTTGTTGCTTTCATTGTATCTTAGAATATTTTGCAAAACGAGCACTGAAAACTAATAATTAGAAACCTGTAGTGAAAAGCAAGGAATGATTTTGTCAACATAGTGTAAGTCCTAGGATTAAGGCAACTCAAAAGGGAGGGTGAATTGAGATTCCAAAAATTTTCGCTTTTATCCTCCAAAATCGTGTTTGCAAAGTAAATGACTAACAAATATATAGATGCTATAAGAGAGAATAAGTGTTAAATGTAAAGAGTAGGGATATAGAAGCAAACACGAGATTTTTATATTTAAAGTAAAGTGACAATTGATAAAAAATAATTAATAAAAAATAATTGAGTTTGTTAAAAAGTAAATAGAGAAGATTTGATATAATTAATTTTTTTATGGTAAAATATTAAAGTCGATGTGAAAAGTGTTGAAATTTTTGTGATTTTAATATTTAGTTGTGTCTTGATTTATCTTGTAGAATGGTATTTGTTTCTCAATAATTTAGTTTCAAACATTATTGATACTACACAGAGTCCCAACTAAACAGAGAGTCAAAAACTTCTCTATCGGTGAGTGAATCATTTAGTTCGGAATATTCCTTCTTCTTTCTCATTTTCTCTGACCCCTACTCTACGTACGTTGCAATCTGAATGATCGATGCAACTGAGCAACAGTCGCAGGGTCCATTTTATAACACCCGGAAACTAATTGGAAACCTCATGTGAAAGAAAAGAAAGGATTGAAAGTGGTTGATAGATGGCAAAAGTCTAAATGGATTGTTCTCGTCCAGTAGAACGTCCATAATAGCAACGAAAATGACCAATATCGAAGTGCAACCCAAAGAATACGCCCACTTTATTCTTTGAATTTTACAAATTCCTTTTCAAAACAAAGGTGTCTTAATCCGCATCTTTCTCTTTTTTTTCTATCCTCTTATATATGTTGAAATGCTAATGGTTTATAATGAACTCATTAATTACGGGCCCAACTAATCAGAAGGTCAGAAATCTCTCTGAAAGTATAAAGAGAAGATTCATGATAGTGGACAGATACAAAAAGTTTAATATAATTGTCCTCATCTTGTGGACCGGAGATAGTAGCGATCATTAAATGTAGCTATTGACCGAATAGAATATGCCACTTAAGTTCTAGTCACAAAGAGGAGGAGAAATACGCTTCTTGCTGAAACAAAAACAAGATATGTATAAAACAACCTATGATCACAATCTTATACAACTACACGTTTGGGTGAGGTGCTCCTAAGGGTAATAGATAATTCAATGATTTAAAGAACAATTTTTTTGTAACTCGACAAAATAGAGTGAGTTTGAATTTCACCATTACTAGAGATCATAATTATTAACTTTACCATTATACGTTCTTTGAGGTCGCGTGTAACAAAACTAAGGGGATCCGATAGTTTTTTCAATAACGTGTTGAATACTCTGATAGATCAACATTCGCGGGGCCCACTCTATAATGAAGGTACTGAAGATCCAACTACTCTGAAACTAATTAGAGCATTTTTAGTATGTTCTCTTTTCTAACATTTTGGTTAGAATAGAGAACCAATTTAACAAAAAAAGCCAAAAAAACACTCTTTAACAGCTTATCTATTTTAACAGTTTTTAGCTAAAAATTCTAACATGTGAACAGTGGTTCTCTATATTTAGATAACCACTGTTCACTTCTCTATAAAAAAAATATTAATATTTTTCTTAATTTTTTCTTTTTCTTTCTCTTTTCTTAATACATTTTAGACTAAATAAAGACTAACTTAATACATTTTAAAAAATATGATCGTTAAAATAAGACGACTATTTATAAATATGACCGTTAGGATAAGAATTTTTTTTAAAATCTAATCGTTGAGATAAGATAAACTTAAAAAATGCTGAGCGTTAGGAAAAGACAAAAATTAAAAAATCTACCCTTTTTAGGATAAGAAAAATATTCAAAAATATAACTGTTACAATAAAACGAATATTAAAAAATATAAATGTTAGATAAATAATAAAGAAATTTTTGAATAATAATATTTAAATAGAATAGTAAAAGTAGATGGTTAAAATAGAGAAGCTGGTGTGAGTGTTTTTAAAAAGTTGATAGTTAAAATAGAGAAGTGTACTTTTTTAGTTAAAATAGGAATGCTCTTAGAAACCTGCAATGAAAAGAAAAGAAAGAATTATTAAAAAAAAAGGAAAAGAAAGGAAGGATTTTTTCCAACACAGAAGTCCAAAGTTGTAGTACGTCTTTTAATGGATTGTACTAATCCTGTGCAACGTTAATTCTAGCAACGAAAACGTCACTACCGAAAGGAATATGGTTTAGGGTCCTTATACAATGAAGGGACACCTTATCAAATATCTAGCCCTTGATTTTCTTTAGAAGACTATTCAAAAGCATAAGATCAACCCGAGATAGAGTGTGAATTCGAATTCTACCACTACTAGAGAGAATTCTAACTTACTGTTATTCGTGCTGTGAGGCCAATCCGTATAACAAAGCCAAGGGGATCCCGAGAATTCTTTCCATGTGGTGAGAATTTTTAAAAAAAATTATTTTTAGTATGGATGCAACAGTTGTTGGCGAATCTAGGTCCACAATAACGTGTTGAATACTGAGATTGGGTGGTGTTTCCCCCGAAGAGGACCTAATCCCTGCAAGAAAGGGAAACATATAATTGCCCTATAAACGATACAGGCTTGCTCGCACGACTGCTACATCTATGCCAATCCGGCTCGTAACAGGCTCCCCTATGAATTCTCGAGCATAGCAAGCTAACTTCTTAGGTTATGTATGAATCGTCTGCTATATAGTTATTTTTTTTTAAAATTTTTGTTTATTTCAAAGAAAGTGGATGAATACTTTGTGATAGGCAGAATCAACCTTAAAGGCTTAAACAAACTTGCAAGTACTCCAACAAATTAAACTCATTCAGGCAGTCAACAGCTGCGAGTGTTCTGCAATGGATTATGTCTCGGATATTGTATGTCGTGCGGTATGCTGGACACAACATATTCGTTGTAGAACTTAAACATTGTCTAGAAAGTGTGCCACAACGGGCACCAAATAAAACCATTTCCTAAAATATATAATCCTGCCGGGTTCAAGAAAACGTATCAGCATAGAATCTAGCAGAACAAGCCCCATATCACGTTTGTTGGTGACCTTTGAATCACCCAGGGCCTGTCCAATAGCACCACTGTCATCCAAACGGATGTGGGACAGCTCGTCTTAATCAGAGGGGCAAAGAAACATTGAACTCGAAGAGTGCATTTTGGGCCTCCATCAAGGAAGAAACCAGCAAATCATAGCCTTCATCATGCGATCATAGAATTAAGCCCACCATTGTCTAATCCAAACAAAAGATATAATTAGGACTGCAAGCATGGGTTTCCAAGGAAATATGTACGGTACGCCCATTGAGGCTAAAATCTGTTACGCCCAAAATTGGGTACACTTTACTCTAAGTGGGATCAGTACGATCAAATTTTAATCCCCAAAGCTTTTTTTTATTTGACCCCATGATCCGAATTATGACTAGGAGGGGCATACATAAACACGACTTTGCACAGAGCTTGAGAGCCAAAGAGATGGCTGCGGCCTGCGGGGTACCATGCAAGGGACGGTAACAAAGTTAGGTAGACTAGCTTGAAACTCTCTAGTGGCCTTAGTAGTCCTATGGTGATGAGCTCGCCCAATGGACATTAGTTATAACTCAAATCAGACATTCTACAGTGGTGGATGCTCCTATAATTACGCCAAGAGAGAATTTATACTTAGGTTGCCTATCCCTTTTTTTGCCTAGAAAAAAAAAAACCAAAAAAAACCAAAAACTAAGAGGTTGAGAAGCCAGGGATGCATTCAGAGCGTGCCTCTTGGGATTTATAGGAAGAAGGGTTACTAAGGGAAAGGTTGAAATTTACTTGAACGGTAAATGCAAGAGGGCAAGTTTGAAAGAGAAATAGGAGCAGGCACCAAGGAGGATCTTTGGAGGTTTTGAAGAGGAGACCCATCTATTTTGATAAAATAGTCCTTGAGATAATAAAATTGAAAAAATTTAGTTCCCATCTATTCTTCCGTTATTTCGACAATCAAAAATATATTGATGCATTTTTTATAATCATATTGATGTTGAGTTTAATTAATCCATATGACCGTAACCCAAATGACCCACATACAACAATAATAAACATATAGATAAAAAGATAAAAAAAAATATTAAAGCCACATCATCACCAATATGCCTCACGTGGATTAAATAGTAAAAATAAAAAAAAATAATTAAAAGAATAACAATATAAAAGGAAAAAAATCAAATAATAAAAAATTTTTACATAAAGAACAGGAAAAAAAATTAAAATTAGTTCCTAAAGGAAGAATATTAATCACAAAAAGAGGCAAGAAATTTTTTTCCCTATAAACAACTGCAAGAGCTCTAAATCAAGAGTCGGATGTTGTGGTCCCAGAACTAGAGACATCAATCTTGCAGTGACAGTACTGAACCATCAAGATTACCAAAGAGAAATGCTTCCCGTCCCGAAACGGGAGTCCCGATTTTAGTCCCGAATGAAACGCAACCGTTTTATAAAAATCCTGAGAAACCGACAAATTGTTGCATCGCACGCGTTTTGGCATAAAAGCGGTCTGAAATCCTGACTTTGTAAGAGCTCGTGGATTTCGCCCTCACCATTTCAATGATGGAAAAGTCCTAGAAAGAATCTGATAACTGGGTTACTAACAAGTTGCTATTCAATTAGGAAGACAAAAGATATGGACAGACTAAGGGAGCTTCTGAGTGTACCTAGTGGTGGTACCGCACTTTCCTCTTCAGCAATCTTATGTTTGTGTAATAATGGTTTGGTTTGTTTTTTGGAATTTCGTACTTCGGTATTGGGAATACAATGGCTAGAGCAAATGGGTTCAGTTTTCTGTGATTGGAGAAGAATGATAATGGAGTTTCGGTGGGCAATCAAACTCGAAGGAACGCTATTCAATTAGAATCCCTGAAGGCAGTCTCTAAGGAAGAGAAATGCTTCCCGTCTCGAAACGGGAGTCACGATTTTTATAAAACGGCTGCGTTTCATTCGGGACTAAAATAGGGACTCCCGTTTCGGGACGGGAAGCATTTCTCATTACCAAAGTACTGGGATTCAATTGCGCCTGATATAAAGCTGCCTCGCGTGTCTAGGCTGTCTAGCGTACTTTATTCGTTTTTTTTATCTCTCTGCTTTGCCCCTGTTTTAGCTTAACTACGGAAAACAGACTATAGCGGGTAGCAGCCCATTGTATGTACATGTAGTCATTCTAACCACTTAAGAATGTTGAATACTTGTGTTTCGATAGGATAATATCTTCCTGAAAGCTTAGAACTTTTTTTTAGTCCCTGTTAATCACATGTGAACAATCTAATTTAGATCCAACTATGCGGAAAATACCTAGAGAGGTGAATAGGTATATTAAAAATTTATCAAATAACTTTTTCTTTTCAACTTAAAACCTATACTCAATGATATCAATCTAAACACAATGCTTTCAATATTCAAAATCCTAATATCAACCAGATATGAATATATGAACATAACACTTAAACACGAATCTGTATAAATAGTAATCCAAACTAACTATAAGAAACTCCGAACAAACTGCATAATACTAATTTGATAGATTTTAAAAAACAAAATTAATATGCAATCAATTTCTCGATACCTGCAAGATTAGTACCTGAAATAATCAACTGTTAAACAATTGTTACCTGAAATAATCAACTAAAATAGGAGGCAACTCCCCCTAACTTTTAGAACTATTAAACATCAATATCTCAACCACTTAAAATAATTTATCAATGATATTACACCAACAACCAGATTTAAATTGTTTAACATAATCAAAACATACAACAAGCATTTCAGCCCACAAAAACTTCAGACATGCATATATGCATAAACTTCTCCCTCTTTCAACAGAAACAATCACAACCAGATATCCAATGCATCCAAAAACATATCCCCCATTTTGTTCTCCTTCTCCCCCTTTTTGTCAAGGAGGGTGTCAAACTGAAAACTTAGTAATATGGATAATATAGCAAAATATATTATCAAACTCAACAGCACATGTCAGTATATCAAAATATATCTTCAAGACAATATATTCAATTAAGAACAAAAATGACAGAGTGGACATTAAAGGATTAGTACGTGTCATTAATTTTTATCATAGTCCATGTTTTTAATGAAAACAACATTTTTTTGTTAAAACTACCTGAAAACTATATAAATGTGGGACTATATGCATGTGATAGACAACTTAATGGGGAACACATATATTTGTCAAAAATATACATATCAATCACTATTAAAAAGCCCCCTAACAGTAGCACTTCAGCATTATAAAATCACACATCAAATAGAATATTAAATTCGGCCAACAATAAAACACCATGTTATTGAAATTATCGGAATAACAGATTATTCAATGCCCAATAGATTTTCCAGGTTCAGCAAAAACTAAGAATATATCAAGTAACCCGTGGCATCCAAATTTGCTTCTCAAGTACACCTTATTACAAACACAACAAATAGACAGTAGTGACACGCGGCCATACTAAAATCATTTAAATGTATTTTATATTGTCATTTAACCAATAGTATTATAAAAAAAATGAAGATAACAACAACTTATTTAAGAAAACCGAAACCTCCCATTACAATTTCACATGCTCAGATTTTCACACTTAATCCATAGATCTAAAATGAATATGAGCTTAATCACAAAATCCTGCTCCAAAAAAAACTGGACTGACTACCAAAGAATAAATTTCACTTTCAACATTGAAATTTCAAATGTTAGAACTTTTTTTTAATAACAATAAGCTCATTAGAAATTAACATAACCTTTTTTTCAACTGTAAGCTCTCTTCATACAACTCATCATAAGCTATACGAAGAGAAACCAACTCGTTTGAATCTGAATCTAAGAGATCGTCACCTTCAAGATCAAATTCATTAGTACTTATAATATGAGAAGAAAAAACTAGAAAATTTCCTTTATCAATTTGGAACAAACTTGGGTCAAGGAACGAATTGAGGCTCCGATACCAATTGAACAATCTAATTTAAACCCAACTATGAGGAAATTACCTAGATGGAGGGTTAATAGGTATATTAAAAATGTATCAAATAACTTTTTCTTTTCAACTTAATACCTATACTCAATGATATCAATCTAAACACAATGCTTTCAATATTCAAAATCCTAATATCAACCCGATATGAATATATGAACAGAACACTTAAACACGAATCTGTATAAATAGTAATTTGAACTAACTATAAGAAACTCCGAACTCACTGCATAATACTAATTTGACATATTTTTCAAACTAAATTAATATGCAATCAATTTCTCGATACCTGCAAGATTAGTTACTTCAGATATAAACAAACACACATTATACCTTTGTCTTCAACCTTCTTGGACCAGAATAATCAATATCTTCAAGATTGATATTCTAAGAGCACTAATCACAAGAATGGTTAAATGAAAATAATAAAAATAAAGGTAAATCAATCACACACTTGACACAATATTTGGTGTCGAAGAGAAACCTTTTTAAAGAACTTCTTCAAAAAAGAAAAACTCTCCAGGCCGAAGTCGGTTTTTAAATCCACTAATTTCAAACGAGATTACACAGTGATCAAAAGATTACACTAACCTAGCTAATCTAAACACTGCTAATCTTACCCAAATTGACTCAATTCGGATCTGCTCATCATGGAACTTCATGACCGTTTGTAACCAAGATTCTCACCGGGTTAATTTATCCATACACACTCCTTGTGCAATCAACGCCCAATGCTGGAACCTCTAGCAAACACTCTTCCAGAACCTCTGGAAGCCTCAATTAACTGAAGAAATCAAGTGTAGGTGATCGGCGAAACACCATAGCCTTTCATATCTGATCTGCTAACACATACTCAGCAAACCCAAGTTCTCTACAAGAATAATGAAGCAAGAACAATTAGCACATTTCTTGGAGAAGACGATCTCGAAGGTAGAAGCGAAGAAGTAGAGAAACTGTTTTATTTTTCCGCTTCTGACGGGCAGCACCCTCGCTCTATAATGAAAACCCCTATTTTCTTCCAATTCTTTTATAACACAGAAAAATGACAAGAAGACCCTTAATGAAGAGTCACGTAAAATAAAACACCAGCATTTTCCTTTTCCAATCTAGAAACACCAAAAAGGACAAAAATGCCCATATTGATTTTTCACAAAGATGACAAAATTGTTCTCACAACATGATTCAGTTAAGCTTGGGGTATAGACAATGTTTTTGTCACTAGAACAAGATAAAACACGTACATGATGAACATTCGAAATTTAGTTGCCTGAAATGAGTTTGTCCATTTGGCTACTCCATTCAGTACCCTAATTGCATGAATTTTTATGCAATACATTATGCTAATATCAAGAAACTATTGGAGCCTAACCAATACAGAACTAATAATAGCATCATACCTGCTCAAACTAAAATTGTGTCTACTCTATCATACTACTTAAAAATTCGCAAATTGAATCCGGAGTAAAACACGATGCGATTAAGGAAAGTATAATAATAATCTATTTCTATGTGCTTAATTTCCTTCTTCTTTTTGGTTATAAACCCATATGGGTAAGTAAATTTGACTTAAATGGTCTGCAGATGCATTCAAGTTCTTTATTTTACCTCTCATTTCCATGAGTAACATTTCAAAACTATAAACATATGAGACATCTCCAATGTTTTTAAGGATTAGCATACATTCAGTAACTATGTGACTGAATATGATCTCTTACAATCAAAGAACTTTGGCGGAGTCCGGAGTGTGAATACAGAGCTACTATTCGTAAGAAAAATTTATGCATGCAACTATCGAAGCTATTAACCGTGATAAAACCATTTATAGGTGCATCAACGATTTAAAGTTCGTGGTAGCTGCTAAGTTGTCCTGTTATCCATTTCAATTTTTCCAACACACGAGGTTGATGGGAGGTCTTGATTCACTAGTGTTTAACCAGTAGGTGCCATCATAGGCTCGTTGGTTTTAGTACAAGTGGGCTCTGTTAGCTATCGTGCCTATTCGGACTGATAAAGTCGAAAAAGATCACCAAGCCAAAATCGAAAGATTCTTGGAGGATTACAGAAACTTCAGGCCACAAGATAGGACATTTCTAAAATAAAAAGGATCACAAGTTGTGTGACCAACAAATCCTCCATTTTGATATTAAGCCTAAAAAGGTATTCATATCAAAAAGGAATATTTGATTTCACGCCACAAGCCACAGTCCTCCGTGACACTTTTTGTTGTTTGTTTGTTTTTTTTTTTTTTGGCCCGAGATAGGACATTGATGATTTTATTTCATGCTTTATGGCAAAGCTTTTGAACGTTTCTAAAATTGGTTCAGGCTGTTCAGCAACCTTTTGTGAACCAACATTACAAGAATTTTCACTTTTAGTGACGTAAACAGATTTTGTCACAAAGCTCATCACAACAATCTTTATTTGTGACGAAGGTTTTGTCACTAAAACATATAAAATCTTTTAAAAATTTTGGTGACGAAAGTGCGCGTTTGCACCAAAAATATCACAATATTTTTCACCAACTTACAATAAAATACTACAATATAATCTCTTTCTCCCATAAAAAAATATAAAAATTACATCTCTTCACTTTTTCACTAAACCCAATACCAACACAAAACCCAATACCAAAAACTTTTCAACACAAACACAACCGAAAATAGTCATCACCAAAAGCAAAACGATTTTGTGACGAAACATTTCGTCACTAATACTATCCGATAATCTGAATAGGTGTTCCATCGTCCCTAATGATCCTAGGGCCGGCTCAAGGGTAAGGCAATTTAGGCGGTGACCTAAGGCCTCACCCTGAGCAAGGCCCCATAAAGACTAAAAATAAATTTTTTTTTTTATTTTTTTTTGTTGTAGATGACCTAAAAATAAAAAAAAAACAACTTAGCTAAGAAAAAAATGGCAAGATGCAATATTTTCATATATTTTTTTATCATGAGTGCACTAATATATTTCTTTCAGGCCTCCAAATTCATTTTTAGATATTTCTAACTTTGTTCAAAGAGAAAAAATGCCTTATAAATTTCTTAATTGTTCTAGCCATGGGGCCTTGATGTCATGTATGAGGGCCTCATAAAAAAAATTAATGGAGCCTTTAAATATTTTATATTAAATTTAATAATTTTCAAATATTTTAAATTAACTTTTATATTAAAAAAAGCCTAATAATTTATTTTGCCTTAGGCCCGTTTGGCTTGAGCCGGCCCTGAATGATCCCTTTATTTTTTGCACAAGCCTCTCTGACTCTTGTCTTCCCTCTCTTCAGACTTCCCCACCAGCAGCACACTCTCCCTCTCCTAGTACTACGCCGCAGGCTGCCGCACCACCAGCAGACTCAGCCAGTCAGCCTCCCTCTCACTCTCTCTCCTATTTCTTTTTCTTTTCTCGATTTTCCTCACTCTCTCTCGTGCCCTCCCCTTCCCCTCCGTGAAATTTTCTAGCCTCTCTTTGTGCTTTATCAGGTATGTTTTGCTTTTCTCTCTCTAGAATTTAGACAATGAACTAGCTATCTTTGCTTTATTGTTTGTTCATTCAAGATTTTAAGGTTTTGGCAATGGTACAATTTGGGGGTTTCGATTTTCCTTTAGGTAGAAAATCGTGTCTCAGTGTTAATTAATGTTCTCCTCCCTTGGAAAAGCGTGTGCGCAGAGGCACTTGAAGTATAATTTGTTGTCTGCATGAACATCTTATTCGAATTGGTCGTGTTCCTGTGTCTGTTATAATAGTCTATGGAGACCAAGAGAAGCCAGCTCCACTTACATATCCTGATTTGGCTCTAAATCGTAAGTGCAATGAAGTCAGATGATGTGGCTTTGTAGTCGTATGGGTTGGGTTTGCTGAGGTTGGGAACTGGGTTCAACTCATCAACTCTATAGGGATATCACATGCACTTCGAGGGTTAGTCACATTATAAATTTATTGAACAAGATCTACCTTGAAATTAAACCTGATTTTGAAAAATAGATTTATCTAACAATCTGATGTGAATTATTTTGCTTTGAGAAAAACCTTTACATCCCGTTATTCTCAATGTGGCGATATTTTTTCAATTCTGGTCAGTCAGTAGTCCCTCACCAGGTGAGAAGGATTTCTTACTGCATAAAAAAATAAAGAACTTTTAGATATGTCCCTGTAGCCAATTGTGATGTCATAGGTTGCTTTTACAGGCTCTGGAATTGCAGCTGCTAAGGGTAATTTTTCAATTGATTTGCCTCTGTAGGTTTGCTCTTATGATAGTAGACAACGCTACTGCTCTCTACAGAACAGATTTCTCTAGGAGGGGAGAACTTTCTGCCAGGCAGATGCATCACGCAAAGTTTCTCCGTAGCCTTCAGAAGTTAGCAGATGAGGTAAAGACTTTTACTCTTTGTTTCCAGCAATATTCATCTGGAAAAAATGGATTCTTGCTTTTCTTATTAGCTGGTTCTTGACCCTTTAATTTATTTTGGCAGTTCAACAATAATGGATTTCTTGCAAATATGTTCCCTTATCTGTTTAAACGCTTCACAATTGTTCTTCTAATTATCAATAGTTTTGAGCATATGTGTCTTGCTTCCAAGGATTATTCTTGTGTCCGGAAGCAGCTTCTTTGATGCTCCACAACTTCTGCATTTATCATATCAGTCCTCCTGGGCATGAGGTTTGTAATTGGTTGACTTGACTGCAACTTTATGATGAGGCTATCTTTTCTATCTGGAAAATATATTGCATGGAAGTGCAACTGAATCTTATTATTCACATAATTTCTCTTCTGGAACTTTCATAAGAGTTCTAGGAGCTGCTGCTATTTGTCCAGAATATCATGTGCCTTCTGTTGATGATTTAGCAGATCAAATCATTAAGGTTCTCAACTTTTTTGGGTATGATTATTCTGAAATATTTTCGTTGATTTGCTGTTTATTTTTTGGTAAGCAAAGGTCTTAGTTCCAATACTTGAGATGCATTCAACGTGAAGTTCTTGTGGTAGCCGTTAACAAGACAGGTTATAGAGTATTATGCGTCGAAGTCATTCGATCACAAGTTTCTCATTTGAGAACCTCTGTTTTCCATCTGGTTGCCTAATTACATTATTATATCATACTTCAGGCTTGTTGCAGTGATGTGCATGAGGTAACAGCGGGTGCCTACATCCTTACTATATTTGCAGTACGTACCCTTGTGGAATAGTGACACCAATATGTTTTCACTGAACTTTATTATTTGGTCCACTGAGCAAGGATATTCATTTACAGTCAAAATACAGAGAACATGTTCTTGGTTTGATTCTTGTGTCCTCTTTATGCAAAACACGCTCTTGGACTGAATGGTTATTGAATAAGGTTCCTGTTTCATAACTTACTGCTATTGTTACAAGTAAAATTTTATAAATTTTGATCTTGTATCTCAGGTTGGTATTGTGTGTAGGTTTTGTCAAATTTGCTCTATATTTCTATGGCATGTGTGGTTTGGTGAAAGAGTGTTTGCTTTCTCACAAATTCTATTTGTCTCAGAATGATGCTCTCTTGGACAGATTGTCTATGACAGATTTTCATTATAATTACTTTGGTATCTTAATCTAATGGTTTCTCGTATGTGCCGATTGATGGATATCTTATTCTCATATAGTATTAGTAGCATCTTGCTTGTCGGTACATTTTCTGTGTACTTGGAGCCATGGCATATTTGAGTTTCTAGATTTGAGAAAGGCTAACAAAGATGGAGGGAAGAAGCGAAAACAGAAGAAAGCTAAAGCTCCTGATGGAACACCGTGTGAAACACGCTCTTGGACTGAATGGTTATTGAATAAGGTTCCTGTTTCATAACTTACTGCTATTGTTACAAGTAAAATTTTATAAATTTTGATCTTGTATCTCAGGTTGGTATTGTGTGTAGGTTTTGTCAAATTTGCTCTATATTTCTATGGCATGTGTGGTCTGCAGATGCATTCAAGTTATTTCTTTTACCTAACATTTCCATGAGTAACATTCCAAAACTATAAACATCAGCTTTGTATGAGACATCTCCAATGTTTTTGTAAAACAACTCGGGAGCCATATAGCCTAATGTTCCCCTTGCAGCAGTCATAGAAACAATGTCGTCATCTACGGAATACAATTTTGCCAGACCAAATTCAGAAACCTTAGGGGCAAAATTATCATCCAAAAGAATGTTGTGAGGCTTGATATCAAAATGCAAAATCTGCATATCACAACCTCGATGCAAATATATATTCAATTCCGCGAGCCACTCCTAAAGCAATATCGTGCATTATCTCATAGCTTAGGAGGACACTTCCTTCTGAACAAAAAAATTTATTGAGAGATCCTTTAGACATGAACTCATAAACAAGAGTTCGCTTTGACCCTTCGACAGAAAAACCGATGAGTTGCACTACATTAACGTGGTGAATCCTCCCAATGGTTGAGACCTCATTCATAAAATCCTCCCGATGAGTGGGCGGGACCCACATCCCTCCCGCTCCCCACCGTCAGATGTCCAACTGGATGGCTGATCCAGTCGAACGGTCAGAGGGTGGAGAGTTCGGATAGTCTTTTGACAATGGGGAGGCGCACTCTGGATCTGGATCGTCTTTCAATCGAAACGGATACCTTATGTTGATATTGCCGAAGGAAGGAGCACAGTGCTCCCTATCCTTAGCACTGCAACTTTGGTGGACTAGCACAAGAACGATTAGGACAGTCAGTCCTGCAGTGAAGGGGACTGCTATTGCCATTGAGAGAGAGAGAGAGAGAGCTGTTAAGGGCTGTAATCTGTAGACAAATGACAAATGTTAGCCATCCTCTTAAAATAATTTTAAGAAAGTCTAAGAGAAGTTCGCTCGAAAAATTTAACGGGGTTGACCCAGTCAACTTGCGTCCGACTCCAGGTAAATTTATTTCAAAATGAAGTGGATAAGTGAAAAAAAAAAGTTAATTGAAGGAAAACTATACCCCGGATATAAGAGTACCCTTGGAACATAGCCTAACGACCTGAGAATCCCACCCAGAAATTTCGTGGTCCCTTGAGCAAGGTGCAAAGTAATCATCGGAGAAACAACAGGCCGCTCATAAAATCCTAGCCAACCCAGATTAGAGTATATTTTAAGAGGCTCATGAGAAAGTACTCACAGACAACGGAGATGGATGTTTCCATAGAAATGGTGATCTCGTACTTCTTCTTGGTTGTGGTCTTCCTCATAGACCTCGGAGACGGCCAAAAGTACGACTGTCCTGAACTAAGTTCATGTGGAAGCTCTGGCCCGCCCATCAAATTTCCTTTCCGACTTAACAGCGAGCCAAAGTACCTCTGTGGCTATCCTGGATTTAATCTATCCTGCACCGATAGAAACGAAACGGTGCTGGAGCTGCCAAATTCAGTCAAGCTCTTTGTCACAAGAATCGACTACCTGTCTCAAGTAATTCAACTAACTGACGCACAACATTGCCTTCCAGGGAGCCTTCGTGGACTCGATATATCTTCTTTGCCTTTCCAATTCAGAAACGTCCCTGAATAGGGTTTTTACAACTATTCATTTTTCAGTTATTCCCGGGAGGGAAGAAAACTTGACGGTTGTATCCCTTGTCTTAGTGACCCTAACCACCAAGTTTGTGCCTTCGATTCTTTTACTTACCTCGAGGTCTTGCCCAATATTGCATCTAATTGTACAAAATTATATGATCTCCTACAAATTCCACGGGATATTGCATTCGGTGGTCAAAACTTTCTTGAATTGCAGTGGTTAACTCCAGCGTGCGGACACTGTGAAGAAGGCGGCAAAAAATGTAGATTGAAGAATAATCGCAGTGGATCAAGGACTGAATGTTTCGCCGAACAAAGTAAAGGTATTGTCTTCTATCAAACCCTCCCTGTCGAAAAGTTATACAAAAGGTTTCTTAATGTAGCTCACCAGTAGCCGTTTGATTAATAGAGCAAAATTTATGTTTATTTCGTAAACAACATTTATATTTAAATCCAAATGAGAGCTTAACTTTGGTAGAAACTTTTGCAGGTGGATCAATGAAACTGCGTATCGGTAAGTTGTTCATTGGCTGACCATAATTTTAAAGGTTGGGAATATATATGGATATGTTCTTGCCGTTAACAATTGTAAATGTGTTTATTGTGCAGGTCCCATCTTAGGTTCGTTTCTTTTAGTACTGGTGATCTATGCAGTTTTCCGTGTGTACCGATACGAAAAAGTAGAAAAAGAAAATCCGGCAAAGATAGAAATTTTTTTGGAGGACTACAGAAATTTTAAGCCCACAAGGTACTCGTATGCTGATATTAAAAGAATTACAAGTAGAGTTACTGAGAAGTTAGGGCAAGGAACGTATGGAACAATATTCAAAGGAACGCTTTCCAATGAAATTCATGTTGTAGTGAAGATCTTGAACCCTTCTAAGGGAAATGGGGAAGAATTTATCAATGAGGTTGGAACAATAGGTAAGATCCACCACGTTAATGTTGTTCGTTTGGTTGGCTTTTGTGCTGATGGATTTAGACGAGCTCTAGTTTATGAGTTCTTACCGAATAATTCACTAGAGAAGTTCATAGGTTCAGCAGATACCAACAATCGTTTTCTCGGTTGGGAAAAGTTGCAAGATATAGCTATTGGCATAGCCAAAGGAGTTGAATATCTTCACCAAGGTTGCGACCAACGAGTTCTCCATTTTGATATCAAACCTCACAATGTTTTACTAGACAGAAACTTCAATCCAAAAATCTCTGATTTTGGTCTTGCCAAGTTATGTTCTAAGGATCAGAGTCTAGTGTCCATGACAACAATTAAGGGAACTATGGGTTATATTGCACCTGAAGTGTTCTCTAGGAATTTTGGAAATGTGTCTTATAAAGCCGATGTTTACAGCTTTGGAATATTGCTTCTAGAAATTGTTGGGGGGAGAAAAAACATAAACCTTACATTGGAAAAAAATAGCCAAGTCTACTTTCCAGAATGGATCTACAATCTTTTGGAAGAAAATGATGACGTGAGACTCTTTGTTGAAGATGATGGAGACGCTGAAATTGCAAAGAAACTTGCGGTTGTTGGTCTTTGGTGCATCCAATGGATCGTCCTTCCATGAAACTTGTGGTTCAAATGTTAGAAGGAGAAGGAAAAAACTTAACCATGCCTCCTAATCCTTTTACCAGCTCAATAGGTCCTACAAGAATCAAAGCAAGTATGCATCCACGACGTGTAAACCAAGAGTTAGAGATCATCCCAGAGTTAGAATAAATGCTTGTGAATTGAAAGTCAGCTACATTATAGAAAATTCACCCAAAATTCAAAATAAGTGTACGTGTATTCAAAGTTTGCTCAGAATCCATTGCTATCGTATTGTGTACACATGTTAATTTTTTAAGTTCATGTTCAAGTTGTTTCTTGTTGGCCTTGCTAATAACAAACATTTATCTTTTGTAATCCTTAATTATTACTCCGATGTACTTTTGGGTTATATCATATTTTGGGAATTTGAGTGCCAATACATTCATCTCAGCTCAAGAAAGAAGATAGAGAGTAATAATTAAGGGATGCGTCTACTTCCGGTTTGCGAGTCGGGTTCCCTCACTCTTATTCTTAAGGTATTAATTAGAAGACAGAACAAATTAGAGGGCCAAGATTGGCCAGTACCGCTTAATGACACTAATAAACAGATATTCCAGATGACTTGTGGCAGGAAAATTATAGAGATTAAAACACTAATTATAATTAAGCTCTCGACATCCGTTAAAACGCACGGTTTCCCGTGTCTTTCAACGTGTATGATTAATCTTTCAACGTGTATGGTGATGTGATGATGTCTGGTTGGTCAATATGTTTTCATATCCTTAACCACTAATACTTCTCAACATATATCTGTGCCTATTGGAAAGAAGGCATCAGAAGAATTGAATTTGATGTAATTTTTTAATAAAACAATATTGGAGTTGTGTGAAAAATTATGGAGAGAGAAGATTTGTTATAATTTTTCTTTTTAAAAGGTTAATATTAGATTTTGTGTGAAAAATTGTTGGAATTTGTGTTAGAGGCATTGTTGTTTGCCTATGATTTTTCTAATGTTTTGGATGTTCATTTTGTGAATTTGTTGCATTCATTGTATCTTAGAATAGTACTTTTGCAAAACAAACACTGAAAACTAATAATTAGAAACCTGTAGTGAAAAGCAAGAAATGATTTTGCCAACATAGTGTAAGTCCTAGGATTAAGGCAACCCAAAAGGGAGGGTGAATTGAGATTCTAAAAATTTTCGCTATTATCCTCCAAAATCGTGTTTGCAAAGTAAATGACTAACAAATATATATGTGCTCTAAGAGAGAATAAATACTAAATGTAAAGAGTATGGCTATAGAAGCAAGCCCGAGATTTTTATCTTTAAAGTAAAGGGACAATTGATACAAAAAATTAATAAAAAATAATTGAGTTTGTTAAAAGGTAGAGAGATAATATTTGATATAGTAATTTTTTTATGATAAAATATTAAAGTTGATGTGAAAAGTGTTGAAATTTGTGTGAAAATTTTGTGATTTTATCTTGTGGAATGGTATTTGTTTCTCAATAATTTAGTTTCAGAAATTATTGATACTACACAGAGTCCCAACTAAACAGAGAGTCAAAAACTTCTTGATCGGTGAGTGAATAATTTAGTTCCGAATATTCCTTCTTCTTTCTCATTTTCTCTAACCCCTACTCTACGTAGCAATTATCTGAATGATCGATGCAACTAAGCAACAGTCGCGGGGTCCATTTTATAATGAAGACCCAACTACCCGGAAACTAATTGGAAACCTGCCGTGAAAGGAAAGAAAGGATTGAAAGTGGCTGCTAGATAGCAAAAGTCTAAATGGATTGTTCTCGTCCAGTAGAACATCCATAATAGCAAAGAAAATGTCCAATATCGAAGTGCAACCCAAAGAATACGCCCACTTTATTCTTTGAATTTTACAAATTGCTTTTCAAAACAAAGGTGTCTAATCCGCTTCTTTCTCAATTTTTCTATCCCTTTATCTACGTTGAGATGTGAATGGTTTATAATGAACTCATTTATAATTACGGATCCAACTAGTTAGAAAGTCGGAAACCTCTCTGAAAGTATAAAGAGAAGATTTATGATAGTGGACAGATACAAAGAGTTTAATATAATTGTCGTCATCTTATGGACCGCATCGATCATTAAATATAGCTTTTGACCAAATAGAATATGCCACTTAAGTTCTAGTCACAAAGAGGAGGAGAAATACACTTCTTGCTCAAACAAAAACAAGATATGTATAAAACAACATATGATCACAATCTTATACAACTACACGTTTCGGTGAGGTGCTCCTAAAGGTAATAGATAATTCAATGATTTAAAGAACAATTTTTTTTTTCAGGACTTTTTATTCTTTGAATTTTACAAATATTTGCTTCCAAAGCTAAAGTTGTCATAATCAGCTTCTCTCATTTTTTTTCTATCATCTTATCTACGCTGATCAGATAAATGATTGGTAATTAACTCATTAATTACCGAACTCAACTAGATAGTCAGAGTCGGAAACCTTTCCGAGAATGAAAAGAGAAGATTCACGATAACTGACAAATAAAAAATTTGATTATAATTGTCTTCATCTGGTGGACTGCAGATATTAGCGACTAAAATGTCATTATTGGCCCACAGAAGTTCTAAGACAAAAGATAGAGAAAGAGACCAAATTAATGTCACTATTGACCCAATAACGTGTTGTTGGCGAATTTGGGTCCACAATAACGTGTTGAATACTGAGAATGATCCACCTTCGCGGGGCCCACTCTAGAATGAAGGTACTGAAGACCAAACAACTCGGAAACTAATTAGAAACTTGCAGTGACAATGTGATTCAATATATCTCTTACATTTCAATTTTTCCATCGCACGGTGATATGGGATGTCTTGATTCACGAGTGTTTAACCTGCAGGTGCCATCATAAGCTCGTTGGTTTTAGTACTAGTGGGTCTTTGTACTCTACGATGCCTATCGGACTGATAAAGTAGAAAACAACACCAAGCCAGAATTGAAAATTTCTTTGAAGGATTACAGAAAGTTCTACTCTACGTACCGACGTGCCTATCGGACTGATAAAGTAGAAAAAAAAACTGAGGTGTTGATTCACGAATGTTGAATTGACTCAAGAATGAAAGATGATGTAAATAAGGAAAGCTGCCATGAACCAACTACACACTTATTTGGTACTAGCTTTTAAGTCTTAATACATATATTGACATGCCAAATAGTTTGCATCTAGGATTCAATAGATTGACTTGAGTCATCTGATTGAATAGAAGAGTAACTTTTGTTGATATTATGTCCAATATCCTCCATTTGGCTCTGATCTAGTGCTGATAGGAAAGGCTTGGGAGGCATTTGCAAGCACTCAACTTCTCCTTCGAGCATTTTGACAACTTCGTTCATGGAAGGACGATCATTGGGCTTCATCTGTATACACCATAAAGCGACTATGATAATCTTCTTACTTATTTTCTTCTCAGCCTCTGTTGCATCTTCTATTTCTATATGCTTTCCTTCTTCTACTTGGTTATAAACCCAGGAGGGAAAGTAAGTTTGGGTTGAATGGTCTGCAGATGCATTCAAGTTATTTCTTTTACCTAACATTTCCATGAGTAACATTCCAAAACTATAAACATCAGCTTTGTATGAGACATCTCCAATGTTTCTGTAGAACAACTCTGGAGCCATATAGCCTAATGTTCCTCTTGCAGCAGTCATAGAAACAATGTCGTCATCTACTGAATACAATTTTGCCAAACCAAAGTCAGAAACCTTAGGGGCAAAATTATCATCCAAAAGAATGTTGTGGGGCTTGATATCAAAATGCAAAATTTGCATTTCACAACCTCGATGCAAATATTCAATACCGCGAGCCACTCCTAGAGCAATATTGTGCATTATCTCATAGCTTAGGAGGATACTTCCTTCAGAACAAACGAAATTATTGAGAGATCCTTTAGGCATGAACTCATAAACAAGAGCTCGCTTTGACCCGTCAACACAAAAACCGATGAGTTGCACTATATTAACGTGGTGAATCCTTCCAATGGTTGCAACCTCATTCATAAAATCTTGCCCATTTGCTTTGGACTTGCCTAACATCTTTATAGCTACAAGTCGGCCACTTCGAAGTGTTCCTTTAAACACTGTGCCATACCCTCCTTCCCCTAATTTGTCTTTGAATCTTTTGGTGATTTTCTTAATTTCCGAGTAAGAGTACCTGATTGGCACGAGGTTATTGTGGCGTTGCAGAAATTCTTCAACAGCATCATACATTGGCAAATGCCTCCTACGCCATTTATATATTAGGAACGCAACCACTAGTGGAGTCCCCAATATAGTTTTCGCTGCTACGGCTTCCCCTATTTATGGATCAGGCATATCACGAGAATTGTTAAAAAATTATAAACTGCTATCTTGTTGTACTAAGGTAAAAAAAAAATTTTGTGTTGTTTTATATGTCAACAAGTGTCTCTCTAACTTACCCCCAAAAAAGAACCTTTTGTCTCTCTAGATTCCAGCATTCTATAAGTATCTCTTGGTTTTAAATGTTATAATCTTCTTCATGAATATTCTTTAACGGTACATTAAAGAAGATGAAAGAGGATCAGTAAGAGATATATATAGGGCGTGAGGCGCTTACCAATGTCGATTATTAACGTGGTGAATCCTTCCAATGGTTGCAACCTCATTCATAAAATCTTGCCCATTTGCTTTGGACTTGCCTAACATCTTTATAGCTACAAGTCGGCCACTTCGAAGTGTTCCTTTAAACACTGTGCCATACCCTCCTTCCCCTAATTTTTCTTTGAATCTTTTGGTGATTTTCTTAATTTTCGAGTAAGAGTACCTGATTGGCACGAGGTTATTGTGGCGTTGCAGAAATTCTTCAACAGCATCATACATTGACAAATGCCTCCTACGCCATTTATATATTAGGAACGCAACCACTAGTGGAGTCCCCATTATAGTTTTCGGTGCTACGGCTGTCCCTATTTATGGATCAGGAACACACGAGAATTGTTAAAAAATTATAAACTGCTATTTTGCTGTACTAAGGTAAAAAAAAATTCTGTGTTGTTTTATATGTCAACAAGTGTCTCTCTAACTTACCCCCCCAAAAAGAACCTTTTGTCTCTATAGATCCCAGCATTCTATAAGTATCTCTTGGTTTTAAATGTTATAATCTTCTTCATGAATATTCTTTAACGGTACATTAAAGAAGATGAAAGAGGATCAGTAAGAGATATATATAGGGCGTGAGGCGCTTACCAATGTCGATTATTATTATAATGATCAGTAGTACTTCCTGCTGCAGTGCCAGTGGGCGGCTTAAATTGACTGGTGAGACGATAAATATTGAATTAATCAAGGCCCACGTAAAAATTCCATAAAGATCTGTTAACATGAAATGACAACGACTATTCATACGGCAGCTAGGTTTTATTTGTCTAGGAATTAAACGGGGTTGAGCTGGTCCTAGATTTGCCAGCTCGTGAGAATTTTTAACGAGGTTTTAATTAGGTTACACCTTAACTGATGCCAACGCATAGATTTGATTCAATTTTAAAGGATCCTAATTTCTTAAAACAAAAAAAATTGCAAATTTTCCTCTTCCTCTTATTGTTAATTTCTGCTGTCGAATTAATCGATAAATATGAGATCAAACTACGTCTGCGCTTGGTTAATTACTGGCCAACAAGCAGAGCTCATACAATTCTATTACATCGTGCCTTTAATTAATTCTACACTAACTAGCTAGCCAGGCTGCAAACTGACCATTTCAAGATCGAAAACTCACCAGTAAGATTCTGAAAATAATAGACAAAAGAATGGTCATCGACAAAGTGCCCGCGTAACCGTGGTACTGCGTTGAGAAACCAAAGAATAAGATCATCGATCGGTTCGGAAGTAATTTGAATAAAGAGTCAGATTTTTTCTTATTCAAGATATATTTACTATTGAATGCCAATGAAGTGTTCGAAGGAAAAATTGTAAGGTTCTTACTGATGATGATTGATCTTAGCTTACTGAAAAGACCTACAATTAAAAAAAGAAAACCCCCGAAGGCAAACAATTAGATAAAATTGACAAGTTAATCGAAAAGGGCACGTAAATAAAATATTAGATCATGTCTATGGTCTAACGAAATGACATAAACAATTTTTTTATTTTATGCCTTCTATATAACAATAAATGGAAAGGCAGAAAACTCACCTATATACAGTTTTTCCGCCGGGGATATCATTCCTGGAAATGTTTTCAAAAAAGAAAGTAACAACATAAGTAGTAGTGTACTTTGAAAGGTAGAAATAAAAATCAAGTCATTAAGCAACGGTACTAAACTACAGCGAATATGCTAAACAAGTTAGAGGCTAATAATATAAGCGGCGGCTTCATTTGGGCTTCAGGCCAACTAACTTATGGCTGTCTAGTACTTAGAGCGGGATCCCGATGCCATCCCGATAGAAGCTGGAAATTACATTTCATGCCTCTATCATTTTTTTAGAAATGATACTGATAGAGGCTGTAATTTCCAGCCTCTATCGGGAAATGCTCGGGATCCCATCGGGAACCCCAAGCATTTCCCAGAGCGAATATGCTTTCTTTTAAATTTGTTATATATATGTTAATCGAATAGTCTCAATTTTTTTTTCAGCTCTCATTCTAATTTACGTACCATCCTTGTAGCACTGAAGTGGGAAATTAGACGTGTCATTGAGGTAGCAATAGCCATCATCTGTGAAGTTATAATCACAATATACTTGGAACCATGAAAGCTCAAAACCGTAGACCACTTCCTTGTACACGTCGGTACAGGTAGTTGGGGAATAATATTCTCCAGCTGGCCTCGGCGGCGACCATGACGTCAGAGTCATTCGCTCAATTCGGCATAAGCCCTCCACCTCCCCTAACAACATACGACCAGCTGTAATGTATGTATACCCTTTGGAATGGGATAATGAAGAGTTGGGAGATGTTGAAGCTCATACAGCTCAGGCATCACACATGGACAAAGCACGTGAGGCAATTTCAACACCTCACCATCACACGTCACCTGGCACGTCAAAGACTCTAGAATGATCGCTTGTAACAGAATTGTGAACACGTGTAATGATCTCCGGTAAAATAGGATCAAGATTCTGTAAACGTTATACCATCACCTCTGTATATATATTCTAAGCAAAAGAGATATGAAAGGTGACAGAAATAGTGGAGAGAATATTTTTTGAAAATCCTTCGTGTTTCTTCATGGTATCAGAGCTGCTCGACTAACGTCTCATGACAGACTCTGGCTCTGGTGCAACTCTGGTTGCATCTTCCACCCCACCTTCTCAGACCTCCACCACCACCCTCAATACTATTACCTCCCTTCCCCACCTGGTTACAGTCAAACTCACCTATGATAATTATTTGCTTTGGAAAGCACAAATGGTGCCTTACCTCCGTGGTCAGCATCTATATGGCTTTATTGATGGTACGAATCCAGCCCCTCCTATTCTCCTTGCTGGAAATATTAACCCTGCCTATACTCAGTGGGTACAACAAGATCAACTGATACTTAGTGCCCTTATCTCCTCCCTTTCAGAAAACCTCATTGCTCAAATCATAGGTCTTACTACCTCTCGTGCAGTCTGGTTGGCTCTTGAGAGTCTGTTTGCCTCCAAGACTCAAGCTCGCTTGGTTCAAATTCATTTTCAGCTTGCTACCTTAAAGAAAGGGTCGGAGTCCATTTCTGAGTATTTTCACAAAGCCAAACTCTTAGCTGATACTCTCGCTGCCACTGGAAAGATTCTTTCCTCTACAGAGTTTACTGCCTACCTTCTTGCAGGTCTTGGTTCTGACTATGATTCACTGGTTACCTCCATCACTACTCGTATGGACACTCCCTCCACCGAGGAGATTTTCAGCCATCTTCTTACACATGAAGCTCAGCTGCATCACCAGTCTAGTACCTTCTCTTCAGCTGCAGAAATTACAGCAAATGTTTCTACTAAGTCTACTCCATTTCGGGGTCGCGGCCCTCGTGGTCGAGGTTCGTCAAGAGGTTATCGTGGCCGTGGGCGTTCCCCTTCTCACTCTCCTTTCCCTTCTGCTGATCGTCCTACATGTCAGGTCTGCTTCAAACAAGGACATACTGCCCTCTACTGTCATAACCGGTTCAACCAATCTTATCAACCTCCACCTCCATCCTCCTTCACTGCCAATTACACCTCTGTACCTCCTCCCATCGATCCAACCTGGTACCCTGACTCTGCAGCCACCAACCATATGACTCACGATCTCTCTCAGCTTACCTTCAATCAGACTGCCTACACTGGTGATGACCAAGTTCGTGTTGGCGATGGTTCAGCTCTACCCATTCACCACACCGGCTCTTCCAACTTCAACACACCTCATGGCAAATTTCTTCTTCACCATCTCCTTCATGTTCCATCTATTACAAAAAATCTTATCTCTGTCCAACAGTTCTGTGTTGATAATAACGTCTTTTTTGAATTTCACTCTGCTTTTTTTTGTGTAAAGGATTGTCGCACGGGGACCCTTCTTCTTCGCGGCCCAACTAAGGATGGACTCTACTCTTTTCCCTCCACCACCAGTCAGCCGTCCACTCCTCATGCTTTTGTTGGTGAACGCACTTCTCTCTCCCGCTGGCATCTTCGACTTGGTCATCCTTCTCTTCGGGTTGCTCGCTCAGTGCTCCGCACTTTTTCGTTACCACTTTTACCTTCTGCTGCTCCTTCGCTGCTTTGCTCCAGCTACAGTCAATCCAAATCTCATCAGTTGCCCTTTTTCCAGTCTGCCTCTGTCTTCACGCGTCCCTTGCAGATGCTTTTTATGGACGTTTGGGGACCTGCTCCGCATTTCTCTCGTGATGGTTTTAGGTTTTACTTTTCCATTGTAGACGCTTACACCCGTTATACTTGGTTATTTCCCATTCGGTGTAAATCAGATGTCTACCCTCAGTTTGTTCTGTTTCACAAAACTGTTGAGAGATTTTTTAATCTTCAAATTTCTAGTGTTCAAACCGATTGGGGAGGTGAATTTCGTTCTTTGAAAGCTTATCTTACAACCCATGGTATCTCTCATCGTATTAGTTGTCCCCACACTCATCAACAAAATGGCACCATCGAACGTAAACACAGGCACATAGTTGAAACCGGTTTGGCTCTCATGGCCCATGCGTCTATGCCTCAACATTTCTGGGCCGATGCGTTCAAAACCGCCGTTTATCTGATAAATAGACTACCTAGTCCTGTAACAAATCATTTCTCTCCTTTCTTCCTATTATTTCAAAAACATCCGGATTACACTTTTTTGAAAGTTTTTGGCTCTGCATGTTATCCTCACTTACGTCCCTACAATCACCACAAACTGGATTTTAGGTCCACTCGGTGCATTTTCATTGATTATAGCTTAGATCATAAAGGGTATCTTTGCTATCACCACCCATCTCAACGAGTCTATATCTCCAGCAATGTGATATTTGACGAGTCAGTTTTTCCTTTTGCCTTGTCCTCTGGTCAGTCTCCTACCCCTCCAGTGCCTTCTTCACTTCCTTTGTCCATCAGTATTCTTGGACCCCCTCCCACTGTGCCTGCCCCCTCTGACACTCATACAACTCCCGTGTCTCCTCCTGCAGTGTCCTCACCCCAGATCCCGTCTGCCTCTCCATCTGACCTCCCTGCACCTTCCCCTCCTTCACCTCCACGCCGCATCTCTACCAGATCCCAGCACAATATTCATTGTCCCAAAGTCCTTATGGATGGTACCATTCCCTGGCCCCCTCCTCGCACACATCTCACTGTGGCTACTACGGTACCTCTTGAGCCTACCTCGGTTACTGAGGCCCTCAAATATCCCGAATGGAGACAAGCTCTTCAACATGAATTTCAAGCCCTCCTAGATACCAAAACGTGGACTCTGGTTCCACCTAATTCCTCTCAAAATATCTTGGGATGCAAATGGATATTTAAAACAAAACATCATGCTGATGGGTCTGTTGAACGTAGGAAAGCACGGTTGGTTGCCAAGGGTTTTCATCAGCAAGCTGGCCTGGATTACAATGAAACTTCAGTCCTGTCGTGAAGCCTACTACAGTTCATCTTGTTCTGTCCTTGGGTGCTCAACATGGTTGGCCTTTACGCCAACTTGATGTCCACAACGCCTTTCTTCATGGCGATTTATCTGAAGATGTCTATATGGCTCAGCCCGTCGGGTTTGGTCATCCTGATTTTCAGCATTATGTCTGCAAACTTCATAAATCCATCTACGGTCTCAAACAAGCATCGAGGGCATGGTTTTCCAAACTTAGTTCTCGGCTCCTTGAACTTGGCTTCACCCCTTCACGGTCTGACTCTTCATTATTTACTTTTATACGGCCACATCTCACGATTTATTTTCTTGTCTATGTGGACGACATAGTTCTCACAGGTTCAGACTCCACTGCCCTCCAACAGCTTCTGCATACTTTGCGCTCTGATTTTCCTCTCAAAGACCTTGGGCGCCTTCACTATTTCCTGGGGGTTGAGGTTCATCACACCTCCTCCGGCATCATTCTCTCCCAGAAAAAATACATCCTTGATCTTCTTCAAAAGACTAACATGTCCACAGCAAAGGCAGTACAAACACCTATGTCTACCTCCGGTCAACTCACTGCTCACGACGATGCTGCTTTTGAAGATCCTACCCTTTACCGCAGTGTGGTCGGCAGCCTTCAATACCTTGCCTTCACTCGACCGGATCTTTCCTTTGCTGTCAATCGGGTTTGTCAGTATATGCATCTTCCCCGTGTACCCCATTGGCAGGCTGTGAAGAGGATTCTCAGATACCTTCGTCACTCCATTGATTATGGGCTTCACCTCTCTCGCTCCTCTCGCTCTGTTCTGTCTGCCTATTCTGACGCAGATTGGGCCGGCTGCCCTGATGATCGTCGCTCCACTGGCGGTCTTTGTGTTTTTCTTGGTCCCAACCTCATCTCCTGGAGCTCTCGCAAACAGCCAACAATAGCTCGCTCCAGCACGGAAGCAGAGTACAAGGCTGTTGCAAATGCAACGTGTGAACTTCTCTGGGTTCAGTCTCTTCTCTGTGATCTTGGCGTCTATCTCTCTTCACCACCGGTCCTCTGGTGCGATAATCTTGGTGCTACATATCTCACCTCCAACCCTGTACTGCTACACTCGCACCAAACACGTTGCCGTCGACTACCACTTTGTTCGTGATCGTGTCGCGTCCAAATCTCTGGTTGTCACTTTTCTCTCCAGCAAAGATCAACTGGCCGACATATTCACTAAACCTCTCTCTGTCTCTCGGTTCCATCAGCTTCGAACGAGTCTCTCTGTTCGTCCCTACCAGCTTGACTCGCAGGGGGGATGTTGAAGCTCATACAGCTCAGGCATCACACATGGACAAAGCACGTGAGGCAATTTCAACACCTCACCATCACACGTCACCTGGCACGTCAAAGACTCTAGAATGATCGCTTGTAACAGAATTGTGAACACGTGTAATGATCTCCGGTAAAGTAGGATCAAGATTCTGTAAACGTTATACCATCACCTCAGTATATATATTCTAAGCAAAAGAGATATGAAAGGTGAGAGAAATAGTGGAGAGAATATTTTTTGAAAATCCTTCGTGTTTCTTCAGGAGAAGATTCAGATCCATTCATCTTCAAGCAAGAAGACGTGTCCAAGTAATTCGGAGAATTCACTGGTTTTTCGCAACTCAGGAAAACCACACACTGTGATACAACGGGAAGATCCAAATACCCGAGCAGCTCGGAATCACACCGCCCCCCAAATATTAGAGGTGGGTAAAGCGTGGAATATATATCATTCCAACTGAAACTAGCCCTGTTGATAAAATAACGAGGAATGAAGGAGTGATTATCCTCCTGAATACCCGAGTCTACAAGTCGAATTTTGTAGGCAGTGTAATTGATTTCCCGGACGAAGTATTTTCCAGCATCCAAGTATAACACTGCCTGGTTGTTCTCACATGACAGGTTAAACCTATAGTCGCCGCACTCTGCTGGATCGCCTTTCAATCGAAACGGATACCTTATGTTGAGATTGCCGCAGGAAGGAGCACAGTGCTGCCTATCCTTAGCACTGCAACTTTGGTGGACTAGCACAAGAACAATAAGGACAGTCAGTCCTGCAGTGAAGGGGACTGCTATTGCCATTGTGAGAGAGAGAGAGAGAGAGAACTTTTAAGGGCTGTAATCTGTATACAAATCACAAATGCTAGCCGCATCCTCTTCAAATAATTTTAAGAAAGTCCAAGAGAAGTTCGCTCGAACAATTTAACGGGGTTGACACAGTCAACTTGCGTCCGACTCCAGGTAAATTTATTTCAAATGAAGTAGATAAGTGAAAAAAAAGTTAATTGAAGGAAAACTATACCCCGGATATAAGAGTACCGTTAGAACATAGCCTAACGCCCTGAGAATCCCACCCAGAAATTTCGTGGTCCCTTGAACAAGGTGCCAAGTAATCATCGGAGACACAACAGGCCGCTCATAAAATCCTAGCCAACCCAGATTAGAGTATATTTTAAGAGGCTCAAGAGAAAGTACTCACAGACAACGGAGATGGATGTTTCCATAGAAATGGTGATCTCGTACTTCTTCTTGGTTGTGGTCTTCCTCATAGACCTTGGAGACGGCCAAAAGTACGACTGTCCTGAACTAAGTTCATGTGGAAGCTCCGGCCCGCCCATCCGATTTCCTTTCCGACTTAACAGCCAGCCAGAGTACCTCTGTGGCTATCCTGGATTTAATCTATCCTGCACCCATAGAAACGAAACGGTACTGGAGCTGCCAAATTCAGTCAAGCTCTTTGTCACAAGAATCGACTACCTGTCTCAAGTAATTCAACTGACTGACGCACAACATTGCCTTCCAGGGAGCCTTCGTGGACTCGATATATCTTCTTCGCCTTTCCAATTCAGAAACGTCCCAGAATATGGTTTTGAAAACTATTCGTTTTTCAGTTATTCCCGGGAGGGAATAAAACTTGACGGTTGTATCCCTTGTATTAGTGACCCTAACCACCAAGTTTGTGCCTTCGATTCTTACTATACCTTCGATAGATTGCCCAATATTGCATCTAATTGTACAAAATTATATGATCTCCTACAAATTCCACGGGATATTGCATTCGGTGGTCAAAACTTTCTTGAATTGCAGTGGTTAACTCCAGCGTGCGGACACTGTGAAGAAGGCGGCAAAAAATGTAGATTGAAGAATAATCGCAGTGGATCAAGGACTGAGTGCTTCGCCGAACAAAGTAAAGGTATTGTCTTCTATCAAACCCTCCCTGTCGAAAAGTTATACAAAAGGTTTCTTAATGTAGCTCACCAGTAGCCGTTTGATTAATAGAGCAAAATTTATGTTTATTTCGTAAACAACATTTATATTTAAATCAAAATGAGAGCTTAACTTTGGTAGAAACTTTTGCAGGTGGATCAATAAAACTGTATATCGGTAAGTTGTTCATTGGCTGACCATAATTTTAAAGGTTGGGAATATATATGGATATGTTCTTGCCGTTAACAATCGTAAATGTGTTTATTGTGCAGGTGCCATCTTAGGTTCGTTTCTATTAGTACTGGTGGTCTTGGCAGTTTTCCGTGTGTACCGATACGAAAAAGTAGAAAAAGAAAATCGGGCAAAGATAGAAATTTTTTTGGAGGACTACAGAAATTTTAAGCCCACAAGGTACTCGTATGCTGATATTAAAAGGATTACAAGTAGATTTACTGAGAAGTTAGGGCAAGGAACGTATGGAACAGTATTCAAACGAAAGCTTTCCAATGAAATTCTTGTTGCAGTGAAGATCTTGAACCCTTCTAAGGGAAATGGGGAAGAATTCATCAATGAGGTTGGAACAATAGGTAAGATCCACCACGTTAATGTTGTTCGTTTGGTTGGCTTTTGTGCTGATGGATTTAGACGAGCTCTAGTTTATGAGTTCTTACCGAATAATTCACTAGAGAAGTTCATAGGTTCCGCAGATACCAACATTAATCGTTTTCTTGGTTGGGAAAAGTTGCAAGATATAGCTATTGGCACAGCCAAAGGAGTTGAATATCTTCACCAAGGTTGCGACCAAAGAATTCTCCATTTTGATATCGAACCTCACAATGTTTTACTAGACAGAAACTTCAATCCAAAAATCTCTGATTTTGGTCTTGCCAAGTTATGTTCTAAGGATCAGAGTCTAGTGTCCATGACAACAATTAAGGGAACTATGGGTTATATTGCACCTGAAGTGTTCTCTAGGAATTTTGGAAACGTATCTTATAAAGCCGATGTTTACAGTTTTGGAATGTTGCTTCTTGAAATTGTTGGGGGGAGAAAAAACAAAGACCTTACATTGGAAAAAAGTAGCCAAGTCTACTTTCCAGAATGGATTTACAATCTTTTGGAAGAAAATGAGGACGTGAGACTCTTTGTTGAAGATGATGGAGACGCTGAAATTGCAAAGAAACTTGCGATTGTGGGTCTTTGGTGCATCCAATGGCATCCAATGGATCGTCCTTCCATGAAACTTGTGGTTCAAATGTTAGAAGGAGAAGGAGAAAACTTAACCATGCCTCCTAATCCTTTTACCAGCTCAATAGGTCCTACAAGAATCAAAGCAAGTATGCATCCAAGACGTGTAAACCAAGAGTTAGAGGTCATCCCGGAGTCGGAATAAATGCATGTGAATTGAAAGTCAGCTACATTATAGAAAATTCAGCCCAAAATCAAAATAAGTTTAGGTGTATTGAAAGTTTGCTCAGGATCCATTGCTATCGTATTGTGTACTCACATGTTAATTTGTTAAGTTCTTGGAACCAAGTTGTTTCTTGTTGGTGTTGGTAACAAACATTTATCTTTTGTAATTTTTAATTATTACTCCAATGTACTTTTGGGTTATATCATATTTTGGGAATATGAGTGTCAATACATTCATCTCAGCAGTAATTAAGGGAGGCATCTACTTCCGGTTTGCGAGTCGGGTTCCCTCACTCTTATTCTTAAGGTATTAATTAGAAGATCGAACAAATTAGAGGGCCAAGATTGGCCAGTACCGCTTAATGAAACTAATGAAGAGGTATTCCAGATGACTTGTGGCAGGAAAATTATAAAGATTAAAAAACTAATTATATTTAAGCTCTCAACATTCGTTAAAACGCACGGTTTCCCGTTTCTTTCAACGTGTATGATAATGGACATAAATTGACTATGAGAAAACAACTTTACCCTGTGGAATGGTGATGTGATGATGTCTGGTTGGTCAATATGTTTACATATATATCCTTAACCACTAATACTTCTCGACATAAATATGTGCCTGTTGGAAAGAAGGCATCAGAAGAATACAGTTTGTAGTCTGAACTTAAATTTTTTTTTGAAAACCAGAAACAATTTTAAATTCAGGTTAATATTAGAGTTTGTGTAAAAAATTGTTGGAATTTATGTTAAAGGTATTGTTGTTTGCCTATGATTTTTCTAATATTTTGGATGTTCATTTTGTGAATTTATTGCATTCATTGTATCTTAGAATATTTTTGCAAAACAAACACTGAAAACTAATAATTAGAAACATGCAGTGAAAAGCAAGAAAGGATTTTGCCAACATAGCACGTGGAAATAGATAAAACAGCTAGTAATCTCGATTACGGATCCAATTAGTCAGATAGTCGGGAACCTTTCCAAAAGTGAAATGAAGAGCTTCAAGGTAAAGGTTAGAAAGTTTAAAAGGATTGTCCACAAGATGGGATCTTGTGGACGGTAGATACTAGCGATGATCCTTTTAAACTTATGCTTTACAAAGAGGAAGAGAAATATACCCAACAACGTCTTACGCTTTTGAAAAAAAGTGATAAATTCAAATGTTAAATATTCACGATTTTAATTACGTATTTGGACTTACAAATAGCGGTTCTCAAGTCGCTTTTTCTTCAACGAACATGTATGTAAAACTTCTCAACATTTGTGATTATGGTATTGCATCAAAACGTGAGTTGAATCAAATTTGAAATCAACAATAATGATTTTTTTTTAAAAAAAAAAAAATATATATATATATATATATATAATCTCACCACAAATTTTGAAATTTGAGGAAAATCTACGCAAGAGATCCTTAATCTGAATATAACAACTCTATTGATGAAGCACCTGAATGATTTCTTCAAAGACAGCTCCACCAATTTGCTCATGTGGACCGAAAATCTAAAGAAAAACTCTTGAAAAAATTCTTATATTTTCTTTTTCTTTCTCTCCCTTCTCTCTTTTGTCTTAGTGCGGCACCCCTCTTTTTCCTGTTTTCTCTCTTAGTGCTCCCTCTTTTATATTTTCTAAATTCCTCAAGCGTTAATCCTGAAGCATCCATCAAGCGTGTTTAAGTAGAAAAACAACACCAAGCCAGAATTGAAAAATTCTTGGAGGATTACAGAAACTTCTACTCTACGTACCGACGTGCCTATCGGACTGATAAAGTAGAAAAAAAAACTGAGGTCTTGATTCACGAATCTTGAATTGACTCAAGAATGAAAGATGATGTAAATAAGGAAAGCTGCCATGAACCAACTACACACTTATTTGGTACTAGCTTTTAAGTCTTAATACATATATTGACATGCCAAATAGTTTGCATCTAGGATTCAATAGATTGACTTGAGTCATCTGATTGAATAGAAGAGTAACTTTGGTTGATATTATGTCCAATATCCTCCATTTGGCTCTGATCTAGTGTATGATATTCCACAAATTCCGAGGGATATTGTATTCGGTGGTCAATGAGGTTGGAACAATAGGTAAGATTCACCACGTTAATGTTGTTCGTTTGGTTGGCTTTTGTGCTGATGGATATAGACGAGCTCTAGTTTATGAGTTCTTACCTAATAATTCACTAGAGAAGTTCATAGGTTCAGCAGATACCAACATTAATCGTTTTCTTGGTTGGGAAAAGTTGCAAGATATAGCTATATTGGCATAGCCAAAGGAGTTGAATATCTTCACCAAGGTTGCGACCAAAGAATTCTCCATTTTGATATCAAACCTCACAATGTTTTACTAGACAGAAACTTCAATCCAAAAATCTCTGATTTTGGTCTAGCCAAGTTATGTTCTAAGGATCAGAGTCTAGTGTCCATGACAACAATTAAGGGAACTATGGGTTATATTGCACCTGAAGTGTTCTCTAGGAATTTTGGAAATGTGTCTTATAAAGCCGATGTTTACAGCTTTGGAATGTTGCTTCTTGAAATTGTTGGGGGGAGAAAAAACATAGACCTTACATTGGAAAAAAGTAGTCAAGTGTACTTTCCAGAATGGATCTACAATCTTTTGGAAGAAAATGATGACGTGAGACTCTTTGTTGAAGATGATGGAGACGCTGAAATTGCAAAGAAACTTGCGGTTGTGGGTCTTTGGTGCATCCAGTGGCATCCAATGGATCGTCCTTCCATGAAATTTGTGGTTCAAATGTTAGAAGGAGAAGGAGAAAACTTAAACATGCCTCTTAATCCTTTTACCAGCTCAATAGGTCCTACAAGAATCAAAGCAAGTATGCATCCACGACGTGTAAACCAAGAGTTAGAGATGATCCCGGAGTTAGAATAAATGCATGTGAATTGAAAGTCGGCAATATTATAAAAAAGTGTCAGTGTATTGAAAGTTTGCTCAGGATGCATTGTAATGGTACTGTGTACGTACTCACATATTATTGCTGTTAATTTTTTATGTTCTTCTATTTGTAGGGTGTTCAAGCTGTTTCTTGTTGGTGTTGGTAATTACAAACAATTATCTTTTGTAATTCTTATTACTCAGATGTACTATTGGGTTCTACCCATCTTTTAGTAATATACTAATTACCATTCACCCCAAAAAAAAACATTTATCTACAACCAGTACTCGTGATGAGAAGTAATCTCATTTCACGTGGCACACATTCTCCTATTCCTTCGTTTATGTTTCTTTGTTGAAATTGTAATACGTACTGTGTTACCTATCGTGAAGCATCCATCAAGCGTGTTTTGCACCGTATATATATATTTATATTTTCTAAATTCCTCGATTCGTGCATAACTGATAACTCTTGAGCGGAAAATCTGTGCAAATAACATTAGTTTATGTCATTAATTTGTAAACGTTAATCCTGTAAGAATATTTTTTAAATGTTCGCAATTGCAGTTTATCCGTCATGGAAGTAGCAAATGATGAAACTTCAATGATCAATCATTTTGATAGGCGATTGCTTCATCTTTATGCCCCGTGCCAATATATATCACTCAGCTCAAGGACGATGATTGACGGTAAGGGAGGCAGCTTCTGTTTTCCATTTGGATGCCGGAACCCTCGTTAAGTCTTAAAACTTATATCTGGGAAGTAAATGTTTTAAAAAATTTGAGCTTGTAATAGAAAATTTGAGAGTTTGACTTTTTATGAAATTTGTGAAAAGTTAGTGAAAAAGTTTAAGAGTGTTTGATTGTATAATTGTTTTTATTGAAGTTTTTAAAAAGTAAAGGGACAAATGATAAAAAAACATTTAATGAAAAATAATTGAGTTTGTTAAAAAGTAAAGAGAGAAGATTTGATATAGTTATTTTTTTATGGTAAAATATTAAAGTTGATGTGAAAAGTATTGAAATTTGTGTGAAAATTTGTGATTTTAATATTCAGTAGAATGGTATTTGTTTCTCAATAATTTAGTTTCAGACATTATTGATACTACACTGAGTCCCAACTAAACAGAGAGTCAAAAACTTCTCTATCAGTGAGTGAATCATTTAGTTCTGAATATTCCTTCTTCTTTCTCATTTTCTCTCACCCCTACTCTACGTAGCAATCTGAATGATCGATGCAACTGAGCAACAGTCGCAGGGTCCATTTTATAATGAAGACCCAACTACCCGGAAACTAATTGGAAACCTCCTGTGAAAGAAAAGAAATGATTGAAAGTGGCTGCTAGATAGCAAAAGTCTAAATGGATTGTTCTCGTCCACTAGAATCATGTCCATAATAGCAACGAAAATGTCCAATATCGAAATGCAACCCAAAGAATACGCCCACTTTATTCTTTGAATTGTAAAAATTGCTTTTCAAAACAAAGGTGTCTTAATCCGCTTCTTTCTCATTTTTTTTCTATCCTCTTATATACGTTGAAATGTGAATGGTTTATAATGAACTCATTAATTACGGACCCAACTAATCAGAGGGTCAGAAACCTCTCCGAAAGTATAAAGAGAAGATTCATGATAGTGGACAGATACAAAAAGTTTAATATAATTGTCCTCATCTTGTGGACCGCAGATAGTAGCGATCATTAAATGTAGCTATTGACAATTTGACGGAATAGAATATGTCACTTAAGTTCTAGTCACAAAGAGGAGGAGAAATACGATTCTTGCTCAAACATAAACAAGATATGTATAAAACAACCTATGATCACAATATTATACAACTACACGTTTCGGTGAGGTGCTCCTAAGGGTAATAGATAATTCAATGATTTAAAGAACAATTTTTTTGTAACTCGGGAAAATAGAGTGAGTTTGAATTTCACCATTCCTAGAGATCAGAATTCTTAACTTTACCATTATACGTTTTTTGAGGCCACGTGTAACAAAACTAAGGGGATCCGAGAGTCTTCTCACATGCATGGTATAGCTTTTTTAAAAATAAAAAAAAAATAAAAAAAATCAGTAATGAAGGTACTGAAGATCAATAACGAGTTCTATTTTTGATTGATCAACATTCGTGGGGCCCACTCTATAATGAAGGTATTGAAGATCCAACTACCGGAAACTAATTAGAAACCTGCAATGAACAGAAAAGAAAGAATTATTAAAAAAAAAAAGGAAGGATTTTTCCAGTACAGCAAGTCCAAAGTTCCTGTACGTCTTTCAATGGATTGTACTCATCCTGTGCAACGTTAATTCTAGTAACGAAAATGTCACTACGGAAAGGAATATGGTTAGGGTCCTTATACAATGAAGGGACACCTTATCAAATATCTAGCCCTTGTTAGCCATTGATTTTCTTTAGAAGACTATTCAAACGAATAAGACCAACCCAATTAAGTTCTGGTGTAAGAAAAGGGGAGAAAAAATTAACCCAATTAAGTTGATTAAAATAGCCAGAAAATGACAATCAAACTGTCACTACCAATCGTCATTATTGGCAGTGGTCCTCAATTAGGATTCGAGTATTTTCTTCGATCTACAATTAGCGATTAAAATGTCATTATTGGCCCACAGAAGTTATAGACGAAGAGATCGAAAAAGAGACCAAATTAATGTCACTATTGACCCAATAACGTGTTGTTGGGAAATTTGGGTCCACAATAACGTGTTGGAATACTGTGATTGATCCACGTTCGCGGGACCCACTCTAGAATGAAGGTACTGAAGACCCAACAACTCAAAGTCAAAGGTGTCCTAATCGGTTTTTCTATCCCCTTATTTAGGCTGAGATCTGAACGCTATCATTTTTTTTTATCCCCTTCTCTAATTTAGATTTGAATGGATTATAATAAACACAATAATTGCGGACCCAACTAGCTAGCTAGAGAGTCGAAAACCTCTCCGAAAGTCAAAAGAGGAGATTCACGATAGCTAACCGATAAATAAGGATTGTTCACATCTTGCGGATATCAGATACTAACGACTAAAATGTCACTATTGATCCAATAGAATATGTCAATTAAATTATAGTCACAAAGAGGAGGATAAAACCATTTCCTAAAATATCTAAACATTGTCTAGGAAGTGAGTGTCACAACGGGCACCAAATAAAACCATTTCCTAAAATATCTAAACGGGCCGGTTCAAAAAAACGTATCAACATAGAGTCGAGCAGAACGAGCCCCATATCACGTTTGTTGCAGAGCAGGCCCTGTCCAATAGCACCACTGACATCCAAACGAATTTGGGACAGCTCGCTCTTGATCAGAGGGGCGAAGATCGCAGAGTGCATTATAGGCCTCCAACAAGGAAGAAACCAGCAAATCATAGCCTACATCATGCGAGCATAGAATTAAGCCCACTATTGCCTAATCTAAATAAAAGATATAATTAGGATTACAAGCATGGGTTTCAAATAAATATGTACAGTCGGCCCAATGAGGCTAAAATCTGTTTCGCCAAAAATAGGGAACACTTTACTCAAAGTCGGATCAGTACGATCAAAATGGGTAAATTACTTAGAGTTTACATATTTCAGAGTGTATCTAGTTGAGAGAGAGAGAGAGAGGGCAAGTATAGCTTTTACAAATGTGAGCGGCTTCCTCTTAAAAGAATATTAAGATAGTCCAAGAGAGGTTCCTCTTAAAAGTTGACTTGTGCGTGACTCGAGGTAGATTTTTTATATTAGTGAACGAATTATCAAAAAAAAAAAAAAGAGTTGACTGTAGGAAAATTTGACCCCGGATATAAGAGTACCCTTGGCACATAGCCTAACGCCATGAGAATCCCACCCAGAAAACACAGGCCCCTAAAATCTATCAGAGATATTTAAGAGGCTGAGAAACTCTCAACAACGGAGATGAATGTTTCCTTAGAAATGGTGAGCTCCTACTTCTTCTTGGTTGTGGTCTTCCTCATTGCCCTTGGAGAAGGCCAAAAGTACGACTGTCCTGAATTACGCTGTGGAAGTTCTGGCCCCCCCATCCGATTTCCTTTCCGACTTAACAGCCAGCCAGAGTACCCCTGTGGCTATCCTGGATTTAATCTATCCTGCACCCAGACAAACGAAACTGTGCTGGAGCTGCCAAATTCAGTGAAGCTCATTGTCACAAGAATTGACTACGTGTCTCAATTGATTAAACTAACGGACGCCCAACATTGCCTTATAAGGAGCCTTCGGGGACTCAACATATCTTCTTCACCTTTCCATTTCATTAATGGGTCTTCTCGTTCTGAATACGGTTATACGATTTTCAGTTGTTATGGGGAGGAACGAAAAGTTGACAGTTGTATCCCTCGTCTTAGTGGCCCTAACCACCAAGTTTGTGCCTTTGAATCTTTTACTTACCTCGAGGACTTGCCCAATATTGCATCTAATTGTACAAAAATATATGAAATTCCACAAATTCCGGAGGATGTTGTATTCGGAGGTCAAAACTTTCTTGAATTGATGTGGTTCACTCCAGAGTGCAGACACTGTGAAGTACAAGGCAAAAAATGTAGATTGAAGAGGAATCGAAGAAAATCAAGGACTGAATGCTTCCTCGAACAAAGTAAAGGTATTGTCTTCTATCAAACCGCCGTAGTCGAAAAGTTTTTTCATTTGTTTCATTATTACCAGGTTTCGGGTATATATGATTCATTTGGTCAGGCTTAATTAGGTTTCTAGTGCTCTTCTGAATTTCCTCTGTTCCTGAAATGCAAACCTTAATTTCAACTCAGGAAAAGCAATTTCTTTTGAAAAATTGTTTCTTAATGAACCACAACTTAGGAGATCCCCCCATACATTGGGAGCAAATCTTGAAACGGAAACTTACGTTGGACAGCAATGTCCGAATACCAGTACTTTTAAACCCAGGCTTACCAGTAGCTGTTTGATTAGAGCAAAATTTATGTTTATTTCATAAACAACATTTAAAGCAAAATGAGAGCTTAACTTTGGTAGAAACTTTTGCAGGTGCATCACTGAAACTGCGTGACGTTGGTAAGTTGTTCAGTGGCTGATCAAAATTTTAATGGTCGGGAATATGGATTTTCTTGACCGTTAACGATCGTTAATGTGTTCCCCGTGCAGGTGCCATAGTAGGTTCGTTTCTATTAGTACTGGTGGTCTTTTTAGTTTTCTGTGTCTACAGATATGATAAAATAGAAAAGCAAAATCAGGCAAAGATAAAAGTATTTTTGGAGGACTACAGAAATTTGAAGCCCACAAGGTACTCGTATGCAGATATTAAAAGGATTACAAGTGGATTTACTGAGAAATTAGGGCAAGGAACGTATGGAACAGTATTCAAAGGAAAGCTTTCCAATGAAATTCATGTTGCAGTGAAGATCTTGAACCCTTCTAAGGGAAATGGGGAAGAATTCATCAATGAGGTTGGAACAATAGGTAAGATCCACCACGTTAATGTTGTTCGTTTGGTTGGCTTTTGTGCTGATGGATTTAGACGAGCTCTAGTTTATGAGTTCTTACCGAATAATTCACTAGAGAAGTTCATAGGTTCAGCAGATACCAACAATCGTTTTCTTGGTTGGAAAAAGTTGCATGATATAGCCATTGGCATAGCCAAAGGAGTTGAATATCTTCACCAAGGTTGCGACCAAAGAATTCTCCATTTTGATATCAAACCTCACAATGTTTTACTAGACAGAAACTTCAATCCAAAAATCTCTGATTTTGGTCTAGCCAAGTTATGTTCTAAGGATCAGAGTCTAGTGTCCATGACAACAATTAAGGGAACTATGGGTTATATTGCACCTGAAGTGTTCTCTAGGAATTTTGGAAATGTGTCTTATAAAGCCGATGTATACAGCTTTGGAATGTTGCTTCTTGAAATTGTTGGGGGGAGAAAAAACATAGACCTTACATTGGAAAAAAGTAGTCAAGAGTACTTTCCAGAATGGATCTACAATCTTTTGGAAGAAAATGATGACGTGAGACTCTTTGTTGAAGATGATGGAGACGCTGAAATTGCAAAGAAACTTGCGATTGTGGGTCTTTGGTGCATCCAGTGGCATCCAATGGATCGTCCTTCCATGAAACTTGTGGTTCAAATGTTAGAAGGAGAAGAAGAAAACTTAACCATGCCTCCTAATCCTTTTACCAGCTCAATAGGTCCTACAAGAATCAAAGCAAGTATGCATCCAAGACGTGTAAACCAAGAGTTAGAGATCATCCCGGAGTTAGAATAAATGCATGCGAATTGAAAGTCAGCTACATTATAGAAAATTCAGCCCAAAATCAAAATAAGTGTAGGTGTATTGAAAGTTTGCTCAGGATCCTTTGCTATCGTATTGTGTACTCCCAGTTAATTTGTTAAGTTCTTGGAACCAAGTTGTTTCTTGTTGGTGTTGGTAACAAATATTTATCTTTTGTAATCTTTAATTATTACTCCGATGTACTTTTGGGTTATACCATATTTTGGGAATATGAGTGCCAATACATTCATCTCAGCTCAAGAAAGATGATAGAGAGTAGTATTGAAGGGAGGCGTCTACTTCCGGTTTGGGAGTCCGCAGGTTCCGTTGCTCTTATTCTTATGGTATTAATTAGAAGACCGAACAAATTAAATGGCCAAGATTCGCCACCGCTTAATGAAACTAATAAACAGGTATTCCGGATGATTTGTGGTAGGAAAATTATAAAGATTAAAACACTAATTATAATTAAGCTCTCAACATCCGTTAAAACGCACGGTTTCCGGTGCCTTTCTATGATTATGGACATAAATGGACTATGAGAAAACAACTTTACCCTGTGGAATGGTGATGTGATGATGTCTGATTGGTCAATATTTTTACATATATATCCTTAACCACAAATACTTCTCATAGGGTTGCACAACCCCACCGGAAAATTCCAGTGGCACCGGCACCGAGTTGTCGGTATCCGGCTTCACTGGTGCCGGTGCCGGTCTGAGGTTTTCTACAAAACCCGGTACCGTTCCCGGGTTACCCGACATCGGGTTCCCGAGTACCGGGAACCGGGTTTTGTTTTTTTTTGTTTTACAAAACGACTCGTTTTGTTGTTCTTACATAAACTTCTCGCTTGACGATCGCTCGAACATTCGAGTTTCAGTTGTTACAGAGACTTCTCGCTTGACTATCGCTCGACAGGCGCTTGAGCGCGACCTTTAAAATTTTTTAAAAAAATTCGTTATTTTCTTTTCCCCTGACCAGCCCAGTCAGCCCTGCTTTAGACCCACTCTTCTAAGTCTTTTTCCTTTTCTCTCCATCACCAGCGGCACCCCCATTCTCCCTCTCTATCTTTTCGGAATTCATTGGCCCCAAAAACTGGAAGGTCTCATTTGTGCTCAAAATTTGATGAGATGCAACCCTATTGAGGAGGAAGAGGACATGACTTCTCATATGACAGAAGATCCACAAACTTATACAATTGACTCGGGTAATTTTATGTCTGCTTTTGTTAGTTTATTAGTTTTAATAATATTTTTATTTTTATAAATTATAACTTGATGTATTTAAATATATTGTGTAAAGTTACCCATCTTGGCAACAGAGATCGAGGAGTAGGGGTTTTGAAGGAGTTACCCATCTTTATGATATTCTTACAGTTAAGTCTATAATTCTTTATTACTTTGGACTTTAAATTCTCATCTTATCTTTTAAGATGATCTTTAATTTTATTGATTTTGGAATTTGGATTTCATTATCTTTAGTTACGTCTCTAATTCTCTATTAGATTTTATTGATATGTGATTAATGTACCAAAAGCAAAAAAGGACAAAAAATATGTTGGGTCAAGTGCTTAAATGCTAAAAATGACACAATATGAATGTAGGATAACCGAAAACCGTCACCGCAAAGGACCGGTTTTTGGCCTTAACGGTGTAGGTGTAGGTGACAATTATTTCAAAACCGGCCTACCCGATATAGGTGCCGATTTTGGCCAAAACTGACACCTACATCGGAATTGTGCAGCCTTTCTCAACATATATCTGTGCCTATTGGAAAGAAGGCATAAGAAGAATACAGTTTGTACTCTGAATTTAAAATTGTTTTTGAAAACCAGAAAGCAATCACTTCTAGACTTTTTCTTTTTCTCTTACCCCTAATCTACTATGTAATCTAATAATGCGAACGATCAGCATTCGCGGGGCCACTCTAGAATGAAGGTAATCATTAAGACCCAATTAGCAGCGAAGTTAGTTTTATAAAAAAAATTAAGATTCTTACTATTTTTTATAGAATTGTGAATACTTACATAGATAATAGAATTGTGAATACTTACATAGATAAGAGTTTTATAGGTTTTGTGTAAAAATTGGTGAAATGTTTTAAAGATATTTAATTTTTATTGAAATTTGTAAAAAGACGTAGAGAGAGATAATTGGATGTAATTTTTTAATAAATCTATATTGGAGTTGTGTGAAAAAATATGGAGAGAGAAAATTTGTTATAATTTTTCTTTTCAAAAGGTTAATATTAGAGTTTGTGTGACAAATTGTTGAAACTTTTGTTAAAGGCATTGGTGTTTGCCTATGATTTTTCTAATGTTTTGGATGTTCATTTTGTGAATTTGTTGCTTCCATTGTATCTTAGAATATTTTGCAAAACGAGCACTGAAAACTAATAATTAGAAACCTGTAGTGAAAAGCAAGAAATGATTTTGCCAACATAGTGTAAGTCCTAGGATTTAGGCAACTCAAAAGGGAGAGTGAATTGAGATTCCAAAAATTTTCGCTTTTATCCTCCAAAATCATGTTTGCAAAGTAAATGACTAACAAATATATAGATGCTATAAGAGAGAATAAGTGTTAAATGTAAAAAGTAGGGATATATAAGCAAACACGAGTTTTTTATATTTAAAGTGAAGGGACAATTGAAAAAAAAAATTAATAAAAAATAATTGAGTTTGTTAAAAAGTAAATAGAGAAGATTAGATATTATTAATTTTTTTATGGTAAAATATTAATGTTGATGTGAAAAGTGTTGAAATTTTTGTGAAAATTTTGTGATTTTAATATTTAGTTGTGTCTTGATTTATCTTGTAGAATGGTATTTGTTTCTTAATAATTTAGTTTCAGACATTATTGATACTACACAGAGTCCCAACTAAACAGAGAGTCAAAAACTTTTCTATCGATGAGTGAATCATTTAGTTCCGAATATTCCTTCTTTCTCATTTTCTCTAACCCCTACTCTACGTACGTTGCAATCTGAATGATCGATGCAACTGAGCAACAGTCGCAGGGTCCATTTTATAATGAAGACCCAACTACCCGGAAACTAATTGGAAACCTCCTGTGAAAGGAAAGAAAGGATTGAAAGTGGCTGATAGATGACAAAATTCTAAATGGATTGTTCTCGTCAAGTAGAACGTCCATAATAGCAACGAAAATGTCCAATATCGAAGTGCAACCCAAAGAATACGCCCACTTTATTCTTTGAATTTTACAAATTGCTTTTCAAAACAAAGGTGTTTTAATCCGCTTCTTTCTCTTTTTTTTTCTATCCCCTTATATACGTTGAGATGTGAATGATTTATAATGAACTCATTAATTACAGACCCAACTAATCAGAAGGTCAGAAATCTCTCTGAAAGTATAAAGAGAAGATTCATGATAGTGGACAGATACAAAAAGTTTAATATAATTGTCCTCATCTTGTGGACCGCAGATAGTAGCGATCATTAAATGTAGCTATTGACCGAATAGAATATGCCACTTAAGTTCTAGTCACAAAGAGGATGAGAAATACGCAAAACAAGATATGTATAAAACAACCTATGGTCACAATCTTATACAACTACACGTTTCGGTGAGGTGCTCCTAAGGGTAATAGATAATTCAATGATTTAAAGAACAATTTTTTTTGTAACTCGGGAAAATAGAGTGAGTTTGAATTTCACCATTACTAGAGATCATAATTCTTAACTTACCATTATACGTTCTTTGAGGTCGCGTGTAACAAAACTAAGGGGATCCGAGAGTCTTCTCACATGCTGGTATAGCTTTTTTTTTTT
Source organism: Myrica gale (assembly GCA_963930655.1). Taxonomy (NCBI): domain Eukaryota; kingdom Viridiplantae; phylum Streptophyta; class Magnoliopsida; order Fagales; family Myricaceae; genus Myrica; species Myrica gale. The sequence continues at coordinate 26,263,343 of OZ005606.1, read as the reverse complement.
TTTTAAAAAAAATCAGTATGGATGCAACAGTTGTTTGCGAATCTGGTTCCATAATAACGAGTTGAATATTGATTGATCAACATTCGCGGGGCGCACAATAACGTGTTGAATACTGATTGATCAACATTCGCGGGGCCCACTCTATAATGAAGGTACTGAAGATCCAACTACCCGAAAACAAATTAGAAACCTGCAATGAAAAGAAAAGAAAGAATTATTAAAAAAAAGGAAAAAAAAAAGAAAGGAAGGATTTTTCCAGTACAGCAAGTCCAAAGTTCCTGTACGTCTTTCAATGGATTGTACTAATCCTGTGCAACGTTAATTCTAGTAACGAAAATGTCACTACGGAAAGGAATATGGTTAGGGTCCTCACACACCTTATCAAATATCTAGCCCTTGTTAGCCATTGATTTTCTTTAGAAGACTATTCAAACGAATAAGACCAATCCAATAAAGTTCTGGTGTAAGAAAATGGGAGATAAAATTAACCCAATTAAGTTGATTAAAATAGCCAGGAAATGACAATCAAACTGTCACTGCCAATCGTCATTATTGACAGTGATCCTCAATTAGGATACGAGTCTTTTCTTCGATCAACAATTAGCGATTAAAATGTCATTATTGGCCCACAGAAGTTATAGACAAATAGATCGAAAAATAGACCAAATTAATGTCACTATTGACCCAATAACGTGTTGTTGGCGAATTTGGGTCCACAATAACGTGTAGATTGGATCCACGTACGCGGGACCCACTCTAGAATGAAGGTACTGAAGACCCAACAACTCCGAAATTAATTAGAAACCTGCAGTGAAAAGAAAGAAAAGATTTTTCCAACACAGCAAGTCCAAAGTGGCTGCCTTCATCCTATGGAACGTTAATTCTAGCAAAGTCTAGTGCTTGTTAGCCCTTGGTTTTCTTTAAAAGACTAGTAAAAGTATCACTTCGGGGCCGCCGGTCGTCATTATTGGCAGTGGTCCTCAATTAGGAGTCTTTTCTTCTATCAACAAGCAAGCTGTACTTCTCAACGTGCCCGTGGGCATACGTTTATAATTTTGCAAGACTTTTTTTTTCTTTGAACTTTTTAAATTGTTTTCAAAGTCAAAGGTGTCCTAATCGGTTTTTCTATCCCCTTATTTAGGCTGAGATCTGAACGCTATCATTTTTTTTTATCCCCTTCTCTAATTGAGATTTGAATGGATTATAATGAACACATTAATTGCGGACCCAACTAGCTACTAGCTAGCTAGAGAGTCGAAAACCTCTCCGAAAGTCAAAAGAGGAGATTCACGATAGCTAACCGATAAATATGATGTGGCTTTTATATATATATATATATATATAAGCCACATCATTACCAATATGCGTCACGTGGATAAGATAATAAAAATTAAAAAATAACAATATAAAAGGAAAAAAACCAAATTAAAAATAAAACTATACCTAAAGAACAGAAAAAAAAATTAAAATTAGTTCCTAAATGAAGAATATTAATCACAAAAAAAGGCAAGAAATTTTTTCCCCTTGAACAACCGCAAGAGCTCTAAATGAAGAGTCGGTCGGATGCTGTCGTCCTAGAACTAGAGACATCAATCTAGATACGTGTGGTGCGCAAGGATTAGAGACATCAATCTTGCAGTGACGGTACTGAACCATCAAGAATACCAAAGTACTGGGATTCAATTGCGCCTGATATAAAGCTGCCTCGCGTTTCTAGCGTACTTTATTCGGTTTTTTTTATCTCTCTGCTTTGCCCCTGTTTTAGCTTAACTAGGGAAAACAGACTATAGCGGGTAGCAGCCCATTGTATGTACATGTAGTCGGTGGTGGAGCCCGTATTACAATCACTAAAGTCAAACTCCTAAGAAAATTCAAAGCGTATGGGCTGGGCTGCTTGGGCTTAAGGGGGCGGACTGAAATTCAGTGAGCATTAAGAGGGGCAAGTCTTAAAAAATTTACTTGTAAAAAAATTTTTTGGGGAGCCAACGGTGGCAGTGGCCCCGATTCGGCCCCTGCCTCCGCCTGTGCATTTAGTCATTCTAAACACTTAAGGATGTTGAATACTTTTGTTTCAATAGGATAGTATCTTCCTGAAAGCTTAGAACTTTTCTTTAGTCCCTGTTAATCACATGATTCAGTTAAGCTTGGGGTATAGACCATGATTTTGTCACTAGAACAAGATAAAACACGTACATGATGAACATTCGAAATTTAGTTGCCTGAAAAGAGTTTGTCCATTTGGCTACTCCATTCAGTACCCTAATTGCATGAATTTTTATGCAATCCATTATGCTAATTTCAAGAAACTATTGGAGCCTAACCAATACAAAATTAATAATAGCATCATAGGTGCTCAAACTAGAACTGTGTCTACTATATACTACTACTTAAAAATTCGCAAATTGAATCAGGAGTAAAACATTATGTGATTAAGGAAAGTTTAATAATCTTCTGACTTATTTTCTTCTTAGCTTCTGTAGCATCTTCTATTTCTATGTGGTTAATTTCCTTCTTCTATTTGATTACAAACCCATATGGGTAAGTAAATTTGACTTAAATGGTCCGTAGATGCATTCAAGTTCTTTATTTTACCTCTCATTTTCATGAGTAACATTCCAAAATTATAAACATATAAGATATCACCAATGTTTTTAAGGATTAGCATACATTCAGTGACTGAATATGATCTCTTACATTTCAATTTTTCCATCGCACGGTCATATGGAAGGTCTTGATTCACGAGTGTTTAACCTACAGGTGCCATCATAAGCTCGTTGGTTTTAGTACTAGTGGTCTTTGTACTTTACGGTGCCTATCGGACTGATAAAGTAGAAAAAGGAAAGCTGATGCAAAAAATGAAAGATGAGGTCTTGATTCACGAGTGTTGAATTGACTCAAGAATGAAAGATGATGTAAATAAGGAAAGCTGCCATGCATGAACCAACTACAAACTTATTTGATACTAGCTTTTAAGTCATAATACATATATTGACATGCCAAATAGTTTGCATCTACGATTCAATAGATTGACTTGAGTCATCTGATTGAATAGAAGAGTGACTTTGGCTGATATTATGTCCAATATCCTCCATTTGTCTCTGATCTAGTGCTGATAGGAAAGGCTTGGGAGGCATTTGCAAGCACTCAACTTCTCCTTCGAGCATTTTGACAACTTCGTTCATGGAAGGACGATCGGTGGGCTTCATCTGTATACACCATAAAGCGACTATGATAATCTTCTTACTTATTTTCTTCTCAGCCTCTGTTGCATCTTCTATTTCTATATGCTTTCCTTCTTCTACTTGGTTATAAACCCAGGAGGGAAAGTAAGTTTGGCTTGAATGGTCTGCAGATGCATCCAAGTTATTTCTTTTACCTAACATTTCCATGAGTAACATTCCAAAACTATAAACATCAGCTTTGTATGAGACATCTCCAATGTTTTTGTAGAACAACTCTGGAGCCATATAGCCTAATGTTCCTCTTGCAGCAGTCATAGAAACAATGTCATCATCTACTGAATACAATTTTGCCAGACCAAAGTCTGAAACCTTAGGGGCAAAATTATCATCCAAAAGAATGTTGTGAGGCTTGATATCAAAATGCAAAATCTGCATTTCACAACCTCGATGCAAATATTCAATTCCGCGAGCTACTCCTAGAGCAATATCCTGCATTATCTCATAGCTTAGGGGAATACTTCCTTCTGAACAAACGAATTTATTGAGAGATCCTTTAGGCATGAACTCATATACAAGAGCTCGCTTTGACCCTTCAACACAAAAACCAATGAGTTGCACTATACTAACGTGGTGAATCCTTCCAATGGTTGCAACCTCATTTATAAAATCTTGTCCATTTGCTTTGGACTTGCCTAATATCTTTATAGCTACAAGTCGGCCACTTCGAAGTGTTCCTTTAAACACTGTGCCATACCCTCCTTCTCCTAATTTGTCTTTGAATCTTTTGGTGATTTTCTTAATTTCCGAGTAAGAGTACCTGATTGGCACGAGGTTATTGTGGCTTTGCAGAAATTCTTCAACAGCATCATACATTGACAAATGCCTCCTACGCCATTTATATATTAGGAATGCAACCACTAGTGGAGTCCCCAATATAGTTTTCACTGCTACTGCTTCCCCTATAAATGGATCAGGAACATCACGAGAAGAAATAGTTACAAAATAAACAGCTATCTTGATGTACTACCGTAAAAAAAATTCTGTTTATATATATATATAGAGCAACATATGTCAATTATTGTCTCTCTAAATTATCAAAAAAAGAATTTTTTTCTCTAAATCCCAGCAATATGTAAGTATCTCTTGGTGTTCAGTGTAAGCTTCTTCAATATTATTTAACGGTTCATTAAAAAAGATGAAAAAAATACCGAGAGATATAGGTGATCATGAGGAGCTTACCAATCATGTCGACTATTGTGACCGTCATAACTACTGCCAGTGAGTCTGCAAAGAGATATGATGAGACGATCTAAATCAATTAATTAATCAAATATGTAACCTAAAAAAATCTCTTAACAAGAAACGACAACGACTATTCCTACGGCCGCTAGGACGTTTTGTTTGTCTAGGAATTAAAAGGGGTTGAGCTGATCATTAACCTGCATGTGGCGCCCGGGGCGGAATAATTGCCTCGTGAGAATTTTTAACGAGGTTTCAATGCCAACGCCTAGATTTGATTTAATAAAGCATGCTAATTTCGTAAAAAAATTTGCAATTTTTTTCCTGTTCCTTGTTGTTTATGGTGTCCAAGTAACTTGATAAGTATGACATGCATCGTGCCTTTAATTCTACACTACCTAGCTAGCTAGGCTGCAAACGACCATTTCGAGATCGAAAACTCACCTGACCCAAAAATCACCTGAAACGGCGGTACTGCGTTGACAAAGCAAAGAATAACATCATCGGTTGGGAAACTAAATTTGAATAAAGACTCAGAATTTTTCTTAATTCAAGATATATATAATTTTTACAATCTACATACTAAGTAACTTGATAATTAAGTATGACATGCATCGTGCCATTTCGAGATCGAAAACTCACCTGACCCAATATAAATAATGAGCTGACGAATCGGCGGTACTACTGCGTTGACAAAGCAAAGAATAACATCACCGGTTGGGAAACTAAATTTGAATAAAGAGTCAGAATTTTTCTTAATTCAAGATATATATAATTTTTACAATCTACTTACTACATTAATTGAATACCAGTGAAGTACTGTTCAAAAGAAACATGTAAGGTTCTTACCCATGATGATCGATTTTATATACTCGAACATACGCAGAAGAGCTACAATTAAAAAAAACGAAGGCAAACAATTAGATAAAATTGACAAATTAATCGGAAAGGGCACGCGCGTAAATAAAATATTAGATCATGTCTAGCTATGGTCTAACGAAATGACATAAACAATTTTTTTTTTATGCCTTCTTTAACAAGAAATGGAAATTAAGGCAGAAAACTCACCTCTATATAGTTTTCCGTGGATTTCTGGAAATGTTTTCACAAAAGAAAGTAACAACATAAGTAGTGTACTTTGAAAGGTAGAAATAAAAATGAAGTCATTAAGCAACGGTACTAAACTACAGCGAATATGCTAAACAAGTTAGAGGCTAATAATGTATAATTGGGATATATATATATGCATTCTAAACAAGTTAGAGGCTGCCAAGAAAAAAAAAAACAAGTTAGAGGCTAATAATATAAGCGGCGGATTCATTTGGGCTTCAGGACTAACTAACTTATGGCTGTCTAGTACTTAATTAGAGGCGAATATGCTTTCTTTTAATTTGTTATATATATGTTAATCGAATAGTCTCATTTTTTTTTCAGCTCTCATTCTAATTTACGTACCAGAGTTGTAGCACCGAACTGGGAAATTAGTCGTGTCATTGAGGTAGCAAAAGGTATAATAGCCATCATTTGTGAAGGGATCACAATATACTTGGAACCATGAAAGCTCAAAACCGTAGACCACTTCATTGTAAACGTCGGTACAGGTAGTTGGGGAATCTCCAGCTGGCAGCGGCCACGATGATATCCGAGTCATTCCCTCAATTCGGCATAACACCTCCAACCCCGCTAAGGAATTGTAACCATCTATAACGTATGTATACCCCTTGGAATGGGATAATGAAGATTTGGGAGAAGATTCTGATCCATTCTTCAAGCAAGAAGACGTGTCCAAGTAATCCGAAGAATTCACTGGTTTTTCGCAACTCAGGAAAACCACACCCACCGTAGATACGTAAGTCGACAAGTCCAATTCCAAATAACAGTTCGCAGATTTTATATTGGGGGGGTAAGTCGTGGAATATATATCATTCCAACGGAAACTAGCACTGTTTATAAAATAACGAGGAATGAAGGAGTGATTATCCTCCTGAATACCCGAGTCTACAAGTCGAATTGTGTAGGCACTGTAATTGATTTCCCGGACGTTGTATTTTCCCGCATCCAAGTATAACACTGCCTGGTTGTTCTCACATGACAGGTTATACCTATGGTCACCGCACTCTGGATCTGGATCGTCTTTCAATCGAAACGGATAGCTTATGTTGAGATTGCCGCAGGAAGAAGGAGCACAGTGCTGCCTATCCTTAGCACTGCAACTTTGGTGGACTAGCACAAGAACGATTAGGACAGTCAGTCCTGCAGTGAAGGGGACTGCTATTGCCATTGAGAGAGAGAGAGAGAGAGAGAGAGAGAGCTGTTAAGGGCTGTAATCTGTAGACAAATCACAAATGCTAGCCGCATCCTCTTAAAATAATTTTAAGAAAGTCCAGGAGAAGTTCGCTCGAAAAATTTAACCAAGTTGACCCCAGTCAGTCAACTTGCGTGGGACCTTATGTAAATTTATTTCAAATGAAGTAGATCAGTGAAAAAAAGTTAATTGAAGGAAAATTAGACCCCGGATATAAGAGTTCCATTAGAACATAGCCTAACGCCCTGAGAATCCCACCCAGAAATTTCGTGGTCCCTTGAAATTCATGTCGCAGTGAAGATCTTGAACCCTTCTAAGGGAAATGGGGAAGAATTCATCAATGAGGTTGGAACAATAGGTAAGATCCACCACGTTAATGTTGTTCGTTTGGTTGGCTTTTGTGCTGATGGATTTAGACGAGATCTAGTTTATGAGTTCTTACCGAATAATTCACTAGAGAAGTTCATAGGTTCAGCAGATACCAACAATCGTTTTCTTGGTTGGGACAATAGATAATTCAATGATTTAAAGGAACAATTTTTTTGTAACTTGACAAAATAGAGTGAGTTTGAATTTCACCATTCCTAGAGATCAGAATTCTTAACTTTACCATTATACGTTGTTTGAGGTCGCGTGTAACAAAACTAAGGGGATCCGAGAGTCTTCTCACATGCATGGTATATCTTTTCAAAAAAAAAAAATCAGTAATTAAGGTACTGAAGATCAATAAGGAGTTCTATTTTTGACTGATCAACATTCGCGGGGCCCACTCTATAATGAAGGTACTGAAGATCCAACTACCCGGAAACTAATTAGAAACCTGCAATGAAAGAAAAGAAAGAATTATTAGAAAAAAAAAGGAAGGATTTTTCCAGTACAGCAAGTCCAAAGTTCCTGTACGTCTTTCAATGGATTGTACTCATCCTGTGCAACGTTAATTCTAGTAACGAAAATGTCACTACGGAAAGGAATATGGTTAGGGTCCTCATACACCTTATCAAATATCTAGCCCTTGTTAGCCATTGATTTTCTTTAGAAGACTATTCAAACGAATAAGACCAATCCAATAAAGTTCTGGTGTAAGAAAATGGGAGAAAAAATTAACCCAATTAAGTTGATTAAAATAGCCAGGAAATGACAATCAAACTGTCACTGCCAATCGTCATTATTGACAGTGATCCTCAATTAGGATACGAGTCTTTTCTTCGATCAACAATTAGCGATTAAAATGTCATTATTGGCCCACAGAAGTTATAGACAAATAGATCGAAAAATAGACCAAATTAATGTCACTATTGACCCAATAACGTGTTGTTGGCGAATTTGGGTCCACAATAACGTGTAGATTGGATCCACGTTCGCGGGACCCACTCTAGAATGAAGGTACTGAAGACCCAACAACTCGGAAATTAATTAGAAACCTGCAGTGAAAAGAAAAAAAATATTTTTCCAACACAGAAAGTCCAAAGTGGCTGCCTTCATCCTATGGAACGTTAATTCTAGCAAAGTCTAGTGCTTGTTAGCCCTTGGTTTTCTTTAAAAGACTAGTAAAAGTATCACTTCGGGGCCGCCAGTCGTCATTATTGGCAGTGGTCCTCAATTAGGAGTCTTTTCTTCTATCAACAAGCAAGCTGTACTTCTCAACGTGCCCGTGGGCATACGTTTATAATTTTGCAAGACTTTTTTATTCTTTGAACTTTTTAAATTGTTTTCAAAGTCAAAGGTGTCCTAATCGGTTTTTCTATCCCCTTATTTAGGCTGAGATCTGAACGCTATCATTTTTTTTTATCCCCTTCTCTAATTGAGATTTGAATGGATTATAATGAACACATTAATTGCGGACCCAACTAGCTACTAGCTAGCTAGAGAGTCGAAAACCTCTCCGAAAGTCAAAAGAGGAGATTCACGATAGCTAACCGATAAATAAGGATTGTTCACATCTTGCGGATATCAGATACTAACGACTAAAATGTCACTATTGATCCAATAGAATATGTCAATTAAATTATAGTCACAAAGAGGAGGATAAAACCATTTCCTAAAATATCTAAACATTTTCTAGAAATGAGTGTCACAACGGGCATCAAATAAAACCATTTCCTAAAATATCTAAACGGGCCGGGTTCAAGAAAACGTATCAACATTGAGTCGAGCAGAACGAGCCCCATATCACGTTTGTTGCAGAGCGCTGTATCACCCAGGCCCTGTCCAATAGCACCACTGACATCCAAACGAATTTGGGACAGCTCGCTCTTGATCAGAGGGGCGAAGAAACATTGAACTCGCAGAGTGCATTTTAGGCCTCCAACAAGGAAGAAACCAGCAAATCATAGCCTACATCATGCGATCATAGAATTAAGCCCACTATTGCCTAATCCAAATAAAAGATATAATTAGGATTACAAGCATGGGTTTCCAAATAAATATGTACAGTCGGCCCAATGAGGCTAAAATCTGTTACGCCCAAAATAGGGAACACTTTACTCAAAGTCGGATGAGTACGATCAAATTTTAATCCCCCAAAGCTTTTTTTTTTGACCCCATAATCCGAAGTATGACTAGGAGGGGCATACATAAACACGACTTTGCACAGAGCTTGAGAGCCAAATAGATGGCTGCGGCCTGCGGGGTACATGCAAGGGACGGTAACAAAGAGGTTTAGAAGCTGGCAGGGTTGTAGCCCAGTTGGTACCATCCATTATTGAGACTCTCTGGTGGCCTTGGTGGTGCTATGGTGATGAACTCGCCCAATGCTGTAGTGGTCGATGTTCCTATAGTTACGCTCAGAAAGAATTGCTACTTGGGTTGTCTATCCCTTTTTTTGGCTCGAAAAAAAATAAAAACTAAGAGGTTGAGAAGTCAGGGATGCATTCAGAGCGTGGCTCTTGGGATTTATAGGAAGAAGGGTTACTAAGGGAAAGGTTGAAATTACTTGAACGGTAGCTTGGAAGAATGGTTTCTTTGGTAAATGCAAGAGGGCAAGTTTGAAAGAGAAATAGGAGCAGGCACCATGGAGGTATTGAGGAGGAGACCCTCTGGGACACTACCCAAAAAACCAAATGCTAGTTCCACAATATTTTGTGCCGGACTCCAACGTTAGTTTCATATTAGTAAAATGTTATTGGAAAATTTTAAAAATCCTTAAATTAAAAAAGGTTTAATTACAATGTAATCACGATAAATTAATTCTTTAGATAATAAATTTGAAAAAATTTAGTTCCCATCTATTCCTCCATTATTTCGACAATCAAAAATATATTGATGGGGAGTTTTTTTTTTAATCATATTGATGTTGAGTTTAAATCCATATGACCGTAACCCAAACGACCCACATGCAACAATAATAAAAATATATATAAAAAGATAATAAAAAAAATATTAAAGCCACATCATCACTAATACGCGTCGCGTGGATAAAATAATAAAAATTAAAAAATTAAAAGAATAACAATATAAAAGGAAAAAACCAAATAATAAAAAAACTATACATAAAGAACAGAAACAAATTTAAAATTAGTTCCTAAAGAAAGAATATTAATCACAAAAAAAGGCAAGAATTTTTTTTTCCCTATGAACAACCGCAAGAGCTCTAAATCAAGAGTCGATCGGATGCTGTCGTCCCAGAACTAGAGACATCAATCTAGATACGTGTGGTGCGGAAAAGGATTAGAAACATCAATCTTGCAGTGACGGTACTGAACCATCAAGATTACCCAATTACTTGGATTCAATTGCGCCTGATATAAAGCTGCCTCGCGTTTCTAGCGTACTTTATTCGTTTTTTATCTCTCTGCTTTGTCTCTGTTTTAGCTTTACTAGGGAAAACAGGCTATAGCGGGTAGCAACCCATTGTATGTACATGTAGTCATTCTAACCACTTAAGGATGTTGATACTTGTGTTTCGATAGGATAGTATCTTCCTGAAAGCTTAGAACTTTTCTTCAGTCCCTGTTAATCACATGATTCAGTTAAGCTTGGGGTATAGACCATGTTTTTGTCACTAGAACAAGATAAAACACATACATGATGAACATTCGAAATTTAGTTGCCTGAAAAGAGTTTCTCCATTTGGCTACTCCATTCAGTACCCTTAATTGCATGAATTTTTGTGCAATCCATTATGCTAATTTTAAGAAACTATTGGAGCCTAACCAATACAAAATTAATAATAGCATCATACCTGCTCAAACTAAAACTGTGTCTACTATATCCTACTACTTAAAAATTCGCAAATTGAATCAGGAGTAAAACATGATGCGATTAAGGAAAGTATAATAATCTTTTTACTTATTTTCTTTTTAGCCTCTGTTGCATCTTCTATTTCTATGTGCTTAATTTCCTTCTTCTTTTTGGTTATAAACCCATATGGGTAAGTATATTTGACTTAAATGGTCTGTAGATGCAACATTCAAGTTCTTTATTTTACCTCTCATTTCCATGAGTAACATTTCAAAACTATAAACATATGAGACATCTCCAATGTTTTTAAGGATTATCATACATTCAGTAACTATGTGACTGAATATGATCTCTTGCAATCAAAGAACTTTGGCGGAGTGTCTGAATACAGAGCTGTTGTTCGTAAGAAAAATTTACGCAGAAAACTATAAATTGTTGTTGTGTGATACGTATCGAAGCTATTAACCGTGATAAAACCATTTATAGGTGCATCAACAATTTAAAGTTCGTGGTAGTTGGTAAGTTGTCCTGTTATCCATTTCAATTTTTCAATCACATGAGGTTGATGGGAGGTCTTGATTCACGAGTGTTTAACCTGCAGGTGCCATCATAGGCTCGTTGGTTTTAGTACTAGTGGGCAATGAACGCTATCGTGCCTATTCGGACTGATAAAGTAGAAAAAGATCACCAAGCAAAAATCGAAAGATCGAAAGATTCTTGGAGGATTGCAGAAACTTCAAGGCCACAAGATACTGGTACGCTGAAATAAAAAGGATCACAAGTTGTGTGACCAACAAATCCTCCATTTTGATATTAAGCCTAAAAAGGTATTCATATCAAAAAGGAATATTGATTTCATGCCACAAGCCACAGTCCTCCGTGACACTTTCTTGTTGTTTGTTTGTTTTTTTTTTTGCGGCCCGAGATAGGACATTGATTATTCTTCCTTTGTTTCATGCTTTATGACAAAGATTTTGAACGTTTCTAAGGGTGAGTTTGCGGTAAAAAATTCACAAAATATTTCACCTAACTCCCAATAAAATACTACAATATAATATCTCTCTTCTATAAAAAAATATAAATAAATTATAAAAAAATATAAAAAATTACCTCTCTCTTCACTTTTTCACTAAACCCAATACCAACACTAAACTCAATACCAAAAATTTTACAACACAAACATAACCTAAAATTGGTTTACCCGTTTGTGAACCAACATTACAAGAATTTTCACTTTTAGTGACAATTTTTATTTTTTGTCACTAAAAACTGATTTTTAGTGACGTAAACTGATTTTGTGACAAAGTTCGTCACAACAATCTTTATGTGTGACGAAAGTGTCGTCACTAAAAACATAAAAAAAAAATCTTTTAAAAAATTTTGTGACGAAAATAGTCAATCACGCAAAACGATTTTGTGACGAAACATTTCGCCACAAATACTATCTGATCATCTGAATAGGTGTTCCATCGTCCCTAATTATCCCTTTGTTTTTTGCACAAGCCTCTCTGCCTCTTGTCTTCCCTCTCTCCAGACATCCCCACCAGCAGCACACTCTCCCTCTCCGAGTACTACGCTGCAGGCTGCCGCACCACCAGCAGACTCAGCCTCCCTCTCGCTCTCTCTCCTATTTCTTTCACTTTTCTCGATTTTCCTCACTCTCTCTCGTGCCCTCCCCTTCCCCTCCGTGAAATTTTCTAGCCTCTCTTTGTGCTTTATCAGGTATGTTTTTTTCTCTCTCTAGAATTAAGACAATAAACTAGCTATCTTTGCTTTACGGTTTGTTCATTCAAGATTTTAGGGTTTTGGCAATGGTAAGATTTGGGGGTTTCGATTTTCCTTTAGTTAGAAAATCGTGTCTCAGTGTTAATTAATGTTCTCCTCCCTTGGAAAAGCGTGTGCGCAGAGGCACTTGAAGTATAATTTGTTGTCTGCAGGAACATCTTATTCGAATTAGCCGTGTTCCTGTATGTGTTATAGTCTATGGAGACCAAGAGAAGCCAGCTCCACTTACATATCCTGATTTGGCTCTAAATCGTAGGTGCAATGAAGTCAGATGTTGTGGCTTTGTAGTGGTATGGGTTGGGTTTGCTGAGGTTGGGAACTGGGTTCAACTCATCAACTCTATAGGGATATCACATGCACTTCGAGGGTTAGTCACATTATAAATTTATTGAACAGGCTCTACTGATTTTGAAAAACAGATTTATCTAACAATCTGATGTGAATTATTTTGCTTTGAGAAAAACCTTTACAGCCCGTTATTCTCAATGTGGCGATATTTTTTCAATTCTGGTTAGTCAGTAGTCCCTCACCAGGTGAGCAGGATTTCTTACAGCATAAAAAAATAAAGAACTTTTAGATATGTCCCTGTAGCCAATTGAGATGTCATAGGTTGCTTTTACAGGCTCTGGAATTGCAGCTGCTAAGGGTAGTTTTTCAATTGATTTGCCTCTGTAGGTTTGCTCTTATGATAGTAGACACTGCTACTGCTCTCTACAGGACAGATTTCTCTAGGAGGGGAGAACTTTCTGCCAGGCAGATGTATCTCGCAAAGTTTCTCCGTAGCCTTCAAAAGTTAGCAAATGAGGTAAAGACTGTTACTCTTTGTTTCAAGCAATATATCATCTGGACAAAATGGATTTCTCAATTCGGCATAAGTCCTCCAACGCCAATAAGGCCAAACCACCAGATGTAACGTATGTATACCCTTTGGAATGGGATAATGAAGACTTGGGAGAAGATTCTGATCCATTCTTCAAGCAAGAAGTCGTGTCCAAGTAATCCGAAGAATTCACTGTTTTTTCGCAACTCAAGAAAACCACAACCTCCGTTGATACATCGGGAAGGTCCAAATGCACGTAATCACAGTTCCCCCCATATATATATGGGTAAGACCTGGAATATATATCATTCCGACTGAAAGTAGCCCAGTTTAGAAAATAACTAGGAATGGAATGATTATCCTCCTGAATACCCGAGTCTACAAGTCGAATTTTGTAGCCAGTGTAATTGATTTCCCGGACGAAGTATTTTCCCGCATACAAGAATAACACTGCCTGGTTGTTCTCACATGACAGGTTATACCTATGGTCGCCGCACTCTGCTGGATCGCCTTTCAATCGAAATGGATAGCTTATGTTGATATTGCCGCAGGAAGAAGGAGCACAATGCTGCGTCTCCCTAGCACTGCAAGTTTGGTGGACTAGCACAAGAACAATAAGAACCGTCATTCTTGCATTGAAGGGGACTGCTCTTGCCATTGCGCGGGGGGGAGAGAGAGAGGGGGGGGGGGGGGGGCAAGGTATAGCTTTTACAAATGTGAGCGGCTTCCTCTTAAAAGAAGTTTAAGAAAGTCCAAGAGAGGTTCCTCTTAAAAGTAACTTTTTTTTTTCCAAGTTCTTAAAAGTTAACTTGCGCGCGACTAGAGGTAGATTTTTTTCAAATGAAGTAGATCAGTGAAAGAACTAAAAAAAAAAAAAAAAGTTGATTGAAGGAAAATTTGACCCCGGATATAAGTGTACCATTAGCTCATAGCCTAAACGCCATGAGAATCACACCTATAAAACACAGGCCCCTAAAATCTAGCCATAAAAGATCAGAGATATTTAAGAGGCTAGGCTGAGAAACTCTCAACAACGTCGGAGATGAATGTTTCCTTAGAAATGGTGAGCTCCTACTTCTTGGTTGTGGTCTTCCTCATTGCCCTTGGAGAAGGCCAAAAGTACGACTGTTGTTAGTTCAAGTGTTAGTTCACGTGTGTAAAACTGATTCTGTTACTTATTGTTAAGTACAGTTACATATCAGTTAAGTCTATTTGTGTATAAATACCAGAGTATGTAATACATTACGTTTTAACTCGAATATACAAGAATTATACAATCTCTCTCTTTCTCACTTTACTCTTTCTTCTCTGTTACTCTGTTTTACACGATTCTACATGGTATCAGAGCATTAATGGCTTCTGAACCAGCTTCCGCAGTCGAGATTGACAAACCGAGCAGTCTTTATTTTCTTCACAATGGAGATAGTCCTGGAGCTATCTTGGTTTCTCAGATTCTCACCGGTGAAAATCATTCGAGCTGGCGCCGATCCATGGAGATGGCTCTCAGTGCGAAGAACAAATTACAGTTTGTTAATGGCAGTCTTCCAAAGCCAAAGAAGGATGATCCTTTATGGACAAGATGCAACGATATGGTTGCATCTTGGATCTTGAATTCAATTTCAAAACCATTAGCTAATAGTGTTATGTACATAGACACAGCTGCTGGAATATGGAGAGATCTGAATGAACGGTTTTCTCAAGGGAACGGGCCACGCATTTTCCAGATCCAAAAGTCAATTGTTTCTCTGTCACAAGGAAAAGATAGTGTGAGCATTTATTTCACTAATTTGAAAGCTTTGTGGGAGGAGCTGTCAAATTACAAACAGAATTTAGTTTGTTCTTGTGGCACATCCAAATTACTTGCAGAAACATATAATCAAGAATGCATAATGTAGTTCTTGATGGGCCTTAATGATTCCTATGCTAAAGTCCGTGGCCAGATCTTGTTAATTGAGCCTCTTCCTTCAATTAACAAAGTCTTCTCATTAGTAGTTCAAGAGGAACGTCAAAGAGATGTTTTCACTACTGATTTACCATCTGTTGAGAATACTGCTTTTCTCACTCGGTCTCAGCCTTACAACTCTCGACCTCCTCTACGAAAAGACAAGCCGATCTGTAGCCACTGTGGCTTTGTAGGTCACACAATTGACAAATGCTACAAGGTTCATGGCTATCCACCCGGCTACAAGTTCAGATCCAAGTCTTCTGCTGCTGCTAATTCTGTCTATCCAGCTACTAGTGTAATGCCATCTGCTGGATCTCCATTCACGATGGAACAATGCAAACAGCTCTTGGCTCTCTTGCCTTCTTCTTCGCAGGCTTTGGATGAACAACAATCAGCTTCTGGTTGTCAATCTAGTCTTGTACCTAAGATGTCTTTGTTAAACATGGCAGGTACTTTGTCATTCTCACCTTCCACATGGATTGTGGACACTGGTGCCACTGACCATATGGTCTCAGCTATTTCTTTGTTGACTTCTATTTCTTCTGTGACATCTTCATTCGTTAGACTTCCGAATGGATCTTCAGTTCCTATTACTCATATTGGAACTGTACAACTTTCTCCTCACATATTGCTTAAACATGTTCTTGTTATACCATCATTTTCTTTCAATCTTCTCTCTGTCAGCTCTCTAATAAAACAAGTACCTTGTTGTCTAACTTTTCTTCATGACCGTATGCTTATTCAGGACCTGCACAGCTTGAAGACGATTGGTTTGGCTAAGGAACATGCTGGTCTCTATCATTTGGTTCAAGCAAATTCTGGTGGTTTGCGTACAGCATCATCTGTTTGTTTCTCTTCACCTTTAGCTTGTATTTCTGCAAATAATTCTGCCAATCTTTGGCATTGTAGGTTGGGACATCCATCTCCTTCTCGTATGCAATTTCTAAAGGATTGTATATCAGATTTTTCTTTGTCAAATATAACTCATTGCACAGTATGTCCTATGGATAAACAACATCATCTTCCGTTTCCCATTTCTGTGCATAAGTCTACTGCTCTATTTGAATTAGTTCATCTTGATCTATGGGGGCCTTTTGCTGTCCCTGATGCAAATGGTTTTAGATATTTCTTGACAGTAGTAGACGATTTTAGTCGTTGTACCTGGTTATATCTTCTTGCTTCTAAAACTCAGATTTTTTCCCATATACAAGCCTTCTTTACTCTAGTAGAGACTCAGTTTAATACCAAAATCAAGACCATCAGATCTGATTTTGGTACTGAATTCTCTTTATCCAAATTTTTTGCATCTAAAGGTGTTATGCACCAACACTCTTGCGTAGCCACACCTCAGCAAAATGGAATCGTAGAACGTAAGCACCAGCATATTCTTAATATAGCTAGAGCTCTTCGATTCCAAGCTGGACTTCCACTCTCATTCTGGAGTGATTGTGTCCGTACTGCCACTTACCTCCTCAATAGAGTTCCTTCACCTTTATTAGATCATAAGTCTCCTTATGAAATTCTTTTCTCCCGTAAACCAACCTACACACATCTTCGAGTTTTTGGCTCTCTTTGCTATGTTTCTACTTCTCTTAAGCATCGTCATAAGTTTGATTCTAGGGCTGATCCTTGCGTTTTCATTGGATATCCATATGCTATGAAAGGTTATAAAGTGTATCATCTAACTACTCAAAAGATTTCTATTTCTCGACATGTAGTCTTTCATGAACACTTATTTCCTTTCAAACTATTTCCTCCTCATGCACATCAGCCTGTTTTACCTCTTTCAGTTGTTGATTTCACACCTGATACTCCACTTCATATTTCTCCTGATTTTTCATTTGTGCCTTCTTCTAATTACAACTCTCTCTCACCAATTCCATCTTCTCCACATACATCTCCTGCACCTGCAATTGCTTCCACTGAACCTGCACTTGCTCCTATTGCCCCATCTTTTATTGACTCTGCTACTGACTCTACCCTTGCGTCTGATACTCTTACTGTCACTCCTTCTGTTCCTTTGACTCGTCGCTCCCCTCGGGTACGCAAGGCACCAGCATATTTGACTGATTACCATTGTCAGTTAGCTCATGTTCCTCATGGCAACACAATTGTCTCCTCCTCTGCAGCTTCTCATCCATCTGGTACTCCTTATGATCTCTCTTCTTTTCTTAACTATGATAAACTTTCTTCTCAGCATTTGTCTTTTGTTCTTGCTGTTCATTCTCATCCTGAACCTGCCACATTTAGAGAAGCTGTCCAAAAGCCTGAATGGCGTGATGCCATGGCCAAAGAGATTGCTGCCTTAGAACTTAACCATACTTGGGTTATTTGTTCTTTGCCTCCTGGAAAAGTTCCAATTGACTGCAAATGGGTATATAAACTTAAACTTCATGCTGATGGCACCGTAGAGCGTTATAAAGCCAGGCTAGTTGCCAAAGGCTACACCCAGAAGGAAGGATTTGATTACTTCGAGACATTTTCTCCCGTAGCAAAGCTCACTACTGTCCGTATGTTACTTGCTGTGGCAGCTGCTCGTGGCTGGCATTTACATCAACTTGATGTAAATAATGCCTTTCTCCATGGAGAGTTGAATGAAGAGATTTACATGAACTTACCTCCTGGTTTACAGCGAAAGGGGGAGTCCACAGTTTGTCGTTTGACTAAGTCCTTATACGGTTTAAAACAGGCCTCTCGACAGTGGTTTTGCAAGTTTTCAGATTTTTTGTTGGCCAATGGATTCACTCAGTCCCGAGCTGATTACACTCTCTTCACCAAACATTCTGTATCTTCTTTTATAGCATTATTAGTCTATGTTGATGATATTATCTTGGCAGGAGATAATCTTTCTTTAATCCTTGAATTCAAGTCTGTTATTGATACACAATTTCGAATTAAGGATTTAGGACCTCTCAAGCACTTCTTGGGATTAGAGGTTGCACGGTCAGCTGCTGGGATTACTTTGTGTCAAAGGAAATTTGCTCTTGACATTCTTGTTGATACTGGGTGTATTGGAGCTAAACCTGTGCATACTCCTCTTGAACAAAATCTGCACCTTGTCAAGGATGATAATTCTCCCTCTGTTGATCCTACTTCCTACAGACGTTTAGTAGGCAGATTATTATACCTTACAATCACACGGCCTGATCTCTATTATGCCTTACATATTTTAAGTCAGTTCATGGATAAACCTCATCAATCTCACATGGATGCTGCCACCCGAGTTCTTCGTTATCTCAAAGGATCTCCGGGTCAAGGTTTATTTTTTTCTTCTTCTTCTTCATTGCATTTGAAGGCATTCACTGATTCTGATTGGGCTGGATGTTCAGATTCTAGGCGGTCTATTACTGGTTTTGCTATTTTTCTTGGTGATTCATTGGTTTCTTGGAAATCCAAGAAACAAACTACAGTATCTCGTTCTTCAGCTGAGGCTGAATATCGAGCCATGGCAGCCACTGTTTGTGAGATCACATGGCTCAAGTATATTCTTACAGATTTACGAGTAGAGCATCCTCAACCTGCTCTTCTTTTTTGTGATAGTCAGGCTGCCCTTCACATAGCTGCCAACCCTGTTTTTCATGAACGAACCAAGCACATCGAACTTGATTGTCACTTGGTTCGTGAGAAGGTTGCTTCTGGTATGATTCATACTCTTCACGTGAAGACACAACATCAACTGGCAGATATCTTCATTAAAGCTCTCGGGTCTGTTCAGTTTCACTCTTTATTGTCCAAGCTTAACGTGATTAACATCTACTGTCAAGCTTGAGGGGGAGTGTTAGTTCAAGTGTTAGTTCACGTGTGTAAAACTGATTCTGTTACTTATTGTTAAGTACAGTTACATATCAGTTAAGTCTATTTGTGTATAAATACCAGAGTATGTAATACATTACGTTTTAACTCGAATATACAAGAATTATACAATCTCTCTCTTTCTCACTTTACTCTTTCTTCTCTGTTACTCTGTTTTACACGATTCTACAACTGTCCTGAATTACGTTGTGGAAGTTCTGGCCCCCACATCCGATTTCCTTTCCGACTTAACAGCCAGCCAAAGTACCCCTGTGGTTATCCTGGATTTAATCTATCCTGCACCCATAGAAACGAAACGGTGCTGGAGCTGCCAAATTCAGTCAACCTCTTTGTTACAAGAATCGACTACAAGTCTCAAGTAATTCAACTAACGGAAACACAAGATTGCTTTCCAGGGAGCTTTCGTGGACTCAATATATCTTCTTCGCCTTTCCAAATCGACTACGAGTCTCTTCCTGATTATACGTTTTTCAGTTGTTCCGGGGAGGAACGAAAAGTTGACCGCTGTATCCCTTGTCTTAGTGACCCTAACCGCCAAGTTTGTGCCTTCAAGTCTTACCTTTACCTCGAGGACTTGCCCAATATTGCATCTAATTGTACAAAATTATATGATATTCTACAAATTCCGGAGGATATTGTATTCGGTGGTCAAAACTTTCTTGAATTGAAGTGGCTAACTCCAGCGTTCGGGCACTGTGCAGCAGAAGGCAAAAAATGTAGATTGAACAATAATGGCAGTGGATCAAGGACAGAGTGCTTCCTCGAACATAAAGGTATTGTCTTCTATCTAACCGTCGTAGTTGAAAAGTTTTTTCAGAGGTTTCATTATTACCAGGTTTCGGGTATATATGAATTGATTTGGTCAGGCTTAGTTAGCTTCATAGTGCTCTTCTGCAACCGCGAATTTCCTCTGTTCATGAAACGCAAACCTTAATTTCAACTCAGGAAAAGCAATTTCATTAGAAAAATTGTTTCTTAATGAACCCAACTTAGGAACTGCGATGCATAAAAACTGACAAAGGAGATCCCCCCATCCATTGGGATCAAATCTGGAAACCGAAACTTAGGTTGGACTCCAATGTCCAAATACCAGTACTTCTAAACTAAGGCTTGTGTGAGAAAGAATTTTAGGCTGGTAGCTCACCAGTAGCCGTTTGATTAATAGAGCAAAATTTATGTTTATTTCGTAAACAACATTTATATTTAAAGCAAAATGAGAGCTTAACTTTGGTAGAAACTTTTGCAGGTGCATCACTGAAACTGCGTGACGTGGGTAAGTTGTTCATTGGCTAGATCACATTTTTCAGGGTCGGGAATATGGATGTTCTTGACCGTTAACGATCGTTAATGTGTTTACCGTGCAGGTGCGATCTTAGGTTCGTTTCTATTAGTACTGGTAGTCTTTGCAGTTTTTCGTGTCTACCGATACGAAAAAATAGAAAAAGAAAATCAGGCAAAGATAGAAATTTTTTTGGAGGACTACAGAAACTTTAAGCCCACAAGGTACTCGTATGCTGATATTAAAAGGATTACAAGTAGATTTACTGAGAAGTTAGGGCAAGGAACATATGGAACAGTATTCAAAGGAAAGCTTTCCAATGAAATTCATGTTGCAGTGAAGATCTTGAACCCTTCTAAGGGCAATGGACAAGAATTCATCAATGAGGTTGGAACAATAGGTAAGATCCACCACGTTAATGTTGTTCGTTTGATTGGCTTTTGTGCTGATGGATTCAGACGAGCACTAGTTTATGAGTTCTTACCGAATAATTCACTGGAGAAGTTCATAGGTTCAGCAGATACCAACAATCATTTTCTTGGTTGGGCAAAGTTGCAAGATATAGCCATTGGCATAGCCAAAGGAGTTGAATATCTTCACCAAGGTTGCCACCAAAGAATTCTCCATTTTGATATCAAACCTCACAATGTTTTACTAGACAGAAACTTCAATCCAAAAATCTCTGATTTTGGTCTAGCCAAGTTATGTTCTAAGGATCAGAGTCTAGTGTCCATGACAACAATTAAGGGAACTATGGGTTATATTGCACCTGAAGTGTTCTCTAGGAATTTTGGAAACGTATCTTATAAAGCCGATGTTTACAGTTTTGGAATGTTGCTTCTTGAAATTGTTGGTGGGAGAAAAAACAAAGACCTTACATTGGAAAAAATTAGCCAAGTCTACTTTCCAGAATGGATTTACAATCTTTTGGAAGAAAATGAGGACGTGAGACTCTTTGTTGAAGATGATGGAGACGCTGAAATTGCAAAGAAACTTGCCGTTGTGGGTCTTTGGTGCATCCAGTGGCATCCAATGGATCGTCCTTCCATGAAACTTGTGGTTCAAATGTTAGAAGGAGAAGGAGAAAACTTAACCATGCCTTCCTAATCCTTTTACCAGCTCAATAGGTCCTACAAGAATCAAAGCAAGTATGCATCTAAGACGTGTAAACCAAGAGTTAGAGGCCATCCCGGAGTCGGAATAAATGCATGTGAATTGAAAGTCAGCTACATTATAGAGAATTCAGCCCAAAATCAAAATAAGTGGAGGTGTATTGAAAGTTTGCTCAGGATCCGTTGCTATCGTATTGTGTACTCACATGTTAATTTGTTAAGCTCATGTTCAAGATGTTTTTTGTTGGTGATGGTAACAAACATTTATCTTTTGTAATTCTTATTATTCCAATGTACTTTTGGGATATACTATGGTTATGTTCGTTTCTTATATTTTTTTAAAATTTAAATACATTAACAAAACTATCACGGAATATATTCAAAATTCAAACACAAATATCAATACATTTTACACAATTTTCAACAACTTTTTACTTTTTTATTAAACATAAATTTTCTATCTTTATAATTTTTCACGTAATTTCAATATTTTTATTAAACAATTATATTAAATTATTTCTCTCTCCACTTCACACAATTACCGATAAAACACTATTTAACATAAATATTCACAATTTTTCTAAAATCTTACAATTTTCACTCAAATCAAATATATCCCATATTTTTGGAATACGAGTGCCAATACATTCATCTCAGCTCAAGAAAGATGACAGAGAGTTGTAATTAAGGGAGCTGTCTACTTCCGGTTTGGGAGTCGAGTTCCCTCGCTCTTATTCTTATGGTATTAATTATAAGACCGAACAAATTAAAGGGCCAAGATTGGCCACCGCTTAATGAAACTAATAAACAGGTATTGCAGACGACTTGTGGTAGGAAAATTATAAAGATTAAAACACTAATTATAATTGATCTCTCAACATCCATTAAAACGTACGGTTTCCCGTGCCTTTCAACGTGTATGATTATGGACATAAATGGACTATGTGAAAACAATTTTACCTTGTGGAATGGTGATGTCAGGTTCGTCAATATGTTTACATATCCTTGACCACTAATACTTCTCAACACATATCTATGCCTATCGGGAAAGAAGGTGTCAGAAGAATACAGTTCGCAGTTTGAATTTAATATTGTTTCGGAAAGAAGGTGCCTTTCAAATTTTCTCTTACCCCTAATCTACGGTGTAGTCCAATAATGCGATTGATCAGCATTCCTGGGGCCCACTCTAGAATGAAGGTAATCATTCAGACCCAGGGCATGTTTGAGACCCCAAATATTTGGGGTCTCAACAAATCGGACAAACCAAACAAACTCTAAAATTTTTAACTTTTACACTTACACACTTCACTTTTCACAAACCCCAATAAATCTCAATAAAGTAAAGATTCCCAAAATTTTGGGAATATTCCCCAAAATATTGGCAAACAAACATCCCCCCAATTACCCGATGTTAGTTTAATGAAGAATAGTAAGATTTTTAGGATTTTTAATAAAATTGTGAATATTTTATATAGGTGGGAGTTTTATAATATATTTGTGTAAAAGTTAGTGAAAAATTTTAAATATATTTAATTTTTATTAAAATCTGTAAAAATGTGTAGAGAATGATGATTTGATGTAATTTTTTAATAAAATAATATTAAAGTTGTGTGAAAAAATATAAAATTTGTGTGAAAAGTTATTGGAATTTGTATTAAATGTATTAGTGTTTGCCTATGATTTTTCTGACGTTTTGGATGTTTGTTTTGTGAATTTGTTGCATTCATTGTATCTTAGAATATACTTATAAAATGAAGACTCAAAACTCATAATGTGAAACCGGTAGTGAAAAGCAAGAAAGGATTTTGCCAATACAGCAAGTGGAAATAGATAAAACAGCTAGTAATCTCGATGACGGATCTACTTAGTCAAATAGTCGGGAACCTTTTCCGAAAGTGAAACGAAGAGCTTCAAGGTAACAGGCAGGTTAGAAAACTTGTCTCTCACCTTGTGGACAGTTGATACTAGCGATGATTAATCGGTGGTGTTTGAGTATTAAAATTTTAGTATGGTTAGAATTTTAAGATATGAGAGTTGTTGAAAATTGAAAATGATTTATGAGAGTTGGTAAAAAGATGAACGAGAGATAAAATTTAAATGAATATTCTAATAATAATAATAAATAATTTAATAAAGAATATATTATTTTATAATTTTTTAAAATCAAATCCAAAATTTTAACACTCAAACGACACCGGTAAACCACTTTAAGCTTTGCAAAGAGGAAGAGAAATATATCCAACAACTTAGACTTTTGAAAAAAAGTGATAAATTCACATATTAAATACTAGAGCCAACTTTACTTTTTCAATTACGTTTTTGGACTCATCAATTAAGAGAGAGTTCAGCTATCAGTTAAATATCAATTAACTGATAGCTGACGTGACGAAGCATTAACCACTATACTCAAAGCTTCGAAGTTATGAATTTCCTTTTCTTTATTCTGGTTTTCATGCTCTCATTCGTCTATTAATATCGGTTCTCAAGGCGTTTTTCCTTCAACGAACATGTATGTAAAACTTCTCAATATTTGTGATTATGGAATTGCATAAAAAACGTGAGTTGAATCAAATTTGAAATAAACAAGAATGATTTTTTTGAAGAAAAATATAATCTCACCACAAATTTCGAACATTGAGGAAACCCACATGGGAGATCCTCAATCTGAATACAATAACTCCATTGACGAAGCACCTAAATAATTTCTTCAATGACAGCTCCACCAATTTGTTCATGTGTACTGAAAATCTTTATAAAAAAAACTATTGAAAAAACTCTTATGTTTTTGTTTCTCTTCCCTCTCTTTTCTGTCCTACTGTGGCACCCTCTTTTCGCTCTTAGTGCGGCACCCCTCATTTTTATTGTGTTTTTTAAGCTCCGTTTACACATTAAAATTTTACTCATCTTAACATTTTAACATAATAAAAAATTACAATATAATCTCTCTCCCCATCAAATCACTATTTTTCACTACAAAAATATAAAAAATTATATCTTTTCACTTTTTCATCAACTCCAATACTTAAAATTTTAACAATCCTAAAATTTTACTTCTCAAACACAGTCTTAATACTTCTATCATGTAGAATGGTATTTGTTTCTCAATAGTTTAGTTTCTGACATTATTGATACTACAACTCGTCCCAACTAAACAGAGAATCAAAAACTTCTGGGTGAGTGAATAGAAGAGCATTCCTGTAACTGACACATGTAGAAAAGGTTAGATTGTCCTCCACTAGTGTACCCTAGCAGTGGCGGAACCAGGACTCGAATGGAGGGGGGGCAAACTCCTAAGGCGAAATGACATCTCAAAATTTTTTCTTACGTAATGCAAAATGTGTCTTAGAATTCAAATATCGAAAATTAAGGACTAAAAATATTAAATATTGAAATACATGTATCATATTATTTTTTGAGACTGCGAGGTGGCAATTGGATAATACGGTTCTGCATATTCTGAAAACGTTGCAAAATAGTTTCGTTCTCAATAGTTTTAAAGATTTTCCTCTCGATGTGAACTACCATGCTATTATTCATTCATTCATCTCTCATCTTATTACGCAACTCAGTCTTGATAATCTTTCTCTCGGACTCATCATGGCCACGAAAAGTTAATCATTGGCCCAAAAGATAAGGAATGCAATTTAATATTGTTGTCAAACGAATGCGATAAGACTCCTCAAGTTCGTGCCCGTGTGTAGATAACATGTACGACACATTTTGACGTTGATTTTTGAGTGCTTCACAAGTACACAAGCAAACATATTAAGGAACCCTAACTATCATAAATTGTAAATTTAAAAAAACTATCAAACACAATTAACAAATATATGTGGAATCCTCGACTGCAATAACTTTCTCTTATACAAGTTTGATCTAGAACTTTCTGCTACTTTCTCTTATAATGAGCAACAGTCGCGGGGTCCATTTTATAATGAAGACCCAACTACCCGGAAACTAATTGGAAACCTGCTGTGAAAGGAAAGAAAGGATTGAAAGTGGCTGCTAGATAGCAAAAGTCTAAATGGATTGTTCTCGTCCAGTAGAACGTCCATAATAGCAACGAAAATGTCTAATATCGAAGTGCAACCCAAAGAATACGCCCACTTTATTCTTTGAATTTTACAAATTGCTTTTCAAAACAAAAGTGTCTAATCCGCTTCTTTCTCAATTTTTCTATCCCCTTATCTACGTTGAGATGTGAATGGTTTATAATGAACTCGTTTATAATTACGGATCCAACTAGTCAAAAAGTCGGAAACCTCTCTGAAAGTATAAAGAGAAGATTTATGATAGTAGACAGATACAAAGAGTTTAATATAATTGTCCTCATCTTATGGACCGCAGCGATCATTAAATATAGCTATTGACCGAATAGAATACGCCACTTAAGTTCTAGTCACAAAGAGGAGGAGAAATAGGCCTCTTGCTCAAACAAAAACAAGATATGTATAAAACAACATATGATCACAATCTTATACAACAATTAGCAAGTTGATCTTCTCAACATCTGTGCCCATGGACGTACGTTTAGAATTTTTCAGGACTTTTTATTCTTTGAATTTTACAAATATTTGCTTCCAAAGCTAAAGTTGTCATAATCAGCTTCTCTCATTTTTTTTCTATCATCTTATCTAAGCTGATCAGATAAATGATTGTTAATTAACTCATTAATTACCGAACTCAACTAGATAGTCAGAGTCGGAAACCTTTCCGAGAATGAAAAGAGAAGATTCACGATAACTGACAAATAAAAAAAATTGATTATAATTGTCTTCATCTGGTGGACTGCAGATATTAGCGACTAAAATGTCATTATTGGCCCACAGAAGTTCTAAGACAAAAGATAGAGAAAGAGACCAAATTAATGTCACTATTGACCCAATAACGTGTTGTTGGCAAATTTGGGTCCACAACAACGTGTTGAATACTGAGAATGATCCACGTTCGCGGGGCCCACTCTAGAATGAAGGTACTGAAGACCAAACAACTTGGAAACTAATTAGAAACTTGCAGTAACAATGTGATTGAATACGATCTCTTACATTTCAATTTTTCCATCGCACGGTGATATGGGGGGTCTTGATTCACGAGTGTTTAACCTGCAGGTGCGTTGGTTTTAGTAGAAAAGCAACACCAAGCCAGAATTGAAAAATTCTTGGAGGATTACAAAAACTTCTACTCTACGTACCGACGTGCCTATCGGACTGATAAAGTAGAAAAAAAAACTGAGGTCTTGATTCACGAATGTTGAATTGACTCAAGAATGAAAGATGATGTAAATAAGGAAAGCTGCCATGAACCAACTACACACTTATTTGGTACTAGCTTTTAAGTCTTAATACATATATTGACATGCCAAATAGTTTGCATCTAGGATTCAATAGATTGACTTGAGTCATCTGATTGAATAGAAGAGTAACTTTGGTTGACATTATGTCCAATATCCTCCATTTGGCTCTGATCTAGTGCTGATAGGAAAGGCTTGGGAGGCATTTGCAAGCACTCAACTTCTCCTTCGAGCATTTTGACAACTTCGTTCATGGAAGGACGATCATTGGGCTTCATCTGTATACACCATAAAGCGACTATGATAATCTTCTTACTTATTTTCTTCTCAGCCTCTGTTGCATCTTCTATTTCTATATGCTTTCCTTCTTCTATTTGGTTATAAACCCAGGAGGGAAAGTAAGTTTGGCTTGAATGGTCTGCAGATGCATTCAAGTTATTTCTTTTACCTAACATTTCCATGAGTAACATTCCAAAACTATAAACATCAGCTTTGTATGAGACATCTCCAATGTTTTTGTAGAACAACTCTGGAGCCATATAGCCTAATGTTCCTCTTGCAGCAGTCATAGAAACAATGTCGTCATCTACTGAATACGATTTTGCGAGACCAAAGTCAGAAACCTTAGGGGCAAAATTATCATCCAAAAGAATGTTGTGGGGCTTGATATCAAAATGCAAAATCTGCATTTCACAACCTCGATGCAAATATTCAATACCGCGAGCCACTCCTAGAGCAATATTGTGCATTATCTCATAGCTTAGGAGGATACTTCTTTCAGAATAAACGAAATTATTGAGAGATCCTTTAGGCATGAACTCATAAACAAGAGCTCGCTTTGACCCTTCAACACAAAAACCGATGAGTTGCACTATATTAACGTGGTGAATCCTTCCAATGGTTGCAACCTCATTTATAAAATCTTGCCCATTTGCTTTGGACTTGCCTAACATCTTTATAGCTACAAGTCGGCCACTTCGAAGTGTTCCTTTAAACACTGTGCCATACCCTCCTTACCCTAATTTGTCTTTGAATCTTTTGGTGATTTTCTTAATTTCCGAGTAAGAGTACCTGATTGGCACGAGGTTATTGTGGCGTTGCAGAAATTCTTCAACAGCATCATACATTGACAAATGCCTCCTACGCCATTTATATATTAGGAACGCAACCACTAGTGGAGTCCCCAATATAGTTTTCGCTGCTACGGCTTCCCCTATTTATGGATCAGGAACATCATGAGAATATATAGTTACAAAATAAACAACTATCTTGATATACTACCGTAAAACATACTGTTATATATATATATAAGTTTC
Source organism: Myrica gale (assembly GCA_963930655.1). Lineage (NCBI taxonomy): Eukaryota > Viridiplantae > Streptophyta > Magnoliopsida > Fagales > Myricaceae > Myrica > Myrica gale. Next base: position 26,235,078 of record OZ005606.1, on the reverse strand, counting down.
GGTGCAACGAATTGTCCTATGGATCAGGAACATCACGAGAATTGTTAAAAAAAATTATAAACTGCTATCTTGTTGTACTAAGGTAAAAAAATTCTGTGTTGTTTTATATGTCAACAAGTGTCTCTCTAACTTACCCCCAAAAAAGAACCTTTTGTCTCTATAGATCCCAGCATTCTATAAGTATCTCTTGGTTTTAAATGTTATAATCTTTTTCATGAATATTCTTTAACGGTACATTAAAGAAGATGAAAGAGGATCAGTAAGAGATATATATAGGGCGTGAGGCGCTTACCAATCTCGATTATTATGATAATCAGTAGTAGTTCCTGCTGCAGTGCCAATGGGCGGCTTGATTTGTCTGATGAGACGATAAATATTGAATTAATCAAGGCCCACGTAAAAATTCCATAAAGATCTGTTAACAAGAAATGACAACGACTATTCATACGGCAGCTAGGTTTTATTTGTCTAGGAATTAAACGGGGTTGAGCTGGTCCTAGATTTGCCAGCTCGTGAGAATTTTTAACGAGGTTTTAATTAGGTTACACCTTAACTGATGCCAACGCATAGATTTGATTCAACTTTAAAGTATGCTAATTTCTTAAAACACAAAAAATTGCAATTTTTCCTCTTCCTCTTATTGTTAATTTCTGCTGTCGAATTAATCGATAAATATGAGATCAAACTACGTCTGCGCTTGGTTAATTACTGGCCAACAAGCAGAGCTCATACAATTCTATTACATCGTGCCTTTAATTAATTCTACACTAACTAGCTAGCCAGGCTGCAAACTGACCATTTCGAGATCGAAAACTCACCAATAAGATTCTCAAAATAACCGCGTAACCGTGGTACTGCGTTGACAAACCAAAGAATAACATCATCGATCGGTTCGGAAGTAATTTGAATAAAGAGTCAGATTTTTTACTATGAATGCCAATGAAGTGTTCGAAGGAAAAATTGTAAGTTGATCTTAGCTTATTGAAAAGACCTACAATTAAAAAAAGAAAACCCCCGAAGGCAAACAATTAGATAAAATTGACAAGTTAATCGAAAAGGGCACGTAAATAAAATATTAGATCATGTCTATGGTCTAACGAAATGACATAAACAATTTTTTTATTATTATGCCTTCTATATAACAATAAATGGAAAGGCAGAAAACTCACCTATATACAGTTTTTCCGCCGGGGATATCATTCCTGGAAATGTTTTCAAAAAAGAAAGTAACAACATAAGTAGTAGTGTACTTTGAATTCTACACTAACTAGCTAGCCAGGCTGCAAACTGACCATTTCGAGATCGAAAACTCACCAATAAGATTCTGAAAATAACTGTCAAGCCCACGTAACTGTGGTACTGCATGCGTTGACAAACCAAAGAATTTTTCTTAATTGAAGATATATATAATTTTTACAATTGATTAATGCCAGTGAAGTGTTGAAAAGAAAAATGTAAGGTTCTTACTCCTGATGATGGTCGGTTCTAGCTTCCGGATCATATACATAAGAGCTACAATTAAAAGAAAAAACGAAGGCAAAAAATTAGATAAAATTGGCAAATTAATCGAAAAAGGCACGTAAATAAAATATTAGATGTCTATGGTCTAACGAAATGACATAAACAAGAAATGAAAAGGCAGAAAACTCACCTCTATATTTTCCGGAGTATACTGGAAATGTTTTCACAAAAGAAAGTAACAACATAAGTAGTAGTGTACTTTGAAATGTATAAATAAAAATGAAGTCATGTCTAGAGGTAGATTTTTTTCAAATGAAGTAGATCAGTGAAAGAACTATAAAAAAAAAAAAGTTGATTGAAGGAAAATTTGACCCCGGATATAAGAGTACCATTAGCTCATAGCCTAAACGCCATGAGAATCGCACCTAGAAAACACAGGCCCCTAAAATCTAACCATAAAAGATCAGAGATATTTAAGAGGCTAGGCTGAGAAACTCTCAACAACGGAGATGAATGTTTCCTTAGAAATGGTGAGCTCCTACTTCTTCTTGGTTGTGGTCTTCCTCATTGCCCTTGGAGAAGGCCAAAAGTACGACTGTCCTGAATTACGTTGTGGAAGTTCTCGCCCCCCCATCCGATTTCCTTTCCGACTTAACAGCCAGCCAGAGTACCCCTGTGGCTATCCTGGATATAGTCTATCCTGCACCCATACAAACGAAATGGTGCTGGAGCTGCCAAATTCAGTGAAGCTCTTTGTCACAAGAATTGACTACGTGTCTCAACTAATTCAACTAACAGATGCAAAACATTGCCTTATAAGGAGCCTTCGGGGACTCAACATATCTTCTTCACCTTTCCAAATCCAACTCAGAGATGCGTCTCTTCATGGTTATACGTTTTTCAGTTGTTCCGGGAGGAACGAAAAGTTCACGGTTGTATCCCTTGTCTTAGTGGCCCTCACCACCAAGTTTGTGCCTTCCGTTCTGTTACTTACCTCGAGGACTTGCCCAATATTGCATCTAATTGTACAAAATTATATGATATTCTACAAATTCCGGAGGATATTACACGGGCATGTTTGAGCCCCAATTAATTGGGCTCAAAATTTTAGGTTCACTACTAAAAAATTCACCACATACTTTTTTATTATTATAATATTTATTAAAAATCTTCTCTTTCTTCACTTTTTCACCAACTCCCATAACATTTCTTTACTTTATAATATTTCTCAAACCCCAATACACAATTAATTGAGGCTCAAACATGCCCGGTGGTCAAAACTTTCTTGAATTGAAGTGGTTAATGTAGATTGAACAATAATTGCAGTGGATCAAGGACTGAGTGCTTCCTCGAACATAAAGGTATTGTCTTCTATCAAGCCGTCGTAGTGGAAAAGTTTTTTCAGAGGTTTCATTATTACCAGGTTTCGGGTATATATGAATTGATTTGGTCAGGCTTAATTAGCTTCATACTGCTCTTCTGCAACCGCGAATTTCCTCTGTTCCTGAAACGCAAACCTTAATTTCAACTCAGGAAAAGCAATTTCATTAGAAAATTGTTTCTTAATGAACCACAACTCAGGAACTGCGATGCATAAAAACTGACAAAGGAGGTATGGGAGCAAATCTTGAAACCGAAACTTAGGTTGGACTCCAATGTCCAAATACCTGTACTTCTAAACTAAGGCTTGTGTGAGAAAGAATTTTAGGCTGGTAGCTCACTAGTAGCCGTTTGAGTTCCCGAAGGCTAATGAAATTCATGTTGCAGTATTCAAAGGAAAGCTTTCTAATGAAATTCATGTTGCAGTGAAGATCTTGAACCCTTCTAAGGGAAATGAAGAAGAATTCATCAATGAGGTTGGAACAATCGGTAAGATCCACCACGTTAATGTTGTTCGTTTGGTTGGTTTTTGTGTTGATGGATTTAGACGAGCTCTAGTTTATGAGATCTTACCGAATAATTCACTAGAGAAGTTCATAGGTTCAGCAGATACCAACAATCATTTTCTTGGTTGGGAAAAGTTGCAAGATATAGCTATTGGCACAACCAAAGGAGTTGAATATCTTCACCAAGGTTGTGACCAAAGAATTCTCCATTTTGATATCAAACCTCACAATGTTTTACTAGACAGAAACTTCAATCCAAAAATCTCTGATTTTGGTCGAAAATGATGACGTGAGACTCTTTGTTGAAGATGATGGAGACGCTGAAATTGCAAAGTAACTTGCGATTGTGGGTCTTTGGTGCATCCAGTGGCATTCAATGGATCGTCCTTCCATGAAACTTGTGGTTCAAATGTTAGAAGGAGAAGGAGAAAACTTAACCACGCCTCCTAATCCTTTTACCAGCTCAATAGGTCCTACAAGAATCAAAGCAAGTATCCATCCAAGACGTGTAAACCAAGAGTTAGAGATCATCCCGGAGTTAGAATAAATGCATGCGAATTGAAAGTCAGCTACATTATAGAAAATTCAGCCCAAAATTAAAATAAGTGTAGGTGTATTGAAAGTTTGCTCAGGATCCATTGCTATCGTATTTTGTACTCACATGTTAATTTGTTAAGTTCTTGGAACCAAGTTGTTTCTTGTTGGTGTTGGTAACAAATATTTATCTTTTGTAATTCTTAATTATTACTCCGATGTACTTTTGGGTTATACCATATTTTGGGAATATGAGTGCCAATACATTCATCCCAGCTCAAGAAAGATGATAGAGAGTAGTATTGAAGGGAGGCGTCTACTTCCGGTTTGGGAGTTCGCGGGTTCCGTCGCTCTTATTCTTATGGTATTAATTAGAAGACCGAACAAATTAAATGGCCAAGATTCGCCACCGCTTAATGAAACTAATAAACAGGTATTCCGGATGATTTGTGGTAGGAAAATTAAAAAGATTTAAACACTAATTATAATTAAGCTCTCAAATTCCGTAAAACGCACGGTTTCCGGTGCCTTTCTATGATTATGGACATAAATGGACTATGAGAAAACAACTTTACCCTGTGGAATGGTGATGTGATGATGTCTGGTTGGTCAATATGTTTACATATATATATCCTTAACCACTAATACTTCTTATAGGGCTGCACAACCCCACCGGAAAATTCCAGTGGCACAGGCACCGAGTTGTCGGTATCCGGCTTCACTGGTGCCGATGTCGGTTTGAGGTTTTCTACAAAACCTGGTGCCGTTCCTGGTTCCCGGGTTACCCGACATCGGGTTCCCGAGTACCGGGAACCGGGTTTTGTTTTTTTTTGTTTTACAAAACGACCCGTTTTGTTGTTCTTACATAGACTTCTCGCTTGACGATCGCTCGAACATTCGAGTTTCAGTTGTTACAGAGACTTCTCGTTTGACTGTCGCTCGACAGGCGCTTGAGCGCGACCTTTAAATTTTTTTTAAAAAATTCATTATTTTCTTTTCCCCCGACCAGCCCAGTCAGCCCTGCTTTAGACCCACTCTTCTAAGTCTTTTTCCTTTTCTCTCCATCACCAGCGGCGCCCCCATTCTCCCTCTCTATCTTTTCGGAGTTCATTGGCTCCAAAAACTGCAGAAGGTCTCATTTGAGCTCAAAATTTGATGAGATGCAACCCTATTGGCGACAGAAGATCCACAAACTTATACAATTGACTCGGGTAATTTTATGTCTGCTTTTGTTAGTTTATTAGTTTTAATAATATTTTTATTTTTATAAATTATAACTTGATGTATTTAAATATATTGTGTAGAGTTACCCATCTTGGCGACAGAGAACGAGGAGTAGGGGTTTTGAAGGAGTTACCCATCTTTAAAATATTCTTACAGTTAAGTCTCTAATTCTTTATTACTTTAGACTTTAAATTCTCATCTTATCATTTAAGATGATCTTTAATTTTATTGATTTTGGAATTTGGACTTCATTATCTTTAGTTACGTCTCTAATTCTCTATTAGATTTTATTGATATGTGATTAATGTACCAAAAGCAAAAAAAGGAAAAAAAATATGTTGGGTCAAGTGCTTAAAATGCTAAAAATGACACAATATGAGTGTAGGAAAACCGAAAACCGTCACTGCAAAGGACTGGTTTTTGGCCTTAACGGTGTAGGTGAAATTATTTCAAAACCGGCCTACCCGATATAGGTGCCGATTTTGGTCAAAACCGACACCTACATCGAAATTGTGCAGCCTTTCTCAACATATATCTGTGCCTATTGGAAAGAAGGCATAAGAAGAATACAATTTGTACTCTGAATTTAAAATTGTTTTTGAAAACCAGAAAGCAACCACTTCTAGACTTTTTCTTTTTCTCTTACCCCTAATCTACTGTGTAATCTAATAATGCGAACGATCAGCATTTGCGGGGCCACTCTAGAATGAAGGTAATCATTAAGACCCAATTAGCAACGAAGTTAGTTTTATAAAAAAATTAAGATTCTTACTATTTTTGATAGAATTGTGAATACTTACATAGATAATAGAATTGTGAATACTTACATAGATAAGAGTTTTACAGGTTTTGTGTAAAAATTGGTGAAATGTTTTAAAGATATTTAATTTTTATTGAAATTTGTAAAAAGATGTAGAGAGAGATAATTTGATGTAATTTTTTAATAAATCTATATTGGAGTTGTGTGAAAAAATATGGAGAGAGAAGATTTGTTATAATTTTTCTTTTTAAAAGGTTAATATTAGAGTTTGTGTGAAAAATTGTTGAAATTTTTGTTAAAGGCATTGGTGTTTGCCTATGATTTTTCTAATGTTTTGGATGTTCATTTTGTGAATTTGTTGCTTTCATTGTATCTTAGAATATTTTGCAAAACGAGCACTGAAAACTAATAATTAGAAACTTGTAGTGAAAAGCAAGAAATGATTTTGCCAACATAGTGTAAGTCCTAGGATTAAGGCAACTCAAAAGGGAGGGTGAATTGAGATTCCAAAAATTTTCGCTTTTATCCTCCAAAATCGTGTTTGCAAAGTAAATGACTAACAAATATATAGGTGCTATAAGAGAGAATAAGTGTTAAATGTAAAAAGTAGGGATATAGAAGCAAACACGAGATTTTTATATTTAAAGTAAAGGGACAATTGATAAAAAATTAATAAAAAATAATTGAGTTTGTTAAAAAGTAAATAGAGAAGATTTGATATAATTAATTTTTTTATGGTAAAATATTAAAGTTGATGTGAAAAGTGTTGAAATTTTTGTGAAATTTTTGTGAAAAGTGTTGAAATATTTAGTTGTGTCTTGATTTATCTTGTAGAATGGTATTTGTTTCTCAATAATTTAGTTTCAAACATTATTGATACTACACAGAGTCCCAACTAAACAGAGAGTCAAAAACTTCTCTATCGATGAGTGAATCATTTAGTTCCGAATATTCCTTCTTTCTCATTTTCTCTAACCCCTACTCTACGTACTTGCAATCTTAATGATCGATGCAACTGAGCAACAGTCGTAGGGTCCATTTTATAATGAAGACCCAACTACCCGGAAAATAATTGGAAACCTCATGTGAAAGGAAAGAAAGGATTGAAAGTGGTTGATAGATGGCAAAAGTCTAAATGGATTGTTCTCGTCCAGTAGAACGTCCATAATAGCAACGAAAATGTTCAATATCAAAGTGCAAGCCAAAGAATACGCCCACTTTATTCTTTGAATTTTACAAATTCCTTTTCAAAACAAAGGTGTCTTAATCCGCTTCTTTCTCTCTTTTTTTTCTATCCCCTTATATACGTTGAGATGTGAATGGTTTATAATGAACTCATTAATTACGGACCCAACTAATCAGAAGGTCAGAAATCTCTCTGAAAGTATAAAGAGAAGATTCATGATAGTGGACAGATACAAAAAGTTTAATATAATTGTCCTCATCTTGTGGACCGCAGATAGTAGCGATCATTAAATGTAGCTATTGACGGAATAGAATATGCCACTTAAGTTCTAGTCACAAAGAGGAGGAGAAATACGCTTCTTGCTTAAACAAAAACAAGATATGTATAAAACAACCTATGATACAACTACACGTTTCGGTGAGGTGCTCCTAAGGGTAATAGATAATTCAATGATTTAAAGAACAATTTTTTTTGTAACTCGGGAAAATAGAGTGAGTTTGAATTTCACCATTACTAGAGATTAGAATTCTTAACTTTACCATTATACGTTCTTTGAGGTCGCGTGTAACAAAACTAAGGGGATCCGAGAGTCTTCTCACATGCCGGTATAGCTTTTAAAAAAAAATCAGTATGGATGCAACAGTTGTTGGCGAATCTGATTCCACAATAACGAGTTGAATACTGATTGATCAACATTCGCGGGGCGCACAATAACGTGTTGAATACTGATTGATCAACATTCGCGGGGCGCACTCTATACTGAAGGTACTGAAGATCCAACTACCCGGAAACTAATTAGAAACCTGCAATGAAAAGAAAAGAAAGAATTATTAAAAAAGAAAAGAAAAGAAAGAAAGGATTTTTCCAGTACAGCAAGTCCAAAGTTCCTGCACGTCTTTCAATGGATTGTACTCAACCTGTGCAACGTTAATTCTAGTAACGAAAATGTCACTACGGAAAGGAATATGGTTAGGGTCCTTATACAATGAAGGGACACCTTTATCAAATATCTAACCCTTGTTAGCCATTGATTTTCTGTAGAAGACTATTCAAACGAATAAGACCAACCCAATAAAGTTGATTAAAATAGCCAGGAAATGACAATCAAACTGTCACTACCAATCGTCATTATTGACAGTGATCCTCAATTAGGATACGAGTCTTTTCTTCGATCAACAATTAGCGATTAAAATGTCATTCTTGGCCCACAGAAGTTATAGACAAAGAGATCGAGAAAGAGACCAAATTAATGTAACTATTGACCCAATAACGTGTTTTTGGCGAATTTGGGTCCACAATAACGTGTAGATTGGATCCACGTACGCGGGACCCACTCTAGAATGAAGTTACTGAAGACCCAACAACTCGGAAATTAACTAGATACCTGCAGTGAAACGAAAGAAAAGATTTTTCCAACACCGCAACTCCAAAGTGGCTGCCTTCATCCTACGGAACGTTAATTCTAGCAACGAAAATGTCACTACCGTAAGGAATGCGGACAATTCATGAATGGTCAATATCTAGCGCTTGTTAGCCCTGCGGACAATTCATGAATGGTCAATATCTAGCGCTTGTTAGCCCTTGGTTTTCTTTAAAAGACTAGTAAAAGTATCACTTCGGGGCCGCCAGATTAACACAATTAAGTTGTGATGTCAGAAAATGGAGAAACAATTAAAAATGTATTGTAGACATGGCAATTATCAAAAGAAAATACAAAATTAAAGAAGAAAAAAAAAAGGAGCAAACTCGGTAGCACCGCAGCAATCTTAACAATAGTTTAGAATAAATGTCTCTAGAGGACTTGTATGACGTAAAGCTGCAAGGCAGAACAATTTAATAACTCGATTTAAAAACGGTTCTATTTTTATTGATGTTTTTTTAAATATGTAAATAATGTAACAGTAAATTAATTTCGATTCTTCAATTCAAGTATGAATTCATAAATAATATTGTCTTTAAAAAAAATCACTTTTTTTAAGACTTGGATTGAAGAATCAAACCATTTATGAATCGTCAATCCGGCCCGTAACAGGCTCCCCTATGAATTCTCGAGCATAGCAAGCTAACTTCTTAGGTTATGTATGAATCGTCTGCTTTATAGTTAAATTTGTTATAATATTTTTTTCAAAGAAAGTGGATGAATACTTTGTGATAGGCAGAATCAACCTTAAAGGCTTAAACAAACTTGCAAGTACTCCAACAAATTAAACTCATTCAGGCAGTTAAAAGCTGCGAGTGTTCTGCAATGGATTATGTCTCGGATATTGTATGTCGTGTGGTATGCTGGACACAACATATTCGTTGTAGAACTTAAACATTGTCTAGAAAGTGAGTGTCACAACGGGCATCAAATAAAACCATTTCCTAAAATATCTAACCCGGCCGGGTTCAAGAAAACGTATCGTCTTGATCAGAGGGGCGAAGAAACATTGAACTCGCAGTGCATTTTGGGCCTCCATCAAGGAAGAAACCAGGAAATCATAGCCTACATCATGCGATCATAGAATTAAGCCCACCATTGCCTAATCCATATAAAAGTTATAATTAGGATTACAAGCATGGGTTTCCAAAGAAATATGTACGGTCGGCCCAATGAGGCTAAAATCTGTTAGGCCCAAAATTGGGTACACTTTACTCAAAGTGGGATAAGTACGATCAAATTTTAATCCCCAAAGCTTTTTTTTTTGGACCCCATGATCCGAATTATGACTAGGAGGGGCATACATAAAACACGACTTTGCGCAGAGCTTGAGAGCTAAAGAGATGGTTGCGGCCTACGGGGTACCATGCAAGGGACGGTAACAAAGAGGTTTAGAAGCTAGCAGGGTTGTAGCTCAGTTGGTACCACACATTATTTACTAGTTTCAAAGTTAGGCAGACGGGCTTTAGACTCTCTTGTGACCTTGGTGGTGCTATGGCGATGAGCTCGCCCATTGGACAGTAGTTATAGCTCAAACCAGACATTATGCAGTGGTGTATGCTCCTATAGTTACGCCAAGAGAGAATTGATACTTAGGTTGCCTATCCCCTTTTTGCCTAGAAAAAAAACAAATAAAAACCAAAAACTAAGAGGTTGAGAAGCCAGTGATGCATTCAGAGGCACTACAAAACAAGGGTCTATAGCAGCGGTTGACTATAAGAAAAAAAAAACGCTGTTATAGGTCATTTTGGCCTATAGTAGCGGTTTTTTAGCGGCGGTCATATCTCCGTCGCGATAGATATATTGCAACGGTGACCCAAACACAATTTTTTCTTTCTCGCAGCGTTTCGTGAAAACGCAGGCATAGAATTTTAGCGGCGGTGGTCTGTGCCAGCGTTTTTTTTTTGCTAGCATTTTAATACACTACTAATTTTTTCCTATATTTTCATATACATGCTTTTTTAATTGGTAATACAAATTTATTTTAATAATTATAATTTATTGAATGTTCAAAATTAAAGAACAACGAGAATAAAACAAAATATACTTCATCGTTGATTAATAATATCTTACAACAAACACAAGAATCTCTAAAGTAAATTAAAAAGTAACAAATTTCTAATATAAAATAACAATAAGCAAGGACCAACCAAAATATTCAAATACAACATAATAAGCAAGGACCAATTAAAATCTTCCTCCTTTGACACATCAACTTTCTCTTGAATTCCCAATCAGCCCTAAATGTATCAAAATGAGAAAGAGATTAGTTAACATCAATGTGAAGAAATAAAGAATATGACAATGAGAAATGCTTAAAAATAAATGACAGATAATAGTGTATCAGAACAATAGGGCCAACAAATCAAACAAATTTTAAGCATTGATGAAAGCTAGTAGGATTAAGAAAATATAAAACTGGGTTAAGAGTTTGCCGTATCCACATACTTTTGGTCATTTTGAGAAAATATAAAATTGTCCTAGTAACAATTTGAGACAAGTGGTTACTTGATGGTACCGAGATCCAAATGAATATTGCCAGCATAGAGAATGTATTCACAACAATAATCTTGTTCAACCATTCTGCTCAACTGACAACATTTTTTCTGCTAACACTTTCATCCTCATAGCATAAATCCATAAAACAAGAATTTCGACCATACTGAACCAAGTCAGGTGTACAAATAGTTGAGAGACATGTGCATCAGCTCGCATATCCACCATACATTTTGACACTATTCAGCATGAATAGCATGATATACGGTAGGAAAAAGATAATAATATATGACTAATCAAAAGGAAAAAACAGACAATAAGATATGACTAATCAAAAGGATGGATTATCCTGCAAATAGAAGAAGCAAGGCAGAGCAATAAAAGTTTGAACTTTTTATCTTTCATTCAACTTTCCTGGTTAATAACTAACACTAACTTGTATCATAGGAGAGACACTAGCAGCAATATAACTAGCCTAAAACAATGACAGAAATCCAACCTATACATAAAATAGTCCTCAAATCAACTCTTAAAGGACATACAAGAATCCATGATGGCAGAAATCTACAAAGCAGTACTAAAAAAGAAAAGAAGTAGAGTCCTAAGATACAACACAGTCATAGCTACAGTTTATTACCACAAACTACAATGCATTAGTTGAAATTTAAAATTAAGAATATTAAAGTCTGCATGAGTGTAGATTAATGGCAAACGGTGTGAGACCTCTTTCTACCCCTTTTTAAGTTACATGGTCAAGAGCAGGACAGATATTTGATGCTGCACTTCCTTTTTATCCTGCATCAATACCGTCAAGATAAAAATGTAGCTTAGAACCAAAAAAGGGCAAAAAGCAGTAGCTTTCGTCTTCAAGACTCCTGCTTGATTTAACAACTAGAGGATAAGTAACTAACATAGAGTAGAAACAAAGACAGTACAGGACCTGCCCATTCAAAAATACAAAACTATTATTATGTCCTGCCCATTCGTTTGGTGCTCATGGGCTTTGTAAAAGTGGCTTTCTTCACATAGATTCCAATCCTCATTCCTCTAGAAGATCCAATTAATAATCGAATAATTTCTTCAAACAGATTCCTATCCTCATTTTTGCAGAATATCCAATTTATAATCAAATCAAAATAAAAGCATACTTTTTTGAAAGTGTCTTGCATGTGTAAGTGCAATTGTGAGTCAGTAACCCTCTTTCATTGCATTGCTTGGTGGCTTGGGAGCTCTGGTGCTTTTCTGAACTAAGGAGTTACTCCTAATGTTCCTGTAAGCCACAATATGCAGCAACATCCTTCTCATATCCACCATCAGTTAACCTCTGATCATGATCATCACATTCCTGCACATTTGAATCATTAGAATCTGCAGTCCATTTAGCATCAGCCACCTAGCAACCATTTGAGATACTTCAGAAACCATTTCAACTCTTTATATCATTAGATTCTGCCATAAACTTCCTATATAGAGTTCATGAAACCTAACCTAGGGAAACAAACTAAAATCCTACAATCAGAAACTAAACTTGCAAAGTTTGCTTCTCGAATTCACCAAAAGTTGCTATAATGTCATAGTTGTGTGGCAAGTGTATCAGATATGGGAGCCACCGCGAACTCTTTCCTTTATCGATTTCATATATCAAACAAACAGTCAATATCTGCATTAGAAATTTGAGGATATGATTAGGTAATGCAAGATTAATGTCCAACTAGGCTACGCATTGGACAGACAAACCAATGAGAAATCATTTAAAGAGAGGGACCTGGACAGATGAGAGAAAAGGCTGTCCGTTGACAGCAACAGAGAGCTTGTCATCCTTCAATAGTCTTTCAATCGTCATCAAAGCCGATTTTGGAACTCTTAGAATTAGCTCGCCCTTTCTAAGATCACGCGCAGCACCCAAACCTCTCCTGCGGCATTCCCGTTAAAACACTTAGAAACTTCCAATTGAGAAATAGTTGGATTTAGATTTCTTTCCAACATCCAGCACTTATGTTCAGAATATAGTCGGATTTAGATTTCTTTCCAACATTTCTCCAGCAATCAAAACTCTTAGAAACTTCCAATTGAGAAATCTACCCAAAGCAGCAAGCTCCGTTGAGCTTCCCTGACCAATCACAGCAGTGGAGATGAGACTCATCAGGGGCGGAGGCGCTTTGATAAGAATTGGTTGTTGACGAAGATTGAAGCGTGAGAGCGTCGTCGGAGATTGGGATTACGGATTGGAGTGTGGGAAGGATGCCCTAAGGTTTTGAGCTGCATTTTCCAGCTGGAAATCAAGGCGAAGAAGAGTGGGTACTGACTACTGAGAAAGAGAGGGAGAGGGAGAGGGAAAGAGGCCGAATGGTGGCCTGGTGAGTGGTGAGTGACGACAGGGAGAAAAGGAGAGGGGGCTCGGGGCACTTGGGGGTGAGGACTGCGGGGTGGGTGGGTTGGGGGCGGGGAAGGGAATTTTCGCGCAAGTTTTGAGTTCAGGGCGCGCGCGGGGGGAATTTTTAAGAAAGGCGTAGCGGAGTTTACTGTTTTTTGAAATATAATTGTAATTATAATTAATAAAATATGCAAGTACCATAAAAACTATAGGCATAGTTTCAAATATATTATGCAACAACTTTAATGTTCATAACACTCTCTTTAACTTCATATTTTATTATGTGTTTAAATTAAAATTTTCCACATACATGACAAACTAAATTATAATACAACTAATTAAAAAAATATATGATTTTAATTAAAACAAGTTCATAGTAATAATAGATCATATTTATAATTTAAAAATATAAATTACCATAACAACTATGATCAGATATTAAGTTATATACTTTAATTGTATAAACTAATTAATCTCACAATATCTTTTTGTTTGAAATTAAATAATATGTCATAAATAAATATTATTATATTACTAATTATTACAAATATATATGCTCATTATAAGCATATGAAAATAGATGTCTAAACTACTTGGATTCAGTCAAAAAAAATACAATTATCAGAACAATCATAGATATAACTTTCACAACATTATTTCTAATTCCATATAACAACTTCAATCTTCATTAAACTTCTTTTAATTCCATATTTTATTATGTAGGTCTCCTAAAATATTTTTTAAACACGTGACAAAATAAAAATATGTATTAAAAGGAATAAAATAGTCTATAAAATAATTATTAATATTAAATAAAATATTTTTTATTTTTTTTCAAATTATACCTATAGCAACGGTTTTTTAAAAAACCGTTGCTAAAGGTGAACTCTATAGCGACGGTCATCAGTAGATACCTGATTTCTAGCAACATTTTCCAAAACACTGCTAAAGGGGGGTCACTGACCGCCGCTAAAACGACCGCAACTATAGACAAAATGCTACTAAAGGAGGGGTCTATAGCAGCGGTCAGTGACCGCCGCTAAAGGTAATAACTATTAAAGCGTTTTTTGAAAAACACTGCTAAAGGGGGTCTATAGCGGCGATCACCGACCGCTGCTAAAAAGACCGCCGCTATAGACCTCCTTTAGCCGCGTTTTTCAAAAAACGCCGCAAAAAACAACCTTTAGCGGCGTTTTTAGCGATCGCCGCTAAAAAGACCGCCTCTAAAGACCTATTTTTTTGTAGTGAGGGCGCCTCTTGGGATTTATAGGAAGAAGGGTTACTAAGGGAAAGGTTGAAATTTACTTGAACGGTACCTTGGGAGAAGGTTTCTTTGGTAAGTGCAAGAGGGCCAGTTTGAAAGAAAAATAGGAGCAGGCACCATGGAGGATCTTTGGAGGTTTTGAGGAGGAGACCCTCTGGGACACTACCCAAAAAACCAAATGCTAGTTCCATAATATTTTGTGCCGGACTCCAACGTTAGCTTCATATTAGTAAAATGTTGTTTTAAAAATTTGAGAATCCTAAATTAAAAAAGGTTTAATTACACTATAATCACGATAAATTAATTCTTTAAAATTTAATTTTGATAAAACAGTCCTTGATGTGCTTGAGTTCTGAAAATAAATTATGTAGTTTGAGAAGCATGGAGGATGAATATTGAAGTGTTTTTTAGTTGTTCTGTTTGGGTTATATTTTTTGGATACAACATGTGTACCCTTAGACCTGTTTAAGGGTTAGGACATAATAAATATACGTTTATCGCGTGATAACCCTTGAATTGTCCAAAATATGGACAGTTTTAGATTGTGTATTCATGGTTAGACGAGTTCGGTACTTGGGTATACTATTAGCATTGGTGTATGACGTCATACAACAATCGTTGATGATATCGGCCCCCAACACTGGTCCGTGTACTTAGGGACTGGGGGAGATGCTGCCGAAAGAGGCCACGCTGAGGGACCACCGTGAGGAGCAGCGGGTGGAGCTAGAGGAGCGCATGAAAAGAGAGCAAGAGTGCACCCGAGTGGAGCACGATGAGTGTATGCGAGTGGAGCACGAGGAGCACATGCAACAGGAACAAGAGCACATGTTAAAGGAGCAAGAGCGCTTACGGGCAGAAATATTAAAGGAGCTGGAGAAGAAATGTCATATGTAATGGAGAAGAAAATGAGCGACATCTCAAAGCGACTTTTCAGCCAGTTTACGGGTTCAAAAAAGTAGATGCATGTATGTTTTAATAGCTTTGTAATTATGTATTATTATTACGATATTATTTTCGATTTAATTAGGATCACTATTTATTATTATTGATGTTTATTTATGTGAGTATTGTATTGTTATTATAATACAACATGTTATATAATATTTTCTATTATTATTGTTTTTTTAAAAAAAAATCGATTCTGTTACCACCGTTCGATCGACATCTTCAGCGATCGAGCGGTTGTTGTTAAACCGATCCATCGTTCAATACCACTGTTCAATCGTCAATATTAAAAAGAAAAAATTACTGATCGATCAGTAACGTAAACGATCCATCGGTGGAGAAATAGACGATCGATCGCCGTATTACACCGATCGATCAGTTACTTAATCAACCGATCGATTGGTAAAAGTACCGATCGACCATTAGATTTAGTGACGAAAATTTTCCGTCACTAAAAACTTTTCGTGACGAAATTCGGGTTTTGTCACGAAATACATTTTATGACGCTCTTTCACTGACGGAGCTGGTGACGAATTTTTGACTTTTAGTGACAAATTTTTTTGTCACTAAAAGTCAATTTTTTTTTGTAGTGAGTGTACTTTGAAAGTTAGAAATAAAATGAAGTCGTTAAGCAACGGTACTTAACTACAGCGAATATGCTAAACAAGTTAGAGGCTAATAATAATTGGGATATATATATGTATGCTAAAAAAGCTAGAGGCTAATAATATAAGCGGCGGATTCATTGGGCTTCAGGACTAACTAACTTATGGCTGTCTAGTACTTAGAGGCGAATATGCTTTCTTTTAATTTGTTATATATATGTTGATCGAATAGTCTCATTTTTTTTTTCAGCTCTCATTCGTACCATATTTGTTGCACTGAAGAGAGAAATTAGACGTGTCATTGAGGTAGCAATAACCAGGATATGTGAAGTGATCACAATATACTTGGAACCATGAAAGCTCAAAACCGTAGACCACTTCATTGTAAACGTCGGTACAGGTACTTGGGTAATAATATTCTCCAGCTGGCCACCATGACGTCAGAGTCATTCGCTCAATTCGGCACAATACCTCCAACCCCGCTAAGTAATTGCCACCAGCTGTAACGTATGTATACCCCTTGGAATGGGATAATGAAGAGTTGGGAGAAGATTCTGATCCATTCATCTTCAAGCAAGAAGACGTGTCCAAGTAATGCGAAGAATTCACTGGTTTTTCGCAACTAAGGAAAACCACACCCTCCGTATATAAATGAGGTTGTGAGAAGTCCAAATTACAGTACAGCCATTCAGGCATCCTCCCAGATTTTATATTGGGCGCAATGGGCGGGTAAGACGTGGAATATATATCATTCCAACTGAAACTGGCTCTGTTTATAAAATAACGAGGAATGAAGGAGTGATTATCCTCCTGAATACCCGAGTCTACAAGTCGAATTTTGTAGGCACTGTAATTGATTTCCCAGACGTTGTATTTTCCCTCATACAAGTATAACACTGCCTGGTCGTTCTCACATGACAGGTTATACCTATAGTCGCCGCACTCTTGTGGATCGCCTTTCAATCGAAACGGATAGCTTATGTTGATATTGCCGCAGGAAGAAGAAGCACAGTGCTGCCTATCCTTAGCACTGCAAGTTTGGTGGACTAGCACAAGAACAATTAGGACAGTCAGTCCTGCAGTGAAAGGGACTGCTATTGCCATTGAGAGAGAGAGAGAGAGAGAGAGCTTTTAAGGGCTGTAATCTGTAGACAAACCACATATGCTAGCCGCATCCTCTTAAAATAATTTTAAGAAAGTCCAAGAGAAGTTCGCTCGAAAATTTAACGGGGTTGACCCAGTCAACTTGCGTCCGATCGACTCCAGGTAAATTTATTTCAAATGAAGTAGATCAGTGAAAAAAAGTTAATTCAAGGAAAATTAGACCCCGGATATAAGAGTACCATTAGAACATAGCCTACCGCCCTGAGAATCCCACCCAGAAATTTCGTGGTCCCTTGAGCAAGGTGCCAAGTAATCATCGGATAAACAACAGACCGCCCATAAAATCCTAGCCAACCCAGATTAGAGTATATTTTAAGAGCTGAGAAAGTACTCACAGACAACGGAGATGGATGTTTCCATAGAAATGGTGATCTCGTACTTCTTCTTGGTTGTGGTCTTCCTCATAGACCTTGGAGACGGCCAAAAGTACGACTGTCCTGAATTAAGTTCATGTGGAAGCTCTGGCCCGCCCATCCGATTTCCTTTCCGACTTAACAGCCAGCCAGAGTACCTCTGTGGCTATCCTGGATTTAATCTATCCTGCACCCATAGAAACGAAACGGTGCTGGAGCTACCAAATTCAGTCAAGCTCTTTGTCACAAAAATCGACTACCTGTCTCAAGTAATTCAACTGACTGACGCACAACATTGCCTTCCAGGGAGCCTTCGTGGACTCGATATATCTTCTTCGCCTTTCCAATTCAGAAACGTCCCAGAATATGGTTTTGACAACTATTCGTTTTTCAGTTATTCCCGGGAGGGAAGAAAACTTGACGGTTGTATCCCTTGTCTTAGTGACCCTAACCACCAAGTTTGTGCCTTCGATTCTTACTATACCTTCGATAGATTGCCCAATATTGCATCTAATTGTACAAAATTATATGATATTATACAAATTCCAAGGGATATTGCATTCGGTGGTCAAAACTTTCTTGAATTGAAGTGGTTAACTCCAGCGTGCGGACACTGTGAAGAAGGCGGCAAAAAATGTAGATTGAAGAATAATCGCAGTGGATCAAGGACTGAGTGCTTCGTCGAACAAAGTAAAGGTATTGTCTTCTATCAAACCCTCCCTGTCGAAAAGTTCTGCAAAAGGTTTCTTAATGTAGCTCACCAGTAGCCGTTTGATTAATAGAGCAAAATTTATGTTTATTTCGTAAACAACATTTATATTTAAAGCAAAATGAGTGCTTAACTTTGGTAGAAAATTTTGCAGGTGGATCAATAAAACTGCGTATCGGTAAGTTGTTCATTGGCTGATCACAATTAATTTTCAGGGTTGGGAATATGCATATGTTGTTGCCGTTAACAATAGTTGATGTGTTTATTGGGCAGGTGCAATCTTAGGTTCGTTTCTATTTGTACTGGTGGTCTTTGCAGTTTTCCGTGTCTACCGATATGAAAAAAAAAGAAAAAGAAAAGTGGGCAAAGATAGAAATTTTTTTGGAGGACTACAGAAATTTTAAGCCCACAAGGTACTCGTACGCTGATATTAAAAGGATTACAAGTAGATTTACTGAGAAGTTAGGGCAAGGAACGTATGGAACAGTATTCAAAGGAAAGCTTTCCAATGAAATTCATGTCGCAGTGAAGATCTTGAACCCTTCTAAGGGAAATGGGGAAGAATTCATCAATGAGGTTGGAACAATAGGTAAGATCCACCACGTTAATATTGTTCGTTTGGTTGGCTTTTGTGCTGATGGATTTAGACGAGCTCTAGTTTATGAGTTCTTACCGAATAATTCACTAGAGAAGTTCATAGGTTCAGCAGATACCAACAATCGTTTTCTTGGTTGGGAAAAGTTGCAAGATATAGCCATTGGCATAGCGAAAGGAGTTGAATATCTTCACCAAGGTTGCGACCAAAGAATTCTCCATTTTGATATCAAACCTCACAATGTTTTACTAGACAGAAACTTCAATCCAAAAATCTCTGATTTTGGTCTAGCCAAGTTATGTTCTAAGGATCAGAGTCTAGTGTCCATGACTACAATTAAGGGGACCATGGGTTATATTGCACCTGAAGTGTTCTCTAGGAATTTTGGAAACGTGTCTTATAAAGCAGATGTTTATAGTTTTGGAATGTTGCTGCTTGAAATTGTTGGGGGAAGAAAAAACACGGACCTTACATTGGAAAAAAGTAGCCAAGTCTACTTTCCAGAATGGATCTACAATCTTTTGGAAGAAAATGATGACCTGAGACTCTTTGTTGAAGATGATGGAGACGCTGAAATTGCAAAGAAACTTGCGATTCTGGGTCTTTGGTGCATCCAGTGGCATCCAATGGATCGTCCTTCCATGAAACTTGTGGTTCAAATGTTGGAAGAAGGAGAAAGCGTAACTATGCCTCCTAATCCTTTTACCTCATCGGGTCCTACAAGAGTCAAAGCAATTATGCATCCAAGAAATGTAAACCAAGAGTTACAGGTCATCCCAGAGTCAGAGTAAATGCACGTGTATTGAAAGTTTGCTCCCGATGCATTGTAATGGTACTGTGTACGTACGTACTCACATAGTATTGCTGTTAATTTTTTATGTTCTTCTATTTGTAGGGTGTTGAAGCTGTTTCTTGTTGGTGTACTTTGGTAATTACAAACAATTATCTTTTGTAATAATTCTTATTACTCAGATGTATTATTGGCTCTCCCATCTTTTAGTAATATACTAATTACCATTCAACCCAAAAATTAACATTTATCTACAACCAGTACTCGTGATGAGATCAAGTAATCTCATTTCACGTGGTACACATTCTCCTATTCCTTCGTTTTCGTTTCTTTGCTGGAAATTGTAATACGTAGTGTGTTACCTGTCGTGAAGCATGCATCACGCGTGTTTTGCACCGTATATATATACATATTCTAAATTCGTGCATAACTCTTGAGCGGAAAATCTGTGCAAATAGCAAATGACGGAAATATTTTTTAATCCTGTAAGAATATTTTTTAATCATGGAAGTAGCAAATGATGAAACTTCAATCATTTTGATAGGCGATTGCTTCATCTTTATGCCATAAGTTTTCATCTCCGGTTTTCCATCCATCGTACCCCGTGCCAATATATATATATCACTCAGCTCAAGAACGATGATAGAGGGTAAGAGAGGCTTCTGTTTTCAATTTGGATGCCGGTACCCTCCTCGTTAAGTATTAAAACTGATGTCTGGAAAGTAAAAATTTTGAGTTTGTAATAGAAAATTTGAGAGTTTGACTTTTTATGGAATTTGTGAAAAGTGTGTGAAAAAATACTTTAAGAGTGTTTGATTGTAGAATTATTTTTATTGAAGTAATTTGTTAAAAAGTAAAGGGGAATAAAATTTGATATAGTTATTTCTTTTAGGAAGAAATATTAAAGTTGACGTGAAAAATGTTGAAATTTGTGTGAAAAATTTGTGATTTTAATATTTAGTTTTTTCTTGATTTTTTTTAAAAAAATTATTAAAAAGTTGAAAATTATTCCTAACCAAACATAACCTTAGAAAATTTCAAGTATTTGTTTCTCAGTACTTTATCTTGGAGAATGGTATTTGTTTCTCAATAATTGTAGAGTCCCAATTAAACAAAGAGTCTACATAGAAAAAAAAACTAAACAGAGAGTCAAAAACTTCTCGATCGGAGAGTGAATAATTTAGTTCCGAATACTCCTTATTCTTTCTTATTTTCTCTAACCCCTACTCTACGTTGCAATCTGAATGATCGATGCAACTGAGCAACAGTCGCAGGGTCAATTTTATAATGAAGACCCAACTACCCGAAAACTAATTGGAAACCTGATGTGAAAGGAAAGAAAGGATTGAAAGTGGCTGCTAGATAGCAAAAGTATAAATGGATTGTTCTCGTCCAGTAGAATGTCCATAATAGCAACGAAAATGTCCAATATCCAAGTGCAACCCAAAGAATACGCCCACTTTATTCTTTGAATTTTACAAATTGCTATTCCAAACAAAGGTGTCCTAATCCGCTTATTTCTCTTTTTTTTCTATTCCCTTATCTACGTTGAGATGTGAATGGTTTATGAACTCATTAATTACGAACCCAACTAGTCAGAGAATAGGAAACCTCTCTGAAAGTATAAAGAGAAGATTCATTATAGTTGACTGATACAAAGAGTTAAACATAATTGTCATCATCTTGTGGACCGCAGATAGTGGCGATCATTTAAAATGTAGCTATTGACCCAATAGATTATGCCACTTAAGTTCTAGCGACAAAGAGGAGGAGAAATACGCTTCTTGCTCAAACAAAAACAAGATATGTATAACATAACCTATGATCACAATCTTATACAACTACACGTTTCGGTGAGGTGGCGCTCCTAAGGGTAATAGATAATTCAATGATTTAAAGATCAATTTTTTTTAGTAACTCGGCAAAATAGAGTGTGAGCTTGAATTTCACCATTACTAGAGATCAGAATTCTTAACTTACTGTCACTACCAATCGTCATTATTGGCAGTGGTCCTCAATTAGGATAGGAGTCTTTTCTTCGATCAACAATTAGCAAGTTGATCTTTCTCAACATCTGTGCCCATGGACGTACGTTTAGAATTTTTCAGGACTTTTTATTCTTTGAATTTTACAAATATTTGGTCCCAAAGCTAAAGGTGTCATAATCAGCTTCTCTCTTTTTTTTTCACCTCTTATTTACGCTGATCAGATAAATGGTTGTTAATGAACCCCTTAATTACGGACTCAGCTAGATAGTCAGAGTCGAGAAAACATCTCCGAGAGTGAGAAGAGAAGATTCATGATAGCTAACAAAATAAAAAAAAGTTGAACAGAATTGTCTTCATCTCGTGGACTGCAGATATTAGCGACTAAAATGTCATTATTGGCCCACAGAAGTTATAGACACAAAGAGATCAAGAAAGAGACCTAATTAATGTCACTATTGACCCAATAACGTGTTGTTGGCGAATTTGGGTCCATAATAAATGAATACTGAGATTGATCCACATTCGCGGGGCCCACCCTAGAATGAAGGTACTGAAGACCCAACAACTCGGAAATTAATTAGAAACCTGCAGTGAAAAGAAAAAGGATTTTTCCAACACCGCAAGTCCAAAGTGGCTGCCTTCATCCTATGAAACGTTAATTCAAGCAACGAAAATTGTTGTAAGTAATTAGTCCCACGTTGCTAAGTAATGTGGGGTGTAAGAAATTTTTGGGTTATAAATATAACCCCTTTTGTATCTTTATTTTCATAAATGAGATTTAATAAATTCAATTGATTTTTCACCTTATTTATCTAAAGTAAAAAAAATTTATTTCTAACATGAGTTTAATCACTTAAAAAATAATAAATTAATTAATTGACCAGAAAATGACAATCTTACCGTCACTGCCAGTCATTATTATTGGCAGTGTGGTCCTCAATTAGGAGTCTTTTCTTCTATCAACAAGCAAGCTGTACTTCTCAACATCCGTGCCCATGGGCATACGTTTATAATTTTGCAAGACTTTTTTATTCTTTGAATCTTATAAATTGTTTTCCAAGTCAAACGTGTCCTAATCGGCTTTTCTATCAATTTTTTCTACCCCCTTATCTAGGCTGAGATCTGAAGGCTATCATTTGTTCTATCCCCTTACCTAATTGAGATTTGAATGGTTTATAATGAACCCATTAATTACGGACCAAACTAGCTAGCTAGAGAGTCGAAAACCCAAAAGTCAAAAGAGGATATTCATGGTAACTAACCGATAAGGATTGTTCACGTCTTGCGGATAGCATATACTAACGACTAAAATGCCATTATTGACCCAATAGAATATGTCAATTAAGTTCTAGTCACAAGGATAAATATCATTCGTGCCCAATGGTGATATTTCAGTGATTGGAAGAACAAATTTTAGTAAATAGACAAATTAAACTATATCCCGAGATAGAGTGTGAATTAGAATTCTACCACTACTAGAGAGAATTCTAACTTGCTGTTATTCGTGCTGTGAGGCCAATCCGTATAACAAAGCCAAGGGATCCCGAGAACTCTTTCCATGTGGTGAGAATTTTTTAAAAAAAAAAAAATTAGTATGGAACTATGGATGCAACAGTTGTTGGCGAATCTAGGTCCACAATAACGTGTTGAATACTGAGATTGGGTGGTGTTTCCCCCGAAGAGGACCTAATCCCTGCAAGAAAGGGAAACATATAGTTGCCCTATAAACGATACAGGCTTGCTCGCACGACTCCTACATCTATGCCAATCCGGCCCGTAACAGGCTCCCCAATGAATTCTCGAGCATAGCAAGCTAACTTCTTAGGTTATGTATGAATCGTCTGCTTTACAGTTAAATTTGTTTAATTTTTGTTTTTTTCAAAGAAAGTGGATGAATACTTTGTGTTAGGCAGAATCAACCTTAAAGGCTAAAACCAACTTGCAAGTACTCCAACAAATTAAACTCATTCAGACAGTTAAAAGATGCGAGTGTTACTTCAACAGATTTTGTCTCAGTTGTATGTCGTGTGCTATTCTGGACACAACATATTCGTTGTAGAACTTAAACATTGTCTAGAAAGTGAGTGTCACAACGGGCACCAAATAAAACCATTTCCTAAAATATCTAACCCGGCCGGGTTCAAGAAAACATATCGACATAGAGTCAAGCAGAACAAGCCCCCTATCACGTTTGTTGGTGAGCTTTGAATCACGCAGGGCCTGTCCAATAGCACCACTGTCATCCAAACGAATTTGGGACAGCTCGTCTTGATCAGAGGGGCGAAGAAACATTGAACTCGCAGTGCATTTTGGGCCTCCATCAAGGAAGAAACAAGAAAATCATAGCCTACATCATGCGATCATAGAATTAAGCCCACCATTGCCTAATCCATATAAAAGATATATTTAGGATTACAAGCATGGGTTTCCAATAGCAGCACTGTCATCCAAACGAATTTGGGACAGCTCGTCTTGATCAGAGGGGCGAAGAAACATTGAACTCGCAGTGCATTTTGGGCCTCCATCAAGGAAGAAACAAGAAAATCATAGCCTACATCATGCGATCATAGAATTAAGCCCACCATTGCCCAATCCATATAAAAGATATATTTAGGATTACAAGCATGGGTTTCCAAATAAACACGTACGGTCGGCCCACTGAGGCTAAAATCTGTTACGCCCAAAATTGGGTACACTTTACTTAAAGTGGGATCAGTACGATCAAATTTTAATCCCCAAATCTTTTTTTTTTGGACCCCATGATCCGAATTATGACTACGAGGGGCATACATAAACACAACTTTGCACAGAGCTTGAGAGCTAAAGAGATGGCTGCGGCCTGCGGGGTACCATGCAAGGGACGGTAACAAAGAGGTTTAGAAGCCAGCAGGGTTGTAGCTCAGTTGGTACCACTCATTATTCACTAGTTTCAAAGTTAGGTAGACAGGCTTTAAACTCTCTGGTGGCCTTGGTGGTGCTATGGCGATGAGCTCGCCCAATAGACAGTAGTTATAGCTCAAACCAGACATTCTGCAGTGATGTATGCTCCTATAGTTACGCCAAGAGAGAATTGATACTTAGGTTGCTTATCCCCTTTTTTGCCTAGAAAAAAAAAATAAAAACCAAAAACTAAGAGGTTGAGAAGCCAGGGATGCATTCAGAGCGTGCCTCTTGGGATTTATAGGAAGAAGGGTTAGTAAGGGATAGGTTGAAATTTACTTGAACGGTACCTTGGAAGAAGGTTTCTTTGGTAAGTGCAAGAGGGCCAGTTTGAAAGAGAAATAGGAGCAGGCACCATGGAGGATCTTTGGAGGTTTTGAGGAGGAGACCCTCTGGGACACTACCCAAAAAACCAAATGTTAATTCCACAATATTTTGTGCCGGACTCCAACGTTAGCTTCATATTAGTAAAATGTTGTTGGAAAAATTTGAGAATCCTTAAATTAAAAAAAGGTTTAATTACACTATAATCACGATAAATTAATTCTTTAAAATTTAATTTTGATAAAATAGTCCTTGAGATAATAAATTTTAAAAAATTTAGTTCCACATCTATTCTTCCGTTATTTCGACAATAAAAAATATATTGATGCGGAGTTTATTTTTTTAATCATATTGATGTTGAGTTTAAATCCATATGACCGTAACCCAAATGATCCACATACAACAATAATAAAAATATAGATAAACAATATATTAAAGCCACATCATCACCGATATGCGTCACGTGGATTAAATAATAATAATTAAAATAATAACAATATAAAAGGAAAAAAAAAAAAACCTAACCAAAAGGAAAACGAATAACGATATAAGATTGGGGTATAGACCATTCGAAATTTAGTTGCCTGAAAAGAGTTTCTCCATTTGGCTACTCCATTCAGTACCCTTAATTGCATGAATTTTTATGCAATCCATTATGATAATCAAGAAACTATTGGAGCCTAACTAATACAAAATTAATAATAGCATCATAAGGTCATACCTGCTCAAACTAAAACTGTGTCTACTCTATCATACTACTTAAAAATTCGCAAATTGAATCAGGAGTAATACATGATGCGATTAAGGAAAGTATAATAATCTTTTTACTTATTTTCTTTTTAGCCTCTGTCTCATCTTCTATTTCTATGTGCTTAATTTCCTTCTTCTTTGTGGTTATAAACCCATATGTGTAAGTAAATTTGACGTAAATGGTCTGCAGATGCAACATTCGAGCACTACAAGAAATATGACTTGTAGCGACGAATTCATTAGCGACGCACCTAATTTCGTCGCTCAAAATCTATTTTTGCGACAACAGATTATTTCGTCGCTACAATATCTCCGTTTGTGACGAATATATAAATCCGCCGCTAGAAGTTGGTTTTAGCGACGAATTCAATAGCGACGCACCTAATTTCGTAGTTCAAAATCTATTTCTGCGACAACAAATTACTTCGACGCTAAAATAACTCCGTTTGCGACGAATATAAAAATCCGTCGCTAGAATTCATTAGCGACGCACCTAATTTCGTAGCTACAAATCTATTTTTGCGACAAAAGATTATTTTGTAGCTAAAATAATTCCTTTTGCAACGAATATAAAATTTCGTTGCTAGAATTTTGTTTTAGCGAGTACATCATTAGCGACGCACCGAATTTCATAGCTAAAAATCTATTTTTGCTACAAAAGATTATTTTGTAGCTAAAATAACTCATTGTTGCAACGAATATAAAATTTTGTTGCTAGAAGATGGTTTCAGCGATGAATTTTTTGTGATGAAAATACTTTTTTGCGATGAATTTCGTAGCTAAAAATCTATTTTTCCCTTATGCTAGAAGATGGTTTCAAACGCAAGGCACGATAGCAAATATTTTTGAAAAAATACAAGTTTTGGCTGTCGCGCTAGCCCTCCGCCCCAGGTCGCGCAAGCGACAGCCAAGTTTTGGCTGTTGCGCGTGCCCTGCGCGCCAGGTCGCACGAGCGACAGCCAAGTATAGGCTGTCGTGCGCGCCAGGCCGCGTGAGCGACAGCCAAGTTTAGGCTGTCGCGCGCGCGACCTAGCGCGCAGGACGCTCGCGGCAGCCTATACGTTAGTTCGATTTTTTTTTTTTTGCAATGATTTTTACTTTTCTGGTTTAGCCATTTACGAGGCGATGTTGCGACTTTTGATGGAGCGGACCTGTTCAGCAGTTAAAAAATTGGGAGCAGTGGATAAGGATATGACGTAGCTTTAGGGGGCTGTGTTCACGGCAGTGGATTATCGCTAAAGGCCCCGCGCGCGACAATACAAATGAATGATATAAATCATTCAAGTGGCCTTGAATGATTTATATCATTCATTAAATTAAATAATAAAAAATGAACTCGCAGTGCAATGATTGTTTCATAGATATAAAAATTATAAAAATAGATAAAATATCAAACTAATAAAAAATATTCTTATGAAGGATATTATCTTGGTCTTTTAATTTTTATAAAAATTAATAAAAAATTATATAAAATATCAAACTATATATTTTATGAATGATATTATCTTGGTTTTTTAATTTTTATGAATTATATAGAAAAGCCCGGGAGGCAAGAGACGCGCACAGCTAGGATTCCCCTAAATTTTGAAAGTTTTTATTTCCCTCCATTTTATTTGGAAAAGCTCTATGCCGCTATGTATATTTTGTCTGAACAGAGCATCCCGCTTATTTCTCTCCCTCTAGCGCTTATTCCTCTCTCAATTAACTCTATCCCGACAGTCATGGCCCCAGGCACTTCACTCAGACGAGGAAACACAGATTGCTAGCCAAGAACTGAGAAGTACGGGGCGCAGTAGTGCTTCGCAACCTCCTGTCCAAGCTCAATCCATAGCGCCAGTCCTGTCTGCCGTAGATCACGACACAAACCCCTGATGGCATGCAACTGGAGCTTCAAGAAACAGGTAAAGAATTTAGCAAACCTTTTATATTTAGGTTACTATTTCCTGTGTTTAGACTGGTTCCCACGAAGTTTAGCCTATGCATATGTAATAAAATTACTTCTCCTTTATGGTGATGTGTGCAGCAACGTCTATTAAGAAACAGGGTCATGGAAAAGGCAAAAAGAACTATATTTGAGAAGCTTCAAAAGAGCGGTTGCATTGCTGTGGAGGTTCCTACTGGCGCAAGGAGACTGATAGGTGACAAAGGAACATTGTTGGCGTCAAGTTTTTGTATGCAGAGCATTGCTTTTCTATTATTCTGAGGCATGTAGCCTGAGCACAGTTTTTGATTGCTGGATGTAAAATTATGTTTAAAGCTTTTCGGCATGAGAACAGAGCATTGTGGTCTTCATCTCATTTTGCTTTTATAAGTCTAAAGCTTTCCTGCATGAGAACAGAGCATGAATGCTTTTATAAGTCTAAAGCTTTCCTGATTTTCTCATATCTATCTCCTGTACAAATTTATTGTTATTTCTGTAGTGAAAACAGGGCATGAGTATGAGTAATTTAAGTTGATCAGAACAAAAAGAACAAAAAAATGAAATGACTAGCGACAAAAATATGGTTACGACGACAAGAGGAATCTGCCACTTCATCAATGAATTATATCAACGTTTCTTCCATTGTCGCTTTAATGACATTAATCGGCAATAAAAATTTCGCAGCAAATAAAATCTTTTAACAAATAAAGAAGACGTTGCAAAATTGGTAACCGGTTACCGACAAAATGGGTACCTACAAAGGGGCGTATGGACGACAACTTAAGATAATCTCTTACGACTCAAACATCCATCGCTAATTCCAGAATGAATAGCGGCGAGAGGAAAAAGTGTCGCCCATACTTCTAGTGACGCGGTAGTTACGACGGAGCTTCGACGATTTTTTCTCGACGCTGATTTCTTGTCTCGACGATTTTTCTTCTTTTAGCAACGTTCAGGCTCGTCACTATAAGTATATTTCTTGTAGTGAAGTTCTTTATTTACCTCTCATTTCCATGAGTAACATTTCAAAACTATAAACATATGAGACATCTCCAATGTTTTTAAGGATTAGCATACATTCAGTAACTATGTGACTGAATATGATCTCTTACAATCAAAGAACTTTGGCGGAGTGTCTGAATACAGAGCTACTATTCGTAAGAAAAATTTAGGCAGAAAACTATAAATTGTTGTTGTGTGATACGTATCGAAGCTATTAACCGTGATAAAACTATTTATAGGTGCATAAACAATTTAAAGTTCGTGGTAGCTGGTAAGTTGTCCTGTTATCCATTTCAATTTTTCCATCACATGAGGTTGATGGGAGGTCTTGTTTCACGAGTGTTTAAACTTGCAGGTGTCGTTATAGGCTCGTTGGTTTTAGTACTAGTGGGCTCTGAACGCTATCGTGCCTATTCGGACTGATAAAGTAGAAAAAGATCACCAAGCAAAAATCGAAAGATTCTTGGAGGATTGCAGAAACTTCAAGGCTACGAGATACTGGTATGCTGAAATAAAAAGGATCACAAGTTGTGTGATCAACAAATCCTCCGTTTTGATATTAAGCCTAAAAAGGTATTCATATCAAAAAGGAATATTGATTTCATGCCACAAGCCACAGTCCTCCGTGACACTTTCTTGTTGTTTGTTTGTTTGTTTTTTTTGGGGCCCGAGATAGGACATTGATTATTCTTTCTTTGTTTCATGCTTTATGACAAAGATTTTGAACGTTTCTAAGGGTTCGTTTGCGGTAAAAAATTCACAAAATATTTTACCTAACTCCCAATAAAATACTACAATATAATCTCTCTTCTATAAAATTACCTCTCTCTTCACTTTTTCACTAAACCCAATACCAACACTAAACTCAATACCAAAAATTTTACAACACAAACCTAACCTAAAATTGGTTCAGGCTGTTTGTGAACCAACATTACAAGAATTTTCACTTTTAGTGACAATTTTAATTTTTTGTAACTAAAAACTGATTTTTTGTGACATAAACTGATTTTGAGACAAAGTTCGTCACCACAATCTTTATTTGTGACGAAAGTGTCGTCACTAAAAACATAAAAAATCTTTTAAAAAATTTTGTGACGAAAATAGTCATCACGCAAAACGATTTTGTGACGAAACATTTCGCCACAAATACTATCTGATCATCTGAATAGGTGTTCCATCGTCCCTAATTATCCCTTTGTTTTTTGCACAAGCCTCTCTGCCTCTTGTCTTCCCTCTCTCTAGACATCCCCACCAGCAGCACACTTTCCCTCTCCGAGTACTACGCTGCAGGCTGCCGCACCACCAGCAGACTCAGCCTCCCTCTCGCTCTCTCTCCTATTTCTTTCACTTTTCTCGATTTTCCTCACTCTCTCTCGTGCCCTCCCCTTCCCCTCCGTGAAATTTTCTAGCCTCTCTTTGTGCTTTATTAGGTATGTTTTTTCTCTCTCTCTAGAATTAAGACAATGAACTAGCTATCTTTGCTTTACAGTTTGTTCATTCAAGATTTTAGGGTTTTGGCAATGGTAAGATTTGGGGGTTTCGATTTTCCTTTAGTTAGAAAATCGTGTCTCAGTGTTAATTAATGTTCTCCTCCCTTGGAAAAGCGTGTGCGCAGAGGCACTTGAAGTATAATTTGTTGTCTGCAGGAACATCTTATTCGAATTAGCCGTGTTCCTGTATGTGTTATAGTCTATGGAGACCAAGAGAAGCCAGCTCCCTTACATATCCTGATTTGGCTCTAAATCGTAAGTGCAATGAAGTCAGATGTTGTGGCTTTGTAGTGGTATGGGTTGGGTTTGCTGAGGTGGGGAACTGGGTTCAACTCATCAACTCTATAGGGATATCACATGCACTTCGAGGGTTAGTCACATTATAAATTTATTGAACAGACCCCCAAGGGTTTGGTGTGGTGGTAAGGCTTCGGCTTGGGTTCTAACATGTCCCAAGTTCGAGCCCCATCATCCCCATTATCGCCCTTGACTTATCTGCTCCCTGGGTTGTGGGGTCGGTCCAGTGGGCCGGGGTTTGTACTTCAGGGTTGGGCCAAAAGGGTCCGGCTCTGGGGAATTTCCTCGTCATAAAAAAAAAATTATTGAACAGGCTCTACTGATTTTGAAAAACAGATTTATCTAACAATCTGATGTGAAATATTTTGCTTTGAGAAAAACCTTTACAGCCCGTTATTCTCAATATGGCGATATTTTTTCAATTCTGGTTAGTCAGTAGTCCCTCACCAGATGAGAAGGATTTCTTACAGCATAAAAAAATAAAGAACTTTTAGATATGTCCCTGTAGCCAATTGAGATGTCATAGGTTGCTTTTACAGGCTCTGGAATTGCAGCTGCTAAGGGTAGTTTTTCGATTGATTTGCCTCTGTAGGTTTGCTCTTATGATAGTAGACGGTGCTACTGCTCTCTACAAGACAGATTTCTCTAGGAGGGGAGAACTTTCTGCCAGGCAGATGTATCTCGTAAAGTTTCTCTGTAGCCTTCAAAAGTTAGCAAATGAGGTAAAGACTGTTACTCTTTGTTTCAAGCAATATATCATCTGGACAAAATGGATTTCTTGTGTTTCTTATTAGCTGGTTCTTGACCCTTTAATTTACCTCGACAATTCAACAATAATGGATTTCTTGCAAATATGTTCCCTTATCTGTTTAAACGCTTCGTAATTGTTCTTCTAATTATTCTTTTTTCCTGAAGCAGCTTCTTTGATGCTCCACAACTTCTGCATTTATCAACGGGTGCCTACATCCTTACTCTATTTGCAGTACGTACCCCTGTGGAATAGTCACCAATATGTTTTCAATGAACCTTATTATTTGGTCCACTGAGCAAAGATATTCATTTACAGACGAAATACAGAGAACGTGTTCTTGGTTTGATTCTTGTGTCCCCTTTATGCAAAACACACTCTTGGACTGAATGGTTATTGAATAAGGTTCATGTTTCATACCTTACTGCTATTGTTACAAGTACGCATTTTATAAATTTCGATCTTGTATCTCAGGTTGGTATTGTGTGTAGGTTTTGTTAAATTTGCTCTATATTTCTATGGCATGTGAGGTTTGGCGAAAGAGTGTTTGCTTTCTCACAAATTCTATTTGTCTCAGAATGCTGGTCCCTTGGACAGATTGTCTATGACAGATTTTGATTGTGATTACTTTGGTATCTTAATATGCCGATTATGATTACTTTGGTTTCTCGTATATGCCGATTTAAGGATATCTTATTCTCATATAGTAGCATCTTGCTTGTAGGTAAATTTTTTGTGTACTTGAAGCCATGGCATATTTGAGTTTCTAGATTTGAGAAAGGCTACGAAGATAGGGGGAAGAAGCGAAAAGGGAAGAAAGCTAAAGCTTCTGATGGAACACCGTGATTTTGCCTTCTGTATATAAAAATTATGATAAAGCACCATATGATCGGACATTCGACATGAAATAATTGCCAAAAACAAGTTTGTTGATCTATTTGGGTACTCCCTTCAGTGCCCTAAGCATAAATTATTATGCTAAAATTCAACAACCTATAACTGGAGGATGACCAATGCAAATTTTATAACATTCTTTAATTACCTTTTCAAATTACTAAAATTCCATCTACTTGTTCAAATCGAGCAAATTGAATCAATGACAAGGGGTGTCTATGACAACTGCCAGGGGGACAATGAGTACGAGACTAGAAACCGCTTGTCAACTACCGATGATGCAAGCTGTGCCCAAAGGCACCAAACCTCTGCCACTGGCAAGTCAAGGGGTGTGCACCGAAACATTCGGATTCGGAAATACTCTATCCGAATCCGAATCCGAATTTTTCGGATTTCGAATGACGGATCCGAATCCGGTCCGAAATGGGCTACTATCTGGTTCAGTCGGTATATTCGGATTCGGATCGAAATTCGAGCCGGATTCGGAGTTGGGCCGGATTTGAAATGGGCCTATTGGCCTTTTTTATGCAGATATTTAAATTGGGCTATTTTTCGAGTTGGTCCAAAAATATTGGATTTAAGGTCATTTTAAGTTGTAACTAGCGTTTTAGGCCCTGTAAAACAATAATTGGCATCTTTTTGCAAATTTAAGGTCATTGTATCCACTGTGGCACTATCCATATTCGGTCGAGTTCGACCAAAAATAAAAACCCTTCATTCGAATATATTGGATTTAAGGTCATGACATTGCTCTGTATTTTTTTGCAGATTGCTAAAAATGATAAATTGTAGTCTTTTCCCCTAAAAAAATTCATTCCGATATAAGTATATAGAACAAAATTACTCCATTCGAATATACTATATACGTATATCATTAATAACTACTAAGTAACTAGATCACATGTTAATCGAATCCAACATTAACATATAACTTAACAGACATAACAAAACAAAAAAAATAAAAACAAAATTAACACTACTTTGCAGAAATAACAAAAAATAAAAACAAAACCAACATTAAATCACTTTTTAGTCTCTGCAAAGTGCAAACTAACAAATGAAACAAACTACATTAAACAACTCCATTCGAATATATGAGAATTGAAAAGCTTAAGTAAGTAAAATGTACTGTCAATTACTGGAATAAAAAACAATTCCTTTTGCTTTCCATCCTGTAGACAATGAATTACAGTTAGAACATAAAAGTTATAATTAAGATAAAAATATTGACAAATAAGTGGAACATTAGAATTTAGAAGTAACATATTACTCACAATCACATAATGTCCAAAATCCAAGTCATTCAAGATTCGTCCAACAAGATACGCATAGGATCAGCTTCCAATTCTATATAAAAAGATGGAAACAACATTGATTAAACAAAAAGATGAACCAAAACATTCAATGAATTGAATTTAAGAGAACATTATTACCTGAGTCTAGTCTAAAGCTTTCAAAATCCTCAACCATTTCTAAGACTCGTTGGGCAGGGGTAATGGGTGTTGACCGTAGCCAATTCTGAGCACATATGAGAGCCTCAACTGTTTTTGGAGCCAATGAGCTCCGATACGGATCCAGAACGCGCCCTCCAGTGCTGAATGCAGACTCTGAAGCAACGGTAGTGATGGGAATAGCTAGGACATCCCGTGCAATTCGAGCAATAACCAATTCATAAACTAATTCAACACTTCAATCTCCAATCACCAACAACACAACAGAACCAACAAACCAATTCATCAAGCCCTGACCTACAATCTCCATAGGCAAAATATTATAATTTCTGAAATATAGGGTGCATAATGGCAAAATATACACTTACCTGAGCAATTTACCAGCGAAGAACAGCAACACTCCAACAGCAACACAGTTACACAAGTAGCACAATATCTACAATAACTTCAAATCAGAATTCATAATTAACAAATAATGTTTGCTGTTATACAAATCAGAATTCATAACAAATAATGTTTGCTATTATACAAACTAATTATATGCATCGTGCATGCCTTAATCGACCCAACAGCAATAATGTACACATAATTAACTCCATTAATATACCAAATTACGTATAATCAGTAGTTGATAGATAATATATATAAAAAATTAAATGATAGTAATAGTGTAAAATGTAAGGACCCCATAATTAAAAGATGCAAAGTAAAAATATTCCTAGTGCTAAAATCATAATAGCATGATTTTTTATGGAAAAGATAACAAGAATATATATAAGTTGCACATATTTCTTTTATGAAATTATTTTACACCAGAAGGTTATAAACTAACTTTTTTAGCCTATAAAATAACTTATAATACGTATAAATCATTGTGGTCGATAAACACATGTAGTGTTTCAAAAATTTACTCAAATTCTGTGTTTGGTTTTCACATGATAGAAGTCCCAACGTTTTCTAGTGGGATGGTTAGACCTGATCAAACTCACTAATTTAATTTCAGCCAAGTATTTATTTCGATGCAAAGTTATTTATAATATAAAGTACTTTATTACTTCACGAACAAAGAATGCAAAGTTATATATGAACAAAAATTTCATGATCTTCTCTAAAAACCAAAATCTATATATATATATATATCTAATCCTTATTATATTGGTATCCCTAACATCTACAGCTCCAAATTTATCCCACACGTAAATTCATGCACTCACAAACAAACAAAAATAAGGCATCAACAGCAAACAAACAAACAAACAAATTGTTTACCTTGCCTTTTAGCTATAGCTCTTCGGGGAAGTTAGATCTGCAACCAAAATAACCAAATAAATCAACTCATGTCAGCTGCACGAAACCTAGGCTAGGGCAATATATCATATGAGAGAGAGAGAGAGACTGACATAGAGAGAGAGAGAGAGAGAGACTTACAGAGAGAGAGATCTGAAGACTCGGTGACGGCGACTAAGGGTCAGGGGTGCGGTGACCGAGAGACGGGGGGTGCGGTGACTGAGGGTTGGTCGTCGGAAGCTTGCTTGCAGTGACTGGCCACTGACTGTCTGAGGGACGGGGGGTTGCAGCGAGTCAGCGACTGTCGTCTGTCGATTGAGGGTCGGGGGTGCAGCCTTGCAGTGAGTGGCGACTGAGGGCCGGGAGGTGCGGTGACTGAGGGCGGGGTCGGCGGCGATTGAGGGCTCACGGTTAGGTTAGGGTTTTCGAAGGGGGGGTGTACTTTTTGAGAGGAAATCGCAAATGAGGCTGAAATCGAAAGCCTTCGGCGAAAGGGAACTAAAGGGGAGGGGCAGGGCTGAAACGCGCGTTTCACTCAGGCCAAAACGCGCGTTTCAGCAGGGCGGCATACCGGGTCGGGTCGGGTCGGATCGGACTCGAATATTAAACAAACTATCCGACTCCGACCCGAAATTCTGTTTTTTATGTTTAAACTATCCGAATCCGGATCCGACCCCATCCAACCCGATCGGGTCGAGCCGGGTCGGAACCGGGTCGGACATTTGGACCGGGTATTTCTTGCACAGCCCTAGGCAAGTGGCCTGATTTTTTAGCGTCTATGTCGTCGGACATATGTATGACACCGAACCTTGCGCGCTCAAAAATGGATGACATCACCCCACAACCCACAGTCCTGTGAGAGTTGCTTCTTGTTTGTATTTTCTTGGCCCGAGATAAGACATTGATGATTCCTCGTTGGTTTGGTGCTATATGTGCTAGCTTTTGAACGTTTCTAAAATAGGTTCAGCAACCCTTTGTTCTGTTAACAACCTTGCAACACCTTGATTTTGCCCATTGGATTTCAAAAATTTGATAAAGCATCGTATGATCGAACATTCGACATGGAGTAATTGCAAACCAAAAATTAGTTTGGTTATCTATTTGGCTACTCCTTCAGTACCCTAAATTATAATGCAATCCAATATGCATAATAATTGCTACTGGAGGATGAACAATGCAAATTTTATAACAGTGTATACCTTTTCAAATTACTAAAATTCCATCTACTAGTTCAAAATGAGCAAATTGAATCAAGAGTGAAAGATGATGTAAATAAGGAAAGCTGTCATGAACCAACTACACGCACTTTTTTGGTACTAACGTTTGAGTCTTAATACATATATTGACATGCCAAATAATTTGCATCTACTATTCAATAGATTGACTTGAGTAATCTGATTGAATAGAAGAGCAACTTTGGATGATATTATGTCCAATATCTTCCATTTGACTCTGATCTAGTGATGATAGGAAAGGCTTGGGAGGCATTTGCAAGCACTCAACTTCTCCTTCAAGCATTTTCACAACTACGTTCATGGAAGGACGATCAGTGGGCTTCATTTGTATACACCATAAAGCGACTATGATAATCTTCTTACTTATTTTCTTCTCAGCCTCTGTTGCATCTTCTATTTCTATATGCTTTCCTTCTTCTACTTGGTTATAAACCCAGGAGGGAAAGTAAGTTTGGCTTGAATGGTCTGCAGATGCATTCAAGTTATTTCTTTTACCTAACATTTCCATGAGTAACATTCCAAAACTATAAACATCACCTTTGTATGAGACATCTCCAATGGTTTTGTAGAACAACTCGGGAGCCATATAGCCTAATGTCCCCTTTGCAGCAGTCATAGAAACAATCTCGTCCTTTACTGAATACAATTTTGCCAGACCAAAGTCAGAAACCTTAGGGGCAAAATTATCATCCAAAAGAATGTTGTGGGGCTTGATATCAAAATGCAAAATCTGCATTTCACAACCTTGATGCAAATATTCAATTCCGCGAGCCACTCCTAGAGCAATATCATGCATTATCTCAAAGCTGAGGAGGATACTTCCTTCTGAACAAACGAATTTATTGAGAGATCCTTTAGGCATGAACTCATAAACAAGAGCTCTCTTTGACCCTTCAACACAAAAACCGATGAGTTGCACTATTTTTAACGTGGTGAATCCTTCCAATGGTTGCAACCTCATTCATAAAATCTTGCCCATTTGCTTTGGACTTGCCTAACATCTTTATAGCTACAAGTCGGCCACTTCGAAGTGTTCCTTTAAACACTGTGCCATACCCTCCTTCCCCTAATTTGTCCTTGAATCTTTTGGTGATTTTCTTAATTTCCGAGTAAGAGTACCTGATTGGCACGAGGTTATTGTGGCTTTGCAGAAATTCTTCAACAGCATCATACATTGACAAATGCCTCCTACGCCATTTATATTTTAGGAACGCAACCACTAGTGGAGTCCCCAATATAGTTTTCGCTGCTACGGCTTCCCCTATATATGGATCAGGAACATCACGAGAGAATATATAGTTACAAAATAAACAACTATCTTGATGTACTGCCGTAAAAAAATTCTGTTTTTTTCTTCTAATATAGCAACATATGTCAATTATTGTCTCTCTAAATTACCAAAAAAAAAATCGTTCTCTCTAAATCCCAGCATTCTGTATGTATCTCTTGGTTTTCAGTGTAAGTTTCTTCAATATTATTTAACGGTTCATTAAAGAAGATGAAAAAAAGACCGAGGGATATAGGTGATCATGAGGCGCTCACCAATGTCGAATATTATGATCATCAGTACTTCCAGTGAGACTGCAAAGAGATATGATGAGACGATCTAAATCAATTAATTAATCAAGAAAGTAACCTAAAAAAAAATCTCTTAACAAGAAATGAGACTGCAAAGAGATATGATGAGACGATCTAAATCAATTAATTAATCAATTTCTAGGACGTTTTGTTTGTCTAGGAATTAAATGGGGTTGAGCTGATCATTAACCTGTGGCGCCCGGGGCGGAATAATTTGCCGCGTGAGAATTTTTAACGAGGTTTCAATGCCAACGCATAGATTTGATTCAATAAAGGAAGCTAATTTCGTAAAAAAAATTGCAATTTTTTTCCTGTTCCTTATTGTTTATGGTGTCTAAGTAACTTTATAAGTATGAGATAAACTACGTCTGCGCAAGGTTAATTTCTGGCCAGCAAGCAGAACTCATGCAATTCTATGACATGCATCGTGCCTTTAATTCTACACTACCTAGCTAGCTAGGCTGCAAACGACCATTTAGAAATCAAAAACTCACCTTCCCAACCATCAATATTGAGCCAACCTAACGGTGTTACTGCGTTGACAAAGCAAAGAATAACATCATCGGTTGGGAAACTAAATTTGAATAAAGAGTCAGAATTTTTCTTAATTCCAGATATATATAATTTTTACAATCTACTTACTAAAATTGAATGCCAGTGAAGTACTGTTCAAAAGAAACATGTAACGTTCTTACCGATGATCATCCATGCGATCCCGATCATATACATAAGAGCTACAATAAAAAAAAAACGAAGGCAAACAATTAGATAAAATTGACAAATTAATCGGAAAGGGCACGTAAATAAAATATTAGATCATGTCTAGCCAGCTATGGTCTAACGAAATGACATAAACAAATATTTTTTTATTATGCCTTCTTTAACAAGAAATGGAAAGGCAGAAAACTCACCTCTATATAGTTTTACGAGGATTCCTGGAAATGTTTTCACAAAAGAAAGTAACAACATTTATAAGTAGTGTACTTTGAAAGGTTGAAATATAAATGAAGTCATTAAGCAACGGTACTAAACTACAGCGAATATGCTAAACAAGTTAGAGGCGAATATCCAATTTCTTTTGTTATATTTTAATCTAATAATCATGCAATTTGCCCCTTTTTGTGTATACAAGTCGAATTTGCCATTGAGAGAGAGAAACAAAATCTAAAAGCAGTCTCATGTTTTTTCAGCTCGATCGCATTCTAATTTACGTACCAGAATTATTGTCGCACTGAAGAGCTGGTGGGAAATTAGACGTGTCATTGAGGTAGCAATAGCCATCATCTGTGAAGTTATAATCACAATATACTTGGAACCATGAAAGCTCAAAACCATAGACCACTTCCTTGTACACGTCGGTACAGGTAGTTGGGGAATAATATTCTCCAGTTGGCCTCCGCGGCCACGATGACGTCAGAGTCATTCGCTCAATTCGGCATAAGTCCTCCAACGCCAATAAGGCCAAACCACCAGATGTAACGTATGTATACCCTTTGGAATGGGATAATGAAGAGTTGGGAGAAGATTCTGATCCATTCTTCAAGCAAGAAGTCGTGTCCAAGTAATCCGAAGAATTCACTGTTTTTTCGCAACTCAAGAAAACCACAACCTCCGTTGATACATCGGGAAGGTCCAAATACCCGTAATCACAGTGCTCCCCATATATTTTATATGGGTAAGACCTGGGGTATGTTCGTTTTCACCATTTTTTCAGGATTCTAAGTATATTCACAATTCTACCACCGAACATATTCAGAATTCAAACACAAAAACCAATACATTTTACACAATCTCCAACAACTTTTTAATTTTTTATTCAACATAAATTTTCTCTCTCTATACTTTTTCACATATCTCCAATACTTTTTTATTAAACAATTACATCAAATCATTTATCTCTCCACTTTACACAAACACCAATAAAACACTATTCAACATAAAAATTCACAACTTCTCTAAAA
The DNA here is from genome assembly GCA_963930655.1 of Myrica gale. Taxonomy (NCBI): domain Eukaryota; kingdom Viridiplantae; phylum Streptophyta; class Magnoliopsida; order Fagales; family Myricaceae; genus Myrica; species Myrica gale. The sequence continues at coordinate 26,195,446 of OZ005606.1, read as the reverse complement.
TCCTACATTTTTTCTCAAAACGAACATCACCCTGGAATATATATCATTCCGACGGAGGTGTGCTTACCCTTGGCTGAAGGTGGCTTAGGACTTGCTGATTTGGAGATATGTAACTGTTCTGCCTTGACAAAGCACATATGGCATATTCTCAGTGATGATGATCAGTCCCTTTGGTCAAGTTGGGCTCGCTCTTATCTTAACAAAAACATGAGTTTTTGGGGGCTTAAAATTCCTTGGGAGTGCACATGGAGCTGGAGAAAGATTCTTCAACTTAGGAAGGCTGTTAAGACATCTATTAAGCACAGGGTGGGGAACGGTCTCAATACTAACCTTTTGGACCGATGATTGGCATCCGCTTGGTCCACTCCAAGACCACGTTCCTAGGGAAACTATTGCCTTGTGGGGCCTGGAAGCTAAGGTTAATTAGTTAATTGATGGGCAAAATTGGTGCTGGCTAGGGAATGGTGCAGACATGGCTTGAGAGAGGATCAAGATCAACACTCCCCCAGCTTCAAGCCTCATCCTACATGGAAGGATAGTGTAGTATGAAAACCTGATGGTTAAGGGATTTTCACTCCTAAGAGCGCAATTGATGTACTCAGGAGAAGAAGTCCGGTTGTTAATTGGCATAAGTTGGTTTAGTTTAAAGGTATGATTCCTCGTCATTCATTTATTATGTGGCTGGCTGTCAAAGGAAAATTGTCAACCATGGACAGATGGAGAAATAATATTGAGCAGCAGGATGTGAGGTGTCGGTTATGTGGATTGGTGGAGGAGAGTCTAGACCACCTCTTCTTTCATTGCTCATTTTCTTATCGCAACTGGTGTCTATTGTGCACAAAATGCAATTTACAGAGAGTTCATGGTTGCTGGAATGCCATTCTAGGGTGGGCGTCTGTGAACTTCAAAGGAAATTCTATGGTGGCTGTAATAGGAAAACTCATGCTCTCTCACACGATGTATTGCGTTTGGAGGGAAAGAAACAATCGAATTTACAATGCCTCATGTAGAAGGCTTGTGCATATTTATAATGATATTGTTTTCTCTGTTAAAGGACGTATCATGTCGACCAAAACATATCTGGAAAGAGCCAACCGAGATAGTGAGAGTATTGCCTTGCTCAGGCGTTGGAGAATTGACATCCCTTCTTAGCTTGGTTCATGGATGAGTTCGATGACTTGAATCAGTTACTCTGGTGGCTTTGGGGCTGGGAGGTTCATTAGATCTTTTGCTGTAAATTTGTTGAAGCTCTCTTGGTTTTTGCTCTGTTTTGTATTTGCTTTTGTCCAAGCCTGTTCGGGAAGCTTGATGCTATGGCTGTTTATTGTGCGTCAACTGTGTATTTTTTATCGCTGATCACAAAAAAAAAGAAGGTAAAGTCACTTTAAGCTCTTAAACTATCAAGCAAATTATAAATAGGGTCTCAAACTATCAATATTGACAAATTGAGCCCAAAAACTACTAAATTTTATCGAATCACGCTCTAAACTAAAATCTGAGGGTCAAAATTATGACACGTGGCTCAAATCTGACGATTTTGACTGTCAGATTTCATTTCAGGACGCAAATTAATAAAATTTGGTTGTTCATGGGTTCAATGTATCAAGATTGATAGTTTGTAGCATTATTTATAATTTGTTTGATAGTTTAATGGCTCAAATTGATTTTTTCTCAAAAAAAAATTGTGATAAAATAATCTTTGAAATAATATATTTGAAAAAATTTAGTTCCCCATCTATTATTTCAACAATAAAAAAATATATTGATGTGGAGTTTAAATACATATGACCATAACTGAAACGACACACATGCAACAATAATAATAAATATAAAAAAATTAAAGCCATATCATCACCAATACGCGTCATGCGGATAAGATAATAATAATTAAAAAATAATTAAAAGAATAACAATATAAAAGGGAAAAACCAAATAATAAAAAAACTATACATAATAACAGAAAAAAATAGTTCCTAAAGGAAGAATATTAATCACAAAAAAGGCAAGAAATTTTTTTTCCTGATGAACAACCGCAAGAGCTCCAAATCAAGAGCCGGAAGCTGTCGTCCCCGAACTAGAGACATCAATCTTGCAGTGACAGTACTGAACCATCAAGAGACAAGAATACCAAAGTACTGGATTCAATTGAGTCTGATATAAAGCTGCCTCGCGTTTCTAGCGTACTTTATTCATGTTTTTTATCTCTCTGCTTTGCCCTGTTTTAGCTTAACTAGGGAAAACATGCTATATCAGTAGCAGCCCATTGTATGTACTATGTACATGTAGTCATTCTCATTTCTCACCACTTAAGGGTGTTGAATACTTGTGTTTCGATGCTACGTAGAAAAAAAAATCAAAAGAATACTTGTGTTTCGATAGGATATATAGTAGCTGCCCGAAAGCTTAGAACTTCTCTTTAGTCCTTGTTAATCACATGATTCAATTAGACTTGAGGTATAGAGTTTTTTTTTGTCACTAGAGCATAACAAAACAGGTACATGAACATTCGAAATTTAGTCGCTTGAAAATAGTTTGTCGATTTGGCTACTCCTAATTAATTGCATAAATTTGTATGCGATCCGTTATGCTAATTTCAAGAAACTATATATTGGAGCCTGACCAATACAAAATTATTTCCTACTACTTAAAAGTTCGCAAAGATGTGATTTAGGAAAGTATAATAATCTTCTGACTTATTTTCTTCTTAGCCTTTGTTGCATCTTCTATTTGTGTTTAATTTCCTTCTTTTATTTGGTTAAATGGTCTGCAGATGCATCCAAGTTCTTTTTTTTACCTCTCCTTTCCATGAGTAACATTCCAAAACTATAAACATATGAGACATCTCCAATGTTTTTAAGGATTAACATACATTCAGTAACAATGTGACTGAATATGATCTCTTAATTACATTTCAATTTTTCCATCACACGGTGATGAGAGGTCTAGATTCACGAGGGTTTAACCTGCAGGTGCCATCATAGGCTCATTGGTTTTAGAACTAGTGGTCTTTGTACTCTACGGTGCCTACCTGTTGATAAAGTAGAAAAACAACACCAAGCCAGAATCGAAAAATTCTGGGAGGATTACAGAAACTTCTACTCGACGTACCGACGTTCCTATCGGACTGATAACGTAGAAAAAGGAAAGCTGAGGTCTTGATTCACGAGTGTTGAATTTACTCAAGAATGAAAGATGATGCAAATAAGGAAAGCTGTCATTAACCAACTACACACTTATTTGGTACTAGTTTTTAAGTCTTAATACATATATTGACATGTCAAATAGTTTTCTACGATTCAATAGATTGACTAGAGTCATCTGATTGAATAGAAGAGTAACTTTGGTTGATATTATGTCCAATATCCTCCATTTGCCTCTGATCAAGTGCTGATAGGAAAGGCTTTGGAGGCATTTGCAAGCACTCAACTTCTCCTTCGAGCATTTTGACAACTTCGTTCATGGAAGGACGATCATTGGGCTTCATCTGTATACACCATAAAGCGACTATGATAATCTTCTTACTTATTTTCTTCTCAGCCTCTGTTGCATCTTCTATTTCTATATGCTTTCCTTCTTCTACTTGGTTATAAACCCAGGAGGGAAAGTAAGTTTGGCTTGAACGGTCTGCAGATGCATTCAAGTTATTTCTTTTACCTAACATTTCCATGAGTAACATTCCAAAACTATAAACATCAGCTTTGTACGAGACATCTCCAATGTTTTTGTAAAACAACTCGGGAGCCATATAGCCTAATGTCCCCCTTGCAGCAGTCATAGAAACAATCTCGTCCCTTACTGAATACAATTTTGCCAGACCAAAGTCAGAAACCTTAGGGGCAAAATTATCATCCAAAAGAATGTTGTGGGGCTTGATATCAAAATGCAAAATCTGCATTTCACAACCTTGATGCAAATATTCAATTCCGTGAGCCACTCCTAGAGCAATATCATGCATTATCTCATAGCTTAGGAGGATACTTCCTTCTGAACAAACGAATTTATTGAGAGATCCTTTAGGCATGAACTCATAAACAAGAGCTCGCTTTGACCCTTCAACACAAAAACCGATGAGTTGCACTATATTAACGTGGTGAATCCTTCCAATGGTTGCAACCTCATTCATAAAATCTTGCCCATTTGCTTTGGACTTGCCTAACATCTTTATAGCTACAAGTCGGCCACTTCGAAGTGTTCCTTTAAACACTGTGCCATACCCTCCTTCCCCTAATTTGTCTTTGAATCTTTTGGTGATTTTCTTAATTTCGGAGTAAGAGTACCTTATTGGCACGAGGTTATTGTGGCTTTGCAGAAATTCTTCAACATCATCATACATTGACAAATGCCTCCTACGCCATGTGTATAGTAGGAACGCAACCACTAGTGGAGTCCCCAATATAGTTTTCGCTGCTACGGCTTCCCCTATATATGGATCAGGATTCAGGACCATCACGACAATAGTTACAAAATAAGCAACTATCTTGATGTACAACCGTAACAAAATTCTGTTGTTTTTTAGATAGCAAAATATGTCAATTATTGTCTCTCTAATAACTTACCCAAAAAAAACCATTTGTCTCTCTAGATGCCAGCAATCTATAAGTATCGCTTGGTTTTAAATGTAAGCTTCTTCATGAATATTCTTCAATGGTACATTAAAGAAGATGAAAGAGGATCAACAAGAGATATAGGGCAGACGCGCTTACCAATGTCGACTATTATGATAAGCAGTAGTTCCAGTAGTGGCCGGTTGCCTGCAAAGAGATATGACGAGACGATAAATCAAGAAAGTGACCGAGAAAAGTTTAAGGCCCACGTAAAAATTCCATAAATGTCTGCTAACAAGAAATGACAACTACTATTCATACGGCCGCTATAGGATTTATTAATTTGTCTAGGAATTAAACGGGGTACTTGAGCTGATCATCCTAGATTTGCCTCGTGAGAATTTTTAACGAGGTTTTAATTAGGTTACACCTTAACTGATGCCAACGTATAGATTTGATTCAATTTTAAAGGATGCTAATTTCGTAAAAAAAAATTGCAAATTTTCCTGTTCCTCTTATTGTTAATTTCTGGTGTCAGAATTAATCGATAAGTATGAGATCAAACTACGTCTGCGCATGGTTAATTACTGGCCAACAAGCAGAACTCATACAATTCTATGGCATCGTGCCTTTAATTCTACACTAACTAGCTAGCCAGTCTGCAAACGACCATTTCGAGATCGAAAACTCACCAATATGCCGATAATAACGGGCATAACTAAAACTGCCATCGCCAAAGAGCCAACGGAACTGTGGTACTGCGTTGTCAACCAAAGAATAACATCATCGATAGGTTTGTAACTAATTTGAATAAAGAGTCAGAATTTTTCTTATTCGAGATATATATATGTTTTCAATCTACGTACTGATACTATTGAATGCCAGTGAAGTGTTCGAAGGAAAAATTGTAATTAAGGTTCTTACTGATGATGATCGATCTTAGCATCCTGTGAAGAGCTACAATTAAAAAAAAAACGAAGGCAAACAATTAGATAAAATAGACAAATTAATCGAAAAGGGTACTTAAATAAAATATAATTAGACGTCTATGGTCCAACGAAATGATATAAATTTTTTTTTTATTATGCCTTCTTTAACAAGAAATTATGGGAAGGCAGAAAACTCACCTTTATATAGTTTTCCGACGTGGTATCCAAATCCTGGCGGAACTGTTCTCACAAAAGAAAGTAACAACATAAGTACTGTATTAATTGCAACAAAAATCAAGTCATTGGGATATATCATGTGATGTTCATAACGTTCCAATTATTAGCATCAGTGGAGAAAGATATTAAATTCATTTGGGCTTCAGGACCAACTAACTAACTTATGGCTGTCTAGTACTTAGAGGCGAATATGCTTTCTTTTAATTTGTTATATATATGTTGATCGAATAGTCTCATTTTTTTTTTCAGCTCTCATTCTAATTTACGTACCATATTTGTTGCACCGAACTGGGAAAATAGACGTGTCATTGAGGTAGCAATAGCCATCATCTGTGAAGTTATAATCACAATATACTTGGAACCATGAAAGCTCAAAACCGTAGACCACTTCCTTGTACACGTCGGTACAGGTAGTTGGGGAATAATATTCTCCAGCTAGCAGCTGCCACGATGACGTCAGAGTCATTCCCTCAATTCGGCATAAGTCCTCCAACGCCAATAAGGCCAAACCACCAGATGTAACGTATGTATACCCTTTGGAATGGGATAATGAAGAGTTGGGAGAAGATTCTGATCCATTCATCTTCAAGCAAGAAGACGTGTCCAAGTAATTCGGAGAATTCACTGGTTTTTCGCAACTCAGGAAAACCACAACCTCCGGTGATACATCGGGAAGTTCCAACTCCAATACCCCGTTATCACAGTTCTCCCCAGATTCTATACGTGGGTAAGACGTGGAATGTATATCATTCCAACTGAAATTGACTCTGTTTATAAAATAACGAGGAATGAAGGAGTGATTATCCTCCTGAATACCCGAGTCTACAAGTCGAATTGTGTAGGCAGTGTAATTGATTTCCCGGACGAAGTATTTTCCAGCATCCAAGTATAACACTGCCTGGTTGTTCTCACATGACAGGTTATACCTATGGTCACCGCACTCTGGATCTGGATCGTCTTTCAATCGAAACGGATAGCTTATGTTGAGATTGCCGCAGGAAGAAGGAGCACAGTACTGCCTATCCTTAGCGCTGCAACTTTGGTGGACTCGCACAAGAACAATCAGGACAGTCAGTCCTGCAGTGAAGGGGACTGCTATTGCCATTGAGAGAGAGAGAGATAGAGAGAGATTTTAAGGGCTGTAATCTGTAGACAAATCACAAATGCTAGCCGCATCCTCTTAAAATGATTTTAAGAAAGTACAGGAGAAGTTCGCTCGAAAAATTTAACCAAGTTGACCCCAGTCAGTCAACTTGCGTGGGACTCCAGGTAAATTTATTTCAAATGAAGTAGATCAGTGAAAAAAAGTTAATTGAATGAAAATTAGACCCCGGATATAAGAGTACCATTAGAACATAGGAACGCCGTGAGAATCCCACCCAGAAATTTCGTGGTCCCTTGAGCAAGGTGCCAAGTAATCATCGGAGAAACAACAGACCGCCCATAAAATCCTAGCCAAGCCAACCCAGATTAGAGTATATTTTAAGAGGCTGAGAAAGTACTCACAGACAACGGAGATGGATGTTTCCATAGAAATGGTGATCTCGTACTTCTTCTTGGTTGTGGTCTTCCTCATAGACCTTGGAGACGGCCAAAAGTACGACTGTCCTGAACTAAGTTCATGTGGAAGCTCCGGCCCGCCCATCCGATTTCCTTTCCGACTTAACAGCCAGCCAGAGTACCTCTGTGGCTATCCTGGATTTAATCTATCCTGCACCCATAGAAACGAAACGGTACTGGAGCTGCCAAATTCAGTCAAGCTCTTTGTCACAAGAATCGACTACCTGTCTCAAGTAATTCAACTGACTGACGCACAACATTGCCTTCCAGGGAGCCTTCGTGGACTCGATATATCTTCTTCGCCTTTCCAATTCAGAAACGTCCCAGAATATGGTTTTGACAACTATTCGTTTTTCAGTTATTCCCGGGAGGGAATAAAACTTGACGGTTGTATCCCTTGTCTTAGTGACCCTAACCACCAAGTTTGTGCCTTCGATTCTTTTACTTACCACGAGGACTTGCCCAATATTGCATCTAATTGTACAAAATTATATGATATTCTACAAATTCCGGAGGATATTGTATTCGGTGGTCAAAACTTTCTTGAATTGAAGTGGTTAACTCCAGCGTGCGGACACTGTGCAGCAGAAGGCAAAAAATGTAGATTGAACAATAATGACAGTGGATCAAGGACTGAGTGCTTCCTCGAACATAAAGGTATTGTCTTCTATCAAACCGTCGTAGTTGAAAAGTTTTTTCAGAGGTTTCATTATTCCCAGGTTCGGGTATATATGAATTGATTTGGTCAGGCTTAATTAGCTTCATAGTGCTCTTCTGCAACCGCGAATTTCCTCTGTTCCTGAAACGCAAACCTTAATTTCAACTCAGGAAAAGCAATTTCATTAGAAAAATTGTTTCTTAATGAACCACAACTTAGGAACTGCGATGCATAAAAACTGAAAGGAGACCCCCCCATACATTGGGAGCAAATCTGGAAACCGAAACTTAGGTTGGACTCCAATGTCCAAATACCAGTACTTCTAAACTAAGGCTTCTGTGAGAAAGAATTTTAGGCTGGTAGCTCACCAGTAGCCGTTTGATTAATAGAGCAAAATTTATGTTTATTTCGTAAACATTTATATTTAAAGCAAAATGAGAGCTTAACTTTGGTAGAAACTTTTGCAGGTGGATCAATAAAACTGGGTATCGGTAAGTTGTTCATTGGCTGACCATAATTTTAAGGGTTGGGAATATATATGGATATGTTCTTGCCGTTAACAATCGTTAATGTGTTTATTGTGCAGGTGCCCTCTTAGGTTCGTTTCTATTAGTACTGGTGGTCTTTGCAGTTTTCCGTAAGTACCGATACGAAAAAGTAGAAAAAGAAAATCGGGCAAAGATAGAAATTTTTTTGGAGGACTACAGAAATTTTAAGCCCACAAGGTACTCGTATGCTGATATTAAAAGGATTACAAGTAGATTTACTGAGAAGTTAGGGCAAGGAACATATGGAACAATATTCAAAGGAAAGCTTTCCAATGAAATTCATGTTGCAGTAAAGATCTTGAACCCTTCTAAGGGAAATGGGGAAGAATTCATCAATGAGGTTGGAACAATAGGTAAGATCCACCACGTTAATGTTGTTCGTTTGGTTGGCTTTTGTGCTGATGGATTTAGACGAGCTCTAGTATATGATTTCTTACCGAATAATTCACTAGAGAAGTTCATAGGTTCAGCAGATACCAACATTAATCGTTTTCTTGGTGGAAAAAGTTGCAAGATATAGCTATTGGCATAGCCAAAGGAGTTGAATATCTTCACCAAGGTTGCGACCAAAGAATTCTCCATTTTGATATCAAACCTCACAATGTTTTACTAGACAGAAACTTCAATCCAAAAATCTCTGATTTTGGTCTAGCCAAGTTATGTTCTAAGGATCAAAGTCTAGTGTCCATGACAACAATTAAGGGAACTATGGGTTATATTGCACCTGAAGTGTTCTCTAAGAATTTTGGAAATGTGTCTTATAAAGCCGATGTTTACAGCTTTGGAATGTTGCTTCTTAAAATTGTTGGAGGGAGAAAAAACATAGACCTTACATTGGAAAAAAGTAGCCAAGTCTACTTTCCAGAATGGATCTACAATCTTTTGGAAGAAAATGATGACGTGAGACTCTTTGTTGAAGATGATGGAGACGCTGGAATTGCAAAGAAACTTGCGATTGTGGGTCTTTGGTGCATCCAGTGGCATCCAATGGATCTTCCTTCCATGAAACTTGTTGTATAAATGTTAGAAGGAGAAGGAGAAAACTTAATCATGCCTCCTAATCCTTTTACCAGCTCAATAGGTCCTACAAGAATCAAAGCAAGTATGCATCCAAGATGTGTAAACCAAGAGTTAGAGATCATCCCGGAGTTAGAATAAATGCATGCGAATTGAAAGTCAGCTACATTATAGAAAATTCAGCCCAAAATCAAAATAAGTGTAGGTGTATTGAAAGTTTGCTCAGGATCCATTGCTATCGTATTGTGTACTCACATGTTAATTTGTTAAGTTCTTGGAACCAAGTTGTTTCTTGTTGGTGTTGGAAACAAATATTTATCTTTTGTAATCCTTAATTATTACTCCGATGTACTTTTGGGTTATACCATATTTTGGGAATATGAGTGCCAATACATTCATCTCAGCTCAAGAAAGATGATAGAGATTAGTTTTGAAGGGAGGCGTCTACTTCCGGTTTAGGAGTCCGCGGGTTCCTTCGCTCTTATTCTTATGGTATTAATTAGAAGACCGAACAAATTAAATGGCCAAGATTCGCCACCGCTTAATGAAACTAATAAACAGGTATTCCGGATGATTTGTGGTAGGAAAATTATAAAGATTAAAACACTAATTATAATTAAGCTCACAACATCCGTTAAAACGCACGGTTTCCGGTGCCTTTCTATGATTATGGACATAAATGGATTATGAGAAAACAACTTTACCCTGTGGAATGGTGATGTGATGATGTCTGGTTGGTCAATATGTTTACATATATATCCTTAACCACTAATACTTCTCATAGGGTTGCACAACCCCACCGAAAAATTCCAGTGGCACGGGCACCGAGTTTTCGGTATCCGACTTCACTGGTGCCGGTGCCGGTTTGAGGTTTTCTACAAAACTCGGTGCCGTTCCCAGTTCCCGGGTTACCCGACATCGGGTTCCCGAGTACCGGGAACCGGGTTTTGTTTTTTTTTGTTTTACAAAACGACCCGTTTTGTTGTTCTTACATAGACTTCTCGCTTGACGATCGCTCGAACATTCGAGTTTCAGTTGTTACAGAGACTTCTCGCTTGACTGTCGCTCGACAGGCCTTAAGCGCAACCTTTAAATTTTTTTTAAAAAATTCGTTATTTTCTTTTCCCCCGACCAGCCCAGTCAGCCCTTCTTTAGACCCACTCTTCTAAGTCTTTTTCCTTTTCTCTCCATCACCAGCGGCGCCCTCATTCTCCCTCTCTATCTTTTCAGAGTTCATTGACCCCAAAAACTGCAGAAGGTCTCATTTGTGCTCAAAATTTGATGAGATGCAACCCTATTGAGGAGGAAGAGGACATGACTTCTCATATGACAGAAGATCCACAAACTTATACAATTGACTCGGGTAATTTTATGTCTCCTTTTGTTAGTTTATTAGTTTTAATAATATTTTTATTTTTATAAATTATAACTTGATGTATTTAAATATATTGTGTAGAGTTACCTATCTTGGCGACAGAGATCGAGGAGTAGGGGTTTTGAAGGAGTTACCCATCTTTATGATATTCTTACAGTTAAGTCTCTAATTTTTTATTACTTTGGACTTTAAATTCTCATCTTATCTTTTAAGATGATCTTTAATTTTATTGATTTTGGAATTTGGATTTCATTATCTTTAGTTTCGTCTCTAATTCTCTATTAGATTTTATTGATATGTGATTAATGTACCAAAAGCAAAAAAGAAAAAAAATATGTTGGGTCAAGTGCTTAAAATGTTAAAAATGACACAATATGAATGTAGGATAACCGAAAACCGTCAACGCAAAGGACCGATTTTTAGCCTTAACAGTGTAGGTGTAGGTGACAATTATTTCAAAACCGACCTACCCGATATAGGTGCCCATTTCGGCCAAAACCGACACCTACATCGAAATTATGCAGCCTTTCTCAACATATATCTGTGCCTATTGGAAAGAAGGCATAAGAAAAATTACAGTTTGTACTCTGAATTTAAAATTGTTTTTGAAAACCAGAAAGCAATCACTTCTAGACTTTTTATTTTTCTCTTACCCCTAATCTACTGTGTAATCTAATAATGCGAACGATCAGCATTCGCGGGGCCACTCTAGAATGAAGGTAATCATTAAGACCCAATTAGCAACGAAGTTAGTTTTATAAAAAAATTAAGATTCTTACTATTTTTGATAGAACTGTGAATACTTACATAGATAATAGAATTGTGAATACTTACATAGATAAGAGTTTTATAGGTTTTGTGTAAAAATTGGTGAAATGTTTTAAAGATATTTAATTGTTATTGAAATTTGTAAAAAGATGTAGAGAGAGATAATTTGATGTAATTTTTTAATAAATCTATATTGCAGTTGTGTGAAAAAATATGGAGAGAGAAGATTTGTTATAATTTTTCTTTTTAAAAGGTTAATATTAGAGTTTGTGTGACAAATTGTTGAAATTTTTGTTAAAGGCATTGGTGTTTGCCTATGATTTTTCTAATGTTTTGGATGTTCATTTTGTGAATTTGTTGCTTTCATTGTATCTTAGAATATTTTGCAAAACGAGCACTGAAAACTAATAATTAGAAACCTGTAGTGAAAAGCAAGGAATGATTTTGGCAACATAGTGTAAGTCCTAGGATTAAGAGAACTCAAAAGGGAGGGTGAATTGAGATTCCAAAAATTTTCGCTTTTATCCTCCAAAATCGTGTTTGCAAAGTAAATTACTAACAAATATATAGATGCTATAAGAGAGAATAAGTGTTAAATGTAAAGAGTAGAGATATAGAAGCAAACACGAGATTTTTATATTTAAAGTAAAGGGACAATTGATAAAAAAAAATTAATAAAAAATAATTGAGTTTGTTAAAAAGTAAATAGAGAAGATTTGATATAATTAATTTTTTTATGGTAAAATATTAAAGTTGATGTGAAAAGTGTTGAAATTTTTGTGAAATTTTTGTGATTATAATATTTAGTTATGTCTTGATTTATCTTGTAGAATGGTATTTGTTTCTCAATAATTTAGTTTCAGACATTATTGATACTACACAGAGTCCCAACTAAACAGAGAGTCAAAAACTTCTCTATCGATGAGTGAATCATTTAGTTCCGAATATTCCTTCTTTCTCATTTTCTCTAACCCCTACTCTACGTACGTTGCAATTTGAATGATCGATGCAACTGAGGAACAGTCGCAGGGTCCATTTTATAATGAAGACTCAACTACCCGGAAACTAATTGGAAACCTCCTGTGAAAGGAAAGAAAGGATTGAAAGTGGCTGATAGATGACAAAAGTCTAAATAGATTGTTCTCGTCCAGTAGAACGTCCATAATAGCAACGAAAATGTCCAATATCGAAGTGCAAGCCAAAGAATAGGCCCACTTTATTCTTTGAATTTTACAAATTCCTTTTCAAAACAAAGGTGTCTTAATCCGCTTCTTTCTCTTTTTTTTCTATCCCCTTATATACGTTGAGATGTGAATGGTTTATAATGAACTCATTAATTACGGACCCAACTAATCAGAAGGTCAGAAATCTCTCTGAAAGTATAAAGAGAAGATTCATGATAGTGGACAGATACAAAAAATTTAATATAAATGTCCTCATCTTGTGGACCGCAGATAGTAGCGATCATTAAGTTCTAGTCACAAAGAGGAGGAGAAATACGCTTCTTGCTCAAACAAAAACAAGATATGTATAAAGAACAATTTTTTTTGTAACTCGGGAAAATAGAGTGAGTTTGAATTTCGTCATACTAGAGATCATAATTCTTAACTTACCATTATACGTTCTTTGAGGTCGCGTGTAACAAAACTAAGGGGATCCGAGAGTCTTCTCACATGCCGGTATAGCTTTTTTTTTTAAAAAAAAAATCAGTATGGATGCAACAGTTGTTGGCGAATCTGGTTCCACAATAACGAGTTGAATATTGATTGATCAACATTCGCGGGGCGCACAATAACGTGTTGAATACTCTGATTGATCAACATTCGCGGGCCCACTCTATAATGAAGGTACTGAAGATCCAACTACCGGAAACTAATTAGAAACCTGCAATGAAAAGAAAAGAAAGAATTATTAAAAAAAAAAAAAGAAGAAAGGAAGGATTTTTCCAGTACAGCAAGTCCAAAGTTCCTGTACGTCTTTCAATGGATTGTACTCATCCTGTGCAACGTTAATTCTAGTAACGAAAATGTCACTACGGAAAGGAATATGGTTAGGGTCCTTATACAATGAAGGGACACCTTATCAAATATCTAGCCCTTGTTAGCCATTGATTTTCTTTAGAAGACTATTCAAACGAATAAGACCAACCCAATAAAGTTCTGGTGTAAGAAAAGGGGAGAAAAAATTAATCCAATTAAGTTGATTAAAATAGCCAGGAAATGACAATCAAACTGTCACTACCAATCGTCATTATTGGCAGTGGTCCTCAATTAGGATTCGAGTCTTTTCTTCTATCAACAATTAGCGATTAAAATGTCATTATTGGCCCACAGAAGTTATAGACGAAGAGATCGAAAAAGAGACCAAATTAATGTCACTATTGACCCAATAACGTGTTGTTGGGAAATTTGGGTCCAGAATAACGTGTTGGAATACTGTGATTGATCCACTTTCGCGGGACCCACTCTAGAATGAAGGTACTGAAGACCCAACAACTCAAAGTCAAAGGTGTCCTAATCGGTTTTTCTATCCCCTTATTTAGGCTGAGATCTGAACGCTATCATTTTTTTTATCCCCTTCTCTAATTGAGATTTGAATGGATTATAATAAACACAATAATTGCGGACCCAACTAGCTAGCTAGAGAGTCGAAAACCTCTCCGAAAGTCAAAAGAGGAGATTCACGATAGCTAACCGATAAATAAGGATTGTTCACATCTTGCGGATATCAGATACTAACGACTAAAATGTCACTATTGATCCAATAGAATATGTCAATTAAATTATAGTCACAAAGAGGAGGATAAAACCATTTCCTAAAATATCTAAACATTGTCTAGAAAGTGAGTGTCACAACGGGCACCAAATAAAACCATTTCCTAAAATATCTAAACGGGCCGGTTCAAGAAAACGTATCAACATAGAGTCCAGCAGAACGAGCCCTATATCACGTTTGTTGCCGAGCAGGCCCTGTCCAATAGCACCACTGACATCCAAACGAATTTGGGACAGCTCGCTCTTGATCAGAGGGGCGAAGATCGCAGAGTGCATTTTAGGCCTCCAACAAGGAAGACCAGCAAATCATAGCCTACATCATGCGAGCATAGAATTAAGCCCACTATTGCCTAATCTAAATAAAAGATATAATTAGGATTACAAGCATGGGTTTCAAATAAATATGTACAGTCGGCCCAATGAGGCTAAAATCTGTTTCGCCAAAAATAGGGAACACTTTACTCAAAGTCGGATCAGTACGATCAAATGGGTAAATTACTTAGAGTTTACATATTTCAGAGTGTATCTAGTTGAGAGAGAGAGAGAGAGGGGGGGGGGGGGGGGGGGCGAGGGCAAGGTATAGCTTTTACAAATGTGAGCGGCTTCCTCTTAAAAGAATATTAAGATAGTCCAAGAGAGGTTCCTCTTAAAAGTTGACTTGTGCGTGACTCGAGGTAGATTTTTTAGATTAGTGAACGAATTATCAAAAAAAAAAAAAAGAGTTGACTGTAGGAAAATTTGACCCCGGATATAAGAGTACCCTTGGCACATAGCCTAACGCCTATGAGAATCCCACCAAGAAAACACAGGCCCCTAAAATCTATCAGAGATATTTAAGAGGCTGGGAAACTCTCAACAACGGAGATGAATGTTTCCTTAGAAATGGTGAGCTCCTACTTCTTCTTGGTTGTGGTCTTCCTCATTGCCCATGGAGAAGGCCAAAAGTACGACTGTCCTGAATTACGCTGTGGAAGTTCTGGCCCCCCCATCCGATTTCCTTTCCGACTTAACAGCCAGCCAGAGTACCCCTGTGGCTATCCTGGATTTAATCTATCCTGCACCCAGACAAACGAAACGGTGCTGGAGCTGCCAAATTCAGTGAAGCTCTTTGTCACAAGAATCGACTACAAGTCTCAAGAAATTCAACTAACGGACACACAACATTGCCTTATAAGGAGCCTTCGGGGACTCAACATATCTTCTTCACCTTTCCAACTCAGTAATGTGTCTCCGTACTATTTTGACTACGGTTATACGTTTTTCAGTTGTTCCGGGGAGGAACGAAAAGTTGACGGTTGTATCCCTTGTCTTAGTGGCCCTAACCACCAAGTTTGTGCCTTTGAATCTTTTACTTACCTCGAGGTCTTGCCCAATTTTGCATCTAATTGTACAAAAATATATGATATTCCACAAATTCGGGCGGATGTTGTATTCGGAGATCAAAACTTTCTTGAATTGAAGTGGTTCACTCCAGCGTGCGGACACTGTGAAGTACAAGGCAAAAAATGTAGATTGAAGAGGAATCGAAGAAAATCAAGGACTGAATGCTTCCCCGAACAAAGTAAAGGTATTGTCTTCTATCAAACCGCCGTAGTCGAAAAGTTTTTTCATTTGTTTCATTATTACCAGGTTTCGGGTATATATGATTCATTTGGTCAGGCTTAATTAGGTTTCTAGTGCTCTTCTGAATTTCCTCTGTTCCTGAAATGCAAACCTTAATTTCAACTCAGGAAAAGCAATTTCTTTTGAAAAATTGTTTCTTAATGAACCACAACTTAGGAGATCCCCCCATACAATGGGAGCAAATCTTGAAACCGAAACTTACGTTGGACTCCAATGTCCGAATACCAGTACTTTTAAACCCAGGCTTACCAGTAGCCGTTTGATTAGAGCAAAATTTATGTTTATTTCATAAACAACATTTAAAGCAAAATGAGAGCTTAACTTTGGTAGAAACTTTTGCAGGTGCATCACTGAAACTGCGTGACGTTGGTAAGTTGTTCAGTGGCTGATCAAAATTTTAATGGTCGGGAATATGGATTTTCTTGACCGTTAACGATCGTTAATGTGTTTCCCGTGCAGGTGCCATAGTAGGTTCGTTTCTATTAGTACTGGTGGTCTTTGCAGTTTTCCGTGTCTACAGATATGATAAAATAGAAAAGCAAAATCAAGCAAAGATAAAAGTATTTTTGGAGGACTACAGAAATTTTAAGCCCACAAGGTACTCGTATGCTGATATTAAAAGGATTACAAGTGGATTTACTGAGAAGTTAGGGCAAGGAACGTATGGAACAGTATTCAAAGGAAAGCTTTCCAATGAAATTCATGTTGCAGTGAAGATCTTGAACCCTTCTAAGGGAAATGGGGAAGAATTCATCAATGAGGTTGGAACAATAGGTAAGATCCACCATGTTAATGTTGTTCGTTTGGTTGGCTTTTGTGCTGATGGATTTAGACGAGCTCTAGTTTATGAGTTCTTACCGAATAATTCACTAGAGAAGTTCATAGGTTCAGCAGATACCAACAATCGTTTTCTTGGTTGGGAAAAGTTGCAAGATATAGCTATTGGCATAGCCAAAGGAGTTGAATATCTTCACCAAGGTTGCGACCAAAGAATTCTCCATTTTGATATCAAACCTCACAATGTTTTACTAGACAGAAACTTCAATCCAAAAATCTCTGATTTTGGTCTAGCCAAGTTATGTTCTAAGGATCAGAGTCTAGTGTCCATGACAACAATTAAGGGAACTATGGGTTATATTGCACCTGAAGTCTTCTCTAGGAATTTTGGAAATGTGTCTTATAAAGCCGATGTTTACAGCTTTGGAATGTTGCTTCTTGAAATTGTTGGGGGGAGAAAAAACATAGACCTTACATTGGAAAAAAGTAGCCAAGTCTACTTTCCAGAATGGATCTACAATCTTTTGGAAGAAAATGATGACGTGAGACTCTTTGTTGAAGATGATGGAGACGCTGAAATTGCAAAGAAACTTGCGATTGTGGGTCTTTGGTGCATCCAGTGGCATCCAATGGATCGTCCTTCCATGAAACTTGCAGTTCAAATGTTAGAAGGAGAAGGAGAAAACTTAACCATGCCTCCTAATCCTTTTACCAGCTCAATAGGTCCTACAAGAATCAAAGCAAGTATGCATCCAAGACGTGTAAACCAAGAGTTAGAGATCATCCCGGAGTTAGAATAAATGCATGCGAATTGAAAGTCAACTACATTATAGAAAATTCAGCCCAAAATCAAAATAAGTGTAGGTGTATTGAAAGTTTGCTCAGGATCCATTCTATCGTATTGTGTACTCACATGTTAATTTGTTAAGTTCTTGGAACCAAGTTGTTTCTTGTTGGTGTTGGTAACAAATATTTATCTTTTGTAATCCTTAATTATTACTCCGATGTACTTTTGGGTTATACCATATTTTGGGAATATGAGTGCCAATACATTCATCTCAGCTCAAGAAAGATGATAGAGAGTAGTATTTAAGGGAGGCGTCTACTTCCGGTTTGGGAGTCCGCGGGTTCCGTCACTCTTATTCTTATGGTATTAATTAGAAGACCGAACAAATTAAATGGCCAAGATTCGCCACCGCTTAATGAAACTAATAAACAGGTATTCCGGATGATTTGTGGTAGGAAAATTATAAAGATTCGCCACCGCTTAATGGTAAGAAATGATTTTGCCAACATAGTGTAAGTCCTAGGATTAAGGCAACTCAAAAGGGAAGGTGAATTGAGATTCCAAAAATTTTTGCTTTTATCCTCCAAAATCGTTTTTGCAAAATAAATGACTAACAAATATATAGATGTTATAAGGGAGAATAAGTGTTAAATGTAAAGAGTAGGGATATAGAAGGAAACACGAGATTTTTATATTTAAAGTAAAGGAACAATTGATAAAAAAAAAATAATAAAAAATAATTGAGTTTGTTAAAAAGTAAATAGAGAAGATTTGATATAATTAATTTTTTTATGATAAAATATTAAAGTTGATGTGAAAAGTGTTGAAATTTGTGTGAAAATTTTGTGATTTTAATATTTAGTTGTGTCTTGATTTATCTTGTAGAATGGTATTTGTTTCTCAATAATTTAGTTTCAGACATTATTAATACTACACAGAATCCCAACTAAACAGAGAGTCAAAAACTTCTCTATCGGTGAGTGAATCATTTAGTTTCGAATATTCCTTCTTCTTTCTCATTTTCTCTAACACCTACTCTACGTACGTTGCAATCTGAATGATCGATGCAACTGAGCAACAGTCGCAGGGTCCATTTTATAATGAAGACCCAACTACCCGGAAAATAATTGGAAACCTCCTGTGAAAGGAAAGAAATGATTGAAAGTGGCTGCTAGATAGCAAAAGTCTAAATGGATTGTTCTCGTCCAGTAGAACGTCCATAATAGCAACGAAGGTGTCTTAATCCGCTTCTTTCTCTCTTTTTTCTATCCTTTATCTACATTGAGATGTGAATGGTTTATAATGAACTTATTAATTACGGACCCAACTAATCAGAGGGTCAGAAACCTCTCTGAAAGTATAAAGAGAAGATTCATGATAGTAGACAGATACAAAGAGTTTAATATAATTGTCATCATCTTGTGGACCGCAGATAGTAGCGATCATTAAATGTAGCTATTGACGGAATAGAATATGCCACATTAAGTTCTAGTCACAAAGAGGAGGAGAAATACGCTTCTTGCTGAAACAAAAAAAGATATGTATAAAACAACCTCGGATCACAATCTTATACAACTACACGTTTGGGTGAGGTGCTCCTAAGGGTAATAGATAATTCAATGATTTAAAGAACAATTTTTTTTTTGTAACTCGAGAAAATAGAGTGAGTTTGAATTTCACCATTACTAGAGATCAGAATTCTTAACTTACCATAATACGTTCTTTGAGGTGGCGTGTAACAAAACTAAGGGGATCCGAGAGTCTTCTCACCATAACTTTTTTTTTAAAAAAAAAATTAAGTATGGATGCAACAGTAGTTGGCGAATCTGGGTCCACAATAACGTGTTGAATACTGAGATTGATCGACATTCGCGGGGCCCACTCTATAATGAAGGTACTGAAGATCCAACTACCCGGAAACTAATTAAAAACCTGCAATGAAAAGGAAAGAAAGAATTATTAAAAAAAAAAAGAAGGATTTTTCCAACACAGCAAGTCCAAAGTGGCTGTGCGACGTTAATTCTAGTAACGAAAATGTCACTAGCGAAAGGAATATGGTTAGGGTCCTTATACAATGAAGGGACACCTAATCAAATATCTAGCCCTTGTTAGCCCTTGATTTTCTTTAGAAGACTATTCAAACGCATAAGACCAACCCAAATAAATTCTGGTGTAAGAAAAGGGGAGGAAAAATTAACCCAATTAAGTTGATCAAAATAGCCAGGAAATGACAATCAAACTGTCACTACCAATCGTCATTATTGGCAGTGGTCCTCAATTAGGATACGAGTCTTTTCTTCGATCAACAATTAGGGATTAAAATGTCATTATTGGCCCACAGAAGTTATAGACGAAGAGATCGAGAAAGAGACCAAATTAATGTAACTATTGACCCAATAACGTGTTGTTGGCGAATTTGGGTCCACAATAACGTGTAGATTGGATCCACGTTCGCGGGACCCACTCTAGAATGAAGGTACTGAAGACCCAACAACTCGGAAATTAATTAGAAACCTGCAGTGAAAAGAAAGAAAAGATTTTTCCAACACCGCAACTCCAAAGTGGCTGCCTTCATCCTATGGAACGTTAATTCTAGCAACGAAAATGTCACTACCGTAAGGAATGCGGACAATTCATGAATAGTCAATATCTAGCGCTTGTTAGCCCTTGGTTTTCTTTAGAAGACTACTAAAAGTATCACTTCGGGGCCGCCAGATTAAGCCAATTAAGTTGTGATGTCAGAAAATGGAGAAACAATTAAAAATGTATTGTAGACATGGCAATTATCAAAAGAAAATACAAAATTAAAGAAGAAGAAAAAAGTAGCAAACTCGGTAGCACCGCAGCAATCTTAACAATAGTTTAGAATAAATGTCTCTAGAGGACTTGTATGACGTAAAGCTGCAAGGCAGAACAATTTAATAACTCGATTTAAAAACGGTTCTATTTTTATTGATGTTTTTTTTTTAATATGTAAATAATGTAACAGTAAATTAATTTCGATTCTTCAATTCAAGTATGAATTCATAAATAATATTGTCTTTAAAAAAAAATATAGCCAACAACTTAGGCTTAAGAAAAGAAAACTAAAGAAGAAATAGTTAATTAGCCTAGAGTCTCCGTGTATGTCGTAAAGGTACATGAACCTTTTTTCTCCTTTGTTTTGTTTTTCGTAATAAAGGTCGTTTTGGAGGAAAATTTGCAAGAGAGAAAAAGAAGTTTGATCTGAAGTAAGGTCGGGGTCGATCGTTACGAATAGGACGAACCTAGATTGACAGAAGAACGCGTAAATGTGAACCTACATTACACGTTTTACATCTATTTCTGCTTTCTTGCTCCTGCAATAATGAATAGAGTCTGCATGCAGTCTTTTTGGACTAGACTCGTCCAGAGTCTCTGTGTAGGTCCACGCGTAAAGATTATGGCTCACTTTAGGTAAGTTATTCATTGGTAGATCAAAATTTTCATGGTCGGGGAATATGAATATATATATATATATATATGTTATTGCCGTTAACAATAGTTGATGTACGTGTTTATCGTGTAGGTGCCATCTTAGGTTCAGTATTATTGGTACCAGCAGTCTTTGCAGTCTTCCATGTCTAAAGATATGATAAAATAGAAAAGCAAAATCAGGCCAGTAAAAAATATGAAGGACTATAGAAATTTAAGCCTACAAGGTACTCGTATGCTGATATTAAAAGGATTACAAGTAAATATACTGAGAAGTTAGGACAAAAAACATATGGAACAGTGTTAAAAGGAAAGCATTCCACTAAAATTCACATTGCAGTGAAGATTCTGAACCTTTTCAATAGGAATGGGAAAGAATTCATCAATGAGGTGGTAAGATCCACCACGTTAATATTGTTCGCTTGGTTTGCTTTTGTGCTGATGGCTTTAGAGGAGTTTAGTTTATGAGTTATTGCCTAATAATTCACTAGAGAAGTTCATAGCCTCAACGGATTTCAACAATTGTTTAATTGATTGAGAAAAGTTGCAAGATATAGCCATTAGCATAGCAAAAGGAGTTGAATATCTTCACCAAGTGAGACCTAAGAATTTTTTATTTTGGTCTTTCCAAGTTATGTTCTAAGGATGAGAGTCTAGTGTTATCTAAGATTTTTGAAAACGTGTCTTATAAAATTATTAATGTTTACAGTTTTGGAATGTTGTTGGTTGAAATTGTTTTTTTTTTGTGGGGGTGGGGGGACATAGACCATATGTCGTAAAAAAAGATGACCTGAGACTCTTTATTGAAGATGATGCAGATGCAGAAATTGCAAAGAAGCTTGCTGTTGTGGGTCTTTGAAGCTTGCTGTTGTGGGTCTTTGCCTCTTCGGTGCATCCAGCGCATCCAATGGATCGTCCTTCCACGAAAAAGTTTGCATTTTTTTTTCTTGTAATTCTCTCTCTTTCTCTCTTTTCTGTCTTGTCTACCGTAGTGCTCTCTTTTTTCTATCTTAGTGCGACACCCCCCTTTTTCTCTTTTATATCGTAGTGCTCTCTTTTTCTTTTTCTTTCTTTTTCTGTTAGTGCGGCCCCCCACTTTTTCTCTAAGTTGCACGCTGATAGATAACAAAAGTCTAATGGGAATGGGATTGTCCTCATCCTGTGGAACGTCCATAATATCAACGAGTGCGACCCAAATAATAAGCTATAAAAGAACAAAAATGACTTAGAAAAAAAAAAAGCAAAAGAACAAAAAGGTCAAAAAAGTAAAAGAACTGAAAAAAGTATGGAGAAAAAAAAAAGTAAAAGAAAAAAAAAGAGGAAGAGGAGGAGAAAGTTAATCAATCGTCAAGAATCTCTATGTAGATCCACGCATAAAGGTCACGTAAACCTTTTTTTTCTCCTTTTTCTTTGAGTAAAGATTATTTTGGAGGAAAATTACGAGAGGAAAAAAAGAAGAAGAAGACTCAGAAGTTAATCAGTCATCAAAGTCTCTGAGTAAATCCAGGCGTATAATTTACGTTAACATTTTTTGCCTTTTTTTCTGAGAAAAGATCGTGTCAACCTTTACGTATAGACTGGTAGACTCTGTGGTTCTTTTTTTCCTTTTTTTTCTTAGTAAAGGTCGCGTTGACCTTATGTATAGACCGGTAGAATTTGTCGGTCCACGCGTTAAACTTTTTTCTCATTTTTCTCTGAGTAAAGGTCAGTTAGACTGGTAAATTACCACCGGGGAAACCAGCATGAAAGTTACCCGCTAAAAAAAAAAAGAGAAGAAATCATAACTGTGGGCTAATTAAGCCCCAGCTCCAATGGGATTGTA
Organism: Myrica gale; assembly: GCA_963930655.1. NCBI lineage: Eukaryota > Viridiplantae > Streptophyta > Magnoliopsida > Fagales > Myricaceae > Myrica > Myrica gale. The sequence goes on along the minus strand of OZ005606.1, from coordinate 26,172,574 downwards.
CGTACAGGTCGATTGATAGTTTTGATTCCGCTTTTATTGTCATTACGAATTTGGGTGGGCTTGGCATGAGCAGAGCGAAAAAACCCACAGCGTAATTCGGCCTATTAAAGAGGGAACTTGGAAATGTTGGACTAAGCAAGAAAGAGGAAGCCCGCCACAGTCAAAAACCCAAATAAAGATCTACCGAGCGCACAATCTGGACCTATACCAAGAATGATGTGCCGCCCGATCAAGATGAGATCTGTTAACCCCCGAATTGGGATAGACTTGTAGTTCTAGTTGGATCAGTAGGGTTAATCTATCCTTTGCCCCCCAAAGCCTTTTTTTGGGGGCCTCCGAAGCCATATCGCCAGAAAATCGGCTCACCAGATCAATCGGTGCAAAAGAGGAACAATTTGAAGCTCAGATTGCTCTAAATATTAATATTTTGATATGTAATTATTTCATTAATCAATTAGCTTCATTTTCTTCAATATTATGACCTCTAATTGTTAAACTAATCAATTTGGCTCAATTTTTTCTTAATATTTTCTTTCATAATCTATTAGTTTCAATTTTTCTCAATCTTATGGTCTTTAATTATTAAACTACTAATTTTTACTCTTTTTTCATTAATATTTAGTTCTATGATTCTTCTATTAATTTATTAACCTCATTTTTCTCAACATTATGTTTTAATATCGCTAGCTCTTTCTCTGTATTTTGGGTTATAATTAATCTATATTACCATTATTCCTCCCAAACAGCAAAAATTTTGGCTGCGAGTCATTATAGTTGAGTCGCATTAACAAAATATCAAACACCATCATCATCCATTCTTTCTTCTTCTATTGTTATTATTGTTCTTGGTATAATGAAACAGGTTGGAGGTTGTTGAGCGGGACTAAAACTGCAGAGGATTTCACTTCAGTTCGAAATCACTTTTGTCCACTGAAGAAAGATATCTTCCAAAACTAATTTCATTTAATGGCCAGACCACTTTTGTTTTCTATGTAAATAAATGGCTAGTAGGCCACATTGTTTCATTTAGTTGCTTACCGTCTTGTCTGCAGTGGGGACAGATATGGGCTATGGCCAACGGCCGGGCTGCACAATCCCTGTGTAGGTGTCAGTTTTGGCCAAAACCGACACCTATACCGGGTAGGCCGGTTTTGAAAAAATTGTCACCTACACCTACACCGTTAAAGCCAAAAATCGGCCCTTAGCGGTGGCGGTTTCCGGTTATCCTATATTCATATTGAGCCAATTTTTTTAACATTTTACGCACTTTACCCGATGTATTTTTTTTCTTTTTTCTTTTGGTCCATTAATCACATATAAATAAAATCTAAACTAATGAAATCTAAATTCCAAAATCATAAAATTAAAGATCATCTTAAAAGATAAGATGAGAGTTTAAAGTCCAAAGTAATAGAGACGTGACTGTAAGTAGAAACTATTATCTTTTGAAAAATCCAGTTTAGACCCTAACAACACTTAGAGGGGAAAATATGTGTTCCCTCTAATTAATAAATTAATAACAATTTTAAAACATGTTCAAAACCTAGTAGTGTTTCCCTTGGTTTCACAAGGAAAATCCAAAAATTCAGTAATTTTGAAATTTGTAGGAAGTCGCTCGAGCGCGCGTCAAGCGCTCATCGAACGCTTATGTTTTTGTCTGAAATTTTAACTGAGGGCTCGAGTGCTTGTCAAACGCTAGTCAAACATGATGACTTTGTCTGAATTTTTTTCAAGGGCGCTCGAGTGCTTGGCAAACGCTGGTCAAACGTGATGATTCTGTCTGAATTTTTGACACGGAATTTTGTCAATACAAAAATGCACTAACACCTTTGTTACATTAGGATGGTCAAGCTTGTGCCAAACGGCAACCTCTTGTGTAAAAGCTGCTCTAAGAGAATTAAATACCAATTATTTGATGCTATTGATTAAAGATGTTCTCACAAATCTTAAACAGTAAGAGGAACAAAATAAATTAATATAAAAGCCTATGTTTGTGAAAAATTAATTATTCATTCAAAGCATATGAGAAGCATGGAGTATATAATTTTTTTTAATAATTTTATTAGAAACTCGAGTTTATGGCAGAGGAAAAATAGCTTAATTACAACTAGAAAATCAAATAGGACTCACAAATATTACAATAGACAAAGATGCATAAATATATAACAAATCCAAAAAAAACTAACTCTGATACTAGTACAGCCAAACTTGTCAAGGCGCATAATACTTCTCGGACGACAAGACAACAAATCTCAGACCACCTTACCCTGTGTTACTAGAAATTCCTTTGTTTGAAATCCTGTTCCTCCAAAGTTTATAATTCTCCGAGGCCCCCTCTCTTGCTAATAACTCAACTCCCGTATTTATAGGTTTTTTGATAGTTTTCTAAAAGACTTTAAGCTGCATTAGCAATAAGTCAAACCAGGACTCAGTTTTTTATGCTTGTTTTTTTGGTTAGTAAGCAGTGTTGGAAGCTTGTTTGAACATATATTGAATCGTATTACTCAATTTTCTCGTTTTGATTTATCTCGCTCAATGGGAGGCACATGAATTTTTATTAAGACTATTCTTAGTTGCATCACTAATTCTAAAGAAATCCAACCAATTAAATGATAGAATTTCATGTTTAAAGAATTAGAATCCAGTACAAGACATGCTCAAGACCCAACACTATGGACTTTGATTCGTATTTTACAGCACTATTTTGAGTAGAAACTAAACTAAAAAAAAAAACTTTGTTCTCGGGTAAACCGGGAAAAACCCCGATTTTAAAAAAAAAAACGAAACCTACACCGGCACCGGTTAGGCCGGGTACCGGGAACCCGGTGCCAATACCGGTACAGTGCCACCAGAATTTCCCGGTGGCATTGTGCAGCCCTAGCCAACGGTCATTCGCAACGAACAATGTCGTATGGCGGCGGCTGTGGCCATGAGAGGCACCCATGAACATGGCTATGTGCAGAGAGCAAGAGGCAGAGAAGATGGCTCGATTGAGTAGTGTCCATTGCAAAGGATAGTTACCAATTGGTTGGGAGACCCTTTACAGATTTGACTCTGGGCCTGGGGATCTATTGGAATGAGAATTCCGAAGGGAAAGGTTAAACCGTAGCTTAGAAGACTTCTTGGGTTAATGCAAGAAGGGAAGGTTTGCATCAGAAATAGTAGGAACAATGGATGATCGATGGCTGTGAGGATAGAAGGGGACTCTAGGGTGCACGACTCACTGGGAGAATCTAGTCTTGAACCCAAAACTAAATGGCAATTTCACACAAGGGAAGAACAGCTGGGTTTTGTCGAGGTTCTTGTGGAAAAATGGAGTTGTAACTATCCACTTCCATATAATGATGTATAACAAATTCAAGGGAACTGAAGCATAATATAAAATGTCACATACCAACCCGTAGGTTCCAATTGAACTCTGCTACATCATCAAACCCGCCTCCCCAAAACCTCAGAGTTCTCGTTAACAAACTACAATACACCATTTTCAAATGCGAACTACCTTTCAACCAAGAAAGTTCCACCTGCAAAATCGATATCATTTCATTTCTCTCTATTGCCTGTGAAGCTTTGTAACAGGTAACAGGTAAACGGATTCTTTTTGTTCTCAATATATGCGCATACACCAACAGGCATGAGGCAACAGGTAAAAGGATTCTTTACTTATTAATGAACATTTTTCTAAAAAGAAGATACATGGGGATTTTATTGTTCTCTCTTCAAAATAAGAAACCCCACTACACAGTCATCAAAAAGCTGAGTCACACACAACGACAACGACATCGCATCACATATCTATCTACCAAAGCCAAAGACAGGAGGAGAGAGGCAGAGAATCTGAACCAAAGTAACTTTTTGAAGCAGAATCTTAGAAATCAGAGCACCGGCCGTTTCGCTCCCAATCTCCGTATCGGGTGGGCTCGGGCCCCCGGGGACCGCCTATCTCGCCGGTCGCCTTGTTCACAGAATCGTCATTGTCGTCCTCTTCCTCGACTTCCTGATGTTCTTCTTCGCTTTTGCCTTGGGGATCCTGTTCGATAGTCTCTGCTCGTCGCTTATCGGGGTTTTCTTCCAGCGGTTGCGGCTGCAGAGTCGCGGAGCAGATGAGTCGGCTCAACGAATTGGAGACGGTGCGAGTCAGTAGATCGGATCTGCTCAACCTAGGAGCCGAAGTGGTAGTTATCGAAGAGAATAGAACGACCAAACTGCTCGCCATTATGCTTTGCTAGCTCTTTAGGCTTTGCACGAAGAAAGAAAGTAACCTGAGAACTTGGAGACAGATGGTCGAGGGTTTGAGCGGTTGAGCTCGTATGCCAAGGGTGTCGTTTGAAGCAACGTGGGTTACTCCGTTCCTGAATGTTTACCAGGGTTGCTTTATTCTTGTTTCTTTGTGGGCCGGTCTCTTTCAGCCGACTTACAGACCTGGGCCTGACTTAATTATGGGCCTTTATTCTGGAGAGGACTAGGCCCATATACGTTAAACGTAGCCTGGAACCATTGGCCTTTGTTTGGCAATGTTCAGGAGAGGACAAGGCCCATATACTTCAACTTACCCTAAAATTAAAGGAAACAAAACCTCAAAAAAAAAAATTACCTCATACAAGACCCAACTAATATCCAAAAAAAGCCTCTTAGATATATCATACAAGATCCTATTTAAGAGCCTTCAAAATCTATCATTTGACCAACTCTTTACCCACTCAAATATCAAGACCTAAGCGTTCGTTCTATGTTGATTCTACGACAAGATATGCTTGAAAATAACAAAATATGGAGTATTGCAATCTACTTAAGACTACTAAAACAAGTATTTCTTTTATATTTTATAAAAAGAAGGAAAAAATATTATTTTATACATTTTTTGTTTTGTTTTTATCAATGAAAACTCAATCCATTTCTTGGACCATGAATGTGGCAGCATCACACCAAATGATCATTCTTGTCAGAACAAACAATTACTATTGTGACTAATCTATTACAAAACTACCAAGTGAAGCTCCAAACACGCCTCCTAAACTTGAGTACAAGTCCAATAATTTTGCCTTGTCGTACTAGACTACCTCAAGCAACAGGCCAACAGCCAGGCAGATACAACCAAGTTCTACTATCCTACACGAAAGCAAAGGAGAACAGAGAAAGAGAGAGAGAGATAAAGTGAAAGAGGACGATCGACATGGGGGAGAAGGGCAGCTCTTGAAGAGAATTCCACGCATTAAATTCCTACAAAGACACCCAAAATCCTCAGCTTCAGGTCTTTCTCCTTCTCTCTGTCTTTTGTTTTCGTTTTTTTTTGTTCTTCTACCTTCTTCGTTTCTCTGCTTTTTTTTCATTTGTTGCTGTGTATTCAACTTGCACGTGGCATCTAATAAATGGTTCTTACAACTTCCTACTCACATGATAGTTCAAGAAAGAAGTACCTGGATAGGAAGTTTGGATCATAATTTGATTAAAGATGCAATATTTGGTTGTTTCAGTGGTTGTACGTTATTTTGTTTTTTCAAATAGAATACTGCGTCATTCTTTTGTTCTTTTTCTGTTGAATGTATAATATGAAGATTTCCGTAAGTCTCTGACATGCTGATGATGAAGCCTGAAGGCATTTCTAATATCTCTAATTTCAGATTGGCTAATTTCCAATCCTAGAATATGTTTATCAGCACTAGATATGGATGAACAGCTTGCTTCCCCGACTAATGGAAGGTTATTAGGATGTTTTGAGCGATGAGAAATTGAATGAAAAAAAAATGATGGCATACGAAGCATCATAGCAGAGTGATTGATGTGTCTGTAGCACTGTACTTGTTTGGGCTTCTAGGATTCAAGTTGTGCATTAGAAGAACTGTAAGGTAGTGTTCAAGCTTTATCCAAATTCACTCGGAGAACAAATACGTAGTGCAAAAGTCGAGGCACCTCTGGCTTAGGCGCCGCTGCTTTTTCAGGGTGAGAAGAGGCAGATAAAACTTCATGTTTGTTCATTTTCAATGATAGAAGCTACACAAATGGTGAAGCATGGCATTTATTACGATAAGTTGGGCATCACAAAGAGAAAGGGAGGCCTATAAGGGCCTTGTTTGAGGAGGATAAAGCAACATAGCATGTAATTTTACTTACCTTATATATAATTCCTCCATCTTGATGCTTTGTTGCATCAATGTGTGAAGATTCGGGCTGTAGGTACTATTTGGGGACAATGTAAGAAGTGTTGGCTGAGATTTTTTTTGGAGATGGGTAAAGACCATTAACTGCACTGCTAAGGAAGAGGAGATAATGTCATGCCGTTTTTCAGTAAATTTTGGATGAGGGCACTGGGAAAACAAAAGTTTTGATGTCCGGGTGTAGCTAACAAGGAATGTATTGTAAGTTACAATGGAGAAGAGGAGGTTGTGTACTTGATCCCAAGTAAAGGGAAGATGCTTTTTCCTTTGAAGTTAACTAGTAAATGTGCTATTTAATTTCTATTTTATGATTACGTGGGGCCAAAATTGATCGAGACGTATCTGCTGAAATCCAGGCATAATTTTCTCACATACACAAAATAGAGGTTCTTGAAGTACTGGAGCTATAGATATATTTTATCCTCGATTCATGAAAATTTGTTATAAAGGTGTTCTCCACACATAGACATAGATATTAAAAAAAAAAAAGGTGCTTTATTTAGAATTCCACCACATCTGCGGCAAAATCCCTGCCTAGTAAGTAAGCCTTGGAGCTAGTATTCACTGGAAATTATATGCTGGAAGCACTTCTGATATCAATATTTTCTAGTTAATATTGATATCAACTGTATTATATCTTATCCATTCCTCCTAGCCATCAACTTTGATACTAGATAATCTAGTTATTTTGATTTTGTTATCTTCCTATTACATTTTGCAGTTGGGTGGATGCTTCTGATCTGACAAAGAATTAGACCCATTGACGTGTAATGCGATCAGGACTTTGGATCAACTGTATATCATTTTGCTGAATAATCAAACTGTAAGTACTTTCTGCTTTCGTTTCTCAACGTGAGATATTTGCTTAGAGACTTGGAATATAAGCAGAGATTTGAGGGAAGGATAAAAGGACCTGCTTTGATCCGTCTAGACTTTTGTAAGGATGGATGTGTGCAATATACTCGGAAATAATATGCAGTACAGTACTGCAGTGAACCATTGAGAGAAACAGGTCGCCTATAACTGATGTGCTTACATTCTTACGATTACCGAAACTCAAGAATAAAACTCTGCCTGAAACCCTTATTCGCTGGGTAGTTTGCCAGCCATCTCCAGTGACTGAAGCTGATCAATGGCAAGAATTGCCGTAGTTTCTGGTCATTTGCTGCATGACTCCTACAACTTCACCGACTCTTCTCACGCTCTCATCAGCAGCAACCTCTTCCATTTGACCATTACGTTGGGGGTAGGAAAAACTAGAGAGTAGCAGAGTAACCAGACCGAGGGTGCAGAAGTTACGTAAATTTAAACAGAGTTGGAACAGTAGATTTTGACCAAAATTTTCGGTTTTTCATGGTCCGGCACACCTGAGCGCGTGTGAATGCAAGTATGTGTTGGACTCTTCCCTCGGGGTCAATCCCGTGGGGATGTGACTTCTTAAAACCAAACAAAAGATGAAGCACCAGGCTTTCTTAGGAACCTCATTCAATACCTTAAACAAGATTTTGCAACCTGTAATTCTTAATAAATAATTACCAAAACGAAACTGTACATTATTTCTCAATAGCAAACACATGGACTAACCTTTTGAACAAAGGGAGGTAAAACCTAATAACATTATTCATACGGAAATCGAACATAATATTCTAAGACATGTACCCAGCCCCAATTGAAGCTAACATCTTGCTTTCAGCAAAAACCTTGATTCCAAGCAAGCCACTTCTTCATCCTGCTCTATCTTTCAGAAATCTTTGCCCTCTAGTCTAGTATTTTGGGAAGTTGAGAATCACTTGATGCCGTTGCCAGTAAGAAAGACGATCACGTAAGGTGATTTCATAACTTTTCTATATCTCTATTCTCAATACTGTGTGAAACATCAAATCGAGAACGCCTATGTCATTACTGTGTGTTTGCTGCTGCTGTCCTGGTGCCTCTTGGCGAGGCCATTATGCCTCTTGAGAACGTCTTCCTGGATCCCGGGGCTAACAGCGAGGTCTTTTTCTTCTCTTCTTAAAAGATAATTGTCGACCTGTGCCGCGGCTTGCCTACCTTCAGAGATTGCCCATACCACCAAGGACTGCCCACGGCGGCAATCCCCAGCCACAAAGACACCATCCACATTGGTTGAGAAACGACCATAGTCTGCCTTGAAGTTTGATCTATTGTCCGTATCCAACCCCAACTTCTCTGCTACTATCTACAAAAGCAAAGAGCAGAATACCAGTGAGCAGCTCTCTCTAGAAACCATGAAAATCGAGTTTTAAATGTCTTCCCAGATAACTTGGATAAACACTGCGTCGAAGTTCTGAGGTAGCCAATATTCACCAATATATGAATTTAGAGAGTCTAAGTCAGATATTTAGTTGGGCCATTTGCTTGCCCTCAGACTTTGTGCTCTAGGAAAGGAACTCAACTTGGTCACTGATTTTATTGTAAAGAAGAATTAATTATAGGATCTTAGCAAAGTAAAGATACTAACCGACTCAGGGCCAAGGAAACCCATGGCTAGTAGAACAAGGTCACCCTCAATAATCTCCTCAGAGCCCTCAACTTCCTTGAACTGAAACTTTCCACTGACATCCTTCTCCCACAGGACACGTACAACTTCAAGGCCTTTCACAACCCCATTCTCATCTCCAACAAACCGTTTAGTCAATACCTCGTAAGATCTTGGGTCTTTTCCAAACTTGGCAGCAGCTTCCTGATGCCCATAGTCCAGACGGAATATACGAGGCCACTGCAATCCCAATGTAAAATGCACTAACTAAATAAGCACAACTGGCCAGGTCATTTACTGACCCTTGTCTTCAAAACAACATTTAAACATGAACCATCATGTTCGATTTTTTTTCTGAGCATAAACTGATGTTACCCTAAATAGTCATTAATCTCATGTAAATTGACTTCTATGCAAATACTCTGCACATAAAAGAGATTGTCGAGCAACTCTAGAATAGCAAAAAACCATCAACCAAGTTTGGTCACTAAGAGCAAAGAAACAAACAAGCAGATCACAATTAACGGTTGTGAGCAGGACTATTGGAAGTAAAGGAAAAATGCTATACTGCGACATGCATCATAAAGGAGCCATTCGAATTAAGATAAGACAAAACCTGTGGCCAAGGGTTTCCTGGGGCCCTAGTTTGTGGTGGATGGGGGAGAAGCTCTAAATTTATGATACTGCTACAGCCATGACGGATAGAAGTCCCTATGCAGTCTGTGCCAGTGTCACCTCCACCAATGACCACTACTTTCTTTCCCTTGGCAGAAATGTAGTTACCATCCTTGAGATTGCTATCAAGCAAGCTTTTAGTGTTTGAATGAAGAAACTCCATGGCAAAATGGACTCCTGATAGTTCTCGTCCTGGTACAGGAAGATCCCTGCACCAAAATTAAATAGCAACTATAAAGATTCTCTAAAGTAGGTCGTTTAACAAATAGAGAAAATAGAAATATTGTATATATGGAGGATCAGAAGACATCTCAATTATTTCCATCCTTCCCTATATTGAATTACCTTGGCTTTGTGGCTCCTACAGCCAAGACAACAGCATCATTCTCCTCTCGGAGCTGTTCAAGAGAGTACAAGGGATCAGTCCCAACATTAGCGTTAACCAAGAAAGCAACACCTTCTTGGGCCATAAGGTTCACCCTCCGTTGGACTACATCTACTTTGTCAGTCTTCATATTTGGAACACCATACATCATAAGCCCTCCAATTCTATCAGCACGCTCATATACAGTCACTGTGTGACCCATTCTGTTTAGCTGATCAGCAGCTGCCAAGCCAGCTGGTCCACTTCCAATAATCGCAACTCTCTTCCTGCAAAACCATGCACATGACATTATATTCAAGTAGTAATGGCACTTATCAAGCAGAATCTCTCTTCATAATCTAGAGCCATTCTACACAAAAACTAACTACTTTGGCCGGCAGAACCATTTCAAACGAGAACCAGTCAAGGAAAATGAATCCCCTTGTTTAACAAAAAAAGAAACTTGAAATACAATATCAATCCCTGTCCATAGATCATGATAAGGCATACCCAGTTCTCCTGAGGGGAGGCCGAGGTACCATCCATCCCTCCTCAAAGGCCTTGTCTATAATGGCACACTCAATGCTCTTGATAGATACAGAATTCTCAATAATGCCCAGAACACAAGAACCTTCACAAGGTGCAGGACACACTCGGCCAGTGAATTCTGGGAAGTTATTTGTCTCAAGAAGCCGATCTAATGCTTCACGCCACCTATTTTGGTAAACTAACTCGTTAAATTCAGGTATTTTGTTTCCAAGAGGACATCCAGAGTTCTCCTGCATATTTTAGGAAAAAAAAATATTTGAATATAAGCAAGAGCTCATATGAAAGTTCAAATAGATGAAAACATATAGTCTAAAAAATAGGAAATCAAAGATAAATTCTCACCTGATGGCAGAAAGGAGTACCACAGTCCATACAACGTGCGGACTGAGTCTTTAAAAGGGGGCCGGATTTTGACTCCTGCATAACTTCCTTCCAGTCATTCATCCGGACATTAGGATCCCTGTATTGAACACCCTCACGCTCATAAGAAATGAAACCTCTATGTTTAACAGCCTCAGGAACCCGAGTGGGCCTCTTTAATGGATAAGCATCTTCTACCTTCTGTCAATATAAAAAACTCACATCAGATGTATGAAACATACATTAATTATACAGGTCACTACAATGCAGCACACAAGTAAACAACCACCTCCTCTCACTCCACAAGCCCCCCCCCCCAAAAAAAAGCAAGTAGCAGGACAAAAGGAAGTGAAAATGAGAATGCAGATATTGTTGAAATGCTAAAAATTGTAGCAGTTCAGTAAACAATTCTTGAATTTTTGACGCTGAGCTAGATAATTAAACCTACAACCACAAAAAAAAAAAAAAGAGGTAGCTGACATGCTAAAGCATAGTGGAAAACTAATTCAAAGGGAGGTACAGCTCCCAATCAAGAAATCAATACAGCCAGCTATATCCTCAACTTTTAACAAGAAGGTTTTCTGATTCCCCTATTCGTAACTAACCACTACTCCTTTCCAAAAATGACCGATAAATATACCAATAAAACAAAAATATAATTTATGGTCCAGCTAACTATAAACTGCTCATGTGCTGCTGTGCGCGAAAAAGAGAGAGAGAGAGAGAGAGGGAGTACTAAAACAAAAATCAATACCTTCAAGCAAAAAGTATCAAAAGAGAATTACCTGACTGGATTTCTCGTTCAATGATGCAGCTGCTAGCTTCTTAAGCTCCTCAAAGGCATCTTTTTCCATTGGTTCTGCCTCATCCTGTTCCTCAGCTTCTCTAGGAGCATGTTCAACATCATCCTTTGAGGCATTCTCTGCTTTCATGTTTGCAAGAACACGCTTGTACTCCCTAGGAAAGACTTTAATGAATTTAGGCAGCAGATTATCAAAGTTAGCAAGTACTTCTTTGGCTAGCTCGCTGCTTGTGTGACGTTGATGCTGCTGAACCATCATTCTAAGGGTCATGATATCACGCTCTTCTTCAACTCTATCAAGATCTACGAGCTCAAGATTGCATCGAGATCGGAATTTCCCATCCAGATCTAGAACATAAGCAATACCACCACTCATACCTGCAGCAAAATTCCTTCCAGTTTTTCCAAGCACAACAACAGTCCCTCCGGTCATGTACTCGCATCCATGATCACCAACACCTTCCACAACTGCCTTAGCCCCTGAATTTCGTACACAGAATCTTTCTGCTGCCATCCCATTGAAATATGCTTCCCCAAGTGTCGCCCCATAGAGAGCCACATTACCTATCACAATGTTTTCTTTTGGATCAAACTTGCTTTCCCTTGGAGGATAAACTACAATCTTGCCACCCGATAATCCTTTTCCCACATAGTCGTTGCTGTCACCTTCAAGCTCAAGCGTTATTCCAGGGCAAAGGAAAGCTCCAAGACTCTGACCTGCACTTCCAGTTAATTTAATATGAATGGTATCTGTAGGAAGACCTGCCATCTGATAGCGTTTAGTCACTTCATGGCTAAGCATTGTTCCAACAGCACGATTCACATTGCAGATCGGTGTTTCAATGTATACTGGAAGACTCTTTTCTAATGCAGCTTTGGACAGTGGAATAAGCTTTTGGTCTAATGCCATGTCCAATCCATGATCCTGTTTCTGGATACAGTACTGTGCGGCTTCTGGCCGAAGTTCAGCAGCAGGTCTAAGTAAAAGAGAGAGATCAACATTCTCCAGCTTCTCATTGTTTCTAGTCACTTCTTTATCCACTTCAAGCATATCTGAGCGGCCAACCATCTCATTTACAGTTCGAAATCCTAGCTGTGACATAATCTCTCTCATTTCCTCTGCAATCATGAAGAAAAAGTTGATAACATGTTCCGGTTCTCCAGCAAACTTCTCTCTAAGTATGGGATCTTGAGTAGCAATGCCAACAGGACAGGTATTTTTGTGGCACTTCCGCATCATGATGCAACCCAGTGTTATGAGAGGTGCTGTACTGAAGCCAAATTCCTCTGCACCAAGAAGGGCAGCTATGGCTACGTCTCTTCCAGTTTTCAGTTGGCCATCTGTCTGGAGAACTGTTCGGCCCCGAAGGTCATTAGCAACCAACGTCTGGTGAGTCTCAGCCAGACCAAGTTCCCATGGCAGCCCAGCATTCTTGATTCCAGTCCATCTAGAAGCCCCTGTACCTCCATCATGACCTGAGATTAAGACATGGTCGGCATGCCCCTTTACCACTCCACTGGCAACTACTCCCACACCAGCCTCAGAAACCAACTTCACACTAATTCGAGCTGCTGGGTTGGAGTTCTATAAATCAAAGGAAGTGTCAGAAGGTCTGCAACTCAATTAGTCAACATAGAGTAACCAAATTTCCACCCGTTTTCACCATAGAAAGCATAACCAGGCCCTACTCTAACAAAGGAAGGGGTCAGGTCCAAGAAATACAAAACAACAGCTTCTTAGGCCTTTCAGGAGAACATGGGCGAGGGGATCGAAGTACCCCATTAGGGCCTTCAATTCCAATTGGCTCATTGAACATCAATGTAACAAGGATAAGAACAGCATGTACACATACCTTAAGATCATGAATTAATTGGGCAAGGTCTTCAATTGAATATATGTCATGATGCGGAGGTGGACTAATAAGTCCCACCCCAGCAGTAGAATTCCTGGTGACTGCAATATCTCCAACGACTTTGTGACCAGGAAGTTCACCTCCTTCACCGGGCTTGGCCCCCTAAGTGATGATGAAGACAAAGTTAGAACAAAATTAATTACAGAAAGTAACAAATTTATGTTATATTTAACCTCACCAAATGCCAAATGTAGGTATCAATTAAAGATGCAAAGGCACCCAGAGGTGCTTTGCGGACACAGCATCATCTGCCATGAACACAGATCCATAAACAAGAGGAACCTCTGTTCCAATAGGAATTTAGGGCCAAGTACGAACATATTGAGAGTAACAGAAATAAATGATAGAAGTCCACTCGTAAATATTGAATATACCTGAGCCATTTTGATCTGTAATTCATCTGCGTTGGTAAGGTAGTAACTTGAAACTCCAAATCTCCCACTTGCAACCTGCTTAATTGCACTCCTTTTTGGGTTCATTGAACCATCTGGAAGAGCCTCCATACGAGATGGTTGCTCACCTCCCTCACCTTCAGCGAAAGGAATAATCAATGATTTGAAAATATCATTAAGACAAAGGAACAGTTAACTTTTAAAGCTATCAAATTACAATGAGAGAAAAAGAAATCACTTAAAACTGTGAAATTAGACTAGAGAAGATCTTGCTTGGACCAAAAGGCCATAAATGATATATATGGGACAACAGGAAAATATTTTATTTTTTGGAAAAAAAACGCCACCATTTCCTTAAAGTTAAAAGCTTCAGCACTAACTGTAAGTCCCCAATCTACAAATTGACTAGAGAAAATGCCTAAAGACATTCTGAACACAAAACAAACGCGCCAATAATCAAATCGAAAACCCGATTCAATCATCACCAAACTATTCTATATCAAGTTAAGTGACATAGCTGAACCTTGACCAGGCATGAAAAGTATCTTAATTACCAACATGAACATGTGGGAGTTATACGGAGAGGAAGAACAGAACAAACCTGTATTCGACTTTCCACCAATCTTGTTCATGGCAATAGCTAGTGTTGTGTGGGCCTCTAATGATATCGATCCATAACTCATGGCCCCAGTACAGAAGCGTTTGACAATCTCGCTGGCAGGTTCCACTTCATCCAAAGGGATGTCTACCCCTGTCTCTTTGAATTTCAAGAGCCCCCGCAAGTTGCAGGCTTTATTCAATTGATGAATAAGCTTGGAGTACTCTTTGTACGCAGCAACACTGTTAGTTCGGGCAGCCTCTTGCAGCTTTGCTATTGCAAGCGGATCATTCAGGTGAATCTCACCACCTTTCCTCCAATGATAATCACCTGGGTTAGGCAGTGCTACAGCTTCTGCACTTCCAGGAGGGAAAGCACGAGAGGGAAATGCCAACTCATGCAGATGAAGGGCGTCATGAGCAAGCATCTCAAAAGTTGCACCCTCAACTCTACTTGGAGTTCCTGCAAAGCACCTCGCTATCACTTCTGACGAAAGACCCAGAGCCTCAAAAATCTGAGCACCTTTGTAAGAAGCCAAAGTTGATATTCCCATCTTGGCAAGAACCTTCATCATTCCATAGTTAGTTGCTTTAAAGTACTTCTTGACCAGCTCTTCCTTTGAGAGGAACTCACCACTCGACTTTGGTGGGATCTTTCCGTCGACTTGCAATCTCCAAATGGCCTCTATAGCCAAGTATGGGCATATGGCGTCTGCCCCAAATCCCACAAGGGTACAGAAATGGTGCACTTCACGTGGCTCAGCAGTTTCAACTATCAACCCGACTTGAGTACGCTCAAGCTTCCTAACAAGATGTTGGTGGACAGCACCAATGGCCAAGAGGGAGCTTACAGCAACACGCTTAGGCGAGAAAGCTATGAAAACAAAATCACTAATCAATAAAGTGAACAGCATATTCCATGATTTTCCATTAAGTAACTACTAAATGCAACTACATGTTAACCCAGCTATGTTCAATCCATTGACTGCAATTGAATAAAGTTGTAAAAAGAGAATGTGATACCTCTATCAGAAAGCACAAGTAAGGTATACCCCTCCTTAATTGCATCATGTGCTTCAGCACAAATCCTATCCAAAGTCTCCTCCAGTCCCTTCCTACCTCGGTCTTTAGAGTATGTTATGTCTAGAACTTTGCTTCGCCAACCTCTAAAATTCATCTTTTTTATTGCTTCTGTTTCTTCGATGGATAAAAGAGGACCTTTTAGTGAAAGACGATGACATTGTTCTTCAGTGGTTTCCGTCAGGTCACCTTCTGGACCAATCATGCATTCCATTGAGGTAACTATCTTCTCCCGGATAGGATCAATTGGAGGGTTTGTTACTTGGGCAAACATTTGCTTGAAGTACTCAAAAGTGAGCTTCTCTCTGTTAGAAATCACAGCCAAGGGAGTATCATTTCCCATAGAACCAAGGGCCTCTACACCATCTTTTGCCATGGGAAGCAACAACATTTCCAAGGTTTCAACAGTGTAACTGCACAGGGGAGCCAGAAATTAAAAATGATTTCCTGTTATGTGCAAAGAATTAAAAAAGCAGCAGCAATGCAGGACAAAGATTTAATACCCGAACGCCTTCAATGGAGCCAATAAACCATGAATGCCCATGTTTTCCATGCTCTCATCATTGCCAGATGCCTAAGTTACAAACAAAGATGAACCAGAATGAGAATTGTCCACAAGGGAAAATCAAAGAGAGAAAAAGGCAAAATGTGCTTACTGGAAGCACTCCCGCAACTAGAGGAGGTACCCTTTCAGCGTCATAAACCGAGTTAACTATGTCCTTGAGTTCAATCTTTTGCCTTTTAAGCCAGTCGCCATAAGGCCTTGCCAGTGAGTATTGCTGCTTCAAGGCTTCATCATCAACAACAACATGATTTTCAAAATCCACCAAAAGCATCATGCCAGGGTTTAGTCTTCCTTTCCTAGACACATCTTCAGGTGGAATGTCTACTACACCAACTTCACTGGCCATGATAACTCGTCTACTGTGGGTGACGTAGAAACGACCAGGTCGTAGCCCATTGCGATCCAATGTTGCTCCCAGATAACGGCCATCAGTAACTGTAAATGGTTTTACCCAAATACACAACTAAAAAGTCAGATGAAGTGTAAAGCGAACCTTCAGGAGTGAGTTAAAAATTGTTAGAACCGTTACATGATATAAGAGCTGGTCCATCCCATGGTTCCATCAGAGCAGAGAAGTATTCATACAGCGCCTTTCGATGAGGATCCATATTCTTGTCATTTTGCCATGCTTCCGGAATCATCATCATAATAGCTTCAGGGAGACTTCTACCAGCTCGAACCAGAAGCTCAAGGGCACCATCAAAAGCTCCTGCAGAGGAAAAATAGTTGGAATGTGATAAGACCATGCCTAAGCTTTATAATGTCTCAACTATTTGAGCTTTACTTTGTATCTACTGTTTTAACCTTCAGCAATTTAAATGAAAAAGGAAAGAATACACTAGTTGATTGAAGACTTCCTGTGCATCTACGGGATGTTTGCATGCAGATACAAAAGATACCAGTTAAAATTTCATTTCACCTGAATCAGACGAACTGGCATCCACAATTGGTAGAAGCTTCTTTAACTCACTCGTTGAGAGACCAAGCTCCTTACACTTCAATAGACCCTCCCGTGCCTTCATCCTGAGTACAACGTAAAAGAGGTCAGCCTTACATTACTCATTATTTTGAATAAAGAAGGAAGAAAATCAGTATTGACAAGACCATAGGCTGACAAACACCCAGCAATGTGATTTTTCATGCTTTCTTACATTTTACGGAATTTTGTGCATTTTATAGAATGCACAAGCAGATGGTTGGCAACTTGACCTCTTTAGCAAGGGGTTTCTCAAGAACTATTTATCTGTTCTTTGTAGCCAACAGTGAACCTCAATTGCTTGTGTTCCTTATCACCACACAGTGCAAAAGACTATCAACGCAACACAACAATATTGACAATTTTAAATACTGGAACTCTGGCCTATCATCTAGATGTCAAATGCCTGTTCAAGAAGTCAACAAGCGTGCAGTGTGAATCGAGATTTACACTAATAAACTAATATTTCATTTCGATATCTCTTGATAAACAAGCACACTCAGACAACAAATGGTAACTTTGACAATCCTTTCTCATTTAATCAAAAGGACAAGAACATTCCATGATAACAAAATCCTTTACAAGGTTATCCAAAGCCAAGCACATCACACATCATTAAATATATGCACTTTCTATTATATGCCCGTCACCATAAACAGGATGCCGAGACATAACCCCTGAATCCAGGTGCTGATAAGATATCAATCACATCAAACTGAATGAACCAGGCATTCAGTGTAGGTTTTTGTGGTGGTTTGTGAAAAAGGTGTTAAGCGGAAAAAGGTGTTTGTGAAAAAAAATTCAAAAAAATTTTGGCCCATCCAAACAGAGATTATCTTCAGAAGGATCTTTATCAGCCACAGTACAGAAAGCCATCCCCACTACATTCTTGAGAACATAAAAGAGCCCTTTTACTCAACAACATACCAGTTTACATTGCCTCTGAGTGTGTTTATTTCTCCATTATGGCCCAAGATACGCATCGGTTGAGCACGATCCCAGCTGGGAAATGTATTTGTGGAGAATCGCGAGTGTATCTGCACCAAAAATTAAAAGGACCGACATTGTAATATTCACCAAAGAAATTGATCAGTATGGAGACAACAGATGAAATTTTGTTTGGGAACAAAGATTGCAATGACACTATCGTTCTTGGAACCCCTCAGCTAGTTTATCCAGCACAATTTCCTCCCCACCACTCAATTGGTAATTTCCATCCCCCCACAACAGTTCACAAAGACCGCTGCACCAAGTTTCTGCAAACATTGATCATCTTGATAATGAAGCTTTCTTACCAACTCACCCAATGCATCTATTCCAGCATCCATATTCAAACAGTAATCAAGGGAGTGGAAGAACTTAAGAGATCATTCAAACCTCAATGCCTCAGAAGTCATTCCTCAACCTTGCATCTCTTCAGTTACCGGTTGTTCCCATGCTGTTTGTTGGAGTATATAGTTAGCGGAGGGAGAAGAAAAGTGAATGGGTAATATATTTACCAGGGCCATGTAGCTCGTAAACCTTTCATTGCCAATATCTGCGTAATAGTAATCCTGCAACTGATCTGGCTTTAACTGACCTTTATAAACAACAGTCCTGCAGAAACAAGGAAGAGGAATCACAATTTGGTTGCAAAATTCTGAAAAGAACTTAGATTATATCCTATCTAGAACAAATAATATGGCTTTCCAAAAAGCTCACCTTGAGGACAGAGAACAGATATAGAAGTCCTTTGCACCACCATGTTCAAGGTTTAGTGCAGGTCGGATAGCAGCCATTGAAACCCTTCTAAGTCTGTACATCTGTAAAGAAAGCAATGGAGAATGAGAACCATTAAAATTATATGAATACTTATTAACCTATGAATTTCCCATGTAAGTTCCCTGGTTGGACACGTGCTTCATTCAAAAAGCTGAGAGTTTTGTTTTCCAAACCAAAAAACTGGTAGTTTGGAAGAAAAAACTATCAATGAAATCTACAAAATCTTGTTCTAACAATACTGCAATAATCATACCTCCCCACTGTGAGCCTCTATAACTGACTTGTAGAATAGTACAAATGGAAAACTACCTGCTTCTCCAAATCAACTTGTGCCTGAGGAGTAGGAGTAAGGAACACTTGCTCGACTACAGGTTCTGTCTGCAGGGCAGACTTTCCCAATCCTGTGTTATCTGTTGGCACAAGTCGCCACCCAAGAACAGTATGCCCGAGGGACTCCGCAACCTTCAAAGACACGCACGGATTTTTGTCATCAATAGTTCCTCAGTATATAAAACATAGAAGGATCAAATGACAAGCAAAGAGAATATTACAAAATACAGTACTTGAGCACTTATTTAGTGGAAACCACATTACAGGATAAGGGAATCCTCCAAGGAATACAAAGAGAAAAACTAATATGCATAGGAGCAGGGTATACACAGAAAGTGAGATGCACAGCCATGCGGAGCTAGATCAAAATGAACTAATGAACTTCAAATATCACTAAATCTTGTGAGAAATTTTTTTAGAACAAACATGTTTTTGCCCCATGCCACCATGCAACTAAGAAGTATAATTGGCTGGTGAAACAAGTCTGTGTGGAAGTTGAAGCACTAACTAGGAAGTCAAGGGATCAAAAAAATATAATTAGACCAACAACGTGAAGCATCATGTACCACACGGAGCAAACACACGTGACTTAGTGGTAATGGATAAGAAAAACCATAGGCCATCATGGACCTCGAATAAATCCAGTTGAAAATTTTCATACAAGAAACTACCTTTGTAAATACATTTTTGCTCTCTTCCCTTCTACTCTGAGATTTGGGCAAAAAGAACATGCCAACAGCATATTCCCCAGGTGGTGGAAGCTCAAACCCGAGATCTTGTGCAGCCTGAAAAAACGCAACCATGATAAATATTCCTTGATACTAATTTCTCACTCCGCCACCATTAGAGGGATTCGTTCAACTCAAAGAAATAATATATGTAAGAAAATAATCACTTCGACTCTTACAGAGACTCTATATATACTCCAGAAATTCAACCAAAAAATGAGAATTTCTTTTGTAGATAGAAAATTGTCCACAAAAATCAATTGCAACCAAAGGGGAAGGCTAAAAAGAAGATGTCTGGTCTAAAACAATATCATTGCTAACAAAAGATGTTTATTTTCACGAATAAAATGTCAAAATAAAACTGGAACCAACGAACGAGGAAACCGAGAATGGAATGCACGACCTGTCAATTGTCATCTATAGAAATACAATAACGCAGTGGGGCCTACTTCTGTGGGATGAATCATAGGTCTTGTTGCACACCCAAGCTTCCGTGAACAACAATGCCTAACTTTTTTTTTTCCTCTAAGCTATGCCTAACCTTCTCAAATTGAGTGGTGAATGCTTTTGTACAGAGACAAAATTATTTGAAGTGGGATTGACTTTGTTCATTGGTTTTATTGATGGTTAGATATTTGTGCTTTTGCCCAAGAGAACACCCAAGAGAGCACAGAAGTTGAAAGTACGGGCTAAAGTGTATTTGTCTTTTCTTTGAATCCAAGGTAGAGGATAATTTAAGAATGGAGGCTAAAAACATCGTCGTCTTTGGAAAGTACCGTTTGCGTGAACAAGGGTAACTGGGTAAAGTGAATGGCAAGTGCACCATGTTGCCAGATCGGGGTTTTCTCGGAAAAGAATCAATCAAAATCGTAAAGAAAGAAAATAAACTTTTAAACCAAAAGAAATACCTCCTTGTAGAACTCGTGAGGAAGAGCGACAAGTATTCCAGCTCCATCACCAGTGTTGGTTTCACAGCCACAAGCACCTCTGTGTGACATACGCACCAACATTTCCACGGCGTCCGTAACCTACAGATAAAGACCGAAAAAACAATAACACCCAGTTCGGAACGCGCGCACGACACGAACCCACAAAAACAAACAATCAATACCAAATAAACAAACCAACTCCCACTCAGCTAACACATGCACATACATACAAAGAACACAACCACGCCTAGAAATTGAAAGTTCGCAATCCCAGTCACAGATATCACGGGAATATAAAATCGAAATACAGACACAACATACTCACCAAAAAAATTCGACACATGCGAATACACGTATGTAGAGACATTTATAGATGCATATATAGAGTACATAAAGTCGATTGCTTAAAGAACAATATACTCATAGATTCAAAACCCAGAAAGAAGCATGCGTAGACATATACTCATCCCTCCATATACCTACAACATATATACATAATCGAAATGGTAATCTTACAGTTTTGCGACTAGCTTCGCCGGATAACTCCGCGACGAACCCGACCCCGCACGAATCCTTATCAAACGACGGGTCGTAGAGGCCGAGCGGCTTCTCCGGAACAGCGGATAATGCAGAGCGGACGACAACCTTGAGCTTCGGCTCCCTCCCGGGACCCTCCGACCGCCAAAGTTGGACCTTTTCCGATCCGGACACCCGCAATCGGGTCCCCAAGAATCTCTTGTCTATTACATTCAGAGACTTCTTCACCGCCGAGCATTGCGTATTAAAGCGGGTTATCGGAGCTCTTGGAGCCGCATTGAGTTTCCGTTGTTGGTTTGAGGGCTTGTTAAGAGAAGGTAGAGCACAGGAAGAACCGGTTCGGAGCTGGAGGGATGAGCCAGAGCTCGAAAACATTTTCGAAAGCTCACCGAAAATTCAATAACAGCTATATTTAGGAAGACTAATTTCTGAAACAGAAATTTGAGCTTTATAGTTCTGTAAAACTTGAATTTCAAATAGGAGTCTGATCCAGAAACCAGAAACCATAAAACTGAGAAGGAACAGACGGAAGTTTGAAATTTTCACAAATATCTCCTTTGATATTTTTTACGTGATATTTCACAGATCTGAACTGCTGAAGCTTCGCTCTCGACCGAAAATCTGTAGCTTTTTTATTTTTTTAGCTCTGGAGAGGGTATCAAAGAAAATCTGATTGATCGGCTGAAATACAGGTATTATGCAGTATGCACAGACGAAAAATACATGACACTATCACAATATAAATTAGCTAAAGAAATCTCCGCGTCACGTGCAAAGATTTCGAGTAGCCAAACGGAGCCAACCGCCGGCTTTCCCGGGAAATAAACAAAGCAAGGAGAGAGGGAGAGGAATGGAAAGAGAAAGAGAGACTAGTTTTGGTTTGGGTTCTGTCTGAAGAGACACAGAGGATATGATTTTTATAGAGAAAGGAACTGAGAAAAGGCTTTGGCGAGATTCAGAGGAGGGGGGTGGGGACCACAACGGGAGAGCTATATCTAATACAATTACCGTTTTACCCAGTCGCACCTCATCCCTATTATATAATATTTTGATGACAATAAAGGTTGGAATTTGAGCGATCGCCACGTGTTAGTTGCCCTATGCGGCACGCGACAGCCGCTCATGGTGGGTCCCGTTCTTCTGGCTTCCAAGACTGAGTAGTGAGTAGATTATTATATATACAAAGTCATAAACACCCTGATGCAATATTTTTTCCCCATCTCTGTTCTGTTCCGATTATTTTCTAGTTTTTCCAAACCACGCAAGGCTCGGTTCCGAACCTCCCCCAAGGTCCCTCACGGTAACTTGAATAATTCTTTCAAGCGATTTATCTTAAGAATTTCAAAAAAATAAAACAGATATCTAGGAGATGTTTGAGGGTGAAAATTTTAGGTATTTTTATTTAAAAAATATTATAAATTAAAGATATGTTATGAGATTTGGTGAAAAAGTGAAAAGATTACGTGATGAATTTTTTATTATTAAATCTAAATTTTTAGACTCAAATTATTAGAGCTCAAACAAGACTCTAATCGTCCCTGCACGTTAACCAAGATGAAATTTTTAAATACCCTCATTAAAAAAAAGGTCAAATATCACCTTTTGGGAACTACCAATTTATTTGACATTTCTTCGATAGTGGAGCAAATAACTTAATTACAGATTTTTATACTTTTTTTAGATATAATTTTCAATCAACGTCAAATTAAAAATCTTTAAACCAAGAATTAGCGTTGGATCTGAGTCATATGGAAGACATTTGTGAAGTTTGAAAAAAAAATGCATCAATCGGTGTCAAAAGCAACAAAATTAGCGTCGGATGTGAGTCAGAGTAATATGCCATTTTTATTTATCTAAAAATAGATTGAAATTCTCTGCAAATATATTTCTTAATTGTAATTAAAATTTGCAAGTCGATTTCATTATAAAGCTGATATTATCTAAAATTTCATATGAGTAATATTAAATATTATACAATTTAACTCTTATATCTATTTTTTATAAATTATACTAATACTATACAATTCCAATAATAAATTGTAAAAGATCTTCATCTCTTAAATATAAGAAAAAACTTACTCTATTATAAAATTTGTGTTATCTAAAATTTTATAAGAACAGTATTAAATAGTATACAATTTACCTCTTATGTCTAATTTTTTTTCTAAATTCTTCCATTCAAGTAAAATAAAGAATTGCAAATGATTTTGATCTCCAGCAAATTAAAAAAAAAATTGCATTTGCTTTACGAGGGTATTTTGGTAAATAAAATATGAGATTCGGTGGGCGGCTGACTGGCTGAGCGCGCGTAACGTGACGCGATGAATGAAGAAAAATGCGGTAGGTGTGGACAAGTACATTGTAACATGCTAATTACGGCAATATGCGGCCAATAGTAAAAGCGATTTACGTTAGGCTGCCTGCTGTTTTATGTGGCCAACAGGAAAGTGAATGCTTTTATCACATTTCCCTAAATAAAGTCCCTGTGAATTTGTTTTCTGTAAAACGGAAAAAAGCTACACCAAAAAAAAAAAGTATAATGGTAACTGACACCTCTAATACGTTACACAAATTGGATCTTCCTACTTACTGCTGCCATCAGAATTCTATGTGGCAAACAGTACGTGATTCAGTTTTATCATCTTACCTAAAAAAATATCCAAATCTACCATAGAAAGTTATAGTAGGCATAAGATTTGTGGTGTACAAATTTCTAGAAAATATTATAATCATGATTGGAAATTTAAATAAAAAAATAAATACAATTTGCATCCTCAAGATGTTGACATTTACATTGTCATTTATTATTTTTATCACATTGCGATATCAACTATTAATTTCCGATACTTTGCATTAAAATTTTAAAATATAGGGATAAAATTATCATTTTACACGTCAAAAAATAAATAGTTGGTAGATGCAATGTGAAAAAAAAAATAGATTTTGGTGCAAAGTGTCAAGACCCTCATAGTTTGAGGGTGCAAAGTGTATTTAACCCTTAAATAAATTATATCTCATATATGTATATGTATATGTATTCTTATACGGTATATTTTTATTAGATTTTTATTCTTATTGGGTCCAATATATTTCTTTCCTTATTAAAAAAAAATTCTCTATTAAAAATTACTCAAAAACAAATTTGTTGGTTTGAAATGGAATAATTAAACACTGATCTCAATCATCTTCAATTCTCTGTTCGAATTGCAAGGTAGAATTCAAAAATAGATAAAAACAACAGTGTACTCTATTATAGAGTTCATGTTTTTGAAACCTTATACAAATAAATATGAACAATATTAAATAGTACAGGATCCACTTATTGTGTTTATTTCTCTCTGAAATTTTATCATGCAATTTGAGTAGGAAAATAAGTATGATTATATTTTCTTTTCTTTTTACAAATAATACTAATATCTACGAGGGTGTTATTGAAACCTTACAAAAAAAAAGGGGGAGGGTGTTAAAATAATAATATGGCAATAACACTATATGTTTGCGAGTAAATAATAAGAATAATTTACTTAGAAAAAAAATAAAAAAATAAAAAAATAAAAAAAAGAATAAAATTGGTGGGGTCGAGTCTAGGAGAAACCAACCACTCATTCTGTACCTACTCCCATGTCCTAATCGCCCACCTACCAGTAGTCATAAATTCAATAACAACCTAGCAAAAAAGTACCTTGTTTTATAAACTTTGGGAACTCTTTAGGGCAACTTTTGTGAACAAAGTTTATAAGGACTCCTTATTATCAATTTGTCGAGAAGTACGGAGGCTCAACCTTTCCTCGTTTTTTTTTTATTAACTCAACCTTTCCTCGGTTTTTTTTTTATTAACTCAACCTTCCTCGTTAACTCGAACAGAGAAGGCTTCAATTTATGTTCTTTCTTCTTTTCTTATCGCCATGTACTGTAGCCTATGCTCGCCAGAAATAATTGTCGTTTTCTCCTGTTTGACACCTGCCCGGCTGCCCGCTGTTTTACCGTAATTTTTTCTGATCCCTTTTTTTAAAAAAAAATCAAAATTTTAAGGAATTCCTTGATGGAAAAGAAAGGGCGGAAAAAGTTGTTGTGTTCGGTAAAGACCTGCGGAGGATTTGAAAGTCAAGAAGATGCAAATTGGGTTTTCCTGTCGCTACATTTAATGATGCAAGCTGCAGGCAGGTCTGGTTTCGTGGCAGTTCAGTGCAGGCTTTTCGAGGAAAAAAGATAGTCAAACAAATTCAGCCGTTTTTGTCGTCTTTAAGAAAGTAAATTAGCCATTCTTATTGGCATATTATAATTAAACGGGCAATTATGCTCACATAACAAAACTTAAATGAGCAATTAATGATTATAATGAATATAAAAAATTTATTAAAATTATTTCTCTTCATTTTTTAATAATTTTTATAAACTAAGAATTACCAAAATATTTGACATTGATTTACAAACCACCCAAGTGGAGAGCCATTTTTAATAAGGATAAATGTAAAATTAGTTCATGTGTTATTCGCAAAAATTGATTTAGTCTCTGTGATATGAAAAACATCGATTTAGTCCTTGTGATTTCAGAAAGTGATAAAATCAGTCCCTGATGGAAGACAAATAACAAACGAAAATAGAATCACAGGTACTAAATCGATGTTTTTCATATCACAGGGATTAAATCGATTTTTGCTTATAGTACAGGGACTGATTTGCATTTATCCATTTTTAATAACACTGAAATTAGTGTTATTGAAAATGTCGAAGAAAAAAAGAAATTGCTCCTAAAAAAAACGGCTCATTGTTATATGAATTATCTTCACGGATAAATGTATTCTCATTTTGAGATATAAATAAGGGTTAAATTAAGATTTCCCTGTTGATCAAGTTATTTTAAGATAACAAGAGGCAATTCGTTAAACTGTTTGTGTACCGGATTCGTACTTAACTGATACAATAAATCTTTTCTCTTTTGAAAAATCAGTGAAATATTTGTATATCAATGGTATCTAGAAGGGTAGGCTGTACCGAAGGCATTTAATATGAACTGTTAATGAAAATTAGAAAAAGGTAGGTATGATAAATAAATACTAAAATTCCCGGAGAGAAATCATAAAAAATATAAGAACATTGTTTTATCACTGAATGTGGGTACTGGGTTGTGTGGCTATTGATTGCCCTTCAGAGAGGAAAAAAGAAGAAGAAGAAGTAGATATGGTGCCTAAAGGACAACGACAAATAAAGCACGTATCAGAGGACAGAGCTCACAGCTATACAGAGGTGAAAACGACGTGTGAGTTCTGTCCCAAACTCCCAATGGGCAAAGAAATTAGACCCAACGCTTTCAACTCGTTTATCGAGCAAGAAACCAAACCACAAAACGACGGCACCTCGAGTTTAAAAGCGGACCTCCACACATGACATCCCCCACCTCCTGTCTCAGTCAGCATGCCTGCATATGCATTGAACCCAAGCTAAATTGCTATGGCCGTGCATGGCCTGTATATACCTCGGTTCAAAATCCTCATATTGTGATGTCTAGACAATAGCAAATATGAATTATGAACTTATATCTTGAAAATATCACACACGGAAAAGGAGAATAGTAATATTCTTATCTCGATCGAGCATTTAACTTTATATCAATTTCCCCTAATTGTCAATTACTTAAACATTCTATTCTTCTCACAAATGACATAACTAGCATCTAGGGGAGGGATCATTCAAATGTTGCACAAGGTACGTTAATAATAAAGAATAATAATTAACAGCTTCTGCAATAAGGTTTTTGTTTAAAAAATTATTGCTCTTTTTACGGTACTGCTTTAAAAGCTTTGATCTGGAACAAAATGGATTGATTCCATCTCCAACGTTTTTGGCATTTTATACTTCACAAATCACCACGACTTATATAAAAAAAAAGAATAAAAATCTAGTTTAATTCTCCCATATAGAATAAAACTTTTCGCCAATATCATGGAGTTCAATATTCCTAATTATTCGGTATAGATCATGAGGCCCCTATTGCTGTTCTAGCATAAGGCAAGCCAGCAAAGGAACCATATAGTATATAGTGCCTCCGTAACAGCACATTAATATCGTCATGATGCACATGTACAGTGCAGCATTAATGTATACATGTGGTTGAAGCTTTCCCAGTAAAGAGGAATCTCTCACAAATCAAAAGCTACAAAGGGTCCCTTTGAAATGACTCCCCAGGGCAGAACATGATTCTAAGCACACGTGGAGTTGCCTTTTTGTAATCTTACTTCTTGGAGGGTTCGTGTTTTCTAATTAGTACTGTATAACCCCACTGCATGCGAAGTTGTCCTGATATTGTTGGCATATTATGGATCTGATCGGGGAAGTCAATGTTTTGGGAGTGAAATATGTGTTACACTCAATTATTATGTCCATTAATTATCTAACAATACAAAATGGATATCTTTTTTTTTGGGGGCGTATAAGCACTCAAGAAAAGGGTACAACTTTGCTCTTTCCTTCTCTTTTTGTAGCTTTTTTTGTTTTCAATTCAAGCTGTGATGGATTAGTACTTATTATAACGGGGTCTTTTGCGCTATAAACAAGCGTTTAGACTAGCCATTTCAAAAAGATATAAATAAAATTAACATGTCCGAAATATTCTCTCAAAACGAAAAAAACATGTAAATGATCTAAATGTCTCTTTAAGATATTTTTTTAATATAACATAATCAAGAAATAAATTTTTAAAAAATAGATTATTGAAATAGAATTTTAATGTTTTTATTTAAAAAATGATATTCTTTATTTATAATGATTTTTAATTTCTTTTAATAATTTTATCTTAAAAGGGTATTTTTAATTATTTTTTATATTAATTTTAGACTGATGACAAAAATTGATCATGTTTGAATGGAGGCAGAAATCATCATTTTGAAACTTAATTAATTAGAGGGTGTTTTCCTTCGACAAGATCGGACAACATATCAGGGAAGGTTTCAACTTTCAAGTATTGACAGTTTGGTTGAGAGAGATGGGGGGAGGGGCCGGGTGCAATAAATGTATGCTTAATTTGTTAAATAAGCTGAATTGGACTCGTCAGAAGAGGTAGCATATATAAGTTATAAGGCTGCAGTGCTTTGACTGACGTTGCCTTTTCGGTATACCTATGAGGGCATGAGGGGTTGGGCACCTCTCAAGTAACCCATACTCTTCACATGGCCACCAAAACACCACTACCTACCTTCGGCAATCATCGTTAACGCGGTTGAAACGTGCATGGTATTCTACAAACGAAAAATAAAATAAAAAAGAAAAAAGAAAGCATCTCAATAATCTACTTCGTTTTCTTGAATTTCTGATAAGGTTAATTATAACCATAATCTGTGGATAATTGGGCCTAATTAACTCGATTAATCGACATCATGGGTCATTTTGTGATCGCAAATGACTTTTTACAGAAATCATTTGAAACTTATCTCCTCCTTTTTCTTCTTTTTTTTTTCTCCCGACATAAATATATAAGCTGCTTAATGCAAGAGAGTAATTGTGCATAATTGTTGAATATGGTTCCTCAGGTCATTTGCTTTATATTTGCTAGATGCTCTCCATATGAATGAAGTATACATGCATCATGTGCTGGTGGGGTTGTTATTTGCGTGGTCAAGAAGTAGTTTAAGTACTCCATTATTGAACGAATTTCGAATTCCTCCATCAATCAAGGAGTAAATGAATAAAATAGG
Source organism: Myrica gale (assembly GCA_963930655.1). Lineage (NCBI taxonomy): Eukaryota > Viridiplantae > Streptophyta > Magnoliopsida > Fagales > Myricaceae > Myrica > Myrica gale. Next base: position 26,143,673 of record OZ005606.1, on the reverse strand, counting down.
TGGAGCAACTTAATCACAAAAAATATTATTTCCCAACTATCTAGTATCTAGGTCCCTGGCATATTATTTTAACGCTGCATATATATTTCTAAGCCCCGTGTTGTCTCTTTCTTTAATATTTATTGGTTTAATCTAGATGAGTACCCACCTACCCGGCCTTTATTCTACTGCAATAATGGAGATCTACCCGTAATTTCCTTGATCCCTTCAGAAAGATATAGTTCATATTTGATCTTTTATAAAATGCTGCCCCCATCTTCAACCAGCTAGCTTATATCTAGCCACTCTGTGATCGATCGATCAACTAGCTTCTACTATATATATCCTCATGGGAGTTGGTGCATGCACTTGCAAACTTGGACCACAAAACCAAGTCTATGATCATGTGGTGCATCCATAACAATTAGCTGCTAAGTATCTCACCTGATATTTAATTCTACTTTGAGTACCTTTAAAATGAGAAGAAGAAAAAACTGCTTCCCAAGACTATACTCTACCGTATAGGACAAAATTGATTCCGCACTTTATTATAACGTGTCAGTGATGTCTTACCTATTCTTGTTTGCTTAATAGAAGCTATTTCATAATTTTTTTATAGAAGAAACGATATGAAGATGCATGAACATCAGCAAGATCATTGATCACGATTCACAACAAAAAAATGATCATTATATTGATCATGATTGTCTTCAACCTACCTAATCACAAACTGCATGTACAATTATTTGAGTTTTCTGGTGAGTTCTCAGTACACTATCTTTGTCACTGAATCTACGTTCTTATACTGTATTATGTATTTATAATCTACAGCTAGCTACCCAGCATTTTTTTTGTACTTATTTTAATGGGTTGTTTTTTTTCGTGCTTTTTTAAGTATAAAGTATGCTTTGATTTCCAAAATATTTAGGTGTTAAAATATTAACTTTTGTGAGAAGAACGAGTCACGTTTTGATCTTAGGCTGATCCGATTGGTACAAACCAATTAAAACGCTATTTTGCATGCTAGGAGAACGCAAGAAAATAATAAGAAAATAAAGAAGAATCTTTTCATGCGTTACGCTTTTCATTATAATATAATCGAACGACATATATCAGGGGACTTAATTTAGCGTTTGGAATCCAAACATATATATATACTTTGTTTTTCCTCTGCGACAAGTGATTAATTATTAAAAATCTTTTTCCCACCCCGAACCTATAGCTAGGAAAAGTTTCAGGTCAGGAACCTAGCCAAGTGCATGCCCGAACCACAATATAGGTTTTGGCGCTCCTCGCGTCATATCTTTCATCGACCAAATAAAAACGAACAGCAAAAAGAGAAGAGAGAAAGGAGATAGAGAGAGAGAGAGTCGTTTCTCTCTTCAGAATTTCTTGTAAACTCCGCTTTCTCTATATATTGGTGTCCGTGTCATCGTCTCCAAGGAGGAATCAGAACAGGGGAAAAGGTTGAATATCGATCACAACAACTGCAATTGACTATAGCTTAGTTGCGTAGAAACCAATATTTTAAGTCACCAAGCTCAAGAAATCGTGTAGCTGCAGGCCGTGAAAGGTAATAAATATGTGGGAAATTTGTGCACTTTGACTTGGGGATGCTAAATTCACATGACGATCCTAGTTGCGTGCTTTATGACACAACTAGCTCGAAGCATTAATTCAATTAATCAAATAAAAATTGTGGAAACACTAGTTGATCTCTTGAACAAGCTTATTATATGAATTTAGAATTAGCAGTTGCTTGTCCATGGTGATCACTAGCTGCACATAGGTAGCTGAAAGAGGAAAAAGCAAGACCGTGATTCACTTCTCCTAATTGTCGTTTTAGCTTCTCCTGCGCGCGCTACCAAATCTGCAGACCTATCCTGCACCATGGCAACTGGGGCAGAAGGCGTGATATATCAAGGAAAAAGGAAGAAACACGTAACTCCTATATATAATTTATTCTTAGCGTTTTACTAACCAAAATTAGGTAATCCCCTTAAATGGCTTACTATTTTGGTGGTTGTTTATTTTTTAGGGCAGTTATTCCATTCAATCAAAGGGTATAAAATAGTATAAAATATCATTATTTCTTATAAGTATATATCAGTTTGGACTAAACAAAACGGCATGAAATATATATATAGAACTTAGAATGGGATATCAAATCAAAGAGGTCATGACCTTAATAAGGTGATTGGAAAAGCCAATATAACAGATTAATCGTAATTCCCAATTGACTCTCAAAACAAAATTGTCGTGCTTCTTATTTTATTGAAAGAAATTAAGGTCGGAACTTAGTGGTATACCTCTTCGCTATTTGTTTTCTATAATATATATATATATATATATATATATATATATCATAAGGTTTCATCTTCTGACTTCTATGGCCAAAGTCTGAACAACCACTTTTAATTGTTTTTGTATTAGATTAAGACTATATACGACCACGCAGCTAGCCTTCAGAATAGCCATCATTTAAGTAAGCTGGATGATCTATCTTTTCCCATGCCAAGACCAACCCACTTGCTGCACTTGCACAAAAAGTTTCATTGCTTTTCTATAATATACATATATATATATAATAAGGTTTCGTCTTCTTTGGCCAAAGTCTGAACAACCACTTTTAATTGTTTTTGTATTAGATTAGGACTATATACAACCACGCAGCCTTCAGAATAGCCATCATTTAAGTAAGCTGGATGATCTATCTTTTCCCATGCCAAGGCCAACCCACTTGCACAAAAAGTTTCATTGCTTTGGAAGCACACTCCATATATTAATTATTATCCGTGTTCCCATGGATCAGCTTTTCACAAATCTAAGTCGAAGTAACAAAACTCGAAATGAGATTTAGCTCCCAACCAAACCCTACTTGGCTACTGAAGAACCTTTTTTTTTTTTTTTTGTGAAAACACAAGAACTATTTTGTCATGCACGCATGTGATTCTGCGAACCTCTAAGGCCTAAGCCCATATGTTGGTAACTTGGTCGTATAAAAGTAAAAGCAGATAAAAGATGGACGTCTTTGGCACGACAAGTCAGCCATTGAAGTCAGAGGTTAGAGTTCCACTAATTACCTTAGTTATTTACTATGTTCCTCAATCAGTCAACTTATCAACAAGCACACAGAATATAAGAAAACAAGATGCAGACTATGACGAACACATGCGGCTTCTCGAAGCAGTACTTGTGTGTATATATATATATAAATCATTTGACAACTTATCGCTATCTGGGCGGTGGCGGTCTTGATCAAATGCCAGTGGCTGCGACGTACACGAAATGGCATGGCTTAGACCTTAAAAAATGGACCTGATCACGTCCAACTTTTCATTTTTTTTAACTAGAAATCTGAATATTTTACTACAATATGATGGATGCGAGTGGTCAAAATCTGAATAAAGAATGAGATTGTGGCCGTTTAGTTCGTTGAGGAGTTGCGTACTCCTTCAGAGACTGTAAGGGTCATTCAAAAGAGCCAAGCCACTCTCATGCATGTGCGATATGGGTGAGGTATAAGCATGTCGGATTTGTAACCATTATAGCAAGGGAGTCCTTGCTTTACGCGCTTAAAAGTGAATTGGGAAAGCGAGCACGCACGTACCAATCAGTATAGAAGCAGAGTCGAGAGTGCTGCCCTCAGTCAGAAGGTCCAGGGAGGAATCACTAACAAGGAACTGGTTATCTCCAAAGTAATTAAATTTCATTTCTGGGATCAACCTATTGCATCTTAACTCTGAATTATCAAAGGAACTTTATAAACATAATCAACAAATTACGTGCTATATGATAAGTTACAGGTCAGTCTGGAAATTTTATCTTCAACCGACATCATATCAGTCTGAACATTTTTAGCCACGTACAATAGGGCGTGTTAACTAAAAACTTCCTACAGTCTCTTGTGTCTATAAATGTTGGGCAAGTGACTTGGGTTTTGTGTGCTTTCTGGAGAAGACGCGCCGGACAACAAGCTAGGGCAATGCTTGCTTAACCCAATAATGTCGTGCGTCGATTTCGATTTTGGAAAGCGAGAGCTCATTTAATTTTTCAATTTCCTAGTTGATCTCCCTTTCTTAGGATTCGGCTAACGTGTGGGGTAACGTGTTTCGTACTGTTTTTAGGAATGAATGACGATTAATTAATGAGCTCATTAGCTTACAAAAAGTTTTTTTTAAAAAAAAAAAAAACAACACAAAAGATTTATAACGAGCTCTCTACGCTTTTGAGACTAGGACAGGCACCGTCGCTGGTATCAGAACCGTTCACCGGGTAAAAAAAACAACACAAAAGATTCATAACGAGCTCTTTACGCTTTTGAGACTAGGACCGGCACCGCCGCTGGTACCAGAACCGTTCACCGGCTCCCAACGGCACTGGTGACGGTGAGCAAAATCCCCTCTTAACGGGAATTTTTCCGGTGGCGGTGAAACCGCTCACTGCTGGGCAGTTTCACCACTTTTTTTTAAATAAACATATCAAAACAGCACCGTTTTCTTTTAGTGATTTAAAAGCTAACCTAACTCTACCTCTTTCTCATTCTCTCGATCACTCAGCATCAGTTCTGCGGTCTGCCTCTCTCCTTCAGTCGCACGGCGCACAACACTCCTTCTTTGCTCTCTCTTCCCCAGCAACTACCATAACTTTCTTTAGCTCTCTCTTCCCCAGTAAATCTATTGACTATCTCTCTCCCCCAATTTTCTTGCGATTTGATATTATATTTGCGTTTTGGTTGAGATTTGCTGGGTTTATGGAAATTTAGGTTGTTTACAAATATGTGGATATTTTCTTGCAAATGTGGAGATTTTCTTGCGATTTGGTGGTATTGACTAGAGGGGTTGCAATTGTTAAGAGTAGGAAAATAGAGATCGAGAATTGTTGTAGAATGCTCTGTATATTTCTATGGTTGACATATACATGTATAAATAATATAAGGAAGAAAGTGTGTAAAAGGAAATAAAATCAACTATAGGAATAATGTGCTAGACAAGGTAAGGTGCCGTTGGAGACTAAGTATGGTAAGTTGCCGTTGTAGACTAATTGGTCTGTAATACTCCCCCTCAAGTTGGAGCATGGAGATTCGAAAGGCCCAACTTGCTAGATAAAGTATCAAAGAGGTCACGTCCCAATGCTTTAGTGAAGATGTCGGCAAGCTGTTGTTGAGCAGGAACATGAGCAAGGGAGAGAAGGCCATTCCGAAGTTTGTCACGAACAATGTGGTAGTCGATTTCAATATGTTTGGTGCGCTCGTGAAAAACCGGATTTTTCGCAATATGAAGTGCAGCCTGGTTGTCACAGTAGAGATGCATGGGCTGAGAATGAGGAATAGTAAGGTCGTGGAGTAAGGTGTGCAGCCAAATAAGTTCGCATGTGGCGGAGGCCATGGCACGGTATTCAGCTTCAGCGGAAGAGCGAGAGACAGTAGGTTGCTTCTTGGTGCGCCAAGAGATAGGACTGGTGCCGAGCTGGATAAAAAAACCTGTGGTGGAGCGGCGAGTGGTGGGACAGCTAGCCCAATCAGAGTCGGAATAAGCGGAGACCTGGAGAGAATTCTCAGTAGGATAAAAAAGGCCTTGTCCAGGAGTAGCTTTGAGATAGCGTAAGATGCGAAGGGCAGCGTCATAATGGGGTTGCCGTGGGGCGTGCATGAATTGGCTAAGAATGTTGACGGCGAAGACAATGTCTGGACGAGTGATGGTGAGGTAGATGAGGCGGCCAACAAGGCGACGATAGATGCTGGGGTCGGGCAAGGGATCACCGTCATCTGCTGTGAGCTTGAGATTCTGTTCCATGGGAGTGTGAGCGGGGCGGGTGCCGAGATGACCACAGTCGGTGAGGATGTCAAGAGCATACTTCCGCTGGTTGAGGAAAATGTCGGAGGGAGAGCAAGCAATTTCCAAACCCAAGAAAAACTTCAGCGGGCCAAGGTCTTTGATACGGAAGCGTTGCCCGAGGAGATCCTTGATGAGTTGGATGTGAGATGGATCATTACCTGCCAAAAGAATGTCGTCAACATATATGAGAATAAGAGTAAAAGACGATGCCGTGGAATGAGTGAAAAGAGAATGATCAGCGTGCGATTGGCGAAAACCAGCAGATAAAAGAACAGAAGAAAGTTTGGAAAACCAATTGCGAGAAGCTTGCTTGAGGCCATAAAGGGATTTGTGTAAGCGACAAACACGAGACTCCCCCTCACGGCAATAACCGGGTGGTGGAGTCATATAGACTTCTTCATCAAGATCACCGTGGAGAAAGGCGTTGTGGACGTCTAACTGATGGAGCGACCAATGTTTAGAAGCTGCAACTGCAAGGACACATCTAACAGTGACAAGTTTAGCAACAGGAGCAAAAGTATCGTGATAATCAAGGCCTTCAACCTGGGTATATCCTTTAGCGACGAGGCGAGCTTTGTAACGCTCAATGGTGCCATCAGCACGAAGCTTGGTTTTAAAAACCCATTTACAGCCAATAGGGGTTTTACCAGGGGGAAGAGGCTGTAAAGACCAGGTTTGATTGTCCTCAAGAGCTCGAATTTCAGCGGCCATAGCGTCGCGCCAGTGAGCGTGGCGGTTGGCAGCGGAATAAGTGGTAGGATCATCCTGTTGAGCTAATGAAGAAAGAAAAGCTAAATGATGTTTGTTAAATCGATGATAAGATAAATGAGACGAGAGGCAATGAACTGTACCTGAGGGAGGGTGAGAGGACGAGGAAGGCGTGACGGACGAAGGGAGAGTAGGACAGAGATAGTCACGAAGGTAGGGAGGAGGTTGAGTGGTACGACGAGAGCGAGCAGAGGAAGGTGGAAGAGGAGGAGGAGGAGGAGAAGAAGCGGTAGTAGGAGGGGGAGGAGACAAAACAGAAGTAGAAGGAGGAGGGGTAGAGGGAGAAGAAAGATCCAAAATAGGGAGAGGAAGGACATGAGTAGAGGAAGGATGGAGAGAGGGGTTATGAAAAGGGAAAAGATGTTCTTCGAAAGTGACGTCACGAGAGAAGAAAAGGCGATGGGTCGTGAGGTCGTAGACACGATAAGCATGATGATGTGCCGGGTATCCGAGGAAAAGGCAGCGGGTAGCACGTGGAGAAAATTTATCACGATGAGAGGAAAGTGTTTGGGCGTAACATAAGCAACCAAAAGTACGTAAGTGAGCATAAGAAGGAGGTTTTTGAAAAAGAAGTTCGTAAGGAGAAATATTATGAAGACTAGGAGAAGGAGTGCGATTAATAAGATAAGTAGCAGGTAAAATACATTCACCCCAAAATTGAAGAGGAAGATGTGCATGAAAACGAAGACATCGGGCCACATTGAGGAGATGACGATGTTTCCGTTCAGCAACACCATTTTGTTGCGGGGTCTCGACGCACGTCCTTTCATGAAAAACGCCAAGGTCGGAAAATAGTTGTTGCATGTTGTGAGAAAGAAATTCTTGGCCATTGTCAGTGCGAATAAATTTGATAGTTTTATTAAATTGAGTACGAATAAGAGAAAAAAAAGATTTTAAACAATTATAAGTGTCGGATTTAAAACGCATTAAAAAAACCCATGTGACACGAGAGTAATCATCAACGATAGTTAAAAAATAATGGGCACTAGAAAGGGAGGGTGTGGAATAGCCACCCCAAATATCACAATAGAGGCGATTAAAACAAACCGTGCTTTTATTCAAATTTAAAGAAAAAGGAAGTCGAGTATGTTTAGCACGAGAACAAATATCACAAGGAAAAGGAGAACGAGAAAGATTAAGGGACGTAGAGAGACATTTCATCGAGGGGTGACCAAGACGAGCGTGCCAAAGTTGTGGTGAAAGCACACGAGTGGAATGAAAAGCGGAGCCGGATGGAAATGTGCAATGGTAGAGTCCATCACGAACCTCACCCGTTCCAATCAGCCTCTTCGTTACACGGTCCTGAAATATACATAAATTTGAGGAAAAAAGAGCAACGCAATTGAGATCAGTGGTAAGTTTACTAATAGATAATAAATTGAATTTAAATTGAGGAACAAAAAGAACATTACGAAGAATTAAATGGGGAGTTAAATAGACGGTCCCGGATTGAGTAATAGAAACAATTTCACCGGTAGGTAACTTAATCGGACAAGGAAAAACAAGAGAAGTAACATCAGTAAGATAAGATCATTGAGAAACCATGTGATCGGAAGCACCAGAATCAATAATCCAGTCATGTGAGAAATTGAAAATCGAGTTGCAGGACGCAATATTACCCGCGAAATTAATTGAAGGAGAAGTGGAGGTTGACGCAGAGGCAGAATGGGAATTCAACAAGTCCAATAAGTGGCGTCCAGCAGTGTTGGCCGAAGGAGGGGCTAGGGCTGTGTTGGCATGGGCATTTTTTGAAAGGGCAAAATCCATGAGAGATTGCACTAGGTCAGCCGTGAGCTTTGGAGAGACTTGCGAGGAGAGGTCAGCGCCGTGTGTTGCAGGAGAGGCTCCAGAGACAGAGCTGAGATGTGTTGCGGATGAGAAGCCATGGGAGCTGTTGGAGGAGTCGGGAGGAGCACGGGAAGAGGCATGGCGGTGGCCTGGAGGGTACCCGTGCAGCTGGAAACATTTGTCCCTCCAGTGGCCTGCACGGTGGCAGAAGCTGCATTGTGGACGTCCTCTGCCACGGCCACGCATGTCGGAGGGAGGAGGATAGCTTCGGTTGGCTGCCATGGCTGTGGCCTCAGGCTGAGGAGTGGGAAGATGCAGCAAACGCTGCCGCTCCTCCTGATGTAGAATGGAATAGATTTTAGAGAGAGGAGGCAAGGGATCCATGGCAAGGATCTGACTCCGAACAGATGCATAGGAATCATGGAGGCCGATGAGAAATTGGAAGGTACGTTCTGTTTCATTGAGAAGTTGAGTTGTTTGAAGTGTGCCACACGTGCAAGGAGGGACGGGCTGGAGAACAGAGAGTTCATCCCAATAGCCTTTGAGAGTGGTGAAATATAGGGAGAGAGATCGGGTGTCTTGTGTGAGGAGGGAGATATCCCTCTTGAGTTGAAATATACGTGGGTTGTTGGATTGAGAGAATCGGTCCTGGAGGTCAAGCCAAACCTCACGAGGAGTAGTGTGATAGATGAGGCTGTCGGATATGGATCTGTCAATGGAATTGAGAAGCCATGACAGAACCATATCACTACAGCGTTCCCAGAGTTGGATAGCAGCGGAGGAAGTAGTGGGTTTGGGAAGGGATCCATCAACAAAGTCGAGCTTATGCTTGGCATTGAGAGCGATTTTCATAGCACGCTGCCATCGGAGGTAATTGTCACCATTGAGAAGTGTTGAGACTAAAATAGCACCAGGATAATCAGAGGAATGGAGAAAAAATGGAGAAGAGGCATCGAGTTGAGTATTGGATGGATTGGGAAGGGGAGGGGAGACCTCCGAATCAGATTTAGATGTAGACATGAGAAATTTCACTGCTCTGATACCATGTTAAGAGTAGGAAAATAGAGATCGAGAATTGTTGTAGAATGCTCTGTATATTGCTATGGTTGACATATACATGTATAAATAATATAAGGAAGAAAGTGTGTAAAAGGAAATAAAATCAACTATAGGAATAATGTGCTAGACAAGGTAAGGTGTCGTTGGAGACTAAGTATGGTAAGTTGCCGTTGTAGACTAATTGGTCTGTAATAGCAATTTTGGAATTTTTGTTCGGTTGTTTATGAGATTTCATATTTGAATTTTTTTTAAAGCTTTTCAAATCTTTGGTGTTTTTCAAGCCAATGTAGATTTGGTTGCGATTTACAAGGGTTTCAACTTTGGGAAAAAAAATTAGGCTGTTTACGATTTGATTGAGATTTTAGATTTGGAAATTTTTTTGAATTTTGATTTCGATTTGGTATTGATTACAGATTAGATTTCGATTTGGTGTTGATTACAGCTTTGGATTTCGATTTGGTATTAATTATAGATTTGAATTTTGATTTCGTATCTATTTTTTTGTGATATCTGGTATAGGGGCACTAACAACTACCGCCACTGTTAGGTGTCGGTTTCCTTCACGGTGGCGGGGGCGGTGTCTATTTTTAGACAACCGTTGGTAGCGGTGGAGGGTATAACCGTCACCGCCACCGCTTATGCACAACAAACTAAACACAATTGATGAATTAAGATATAAACGATTTCATCTGTTCGCATATACACAATTTCAATTTGTTATGATCAGAAAATCAATATATATACCAATTAGATTCATGGAAAAAAATCTACAGAAAGTAATGAGAGTTCGCATATATTTTATAATTGGACGGTTAGGATATTTTTAAACAAACGTTGAAAAGAGTGATCGGTATTAGCTATATACATGTGCAATGAATAGTACGACTATACATAATATATTAGAAGCAGAAAGAAGAGTTTATTTTACCGATTCCTGGAATTTACCAAACATGCAGACTAATCTACTTAATTAACTGCATTTGTAAGTGACATATATAACATGACTTCACCAATTCCTTCTTTAATGACTGATCATGAGCAGCAGGGTGGTTTTTTTTTTTCTTACGCTTCGAACTGTCGCTATTTTGCTCTCATTTTTGTGTGTTAATCAATCATGTTCTCCTGGCCCACTGTCTTAGAAGTGGCACCAGACATTCAGAGTAGTGTCAGAGAAGTGTTGAAGAAAAGTATGCGAGGGCGGAGAATTACTGGAAGGCTTGCTGTGCCTGTGCGTATATTAGCCTGCATGCATGCATGCTAGCTGGACTTGACCCTCCTTAGTCCTTATCACTGATCTGTCATATTATATTGTATTAAAATTTTCGAACCTATCAACTTCCGAGCTACAGTAATGCTTTGTGAAGGTTTGAATTTGCAACCTAGCTAGCTACTGAAAATTCACAACGTGATGTTTGGCTTCATATTACATGGATTCTTCTGTGCATATTTTTGGTTGAAGGAATAAGGCTCCACTTTGGTGATTGATCGAGCGGGGTACATTCCATGCGTAAAATAAATTAGTGGGTACTTTAATTAACTGAACATCATTATTCTCTTGTTCCCTTATTGTTTATTTATTTGTTTATTTTTACTTTACCATCTCTTGCGCATTATGAATACTATGTATAACCAATTAACCATCAACGAATCAAATAATTAGGGAATTTTAACTGTGAATTTCTTTCGATTCCTTTCCAGTTTTTTCAAATTAAACATAAGGAGATTTGCCATATTTGCACTTATCATTTTTTATTTCTAACTGTCGATATATTAAACATAATAAATATTTAAATTTGAAAGTGATTATATATAAGGACGGATGTGGTGAAATCTTCCTATTTCAATTTGAAAAATAATAGCAGGAATGGAAAGAAATCCACCCTTAATATAGAATGCCCTAAAAAACGGATGTACGTGGTGAAATCTTACTATATATTTCAATTTAATTGAATTAGCGGGAATGGAAAGAAATCCGTCCAATAGAATATTAAATTGCTCTAAAAATCCTAATTACAGTGCTTTTGAAATTTTTTAACTAGTTTCCAATTAAGTTGCCAAATCTTTGATTGTATGGGTAATATCATAGTAGGTGCCTTAATTATAGGCTAAAATCAATTTTGTCCTCTAAGTTTTTGAAATGCACGTAAAATGACTAAATTGCCTCTTAAAGATTAAAGTATTAAAAATAAAAAATATTTTTAATAAAAAAAGATTAAAATTCTATTTTAATAATCTATTTATTTTTAATTTATTTCTTCATTTTTTTAAAAAATATATCTAAAAATACATTTCCATTATTTGACATGGATTTTAAAAATGAAAAGGTGAAATTGATTTTAGCCTATTCGTAGGGCCAGGGGCGGCTCCAGCTATAGGCAGGGTAAGCGGTTGCCTAAGGCCCCCAAAATAAGGAGACCCCAATTAAAAATTTTATTTAATAGCTATATTTAAAAAATATTTAATGATAAGGCCTCAAAAATTTAACGTTGAAACTATTTGTATAGAATTTTAGTTAATTAGTTTTTATTCTATAAAAAGGCCTATTAAATCTCCTTGATTGAAGTAACCATTAACTCTTCACCTTTTTATAAAATCTCTTGCATCGATTAACCCTATAACGTTTATATATTTAAAAGATATTAATTCCAAATTGATTTAAACGAAATTCAATAAAATCAATATCCCATAAAATCTCCTTAAAATTGGGTTGGCAATTGATTTGAGAAAACCTATAAAATTTCACATCCAATTCAAACAAAAATAATCTCACACCTAATTCATTTAAAATCTCACACCTAATCTATTTAATATTTTTACCGTTGTACACATTAATTAACAACTAAAAATTTATCTTTAAAATGACTTAATCTATAAACCATTTTACAATTACGTGAGATTTCGATTGCTTGTTAAGTACAAAAACTACTTAAAATCCTCTCAAGTTAAACCATCCTATTTTGTCTCCTCAATTATTGGTGCTTCCCAACGCTAATCTTTGACATTAAGAAAGAAGTTTTTCAAAACTAAAACTAATAAAATCATACTTAAGATCAACTGTGACGCAAGAAAGATTAAGTGGATTGACCATATTATCAATTGAAAATAATATATTAACAAATTTAGAATATAAAACTTTGATAAGTAATTTTACATCTCAAAAAATTAGAAGAATATATTTTAATTATTTTTTTATTTATAATTTATTTTTTAAATATATTATTTTATAAACCCTCATTCTAAAATTTCGTCAAAAGCCCAATTAACTTAAAGCGGCCCCTGCGTAGGGCTGCATACTATATGATGTTACCCTTACTTTATAAGTTTTCATCTTGCTTTTCTTTTTTGACTTATTTGAAGTATTCTGCTCAGCAGCTGCAAGCAACAAAGCACCAGTCAAGTAGACATTAAAGAAAAACAAAGAAATTACGTAAAAGACAATACCGACTCATAATTAAGAACACTGGACCAATCACGAAAGACAATAAAGGGCAGGCTGCTAAGGCAAACCAAACAGAACCCGTGAAGCTAAAATATACTACTACTGTTGACTGAAGTTGTCGCCGCCTAAGTAGGTCCACCTTTCTTTTCTTGTAAATAGCAAAGAAAAGGGAAGGGAGAAGACATGTAGACTGTGTCTTAAATGCTGATCGGAGGGCACCAATTAAAAATCTTAAGTGGGTTATATCAAAGTAGTAAGTCTTGAGTCTTGAGTCTTGATAAGCACCTCACATAGTGTACCCTATAATTTTTCGGTATATATATGTATGGGACGGGAGACTACACATGCCGGTTAAAGATCTTTTTAGTCTTCGGATTTTACACTTTTTTTTAAATAGTTCATGAGTTTTAACTTTAGTCAGTCTCTTGATTTTTTTTTTTTAATTTTATCAATACGGTCTTTCTGTCTCTCTTTGTTAGTTTCATGTATAATCACTTGATTGGTCCTGTACGCGTGTCAAAATCTGGTTGGTTATAACGTATATCACTTTTAGGTGACGACTAGACTTAAAATTAACGGGAGGATTTTTTTGACAAAACGGAAAAATTCAAGGGTTGCCGAGAATCATATTAAAAAACCGGAGACAATTTTTTAATTGGGTGTAAAATTCAGGTACGAAAAAAGGTCCCTAATCCTAAATTAATCGAAAAAAAACGCTTAGAATATATATATATATATATATATATATATATATATATATTTTTTTTTAAAAAAAGAGATGTGCCCATTGAAGTTTCAGAAAACGTTTCTTTAGTTACAAATATTTATTGCCATCTAAACAGAACCCACGGTGGCTCCTGTAAAAGTGCGATCGTCAAAAAAGTAAAGATTTATCCATTAGTTAGAAAAAGCTTTGCTAAATCATGAGCCTGTATATGCATGCTTCCTTTGACAGACAAAATCTGAGAGAATCACATTAGCCATCTGAAAACCTTTTGTTTTAGGAGCAAAAGAAGCTTCCTGGGCATTTCCTACTCCCCTACTTTCGTGGTAATTGAGAATTAATCTGCGATTGCAAATCTAACACTTTTGTTCTGAGTTCCAGTGAATGTGTTTATTGTGTTTGGTTTTGTTGACTCCAGGGCTCGAAGAGTGGTAGGTTGATGATTAGACGTAGTTGATGGACCATCCACTCTGGTTCAGTGGGTAGCTGAAAAGTATTAAATAAGGAAGATAACTTGTGTAGCAGTTTCATTTGAGTATAATATTTGATTAAACAGAGAATAAGGTCTTAATCATCAGTCGCCTAGTAATTCAACTATTAATCCTACCAACCCAATTAGTTAACAAGCTTTTTAAGATTTTGTTTGGTCAAAAACCTACTTCTCTTTAATTGATTCCCAACTTTTCCCTGGAAAAAGAAATCTTAGAAAAGGAGGCTATTGGAGTTTGCGGATACACGATCTACTAATAATGATATGATGTTTGTATATGTGTGTGTATATATATATATATGTTTGCTATTAGGGACTGGGAGTTTCCTAGCACCAACCATGCCTTTTGAGTATTATATATTTTGTTTGCTAAAAAGTGGGTTCTGTAAGCTTATTAATTGGTTTAAAGTCTTATATACTGATGGAAAATTTCAAATCAGAATTATTTCTACTTGAATTTTTACAGGGTTTCTTGATGGTCCCATGATACATGTGATTAACGAAATACCCAAGCTATGCATGCATGTGATTCATGCGAAGTCAAAAGATTCCTCTCTTTTGGAGATCAATTTGAGGCATGGGCTAATTTCACTGTCATATCTCTCAGTCTCTCTGTGAGTAACAATTTGAACTTTCCCTGTTGAAAACTTGGAATTGCCATTCCAACAGTCAATAATTGTAATGAGAAAGATGTTTGTGGCAGTTTAAAAACATTATCATAAAAAGGGATTCGAGGGCTATTTCTTTATTTTTCCCATTCTTTTGGTGGTAAGAAAGGATGTCTAGTTGTCAGCAGGGTTGTAGTTCAATTAATACCACCTATGGTTCACTAGTCTCAAGGCCTGGAGTCCGAGTACAGACATAAGTTGAAATCGTTTGCGAAAGTAAAGCCGGACATTGAGTCTAGTGGACGAGCCTGAAACTCTCTGATGGTCTTGCTGGCGATGTGGTCATGAGTTCGCCCATTAGACAATAGCTATGGTTCAAACCGAATATTCCGCAGTGAATGTGCTCTTATGATCACGCCAAAGGAGAGTTGCTATGCTGGTCGCCACCTTCCCTTTTTACTTAGAAAAAAGAAAGGAAGAAAGGATGTGTAGTTGCTAGCATGACATGGTCCATAGACTGTCCGATCCCTTTATGAAACTGAGTACGGTGAGTAGATGGTGACATTTATGAAGTTTCATAAACTTGGCATTTAAGTTTTGGTAGCTCAAGACACATTTTTGGGCGGTAGATGGCGCAACCTTTTTTAAGGTAGTTGAGTGCGGATTCCACATGCCTTTCGGAGTTAAGTTTATAACATCACAGATCATTATTTGGTTGTCGGATAGGACAAAGTCAGAAAAGAGATCTCTTTTAGAGTTAAATTTCTCTCCGTATGGTCAGAAAATTGTGTTGTAGACTGAGGAATCACCCAGTTTGGCTAGTTGGGCTGGAAAATGACAACAGAAGTTGGATTACTTGGGACTCGCCTCTCCTCTAGAAACTGAAGTAATATAAGATGCCCAATCTGATCTGGGCTGAGAAGATGCACAAGAGATGGTTTGCAAAAGGCTCTCTCTCACAGTAAGCACATTGTGAAGGAGAGAAGTAGATGCCAATGGGCTTATTGAGTAAGATTGCACATGGAAGTCCATGAGCGTCCAGCTAGTAGTATGGACTATGTCGTGCGCCTGCTCTTTTCTCTAGCCCAAACACCAAAAATCAAAAAAACAAAGAGAAAAGGCGTTGGCTCAAAACAGAAAATAAACAGAGAGGAGCTTTATTAACCTGTTAACCCAAAAGAGTGAAGCAAAAACCAAGAGAAAACAAATGATAGTGGGGAATAAATAGCCACCAGAAACACAGTTCTCTTCTACAATGACAATCGCAAAACCCAAAAACCCAAACAGAAAACCTTTTATGCAAACTCAAACATTCATAACAATGCAAAGAAAGCCGCATCCCAAAATTTCAAGTCTTTCAGTCGATCATTTACTTTAAGTTGCATCGTTTAGAGCTCAGTGTCGAACAAACGGACCATCAGTTGAGAAACCATTCTCCGTGCAAAAGGGATATAACTCAGGCTGTACCTGTAGTAGTTCATCACCAATACATTAAGTGCTTGACATAAACCAGTACAAAAGCATAACTAGGGGGATGTTCGTTTGCAAAAGTATTCTAGAATACAAATGAATTCAACAAAATTTGCAAAACGAACATCTAAAATCTCAAAAATTCATACACAAACACTAATACCTTTTACACAATCTCCAACATCTTTCACACAAACTCCAATACATTTTCAAAAAAAATTATAACAAATCTTCTCTCTATGCTTCTTCACCTAACTCAATTTTTTTTTATTAAACAATTACATCAAATCATCTCTCTCTATATCTTTTTACAAACTCCAACAAAAATTAAATATCTTTGAAACTTTTCACTAATCTTTACACAAAAACCTATAAAACTCCAATATACATAAATATCCACAATTCTATCAAAATCCTAAGGCTATGTTTGTTTAACTTCTCAAAAAAATTTCAAAAACTTCTCACTCGCCTTTTCATCAATTCCAATACATTTTCACCGATCCCAATAATTTTTTCATCAATTTCAATACATTTTCACCAATCCCAAAAACTTTTTACAAATTTCAATAACTTTTAACTAACTTTTCACCAATCCCAAAAATATCTACACTACTTCCAAAAAAACACAAAAACAAAAATAATTTTGAGAACTAAACCAAACATAGCCTAAAAATCTTACATTTTTTTAGAAAAAGAACATTCCCCTAGGTCTTTTCAATATCAGAAGTAGAGAAGCTAGACAATACATCCTACTACAAATGAAGTAAGGTAGAGAGGAAGGTGCTGACTCCCTCTCCTCAGCCACAAAACTTAGACAGAGAGCGTTGATTTTGATGAAAGGCAAACTCACCACAGAAGGGCACAGGTCTCACTTATGATTGCAATTATTGTTAAGATCTTATTGTGGATCTGCAAGGTGAAAAGAAACAGTAAACGGGAAAAGTGATGACTCATACAATAATGATCGTTTCATGGATACGAAGATAATGCCAAAATAGGTTTTTTATGCTGACGGCCTTGAAAAGTCATTCCATAGGATGCTGCAGAGACAGATATTGGGTCACATGAGGGAATGAAACTTGGGGCTTTTATTTCCCACATCTGAGGACTTAAGAATTTTGAAATTTCCCAGTGTCTAAGACTCTAAATATGTTCAGAAAGAAGGACAAAGAACTATTAATGGGGCGGTGCAACCACAGCAAGGGACCATGCCAAGTAAAAGATGCCATCAGGAGATTAATGCAGAAGAGGTCCCATCTTCAAGGAAACTGGTCAGGATGCACCATGAGTCCAAGTCACCAGAAGACATGATTCTTATAAAATCAGCATAACTTTCCTATCTCAGATATCACATAAACAGAGGAGAGCAGGCACATTCCAATCATTCTAACAAAACAAAGTATTCTATGGGGATAAGATTGGTTTTGATAGTTTACTTGTTACTTACAACCTTCACATTTTGAGTTAACTTCCCTCCTTTTTATATAGATCAAGATAGCAAACTTACTTATTTGTATGCTTTGAGTGACTTCAGTACAATCTTTGTACTGATTTCGCCTCTTTTCTTTTTCTCTTTAATAATATTCATCTTACTTATAAAAAAAAAAAGATAGCAAACTTACCCAAAGAGCACAAATGAGAGCAACAACAATACATCCAAGGTAAATAACAGTTGCATAGATACGGACAGAATCAAACATCATCCCAATTTGTTGCTCAGGTCCAAGGAGGAAGGCTGTGCTGCCAAACAGGAAAACAAGTTTAGAATCTGAAAGATCTCTGGAGAATGGGTACAAAAAAGTGACTTAGAGATGACTTTAGAAATGCTGTTGCTATGTATGTCAGGACTGCAACCTAGAACAAATATATTCTCAAGAAACAATTAGGGTTCATTCCCCTATATTGTACTAGCAACACTAGGCAGGTCTTTATTTCAAACATGGACAAACAGAGACATGTCAGAAATTCAGTTCATTTGGATTTTAGTAACCAGAACCCAAGCTTTGCCATAAGGCAACAATAGGAAAAATTAAGTTAAAACAAATTGAGAATTCTAGGGCAAGAAGAACAAAAAAACAGAGAGGAAAAGAAAAAGAAAAAGGAGCCTTATCTTCTCAACACAGATATCTGGAAGCAAAGCTTATGAATGTTTAGAGTAAGGAAGTACATTGGACACCGAAAGTCCATTTCAGGTGTTAGGGAAGGGGGTGGACTGACAGGATAATATTAATAAGAAATAAACAATCAATGACTGCATATTTTGCTCCATCCTCATCATCTTCTAATATTTTGCTCCCCAATCATACTTCGAAAACTCATTCCTTGACACTATAACCAGTTAACCTACCTTCCAACTGCCAACAAATTGCCAAAGGTGAACAGTACTGCAAATTTGATGGGTTTGGCAAAAACAATCAATGACTGCAAAAGAAGGAGAAGAATAAGAAAACGTTGTGAGGATTTTAGCAGTTATGGTTTTAGGTTGCCATTCAGTAACTGGGTTACAAATTTTTCAGTAAGGATCCAAAGAATAAAAATTGAAAGCTTCCTATTGGAAAAAATATGTAATTGCCAAAAATACTGTATCATAAGTCCTGCTATCAGTGTATTTACATTATAATCCTCCACCACCTCAAAATATAAACAGAACGCATTGGCATTACCAAGGAGACTAAATGAATTTCATAAGCATATAGGAGTACAGGCTAACATTATTTCTGGATACAGACATATAACTACTAGTTCGGCTTTGAAATGTGACATTTCAGTCCCAGGTGAACCCAGCGATGAGGATAAGTTGAAGACAGCTTGCATGAAAGCTTAGAATGAAGCAGTAAGATGAGACAAGCAAATGAAGAAGGGGCACAATAGTAGAGACAAAGCAACCACATATGAGGGAAGAAAAAGGAAGTAGAGACTATGAGACTAAGATGCAGAAAAATGAAGGAATACTCCATCGAAGGCCTGGGACACTTAGGAGCCTGCTACAGGCAATCTGAGCTTTGTCATGGACAGTCCTAGTAAGTACAGAACTGTTGTCAGTGGTGCAACAAGTGCCGACCTTCTCAAGGATAGAGGGAAGTTCTCGATCTTCACAAGGCAGACTGATGGGGTTATCCTTCCCTATCAATAAGAAGGTTGTAGTTTGTGCCTCACCCATTAAGATATGATTCTCAAGTGATCTCACAAAGTGTTAAGCTGTCGGCTAGGCACAGAATGTGTTACTGGTACTCCATTTCCAGGATATAAAAAATAAAAAAACAAAGGTCAACTTGGTGCTATAAGCTTCACAGACTGAGAACATAGTGGGTTTGCTGCGTGTTAGCAGAAGCAGAGGAGCTCCTGGACTATCTATGAAGCGAGAATGTGTAACGATTCAAGAGAGTGATAGCCATATCTGCGCTTTGACTTCAAAAGGACTAGTCAAGGTTGCTTTTGAAGCCCCTTGAAACGTATATAAGACCTAGTTCTACCCAATAATTATCCAATGTTGGACTTCGCCTTATACTATTCACTTCTCATTCATTCTCTTCTCTCAGTTTATATGAGACTCAGGATGTCACAATCTCCCCCCCTAAATCCCCGATGTCCTTGTCATGGCCCATCAAGTCTACATTGGTGGTTACCGGGCCGCTCTGATACCATTTGTAACGACCTAAGGGATACGGTAGCCACATCTACGCTTTGACTTCTAAAGAACTAGTCAAGGCCCCTTCATATAAGGCCCAATTCTACTTGGTAAGCATCCAATGTGGGACTTGACCTTATACTATTCACTTTTCTTTCCTTCTCCTTCCACTCTATGTGAGACTCGTGTCACAGAATGTGACAGCAGTGCAGTTAGTAGTCTAGTTACTTGCCAAGCTGAAGGAATGCAACAATATGGTCAGTCCTTTAGGCAAGATAAACACACGCAATACAAAGTCCAGTACATGGTTCAACACAAACAAGTAGAACTTTAGTGGCTACAAATCCAAAATTCCTAATAATTAAGTCCTTGTAAAACTAAAATATCTAACTTTCCAAACTCAAGAATGATATGCATTTTCTTTCCAAGTATGCACGAGAAATTTGTGCCCGTTAAGCTATAGGAAGTTCCTAACTACAAAAACAATAAAGAATCACTGGGCTTGGATGGCCAAAAATGATATCCCATCACCAACCAGGATGTTCCCAGTCCTCGAAATTTTAATATAACTACAGGATGGGTTGCCATTCAGCAGAACAAGGGGTCAAAAAGCAAGCTTGCCACCAGTATAAGTGCCGAAGATGTGATTGATTTTTTTTTTCAATAACTTTAGAAGTCACTTCTATCTCCACTTAATTTGATAAAGATATCACCCTAAATTTTCTAGCGCTGTGACCTAATTTCACCGCAGTTATTGCTTTCAAAAAGCAAGAAAAATAAACAAAGCCTTGATGCCACCCCCTAAAGGTTCTTCAAAATAAGACCTCTTTTCACCATTCAGTCCTGTATAAAGCCATATACTTGTCAAACACTAAACTACAACATCTTACAGCCCAATGCGTACCACTCAAATCTGGAACGTCTAAATGAGAACTACCCACGAAAGCTATCAACCCAACAATGCAGATACACACATATCTTCAGCAATTATCAGCCAAAAAGAGAAAGAAAGTTCGAAAAAGTGAGTGAATCCTCATACCAGGATCATACAAGCCAGACCAGCGACCAAACAGGCGGCAAAGCCATAGATTCTCTGGATAATCAAAGACCAAAACAGTGAATGTTAGCAAATCTAAACACAAGAAAAGTAGAAAACCCTGATAGTTGTGCGAATAACAGAGTACCTGCATGGAAGAGAGAGAACAAAAGCCTTCTGAATCTTCATCCAAGAAGCCCTCTCCTTGCTCTTCATTTCCTCCTAATATAGACTCCTTGAGCTTCAACATTGTCGAAAAGTCGAGCTTTCCCGATCTTCAATGGCTCTCAAGAGGAACACGAGAAGAAATGAGTAGAATGAAAATGCGTATTCAGCTACTGAGCAGATGGACTACGTGCTGTGCTTTTGAATTGTAAAAGCCAATACTTAATTGACACGCTATCAAAAACATCACGTGATTTGCACGTGAAATTTCTTCTGCCATGCGGCAATCAACTATTGGGTTATTTATCTACACTCCGAAATCCGGACCATAGATGAGTTAGGTGGGTGAGCACAAAAACGAAGTAAAAAAACGCCGAAACGGTTCACGTTTTCATCGTAACGGGCATTTCAGCAAAAGCCCAAAAAGAAAAAAAGAAAACGGTGGGAAAAAAAACTGTTACTGATCCTATCTGAGAACGCTGACTCACGTGGCGCCGATATCTACTGGACAAAAAAGAAGCAAAGTTTACCCCTTTCTTATTTTCCTTCTAAACCCAGAGAGAGAGAGAAACCCTAACTGCAACTTGATCTTTTAGTTAGGAAAAGAGAGGAGGACAGACAGAGTGAGAGTGAAGAGAAGATGTCGTCAACGTTGCTAGAGGTGACGAGGGCGGCTCACGAGGACGTGGAGCGGCTGGAGAGGCTGATTGTGAAGGACCTGCAGAACGAGCCTGCTTCTAGCAAGGACCGTCTGTTTCAGAGCCACCGTGTCCGCAACATGATCGACAATATCATTTCCACTACCGAAAAGCTTGTATTGTTCTCATCTCTTCAACTTCATGTCCAATCTCTTTGTGTGTTTGTTTTTTGGTTGAGAAAATGGAGCAAAAATACGAAACGAAACTATGTCGAGTTGAATAGCTGCTATATTTATTTGTTTAAATCCACATGAAACACGTAGGCACAGGGAGATTTGCATTTTGGAAGGGCTTTTTGAAAGCAAATCTGTCTGTAATTTTGGGAAGTGTTCTGGTGCTAGGATAATTGGGGAAAAAGGAAAGTCTGAATCCTCTGTTGTGTGTTGTGTGGTAGGACAAGTTGCTTTGGGTGCAGCAACATTTGCAATCCCGAGCACTAGACCAGAATAACGTTTTCGAAAGTACTTTTAATAGTTTTGCATGTAAATTTGTGGTTGATTATTTTAACTGCGATAAATCTATTTTCCTTGATGCTGGCAAACATTGGCTGAGTGAGTAATCGCAGAATTATTGGTTACTGACTTGAATTCTCCATCCCCCTTGCATAAATAACACCACTCAACCACATAAATCCCTCTACGCCTGAGATTATCCGTAGTCAAAATCCGACCATGCAAAGCCTCCCAAGCAAAGAAGGACACCCTAGTAGGGACATTAGATCTCCAAACCCGATGCCAGGGGAACGACACTGAGCTACCACCAATAAGCGAAGCATAGAGCGACCTAACAGAGAAAATACCA
Organism: Myrica gale; assembly: GCA_963930655.1. Lineage (NCBI taxonomy): Eukaryota > Viridiplantae > Streptophyta > Magnoliopsida > Fagales > Myricaceae > Myrica > Myrica gale. The sequence continues at coordinate 26,121,183 of OZ005606.1, read as the reverse complement.
TCCTTGCTATCCATCCAACACAACTTGTCCTCGTGCCCCCTGTGAAGCTTCATCTCATAAAGAGCGGCGAAGAAAGATGAAAACTCTTCCAACTCCCAATCATTAGCACTTCTTAAAAACTGAACATTCCAAACAACAGAGTGAACATCCGCCGCCATACAATCCACCACCAATCCATCGGGATACCTAGCCAAGGAAAAAAGTGTTGGGAAAGAACAACGCAAAGGACGATCCCCGCACCACACATCGTGCCAAAACCTCGTCCGTCGCCCATCACCCACCACAACTCGAGAATGCCCTCGGAACAACTCCCAGCCCTTGCCGATATGCTTCCAAAGCGTGACCCCGTAAGGACCAGCACTAGGTAAAGTGCACCACTCTCCCACAATGGTGCCATATTTCTCCTTAATAAGACTCCTCCACATAGAATTTCTCTCCGAAGCAAACCTCCATAACCACTTTCCCAACAGGGCTTTATTGAACGAAGAAAGACCCCTGATACCCAAACCACCACAAGCGATAGGGGAGCAAACCGTTTTCCAATTTAGAAGATGAAACCTATGAGTCTCACCAGCACTACCCCACAAAAAATCTCGTTGCAACTTCTCCATTCTCGAAGCAATCTTATGAGGAAGAGGGAAAAGAGACAGAAAGTTCGTAGGAAGACACGAAAGAGTAGATTTTATCAAAGTAACACGGCCTCCCTTGGATAAGTACATTCTCTTCCACCCAGCCAACCTTCTTTCCATCCGTTCCAAAATCCCATCCCAAATATGAACACTTTTAAAATGAGGGGGTTGGACGCTCCAACCAAGCTGACTCCTCTGCAGAAACCGAATCAAACTCTAGACCATCAAGAGACGGCCTCCATGAAAAAGGTTCAACATATAACGAGGTATAGAACTGAACAATATGAGCTGAAATATCCCGTGGATCCTCCACAACCTCACCATCAATCGTCAATTGGGATATAGAATTAAATTTGCGATTAGAGTTTGCCACTCTATGAAAAAACTTGGTGCATCTATCCCCATCCTTCAACCATAAGGCTCGGGATTTTTGTCGCCAACTCACCTCCTCCAAATCGATAATATGATCTAACTCCTGAATAACCGCCAATCTTCTATTCATACCCTCATTAATTAGAAGGCCTTCTTCATCCAAATCATCCAAAGAAGCTAACTCACTCATTAACATATACTTATGAGCACTAATATTGCCAAAGTCAGCTTTATTCCAAGCAATCAGATCGCGTTTCAGCATCTTGAGCTTAGAATTCAACACAAAACTAGGATAACCCGAGACCTCATAGTTCCCCCACCACCCCCTAACCATCTCCACAAACCCCTCCACCTTAAGCCACATATTTTCAAATCTAAAAGGTCTCTTACCCCCCCCCCCAAAGCACCCATCCTCCAACAGAATGGGGAAATGATCAGAAAACATACGGGGCAACCTACGCTGAATACTATTTGGGAACAAAGCCTCCCAATCGGCACTAAGGAGAAAGCGATCAATCCGCGACCAAGCTTGGGATAATCTTCCTTGGGTTATGCCGGAGGGGGTTGGGGATGTCTTGCTTTGTTGGGGGCGGCAGTTTAAAGATCCTAGAGCTAAGTTCATTTGGATGATGGTTCCTTATTGCATCTGGTGGTGTCTTTGGAAGGAGCGGAATAGGCGGTGTTTTGAGGACTCGTCTCTGTCTATGGCAAGCTTGATGGGTGGTCTGATGAGTGAACTTTTTTTCTGGTCAAATGTGATGTTGGATGGCCCTTTTCTAGATTTTCATGACTTCTTGAGCTTTTTCGTTTGTATGCTGTAATTTCTGCTCTGATGTATCTTCAGTACAATCTTTGTACTGTTTCTCTTTTTTAATAAATTTTCTTACTTATCAAAAAAAAAAAAAAAAAATTGACACAGTTTCTTGTGTCAGATGAGCTTAATGAAATACGAAATTAGGAAACAAAACTCTGAATCTTGGTGTTTATTGTCATTTTGGTTTTTGAGACTTGGAGAATAAAATATCTGAGGAAGAAGAGATTTGTTAGGCTAGAAGGATTGGCAATCTTTTCGTGGTATGTGTTTGAACTTTGAAGAACAAAATGATTCAACATTTATAGTTTTTTCAGTTTGCAGCATTTGCTATCTGTTTGGTTGTAGCATTTAGTAATGAGTCCGATGGTTGTTGGAACTAGTTTGTTATAGTTTCAGAACATCTCTTGTCTTGTATATTAAGTGCTAATGTTAGTTTTCTGTTTTTTATTGAATTTCTCAGGTTGAGGTTTATGAAGATAAAGATAATGCCAGGAAGGATGAGATTGCGGCTCTTGGAGGCCAAACTGCGACAGGAACTAACGTGTTCAGTGCATTTTATGATAGGTTGAAAGAGGTAACCACAGAATTTAACTCTCGTTAACAAGCAAAACGTCATCACCTTGTTTACAGCCTTGCTAACTTCTGGTTCTAACTAGGAGCATGACTGATCTAGACTTTGTCATTAAGCATTTTGACATTGTGCTAGAGTTACTTCCTACGGACTTGCAGAAGCATTGTGAAGTTGTGTCTAAAGTGGATATTTTATCTCTAATTTTAGTTTCATAATCTGCTATTCATTATTAGATCTCCGCAGTATAAAGGAAAGTAAGGTTTATCTTTGGTCCTTAACAGGACTAAACGGAGGTCCACAATGTATCCTTACTCCTTTCTTTATGTATATGTAAGGAAATGTACATGGAAATATTGCGGTACATAGTGCATATGAAAGAAGGTAAAAGTTGTTTGTGCATGCATGCATGTGTCTTGAAACCGTGCTTTTGTGGTTGAGTTGTTAGACTGCTTAGTGGTTAAGATTTTGTAATATCAACTATACTTTCAGATTCGTGAATATCATAGAAGGCATCCAGCTGCACGGGTCGTCGATGCTAATGAGGAGTATGAGACACTACTTAAAGAAGAACCTACACTCGAGTTTAGTGGAGAGGTTATCTCTCTCTCTCTCTCTCTCTTTATACAGCATATTCAACCAAAGACTTGATTTAGTTCAGCACATTATGGTAATCAATTATCTAACACTTCTGTTTTTTCCTCTTAGAATTAGGTAGTTTGATTCACACACGAGACCAAAGTCATGTGGAAGACGTAGTTGTCAAGAATAATGAATTTGCAGAAAAACTTTGTATGGTCTCAGTCGAAACTTCACAATATATAGAAAGATTACAACCCTAATCCCGTGTATCCTAACTAAGGAAATAAAAGGTGTGCAAAAATGAGATATATCAACCAAGCTATACAAGGAAATAATCGGTAAATATGTACAAATAAATAATAATGTTTGCTTGTGACTTTGAATTTGAATTTAGCTGCCAGCTATGAGCTATGATCTCCGTTGACAGTAGTTCTATCTGTTTCTATTGGGTGGCCAACTTGGGCAAGCTTGCTATGCCCACTTCAAGTGCAATTTGGGCTTTGAGTGAACTTAGCTTGTGTTTTTTGAAAACCTGGATTATGTTTAAAAATTACAGATTGAATTAATTGTGGCTGGCCTAGGGCTGAAGCCCCTAGAGAAAACTGTACTGCAATACCAACCGAGCACCCATAGCCCAATATTCAATCATTTGACTTTGTTAACATATGCATTTCTTAAGTTGTTTAAATTTCTTGGTTAGAATTATATGATTCTGCTTTTTGTGTACATTACATGTTTATGAGATCGAACTAAGTGTTCTTCTATAAGTATGTTAATCTTAATATTGTCTTCAGGGGCTTTGATATTGTAATATATGTTGGTTTTGTAAATGATGATTGAGGATAATATCATTGCAAATATTACAGGACATTTTTGTAGCTTGAACCAAAATATACTGCAGGATAGCTGAAAATTCCGAAGATTAAGCCACTCCCATCTGGAGCCAGTCTAATCGTATAAGATTTTACAGAACTTCTTCATAAAATTAAATCCATCATTCTTTATAGGAAGAGCAGTTGATGCATGTGGATGTACTTTGAATAAGAACACTTTTTTAGATATCATCTAAACTCAAAAAAGGTTACGGAATTTTGTGTATATCTGATTTCTACGTTAATTTATTACGGTGGAAGGCCTTGGACTCTCTTTTTTCTGATAACTTGAGTTTTTAATTTCAGGAAGCTTTTGGGCGATACCTAGACATGCATGAATTATTCAACCAGTACATTAATTCCAAATTTGGGGACCCGTCTACGGAGTACTCTGCTTACCTTGAGGTTTTTTCACAACCATATAAGATTCCCCGCAAACTGAAGTCAACAAGGTAAACTATTTTCTGATCATATCTACATTATAGAGGGGTTTGCCATCCTCCCCAAAAAACCACAAAGAGTCTGGTTGGGTATATTTATGCAGAAGGGCGTTTAAGTTCAGTGACAGGCAGCTTTAGGGATCAACTCATAGAAGACTGAAGATTAGAAGTGTAATGCCTTGATCCATTCTTTACTGGTTAGAGATCAGGGTGAATGGGTGCTGTTGAAGTGGACTGAATGATGTTATTGGCAGCTATGGTAGAGGTGTTGGGGCTAACACTTTGGAGTTGAAACTTTTGGGAGACAAAAAATAAAAAAGAATCCCTATAATTGTTAAAGAGTACTGATTTTAATTGATGAGAGATAGAGAGAGACCAAATCTAGAAAGTTGCAGGGGGGAGCCTAGCGAGATCAAAATTGAGAGAAGTCTCTGCTTAAGGATCTCATGGGGCACTTTAGAGTTGCACACTGAGATAGAGGGAAATGAAGGGAAACTGTTTGGTGGGGCTTTGTAAAGGTGGTTTTGATACTTATGGACAAAAATGGTCATAGCCATATCAAGAAAGAGGGGAACATCTGTCTCAATAGAGTGGGATGGTTGCTGTGCTTCAATTGAAAATTTGAACGATTGTAAATCCCTAGATTTATGTGTCTTCAATATATTAGTGTTGGTTCATATTTATGACCTGCATGTCTAAAATCTGTTGGAATTCTTATTTTGTGCAGGCAATACAGGGAGTATATGGAGAATCTGTTGGAATATCTTATATATTGTTTCCAGCGGACAGAGCCCTTGCAGGATATTGATAGAATATTCTCAAAGGTGCTCAAAACATTTCATATGAATTTTTTTTCCATGAGTAGATGCAGTTCTGAAGTTTTCATTTTAGGCACCTACCAAATACATTATCTATAATGTATGCAGTATATCAAATCCTTTTTCTCATAGTTAGCTAATTTAATATAAATAGTGTTGTACGCTTAAAAAGTGCAATTTAAAATATGTGTTGAAAGGCCTTCCAAAAGCTAATTTATAATTCGTTTTCATTCTTCATATTTTGAGTTCTGTTCCACGTTTGTTGCCAAGCTCCTGTAAATCCATTTATATATGGAATGTCAAGAGTGTTGAATCTACACAACTGTGGACCTCTTTCTTGTAGATTTGGAACATGCTATTGGCGTTTTGCACGAAATATAATGTGATAGGTTATTAGCAGGTTGTGACTGAATTTGAAGAGCAATGGGCAAATGGGAAGGTACAAGGATGGGAGACTGAGGGTCAAGAAAATGGACATGTTCCTGCTCAGCATACAGTAATCGATCTTGATTATTACAGTACAATTGAGGAGCTGATGGAAGTTGGACCTGAAAAATTAAAGGAGGTAATGAATCTGACAGTTATATCATTATTTTCTGCAGCGTTCTGCTCCCTTAAGTTCTCCTTTAAGCAAAAATAAAAGTTACAAACCTCTAGCTGTAAAGCCTTAAATTCTAGAAGATGTGTTTAAGGTGCTATTAAGGTTTTAACTTTAGAATCCATCATTGCATTTCTTGTTATCATCTTTTGTTTTTCATCCCCATTAGGGGGTGTAAATTTAGTAAGAAGAAGTTCCCTTGGCCCCTGCCTGCTTGAAGGGGGGATATGAGCTTGTGCAATACCCCTTTCGACCTCTTGGCCATGATCTTTAAGATAATCTTGTTAGTAACATTACAAAGGCTAGGGGACAAATAAAGGGAAAAGCAATTCTCCAATAAGAATTTAGAGAGGTACCTGCAAGCTGCAGGGTTGAGGGAACTGAAATGGAAGTTCTGAAAAAAAGCCAGAAGATGAGTTGAACAGTGTTTTAGGATTAAAGAAAATATTATCAATATAGCATGGGTAAGGTTTCTGAGTCCTTTTCTTTGTTTGTTGAGGTACATAACGGGATTAAATGAATTAATTGAATTTTAGTCATTTTGATGAAGCACCGGACATTTACAAGTAGAGTCCAGAATTGGTTAGAAGCTGTTTCAACCCCCTCCCTTCAAAAAACAAACAAACTACAAAAAACAAAAGAAAGAAGGATCAACCTGATTTTTTTTTGTTGCATATTTTTAGAACATGTGGTAATACTTTTGACCTTGAGTTGGGTGACATCAACCTTTTCAATTTGCATGTCCTTTTAGAGGTTCAAGATCCAAGTTTGCAGCTCTCTGTTTTAGATCCATTTCCTTTGTTGATCACTGTACTGTTGCCTGGCAGGCATTGGCTGCGATAGGACTGAAGACAGGTGGGACTGTTCAGCAGCGTGCTGAAAGGCTTTTCCTTACAAAGGTAATCATAAGCTAGCGTTTTCACCGAGCAACAGGTATAAAGTGTCAGTTGGAAAAAAAAAATTAAAACATGAATGTATGCGCTGTCTGTGGTTTAGCATCTAAACTGACTGGATCGGCTGGCTAGGGAGGAAATTTGCTCGTTAATTTTGCTGCGAATGGTAAATGTGCTTTAATCTGGAATATGCACCGGTTATGTGTTGGGATAAGATATCCTGTAATTATATGCTCTTTCTGATAGGATGATATTGCATAAATTTGGCTAGCAGAATAGGATGACTACTTGCTTCTCCCATGAGTTGAGAGGCCTTGGAAGGTAATACAATATTGTTCAATGTTCAAATGTAGGACCTTCAACAAGTAGTCATTATTCTTTAGCCATTATAGATGGTAGATTGTTTTACACATTCTGAATCCATCTTCATGCACACCTCTTGTGCAGCTTTCCGGAATTCCAAATTTATATAATATTCATCTCACTTTCTTCTGAACTTTATATATCAGGGGTTTATTTGATGTATTTTTCACTGATTCTGCAGCACACACCTCTTGAGAATTTGGACAAGAAACATTTTGCCAAAGGTGCACGTGTGTTAGAACAAAACTGGGCTGCTGCTGCTCCACAACAGGATGACAGTTCAAAAGAAATAGCCCTACAGGAAGCCAAAATGAAAAAACTCTGTGATTTATTGGATGAGGTTAGGCTATGTTCCATGCTGATTCATTGATAGTTGTCCCTAATGTGCACTTCAGTTTATATTTCGTAGGGAGCATTTAGGTATGCGTGGGTAATTTCATATGTTCAAATGTTCTCGTATGTTTGCTAACTAATATACATTTTTGGCAACTACTACCTGTGGGGATTTTCTCTGACCTTGCCTAGACAATTGCACGAACAAAAGACAATATCGTAAAGAAGCAGGCTTTGACATATGAGGAAATTGAAGCAGAACGAGAGGAGGTTAGTAAATAGAACTTTATTACTTTCTTTAATGTGTTTAAGGTATAACTTCAGATTCTGATTAGTAGGGAACATTTAACTTACTGCCAGTACATTAAGCATGTCTTAACCACCCATTAAGGGTGGCAAGTTCGAGGGTGCATATGTTTAACGTGTCCCTGTCCTATATATTTTATATCTTTTCCAACGTTTGAACATCCACCAAGTGGTCCTGAGCTTATAATGTTTCTCTTTAAGGCAACTTTGTCTTGTAACTTAAAGTGCTTCTATATCTGTGAAGAAAAATGAAATTGCTCCACAGATTGTTAAATTAAGTTTGTGTAAAATGCCTTGTGAGTATTGTAAAGATTTGAATTACAACTTCTTCACAATATTGATGGGTTCCTCTTCAGCCCCTAGTTTGGCGCTCAAGGCCAACTGGGTGAACACATATGCCACCCACCCACCCCTAGTAAACAAACCATTATGAGCTGTAATATTATTGGGTATCTTTTTTTTTTTTCTCTTTTGGAAATTCAGGACCTTTGCATCTGCTTGTTGACCCAAAAACGTATGACCTCATAGTTTTGCTTGCTATCCAAATTGTGTTTTCCTAGATATTTACCTCCATGGTTTGAGCTAAAATACGCTTGGAGATGGTTATAATTTGTAATCATCTAATTCGTGTTGAAATGGTCCCTCGTATTTGATCGTTTGTGTAGGAGGAAACACAAGCTGATACTGAAAGTGATGACGACGAGCAGCAGATTTATAATCCCCTCAAGTTGCCAATGGGTTGGGACGGGAAGCCTATACCTTATTGGCTGTATAAGCTTCATGGTCTTGGTCAGGTAATTTGCTGTCTTAATTGTAAGAGCATTTTGAGCTACCCCAGCTTATTGAAAAGCAGTTCCTTCTTGGGTTTGATTGGTGGGGGATGCATATCTCTTGACATATTAGGCTCCAGTGTCAGAGGCACTGGCATCTTTGGTGAGTCCTTTATGGGTCACGTGATTGCATATTTTAATGCCTTTCAGGAATTTAAGTGTGAGATATGCGGCAACTACAGTTATTGGGGTCGTAGGGCTTTTGAACGGCATTTCAAGGAATGGCGCCATCAGCATGGGATGCGCTGCCTTGGTATTCCAAACACCAAGAACTTCAATGAAATCACATCAATTGAGGTTTGCTTTTGCATAGGTTCTTTTATTTTTTTTAGGACTTGTTCTAAAATTGTTATTGATTTGTAAATAGAGGGGAAACTCCTATTCACTCCCTCTAGGTGTTAATAGGGTCTAAACCGGATTTTTCAGCTTCCTTGTCCATTTTTGCAGTACTAATTAGAATGGCTTTATCTGCTGAAAAAGTCTCAACTGTCATTCCCTCATTCTGGCATCTGGGTCAATCTGGTTGGGTTTTCTTATATACAGTAGATTAGGGAAATTCAGCTGAGAAAAGGCCCGCCAACGTGTTTGATTATGGTGTAGTTGTGATGTGTTATCAGATCCTGAAACGTGAAAAATGCCAGTGGCTTGGTAAATTTATTAAAGCTTTTTGGGTTCTTGCCTGATCCCAACGCTCTGGGTATAATGGTATTGGAATCCAGAATTTCACAAAATGAACATAAATTCAAAACTTCTAGAAGGCAACTTCAAAGCAGTCAAAACCCTTACACAGCCACGCACATATTAGTTTTCCATTATATTTCATAGGGACTGAAGAAAATAGATGCTTGTGCAAGTATTATTCTTTTTAGCACTACTTAATGTTATCTGTTTCATTTTTGATAATCCCTAGTATGTCTAAATATTTTAATGCAGGAAGCAAAAGATCTGTGGAAGAAAATACAAGAACGGCAAGGAGTGAACAAGTGGCGCCCAGATCTTGAAGAAGAGTATGAAGACAGGGAGGGCAATATCTATAACAAGAAGACATACACTGATCTGCAGCGTCAGGGATTGATTTGAGGAAAGCTGTTGAAGAGTTTTTTTGTATTGTCCAAGGGAGAAAATTAATTCTCCCCTTGGGATTCTATTGCATTTTAAACTTGAAGGCGCTCCTCTCGGGTGGTGACTTGTTATTCTGAGGCTTCAGATTTTAGACGAAACACGTGACTCTTTCCCCTGCAATCTCCAGGCTATTCAGAAGTGATGCACTATTAGTTAGTATATATATAAGCCTGGATTACAACCTGTCATCTGATCATTGGGACAGGCCAGCTGCCAGCTCCCGTTATCCCTTTGTCTTTTGGGAAGACAAGGCAAGCTAGGGAAAGCAAGCCAAATTTTTAATATTTTATAATTTATGTTGTAAATACACGACAGTCCGCTGAACTGTTAGATTAAGCTCTCTTCCATTTGAGTTCCTAGATTCTCTTTTTAGGGTTAAATATATTTCTTGCCCCTTTTCCCGGCGGATTATTGAGAATCTGACACTTTGCACTTTAATTAATGATTGAGGGGGCTGCAAAGATAAATAGTTAACCTTAACATTAGAATACGTTAAGAGGCTTATCTTTTGAGATTTTTAAGTTGCAATTCCTTTATGCTGACAATAAAATCTTAAACGGGACAACATCTCATGCTTTGCTAATACTAGATGCTTCTTCTAGACCAGTATCCTAATTTTCTAATCTTAGCATGCATGTCTACCGGACATCACGATTCGGACAATCGATGTTAGCTTTCAATCATCCCCTTTCTTTCAGCATTGAGTAATTATAATTGTTATGAATTGTTTTCTTCGACACAAGACCTTGTGAATAGGAGGGCTGATCCACTCACCCCACGAAGGACTAGCAGCCTAGAGTCCACATATGTTCCACATACAAGCTTTGACAGATCAAACATTTCAGGCGGGAGTTGTGTCCGAACTTCCTGAACTACGTTTCTTGCAGTATCAATATCATGATTCAATGGATCACCGAGATTCATGATCACCTCGATGTCTCCTGAAGCAAGTTTGGCCACCGGAAGGCTCGATGGCAACTCCTTAAAAGGTATTGCTTTCCTCCAACTTCTGCCAGATAATTTTTTAGCAAGGGACTCTTGAATGTTTGATGGACCCAGAGTGAACCTTCCTGTGGTATTTTCTTCCTTCAGATACAGCCGCCGCCCGGCCGTTAATTTGAATAGCGAATCAACTTGCAATTTCCCACTAATACCAGTCTTGTCATGGGGCCAATCCGAACCAATCATGACTGTGAATCCAATGTCTGAGGTGAACGTCAAGTTAGTGTTCAACTTTGATGCTCTTGAAACTGTCAGGTGCACGTCACCTATCAGGGCTCGGGCATGTGGCTGGCGGAGGGTCAACCCTATGTGCCTCCCAGTACTGTACAATAACCGCCATTTTCCAGGCAGCAACTCCAGCCAATTCTGCATGTCCAGAATTACAAGTGGAGTTCAACAAACCACACAAAGTCGTGCTAATGAAAAGTCTAAAAACTATTGCTAGCCTTGTAGGTTATATCATAAAGGCACAAAAAATGGTGATTCAAATCATGTCATCATTGTTGATGCATGGGGCAACCTGCACTTTCAGAGAGCACTAGGAAATAAGGATACAAGGTTGGCCTAGTTTGGGGAGACACGGTATCAAGCAAGTGATGGTATCTTTTAGAATCAAGCATCAGATTACCACTACAGGAAACAATTAACATAATCCAATAGAGGGACTGTCAAAATATTGATCAAATGAAAAGTTTTCACTAATGTAACATAACAAAGAGTTGAACTAGAGATCACTTGAACCAAGCCCATAAAATTGATTGCAGGTGTGAAAACTAGAGGTAATTACCTTTGGCTTTGCATTAGGATTCAGCATTTCCATCAACTCGATGAAGTGAACAAGCCTACTACGCTGAAATATTTAATAAAGGAGTTCAGTGCACTTCTAAACTCTCAAACTTCTGCAATTATAGACTATACAGTTTTGACTCCTAGATATTGAATAGCTTGAACTGCAGAGTTTGAGCACAAAATACAGATGGGATTTAGGAACATAGTATGCACGTACTTGTTATAGCATATAACATTGTACACAGAGATGACTTGAAAATATGGGATTTCAAGTAATACGCAATCCCTTATCTAACTTACTTCAGCTTCACTGGTATCAAACAAGACAGTCCTTCCAGAAAAACCTCATGTCTCAGACTCAAACAAGATTATTCTTAGTCATGCAGCTTCATATTGACTTATTGTGGGAAAGAAAAAGATGCCAGACTGGTTATGAAAGCAGATATTCTCACAGATTCCAGAGGTTCTGACAAGACAATCTAGTAGAATATCATTGATATACTACCCAATAAAAAGTAAATTATTCGAAAAAATGATTATTAGTGAGTTGTTGTATTCCTCCTGGCAGGGGAAGGACAACAAGAAGATTGGAAACCATTTCAGATGGAAGCAAACTTGATGAATAGGTTTCCAGAAAACACATCTTATACTGATCAGATTATTAAGTATAACATAGTTTCTATACGTTTGTATCAGTGATAGGGTCTCCAGAAACCCAGCAAATAATAGGAATGACAATCTATTCCAAACAGACATGCTGAAAGAGAATAAATATATGAAACTTGATTCCGAAAGTCACCACAACCTGAGTTCGGCCATAGATATATTCCTCTGTAATTCTTACAGCAGTAGAACCAAGACCCCATCTGATGATATCCATGGATGGGACTACCCGCCATCTTGGACCACAAAGAAAAGGGTGTCTAAGAGCATCTAAACAACTGCAAAACAGTTCAGAAGTATCATGATGAATGGCATTACTTTTCTAAAAAAGTGATGCAATCTGCAGTCTAAAAGGCACATAATCATGTAGTCGTTATAATCGCTAGACATTTTCAAATCCTACTTTTGTAGCTAATGAAGCTAAATATATCTCGTTGAAGGAAGCAAACCTATCCCTAATTCCAGCAGATGCCAAACATTGTCTCTTCATTTACATTTCAGTTCACTCATTCTTCATAGAAGTGTAGATTAATTTCATATTACAAATAAATGTACATGAGAGCCCATTAACTTTCTCCGCTTGCATGTTCCAGAAGTTCCCGAATATATAGAGTAACCATGGTAAACTAAACTAAATAGGTTTGTTTTACAGAAGATGTAAGCTGGAAAAAGATACGATCTTTAATTGTTAGTTTTACTCTGCTCAATCAGGTAATTGAACAGACCAAAATAAATCATTCAATATGTTTGTACGGGACATGGCAGGCATAGTGTGTTTGCCCAATTGTCAATTAAGAAAACTTCATGAAAAGAAAATCCTACGTCCTTTCCAGACAAGATCTTTAATCTCATTTACAACAAGTATACCTAATCCTTTTGGAAGGTTTGGTTGCAAGCAATAAGGATAAAAGGTTCCAACCTGCACCCCAATTCCTATCCAGTATCTGCAAGAAAGATAACAAATTAAAAGATTATCATACAAACAAGGGAAAGGAACACGGAAAGTGAAACTGTTTCTGTTGAAGGAACAAATAGTTACTTGGAGACCAGTATTTCCCAATGGGGAGTTCCTAGAAAGAAGTTTCAGGAGAAATTCACGTAAGCATGAAGGATCCTTACCCTGCAATTGCATGTTGTAGGTGAGAGAGTTAGATTTATGATAAGAATTATACTACTTTATTATAATTTTTTTTGAGAGATTGCGCAGTATCCAACAGGACCATGTCATAATCCAATCGACGTTCAGCCTAGATATTCTGTTGAGAAGTCCAAGAAGCAATATAAAATATTAAATGACATATCTCTACGCACATGATATTTCGAAAATTGGTTGATTGATAATGCTATATGAAGGAGCTTAGCTTTCAAACACGATCCGCAGTAAGGGCAAAATCGACTCTTAGTAGAACAACTTCCGTGAAAGAGAGGATTTTTCCTTTCTTTTTTTCTTTACGAAAACTCATTCTGATATTTGCTGAAACGTTTGAGAATTAACATAGACAAATTTGAGACAGGACACTCCTAATATCTCGCCCATTTATTGGGGCCAGATACATTAATGTAAACATAATATGAAGAGTCCAGCTATACACATTAATATAAAGGCCAGATAGCAACCAACCATGGAAGAGGGACCTCGTTCATTTACATACATCAGGAGAAGCAAGAGAGGCTACCAGTTTCTCTGGTTACAAAAGTAAATAAGGCATTTTGTTATTCAAATAGTTATGGGGAATCGTTCCACCACTCAATAAATGAAACTATGTCCACATAGCGTGATGGGAAAGTTATGGCATATAATGCATAATCAATGGTATCCATGCAGCGCTGTTCATCTGTCGCATGTACAGATCATAATATAAGTCATTCTCACACGTTTCTACACGACTCATGACAGATCAGCTGATATTACTGGAATGTGAAAATATTTTAAGAAACGTAACACGTCACTGAGATTCAGCTATATTTTGGATTATATGATAAAAAGGCTTGAATTTGAAAAGGAAAATTCTGCATGTCATACCTTCATGAGAAACAATTTGAACTTTGCAAAGATCAAGGGATCCATCAGTTCCCGCAACACCATTTTTGCCATCATGAATCCAACACATCTTTCCATCACACACAAAACAAAATAAGAAATTGAGATATCTTCTGGAGATCTGAAATATATTTTTCATCTCAGTTCCCTTTCTCCATTCCATACCTCAAGTCAAATGCAATCATCATTTGTCGCCTATCGAAGTTGTTTTCCAGGGGACCACTATTTGAATCATTCTGATAAAAGTCAGATGCATTTCCCAATATCCCTACCTGACAAGGTGAATTTTAAAAGCTAATAAATACAAACGAAGGCAACAAATGGAAGAAGGAAACTAAATTAGCTAGTCCTAAGTGAAGTAACATCAGAACTCCACCTTTTTCTTGTAAACCAGATTGCAGTATCTCGTCTTAATTAAAACCCTCAAGATTTGCTAGTTCATTCATCATCAACTATCGTCATTCCCTAAGGAATGCAATCATTTGATGAAGGCACAATCCAGTATATTTGAAATAGTTGAATGTGCACATGGTAGCTAAACAAACTACTATCTAATATCCATAAATAATCTATAAGCTGCTGTAACTTAGGATCTTCCCACCAGTAAATAAGTTATATATTTATATTTACTGAAGATTTGTAAGGTTCTCCGTTATATATTGCATGTACTAGCAGTTATTCATACAGGGGAGCACAACTTGCACCTTCAGCTCATCCATAAAAATTGTTACCCAAAAACCCTTCAGATCATTTCTAATGATGCTGCAAAATAAAAACTTCCCAGCAAATACAACACTAGGTATAGCCCTGTTCATAAGGAATTCATGAGGCTGCATGTGAAATGCTTAGATTTTACTAAGTCATCGAATTTGTATATATTTTGCACAAAATTATCCCCATGATACTGACAACATCACCCCACCCCCCGGGCATGGGGGAAACCTATATTTTAACATTGAACATGCAATATGGTGCGTACTTTAATATGTCTATCCACTGGGCTTATGTGCACATTCTCCAGCCGCAGCTCTGTATGAGCAAGCCCATGGCTGTGCAAGTAATTGACCTGAAATTCATAAGCAACACAAACATTACAAATCCTCCAATTCTCAAATTCAAACATTGTCCCTTAATGCCTGTAAAAATATAACATACTCCAATCAAAAGATCCCTCATCAGTATTCTAATGAGGCGCAATTGCCGTGAAACTGCAGGCCCTCCTACTGTATCATCTCCCACCCTCCTGACAGACTCTTCATCCAATGCAAGAGTAGCTTCTAGGGTTGGAAGCCAGTCTGATTGTTGAAGCCAATGTCTTAAGGAGAAACTACCATGATACTGCAGCAAAATTTATAATTATGTGAACATGTCAGAATATCCTATCCTTAGTGCTAACTTTTCACATAGTAATCAGCAGCCAGCAGATACAATCAATCATAAGGTACTCATAAGTAATAAGTTTAAAGACTGGCAGAGGACAGTTTGTCTGTAGCATGCAGAGTGAACATAAGACTCTTGGTGAGACTTGTCATGCTAACGAGTGGCAGTATAAGAACTCATCTAATATAAGGAAGGACCTACCCCATGGACCAGGGTAAATGAACCACGACCACTACTTGTAGGAGATAAAATGTAGCCATGGACTTGCATCGAGTAAGAATGGTACATAAGTCTACGGCGAAATAGCTTCTTCAATACCTAAAGACATTCCAAGGAGTAAAAGGAATTACAACCGTATTAAGCTTCCAGTAGCGGCATACAAATTTCATCAAGACAATTTAATTTGTATGCTAAACAATTTACCAACCTGTATTGCTCTTTTCCCTCTACGCTGAGCTTGAGCACTTCTAAGCCTTCGAAGCACGATTCTGGTGTTGTACAGAGAGCTGAAAATTTGATAGTACCTTTTATTAAGTTCAATTCTCTTTGCAACATGACATCACTTAAACAAAGACAAACTAACCTTTTAGTATCCTTTAATGTAGCTTCAAAAATTACCTCGTCAGCCTACAGCAATGCTCAATCAATTGTATTTCATATCACCAAATAACATCCATTACTACACCCAAAAAAAATAACCTTTCTCGGTAAGTAAGTATACACAAACAAATAAGAAATTTTGAAACTTCATACCCGCCCACCAAGGCCAAGGCTAACACGATCGAGAATCTTAAAATCAGATATCTTGAACCTTGTAACATGCTCCAGTTCTTCCTCCATGGAGTCCGATAGAGCACTTAGAGCATTTTCTTCTGATTCCGTTGGTGATACAGCTTTTCTTGCCGATGAACACTGCACAACCTTATATTGTCTCTTATTAGAATTAGAGGTCTTCCCAGTTAAACGCATGGGGCAGGGTCTGATCGGTCTTGTCAGCAAATTTCTACTAACATACACAATTTCAGTGCTTTCCGCACTCGGACTCCAACCAAGTCCACATAGTGCCATTGATAAGTTCTCTGAACACAAGAAAGATAATATGAAGGTTTATTTAAAAAAGAAAAGCCACGATAAACGAAAATAATAAATCCTAGTTCCGCTTTGTTTTGGTACCTAAAATGAGATAGATCACCTCAATTATGTTTTGAAGAGCAGAATTCAAGCTTCAGTTTCCTACTTTACAATGCAAAAAAAAATAATACTATTGGTAAATCATTTTCTCGCTCTTTTCACCAATTTACTTGTCAAACGAACAAAGTATTAAGCTCACTTTGGCTGCCTCCAGGAACAAATTTAACCCAATCTAACACAACTTCCAACATTTTCCTCTTTTCTCTCCAATTCCCTCAGCCAACAAGCAGGACATTGCGTTCCATTTGCTTGCTGAGAAATCAGGTAAGGAGTAATCTTCCACAAAGAGAGAGAGGAAGAGAAAAAGACAGCTAATAAGGGAAATGCTTGAATCTTCTGGCACCCCGTTGTTCCAGTTCCGAGTCAAGCGAAGACAAGTTTTTGGAATGAAACTCTTATCTTTTGTTAAGCTTTTTGGAATGAAGCTCAGTAGAATGGAGCATTCAGTTTTTTATAGAACGCCAAAAAAAGGAAAAACAACTCTGCGTCTTATCATTCTTTCAGCTTCCCGAAATAGAAAAATAATTTGTACGTGCGAGACTTTAAACAACACAGCTGATTTAGACACCGTTGAGTGATATTGTAGTGGCGTAGAAAAAAAAAGGAGTGATAGTCGAGTGAATCTCATAATTGAGTAAAATAATAGTTCAAAGGAAAAAAAGGTGATTCTCTTTTCATTTCCTGGGCAGACAAACAGACGTTACAGAAAGATCGAGAAATAACTGCAAATTCTTGAACTTACCGATATAGGAAAGAGAGAACGGACATCAACTGAACCGAATAATTGAGAGAGAGCTATAAGCTATTGATGGTGGCATTACTATATAAATAGAGGAGGGGACCGTTGGTAGCGTGTGAGAGTTGCGTGGAAGAAAGCGGTGGAAACGTTTCGCCATGGGATTTTCGTACGTCTACGTCCGCCGCAAATATCCAATTTTCCTTCCGACCGGAAAGATTCTCTCAGGTGAAAGATTTAGCGGTATCTTTACATTGATTGCTTGGATTGTGCCATGTCAGCATGTTTGTTTTACCAGATTTTCACATTCCATGCCCAAATTATAATTATATTATATTTTAAAGTTATGCTCTTGTTTGTCAAATAAGTCCTATGTTATGCTTCGGTCTATTTACTTAACGGAAGCCATATTACCTCCAGTAAAAATTTGACACGTAAAATTTAAATTAATAAAAAAATTCACACGATTTTATATGCCAACGCAATAAAGTAAACAATTACAAAAAAAACTTAGAAATCTAAAAAGACAAGTTCAACCATCGAAAAAAAGGCATAAATGCGCCCAAAGTCGTGTAGTGATATAATAAAATTATAAATTAATTACCAAGATAAACAAAGTTACAAATTAATCATTGTGGTAATGTTTCTGTTAAAAACACGTCATTTCGTTCATCTTCGTCTCTCTCACTAACAACATATGCTAGTAAATTATAGGATCTACTTGAGGACGTAGTACCTTGTGATTATTGTTGACTAACATATGTTGTTACTGAAAGAGACGAGATGAAATAAATAGTGTATTTTTAACGAAAATTTTATCACAATGATTAATTTATAACTTTATTTATTTTGGAGACTAATTTAAATTTTTCTTATATAAGGACTATTGATGTATTTAAGCTAAAAAAACAAAAACAAAAAAAGAACTATCCAACCTGCTCGTTGAGGTGGACGGGCTCGCCACCTCTGCGAATGGTGGCTCGTTAAGAACCTTCGTGCGAGGCCCAACGGGATTGCGATTCCTTTATCATGGGCTACAACTACTAGGCCCAAGTATCGCTGCTTCCAGACCAAGTTTAGCCCAAATAGCTTGAGACGTTCAAAAAAATCACAACCCATAAATCTCGAAATATTGGAATAGCATGCCATGAGGGATAAAATAGGCATAAAATATTCCATGAGTCACGTTCATGCCTATCTGTCCAAAATAACGGCCTTGACATTGCAGTGCAATATGTAAATGTTAGTTGATGGGCGAAATGTCACAAAATTAATAAATATGATGTGCAAAGTGTTAATACCCTTATATTTGGTGGGCAAAAAATATATTTTTTTTTCTTTATTTTTATGTATTATGTCAATCCACACTATACTAAAAAAAGAATAGCTACGACGAATTAAACTATGGTGGTTTATGAAAATTAAAATTAAGAAAAAATATCATAGTAATGGATAAAATTAAATTTGACTATATAACGGTTTAATTTATTTTATTACTTTCCATAAGTTTTAAAAATTCATAGCAAATTGAAAGTGAAGTGAATTGAGTGACATAGGGTGCGTTTGTGTACCAAAATTTTACCCTCTCTAAAATTTTAACACAATTAAATATTACAATATTAGCTCTCTCTCCCCATCAAATCATTACTATTTACTACAAAAATATAAAATATTACTTCTCTCTTCACTTTTTCACTAAACCAAATACCTAAAATTTTAACAACACTAAAATTTTACTACACAAACAAAATCATACTCCTCTAAGAAACGAGAAAAATATAATTATAAATGTAAAATTGAAATAATTTTTTATTTTTTATTTTTTTTAGTAATTTTCTAATGAGACTATTTTTCGATTAGCGCGCTAAGCCGCCAAATATGAGAGCAAGGATTGATGTATTTTATAATTTAGGAAGTGTAATTAGAAAAATTAAAAATTACTAAGTCCAATTTAATTTTTGCTACCACTCTAAAATTAAAATTTGGTTACCAAGAAAAAAAAAAGAATCCAGTGCACTTGGATTTATTCATCTCAGGTGGATCCCACCAATCAGATCGTAGATATCAATGTTCTGATCGCGTAAGTCCACCCATGCGTCCTTCCAGAGCACCAGATCATTCTGCGTCTGTTCATTCGCTATTTCTGTTAACGTGTCACATATTAATTGAGCTATGCGACGTGTTCAATTACAAGACTACCATGGTTGAAGCAGATACCCTAGAGGACATATCCGTCATTAAATGAAATTACAAAGGGTAATATCAGCATACGGACGAAAATTATCACCAAGTCTTCCCGGAGTCTCTTGGACAAAACCAAAAACGCCTGCGACTCTCTTTCCTCACTTCCAAACATCACATGCAGTTCCATATTTATCCCCCAGTTCTCTCTTGGTGGCCCTCTTGTAAATTAGAGTAGTTTCGATTCCAATTTTTGTACCCCGATCTCCGGCGATCCGTTATCTCCGGAATGTCTCCGCCCGGTTATCCGACGGCCGTCCATTGTTAGGGTGTTTTTGTCGGTGAGTGCGGTTCGGCCGCCGGAAGTTGGGTAATTAGGGTTTCAGTTCCTGATTCGAGTGCTCGATTCTATTGAGAAGCTTCGCGATTAAGATTCTGTCTCTGATTTTATGATTGAGATATCGTACGGGGTTTGGAGACTAGGGCTTCCAGTTTCGATCTGACGGCGAACTCTTGCTAGTGGATTTCGAGACTAGGGTTCATTTTGGTTACGGAGGTTGTTTTAGGGTTTTAAACTTTTCAGTGATGCCGAAGAGTTCGCGGCACAAATCGAGCAAACACAGTTCGAGGGAAACGAGAGAGTACTCAGACTCGGAGAAAGATTCAAGTTTGAAGGATCGGAAGACTAAGGAAGAGAGTGGCGGTGGCTCTAGGGTTCCAAAGGAATCTGGCTCTACCGAAAAGCGGAAGGTCGAATCTCTGAAGGATGCCAAGGACATGTACGGGTCTGGTAATGGGGAGCATTCTGAAGAGCATGGCCAGTCAAAGCGGCGGAGGGAGCGGGCTGGCGAGGGAGTGACTGATCGTTGGAATGGTGGTGAGGACGATCGGAATGAGGTTTCGAAGAAGTCAAAGGAGTCGAAGGCTTCGGCGGAATCGAAGAGTGGCAACAGCAGTAGGAGGAGAGAGGAGACTCTGGGAGTGTCTGGTGAGGGCGAGGAGGCAAAGAAGAGTAGCGGTAAGCATCGGGATGTGGCTCGAAAAGAGAGTAGGGAAGGTGGCGTTGAAAGGGAGAAGAAGAGTAAAGAAGGGAAAACTGACAGGTCCGTCATTGATATCGAGGAGCCGCGCGAGACAAAAAAGGCAGTAGAAAAAACTGGTAAGGTAACTGATTGGTTTGCTGGTTAATATGACAAAAATACATTTTTGTGTATTGTGCTTACCCCTATGTTCCTATAACTGATAGAAGTCTTCCAACATAAGGTCGTAGCTTTCATACTATGTAGACAGCATTAGAACTTGAATGTGAGGTTGGTTAGGTCGTTAGGGAAGACCTTGAAGTGTTGAGTGCTGATCTCCGGCACCAGAAGCACAGATTAGTGGTTTTTATCTAGTTTTAGAACCCGAATAAATTTTTTCCCATTCAATAGGCGAGGGGCTTGATTATGTTTAATTAATTTTGTTGCGCTTGAAGTTTGAAATCGTTCTCTCTCCAGTTACTATATGTGACTTCATAAAGAGCATATGATGCCCTAGAAGCTCCGTGTTCTGTTCCTGTGACCTAATTGTTGAGTATGTGGGTTGCTCCTCAATGTTCTCCATAAGCCAGAATGAGCGTTAAAATTGCCTCTACTGTTGTTTAAACACAGTGTCATGCAGTTTAATGGAATAGAGTAATACCTATATATTGATAATAATTGCTGTTGCCTGCATTGCACAATGCTGAATTTAGTGTAGCTAGTTTTATATCTTTGCTTATTTTTCTTGCCTTTTTGTAAGATATCATTATTGTTGTTATTCTTTTTAACTGATATGTTTTATAGAATTTGAAGAGAATTGGAAAGGTGAATGTGAATTGGAAGCACAATATGAGTGGCTAACACTTCAATGGTTATGCATTTGAATAATGACAGATTGAAACTGATACGTTAATCAGCTATGATAAGATTATCACTTTGGGGGATTCTATCATGCGGTATTATGTGTTAGTTATATGCGCGTTTATTTTTTAATCAATTACCATTAGATAATGTTAATGTGGGGCACAGTTTGGCTGACGACTTCTCAGGCATAGATTAAAAGGTCGAAACTGATTGGGAAAGGTAATGATAATAGAATATCTGTTGAAAGCTCCATCAGTTACAATCTTGTGTTGATTAAGTGAAAAAGGAAGGTCAATGATTAAGTTAACTGGGAATGCAAACCTTTAACCCGGAAAGTGATTGTTAGAGAATCTTTTTGCAATAAATGCATTTTAAAAGTTCCAGTCTTCAGCGTGAATTGTCTTAAAGGTTATTTTTTAAGTGGACTGCCAAGAGGGATATTTTTTTTTCCCTTCCATACATTTTGAAGTCCATCTTTGTTGTGGAGTCCACTGGACTGCACATAATAAGTATTGCATAGTCCATCTGTTCGGGCTGAGGTGCGGTCATGTCTTTTTTTGGTGTGGTGAAGATTTTGTAGTTTACTTAACGGGGGGGCAGCTTCACAACAGATGCAGACTCTATTAATTAGTGCATATCCTTTCAAGGGTTAATTGACAAAAGTAGCATGTCATAAGGCACATGCTAGTATTGATTGACACCTTCTCTTATTTGAAAAAAAATATACAAGTAGGTTCAACGTTGAAGTTTAATAAAGCAAGCACCTCGTTCCTGTAAGAAAATGTTTGGATTGGTGAAGCAGCATCGGGGACTACTTCAGGTGCAGTTTCACTATTTTTTAAAGAAACTGATAACCGTGTGGATTGTTGAGCCTTATTTTGGAATATGGATGCTTGTAATGCCGGAGAGTTCCGGCATTGGGTTTTATGCTGATTGAGTTTCCATTCTCTCTCTCAATGATATGTATTTTTTTTATTATCTTCCCTTAGATAATTAGAGCACATGAATTCATAGCATCTCTTGTGGATTCACCTTAAATTTCTGGGATATTAAGCTGAAGTAATTTCACTAGAAGTCGAATTGATTGTTATCTTTCATTTCCAGGTCATAGTATTATTAAGGATTTTGCATATGGAAACAAATATTTGGTCTTTCATTAAGTTGTGATTTGTGGATTTAGGTCTCATTTTTCCATATATTGCAAAGTGACCTGCTCGGTTTGATTGCTGGTGTGAGCACTAGGTTCATATAACTTCAATCTATGGTTTTTGTTCATGTATTGCTGGTTTCTCGTATACAGAACACCTAGCTGTATCATTCTCTTTCCTGTAATCGCGTTAATGTTTCCTACACAAAGGTGTAGTAATTACTCGTATTAACTTCTTATCTTCTTCATTTTTTAGTTTTGTGGAATGATATATAGGTTACTATGTGATTGATTATGCTTTGCTACGACATTTCTTTATTTTAGTATTTATTATGTTCTAGAACATCTTTTTCAATTTATTTCCCTTTTTGTTCTATAGCCATCTAATTTGGATGTACTGAAAACAATCCTGCCTGTTTCTGACTATGGATTTTAAGTTGTATATTTTTGTAGGATTCATTTACTACAACAGCATGCTTCAAGACCACAAGCATCGCCTATATTTTAGCTTGATAACATAGGTTTTTTTTTTTTCATTGCAACCCCTGAAATACTCGTCTACCACCGTTTATTGTGTTTAGATGAAAGAAAAATTCGAATACAATTTATTTTGTGGGATCTCTCTCATGATTTGAAGTATCTAGAAGTTTGATGTTGATTGGGTAATTATTAAGCTTGAGGGACACATTGAAGCGAATAGTCTATTTTGTCACTGCAATTACACAAACGTGTTGGAGGCTGAATCCAGTTGTTCAACACATCCTTGAACTGCGATGTGTGGATCCCCCTCCCCCTTCCCCCAAATTAGTCAAGAAAAAAAAACACATCCATGAACTGCATGAGGCATGAGAATTGGTGACTCTTATCCTTCAAATATATTAGCTTTGAATGACCGTGAATATGTTGTTTGATATAAACCAGGAAGATGAAACCACTGATTAATGAAGTTAATGCCTGAACTAGTAATCGCTGGATAGTTATATGAAGAGCTGAAGAATGGAGATTACCCAAATTGAGTTCTATTTTAAATACTCTTTCAGTTTATGTAGAAGACTTATAAATGAGACATGGATACTTTGGTTTATGAACTTTCATATGGAAATACATATATATGATAAGTTAACATCTTTGTTCTATCTCCTTGCAGAGTTGAATGTACAGGACGAATTGCGAAGTCCTGAAGAAAACCAGCATGAGAAACGAATGAGGAAAAGACGAGATGGTTCTGGTGATTGGGAAAAGCATCAAGATGATGGTGGAGATATTAGTGATAGGCGATTATCATCTAGGGATGATATTGGGAAGGATGGAAGACAGAAAGATGAAAAGCGCAAGGATGAAAGATATAAAGACAAGTACCGAGATGACATGGACAGGGATAACAAGCACCGTGATGAGAAGCAAAGTGATGATCGCCCTGCGAAAGAACTCACTTGCATCAGATCTGAAGACAAGCATGCAAAGGATGAAAAGGATGCTGCAGAGATACGACAGAAACGAATCAAGCTTCAGGACAGTGACCGTGATCGAGAGCGTGACAAGGATCGCGGTCGTGAGTGGGACCGTGACCATGACCTAGAGGTTAGCCGGGATCATGATCGCTTTCATGACCATGACCGTGACCATGAACATGAACGTGATGGGGACCGTGGGCATGATCGCAACCGTAATCGTGATCGTGACCGTGAAAGTGATCGTGATCGTGACTGGGATTGGGAACATGACCGAGATCGTGATCATGATCGTGGTCGGGATCGCATTCGTGACCATGGGCGGGAGCATGACCGTGACCGAGACCAAGATCGTGACCGTGATCGTCAACGTGACCGTGATGGGTCACATTTTGATGACCGAAGTGGTAGATGCAAAGATGGCAGGGGAAAGAAAAGATCTCCGGATGATCATGATGATTATAATAGTAATAAAACTAGACTTGCAAAAGCTCACTATTCTGATATGGAAAAGAAATTTTTGAGTGGTGATAAAGTTGAATCAGATGCTGATAGGGGGAGATCTCAATCTCGCCAAGCTCATGTAGACGCTCATATTAGTAGCAACAGACGGAGAACCTCGCCAAGCTCCAGTTCACATGTTGGCATGGATGACCACAGGTAGTTTTTCTACTTCCACTCCATTGAGTGGTAATCTAGTCAAGGTTAGATTATTTGGTTATGTAAGACCTATTTTTTCCCCTGTATTAAGGCAATTATGGTTGAGCATATTTGAAGAATATTGTTATACCATATTAAAACTGCCTCAGGTTAGCATCCTCATCGATGCACTAGGGAGCAATTCATTTTATATGATTGCCTGTTGTAATCAAACTTGGAGGATTATTATCGGAAACTGGACAAATTGATAGAATAACTAAGATCGAGATTGAATTCAGAGAAATTATTTATTTATTTATATGTGATGGGAGCATATGTGGACTCCTATGATATAGATGTCCTTTTTTATTTTTTGCTTTTCCACACTTCAGGAATTTAGATCTGGAAGATGTGAAGTACAGGGATAATAAGTCTGAACAGAGAGCCAAAGCAATTTCCTCTAGAGAGGTAAGTGCTTTCTCTGGAGTGTCAGAGAAAAGTGCCAAGTACAGATCTGTGGACAAACCTGTCAAAATGGAGGAAACCCATCTAGGGGAGCTGTCAACAGAAAGGTCTTCAAGTTCCAAGGCTTCACCAAAGGGTTTGGTGGAAAGATCTCCTTCATCTACAAGTATTGACCGCAGGTATATGAATCGAACTGGTGTTAGACGGAGTCTTGATGTCGAAGAAACAGGAAGGAGGAGCAGTGCTTCCGTCGATCCAAGAGACTTCTCTAATTCTGAGGACAGGGTGTATCGGGACTTTCCACCAGAAAAATCTTTATTTGATGACTCCTCTCAGGCAGATTCACCTTTTTACAATAGATCTAGTCAGAGCAACGCGTCTTCTTTGATTCCCCCACCACCTGTGTTCAGAGCTGGAGTCGACAGCCCTTCCTTTGCGGTTTCATTGGAAGAAGATGGTAGACTTAACTCCGCTGTCCGTTATAAGCGGGGTAGTGATCCCGGTCTGGGACGAGGGCATGGAAATGCTTGGAGGGGTGTCCCAAGTTGGTCTTCATCAGTTCCAAATGGCTTCATTCCCTTCCAACATGGACCTCCTCATGGAGGTTTTCAGGCAATGATTCCACAGTTTCCGTCTCAACCTTTGTTTGGTGTTAGACCTGGTGTGGAAATTAATCACTCTGGGATTCATTATCATATCCCTGAAGCTGACAGGTTTTCCGGTCACTTGCGTCCAGTTGGCTGGCAGAATATAATGGATGGTTCAGGCCCTCCTCACTTGCATGGATGGGATGGAAGTAATGGTTCAGGTCCTCCTCATATTTATGGGGGCCCTGAATGGGACCAGAAGAGGCATCCAATGAATGGTAGGGGGTGGGAGTCTAATGCTGAGATGTGGAAAGGACATGAGGGTGAAATGAAAAGGGAATTGCCATCCCCATCTCAGAAAGATGATTACCCGGTGCAGGCCCCTGTAGATGATGGTTTGGCTATGAAGGCAGGCCAGAGGTCTCACCATGAAGATAACCACTATGAGGTTCAGGCTAATGCCATTGAAATAAGTTCCACTGGCACTTCTCCAGCAAAAGAAACTTCTGACTCACTGGCTAAACCTTCTTTTGAGAAGGCATCTGATCATTCTAAATTTCCAACTCATGATGTTTCTCATTTCACCCATTTTTATCTTTCTAAGCTCGATATTTCAGCAGAACTCGCACGTCCAGAGTTGTACAAGGAGTGTGTAAGTTTATTGGATATGGAACGAAGTATAACTTTGGACGGGGACACCACTATGGATGTGTTGTTTGAGGTAGAGAATCTCGACAGATTTCTTTTTGCTTTCATTGCAAATTTCTGCTGATCGATAACTGTTGCATAAAAATTTCTTTCTTTTCTGATAATGTGGCAGGGCGGAGGAAGAGCCAGTCTGAAATATTCCAATAACTTATTGAATCATTCTCTTTTTCCTGCCATAAAGGATACTGCTCTTCAGGTAAAGTTTATGATGGATAAATATAGAGAAAGATAGCTCCTCATGGTTTTGGCAGTTAAGTGTTCGTAATTGTTTGCATTTAGTAGCATTCATCTGCGGGGACTACAAATGGTGGTTGGGATGCATGCATTTAATCACATGCCTTTTACGGTTAACAATGTGTGTTTTTGGAAGTGATATTATATTGAGCTGTTTAATTGTCTCCTAAAAAGTGAGTCAATGTTCACTTCTGTGTTTCGACAAACACATTTTTGCTCTCACCCTTAAGCTAACCGTGGTTTACTGAAATTTAGCTGCATGTGTAATATTGATTAGGTCATGGAAGGTTGGAAATATTGCCCAAAATTTATATATAATGTATGAATAATTATTCTAGATTATCATCTGTTATAGAATATATGAATAGAGTCTAGATTCTCATTGGTTGACTTGCTTTCTGACTTGCAGAGAGCCATGGACCTCTACAAGAAGCAGAGGGTGGAAGTTGTAGGATTGCGGTCAGTTTCTGGGGTCACATTGGATATTATTTCAGAGTCAAACCAGGAGAAAGGGGAAGAGCAAGCCCCAATCTGCGATGTGGTGAAAGCAGAGGAGCCAGTCCCAAATTTGGCTGCAGCGATGCAAAGTGTGCCCCTGCCAACTGTAGATCAGAAAAAAGTGGAAGCTGTTTCAGCTGCTGTCATGAAGGAGAATATGGAGTCATTTTTGACCCCCGCACAGGAGGTGCAGAATCATGTTTGGACCCCTTCAGTGAAGATGGAACTTCTGGGTCAAGTGTATGGTGGTGAGAACCTGGGAGAGCCACTGCCAGTTTCCAGTGAGGAGAAAAAGACTGTGATGGCTTCCGAAGAGGTTACTGTCGAGGTTGCTGATGGGGATTGTGCGTTGACGGTTGATAATGAATCGCAGATGACCACCATGGATAGCGATATCAACAGGCTTGGCAAGAGCAATGGCGGTAACTCTGCCAACTGTGTGGAGGAAAGGCTTTTGGGTGATGCCATAAATGGGCCTAAATGTTTTCCGGGTGGTTCGCCCAGGGCTTATGAGGCTGTGGTGCCTGGGTCAAATGAGTCTGAGTCAGTAATTTTAAGTCGGATACATCATTCTCCTGAAAGTACACATTGAGACATTTCTATAACTCTGTTTTCTTTATTGCATTTTTGGTTTAAGGTAATTTTGCTCTTCATATATTTGTTGCTTCTCTTCAGTAAGGAAATAAAAAGAAGTCTCCTCTTTTGGTCCCGTGACAAGGGGAGAAGTCTCCTCTCTTTCCTTATTCTAGAATTCGAGGTGCGACTCTGCTGGCATTTTGTGCACTGTGGTCCTCGGTTGATGCCCATCCTTGAGAAGATCAGGTATCTGTCTTCTCCTACACCTTAAATCATTTTCTTTTGAGTTGTAGTTGGAAAAAGGAATAGTATCCACTAGGACGCTTAGGTACTCCTGCCATTTGAATTGGACAACAATTTCCACTAATCATTATCCTATTCTTCGCTTTACATTGAAAGAAATTATTCCACGTGAGCACAAATTGTTCACGTATGTGCTCAACGTGCGTACCAATATTTGGGGATAGTGACCCAAGTATTATTGCCTCCTCTTGGACGTGGTCCATTTGAATAAATGTAGAAGGGGAAAGAATGAAGACTCCGGATGTTGAAATTAATCCCGGTGCTTGGGGTCACAGGGAATGTTGAAATTAATGTGGATTAGCCATCGGATTTTGGGGGCGTTTGATTGCCACCTGAAAAAAAAATTTACAAAATAGTCTCTTTATTAATTTTTTTATTATTATAATTTTCATTCAAATTTTCTTTTTTCACTTTTTTATAATTTTTATAAACTGTCTTTATTTTCTCCCCAATTCGCCAAAATTTTCACAATCAAAGAAAGCCTCCAACTCGGCTTCTGTGCTGTGGGTGGAATGAGCTCCTCTGTGGGAGAAGGTTGACGGGTATTGTTGTGGCCTTTTTTCTTGTCAAATAAAAAGAGGATTTTTTTTTTTGTACAGAACACAAGGAAAATGTGGTCTTAATATTAAAAGGGTTAATTATATTTTTTTCCCGACGAATTTACACCCTAATCTTAAAATCTCTCAAACTCGAACTCGTTCCGAATTACTATCACAATCTGTGTCGCTTTTTAATTCGGTATTGGATTCATTTTTAGTGTTAACTTGCACGTTTTTTCGTCACACGTGATACCCATCCCATGCAAAAATAGGAAACGACCCTCATTCAAACGTTTAACGGCAGGAATGAAGCTGACTCGGTCAACAGAAGTTGAACACCTCTCTCTCTCTCTCTCTCTCTGCCTATGACCATGGTCTTGTATTTCAATCTCTTCTTTTTCGTCGCCATAATCCAGTCATTGGCTTCGATGTTGTTTTTGGTTTTCCCAAACCCAAGTCACTGAAGATTGGTATGTTCAAGAGGGAATGGGTTAGACGCCTTTCATATTGATCTTCTTCTTCGACCTACATATAGAAGCTCTTTCTCTCTCTCTGTCCGTGACGTTTCGTGGTCGTCTCCTCTCGAATTATCCTGCCAGATCTTGTCTCCGTTGAGGACTCCTCTAATACTGTCCTCATTGGTAAACTTATTGGCCTACAGCCGCCTGGTAAACATATTATTTTTTTGACTATTCTAGCGGTCTGGAGGTTTGCTGTAGGATTAAAGCTGGAGGCGTTGGAAAACTCCACCTATCTCCTCCCCTTTTCCCGACGTCAAGATAAGGATTGGGTATTGGTACCATGGAAATTTAAAGGCTATCTCATGGTCTTTCAAGAATGGTCCCCAGCTCTAACTCTGGAGGAGATTGATTTGTCTCTGGCAACTTTCTGGATTCAGTTGCACGGATCACCACTGGCTGGTATGAACAGACAATATTACAGAAATTAAGACCTCTATTGGAACCATTCTTAATATGGAATTATTACCGGATGGTATTGCCTGCATTCTTCTCAGCTCTCGCTGTATCAACGCTCGGTTGGACCAGTGCGAGGTGCCCATAAGTTCCCACCGACTGCCTCTGGTGCAGTAAGGTCTAACTTCACCGAATAGTGTTTCTTTCTGGTAGTCTAGATGCAGAGGATACTTCTCCTGTTCCTGTGAAGAAACTGAGAGAGTCGGAGAGAGGCCAATAATTTCTCACTAGCGAAAGAGACAAAATGAAGCACATTTTTCCCAACTTCTTATTCGAGCTTCATGTATCGGGTTTCGGCTTCTTCAGTAGCACTGCTTCGCCTGAAATAATGGGTAATACTATCGTGGAGGATACAAGCCGTCGTTTTAATGGTGGCAAAGGAAATGAGAGTAATTTTTAGTCGGCAAAACGCACAGTTTAGGGTACAGGAAAAGAATTAAAAATTTCAATATCACTGTTTGAATGAGGGCAGTTTCGTATTTACGCGTGGAATGGGTATCACGTGCTGGTCACACGTGACGACGAAAAACTTGCGAGTTAACGCTAAAATTGGGTCCTATATTGAATTGAAACGCGACACATAGATTGTCGTGGTGGGTCGAAACGAGTTCGAGTTTAGAGAGATTTTTGATATTGAAGTATAAATTCGTGGATAAAAAATTGTAATTAAGCCATTAAAATAAATATTTTTTTAATAACTCAAAGCAGCATCTGTCTGTGTTGGGTGAAAAAAAAAAACAGATGTGTCCCCCTTGGTGTTGACTAAAATCATTGCAAACATCTGACCCAGAGGCTTGTAGAGTATTTGAACAGCCCTAGTATCCACTAGTCCTCAACCCATAATTATAATACATAGAGCTTGCGGGCATGTCCCACAACCTAACAAGTCACACTCCTCTTCTTTCTTTCTTTTTTTCTAGGTAAAAATAATATATTGAAAATTGAGCAGCATACAACTAATACAAAGCCAAAAAAAAGATAAAAAAGTCAGTGAAAAATCTAAACGGACCAAAAGGCTCAACAATAACTGGACACAAGAGTCAGAACCAACAGCCACAAGGAAAAACAACCAGAACCACAAACTAGCCACAAGAGCCAAAACACAATACAAACACAATCTGGTCACAAGGACTAGAACACAAACACAAATACAATAAAACCACCACTCAAGGTGATGGCGGCATCCACTAGAGGAGGGGCAAACCGAGCAACGATCCGACTCCTTTATGGCGAGCTTCAGGTAAAGACTGGCTGCATGTAGGGGAGTAGGAGAAGGGCCAACTATAAGTGGCACAAAAAGGGCCTCACGAACCCACTAGGGGCTGCAAGAAGCAAAACCGCCAAGCCCCTAGGCAGCACACGTGCACAAGGCCGCGCATGACCGCTAGGCGCCAGCAAAGGGAGGCTGGACAGGGACCACCAGGAGGGGTAGAGCACGGCGGGGCGGGGCCAGATCTCCAAGAAAATGCAAAACAACAAGATGAGAGGCAAAAAAGGTCGGATGTGTGAGATTCAAGTGCGCGCGTGGGCGCCCGTGAGGTCTCACACGCCAGCATCTGGCCGCCGCTCTTGGCCAGAACTGGACGTCGGGAGTAGAGGAAGCCCATCACGGGGGCCGTGCAAACCAAAGACCACCGGAGAGGTCGGGATCTAGCTTCCAAAACAACAAAAAAACACAAAAACAGGCGAAAAAACAAGAAAAAGGGAACTGTCGGCCACCAGGAACGGAGCCGGCGGCTCCTCCCCTCCCAAGAGCAAAGGCGGTAGGGGCTTTTTCAGGCAAAGAGGAGGGGTTCTAGAGAGAAGGAGGAGTCTCTCTCTCTAGAACGCAAAAAAGTTATTTGTTTTTTTTAACTGCAACTATGAGAGGGCTTAACTACTAAGCCCGTCCATTCCCCTTTACTGCAAAATTTTTTATATTAAAAAACTAGTCAGAAAACCCAAATGCTACTAATTGCAATGGAGACGTTAAACCCAAGAAGCAAGGCTTAGGCATTCGAGGCAAGACGAAAACTCCAAACAACTCGATTGAGTATTAAGTTATTAACGGAGAAAAATGGATTAGCATCAATTAGAAGTATGAAACGTGAAAAAGCAATATTTACACAAA
Organism: Myrica gale; assembly: GCA_963930655.1. Classification (NCBI taxonomy): domain Eukaryota; kingdom Viridiplantae; phylum Streptophyta; class Magnoliopsida; order Fagales; family Myricaceae; genus Myrica; species Myrica gale. Next base: position 26,089,546 of record OZ005606.1, on the reverse strand, counting down.
AAGCCCACAACAAAAAGGCCGGCATATCTAAAGCTTTTATTAAGCTTTAAGATTGTCAAAAGAAAATCAAAAAGGAAAAAGAAAGAAAAATACATTATGCTTTTTCTTTTTCTTCCCCTCGGATTTTTTTTTTCGTATAGCTGTGAGATCCCACAGGAAAGGGGGATGGGGTTAGTGTTCCTTGCGGAGAAACAATGGCGCTATGCTGTGTATCCTAATTCATGAATTTCCGGCAGTTTGGAGCTTTACATAAACACGGGACTTTAAATTCCTCAGGTTCATCAGGATCAAACAAGTAATCATACCTGCGAAATGCAACCAATATTAATGCATTAAGGAGAGAGAGCGACAGAGAGGAAAAAAAATAGCGGAAGTGTTTACGTTAGCTCGTCACCAGCAGATACATTAGTCTTAGCAATAAGAACAATCCTGCTTTCCTCGTCACCCACGCTCATGATTCTTGCATAGCAATTGGGCATACACTGGATGAAAGGAAGATCAAGGGAAGCATATTAGAATGATTGACCACATGTAGTTGGGATACGTGGTGAAGAAATAAATTTAACACTGGACTTTGGATTCCTTCAAAATAAAGACTGCAGAAGGCCTGCCATCAGTTCATACAAGTTGAGAGTGTCATGCAATTTACAAGTTTTAAGGGTGATGATCAAATCATATATAGGCAATAGCAACAATTAGGAAGAACTGTAAGAGAACTCACCGAATGGTTGATTAGGCGTGCTATGTTTCCTTTATCCGTGGCATCCACCACAACCTCTTCACTGATCTTAAAGAGCTGTAAGAGAATATATCAGAATAGCTCAAGCGTAAAAGAACAAAAAGAAGCAATTTATTTTTTAACCACTCACATAGCAGTCTTTGCCTTCTGATCTGTAGCGTGCCTCCCTCAGATCTGCAACACTGCGCCTAACTTGTTCCCCACGATATTCAAGAACCTGCATACAAACGAGTGCTTGTTACTAAAGACAAAACATTGCATTTGGATAAGGAAAACAAACGACACAGAAGAATCCTCAGGGCCTGGAACAAGAAATGGGGAAAAAAAATGAAAGGGTAGAAGATGCAAAGAAGACCTCAAAAGTTGACGCTTTACAAGCAGCAATCATAAATTAAAATCGCTTCGCCAGTCCAGACTAAGAATCACGGTTCATTAGAAAATTCCCTTGGATTGAATCCTTCCGTTGTGTTCTAAATGGAATTGGAAACAGAGAGACATTGTATTTCAACCAAACTACCAGTTGTTACATGCTCACAAAACAAGAAAACTACCAGTTGTTACATAAGAGTTTGAAATCAGTGTTTTATTCCACACGCAAGGTAATCTTACAAATTTCACGTAACAAGAAATGTGGCTTAAAACTTTCCGCCGTGTTTTTTTTTCCTCTCTACTTTTTTGGGCATTCCAATGGTTGGAAAACACAAGTAATTTTCATATCACCACTTTGGTTGCCCACAAAGTAATCAAGCAATAACCATATTCCTGCATTCTCTATTTAGGAAATCATAAAGGGCAAGCAGAGAAAACATGCTTCTGCTGCTTTCTTATCAATATTCTAACTTTAAACCAGCATACCATTTCTCCTTCTTGAATGTTTCCACGTGCAAAAAGCCCCCATCCATGTATACCAGATCTACCAAAGCAAACCCGATCATTTTCAGTTCTCTGCAATCAAATATGTGTGCCCAAAAGTAATCAGGAACCAAATCCGAGAAACAGATTAGTACTCAAAGGAGGATGAAAATTTGCCTGTAAGTGGTAAAGCCGCTCCCTGAAAGAAGAAAAGGTTTTAGGATCCTCTACTACCTGTAAAGAAAAAAAACAAGAATGTCAACTCTAGATCGATTTCTATCGAATCTCCTAAGTAAAAAGGAAGGAAAGTATAGAAAATAGCATCTAATTTAGAAAAGAATGGAAAATTACTCTGAAGGTGTTCAAACTTTGTATTGCTCCTAAAGGATGATGACAAGGACCCATCACTCGGTGGGAAATAGCTTCATCTTCTATTCTCTGGCACTGATAAAAGAAAAGATAACAATAAAGTGATGAAAATAGTTCGTTAGAATTATGGACAGAAAATGAGAAGCTTATGCCCCAACAATGGCTAAAGCATGCCAAAAATGCAATAGATTTTTCCAGAAAGAACAAAACAGTATACTAATCCACTTTATGCTAACAAATTTGCCATCCATCTTAGGTCCATTCGATTTGTCATCTTTTAACCCTACAACACCGTTCAGACTAGTCCTGACATGGGCAATCACTGTCCCAGAAAACCCAAGAAGAAAAGCAGAAAAAGCTCCCTTTCTGTTCCCCTATATTTGAATTAAGTGGTTGCAGGGGCAAACTATAATCAACATGAACACCAAAAATTAATACAAAGTACCTTCTTGTTGTTGTTCAATCTTATAAAGATCCGACATCTGGCAGCTGATAATGGCTCAAGATCAGTAGTTTCTTCAGCAGCTATCTCCTCAATCTTTTTCCTGTTAGATGAAATTAACCTTGACCCAGCCTTCTTCTTATTTTGCAGAAGGCTTTTAGCAGAAAATACCCCAAGAGGAGTTTGTATAATCAAAACAGTATCTGGATTTGGAGCCCTGCAGTGAAGATGAAAACAGGAAGACCAAAGGCTGAGAGAGTAGACTAAACATATTGACCTTAGTGCGCAAGTGTTTGGACAGAAGCACAAATGATATAGAAAAATAAAGACAAGGGATATCTCAGTGATAAGGGTTATACCTGTGATAGGCGCAATAAGAAACCATCTTTGTGATCTGTCTACCATTTTTCTCCAAGCAGTGCAACTAAAATTTACATTAGAGAAATGGAATCATATACCGGCGGAGTGATCATAGATCTAACCCAAAAGAAAGTAATGACCAGGATAAGAAAGAAACCAAATGCTTCAAAGAAAAAATGTTGGTCTTGATAGAGTTGGACGAACTATATTATCTACAAGCCTGATGGTCTGAATAGAATCAAAGGAAGTTTAATATACCGTATGCAGAGGCTTATTGGAATATTCAGTGCAAACCTTTTTCACAGCTTGATAAATGTTATAGGCATTGTCCCTAATTAATCTTAGCTTTGGTTTCAAAGGTGTTTTTCACAATTTCAATATACCGTATGCAGAGGCTTATTGGAATATTCAGTGCAAACCTTTTTCACAGCTTGATAAATGTTATAGGCATTGTCCCTAATTAATCTTAGCTTTGGTTTCAAAGGTGTTTTTCACAATTTCAAGTTCCCTTCCAGTAACTATTATGCAGTGCTAACTAACTTTCAGAATACTTTATTGGCCACTGATTAGGGCCATTCACATACAATTGACCCGAACTATTCCATTACAACTCAACAAAGAAAGCTTTTGACAAGACAAAAAATTGAAATCATCCCACAAGAAGATGCACAAGAATAATGGTTATAGGAAGCACATGAAATAAAGGTTGTAAATATCCTTCAATCGCTATAAATTCAATTTGAAACTACAATGTACCAGAAAATTGAGAAAAGCGGAAACAGAGTTATATAATATGCAAAAATATCTCAATACTCTGCTGTATTCCAGAACTCTTTTTCCCCTTTTCTGTACAAAATCAACTATGCCCTCAAAGATCTATTTTTCAAAGAAGCAACTACCAAAACATACCTCCATGCGATACCCTGCCCTGGACGCACACATGGCATGAAAATAAGTGGAACACTTGCAACATTGTGTGCACGAACCATGGATTTGCTTGCAAATTACACAAATCTGAATTTCAATAAAACGAGAAGCACATTAGATTGAAAAGCCTAAAGATTTCAATATAAAACCAGTCAACTTTCATTCCTTAAGACCAAATTGAGACAATTGAACAGGACTGAAATCACTTCTAGTACATGAGATCTTCCAACCAATTTACCCACATCACAAACAACAGTATTCATCTTGAAAGTATTATATGAATCATTCTCATCATTATCAATGGTGTGAACAAAACCTTCCTTTTCTTTTGAGATAAAAAAACAGAAAAATTATGGATCAGGATAGTCACAAAATGTGTAACATTAGAAATTTCATTTAATAGATGAAAGAACTCTGATCTCAAGAAAAATCCAAATGTCTGGGAATTTCACTCCGAAAAACTGAGATGTATAAGTTAAGACGAGTATTGTGTACGAATATAAAGAAGCCACAAGTAGATGACATATTCCACCTTCACAAATGAATTGGACGGTATACTCAAAATTCCAAGAGCTGGCTCCATCTTTTCATCACTGGCAAACGAAACTTCAGGGCGAAACCAAGCGCAAGTGACGTGAACCCACAATGTGTCAACATCAGTGGGCTTTAGAGCACCTCCTGAGGGACCAGAACAAATTAGGATATCAATTCCTGATATCATGTTGAAGCCAACTCTATACATTCTTGAGAATACTGGTCTACCTACAACTGACATGTAGCTATAGAATTTATGTGACTTGCAATTGGCAAAAGAACCTCAGGGCAAGAATTACAAAACCATTTTGTCAAAGGAAAGCTGCCATCATATACATGACTTCATGTTTAAGTAACATTCAAACTAACAACCAGCTAAACGCAAAATGGAATGAAGGAAGATTTTGCATGCACAAAGCTGAAGAAACAGTGGATTATTTTGCAGGACACTACCAAGAAATAAGTAAAACAGAGCTTGATCAATCATGATATTGGACCAATGCAAGGAATTTTAACTAAGCAAAATTACCACCTCAAACTTATAAAATTCAAATCTCAACAAACGTGCCTTTTACAGGGCACAGGCAGCACTCCTGCTTGACTTCAGGTGTTTCACATGCTTTGCAAACCCATGAAGTGAAATCCCGAACATTTCTTGCTCCATAACATTCTTGATGAACAGCTATTTGACATCTGAAACAAACAAAATAAATCAACTGATATTCATGAAACAACCAGTACGTACATCTGCCATAATGAAATCCCTAGTAACGAGTGTCTCTATTTATGATTCCTTTTGATCGAAACCATGATAGAAAGTTATCTTCAGTGACCAGGTATAAGAGGACCAACCAATGGGTGATGACTGGTCACTGAAGAGTCATCACCCACTGCTACTCCAACTAAAGAAGGGAAAAGGATGCTTCACAGTTTCACCATTGTACCAGAAATGGTCCACAAAAAAGGCAAAATAAAAAGAAAGCGGCAGTCACATAGAAAAAAGATGTCAAAAGTGTCAAGAAAATGCCCAAAGAAAGAGTCCATAATCTCTTGATGTCGCTGCTTAACACAGCATGCATCTCTCAGTTGCATTTAAGGATCTGTCTCCAATCATGATTTTATGAGTATTATCAGGAAAATAAAGGAAGACATTGATGTTACCTGTTGCAGATGATAATTTTGTTATAGTCCCAATCTTCAACCCATCTACATACAGCACAACGCTCTGTTGTCCACTTAGCATAAACAGGTTCGTACTTTTCTGCCACCGCAAAATTGAGAATGCAATTAGTAAATTTACTTGGCGGAAGAAATTCAGCTGGTGCAACTCATTGATGAGTGAGATCCCACCATAAAAGGAACCTATATACCTTGCAAAAAAGTAAGCAACTTCTGCTTTCGTTCTTTGATGGAAGGCTTTTTAGGAAGTCTTACAGTCACAAGAGCATTTTCATGATAATCAGCTAACTGAAGCATCTGAAAAGTCAAATGCCAACGCATTGTTATATATATAGAGTACATGAGAGGATAGAGACTTATCAGGACCTATAAGATGGTAAGGAAAGTGCAAAAGCATCGTTTTTCTTTTGATAAGTACAAAAGCATTGTTCTTATTGTTAAGAAAATTCCCTATGCAGTACACGGTGTAAACAGGAAAAGAACAACATATTCCACAGAAAGATTCTAAAATCCAGAACCATATGCTGAACTTCAAAATGGAAAGTGCAGCACAAAGCCTCTTAGGAAGACAATACAGAACTCCAAATTGGCAGCATCACAGGGGGAGAAGAGGGGGGGGGGGGGGTTACGGAGAGTGTGTCTGTGTGAAGCTTTTTGAAGTCGCGTATAAACTGAGTTCCCTTAGTAAGGAACCAATGAGAGACAAGGCACTCATCCAACACCATCATAATTCATCCACACACTGGGGTAGTTAAGCAATTTGTGGGGTTCCAAAGAGACAGACTAATCCCCAAATAGGATGCTGACTCCGTGAAATAAATTTGGGGCTAGGGTAATACTTCAACATGACATAGCTGCCTTCCAGGGAGCCTATTGACATAGAGCAGAGTACATAAGAACATGAAATCTGTATGATACGATATAAGAGGATGCCTGAATAAACTATAAAGCAGAGCATCTAGTAGGCAAAATATAAGTTCGGCAATAGCCACTAGCTACAACTATACATAAGTACCAGATTCGTCCATGACTCAATTTCTGTTGATATTGCTAACTGGTGACAAAATTTCTGCTGATTGTTCACTTTTCCAAGGCTTCCAACAACTACACATCACATATTTTTTGGTGTATGGTGCAGAATAGTTGTAGACTGTATGGATAGCATATTTAAACACTGGTTCTAAACTTTGAAGAATAAGATTGAAAAACTTATATTTTACAATCATTAGTTGGTGTTTTCCTCAGAAAAGCATTATTCTCAGTTTCTCATACCAGGAACCTATCAAAACATGTCAAGATCAACATGGGTGAAGCAATATGAAATATTAACAATAAAACAAATGAAGCATAGTACAAACCCATTGTTCAAGTGGCAGCATGGAACCTTTCACCCTGACACTTGTCCTCCAATTTTTCAACTTGGAACCCGTATGTTTTACCCAGTCACTAAGTGCTTGCTTTTCTGTCCCACAGAACCCACACTTGCAGATGACTCTGAAACAGACAAAAAAAATAAACTTAAGGAAACATCTTCATTTGTCCGTTAACCAAATTATTAGTGTAACCAAAGAATTTTAAACCTCATTTTACCTTTTATTGCCTCTCATGTAAACGCAACATACAGGTTAAGCATGCCAATAAAAGAAAATATAGTGGAGCCTGGAGGATCTACTGTAACGATTACTAGATTAAATATCTTTACAATCACAATTGGGCAACCAAAATAGGAAAGCCATAGCCTAGCCTGAATGTTCCATGCCATAATCCTGAGAGCCTTTCACCGATGAGGGAAACTAAAGTAGAGATAGTGGATCCAACCATAGAAACATGAGTGAGAGTGAGAGAAAGAGCGAGAGACGAAAAACTATAAAAAAGAAAAGAGAGGACTCTATGCATTTATGAAGCTATTTACACTTACAAGTGAAGACTTGGAAAATATACGCCTTCCACGCCATTACAGAACACATTAACCTTGTTAGGTAGCACCAATTGACCATCATGTTTGTTCCATCTGTAACAAGAATTTCACAATAACAAGATATAAGAAGGTGAAGAGAACAATTCAATATCAGATTGCTACATAAGAAGTAGCTGCTCCTATTCATTGTCATTTGTCAATAACATATCAACCTCGTTGCATTTGCAACCTTCATTGGGACCATGGAGTTATTTGAAAAAAAAAACATGACGATGGGTAGAATAGACTTAATTGAACTTATCAAACTAAAGGGGGGGAAAGGGAGACTTACTTGACTTTTAACTCCGTTTTTTCAGAATCTGATAATTCAAAATCAAACTTTGCTTTGCAAGTTGGGCAGTAATAATCAGTGCCCCCCAGATTCTACAAAGCACAGATATAAACCATAGTCAGTTAAGTCCTCTTTTTGTCGTCTTCCTATTCAGACAGAACAGAATCGTGTCACATATACGTGAGAGATAGACCTTAAATAGGTTGCTGGAAATTTTGTCACACTCAGCATGCACCCACACTTTACAACCATCACAGCGTACCTAGTTCAGATGGGACATCCCAACATAAAAATCTTGTGCAATGCAGTTCTTATATTCCAGCAGAAGGAACCAAAAGGAGAAGAAAAATCAGAACTTTGGAATAGATTGTAGGTTGCCTCACCCAACTTCCACTATCCGGATGATTCCAGATCTTCTTGCATATTCCACAATAATGATTTGATTTTGTTAACTGCAATAATATGGCATATAACTGTGACTGATAAACACTGCATATTATTTAGAAAAAAAGAGGATAAACACTATGTATCACAGACAAAACTTTCAATAAGGAAGCTCGTTTACTAAACTTATACAAGAAGCACCAGATGAAAAGACAGGTCATACGTACCCTAGCACATGTTTTACACAAGAATTGGCCTCCAGGAATCACAATCTTTAGTTTCTTTGTCATTTTGAAAGGAAGGCTCATGCCACAGCCTTCACAAGGGCGTGAGGCTTTCTTCTTCCCTAATGTATCCTGCACAGAGTAGCAAAATATCAAGATTATGAAGATCCTATTAAAAAAAATCGGAATAAAAAATCAGAATGAGTCGAAAATCTTAAGTGTGTAATTTGTTGTACAGAAAACAGAGGAATGGAAACCAGATTGTAATTGGCACCTTAGGCTCATGTTATATGGGCTTCCTTAGCAAACGAAAACTTTCACTAATTAGGACAACCTTACTCTCCAAAAAAAATAAAAAATAAAAAATATCTGTAAGGCTGGAAGCTTTTTCTGTTTCGTTCTTTTACATTCTCGAGGAGAGCAATGGGTAACCCACACAATTTAAGTACACATGCAACCAGGTTCCGATACTATCTTAATTTTGATTTTTTTCTGAGCATCTTAATCTTGGTTAAATATTCAGCCAGATGATTTTTGAGCAACTCTAGGCTGTTACACAATAATGGAAAGAAGAAATTAATGGTTAAAGGCAACTTACCGGGTTGGCATAGTGACAGTCCAGATCCTGGTTTGAACCAGCAGCCTCTTGAATTCCTCTAAGCTGTCTAGATTCATCGCAAGTTGTGTTCCCAGCTGCAATGTTTATATCTGCTATCAGCTTCTCTGTAAACCCATTTTCTGCCAGAAGAGCCTCATCTATTGCGATCTGGACTTCACATGGCTTGCAGCCATTCAATTCAGACTGCTCGAGGAACCTAGACCGAGCATATACTCTCGTTAGTGCAAAGGCGATCCCATATAACCCAATTAAAATGCCATTCAAAAGAGCCAATAATTACATACCTGTCGATATAATCCATAAAGGGAAAAATCATCCCACGCTTGACCCATGCATAATCCTGCTCAAGATCATTCAACATGGTCAATTATATACCCACATTATTCTGTGAACAAAACCAACCCAATAAAAACAAGCTACATATAGAAACTAATCCATACCCTTTGATTCTCATTTCCAGAGTACCCAAAGAACATCACGCAAGCCGCATCAGCTATACAGGACCTCAAAACCAATTCAGGTGCCTGTGTCATTGGATCAATAACAATGGCAGGCCAGTAAGGCTCCTTCTTCCCTGGCTTTGCCCACACTATGTCACCTGAATAGAAGTCCTCCGGCCCATATAACCCGTCTTTTCTCTCACCATTCTCCAAAAGCTCAACCAGTTCCTCAACTTCAGCAACCTGGCATTTCTCATCTTCCCCCAACTGCTCGTTTGCCGATGTCAAAGTACTCCGCGAACTAGGATACTCCCTAATATCCCGGTTATTCTTAAATGCCACATACCCTTCGTCCTTTCCTTCCTCCTCTTCTTCGCACAATGTCGCATTTTTCCCACTCTTAAACTCGGTTTTCCCGTCATACTGAGCTCTTTTCACATCCCGACTATTGATTTTGGGCCTTCTTAAGCTAAATTTATCTCTTTTGCATTCAGTGTCTTCATGAAGACCATAATCCCGCAAGCTAGTCTTGCTGTCTTTCCTCCAATTTTCGATAACCGAATCGTTAAACCGGGAAGGAAGTACCTGAACTCTGCCCCGGGACGTTTTCACCAGCGGCGGCCGTGGAACCTCAGCCGCAACCACGCGAATACTTTTCACCTTTGCTCTTGACAAATCCTGGACCTTCTTTTTTGATTCGACCTCTCCCGGAAAGCACGACAATTCGGTGCACCACGAAGCAGCGAACCCCTTTTCAGAGCTGATAATCCCTTTGAAGCTCACGGGGATTATGCCAGCGGCGACTTCGCCAAGAAGATTGAGAGGATAATAACCATTTTTGCTGTTGTTATTGTTGCCGTTAGTCTTCCTCTTCTTCCGAGTCACGGCCGAGTTCTCCTCGTCCTCACCCGCTGAGTCACCGAGTCTGCTCCTTTTCAGACCCGGCATTTGGGATTTCAAATTACGCTTGATTATCATTGTCGCCAACGAAGAAAAAATCAAACACACACGACTTTGAATTCGAATTTTGATTTTCCCAATACCTTGAATTTCACATTAAATCCCCAATCCGGAAAAAACACCCATAAACCCTAATTCGCAAGAAACAGAGCAATTGCAGCAGTAGGTCGAAAGAACTCTGTGTTCCCGATAAGCAGACAGAACGAAACACGAATTTGCGAGCGGAAGAGACATCAAAGAAGAAGAATGTTAGAGAAGGTAATCCAGAGGATCGAATAGAAGGACTATGACAATAGGGATCTGCTCGCTCTTCCTCTAACTGCTTCAGAGCAAAGAGAGAAAGAGAGAGACAAAGACAGACAGACAGAAAGAGAGAGAACAGAACAAATAATACAGTTTTATTCAAAAGCGTAATGTTTGGTAACGGAGAGCAGGAACATGGAACTCAAAAAAGAATTTTTGTAGAAAATTTACGAAATTTTCCAATAAGGAGAGAGGTGACACCGTGACAGAGTCGGAGAGAAAGAGTGAGCGAGATGGAAAATAACATAAAAAAAAATCTTGAACAATTTTTAATGTTTGATTACGGAGATCAGAAATTTGAAATTAAAAAATATATTTTTTCAAGATTTCTGGAAATTTTCCGAGAGAGAGAGGGTGTGACAGAGAGTCGAAGAAAGAGAAAGAGAGGCTCGGCGTTATCTTGTAAAAGTTTTGGTACGATAATGCGTGAGGCAGAAAGGGGCAATTGGGGTGAAGGCTAACGTGCGCCTAGCGTGTTTGGAGCGAAATTCCTTCTTTCTAAGGTCGTGAGCGAGGGAGAGAGTGTGAGGGTCATGGCCGATGGAGCTACGTGGGCTGGGTTTTCAACTGGGATTGCGTTTTAGCTAATGGGTTCTTTGTGCAGAGTGAGAAGAAAGAATAACATGCAATCCAACGAAACAAGTGTTCGGAGAAACTTGGAACTCCAATGTACCATGAACAAAAAACCAAATTCTTTTCTTTGTTTTTTGGATTATATGGGTTCATTTGATTGGAACCAAGTTAATTTATTCTACCCTGCTGTGTTAAATTTGTAACGGGGCTTGTATAATTCGGAGCGCTGCTATTTCGAGTCCAATGGTGGAGATCATAGTGCAGTTCTATGATTTCTGGTCTTGGCCTCTTGGGATTCTTTGAGAGATGGTTCGGGAAATAATGTGGATGATTTTGTGGGAAGAAGGTGTCTGTAACAGCCATGGCGGTGTTCCTTTGAGGACAATAAACTTGAGTGGGTTCTGCTCGATGAGTTTGTAAATGTAAATGGACTGGCACTCGAGGGGCGGTAAGTTTTGTGTTTGAACTTCGAACTATAGAGGCGTCACCAATGGAAGTCGTGGATTTTCCCACCAATTTCTTGAAGGGGTATTTTAGGCAGCTTGGCAGCAAATTAAAGTTTTGTCAACGGGTCTTGGAAACCAGTGACCCTGTTGGTAAGTCTGTTTTATTCTTTTTATATTTTTTTTTAGCTTTTGGATTTCCTTCAATTCTAAGTGGTAATGGGATGGTCTGTGTAATGGCAGTGCACTGTTTTCCCGTAAGGGACGAGGTTTCTGCTACTTGTTGATTGCGTTGTGGGCTTCTTTGTCGGTTTGGACCGCTGCAGATTTGAGCTTTCGCGAAGAAGGGTCGGGGGGCCATCTCATTCTGGCTCTGTAATATGAATCCATCGGTTTTTGATTGGGAATCAATGTCGTTGACACATGTCTAAAAGAAATTCTTAGTGGGTTCGATTCCATGGACGTCCTCGATAATTTGTCGTATAATTTCTGCAAATTCGGGTTAACAAAGGTTGTCGTAGGAGGCGTGATTGGTACTTGTGATGCTTTTTATGTCCCAATTTTTTCAAAAAAAAAACACGTATTCTTGTGGACGGGAGTTTCGATCTGGTTTTGGTTGATATGGAATTGCAATTGTTTTTGGTGCCTCTGCAGCTGGTGAGGTTTGTGGGGGAGTCGGATTTCAGAGCCAATTTCAATCCTTTTTTGTGTGGATTTTGACTCCTTTCAATATTTTCTTCTGTTTTTTTTTTTAACAAATTCCTTTTTTAATTGTTTTGAGTCGTAGAGCTTTGATCCTCAATCATATCCAACGATTTTACTGGTAGATTGGGACGATAAGAGGCACCGTCCCGATCTGTTCATTTGGGGCTTACAGTAACTTTTCAGTGGAAATGGCACAAATTTTCGAAGGCAATCATTTGGATAGCTTTTTACAGATGACTTACTGTGGTTGACTTTCCATTCCTTTCGACAACTCCTTTTTGGAGAAGAGGAGGATGAAGATGAGCTGGCTCAGAGCCATGGCTGTTACTGCCAAGAAGGGAATAATAACAGACAAACCCTGTAACAGATACCTATATCTTTGGGACCTCAACTCGGGGCTAATCTATCCGTAGATAAATTTCTGAATCTATTGGCCAGCAACGAAAAAAGGAGGAACAAATCAAGCTCCAGCTCCAGCTCCAGCTCCAACTCCAACTCCAACTCCAACTATCAGTCAGGCTCCAAGTCAATTATAAGAGGAAGATCCGAGTTCTGATTTTTAGATGATAAGAACAAAACAAAATCTTGGGGGGGGGGGATGGCACTTGGCAGGACCTAAACTGGGCGGACATGTCGGATCACGTGGAACCATTGTCCGTTTAAGGTTTAATTAACTTACGTTATCTTCTCAACTTGGTATGACGTATTGACGTCCTTACGAGGACACCTATAAGGGTGTGTGGCACACATGGCGGCAATCTGGTAGCTGGGACTGGGAGCCTGGGCAGAGGATTGGGTTTAAAGCGTGGCATGGTTAATTGATGGGCTTTTATAGCAGAGCGTGAAAAAGCGCATCCTCCATGAAAGTTGCATGAGATTTAGCTTTGGCTTCATCATTTCCTTTCAATTCCATTTGTGGATCGTGTGACATGTAGGTTAGTCACTTATTCTAAACTGGACTATTTTGCTATGGCAGTGGAACAATAATTAAGCTGCGTGAAATTTCTGATACTTTAAGCTATTTTTTGTCCCGTTTGGGGGGGGGGGGGGGGGGGGTGTTCCGGAATGTATGGAACTTTGGGATGGTATTAGCGTAGCTCCGATGAAGTCCGGCAGATAGGTCCACTCTTGCCTTTTTTTGGGGTGTCTTTCCAAGCTACTGTTGCGACAAGGGATCTACTAATTTTGTCATTAGAGCCAAGGAGTCTAGGACTAGGACTCAATGAAACGCCACTGTTCACCTTATTGACAGGATGGCTCTGGTGCTCACGTATCGGCAGAGGAGTTTCTCTCTTCTTAGAGAATAAGTGGGTGATGGCGATCTGAGTGGTAAGGTGCTGGGAGGCCATGGTCTTGAGCAGAGACGGTGTGTTCCAGCAGGTCGGATGGCCATTGCAACATAAGAAAATAGCTTCTTTCTGTGCTTGATTTCTTCGTTTTTGTCATTTCATTACAAAATATCTCGGGGAATATTAACTACATCAAGAAGCCCAGATCCACCCCAAGAGGTAAGCCCATAAGAGCACACCGATTCAAACGACAAGGAATCCGAGTCTTTTTTTTTTTGCTAAGTGACAAGGAATCCAAGTCAAAGTGTTGAAATGACAGCATTGTAAGGAACCCCCGAATAATGTCCAGCATCCCTTCCAAATGGTGAGGTAGCCTGGTAGGGGTCTCTTGGACCTGATTGCAGAGTGTAAGGCAATCAATCACTTTTAAAATCCAAGTGATTCCATGATCCATCCTTGTGCTTCCGCCAGCTCGGTGGCTTTAAGATCAGTTGCCATCGTTTCCCCTGTAAAGGGGTCCCGTGATTGGAACCGTTTTCCTTTGGATTCGTAACCGTGCCGAGAAGCTGTTTGGTATTAATTTCTAGACAATCTGTCTCCTACATTGAAGTGGCTTAGGATCCTCGCAGGTTTGAGCGAGACAACTTCAGGGACTTGATTTCCAATGTCCCTAAAGTACACAAGTATAATGTTAACGACTGTAGGAAAGAATGCCCCAAGCAAAGTTCTAATCCGAAATCAATTTTGGAGCATGCTGACAGCGCAAAAAGCACCAAACCCGAGAACCATATTGGATTAGAAGAACTGGAGAAGGGGTTTCGGGTGAGGATTTTTCCTGCTTGACAAAAATGGATGACACTAAACCCAATCCAATGATTCGGAACGGTTTGGGTAAGGTCACTTCGTTTGTTCAATCCAAAACCCGTGCCAGCCCAAAATGTTACATAGAGAACCAGCAACCCAACAACCCAACTTTTGGCAGATCTTAAAGAATTTTAGAATAGCTCAGAAAATTCTTATTTTCATCCGAAAACCAAATGGAAAAATTTGTTCTATCCATCCTGTAAGCATGTCCAGCAAAGTGGAATTTTCAACAGACATAGGCCGAATAACAGTATGATTGCTAGCGATTGCCCAAGTCTGAGGGAGGCATGACAAGGTCACGTGTCTGTCTTGTCATCCAGGGAAATGGACAATGAAACCTTAGACATGTAAAAGGGAAGATAGAAGGAATCCTGTGGGAAAGTTCCTGCTTTCACCCTGGGTTCTCTCTTTCTCACCAACCCCCGTTATAAATGGGTGAAAAAGGAGAAAGAATAAACTAAATTCCAGTTAAGAAGCGTTTATTTATGCATGAGAGTGTTGTATGTTTGTATGAGCAATATAATTATTGATCGCATCATTTATAAAGAGGAAGCAAGAACAGAGAGATGATAACATTGCCATTACACAACATATATGCACGAGTACAAATTTTTGCTTCAACATTTATTTATCAAACTTTATGTACAACTCTACTAGAGCATTTCAGTTTACCCTTACTAAAATAAAGATATCAAGGCTACAAGAGTTGGGGGATCTGGTTTATTGAGATGTACCTATTCTTACTTTCCATTGACTCCGACTCTATTGTCCAGGTGTGCCTCTTTCATGATTAATCAAAGCTAGCCTTTTCTTCTCTAAACTTCCTCGGACTAAAAGTGATAGACAATTATTGCCTATTGGCATCGGATTCTTCGGTCTTTGCAAACCTCCCGCGAATCCTTGGTTGACTGTCAGCCAAAGCCTTCCTACAAGCATACTAAAACAATGCCAAACCATAAGTTCAAGGAATCAGGTCAAAGGCCGAACTCAGTTGTATAGCAAACTATTGGAAAATATTGAACTGAAGAGCAAACGTCCAAAGTGAAAGCATAATTGAAAGTGGAGTATTGGTTCTTCTGTGGGTTCTCCGATCTGCAAAGCAATGCCCGATATGGGAATTGTGAATTACTTTCAAATTTAGGTTAAACAGAGAAGTTCCCCAGTCCCCTGAGTTGGACAAAGATATTAGGCAGCACACACAATGATTTTCAAAATGGTTAAATGATAGCCTTAAAAATTGGAGATAATGTGGGTTACAAAATAGTAGAAAGAAATAATTTCTGCATTTCAAATTCAAGGGTTTAATGCGAGTAGGAACAACCAACGATGCAGATCAACCAATTCAACAAGAAATTCTGAGGCTTTTGGGAGTAATAACTAAGATCAATTAGTTGCTCCCTTTTATTCAATCAAAGTTTTCTGTCAATGATCTCCAGAGAGCGACTCTAGTGAACTTGATTGCCACAACTCCCATGATTCTGGTGGTTCTATCACACTCCCCCCTACCCTCTGCCTCCACCCTCACCCAAAACCCGCCAAAGTTAGCCTTAGCCATGGAATCCAACAGCTCATGAGGTAAAAGAGACCTCCCTTTCATTCTCGTTCTTCACCTACTTTTATAGTCACATAAATCAGATTCTATGAACAAGACTTGACTCCGATAATTTTAAAGAATGATAAATTTAAGAATTGCTACTAAGGGACACAGTCTAAGTATCAAATTACCTTGATTTTCCTGCCAAAGTTCCTCTTTGTCTTCTTATTCCTATATCTGGAAAGCTTTTCCCGGCGCTCTTCAGCAGTACAGTTGCTGATAAGTAATGGTCGCTCAAGGGGAGAATGGATGAGGCTCATGCCGTTACCGAGAGTCTGTCACAAAGAACTCAGTATCAATGACCAGAAACATCTAAACAATTCTTAGTTCGTAGACTGTCACAAAGGCAACTATTGTTTTTTTTTTTTAAAGTGTCTAGAATCTGGTAGTTTAAAAACCACACAAATGAGAATGGTAAGGAGGGAATAAAAGAAAGCAATATAAGGGGGACAAGAAAAGAAGAAGAAGAGTAGAGAAAACCAACAAGTTGCTGTTTTTACGGCTAGGAAGTTCATGAAATACCCAACCCTGACCAGAGGAATTTAACCGGTTCTCAACAGGAAAAACAAGACTGACTCTCTCTCTTGTGTGAAACTTCATGCATGGAAACTCCAGGCCCATGCACTACCGGATAGAAATATATTTGTTGGAAATTGCAGTAAATCACTAGATCTCATTAGAAGAGGTTATTTTAATTATTCATAAAGGGGGAGCCTTCTTGTCCAGGGCGAAAAAAAGGAAAAAGAAAAGAAAGGAGACCCTTCTCATGTCACAGAAAGTTTTGAGTAGTACAGATTTAAAGACAACAAAAATTATTAAGAGAAAGGTCATACTAACAGATCTCCGATCAGTTTATTGTAGTTGCTTCAACTAGGACTCTACAGCCAATTTAAATCCATAGAAATGTCTTGCATAGAGGGAAAAAAAAAACTTTGCCAGGTACGCAAATCTCTCCATTGTGAAGGAGACTGACCGGAAGCCTAGATTAAGTTTTTATTATTTTGGTATACTAGAGATACAAAAGTCATCCCTGGTAAACCCAACCCAATATTCTCCTCTCAATTAAGCATTAATTAGCGACTATACTATCTTAAACCCACGTAAACGAGTTAATATCAAAGAGTTAAAAGCACCTTTATATTTTAGTGCGAAGTGTCATGTTTTCTTTATTTTCCTCTTTTCCATTAACAAATAATGAAGCACAGTTTCATGGTTGCAAGCGAATAAAAGGTTATCACAACGTCAACCTCAAGATATAATATTCTTTTCAGAACCTATGTAAATTAATTAAGTCTGACCTTAATGTCTCCTTCACTAAATGCCCTCCGCATCCCATAAACTGAACCAAAATCCACTGCAGGAAAATCCAGAAAATTTGGCTTCATTGCAGCTCCATGCATCCACTCCATTGAGCTTAAACATCCTGAGCTGCCACTTTTCTGGAATGATACATCAGAAAGTAGTTTGTTTTCTTGAATTTGGTTGTCATCCATCCTTGAGAGAGGAATCTTTATATCCATAACCTCACAGAGTGGTGTTTCTATTGCTGTTTTTTCCAATAGATCCTTTCGGCACTCATAGAAAACCTCACTCAAAAGCTGCTGGTCATTTTGGAGTGACTCAATGTCTGCAACCTTGAGCCCCTGGGAGGACATAACATCTTCCCCGCAAGATATCATAGAAATGGTTGCTGTCATGGGATCAATGCTCACAACTGGTTCTTCAATGATGGGTTCTGGAGCTTTGAATAGATCCCCTTCTCCTCCTAGGTCATATTCCAACATTGAGGTCTGAGCCAGGTTGCCCTGAATTACAAAATGGGACAACGCAATTAACAAAGTGCAAAAGTAACAAAGAAGAAACTATTGGCAGAAACACCTCACTATCGACACTATTCTCAGACAGATGTGCTGATGTTTAGTGAGTTTACAATGCCGTGGGTACTTTATAAAATTGATTCCGGTCATTAGACAAAGGAAAGTATAGCAGGTGGCAGTAATCATCTCTTATTGCAAATTTCTCAAGTTTCTTCCATCTAACAAAACGCTTAGAGAAGAATCAGGCTTATACAAGGTGTTGATCATACAAGTATTCCGGATGTGGATTTGTGCAGGTAGTGCTAAGTGAATTCGGGCCAGGGCAAACGAGCATGGTTTTGAAATTTTACATTTGGTCTAGGTACAGATGGATAGACTTGGTATCAAAGGGAGTCCAAACTAAACCGACTTCTCAAATGGGAAGTAAATTCAATGAGTTACCTGAATTCTACCTCAAAACACAACTTTCAGGAAAAAGAAAATCACAAGAGGTCACTGTTGTCCCGTAAATTCATGGAAAGCAATAATTTCTTTATAAAGGACATATAGAAAATCTGACTAATTTTCAATCCCAAGATGAATTCTGCAGTAGTTTCGCTCTATTGTTTACTTAAAAGTCCAGAATTCCATCAGAAATGAGCATTTATATTGAAACCCCAAACCACTTTCTCTATCCATAACCAGAGTTCATATGTTTAAAAACACTTTCATTAATGAGAAACACTATTGAGTTGCCTGTAAAATCTTCTTTAAATAGCAAAACACCAAGCCACTTGAAAGCATAAAAGTTCCATGTAAATCACCCACTATTAACAAAAGCAAAGATCTAAACAAACTTTTCGAGCGCAATCTTCTTTTCCTCGCTTTTTCCTTGTTTTACTTTAAAACCAGATGAACGTCATTCAGGATAATCAAGGTAAAGATTACCTTTCCCTTTTCCCCTACTTTCTTTCTTGACCCCTACCCTTCAAGAACACAAAGAAAAAAGTGGAGAATTTTTTTTTTCTGGAGTTACTCGTAGCCTCTGTGTGCTGTGAAAAGCCACAATTCCACCGAAGAGTTGACATCAGAAATTCAAAGAGCAAATCAAAGAAAGAGTAGAGTACACGGAACTGTGTCTGATAAATTTTTTTCTTGTTTATATTCCTTTTCTCTTTCCTTTTCCTATCCTTTTCCAGATCCGGCACTAAAGTAAACTCCAGCTGTTTCCATTTGTGTTCTGACAAATTTGGTAAAATAAAAAGCAAAAGAATCATTTTTGTCACTTTTGTTGAGAACTCAACAGCATAAAACATAGAAAGATACTGGACCTTTTTATTATTAATATTGCCTTTTTCATTTCCCCCCTACTTTCTTAGCGACCAAACAAGTAAACAAGGAAAACAAAACAAAACTCTGAAAATTCAGTTGGAACTGCAATTTTTAACTGAAAATTAGAACTTCCGAATTCAAGGAAACAGAAAATGTTCCATTTGTTTTGGCCTCATTTTCTCAGCACGAAAAGAGCGGACATCAAACAAACAAACTAAACTTTCAGCAAGATAGCTCTGGCCTAGTACAAAACCAATCAAAGAAATGCCGATCAACCAAACCCACAAAGGGTAAGAAGCCAAATTAAAGAGAAACATAAGAGAAAGTACCATTGAAGCATTGGACTTCTGTGTTTTACAGTACTCATCAAGTTGGTGAACTTCCTGGGAGAAATTCTGAAAATAAGGGAACAAAATTCCAGCGTCGGCATACATTTCTCCGATACTTGTAGCTTCAAAGAGAACAGAGCACAAACAGAGAAACAAAGACAAGGGCACTACACCAGAGCAGCGCCAGACAAACGGTTGGAGTACTTGCTTGGTTGTTCAATGGTTGGGCTTTCACTTAAGACCGAGGTGGAGAGAGAAGTAATATATATAATAAACGGGCGTAATTAGATTGTCTTTTTCTTTTTTCTTCTCGAGAGTGATGACGCAAGAAAATAGAGTATGGACAAAGCAGGAAAAGGACATCATCATTTAATAATGCACTGTCCCACTCCAGTGTCTCTTATCATAATGCTTTTTTTTTCTTTTCTTTTTAAATATTATTTTTCGAAAAATCTTTCATATACAGTTTTTTTTAGTGGAATATATTGATTTTTATATAATATTTATATTGCAATTTGTAACAGATGAATTGCATCGAGCCAAAATCTGTGGACATGCTTGTTGGCTGTAACACAGTGATCATCAGTGATCAGTGTACAGTGGTCCACATCAGTAGTACCCACGCTCATGGGAGGCGTGTGGGATACTCTTAAGAGTAGCTTTCTTTTTTTTTTTCTAAGTTAAGAGTAGCTTTCTCTTTTGCAATCTTAGACCTTCTTTATACCCAATACATATACATATATATTTGTATTGGGATTAGTGTTAGCATGCTCCAATCTTTCTGGAAAAAACAAAGGGCAAATTGATTATATTAGTCCACAGTTGCTGCTGTGCAGCTGGATTAGCAAATTGCCTGCAGGCTGGAGCCCAAGCTGGTTCTTGAGCCAGAAGTGTATTCTCTTTGGATTTTTAATTCATCATGAAATCTGAATGGAAGATCTGATTGAGATCCTGTGACTTGTTTTACGAGAGGGTAATGAAGATTATCACTGTTGACAGATTTAGCTTGAACCCAATCATCATGGACTTATGGGGGAATCTATTCTAAGTATACATCATTAGAACAGAGGACTTCTAAATCTGATGTATTATTACCAGATTGATTGGGTGAAAATCATTGTCTGTCTGTTTCTAAGATTTCTAGCTGTCCTACAGGATATGCTCAACGGGTCTGAAAACTATTACCTAACTTGAGATGCGTACCCCTGAAAACTTCTTACTGGTAGAGATTGAATGGACATTATCTCTTCTTTCTGTGCTTTTTATCTTCTTTTTTTCCTTTCTAATTTTGGTCTAAAACAAAGAGTCTAATGAAGTCGAGGAGCAGCAAAATTTGAGAAGGGTTAGAGAACCGATCAATCATCTGATATGGAATAGGCAGCAAAATGTAGTAATCATGTTTATAAGGGCCTTTTTATTTTTATTTCTCCACAACAATAATCTCAATGATTCTGGCATAGAACTCTCCACAGATGGCGAAGAGGAAATAGGGTTGAAAGGAAGTCAATTCACCAATTGGGTTACAGTTTGGATCATTTATACATAAGCCATATAGTTAAGTTGTCCACTAAGTATAGTAAAGGCTCCCCTAATCAGGTGGCGTCCAATACTACTGCACTAGTTGTTCCCAGAATTATTAACATTTGAATTAGGTTTTTGCAGGCGGGAATAGTTGTTCAAGGAATATTATCATTTGAATTTGGTTTGTGAAGGCCGAATAGAATATTGTGTTGTCCTTATTATTCAATAACCCATTAGTTATATGAGTCAAAGATCATATTATAGAGGCTTTGAAAGATAATGAAAAATGACAAAATATTTCCTAACCTAAGAAGTCTAAAAAGAGAAAGAAAAGAAGCACAACTTCGTAGAGGAACAGCAAGAAGAAAGAAGAAGAAGAAAAACGAAACAGGTGCCTTACGTACCTTGACTTCAATGGCTTCTCTCTACTGCCTAATAAGTTAAATATGGACCTATCATGAGCTGGTTTATGCTTTGTTTATTTTTACTTCTTGAATATTAGTAATACTATCATAGTTATTATGATTCCTATTTGTGATCGTAGTTGTAGTCCAAGTAATCACAGGTTAGTTTAAGATGTTGATGAAACCAGCCAAGTGATGCAATTTCCTGATCAGAAAACTCAAGGAAAAGAGATAAGCAAACCTAAATGCAGCTGAAACAAAATTGAGGATTCTATACCGTTTTCTCATTTGAATTGCATAATGTAATTTAGAGAAAATTAGACACATATAAGAGATGAACTAAATGTTGTTTATATAAAGTTTTGGATAACATACTTCTTATAAAGAGATCTATCTATTGTAATTGCACCATCAAATATGAAGAAAAAAAAAATTACAAATCACCCTAATCCATTGCTTCAAACTAAAGTAACCCTACTTTGAAACTGCTGTTTTATATTCTGAACTCCTACGTATCCATGACTTTGACAGCACGCATGCATTTTAGTGAAATATTACTTTTACTGGTTTTGCCATAAAAGTTCAAAGATAATGAAAGGATTTTCTTGAAAGCGAGTCTACCAAAATTTCACTTCAGCATTGATCTTAAGCCTCATGGTTAGCCGAGTAGGCTGTAGAAAGTGATTAAAAAAACCAAAGCTAGCTAGGGATGTCTTATTCAGAGGCCTAATCAGATTTTCTCTGGTTTCTGTATATTTAAATGCATGTTAAATATTTTAGCTGGGTTTTGATATGCTAAAATATCTAGAGAAGATCTAGCTGGTTTTTGTACCAAATCCAAAAGTCCTGTAAAGAGTTATCGCGTAGTTTAACTTTTGCTATTATTATAGCTTCACCGCCTTCACCAAAGAACTTTCTGTTATATTAAATACGAGAGGTCCCCTTCGGCTTTAAAGCTTGTCAGAATGTACGTTTAGCTGCTTCAGAACCGACAAAATCAGCCACCAGAGGGTCTTGTTACTTCTGTACACGGAATGGGTATGTTTGAGTCCCAATTAATTAGACTCAAAATTTTAGGTTTACTATTAAAAAATTCATCACATAATTTTTTATTATTATAATATTTATTAAAAATCTTATATCTCTTCACTTTTTCACCAACTCCCATAACATTTCTTTACTTTATAATATTTCTCAAAACCCAATGCTCAAAATTTTTACCCTCAAACATACCCATATTTTGGATAGGAAAGACCAAGAACGAAGAAAGTAAAGAGAACATAAATTAATATTAGCCGTAAAAGCTGGGAGAAAGTAAGCTAGAGATTCTGACCACCAATTTGATCAAATTATTCAAATTCTCTATCAATGTGGAGAGGCCTATTCCTCCATATTGCAATTTGTGTTTGAGAAACAATAATATTTTGAAGTGTCAAACCTAACTGAATCGTCCCTTTCTCGTAAATCAGAGAATATAAGTCTTATTCCACGAGATGGTAAAGTCTCAGGAGTTGAAGTAAACCCTTTGGTTGCAAGAAGAGCTTCCAATAATTTTGAAACAGACATTTTTGAAAAAAAAAACTTTGATTGATGTGAAAACAATCTTTAAGTTTTACCTGAGTTTTGTTTCATCTTGCTTTGCCTTTTGGAGTTCTCTTCACTTGTTACTACTAGACAAAAGAGGTGAGAAAAGGCAAACTTTACCGGTTTCCTCCTTTGTTTTTTTTTCGTTTGGTTATTCAGGAAGTGAAAAGGAAAAGATAGGAAAATGGAATATGACCTATCATATATATATAGTAAACAAGCCTTGTTTGTTTATTAAAATTTTGGAAAATATTCCAAAATTTTTTGAAATATTTTGAATGTTTAATTTTATTAGGGTTTGTGGAAAGTTTAAAATGTATGTGTAAAAGTTGAAAACTTTGAAGTATGTTTGTTTGGTTGGAATTTTTGAAATCCCAAAAATTTGGTAAAACAAACATCCCCTAAACAACATATCGAACGTATTGAATAATTTGCTCTTTTGTTTTTGTTTCTCTCTCCTTATTTACAAGCCAAATAACAGAAAACAAATTCATCCTTCTAGCTATGAAAAGTTATGATTTGTTTCAGAAGTGTTTTTGGTATCCTCCTCTTTTTAAAAAGGTTTAGTGGGGAAGGGGATTGGACATTGGAGGACTTATTGGTAGAAAATCCTAAGAGAATGTGAACACAAAACCTAAATAGGAAAACCCACTGTGGGGTTTCTTTTGAGAAGTATATTTGAATAATTATTAAGGGTCAAATAGCTTTCATGATTGAAAGAAATTTATTGGACGAATATGGAGTTGGGCTGTAAAGTGAGCGGAAAAGGCTAAAAGAATTTCAACCAAGGCCTCAAAAAAAGAAAGTGTGAAGTATATGCCCCCCTTTCGTTTGAGCAATAGGGAGGAAGGAATGTACGTACACTTTGAGGCTGGCTCATGACTAGAGCTAGCTAGCTAGGTACACAAAACCTTAAATTCCCACATTAGGAAAAAGGAAAAATTGTAAAAGGGAAGCTCGAAAGAAAGCTTCACGGTCCTCACAAAAGGCTTAAGGTACACACAACGCTCATTGTCGATGTCCCTGTCCCTGTCCCTGTCAAAAGGGTGATTGTTTGATACCCTGCTAGTCGCCTACACACGGCGCATTAACATCTCAAGTCGCAACACTTGGCAGCCGAATTTTCTCAGAAGAATAGCAGACAAAGAATGAAAGAGATCGTCTTTAGTTTTGCTTCTTCCCATGAGAAGTCATTGAGCTGCGTGCCACACACCTGTGTCGACTAGGTGGTTAATTCCCTTTGGTCAGTAATGAGGAATATGTGAATGATTATATATAAGGGTTTTCCACCATTCAGAGCCTGTCATTCACAACCATATAATTTGAAATGAAATCAGAGGAAAACGGCGGGGTTTGCCCACCTACGTACTAAAGTCGAACTCGGATTTGAGAACCAATTAATTTGCTCTTAAGTAATTGGTTGACTTTTAAAGGGAAAAAAACCCAGAACAATTGGTAATGGAGGAGATGAAGTGAATTGAGCCATTCCGTTTCAAGCTTTGCATCTGAATTGACCTTTTATGTCCCCACTCCTATTACAAACCAAAAAGTACGTACTCCCTGCCACCCACTTTGATTGTCCATTAATTTAGATTCTAATCTTAATGATCAAATCACTATATTCAAAAGGGTTATGGTATTATAAACCTTCAAATATACTTATGTCTGAAGTTAAAGTGGACATGCATGCTAGCTATGGCACTGATCTTATGTGATAGACCATGATCATATGATGAAAAATTTGCAAGCCATATATATTATATATCCTTGCTAGCATACTGGATCCACCTGATGTTGTGAGACTCATAGGACATGCAAAATGCTAACCAAGGCGTACATGAATGCAATGGAATGTTGAGATTAAGAAGTGGTACTTTAACTCTTAATTCTAATTTAGGTTTCAAAGGATTTCCTTTTTCATGGACTCAATTGGGAACTTCTGGCCTGGGGAGGGATGGAAATTTAGCAATGTGGTGAGAGAAAAAGGAGAAGAAGTGAAAATGACGGGGCTAAATAAAAAGAAAAAACAGCTGGAGTGGATTGTCTGAGAGTGCTTTTGTCTTTCTAGATGAATTGTGATTGGAATTGCTTTGGTAGATGGGTCCCTCATGCACCCCCTTATATGGCCCAAACTTGAAGTCACTTTTTGGATTCTTTCGAGTGTAAACTCGAAATGATGTGTGAAGAGGAAGGTTTTGAGAGTGGTGTTTAACCGGTTGACATTGACAAAAGTAAGTGCCACACTTGTCTAGTCATTTAAACTGTAGAATATTTCAAAACCCGGCCATGGTTTCTTCGATACCTAAAATGGGTTTTGAATTTTTAGTCGGAAAATAAAATTTTTGATGCTTACTTTACGTATGCATGTCATAATCAAGATTCCCAATCCTTCCATTCACAAATTATGCAATACTTCACGTATGCATACAGGGCAAATTTGAAATTAAAGCATAACCCAGTAGAATTCTCAAATTACGTGATGGTTCTTGTAATGGGTATTCTCTTCTTCGAGTCTTCGACGATGGAGGAAGTACTTCCTCCTTAAAGTTATTTTCTTCAGAAAAGGATGCCTCCGAACCCTGATAGCGAAGGGAGCACATTTTTTTATTACACCTATGAAGAGAATATATATATATATACACACACGTCTACGGTCTATCTATGGATGCATTGTTAGCTTAATTACCTACTCTTTTACAACGAAACGGAAGGGCGCCTTAATTGTCGAATAAGAAAGCTTGAGGTGGGAATTTTTTTCAAGGAAAATTACGACTTGGCGTATTCGTGAGGTTGAGCCTTAATGTTGACCTGTGCGACATTTAAACTCGGCAGCCAATAGACCAGATTTGCATGCATCTAGGGTTCAACCGTTCAGGTAAAAATTGACATAAAAACTGGACAACGTAAGGCTATGGCCGAGTTTTGGTTCTTTTAAGAAAAAATAATGTCCATATCACACCTTAACATAAGTTTAATGAAAAATTACTAAAATCATAACAGTGATGGAATCCTTGTCCAATAAAACGTGAGAGGCTCAGTGGAGAAACAAAGTAAGGTGATATGACCTGTCAAACTTCGAGAAACGTTCTATGTTTAAGCGTATTAAAAAAAATTAGAAATTTGACATTTTGGTAATTAGGTTTATACTCCTTTTGTAAATGGATCATTCACTTTCAAACTTCAAATTTTTAGTTCTTGAATTTTCTTTGTTTGACGAAATGGACATTCTGTCAGTCTGTCGTCCACATGCTTAACGGAGCTATCTGATATGTTAGCAAATTTTACCGAACGACCAGTACATGAAGCGGTCCATATGCTTAACAGAGCTATCTGATACGTCAGTAAATTTTACCGAACAACCGGTACATGAAGCGGTCGACCGCTTCAAATTTGTTGACGTGTCAAAGAGGTCCGTTAAGCATATGGAAGGTAGACTGACGGAAGAACCATTTCGTCAAACAAAGAAAACTCATAGACTAAAAATTTGAAGTTTGAAAGTGAAGGACTCGTTTGTAAAAAGGGTATAAACCCAAGGACCAAAATGCAATTTTCCCTAAAAATTTCCTTTTGTGTATGCTTTATTATAAAAAAGGGAATTTGAGATTTTGGTCCTTGGGTTTATACCCCTTTTGAAAATGAGTCCTTCACTTTCAAACTTCAAATTTTTAGTCCCTGGCATTTCTTTGTTTGACGAAATAGTCATTCCGTCAGTCTACCGTTCATATGCTTAACGGAGCTCTCTGACACGTCAGTAAATTTTATCGGTCGACCGCTCTATGTACCGGTCGACCACTCACGTTCAAAACATATACCCAATCGACCGCTTCAAATTTGCTGACGTGTCAAAGAGGTCTGTTAAGCACATGGACGACAGACTGACGGAATGACCATTTCGTCAAACAACGAAAACTCAAGGACTAAAAATTTGAAGTTTGAAAGTGAAGGACTAAAATGAAAAAGTGTCGAAAACCTAAGGACTAAAATGTCAATTTCCCTTATAAAAAATATATTAAAAAACTTTCTGAAATAGACCCATTACAGCTACTTCATTTTACTGCAACAAAATTAAGGCTTCTTTTCTATGATCCCTGTCCGTTTTCTTGCTGATCGTGCTAGGGTTTAATTGGCTTTTGTTGGTCCATGGCGCTACTTTCACCAAAGTCCTTTGTTTCTTTTTCCTGTTTTTTCTTACCACTTGTTGGTTTATTTTATTGGATAAATCCTTTTCCAACCCCTTTGAGCCGGTTCAAATCCCACCCCTTCAAGTTGGTCAAAACTTAGTTAGAATATTTCATGTATACATGGCATTTTAGTTCCATTTTCATTCCCTAATTATAGGTAAATATCTTTAGGGATCCTATGAATGAGATGGTCGTAAGATGTAACTATCTGATGATGCTGATCCCTTTGAAAACAATGATTTTATATCATGAACATATAATTTCTTAACCCAAATTCCTAATAATTTATTTAGTCCCTATCATATATAATATGTGTGCGGATTCGAGTAATACTTTATAACCTACCAACTAACGTATGATCATATCCAGCTGTAAATTCATGTTAACTTTAACTTATCTATATATAATACTGGTAATTATATATTCATATGAGGATTAGTTTTTCATGAAGTTTATTGCATATAATTTTATAGAGAAGAATCTTAATTTTCAAGTATCGATCGATGGAATCTAATCGAAGTACCCTTAAAAATGATCAATCATGTGAAAATATTATGACAACAACGTACAGGTTCAAATTTATCCGGAAACATGAATCTTGTCGTTAAGGTTGTTTTTATAATTAATCTAAACGAATTGTACATTGTTGCCGTAGTATTTGCAAGGAAATTAAACACCAATTAATATATATACAGAATCGACAATTTAAAGTTTTTATAAATCTTATTGTCTAGAGGATGTTGTAATAATTTTAATTAAGTATAATATTATATTATAAGTGATCATGAAATGCAAAGTACAACATCATAAACAAATTATTTTAGTTTCGGTTATTTTAAATTCATAAGATTTATTATGATGTTATGGCTTATAGGGAGAAAAATGAAAATTAAATTTGCCCTAATTATTAGATCGCATGCAAATGATTGCATTTTTTGTTCAACTCCCAAAAAAGAATCTTTTTATTATATGCGCAGTACAAATTGTCTCAAGTGCTTAATTTAATATAGTACAAGAACAAAAAGTACAATATATAAAGAAACAAAAACACTTCGCGGTTCGCACTCTCAAATAGTTAAGACTTAAATATCCTGAGGAGGCTTCACTTGGACATGGACACATGCGCGCAGGGTCGGTGCATATATGGACGTCGAATGCAGGCAGCACAGCAGCAGGCCGTGGAGATCCACTTAAGTACTTGTATATACTAAAATCAAGGCACAAGTGGCATGCCACATCACTCTAATGTCACCTGGGCATCATGCACATGCATTTAGCTAGTGTTGTCAACTTGGACCTGGTTCTGCATTTCCTCGTCTTATTTCAAGGGGACCTGATCATTTGGTTTTTGGTTGAAAAGATATATATAACACGGCCAGATGAATTTAATATATTGCATGCTCTTTAAGACTTTGTTTGGGCGTGCAGTCACTAGCCAAAACCTGTGACATGTCGTCCTATGCACCGGACCAGGCGTGAGATAAAGATATCGATCATTTCACACTCATTTGACGTCGTTTGGAACTTTTGAAGGTGACAAGTGTCTTTATGTTTCACTTCATGTCGTATTAGTAAGAAAATATTATATATATTTTTTAGCAATAAATTAATGAAGCATTAAAGAAATTTTTCACAGAAAG
Source organism: Myrica gale (assembly GCA_963930655.1). Taxonomy (NCBI): domain Eukaryota; kingdom Viridiplantae; phylum Streptophyta; class Magnoliopsida; order Fagales; family Myricaceae; genus Myrica; species Myrica gale. Next base: position 26,060,710 of record OZ005606.1, on the reverse strand, counting down.
AAATCTTTTTTTCTATCCACGATATAAGAGGAACCTTTTGATGTAATCCCTGATCATGAGTTACTAATTAATTTATGTCCTATCCCATTTCATTAGAATAATATATTAATTGTAGAGACAGTTATGGTTCATGTGGAAGCTACGTAAAAGTTTCGTGAGGAGATATTTTTCTCGATTTATGCACCCCATGTTCTTATTGATCTTTTGGAAATATGGAAAGAATAAAAAAGCATATAATATGTTATCTACCAACTATTCTTTGGTCACTTAGATCGCAAAACTAGATGTTGAAAAGGACTTGTAATGTTTGAGGGGGCGTGATTGCTAAATAATTGAGCCTCTCTCATCTGCAAGTGATAAGAATATATTCACTTTTTGTGATCTGTATATTGCAATGGTGTTCCACTACACTACGGCTTTGTTAATATTTTGTTTTCAAAGGGTACCTTACCTGCAGTCTCCCTTTTTTAGGTTAGCTCTTTGTGGTAGATGCCTAGACGGATATTTCTACTATTATGTGCACAAGCAGGTAGAGAGTCACAACCCCCCCCCCCCCCCCCCCCCCCACTTGGGGCTCTTTTTTTGACAAATGCCTGCAGAGTAACAGAAGTATTAAATGCACCCACAGATTCATAGTTCCAGTCCGTGGTCTCTTCTTATCAAGGAAAAAGTAAGAGGGTCATACACGAAGGATTTAATGTAGAAAAAAGTACTCTATATATAGTTTGTTCTTCGGCAGCTATAAAGGTGAAAAGGCTCTCCATTCATTTTCTAAACGATGAAACTTGAAAGTGCATATCCCATTCAGAAACTATTGTCTTTTCCAGTATTTGGTAAAAGGTTTCTGTTCGTATTCTGGTTTCTTTCTTCTTCTTGATCTGTTCTTTACATTTTCGCAGATTTGAATATTGTGGCAATCAATGAAGCTTAGTGCACCAGTACTGGCCGGCCGAATCCCCACTATCAGATCCTATAAGAAGGAAAATTCCCGACTTTGGAAACTCCCAAGTCTAGACGCATTCCATTTGCACCTCCTATTGAACTGTTGGGAAAAGTACTATGACTGAGAAAACATGAGAACTTTAGGAACAGCATTGGAGACAACAAAATCTTACGCGCCAATAGCGTGAGATCTTAGTGGCTTAATACTCATAATGAGTACAACATTAATTTATGTTTGTTCATGAACATAATGCTTAATGTACAAGTTGAAAACCCGAAGAACTTCCAAAAATTATGAGCCGAGAATATCCGTAGCATGTTGCTAACTTACACAGATGCACGATAATTTCAGTTCATGACCAAGTCGATGATTGTTGGCCACCTGGTTTTTTTGTCCTATATATTATGAACTTAGTAATGATAAGACTTGATTTGATGTTCTAAAACGACTATAATATCATATTATCATGGCTCGTGATGGAGTTTATTTTCCCCAAAACTAGTATAAGATCAGGCCCCATTTCAAACTATTAGCATTTTTTGTGCGTTTTGATTCTAATTAAGAGTAACTTGCAAAGCCCGAAAAGGGTATGCTACTGGTTTACTGCGGGTTCATTTCTCCCCCAATTTTTGTGAAAAATGCCTGCAAGTCTCACAACTACTATAGTAGAGGGGCAGGTAAGCATTTATGCTTCAACCGCTCATTGTCATTAATTTCCACGTCGCTTCATTTGCCACTGGTCTTAGATATTTTCCTCTTCTCTATTTAAAACCCATCTTTGCAGGAGTACCAATCCTTTGCTGGTAAGTGGTATGCATGCAAGACCTTGACTTTATCCATAAACAGAGAACTCTAGGAAAAACTCATCGGTTTCTTTATACGAGTGGACCAATATTTTATCACATCTCTCTCTGATCCAAAATGTACGTCATTTTATAAGGTTATCTTAAGGGACTTATCAAAGTGATCATGCCGGCCAAAGATAATACCTGTAAACAATAAACATATATCCGGTTATTATCTAAGTTATTTATAAGATTAAACTTGTTTTAGCAGCACAAAACGTACGAAGGCGGATACAATTACTTGAGTCTTTGCTTCATATACTTAGCATGAAGTCTGGATTAAATTCTTTCGGATCTATGAGCATCGTTTTTGGTGGGAGCAGCTCTTCTGCAGCAGAAAATACTCGCGGTCCCAATTTTTCAGTCAAATGACACGTTTCAGTAACGACTCTCAGGGCCAATTTCATGTCATGTCAGTCCTCGTTACTGAGGTTGTGTATATGTGTTTGAGAAGTAAAATTTTAGAGTTTTTAAAGGTATCGAGGTTGATGAAAAAGTGAAAAGAGAGAATGAAACAGTTGGTAAAAAAGTGAAAAAAATGTATGAAAATTGATGAAAAAGTGAGAAGAGAAAGTGTTTTGTAATGATAATAATATTTTAGGTAGTTAAAATTTTGTCATGGACTCATTTTATCGTCGAGGGCGACGAGACACGCTGACAACATTACTGTTGAATGCAGCGCTTGCGCAGTGCGCACATTCGTATATGTACATGAATAACCGAAGTAAACTACAGCCGCAACTCCAAAGTGTTGGCTCAATTGATCACGGGGTTAGTCCCAAGAATGGGTATGAAGGGAGTCGGAGTTTTTAGGACCGAACTTTCCGGCCTCAAGTCCAGTTAAATTTTTGAGGAGCTGTGACGAAGGTTCAACTTTAGCTTAATAGTTTTTTTTTGATGAAACGATGCATATTATATATTGAAAAGAAGGTAAACTACAACATAAAAACCGAACAAAGAGCGAGAACCAAAAAGGACAGAAAAGCAACAGAAAAAAGGCGAAAAAACAGAGAGAAATCAAGGCGGCTTGGCCCCCATTAACTTAAGCTTAATAGTTATGACTCAATATTTCTAATATTCTTGAACGGGTCTGATTAGGCTAGCCCCCTGCCCAATTGGGTGCAAATAGAAAACTCCCAACTCCCAACTGGAAGGGACGCCTACGCCTACTAAATGAATGTCATTAAGATTCCATTTGTGTTGATAACAAGGAGATTGATTGCATTTCAGTATACGAACAAAAAATGATGTCATCGACAGCACTTGGTTGCATATTTTTCGCCGCTTCTTATAATTGTTATTTGGATTTTTGGTAAGAGAAAGAGGCTCTTAAATGATGTTTGTGATATTTACTTGCCCTGTTTATGACTCCAAATTTTATGATTAACTCTGTTTTCCAATCCTCTATCTTTGCAACATCAGCTTACATATGAAATCAATTAATTATTTTTTTTCTTAACAATCAGTTTACATATGTTAGTGCCTAGTGGTGGAGCTTAGGTCCTCTCGGCATCAAGGGTAAAGAAACTGGAGAGTGGAGACTCTAGAATAAGCTTGCTGCAAAACAGAGTCCTTTTCTTCGCCTTGGGGCTAAATGGACCTGCCCCAGTACAGGACAACCAGTGGTGGTACCGGTGCCCTAATTGAGCCCACTCCCTTTTTATGGAAAAGGAGAGAGAGAAGGTGACCCACGTGTCATGTTCAGACACGTATCGTCGAGCAGTTGCATTATGCAGACTGAAGTGACAGGTGTATTTGTTCTCACTTTCAGGTTATTGTCCAATGCACTCTGTCATTGGGATCCCTACTTTAGGAGACACCCAACTATTGTGCCACACTTTTTTTTTTGCTCATAACTATTGTGCCACACGATGTGCCATTTTGGAAGACAAATACGGAAATAATTGTTGCATTTAATAATATAATCGGCAAAGCCCATTTAAAAAGACGAAGCAAATGAACAAGTGGTTCTGTACCTAATTTTAGGACATGCCAAAGCATATGGGGTTATGTGACCTATAAACAAAAACGCCATCTCATTGATGAGTTTGTCAGCGTGGGTCATTGCCCCACTGCCTAACTCTGCTTTCTGATATTGAGCAAAAGAGAGAAAAACGAAAAAAAGGGCAGAAAGAAGAATCTTGGGTTAGCATCAAAATTGCACTTCATACTGACAACAGAAAAAACAGAACCGAGCCAAGGGCCAGAATTTGGCAACATGGGCATGGAACTCCATGGACACAATTTGCCTAACTCTTGTTGTCTTGTGTAGCACGACCAATCGGGAAAAGACTCGGCCACTAGTGGTCAAGCCTGAGCGTAATCCGAAATAGTACGATCCTAATCCACTGGCCCACGCCTGAGTTGAACTAATCTTACAGATCCTATCTCTGAAGAATTTACCGGTGGAGTTCATTTTCTTGGACTCAAAAGTGTATACCCCACTCAGACTGTGTAGTCTTTTTCAGTGTTTGGTGAAAAAAAAAGTTTTCTTATTCAAGAAAAAGGTTTTGTTACTGAAGAACTTCTCCTTTCCTTTGTTTCGTTTACAGTGAGTTGAAAATGACAATCAGTGAGACCTAATGCCAGTGGCTCAATCCCACTCACATAGCCTAGAGAAGAAAAGTTCCCGAATTTGGAAACTCCCTAGAAGCATATGCCACTTCCACTTATAATCGGAACTTTTGAAAAAGTATTGATAAAAAAAGAAAGGAAAAATAAGTTTTTGGAGCAGACTTGAAACAAGAAGATGTCACGCCAGTAGAAAAATATCTTAGTGGTCATGTGCACTGCGCTAATGCACATATTGTAATCCCCACAGCCCATCCTAAAAGCAGCCTCGAATATGCTCAGCATGTTCCTAACCCAGCGGTACAATGACTAAATATCAGGTCATGACCAAGACGATTAATGTCGACCACCTAATTTTTCTTATTATAGGACACGGTTTAGACCCTAAACTTACTATAGGGTCTAAACTTAACTAGAGAGATGAATAGGGAATTAAAAATTACATTGTGACACAACTCGGAAATCCCAAAACAAATCTTTAACACAATCAATGAGTTAAATTTGTACAGATTTCCTAAAATTCCATTAACTCCGCAGACAGACATGACAATCACAACCTTTTTCAAATTCTAAAGTTCTAACTCTTGAATATGCAAAATTAAAAACTTAGCTAATTTTGTTTAAAAAAAACTAGATGAAGTACAGGGGTAGTTGCTTATTTTCCCTTATTTTTACATTAAATTATTATGAATTTAATCAGAAAAACACACGAAGGCCAACTATCATAAAGCGAAGAAACCCTCAGTGAATCCATTTTCGTGCTTTCGTACAAAAGGACAAGGAAATACCGAAACTTCATTAGACTTCGCAAACACAGAGCAGCAGAATCCCAAAATATATTCCTACCCATCTTGCAAATTTTTAATCGAGTCCATATTAACTTCTGAATAGACTCAGTATGAAGAAAGTTCTACCACTCTCAGACCCCAATAACATTCCCCAAAAAGATGATGATAAAAAAACTGCCCACAGGTTCCACCAGCATATAGATGAGAAAGCCAGAGTAACATTGCAGGACCACAGATCACCCAAAACAGATAAACACTTTGGAAGAAGTCCTATTTAAGCTATCTTTGCCCTTGAAAAGTCCATCTCCGGATGCTGCAGCAAATCAAAGGATAATTAGCAGACCATTGTACAAATTGGTCACTGAAGGGAATCCAATAGTCCAAAGCTTGTGTTTACCTCAGACATGAATTTCTTCAGAATATCCTGTTTCTGCATCTCCTCACTGGTTGGGAGGCCCATAGACTTCTGCCTCTGATCAAACTAGACAAAAAGCAGAAGAAACTCTAGAATAAAAAAACTATACATCATAAGCAAAACAGACACCAAACCAGTAATTTGGCAAATGAAGAGTGGCACCACAATACAAGCTATCTTACATGGTAGATAGTTGTGAACACACCCTGAGATAGAGAGTGAAAACAAGAGAGAGAAAACAGACAGAAGACTAAGCCAGAAACTAGAAATAGAAAAAAAAAATTGCAGTTTGAGAGAGAGAGAGGGGGGGGGTTCAGTGTAAGAGAGAGCAGCTAGAACCACATGTACTCCTGATAGTCACAACTAGCTCCAGAAACTTGATACAGAACACTCGAGCAATTAATCGACAGACTAAGGCTTGATCAGAGCATAATTTAAATGATATACATTCCTCAATTTAATGTACGAGCAACATTTGACACCCACACTATTGATTCAGAAAACTTGACATGACAAGCATTGAGTCGATCTACTGTAGGCAACTAAGGCTAAGATCAGAACATGCTTCAAGGTCTCATCAGACTCCCCTACTCCCGGTACTAACAATTTATTCAATATCTACACAATAACATCTTGTTCCAAATATGAATCCATAAATCCAAGTTGAAGAACTTCAGTTGTTTGGAAAAACATGAAAAGATTCCCAGTACATACAAAGAACTCTTAAAACAATTCAAACAACCTCATACAAAACTCCTTCCAGAAAAAATGGCTGATACTAAGAGGGCAACCAAAATGAAAAGGTGGGAAAATGCACAAGCGAAATAAATGCCCACACTAACACATGCACTTGCACCGAAGATTAAATTAGTAATAAAGCACAAATGATTTACCATCATCTTTTCAACAGTCTGTCGTGTTTCTGGATCTAGGTCAGATAGTTTGCTTGACTCAGGTTCAACTTTCTGGGTATCGATTTCAGGATCACCTTTCACCACAGATTTCCACCACTCCATTTGGTTGTGCTTTGTCAAAAGAATAGAGATGGCACTCTGATCCTCTGTAACAGGGAAGTTATTGGCACACGTGATGAGCAACTCAGAGACTTAATTCATGGATGTAACAAGACTCAAACCAAACATCCGCACATGCACAACCACACACCACATGAGCGAGTGCGCGCGCGCGCACACCCAGTCACTCACACACACACATGCCTGAAACTGATATGATCATTTGACAACTTCATTCCTCATGTTCTTTGTGGCAGTACTAAGAAATTCCCACTAATTTCTTGCATACATGCTTTTACCCAACTTCTATTGTTCTTGAATAGATAAAATTCAACTTTTAGGACCAACTAGTCAATGCAAGTATTTGGATGTTAACATACCTATGCTCCAATAACAATCATCAGGCTTGACAGCCTGATAGAGCTCCCCCTGCAGGTATTCCAAGCACATGAGCCAAGGGAAAAAGTAAGCTGAATACAGCATATCAGAAAGAGAGAGAGAGAGAGCAAATCAAATTGCAAGTTTTAACATTATAAGATAACCCTGCAAGCAGAGACTAACTTCAATTATTGGAGGCTGTCCTTTTAGTCCAACTTTCAGATGGTTCTTCTTTATCTCGCATACAACAAATCTTGCTTTAGTTCCAGTAGGGACCGGGACATTCAAGGTGACCTCCTGCAGAGTCTGCGTCCAGGAGTGCTTCTCCATATCAAGGCCATTGCCCCTATTTGGAACTGCCAGACATTCCATAGAGAAAAATAAATTAAAACAAAATCGCATGTACTTATTAGGGATTTTTTGTGATCAAAGGCCATAACATTTGTAGAAGAAATTCTCCACCATGGCTAGTCCATGTCTGGCATTCAAACCACTTAAGACTCGGACATTCAGTTTAATAGCTCTTTGTCTCTCCTAAGAAACCAATTGAACAGTTGTCACATCAGAAAAGTAACCTCAACAACCAAATGCATGGACAAGTAGAAGACAGCCACAGTCAAGCCATGAGACTTATTCTGAAATCTTGAGTTGGACATGTAACTTCAGATACTTGGTGCGGACTTGCTATGAAACATTGGAGGATGCATGCAGTTTGGTCTTAGGACATAAGGTCTGCTTGGCTTGGTGTTTCAATGAAACATTTGTGCAATGGAAAGAAAAGGAGTACAGAGGCGTCTTGAGTGAGTGTCTAGGTTTTTCCTTTTCTTTTGATAAGAAGGATGCACATTGTTCAAGAACACGAGATTTTATTTGTCCTCTTTATTTGTTCCATATGTGTTTCAGTTATAACAGTGCCAGAACTCGGATTCTTTCCTTCCCACTTCATTTCTTAGTTTCTCCAGCATCCAAGCAAACCCCAAAACACATCAACCACACGGTTAATTTCTGAGATCAAATCCCCAGGCTTAGGTTTCTTTGTCCAATTCTCCTGAGCTTTCTAAAGAACAATAATAATTGAACATCATTAGCAAAATCAAGGAATTTTCCTGGTTTCTATGTTATTATGTTCTTATTTTGTTTAAGTTTTCAGCAACCAAACACAAAACGAGAAGGTCAACATAACCAAGGAACCCAGGTCAATAAAAGGTTTAAACTGACAAAGTTCGGCCACTTGACTATTTGATATGTCCTCTAGTCCTTACTCATCTTTGTAAGCAACCAAACGAATCAAACATTCGATCGCAAATTCAACAAATTTCAAGAGGAAGACAGGGAAAACAACATTCTCAGATTTAAAATTTCAAGACCCATATTCCTCTCTCCCTAAATCCCTCCCTCAGTCCTCCCAAATAACACGTAGAACAAGAAATTCAAGGGAAAAACACAAACAGAGAAAGATACACTACAAACGAAGAACCCGTACCTCTTACGCCGCTCTTATCCTCTCTCTTCTCCACCTCCACTGCCTCCTCCTTCTCTTCCTTCACTACCTTCTTCTCTTCCTCCCTCTCCACCTCCATCGCCGCCTTCTCCTCTTTCCTTCTCTTCTCCTCCGCCTCCTTCTTCCTCTTCTTCTTCTCCTTAGCCCCCCTCACCACAGCCTCGATTTCCGCCGCCGCCGTGTCCTTCTCAAGAAAGTCGCTTTCTGCAGCAAGGAAGTCAAAAACTTTCTCCAGAAAACCTAGGGGGCTCGATGTATCCAAGGTCGCGCTAAATAAAGCCATTCTTGATGCGGAAGAGGAAGGTTTAGAGCTGTCTTGCTCTTGGAAATCAGAGATAATTGCCATATGTGACCGTACGCGTGTGAGCCAGTAAGCGGTTTCTGTATTGAGTCAGATTAGTTGTTGAATCGTCACCACGAGTTCGAGGTTTTCGGGTTTGCTTAGTCTGTAGGGTTTAAGGGCCAGAGGAGTTGAATGTACCACCATTGTTCAAGAAGTACACAGAAGAGAGTTCCAGAAAGAAAATTTACATGTTTCCAGAAAATGCCTCAATACTTTCGTAATTTCAATAACTTACCAGCCATAAACGGTGAATAGCAGTAATAGCCCCATCCATATATGGGATTTCCAGACGTAGAAAAAAAAAGGGATTTCCAGGTAAAATATGACAATAAGAATTCTCATGCGTAACCCCAAGGGGTTGGCTAGGGTTTTATTCCCTGAGGTTTCAAGTTCGAATTTTCTCAGGTGCAAACAATTTTTTGGAATTACTTTCTCATCGAAGCTGTACTTAACTGACATGTGTGGTTTGAGAGGGCTATATGGTTCGGGGTTTACCGTGACGTTGAGCCCACTTCGTGCGTATACTGGGGTCAAGTCCATCCGAATTCGGTGCACGTGATTGGGTGTCCGAATTTTCCTCGTTTCCCCAAAAAAAAAAAAAAAGAATTCTCACGCGTGTTTATGTATATCTGTATAAATATGGAAATATGGAATAAGGTTATATAAATATTGGCTAGACTGTGTCATGCCAGTGTTTCGAAGTTTTTCTCCCTGTGATTGCCCATAAAAGGCTATAAAGCTTGGAATTTTACAGAACCAAAGTAAAAAAAAAAAAAAAATTGATGGTCTATCCTAATCGTCTAGCCCAATGGCAATATGGCCTACTTTTAAGAAAAAGTTCTACAGAATTCTGCATAGTTGATCACTAACATTGAATGCAATGCCCCTTAATGATACAATTAGAAGAAAAAAAAGCAAATGAAAATGAATTAAATAGAAAAATAAAATAGTCTCTATATTTTTATTTATATATTATATTTTAATAATTTTTTCAATATATATAGTAATTTTTTCTTAGAGGAACATCTCGTCATTTTTAGTGTAGTTTAACGGCAAAATCAAAGGATTATTGATTATTTTTAAAATATAAAAGGCATAATAAAATACTGATTATGCCCGTAAATATGGGTCATACTACCCATTCTTTATCCTCACTGTCTAGAACAGTGGGATCTGATTAACCTACTTTTGGAAGCGTATTGGCCTGACACTGAACTCAAATCTCTTGCATAGAAAAGGGAGCTTAAAACGCTATCTGCTGATTAACCTACTTTTGGAAGCGTATTGGCCTGACTCCAATTATCTGGCTTGCGATTAAAACGCTAACAAGAAACAAAGAAAGGAAGCTTAAAACGCTAACAAGTTTTTTTTTTAAAAAAAAAAAGAAAAAAAAAGTGGCCCGCCACAAATGCTTGGCCAGAAGAGCAAATCTCGTACCTCTGTTTTGTTTAGGTGCCTGATGAATTGTCATGTATAAGGCGTTGCCGTTGTTTTTATCTCATTCATTTGTGTTCCCCTTGTAAGAATGTCAATTAGAAGGCCAGGAAACGTTACTGAAACAACAATTTATACATTTGTTGACAAAAAGAAATCCCTATCTACTAAGTATCGTCCTCTTAGACAACATCTTTGATGAGTCCTTTCTTCACTACAGAGTCTCGGATGAGTTTGAGCGATTCCTCCAAGTCGTTGCAAAGCTGGTGAGGATCTTGAATCACATTTGGGTCTGCCGCCACAGCAACGGTCATCTTGTTAACGTAACTTTGGAAATGGATTGTCAGTGCCTGCAGAAGAATTGGCCAAAAGTAAGAACAGATAAAGCATTAGGACCTACAAGGAACATGGTTTCATCTACATTTGCCACAACTGAAAATATCATCAAGGAAGACAAGGTTCTCATTTTCACAGGACGACTTACGTGTGGGTGCCCATAAACACTAGGAGCGAGGTAAGCCATGGGATGGCCATAAAAGCTTATTTCTTCTTGAGGACCGACCAAGCTAGAAATGGACATTGTAGTGTTGGAGAGAACTTTGTGTGTTATAGCAGCAGCAACCTGTTATCCGAGAAACATTATCATATAATGAGCTCGAGTTATATTGGGTTGAAACTATGCAGGAGTAAGATTCTCAGTTGATTTTGCAGACAGTGCATGGTTTTAGAAAACAAATCCCTATGCCAGTTGTGGCCTCATACGTTATTTGTCTGACTGAGAAGTTCTAAAGAGATCAGGTGTACCTTCACTCCAAATACTCTTAGCACTAACTCAGCACTTAAAAATGTGCATATGGCTTCAAGTGAAAGTTTCTTTCGATCAACTGTGGCCTTGGCTTGCTGCACATAATCTAAGGGGTCGTCTTGTAAAGCAATGTTGAAGGGGAGGAGCATATATCCGATCAAATTGCCCCACCTGGTCTTGGATCCCTTGGCCATCATATCCGCCAGCTCCTGCTCAGTTACCAACATGAGAAACATTATCTTGGATTACAAAAATTGAAATACTTGAGCTTCATTGAGGAATCATTTATGTCGGAAGATGATGTACCTGAATTCCTGCAGCTGGTCTTAGATTGACGAGAATACATGCTCTGAGGCGGGTACTTTTTGGAGTATGGCTTTTCCACTGCTTTGGTTGCCCATCCTTCTCATCCTCACCTGCCGAGTGGAATATGAGTGAGGATAAAGGAGGTAAAACAATTCAATAATACTGCAAGAGGATCACCCTGAATTGAGGATAACAATTGACTGAAACTCACTGTATCTACGGTTTAGATATCTCGAGAGGCCAGCTTGAGTTATTCCCAGAACAACGTCATTTATGGTCTACAAAATTCACCAACAGAAAAATTTTAAAATGGAAAAAGAAACAAAAAGTACAGAATCCTCATCCGCAGATAGAGCAAGACAGCAGATAGGAGAGAACCAATATTAATTCCAAGCCAGATAATTGGAGTCAGTCTACCACAGCCAGCAGTCTTCCATGATTTAGGTAGAGGATGCCAAAAACTGGCCCCCAAGACATAAATTGTTAGAGACATGTTGCTCAGAGAATGCCAAAATTTATGTTGAAATTCCAACTAATGTGCAAAATTTGGTGGGCCTCAGTAAGCATGGAAGTTCACCAAAATCCAAAATGTTACAAAATGGCAATTCACATGAACATAGGTCCAAAATGCATAGAAATAGCCTATCAAGGATCATACGCTTCCCACAGTTTCTTGTTAAGTAGTCTCGAATTTCACAAACACTTTAACTTAATGCCAAAAAAGGCAGGCCTAAACACTCTCCCTGGTCCCCATCCATTAGAGACAAACAATTGGAGAGTACCAAAAGCAAGTATAAAGACATAAAACTAGGTCACGAACAGAGGATCATGAGTTTGTGAGCTTGAATAAAGATAATTATGGCCAGCCGAAATACAACATAAAAACAGGGGAAGTCTCCCTTTTGTCACATACTCAACTTTACCCTGCAGTTATATATCAAACTGGATCTTTAGTTTATCCAACGTACGTACCATGTTCATTGCACTCTTCACTAGCTTTATGTCGTCCAAGCTGACCGTCCGGTGCACGAACTTCTTGGTATTAAGCCCAACCCCAGCTGCACCTTTGATCGGTGTTTTTGAGTCTTTCAGAAACAGAATGGTCGCCACAAACAGCAGTAAATCCACCAAAGTGTTACAAATCAACTTTAAAAGGTACCGAATTGCTAGTAAGAACCACCAAAACCTGCCCGAATGAGTTGAACCTGCTCGTTTTTTCGCTGGAATTGTAGGTAATGCTTCTGGGTCCGAGGTTTTTCTTGTACAAGCTAGGAGAAGGGAAACGAGAGATGCACCATCGCCCAATGAGTGGTGGATCCTAAAAACCCCGACAGCCTCTGCATCCAAGGTTTTAATGTTGAGAAGGTGTACTTCCCACAACGGTTTGGAGAGGTCCAGAGGGGTTGTGGTAAGATTTGATATGTAGTCTTCCACAAATCTGTCTGGAAATTCTGTTTTTGGGTCCACTTCCGGAACGATGACATGATCTTCAAGATTTACCGCTGTGCGCCTCCATTTTTTCTTTCCGAAGCACTTGTTATCGTCCACAACCTTTTGTCATAAACAAAAAAGATAAAAGAAAGCTGTAAGCAGTATACAAAAATATTTTAATTGAAATTAGAGACTTAAAATGTTTGGAAAGATTTTTAACTCAGACCTTGACTCTGATTAATTACTGTTTATTTTAAAAGTTTAAATTATTAGAAAAGTCAATTTTATTATTTCAATTGGCAATTATACTCTTCACAAATAGGAATCGCAATAACTATCCTAAAAGTTATAGAAGTATCTTGTTTAAGATGAGAACACATGAAAATAATTAATTATTTTTGGGAAAATAAATTCCCGTGATATTTTGAGTTATTATCTTACATAAATAAATCTTATAGTCTAACATTACACATTAATTCAGACACCTTTGTTTTCAAAGAAAAACGTCAAATATAAACAATTATAGAGAGAAATTGACACCGTCTTGGGTGGTCTTAGGTCTATTCAATCTCAAAAGTTAGTTTATAGGTAAGACTTTTCCTCACATTTATAAACTGACCATGCAGACAACTCATTTCTCCTATGAAATATTGTGTCTGAGACTTGTTGATAAATTTAGACTCTGATACTAATATTAGGTGATCTTGAATCTACTCAACTCTAAAAATTAGCTCAAAAAATAAGACTTTTCTCTACACTTATAAACCGAATACAAACCCCATACACAATTAATACTAGAGTAATCCCAACGCTACGAAGATACGTTGCTTTATTACTGGTGTCTCTTTGTCCATGCCCAAATCGACCAAAAGTAACCAAAGGACAAATTTGATATTCCCTATACTAATATTGGCTTTCGAGTTTCATCCAGTGGAGTTCGCGGGACCCACATGACGACGAAACTAGCGGTGTCGTACCGTGTACGTCTTCAAATGCTTGTGTGGCACCCAGTTTGGGTTTGGCTTCTACTCTACTACGTGAATCCACTCGTATTTAAATTTATATTATCTAACATTCCCTCGTATGAGCCGAACTTTCTTTTAATTAGAACGCTTAGCAACTGCTTAATATCATATGAATTTACTATTCATCATAAAAATTTAAGCAGATAAGAATGAGAAGATTTTATTATTGAAGTTATATTCTGGGAAGCAAAAATTTGAAGTTACTTTTAAGTGGAGATGCCACGCATCCTCAAATGCTGGTGGTGTGGCACCCAGTTTGGGTCGGGTTCTGCCCCTGCTAAAGTCATTCCTACGTCGTTTATTAGGACAGAAATAACACTTGAGATGGACTTGTCTTGTGTCCAGCAGGAGTACTGGTTCTAGAGGAATCATGCAACTAAGGTTGTGTTTGTGTTGAAATATTTTTGGTATTCAGTTTTGTGTTGATATTGGATTTAGTGAAAAAGTGAAAAGAGATGTAATTTTTTATATTTTTTTATGGGAGAGAGAGATTATATTGTAATATTTTATTAGGAGAGAATATTTTGGGTAATATTGGGGGTGTTTGTTTGTGGAAATTTTGGGGTTTTGGAAATTTTGGGTATTGGGGTTTGTAAAAAGTATAAATATTGTATGGAAAAGTGAGGAGAGAGAAGATTTAATTGAATAGTATAATATTATTTTATAATTTAATGAGGAGAGATTATTTTATGATTGTTTAGAAATTTTGAGGGATAAAAATTTCGACAAACGCCCCCATTGTGTTAGCAAACGCAGCTGTATCCCTTGGACTATCTCACTCTATTTCTCGGAATGCCAAAGCATGATGAGATGGGAAAAGCCAGTTAAAATGAAAAATCCAGCTTCCCTTGGACTATCTCACTCTATTTCTCGGAAGGTGTCTTACCTAGGTGATGTTCGTTTTGAAGGTTTTTGTAAGATTTGGAAAGTTTTGTGAATTTTTATGTGTTGTTAAAGTTGTATTGGTGTTTGTGTAGAGATTGATGATGTGTAAAAAAGTGATGATGATGTTTAAAGTTATTTTTTATTTATTATATTTTATTAAAACTTGATTTTTTAAAGGTTAAAAAAAAAACAGAAAAAGCAAGTCAAATGTGGGCCAACCTTTGCCGGCGTGGATGCTAATACTGCCGAACAAAATGCATTTTTGAATTGCGAATCCTGCATTTCTGATGAACACGAACATCGCCCTAGTTGTTTGTCTTTTTTTCTTTCCCAATAAAGTGAAAAGCTTTCGATTTTACTTTCACACCTGGAGGAGTGTCAGCTCGGTTAAGATTAGTGATTTGTGGGGGCTTCCAGATGTTTGATTGAATTGTTCAAACTTTGATGGTGTACTTTTTGCAAAAAGACAATACCAAAGTTAATCTTCAGTGGGTCAAACTGGCCCAAACTGTTTTTTCTTTAAAAATTGTTTGTGGTATGCAATGAACTTTGGTTCTGAACAACCTCCACCAGAAGAAAGCAAAGAAAAAGATTAAAAAAAATGCAGTGTAGGAACTCAAGATCAGTGGGAACGCACGAAGACCTCATAGCAAAGGAGAATATACGAGATACTTTTCCTTACCAGCTTGCTGGAGAACCTCGGATGCTTAAGAAAAGTTTGCTCTAAACCAGCTTTAACAACATCAGGATTGATGCTTGTCTTGCACCCCATGACGGCGATTATATAACAGTTGAAGCGTGGAGAATGAAACAACCGACCTGCTGGACTCAGCGGCCTCTCGCTGCTCACTGCCTCGCCATCACCCATCGTTGCTGGCTTCTTCTCCTTCCCTCTCTGCAGTCTTCTTTCTGTTTTCAAAAACCCTCAGGAAGTTGCTTTCTCATTTTTGCGACATGAATACCCTTTTCGCTCCTGAACTATTCATTCTCAATTTTGGTGGAACTATTCAAAGCTCTGGGCAGAGGTAAGGTGGTGCGAGCTTAGAAAAAAATTTCTTTTCATTTTCATCTGGGAAAGTGAGATATATGTTTTGGGACAACCGCTTCTATTGGTTATAAGGAAAGGGTTTCATAAACGCCGCTGGAGAGTTTGGAAGCCCAAAGAATTTGCTGCTAACCTTATTTGACAGTTTGGTTTGCTTTTTCCGGTTCTTTTTTCTTCGTTTTTTTTTCTGGCACGTCATTGACATTTGACCAAGTGCTGAATCCCAAATGATCGTGCGCCAATCTCCATGTGGCTCCCCCGTATTGTCAGTATTTTTATTGGGTAAGCCGTGGACGGCGCAATTATTTAAATATCTATAATGGATCCATATAAATATTTTTACATAAATAATATATAACTGCGCGTCTGATTTTCATATTTAGGTAAATGTAAAAGTGGGTTTTTTTTAAGCATGTAAAAGTGGGTTAATTTGTCTTTGAAATTCCAAAACCTAAGTGGGTCAAACAATTTTTTTTTAAAGTACAAGTTTGACCTGAGTTTCGTAAATCCTCTCTCATCTCTGCACTATCTTTGAAGGCCGGCAATATCCGCCAATGGTTCAGGCCCCGGTTTTATTTTTTTTAGGTTAATTTCGGAGGGAAAATTATATGATAAAACACATAATTTTAATTTAGATTAAAATTAAAATTTTTAAATTTGCAATTTGCATTAAAAATATAATATATATATATATTAATTTATATTAATAAAATTCGATTCGGTCACCGATTTTGCAAAAGGTCTAAATCGTATCGGATTTCACAATTAAGACCGGACCAGACTAAAAATTCTGTAAGGTTATGTGATCCGATCCGGTCTAGTCTGCGATCCGATTTTGTTCAGCTCTACCGGCAATATTCGCCAATGAGTCTTGGAATACGACTTATTAACTGTAACTTTATTAGTCATTACAGGTAAGCTTCATTATAAAATGGGATTTGTTAAATGTCAGAAATTCTTTGCACATGGGCACGTGAAATGCAAGTCTGATACAAAACTCAAATCAAAGTTGTTATTGTGCAAGGGATTCTCCTCCTTCCCAGTTGTTTTTTTTATATAGTAGTAGTAGTATTTTTTTGCCAGCCAGCTGTTTTGATTCTGCACCACCCACCACGTTTAAAGCTTTGTTTTTTTGTTGGTTCTGATTAACTGGTATCATTGGGCCGGAGCACAAAAATAATAATAATAAAAAGAGGTCGTGTGTGGGGACTGCCGAGTATGAGAGTGAGATTGAATATATAGGCCCAGCCAAATAAAAGGGGACTCACACGAACAGTTGGGCTCACTTCAGCGAAACAAAGACAAAACACAAGCCCATAAAAAGTCGTTTGATCGTATTTCTGGTGGCTAAACGCGTTCGCAGGGAAAACGTTTTCAGCTTTTAAGTGCCGTTTGGTGGAGCTACAAAATAGCGGTCAAGGAAAACTTTTTTTTTTTAATTTTCTAAACAAGGATACTTCATTAAACGAAAAACACCTCTCCCGGGAGCACTTCCCCTCGAAGAGGATCCAACAGCAAAGTCTGTCCTAACAAGAAAGCAAGTATACAATCAAAAGGAGACAACCAAAGAATTTCCTATCCATAGCCTACTTAGTAAAAAAATCTGCATCACCTACAAAAAAAAAAAACTTAGTTATAGCGGGCCCAAAAACTGCTGTTAATGGTACAGGAAAAAAACGCTGATAAACTTTACCAGTAATTTTTTAGCGGGGTTTTCAAACGCTGCAATATGTGCATCGGGGTAGGATTTTAACAGTGTTTATCACAAACGCTAGTGAAACACCGATCGATACTAGATGTCATAAAACGTCACTATAGACCCTAAATTAGGTTGGTCTCTTTGTTGTAGCGTTTTCCTTAAAACGTCACTAAAGGTCTATAGCTAAACACAATCTACTACGACATTTAGAAAACGCCGCTAATGACACGAACCTTTTGTGGCATTTTGAAAATACGGTTACAGGTCGATTTTGTGGTGACGTTTTACAAACCTTTTGTGGCGTTTAATAATTTATTTCAAAGAATATTATATATAATACAAAGAAATAAGGTCCTACCTACCCTTGGTCAGAGTACCAAGTTGCTGAACTGTTCCAAATTAACATAAGATGGAGTCATATCTTTCACTTGCTGAAGTGTCCTGGCCTCGTTGAAATATTTAGCCCCCTGACTTTATTTCCATAGAGACTAGACGTCAATCTACGTCATCTAAAAGAATTTGTTTTTTTTTCTTAGTCATGTTCCAATGCGGAATCGAAACAAAGACCAGACGATAAACACCGGCGAGATCCTATAACGGATCAGAGAAAGCCTCTATATATTCCATGCAAAGCAGTGAGAGCAGCGACCATACTCGATAGACACATCTACCAGGACCTTTACATGCCAGTAAGGAAAGCACCATAGCCCGGTACAAAAGGCCCATACAAGGGCAGATAAGATCCACAAGGGATCAGATAAAGCTCACACAGGAGCCGGACCAAAACACCCCTAAACAAAAAACAGAATACAAAATACATACCAACAACAACAAAAAAACCAAACAACCACAAAAAATAAACGGAACCAGCACCACCGCCAGCAAACGAGCAGAGAGGCCGAGCCACCGCCATTGCAAGGAAAAGTATCGGCGCGTGTAAACCACGCGCCACCAGAAGGCACCAGTGCGTGTATACCACGCAACACCAGAAGGCAATAACAAGAAGGCGCTGGGCTCGCCGAGGAGAGTAGGACCTAGCCAGGCTACGCGTGGTTGCCAAAACCATCGAAAACCGCCTGGAACAGGGAGCGCAGAGACGGGCGCGTGAGATCCACGCGTGACGCGTGGCGCGCGTGAGACCTCACGCGCCGTCCGATGGGAGCCGGACCTGTACTGTTGTGCTCGGCTGGAGGAGTAGACGACATTGATCAAGGTTGTGGCCACCGAGGATGCACATAATCACCGGGATCTACTGTCAAGGTTCCGAACAAAAAGAGGAAGGAGAGGGGGATGAGAAGAAGAGGAAGAAGGAGGGGGCGGAGGAGAAGAAGGAGGGAAGGGAGAGAAAGGCAGAGAAGAAAGGAAGGGAAGGGGAAAGAGAAAGGAGAGAGGGGGGTGGAGGAGAAGAATAAGGGAAGGGAGAGGAAGACAGAGAAGAAAGGAAGGGAGGGGAAAGAGAAAGGAGAGGGGGAAGGAGGGTGGGGGCGGCGGAGCTCCTCCCGCCGCCGGAAAGCCAGGGAGGAAAGGGAAGGGAGAGGAAGGCAGAGAAGAAAGGAAGGGAGGGAAAAGAGAAAGGAGAGATGGGGAAGGAGGGTGGGGGCGGTGGCGGGAGGAAGGAAGGTTCGAGAGAGAAAAAGAGGGGGGGGGCAATGCAATCGTACACCATCTAAAGGAATTTGATTCCTTACACGAGCAACGTAACCCTTGAATTGGGCAAAAACACATCCTTCCTTATCTAGAGTAGGCTAACCAATTTCATTAAATTATGTGGGTAGACGTTCGTCTTCCTTCAAATTTCAAACGTCAGTCATCGCATAATACCGCGCATTTTACGAACTCGAGCATTATCTGCACATTTAACAAGTGAGATTAAAATCACTAATAAATAATTACAAATAAAAATATCACTATTACAATTTTTAACATACCAATCGTTTCTTCATTGTTCGAATGTTCATTGTTTGAAGGTTCATAAACTTGTTGTGAAGATGGGCCTATAGGCGGCATAGCTTGTTATGAAAGCGAACATAGCTTGTTGTGAAGGTGGCGTATCTTGCTGAATAGTCCTGACCTTTTCTTCGTTATTGTACATACACTATAAACTGTAGTTATTAATATTGCATTGCTTCCCTACATGATCAGATATTATATTAATTAACATTGCAAATATCAATCTACATATTATAACATACATCATTGTGAAAGTCACATTCCATGAGTATTACATCTTAACGAGCAATCATGTTATTCATGTGCATACTTATAGCAACATTTTAAAACCTCTACAAATCAAACTTTTGGCCTTTAGGAGTGTTTTTAAAAAAATACAGTGTACTTTAGTAGCTAGAAGTGTACTTTAGTATCGTTTTTAGTGATCGTTGCAGTAGGCCTTCTTTTTTGTAGTACATTAGCATAAGGAATACAACCAAAAAACCTCCAATCCACAGTCCACTTAGTACAAAAATCTACATGAACATTTACTTGGCGTGACTTGAAATTGGTCCAAAAAGAGAATGGCTTTCCCCTCCCTCTTTCCCCTCCATACTTCCCCATCCTTCCCCTCTTCGGTAAAATTGCTGCCCCTTTTCATGGCTGAAGCATCACACAATTATTTGAAAAGATTTCTCATGGTGGGGCCATTTTCGGTGTCTCATTTTCACATATTAGTTGAATCTGAATAAACCTTTTAGAGTTGAAATTTAATAGTTTTTTCAAAAAATATTTATAGCTGAAAATATTCTTTTAATTCCTTTATTTTACGTGGAAACAAACACAAACTATGAGAAAATCCTCCTATCTTGCAAAAATCATGCAAACTTAGGTAAGTTTATTAAAAACTATTATTATATAATATTATCGAATAAGGGTCACAATTTCCTAGCTAGTTTCCATCCAACAGTCACAACGAGGCTCAACCGAAGATAGATTGAGAAACCGGGTGGAAGATGAAAAATCCTGAAGACGAAAGAACTACAGTACTTGCTGAAGATGAAAGCACAGTAGGGGGATTGACCGGTGGGGGCTTCTGTTGAACATCTTATGTACATTAATAGAGAAGAAAGTGACGCATTATACACCCTCTTCCCCCAATCAGTAACCTTGAAATTGTTCCGGTTTGGTTTGTATTTTATTGTTTTCTTTTTTTTTCTTAAATTAATTTTCATCACTCTCTCTGTTTACAGTTTGTAAGTATATTGGGATCCACACCCATATGAGATAGACTTGGAATAAAAGTAGACTTATAGTGGAAGTCTACTTCCTCCCTGCTTCTACTTTATCTGTGATTTCTCTTTGTATTTTTCCCTATAAATAAAGGCTTAATATTATAGGAGAAAAGGTACGTGAGCACGTGAGAGCGTGAGCATTGGGCAGAGAGAGAGGAAGAGAAAAAGGGTGGTGTGACCATTGTATTGGGGCAGATAGAGTGATTTTCTTAAGCTTTCTTAATAAAATTGCTCTGGGGTGGACGTAGGCCGGATTGGGGCCGAACCACGTAATTCTTGGTGTTCCTTTCTTTGAATTTTCGTGACGCTTTTCCCAACACAAATCCACTCGCAAGTGATCTCATTTCATTCTTTCTGGAAGTGGCAAAAAATCATTGTGCAAACTAAAAACACCTAATTCGGGGATTAACCCTATACATCCAGAGTGATATCTTACCTAACAAATCCTTACCGTCTTTTTTTTTTCTTCTTCTTCTAGGTAAAGATAATTTATTAAAAATCGAGAAGAGAATCGTTAGTACAAGACCGAAAAGCGACCAAAAGGCCAGTGAAAAGCCTAAACAGACCCAAAGGCCCTACAATAGCCGGACACACAAACAGGAACCACCAATGACCACAGAGGCCGTGAAACAACCAGAACCACACACTGGCCACACGGACCAGCACACCAACTACCAGCACACAATACAAACTGCCCACAAGAGCCAGAGCACAAACCAAACATGAAGCGGTCACAAGGACCGTGACACAACAAAACCACCACGCAAATCCTTTCAGTCTTGAATTCAAACAACTGGCAACTCTGGTAAACTAAGTGGAGTTTTTCGCACAAGAATTAATACAAAAGACCTAAAAAATGAGAAATTACTTTCCTCAATTTACAAGGAGAGCTTTGAAGTAGTCTTGAAGTACCAAGATCATACTAGGTTGTTTTTGTTGTAGTCTTGAAGCGGTCTAGTACTGCAGGATTTGGTGGAATTAAATTCTTCTTGTCCATTCGGGTCTGTACCATCGGGATGAAATTCGGATCCGTTTTTATTTCCGTCGCCAATGTTGTAATTGATTGGAGCGCCGCACGGCTTCGGTTACTATCCCCACCCCTATTATCCCCATTCTTCACATTCATGGCCCAGATCTAAATTTGGGAATCTAAGGGTCACAAAATTGCCAGCTCAATTAATGAAGTCAGGTTAAGAAAATAGACCCCAGTTAAGCAAACTCACCCCAGTTAGACCAAACTCACCGTCACTTTCTTCTCATCTCTCTCTCAAATCAAAATGGTGGGAGTTGGGGTTAGGCCAAATCCATCAAGCTTGAGTAGTGCTTTAGTAATCTATCCACATTGCGTTTGGGTAAACAAATTCATCAGTTGGTTTGTAAGTCTCCAATGCATTGTGATACGACAGCAGGAACTTCATTGATTAGCATGTATTGTAAGTGTGGAGGTTTGGAGGATGCCTGGAGATTGTTTAATGGGATTCCGAAAAGAGATTTGGTTACTTGGAATGCAATGATTTCTGGTTATGCTCAGCATGGAGCAGGTGCAAAAGTTCTCCATTTATTTAATGAGATGAGGGATGAGGGGATGAAGCCAGATTGGATTACCTTTGTTGCTGTATTGCTCGCTTGCAACCATGCAGGTTTGGTAGATCTTAGGGTCATATCTTTCAATTCAATGATGAACGTACGGAGTTGAAGCTAAGCCAGACCACTATACATGCATGATGCATGGTTGACCTTCTCGGTCGAGCGGGTAGGCTAGGCCATGCTGTAGATTTGATACGGAAATGCCTTTCAAGCCCCATTCTGCCATTTTCGGAACACTTTTGGGTGCTTGTAGGATTCACAAGAATCTAGAGCTCGCCGAGTATGCTGCAAGGAGCTTGGTTGATAGTTGATATCAATCCTGCTAGTGCTGCTGCTTATGTTCAACTGGCTAATGTTTATGCCTCCATGAACAGGTGGGACTATGTTACTATAATCCGACGGTGAATGAAAGAAAATAATTTAGTGAAGACACCTGGGTATAGTTGGATTGGGGTAAAAAATTTGGTTCACGAGTTCAGGTCAGGGAATAGGGTGCACCCAGAATTGGCCTTCATACATGAGAAACTGGAAGAATTGGAGAAGAAAATGAAATTTGCAGGCTATTCTCCAGATCTTGAATTTGCATTACACGATGTCGGGGAAGAGCCGTAGCAGCTTTTGATATGGCACAGTGAAAAATTGGCCATTGCTTTCGGCCTCATGAAAGTGCCTCCAGGGACTCCAATCCGGGTCTTCAAAAACTTGAGGGTATGTGGGGACTGTCACCTTGCCACCAAGTAGCAATTGAGAGAAGGGAAATCATTGTTCGGGATACAACGAGGTTCCACCATTTCAAAGTTGGGATTTGCAGTTGTGGTGACGGCTGGTAAGGTTAAGGTTGCAAAAGTTCTTCCAATTTCTTTCCAGCTATGTCTTCAGCGCGTGGGTCATTTGGGGAAAGAGTGAAATTAAAATATCGTTACGGAGGAGTGGACAGTGGGTATTGCTTATGCTTAATCATCCCGCTCTACACATATTTGAACAGTTGAGCGGGCAGGTTGGTTCAAGTTCTTGATTTGATAATTTAGGGAAAAAGTGATACTTGCCTCTAAAACCACGTTCTTCTACATGTGGAATCCTTCTGATGCCTTGTTTGTCAACAATAGCGAAGGAACACACTTATGGGGCTCTACTGGGTTTTGCAGCTTACCTTCAATTCGACTGTAAACAGACATGGGAAACCACTCTGATAAGCAAATGTATGCACAATATGGAAAAATTAGACTGGCAATACGATTGAGAAGGACCAAGCAGCAGAATGTCAACAGACTCTTTTTTCCATTTCCATTAAACAGACAACATTTGTATATCTTATCCTTTTTGTTTTTTCATTTTGGGGGTGGCTGGGGCCTCTTGTTACAAGTCTCATCAGGAAAGAAGCAAGTTTTGCTTCAATTCATTTTGAATCCGACTCACAGATTTTGTGCAACGACATTAACAATGCCTCGCAACATCCATCTTGGAAGGCTGAAGCTATTGTTCTTTCACTTCGACCTGTTTCGGGAGTATCAGGACTGGACCATCCCGTGGGTTACTAGACGGATCAATCAACAACCTCAAATGCTGGCCCAATGGGCCGCCCGCCACCAAATTACACTCTATATTGCTGACAGTCATTGTATACCCCCAGAGATCAGTGAAATGAGCTTGCCTACCCATCAATTCTCGAGACAGAAAGGCTGACGCTCTATATATTGTGTGGTAAGAGGTAGTAAAGCTAAAAGGTCAGGTCGGGGGGTGTAGCTCATACCTCATATGGTAGAGCGCTCGCTTCGCATGCGAGAGACCCGGGGTTCGATTCCCCGCACCTCCATGTCTCTCCGACGCTTTTTTCTGAGAAAATACCAGAACAGAACTTACCCATTTACATGCCAGCAGAACATTTTTTAGCACCGCTCTGCTGGTAATTTCAGGTTCTTTCGTTTCACATTTATTGAATGGCGGTTTAGATGAAGCTGTAGCTGAAAGGATGTTTTTGTTTGCCTTTGATATAATAATATTGCGATTGGTGCAACCGGCAACGTATCAATCTCTGGGCATAAAGAGTTGAGGAATGGGATATTCCCGATTTAGTTGGCAGTTTGACACAGCAAGCAAAGAACGGTTCAGATAACACCTCTCCCAAAATGTTGCTAAAAGAAGTTGGTTGCAATGTTAAGAAACAGTTCGGAGGGCAACTAAGGAAGTTTTAATGAACAAAGATAGGTAGGAACGTTTGCATCCATCTAAATTCTAATCCCCTCGATCCCCCCCCCATCCAAAAAAAGAACAATTTATGTTCCGTTTTCCGAGTTGTAAAATAAGTGTTTGGTCAAAGCTGAAATGCCATGACCAAAAAGAAATTGCGGATTTCCCACAGGCATTATCCCGCGGTCAATTGTCTCCGACCAAACGTGACTGACCCGGTTCTCACAATCTCTCGTAGTTATCTCCCTGCCAGCGATAACTTCCGGAACACCCTTCCTCTTCCTCTTCTATTTTCCCCACGCCCATCCTCCGTGCCAGCCTAGACTCATTTCGCCGGGTCTGCTCCTCTTTCTATCTCTGTCACTGCCCATTTTCGCCTTTGCTGTTTAACAGCTCCGCCATCGTCGATCCACGGCCGTTCATCCAGGTAAGCTTTTATCGTTTTATTGTTCTAGCTGTGTAATGAGCCCATCCAACGATGTAACCCACAGATGAGAGAATTAAAAGGCTGCATATTCATCAATTTTCTCTCTTTTATGAGGTTTGACGTTTTTAACCAGTGTTATCCCAAATAAGTAAGAAGATTTTGAGGCTTTCACCTTGAACAAGCTGCGCGTCTGTACAACGCAAACCACATACTTCCAAAGAACATTTGGCAAAATATTTCGTTAAGTGCAACCTGTTCCTTATAGATAAGAGTTATATGGCATCTGGCATGATCTGCATCTATGTATCAACCTCTGTTGAACTCCAGTTCGCTACATATATGTGCCATTTAAACACGGCCATTTGCTTATCCCATGGCAGTTTGTCCCAGAGGATCTCAGGCAGAGAGGGACGCAAAGTGTATTAATGCGCCCTGAAAGGGAAATTTTCAGTCTTTCAGGACCTACACATCTCACAGCTGTTGACTGGTAAGACCTCTAAACAATGATTATTACCTATGGGGTGGGTGTTGATCGACTGCAAGGGAATTTCAATTAACCCTCAGTTTTCGATGTGTTGATCGTGACCAATGGTCAAAACTGGCCTCTGCTACATAGGCAGAGGTTTGAGATCATAATTTTAGGAATTGTGTATTATTGACAAGCAAACTTAGAAATTATCTGCGTGGTGACGACTATTTGCAGGACAAATACCCACCACAGAAGATCTGTCGCTGCCAGCTTGGTTCAAGGAGTATATGGTCTAGAACGGGACCGTCGGAAGAACCGCCATGGACCCCTAGATCTTGCTCTACCCTGGTGGGAATTCTTCCATTTCGAAGTATTTCACGTTCTCAAGGACGATGTTGATTCGACCATATTTGGTGCCGTTTACGAATTCAAAGACGCAGATCCTGCCCCAGACGTCCCAAAGTATGTTATTGCCTTTCGGGGCACAATCCTCCAACTAGACAATGCGCCTCAGGACATCAAGTTAGACTTCAAGTGCTTCCGTAACGAACTTCACGAGAGTTCCCGCTTTCAACTTGCGATGCAGAATGTTGAGAAATTGGTTGCTTTGGCCGCAAATGCAAGTGTTTGGTTGGCTGGACATTCTCTGGGGTCATCCATAGCATTGCTCGCAGGAAAGAAGATGATCCTCAAGATGGATTGTTTTATTGAAACATATCTGTTTAATCCACCGTTCCTATCTGCATCCATAGAGTGGATCAAGGAAGAGAAGGTGAAGGAAGGGATCCGCTTTGCAAGTAGTGTTGTCAAGGCAGGCCTCAGCCTCGCTGCAGAAGCTCTTAAGCATCGGGAATATAACCCTTTTGTCTTGTTAGCAGGCTGGAGCCCACACCTGTTTGTGAACCCAGCTGATCCTGTTTCCTCAGAGTACATCGGGTATTTCGAGCACAGGAAGAAAATGGAAGAAATCGGAGCTGGAAACGTCGAGCGGCTTGCAGCACAGAATACCATGAGTAATCTTATCAAGTGTGCCGTGAAGGGAAGGGAGTTGGAAGATGCATTGCATCTCCTTCCTTCATCGTATCTAACCACTAATCTGGGTAAAACACCAAGCGTTATACGAGCTCATGCAATAGATCAGTGGTGGAATCCTGATATACACTGCACAAGCATCTTGCACCAGTTCCAAAAATGAAGCAATCTTCTTGTCGAAAATTGTCTCCCAGACAAAACAGATATCAAGCAGGATAAAGGTTTCGAAAAATTTGCAAAACTTTATTTGTTAAAGATACGATTGGCATATATATATTGATGGAAGTTACCTGTTTAGACTATGAGTTTTTCCTCGTAGACCCACAATAATAAAGTTTATCAATTTTGCATTTACAATAAAAAATTTCTCTCTCTTTGTAATGCATTGTAACAAGAATTATTAAAGGGGTAAATAAACTTTGCACCTACCAATTATAGAGTCTTAATACTTTGCATCCCTAACTATTATTTTTGTAACATTGTACTCACTAACTAATGATTTTAGACACTTTATACTCTCTCTTAAAATTTGGTGTAACAAAAAAATATTTTCTATTCAAATTGATGAAAAATTGTAATTGATGGAGCAAAATGTCTGAAATCAATAATTGGTGGGTACAATGTGATAAAAATAATAGTTAGGGGTGTAAATTAAGCATCAGAACGCCTATAGTTGGTTGGAGGGTGCAAAGTATATTTATCCAATTTTTAAAGAGCTTCACGTATTTTTCATCATTTAGCCTTCAAAATTATCCATAAAGATCAAGATCGAGTGTCTATGTGACATTACCAATTATCACATCTTAAGCTTTTAGGATAAATGATGATTTCATAGTCTAAAATAAAAAAGAAACTTGAGTTAATCAGCCTTAACTAAAATTCAAGATCTCTCTTACCAACTCCTTGACGGAAGATCCTTACACGAACGAGTTGACACAAAACAGTAGTACTTCAGAAACGTCAATCGAGTTTCAATTGCAAAGTACTTCTGAAACGTAATTATATTATAAAACGCAACACTAATAACTGCATATTATATTGAAAGAGAAATCACGATAATTACCAGCTGGCAAGTGAAATTTAATTCTTAATTTCTTTATGCTATATGCTTTTATAACTTTTCAGTTGACAACGTCTTCTACCTGCGTCCTGCAGCATCCTAGACATATACCGTTGGGATCATGGGAATATAGCCTATAATTGGTTCACTAATTTGAACTCTGAATTGTCAGTGACCAATTACGAACTTTCGTCACATATAGAAATATATATAAATAATGATATTGGCAACTTGTGCGTTTTATTCATTTTTTTGTCCCCCCGTGCATTGGCTACCTGTGATTATAGATTATTAATTCAGTCAGTAGCTTAATTCCTCGAGTAGTGCCACCCACGAAATTCTATTGATGTTGAATCTCTCCCTCTTTCTCCCCCTCCGATCGAGTCCCCCCAAAAAACCCCTCCTCTAGATGGCTAACAATATGAGTTGATCTCCTCCAATTTTTTTCCTTCCACCTCTCTCCCTCTTTCTAAGTAGAGAACATTACTCAACGAGGCTCAAATGGATGAAGGAGTTTAACATAACTGTGTAGCACCTATTCTCCCATCTCTACAGGTTGTTTCGCTTCTTGTCTTCGTAGTTTTAGTGAGGCGCAAAATTGTTCCAATTTGAGATAATAGAAATGCGAGTTTCTTTGCTTATATATATATTTTTGTTTAAGGTGTATTGTTGGGAATTGGTGGAGATGGGAGCCGGAAATGAGTTCGGTTACAATACGTGGGTGTGAAAATGCTGGTTTACGGGGGAACGGCCACGATTTCCTTCACTCGAATCCAACGGTCGTCAGCTGCTCTAACCGAGTTAATGAAATCCGGACCCGGGTCGTCGTTTTGACCCGCGTGTTTTACCAGCATATGCCGACAACCCGCTTGTTTTCCGAATTAATTCCCCTTCTCTCATTTTTTGCCCGCTTGTTTTCCGAATTAATCCCCCTTCTCTCATTTTTTGAATTCGAAGCTGGTTCTGGGTGAAATCTGCGCGCAAGGCTCTTCGTCAAGGAAATCTGGGTAAGGCTCTGTTTCTTCTTCATCTGGCAACAAGTGGTTCTAATCTGCAAAGTTTTTGAAAGTATCCACTTGTTCTAATCTGCCGACATAACATTTATTTTCTGCATTCAATGACTATCTATGAATTTTGGCAAATGGTGATGTGAATACATGCAAGTTTGTAAGGCTGACAATGCTATACGATACTGTATACTTTTGTTTGAGTGCTTATAGATTTTATATACTAAACCAAGTTCGAGAAAATATTTTGGATCCGTGATTTAGACTAGTACTGAAGTTGATATAGCAGTCATCAAAAGTATGCTCCTAGATGTATTCAATAATATTCTGATCTAGTTTAAAGCAAAAAATTGTGTCCATGATCTCCATATCATCGTATATATAATAAATACTTTTGTAACTTCAGCGTCCTTCCTACATATACCAACTTAATTAATTGGGTAGAAATAAAAGAAATTTTAACTTCTCAAGAAAATCTTTCCAATATATGACAGATCATTAGGTACTTCAATACCAATGTGAATGATAAATCACGATAGTTTGAAAACAAATTACTTACACGGAAGTCAAAGAACATGCAGTACTCTGGTAAAATGTTAGGTTGCCAGATATTCTGCATCTCGACAAGCTGGGCTTGCTAATATTAGAGTTTAATCCTGTTGCCTTTTGTTTTCGGTTTGCAGCTTAGTTTTTGTAATTTTGAGTTCTTCTATTTGTGTTTGTGAGTCCTGTCTAGTCTTTGATGTACTTCATACTTTAACAAAAGGACAATATGATATGAACTTCATACTTTAACTCGAGCAAATTGCATGTAAGGTCTGTCTCTATGACAAGTATTTTTTAAGCCATCCTGCTACCTGAATGCGTCATGCTAAGAGGCCATAAAATGATTTTGGATGCAGGGTAAGTGGTCAAGAGTGACTTCCCCTTATACTATTCCGTTCATCAAATGCGAAGGAGTTCATGCTTTTATTATCTAGTTTAGACGATATGGATTATAGGTTGAAGTTCTTTCATATGGTTTTTGTCCAGATCACTTTCTCTTCTTTGACGATATCTACTTTTTAGTATTGGAGCTTTAAATGATTATTGTTTTGGTTGATGTTCACTATTATTGATAAGATGGGGAATAACGACAATATGCATAGCTCACCATTTTAATGGTCATTGATATTTGAGGTTGTGAAGTGAAGATTGAATTGGGAGAACGGGACAATATGACCCAATTGGAAGAGAGAAATGTCAATATCAATTGACGAGGGTCTAGTAGTACCGAAATCCCCGAATGTGAGTTGGTTATCTATTTTTTTAGCAGGTTAAAACGTATCGGAACTTTTTTAAACCTTTGTTTTGGTTGGTCTGTGCAGGTGATTTGGTACTGGCAGCCAATGGGGAGAAAATAGATGTTTGGAGCCTAAAGTGGAGGGATGTCGATCACGCATATGATTGGTACAATCGGTACGCAACAACCAAAGGCTTTAGCATCCGTAAAGATACCGGCTACAAAAATAAAGACCATGGGTATTGGACACACAAAATATTTGTTTGTAGTAAACATGAGAGGTCCAAAGAAACGGATCCGCTTGTACCGGTGAAGAGAAAGAGACCAAGTACGAGGTGTGGGTGCCTCGTAAGTTTTCAGGTTCGACAGCTTAGTGGGAAATATTGTGCATTTGACTGGTCTCCGCATCATAACCATGACCTGGCGACCCCTTCAAAAACGCACATGTTGCGTTCTCAAAGACAATTTATCCTCTGTTTGTGTTTGAATTTAAATTTCTCATTATCGTATAATTTATGTTTGTGTTTTCATCCTCTGTAGGAATCCAATGAGGACGAGCTTTATCACGAGGAGGAGGATGACAGTGAGGACGAAACTCCAATAGGAAGATTTAGGAGCCTAGACAATTTGTAGAGATCATGAGAAGATTTGAGAACTTGTGTCTTGGAGTGTGTGTAAGTGTTAAAAATTTATAATGTATTTGGTTTGATGGAAATTTTATCAAACATATGGCTATATACAGCTGGGAATATATGCCTTACAAGACTTGCACTCTATATTATATGTTTGCTGCGTATTCATTTCTTGCTTTTGGCTTTATGGGGTTGACTTGGGCATCCATGGAAGCTGGAAATATGCGTTCACTAATCCTACTGGCATGTGCAATTGTTTGTGGAACTATGCGTGCACCAACGACTTGTTCATCACCTCTGTTTCAATATGAACTATACTGCAGCATTTGGCCCGTTTGCTAGCTCTGCCTTTTACCTATTGCAGGCAGCACAAGCTTACTTGACCTATATGATCGCATGGTCATAGATTTAAATTTCATTTTCCTGCAGCTAAAATATTGACTTGATTTAGCTTTGATAGTGAGATGAACTGTCTGCCTTGTAAGACTTGCACTCTATATTTTATCAAACTTATCAATCATCTGGGTAAACACCACAACATATACAGAGCATTACTAAACTTCGGAACAGTTCCAAGTACTAAAATGGCTAATCCTGAAAGGTGATGTGGCTGCAAAAGAATCTTTATATACAAGTACTTCAAGATCTGGAATATGCGACACACACCAGCAACCATAGCATAAAACATTACATAATGGAAAGACTACATTACATAATACAAACTTGATACATAATGGAAAGGCTAAAGCCGTAGCATCTATGCACTTAGTGCGAATACATTACATAATACAGACAGAATACATCATCAACAAAAGAAGCTTCACCACCATTACCCTACCTAAACTACCAATACATTACATAATACAAACTTGAAGCTTCACCTCCCCCAACACCGTCACTGCTTCAAAGGAAGGCACAATAGATGGCCAGCAGGGTTAGACCCACATGTACAAAATTCCCAAGCCAAGAAGAACAACCAAGATAAAACCAAAAACTCCCAAAGACACCTAACCCTTCGATGAAGTCGGTGTTTTTCCTCATCTACCCTCTGAAGTTCTCTAGCCATAATAAGTAGTAGTTGATCGTTGGGATCGTGGTCATGTTCATTGTCGGAATAGTCAGCCCATAAGAAATAGTTGCACCCACCTTGGTTGTGGGGATCCCAAATTGGACACGTCCAAAATGTTCGACTATGATTCCGAGGAGTGGAAGACGTTTTCAGGACAGCGGGCTTGCTGCAGTTGCACAGTGGTGGCCGCTGCAAGTACGCCGAAACGAACCGGTTGCTACGCTGCCGACCACCGCTCCTTGCCGTGGATGAGTGAGACTGCCTGGAGGAAGACATTGCAGGAGCACAAAAACAATCAAGCCTACCTCTTTCTATATATCACTGACTACAAAGAATACATAGAAAAGGAATGAGGCTGCTGAAACAAAAAGGAGAACAAAGCCACACAAAAAATCCAATCTCAGAAAAAAAACAATACCAGTTCCAAATACACATACACATATCGATTTATGCACCTTCCTGCCATAGATTACTATAAGTATCTGGCTGTGTCGTGAGAATCAAATCTCCAAAGCAGCTAATTCAAAAGATTCAAATCTGGAAATGTAATACTCAAACATGAATGTTTTTGACCCTTTTAGACAGTACTAGCTAAGTGTAACTTTCTTGAGACAAGCATCATGCGGATGAAATATATCCCCTAAAGTGCTACACCTTGGTCCAGAGCATGTGAACAGTTCCAAGAAACCGCATCCTCTTTGCGAACCTTGGTCCAAAGCATGTGAACTTGTCAACTTGCTCTGGACCAAGCTTGCATCATGCGGTTTAACTTGTTAAATCCTTGATGTTCTTCACTGCTCTCTAACTGAAGGATGAAAGATATCTCCTAAAGTGCTACACCAACTTACAGGACTTCTTATGCCAAGTCAGTAGCTTACAAAGAATCTCCAAAAGCTTTAAGATCCGCTTCACAATACCTCCATTTTCAACAAGGTTTGGACAAGTCATACGTGGGTGTTAGAAACTCTTTTTTTGTTGAAAGAAACATCTTATATTTCAGAGGCTAAAGTACCTATCATGCAGCGCGAGCAAAACCCCATCAGAACAGATTCCTAAGCACGTCTATCAGCACAGCAGAGAAAATGACATTAAGACAGTTTTACATAAGCAACACAGCAGGGAAATTTAATTTAACCTAACCCAAAAACCCAAATGTAAAAATCGGTTAAAATCTAAGCAGTCGATAGCAACCAAATCGGTTATAGAACAGATTCCTAAGCACGTCTATCAGTAAACCCAAATATATCTGAATCATAAATTTGAAAACCTAAAACACAAATCAATCCCAAAATTCATCAAAATCGCAACCACAAAAACAAAAAGATAAATACATTAATCCTTACCGGGAATTTATTGGAATTTAATGCCGACGAGCCGCTTGTTTTCGCTGAATCCGCGTGTCTTGAGAATTTGTCGGGAGAGAACAAAGGGGATCGGGGGAGGGAGAGAGGTGGTTCACGGGAGAGAGAAGGGGGATTAATTCGGAAAACAAGCGGGTCGTCGACATATGCTGGTAAAACACGGGGGTCAAAACGACGACCCGGGTCCGGATTACATTAATTCGGTTAGAGCAGCTGACGACCGTTGGATTCGAGTGAAGGAAATTGTGGCTGTTCCCCCGTAAACCAGCATTTTAACACCCCCGTATTGTAACCGAACTCGCCGGGAATATCGAGAGGCTTGCAACAAAGAACTCTATAAAGAGTCTAGTCTCGGGTGCGCTGGGAGGGGATTCAGAAGCATATATTGCATCTCCTTCCTTCCTCATATCTGACTATGAATCTGGGTCCATCGCAAAATTTCACGGGAGCTCATGGTATTAAACTATGGTGGAATCCTTATTTTCCCTCCCAATGCGCGCTTGCATAGTTATGATCATCTGTAATAAGCAAACCTAGTACCCAACCGTGTGTTAATAAAAGACTAAAGTATGTTAGAGTTCCAAATAAATACAAAATTTGGTCGTCAAAAGAATTAGGAGGTGTAGACGTTGACGTCATGGATAGAGGGGGATATATGCATGATTGACTTGAAGGCCAATTACGGCAACCAAAACTATGACGGCTGAGAAGAATGCAAGATCATTGCAGGTAGCTATTCAGATTCCTCCAACTGAAAGTCCACTCACACCACCTATGCCAGCATAGCTTTCCTTTATCAGCTTAGCTGTCCTTAGCAAAATAAATTCTGTGCAATATAATTTACTGTTGTAACTTTTTCTATATAATGAAACTCATCCTACCACTCTCATCATTGATGGTTCTAGTTATATATGCACATGAACATATTTATTTATTGTATCATACGATTAAAGGCTCATGCTTTCATCGATTTTGTACCCTTCCGTTCATTTTACCACGGTTACAAAGTACAAACTCTATGGCCTCATATTCTCTTTTTCACAAACTACTGTTTACAAACTTTAACGACTTTTTTCATCAATCCTAAGAAATTTTTTGCTACCTCCAACCAAAAAAAATTCACTAAAAATGATTTTGCCCATCCAAACACAACCACATGGTGTTCGGAAACAAAATTTTGTTAAAATTTTAGTAGTTGGTAAAAAAAGTGAAAATAGTTGTTGATAAAGTGAGGTGCAAGAAATTTTTGCAATGATTATTTGATTAACTTTTCAATGCACAATCATAACTCATCATAGAATAAAAATTATTTGCACAAAATATACTTAAAAAAATCTTCTAACATGCTTATTTCAAGACTAGCACACAATATAAATTTTGGATATTAACAAAAATGGACCAAAAATAAGTGTAGAAGTAGAATTCCACCTTGGGCATAAATTTTAAATTAAACCACACATTTCATTTTTCATTAATTCAAAATAGTGCAACAATTAGAGTCAAAAAGTAAAATTTTAATATCCAAACTGACATGAGAGGAAACCTAATTAAACTGATTAATGTCACTAGTAGCTCTACGTCGGGGTATCACAGTAATTTTATTCAGTAGACCCATCAAGTCGTTGGCCATCAAAACAAAGGCCTCAACTTTTGTATGGGTTTTGAGTGTCATGGGAGAGATTGGGAGGTTGGATAGACACGGTGAGGGATTGGTATCATTCAACCCAGCCCACTCCAAAAGCTGTTCTCCACAGAATTGACCCTTCTCCAAGCACACCCAGCTTGAGGAGGCGGCTCCCCCAGTACTAGAGACGGACTTCCATATGACACCTTCCGTGACAAAGAGCATCCGATCAAGTGGTTCTCCCTCCCGAACAATGTAGCTGTCTTCATAGTAGTAGACGTGCCTGAGATAGTCGCAGAGCTTATGCTTTATGAGGCTTTCACGTTTGTTTTGAAACATTGGCACCTAAATAGAAACAATTGGGAGGATCTGATTAATAATGAGCTGACATCCCTTATAATCGATCGACTGCGTCGCTCTCCTCAAATTCAAGGAAAATTAAGAAGGGGTCTAATTCATATAGCAACCATATTATTGCCTATCCAAAGACATACATATATATATACATATAGGGACTCACTTTCTCTAGTAGGGGCAAGGAGAGACGAAGCTTAATATCTCTTCTCAGATATCCGGGAAGAAGATCGAATGGATTGTCTACGTTAACGTCCTCCTCCTCTACTAGCTTCTGTTTTGTGTGAAAAATGATCTCTTCCTTTAGAGGATCATCTTCGAGCCCATTTCTCTGTATCCACAACTTAATGCTTTTTTTTTATCACTTATCTTTGCCATTTCCTTCTTATCCTTGAATATCTTCAACTGTTTAGATGTCTTCAACTGCATATACATCTGGTATAACACAAGTTTAGATCATCCAATCCTCCCGACAAATTGCAAATTGTTTACATAACTGAAATTGATAGAAAAGAATGAATCTAGCAATTTGTATTAATATATTAATAATGAAATTTCGTAATGGAGTGCTATATATGTTAGCAATTGAATGCTATCTCACACACAATTATATTAATAATAAGGACCCTGAAGCTTAAAAAAGATGGGAGCACCAACCTGCAAATTTCCAATGAAGTACAAAAACAGAAGCAAACCACAGATCGAAATGGTGACTGTGAAACAGTTTTCCCACAAATCGGGACTTGATATAAGGTTTTGACCAAAACAACTGCAAAAAAAGGAACAACTGTAACTCGTGAGATTTTTGTCTTAGAAACGTCTATTAATCTGTGAAAACAACAATATCTAAACAAATCCACCTGTAAGTCTGTATATATGTTTAGAATATTGGACTACTATGTAAACGGAAATCATTTTCACGATAGCATCTTCTTATCCCCGTACTATTCTGATCTTCTTCGGTAAACTTTTTCTTCTTCTTTTTTCTGACTATATATATCATGACCATGAGAATTGATATAAATAATACGCAGAGCAACAGCCGAGAACCACAAAGGTGTTCCTACTACCTAAATGATGAATGATGAATCCATAAACAGTACTGCACAGGAGGAGTGGCCAAATACATTACAAGAACTCCAGTTCACTGTATTATTGTTCTTTGCATGGTTCATTGCATACTCAGTATTTATTTTTCTTTGCATGGTTCAGCAAACGTAACTCTTCTGAGAGAAAGTATAAGCATTTACAATACAACATGATATCTTTAACGACAAAAGGGAACCCATAAAAGCTACTGTCATGTTTGCTCAATGTGCAAAGAAAAAACGAGTCTGAGGCGCAAACCTCAAATTTCTGAGTCCCCACCAGAAGCAGTACAAGATCTTTTGGAAAATATCCATCGACGACACTGTATCAGACTGAAGGGCTTCAAGAAATATTCCGAAATCGAAGAGGGTTGTATTGGGTGGTTGTACAGGGCAATGATCATTTAGTAATTTGTAATGTGCTGAATCCTTACAATCATCATTACTGGTAAAAAAATTCGTTACATCAGAGTCATTACTATATAATTTATCGGCGAAGTACCAGCAAGCCATCTTCCGTTCGATTGAGAAAAAGTACCAAAAGGCACCCGCTACCTAAATCCAGCAAATCTCTTAAAGATTAGTAAGTTCTGCAGACATTACCAAAAAGAGAATAAACTAATAAAAGAAAGAGAGAATTCTGCAGATATGGAAAACAATTTTAACTCCATTTGAAATGAATAAAAAAGAATCAAGTAGTATTTCATTATGATATAAATACTCTGTGGTCTTAGTTTATGCAGGACTTGAAGTTGTGGTCGAGGAACTTATGTATACATGCATTCATCGGCGTTCTCAGCTGGATTAAGCTATGGAGAACTTAATTTCTACATGAGAATCCTTCAGTACTAGAATATCCAAAATATGATAACAAAGTAAGATCGGTAATCAAATATGAAGTTGAGAATCAAACTTACATGACTGCCGAGGATATACAGAAACAAATTTAATCCAGCTTTAAAATGGATAGATTTTTGAATTCTGCTGGAAATCTTGTTAAGATTTTTCCATGTCAAATAGGTACGGACAATTCTCGGCACATATTGCAAGAGAGCAAGAGCGTTCAAAACCTCCCTTTGACTCCAAGAATCCAGAACTTTCATTTGTGGAAAGGTAAATGGATTAAAAACCTGGATAGATAGTGTGAAGTAGGTCATGTACTATCTATTAATGAAGCAGAAAGTGTCATTCATTCAAACAATTAGTTATATATCTGTATTTATATTCTTTTTCTCATGTACATGTCACTTAAATCTCCTTGTGTTTGCGAACTCAAAATATTGAGAAATTTAAACCCATCCAATCATTTTTAATGCAAACATAATTAACTCAAAATTTTGGTCAAGAAATTAATAAAAAAAATTTAAAATCATATACCTCTCCCCATCAAAACATCTCTTTCTATTACAATAAATCATCCATCATTTTAATTTTTCTCACACTCCCATAAAATTCTAATTTGCACTACTCTCTCTCAAAATCCAATGAAACTTTAATCGAACTCAATTTCTATTCTACCTCAATTTCCACAACATTCCTAAATTTTTTTAAAAAATTCTTGGTTTACAAACATGCTAAGCATCTTATAAACGAAACTTTTAAATTTCCTACAGAGTAGGTCCGCCAGCCAAACCTAAAATAAAAGTTCTTATTTTTCAAGAGCCAAATGAGAGGGGAAATGCGGCTGAAGCCTGAATTTTTTTTTTCTTGTGTCCCTCCTTATCATTTCAAGTTTGACTTTTTTATACATATTCAGGTTTGACTTTTCTCTTCCAAGAATAGTTAGTCACTTGCCATAAGTGAACTTGCCAACTTTGTTCTTTTTTTCAACGTAACGTCCTTTTGTGGACCTGCTCCTCACGCCAACCCCGCCTCCTTGATTCTTCCAAAATCCCTAGGACCCTATCTCAAGTTCTCTCAGGCCGCTGCCGCTGCCCACATATTCACAGAAGACTCAGAAGAGTACTAGACGCGTATTTGAGCTCTTTTTTTCCTATGAATTTTGAAATAACACAATAGGAAGATTTCATGAAGTATTTGTGATCTTTTTCTCGGCAAAGTATAATTTTTTTTTTATATATTTGTTCTTTGTTTTCAATTTTTGATTACTCGCTTAACAATAACTTCGTTGAAATAGTTTCAAAAGTTTCATAAAACTGAGGTATATACGTAATTTCTTTAGTTGAATAGTTATTGTATGAAATTTTAAAGTTGTTTTTAATAAGATTTAGATTTTTTTATGTAGTTCATGTATTGTGTTCAGAGATGTGGATGTTTTACAAGTTTAACCTAACCAATTTCTCCACGCGAATCACATAATGTCTTCCTAAAAGACCTAAAATTTAACTTGAAGAAATTTATACATCTAGATCCCGGCTTGCGTCCTCAAATTTGGGATTATCCTTTAGACCAATCCTAGATAAAATTTCTGGCTTCACCCTTGCTTATATACGAATATAATAATGAGCTAGAACATATAAAATAATTATTTAGCCTATTAATATATATCATGCACGTATACAATAAAAGTACAATTTTAAGATTTAGTACCTGTGGGATTGGAAGAATAGCGAGAACGTCAACTGCGAAGTATGACGACAAGTACCTCTTTCTTATTTCCCGAGGTTCTGTAACTAGTCTTGTTCGTTCAATATCACGGAGGTCCTCGGTTTTATAGGGACAAAGAAATTGTAAGAACATATTCATTATGTAAATCATATCAGTGACTGATCGCAAGCAAATGACCACGACCCTCAATTTTTTATCTATCTCAACGCACGAGTTATCCTTCTTGATCACAGGAAGATAAAAGAAGAAAGGGTCCACGAACAATGCAAGTATACACGATGCTAAAAAAATCTCATGCCAAGTTTTAATGAACGGCCCATCTGGATGAAGAAATCCTACTGAGTTAATTCCATCCTCCAAGGATTCTTGCGGCCTCTTAACCCTGAGCAGAAAATAGAAAAATATATATAATTTACCAGACAACAAATTAAACTCATGCAGAATATTTATTACGTAATATTGTTTAATTTATCACATCAACTTCTAATTGCATGTATACTGATATAGCTTGCTAAAACTAAGAAAAGTTCCAGCAATAGTGATCTTCTCGATTTAGAGTTAGCAAATATAAAGATAAGGAAGAAGCTCATTACAACCTGAGATCATTGTTGATCGGGGTAAGCTGACAATAGCGCATAACTTGCCTCTCGCTATTCCTGAGCACAATATTATAACAAAGAATTAATATATGGAAGATGTTTTTTTTTTTCGAATAAGGAGAAAAATCATGTTCTACTTTAACCCCATCAAATTGGTTCTAAGCTAACAAATAGGTACGTTTTGGATAATTGGAATTATTTCACACCTGAAACACCATGTAAATGGAGCTCTTATTATCCATTGATTTCTTCAGCTTAGGATTTGTTTTAAATTTACTTGTAATTATAGAAATTAATAACAATGTAAGATGAAAATTATAATTGATCAAAAATTATGCAATTACATATCTAACGGTTAAGCCCCTGTAAACTTCCTAGTACAATAATAAGCACCAAAAAAGAAGAAAATTCTAACCTCATCATTGTGATCAGCCTCTTCTCTTGGTGGTGCCCGCAGAGATTGAAGCTAAAGAATAGAAAACCTCCAAACTGGTAGAACCGACGAGTTTCTTTCCTAGTTGAAATATGGAAAACATGATGTGAACGTTTTCAGGGCAGAATGCCAGAATTAGTAACTGTGGAGCATATATATATATGTATGAGAGAATACGATCATCTGCACTGCTTAGAAGGAATACAGATAATAGTTTTTAGGGACGCTAACATAACTGCAGATTATTTAGCAAGGCGAGATTCGTTAAGGATATTGTCCAATACTTTTGATTCTATTGAAGATCTATCCAGGCGCGTACATAATTGATATTACAAGGGCTAGCTGATAAGGTAGGATTATCATGCATTGGTTTAAATTAATTAATTTCGTTTTTAGGTCTGATAATAGTGTTTGGCTTATCAAAATTTTAGCCTAAAATTTTAATATCATTATATTTTCACTCTCTTTCCTTATTTTTTTCGCAAACTTTTTTTCACATTTTTCTAACTTTTTCACTTACTTTTTTATTCTCTCTTCTCATTTTTTTCACAACTACTAAAATTTTACTTACCCAAACACTTAGTTAATAAGGTTACAGGGTCACTTCTCATTTCTTAAAAAACAAAAGTAATATATACAGACAACAGATAAATATATATAGCCGTACGTAAGAAAAAATTATAATCCATCTTTAGTATGAATCAATTTGTGGTTCATGATCCATACCGTTCAGCTATGATGCGACGAACCGATCCCCTCGTGCTCTATTGAAGCCCTCCTAGCTACTGACAAGTGAAACCACAATAGTAGCCGACCCAGAAAACTGATTTGAGAGAGAGAGAACTTTATGGACCTCTTTCCAACTCCAGTATCTGAAATTCTCCAATCTTGGTCTACCTATATATATTATTCTAGTGCCCTTTTTGTGTGTTTGTGGAGAGAGGAAACAGCGAGGAAATAGTACGTCTGAAGGACAGTTTGCGGAAATTTTATACACGGGTTCAGAGCATCGGACTTTTTTTTTAATAAATTATAGGAAATCGGAATTGCCGTGTTATAATATCTTCCGCAGGCTGCTCGGACTTTTCTTCCTACTCGGAAATAGGAATTGCCGCCTTATATTATATCTTCTGGTTTTGATCAGGACGAAAATGCGGGGAAAGGGACCAGCCACCTTACGTATTCTACGTACGTTATTGAGAAAAAAAAGTATTCTACGTACGTGACATGCTTAACGTCACCATTCTAATGTGTAAGTTGATCGTTAATTCGTTGTTCTCTGCTTGTTATAATTTCTTCAGATTTTCGTTTTGTCTCGTTGTAATGGAAGAGCAAGTCAATATAAAAGCCCGTCCAACTCAAAAACGATGGCCCCAGGTCCAGAACCGTGGATGTATTTGTAAGAAAAAACAGAATTCGTCTCAAAACTCAGAGAGAATTCAAATTCAATATAATCATTCATGTTCCAAAAAAGACCACCCACAAGTCATCAATGTGTCTAACAGCTCAGGTCGTCTGACTCGGCTCCCCCTTGTATCAAATAGAGAATTCAGAGATAAGAGGCTGCTGGAATTTTCTGTATATTCATTGATTAAAAAATGTAAAGTTGCGCTAGTATATACAAAGAATAATTTTCTAACTAAGCTATTTGCACCGACAACAATATTCTAGAAGAACTTTACACATCATCAACAATTTGTTACAAAAAGAATAAAGGACATTTCAAAATTGACCTTGTCCAACAGGCCATGCACATCTTGAAGAGATGTGAGAAAAACATTGGAGGGAATAGGCTTAATAAACATGTCACTAGGGGCACATAAATGTTGTGATGGAGGCCCTTTTTTGAATAATAGTCATGAACTAAGTGGTAGTAGGTTTGTAAAACTAAAATTTTAATTCTTAAAATTTTATCATCTTTATAAAAATCTCTCTCTTCATTTTTTCACAAATTTTTTTCACTTTTTTACTAATTTTTTCAATCTCTTTTTCACCTTTTTATCAACTCTTCAAATTTTGCTCCCAAACACCTTCAACTTTATATGTTTGGTGCGCTCGTGAAATATTGAATTAGCTATTATATGGATGACAGCAAGATTGTCACAATGGAGCTTAATAAGCTGAGGATGAGAAACCAACAATGCATCCAATTTGTACTTCAACCAACTGACTTCAGAAGATGTGGTTGCCATGGCCCAGTACTCTTTCTCGACAGAGGACCTAGAAACAACACTTTCATGTTTGAGCCCCAATTAATTGGGCTCAAAATTTTAGGTTTACTACTAAAAAATTCACCACATAATTTTTTATTATTATAATATTTATTAAAAATCTTCTCTCTCTTCACTTTTTCACTAACTCCCATAACATTTATTTATTTTATAATATTTTCCAAACCCCAATATCCAAAATTTTCAATCTCAAACGTACCCTTTGATTTTAAATTTTCAGGAAAGGAGTGACTTTTAAAAAAAATACAATAACCAATAATTGATTTGCGAGAACCCAGGCACGAAGTCCAATTAGAATCGCAATAGGCAATCGAAATAAGAGGTGAATGAGTAAAGAAAGTAAGTACTTGACGGCCTGGAGAACTGTTGAGATACCGAAAAACTTCATAAGTTAACAGTAAGTAGCAGCAGAACATGCATGAACTGACTGAGACGATGCATGAACTGACTGAGACGATGGACAGCACAACTCAAATCAGGCTCAGTCAAAATTAAATATAGTAATCTCCCAACCAAAATGAAAAGAACAAAGGGCCAGCACGACTTTATGGACCTCTTTCCAACTCCCGTATCTGAAATTCTTCATATATATATTATATATACTAGTGCCCTTTTGTGTGTTTGTGGAGAGAGGAAACAGCGAGGAAATAGTACGTCTGAAGGACAGTTTGCGGAAATTTTATACACGGGTTCAGAGCATCGGACTTTTTTTTTATAAATTATAGGAAATCGGAATTGCCGCGTTATAATATCTTCCGCAGGCTGCTCGGACTTTTCTTCCTACTCGGAAATAGGAATTGCCGCCTTATATAATATCTTTGGTTTTGATCAGGACGAAAATGCGGGGAAAGGGACCAGCCACCTTACGTATTCTACGTACGTGACATGCATAACGTCACCATTCTAATGCGTAAGTTGATCGTTATTTCGTTGTTCTCTGCTTCTTATATATATTATATTCTAATGCCCTTTTTCTGTGTTGGTGGAGAGAGGAAACCACGAGGAAATAGTACTGAAGGACAGTTTGCGGAAATTTTATACACGGGTTCAGAGAATCGGACGTTTTTTTAAAAAAAAAAAATTATTGGAAATCGGAATTGCCGAGTTATAATATCTTCCGCAGGCTGCTCAGACTTTTCCTACTACTCAGAAATATGAGTTGCCGCCTCGTATAATGGTATCGTTTGTTTGTAAAAATTTTGAAGGATATTTTCGAGATTTTAGAAATTTTTGTTTAAGATTTACTGAAGTTTATGAAAATAGAACATGTATTTATAAAAATTAAAAATTTTAAAATTTGTGTTTGCTTGAGCAAATTGTTGAGAACCCAAATATTTGAGAAAACAAACAATCACTAGAGAGAGTGTCTCCTCCCTCTCTCTAGAACTCCCTCCCCTTGCCCGTCGCTATAAAGACCGCAACTACAGGTGCCACTTTTAGCTGCATTTTGCGGGAAACGATACTAAAAAGACCGTCGTTCAGACCCCTATTTAGCAGCTATTTGTGCAAAACGCCGCGAAATACACCCGACCGCCGCTATAGACCTGTTTTTTTGTAGTGTAATTATAATTTGAATGAATGAAATCGTGCGTCCTGCTCCATTAATAGATCTTGCATGACCTACTTCGTACTAGCCCTGTCCAAAAAACCGGACCGATTTTGACCAAAACTGGTTGACTTTTTTGAAACCGGGTTACCCTCATAAAAATCCGGGACCGAACCGGAGTATACTTCTCCAAACCGGCCCAAATCGGAAATTGGCCCAAAATAACAAGGCACAACCCTAAAACCGGTCCAAAATGGTAAGGCCCAACCCAAAACCGGCCCAAAATGGCATGACCAAAATCGAACCAAACCGGCCTAGACCGGACCGTCTAAACCAGGGACCGGACCGGTCATATGACCGGTCCGGTTTATATGCTTTAAAAAATTTCCGGTTTGGCCGGCCAAACCGACCCGGACCGGATCTTGGACAACCCTACTTCTTACTATCTATTTAGGTGGTGATTCCAATTACCTTTCATGAAATACAAAAATTGAGGCCTTTGTTCTGATGTCCAACGACTTGATTCCTCTACTAGAATTTCTGCAAAACCCAGACTTAGAGATTAGTGACACAG
This sequence comes from Myrica gale, assembly GCA_963930655.1. NCBI lineage: Eukaryota > Viridiplantae > Streptophyta > Magnoliopsida > Fagales > Myricaceae > Myrica > Myrica gale. Next base: position 26,016,929 of record OZ005606.1, on the reverse strand, counting down.
ACCACGTGGTCAATAGTAGAAAGTTTGGTCCTCGTAATCCAATGTAATTTAAAAGCCAACCAAGATAGTAGAACCTCATCAGAACTCGGCAACTCCGTGTATAAAGAAAGCTCCGACGCTCTCTGAACCCTTATAGAAAATTTTCCCGCAAACTATTTCGCTCCCTGTTTCCTCTCTCCACAAACACCAAAAATTGGCACTGTAATAGGTACAGCAAGATCGAAAATTTTCAGATATCTGACTGAGTTGGAAACATCAGGAGAGAAACATTAGGAGTACTAATGCCTTCTGAATCGGAAAATTTCTACCTTTCAGGTCCAACACATCTGATCAACGCTGTTGACTGGTAAGACCACTAACCATTAATACTTCGCCAACTGAAAAAATTTAAAAGCTGGGCACGACTATGATGTGTGCACTGTGGCAGTGGTCAAAACTGGGTGTCAATTACAGGAAACGGATTGGGTCCGAACCCCATTCCATCCGACCATCCGAATGGATGGTCGGATGGAATGGGGTTCGGACCCAATCCGTACGTTCTCGTCCATTACATGCAGGGTTTATAGGCCACAATATATATAATTAGGTTAACAATTATGGAAATTTTCCTTTTTCTTCAGCTACGAACCTCTTGCAGGTCCAACTTATATCACCGAAGGTCTGTCGCTGCCAGCTTGGTTCAGGGAGTCTACATCCAAGAGCGTGACCACCAGAAGAACCGCCAGGGACCTCAAGCTCTAGCTCCACCCTGGTGGAACGTCTTCAACTTCCAAAAGCAGGAAGTTCTCATAGACAATGATGACATGTCGCTATTCGGTGCCGTCTACGAATTCCAAAACCAAATTTACCCTGCCCTAAACATCCCAAAATACGTCATTGCCTTCAGGGGCACACTCATCAAACTAGACACAGTATCACAGGACTTCAAGTTAAACCTCAAGTGCATCTGTCACAAACTTCAACATAGCGCTCGCTTTCAAGTTGCAGTCCAGATTGTTCGGAAATTTGTCGCTCGGGTTGGAGCCCCAAATGTATGGTTGGCAGGGCATTCTTTGGGATCAGCTATTGCATTGCTTGCAGGGAAGAACATGTGAAAGATGGGTTATTCTGTCGAAGCATATCTTTTTAATCCACCATTCTTATCTGTCCCTATAGAGTCCTGGTGCAAGGATGAGAAGTTGAAGCATGGGGCCCGCTTTATAAAAAGTGTTTTAACGGCAGGCGTGAGTACCCTTGCTGCACAAGGAAGCCAACATCATGTGTCTCGAGAACATGACACTTTTACTGTGTTATCTCACTGGATACCTTACCTGTTTGTGAACCCGGCTGACCATATATGCTCAGAGTATATTGGGTACTTTGAACACAGGAAGAAAATGAGAGAGATGGGGGAGCTGGAAAGATTGAGAGCAGAGGCGGAGCCAGGGGTGCCAGTGGGGGCGGCCGCCCCATTGGCTCAAAAAATTCTTTGCAATATTGTAGTTTTGTAGTGCTCGTGGTTTCGTGTGAGGTAGGGATTGCGTTGGATTGCCCCCACTGGCTCTATCTCATTTCTCGACCAGCCCACGTGCAAAAAGGTGTCTCTAGTAGACTAGTACCAGTTGACTAGTAGCGAATCAAAGCAAAAAAAACATTTGAACCAAAAGCAAGCTAGGCAGCTAGCGGACGCATTTGCAAATCATAATTGATATTTGAGTATAGTTTTTTTTTTCTAAGCGATATTTGAGTATAGTTGAAAGTACAAAATTTGGTTTTTTCGCTCTGCTCAAGCCAAGCCCACCCAAATTCGTCATGACAATAAAAGCGGAATCAACTATCAATGGACCTGTTCGTACAATCCCGTTGGAGCTGAGGCTTAATTAGCCCATAGTTAAGATTTCATGCCGGTTTCCCCGGTGGTAATTTACCAGTCTAACTGACCTTTGCTCAGAGAAAAATGAGAAAAAAGTTTAACGTCAACCTTACGCGTGGACCTACACATTCTACCGGACTATACGTAAGGTTGACACGATCTTTACTCAGAGAAAAAGGCAAAAAATGTTAAACGTAAATTAGCTTAATACTAGTGGGCAAAAAATGTTAAACGTAAATTAGCTTAATACTAAAGGTTCACGTGACCTCCAAAATTACTTCGTCTTGCAGAAGTTTATCCAGAAGATTTCAGAGCAGATGACAAGTTGATACTTAAAAATCAGCTTAATACTTATATTAGAGATGTTAGAAGAAATGTTGCATTTTCTGGGCTTTAAGATATTGGAAGTCTTGCTATGAAGATGGTTGAGACAAAAAAAAGTAATCTATTTCCATTAGTTTATCGACTTGTTGAGTTGACAATGATCTTACCAGTTGGGACTGCAACCGTTGAAATGACGTTTTCTACCATGAACATTATCAAGAGTGATTTGCGTAATAGCATAAGAGATGAATTGATGAATGATTGCATGATGTTTTTATGGATATTGAGAACGAAGTCGTTTTGCAACATTTTCAAAAGATGCAAAATCGTAGAATGCAATTGTCACCTCTCAGTCGCAGTACATAGCACAGTACATGTATTATAATATTTTTAATGTTTTTAGTCTTTAATTCTTGATATTGTAAGTGTAAGACAATTTTTAGCATTATAAAGAAAAAAAATTCTTTTTATTTGTCTTTATAATTCGACCCCCCTGAATTTTGGTCCTGGTTACGCCACTGATTGAGAGGCTTGCAACAAAGAACTCTATGAGGAGTCTAGTCTCAGGTGCGCTGGGAGGAGATTCAGAAGCATTGCATCTCCTTCCTTCGGCATATCTGACTATAATCAATCTGGGTCCATCGCCAAAATTCATGCGAGCTCATGGTATTAATCAATGGTGGAATCCTCAATTTCCCTCCCAATCCACGTTGCATCTTTATGATCATCCGTATTGAGCAAAGCTGCCCAACCGTGTGATAATAGACCCAAAAGACTGAAGTATGTTAGTGTTCCAAATAAATGCAAAATTATGTTGGTGTGGGTTGACATAGAGGGGATATATGATTGACGTGAAGGCCAATGGTCATTGTGATAATCATGGTTGTATCTGGAAGAAACTTCCTATTAAGGCAACCAAAACTATGCAGCCGAGAATCATGCATGATCTTTGCACAAGTAGCTATTCAGACTCCTCCAAGGAAAAGTCCACTCACACCAACTATGCCCGCATAGCTTTCCCTAGCAAAATAAATTCTGTACAATATTACCGTTGTAACTTTTTCAATATAATGAAACTCATCCTACGACTCTAATCATTGAGAGTTCTAGCTTTACATGCATATGAACATCTCTTTCTTTATCGTTTAAGACCATTAAAGGCTCACGCTTTCATCAATTTTGTGACCTACGAGTCCGCTTATTTTACCAGACTTACAAAACTCCATGGCCTCTTCTTCACACCTAGTGACTGTTGGCGAGATCAAGTCCTTGACTTGGCAGAATGTCTTCTCCTAGTTGGCATCCTCACGGGCACTACACTTGCTCCGTCAACAACTATCCAAACTGCGAGTAAAGAGACACCAAATCTAGCATATGCTACATGCGAAAAGAGCAATCTTCTTCTGCTTGGGTTGATTAGTGACACCCTCTTTGATGAAGCGTAGGGACTCATTGTTGGTGTGGTCTCTGTTCCTCAAGTAGTAGGGCTGAACAAAACCGGACAGGACAGGACCGTACCGCAAAACAGGACCGGATTAGCAATCCAGTCCGGTCATATTTTTTAAAAATGTGGTCCGGATTGGACTGGACCCCATTTATTAATATAAATAAAAATGTTTTTTTTATATTTTTTAATGCAAATTACAAACTTACAAAGTTTAATTTTAATCTAAACTAAAACTTTATAATTTTATATGCCCTTCCCCATTCGAAATTAATTTTAAAAAAAATTAAAAAATTGAAATCGGACCGCATTTGGTTGGACCGGTCCGGTCCTCTATTTTAGTAGGACCGGAAATTCGATTTGCAGCCCTATCAAGCACTACAAGAAATGTTGCTTTTAGCAATCGGGTATCATTTGTCGGTAAAAGCATAGATTTTGTAGCTACAAAAATAAATGGTCGTGGGCCTGACCCGTCGCGAATTTGCCGTCACTATAGATATATAGTGATAATTTTTTTATAGCTGAAATTCAATTTTTTTTGCGTAAATCATCTGCACATTGTCGTTAAAAGCATTGGTGGTCATAATTTTCTGCTCGTTTGAATATTCATTTTTATAAAATTATTTTCTTTTTTTCAGGAATGAACTATTTTACACTTGCAAAAATGCACAAATTAATCTTGACAAAATGAATTGCCCATCTATATAAATGTTTTGGGGCAAATATTAATATACTTGGAATATCCAAACATGAATTCAAGGAATATACCCTATTCAAACAAATACAAATCAGTAATCCTATAACTATAATTCTTGTAGTGAAGTATGGTCCACCTTTCGTTCCAGTATTCTTCCCAAGAACCTTGTCCCACACTTTAGCAACAATTTACTAAGTTGAAGATTTTGACCAAATTTAAAATACAAATCGATTTGAATTTAAATTTTGACACGAAATTACGCCAACATTAATACAATAACAAATACAATTGGAGGATTGCTGGCAACTTCTCGTGATTGGAAGTTTATTTGGACTCCTCGGCAAGGCAATGTTGCAGCTCACAATCTGGCAAGATGGTGCGCGAGACAGACGGTTTTATTAGGCTTGAGGATTTGCCTATGGATGTAAATAGTAATGACTATGCCATCACCTCGGGCGAGGTGGCTTCGGGGATTAGTTGGTTTGCTTAAAAAAAAAATAGACAAACAAGCTCAAATGCTTGCCCAATGGCCCACCACCAAAATACAGGATATGTTGACAGTCATTGTATAGGTTAGCTTCAGAGATAGTCACGGGGGACTCTCCTATCCCGTAATCTTAAAAAAAACTAAAGAATTATTAGTTTACGCAATTAGTCAATAATTTTGTCCTTAAAATAAATAACAAAATAAAATATTAAGGCAAAACATTGCAATGACAAAGGTTATGTTTGGTTTGTTCTCAAAACAATCATTTTTTCATCAATTTTAATACATTTTTATAAACTTCAATAATTTTTAACAAATTTTTTACGATCTTCAACAACTTTTAACAAAATTTTCACTAATTCCAAGAAAATTTACATTACCTCAAAAAAATAAATACAAAAATATTTTCAAAACCAAACCAAACATAGACATCAATTGTTAAGATTGAATCGGTGATGTTCCATACCTAAGTTCTCGGGGGTGTATCTCATATGGTAGAGCGCTCGCTTCACACGCGAGAGGCATGGGTCCGATTTCCGGCACCTCCATGTCCCCTCCTAAGCTTTTTTCCGAGTAAATACCAGAAACAGAACTTGCCCATTTACATGCGAGCAGAACATTTTTTAGCACAGCTCTGCTGGTAATTTCGGGTTCTTGCGTTTCACATTTATTGAAATTGCGGTTTAGATGAAGCTGTAGCTGAAAGGATGTTTTGTTTGCCATTGATATAATAATATTGCGATTGGTGCAACGTATCAATCTCTGGGCATAAAGAGTTGAGGAATGGGATATTCCCGATGTAGTTAACAGTTTGATACAGCAAGCAAAGAACGGCTCAGATAACACCTCTCCCAAAATGTTGCTAAAAGAAGTTGTTTGCAATGTTAAGAAACAGTTTGGAGGGCAACTAAGGAAGTTTTAATGAACAAAGATAGGAGGAACGTATGCATCCATATAATCCCCTCCCCCAACCAAAAAAGGAACAATTTTATATGTTCTGTTTTCCGAGTAGTAAATTTAGAAGTGTTTGGTCAAAGCTGAAATGCCATGACCAAAAAGAAATTGCGGATTTCTCACAGGCAATATGTCGGCCGTTCCACGAATTTCCCCGCGCCCAATTGTCTCCGACCAAACGTGACTGACCCGGTTCTCACAATCTCTCGTAGTTATCTCCCTGCCAGCTATAACTTCCGGAACATCCTCCCTCTTCCTCTTCTATTTTTCCCACGCCCATCCTCCGTGCCAGCCTAGACTCATTTCGTCGGGTCTGCTCCTCTCTCTTTCTCTCTATCACTGCTGGTTAGTGTTTTAATGTTGGCGTAATTTTGTATCAAAATTTAAATTCAAATTGAGTTGTATTTTAAATTTGGTCAAAGTGTTTAAAGATTAAGGAGTCTTTCAAAATTTGAAAGGATAAGACGTCATCAAGATGAACAGCTAAAAACAATGATCTGGTGATGCAAAGTCTCTAAAACTAGTTCAAAATTTGAATTTTGAAATATTTGATTAATTCTTTTGGAAATATAACTCAACCAACTCTATAAATACATAGAGAGATTAACGAAAAAGTGAGTGTATTAAAATTGATGAAAAAACTGAAGAGGGAGTGTTTTGTAACGATGATAAAATTTTAGGTGACCAAAATTTTAGTACACAAACGTAGCCTTAAGTATTTGACAGAGTTCTCGTTATCGTTATCCTAATTAAAACGGATAATATTTAACATTGTATTTCTTAACTGTCAGAGTCCAGAATGAAAGCAAGGAGAAAAGGACTAAGAAAGGTCGTGAGAAAAGAGAGACAGCGTGGAATGCTGTGTATTTTGATCACTTCTAAAATTGGGAAGATGCTAGAAGAAGAAATAAAATACACGTAAGAACTACAGAAAAGAAATATTAGCTAACAGAAAGGGAAGATTCGGGAGACTGTACGTGCAAAGGTCGTTGAGTCTGTTGTACTACAAGAAAATTCCGTTCTAACAGCGCCAACTTTCGTTGGCAAAAGTACGCAAAATCGTTGGTAAAGCCATTTCTCAACTGCTCCATGTCGTCGAAGATGTCGCTGCGGTTGCTTCGTGAACAATAGGCTTTCACAACGACAAAAGTGTCTCTTCGCAATAGATCTCTCCCATCGACTAACATGTGCCACCAAAGGGTGAAGAATCGGCTGCTAAAGGCTGGTCGTTGCAAGAAAACAGAGTGTGCGAGTCGTCGTAAGAGAGCAAAGTTGGCGAAAATTGTCGCAGAGAAAGATGCAGAGAATGGGCCGTTGCGAGAGACAATTGACGACGGAATGAAATTCGGCTGTGGGTGGTAGTGTTCGACTTCGCAGAGAAACAACATTGAAGACGGAATGAATTCAGCTGTGGGTACTGTTCGACTTCGCAGAGACAAAACAATGGAGACGGTGCAAATTGAGAGTTTTGTAGACGATGCTTTTAATGGTTGTAATTGGGATTATTTTTATTATTTTTGTTTTCATTTTAATTTTAAATTTTTAATTTCACGTTTTCAGTAAATTGCAGAAATGAAGCCCGGGGAGCTGAACAAATGGAACAAATTTTCGTTTTCAATTAAAGTGTTTATCTCTGTTCTAGATGTTTTAATGGCTTTCAAAACAAATGGAAAACCAAGTGAGTACAATCAGCTGAGGACCATATTTCAGGAAACGTAAATCACTGGATTTGAAACTCTCCCTTATATATATTGGGGTGATCATATTCAGTACTCATATTCCAAAGGGGGAGAGATCAGAGAAATAAAGAAAGAAGGTGAAAAAGCAAGAAAGAAAAGATTCAAAGAGGACTGATTCAATTACAGCTCTTATCAACTGAAACGCTCTGATTCAATCTTCATTTCAGAAGTTGTCACTGTTTCAAATTCTGAATTTGAAAGAGAGGGTCTGATGGGCTCAGCTGCAGCATTCCCATGAGAAGATGCATCTTCCTTCTTTACTCGTCCATTTAGAGATCGCACTTGGTTCTTTTTCACCTTCTCCAATGCACCCTACAACTGTTTCAACTCTATTCTAAGATCCAATCTTGAATAAGTGAGATCTTCGACAGCAAAGACACAGAGAATGAATAGGCAACTTGTAATAATAGTCCTAAATTGTAAAAGAGGCATAAAAGCAACAGGTTTCAAATAATAAGAAATCAGAGTAGAGATTTCCTTTTGGCCTATAGTTTTCTTCTCTGTATTCTTTATGGAACATGTCATGTCCAGACCAAATGGAACAATTTTGAGAACACTGGATTCTAGTTACTCAAGTCACTAGAGTATACCTCAAAGACCAAGCAGCCAGACATCATGATTGAACATTTGAGGCATTTCAAACCAATTTATGACAAATAAGCTAGCAAAATTAGGTGGTTCTGATATACCTGAGGTCAGAGCCCAGTTATCCAGCATTCCATATTATCTAGAAACGAGAATTTTTTTTATAAGAGCTGTAATTCAGCAATTACAATTGAAATGAATTCCAGTCAAAAACTCACTTACACGCCCATTATTAAGACATCAGCGTTACTGTTGACATTGATAATACAGAACATTCACGACACCATAATTCACCAATTCTGGCCAATCAACCAGCTGAAGTTTGGGAGAAGTTGCAAACCTGTAGAAAGCAAGTCAAGTGTAGGCAATTAAAAAATGAAACCAGATCGATTTACTATGAGCTCTTTTCATGTGTGGGGGAAAAGGCAGAACTTAATGGCTAAAATTGTCCCAATTGAACACAGAGATCTTCCATAATAAAAACAAAGCACAATCACAAGTTAAACTAACCAAACTTGTCCCAATGAAACAAGGGCATGTGTTAATCTTCAGATTTTCGTTTTCTACTGCAGGTAAAAAATGTACAAGTTAAACTAACCAAACATAACTTCGGTCCACCATTAGGAGTTCTTGAATATGACACATCAAAACAAGTTAAACTAGTTTTTCTAGTCATCCTTGGAATTATTTTAGTTTTTCCTTTAGAGAAAGTTGGTCAGCGTATCAAAAGCATAGGATCCACCACCACCCAAAAGGACATATGCCCTTGACCCCATATATACCCTCCCGTTCATCGTTCACTAGATTCTATTTGCTCCTTTCTAGTCCTTTCAGACATAGAAAGAGGGTGCTTAGAAAAGACAGAGGAAAGAGGGTAATAATGAATCAGGCATCATAAACGTAGCATGCTCCACAGACTTGCCTGTCACGGTGAAGACGGTAGAGTCCTCCGCAGAATGCAAATCGATTGCCAAATTCCTTTTACTGTTGCCTTCGTTTGGAACAACTTCAAAAAGGTAAATGAAAGAGTGCGAGTACGGAGTTCCTGCCTAGCTAATACCATCTCCGAAAATGTGCGGGGAAGAGAATGTCATTAGGGAGCAGATAGCCTTCATTTGTGTGGTTTGGTGTACCTTTTGTTTTAGGAGAAGTTGAAGAGGAAAAATTGAGAAGTTGCGAAAGAAAGGAATCTGGACGCGGGCTCTTTTTAGTGTGAGCGGCAAACTATCAGCGCCTAATTTTATTCACATCGTGGCCCGTGGGAGCTAATTTCATGTAATGGTAGTTGCGGCCTGCGGGAACTGACGTTTTTTTTTATATAAGTAAATTGAATGACGTTAATATCTTATTGTCAAATTGGTGTTCCCAAATCTTGCTTTTTGACCGTAAAGGAAAAATGACCAATATCTTATTCTTCGTACATATGAGAAGTTAAGGGAAAGGGTCCGAAAATTAATTAAGGTTGGTTTTTCCATCTATCAGACAGAATTTTGCACAAAAATTACAATCTATATATATATATATAGATGGCTGAAGTAGTCTACAAAATGTGTAACAAAACTACTTAATTACCACCGCAACCTTAATGTGAGCAAAGGTGTGGTTGGGGTGATCTAGGCAGGACTGTCTCTAAGTTAAATGGGGTCTTAGGCAAAATTACAAAAAACGACTTTATATAATAAATTATAAATGATTATATTAAGATATAAAATAGTAAAAATTATTCTTCTTGCTCTATGAAATGCAAAATTAAGTTTTGTATAAAAAATTTCACAAAATTTTAGATAAGGAAACTTTGGTGAAGAGAATAGTGAAAAAAGGATAAAGTAAAAATTAAGAAAGACTAAAAGTTGGAAGTCATATAGTTTTTTAGGTGTGGGTCCCAACTTATAATTTAGCTACTGTTTTTAAGGGTTCCTTCTGCTGTTTAATTCTATGACTTTTAGCAACCATCTCTTTGATTGGTTACAAAAAGGTCATTATTTGAAACCATTAAATGTTGGTTGTCATTTTTTAACTTTTAGCAACCAATCATCTGGTTGCTAATATACTATTTCAAACAAAAAAAATATTGGTTGTCATTGTTTAACTTTGAGCAACCAATCATATGGTTGTTAATATCTCATTTCAAAACTTTTAGCAACCAATCATCTAGTTGCTAATAACCTATTTCGACAAAAAAAATATTGGTTGTCATTGTTTAAATTTTAGCAACCAATGATCTGGTTGCTAATATCTTATTTCGACCAAAAAAATATATGTTGTCATTGTTTAATTTTTAGCAACCAATCATCTGGTTGTTAATATCCTATTTCGACCAAAAAAATATTGGTTGTCATTGTTTAACTTTTAGCAACCAATCATCTGGTTGTTAATATCCTATTCCGACCAAAAAAATATTGGTTATTGTTTAACTTTTAGCAACCAATCATCTGGTTGTTAATATCCTATTTCGACCAAAAAAATATTGGTTGTCATTGTTTAACTTTTAGCAACCAATCATCTGGTTGATAATATCCTATTTCAAACAAAAAAAATATTGGTTGTCATTGTTTAACTTTTAGCAACCAATCATCTGGTTGCTAATATCCTATTTCAAACAAAAAAAATATTGGTTGTCATTGTTTAACTTTGAGCAACCAATCATATGGTTGTTAATATCTCATTTCAAAACTTTTAGCAACCAATCATCTGGTTGCTAATAACCTATTTCGACAAAAAAATATTGGTTGTCATTGTTTAAATTTTAGCAACCAATGATCTGGTTGCTAATATCTTATTTCGACCAAAAAAATATATGTTGTCATTGTTTAATTTTTAGCAACCAATCATCTGGTTGTTAATATCCTATTTCGACCAAAAAAATATTGGTTGTCATTGTTTAACTTTTAGCAACCAATCATCTGGTTGTTAATATCCTATTCCGACCAAAAAAATATTGGTTATTGTTTAACTTTTAGCAACCAATCATTTGGTTGTTAATATCCTATTTCGACCAAAAAAATATTGGTTGTCATTGTTGAACTTTTAGCAACCAATCATCTGGTTGCTAATATCCTATTTCAAACAAAAAAATATTGGTTGTCATTGTTTAACTTTTAGCAACCAATCATCTGGTTGCTAATATCCTATTTCAAACAAAAAAAATATTGGTTGTCATTGTTTAACTTTTAGCAACCAATCATCTGGTTGCTAATATCCTATTTCAAACAAAAAAAAATATTGGTTGTCATTGTTTAACTTTGAGCAACCAATCATATGGTTGTTAATATCTCATTTCAAAACTTTTAGCAACCAATCATCTGGTTGCTAATAACCTATTTCGACAAAAAAATATTGGTTGTCATTGTTTAAATTTTAGCAACCAATGATCTGGTTGCTAATATCTTATTTCGACCAAAAAAATATATGTTGTCATTGTTTAATTTTTAGCAATCAATCATCTGGTTGTTAATATCCTATTTCGACCAAAAAAATATTGGTTGTCATTGTTTAACTTTTAGCAACCAATCATTTGGTTGTTAATATCCTATTCCGACCAAAAAAATATTGGTTATTGTTTAACTTTTAGCAACCAATCATCTGGTTGCTAATATCCTATTTCGACCAAAAATTTGCTATCATCTTAAATTTGTTGCGAAAAGTCTCAATAGCAACCGTTATGGAATTTGGTTGCTAAAATTCAACTATTGACAACCACGTTTAGTTGGTGGCCAAAAATTTGGTTGCTACAGCCCCATTTTCGTGTAGTCGCCGCTGTGTGAGCTGCATGTACGTGACTGTGCAGGCTGGGACGTGGACGTGGCGTGAAGGTTATCATGCCATAAGAATAACATTGTCCAATGGACGCTCTACGATACAATATCCACGGTTCTGGCCCGGGGGCCGCCATCGTTTGTCTTGTTCACGAAGGGTTTTGAGTTGAAGTGCGTTGTGGAGGGGCTTTTACATTACAACGTGACAAAACGAAATTCTGAAAAGTCATAACAACCAGGCAGAGACAAACGATCTATCAACTCTACGCGTTAGAATGGCATAGAGAAGGTCAATTTTGAAATGTCCTTTATTCTTTTTGTAAAAGATATTGTGTAAAATTCTCTCTTTTTCTCTGCTCACCTTTTTTCCTTCCACTAAATTTATAGATAATATTGATCTATCCATTGGTCGATGATATTGTATGTCCATGACATTGTCCAATGGACCAATGGACGCTCTACGATTCATCCACGTACGGTTCTGGCCCTGGGGCTATCGTTTTTTAGTTGGACTGCCTTGTGGACGGGCTTTTATATTGACTTGCTCTTACATTACAACGAGACAAAACGAAAAGCTGAAGAAATTGTAACAAGCAGAGAACAACGAATTAACGATCAACTTGCGCATTAGGATGGTGACGTTAAGCATGTCACGTACGTAAGGTGGCTGGTCCCTTTCCCCGCATTTTCTTCCTTAAAACCAGAAGATATTATAACGCGGCAATTCCGATTTCCAATCATTTATAAAGAAAAGTCCGATGCTCTGAACCTCCACAAACACACAAAAAGGGCACTATTTCCTCCCTGTTTCCTCTCTCCACATACACACAAAAGGGCACTAGTAGTCTAGAATATATAAATATATATAGGTACACCAAGATTGAAGAATTTCAGATACTGGAGTTGGAAAGAGGTCCAAGGCTGTGTTTGAGAGTTGTTTTTAAGTTACTTTTTTATTTCTACTTCAAAACATGTTTGAGATTGATTTTTATCGGTGTTGGTGCAAGTAGATATATAGGGTTGAAATTAATTTGGGAAGTGATTTTGAGAAGTGTTTTTTTATTGTTGGAGTTTGTGAATACCTTAGTTTGGAAAGTCTGAAAAAATTCAAATGAAAACTATTAACACTTGGCCCGTAAGGTTAATCTATGTTTAATTGTTAATTTATCAATACAATAAAAAAGTATTATTATATAATATAAAAAAAAATATCGTTAATGTTTTTTCCTTTGCCACCTATATATCATACATACATATAAACACATTTCAACTATTATACGTACCCTAATCTGTTTTCATTTGTCGCGCATAAATGATATTATTTAATTTAATATAAATCATTATAAATAAAAAATATATTATAAATAAAAAATAATATTATTTAATTTAATATAAATCATTATAAATAAAAAATATATTCTAAATAAAAAAATAATATTATTTAATTTAATATAAATCATTATAAATAAAAAATATATTCTAAATAAAAAAATAATATTATTTAATTTAATATAAATCATTCAAGGCCACTTGGCCTTGAATGATTTACATCATTCATTTGTCGCGCACGCGGCTTGCGCACCGGCCGTGCGCGACAAATGAATGATTTATATCATTCATTTGTCGCGCGCCCGACTTGCGCGCGGGCCGTGCGCGACAAATGAATTACCGTCTACGTGCTTGTCGACTCGGCCACTACATTGGGCTTAGACTCGTGACCTTCATGCTCTGCGCTTTGCTCTGTTTCCGAATAGTCTGATAATGGGAAGTTGACTTTGGCTTTGGCCTCCCGGAACTCAATGGCGGCCTTATCGTAAGCCCTCGAAGCCTCCTCCTCTGTTTCTCATTTCCCACACGGCCTCCGAAAAATCAGAAATTCGGTGACGGTGCAGGAGGCAGGAGCAATTGAGGGTTCATTCACCGTGGAGGAGGCAGGAGAGTTTCGGGCTCACTGACTGGGGAGAGGAAGGAGAAGGGCCGGAAGAAATGCGGTGGTAGGGCCGGAACAGTTAGGTTGAAAATGAAGCAGTGGTAGAAATTGGGGGAAAGAGTCTGTGAAGAAGTTAGGTTGGAAACGATGAAGCGGTAGGGCCGGATGAAATGAGAATTTCTATTAATAGAAATGATGAAGTGGTTGGGCCGGGCAAAAAATTTCATAGGCCATATCTCTCCGTAGGGGCCAAAATTATTTGTTTGGCTTTGGAAGGGTATTTCCGAGATTTAAAACATGAAAAACTCACTTAAAAACAACTCTCAAACACACCCTAAAGTTCTCTATCTCTCGAATCAGTTTTCTGGGTCGGCTACCGTCGAGGGTTCACTTGTCAGTAGCTAGGAGGGCTTGAATAGAGCACGAGGGTTTTCTGGGTCGGATACCGTCTCTGGTTCACTTGTCAGTAGCTAGGAGGGTTGAATAGAGCACGAGGGGATCGGTGGTCGTCGCAGCTAGCATATAGCTGAAAGGTATGGATCATCTCATCATGGACCACAAACTGCTTTATACTAATGGTAGCATTATACGGCTATATTTATCTATTGCATTATTTCTTTCCTTTTTTAAAAGAAAAAAGAAGGAATCTTGAAAATTTATTAATACCCCTCAGTTATAGCAAAGAAAAACTAGGATTACAATTGATCTAAGAAACAATATCAACAACCAAACAAATAAAATACCTAGACCCAAAAATGAAATTAGTTTAAATCAATACATGATAATCTTATCCTTATCAGTCCTTGTTATATAAATTACCTGTCTGGGTAGATCTTCAATAGAATCAAAAGTATTAGACATGCATGCATCCTTAACAAATCTCGCCTTGCTAAATTAGTTAGCGTACGTGCGTCCCTGAAAACTATTATATGCGATTATATTGAAATATCAATTGAGTACTAGTTGTGACCACTAAGCCAATGGATAGAAATATAGATGCATACAACATATATAATTAAGGCTTAATTGCACCTGAGGCCACTGTGGTATTCGAAAGTTGCAAATGGGCCCCCGAGGTAACGATTTTAACAATTAAGACCCTGAGGTCAAGTTTTTTTTTAAAAAAATAGCCCCTCCGTCCATTCCCCGTCAAACCACTTAACGGCAATTGCTGATTCTGATTAAAAATCCACGTAAGAGGCAACAAATGAACGACACATGTCCCGTTAAAATTCTCCAGCCACGCGTGCGCCAGGTGCTTGACGTGGGTCTTCGTTTACTTGGTCGTTAAGAAAGAAAATGGACCCCACCATGTTTAACCATCACTAGATCCTGTCTCCTTCATATTCTTGCCCCGCCGGAAAATCAAGAATTCGAGTATTGACATCATAACAAAACCGGCTGCTTCGCCTCCAGCTATGCAAGCAATTGTTGTACTACTATTCGATTTCTTCTATTGACTTGGTGGTGAAACCGTGGGAGGGGTCTAGGGAAGTGGGTCGGAGTTTTGTCCGGCGAGATTTCTGAGTAGTCTTCCAGACATGGGTTCGCTCCTATTGCGAGAAAGAGGTTCTTTTTCTTTGTTTCTTTTTCAGGCATTCAAACTCAGTCAAAAGCCTCCAGCTGACAAAGGCAAACAACATTTGGGCCTAATCTCTTTCTCCATAAGCGACAAATTCCCACAGCCATAAGACCCCTTCCAATCTTCTTCTCCCAAAAACTTCAATCCTCTTATGTTTCCCTTCTTGACTTGAGTTGGCAGGGTGACAAAGGCGTAGCTCACTTTTTGGTAGGCTTTTGGCCCTTTGAATATTCCATGTATTGTGATTTGCCCCTACCAATAAGAAGTTGTACTTTGGTTTGAGTTTATAGCATCCAACAACCAAAAAGCCGTTTTGGATCACCCAACTTGGCCATCATCTTCTTGGAGCCGATCCCAACTCATCCATCATCTTCAAAGGCAATAGCACGTATCCCCTCATGGAGCCGATCCTAACTCATCCATCATCTTCTTCAAAACCCGACCCCTCTTGGATCACCCAACTCGGCCATCAGCCCAAGTCTGGCTTAAGTCCCACAATTTTCAAGAACCAGCCTCCATGGTCCCCCACCCAAATACCCACATGACCTTCAACGACGAAGAACTTGACGACCAAAACCCCAAAAACCCCACCCACCAAGAAGAAATCCAAGAGCTGGGAAAAGAACAACAATCAGCTGATGAGACCGAAAAAGAACCCATGTTCGAAAAGCCATTGACTCCCAGCGACGTCGGCAAGCTCAGCCGCCTTGTCATCCCGAAACAACACGTTGAGAAGTACTTTCCACTTAGCGACGACTCGGCTTGTTGCTTAGCTTCGAGCATGAGTCCGGCATGTGATGGCGCTTCCGGTACTCGTATTGGAATAGCAGCTAGAGCTACGTGCTGACCAAAGGTTCTTGATTTTCCGGCGGGGCAAGAATACGAAGGAGACAGGCTCTGGTGATGGTTAAACATGTCTGGAGAATTTTAACGGGACATGTGTCGTTCATTTGTTGCCTCTGACGTGGATTTTTAATCATAATCAGCAATTGTCGTTAAATGGTTTGACGAGGAATAGACGGAGGGACTACTTTTAAAAAAAAAACTTGACCTCAGGGTCTTAATTGTTAAAATTGTTACCTCGGTGGCCCATTTGCAACTTCCGAATATCACAGAGGCCTGAGGTGCAATTAAGCCTATAATTAAGAAGCAACGGGAGCACTTGAATAAATATTAATTGTTGACTTACCACGTAGCTTCATGACAGGTCGATTGTAACGTCCCGAAATCCAGAGATTAGGGGGTTACTCCTATGCCTAAAACTAGTGAAAATTGATGAAATTTTAGAGGTAAAAGTTATTTAACACAAAATAAATAAGATAACATAATCTAAGTTTAAAACTTCAAAACAACTGAATAGAAATACTTCATTTAAAATTCTTTAAAAACTGAAAAATAACAAAACAAAACAATGAGTCTAACTGAAATTCTAAGTCTTCTCTCATCTACCCACCCATGTGTCATCTTTCACGACTCTCAACATGCTCCTGAATATCATCTAGCCCATCCAAGCAAGAAGGCTACTTTGTGAAGGATGTTAGGGTTATTTGACCTTGTGTTTTGAAAAGAGTTTTAAAGATCAAGTTGATTTTTCCTTGATATTTGGAGAGATTTATTGAAGTATTTTAATAAAGTTTATTCGGTAAATTTTTAGAAAAGTTTTTAATCAAAAGTCAATAGTTTATTGATAGAAAGTCACCCTCTAACCTTTGAGGTATGGGGCGTGAAATCTATCGAGTTGATGATTAGGTGCCAATATAATATAGATACATGTGAATCGATTACTAATCCCAGAAGCTTAAGCTAATAGGAAGAGATAAATTCATTATTTGAATTATATTCTTTAACACTCTCATCACATGTGGACCAGACTCTCATTTTATTGGGAGGCTTAGCACGTGTAATATTTAATTGAAATTGAGGTGAAGGATGGAGTTAGGTCACAAGCTTAGGACCTTGTTCACAAGGGTTTTGAAGTTGAAGTGCCTTGTGGAGACTTTTTGAGTTGAAGTGCCTTGTGGAGACGATTTTATATTGATAGAGGCTCCACTCATATGGCACGTTACTTGACACCACAACGAAACGAAACGAAACAAAACGTAGATAAAATTGTAAAGAGAACAACAATCAACTTTACGCGTTAGGATGGTGACGTTAGAAAAAGTAACGTGACCCCTTTCCCCACATTTTCGTCCTCAAAACCAAAAGTCATCAGAACGCGGCTATTCCGACTTCCAAATAAAGCAGCTCCGACTCGTCTCTGTACCCGCGTAGAAATTTTTCCCGGAAACTCTCCTGCACTTTTTCGTCCCTATTTTCTGATCTCTCCACAAACACCAAAAAATGGCACTAGAATAGCTAGGTACAGCAAGATCGAAGAATTTCAGATATCTTTCTGAGTTGGAAATATCAGGTCCAAAAAGTTCTCTCTCTCTCTCAAATCGGTTTTCTGGGTCGGCTACCGCCGTGGGTTCACTTTGCAGTAGCTAGGGGATCGGTGGTCGGCGCAAATCGCTGAACGGTATGGATCATGAACCACAAATTGATTTATACAAATGTGTGGATTGCAATTTTCACTTACTGTTATAGTTATTTATTTTCTGTACGATTTATATGAGATTATATTGAAATATCAATTGGGTCAATCAGAGCATTGAGTAATGGGCTTTTGGCAGTTCGTTTCAGAGGATATCAGGAAGTGAGGAACATAAGGAACAATGATCTCTGAGAGGCACGTCTTCAGCCTTTCAGGACCTATATATCTCAAACCGGTTGACTGGTAAGAAAACATTAATCAACACTTAGCAAAAGCCAATCGGTTCGGTTTTAGGGTCCTACTAATGGTATATATATTCTACAAATATATTAATCAGTTCTAGAGATGGTCGGGTTAAATTAGCCAATGTAATAATATATTAAGGCGTTTTGCAAAAAACGCTGCTAAGTAGGGTCTATCACGCGCGGTCAGTGACCGTCGCTATAGACCTCATTTAGTGGCGTTTTTTGCAAAACGCAGCTAAAAACACTTTTTAGCGGCTTTTTAGAGATCGCCGCTATAGACCTGTTTTTTTGTAGTGGAAGATTTGAAAAATTATCTGGTTAGGCGGTTTAACAAGAAGAATCTGGACCTTCTCTGCACCAACATAAGGCATGATTGGAAAGAGTGTTAGGCTTTGGTTTTGGTTTGGGTTTGAATTTTAAAACTCAAAACTCAAAATTTAAGATTTAAATATTGTTTTGAAACAAGGCCTTGTTTGGATGATAAAGTTTTAGAATTATTTATATTATTTTTTTTGTAACAATAATATCTTTTAGTTATTGTGATGCTTAAAAAAATAATAAATTAATTAAATTAATTTAAAAAATCAGAAAAAATAAAAATGAAGGCGACAACTTAAAAATAATTACAAAAATACAAAAACCTATAAATTTAAAAATAAATTAAAAATCTCGAAAAATATAATTTCATAACATCAAGAAAATACAGTAATTATTAAAGTTCATTTAGAAAAGTTAAAAATAAATTTGTTGAAATCTACTAAAATAAGGAAGAAAATTTAAATTATACGAATCATAAAAAAATTATTGAAATAGTTACAAAAGTATATAAATATCTAGAAACGTTTTAAAAAACAAAAATTCAAATTTTGAGACTTTAGTAAAATAAAAAATGGAAAAATAATTTAGAAAAAGATGAAAAATACAAAAATAACTTACAGATATTAAAAAAAATATAAATTTAAAAACAATAAATAAGATTAAATTTCAATTTTGGGACATACAAAAAAATAAAAATCAATTTAAATAATCCATAAATATATATATAAACTAAGAATATAAAAAAATTCAGGAAAAACATTAAAAATATAGGAGAGAAATATTTTGAGCATTGTTAGCAGAAATGAAGATGAATTAAAAATATAGGTGGGAAAAATTAAATTGTTAGAATAAAAACATTAAAATAAAGAGATGTTATTTACTTATTTATGTCTATATTTTTTTAATATTTTTTGTAATTAAATTTGTTTCCTTATTAAGAATTTGCATAATTTAATTTATTTTAAAATTTTCTATCAGAACATTAATAATTTTTTTTATTATTTATAATATTTTATTAGTTTTTTAAATTTAAATTTATTTATTTTAAATAATTTCAGCCATTTTTATTTATTTTTTATTTTGATATTTTGATATTTACCTAAATATTTTTATAATTTTAATATTTGCGTAATTATTTTTAAGCTATCACATTCATTTTTATATTTTTTCTGATTTTTGTAAATTAATTTTAATTTTTGTTATTTTTTAAACATCATAATAACTAAAAGATATTATTATTAAAAAATTGTATAAATAATTCGAAAACTTAATCATCTAAACAAGATAGTGTTCGTTTTCAAGTTTTTTTAAAGATTCAAATATATTTACAAAATTATCACCGAATATCTTAAAAATTCAAACACAAACACCAATACATTTAACACAATCTCAAACAACTTTTTACACAAACTTCAATGCATTTTAAAAAAAAATTATGACAAATTTTCTCTCTCTATACTTATTCACCTAATTCCAATAATTTTTTATTAAAAACTTACATCCAGTAATCTCTTTATCCTTTACACAAAAACCTATAAAACATTATTTCACATAAATATTCACAATTCTACTAAAATTCTACATTTTTTTACACAACAAACATGTCGAAAGCCTTATTTCAAAACTATATTTAAATCTTAAATTTTAAATTTTAAAACTCAAACCAAACCAAACCAAAATCAAAGCCTAACACTCTTTTCAAACATGCGCTATAAAGACTATAAATAGGCGAATAGGCTGTGTGCGCTCGTGTGCAAGTAGAAAGCGTAGAAAGTGAATTGAGGTGAAAAGTGGTGTGAGCCGTGCAGTAGGAGTGAAAAGAAAGAGTGTAAAAGTGAGAAGTGTGTGTGAGTGACGTGAAAGGCTAAAATAGAAAAGAAAAAGTGAAGTGTGTTGCTATTTTGTTTACTTGTAAAGCTTTGTTTCTATATAAAAAAATAGCCTTTCTTTAAACCCTTTTTTCGATCAGTTCATTCAACAGAGGTCATGGAGGTCATTGTTATTGTTTTCATATTTTGCAGTCAGTAGTTATAAATAAATATCATTTATCCAATAAATCCCCCAAATTATGTAATATGGAAATTAGACTTTGTAATTCCTAAAAAGTACGTAGAAGGCATCGATATTAGACTAGAAGATTCCAGCGGGTAGAAAGTTTTGGGACATAAATGCCTATATATATAACATCTAATTAAGGAAGTTATCATCTTAATTATATATTAAGGTGTAGACCATGCATATATGTTTTCCGGCCAACTTGCTTGAGAATGAAGAGCACGTACGGCCTCTACTGATCTATCATTTCAGTACCTAAGTTTTTGAATACATGCATGTTGGGCCTCACCGGTGACTAGTGCTAATCAGAGGATCACAAGACATGGCATTGGCTTCGTGTGCCCCAAGAGGCCGGCCGACTCGTTTTCAGTTGCCATGCAATCAGTCATTAAAACGAGTTCCTCCTTTAGAGAATGTTTGGTGGGTTAGTATTTTGAGAATTTTTTGTGTTTTGAAAATTTTTAGGTGATATTAACTTTATTGGTATGCGTGTGGTAGTTATTTTTAGGTGAGGTTAAAAAACATGTTCGGTTTGTGTATTCTCAGGATTCAAAAAATCCTGAGAATACTAAAATACCGAACAACCCCTTAGTTATATATACCATCTTCACAAAAATTCATATTTCAACAGCCCTTTTCTTGTGAACAAATATTTAACAAGTAAACTCGTAATGTGTGGTTCATTTCTATATTTTACTTGCAATTTTTTTAATTGGACACCTTAAAGCAAAAGCAAAGACTTTTTTTTTTTACTGCATGCTTAAGTCATGATATACTTGTGCAGTAACATAAAATTTTGGGGGTTAAAATTTTGGAGTATGAGAGTTGATGAAAAATAAAGAGAAAAGATTTTAATAAAAATTATAATAAAAATTAATAATTTAATGAGGAGAAAGATTATTTGTAATTTTTTTAATTAAGGCCAGAATTTAACCCGCTGCATTTTTTCAATAAATGTAAGAACAAATCCACTTTTAGTTGCGTTTCGTTAAAAATGATGTTGTTTGATACCATATACCAGTGTTTGTGTAACACAAACAACTGTTAAAACAAACGTACAACCTACACTTGTTAATGTGACACTTTTTGAAAAATACTGCTAAAACTCATCCTACAACTGATCTTATCATTGAGAGTCGTAGTAATACATGCGTATGAACATCTCTTTCTTTACTTCCAAGCATATTTAGTTCTATATTTTGATTTTATATGGTTTGATTGTCTCAACTTGTCACACTTCCAAGTATGTTCCTAATTTTGACGGAGTTTGAATCCCGTCGTGAATTACTTGGTCTTTGGAATGGATAATAATAATATATATAATTGAGTGCTCATATGTCGATAATATTCTATTTTATAACATTGTCTAGTGGACGCTATACAAGAAATCAACTTGTCTTGTTCACAAATATTCGTGAGGCTTGTGTAGGGACTTTTTAATTTTATTGATATGGTCTTACATACACTAGGAAAAGATTCGGTCCAAAAGAGATCTATTCAAAAAAATATAACCGAAAGTACTGTCCACATTCAATTGTATATGAATGCTCAGACGACGTAGTCTTTTTTTTCTCCAAGACGACGTGGTCAATTGTAGAAAATTTGGTCCTCCTAATCCAAGGAGCTATTAGAATTTAAAAGTCAACCAAGATAGTAGAACCTCATCAGAACGCGGCAACTCCGTGTATAAAGAAAGCTCCGACGCTCTCTGAACCCATATAGTAAATTTTCCAGCAAACTATTTCGCTCCCTGTTTCCTCTCTCCACAAACACCACAAATTGGCACTAGAATAGGTACAGCAAGATCAAAGAATTTCAGATATCTTTCTGAGTTGGAAAGATCAGGTCCATAAAGTTCTCTCTATCACTCAAATCGGTTTCAGGGTCGGCTACCGTCGTGGGTTCACTTGTCAGTAGCTAAGAGGGGTTGAATAGAGCACGAAGGGATCGGTGGTCGGCGCACATCACTTTTGGCAGTTCGTTTCAGAGGATATATATCAGGGAGTGAGGAGCATAAGGAACAATGGTCCCTCGTGATCAGAGACATGTTTTCAACCTTTCAGGACCTAAACATCTCAAACCGGTTGACTGGTAAGAAAATTAATCAATGCTTTGGCTTCTTTGATTTAATTTTTTAATGAAAAAGTAATGTAGTTAGTTAAAAATTATTAAAGTTAGTATGAAAAGTTATTAAAATTTGTGAGTAATTTTTGAAATTTTAATGTTTGTAAATAAAAATATTGAGTTTTAATTTTTTAAAAAAATTCTTAAAAAAGTTAAAAAATTATTAATAGCCAATAGGTTGTTTTACGTCCCAGGTCCTAATTAATAAAGATATATATTCTACCAATACATTAATCATTGATGAAATTCATCAATATTTTTAATTTCATTCCATAAATATATTTAACTGTTTATTATGACGTACGTATTAGTAACTTACTATATATATGAGCTGGATGGAAACGCTTCCCATGACCAATCAAACTTCCGTAGCTAATTACCATGTTATTGGTTTTCTTGCAGGAAGAACGCATTCAACCGGAGATCCGTCGCTGCCTGCTTGGTTCATGGAGTCAACATCAGTGAACGTGACCGCCAGAATAACGGCCATGGACCTCAAGCTCTTGCACCGCCTTGGTGGAAGTTCTGCGATTTCGAACTGGATAAATTTCTCAACGACAAGGAAGACAAATCAATATTCGGTTCCGTCTATAAACACATTAACGACAACTTAGAAAAGGCTCGTCCGAGAGAATGCCCGCAATATGTCATTGCCTTTCGATGCACACTGATCAAACCAGAGACGATGCAGCAGGACGGGAAGACGAACCTCCGATGCATCTTTAACAAACTCCACGAGAGTCCGCGCTTTCAACAAGCATTGGATATCGTTCAAGAGAAGGTTGATTTGGTCGGAGCTAAAAATGTGTGGTTGGCTGGACATTCTCTGGGCTCAGCTATGGCATTGCTTGCAGGAAAGAGCATGGCCAAGATGGGTTGTTTTCTTGAAACATATCTTTTCAATCCGCCATTCTTATCTTTTCCCATAGAGTGGATTGACGATAATCGAGTGAAGGATGTGATCCGCTGTACGAGGAGTTTTCTGAAGGCAGGCCTTACCGTTGCTCTAAAAGAAAGTTGCCGATATCTTAAATATCCAGAACACGATCCTTTTGATGGGTTATATGATTGGTTTCCTCACCTGTTTGTCAACCCGAATGACAATTTGTGCTCAGAATATATACGATACTTTGAAGAAAGAGGGAAAATGGAGGAGAATGGAGTTGGAAAGATAGGGTGCCTTGCAACAAGGAACTCGATGAGGTGTCTATTAGCGGGTGCTTTGGGATGGAATTCAGAAGCCTTGCATCTCCTTCCTTCAGCAAATCTGACTACCAATCTGGGCCCATCACTAGATGTTCATGGACTTGACCAGTGGTGGAATCCTGATTTTCCGTCTCAGTGCATCTCCTATAAGTTGTAAAAGGATTGGCTCCTTGAAAAATCAAGTCCAGATCCCACTTGGTGAATAGGTATTTCTCTTCGAATTTTAAAACCAAAAATAATTTTAGAACAAGCAGCGGGAATTGATTCAACCATCAATCACACGAGCAGATAATAATTTTATTGACGAGGTGAAAAACCTTTGAAATACCATTTAAAATAAAAATGATAAATTTTAATTTACACCGTGATTTGGGGACTTTACATCTCGTTCTTTTCAATTTTGACACATTTCATCCACGTAGTTCTGACTCACCTCGATTTGCATCCCCTCGTCAATTTATCCGTTATTTCAAATAAAATAAAAAATCAACCACGTGGGTTCAAAGTATCTCAAAAATAAAACAACAGGATGCAAAGTGTCAGATCCCCTAAACCACATGGGTGCAAAGGTAATTAATCATTTTTGAATATCTAGGGCAAAATGGGCAAGTGAGACACGTGCAGAACACGTGATTGAGATTTTCCTTTATAAACATGAGCAAATTTAAGGAATCCAGAACCATGTGGGTGAAATGTGTCAAAATTAAAAGAACTAAGTGCAAAGTGTTAAACCTTTCAAATCACGTAGGTTCAAAGTGTAATTAACTCAAGAAAAAACTACTTCGAATTATCCCGATGTAATAATGTAAGCAATCTAATTTAGACCCACTTCGTACAGTTAATATCATTCCTCTAAGGTTCTTCTTATGAACTCTTCAAGATTGACCTAATTGTTCTTCGACACCAAAAATTCTTTCAAAATTCTAAAGGCCTCACATAAAGAATGGTTGGTTACAATGGTGATTGGATCTAAAGAAAATCTCACATACTTTGCGTGAGTGGGCCAAACTTTGATGTTTCAACCAACCCTTCACACAAGAAACCCAGACAAGTTCATCTAGGAATTTCAAAAAAAAATCATTCGTATTTTCCAGTAAGCATAATTGCTTCCATCAAATTATGGAGACACGGACAAAGACTAATTTTTGTCCATCTAGACCGAGTGATAAGGATCGAGATTAATCTCCAATACCAATTGAAAAATCCGGTTTAGACCCCACTTAGAAGAGGGTGAATGCGTATTTTCTCTCAAATTTTAAAACCAATAACAAATTTTGTTATGTCTAGATCTGTAAAATTACAAGAAATTTCGATTTTTAGTCTCTAAGTTTTGCACCTTTTTACAGATTGGTCATTCACTTTTAAATTTCAATATTTCAATCTCTCAATTATCAAATTTTGATAAACACTTCCTTCTGTCAGGAGTCCATCTCTCTTCTTCATGGAAGGCGGAAGCACTTGTCGTGTCAGCATGAGGTCCACATGGCACTGAACTAAGCCAATCATTTGCCAACTAAGCGTCCATGGCAAACAGGGTCGTTAGCAAGAGAGTGAATTGAGTACCAAATTATTTTCCTTCATTTTCTTCAAACGATGTCCGTGAGTTGCTTGCAGGAAAAAAAAATATTTAGCTTGTCTATTATTTCAAAAGGAGAGTGAAGCCACTAATAATGTGACTTTTGGTGCTAGTCCTCTTTCTTTTGCAGCAACATCCAAACTTGAAACTTCCATGACAGACTAGGGCTCAAACGAGTATTAGAGTAACAACTAACAAAAAAGACGGAATAAGAGAACAGGCCACCTCTCCTGTTACATCATTTTCCATGCCTCATTTAGCAAGGTTGTGAGCCAAACAGTTGGCTTCCCTAGGTGTCCAGCAGAAACTTCAACCTAACAGTACTACTTGTTAACTTTATTGATAGATTATGTTTCAAATTTGAGTTGTAATTTGAATTATTTAGATAAGGGTTTGTTTTAAGTATTCAAGATGTCTCCTAAAAGGATTAGAATTGAAAAACATTTGAATCATGAAGATTAGGATTGAAAAGCATTTGAATCAAGAAGATAAAGATGAAGGACATTCGACTTTTGAAAGAGGAGTTCAAATTTGCGAAGTGTGATCAATTCCTAAAAATTTTCAAGTCTGTATTTCCGAAATAGGATCTTCGTCTGAACTTCGCCCTAGCTTGGCTCGAGCGAAAATTCCTAATTTCAAATTTTCTTTATATTTTTCTATTTAAACCGTGAGAAATTCATTCAAGTTGCTTACCCAAGTTATTTTCATCCTTCATTGGCGTATTATGCTTGAGAGAAAAATTCTTTGAGATCTTTGCATCTAAAGTGTTTATATTTTCTCTCTCCTACACCAATCATCTCAATCACCATTGAAATCAACCTCCTGTGAGAAGCCTTCAGATAGATTAAGGAGATTGGCAGCCGGAGTTACCAGTGTTGAAGAGATTTACAAGAAAAACCTCAGAAGGCTGAGGGTTAACCACAAGGGAACGGGTCTAGGTTAGATTACCTAGATTATTACTTCGAGGTTGTCAAAGTCAAGCAACTGGATGTTGCCCGTGTCTGAGTCACCGATGTAAGGTTTATCTTCTAGTGGATGCTAACCCAAAGTGATTTTTTTCTTTTGATAAGTTTTTCCACTTCATCATCAAATCTCTTGTTTTGACAGGTGATTGATTTATTATTTTTCTTTGATATTTGTTTTAATATTCCGCTGCATATTTGTTGATTGTTAAATACTTTTCAGATCTATATGAGACTCTTTTAAAACTTGCTCTAATTTCTCTGTTCATAGAAAAAAAAAGTATCAACACCTATTCACCCCCTATAGGTGTTCTACTTTAAGTCTAAACAGATTTTTCACAATTGAATAATCCAATCTGGAGTTTCGTTGGTTTCCGAAATCTGGTTATACACTTCCAAAGAGTCACCTTCAAAGACAATCAGAGTCTCCAATGCACTGAGTCTCTTGGCGCAGACCAAAGGGAACCTTGCCGCTAGCACCTCACCTTTGAGAGGATCATTTCCCCGCGCACGGTTGAGCCAGACCTTGAGAATGTCTCCTTTAAAATTCCTGCAAACTACCGCGAGCATCATTCCATCTTGCCGCACTACCACATAGCAATTGACTTTCACCTTCCTGGGAGGAACCCAACACTCAAGAGGTCTGCCTGACAGTGCCAGGATAAAAGATGCTCCTCATACCTTCGTCTAACCTCCCCGATTAAAACAGAGATAGTGGCAGAGCCTCCCCATGAGAGACTTTGTTCCTCGTAAACCTCAAGGAATCCAGAAGAAGAGCACCGGCCAAAATGAACTCAGACCTTTTCTCCTACAAATAATTAGGTAAGCTTCCTGCCGATAAAAAGAAACGAATCCACTCCGTAATTGGCTTAATTACCAGCAAAACTGTCCGGATTGATCAGAGGCCAAAGGCCAGTTCGCCACAGGATGGTTCTAACAGGGCAAGCAACAGAAAGGTGGGCAGGAGTTTCGTCGTCTCCTTGGCAAAAGGGTGCACTAAAGGTTGCTCCTGGATAGAGCAAGTAAAAATCTTCCAAGCTTGCAGCGAAGAGAAGAGCATCAGCTGCGAATTTTCATGACATAACAACAATTTTAGTCTTTGTTGGATCTTAAGAGCCCCAAATTTTTTTCCACTGTTGGTGCTAGTCGTTTCTTAGAAATGTGGTCCATAAGCTAATGGTGGATGAACTAGCTACCACACTACAACATACTGATTTAATTTTCCTTCCGAAAAACTAAAAAACCGTCCTTGTATCTCCGTCCCCAAAAGTTTTTGGGGACACTTTTGGGGATGGATTCGCCTTCTGTAAAACACAAATCATAAATCTTTCTAATAATCATCATATCATTCTAACGGTGACCGTTCTAACAACTACACTAAATTCCTAACACAATCTTACCGAAATCTCCACGTCTAAACGTAAAACTCAAAATTTTCACCGAAATTGAAGAACTCAAATCCGAAATCAACAATTTCTCAAATATTTTTCAAGAAATTTACCTTTAAACCGTTCTTGTGCATTGTAAACCTATAAGATCAAAACCATATTTATCAAACAAGTGTACCAAAAACATCATTAAAAATCAAATCTTACATTTATCCATCATTAAAAAATTTATCCTCCTTCATCGTAGTCTTCTTCTTCTCTCTTTCTCTCTCTCTCCCCAACGGAGGAACGATTGTTAGTGGTGTCTGAGTATATGTTTAGTGAGAGGATAGACTACATTCCGAGATTTCCTTCTTATTTTTTTGATTTTGCATGAGGCGTTAGAACAATATTTAAAAGTGTTTATACGGAAAGAAAAGAAGGTAATTTCACCGTTTAATTTTTTATTTTTGTTCAAACTTCATTCTAACTGTAAGTGATAAGAGTTCGAACAATAATTAAAAGCTTCCAACGAAGAAAATGGGATAATTTTGGCACATAATTTTTTTTTATTCAAACTTCGTTATAACAGCAACTGATGAGCGTTCTAACGGAGACAAGACATGGCAGCCTTGGCTTCGTGTGCCTAAACAATGAACACTTGTACTAAGAGGAATTGTTTTCACTATATATGGCCTCAATTAGTGGCGTGCCAGCTGTGGCCGTGGCAACCCCCCCGGCTTCCTCCTTTAGCATACACCATCTTCACAAAAATTCATATTTTGACCCCCTAAAAAAGTTTCAACCCCTTCCTCTTTTGGTCCATATAGTCTCTACAAAAAGTAATATTTGACCCCTCAAATATTTAAAATTCCATTTTTATTAAATTTCAAGATTTAGCTAAAATACTGAATTTTTTTTTAAAAAAAATTCTTGAACATTCAACGGTTTTAGACCAAAAAACAATCTTGTGAACATAAACAATTATATGTTTTATGTAAAGAGAAACAGATCAGGGACTCAGGTTATATATATGATTTACCTGTGCAGCAGCGAAAGTCCGTGTACCAAAAAGAAATTTCCTATGCCCTGTTACCAACCAAAAAGCAAGTCATGATCACCATAACAAGATACCTAACTTTTTGTGTAAATCACTTACACGTCGTTTCGCACACTCGTAGCTTGGCCAATCAATTTCATCTTTTAGACCAATCTGATGTGGTACACAGTATCTACCGGTGATGCATGACCATCAACAGGTGAAGGTGGGTTGCCTTTTGACAGGGAAACGTGAGGAGAAGTTCACATTAATATGCCAGCCGAGCCAAGCGGAATACATGCCCGGCCCCTGTGTTTGCAAAGTATGATCATGTTCTAGAAATTAAAGAAAGTGAATGACTTTGGGAAGACTAGTGGTAGGAGGGGGCAAGAAAAGTCAAATTAATTTGATGACTAAATTGGGTACCATATAATTAACACTTCAACCGCATAAGCGGTAACTTTATTTTGAATTAAGAGGTGATGATTAACTTTGTTTTGGATCATTGACTATTGCCTTGCCCATACATATATATAAAGAGACCTACATAATTATATAGCAAGCGACGGGATATATAGAATCAAGATCGATCACCGTACATTTAAAATACAAAATTAAGTGACCCAAATTAACCATTAATGGATATCAAGCAGTGGACATTGATTATATATATTGTTCTGCCTTTCAATTAGCATGCTCCTCTTCTAATGTAATTATGTATGCATGGACAAACGAACATAGGGTTTTGGGCAAATTACCCTTCTTGTTGCAGAGATTGTTGACAATATGATGACTGTTTATAGAACAGCTAGCTAGCGTTCTAGTAGTACGCAATAATAAGAAGATGACAAATTGAAGACAGCAAAATGCATTAGTCAATTAATGATGTAAAGCCAATATCCAAGAGACATGGGAGCAGAGGCCGGTATGTGACCACTGAGCCAATATTGTATAGAAGCATCAAGCATATATATATATATATATAAAGCCTGTTAATTGTGAAGATATTGCAACTTGTGCTTTTATCTACTTGTGGATGGGCATCGTCCACAAGTCGTGTTCACATTCATAATAACCGGCATGACTGGCGATTGTTATCTTATGAATATAAAAGTAGCTGAAATTTTATTGGAGGTGCATGGTATGCTCCCGTATATATATATATGAACAGAGCAACCATTATATAACAAATTGCGTAAAGAATCTACATGCACACAGCCGTTCTAGATGGTGTAGCCTAAAGAAGAAGTGTGCTAATTATAAGTGGACGCCTAATTATTTTATTTGGATTTGGCCAGAAAGTTCTCTTAAGTGAATGAGGTGCTGATTTAAAGGTCATGGAATGCTGCATGTGCAGTGAGGACTT
Organism: Myrica gale; assembly: GCA_963930655.1. Taxonomy (NCBI): domain Eukaryota; kingdom Viridiplantae; phylum Streptophyta; class Magnoliopsida; order Fagales; family Myricaceae; genus Myrica; species Myrica gale. The sequence continues at coordinate 25,986,786 of OZ005606.1, read as the reverse complement.
CTGTGTACGACATTAATTTCTACAACTGCCTTCATAATCAAAGACAACTAGTCATGCCAAGAAAAAAAAAAGACAACTAGTCATTAAATTAGTTAATGTTGATGTCATAGAGATTTGTTATATGTCATACAAAACAAAGCATGTGGTCAGCTTGCGATTTTCCGTGTCCCCTACCACCGTGGAAGTGGGCACATGCGCGTCTAATCGAGTTGTTTGCTAGCCAGCAGCTTGGCCATTCAATATCGATTTACTATATATCCTGTGATCCTTATTTCTTTTAATAATTTGGTCAAAGCATTGTTTCTCAAGAGCAAAATATACGACAATTATATATATATATATATATATATATCTTTCCTTCTAAAAGCAGATAATTCGTGGCCGTTGATTATATCAAAAGGCCGCCGAATAACAGATATCATCTCGAATCTACGTGACACGTGTAGTATAATCAAGTACTGGAAAAATTGTTTCCCCTCATAACTCATTATTAGGTTTTCCCGAAAGCAATATTTTGTACTTCCATCATTTTGATTATAGATTTAGCAAATCCTAACCGTTTGATCTAAAGGTTAATTATTATAACAAGTCAATGATGTAAAACACATTTCCAAACCCTTTAGCAATTCCGATACTGCGATACATATATCAAAAGTGATAGACATGAGAAGCACCATTACATAATTTACATTAATTACATACATGCATGACAACTATTTATCAATATGGCAATTAAAACTCCAGGACGTACGTGTACGTACTGTGATTTGAGAAGAGTCAAAATTGGAAAATGGAAGGAGGTAATTCATACGTACGAATATTGTACATGAACATGCATGGACATACGATTTGCAGGACTTTTGTGGCTTTCTACGAAAGTGGTCAGTTGAGTCAATTTCAGCCACAAGATTAAGCAGTACATACTTTGACAGTTTCAAAAACATATGTAGCGGAAATATGTAGCGGAAATACTAGCCCCCCACCCCACCAAGAGGGTCTTTTTCAATAAGGGGACAAGAAGGTGCGAGCCAAATTAAACAAGAAGTACTACGGGATGTAATTCTTCCCAAACTTTACACAATGATTGAGTAATGACACACGCAACATCGCTTCTGATCTCTTGTTTGGCCGAATGGAAAAAAGGAAATAAGAAAATCCCTTAGTATACTCTGCCTCAATTTTTCACCTTATCAGTAAACCGATCGAGGTGCTATAGCTAGGTAGGAACTTTGTTTATGTAGCTGTGGACATGCAAGAACATGTTATATGCAATCTTTCTAAATGACGTTGGATCGCTCCACTTTTGTAATTAACGTCGTATACATAGCAGAACGACGTTCGTAGACTAGTCATTTTTGTCAAATCTTCGTCAAATAAATATTGTTCTAGTGGACCAGTGGACTAATGGACTGGACTCTGTCGGTGCGTTCTCAACTTCTCGGTAGCCCCTATTTTATGTGGGCAAAAGTTATTGTATGAGTGAAGCTATTGTGTGAGTGTATGGGTAAGATTAGAAATTGAAAAATCTAACTGCTGAAAAAATGTCACGTCAATTAATGAAACCGGGTCGGTTGCGCTGGTCGGGTTCATTAATTGACGTGACATTTTTTCAGCCGTTAAATTTTTCAACTTCTAATCTCACTCATTCACTCACACAGTAACCGACCTCGCTTTATGTGAAGAAAGTTGTTACTCTTTCTTCTTATTCTCGGGTTTTTTCTCTCTTTTTCTTCCCTTTCTTATATTATTCCCCGTAATAGCAAATTGGTGGAACTGAAAAAAGTAAGGAAAAATTTGCCCAAAGGAAAAAAAAAACAGAGGCAAGAAAAATCAACCACGTGGCCGTGGCCCCATAGTCTTTTGATACAGTAGGCAACAGTGTCAAGACCATTGGATCTATGTCAACCTGCCTGGCCATGTACCCAATCTCCCACAGACTTCCTTAAGTCCACGTCTTTGGTCTCTGATTCATATATAATTCACATGGATGACATGAGACACTCATTCGGTGAATCTGAAAGCTGAGTCGATGGTATGATTTCTGCGGATCATACTCGACCTCTACTTTTCCAAATATATTTGAACTTTTTTTAATCTTTTGGGTACGTACGTACATGTAATCTCAACTTGCTACCTGACCTAACCCCTTAATTAAAAGATTGAAAACCTCAATTTCACAAAATGGTAATAATAATTTCTCCTGATCACTCTTGCATGCATGTTGTTTCCTATTTGGACTAATCTTAAGAGTTAAGAATCCGAAGTTTTTGCTATTTTAGATTACCCTCCTTATTGGGTAATCACTTTTCTTTTGCCTGCGTATCCCTTTTGTTTAGTCCACTAATTATGGTGCTTGAACAGTACTTAGTCCACTATTTAGAAGACAATCTCGCAAAAGAAATCCACTTTAGAAACAAACGAGACAATCGATAGAGACCAATAAGAAAAAGGAAACAAAAAAGGTGTAAAAAACATGTAGAAATAATGAGTTGTAAAGAGTAATTAATGAAAAGATTTGCAACCTTTATAGTCATGCATGCATGGTCGAGTGTCGTGCATCCTAGGCAGGAGAAACTTTATGAACCAACATATAATAATTGCAGCTTTTAATTGGTAATTGCCGAACCTTTTCCATCTTTCACCTTCAATTTTTTATTTAATAATTTCAAAAATAGAAAAAAAAAAAGCTTCTATGAACAGACATACTTTTTAATTGAAAAAGATAGACATACACGATGTCAGAGATCTCGCTGCGAATTGTAATATTCAATTAAGGAAGAGTTAATTCGAATTTTATACTACCCATGTGTCACAACATTTTGATCAAGATCCGGCCTCTACTTGAAGCCTAATGATATTATTATTCCTCAAAATATTTAGACCAACTGATAATTAAAGGATTAACGGTATGCCTTCCATGGCACATTTGTGATAGATAGGGCAATCTTTAATATAAGTAGATTATAAAAATTGAGGATCTTATCGCATGACATGCAGCGGCCGGGCTGCAGGTAGTACAGCTTCTTTGTGCATGGGTTTATTTTGGAAGGTAGGGTGGATGTGCGAATTTAAAGCTGCCGGGAAAAACTGTGGCCCACATTGTTGTCCCCACAAAATAATATAATATGTGACTTTTTTATTTTTCCTCTATTATTTTCTCGCACAAAAATATTTATATATCTTAAAAATAGTGTTATTTCGGCAAATGGGAGCCTTATTTTCACTTATTTTTAAGTTTTTTTACTAATTATATGTTTTTCACTTTTAAAAAACAGTGTTAATTAGAATTTAATTAAATTAATGTCTCAAATTTGTTTGTATTGTTCTTAAATTTCACGTATAATATTATCTCAAGGTTAACAATCTTGAATATAATAAAAACTAATATATTGTAATTGGCTAAAGGATTAGAAATTAGGTGCCGGGCCTATAAGACAATTATGAAAGGCCGTACGAAGGACATGTTTAATTCACCGCAGCTGCCAACGGTCCTCAACGAAAACGACTATAGTTAAAGAACAGATGGAAAAGATGTACGACAAGGACGATTACTATCGCTACAAATTATAATATAAAATAGTATAGAGTTTATAATTGCGTCCGTCTGTCTTCAAATTGCATGTACAATTTTGGTCAAAAAATTTCAGAAGATCTTGGTGGCAGAAAAATTATGTGAGACATCTAATATATATGGAAAAACTAATGAGAAAATTGATGGCTACCAAATTAAGCTCCTTGTGCCCTCACAGAATAGATTCCATTAATTATGAATTTTGTGGCGCATTTTAAATTTAAAACCAGGTCGTTATATTGTTTCTTTTTTTTTTAATCAAAACCTCATCTTATTCCATAATAACAACCAAGAATAACAAAAAACTAAGGAGGGTCAGTGCCTGCATACAACCAAGATAGATCCAAAGAAGAATGCTCAATACAATGGGGATTGTCATCTAAGCAATACTTAGTAGAGGCCCAACGAACTAGGTGATGCACCATCTCATTAGCATCTCTATAAATATGTTTGGATTGCCAACGCAACAGCCCTTTTCCAATTTCGAACATCTCTTTCACTGTAGCATGTATACGCCACTCAGATAGCTGAGGCCAGCATGTAATAGCCTTGACCACCAGCGCAGAATCACCTTCCAATTTCACCTCCCGAAAACCATTAGTAACAGCAAGCATGTAATAGCATGTATACGCCACTCAGATAGCTGAGGTCGTTATATTGTTTCAAAAGTAATATATATATATATATATATATATATATATTCAAAACCTTCCTAAATACGTTACATTAATAATAGAATTAAAGGGCCCTGCATAAAATAATGTTTATTAATTTGCTTTTCGATAACCATGCATACACTGTAGTAATTGTTTATAATTACCTAAGAGATTTGCCTTTTGATAATAACAAGAAAATGGAATTACTTCTCAACAAAATTCACACATTTAAATAATAATTAAATCGAATCTCTTTAATTTACTTTTCGGACAAGTTTATATAATCTTATGGAATAATTTCACCCAACTAGCGGTGACAAAATTATATTACACACACACACACACACATATATATATATATATATATATATATATAAACCTCAAAATTAAGGAAAGAGGACGAATTTTCTAGCATGAGCTTATTGAGAACCAAGATGAGACCGCCCTCACAATAGAGCTGACTCTTGAGAGGTCGAGAAAGGTGCAAAGAGCTCCTTACTTTGGTGAAATTACAAAGGCAAGAAGAATGGTTTTTAGTTCCAATCCACTAACCAAAAGCCTTAAGATTGCACGTAGCTTAATTGTTAAGAGAATCACATCCCCTTCTTCCACCCCGCTTTGATTACTCAAATCCTCACTTCTTTACGTAATCTTTCATTCCTTCCCCTCAAGTCTCTCTGCATATTATCATAATAGGACAGAAGTCACGAAACCATGAAAAAAAGGAGACAAAGTAAAGAGGTTTTAACCCTTCCCCCACTCTCACTCGCTTTCTAACACATCAGTGGGGGCACACCAGGAAGTAGCGGCCAGCTCATGCCCTCCTAGACATCGACCTTACACCAACCTCCTTTATCTCTCTCTCCCGAGCACTCTGGGCTCTTATATTTATATATATTCATATATAGCTCTTCATAAATAAACCTCAATATACTTCCTCTGTTTCTATGTTTTCTGGCTGATAAATTTGGAAGTTTGGAACTGTCTTTGAAGAGTGAAGACGTTGGAAAAATGGGCTATGGTAAGCTCGGAGAGACCGACCCTGTGAGTGGGTCATCCAGATACCACCTCAATCCACCAACAGATGACACGTTACCCGCCCCACCACCCAACAAGAGGAAGAAGCTGATCCTTCTTACTCTTCTCACAATTACTCTACTTGTAGCCTCCGCTGTCTCCGCGGCGCTCTTTGTCGTGCTTCGGAACCGGTCGTCGGTTCACCAATCGGCTATCCACCGCAAGCCGACTCAGGCCATCTCCCGGGCCTGTAGCAAGACCCTCTACCCTGCCCTCTGCGTTGACTCGCTGCTCGACTTCCCTGGGTCTCTCACCGCGTCGGAGCATGACCTTGTCCACATTTCCTTCAACATGACTTTGCAGCACCTCAGCAAGGCACTCTACTTCTCCACCGGAATATCCTACCTCCAGATGGATCCACACGTACGGTACGCCTACGAAGACTGCCTCGAGCTCCTCGACGACTCCGTGGAGGCGCTCTCAACCTCTCTCGTCTCCCTCGCGCCCTCCGCCACCACCACTACCTCCTCCAGTGACGACGTGATCACGTGGCTGAGCGCGGCGCTGACTAACCAGGACACGTGTTTGGAGGGGTTCGCGGCCTTGAGCGGGTCCGTCAAGGATCAGATGGGTCAGAGATTGAAGGACCTGTCGGAGTTAGTGAGCAATTGCCTGGCGATATTCTCGGGAGCTGGAACCGACGACTTCTCGGGGGTTCCGATTCAGAACAGGCGTCGCTTAATGGAAGCTAGTCTTCCTCATGTGGAGAATGCCGACGGTTTACCGGAATGGCTAAGTAGTAGGGAGAGGGAGCTGTTGGATATGCCGGCATCGGCTATACAAGCCGACATAGTTGTTTCCAAGGATGGAAACGGGACATACAAGACGATCGCGGAGGCGATTAAGGCGGCCCCGGAGAAAAGTAATCGGCGGACGATTATTTACGTGAGGGCAGGAAGGTAAATTCATCTATATTTTTCGCCGAATTTTTTTTGCAGCAGATCGCTTTATTCTGAAATTGAAATGACGGTGGTTACAGATTTTCCGAAAGTATTTTATGTTTCGTTTTGGGTAATTGATAACCTCGTTGACTTCAACGCTTTAATCATCAACTTCCTTTTTCTTTCACCAATAATCACCCTGCAGTCTATTTTCATGAGAACTAGCATTATCCCTTTTGATTTTGATCTTAATTAAATTCAAGAATATATATATCTTTTGTTATTTTCTTGATTTCTTCTATCTTTTTCCTTCTGAATCTTTATATTTTATATTAAATTATTAAAGACAACTCCATGCAAGATCCCAGATATTTTTTTTTTCAATTTATTTAATGGAAATAAAGATAATTAAATGCAAGATAATAGGGAGTATAATTATTTTTCTCTTATCAAAATAACCATTCAAGATCTTTTTTTTCCTTAATTTTTTGCATTCATGAAGCTGCATGCTAATTTTTCCCATTAATTAAAAAGGAATTAAATGGGTTTTCCTTTTTTTAATGTGGTATATATTTTCAGGTACGAAGAGGAAAACTTGAAGGTGGGTAGGAAGAAGAAGAACCTGATGTTTATAGGAGATGGGAAGGGCAAAACGGTCATTACGGGAAGTAAAAGTGTTTCAAAGAAGATGACGACATTCCACACCGCATCCTTCGGTAAATATTCTATTACTAACCAGTTTGTTTTATTATTGTAAGACTGTGGGCCAATCACCGTACGTGAGGTAGAATTGCACGTGTCCTGTCCATTTCATTCTTTCATGCTGCGCTAGATTTCTGTTATCCTGCCACGGTACCACCGACCTTATTATAGGTTGTGTTTGTGTTGTAAAATGTTGGGTATGGGAATATGTGTTGGTATTGAGTTTAGTGAAAAGGTGAAGAGAGAGGTACTTTTTTTATAGTTTTTGTAATTTTTTATATTTTTTTATGGGAGAGAGAGAGATTATATTGGAGTATTTTATTAGGAGAGAGATAAAATGTTGGAAATGTTGTGTTTTGCAAACACAACATTTCCAACCAACATCTGTTCTCTGTCCATTTGGACTGAATTACCCTCCTAAAACTCCACCTCCAACTATTTATTTTTTTTTATAGTTAAATGCATCTCATGCCTCTTTGGTATGCGGTAATAGCAAATATGCCAATGAGGTAAACAAAGTCCTTTTCATACCCCTGAGGTAAACATTCAGGAGCAAATATGCACTTCCGTTATGTTTACCTCATGGGTATGAAAAGGGCATATTTGCTCCTGAATGTTTACCTCAGGGGTATGAAAATGATTTTGTTTACCTCAGGGGCATATTTGCTATTACCGCATACCACAGGGACATGGCATGCATTTAACCCTATTTTTTATTTATATTATAGATAAAATTTTTTTTGTAAATTTCTCCTTTTATCCAAAAGCTTCTAATTAATATTTCCCGTCCATCTGCTAGTCTTTGAATTACTCCATTAATGGAGTTAGCACTCTCTCATAGTTAGCTACTCTTGAATTTATTACTGCAAAGCTATGGTTTCCCTTTAGCTTTAACCTTTCAGTGGACCTCCTCTACATGCAGCGGCAACCGGGGCAGGTTTCACCGCACGGGACATGACCTTCGAGAACTCGGCAGGACCAGGCAATCACCAGGCAGTGGCACTCCGTGTCGGTGCGGACCACGCGGTGGTCTACCGGTGCAGCGTCATCGGCTACCAGGACACCCTCTACGTCCACTCCAACCGCCAGTTCTTCCGCGAGTGCGACATCTACGGCACCGTGGACTTCATTTTCGGCAATGCGGCGGTGGTTTTCCAGAACTGCAGCATCTACGCTCGCAAGCCGATGGACAACCAGAAGAACACCATCACCGCCCAAAACCGCAAAGACCCTAACCAGAACACCGGCATTTCCATCCACGCTTGCCGGATCCTTGCGAACTCGGATCTCGAGGCCTCCAAAGGCAGCATATCAACCTTTCTAGGCCGCCCGTGGAAGCTCTACTCGAGGGTCGTCTACATGTTGTCGTACATGGGTGACCACATTCACCCACGTGGGTGGCTGGAGTGGAACTCGACTTTTGCCTTAGATACACTGTACTACGGTGAGTACATGAATTCTGGTCCGGGAGCGGCGGTGGGACAACGGGTTGAATGGCCGGGGTACCGAGTCATTAACTCGACGACGGAGGCAAGCAAGTTCACGGTGTCGCGGTTTATTTATGGGTCATCGTGGTTGCCGGCTACTGGGGTGGCTTTCTTAGCCGGGCTATCGGACTAAACCAAATTACATATGTACGAGTACCGTAGCATATTATTATAGGCGAGATAATGTATTGGCGGCCTAAACCCATCACGGGAAATAGGCCGGGGGAGATTGTAGAGATGAACGAGGGTTGCAAAGTAGTACGATACTTTAGTATAATTATTTTCCAATTACATAGTTATGATTTTACAGCGTTTAATTTAGAAATAACCATTTGATATATATATATATATATATATATATATATATATATATATATATCTAAGTTTTTAATTTCTCTGTCAATTTTTTTTCTTTTTTTGATTTGACTGAAAGTTGCAAGAAAAAGCGAATGATTAATTAATGGCTTATCGTTTTTTACCAGATTTCTTGTGCATAGAAAGGGTACGTCTGACCAGACTTTCTTCTGTAACGAAAAGGACAAAAAAAACAGAGATGTATGACTACGAAAGCCGTAGTGACCTTCGTTATTTTGACTTGGGGGTCAGCTGCATCTCGTGGGTAGGTTCCACTTGTAAAAGTAAGTGAGGGCCGAGACCAAGACTTATGTTTTAATTTAATAGTGTCGGTGGTGGGTGGAGGGCTGGAGGATGAAAATTCTCTTCTTATTTGAGAACTGGCCCACATCTTTGGTCCATTAAAACTAAAGCTCAATTGCATTGAATTCAGGCCACAAGTTTTCTCTTAGGATCAATCCAAAGTATGGCCTTGTCATTTCATGGAGAAGTCCAGATGCACAGACATATTTTCTTGGAAAAAAGTTCTGAAGTGATAGCACTAAATATGTTCGCAAAATTGCTATAAATGTGACTGCAATAATAAGGTTGTTATTGAAATAACTCCTCTCTTAGGGCCAGCAGGGCTCTAGTGGAGTTGTTACTATCTAACTAATTCCTTAGTTTCGAAGTCAAGAGTCCCTATAGTCATTAAGTTAAAATTGTTTGCGAAAGTAAAGCAGGTCCAAAAATCGATCTTGGACCTAGTGAATAGGTTGGTATTGGGTGTGTTGTGGTGTCGGACTCGCCCAATAAACAAAAGTTATAGCTCAAACTGGACATTCTGCAGTGAGTGTGCTTTTATGATCACGTCTAGTAAGGGTTGTTATGCTCTCCTTCTTTCGCCTAGAAAAAAAAATCAGACTTTTTCTTTTAGACAAATTATATCTAGAAACTGTAAAATTCGAATTTTACTATCTAAAAGTGATTTCTTGATTTCTTGATATTGAGGTTGGCGATTTCTTGACTTCATTGATATTCAACTTGTAGCATGGATCCAGTTGTTCAGAATTGACATTGCCCTTTCAATCCTATCAATGCATTTCTAAATTGAATTCGGTCCATCCAACAGAACGTGTGGCAGAACCATATCTCTCCTTACAAAAAAACAAAAAAAAAGAAACGAAAAATCGTTTCATGTCATTCAAGAGTTTGGCACTTTTATCTCTTATTCCCATACCCAAATAGAAACAGAGAAAAATTGACAAATATATGACTTCGACCTGCCAAACTGCACTGAAATGCGACTGTCAGATTGGACAGTGTACATAAGTTCTTACGGAAGTCATCCTTTTTCAACTTTTAAGGTGCAACTTTTTTGGCTCATGGAAAAGATGCATCTTCTTTTGCTCAATAAAAGGGACTACTTCTCTTCTGTTCACATATTATCTGGGTAAGTACAAAGTGCTTCTTTGGTCCTCCTATACTCCTATGCCGCTAAACGAAAGCAAAGCCAGAAGCTACCAGGTCCCCGGCCCGCAGCCAGCCGTGTGGGGACGGCAACTTTTGCAGTCAAGTTGCAAATGATTCTGAAACCATTATCCATGTTTGAGCCACCAAACAGCAAATTCTCACATGGCTTTCGATGCACTCGTCCTCCTCTACCAACCATTGAAAACTCCACTCCCCCAAAGAACCAAAAGCTTCTGCTAAAATGGTTGTCGTTTTGTTCTAAAAGTGACAATTGATTCGATTAATCGATCCTCTTGCAACATGGAGGGACGCACCATTTTGTTCTAAAGCTTATAGTTTCGGTTCTAAAGGGACAATTGATGCTTCGTATTGGAAGACTCGATCGATGACCATCTGGCTCTTGGTAAATTCTGCCGATCGAACCTGCTACCTGCTGGAAAATGTACCGCACTGAGTAGGAATAAATGGCAACCCTACGCAGTTGGTATTACGCAGTTGTCAAAGAAGTTCTCTCCTGTGGAAGTTTCTATGCGATTATCAACCCATCAATAAATACGAAAGATCCCCAATCCGCCGGCGCCATACTTGAGCCATCTTTAACTTCAAGTACGTCAATTTTTTACAGACTAGAACTGCTTTGGCTACAAACAAGGACCACAGCCATCTCTGAGGCACGTAATTCTGTATCTAGGGGACCTCTTTTTGATCTGTCATTGTAGATGGGAGGATCTTTGTTCTTTTGCATAATGGTCACTCTCTTTAGCATGTATATTGCATTTGATGGCCTAGGCTTTTCTAAAATATCCTTTCTCCGTGGCATATACAGTACTCTCTATTCAGATTCAGGGTCTTTTTTTTCTTTTTCTTTTTCTTTTTTTTTAAATCCTGAGTTAGCTCCATAAGTATGAGTAAAAATAAAAATTAGCCCCATAATTTTCAAACCAACGATTGAAGACCTTTAACTTTTGAAACTAATCAAATCACGCATTCGTCCAAATAAGTCGTTAAATCAGACGGAAAAGTATGAAAATAACCAAAATGCCCCTACTAGATAAAATTACTAAAAATATTTTAAAAAATCATTAAAAATAAAAAATGATATTTAAAAAAATTTTGAACCTCTATTTCAATAATCTATTTATTTTTAATTTATTTCTTGAATTTTTATTATTTCTATTTATTTTTTAAAATTTAGCCTTGGATGGGTATTTCGGTCATTTGCATGATTTTTCGTCGGACTGAACGCCTATTTTGGACGAGGGCATGAATTGATGAGTTTCAAAAGTTAAGGGTCTTAAATCTTTGGTTTGAAAATTACAGGGCTAACTTTGATTTTTGCTCATACTTATGGGGCTAACTATGACTTTACCCCTTTTTTTTTTAGTGATAAGGAAAATCTAAGCACACATTAATGTGTATAGAGCTCGAATGAACCTTGTTCAATATCAGTACGAGTTGATTTTAACGTCACGACAAAACTCGAAGAGACTAAGGCTATGTTTGTTTCGTATCTCAAAAAAATTTCAAAAACTTTTCACTCACTTTTTCATCAATTCCAATACATTTTTCACCAATTTCAATACCTTTTCAACAATCCCAATAATTTTTTACAAATTCCAACAACTTTTAACACACTTTTCACCGATTCCAAGAGAATCTACACTACTTCCAAAAAGAGCAAAAAATAAAAATTGTTTTGAGATCTAAACCAAACATAGCCTAACCTACCCACTAACTTCCCTATTTAGTTTTATTTATAGTAACTTCTAACATTATTAATATATATGTCATTGATAGCACTTCGTTTAAAACTACTGTATTTTTCAAACTTCCAAGAATCCATTTGATAAGCTGACTAAATCCTCGTAAACCCATGGCACAATTAAGGGGATGAGATCCCTCATAAACCCATGGCAGCCTATCACAATGCCCACAAAATATTTCAGTCCATGTTTGAAATAGGGCTGCACGACCGAAAATTCAGTCTGATTTTTGGATTGGAATCCGATCGGACCGGATTTTCGGTTGTGCATAAATTGAAGGACCGGACCAGACCACTTATAAGTGGTCCAGTCCGATCCAAAACGGTCCGGCTAGACCACTTATAAGTGGTCCGGACCGGTTTCTTTTTTCTTTTCTTTTTTCATAAGCTTTTTTTTTTTCATTTTAAGCTTACATATCAAGATAAAAAAAATTAGTTGAAGGGGGACATGGTCAAATAACTCAAAACACAGTTTTAGAGTAAAAATTTTAATTTTGTATTAAAAAAATGAAAAAAAAAATATATTTATTACTTATATTAATGAATGTGGTCCGGTCCGATTCAGACAGGATCCCAAAAGGCTGGACCAGACTGGACCGGATCGGTTTTCTAAATCCAGTGCGGTCCAGTCCGGTCTGCGGTTCGGTTCTGTGCAGCCTTAGTTTGGAAATATATTTTGTCTAATTGTAACAGAAAGGAGAGACATCAGGGATAGAAAGAAGGCTTATTGCTGAACACGCCCACTGCTTTTGATATATGAACAGAACTACAGAAGGAAATGCAGAAACAAGAAGTCATGGCAACACGGCTACAAGCTACGGTACATGAAACCGGCCAGTATTGAATTGCCATCATTAGTCACGGGCATATACATGCATCGTTACATATACACATTCATGATATGCCAACGTTTCATGGTGTAGTAGGTTCGAGGCGGCGATCCATGATCAGTGACACAGATTCAAGAAATGCAGCTTCACTTGTTCCCGGAAGTGCAGCTTCTTCTGCTTCTCGCAAGATCTGCTCAATCACAGATTCCTTCCTTAGCGTTTCCCTGCACATGATGCTTCCAATGGCAAAGGGAGAGAGTCCTCTCTCTGCGCCCTTTTTCAGAAGCATGGTGGAAATTCGAAGGGTGCGGGCACCCTCAGGAGGTAGGTCCCATCCATAAAACTTCAGAAGGTCAATGTCACGTTCAGCATCCAGTGATCTGATGTACTCAATCGTGTCGGGAGAGTAAGGTTCATGAGCTTGAGGCCAGTAGAGCCAGTCAAATGTGCAATCTTCAAACTTCAGTGAGGAGGAGCAAAAATGAAACTTGAGCAATGACAAATGATACAGCCTAAAAGTTCTAAAATGTAGAATGGTTTCCCAATTAATTTCAATCTTGCTCAGTAAGACAAATGAAAAGTTAACACGTTCCTCTTCATAAGACATTCTAATATCAGCTGGGAAAATATATAGTTATGTTCACTGCACTTTTTATGGAAAAGGTAGCATTGCAAAAACTGAATTAAGAGGATGTGAATTCTACAAGAATCAGTGCATAGCACGTTGAGGTGTTTGATATCCTTTGAAAACAGAAGCGCAAATGAAAACATATAATGCAATGGCACAGAATTAGGATAAGCATATCAGCCAATAGTGCTTTAAAGCTTCTCTAGGGTATAATAATCCCCATGTGTAGCAGACAAAATAACAAGCCTTATAGAAGTCTAACAGACAATTGCTCGGGACTTTGGAGTATATTGTAGGCACATTGACTTCTGCCAAGAACATCAATGACAGTACATGAAGGCTGAATAAGCAACAAAAACCAACTGCAATCCAGTATATTTATCACGAATTGACAGAAGAAGAATAAAGCACTCACGTTTTCAGGCAAGCAGTAGCCATGATCAATGGGGATAAGCATAATCTGACCATCTTCATCATCTTTGCTAATCAATATGTTCCCAGCATGCCTATCTGCATTGGCCAACCGTATGTCCAACACTGATATCTTGTCTACCTCATCCACTGGGAAAGCACGAGGACCCATATCCTCACAACTTCCACTATTCTTCACAAACATCTGAAGTGACCCAATCTTAACATTATTGGGTGCGGGTGCACATTCATAACCTTCTGGATGATTGAATCCTCTGTGCAAGCACTTGACCATAACTGTGGGGGGAACCCCAGCAAAGCCTTGCTCCTCATCATAAAATGAGCGAGGCCCACCCCGTGGATGATCCAAAATGTATGCTGCAACTTCCCTCAATGCACCTTCTCCGACTCGCGTCCCCTTTTTCAAGCCTTCACCATCAAGGGACAAGGGGAGCCCACGAGGGTTATTTACAGCCATTGGCTCCTCATCAATTGGCTTAAAAACAGACACATACTTCAGACCAGATGAATCCTGCATGAAATAAACTCCTCCAGATCCCTCTGAAGATTGAATCGGCTCATTGCCTCTCTCTAACCCATCAAAAGTAGAGTTAATCAGTTCTCTAACCACTAACGGCAGGTCCATGTCACTGTTGACAATTAGAGGTTCCAAAAGAAAATTTCTATGCAATGGCTTCCTCTCCAGTGCCTGATGTCCCACAGATAGCAGCCCCAACTGGTATTTTCCCACACTAGACCCCTTATCATTAAGATTTAGCGCTTCGATAGACACATCTAAATATTTCTCAACGGGTTCAGCCCTTTGGCAGATTTCCTAACCAGTAAGTGAATCAAAACGTTGTTATCTTTGCAGATGTCATTAATTAATCTCTGATCTTCAAGCTTCACGCCATCACATATCAGCTCTTGCTCATTGAGATCAAAAAACCTTTTCCCCTTCTTAGCAATCTGCTGCTTCACATATCCCACATTTCTGTTCCTCTCAACATGGAACTTAAACTCCTCCCCACACACCGTCCTAACCATAATTGCTTGTAGATCTGAGAGTTTTAGCACCAAATGCAATACATTCCCATCAGTTAACCCGTAGTCTCCGAGACGAGAATTATTTCTAGCCAATTCTCTCCCTTCAAAAACTAGTTTCTGCTTCTTCACAAAAAATCCTTTGTAGATCTGGATTCTCAGCTTCACCGAAGCAATAGAATCTGATTCCATGACACGCATTGGAATCACAGACCCGGCAACACTGAGGTAAATTAAGATTGAATCACTCGAGTGTGGCACATACCGGCCGGTGAAGCTACCAAGAAAATTTAAAGACTCTTCCAGCACCGGACTAAGTGCTACACTGGCAATCGACATTGCTTATCCTACCGTCAAATCCTTTTTGTTGTGTATCGCGTAGAAGCTTTAAACCCTAAAACTCATCAAAGATCACTAATTTTGATGGGAAAGCCCATCTAATAGGTCAACAGAGTCCAACAGACAATCCCCTTTTCTTTGTTTTCTTCTCTCTTTTTTTTGGGAGTACTAAACTCCAAAATCAGTCTAAATCCGAGAAAGCTTCTAAAACCAAGAATTAAAGCCTTATGGAGAAGACAGTTTTCTTCCAGTTCAAGTCTGATCAGAAGCAAATTAAAACCCCAAAAGCTAAGCAGTAAGCAAGATACATTCAGCCAAATTAGGGATTATGTAAAGCCTTGAATTGCTTCCTTCAGGGAAATGCGGGTGTATGTTATTATGTCTTCTGCAATTTTTTCGATTAACATCAAAAGAAGGTATCACGTCACTCTAAAATTGCTGAGAACTGCAGAAACCATTCCTGCGAATTTGAATTCCCTACAAACAGCGAAAATTTGGTGGATCAGATACAACAAGAAATGAATCTTTAAAAATTTCAAAATAAGAAAAAGTATTTTGAATCAAGAATCATTCCAATTAGAGACTGGAGTACTCGTAGAAAAAGATTGCTATTTCGCTTCGACTGAACTGGATAATATCAGGTAAGTAGAGATCTCTTGTGGCTTAGAAATACAATTTTCTACCTTTTGCACACTTTTCACAAAGGAAGGAAAATTAGCAGGATGTTAACATAAGTGGAAAGAAATGTTCATACCTGGAGTATCGAAAATCGGCGAGGTAATTCATGTACGATGGCGATGAAACGAGAAATGAAAAACGATATGCTCATTTCCTTCTCTAAGCTCTCTCCTTAGATTTCTTCCCAAGTTTTCCGAGAATCGGAAACCTTCTCTAGCTTTTCCCGAGAAAATGTTACAGTTCGAGAGAGAGAGAGAGAGAGGGAAAGAGAGACAAGTAAGGCCTTGACACTGCTGCAACTAATGGGTGGTATTTATAGGGGTGAATCAGCGTTTCAGTATGCTGAAAATTTAAATTGTGAGCTGGAAATTTGTTGCCATGGTGGTTTCTGGAATTTATATGGGGAAAGTTAATTAAGGTTTATCGGGGGAGGGTTTTTGTTATTTTAATGGACTAGTGGAGTATATGGAAGCACAGAGTTAAATGCAATCAGATAAGTTTAGTAGGTTATGTCTGTGTTGTAAAATTTTTGGTATTGGGTTTAGTGATGGTACTGGGTTTAGTGAAAAAGTTAAGAGAGGTAATTTTTTATATTTTTTGTAGTGAAAAATTATGATTTGATGGGAAAGAGAGATTATATTGTAGTATTTTATTGTGAGTTGGTGAAAATTTTTGTAAAATTTTTCATGCAAACACAACCATAGGTGTGTTGTCTTTACCAAAAAAACCTATTGAGCATGGCATTTTAGGTCTAAAAGGCGTACATTATTTGACGTGGATTTTTAATTAACAGTCACTCGTCTAACTTAGTACTTTGAGTAACTTTGAAATATATAATTACTTACGATTGGTAGTGACATATCTTTGTTAGTCACATGAAATTTATTTCATTAACAATATCAACTAAATTGAATGTATGATCATTCAAAGACACGAAAGATTCCCTAAGGGCCACTATAGAACAAATTTGGTATCCGATTATACCCAAGGACTAGTGTACTAACTAAGCCTACAATATTTGTTCATTGATCGCATAAAAACTTATATACACCAAAAAAAAAACCTCAAAACCTATCTCTAAAGTATTTGGGGAACTTTATTTTTTTCACTTATGTATTCAATATTATTTAAAAATTTAAATTATTAATTTCGTCACATTACTCTTCTCATCTATTAAAATTTATCAATATGTACTCTATAACTAGATTCTACAGTTGAAATGAGCGAAAAATAGGCTTTGAGTCACAAACTATTTTTAAACTTAAATGGTATCATAACATAATACTCTTATGGTATTGAAAAACTTCTACCAGCTAGATAGGTTTATCATTAAAACTCACAAGGTTTGATACATAGGAAGCCTGTCATAAATTTGAATTTTCATGGGTAAAATGTTAAGAAGATGAGAGTCCTGTTCAATGCATGTTTATTTACTTCCTATAAATGCAATATAATACCTTTGTTGTCCTTATAAATGCAAGAATAATAAGCTTCTACTTTAGAAATTACACTTAAACCAATTTGTAGGTTTTTAGTATTTTTTTTAATAAGGGTGGAAGGGGACAACAAAAATTTACTTATTGATATTGGTATTTGAATATATAAAAGGAGACTCCTATGCAACTTATTAACGTCTCTACCCATAAAGTAAGGCAAATTCACCGACAGTATCCTGAAATGGGATTTAGGTTTCATTTGTCTTTAGAGTTTATAGTAAAATAATTAAATTTTATTCAAGTGGGAAAAAAAAAATTCCATGCGAAGTAAAGTTAATGGGCATTTTTGTACGAATGTGAATGAAGCAAATTTTCTAATCAATAAAATACTCCATAAGTACTGATTAGTCCTCTTCCTGTCGAATTGGCCCGATAGTTTACTCGATTTGCCTCTTTATGCCTCTCTAGAAGCCCTTATTTTTGAGTGGTAGTTTCTAACGAAGGCTAGATGATGCTTCTGGAAGAGGGGTATTACAGCAATATAATTTATAAACCGACGTTAAAGACGACTGAATGCGTGCCCCTTCATGAGCTGAATAAGCAACTACCTGTGGTTTTTTATTCTGCTTCTCTTCAAATTTTGAAAAATTGATAATTTGGTCACTAAGGTTGTGTTTGTGTTGTAATATTTTTGGTATGGGAATATGTGTTGGTATTGGGTTTAATGAAAAGGTGAAGAGAGATGTAATTTTTTATAATTTTTGTAATTTTTTATATTTTTTTATGGGAGAGAGAGAGATTATATTGGAGTATTTTATTAGGAGAGAGATAAAATTTTGGGGATAATTGTGTTTGCAAACGCAGCCTTAAGTTAATGTTCATATAATGAAATAGTCACTAAATTTACTTTTTTTTTTGTTATTGAGTCTTTACCCATGTAACGATATGATCATTACGTTTATATTTCGTCAGCATCTCTAACGAAAAGCATTAACACCTCACATATTGGCCAACTCAGCTTCATTTATCCATGTCAGCCCCCCACTTCATCCTTCTCCCTTCTCCGAGCGAAGCACACCGTTTTACAAAACGACACACTTCGTCCTTCTCCAAGCCAAGATAGGGAAAGGGAAGTTAGCAGATCAATGGTAGAAGTTGCAACAGGCAGTGGTCAATGGTAGCGAAAAGGAAGTTAACAGATCATCGAAGTAATGACAAGAGAGACATGAGTACAATATAGGGGCAGGAGGGAATGAGCTTTATTTCCCATTTTGAGTTATACCAACAGAACAAAAAATCTAGTCCTTCCTTCACCGAAGTCAGAATCATCAGTGGGTTTTTCACTTTCAGAGTAGCTTAGCACATACCTTGTCTACTTGTGGTTCACCCTCTAAGGCCTTGCTTTTGACGGCGCAACTCCAACAGTTTCTTTCGTACTGGCTGAAGTAGAGGCAGAACCTGAGTTTTATTCTTCAGGTTCATTTGTCTCATTAACCCTGCCCAAAACAGAACTACTTTTCTTGTGGAATGAAGATTCCCGCATCTTTCCCACTTTCTTCTCAGGCGAAATTCCATAATTTTCAACAGGCTTCAGCATGTCAGTTAAAAGCTTCTGGCCCGACAATTGAGCCTGCTGTTCGATGCACCTCTTTTCTTTGTTGCAACAGGGGCCTTAGCAGCCTTAGGCTATGTTTGGTTGAGTTCTTAAAATAATTTTTTGTTTTTTGTGTTTTTCGGAAGTAGTGTAGATTCTCTTGGGATTGGTGAAAAATGTATTAAAAGTTATTGGAATTTGTAAAAAGTTATTGAGATTGTTAAAAATGTATTGGAATTGATGAAAAAATTATTGGGATAGGTGAAAAGGTATTGTAATTGATGAAAAAATAAGTTAAAATTTTTTGAAAACTTTTCAAGATACGAAACAAACATAGCCAAGCTTTTGTAGCTGGTTTTCTCCCTTTCTTGTAACTGGGGCATCTAAAACTTCTAGCTCATAAATGTTTCAGAAGCCTAAACGCAATAGATCCAGGTGTGCTGAGAGATGGAAATCCCCCTTTCATTGCTGGTTCATTCTTTGGTGGTATCCATGCCTTTACTAGGATCTTTTCTAATGAGAAGCAAATCAGTTGCCGCCCTTTGGACATTCTCTCTTCGAAAAGTATAGAGAGAAAGGGTCATCCTTCTCTCGAGACTTCCCTTTTTTTCTCGCTTATACACTCCCTTTTCACCTTCCCCTTCTTCTGGGCGACGGGAGGAAGAGTAACTCCTCCCGTTTGCCCCTCTCCTGGCTAGCTGTCAGCCGGTCAGAAGTTTTTTCTCTGTGCCTTTTTGCTTCTAATAACAATGGTGGTTTCGTTTCAACAGTTTCGTTCCGGTGACGATTTTTCGACAATGGCAGGACGTTTTCCGGCGAGCACGCGCCCCTTGGTTGGTTGCAGTGGCTCCAGCTCTTCAACTTCATCCTTTTCCGACAGCGCACCTCCGGCTTACGACTCTCCACGCGCTCCTCTTGAGGCGCGTGGATCTGACGCGCCAGGATGCTTTTGCTTCCCTTTTGGCCGAATTTCTTCTTTGTGGGTGCTTTTATTGCAGGTGTTGGTCTGGTTCCTCCTCCGGCGATGGTATCCGTCGTTCTCGGCGTGATGGTGCTGTGTTTCGGGTCTTTGGATCCGTGTTGGGTTTGTGGGCCTGTTGACCCGATTGGTTGAGGCCTTTTATGGCGTGTTGGTTTTTGACCTTTCAGGCTGTCTAGTTTATAGCCCTTCGGGTCTTTGAAAATGTAATGGGCCTTTGTGCCCAATATGTACGTTTCCGGTCATGGATGGTTCTGGATTCAGTGGTTGTATTCTCCTTCCCTGTGTAATGAAATCCACCTTTGCTGATAGAAAAAAAAAAATTTGCCGCCCCTTTGAGATATTTTGAATGAGACAAAATGAGGTTTTACAGGGAAAAAGAATAAAAGCTCTTCACTCACAACAGATGCAGTTTTCCAGATCACAATAAGAACAAAAACTCTTCGCGAAAAGAGCATGACAGAGTGTGTCATTTTGTAAAACGGTGTGCTTCGCTTGGAGAAGGGAGAAGGACGAAGTGGGGGGTTGACGTGGATAAGTGAAGCTCAGTTGGCCAATATGCTGATGTGTTAATGATTCCGTTAGAGGTACTGACGAAATATGGACAGAAGGACCGGACTGTTACATGGGTAAAGACTCAGTGACCAAAAAAGTAAACTTACAGACTATTTCGTCGTATGAGTATAAACTTAGTGACCAAATTGTCAATTTTTCAACTTGTTCTCCAATGAATTATTTATAGGTATATAGTAGACAGACCAATCGTTCCCTGCCACGCCATCAGCCACGCAACTTCTCAGACCTGTGAACAGTCGTCACATGCTGAGTCACGAGATGGTGGTAGAGGTTAACCAATAAGAGATTCTTTTGGAAACTCCTGTACCTTCCATTTGCACATATTACGTAAAAAATTACTTCATTTCCCCCCAGCGTGTCACATTATATTAGTCCAAGATGGGTATAAATTTTCTGTCTTGGAGATCCTTGGGATTCCATCCAGTTAATCTCAATCCTTCAACTAACTTAAGAAGCTCCTAAAAAGGGGTTTGACAATCTTGAAACAGCCTCAACTGAGAATAGAACAGTGAATCCATTTGGAGATGAGACTGCAGCAGGGTACCTCTAGCGTGCATTTTCCCCTCAAAATCCATCTCTTTTTTTTTCTAAATTTTGCGACTACACTAATGGGTAAACTCTCAATATTCATATAACTTTTTAAATCCATACCCATTTCCGAAAAGTATTTACTTTTAATTTCATATTTTTGGGTGTCAGAGAATTTCAAACAGGGACACAGATTGCCAACTATGTCGGATATCTATCACTGAGAAAAGAAAAAGAGAGGCTATCTTGAATTCGCCAAATGTTCCAGAATAGACTAGTTTTGTTTTTCTACATTGTAAAGGATCATTTATGGAGAACAATGACTCCTAGCCTAGCGCCTACTTCCATAAGTGGGCTTTTTTATGCCTGAATTTCACTCTACGGCTTATTCCAAAGGAATGCAATGTGCCAAAGAGGTCTTCCATGCTTTACAGAGGCAATAGAAAGAACCGAAAACACAGATCTCACTCGGCAAGAACAGGAAAATAAATTTAACAAAAGAACCTCACCCTTCTGTCCTCTTTTCTCGATTTAAATGACAAAGATATAAACAAAAACTTGTAACATCACAAATTTCTCTCTATGAAGTCCCAAATCCTCTCTTCCATATAGATTCGAACCCTATGCTGACGAGGCATGTGCCGTTCATCTGGGAAAATTAGTAGTTCATAAGGCTTTCCAGCCATAACAAGTGCATTGATAAGCCTTGCTGTGTGCCGAAAGTGAACATTTTCATCAATCATGCCATGCACAAGTAACAACCTCCCTTTCATCTTGTGCACATGGTGCATCACAGAGCCGTTCTCATAACCTGTCAGATTCTCAGAAGGCAATCCCATGTACTTCTCACTGTAAAATGTGTCGTACCCATCCCAGGCTGTCACAGGGGCACCAGATACAGCACACTGGAAGGTGTCAGGAAACTTGGCCAAGGTCATTGCTGAGAGATATCCACCATAGCTCCATCCATACAACCCTATATGGCCAACTTTAGCCAACCCTTGTTTGATAAGCCATTCAGCTCCAGTTAGCTGATCATCAGCATCAATCTGACCACTCTTGTATTTTAGAGAGCCTTCAAACTTAAGTCCACGTCGAGCAGATCCTCTATTATCTAGCTGTAAAAACAGTTAGAAAAATAAAACATAAAAATCATAGTAGTGACCCTTTCAGCTTTTGAAAATAAGATTAGATCTATTAGACAAGCAGGTGGGGGAGATAGCTTTTATAAATAAGTTTGACGCTCCAAAATATGTTATCCATTCCAGACTCGTGTTTGACACTTCAAAACATGTGGAGTATCCATTCCAGACTTGATCAGAAAATAGCTGGGATTGGAATCATCTAAGCAAGACACCCATGTTGGAAGGGAAGACAGGTCTCAAAATCTCAAGATATGGGGAGTAGATGAATTTATCACCTAGGAATATACCAGAACCAAAGATACAATTCACATCCATTAAACAGACATCACTTTTCCAAAAGCATCCATCGAACCTAGGCTTTCTCCATGCCAGCAGCATATTGATAGCACAACTGGTAACAATTTTCAGCAAGAGAACTTCAACTGGATAAGGAAGGCATAATTAAAGACCACAACTAGATGCATTCCTCCTAGGTTCAATTTTAGGGATAATCTTTTCACCATCTCTGTCTGGCAACCACTTAAAGGTCCAATTTAAAAAGTCGAATAACTTTTTATTAATAGAAGTGTCCTTCCTCCTCAAGAGGATCTCTTGTTGGGGTTCCTTGTCAACTGAGCAGAGACAAACATATCTTCTTCTTTTTTCAATCTAGTGTATTACCTTCCTATCTATCATATCCTTTTCCCCTAGTTTTCAAAGTTCTATAAATTTATGGAAACTACTGACCTTCCATACTAGGATGCCTTGGCTTCGTAGATATTGTGCTCTCATGTCGACGGTATTTATCCAAGAATCACAAACAAGCTGTACACATGGGCCACCATACACGCTGATCAAGGTTTTGTAAGGTGGTGGTCCAAATCTTGTCTCATCAGGCTTATAGAAAGCTCCATACAATGGAGTCCCATCATTTGCCTGTATTTTAACAATCTCTGGAGGCTCAAGTTGAAGCCTTTTGAATCTCGGAATGGTAAATGGCTGCTCATACAGAGACATGATTAAGCTTCCATCTTCCAAAGAGCAAATCAAAATCCTAGGGGGTGAATCAAGAGAATCATGGATATCGACAAAAGTCCGCATATGATGATCAAGAACAACCACATGTTTCCCTTTGCTCTGAGTCAATCTTACTGGGGCCTCCAGGGGTTTCTTTCCATCTATTAACAGTTTTGCACAGTAAAGGTTACATTCCAAAGGCCCATCTAAAGTTCCAGTAAAATATACAAGTCCTGCAGCATCGTTTACACCAGCAATTTGCTCAACCATCCAATCACCCTGGGTAATAGGTCCTAAGCAAGTCCCATTCGCATCATGCAGATATAAATGTCTGAATCCAGTTTTTTCACTTGCCCATATAAACCCCCCAGAAAATCGGGAGACTCCTTTGTCCAGAGGTGTGAAGCAGTCATGTAAATTAACCCAAGCACCTTGTTCTTCAACCAATATGAGTTCCCTTTGGCCTGTTTTAACATCAAACTTAAGGATCTTTAGTTTTGAGTGAGACCGGTTCAAAACCTGAGCTATGAGAATATTTCCATGCATCCAATGGACTCGAGCCAAATATTCCTCCTGACTGTTTGCCAGATCAGTTCCACCACAAAGAAGATCCATCCAAGCAATAGGACCGCCTTCAGCAGACACTACCCCGAGGCGAACTTTGACATTTGAAGCTCCAGCAAAAGGATAAGCGTGGTCTTCTTGTGCCTCTGAACCAACTGAACTTTTACCTTGGTGTGTAATTCTGAAAAGAGGTATCTCCGAAGAATCGACTTCTGTGAACGCAATGAATTTGCTGTCTAATGACCACCAGTACCCATTCTTCCGATCCATCTCCTCCTGCAGTTAACAACAGCCTTTAAATGGAAAGAAGAAGAAATCTAACACACAGTTTGGTAGTTTTTTAAATCATTTTTTTTCCTGACAGCAAAATACTTTTGGACACTTGAACTCTCAAAATCAGGAAACGAAACAGTTGCCTAACTTCGAATGAACAACGCGACCATGAAGATCACATGAAATTCTCACCTGAGCTATATATTCAGCAAGGCCATGAGTCTGCAATTCACAAGAACATGGTGTCATAATTAAGAAGAATAGATGGATAAAACGACAAGAATAAATGCAACTTTTCTATCCACCACAAATCAAAGGTAAAAGTAGATTTATGAAATCATATGAGTAATCCAACCAATAACCAACCTAAGAATCAAAAGCCCATATTGTGGCAATTTGGTGCTTTGCAGCTTTGAAACCTATGAAACTGACCTTGTTTTCACAGCCCAACCATAACAGATAAGATGAAAAATGAGGGTAAATTTGTCCAACTATGCTTTAAGCTAGAAGAAAATATTCAATAGCTATCTATCCCAAGAAAAGAAGGAACTGCCTTGGGGAGTTTCAGTGGATGAGGTAGGGTGGAGCCACACCCAAATTTAGAGATGCTTCATTCGCTGCCAACTATAACCGTGTTGTCCTGGACAGTGGATGAGAAGAAACCAATAGTGAACATATATACTGCTATCATTCCAGATAAAGATAAAAAAAAAGGGGCAAGGTGAAGAGGAAAGTCATACTTTGGAATGATTTGAAAGAGGACCAAGCCCTAACAGCTAAAGATGAAACTAGATATAGGTCTGAGTCTGACACATAGCTGTTGGGACCTAATGCTCCCTGTCTTAAATTAGGTCAGGCTGTAATTGACTCCCATATTTAACCATCTAACCTTTAACTGGGTCACCAGCAAAAAAAATCACCAATGAATTAGTTGGACCAGGACAAACAGATCACTAGCGTACCAAATCAAGAACTTGGATTATAGAGCTTCATCTATTAAGTTCACAAAGAAGGTTAAAAATTAGGATAGAATCCAGTGTAAAGTGTGAACAATCTCCTAAAGATCCAATGCTGAAGTTTCACATACCAAAGAATTTCCATTGGCACCGTATGTCAACTGTCTCGATTCATTGCGCAAGAGATTGAGAACATGCAACTCCCAGTTCCTCACATAAGCCACCATTGTGCCGTCTGGGGATATATGCGGATCAATAATTGGTGAACACGGTACACTTGGGAGCTTAAGCTCTGGTTTTGAACAAGAAAATTCCTGGAAATAAATCTGCTCAAGGGGAGAAGACCAATAATCAGCTGAAGCTCATTTCAACTTTCATGGAGCTAGTAAGAGTTGAAGTAGAACCTCGGTAGGTTAGCCCCAATACATAGATAGAAAAAAAAATCAAGATAGTAAGAAAACCTAATGGAGAACCAATCAGTGTGCTAAGTTATGTGGTGTGAGAACAACGCTGGAGCTCATAAGGTGAATATTGTTACACTAGAGGAGCTAATAAAACAATTTGCAGTGATGATGCACAGACAGGGATAACAGCAGAAGATCCAGTAAGATGATGAAGATCCAATTCTAGGTTAGATGGCTTTAGTGGTGGTGTCAAAATCAGGTGTGGTATCATCAGGAACACTACCATGTGCTGATGCTGGGGATAATTCCAAGAGCTAATGTTGTCATAGCAGTGATGTCAAAAGAGGTTATGGTAAATGAGGTATAGTAAACGGTGCCAGACATAATGTGCTGGTGCCTTCCATGAGATCCTCCATGAACTCCCCACTCCCCCCCCCCCTCCTTTCTCCCCTCCCCAATATCCAGCATAACAGCAAAAAAACAATTACTGCAAGAGGGTGCAATGATTCAAAAAGGGGAAGAGAGGCAATTATGACATAATTCCATTGTGGCGTAATACAAATACTACTAGTTAAGGGGTAATGGAACAAACCCCAGTTGGCAAAGGCACCATGATTGCTTTCATTTTTAAGCCCGTCTTCACCCATTCATACCGCGTTACTCCCAGTCCACGTTCCCTTAATCTTTCCCTCCTCAACTTCTCTTCTGGTGATATATTACTCTCATTTAGTCCACCATCCAGGGGACTGAAAAACAATTCTTGTTTGCCAGTCTTGAGATCGAAAGCAAAAACCTTTCTATTCAAAGTGTGATCAGGACTAAACAAATAAGTTACTATACTATCATCTGGGCTGAAAGTGATAGAAGTAGGGACAACATAACCAGGTAATGGGTATTGCACAATCTCCTCAACAGGGAAGAGAGTACAGTTATCATGAGTTGGTGTCACGGTCGCGTCAGTCAGAGGCATATCGCAACAAGACAATCTCGAACGCTTCAGATTCTTCTTGTCTTCTTCAGCTGATTGCATTACAATGCACGAACAAGATCAATCTAAAACAGAAAAGATAACCTAGAGAATGTTATAAATTAATCAATCAAATGTGATAAAAAACAACAACAAAAGATCACAATTAGCTATCAAATAAATGAGTTGCTTCTATTTGATTGCTAAGAAACGTAGTGCAAAAAAGAAAGAGATAGCAGACTTCTCATTGGAACCCAAAAAAAAAAAAAACACTCGATACAACTGATGCTAACCAGATGTGATTACACAACAAGAAAACAAACTGTTCATTAATAAGAATAACACCATTTACCCCCAAGGATTTGGTGTGGACCCCCAAGGATTTGGTGTGGTGGTAAGGCTTCGTCTTGGGTTCTAACATGTCCCAAGTTCGAGCCCCAACATCCCCATTATCGCCCTTGACTTATCTGCTCCCTGGGTTGTGGGGTCGGTCCAGTGGGCCGGGGTTTGTACTTCAGGGTTGGGCCAAAAGGGTCCGACTTTGGGGAATTTCCTCGTCATAAAAAAAAAAAGAATAACACCTCATCACTGATATAATCTACGAGGCAAAAGGGACTGAATCCGATAACTACGATCTTTGTTGAGAAGAATTTAGATTCTTCATTAAATGCAGTCCCAGAAGTAATATATATGCATGAACTCAACTGTGTTCGATAGCTTACTTCAGCATGAGCCTCTCATATGCAAATTTAAAGCATATATAGTAAAAGCTGAGTTTGGCGATGGGCTGGTATTCAAGAAACAAAGAAACCAAATTCTCGTGCTTAATAGATTTACCAAATTTTCTCAGCAACCGCACAGAGTATAAGACCAACTCAACTCATTATTTAGATACACATTTCAAGCTTCCGAACCTGCTAAGAAATTCCGCGAATCAGCTGTCTAACAAAGCTCTCGGAAATCATCGACGGAAACCGATCACGGAAAATGAACCTGTACCGAACCGAAACTTTTCTCCGTCAAAAATCACAAAAATAAAAGAGAAGAGATTAGTAAAAAATAATACTAAATTAGGCATTTTTAATACAGCTTTGACTTAAATACAAGATTTTAATAGGAATCAAAACCTCAGAAAGAGCTGAAAAAGATCGTCCATTAAAGCGAGAAAGATGTATGTTTTATCGGATTTAGTTTTTAAAAACGCTCTTTTGATTGAGGAATCTGCCTTTTGGGTTCTGTTGGGCTTTTCTCGGGTCTCTCCGATAATAGCTAGAGAGAACCTGAGATGCGTTAAATAATAAGGGAACTCCGGGATGAACTATTTTCCGCTTTATCCGCCCAAAAAAAAATGCTCCAAATTTGGATGTTACGTTTAGCACACGCGGAAGCTGCTCGCGTCATGCATGCCAGATGTTTACGCTTACTTTAATCAGTATCCTATATAAGCAATCTGTTTGATTTATGCATCCGGGTTTTACACGTCATAACAAAGTCTTAATTATAATTACAGTTTCTATAATATTTATTTTTAATAAATTAATTTTTAAGATATAACTTTAGAAATTGTCCATATACATAATTTCCATGCATATATATCTTTTTACATAATAAAAATTAGTCAACTAACGAAAGATTGATATAAAATAAGAGTTAGAGATATATATTTTCATAGTCAAATAATTTAAATGTCTTTATTGGTAGATTAATTTTTGATAGATAAAAAAATTTATATATTTAAAAAATAGATAACAATGGGTTTAAAGTTATATTACAAAGACAAATGACTTGTATGAAAAGGACTAAAATTACTAAAAAAATTATTAAGACTAAATTACTACACAAATAATAAGGAGTATAGTACTTCCCATCTATATAAATTATAGGGATAAATGTAAAATCAGTCCCTGTACTATACGCAAAAATCGATTTAGTCCCTGTGATATGAAAAATATCGATTTAGTCCCTGTGATTCTATTTTCGTTTATTATTGGTCCTCCATCAGGGACTGATTTTATCACTTTCTGAAATCACAAAGACTAAATCGATGTTTTTCATATCACAGAAACTAAATCGATTTTTGAGAATAGCACAGGGACCAATTTTGCATTTATCCCTAAATTATAACCTCTTTTTTTTAAAAAACCCACCACCAATAATTCCTTCTCTAAATTATAATTATTAACAACAAAAAAAGAATTATCATTATAAACATTTGTTAATTAAATTAATATAGTTTTTAGTACAACTCATAAGGGTTTGTATATTAATCTAATTTGCTTTTTGTAGATTAACCACAAGAAAATCTCATAATCCAACCATTTATTTTTTAAATGACAGCCTCCCGTTATCTCCCGATGTTTTCCATATGAGAGCGGCGTTCCTTTGGGAACAAAATTCGAGGACGGACCAAGCCGCAAATAGACTTGTGAATCTGTGATATGGGTGTCACGTGTATCTCACGCTTTGTCGGCGAAATTTCAGCCAAGGATTGAGGTTCGCTTTTGCTGGAACACGTCTCAGGCATCGCTGGGTGCTGAGTCACTGTCCTCACGCCACGTGTTGCTAACAAAGTTACACAGCTTTTGTCCCTCCCTCGACACGATTGTTAGATGATCGGGACAGCGCCATTACATTTCTAAAGGACCAATAAGGAGCTGCCAAGTGTAAGTCTTTTGGTCAGCAAATTGACTCCATTGGGTAGATAAGTATAAGATCAGTAATGTTATGCCTGTCCTTGTCTTCCCATTTCTTCCTGTTTCTTCTTCCATATTAATCAGTGCCTTTTTAATATATAAGTATATGTATACATAAAATACAACATAAATGAGTGTGTGTATATATATATATACACACGTTTTCTGTTTTTTTGTTTGTATGTGACACGACCTTACACGTAAACACTATATACGTGTTTGTCTGAGTATGTAGGAGATGTTCGGTTTCTAACAACAGTCAGATTTGAAATCAACTTTATTTTTATTCGGTAAAAACTATTGGAAAATGAGAATTCTAATGCAGCAACGTGAAGTTTTCGGCTGTCCCCTGCAGCTCCCCTCCTCTTTTCGGCTGTCCCCCCCGCACCCCTTAACCTCCCTCTGCATTCTAGCTTTGGATACAATTTTGTTGTCTTTTTATTTTGTTTTTTTTTATTTTTTATTTTTTAAATCTTTAAATATTCACACATCATCAATATCTACACAAATATCAATACAACTTTAACGGTAGCTAAAAAATCAGAGAACACTTCAAATTCTACGGAACTCTTCGAAACCAACATAACTTTAAAGATCCGATCCATCGACCACTCGATACGGATTCATATACCATACTGTTCTTATATCTAGAAAGAGCTGGTGCTCGAAACATTTGGGATAGGTGTCGCGTGGGAAAGTAATAACTTGGATTGGACGCTTTCATCAGAAGTTTCACGTGGGGTCTTTTAAGTTTTAACTATCGTGGTGGCACAGTAGTACACAGTTGTTTCGATATATCTCTCTCTTGTTGTCTTTTTCCACAGGCCCGGACAACGACAGAATCGAACATTGCGGATCAGGCTGTGGGGTTTCACAGATACCTTGAAGTTTATCTTTATTGGGCTTTTTTGCTGATACCCATTAAGAGGAACCTCAATTGGTAGGCAACTTTTCCATTTTGACAGTGGCTTCTGTTCTTGAGCTCGAGAACTCGAGCAAAACCATATAAAGACAGACTTCCATGCAGGACACATTCTTTATCTAGAATTGGTTAAAAAAGCCAACAAAAGTTTGCCCATGAGACAGACTTCCATAGATTTAAGAGGCTCAAGCCCAGGGAATGCTTCCAAGGGTTATAGAGTGGGTCTTCTTCCCAAATACATTCGTTCCTCGGATCAAATCTTGCCTTTCCAATTAAAACTTCCCATCTAAAGCATAACAAAAAGTGTTCAACTCATTCCTTTCCAGCATTTTAAGTAATGCTGTAAATAAATGGATGTCTCCAACGATGATACTCATGGTAATAACAAGGATCCAACGAAACCACAGTACAGATGCCTCAACTCTCAAGTGTCTTGTTGCAAAGTATCTTAAAGCTAACTTAGGAACCACGCGATCTACACATTAAACCTATCTACAATTTACCAGTATCAACTGGCATTCGAAGAACATGTTAAGTACTTGTAGGTAGCAAAGTGCAGCTTCTGAAGCCCTAGTCTTAGTTGCTGCTTGTGCTATGTCGGGTCGCGAACTCGCCCAAAATCTTGAGGCGTGGGTAGAGTCCTACAGTCGATATTGTCCAAAGTCCGCATCCGATCATACATAAGGTAGTTCTTTTTTCGTCATCACCAGATATGAGATTGCTGATACCTTCTTTATGGAATTCCAGGGATCATATTTCTGAATCTTCAACCTCTGATCTTACCACAAAGCTAGGAAAGGCTAGGGTTATATCCCTGAAAATGGGAAAAAATTGGCATGCCAAGGATTTAAACTAATGAAATCATTGCACATTCAACTAGTCGTATGAAGGTAGAAAATCAGTGCCAAGCGGCTGACGTGAGCAAGTTAATTTTGGCAGTCATCAAGCTAAAACTGGCATGATCTAGATATTGGAAAACGTAGTGCAGAACATACTTTAAATATGGCAGAGTCATGTTCTTTATTAGAGACAGATTCTTGAAGACAAATGCCTTCCACTCTTCTTGATCGATTCTTCCATCACATTTTCTATCTGCATCTCTGAATGTCTATGGAAATATACAAGTACTTTAGAGTAGTTACTTGAATGAGAATGATCGAGTGGGATGCAAAAAGGTAGTAATCTGCACCTTATCCACTATTATTTCAATAACATCATCTGAAAGTAACAAATCTGATTCATGCAAAAGCGCCAACACCATCTCCTTCAACTGTCAGAGAAGTAGAATATTGTAAGCATACGTTGGCTCGAGGTAGATTTAGAAACACATCTCCCCCCCCCCCCCCAAAAAAAAAACCCTACAAACCCACTATAAACTAAGAAATTTTCACCACCCCATCACTAATATGAAATTCAAAACGTAAGAACCACTGAAAAAGTGACCAAAGCTAAATACCGAGGTTTGCAATACAAGTCCTTTTAAGAAGGAATTTCTTCTTACAGATTAATGAAATTATCTCCAATTTGATGAAAGGAAAGGACTACTCACCTCCTCTCGCTCAATATACCCTGTCTGTCTCAGGTCATATAATCTAAAAGCAACTGCAAAAAGATTCCACCATTTTAGTAGGTGACAATGTGATCATCAGGCTTTGAAGAATATTCATATAAACAAAAATAAATGACTAGGTACTATTCCAGTTGAACTTACAGCAGAAATATTGAAATTCGAATCTAAATATCTAAATGAGAGATCAGACCTACATGCGATTTTGTCTTCTACAGGTGCATTTGGATGAAAGACACCCAGTGTTCGAACAAATTCTCCAAACTCAATGACCCCATTTCGCTTCACATCAAATAAATCAAAAATCTACAAGAAAAACCAAGCTGATATGCTCAGAAAACAGTAAAGAGAAGTGCATAATTCCACATACTACGTCCAAAATATAGGTGAACTCCATATATGAATGCAAAAACAAATAAAAAAAGTTAAAATTTCTAGAATTTGTTACCACCAATGGCAATTTAGAATCTTGAGGATATCAGCGTAGATACTTTCCTAGTAATAAACTCAAAAACTACCAATCCGCAAAATGTTATTGTTAGGCACATAATTTTTGTATTTAAGCACTTGCTATAGCTTGTTGTATTTGCAGCACATGGAGGAAATCAAAGAATCACAGAATTATAGATAAGTAATGAGCATCACATACCCTGTCAGCAAAGAGATTTTGTTTATTTCTATTCCTGAAGAGTGCAAGCTGGAATTCTTCCTGCCAACCAGAAGTTTAAAAAATTTATTTCAGACGAAGTAAAAGACCAAGACCATCAGGCTGAACTTCACAAACATATCAAACTCACCTTGTGAATGAAGCCATCATCAATGATTGAACTGCTCAATTTCTTAAATAGCTCATGTAAGGCCTCTACTTCACCGACACTAACTGCAAGGATGGAATAATTCAACCATAAATTTTGGTGACATGTAAATCATGAGAGTACGGATTCAGAAGGTATTGACAGATTTTTAGCAGCACGCATATGGAGTTGAGATGGCAAAACCTTATCTAGCTGAAACCAGACCTGGAACTCCATTCACTTTCTAACCTAATGTCGTTAATGGCTTGAATGCTCCTCCTTGTAACTTATAAAGCCTCCTCATTTGCAGTTTCATAGAATTACACTGGGTCATCTTTTTTGATAACTTCTATGACATTCTCTAATAATGCTTTCATACATTTCTAGGTCTTACTTCTCCACCTTAAACAAAAGGGCAAGTTAAATGTAATGTGTTGTCCTGTAACTAACAGGACTTGAACCTGCGACTACTAGGTCAAAAGCCCAATGCTCTACCGACTGAGCCACAAAATAGAATGTTTTGAGATGAAAATATTAATGTATACCTAAAAGTCTTCTATCTGTTTTGGAACACATGATAACGGAAGCCTAGAAAAGTTGCTGAGACTAGATACAGATTCGCTAACGACTCTGCTGGAAAAAATGACCTGGATTGTTCATAGCTGAAGTGAAGCAAATGTAGAACTGCAAGTGTATAACCAGGATCGAGGTGCATACTTACAAGGTGTTTCGGAGGCAAGAACGAGAGGTTCCTCATATCCTCGTGTTTTAATTTTCTTCGACTGATAGCAGCCCATCAAAGAAACTAGTAGAGTTCAGTACTCGCAAATTTTCAAAATCATCAGACAGCTCACGCCTGTGATACCGCTAGGAAAGGTCCCACCTGAAAACATCCAAAAGAGAAAATAACAAGTCAATCATAAAGCACCACATACAAACATTGAGTAAAAAATGCTATGAAATGCTTTGGTGACATCTATGCTGAGGAGCACTAAATAACATAATTTGTGGCCTTCTATCTGCAATTCATAATTGTCTAGGCTTTACATTGCTGGTACTGTCACGGCACAGACGATAACAAGTGAAACACAAGCCATCTGGAATACAGCAGACCCATTTGATTTTGACCAAGAAGAATTGCATTTAAATGCTTTGAATAGTGCCCAATAGCGGAGATAGTGTTCACTCCTGCCATATCTTAATAATAACGAACATATTAATTGAGTATTTAATCCTACCCAATGACAAGACATACCAAATTACAATGATTATCACAAACACCAATGAACTATGAAAGTAGCTAGAAAATAAGACGAAGTTACTAGAACCCTCTAAGGTCAACAACTGTTGGGCTGCATGTCCTTGATCCATAAAGTCATAAACGTCCCTCTTGATCTCTCATGTCCAACAAGATCCTTATGACATGATCAAGTATAGATAATTACATCATAGACCCCTCACTATGCATCAGGCATTTCCAGACAGGATAAGTACACACATTCATCCAAATATTTCAACAACCATACACAGGTTGGTGATATTACACTCAATACTTTTGGTAGGTTTCTAGCGATGCTAAAATTTTGCAGCCGCTGCTGTCCAAGGACAATTAGCCATTGCTATCCTTGAAGACCTTCTTCCCCCTTTTACTTCCCAACCTCCAAACCTTCCTGGATATTTATCCTCATAAACTAATGTTCACATACCATGGTGAGTAAAATAGGGGAACAAAAGGTATAATTTGAGATTGGTATCTGTTTGCGTCAGGAAATGTTGCAGATGGATCTAGGCTTAAACAAAGTTAATGAAAGTTACTCAGGACTAGCCAAAAAGGGGGAAAAAGAAGAAGCAAGCCCCTAGATTGGGCGAAATGGCTTCTTGGAGAAACGTAGATGTAAACTGTTAACCATTGTGGACAATTACTAGTGGAGATTCAGTGCTTATCAGGGAAATTTGTTTTAAAACTGTATTCTATGGTCCACAGCTTGCAGGCTATTTTTTTTTTGCTTGGGGGAAGAGAGAGAGAGAGAGAGAGGTGAGCGAAGGTCAATCAAAAATTGCAATTCTGGCAGCAAGGCCACAATAAAGGCCATTTACAGAGTAGTCTATATTATGAGAATTAAAATATTAGTACCAAACCCTAACAGTAAAGTAAAGAGAGACAACACATCCAGATCATCCAAAACACCGGTTTTGAGCTAAAAGGATGACAAAACTTTCCCTTCATATGGCCCATCTTAAAAATCAGTTTTATCACATGAGGAGTACTCCTTCTATAGATAAGTTATCTTTCTTTACTTCCTGCACAATATATATAGCTACTGCTCACTACATCATACAGCACACGATTCTGTAAAACAAGCAGTATATACATCACATATATCTTCAATCTTGCTTCTGAATAATTCAGTTTGAACTGAATAGATATAAAATTCAGTAAATATGGTACAGGCGTAGTAATTTGTTTCACATACAGAAAGAAAAAAAGAGACAGAACAGCTAACTGAAAACATCTGAGAACATATTCATCCTATACACGTATCTTCAGAAGAAAAATATGTATTCTTGCTGTATATTGCAGGTTTTCTTGTTTCCTTCTTTAATATCCGATCACTTATTGGGTGATATAGATGCAGATTATCGAATGCTCTTAGATGGAAAAGAAAGAATCATAGGTACCAAAGGCCTAGGCAACAAAGTTAGGACAGGATTATGGCTTTATGAAGATGGCGAAAAACAACAAGCAAAGAATATATGTTCTCAGCCACACATCCACAGGGGACCAAGCTACAACTATCTCAGCCACCAGTTGTCTTATATCTAAAGGAATAAGTGCAAAGCTGTGGTGGAAATCTCAGGACCTTCCAAAAACAAAAGAATTTCCGCCAAGTAATAAAACCCTTAAAAACCACCAGATCATGTATATGCAGATCTAACCTACCCTGATCAGCCCATAATACATTACAGATATCCAAGGAACTCAAGCTTCTCAATTACACACACACCAATTTAGCAAACAACAATATGCAATTGAACCCCTCCCCCCAACTGTTGATTTATATGCGAGAGTCTCTGTGTGTGAAATCATTGGCAAACCCAAATTTACATAAGGAGTCATTGAAAAGGGACGTTACAACTTATAATCTTTTTTCCTGAGCAATCATAACTTGTAAAACTAAACATCAAAACTTCGGTGTTGCATATATGTTGATCAAAATCTGTTGTTTGTATATAGTTCGCAGCCTAGACATTAAATTCCGAAATGAGACCCTTTACGGACATCAAGAATCATCCACACAACATACTTATAAAAAAAAAAAAAATCATCCACACAACTCGGTTTTTGGT
Source organism: Myrica gale (assembly GCA_963930655.1). Taxonomy (NCBI): domain Eukaryota; kingdom Viridiplantae; phylum Streptophyta; class Magnoliopsida; order Fagales; family Myricaceae; genus Myrica; species Myrica gale. Next base: position 25,951,172 of record OZ005606.1, on the reverse strand, counting down.
TGCCTGAAAAACAGCTAAAATAGGGTCGAAGTTACACAAAAATTCAAGATTTCTATCTTCCAATTCTTTCCCTCTGTTTTCTGTGGCAACCAAAACCGATAAAGCACGGCCAACATGTGATCAATATAAATGATTCACAAAGCTGTTTGCCTGAGAAATTTACAGCTGCAGTTGATAGACACGAAAAATCACCGTTAACCATCAAAAGTATTACCAAGGCCAGAATAAAAACTTGCTTTAGGGTCATATATATTCAGAATTTCCATTTGGAAACAGATCAAGAAAACGGCTTGCTTATTGATGAAAAAACAAAAAAGAAGACGGAAATCCAACTATTCCAAATCTTACAGATATTCCAATATCGGCGCCTGAGATCGAACATGGGATTAAAAGTTTCGCTGGTTTTCTTACAGGTACTTCGCAACCAAGCCGAAAATTGCACACCACCCAGAAATATATAAAAGTCGATGAAAAAGGATAACCCAACTCTGTTCCGTGAACAACATAAATGCCTTAAAGACAGAACATAATTCAAGAAGAAAAGCAGAGCACGCGGCACGCCCCAAACATATCTACACCGCCAAATGTCTATGTGCATGTGAGATAGAGAGACATTACCTGTGAATAATGTATCAACGTAGGAAGCCTCGGATACGTTTGTTACTTTCGACTCCCGACCTTCTTTATAAATGTCTGCCTCGAAATTGTGGAAGATAATAGGTATTAGCTTTCTCAGCTTCCCACTACGTATATTGCTCTGAGTTTATTTTCTGCTTATAGAACGGGTCTCACTTTTATAAAGAAAGAAGCAGAGAGAGGGAAAGGTTTGGACTATTAGACAAAACAGAGGAAGGCTTGCAATTTTCCCAGCTCCCCCTACATTTTGTTCTCTTCCTCCAAATTTTCAGCTGACCCCACTGTATCTACATCCCTTTTGCTCATCCTATCAAGTTATCAGGCTTTATTAGTTTATTTTATCAAACACTTGCACTTTTATATAAAATTTAAAAGTCCAGTCTGAGTAAACAATAAATAATGGAATTGCAGAGGATCGTTCGTGTAACTACTTGACGTGGTTTTTTTCCCCATGGAAAAGGTTAGAATCTTACACTAATATAATCCTCATACCGATCAATTTACATTAAAACACCATTTGATCTCAACTTGTTTCCTCTCTCAAAAGACTTTCCTATTTGTTGCTAATAAATATAGTTCAAATCATAGAATATATTCTTTTTTTAATAACTCAATTTGAAATAAATAATAAATTTACATGAATTAACTAGTCGTTAGGTGGAAATAGAAAATAATATATAAGAAATATTGTTCCTATTTGGATTTTTTATATAAGCTTCGTCTCCGTAGCCTTTTTGTCTGTTTGATTAACTGTATCTTTACAATCTGACCTAACAATGGTGGGTGGATTAATAGCTGGCTCATTTTATTTCCATTAAGTAAACAATTTCTGACGTACTCCGTTCCCTACTTGTTAGTATATTAATATTTTCTAGATATATATAAAATAGATTAATATTTGTTAGAAAATCAACAGGGTCGGGCGGGTTTTAAGCCAACCCATCAACGACTTTCCTGGTCCATCGTTTTCTTTTTTCTTTTGGTTTTCCTTATAATCTCCGGTTGGATTATTCTTAAATAACTAAAAAAAACATCATTTGAGAACGGAAGCAATCGTTTTGTCATAAGCTTATATTGGTCTGGCGGCTTGCACAGGTGGACCCTCTAAACACTTTAATACTATCCGAGTTTAGGGCATGCAGCTTGGATGTTCGTTTTGAGAAAAAAGGTAGGATTTTAGAGAAGTTGTGAATTTTTATGTTGAATAGTGTTTTATTGGTGTTTGTGTAAAGTGGAGAGAGAAATGATTTGATGTAATTGTGTAATAAAAAAGTATTGGAGTTATGTGAAAAAGTATAGAGAGAGAAAATTTATGTTGAATAAAAAATTAAAAAGTTGTTGGAGATTGTGTAAAATGTATTGGTTTTTGTGTTTGAATTCTGAATATGTTCGGTGGTAGAATTGTGAATATACTTAGAATCCTGAAAAAATGGTGAAAACGAACATACCTTGGACTCTAACGATTTAGTGTTGATTATATAAAATTTAATTTAGATAATTGTCTATTATTTTTCGATTTACACGGTATAATTTATATAACAAAATAGAAAACATATAAATGAATATAAAAAAGAAGAAGTGAGTTTATATATATTTCTTCAAACAATTTCATGAATGTAATGGAAGTTGGCTGTGGATTATTATTTTATGATGGTATATATATATAATTAATTAATTATAATTACTATATATATATTTCTTCAAACAATTTCATGAATGTAATGAAAAAAGGACTACTTACTACTTACCATGATAGTTTTAACTAGAAGATAAAGGTGATCAGTACAAACGTAGAAAGAAGAGAAAGGCTGGGAGGCACACGAAATATATATATATATATATATATATATATATATATATATATATATATATATATATATATATGATCCACAGATGTCTCCAGCAGGAGACGCGCAGTACAAATAAGGGCTTGGATATTTTCGTTTTTCCTGCTTTTCGAAGCATCAGCATCTGGTTGCTTATGCCTTATTGTCAATTTGTCATCAAGGCCGGTGTTGCCGTAACCTGTCATGCGCTATGCAGGTACCGTTTAGTGGCTGTCAATTGAGGGGTCACAACCTGTTTGATATTGCTGACAAGAAGGCATTAGGATTGGTTATTAACCACAGTTCGCGTAATATCATGGTGTTGCTTTTTTCTTTTTCTTGAAAACCATCCATATTAGGGCTGTGCATTGGCGGTGGCGGTGGCGGTTATGCCTCCCACCGTCACCGCCACCGCCTTGGGCGGTGAAATAAAATTTCCCACCGCTACCGCCCTTGATAATAGCGGTGGCGGTGGCTAGCGGTGGCGGTGTTAGCGGTGGCGGTAGCGGTTAACCGCCTACCGTTGGACCACTTTTTTTTGGGCCATTTTTTTGGGCCGTTTAGCTATTTGGGCAAAGAGAGACTAAGAGGGAAAGAGAGGCATAAAACCTTAATGGTTAGTGGAGATTTTCAAATTCATGATGATTAATTACATAATACAATGCGCGAAATAAAAAGCTCATCACCAAAATAAAATTCTCATTAATAATTTTTCATATATATCAATTACGAAATAAAAAGGCTTTAAATGCAAATTAAGAGAGATAATTTTCCAACTCAAAATTAATTATGTTGAGTTGTCTTTTTTGAATTTGAATTTAGATGCACATTAGGAAATTGCTTACTTATTGGAAGGATGGGGAATTTTTTTTTAAGAATCATGATTATATTTCTATTTTCCTCCCCTCTCTCTCTCAAGCTCTTCCTCTCTCTCTCACCTCTCTTTAAATACAATTTAAGATTTTCAATGAAAATTAAGAGAGAGAGAAATTTTAGGTAATTTTTTCAATTCAAAATTAATTCTTTCTCTTCTCTCTCTCTCCCTCTACTCTCTCTTCTTCACTTCTCTTTAAATGCAATTAATATTTTAAATATAAATTAAGAGATAATTTTTCAATTCAAATTTTATTGAGTTGTCTTTGAATTTGACTTTAATATAAATTAAGAAATTATTCATTTATTAGAATAACATTAGATGTAAATTAAGAAACCATTAATTTGTTAAAGAAATAAAAAAAAAAGAATTTTAGGAATCATACTTAATTTTAGATTATTTTTCCACTATTTTCCTCTCACCTCTCCCTCTCCATCTCAAGTTCTCAACTCTCCCTCTCCCTCTCCCTCTCTCGAATCTTCTCTCCCTCCTCTCTCCATCTCCCACTTCTCTCTCAACTCTCCCTCTCCCTCTCTCTCTCCATCTCCCACTTCCCTCTCTCACTCCCTCTCCCTCTCTCACTCCCTCCTCTCTCTCCCCCTCTCTCCTACCTTTTTTTTTTTTTTAACGGTGGTGGCGGTGAACCGCCCTTCACCGCCACCGCTGTTTTCACCGCTATTCGGTGAAAATAGCAACCGCCCCCGCCCCCGCTTATAAGCGGGGAGCGGTGGACGGTGCCGGTACCGGCGGCGGTGCCGGTTAACCGGCACACCGCCGGTACCGGTGAACAGCCCTAATCCATATCATGGCGTTGCTTTATTCTCTTTGTCGTAAGGTCAATTTTTTCTTTTCTAGCTGTCACGGGGCCTCGGTTACTACCTGTGCAACTTATGCGCGATGGAAACTCCACCACAACTTTGGTACTATCGTTGACCTAGTCACAGCCGTGATGGTAACTGTAGCGAAGTTTCTTCTTTTTATAAAGCAATTTAAACCTCGGCTGGCCATTGTAATTTGAACGGATATAGGAAGCTGGAAATTAATAGGGAATTTAATCCTGTGCAATAGAATACTTGTTAAAGAAGAAACTGGAAAAAGGAAAGTTCCTTCCCAGGATAGGATAGATAAGGATGTTCTTTATTTGTCAAAATTTTGAATAATATTTTCAAAATTTTGAAAATTTTTATTTTATTGAGATTTATTGGAGTTTGTAAAAAATATAATATGTTAGTGTAAAAGTTAAATTTTTAGAATGTATTTGACATGCTCGAATTGTTGAGATCCCAAATTGTTAACTAAATAAACATGTCCGTTGAAACGCAACGTACCGATCGCTTCTGATATCGAGTACGTACAGCCTGTCACGTATAGCTTTTCGGTGGTTTATGATTTGTGGGAGTAATTAAAGAGCAAATTTACTTAGAAAACAAAATTAAAGAGCAAATCTACAAATATCTAATTATCAGGTTCCCTCGACACCCACTTCCTAGATTTCAAATCAAAGATTAACAGTTCGATTGTTGAATAATTGAGATCACATGCATCATGCATGTTTGGTTCCCTCTGAAAAAAGGCCGGGGGAAAAAGAAAGGAAGCTAGAAAGTGGAAGTGAAGGTTTATGTTTGTTTCATGTTTCAAAACGTTTTAAAAACGTTTTCTACTCTTTCATCAATTTCAATACCTTTTCACCGATCCCAATAATTTTTTACAAATTCTAACAACTTTTAACACACTTTTCACCAATTCCAAGAGAATCTACATTACTTTTAAAAAAATACAAACACAAAAACATACCTCAAGACTTGAACCAAACATAGTCGAAGGGTTTGACATGACTATCTTACCGAGGAAAGTAAAAAAAAAATATAATTGAAGACGTACGTGGTTCACATTCAGCAGAAGAATCAAGAGTACTCTCTTCTTGATCAGCTTCTATTATTAGTATATGTATCATAAAGTGCCGTCTAATTATCATGGTGTTTTCTGCTTACCTATAACCATGAATCAACAATAATATCATCTGAACTAAACTTAATACAAGGTCTTTCCAAACTAGCATCCATTTCAGAACTAGTAGCTACATTAGGAGTATTAGACGACTCCACGCTTCATGGTTTTTTTATGAAAAACCTTTCCATTATCTAAACAAAACAAAATTCATACAAATTAAACAAATTTATAGATTTGTGGCATATGTTAGGTTGTTTGTGATGAAATCTTTTGTAATTGACCTTTTCTATCAATGATATTATAAAATTGGCCTTAAAAAAATTAAAAGTATGAGTTATTCTTAGATGTTGACCAAAATAAATATTTGTGTTTCAATTAATGACTTTGATATAAGAATTATTTGTATATGGAAAGACTACCTTAACATGGAAACAAAAACTAAAAAAAAAAATTCAATGGAATCAGTTCTTACATAATAATCAAATAATTTCTCCCAAATTATTAATTGTCTAAGATATATAGTTAAATCAATCAAGTATACCAAACCATATAAAATTAAAGAGAGAACCTGCGACTATTCCTAAACATTGACAAAAAGAAAGATGCTGGTGAAAAATTAAAATGCAATAATTGTAGAATTATAGAAGCTGAAAGAGTCACGAATAGAATTATAGAAGGTTAAAAAATGAAACGGTGTGTTTCAAGCTTCAGCAGCGTGAAAAAAATAGGAGAGAGGACTGAGAGATCAAATGCATGATTCTGAGGCCTGAGGGTGAGAAAAATAAAACAGTGTGTGCAACGTGATGTTTTAATTTTTTTATGTACAATGTCTGTGGGTTTGGGCTAAAAATTAAAATTCTGGTTCAGACAACTTATTTATTCGGACTTGAGGAAGCTTCATTTGGCCTGGGCCCTGGGCTCAACCATGGCAGGCCTAGGCCAACCTATTTATAAAAAAATAAAATACATGTAAAAAATTATTTTGGGCGGAGCAACCATGGCGGCCGCCATGGTTTGCCATGACTTGGTTCCGCCTATGTCCGCAACACACACAAAAGAAAAAGATCAAGAGAGAAGAATTTAACTGGGTTCCGCAGATTACCTACGTCCATGGACAGCAAGAACATGATGGTGTTCGTTTTGATTTTTTTTTTGTAGGATTTGAAGTGTTTTGAGAATTTTTAGGTGATGTTAGAGTTGTATTGATGTTTGTGTAGAAATTGTTGAGGCATAAAAAAATTCATTATGATTTTTAAAGTTGTTTTTTTTTGTATATTTTGAATTTTATTTATTTATTAAAAGTTGAATATTTGAAAGGTATTAAAAAAATAAAGAAAATTACAAACGAATAAACGTTCAAACCGCCTGACTCAACTTTTGCAAAAAAAAAACAAAACTGACTCACGCATGGAACAAGCTGCAGGCCGCACACAGAGGGAGGGGAAATGACCAAATCGCCCTTAAGCAAAGCAAAACTTGCTTAAATCAGTTGGGGATATTTTTTCCATTCACGTGTCTGAGTATTTAATGAGCTGACGTGTGGGGGTCATGTGTTTTTTAAAAGTCCATTTTACCCTTCGGTTTTGATGTATGTAACGCATGACTAGAGGGTATTTTAGTAATTATGTATAAATATGTCCAGGAAAAAAATCATAAACTACAATACAGTATCCTCAAATAAATCATGTTCGGTGGGATTGTGTTTTTAGTTGAATATGAATTCTTCAATTATCAAGAACACGAACATGCCCCAGTATTTCTTCTCAGAAAAATGTCTGGAATAGATTTTAACACCGATGCTTTATTGTAAGTCATTTAGAACCATGATTTTCTTTGTTTCTCTTCTGTTGTTTCTTGTCGGCAACCCGTATTTAAATTTGGAGAAATATGCAATTTGGTCACTAGGTTTACAGCATGCTGACGATTTAGTCACTAGGTTTCATTTTTTTACTATATGGCCACTGAGAATATATAGTTGTGACGATCTGATTTTTTCGTCAAATCTCCGTTAAATTTTTAACCGGAATAGCGGTCGACTGGTTTGTTTATTGTTGCGGCAACGGTAAATTGTAACGGTCAACCGCATTCTATTCCGTTAAAAATTAACTGATGTTTGACGGAAAAACCAGATCGTCACAACTATATATTCTCAATGATCATATAGTAAAAAAAATGAAACCTAGTGACTAAATCGCAAGCGTGCTGTAAACCTTGCGACCAAATTACATATTTCCCGGACCAAATTTGAGAAGAGGCTTTTACATGATGCTTTTTCCAGTATAAATGATGATTCTCTTCCAAATAATCCAAACAACCACAACTCAACCCTAAAAGAGAGAATAGAGCTACCCCATTTGAGAACTGTCCTAGGAATGAGCTGCCCCAGTATCTTCAGTTCTAAAGGATCTTACGTACATTTTCGATCCTGATCTTCCTACTAGTGATGCTATACTTTGCTCCTCCTGCACTGCAATAATACCGAATAGCACTATCTTTTATGAAGCGTGTTTGGGCAAAAATCAATTTGCTCTTATATTTTAATCATCAAAAGCAAACGCACTAAGACATGATCAGCTAATAATTGCTATTGTTTTATATATCTCTCCCCCATTGTTTGATACATGAAAAGGGGCACTTATAATTTGAGAAAAGAGGGTGATCATGGATTAATCATGCATGATGTCAATGCATGCCTTTCCACTCAACCAATATTGTAGTTGGGGTTTCTTGTGTACGATATATATGTTCAGATACGTTTCAGATTCAGTTAAAAAAAACTTCCATATATACCTAGTACCTACGAATGTTATCCAATCTGTCGAAAAAGAACCTATATAATATATAAGGTGAGAATTTTGTGAGATACGTTTCACTTAAAAAAACTTTCATACCTAAAATTGTGAACACAAAAAGGAATGGCAATACCTAAAATTGTTATCCAATCGAAAAAGAATCTCTATGATGTAAGACTTGAGGTAAAGGTGAGAATTTTGTGAACACAAAAAGGAATGGGAAAACAGCTGCATGCGTCATGAGTTTATTCATTTGCAAATGGGATAAATACAATTTTTTTTTCTCATTCATTACAGTGAATTTGCTTCGTTAAACCTCACTCACTTTGATACATTATTCTCTCTAACTACTAATATTATACAATTTACACACTCGGTCAAAATTTTCTATCAAATTAGACAGAAAATTACCATATAATACATCTTATTCACTTTGTATATATTTGTATCCGACTGCAATTATTATTATCAATACATTAAGTCATTACTGTCATTTTAGATGTAAAAAACTCCATTCTCATCTAACTTTGATGGAAAATTTTGTCAAAATAATTTAGGGTATAATATATCGAATTAGACAGAAAATTACCATATAATACATCTTATTCACTTTGTATATATTTGTATCCGACTGAAATTATTATTATCAATACATTAAGTCATTACTGTCATTTTAGATGTAAAAAACTCCATTCTCATCTAACTTTGATGGAAAATTTTGTCAAAATAATTTAGGGTATAATATATCGAATTAGAGGAGTACTGAAAAGATAATTTATGTCTTTTTGCAGATAATAGCATCAAAAAAATTTCGCTTTCAGATCACGATGAGGCCAAGGACTGATCTATGTTGTGTCCATGCATGTAGTCGTGAATGATGTCAGTCATATATGCATATGGCGCACACGAAATTTGACCTAGTTTTTAGGTCTTCGACAGCTGCCCAACTTGTAGCAAAATTAATCTACTCCAAGCGCAGACGTCGCAATATCGATCTGTGGGGCTTATCTGATTGCTAGTTTTCAAGCTCCGACGTCGTCCCTTGGAAATTACGTGCTAATTGGTCTTCATGGATTCCTAATCACCAAATAGCTGTCACTCATCATAGCTTAAACCTATTTATTAGTCTATAAATTTCTTCCAGCCCCTCCGCATGCATAATTAAAAATGAGTACTTCCTTGTAAGTATTTTGATGCAATATTGGGGACAACAGCTGTAATTTTCCTAAAAAAGGATGCGACTGATGACAAATTATGATAGAGTTACACGTCACAAAATCACCTAATTCCAAGCATATAGACAAGAAGAAATTTATATCAGAAAAAGAGGCTATAAATAAATTATTACGTGTGATCGAGGTGGATCAAATTGACTTCCCTTCGTTCATAGGGATCACTTTCAATTGTTGCATCAAACTCTGTCTACTAACTTCAATCTCATCTTCTTCTTTTTTTTTTTTACTTATTTTAATGATTAATAATCAGCTTCCCTCCAACTTGAAGTTTGAAAAACGATCCGGTTTGACATTTAGATAAAGAATTAAAAACATGGTTTAAATCAGATCATATATATAGATTGCACAAAAGACATATATTGCATTTTTATGTGAGAAATTGGGGATGTTAATGTAAATTCACTTATCATTTGTGCTTCTTTATATTCCTCTATAAGAGTTTTTTTGTTTTCTATATTTATTTGATGGTGGCATACAAAGGGTTGTTCAGTGACACCGGAAAATTCCGGTGGCACTGGCACTAGCACAAGTTGCCGGTATCCGGCTTCACTGGTGTCCGTGCAAGTTTAAGGTTTTGTAAAAAATCTGGTGCTATTCTCGGTTCCCAGGACAACGGGACACCAGAGGTTTTTTTTAAATAATAAATAAAAAATGAATCGTTTAACTCCCCTCCCCCATTCGACATTTTTTTCCCCTGGCCCCCCTCCCCCATTTGGCCTTCCCCCGAGCCACCAGATGTCCACCATTTCCCCCTCTGGCCTTTTAAAAAAAAACAAAACGAATCGTTTAACCCCCTCCCCCATTCAGCCTTTTTTTTCCCTTGGGCCCCCGCGCATCCCCCATTCCCCCTATGGCCTTTTTAAAAAAAAAAAAAAAAAGAAACAAAACGAATCGTTTTGTTTAAACCCACTCTCCTACATATGCTTGTTAATTGATTCGTATATGATTCCATATGCTTGCTAATTGCTCGACTGTTGTCTTATTTTGTTTTTTGTATGTTTGTACGTTTTGTTGTTTGTTACTTGTTAGTACTTTGAATCTTTGATTGTTAATTTTTAGGTGATTTTTATTTGCTGATGGACAGTCCACCACAATCACAGACTTCAAAGTCACCTGCAGCCACATGTAGTAGTGTTACTGCTATGTCGCCCTAGTTTGGACTTTAAATTCTCATCTCTATCTTTTAAGATGATATTTAATTTTATTAATTTTGGATTTCATTAGTTTAGATTTTATTGATATGTGATTCATGGACTAAAAGAAAAAAGAAAAAAAATATTGGATCAAGTGCGTAAAATGCTAAAAATGGTCTTATATGAATGTAGGATAACCGAAAACCGTCACCGCTAAGGTCGATTTTTTTCCTTAACGGTGTATAGGTAGGTGATAATTATTTTAAAAAAGGGTAGTAGTTAGCCTATATGCTCCCAACATGTCCTATACGCGCCCACTTTTTCATATATGATAAACTTAATGAATGGGACGTTTGTGTCCTTACTTTTCCTAAAATATTGCTAATTAATAGTCAAAACCCAGTTGTCCATTGAGGAAGACACAAATAATACAGTAAGTGGATAGACGTTAGACAAATAATTAATTACCTGCATGGTTTTAGCGGCCGCTGGCTTGCTACTTTTATCTCCAAGATGCACCAACCAAAGGAAAAATCCCAACTTTAGTATCCTGGGAAATATATAGTACCGCGTCATAATCCTGCCAAAATTAGTCTCTAGACCGTACCCAGGAGATATACTGAGGACTAACTCCCTAGCAGATGTCGGTAAGATTGTTCTGTTGTTTGATGTTTGTATCTATTGGAGTTCCATAATGTGGCTTACTGCTAGCGCTCTTAGAACCCAATAAGTGCGATGTTGAATGTTATAAAAGATTTGAATGACACCCTCCTAATATCAATTGGTTTGGAGAAGAAGAGCACAAAGAAAGAACAATAACTGGGTTTCTTGCTTCTTTACTTAAATCTTAATCATTTCAAAGAAGTGTGATTGGAGTTGGTCTGAGAAGTTAATGTTTCTGGGTAGCATAAATGGAGAGAATTTAGACCAGCACTTTTTTAATAGAGAGCCAAATTTTCTGCACCTCAGCTCTTGGTGACTGGAGGAGAGGCCATTGATATAATAGCACATCGTCACTGGTGCTTGGTCTTCTATTATGCAGATAAAAGGCCTGGGGTAGCCTCTTTACAAAGTCCATTTAATTTGAGAATGAGGCCCAGTAGGCCCATAATCTACACCAGTGAAAGCCCAGAATCTTGAAAGAGAGAATGAGGCCCATTAAGCCACCTGAACAAATTCTCAACTAAATCCTTGTAGAACCCTATCACCGTTTCTCTGTCAGAACAAGAAACCCTCTCGTCTGTCTCTGATTCTGTGTTGCACAGACACGAAGATGGCACTCTCCAAGCCCACCTTCCTCACCCACATCAAAACGCTGGCCAAACCTCACCACCACCCGCAATCATCGGCCTCCTCATTCATCTCCTTCCGTCGCTCTCTCTCATTCTCATCCCCAGAAGAAGCAGCAGCGGAACGACGCCGCCGCAAGCGCCGGCTCCGCATCGAACCTCCTCTCTCCTCCCTCAACCGCACCCAATCCCAGCAGTCCCCAAAACCCCAACAATCCCAAATCCCACAAAACCCCAACTCCCCCAAGCTCCCCGAACCCGTGTCTGCGCTCTCCGGCAACCGGCTCAATCTCCACAACCGCATCCTCACCCTCATCCGCGAAAACGACCTCGACGAGGCCTCCCTCTTCACCCGACACTCCGTCTACTCCAACTGCCGCCCCACCATCTACACCGTCAACTCGGTCCTCTACGCTCTCCTCCGCCAGTCCAAGTACTCCGATCTCCTCTCCCTCCACCGTTTCATCACCCAGGCCGGAATAGCCCCCAATGTCATCACCCACAACCTCATCTTCCAGACCTACCTCGATTGCCGTAAGCCCGACACCGCCTTGGAACACTACCGCCAGTTCATCAACGACGCCCCAATCAATCCCTCTCCCACTACCTACCGCATTCTCATCAAAGGGTTGGTCGATAATGGGAGGCTTAACAAAGCCATGGAGTTGAAAGAGGACGTTGAGGTCAAAGGGTTCGCCCCGGACCCCACTCTGTACCACCATTTGATGAATGGCTGCGTGAAGAGTGGGGACGCGGACGGAGTTTTTAGGCTTTTCGAGGAGCTGAAGGAGAAGGTGGGAGGGTTCGTGGAGGATGGGGTGGTTTATGGAGGGTTGATGAAGGGGTATTTCATGAAGGGAATCGAGAACGAGGCCATGGAGTGTTATGAGGAGGCGGTTGGGGAAGGTTCGAGGGTGAAAATGAGCGCAGTTGGGTATAACTCGGTCTTGGATGCGTTGACTAAGAACGGGAAGTTCGATGAGGCCTTGAGGTTGTTCGATAGGATGATTGGGGAGCACAGCCCGCCGAGACGGTTGGCAGTGAATTTGGGGAGCTTTAACGTGATGGTAGATGGCTATTGCGCCCAAGGAAGGTTTAAGGATGCCATTGACGTTTTCAGGAAGATGGGAGAGTACAGGTGTAGTCCGGATACATTGTCCTTCAATAATTTGATTGAGCAGTTGTGTAATAATGGAATGTTGGGTGAAGCCGAGGAAATATATAGGGGAATGGGTGAGAAAGGAGTGATTCCAGTTGTTGTTGATGGATACTTGTTTTAAGGAGGACAGGTCTGATGATGCAGCTGAATATTTCAGGAAGATGGTTGAGTCCGGGTTGAGGCCAAACCTGGCAGTTTATAATAAATTGGTTGATGGGTTGGTCAAGGTAGGGAAGGTTGATGATGCAAAGTCTTTTTTTGATCTGATGGTGAAGAAACTCAAGATGGATGTGGCAAGCTATGAGTTTATAATGAAGGCATTGAGTGAGGTCGGGAAATTGGATGAGGTGCTTAATGTGGCTGATACGATGTTAGATGATGATGGGGTTGAGTTTAATGAGGAGTTGCAGGAGTTTGTGAAGGGCGAGTTGAGGAAGGAAGGGAGGGAGGATGATTTGGGGAAGCTGATGGAGGAAAAGGAAAGGCAGAAGGCTGAGGCTAAGGCGAAGGAGGCTGAAGCAGCAGAAGCAGCCAAGAGAAGTGCAAGAGCTGCTGTTTCTTCTTTACTTCCATCTAAGTTGTTTGGGAACAAGGACAGTGAGACAGAGTCTGCAGAGGCCAAGCAAATTGAGGCAGAGTCGGCTCAGGCCAATGGAAATGTACTTGAGGCTGCTTCTGTGAATGACGAAACGCATGGTGGACAAAAGAAGAGTTTTGGTGAAACTGCTACTGCTGATGCTGATGGGAAGTCGGCAGAGGAAGCAGTTACAGAAGGTGAGGGTTCAGCTGGTGTAGAAGCAAAAAGTGATGCTGCTAATTGAGCAGGTAACGGCTTGAATGTGTAACTTCCTTGGCGATGACTTAATGGAGAAATGGTCGTCTTTTGTGTTCCTTTTCTTCATTGAAATTCTTCTGAAATACGAACCTAATGGTATCCGGTCATTTTTTATGGGATGGTTGGAAATGATGATGGTTTATTTCCTTTCATTGTTGGTGGATATATGGTTTAAAGATTTTTAAAGTCGAAAACTCCTTTGACTCTGTACAACGGTGGGTGTCAAATTCCAGATGTTGAAGCAGTAACAGTTCCATCCTTCTCCTGCTCTTTCCTTTTGCCTCCCTTAAATACATAATGGTGCTTTAAAGGAAGATACTGAGAATTGTTGTGGTATTGTGTATTCCGTAACATCGGGATAACTTTAGTGCTCTTAGACTTTATATCCTCGGTAATTTCAATTGAAGGTAGGACTTATATGAGAATCCCTGTCAGTTGCTAAGTTGAAGCAATCAGAAGAAGAAAGCTGCAGCCGATCCAGACATTAAGGCGCGTGTTCAGTCTGTGTTCCATTGCGCGCTGCTTGACCGGACAACCTTTGTCATCAGTCTCAACATTCTTTTCTTTTTTTGCAGTATCCCTGTTTGAGTCTGGTGTTGTTCGTTCAGGGGCGGGGACATACATAAATTTATCTTGGTCATGATTTGCTATTGATGGTGACTTTTTTTGGTCGTGTTTCCTTCCCCCTTTCATTTTGTTTGCGTCTTATCTACCTAAATGAAGATATACGAGGAATTATAACTTATTTTAGAACGATCCTCAACTTCTAGAAACGCGTCCGCCGATTTCCCCAAGGCAAATCGGAAATGGCCGTATTTTTTCAGCGCTAGTTTTCATTGTCAAATTGAGGGCAATACATAGGCTGGAATAATAATGTAATCATAGAACATCAACAAACATTCGGCAGGCTGTAAGTTGTTGGACACAGTTGAGCTGTCATTAGCAGGTTAATGAGCTACCACGTTGGTTTGTGGGTCTGAAAATTTAGCCACTCAAGAGACAGGAGGTATGCTGACCGCGGATCGAATCTCCCGGCGTCAAAATCAAGAGTTTCCTACTTACCGACAGGGTAATTATATTATCGTCTCATTTGAACCGAATGGAAGTTACTATCATCACTCAACTGCAATGACAGTTCTCTATTACCGACAGGGTAATTATGGCTAAATTCAAACATTTTGTAGCGAATGGAATGGAAATTACTATGATCATGCTCAAGGGGGTTAGACTATACCGATAGCCCCCCTCCTTGATAAGGAAAAAACAAAACGCGGACTTATTAGCTATCGTGTCCCGTTCGCTCCTCATTGAATCCCTGCATTAATGAAGAAACTATTTCGATCCCATAAGACTCACGCTGCCTATTATCACAACTCAGAAGTGCAGGAAACCTCTCAAATGCCAAGCGTGTCTAGAACAAAACAGAGAGCACACAACTACAACTCGTACCTAAGCCTAGATTCACAAGCCAGGTGACTAATGATGTCGTCAACCAAGTGTTAAGCGAAGAAGAGTGACCTTATTATACGGCGCAAAGAGACAAAAAACTTCCAGGACTCCTCTAAACACTTCCATCCATTACAACATACCAGGAAAGAGAAAAATGAACACAACGCCGTCCCGATTAGATAAAACTTGAAGATGCCTTAAAAGCAGTCTTACCTTAGCTACAGAGGTTTGGTATGCACACCCCAGCATCTTGATTCTGTTGTTCCTTCCATATCCTTCCAGTAACTCTTAGCTTCAGCTCTTTTCTATCTCCACCAGAGAAGAAGAGGGCCATGTTTCTTTGGATAATGAGACCATCATGGCTGTCCCTGACCTTGCGGTGGCTATCTCGGATACTTCGTGGTGTACCCTCCCAAATGAGTTTCCTGCCATTTGCCCCGACCTCGAGGCTATAACTGTAGTTCCGAGCTTCATTCTCGTCACCCATGAAACGGAGGAATGCCATGTAAACAGGTGCCATGCCAAGCTGGAAGGCTTCAAAGTGAAGGCAAAAGTACTGGCCGAAACAATGGAAGACCTGACAGAAAAGGGAAACCAGAATCTGCAGGTAAGGGTTGTTCTGGGCTGCTCTTTTAAATTTTTGCTTAGTAAAGAAACTCTAATTACTGGATTTTAAAATTTTGGTTGAACCAATATAGCACTATAAGATAACAAAATGAAGACTAGTTACAACAAAACGTAAGCATATTGTTTATAACACTATCTTGAAACAATGATTCGTATAATTGAATGCCTGTTTAGTTGTATATGGACACAAGATATCGAAGTTACACCATAGTAGATAAAATAATAAAGTTTAGCTTAGAGATCCTGATATAAGATGGTTTACTTTTTTGTTTGGTATTTCGGATTGCTGATGTGACTGATTGTTTTTTTTCCCAGTAAGTATCTTACAATGCTGACATGCATGTTACGCCACATGCTTGACTCAGAAAGTCAGAGATATTATTGCACATGAATCTAATATTTAATAAAAATAGCAAAACAAACAAAATAACATTATGGTTCCTAACACACCTTTTTTTTATATAAGTATCCTAACACACCTTATGTCTCTCCATTAACTACTATTCGCATAGGTCAACGTATAGGGTTGTATAAAACGTTTTAAACAATCTATAGTTCATGCATAAAATTATACTTGAACATATTTTGGTTAGATCACTTATATTTTGACCCCTCAGAAAGAAAAAAAAATATTTTGACCCATTTTCTATTTTATTCGACTTCTAAGCAACATGAAAAAGTTGCCACCTAAAGCAAATACAAACACACACGGACATACAGACAGAACATGGCCAAAAATAGTCCTCTAAAGAATGACCATCATTAAAATCTCTCTCATTAACTTCATTTATAAGCACTTGCAGGGTATGGAATATAGGTACCACATCTATTTCCACAAAGATTTAGTTCCTATGCCATCATTGGAAATAATTATGGAGGCACTTCAATCATTATGAAAACACAACGCAAGAATCTAAATGCAATAATAACACTTACTGTGAGCATCCAAGTGGCATTCTCTACTTCCCGGGGATTGGACTTCACATACCGATGGTTAAATGTGCATCCTGTGTGCATGTCCACCTTGTGATCGTCCCTCAGATGAGCAACCAGGAAAGGGATATCCCCAACAACAGCGCACTCTGAGCCAGCATATGGACAATTATATGGTCTGAAGTTGCACATTGCCTCATGTTTAAGCTTGCTGTAGTAAGGAAATATTTCTGGGCATCCCAAGGAGTAATATTTGCAGGGCAGTTCAAGTGACTCAGCCACCTTCTCCAAGGCTAAACACCTAATATCTCCAAGCTCTTGTCTACACGTGGGGCACCGGTTATGTACCCTAGTTTTACAGGTAGAACACAGTGTGTGTCCATTATGGCACTGCATAAAGGGTAATTTGTTATTTAAAAAAGGAACTCACTTAACAAATGAAGAATCTGACATAAATCTACATTTTATAGCAAAGATTTTACATAGTCCGTTGCGGGACCAAATTAATGAGGACATTCCCAAGACAACATTTTCTAAAGATCATGCTGAAAGGAAAAATGATCTGCTTGTCATCATAGAATTGACAAAGTCAGAAATGGAGAGAAACAAAGAAAATACCTAAAACGAGACACAAAATGTCCTGTAGTCCACCTGACCAACCAAAGCAAAGAAATCTAGACATTATTCGATATACACTATCCTCCCTACCAACATAATATTAGATCCTTGTTGCTTAAGCTTCTCTGGTCTGATAAAGCAGTCTTGTTTAAACACATCGTTTGCTAGTAGTGAGAAATCTCAATCTTCTTAGTCTTTCGGTTCGGAAAAGGGACAACTCTTTAGTGTGCTATTCCCGCCCATACCCTTTGCACTAATGTTTAACTCATAGTATGGCTGGCAAACTTTATGCTTAGTGCTAAAAGACGATGAGCAATATCAGTCAGCCATAAATTTTGTGTTTGCAGATGAAATCCCAAATGTCCAAACGACTAACCTTTGTATGTTTCAGCGTTGAAGAGGAAGGTTTAGATCTTCCATCGTATACATAAGGAAGTAACCTACAATATGTCCATAAGACACAAAGTCTTTGGTATTCTATGACTCACCCCTGGATACTGAGGAGGTTGGTTGATCTTTTTTATTCTTCTCTTCATTGTAATCGGCGGCCCCAATAGGTTGAATTACTGGACAAAGAAGAGAAACATACTAGAGTACTCATTGCAAATTGCTGAAGTTTATTTTCAGCGTCTTCAGAAATCAGGAAATCAAAATTAAACCAAAAAGTCTGTAATTTCCAATACTAAGTGAGAAAGAAATGGCCAAACTAATTGCCTAGGAAGAAAGCTAAACAATCAACAATTCTCTTGCCAAAAATCCTTCACAATCGGGTCCGCGTAAAGCCTCTCCAACCCATCCGACGCTCATCAATCTCCGGCACTAATCCCCTAAAAAACATCTAACAAATTTAGAAAACATCTAAACTCATTTCTTTCGAACCATATTCTATGAATCCACTCCATCCCACCCGGATCGATCTCCATCAAATCTCACAAACACATCCCACCAAACAGTTACCCAACAACCAAAACTGAAACCCATATGGAGAAAACACACACGAAACCACATAACATTCCACAACAGTTAACTTGAGAGAAGACAAAAGACCTGGTGAATTGGTGGGTACATGGAATTGGTGCAAACAGGGCATTCCAGCAACTCATGGACGCTGGTGGCCGGTGCGATCGCCGTGGGACCCACAATGTTAATGTTATTAACATTGTTGGCATTGCGAGGCTTGGAGGACGAGAACTCGGAGTGGTGGTGAGGATGCGGATGAAGACCGTGGTGCTGTTGGTGGATCTCATCCTCGTCCAAATCCGAGGACGAAACGCACTCGATGCTGTCCAAGTCCATCTCGACCCACCAAACCCCAAAAGCACTCACTATTCAGATTCCCCAAAAAAATGGAGACCGATAGAGGAAACAGTCACTGGGTTTCAGTTTTAGTTTTCCTCCTCTTTTCTCTCTCTCTCTCTCTTTTTCTTGGCTTCCTCCTCTTTTCTCGATTTCCTTCTCTTTCTTTTCTTCTCCCCAGTTTTCCTTGGGCGTTGCTGGGGAGATTTTACAAGAAGAAGAAAAAGAGAGAGGGTAGGAAACTTTGGAGGGAGATGGATGGGACGGAATGGTTGGTCGGATGGACGGACGGATTCATTCTGAGGGAACCAAACTACCCTCCCCCCTCTCTCTCTCTCTCTGAAAAAGGAGGTTCTTTTCTTCCTGTCTTTTTTTTTGGGGGGGGGGGGGGAACACTTTTTTTTTTGTTAAACATCCGAAGACACTTGTATCAAACGGTTGCAAAATTCTTATCCATTTCAGTTTTGCTTTTATGTTACTTCTAGTCTTCTACGAACAATAAGGATTTTAGGAAAGCGAGAGAAAATATCTCCCCGTACGTTTATACACTTGTAATCATTTTTTGCAAAACATTTGACGATTTTTTTTTCTTCTGAAAAATGTCTGTCTGGCCTGTTGATTTATTGGGAATTACAATTTTGCAAGATAATAAGTTCATAATCCATACGCTTATTAAAAAAATTGATAATTCATACATGCTTAAGGTATTAATAACTATTTAACTTACTTTTACTGATTTCTGTACTGACTTCACTTGGCATGTTTGTCTTGGAAAGCCTGACACTTTGATAGTTCTATGTGGTTTTAACAGGAGTTCTAAGATCGAATTTGGTCGGAGACAGCACTAAATACTAATGATGGAGGCAAGGAATAATATGGGATTAGCATCGCCAGAGGCATGAGTGATGCCAGATGCTTTTGCTTGTTCTGCATGATTACCTCGAAGGAAATGGGGATTTTCACAAACAAAACACTGTAGCAGTAAACTTGTTCTGCATAAAGAAGGAGAAGCTTTTAGCAAATTTATTATGGGGATTCTGACTTGAAAAGTTATCTCCCAAAGCATCATCTATTTCATGATCTGCTTGTTTCTTGTATGATCTATTTGTTTATAAAATTGTTCATGTGCCTCTGCTTTTGCATTTTGTTTTCTTTGGCTGTGGATGTACGATTGCTCCCCGCTTTAATTTTTGATTTATTAGCTAAAGAAGGGATTTCAACTTCGGCAGTGAAGATGATCAGTTCATGCAGTTTGTTGGGTTTTACTAATATTAGATTTTAAGCTTCTGAGTCTGTTTTTGCTTTGTAGGTTTGTTTTTGTACTTTTGATCCTTTGTTTGGTTTTTAGAATCCTGAATTTTGAATGTAATCACAGTATTCTTCCGTCATCACACTTAAGTATTTTGAATAAAATGTCCTCTTTCGTTAAAAAAAAAAACTGGCACATGGGAAGTTCTTCAACTTTATGTAATGTGACTTTGCAATGACAAGGCCCCACTTAGCAAAGCATCATAATGTAATTCAAGAGTTCAAAGTAACAGAAGCAGGGCATCGACATCATGAGTCAATAGGAGGAAATCATATTAATTATCCTTGTTCATTGCCCTTTGATTGAACATGAAGTTAAGAGAGTTCCATTTGGCGATGAGAGAGCTCAAATCTTTCTGTTCTTTGCTTTCACTGCACTTAAAAACTTTACAATAAATCTGCCTCGCAGATAAAAGAGGAGAGAATCAGATAAATGTACCAAGGAAATAGATCATACAGCTTTAAATTTTTAAGGGGGTGTGCAACAAGTGACTGATAGTAATGCCTAAATAATTGGTTGGTCTGTAGGACAATAAATTCAAATACACAGCTTTAAACTAAGCAGGCTTTCTTGGGGCATTTCCAACACTACATATGCAGAAGGCAATATTTGCAGCATCAAATATGCCAGGCAGCTGCATATTTGATAAATAATCGGCTCTGGTAATATTTTGAAACATTTCCCCCAACAAAGGTTCGGTTCAATTGACGGAGGTGATAGGCACATCATTGAATCGAGCATGGAAGAGTATGGAATGGAGTACAATTGCTTATTATGTAATTACTAATTATATGTATATCTTATTATGTACAAAGGACTCAAGAATACAAATAAATTTCCCCAAATGTTGTTACATGCTGGCAACAACGCGAGGAGTTTCGACTTCCACTTCAGGTTCTCTGTCGGACCCCTCCACGGTAGTCTGTAACACCAAGTCAAAACATTAGACAAAAAGGATGTCAACAATGTAAAATCTTAGCTAAGATACATCCTGCTACCTAATTACACACCTCTAAATCTTTCGATTTCTGTTGGGCAAGATATCGATCCAAAGCACCCTTGCCATAAAGGATCTTTGCTCCACACCCTTTTCCCTCAGATTCTACAGCCTCTTCATCAACTACAACTGCATCTATTATATCCTCACCTGTTCTAACATCAGGAATCTGCAAAAGATTCATAGACAAAAACTTGAATTTTCTGTAAGTTATAGTTTACTAATATTATATGGTGCAATATAGTGCATAGCCACAACGAAAAGAAAAACGAGAAAATCAGGGACTAGGAGCATTGTGGGCTCTAGCTGAAGTCACGGATTTATCCATTTGTCACAACATTTAACTTTGTACAAGGACTTATGTTGCAATACTACACCCAACAGTTACTGGAATCAATAACTTTACACGGAGATCAGAATGGTAAAGAAGGTAAAACATTTAAATACCTCATACATGGAATCCATCAGTATGTTCTCCAATAATGACCGTAAACCCCGGGCCCCCGTGTTCTTAGTTATCGCTTTCCTAGCTATTAATCTCAAGGCCCTATCTGTTAAATGCAACTTGACCTGAGGAGTAAAAATCATATCAATGTAGCTAAAAACAATTGCATTTGCAGATCATGAAAGCCAATAACATTTGCCAAAAGACAATGAGCAATTGATTCTGCAAGTCTGACACGAACCAAGATACTAGTAGACATGCAAGAAATCACTTCAAATGGATGATGAGCTTGAAACAATGTAACGAAAAAGGGGCCTCAGATGAAAACTTACATCATTCATCTGAAACATCTTTTTATATTGTTTCCCAAGGGCATTTTTTGGCTCTGTAAGGACCTACAAAACATTATTACCACAAGTTAAATTTAAGCTGAAATTGTTTGCACTGACCAAATCCCTAAGAAAATATTATAACAACATTTTTCATAGGTATAATTACAAGGATTGATCACAGGAAACAAATATATCCAACTACATAGCCCAGTGGAAACTATAAGAGTATACAGACAAAAGATATGGCCAGATGTGTTGAAACTTATACATGAAGACACCACTACAATAGGAATGTTAATGCATTAAAGTTAGGAGAGCTATCTCCCATCAATATCTTGGATTGATCGATTGATAATAGATCCTATTAACAATACCATAATAAAAGGCAGAGCGGAAGAAAAATAAGCATATTTGAGTGAAAGCCATTGTCAAACATAAAAATCTTCACAGCAAGAGAAACGAAGTACAACATATCACCTGCACAAGTTGGTTCTCTGTTAGAGCCGACAAACTCACAAGGATGGGAAATCGTCCAACAAATTCAGGTATTAACCCGTACGAAATGAGGTCACCACTTTCGACCTGTGAAAAAAAGCAGTTGTTATAGTACCCAAATATCTAAAACTGCTGCAAATAGTAGCCAGGCAGAAAGTTAACAAGATTTTCTTGTTGAGATATATTCCAACCGGAAAAAAGGAGCCTCTAAGCTATTACTTGTTGTTAATTGAAGACTGGTGTGCACTTACTGTCTCCAATAAATTCGATGCAACAGCAGAATCTGTAATACCACCAGCCCTCATGTTGGCACGTACTGGAGCACCAAACCCAATCGAAGAATCTTGGTGCCTGGAATGGATGCAAAACACTTCCAAGTGATTATCAAGCTTTTAGGGAAGGAACGTCCACAAAACAAGTACCAAAAAGATTAATCTCCATATTGTCTAACCTTTCTGAGATTGTTTTTTCCAAGTCAATAAAAGCACCTCCACAGATGAAGAGAATATCCTTTGTATCAATCTATGCAAAAACAGTAACAGCAAGAACAATTACAAAATGATCTTAAACTGATCTCTGAAAAGAATACCACAGTGCCTGTACCTGTATGTTTTCACCTCTAGGGCTCTTTCGAGCTCCCTTCTCAGGAACATTGACAACCTAGAACGGTATGGAAGTTCACAGATCAGACAGTATAGAAATATATATCTACTGTCCCAAATAACACTTTAGACAATTCTTGTTACTTATGCACTCATCTATGACTAAGAGTTACAATCCTCTAAAAAGGGTAAGGAGGCTACGTCAAAAGTAGCACACCATCTCCATCATGTGTCTACCAGGTAACTTATGAGGAACCACTAACGAACTAATATCTTCAATCTACATAAAAACTGTACTTACTGTCCCTTCCAGCATCTTAAGTAATGCCTGCTGAACACCCTCCCCAGACACATCTCTACTAATATTAAGACTCTCAGCCTGCAAAGTGAAAAATGGAGAACGTAGAGAGCATAAAAAAGGGAGGAAGGAAGTTATTTTCAATAAAAAAAGAAAGATGGCGAGATAATTGACCAGAAAAGAGTAAGGGGAACCTTTTTGGTAATCTTGTCAACTTCGTCAATGTAGACAATGCCCTGCTGGGCAGCAGCCACATTATAGTCAGCAACCTGAGATTTTAATGCTCATCAATCCAAGCGATGCATAGAAGTGGATAGTAGCAACATTTCATGCATCATTCAAGGGCAAAAAAAGAAGTGGCTCTAGTGCAATCACTTTTCACATATTACAATTACAGAACAAAGCACTACCAAGTACCGCATTTACACTTGATGAAAGCAATATGAAGCATAAAATTAGCACAAACAGTACCAGATCTTCTAGTACTAATAAGTTCATATTGCAACAATTACACTCTTACTATCTAAAATAATAGTACAGAGTCCTGCAGCACCTTGCACCCAAATGAGAGATAGAATTGGTTCCCTAAGATGGCAAAAGATTGTCCTACTCGGAAAAAGGGTATTAATGACTAAGAGGGACCTGAGGTTCTAAATGGGGCCTGGAAATTTGAATGGGATAGATAAAGAAATTTACATAAATTGGTAAGAGCTGAGATAAAACACTCCATGTTTTAACTATTCACTAGGAGGCTTGCAGGCTAAATATTTTATTTAGCAATGGTAATTCCAATGCCAGACAGTTTGACAGATCCAATACAGAAAGCATAAACAAGGTCATGACTCATACAAGTGGATGAGGCACCAGAAAAACCCAATACGGACTAGTGACCCATTAAGCAGTTTTAAGTATGGACGTCTCTTAGCTCCTATACTAACCATTAGGATGCCTGGTTGCTTTGACATGATTGCCAACAGAATACTGCAAAAAATTTAACTTCTCTCTCTGACTATTAACTTCCGTTCCTTGAGTATAGACAAACTCCATTTCCACTCTCATGGAAATCTAAAACCAAAATTATTGGTTGAAAGCATAATTCGCAAATAACAAGCACATCCACCACAGGGAAGTTGTGAATTTTCAGAACATATCAATATTTCAGCGATTTACAATGCATAGTGGAATAGACCTGGGAGTATTACCATAAGGAGTTTGTATAATATGGACTCCACATCTTCCCCCACATATCCTGCCTGCAAACAACAACAAAAGGAGATCCACATCAAATCAACAACCCCTACCATCTCATTAAACAATGATTGACTAACAGAGCCACTAAACTTCAAACCAGCAAGGCAAGTCAGCACCCGTTAACTACAATAAATAAATTGTGTGTACATAGAGTTCCTAAAAAAGTGCTTCAAGCATTCTCTTCAAGTTTGAATCAATTATTTCAGTTACAAACTTCATAAAGACTAATTTGAACAGAGACGAGGTCCATCTACAGGACAACAAAGAGTCATCAACTTGCCTGAGTCAGTGTAGTTGCATCTGCTATAACAAAGGGAACATTCACGAGCCGGGCCAAAGTTTTGGCAAGTAAAGTCTTCCCTGTCCTTGAAAGCATTTAGGGAGAATAAGCAAAACTAGCAACAGCAACAAAAAAGTGTTTTACAACTTTATATGGTCAGACCTCTGAAAAATACCAGTCTTGGACATAAGGGAAAACATAAAATGTTCCAAACTTCAACGTGCTAAAATGTAAGGGCTACGCTAAATTACCTGAGCCTGTTGGCCCCATCAGAAGGATGTTACTCTTCTCCAGCTCCACTCTATCATCATCTACTGTATCTGTTGTCCTGTTATTTGACTCTCCTGTCGGCCTAACTTCCCAATATTAGCAACATGTTAGATATCATTTGAACTGGAGCTACCAGCAGAAAATGCACACAAGATTCCACCAACGATCTATTTGGCTTGTAATCCAAAGGTCTCCATGCAGCCAGGATTGAACCTAAGGGGGGGGCAGTTACAGAAAAATAAATTTTGAGGGGGCCAAAATAGAAAAAACATAAGAAAATCTACTTTTTTAAAAAAGTAATGATTTTTTTTTGGGGGGGGGGGGGGCTGGGGGGTCATGGGTCCCCTGTAGCTCCACCCCTGCATGCAGCCATCCCATAGCTATTTAACTGGTGCAAATGTAGTGTAAATTCATTCATTAACTCCACAAATTGTATGCATCAACATCATGAAGGCACATATTACTATAACCCATGTGGCAAAGGAACCAAAAGCTTTATTTATAAAGACAAGGATAAGTTTAATGATATAATTACTATTTAATCCCTTCAAAACCATCTTCTGTTCTTCTCTTTAAGGGGAATAGCTCTTCATTCATTGTTCACCAAATATATACTTATTAGTTATGGAGGGTGAACACCAACCAGGAGTTTGACTTCTTTAAGCAAAGATGACTAACTAAGACAAAGGAAGAAATAAAAAACCTATAAGTGGCAATGCAATATCGTTCATATTAAAATCAAAGATTCACTGTATATGCCCAATAGGTTTGAGCATTGAGATTGATATAGCTTTATTCTGTATGAAGATTACACATGACACAATTATTAATCATGAATTTCTCTGGCAACATTTATGTGAAAAGCATAGCTGAAAACACAACAGCAGTGAAGTTAAGCGAAAATTAACAGCTAGTGCTATGGCTCAAGGTATGAAAACAATGGTAAAAAACTGAAAGAGTTTCATCGCACACCACTACTATCCATCGCATCCACATATAAGACCACACAATTCACTCAATAACAACCACATTAGCCTCTATCCTTCCTAGTAGTAAGATAAATAAAAGAAATACGACACAGATTCAGACAAGGTAATTAGATTGAAGGGATCGAACTAACCACTTTTGAGTTGACTCATAATATATCCTCTTATAGTGATTGTAAACAGATACGGCAAGCACCTGTATTCCAGCAATACAATTAGAACCGTGAAAAATAGAATTTTCTAGTACATTAACACAACAGTGACATGGAATAGATCAAGACCAAAGGGCATCAGTCATCAAAATTCATACATAACTGACTCATCACATTATTTTTCAAATTTCGGCCACAATCACATTTTCCTTTACAAAATTAGCTGAGAACAATATTAGACAGACGAAGGTAATCCAAACCACACCCCGGGAAAGTGCTCACAAAGCCACGATATCCAACAATAATCCTGTCAGTTCGCAATTACAGAATACCACAACTTGTTCCAGAAACACACATCTATCATCTTCACGTTAACAGCACAAACAAGAAAAGAGATAAGCTTCAAATCAAGGGTCGACAAATGATCATAAAGACAAAATTATCAGCCCAAATTAAGCAATAGTCAATACACTTCCTATTGAGGAAACCGTAAAAGCAATGCAAAACCAACTACTCGTAAACAAAAGTCACCTTCTTGGCCCTGTCCTGCCCAATTACGAACTTGTCAAGCCCCATACGTATTTCCTTTGGCGTCGGAAAACTATTTCCAAAATTGGACCCTCCCCAGGCCCCATCTTTGGAATTCGACCCAGACCCCCCACTGCCCGACCCAGGGCTCGTACCGCCACCGCCCCCTCTAACCACATGCAAGCTTGAATTGCCTGTCCTTATTACCATACCTTCCCCGGACCACACCTCCCTCGGGTCCCCATCGGAGCTCAGTACAATACTACACCTTCTGTCCAATTTGTCGCTCCATTTCTTATCAAAATCACAACTCAGACTAATTCTCCCATTATTTTCGGGCAACTGGGTACCCTTCTCGATGAACTCTCCACATAAAGACACGGGTTTGAAGGCAGTGAAGTGGTAGGGGGTGTTCATGTAGAGGTCATCCCACTTGGTACGCTGCGTACAGTGAGAGCTGGCCACACGACCCGCGTGCATTTTGTTGAATATGAAGCCGCGGAACTGGGCGAACGTGAACGACGCCGTCTCCTTGGAAGGTTTGTATCTGAGAGCGGCAGCCATGGGGCGCGGGAACTTTCTTTTTTCTTTTTTCACCCCCCGGGAAAGTGAAGGAAACTATAGGCAAAGTTTAGGCTGGCAGAATCAGAATTATGGGGCTCATAGAGGACTCAACATGAAATTTTACGAAAGGAGTTTGAGAGAATCGGAGTCTAACCGAAATGGGTTCGCCTCAGAATTAGGGATTATCATGCAAGGTTGGAGAACTTGGCAGATGTTAAAGGATTACAGAAGAAGACGAAGAACTCGGATATTTATTTTTGTTTCCTTTTAGCCAAAGAGCTTGAGAATATCTAGTAATCTGCAGGAAATAGTAGATCTTTTAAAACCGACATCGTCGAGCTTAGCATGTGGGAACCCCATTTCGGTAGATAATCACGGCCTACAGTTTTAGACTCCACAAAATTTCAATGAGCTCTGAACTTCAAAATTGCTGTTAGGGATTTGAATTCTACTGAGAGGTGAAAAGGTATCCCAAAAAAGAAGAAGAAATGAGTCCTCTATTTGAATTCTCTGTTAGGGATTTGAATTCTATCAGTTTCTACCGATTCTGAGTTAAAACTGCAACAAAAACAAATTTTTTATTCCACCTGAATCAATTTCGTACTTATTTGTTTCTTTAAAATAAAAATAAAAATCCTTATCAGAATGAAATTGTTTCGTTTTCACATTTTTTTCAGGGTTCTAAGTATATTCACACACTACTATCACCGAACATATTCAGAATTCAAACACAAACACCAATATATTTTACACAATCTTCAATAATTTTTTAATTTCTTATTCAACATATATTCTCTCTGTACTTTTTTATTAAATAATTACATCAAATCATTTCTCTCTTCAATTTACACAAACACCAATAAAACACCATTCAACATAAATATTCACAACTTCTCTAAAATCTTACATTTTTACTCAAAACAAACGTAACCTTGGTAAAGTTAAAAAAATAATTAATTTCTGTTGATAATAATTTTGCCGTCGAATGATTGATGTTATGGTCATATTCTATGTAATGAATATTGCCTATTTGAATAATGAATATTATCACTTTAACCCTAAAACTATGAAAATGTATTAATGTCTGCGCTGCGATTAGATCCAAGATATTGTGATACATAACCTGTTTTCTATACAAATGCGTTTTGACAATTTGAGAGGTAAAATGTGATGAAATTCGTAGTTAGATCCATAAATAACATTTGAGTAATAGTTCGAGAGATAGAAGTGAAAATTCCCCTAAAAATAAAGTTGGTAACACTTTTGGTTTTTAAAGAGGGTATGGTATACTATAGCACATGCATAGTACTAAGACAAAATTAAGCTTGAGATATCACCTTTACCACATATATATACTATTGTTTTAAAACCTGTTAATAAGGTGGTCTTAGTTAAGCATTTGAACTCTACATTTATTAGGAACTATTTATGAAGCATCCCCCAGCAAAAGCTACAACCTTTGAAATCCAAAGTTTTTATGGGGGACATATTATGGGTCTAGATACTTGAATCCAATATATATTTAGTTTTTCTATGAAATAATTGAAATTAAGGCACATGATTCCCAGTTATTATCTGGTGTTTGCTAGAATATATGTTAAAAATTGAAAAAAGATTCGTGTGTTCAAAAAGGCAAAATTTTGGACTTAAAAAATATCTACACGAAAAAGTACTCTAGAAGTACAAACCAATTTTGATTCACATATTTATCATCAATCTATGAGCATGCATGCACTCTTTGACAAAGTAGAAAGGAATGAAGAACGAGACATTAAATTTCCATAATATTCCTTAGAGGACACACCTGTCAGATTTCATCTTGTTAACGAGCAGGTAATACTGAAAATCCCTCGTTATTGATAAATAATTATGGTCATTTATCTCTGAGAATTGGACTTAGAAGCTTTCCAAGTGTGTCCTTTCCGGGGTTGGAACCGACAGGTTCTGAATCAAAATGATCTGGTAAATTGCCTGATGTTCAGCAACAAAGTCTGGTCAGAAGTAATTAGGAGAGAGAGCGGTGGGTCCCGATCGGGACCAACCCTGTCCGGGCAAATGAATTGTCCTTGCGATTCGATCACATGGGGAACGTATGAATCTGTATCTAAGCTAAGTCAAAATCATACCTTTATGATTTATGTGTTAGAGAATATAATTCAAATAATAAAATTTATCTCTTTCTCCAAGCTCAAGCAAACTTTTGGAATAAGTAGTAAGTAAGCTTTTGAAATAAGTAGTAGTTTCACATTGTATCAAAGCTAATGTCTTGAATTTGAGACTTGACTCGTACGTGACTCTAATTTCAATTAAATATTATACGTATTGTACCTCTAAATAAAAAAAGAGTCCGACTCACATGTGAGTGTGAGTGTTAGAGAATATAATTCAAATAATAAAATCTATTTCTTTTTATAAACTTGAATTTTTGGGATAAGTGGTAGTTTCACATTTTGTCCTTGCTATTATTACATTGGAACTCTGACTAATTTCTTACATTCCCCATCATGATTTTTTTTTGGAATGATGCAGCATAATGATGAAATTTGGAGATCTCCTGATTTTGATTGGATCAAAACAATATGCTGAATCTTAAAGCCCTCCCCGTGTACGCAAGAGAAATGAGATTATGAAGCAACAACAGAAGACACAAACTGTAATGTAAGCCTAGTAAAATATACAACACTTTACTATGTAGGATCCTTTGGCAAGTTCACATGTAGACCTAGTAATCTCTTGGGACTGAAACTATAAGTCAGTTGTGAGCTAGGAAAACATCACGTATGACCCATAACTATTCTGAGACAAAAATGTCTCACGAGATATACCATACTTACAACAGCAACTATCTTTCTTTACAGTTGAGGCCTTCTCCCAAACAAGAGCCGTCAATTAAAATTCAGCTCCTAATCTTTCTTGTCTCCATCTGACGAACTGCAATGTCATGGATAACCATCACAAGCCAAGGAAAGGCCATATGTACATTAGTGCAACCTTGAGAATATGGCATTATCCACATACATGAGAAAATAGTTGGCATCAGGACAAACCTAATCCATCTACTGCATTCTACAATTTCATCATTATATGATAATATTAGCTTAACATCTTTAAACAGATGAACATCACTCAAAAGTTGCCTTGTTCACTTAACCTCCACATTTTCTGAA
Source organism: Myrica gale (assembly GCA_963930655.1). NCBI lineage: Eukaryota > Viridiplantae > Streptophyta > Magnoliopsida > Fagales > Myricaceae > Myrica > Myrica gale. The sequence continues at coordinate 25,920,844 of OZ005606.1, read as the reverse complement.
TCTCTCTTTTGCTTCTCTTGTTCTCGACTCTCTTAGCACGTCGAGTTGGAGACTGTCTTTCTGTGAGAGTTGAGTTCAGAAGAGAACTGTTGCGAGATATCCTTGCTGTCTTTTAATTCTCAAGTCTTATTGAAGAATGTGAAATCAATATACAAGCACTCAGTTTTCCTTTTAAAATTATGATGATCTATCGTATTTTGTTTTTAAAACTTCATATAAGGTAGTCAAGGATCTTTCCAAGGTAATATTGAAACATCACAGCAGCACTGGAACACGTGTGCATGGTCTTGTGTAACTGTACTTTAGCTCTTTCTGAAACTCCGGAAAAAAAAACCTAGGGCTAAAGGATTCTAACCTCCAGGATCCAGTCTTACAATATTTTCAGCTAATCATTTGGATACATCATCCAACATACTTCAATGCGAGCCAAAAATTATCCAAGCAATTCAGATATTCACTTGAGTAGTTGAATCATTCAGCTAGACCCAAGTTTCCTTGAGAGAAAAGTATTTGCACTTGATTACTATGTATCGTTATCTTCCTGTAAGAACCAAAATAGCTCTGGTGTAGATTAGCCTGATTCTTACCAAGACACCATTACAACATAGTCAATCATCTTCTAAAACCTATTATCCTAGAAGTAGGTCATCTTAGTTAAATTTCACCAATAGAAAATGCTGTTTCTAATCCATCAAACATCAAATTCATAGTGGCCGAACAATGTTCTGTAATCGTTAAAGACATGGTAGTCAGCACGCACTGATATTTAGTTAAGAACTCATACAATTTTTTCACACCCAAAACAACATCACCCTCTAAAAGTAAACTGTTTTAGCAGAAGGTATGAGGTCAAGAGTACTTACGCAACTTTTGACATCAGATTCTTTGCTTCACTTACAGCATCACAAACAGCATATAATGTCATCTTCTTCACCTATGAACACAGAAATTTGTGAATTGTCAAAAAAATCAACAGATAAAACATATGGTAGTCTCATATGCATGGCACTACAAGGTACTGGTTCCAAGATTAAATGGGCAGCAGTGCTTTCTTTTAGAGATCCAAAAACAAAAATGTAACATTAGCTTCAAAATAGGAGCACGTTCTACCAAGGAAAAAGAAAAGTGATGTATAGGCAAGCATGTTGGTGGACATTTTCATGCATGGAAATGTGTCCTAGATGTAAGATCAAAGACATCACATTGTAGGATAAGGGTTCATTTCTTCATTTATTACTAAATCAAAGCATGGGAAGTACGTTCATACGATCAAGTAGCCAAGACTATCAATATGCCTCTGAATACTGAGGAACACAAAAGCCAACTAATGAGTTGCACGGGAATAATTGAAATAACAAGTACCTCTAATTTATCTTCCTTGGATATATGGGTTTTTGGTAGCAGACGAAATTCCTCTGTCAACCTAATGCATTCTTGAACATTCTCAGGGGAAACAAAGTCAAGGGCCACTTTGATGCATGACTGGACCAGATCACGAGGAAGTGTTAAAAACTCGATATGGCACATAAAAAAAGATACGAATAAAATGACTTCAAAATTTGTCTAAAAAAGCTTATACGACTTCATGACTTTCACGTCATTGCTTCAATTTTAATTAAGCTGTGATGCTCTTAGTAACTCCCTATAGCTAATGTTCAGCCATCAAGGATTCTTCTGAACAGATAGGCAAGAAAGAGGAGGCAACTATCATATTGAAGCAAGTTGCTGTCGTTTAAATTTCAGTTTTGGCTGCTTAAGAGTTGTCAATGTGTGGGGCCATCAAACTGCAGTCAGTTAAAGAAAATATCTTTATGCTTTCAAAGTTTACATTATAATTGTGGTATGACTAAAGTATTTTACAATAATTGAGTTCAATACTTCCACAAGTTACGTGCCATTTTATGTTTACATGCTGATATTGAAAAGTCATTGAATTCCTTCATATGCATATGTTTTTTTATAAGTAAGATCAATATATTAAAATAAATAAAGAGTGAAAACAGTACAAAGATTGTACTGAAAACACTTAGAACATACAGACAACAAAGCTAAGAAAATCTGGAAAATCTAGAAAATGACCCCCCCCCCACATAGCAGTAACTCAACAAAAAAGAGAGTGCATAAGAACACCCCACAAATGAACCACCGACGAAGCCATATCCTCAAAACAACGACCATTTTGTTCCCTCCAAAGGCACCACCAAACATAAGATGGAACCATATTTCAAATTGCCGTAGCCAAAGGATCCTTAAACTTTCTTCCCCAACAAAACAACACATCAAACACCCATGCCGGCATTACCCAATGAAGATTGGAAATGTGAAAGACATACGCCCAACGAGACCGCGCCATAGAACAGTGCAATAAAATATGGTCGACGAACTCACTATCCCTCTTACATAAATTGCACCAATCCTTAACATAAACTCCTCGCCTCCGTAGATTATAAATTTTCAAATTCTGAGAATGTGTAGCCTCTCATACAAAGAACGAAACTCTCAGAGATACCTTAGTCCACCAAACCCCACGCCAAGGAAACAACTATGAAGTACCCCCAGAAATAGAGGAGTAAAAATCTCTAACAGTGAAAACACCATCCTTAGCCCCCATCCAAACCAAACTGTCCTATCGGAATACCATAGCATAAAGAGTGGAATAGAAAGCTGTAAATTCCGCCAATTCCCAATCATTGGCAGATCTCAAGAACTGAATCTCCCAAACCAAAGAAAGTGTATCAGTCGACAAATAATCCGCCACCATCCCATCCTTACAACGAGTCAAAGAGAACACAACTGGAAATAAACAACGAAGAGGAATATCGCCACACCAAACATCATGCCAAAACCTCACCCTACACCCATTACCCACCACAAGCCGAGTATGAGTAGCAAATGAATCCCATTTCTTACGAATATGCTTCCATAAACTCACCCCACAAAAACCTCAAGAAGGCAAAGAAGACCAATCTCCCACCATTGTGCCAAACTTAGCTGCAACAATAACCCTCAATAAACTATCCCTCTCAGTGGCAAAATGCCATAGCCATTTCCCTAATAAAGCTTTGTTAAACACCAACAGTCTTCGAATACCCAACCCCCCAGAGTGAAGAGGAGAGCAAACCTTTTCCCATTTCAGGAGATGAAATTTGTGACCTCCCAAATCACTACCCCATAAAAAGTCCTTTTGCAATTTCTCAATTCTAGAGGCCACAGAGGATGAAATGGGAAAAAGAGATAAAAAATAAGTAGGTAAGCTAGAGAGGGTGGATTTAATCAACGTCAACCATCCATCTTTAGAAAGATATATTCTCTTCCATCCAGCTAACCTCCTAGCCATCCACTCCAAAATATCATCCCAAATATGCACACTCTTAGATCTAGCTCCCAAAGGAAGACCCAAATAAGTAATTGGCAATGCAGAAATTCTACACCCCATAATCGAAGCCAACTCTTGCACATTACTAACATTGCCAATTGGAATCACCTCCGACTTGGAAAGATTGACTTTCAAGCCCGAAACTGCCTCAAAACACAGAATGGGGATATATTTTTTTTTTCCTGTTTTTTCCAGATTTGCTCATTGGATCAATTGGATCAATAAGGACAGAAAAAACATTGTGTTTAACTCTTCACATCATACCCCTGTACGATATTTGGTAGAGATTACTAAAGAATTTCTAGTTCTACGCAAGAATTAAATTGGGCGTCACTAAAAATTTATTGACTGGTCAAATCAAGAGTCCTAGTCACAGTAGATTAAGAGTCAATGAGTGTAAATATGCTTCATTGGCTACAAATATCCAAATAATTCAGACTTAGACGTTTAAGGGTTGTGAACAACAGTAACTTTACACCAAAGAAGAAGAAGAAGCTCTAGGCACCCATGTCTTCAATATTGGAAGCACTCATAGTTCCAGTAACAAATGCCTCTTATTTTTTTCCTTTTTTTTTGTCTTGACTCTACATGTAGCCCTTCTCCTTCCATATCAAACCTCATACCAAATAGCTACCACTGTCGAACCAGACTTCGATTTCCAAACACAGCCACTGTCCAGAATTTTCCAGCATGTGTTCGCTTCAAGAAAAGGTGTTCTTGTCCTTGTTTCCAATTGTTTCAAAACCTACTCAAGTCAACCTCTAAACCCTAATCAGTTGTTTTAGAATCTGTAGTCCTATATCCATAAATTCTCCAAATCCTAAACCCAACACAAGTAAATAAATTCCCTCAACAGGTCCTACATCAAACTAGGATGTAGAAAAGTACTAACTTCCATTCCATGCAGCATTGTTTTTGTTCTAGATACCACTTATACATGTTTCTGGATAAGTTTTCCCCCTCTCTACTCAGAATCTGCAGGTCTCATAGGTCCACTATAATAACTCCAAGATCCCCTTTTTCTGTGTGGTTATATTTTTCGCCTCTTTTTTTTATTTGTAGCAGTCAAGGAAATATGCTTTTCCTTTTTTTTTTCCTCCCATGATTTGGTAAAAAAATATTAGTTGAAAGAGAACTGCACCTGTCTATTTCTCACTTGATGTGGGCATCCTGCAGGAATGAACACAGCCTCGCCAAGGTATTGCTCAAATGTCCATGGTTCAACACCTGAATAGAATTCATGTTTACACCAAAATATGCACCCTATCACTGCCCTGACATAAAATAATAGACAAAACATAATTTCTTACCGAACTCTTCCTTCAGCTGCTTTTTATGCGTCTCATTCAGGTAAAAGGTTTGGTCGTGAATAGGATGAACTACCTGAAGCAAGTGCAAATGAAACTCATCTTAAACCAAACCAAGTCAACATAATACAGTCCACGTTGTTTGGAGATCACACTTACAAAATCCACAGGAAGATTATTGACGAGGCAGAGTTCTTTGCGATGCTTCTCCAGGTACTTGATTAGCATGGGCACATCCTGCCTACGAAAAATGTCCCAAACAGCACCACCATATACAACCTCTGAAATGTCATTGTTTTGGTGGGAGTCCCTAGTTGAATTGTCTTCGAGTTTGGGTAATTCTTGGTTGTTATTTACATTGCATGAAACTGTTGCACCTGAAGAATCTTTCCCACTGACACTTACTTCTGCTCTTACTTTGGAAGGCTGAAAATATTTCTCACTACATGAATCTCTTTCCACTGTTGCGTGTTTAGCATCATCTTCACATAGAGACCAAAATTCTTTGATAATAGGATAGTTACGGTCTGTATCAACTCCATTTGACATGGTCATACTACACTCATCAATATTTCTACTTTGAGGGCAGTGGGGACCTGAACCCTGTTCTTTAGAAGAAGGGGCATTTGAAACATCCCTACTTGCAAAAGAGTAGGGATCTACCTGTACCCCAACTGAGTCTGACTTCAGACAATCTTTATTGTTATCAGAAATAGTCACCTTGACAGAACCGTTGCCATCTGTCATCCAACTTGTCATTGTCAAACTAGAAGATTGGCAATATCCCCGATTATTTAAATCAGTTTCAACCATTCCATTCTGGGTATCAAGTCGATCAGCAACACTGTCTTCTTTCGCAGCACTCTTGCTAAGGGAATCCATTTCAAATGGAGATAAAGTGTTCTTCTCAGTGATGTTCTTGCATATGGTACAACAGAATTCTTGAGTGTCGGGATGGTTGGTACCAGTAGTTAGCTGATCAGGTGGAAAGTTCCTTTCCTCCATATCCCTGCATTGACAAATGCAGCATCCTTTAAGCTTATGTTGTGCAGTCACATTTGGTCTTAAGTCCCCATTTGTGATAGTAGGAAAAATAGAGGAATTCAAGTCAATCGAGCCAGTGCATGTGTCAGGCTGATTTTTGACACAGCATAACTGGTCAAATTTTAACTTCATACCAGAAGCTTTTTCTTTTTCACTATTGTCTTGTGTACTTTGTATGTATTCCGTACTTTCAGTTGACAAGGTACCTTTAGCAAGGTCATTGCTTATTGGAAAACATCTAATCAATTCAACCTCTTTCTTAACCATATCATATGAACTCCCACAATCCCTAGCCAGCATAGAGGGGCTGGGATCACTCATATGGAGGTCAAACTTCTGAACCCTTTCATCAAAATATCCAACTGACTTGCCATCAGACTTTAAAATCGCTTGATTTTCTGAAGAAGCAGGAGTTCCAAAGTCCCAAGCTTTATCTGCTCCTAGTTTACAGAAGTCCAAGGATTTATTTTGTAGTCCATCCAGTGTTCCTTGATCTATACTTGGCCTTTCCAGTGAGGAAGATTCACTTGCCATAATATCTGCTTTATCAGAATATTTACGAACCATGCTTTTACCTTTGTAGGATCTTTTTTGTCGCTTTTTTCTAGATGTTCTTGGAAACTTACGCGTCTCCCCACAAAGCTTCTGCAAATCTTCAGCTTCATATTTCTTCTTTAATTTTTTTATGACTTTTTGTTGTCCTGGAGGAATCTTTACTTCAGTTGTGTGTGTCAGTACATTAACCTAAACAGAAATGATACTGTTATAAATTGAATTAGCAAAAACAAAGGGACATCTGGTAACCATATAGAGGGAAAATAGGAAAAGAAAATATGTATAGCATCTGAACACCATGAAAATCCCTATTCAGAGCGTCAGAAATTCATGGAATCAGAAAAGGCTTCTACAAGAACCCCTAATAGAAGAAGGATTAGGGAAATAGAGGAAAACTATGATTGCAATCTTCTGCAGATTAAGAAAATAAAAGTAATTAAGTTTCTTTTTTAAGCAGGAAAAAAATTTAAATAAGCTTAAAGAATAAGCATGCAATACCATAGACAGAGATTACAAACAGGCAATGCCAAACAAATGAATGCAATGAATCTCAGTGAGAGGAATATAATGTCTCGCATATCTAAACAAGGTCACATGAAGGCAAGTGTCACCATGTTGTTACTTGCAGACTATAATAGTTCATTCCAATACCTGAATCAGAAGAAGGGTTGGAGGAGGAGGGAGGGTGGGGGGTAACAAAAGAACATTACCATCAAAAGCAGATATACACTGAAAACACCAAACTGTCCCTAGACCATAACAGCATGCCACAAAATCTTATTCTTGACTGGCAGGAAAGAGCGAAACCCAGCAACAACCAAACAAGATGAGAAAAACCATTTGACTTATCAAAAAAAAGATGAGAAAAAAACCATTGTACCAGTGCTTCAGGAAAAGTAAAGTTGATTGATGAAATACCTGAACCTTTTTTTTGGGTAAGTAATACACTGATCTTAAGTATTATTTATGAATGAATGACTACTTGATTAGGCAAAAAAAAAGTAAGAGCTAAATCAATTAGTTAAATGTGTAAAGTTGAAGGAGGCAAGGAGCATAATGAAAAGGTGACATGGATTTCATAAAAGCAAAAAAGGAAACAACCTGAGAAGATGCCAATTACAAACAAATCTGCAAATTAGTGGCATACCGCATCAGAAATGTCGCAATGTAGTTTTGTCACTGAATCGCCTCTACCAAGTTCTTCCATAGATCCATAAGCAATATATGTTTTGGGTCCCAGGTCTGGCTTCAAATTAACTGGAAGCTTTGTCGCTAGATTCAGAAGCCCAGATCTAGGATTGGTATAGTCACTGAAGGGAAGCATGGCAACAAATTCAGCACCATGTCTTGGCAGACACTCCTCAAAAGAATTCGCTGGAGGCCAGTCCTTCAGCTTCAACATAGCCGGCCACCCATTCCTGTAATTACGACCCTGTAGGTAGCCCTTGAAGAACTGGAAGATGTTAATTTCAACCTGCAGCACCCATGTAGGACACAAAAAGTTCACAGCTTAAAGTTGCAAGAAAACATTTTCAGCAGAAAGATAGATAACCTAACTGCATGTCAGAATAGCAGATAATACATTAGTTGATATATGCATGGGAGCTGCGCATGATAAACTGTCTTAAATTTTACAAGCAGAATTCTCACATTCTTGTTCTCATCATTTTTTTCCAAAAGACTGAAATATTGCAAGTAATTGACCGCTTGTAGAATTGTGAGCTCTAATCCAATAACGACAAGACAAGATAGGAAAAAGCCCAAGGACCAAAAGCTAGTAAGACAAAACATTAGAGTGACAGAGAAAACCTTACCAAAGGACAAAACTTGTCTATTTCTTGCACTCCCAAGAACATAGAAACAGGAATGGTTCTGACTTCACATTTTTCAACGTAAGATATACTGCTCCCAAGTGTTTCTTCAGTCAGTTAAAGTGGTTTGAATAGGTGCACAAAACAATGATATGACTATCGCATGCCATCTGACAACTTTGCGCCAAAACAAACATTTAAGCTTCAATGTATATCTGTCCCTTCAATCAAACTGTAAACTTGTGCTTTACGGTCATGCAACTGTTACGAGTATAAACTCCTTCAACGCCAACTAACATATCATGACATTAGCTGGTGGTTGATTGTTCAAGGTGAACCTAAGACAACTGAAAAGAATTAGGTTCAACCAAGAGGAACCAAGTGTGACTCAACCCTTCAAAGAAACCTAAATATGGGGAAGGAGCCAAACTCAAATGGGGGAGACTCCAAATGTAAAGGTACTTTCATTAAAGCAGGGTGACTACTTATTAAGGGGGATGAATTATTCATTAGCCTCTCAACTTGAGAGGACAAACATGCAGTATGTATGACTATATATCAGATGTGTCTCAGTGTTGACACTAGATTCTAAAAAGATTCCTATCCTTGCTATTTTTAGTTTATACATGATTTCAGTTTTGATTTTTCATTTGTTTGACTATGCTAGGTACTGACTGTCAAACTCAAACCCACAGCTTCATGTAATTTCATGCAGACACAATTTCGTCATTGAAACAGTACTATTTTGGGCGCATGACATACTGAACAAGCCATAACAGTATCTTCAATGGTTAACAAACCAGAATAGGCTATGGACGATCGTCTCTGGATTAGAAGAGGTTACTGAATCGGAAGCTACCATATCATGGAAAAGTACATTTGTTGAAGAATTTTTCTTTTTTAAATAGTAATGTTCAAAAGATAAGTTGAATAATCACATTTGCCTCTCAAGAAATGCAACAAGTACTAGCACACAAGAGGGGGCAGGGTTAACTGGGGAGAAAATAGAGCAAGTAGAAAAAGAGTGAAATGAAGCTTCAAACTGAATGAGTGAACGCATACCTCACACCAATCTAAGCAATCAATTGCTTTAAACCTTGCTGCCTCCTCCTTTATTATCTTTTTTGCCCCTACAAAAGCCCTCCACATGACCATTGGTTCCCAGCTAAGACCAGAAGTATTTTCAAGTACATTTCTAACAATGACAGGTTCACCATGCATCCAATGCCTTTGGAAATGCTCAAAGTCCTTGTCTCCCAAGTGAACAGCATTTGGGCAATAGAGAAAGTTATCGTGACTGCCCTCCCTATATGCTGCCTGCCTCACTTCAGAATCGCCTACTCCCCCGAATGCAATGTCCACACGATTGCACAAAGAACATCCTCGAGAAAAATCAGTAGCTGATGGCTGATACTTGAAAATGAGGTCCTCTGCGCTCTCAATCAAATTGTAGACCCAATTAGCTTCAAATATACGTCTCAGTGCAAGCATCTCATTACCACAACCTCCTCGCACCTTTGTAGGGCAAGGAATCCTACCATCATCCTTTGCTTTCCAATCAGGAAAGTCATGCGACATGTCAGCTATACCCTCAGTGACAGGAAGGGCCATATTGCTCTCCCAACCATCTCTTTTTCCATTTGCAGATTGATCAGTCAATTCAGTATTGTGACCTCCATGCCGAAATCCTTTTCTTAGTTCTTGGCAACATGTGAGACACAGATCATAAGAACAATCAGGATTGGAGCAGCTTCGGTGCAAATTGACAATGGATGTATTGCAATTGTCACTGTTAACAAGTATGTGAGCACAATTACAAATATGTACCACACGTGCACATTCAGAGATAAAGCTGATAGTCATGTTGGCCATTGTACACAGAAATCCAGAAGGCACAAGTGTGGTTTCTTGACACTAAAAACTGCCTGTATAATATGATTCTCTAAAAGATGACATGAATTTGCTCTTTGACTTCTAACTTGACCACAATCGAATCAGCACTACTCTTATTTAAATACATCAAAAAAGATCAGTGAAAGGCAGGGGCTGCACCTATAGCCCGGGCATGCAAACAATGGGGCAACTGATGCACAGACAAGTCATTCAAAGCACTTGAAAGGATGACAATAAACATAGGAACAGCCAAAAATGGCATCCTCTACTAATACGACATGATTAAATGTCCTAAGTAAAGTGGCTACTGAAGTCGCCTTTTATCATGATACCAGCACTTAATTATCATCTCATTCATATAACACGAAATCATTGAGTTCCTTCGGTACCACGCTTGAATGTAGAAATATGTCAATACATCTTGTGACCAGTCAGAGTCAGGCACAATCTGCTCCTATTGAGAGTATAAGAGGAACATCAGAACAAAACAATTGCTCTCGCAGGGAGTCCCAACTCTTCCCATAGATAAAAAAAACCAGAGTCAAAATATTGAGAGGAGATATCAGAACTTGAATTAGGGATAAACAGATGTCTAATCATCAGAGGAACGAGATGGTACCAATATACTCTATCATCATCGTCAAGCACAGATCTCGAAATATCCTCTTCCGTTACTGGGGCACCTATGAACAAGAAGGTGAAACACATTTTTGAAATTTTGAGTCATCAATCAAGTAGAGAAACTAAAATTATAGTGTTTTTTGTTGTATTGAAGTGCAATACCACGAATGCTGGCTTCAGCATCTAATTCAGAGCTCTGCTCCTGTTGAATATGCCTGAGAAGAGGTAGAGTTTTACACAGAAAGTAAAACAACTTTTCCAATTTGACTTTGATATCCGCATCTTCTTGTTCAAGTCCAACCTGGCAATACCAAATACTCATTTGCCATCAATACATACTATGCAGAACCGCAGCAAATGAAACAGAAAGAAGAAAAAAAGAGAGGAGCAAGGCACAAACCATCACGTATAAATCCTCCTTGAGGCATATTCTGCAATTGCAATTAGCACAACAAAATGGACACGCAGCTTCCACATCCTCTCTGGTTTTATCAGGGTACCTATTTCAATTATTATTCAGTACAATTGGAACCATTGCATTAGAGTCTCCTATCAGCAAAGTAACATAAGTGAGGTTCATAAACAATGTCCTATGTTCAAAGGAATCAACTTTTTTATGAAAGCAAATGAACCATATACTCCTCTGCTAAGCAGGAGAAGCTGAAAACTTCTGTTTTGGTTTAAATGGAACTGCTGAACTCAAAAAGCTAGGTTTGTCAAAGGAACTTTGTGAGTTCTTATTACCACTTTGCAAGGCACTTGTAGCAATAGCGTTTCTTTTTGCAATTGGAACAGACAACAATGTTTGTATCATATTTGCAGCACTGATGGCATATTAAGCTCCTTTGGTTTTTCTTGCTAGTATCATCCTGAAACAAAACCTCGTTAGATGTGGCATGCTGAAATTGAAAATTGGTATGCTTACATATTTTGATGCCATAATTCTCGACAAAACTCAACTTGTGGACCAATTAGTGTGGTACATAATACACACACCATTCTCATGCGACCTCCTATAAAGATACAATATGGCTCCTTGAGCAAAAAAGGAGGCAGACAAGGGGGATGAGTTATATGTCAGAGAAAGAATAGACAAATTAATAATGCAACTGCCTTGGATTTCTACTTACTCATTGTTACTTCCACAATCAGTTTGGATCACGTGTGATTAGAATAGTAGAAACACTGTAGTCAGATTAGTAAGTGATATCGGTGAACTAGTGTACCAAATAAATTTGGTTGCTTCCAAAGCCAGTCAGCTCAGATTGTTCACCTTGAAAGCAACCAAAAAATTTCCAGAATCAACCATTCCCCTCACAGAAATCTGCATTAGAAACCTTCTCTTTGTATCTATATACATCACAGATAGATTCCGAATCGCCATCACGCTTTGTCATCTTTAACCTTAGTATAACTTACTTTTTAGGAAAAAGTACACTATATACCTACTGACTACCACTCATTTTGTAATATACACCCCAAACTACCAATTGGTTTACACTTTGCACTCTATATCATAATTCAACTGTTCAAATTGTGCCACGTGTCCATTTTTTCTATGGATTTTAAAGGTGTACAAAGTGTAAATATATTGGTAACTTGGGATGCAATGTGTCAAGTTTGGTAGTTTGGGATGCAAACTGCAAATTGTGTGGTAGTTAAAGTGTAATTTCTCTTCCTTTTTATATCATTATCTTGAACTGTGGAACTTCTTATAGCTCTTTTGCTGGGGCTTATTATATCATTATCTTGAAGCAACTAAAGTTTTGCGCTCAAAGGGAAACTTCAGGGAATTGCAAAAATGCAGCATTTGCCTCTTCCATAGAAGAGGGGAATCAAGGGAAAAAAGTATTCTTAAGTTTTCAGATCAGAGAGCCCTCTTTTTTTTTATAAGAGATCAGAGAGCCCTTCGAGTGCAAAGCCACAATTTCCTAGCTTCCTATGTGCATAAATGCCAGTTGGTATGAGCAGTGCAGATCTTTGAGGTGAGGATGTTAAGATATCAATATACCCACTAAAAAATTCTATGAATGCTGAGTTATCAGCAAAACCATAGCATGAATGCTCATGTGAATTTTGCAGGGACTACTAGAATAACTCAATAAGGTGTAACCGCACTATTTTCATTGCTTCCTCTAATTTGTAAGTCATTAATAGGGGAATCCTAATTGAAAATGAATAGCAACCCAAAGATGGATAGATGCAGAATAACTCACCAATAATCCTGAGCTTTCTGCTTCTTTCTTAGCGGATCTTCCCCTCCTAATGCCATCAGAATCTCTCAGATGATTGTGGAACTTCCTGGGTCTCCCTCTAGGCCTTCCCCGAACTTTGCCAGGTTCAGATCTTAACTCGTGAGAAATCATTTCAATGTCTCCAGAACAACTCAATTGCTCAAGTGGAACTACCTTGGACAGAACTGCAGGATCTTGATGCTTACGTGCAAGTAACTTTTTCAAAGCTCTACCAACAAGAATAATTCTCTTATGCTTGGAACCCTTAGGTTGGCCTCGGTTGTTCTTTGTCCTTTCTTTCCCACCACCATTTTTCCCTACTTCTTCCCCACCATGCCTGTCTTCTTTTATAGCAAAAGTTGGCTTCTTTTTGTTTAAACCCTTCCACTTATATTCTGGACGGGTGATCTCATTTGCAGTTCCATTACCACCAGTGACTTCAGCCGGCATCCCCTGATTTTCTTCACTCACAAAAGTAGGCCTCTCATTCTCAGATTTAATTGGCCAAAAGGTTTCCATACTACTACGATCATTACAGTTCATGATTTTGCAGGGAATTCCCTGATTCTCTTTACCATCATGCATTTTCGGCTTATTCTTTGAACCCTTCGGTCGACCAAGCTTATTCTTTTTACTGACAATCTCATTTCTGCCTCTATTATCCTTAGTGGCTTCGGAAGGCAATTTCCTCTCATTCTCCAAAACAGCTATTTCTTTATTTTCTTGAACTGCTATGTTTTTCCTCTTCGTATTTGAGCCCTTTGGTCGACCACGTTTCTTCATTTGCTCACCAAGGATACTACCAACAGGTAGCCTCTCTTCAACCACAGTGACTTCTATAGGCACATTATCTCCCTGACCGACAAAAGTTAGTCCCCCCCGACACTCCACATTGGATGGACAAGCAACTTTACCACCACCATCATCACTAACCACAATATCCCCGAGCATCTCTTTATTTTCTCGTTCTGCTGATATTTTCTTCCTAGTCCTTGAACCCTTTGGTGCTTCTGTAATCTCATTCCCACTTTCATTACCATGCAAGGCTTCAACCGGCAATTTCTGCTCTTCCTCACCTACAAGAGTCAGATTCTCATTCTGCAAACCAGTAAGCCAAAAAATTTCATCACCACCACCAATATTTTCAATTTTAGCAGGAAGTCCTTGATTTTGTTGACCTGCAAGATTTCTTTTCTTATTCTTTGAACCCTTTGGTCGACCACGCTTTCGCATTGTCACGACAATCTCATTCCTAATTTCATTACCAGAAATGGCTTCGTCAACAGTCAATTCTGTATCTTTGTCACCGACATGAATTAGCCTCTCGTTATCTACAGATGTCGGACAAACGGTCCCGTGCTCATTGTTATTTCCACCCATAATATTACCGGCCGTTCCCTGACTTTGGTCCATTTCAAGAACTTTCTTTTTGTTCTTGGAACCCTTTGGCCTACCCCGCTTACGCTCCGACCTTACAACCTCGTCTGCAAATCCTTCGTCACCAGCAGCTCCACCCACCCTTTCACTGCCATCTTTAGCGTCGGCACCACACGTTTTCTTCTTATTCTTTGATCCCTTTGGCCGGCCACGCTTTCCTTTTGATCCTACGACCTCTTTTCTGTCACCATGTTCTCCAATTTCACCATATCCACCTTCGATTGCTTCACCTCTTGGTCTATCCTGCTTACCCTCCGACCTTTCAACCTCATCTGCAAATCCTTGGTCACCAGCAGCTCCACCCAACCCTTCAATGCACTCTTTATCGTCGGTACCAAATGTTTTCTTCTTATTCTTTGATCCCTTTGGCCGGCCACGCTTTCCTTTTGATCCTACGACCTCTTTTCTGTCACCATGTTCTCCAATTTCACCATATCCACCTTCGATTGCTTCACCTCTTGGTCTATCCTGCTTACCCTCCGACCTTTCAACCTCATCTGCAAATCCTTTGTCACCAGCAGCTCCACCCAACCCTTCAATGCACTCTTTATCGTCGGTACCAAATGTTTTCTTCTTTTTCTTTGATCCCTTTGGCCGGCCACGCTTTCTTTTTGATTCTACGACCTCTTTTCTGTCACGATGTTCCCCTCCAGTCTCAGTATACCCTCCTTGGATTGCTTCACCTCCATTATCACAAAACCGACCCTCGATTCCTTTTCCGTCAATATTTGTACAATCAACTTCCCCGCACCAAATTTGGATGCCTTCACCACCAAAACTCAGACCATTATTTCCAAAGCTAGCTTCACCTACGAGGGCTCGAATTCTTTCGTCGACAAGATTTTCAGCACTGACCTTACTAAAGAAGCCTTGAAATCCTTCACTAAAAAGACCCAGACCATCATTTTCGTATACATTCCCGATAGAACCACCCAACGGAGTTTGACCACCAAGAACTCCACCGCTGTTTCCACAAGCATTTTCGCTGCTCCAGAGCTGAACAAGTTTACCATCGCCAAGACCCCCAACAGCACCATTTGCACTCCCGTCCTCACCACGTATATTCTGAATTTCTTTGCGGTCACCTAGACTTAGGCCCTCAATTTGACATGTATTTCCGCCAAAGCCGTCTACATCAATTTCTTGGCCACAGGGAAACCCACCGCTATTTTTCTGATCATTTTCAGTGCCCCATAGTTTAATAGCTTCACCATCAAGACCCAGACTGCCATTTCCACCAATGACTTCATCATACTCGCCTAGAATTCCTTCACTACCACCACCAAGAACTTGACCGCCATTTCTACAAGCAGCTTCTCCAAATTCTTGACCATCTCCATCACCGACCTCACCAAACAGCCATGCAATTTCTTGCCCCATACTCGGACCAGCGGCATTCCGACCGCCAAGCACCTCTTGAACTCCATCTTCAAGCACCACATCTTCACTTCCCAAATTTCCTTCAATCTCTTGCCTTCTTCTCTTCCTTGTTTCGCAAGCCACTTTCCCTCCATCACCATTTTCATCGGCAACCTTCTCCATCCTATTCCTCTTGTTCCTCTGTACCATATAGTGGTAGTGCTTCTCGCAGAAAGTCTTACCATCCAAGGCTCTTCCGCTACACCTCCAATTCGGCGTCCCAGTTCTCGTGCACCTCTGGTCCTGATCAGACGAGTCCTCCATTTCACATTTCACAAACCAAAAACAATCACCCTCTAGAAACGAATACTTCTGCGGCTATTCCAAGCTTTCAACGCCGATATTGATGGTTCATTACATGTTATGTGATTCTCAAACTCAGCTTGGACTGGTCTAGTGGGTTACATTAAAACTGAAGGGACGGCTCCCTGTACGTTTTACCTTTATTTTCCATAATGGACGGGGAATCAGGGGACCACTTATTGGTCTTTGTGACGACACTGTCTCCCGTCACAAAATTATAGGACACTATGGCTTTACAGTTTCGGACTTTCTACTATAACCTGCCGGCTGTCCCAAATCTCGTCCAAAAGGCACCCATAGCACCTAAAGCTTAGGTACATAAGGCACTTAATGCTACTACCTGTGATATTTTAATGGTAGGACTGCGAGCACTGCGGACAAGCAGCTGTAGTCCAAAACCTCGTCCAGGGTTGGGGGTGGAATCCTGGGATCGGATCCCCTGAAATTTCTGGGGTATTTAAATCCTCACCGTTTCTTCAAAATTAAAGGTCAAGATAACGCCACATCAACAATTCATAAAACAACGATGTTCGAGTGAAGCTCCGGTTTTCTTAGCCTTCTGAAGGAACGGTGAGGATTTTAAGAATGTGACACAATAACCCAGAAATTGCAGGTGCTCTACTCTGGAAGACTGGATCCGAATTCCTGGAGTTCAAGTTTCGTGGCGGACAGCCTCGTTTGTGTATGATAATTTGTGTCTTCGGTAACGACGCGTTACTCTCGCCGACACTCACAAACCCCACACGTATATGACTGTTCCCGAAAAAGGAAACTAATAGTGGGTGAGAGCGCAGCTATGGTGTTCGGTTTAAAAATTCCTTAAAATTTTTTAAAAAAAAACTTAGACATTCACCTAAAATATTTAATTAATATTAATAAAAATCCGGTAAAAATATTTGATTTTTAATTGATTTTAAAAAAAAATTATAAAAAGGTGAAGAGAGAAAATTTGATTGAATTTTGTGTGAAAAAGTATTGGTATTTGTATTGCATGTATTATGTGGAGAAACGAAATAAATTACAATTGAGGTTCTCTTCTCTTTCTCGATTTGGAAAATCTCTACATAAGAACCAGCGAACACGTTTAAGCTGTGTATGCAGATTATTCGTACAAAAAGGTGTTCCACATTGCCGAGTCACATAAAATTACACCACTATCCACAACACCTCAAACTCGTAGATTGATTTATCGATTAGTTGGGTCACCCATTATTCTTCTTTTGACACCAAAAGAGCAGCACTGCTAAGAGTGCTACATCTGCACTTGTCAATTGTACCTGAGTAAAGTAGCTGATAAATGAATGAAGAAAACTTAATGTGCAGTCTGATGCATAAGAAATTTCTTCAGGAAAATCTTTGCAAGAACATGATGCAGCAAACAACATCGAGTGCATGCAAAATAAGCCAAATCCATTGGAAACGAGAAAGGCCTTCCCACAAAGCAATATATCACTAGGAAAGAGAAGATTAAGAGGGAATGGTTCACTTGCTCTTGTCTTCTTCCTTCATCTTCTTCTCCCACCTGCGCTTCTTGTAATCCAGCAACATTTTTGGCATCTCCTGCATCAGCCTGGCAGTTTTTTCTCGTTTTTCTGCAGCTAATATGTCACATTTGTGCCCTTTCCTCTTGGTTCTCATCTCTTTCCTTTCTGGATCATATGGCCAATCTTCCCCAGCAAGGAGGACTTCCTTGCGGAGTCTAGCTCTACGACGGGAACTAATGCCAAGGGGCTTCCAGGCCCCTAATTCCCAGTACCCCCAAGCACCCTTGGATAGCTCATCCTTGTATTTTGCCAACTTCTCCCGCCATGGGTACTGGTAGTCCCCAATTGCCTTTGCAACAGATTTTGCAGCTTTGCCTGCCATCAACTTTCCCCAGGTTCTCTGCCAAACCACAAGTCAATTATATTTGTGCATCTCCGTATCATTCATCCAAAGAAAGTTTGTGTTAGATTCTCACTTGTAAACTAGATAAGGCTACAATCAAGGTTCAATTTCTGCACAAACACTAACTGGTAGGAGACATATACTCTCACTTGTAAATATTCAATAAGATATGATAATCTCAGTAAGCACAGATGATTAATTTCAAATAAAGGTTTTGCATCAAGCAGTGAAGGATGAATAAACTAAACTTAGCAATAACCTCCGGAAACATTCTCAAAGATCAAACAAAATGGCTTCTCACTCCATAAAACTTACACAAACCCACCCATGATAATTCTAGTAAATGATGGTATAGTTCACAAAGGAAGTACCCTGCTATTACGATTACATATGAATTCCACTAGGTTATGGCCAAGTTCACGAAGCAAGGCAATCAATCATTTATCATACACCACAATAACGGTACCAAGATGACGTATCATGTACCACATTATCGCAAATGGTACTAAGGTCACTAAGTATAGTACCACGTTTTCATCGCTTCGTCAAGTACAACACTAATATCACAAAGCATAGTCACTCTATTGACTTGATAAAATTCTATACCACATAGTATCTAATTCACGAAGCATGGTACTATTTTCAAAGCACAAACACATATAGTACCAAAATCACTAAGCATGGTACAATCAAATTCCACACAATAGGTACGATGCATATTCTGGCCAACCCTCAATATTCGACATCAGTTAAATACATGAATCATAAGCTTGCCATCACAAAGCTTTTAGGATTTTGTAGCACATTTTCTTATACTTTTATAAATACACATCTTTACAATATTAATCAATTGTATTTACCTGTTGTCCACGTACAAGCTGAAATTTTTCACAACCTTGACCTAATCTCATGCGATTGGTGGTGATGTGTCCCTATTAGCCACATTAGATTTATTCCTATAAACGGGGCCAACCGAGTCGACGGAATGACCACTCTAAGACACAAATAATTACCCAGGGATTAGTAAATGACAAAATAAACCCTAGAGACCACTTTGGGATACAGCCATACCCCAAGGACTAGTGGATTAATTAAGTCTAAACTAATATCCATCCATAAAAACTCAATATACAGCACCTCCTGTGTTATAAAAATGCACATACTAACTTTCATAAATATCCACTTCAAAACTAACAACATCAAAGTCCCCATTTACACTCTTAAAACTAGGAATACACACAAAATCATGTGATGCATGTGCTGGACAGCACGTAACAAAGCATAATAATTAAATTTATTCATGTAATTTCAATCTTGCTAACCCAAAAAATCTCATATACAATACTAAGTCATTTCATAGTTATTTAAAAGTTTTTTTCATTAAGACAAAACATCAAACACTTAGAAAACATATACATGTTTGGAGCTAAAAAACAAAATCTAACACCGCAGTCACGGTAGTAAAATAACCAATTGACGTTCCCACATCATTTCCAATCACACAACTAAATCAATTCACTAACAGAACAAAAATCCCCACCTAACCCTCAAATACAGATATTCGATGAACTAAATGCAATCCCAACGAAATTAACTGAATCAAATGATAATAACCTTCAAATCATAAGCTATTTTAGACTTACGTGAAGACGAAACACAAATTCCAAACCTCCCTTGCTCTTTCCCCTTTTCCTTCGCCTCTCTCCTTCGCACTCTCTCTCTCTCTCTGTCTCTCAAAAAAATCACCGAATTTCCTTCCTTTGATTCATCCCTCTCTGAAAATATTTGTAAAGCTTTTAGTTTCTCTCAAAACTGGAGAAACTTCAAGAACAATGGCAACTTCGTGAAAGAGGAACAGAACCCTGGGGTTCTCTTTCAATTTTGCATTTATTACAAAAATACCCTTTTGTCTTTGCAAGATTTACAAAAAATATCATTTCTCTTTTTTTTCTCGGTTTTTCATAAATTATAGGCTTAATTACTAAACTGTCCTAGGGTATCACAAAATTTTAACTTGGTCCTCGGTGTATTTTTCATCATGGATTAGTCTTCGAATTTCTGTCATCTAAGGATAAAGCTGAACGGAAATGTACTAAGTAGGTAATGGGAGTCACCTCATCGCTAATCTATATTCAGCTCACATCCTCGCCTTTTAATTCCACGTCAACTTACCCTATCGAAGCTCATCCGCAGCATGCTTGCTTGCTTTCTTTCTTTCTTTCTTTATTTCTTTAGCCTACTGAGTTTGACCTTTACTCAGGCTCTTGCCTTTACTCAACTCTCGCTCCAGCTCCCTCTACGGGACCAGTTGCTAGAGCCCCAACTTCACTATCTGATAGGTAGGGACATGTGGCAAATACAAATTACCGATTACGTGACCCCATTACCCACATAGGACATTTCCGTCCCGTTGCTATCCTCATCTGATGAAAATAACTAATCCAGGACCAAAAATGCCTTCGGACCAAGTTAGAATTTTGCAATACCCAATAAACCAAGGAGCGAAGTAATTAAAACCTAAATTATATTGAGAACAGGAGACATTTCATGGACTATGCAGATAACCAATACACAAGTGAAAGCAACCAAACCAAATCTGGAGCTTATAAAAATTCAATGTTAGGACATCACCGTCATAGAGAAATGACTTTTGCATAGTTTTTTTTTTCTCGGAGAACATGAAAGAATAAAACTCTTTCGAAATATTTTTTTTAATGATTAAGAAAAATTTTTGAGATATATATTTTTGGGTGTTTGTAGAGTAATGGTTATATAGAATGTGGAAGTTAAAAAGTACGTTTGAAAATAAAATTTTTGTGACAGAATATTTTATAACCTTTTGTAAAATTTGTTTTGGATTTTTATGTTCAATGCTGTTTAAGGAATTACATGTAATTAAGGTTGTTCAAGAATTGGGCATAGACTGTAACATACATTTCTATGGACCATTGTGCAAATTGATCTGGCATGTTCCATTTTAGAACTTGATGCTAGTCATTGCCTCAGTTTCACCATCTTCTTCTTTTTTCCTCTCCAATTTTATGTGGTTTTTGCTGGGGTAGTTACCAAGGAGCCCCACCTCCACCTTTGTTATATTTTATCTTCCTATTAATACTAATAGTAATAATAGTAACAGCCTAAAGTGTAGAGTGACCAAAATCAGGCACAAGGGTTAAAGAAGAAAATGCGAGTAAAAAAAAATAATCAAGCACACAGCCAAAGAAATGAAAAGCAATAATGCCCGGTGGGCCTTTTTTCCAATACAACTGCGGTCCTCAAGAGTTTAATCCTGCATTACAATGTCCGCACCTGAGATTAATTTATCCAAGAGCATACTCAGTACCAAGGGATTCCAAAGCCAGCGCTGCTTCTGCAGCATTAGAAGTTGAAGGAACAAAATTCTCTCACTGGACTGCAAAGGCATGCCTTTCCCTTCCCACCGGCAATGTTCTTGCTCCCAAAACCAGGAATTGAGCATGGAACTCAGTCCGTGCTCCACCTGACAAACAGTGCTCCAATGGCTCCTCCAGTTCCTCCGATTGATACTAATCTAGGCTTGGTTGTTCAGCCTATACATCATCTTGGAGCCAACCTGTCAGGTGCTGACGGAGTTTGATGCTGCACTTACATCAAGACCAACTTCAGAAAGTCATCCACAAACTAGAAAGACACCAGACAACTGAAGAGAAACTTAAAAAAACAAAAAGAAGAAGAAAAGCAAGACACCACAAAGCTGTGCCTATTTGGCTTTCTAAAATATGCCAAGTACTCCACGAAGCTCAGAAAAAGTAGAAATTAAACATAGAGAAAATCGCCCGATACGGTATCCATATGATTGGAATATTGCTACCTTTCAAGTCATTTTATGTACTTAGGCAGTTGTATATTCGTTCAGGGAAATATGGTCGTGCTCAAAACCTAGGGAAAAGTCTAAATTTTCCCAAAGATCAAGTTAATTGATACCCCATGAATAAGAAAGAGATTCAAACCTCATCCCCACCCCCTTTCCCCTACCCCTCTTTTTGTCTGTCCCAGGAAAGAATAGTGTTTACAGCAGGAAAAAGTTACTTCCATATGCTTAGAAATTATGTTTACTCCGGATCCATGTAAGGCAATTACCTGGGTTGCATATGTTGAGCTTTCAGCAAGGAACTTGAGAAACTCTTGTTTCTTCTTGTCAAAGTTGTGCTTTGCATTGTCCAATAATGTCAGTTCTCTCTTCACATCTTCCAGCATTTTTTCTTTTTTCCATTTCATCTCCTTGACCTGCCTCTCCGCTTTCTCCGCTTCAATGTAGTTTTCAGGCAGAGTTGCTGTCGTTGAGGGTTTTGGAAATTTCACACCTACGTCTTCCCTAACATCAGATACATTCTAAATCTAAGATGTAGCAGCAAACGAAACCCCAACGATTAATAAATGACATACAGAACAATAATGTCCAGAATTGAATATTTTAATCTGCAACTCCATGTGACAGCTTGATTGTAAAAAGGGTGTAATTGTGAACTTTCACCCATAGTTTATAAATACACACAAATCTTAGTAAGCTCATGAAGTTGAACATACTAAATTGTGCTAATGCCTTGATGTTAATAGTATAACAAGAATCTTTCTCATTTTTCCAAATCAACTTACATGAAGTAGTTTTGGTATAAAGGATTTAACATTTTATTTATAGTCACAAAAGGTCAGCGTGCTCAGAGAAGTAACAAACAAATAACATCAGTGACCCAGAGTTCAGGCCTTCACAGTTTGTATACGGGATAATGAACAAGGAACATGAAAACTACAATGCTTCTAATACTGATGATCTGATTTGTGGAACGCCGGAAAGGTCAAGCAGCTGACACGACAATCTAACCAGATAAACCAAATTTTTCCCACAAACAAAGAGAAGAACCTTATTCATGGTGGTATCGGCATTAAAATAATACTGGAAACATCAAGTTTTGAAGACAGATTGTCCAAATGGAATAAATTACGACAAACATGTATTCACTTGCGATAGGAGAGCTTCTTACCGATTCCCGAGGGAAACAACGCCGGTACTCCTAAAAATCCCTCCATCTAAAGAAAGGGCTCCATGACTTATACACGGAAGAGCGAGTAACATCTCTGCCCTTGTTCTATATACTTGCAAACAAGAGAAGAGATTATAAAATAGTGTCTCCCTGAGGCCATACCCACTCGCTGTGAGACAAAATAAGTTTGTGCTGCCCACATTGACCATATTTACAGCAAACCCAAGAAAACCAGGGGGACACTCCCCATTAGGCAATCTTGGCTTTATAAGATCAAGCCTTCTTTGTGGGTCATCAGTGACGAACTCCCCTGCATATGGTCTGTGAAAGGGGCAAAAATCTCTTTTAGAAGGTTTACAAAGCAAAAGTCTGCATTGTCAAAGAAAATGAGAGTATATGAGACTCATGCATTAAATTCTCAAGACAAATGACGAGAAATCGGCCATCCAAAGTCCTCCCAATGGAAGCACCAAGTCCATGAAGACCAGAACTTTTATTTATGCAGCCTTCCTTGTCATATGTTTCTAGAGCTTTAACACCTTCATAAGTCTTACAGACAATTGCCAGCATAGTCTCCACTCCTAAGTACTCTGCAAATAGCCTGCATGCCAAATAAGTTGAAAGGAAAATTATGTCAAGCATAATGCGTATGACTGCTTATAGTCAATTGTGACAATGTCTCTCAAGTAAGATACCCCATTCCTAACCAGGTATGCAAACAGGTCAGCTCGTTCATTTGACCTCATAATCAGTAAGGCTTTCTTGCAATATTTTATAGCACATAAATTCGGTCTATACTTGTATAAACTACTCACAGAACCCCAAGCTTCACTGATGAAGCTAATAAAGGTTGTCATCTACTTTTGCTAATCCATATTATGATCAAATGCAGGCAATGATGAGATCATGACTAATGAGGAATACCAGAAACAAAGAAAGATGCAAAACAAATCAAGTGCAAAGTTAAACAAACCTGCTAAGATTATCATCCTCTAGTTGTCCAAGTGTAGCAACAATACCCAGCACATCCTTAGTCAATGGAAGACTGGAAGCTTGAGCACCATGCCGTGTCTTCAATTGACACAAAATGCCAGCAGCAGATTTTTCATGCTGTAGAATCTGTTCAGTTGTTTGCTCTTCAGTCTGAAGTTGGGAGTTGTCCTCATTTTCAATCTTTGGAATGCTTGAAGATCGACACTTGGCTAGATTAATTCAGAGGGAAGTTGTAAGTAACTGAATTTATGGAAACAGGAAATCCTCTTATACACTTTTGAATTTCCTGTTTGAATTAGTTCACCATTGAAGCTGAACAATATTGGGCCTGAACTTAACACTTCCAAGCACTTTGCTGTGAGTTTATAACATCCAGAAAATTCACTAATTTCCTTTCTAGTTAACCATATACGATGACGTTGACAATCAGGAATGGTGTCATGGGTATCTTATTTGACAAGCAATAATCCTTCAGCCAAGGCTATTTGGGGGATGATTCCAGCGTGTGTTTGGTGGTGCCTTTGGAGGGAGCGGAATAGAAGGTGTTTCGAAGATTCGGACAGATCACTAAGGAGCTTGCAGGGCGATGTGTTTCTTTCTCTTTTCTTTTGGGCTAATGCTTTGTTGGGGGGTTGTTTTGTGGACTATGATGATTTCCTTAGTTTCTTTATTTGTATGCTTTGAGTGACTTCAGTACAATCTTTGTACTGATTTCGCCTCTTTTATTTTTCTCTTTAATAAAATTCTTCTTACTTATCAAAAAAAAAACTACATGGTAGTTATAAGGATACCCTTCCTAAGCAGAATTTTATTTTTAATTTTACGAAAATGGCCATTTGCTATTTGCCTGGATTCATTCACTTGTGTGGAATGGATTTGCTCAGCAATGACATTGACACCTATCAAAAAATAAGAAAATGATTATACCTTCCAAATCGAGAATGGAGTTATCTAATTTTCTTTTTTGAGTCTTCAGTGATTTTATATTGTCCTCATGCTCCTTGATTTTCATCCCCAGCATATGTAGATCATCTTGAAGTTTCTGCACAGATTAGTTATTTGATAAGTTAGTTTGGTTAACTTACCAGAAAAGAAAGCTTTTTTTGGGACACATCACCACTGACGTATACTAAGGTATTGAATATATTATATGTAACTTGAATTTTCATTTTTTTTCTCTACTTGAATAAGCATCCAATGCGCCTGCAAGGATTAAATAACTCAGGAATGGATAGAAAATTTTGCGTCTTTGTCATAAATCATTACCTCAACCAATTCTATAGAACAAAAGATCCTTCTTTTTTATCAGGAGAGAAAGAAAACTGCTTATTTAAGAAACTCTGTGATACCTTAGAGTAGTATATGATGGTTTCCGCATGCGTAAATCCTCCATTTTGGATTTCATCCCTCACTATACTGGTCTCATTCCCATCAACTTGCATCACTGCTGATGTGTCTTTTGCAGATAACGACATTGTTTGAGTTGAAAGCTGCAAAAAGAGGGGTCATAGTATTCAAAATGTCCTTCTTACAGTGACAGCATAAACACTAAATATGGAAACAGCCTGCATAAACAAAGCCATGTCCTCTCATTTTTTACTTTGTTTTCCCTCAAACCCATGTAAATTTTTCTATTTTGAATTGCTTCTGACACATGAGTAATATATATGAACAAAAAAGCTCCAACCAAAAAGAATAAAAAAGCAAGTCCTGATAGCAATAGAGTGGATACTTCTTGTTTGTTAGACTTCTATTTCTCTACATTGATTCTAACATCATGCGTACATGCATTAGAAAGGCGAATTGTTTGATTTATGTAATAACCATTACATATCTCAGCTCCAATTTCATTATATTTCAGGAGCTTATTTACTAGTCAAAACTATCAAGAACAAAATTTTGCTCAAAAAATAACAATACCAAGCAGAAGTCCGCAGTCAAAGACTATAATTTAGCTTTTGTTGGAAATTAAAGTTCCAAACACCAGTACAGAAGAGAACAGAGCCATGCATTGGAAACCCTAATGCCCTGTTTCGCTGCTGAGAAATGTGGGAAAATAAAGAGAATAAAAGAAAAAGGAAACATGGAATCGTCCTGTCAGGAGCAAATACATACACTGGTCAAAGTATTCGATATTCCTTTACTCTTGCGCCTTCCCACATTTCTCAGCAGTCAAACAGACTGAGAAAAAAGAGTCAGAAACGGAAAAGGGACTCACCTGGATACTGGGTTGAAACATCGTTGAAGCTAACGCCCTCTCTCTCTCTCTGGCCAGTTTCACATGCATATGTGCATATCAGCATATATTTTGTTTAATTGGGGGAAAAATATCATCGCGTGGGAATTTTTCATGTTTTCTTAAAAAAACTATTGGGAGAATCACTAGGCTTGATATTTTGTTTAATTGGGGGAAAAATATCATCGCGTGGGAATTTTTTTTCCCCCAAAAAATGTTTCTTTCTTTTAATATTCATTCAGTTTTGGGTAGAAACGGCTAATATGAACGCTTCCTAAATATACTCCAGAGAAAAAAAAAAGAAATAAATAAAAAATTGGTCCTTATTCTTTGACCGAAAATCAAATAAATCCTTCAATTTTAAAACTCATCAAACTAGTCTTTAAAGTTTAAAATTTATTAATAATTTAATCATTTTGAGACCATTCAAATGTGAATGATTTTAAGCCTCATGGACTAATTTTATGTGTTTTAAAGTTTAAAGATTTATTTAATTTTCGCACAAATTAAGTGGACCAAGATTGTATTTATCCAAAAAAAGAAAAAGAAAAAAACTGATTATTTTCTGCAATTTATTTTTCTTATTATTTAGGAAAAAATTATATGACTTATGGTAGGTCTAATAAATTTGGGTAATTCTTTGTCTTATGTTTTCTAAGAAGTAAAACCCATAAATGTCATTGGCAAGCAAGAATCTCCTTAAAATATTTTACCTGATTTTGTCATTTGAGTGTATTAATTTACTTTTAAGTGAAAGATTAAGCTAATTAAAATAGATGGTAAACTTTTATGCTTATTGATCTCCTGTTTGGTTAAAACGTTCATATTAGTCTTATATATTTTACAAGGAAAAAAAAAAAAAAATAAGTTTACAAAATACAAAAAAAATATAATTTTATAATAATCTTTGACCAAACGACAGTGACAGTAGCCGTCCGGCCGTGGACCAATGAGGTGATTTCATTTTCCCTCTCCCACCACACTTCCGAATTGGGCCGCCTTCCTAGACGGCCCAATTAAAATTAAGATCACACCATTTTATTTTTTTAACATATTTTTTTCTCTCTATCTAAAAACTTAACTTGGAAAACGGTGAAAGAGCCACGACTAGTATGGCTCTGCACCAGGACTTTGTTAACATCAAACGTTAAAAGGGTATATAAAAAATAAGCTAAATTGCAAATAACATAAGAGTAC
Source organism: Myrica gale (assembly GCA_963930655.1). Classification (NCBI taxonomy): domain Eukaryota; kingdom Viridiplantae; phylum Streptophyta; class Magnoliopsida; order Fagales; family Myricaceae; genus Myrica; species Myrica gale. Next base: position 25,893,510 of record OZ005606.1, on the reverse strand, counting down.
GGGTCTTGAATTTAACAGTTAGAGTTGCACGGGTCTTAAAAAAAAAAAATTAAGAGTACGGGTCTGGATTCCAAATTACCTAAAAGCACAGGTATGATATTTACAATTTAGCTTAAAAAAAAACCACAGATGCATTGAACTGCTATGATGCTTCTATGAGTTTTGGAGCTTTGCGGTAACTCTGAGGTAATTTGTCAGTTCCCTTCATGTCACCTATAACTATGAAGTTATCCTCTATGCAGAAACCCATGCCATGGACATTTACAAGCATTCTGAGAACAAAGCACATCAGCAAGGTGAGGTGTCTGAGTTCTTTAGGCTGGGTTTAAATTCCAGGTAATGTCTTTCACTGCCAATACTATCCATTAACTTAACATACTTCTCTTTCTTCTTCTCGAACTTCTTCAGAGATTTTTTATGTGATCTAGTGGCTTTTTCTATGTTATTGACGATCTTCCTCAGCTCTAACTTGTTTTCTTCCATAAGCTTCCTGATCTCCAGATTTTCTGTAGAGGACTCGCTCTCTGGTATTGCAACTGAAAAACATATCAGCGGATTCCTGAAAAGGATGAATAGCAAATCCAGGTCACATACAATCAATAAGCTTGTAGACTGAATAGTTAAAATAATTTTGCTGGTCGTCTAAGATTTCGACATAACTATAGGTGCGTTTGCATCCAAAATATTACCAATATTTTTCTCTCCTAATAAAATACTACAATATAATCTCTCTCTCTCCCATCAAAAAATATAAAAAAAAATTACAAAAAATATAAAAAAATTATCTCTCTTCACTTTTTCACTAAACCCAATACCAACACAAAACCCAATACCAAAAATATTTCAACACAAACACAACCTATATCTCGAAAGACTAGACTCTGTTCCCGGCAAAGAAATGAAGTGTCTCAGGAATGGTAGCCTCAAAACAGTACGAGACATGGTAAAATTGTACCCAGCTTCCTGACAAGTCAGAACCTACTGTTACATGACATTCATGGATTCACCATGTATATCTGTCCCTACCTTTCTATCTCAACTCTTCTGAAAAAACACACAAACTTTGAGAACAAGGCTAACCTTGTGTTTGTGTTTTTTTCCTCAAAAAGGTGAATCTAGTTTTTAATTCATAAGTAAGCTTAATCCTCATTTGTAGTACTACCCTAAACAAGACAGGCCCAGCTGGCATGTGTACACACAGGATGTGTGAGCGGGAATATGAGCTGGAATCATTATACCAGCTTGAAGGTCGCGACGTCCAATCAAGGATATCCATCCTTGCTTCAGGCATGGAGCCCAAGTCAACAAAAATTTCATGACAGAAATCATGCCATGCAAACACACAAATTTACACACATTCAACATGCATAGAGACAGCAAGATACCCATATCCAAGAGAAATGACACCGTTGTCTTTTAAAATCCCACCATCCAGAGATACAGCACCATGCTTTATACATTGTCGAGCTTCTAACATGCATCCTGCAGTTTCATAAACTTGAACCTCTCCTAGAAGACTATAGAATAATGTCTCCCGCAGACCATGGCCTGCAGCAGTTTTTGTGTGTAGATGACCAACATCTAAGTCAATCATATTAACTGCATATCCAATGAAACCTGTTGGCACATTCCCACTTGAGAAGGTAGGATATGGCAAGGCCAGCTTCCTCTGAGGACCTTCAAACTCCCCTGTGTAAGGCCTGCCAAACAGTTCAAACAATTCATACATGACCAATTTTCTATTACACAGAAACCTTCTATCCTACAAACCTGATATTTAATTTTCTCTTGGTTAAAAATAAAAACTTGCTACCATGAGGGAGGATGATGATAAGAACAGATATCAAAATCTGGAATTGATTGAAAAATTCAAACATGGATGTCCCTCTGGGAGATGGTCACAATACAAAGACTAAAAACTTGCATGCCTTCCTTACTGGTGAGAACTGCATAAAAAGGACAGCTACCCTCAGTAATCGGGCACTACAGAGGAAAATGGAGGATTTGGTGGATCCATGCATAAAAGAGCAATGCTTAACCAAAACTTCGGGATGTGTTTCATGTATGCACATACATGCTGGTTGCCAACCTATCAGATGATTTTATGAAAGTAACCACCAAGCTACATGAATAGCAATAGAAAATAATACCTTATAGCTTCAAGGCACACAACAAGAAATCGGCCATCTATAGATTTGCCAAGTGCAGATGCTTCTGCATGCAGAGCATGTCTACAATGCACTTCTCCATTTTGTTCATAAGTCTCAAAAGCACTTGCAGCTGCAAAGGATCTACAGACAACAGCAAGCATTTGATCTTCGCCCAAGTACTCTGCTAATATCCTGCATATAGACCAGTGCAGAAAGGGGAAAAATTAAGTCAGAGAAGGGTTGACAACAAGACTTTTTCAAGAAATGCAAAGTCAGAAAAATAAAACGGAAATGACCTGCTAAGCTTATTGAGACGAACAGTACCCAGAAGTGCAACCAGGCCAACTATATCTTCTGCGAATTGATTTTTTCGCTCTTGAAATGTGAATTCTTCAGAAACACTGCAGAGGACAACAGCTGCAGAGTGATTGGTGCTTTGTATCTGATTTAGCAGTTCCTCTTTTGTGGGATAGTAGCTCGGGTTGTTCACTAGACAAGGTTTAAGATAAGCTCAAAATGGTCATGAATTTCAATTTCACCGGCATTTCAAGTTTACTTTGCATATGAAAGTGTTGTATTCTGCAAAAATGCTTATGCACGGGAAAAGTACTAACAAGTACTAAAACAATGGCACCAGTAAACATAAAATGTAACACTCATATGTGGTAGTTAATCTGAGACATTTCATTAATTTCAGTATCACTTAATTGCCAGCCTAGGACTCCGGAGAAGACGGTATCACTTAATTTCAGTAGGCCAATGTCCATGCAATTCAGTGCTTGGTCTACATCACCAAGTTGGTTATTTATCTATGGGAATCAACAATATTCCATAGAACATTGCATGAACTTATAGTGACCAACTCAACGAACTTAACATTAAAAAAATATAATACCAAGAGAAACTTGTCAAAGTGCCTCTCAAATTTCAAATTATAGATCAAATAGATTTTTAATGAGATGCATCATTTGGTCTTTATCAACTAGTTGGCTTGACTAGGAAGAAAAAACAAAATTTTAAAATATTTGCTTTCACATCAGTGGGTTCCCATCTAAACCGTGCATTTTCTGGTAAATTCATAAAACAGTAAAGAAAATGTTAAAAGAATGGAACTCAGCAAATCATAACCTACGATATAAATCTGCTTCACAACTTCAGGCTAGTGGAAACCGAAGTGCCATATTGTGTTACTTATGATCGGTTTCTCATCTGAATAGAGATCATCATCCTTGAACTCTTTCGAATATGCATGCCATGTCAACATACTATCCATGAAACTTAGAATAACCATAAAAGAAAACCTTATCTTAGAGAGTTTCTGAGCGCATTATCCCGTTGAAATATACTCAGTATAGATCTTTTGTGTTGTTTTTTTCACTACAAGATCAATGTGTTCAGATTACAATAGAAAGGTTCACTAAGAAAAGTTACTACATGAAGATGCAGTTTCCATTCCAGGAATGGACCTGAGTCCTTTCAGCTTCAAGCTTCATTGGTGTTACTAAGTCATACTTTTAGAAGAAGAAAAAAGAGAAAGTTTAGTAGAAAAATAGGAACCTTAAAAACACCAAATAATGTGTTGGTAATTCATATTTAGTTCTCTATGGGATAACTTGGATGCGCTTTGTTCTCTCAAGCACTCTGTATGCCTAATTCAGAATTAAAAGTAGATGATATGTGCTAATTATCCAAAACCTTGCATCTGAGACAGGTCTTGCTCTATTTCTGCCTTCCTATAATTGAGCATATCCAGTGCATTCTCCAGAATTCCAATACGGATACCAATTTTGTGTATTTCATCCTCAAGTTCCTGCATAGAGAAGCAGCCAGCTCCCGGAACTCAAATAACAACACTAGATAACAATTTTGAGCAGCACTACTGCAATCATAAAGCTCGCATTAAGTCGCTGTACCTTCTCAATAGTTATCATTGGCACCATAAAGTTTTCTGCTTGTTGTAGGGAGGATGAATCGGGAAGGAGCATGATCTTTCCATCTGAAGACGGAGACTGAATCTCATCAAACTTCATTTTTGGGGCTTCCACAAGGTACACCTGTACATAGAGGTCTACAATCATCAATATCAAATTCATGACGAAATAACAGTCACCTGCAAAGTTGTGTGGTGACCTGAACACTCAGATGTAGCTCTGGGTGAGAAGAGTGAGAGGCTTCAAAGCAAAAACTCCCTTCTTTTTTAGGGAGAGGAAGAGCAGAAACAGTGCAGCGCCCATGTTTGAAAGTGTACTGGATAGAATCGTCTGTATTGAATGACTCTGACTTTATAGTGAGAGTGTGAAATTTCCCATACTTCTTTTCGTCATGGATGGTCTCGTCAACATCGCCCTCAGAGTTGACAATTTCAAACACAATATTTTCCAGTTCACTACCAGTAGGACAAAACTCAGGTACCTAAAATCGTATGCCTTATCAACTTTTATGTGAGCGAGATACAATTGGAAAAAAAGGACAGAAGCAAGGCATTACTAACGTTTGACGAAATCCTCATCTCCCTTTTTCCTGTTTGATACTCTTGCTTGAAAACAACTTCATGGCCACGCAGAACAGAAAGCGAAACTGGGGCAAGGCAGATGGATGGTTTTAAATCATATTTTGCTAATAAATGGTGAACTTACATCATTGACCTCCTTCAGAATATACTTTGTATGTATCGATATCAATCCCAGACTATGATGTGACCTGTTGTGAAATTTATACTACAAACCATGCATTTTGTGTGGTTGCAAAAAACGATTACAACTGTAACAGATTCTTTTGAAATTGGAAGAGACTAATGAGCATGTAAAAAGTATAAAACTTAAATCTCATAGGTACTACAGAAAAACTAAACATTGACTGGAATATATGAGCTTTTTGTCAATTATTTTTTATAAGTAAGGAAAGCTTTATTGAAAGAAAAATGAAACAGGGCAGTACAAAGCCTGTACTGAACCAACTACAACAAACAAGCTAGGAAACTAATAAAATCACTGAAGTCTACAAAAGGGGAACCCAGCACCCCATTAGCCGACAGAAACAAGCCCTGCATCATTTTCCCTTCAAACATTCTAAGGACAGCCCCAAATCTTCAAAGCATCTTCCGTTCCTTTCCCTCCATAAGCTCCACCAAATTGCACAATGGAATCATTTTCCATACAGACAACGCCAAATGATTGTTGAATTTCCTCTTCCAACACTTCAGCACCCCACCCACCCTCTTAGGCATTACCCAAGGGTAGTTAACGATACTACGCACGTGCACCCACAACTCTCTAGCAACCAAGCAATGGATAAGCACATGATCCACAGACGCCCCATCATTCTTGCAAAGAAAGCACCAATTAATCAAGTATAACCCCCTCCTTCTTAAATTGTCAATGGTTAAGACCTTCCCATGAGCCGCTTCCCACACAAAGAATGAAACTCGAGGCTGGACAGTGGTCTTCCAGATCTGCCTCCACGGAAAGACCTCGCCTGAACCCCCAACAATGAGCCCATACAGCGACTTAACCGAAAAGACCTCATTCTTAGCACCCTGCCAAAGCATTTTGTCTTCTTCCCTTCTCCTAAGGACCAAAGAGTACAACAGTGAGTAGAAAGCAGAAATGTCTTCAATCTCCCAATCATTGACGGTTCTAGCAAACTGAATATTCCACACCCCATAACCGGAATCTCCCTCCAAACAATCCACAACCATCGCATCCTTGTGCCTAGCAAGAGAAACAAAAGAGGGAATGCAAACTTCAAAGGTCTTTCCCCACACTATAGATCATGCCAAAACCTTACTCTAAGACCACAACCCACCAAGTAACGTATGTTCCCACAAAAGAAGGTCCATCTGTTGCTTATGTGCTTCCACAAGCTCACACCATAGGAACCATGGATCTCATTGGTTCTCCAACCACCCGAAACACTGTCATACTTATCCTCAATAACAGCCCGCCACAAACTATCTCTCTCCAAGGCGAAACTGCACAACCACTTTCCCAATAATGCTCTATTGAACAAATGGAGTCTCTTTAAACCCAGCCCTCCACTACTCATTGGAGAACAAACTCTCTCCCATTTGACAAGATGAAACTTGTGCTCGATTCCATCACCTCCCCACAAAAATGTCCTTTGGTTTTTCCCCAATCTTTTGGCAACCCCCAAAGGAATAGAAAAGAGAGACAAAAAATAGGTTGGGAGAGTAGAGAGTGTAGACTTGATCAACGTGAGTCTACCTCCCTTTGAAAGATAGCTACGTTTCCAACTTGCAACCTTCTTTCAGTTCTCTCTATAATGTCATCCCAAATATGCATGCTCTTAAAACGCGCTCTCAAAGATAACCCAAGATAGGTAATAGGCAACGACCAAACTCTGCAACCCAAAATAGCAGCCAACTCCTGAACATTGCCCAGACCCCCAACAGGAATAACTTCCGTTTTTTAAAGGTTAACTCTAAACTCTGACACCGCCTCAAAGCAAAGCAATAAGCATCTGAGATTTCGAAACTGACTCACCTTCGCCCCACACAAGATTAAGGTGTTATCAGCAAACAGAAGGTGAGAAATACTCATGCCTCCTCCCTCTACCACCAACCTCAAACCCCACAATGGAACCCCTTGTCACTACTTGATTCACCATTCTGCTGAAAGCTTCCATAATGAGCACAAACAAAAAGGGTGAGAGCAGATCACCTTGACGCAAGCCCCTAGAGCCTCTGAAAAAACTTTTAGAGGAGCCATTCACCATTACTAAAAATCTAACCGTAGAAATGCAAAACTCAATCCACCTACACCACCTCTCCCCAAAGCCACATCTCCTTAACAGATACACAAGAAAATTTCAATTGACATGGTCATAGGCTTTCTGAATATCCAATTTGCACAACATGCCCGACACATTGGACCTCAAGTCAATACACTCGCTAGCAATCAGCACAGGATCTAAAATCTGTCTACCTTTCACGAAAGCATTTTGGGACGACGATATAATCTTATCCAAGACAAGCTTCAAACGATTAGCTAGCACCTTCACCAAAATCTTGTAAACACCCACCACTAAGCTGATGGGACGAAAGTCCTTCAGCTCGACCGCTCCTGGTTTCTTCGGGATAAGAACAATGAAAGTGGCGTTCATACTTCTAACAAATCTTCCCTCCACAGCAAACTCGTTGAACATGGATAGAATGTCTCCCATAACCACCTCCCAACAAGATTGGAAGAATGCTAAGGAGAAGCCATCAAGGCCCGGAGCCTTGTAACTATTTAAACTCCTAACCGCCCCCGTTACTTCCTCCTCATCGAAAGGTCTCTCCAACCAATCCGCATCAACCTCTGAAATAGAAGCAAACTTTAAATCCTCCAAGAGGGGTCTCCAAGAGTAAGACTCCTTATACAAGGAGCTATAGAAGCCAACAATCTCCTCTGAAATCCTCTCGGGTTCCTCCACCATCTCCCCCTCTACCTCCAAGCTCGATATGGAGTTGTTCCTTCTATTGGAGTTGACCACTCTATGGAAGAACTTCGTACATTGATCCCCCTCTTTAAGTCAAAGAACCCTCGACTTTTTCCTCCAATTGGTCTCCTCCATCTCAATCAGAATATTCAGCTCCCTAGACACTTCCATTTTCCTCTCTTTCCCCACCTCATCAAGGCTTCCTTCCTTATCCAATCTCTCCAACATAGATAAATCGCCCAACAACGCATGCTTACGAAAATTCATATCCCCAAAGACATCTTGATTCCACAATTTCAGGTCCTTCAAGGCTTTCAACTTAGAATCAAGCACATAACTCGGCGACCCCGAGAAAACATAGGAATTCCACCATGTCCTCACCTTATCCACAAAACCCTCTCCCTTAAGCCACATGTTCTCAAACCGGAAGGGTTTATTTCCTCCCCTGAATCTGCCACTTTTCGATAGAATAGGAAAGTGATCAGATAACAGACGAGGAAGCCTCTTCTGGGTAACAAAGGGGTACAAGGCTTCCCAACAAGAGCTGAAAGAAAGCGGTCAATTCTATACCATGACTGAGAAACTCTACTATTCGACCAAGTAAAGGACCCTCCCGACAACGGCAAGTCCATTAAGCCATTTTTTGGAATAAAATTAGAAAAATCCATCATAGCACTCCTAAATCCTCCGGTTCCTAACCGCCCACTAGGAAAGCGCATGACATTGAAATCTCCCTCAATGCACCACGAAAGGTTCCAGAAAGCAAAGACACCCAATAACTCTTCCAAAAGCATCCTTCTTCTACTATCATCGTTGGGGCCATACACCCCAGAAAACGCCCACTGGACCCCGTCCTCTACATTCTGAAAAATCACCAAAATAGAAAAACTACCCTCACAAGAATCCACCATCTCTAAAGCCCTCAAATCCCACAAAATCAAAATCCCGCCCGAAGCTCCTTCCGCTGTTAGACTACACCAGCCCACATGATGCCCCTTAAGAACTTGCCTCCTGATTTGCTAGGAGAAACGAGCCAGCTGCAAAGAGCGTCATCAGCTCACTCTCGTAACCGTCGCATGAGAGACCAACCATATTTTTAAAGGACGAAACCATTTCCAACACCCAGTCCGAAGAAGATAAATTTAGATGACAATCCTCCTTCCCCCTCATATGAGGACACACCGCCAAAGGTTCAGCCACAAACCCATCAACACCACTATCTGCACAGACTATAGCCCCTCCCTCTTCTAAAGAAACTAATGATCTTCCACATTCTCCCTACTCAACAACCAAGTCATGACTCCCAAAGGAAGTCAACGGCACTTCGTTGTTCTTGCAAGCCATCTCCGAATCCTCCAATGCATAGTCACTGACCGAAACCTCTGTCCCCACCTCAAGTACCCCAAACCCATCTGACCTCGTCCCGGCCACCACAGAGGACACCAGCCACGTGGGTTGTGGACCCGGAGAGTCCAAGCCCACATCTGCCCTGTAAAGGCACTCGGTCTGCTTCAGCACAAGAAGACTCGAAACTGGCGAAGCACGAAAAAAATTGACTGGAATAACCGACACCAGCAGAGCACCGGCCGAGCCATCAGCTACCCCAGACAAAGTTGACCCCGCCTCTAAAGGCCGAAGAGCAAGATCTGTCGCCGGATCGGAGATCTGGGAGCCGGACGAAGCTCGACCATAGTCGGCAGAGGTTCCGAAACCGACATAACACCATCCAGACCCTCTGCCACCCCAGACGACGGTGACCCCTCCTCCCGAAGCTGAAGGACAGTAACCGCCGCCGGATCGGGGACCTGAGAGGCCACGATGACAAACGGGTCCTCTAACCCGCCAGAAACCTCCTTGTCCGACCCTACTACCAACCCAACTCCGCCTACCATATAAGACCCATCTAACGGCCCAACGCAGGCCCACTCGACCCCCCCAAGTTTGCCAAACAGATTCGCAAACCAGACCACTCCATATCTACCGAAACGAATCGAATTCTGAGACTTCCTATGCTATTCAGTTAATGTAACTAATCCAGACGAGCTAACAGAACTGGAATGTCTTTGCCTCGATCACCAGACTACGAAAAAACACCATGAATCTATACGGCTAAAACAACACTCTCCGACAGCTAAAAAACAAAGGAATCAAGGCTAATCGAGACAAGAAACAGGGACGACGACCACACGATAACCAGAGAGCCAAGAGAGAAAAAAGGGACCCACCACCCGCACCATTTTTAGTTTTTTTGTCAAATATGGAGATGCAGGTATAGGCATCGAATTACAAACCAAAAAATATTAGTTTAAATGCAGTCAAATTATTAGTTGGATGTTTTAGACATCTACAAGTTAATTTTTTAGCTATTTAGAGTCAAGTGCAGGTTAATTTAGCAGAGAGTAGGGTTTAAGTCAACAATTTCATTGTGTTTAGCAAGAGAAGGAAAATTTACCCTCACACACCACCAGGTAAACAACAATAAATAGAAAAGAGTGAGAGAGACAGACACAAAGAAGAGCAATGCATTCTACATGAAGTATCAGGTACCACACAAATTAGATGAAGCCTCTAGTTTCATACTTAGTGTCCAACTCCAATCTAGATAGCCAGTCCCAAGGCCAAAGTAATGATGTAACCATCACAAAGGAGTCTAATTGACGCCTTTGTTTAAACAACCAAGTTCAGGGAGACTCTAACAGTGGACAACCTTCAGAAGCCAAGAATAGTTATTTCCTACGGGGCTTTGGTGTTGCTTGAGCAAATTTTGTTCCGAGAATGAATTACATTCTTCTGCATCTTAACATAGCCACATGACTTTTGTCCTCGGTGCTAGTTTGTTTGGGGCTATGCCTAGGACAATGGTTGGACTATTGGCAGGCTGAAAGGGACATTTTAGGAATCAATGTAGTGAAGAGATTGGGAAAATTGTCCCCTTGTGCAGTTTGTGGAGCCTTTGGATAGAACAATTCCATTCCCTACTCATTTTACGGTGTCAAGTCCGATAGAGTCTCCACATATGTTTTCTTTACTTTGACTTGCAGGCAAGTGCATTAAAGCCTAGTAATATGGTTCACTTGTGATCCAAATGAAATTGAACAAACATTTATAAAGTTTTGAGTATCTTTTAATACACATTTTGGTTTCGAACCTGTACCTTTCCTTGTTTCTCGGTTCCATAATCTTCTTCTTTACCCCAAAAATACTTTCACAAGATTAGTGCAATGAAAAAGGAAGCTTCCAAAGAAAGGTTCATACTTTTACTTCCATATCCTGCTGTTACTTTCAGGAGGCCACCAAGGTCCACGCATCCATTATAGTCAACCTGAATATAGAAATTCAGCAGTTACAGATATAAAATTGGGAAAAACAACTGTACACTAAACTTTCAACTTATTCAGAGTTATTTCAAACTAATTAGCTACTATGCTCAGGGTGTCAAATAACATGCCAAAGAACTAAAACAAAACTGACCTTACGCTTTAAACCTATTCGATCTTGTAGATGTAATCCTTCCATCTCCAATTGAACTTCCAAGCCTTGTGAGATATGATTACCGTATGCATCAAACATCTAGAGGAAAATACATTGACTGAAGATACTAGCGAACAAAATCAAAATTTGAAAACACTGCAACATACAAGTTGTCATTGTCTAACAAACAAGCTCATGCTCTACGTTTAGGTGGAATAATAAAGCTTGTACTCTGCTCTATGCAGTGAATTTCTTCTTGCACAAAAGGAAGAAAAAAAATGCTATCAGTTTATGTGATTAATGCCTGCTATCAGGCTAACTCCTTCTCCAGATAACAGTATTTATGCAGCTGATCCTATTTATTCAGAGTCAAGGCGTAGCTAAGTTGAGTAAGCTAGCATAGATATCCAAGATTGTTTATGCCATCCACTAGAATAATATCTGTGGGCAGAAAAGATAGGTCAGAAACTTGGAACCAATTCACCATGTCCCAGATAGGCCCCATGTACTGCAGGTTAAAAGAAATTGCAGCATGCTTAAACAAATACAGAACTAGGAAACTAAGGTAAAACGTTTAAAGATCTGGATGTAATAAATATGCAGATCCTACCTTCTTGAGTGCCATAGAACCCATGTAAGTTTATTCTGATTAAAAAGACCAAATTGAGAAAACATTTGCAATGTCCAGGAACTAGAATCTTCCTATTACAAATTATTTATCCAAATAAATTAACTTATCTTCCTTCGTTTCAAGTGCTATTAACCAAAATGAACCAAACAAGTTTTAACTAGCCATCATATTTTGTTGCATATTCAAGCTCACGTTAGTTCTAGCTCACTTAGCAAAACCTTTTTACAACACGGAGTCATTAGTCAAGGCCATTTAGATGGTGCCATGAAGTTGCAAAAATGCCCCAAATATGGTCACTTCTAAAATCCAAGGGAAAACGAGAAGTATACATGTGTGGTCAAAGTCAGACATATATAAGCTCCGTAGAAAAGTTGATAGAAACAAAGGACACTGGATTCTGAAAATTTTGGTTGGTAAGTGCCACTACTGTTAGCCTTTTACAAGATAAAAGGGAGGAAAATTTGTACTGCCGTTTTAATTTAAACCTTTCAAGAATTCCCATTCGAGTACATAGCTGAATCAAATGTGCAAAAAACATCACAGAAACATGCCAGTCAATTGGAGAATGAAAATCCTAGAAGTTCCTCCATATACCTCAAATATGAGCTCCTTAACCATGCAGCCTGGAATCAGTTGGTTTTCCCATATTGGTGGCAGTGCCTTGACAAAATGTAACGATCCAGGAGTAACTGACACAAATAGAAACAAGAAAATATGAATGAATTTTGGGATGGTCAAAATTTTCTTTATGGGAGTTGGCGAAAAAATGAAGAGAGAGATCATTTGAATGAATTTTTATGTTCATTGTAATGGAAAGAGATGATTTGATGGGGAGAGATTATTTTGTAGTTATTTTATTATGCCAAAATTTTGGAGTGGGACGCAAATTTTAAGAATGAGTGACATGTCAAAAGAAAGAAGTTTAAGTCTCCTACTGATGGCCTCTAATGGGTCTATTTTGAAATGGACAAGTATTACCTTGACATGGAATTGAGAGAGAGAAAAACTTATCCTGTGAACATATCACCAGAGTCGCTTCATAACTTGGCCGGATCTTGTCTAAGTTATTACTTTCAACCAGCGCATCCTGCAAAAGTTACAAAACCATCAAGATGCTAATTCAAAAATCTCTACATTTAAACGAATGTTTACTGCAATGGCATGATGATATTCACAAGAGCCGCACCTCAATCTTTAGAGTAAATTTATCTGCGGAGAGTCTAGTCTTAATTTTCTCTATATGGACATAGGCACCCTCAGTAACAAGAAGCTTGATGATCAATTCCGGAGTTGAGGTAAACGGAATTCGATTGTCATAGATGTCAAAGCATGCAAGATGGAACGGTCGGAAACAAGAACCAACCCTATCCAACAAGGCCATTTGATGAGAACAGGAAATAATTGATTATACGTGTACATAAAGCTAAAGCTCCTGAGAAAACAATAAAAGATGTCCACACAACAGATTCACAAGGTCAAAGTACTGCTTTCCCACCTACATAGGGAATTATTCAGCGTACAATTCATGATATTAACGCTTAAATCCCACCAACCTACATAGGTGCCATACCTGACGCTATAGGGCGGCTTCTGTTCATCAGTCAAAAGATCCCACTTTCCCATCTTAGGAGATCCCTTAACTACCACTCTTTTGTCATAATCTTTACAAGTTGAATCACTCTGATAAACAAGAATCCCTTGCATTAGAGTACATAAGTAGACTAAGGTTCGAACAATATAATATCAAACATGGAGAAGACATGAGAAGAGGTCCCAGGTATTTACATACAAGAGAGAATAAAAACTTATAATCGCCAGCTTTTTGAAATAAGTCTGGAAACTCGCATCCCAGTGGAAAGATATACAACCCATGAAATCCTTTACGCGATGAAGGTGTTACACGCCTTGAATAAATATGGCGAGCATCTTGAAGATCTTCAGCTTCTAATTTAACTTCCATAGACATCTCTAAATTACTCTTGACAATATACCTCTGGTCCAAATTTTCTGAAGTAACAGAAGAAATGGCATTGGCAGGCCGCAAAACTGCCACAATTTCAGTAGGAGGAGCTTGTCCAGCATGAATTGGACCATCAACAAGTAGTGCCTATAAAATATAGGAACTGTAAAAATTACTTGAAAATGATTTGATTGCCAAGACAATGAGGAAATAAGATGAAATGTTGAAATTCCAAAATACAATAGTGAGAGCTTTGAATTTTGAGCCAATGAAGAAATACCCCCTCAATCTTCAGCTCTTGACATTGTTTTGCACTGAGCAAATCAATTGCGTAATGAGATTTCTGTCGTTTATCAAGTATGTAACCCCACTCGCTATTTTCAACTGCTATGCACTGGTAAGAATGGCTCAGGATTCAGCAAATTATTTAACTCTGTTAAAAGTTGGTAATATTTGAGCAAATATAATGATATAAATAATGGCAAACCTTTCCAGAATCAATCACACTAATAGGCAGGGATAACGAGCTACGAATGTCAAAACTGGCATCCCCATCATTAACTGCAAGGACACAGCCATTCTCGTCCGGGACGCCCAGTGGCCTTTCAAATCCAAAGCAACAATAGATATTAAAAAATGATAAATTCATCCAAGCAATCGCTTACGTAAGCAGGTAAGGAATTTTTAGTGCATCAAATGCAAAAATAACATACCTGCACAAAATCCGAGTTTCCCCTATAGGAAAGGAACCAAAAAGAATGGTCAAGTTCATAAACTTCAAAAAAAAAATATAAATTTGACTAATATTTCTGCAAGAGTCTAGATATTCTTAATGCACATTACTTGGAAATTTCATGGAGAACATAAGCATGCCAGCTCTATGTTCTGTTTTACTTCAACCGCTGAAGTACAAAGGTAGGGCCCCAAATAACAGTTCATATGTTTTCAAAGAAACTACTTACCACCAGCATCCCCATGACATCCTTCAAGCAGGAAGTATTCCAATGTGGCATAGACATTGTTTTTATGACATCCAGCACATGCTCCCTTGAGAATTTTTATTTTCTGACCAGATTTCCATGTTTCTCCTTTCCTCTTTAAAACTCGATGCACCCTGATGACTACAAGTTGAAAACGGAATAGCAGTAATTAAATAGCATTGGATAAAAAATGAAAGATTAGCAAACATAAGCAAGAATGCAGTCAATACAACTTCTAGTTCCAATCTAGAGCTTTAACTGTCAAGAAGTGGGGCAATGATGTATATCAAGCTCATAAGTAATAACTTTAACACCCACCCTTTCTCGCAGTCCCCCCAACAACACTGAACCAAAGGCAAGCCTTCTTACACTGTTAGAGCTGAAACTAAAACAAATACAGTACTAAAACTAATGTAAAGGGGGCTCCCAACCTTCAGAAACAAGATCCATTAGCCAAACCAAGGCTCTAACACTATGTGATAGCATCTCATCCAAAAGGCATGAAGTGGATCACCCTTGCATATCAAGCTCAGAATAATAACTTTTCATGCCTACCTTCAGATGAAATGCCAAGTGCTTTTTTGTTTGTTGGGCTGACAACAATAACAGGTTTATCCTCACCACACTCAGTGTCTTGGTCATAATAATCATGCATCTGAAGAATCCAATCTTGATACTGTCTCTCCAGTTGCAAAGGAGTCAACATTTTATGGTCTCTAAAGATTTGAACATTGACATCTGCAGGTTCAAAAGTATCTGACTGAGCACAAAATCTAGCAATCAACATCAACTAACTCCGAAGAGTACTTTATCATGATGGCCAGAAGATTACCACTTTCTTTTTCAAGAAGCTTACTCCCAAAGTTCTTTAGAGCAGTGGTAAAAGGACTATGGTGAGCTAGATCAGTCTGGATGAAACACAATTGCTAATCATGGTTGGGAAAAGAAGAAGAAAAACGAACTGGAAAAATTAAGTAAATAAAAAGTTCACATTGCTGGTGCTTAATTTCCCTATTTGTTATCTTTGCTTAATTATACTTTCATGTGCCTGCAAAAATCTGTTTTTTCTGCGTACTTATGAAAGCATACACGTAGGTGTTATGTACGTGGAAGTCTATGTGATTATTGTGCTTTTGTATCATCCACATGTGGTATGTGTTATGTGATCAATCTATCTCAACACAGCATCTACGTAGCAACGTAAGTGCATAGCCGAAACATTAGAGAGAGAACATTGTATTCTTTTCTTCTTCTTTTTTTGAGAAAATACACTTTTTCACAACACTACTTGTTTTGCACTCTAAACTACCACGTTTGAGAGATTGCACCCACAAATTACCCATCCCTAACACATTATACCCTCCATCTATTTTTTTCATCAAATTGGATGGAAATTGACTTTTTAAATATATAATATCAATTATGCCCTTAATAAAGTTAAATAGCAAGTTATATTTAAGGTTATAATCATCATTTCGTTTTAAAAAAGTCAATTTTCGTCTAATTTGACTGAAAAAATAGACAGAGGTGCAATGTGTTAAAGATTGGTAATTTGTGGGTGCAATATCTCAAACATGGTATTTAGGGTGCAAAGTGCAAAACCTATGGTAGTTCATGGGTAAAAAGTGTATTTTCCCCATTTTTTTTTAATGGCAAAATCATAAAAGGAGAGGAGAACATAAAGGAAAGATGGTTATGAAAAGATTGTGATGCACTTAGCTAATCACACTCCAAGGATTTGTAAAGCACCAAGAGCAAACCAATATCTGGAAAATTGACTTACTTGACACACTCTTAGATGTAAATGTAAGAGCATTCCTTACCTTAGAAGGTGTTGGATTGAAACCAGCATCAGTGTCTGCAACCACATCAATTCAAAAAGTATTTAATTCCACCAGTTTGCTGCTAGAGTGATTGAAATCAAATCGAGGTTACTTCTAAGAAATGCAACCACCGCACCTATAAAGCATTTAACCCTCAAGCAACATCTCTTTAGTATGTGAGCTTTATCTCCCTTTTTGTGCCTGAATTCCATAAAAGGAAACAATGCCTGTGAAGCAAAACGTTCAATTCGAGACTTACCAATCACGTTCAATTCGAGACTTACCAATCAAAATTGCACTTGAGGAGAAAGACACAAGCTATATATAGCTAGGAAAACAAAAAATTGAAAGCAAACGTCAAAAATATGAAATGCTAGTTAAGTACCCAATGTCTGAAAGTTGTTTTCTAACAAGGTGTAATTTATGAAAAACTACTGCCACCAAAGACAGAGATGGAAACTAGAGGGAAGTCTCACAACTGGCCATGCAGTCAACACGATTATATTTCCTATTGGTCATTCAGCCAGATTAGAATTATACCCATTTTCTTTAGGGAGTCAAAGTTCATTCTCATAGGTGGCATACTCAGAGAAAGGCAGCTGCAATCCACGATATGGTTTCTCAAGGCATGCAAAATGGGAACTTATATCGGAAATGTAGAATGCCATTTAGAAGTCTTCTAAAAGGGGAGAACCATCTCGTGAGTAGCACCTGTAGAAATTATAACATCGAACAAGACCTTCCTCAAGCATTTGGTTGCACCTTCTTTGATATCAGAAAACGGCTAAGGTGGATTGCACTTCCTTATTAATGAACTAAAAGTTCTACTATCTTTACTTTTTGCTTAATCCTATCTCACCAAAGACACAAAGTTATTTTCTGCCCGTGCTAAAGAGAGAGGGATATGCTTCAGGAGGCTTGCTGCTTTTTCTCTTGGGGATTTGTTTACCTAGTTTTTTCGTAATGCAAACCTCCAAGAAGCTAACCCTTTTTCTTCTTCCATATTCAGATTCTTAGTTTTGAATGTAAAAAATTTATCAAGAAGAAAGTAGAAGACTCAACTACATTGCAAGTGTATAAAATTTTCTCCTAGAGTTGCACTCTAAAATTGAAAAGGTCAAGAAAACCCAAAAATAAAGAAGGGATGCTGCTAACGCTAGTCATCCAATCATACAACAATCTCGAAAATAAGGACTTTAAGCATAGACAGTTGAAAGTCAATCTTATCCCTTTCTAACAAGATTACATACGATGGTTTGGTAAAGCATCTTAAATATTACAAGAAAAGTGTCTCGGGAAAGATCACTACTAGAAATTGGACTAACTACAAGAGGCCACAAGAGTAATATCACTTGAATGACCCATTCCCCCTCCAACATTGACGGAGCCATGAACTGGAGACGAAGATGAAAGAAGACATAGGTATTGGAAATGCATAACCTAGAGTGTGCTTTCTTCCATGGACATTTCCTAGGCCACGTCTGTTTTAAATCAAAAAGAAAAAAAAATTAAGGATCTTTTTGTTTTATATCTTTCAAAAAGTAATGTGTGCCCCATACGTATTCTTTTCCTTTCATTTAATGGGATTGTCTTTTGCTAGAAAATGTGTATTACCAGTTTTACTTGTATAGACTAACATTCTTTGAATGGCATTGTAATCCACAAGCATAAAGACTTTCACTACCATCAAGTAAACTTCATAAAATGTTTGAATCTGCGGATCAATAGGGGCTCTTTTAAGATAAGATACTTAAATGAAAAAGGTCAAGACTAAGGGAACTCCAATCCAAGTTCACTATTTGGAAGTACCCACAGAATGCAGAAATCAATACCCTTGAAGTCTGAAAAGGCTTTAAGTCTAAACCTATCTATACCAGTTGGCCAGTGCTAATCCTCCGACAGTGATTAAAAAACCTAAGAACCAAATATCCAAATGCCTCAATTTAATTGGTTTTAGGGATCAAGTCACTCATTCAGCAGAACAAAAAATCATGTTTGTCTTGACAGTTTACAAACTGACAGATTAACAAAAAATTTATCTATTCAGGACAGTCTGAAGCCAAAATGAAGTTCATCTCACTTATGATTAAGAAGAGATTGGTGGTATGAGAAGCCGCACTAGCTAGGGCTGAGGTTTTGATGACTTTCAAGCTGGACTGTACACAACTTAGCTTACAACCACAATTGAGCGTCTGGTCTGCAACAGATTGACCTGGAATAATACTTACTGCTTGTAATCATGAGTGGAGATATCCCAAACCCAATAACTTAAACCTTAATTTTGAGAAATTATGAGTCAACTTAGAACAGAATTGAAAAATGTAATTGTGGTGTAGAAACAAATAGAAAGCACCACATTACGGCGGTTCAGAGCATGAGTAGCATGGGAGAGTGAAATTTTTTAGAACGTATCATAGACCTATATACAAGATATCTCTTCTGCCACATATGTGGTTCCCTATTCGTCAAGCTTCAGGATACCAGAAATTTAAAATTGTAGAGAATAGGAAGAAGTTGGTTCCTGAGGTAATCAGATAAAGATTGTTAAGGATATTCTTGACGTAACATGGCAAGATTGGCAGCTTACCCAGCGAGCATCTGGAAGTAGACGACCAAGCCTTCTAATAGAAACACGACTGAAAGTTTCATAGCTTTCTATGATTTGGCACCCTTCGGCTTCTAGTTTCTCCAAAATCATATCAATACTCTCTTTGCCCTGTAACATCAATTCTCAAAAATCTCACAATGATGAGAGAGAAGGAAGATTATGTATGCCTTTCTTTTACCTTAATTACTGGAAAATAGACACACTTCAGGCGTGCATTAGCTTCTCGAGATGCTCTTGAACCTGATATACTTCAAGTCTTAGAAACAATAATGGCAATTAAAGCCCGAATTCTGTTGACAGCTGAAATTTTTTACAAACAAAAATACGGAAGCAGATCTGCTAGATATTTGGAAAACAAGTTTAATAATAAAAGCTAGATCGTTAAAAAGGAACAGATAACAGATAAATTACCCGGACTTTTGGTTGCAGCATTGGCTTGCTTAAGGGAAAAACAAAGTTGTAAAACAAACTCAGGACCATTGCAGGAATGCAAGTTGGTTGTTGCAACTTCCCCACCTTCAATTTCAGCTAAATGAACACCATTGACCTAAAAGGGCATGAAATTCCTTCTCGTACTCACAAATTTAATAACAAATATCATGTGGCTCATTGCTAAGGCCATTAAACCACTCACAGAAAGGAAAGGAATGGTAAGAAACATAGACCTAAGCGGGCACTTGAAGAATTAGTCAGATAAGAATATGCTCAAATTTATAGAAGTTCTCACTGCTATGAAATTCAAACAAAAATGTAATTATTTATCAATTGATTAAGTATACATAGCCAATTTGAACAGGACAATTGATTTAATTTTCAGTTCATATTTTGTTATCAATTAACTAAGTTTGCACATGGCCATGTGCAACTAGTCTCCTGTGTAATCTGATATAAAAGTAACTATATCGAAAGTCAAGTTCTAAAAGACATTGACCCATTTGGACCACCCAAATGTAAAGCACAGGGAAGACATACATTTTCTCAAGGAAAACTTACAACTCTATTGAATATGGCAAGAAATATCAGTGTAATCCCAAACCTGAAACTCAATTGGCGTAATAGTCTTCACTGAGTTGGACACTTCATCACACTGCCAATCAGTGAAATAAGACGAGAAAATAAAATTCAGGTCCTGCAAAAGATTTTTTTAAAAAAAGAACTCTATGCAGTTAAAGATACAAAAGCATACAAGAAAATGCATTTCTAGTACCGCAATAAATTATATCAGCCCCATAACAATGATTGGTTTATTCCAGAAACAAAATGGATGCTTCTCATGAGATGCCATGAACTCTAAGGCATTTACTGATGCTAAGAAACACATGCACCAAATAGATCTTGAACCAACCACCTCATCACAATATTCGCAAGGATGAGCTGCCATTTGAGCTAAAGCAAATTGGCATGATCTCATGACATTGTCTTGTCCCTAAAGCAAATCAGATTGTTGATGGAAAGCATCACAATCTATGAACCATTTCGATCCGTTAGCAGGCCAGATTAGTTGCAAACTATTAACAAAACCTATCCAAGCCAACAATGACAAAAAAATTACTTTCATAATGGGGTCTTTTTGGTAGTTAACCATGAGAAATCACAAAAATTCATAAGTGTTGTACGGCTAACCCATATCGCAGCAGATGATAGTAATTATATTATAGGGATAAATACACTTTGCATCCTGTAATTATGGAGAGCTTGACACTTTGCACCTCAATTTATTATTTTTGTCATGTTGCACCCACCAACTATTCAGACACTTTTCACCCTCCGTTAAAACTTTTTGTCATTTTGAATGGAAAATGATTTTGTAACACACAAAATGACAATTTTATTTCCCTTAATTTTCTTGACAGTGAACATTTTAAGAGGGTGAAATTGTAACTTTAGATGCCAAAAAATAAATTGATGGAAAATTTTAATAGAGGGTGCAAAGTGTGAAATCAATAGTTTGTGGGTGCAAAAGTATCTGAAATCAATAGTTAGTGGGTGCAATGTGATAAAACATAATAGTTCAAGGTACAAAGTGTATTTATCTCTATATTATATCACCATGAGAAAAATCTTTGTTGCAAACTGAAGCAACACACGAAGCACATCCCAGCACGAGCAGAAAAACATAACCTTATGTACATTACTTGTAATTTTCCTCAAGAGTATAGTACTTGGTGATTTAGGGCTGTCAGAAGATTTAATATCGCCAATTGTAAAATATCTCTATCAAAGTTCCGATACAAAATTATGAATCTTTTTATTTGGAACAACCAAACCTGAATGTATGGAAAATAGATGTCTTTCAGCTTGCAACGAAGTTGAAATATGTCCAAGGTATTTCTTTTTAGCTCAAAAATCTCAACCTGTCAAACAAAATTATACAGTCATAAACTTGTATAATGTGATCATGGAAGGAATGGACAACCGATAATACTTTAGCTCATATGCCCAAGACACGTAAAAGACTACATATCCTTTCCCAATGGGCTCAACGGTTAGTCAGATATGCAGCAGATTTCAAAGGGAGTTTTTTGAAATAACATTCCTTTTCCTAGTACTATAAGTGTATACAATGAGCTCCATATTTACAGAAAACTCGAGAGTTTTAAAAAGGTGCTTGTTCAAGTGATTATTGACTGCACTTCATCATCCACGTTTCTGCCTTCTAAACTTAATCAAGTTCAGTTACTAGTCAAGCAGGATAAGGCTTAGGCAGATTTGACTGGAGACAAAGTAAGCAAATTTTACCAAGTGACAATAGTCTAAATGACCCGACTGTAGTGATTTTGCTAACCACTAATAGTATGCAAACAAGAAGAATACATTCTCACGAGTATCGAATCACAGAGGAAAGTAAGCTATGATAATCTGAATGAGGAAAATAGAAGACTAAAAACAAAGGGAACAAACAAATGACTGCATACAGCTCATCATATAAAAACAGACTCTTTAGACTCGTGAAAAGATATCTGGATGTTCCAAGTCTCTCCCCCACCTCCTTCAGCCACCCCAAAAAATAAAAATAAAAAGACAGTGCATAATAGTAGTTATCATAAGACAGCAGACAAACACCATAGAGTCTACCTTAGTAAAGCTCCCGTGAGGTGATTCCCCAAGTTCATCTTCTAAGGGCTCCCTCATGCCACCATCAGTCTAAGTAGAAAATTCAGTAATGGTTAATGCAAGTTTAAGTGTCATCATCTTATTGTGTAAAAGAGCGACAGAAAAAATTCTTAAGATATAAACATCTAATAAAGGGACAATAGTCTGCTCAGTGCACTTGCATACCTTCCAGGTAAATTCAGAACCAGAACTGCTGAGTAAAGCCTCTCTTTCAAGATGCAATGTATAGACTTTCCTTGAACTTTTTCTCTTGGAAGATACTAAAGCACGCCTACATGGTGCACGAAATGCGTAGCGATAAACATTAACCCCAAGAATTACTTCCCCACACGTAAATTTGTTACAGGGGAAAAGTCACAAGGCCATACCTCCCTAGATGCATAGATGCACTGGGTCCCCCATATCCAAACATGCCAAAGAAAGGCTGCATAGTTGACAAAAACAACACATATGGCACTAAGCTACCACAGGGAACAATTTTGACCGCAATATTAATGGTGAGTTTCTCTAAGATCAAATTTGCATAATTCGTAATTACTATGAGATCACCAATCGCTTTATATCATCAAAAGGTATTGTCACAATATTAGAATGGTTAACCATACATCTGTGTGAACACATCTCACAGATTTCACAACCATCATCATGTTGTAGAACAGTACAAAAGATGGCTTGAGAAAAACATGAAAATGTTTATGAAGGCCCTAAAAATTAACAAATATGAGCCACATGGTCGGCCATCCCTCTTATATGGGGCCAGCAGAATTGGTCTGATCATTAGCTCCTACAGATACAGAAAGTCAAAATTTACAAAATTATGCAGAGAGTTCATTCCTATTGAAGGAGTTCACTTTGAGTCAAATTTTGGGTAATCCTCACTCATGACAAAATATAGGATATCATCATAGCTGGAGTTTCTATTTTCTTTGATTCAGGATTTTATAGTCAAAATAACAACCGCTTTTGAAACCTTAACAAGCATTATTACGCCTCATAATGGTTCTAGATTCATTAGGTTCACCAACTCTTACACTACCACGTCTAAAAGAAAAACCCTATTTGAGTGGGTCTGCAGATTTGAAAATCAGGTTTGAATGCCTAACCGTGCACTAATGCATAGTAAAAAGATTCAAGCCAATTGAATAAGCTGGCGATATTGATAGAATATCCTGTACGCAGCAAAACGCAAAAGAAAAACATTTCATCCTCTGATTGATTCTGCTCTAAAACTTCCATTTCATTTGACAATCCTGATGTTGCATGATATATGCACAGGGTGAGGTAAATTGTGTCAAAAAGAAATTGAATTTCCAATAGTCAGAGAGCTCATATCAGTTGTGAACATTTTATGATGGCATACTTCTCTTCTATCTGACGAAATTAGGCATGTACACCATGACGAAATTAGACCTGCATGCTTTGAATTTGTGTGCATACCAGATCCACATCTGAGAGAAGACACATAGCAGAAGGCGATTTAGGTGGGAGTTATACATGGAATTTACCCTTAAGTATGGAGGTTTTCCTCCAATTGCTTGCCCTTTAGATGATCTGTGAAGTGAGGCACCCATCTTTCCCCTAAACAGGATGGAATGGTATATTAACCAAAGCAAAAAGAGTCAAAAGGAACATGATGATGCTACCAACCTATATATGAGTTGGAATATATATGTAAAGTGCCTGGATGCGGGGAGAAAGACACTTATTTTTCACATTATCCAGGGATAAAAATTTGAGAATTGCAAGCAGACAAACCATTAGACATATCATTTCCAGGATATTTCTAATGAATCTTCACCTTGTACACCCCCCAATCTTTGCAGCCCACTTTCAGAAACAATGACGTTTGATGCCAACTCTCTCTCTCTCTCTCTCTCTCTCTTCCTTCACATGAGCAAGTTTGGCCTCAAGGAAAGGGGGAGGAAGAGCTTCAAACTAATGAGCTTTCTTGATCACACAAAATCCCCAGGCAACCGTGCTTCCCCTTGCTTCCTTGGTGATTACAACATCTTTTACCTTTACTTTTTTTATTTGGGAACTTCTATTAGTTCTTTTTTTGCCTAAAACTCATTCCCATTTCTATGGAGGCCTTTTTCTCATATCTTGAGGCCAAAAGTCCAATTCTTGCTCTCTCAAATGAATCACGTGCATACCGATACCAGAAAATCACACAATTAGTTGTTTAATGACCATGCAGGAAAAAATATAAATTTCACAAGTGCACCTAGAAGACCCTTCTAAAGAAACTTGGTACTTTACAGACTCTAGAAGCGATATCTCAACTCTCGTGGTAAAAAAAATCCATCCCTCCTTCCAACACGTCCAACTTTCAAATTTAACCAACAAGAAAGGAACATCATTTTCTATGTAATCCATAATCACTAAGAAAGTTAGTAAAGAAAGACGGCTGTCACACACCACTTCACTATAGAGTTTTCATCACTACCATCCATTCCAGGGCCAGTGTCAAAAATAGAAATCGTGTTCTTGACCATTTTCACACTGCAAACATTAAACAAAGACAGTGATTATTCAAGAGTAAGAAGATGATCAACCATAGAAGCTTAAGCATGATCTTGCACCCTGTAAATAAAAAATAAAATAACCATCCAATTGACAGATGAACTACCGAATTTTATTAGCAACTAAAAGTGCTCGTAGAACTTTTAATATAGAACTCACAAAACTCCAATCCCATATACATTGTGAATTCTTTTGAGAATAACGTATTGAGTCCAAACAAAGATTATTCCAGCATTACTAATTATCAAGGAGGAACAAGTATGGTCCTTTGAATGAATTATGAATAAAAAACGAACGGAAAGGGGTTCAAAGTAATAACGAAGAGGAATAAAGAAGATGTTTCCATTAACACCAAAAATCTGAGGTTCAATTCTAAGAATATGCACAATAACAACCAACAAATCCAGAGAGACAACATTCATTTGTCAGATGGAGAAGGTTTCGGTCCTAACAGAGTGTTCTGATGGTGCTAACACATTAATGAATTTTATCAATGTTCCTGATCCAATTAGTCAATGCATTAATGGTTCAGTTAAAAAAAAAAAAGGAAAATGGAGCAACTAGACTATTAATATATTGGTTAATTGGATATGGGTCATTGATGGAATTCATTAATGTGTTGACAGCATCAGAACCCTCTGTTAGGACCTTTTAGGACTGAAACCTTTCCCCCATCAGATGACATGAGCTATTTGAATTTTCAGACTGAATTGGCCTAATTGATAATGGTTCAATCAAACTCATCCATGTGCTTTCTGACATAACATTTTTTGGAAAATACATCAAGCAACTGATACACTCAAGCCATACACAAGCCTGAGATAATCATATGGTTATCGCTCATCACAGTAATGTCATACCTAATAAGCCTTCTCTCGTTCTCTCCATTGGACCATACTGCTTGTAAGGAATTATCCTGGTAAATAAGCAGCAGAGGATAAGCACTGAATAAGCAGAAAAGATCAAGCTCACAGCCTGGTTAGCTTTTCTACTGTATTGGAGAACTTACAATCAAATCTGCAATTGCAGTTTCAAAAGTATATTCCTCTGGCAGCTCCGTTAACAAATCTGTATCGGGTGTCAGGTCCCACATATTCTGCAAGTCAGAAACGTTCATTAACTAATGGAAACCCTTAATCAAGCACAGCAATATTGTCTAAGGAAGCAAAATCATTATGATACTTATAATACAAAATGATGCAATTATACAGGAATAAAAATGACAAAAACAGAACTAACCTCAAAGGTATCAACAATCTCACTAGAGCCATCCTAAATTAGAGACAAAGCAAGAAAAAGCATCACCAAATAAGGAAAAACAATGACCAACATGACATAAGAAAAATCAATGAGCCAGACGACAATAGACTAAACCTCCATCTAGTTGCTTGGGACGAGGAATATATTTTAGAGTGAACAAAAAAGGAATTTTTACAATTTTGTATCCCATTTAACCGTTAAAACTCGACGAGATGAACTTAGGTGACCGTAGAACAGTATGTGGCTCAGTTTGGAGATAATCTAAATTTTCGCCTTACGCGAAGGAGCCCACAATTCTAAAGCAAAACAGAGCGGGGGATGAATAATAATGAAACTCGTACTCACATGAAGCTGCAGAATGTGACACCTGTGGGGCTTAAAATTATCAAATTTAATTGTATTTCTAAACTTCACACAGTTCACGTCCTCAAGATAAATACGAGGACCCTTCCAATCAATGCACCTCTTCTGCCTCTTCGATTCGCACGGCTTCCAAGCTCGAAAGTATTCGTCTTTCACCAAACTGACGAAGTGACCGATGGGCATTTCAGGGCCAGGGTCCATCACTGTTATTCCTATACTTGTACCATTTGGTAGTAGGACTTTGAACTTGTACACTTTATCGATATCATCCTCGTCGTTATAGGGTTCCACCAGTTGCCTCTTCTTCCCCTTCACCCTCTGATACCCCATATCTGGTTCCATAGCTGTAAAAGAGTAAACACCAAAACTCAAATTATAATTTATACATCTCATAGTGAGCCAGAATCCAAGAGACACGCCTATATAACTTCTGTATCTAGGAAACTAAGGACCTTAACGAAGAAAAAATACAAAAGAAAAAACAGAACATTGGCTTCGTTCAACATTTTCAAAATCAAAATAAACTATTTCTCATTATTGCAGAGCCACGGAACTCAAAAAACATCAGAAAAATTCGGCATACAGCACGTATATTTACATACAAATAAATGACATATATACATAATATACTGTCCTATATGGCTATATATGCACATATATGTACAAACCCGTACACATCGTCTCACATACGGACAGATGAATTATATATGGACTCCATTTTATACATTTACATATGGGATGCTATTCGCATTTCTTTCTCCCTGAGAAAGTTCCCTCAAGCAATCACACTCCATAAACTCGTACGGATCTGGACGTACGTACGTACATATATATATATACGTAGCATAGCCTATGAATCCTAGAAAAACAGAGTGAAGTGCTCATGTAGAAGGTGAGTAATGAAAAATGCTCAACGAATCATCATACCTTTTGTATAAGAAATCAACTGGAGTGGTCGAGGGTTTCTACAGACCAAGTGGCTTTATTCTCTTTTCAGAGAAGGAGCGAACTACAGACTAGACTCCAATGTAGAGTGAAAACTGAAAAGTGAGAAATTATAGTGGCACAGCACAGGAAAAAACGGAACGTCATTGCGCCATGGCTGACGTCTGACATGCACAACAGTCTGCAGAAAAATTGGTCACATAAAAAGGTCCGCGTTAGTTCGCCTCTGTCAGTGGGTCCTACTCCTAGTCCTAGAGACGAAGAGACGACGAGGGGTTATGCGCTGTGCGCACCGTTACATGCAACGTTCTCTAAGAACGTGGACGTGCACCGCAAGGATCTCCATCGCCGTATCCTCGAGGCTTCATTTATTTGTACCGCTCGGAAAGGAGTGGCCAATTGATTTTGGGTTCTGCTTTCGGCTTTAGATTACACGTACTGGATCAAAGATTGAATCTATTACGCGTTGGTTTGCAAAAGTATTTTATATGATTCAATAAAATTTACAAATTCAAAATCTCAAAAATTATTACACAATCATCAATATGTTTTACATAATTATTAATAAATTTTAACATAAACTCCAGTATCTTTTCAAAAAAATTATAACGAATATTCTCCATTTATATTTTTCATCTAACTCTAATATTTTTTTTATTAAATCAATTGCATCAAATCATCTCTATCTACAAATTTTTACAAACTTAAACAAAATTTTAAATATCTTTAAAACTTTGCACCAAATTTTACATAAAACCTTATAAAACTTCCATCTACGTAAATATTCGTAATCCTATCAAAATTTTAAAATATTTACAATTTTTTACCAAACTAACACGACCCATCACTTAACGCCTTTAACCAGTATAGGTTGTAGCTACCCCTATCTTTTCTACTTCATACAGATACTTTTTAGGATTTAGATGAGGGGTGCAGTTAGGGCTGTTCAGTGCCACCGGAAAATTCCGGTGGCACCGGCACCGTCACCGGCACCGGGTTGCCGGTGTCCAGGCATCCCGGTGTAGGTGCCGGTGCAGAAATTTGGGGAAACCCGGTGGTATTCCCGGTTCCCGGGTTCCCCGGCACCGGGAACCGGGTTTCCCCAAATTACATCTGCACTTTTCCCTTGCATATTGACTCTCCCCAAATTACATCTGCACTTCACTTAACTACATCTGCACTTTTCCCTTGCATATTGACTCTCCCGGCGTACCAGAGGCCCCTCAAGTTACTTGTTACTCCTTCGGTTGCTGCTTTCACGAAAAAGAATCTCTGGTTGGAGCTTTTCATCAAATCTGAAAGTCTCAAACGAGAAGACGACAGGAAAGATCTTAATTTTGTAACGCTCTGATGCTCTGATCCTTTTCTTATAAAACCTAAAAATTCCCTCTTCCTATATATTTTGTTCGCTAATTTTACAAAAGTTTCGGTGTACCCATTTTCTGCTTCTGGATGTTGTTCGTCACGAATTTATCTGTGCTGCGGGAATATGCTTGATTTGAGTTTTAACTCTGAACATTAAAACCTCTGCGACATAGTTTATCAAGCTGTAGTTTTCACATCTGGGTATGATTGCATTCGTTTATGCGTTAGGCTGCTTTCATTGGGTTTAGTGGAAGCTAGTACTATAGCTTAGTTTCTCATTTTCTTGTCCTTAGGACTCAGCGGGGGATTGATTTATTGTCTTATTCAGGGGTTTATTGAATTGTGTGATCAAACGCATTAAGTAAGTGGGGGATTTATTTATGGTTTGTATCCTTGCATTTTTCTATTTTGGACATGCTGTATACTGGAAAATCAATTCATCGTTTCTCGTTGGTGGTTATGTGGCCTTAATTAACTTTCCATTTGGTAATTGATTTTTATTAGGGTCTGGTTTGAGTTTTTAAGTTCTGGTGATCTCCTTATGTTGGAACATAGTCTGTAGCAAATGCAAAGGACTGAAATAATGTAGGTTTCCTAAGAAATGGGAAAGGACGCAAAGGCAAAGGACTCAGGAGCAAAGGGAAATGGGAAAGGACGCAAAGGCAAATCAATTCATCAATTTTTTCATGTCATGGCATTTAGTGTTTCTTTTTTATTTGCTAGGGGTTGGGGACTTGGGGCCATGTTGGCTTCAGTTTCTTGCATTTAGAGTACCTTATCTTGGAAACCCTCTTCATTTGTTCTCTTGTTTGAGTTAATCTTAATATTAACTCTCATTGTTTCCAAACTGTCGTGCCTTGGGGAAACAAGTGAATTATTTTGAAAATTTATAATCGATGCCACAATATGATTGATACTGCATTGTGCAAAGAGGAGGGACCAATAGTAAGAATATTAGTGTTGATTCGGTCATGTGCTTCAGTTGGTGAAAATGTCAGAAACCCTGACTTTACGGATGTAGAAGGAAAAGAAGAGCACTTTTCCTGTGTAAATTATTTGTTAATGTGCTGTGGTCTAGTTACTGCCGTGTTGTAATAGAATGTGTTAATGTGCAAGTCTGGTTTATGTTTTAGAATGCATTTTTGTAGGAATTAACTGCATCTTCAAAGTGGGAGGACTGCAAAAAATTGTTTGAAGATAGTAGAGAGTTCAGGTATTGTTTATTAGAAATTGTAACAAGGATACTTTCTCTTTAAGCATCTCTGTATCTGGATATGTATTATTGTTTAATAGATGACGGCACATTAACTAGTTTGTGCTTGGTTGAATTATTGATTTTGGATTGGATTGTATTATTTTGGATTAAATTATTGATTTTGGATTGGATTGTATTGTATTAGTTTAGATTATATTATTGATTTTGGATTGGATTGTATTAGTGTAGAGTTTATATTTTTTATGTACCTAATATGTTAAAAAAATGATTCAATATGAATGTAGGATTACCGGAAACCGTCACCGCTACGGGCCGATTTTTGCCCTTAACGGTGTAGGTGTAGGTGGTATTTTTTTAAAAACTGTGCATATCCGGTGTAGGTGCCGATTTTGGCCAAAACCGACACCTACACCGGGATTGAACAGCCCTAGGTGCACTTGTGAGACGCCTTTAACCACTTTAGATACTTTTTAGGATTTAGATGAGGGGTACACTTGTGAGACGCCTTTTAACCTGTAACCACTTTAGCCTAAAAGCATCTCCTATACATAAAATAAAATATGTCCCACTACCACCTCCACCCATGAATAATTTTCTTTTCTATCTATCGGTCTACCGTGTGAAAGGATGTCAGTCGGTTTAGAATATATGTAGTATGTACTTTTCTTTTAGCAATCCAATCATTAAAAGAAACGCGTATTGCGCAGAAACAACAGAAGACATTAATTTCCGCCAACTTTCCTGAAAGATGAAAAGACGTTTTCCCACTAATTTCTTGTCCCGTTTCCATTAGAAAGTAACTTACCGTTAGACATGTTTAAATTCAAAAATGTTCGGACCCAAAAATATCACCCTAATCAAATAATCCATCAAAATTTATTTTGTCTAATCAAATCATCACTTTTTATTTTAAATAAATATAAAAAAATTCATTCAAGTTATATTTTTTTATTTTTTTCACAAACTTCAACATTTAAAAATTTTAAATACTCCAAAAGTTTTAACAATCAAACAGGAATAAATAAATCCTAAAATTTTTATTTACAAGAATATGTGAAAAATTCAAAATAGAGATAATTTAAATAAAATTTTTATATTTATTATAATAAAAATAAATAATTTGATAAGAATAAAAATTATTTTATATTTTTTTTACTAAAATTATGATTAGCAAACATCACTTTTTATACCAATATGGAGTGCAAAACTATTTTAAAATTTAGTTGTTTTTATTATCCATTCACCTAATTAGTTGTTCATGAGGGAGCGGGAGAGTTTTTTTTTTTGTGAAAACTTCAATTTTTTTATCAACCAACATCATTTTAAGGCTGCGTTTGTTAACAAAATTTCACAAAATATTTCACTAACTCCCAATAAAATACTACAATATAATCTCTCTCTCCCATAAAAAAATATAAAAAATTACCTCTCTCTTCACTTTTTCACTAAACTCAATACCAAAACTAAACTCAATACCAAAAATTTTACAATACAAACATAACCTAAGGTTCAAATTATTTATTTCTACCACATTTCGTCTTCGAACTATCAAAATTAGCACTGATTGATGTTTCATTTGATAATATCTATTTTATCGAGATTGTGTCGTGTAGTCTTTGTTTTTTCCTCTCATTTCAACCGTAGGATCTGATTGAGAGACGCAAATTGATGACTTACCAGAAGAATGAAATATGATTAAATTGATAATTTAAATCTTAAAATGCCAATTGGCAATAATTTGGATCTTTCTGCACAACTACTTCATTGTTTCCCTAAAGTCGCTAGATGAAAAGCTTTTCGTGGGCCTGTAATATAACATGCCACAATTTTAGGACCAAAGAAAGAGGATGAATTGGTATGGGCCGGTTGGATTGATTTTAGGGTAAAGCCCAACTAATACTGCTACTCGATTTACTAAGGAGCATAGATTAAAATAATTTTTTGTCGAGGCTAATTAAATGTCAAGCAAAATATAAAATTCACAGATTACCAACTTGTAGTTTCTCCTTGTTACCTTAAGGTGATATTCAGAAGTACAAACCAAGAAACAGGGGGCAAAAAAGTTTGCCATATTAGATTGGTTGTACCAAACCTTAACAAGATGTAAAGGAATGTTCATGTTTCATTATTACAGTAAGTAGTTGAGATATCTTGTGTTTGGTAGCTGACCACAGTTCATAATCCCATTCCCTTCTTTTGTTACCGTATGTTAGATGGTAGTTACATGTGTCGCTTACAGTACACATTTCTGAACAGCCAACAGGCTAAAGTGACTAGAATTTAGGTTGCACTACTGGATACAAGTAATTTTTTGAAATTAGGATCCTCGCCAATTTGATGCTCGAATTGGACACACGTCTCGTGTTCTCTCTTCAAAATAGACAATCCAATTCGGACATCAAATTCGAGAGAATCCTGATCCATTTTCTAATCTTCAAAGAACATTTTAGTAATTTAAGATACCATATATATAGTTCTTCTATCTCATACTTAAAAATAAAACAAATGATTTCCATACCCATAATTAGGGTTGTTCAGATCCTGCCCAATCCAACCCAACTTTAACCAAACCTCGATCGGGGTCAGACCTAGAATAATGAAGCTTGACTCGAGACGCCAAGATCTGGCTCGGTCAGGGTCAGGTTTAGACAGTACTGAACTCTTCCCATGATTGAGAGTTTAAAGCCGTCCGACCTCGTCCAGTGGAAGTAGGCCTTGGCCGGTTCCTCACCCTTAGGTCGGGCGATTTGGTCGGTCGGATGGCCTTGGACTCCCGACCATGTGAAAAGTTCGAGATTAAGTCATGTAGACTCCTACCCATAATCCTCTGTGTACTTCGGAAAGATAGCTCTAACCATCGTTTGCATTTAAATTCCCTTTTGCCTGAAAAGAGCAATGGTCCCAATTACTATTTTTTCATATGTTCCAAAGCCGCTTTGACCTCTTAAAGCCAGTTCTCACAATAAAGTGTTCCACAAAAATCATAAATACATTGAAAGGGGCTCTTCACCAAACCAAATTAGTCACCTTAAAAGGAGGCACACAACTGAGACCCGTCTCCTTCCCTAATACTTCCCTTTACCTTGCTTCTGTTTTCCCTTAAAATGCAAGCAATAGCCCATCTACCTTTGCTAAACTCTTTTATTTTTCACCTTTTTAAGTCTCAACCGTTGCAGAGGTTAATTGGCTCTGCAGAATATGGGTGACATAAAGACCTTCACATCTCATCAAGCAAGAAGCTAGAGGAACTTATCTCACTTATGTGGTGGAAACGTATTGCCCTCAGTTTGAGGGCTTTGATAAAGGCTTAAACTTGAGACAAATGACAAAAGAAAAAAAAAAGAAACAAAGCGATACTAACTATGAGCAGGCATTCACTTTTGACGCCCCCACTTGTTTTTGTCTCTACTTGTTGTGCACTCGAGATGTTGGCAGCTGCGCCTCAGCCAACGAAAATAGAAGTGAGAGATGTGGAAGCTAAAATGGCTTCGTTTGGGGTAGGTGGTGACAGCTGGGTGCATTGAGCATTAAAATAGTAATGGGTAGTGACACGAAGATAAATGCCATTGTTGACAGAGCAGGTTCCATGAAACTGACAACACCTATACAACTTGGATTCACAATTCCATGCCAAATCTCTCACATTCAACAGCAGCACAATCACCCAAAAGACAAAAGGGAAGAATCATAACTGGAAGTAGGCTCTCATGACTCACGAGCAAGTACTTTTCGTTTTTTTGTTCTTTTCTCTTCTGCAGAGTCTTGAGCAGCACCTGCGATGATTTTCCTTCGTAGATTACCAAAATACTTTGAATCCTTTTATTATAGTGACCATTAATCATTAAAACGGAAGAATTCCCGTTGAAAAACTCTAAAAACTTTTCAACTGGCCAATGAATATTTACTTGCTTTCGCCATAAATACTGTCTGATGCTTTGAGTAGGTTTGGTGCAACTATATTACTGAAATTACTACAGTGATGATGAGACTGATCATCACGCGGGACCAGAAGAAGGCGCAAAAGGACGGGCCAACTTGCACAATTTGGCACATAAGGGATGCACATTTCACACATCAGTATTTTTCTCTTCCATTGTAACAGTCATTGGTAAGATAATCCAGATGTTATCAATTTAAAAGCAAAAGTCTTAACTTTTTGGATTAAATATATATTTTTCTCAATTAATTATTAGCTTCTCACACTTCGTCCTCAAAATTATTAATTTCGTCATATTTCACCTTTCAACTATTAATCTTATATACTTTGCACCTTTTGTTGTGTCTACATTTTTCAGTGGAGGGTAGTTATTTTACTAGTGATAAGTGTTAATTTTGATTTAAATTAACTGCTGAGGGTAAAATGTTAAAACTCCAATAAATGATGTTGAGGAGAGCCACAATTCACGACAAGCATCAAAGGAAAAACGTATGGCATAAATCACGTAATCCTTCCAAAATGAAAAAGTCAGAATATCTTCTATATATATATATAGGAGCGTATAGATTGATAACGTTTGATCTTGCATTTATTTCTTTGTCCCTCAAGTACTTGTATAAATAAGACCGTAACAAGCTTGTAAATCATCATCAGAAATAGAAGATTCATTTCTTCATATTTTCTCTCTTCTTCCTCCATTTCTCCCCTCTGATTTTATCAAATGATAAGAAAAATCCTCAATTTAACTATTGTTTATGAACATATGTAGGACCAAAAGCTTTTGAAATACCAAACATCATGGCTAAAGGACCATCAACATGAGCTTCTTATGATCTCGTTCGTGCTAATTAGTGAAAGAAAAAAGTTGATGTGTTGTAGACTAGACAGATCAAGAAAACTTTTTTTTTTCCATTAAACAACATTTTCCAACCTTGAACTGTCCCTTTTTGTTTCCTAGGCTGTGAGTTGTCCCATTTCCCATAATTCGTAATCCATTTTTTTTTCTGGTTAGATAAAGTGGTTTTATTTATTTATTTTTCTTTTTCCTGAGTAGATAATTGTTTGTGATGTTAAAATTTTAGTAAAATTGTAGGAGTTGGTAAAAAGGTTGAAGAGAGAGAATGAAAAAGTGAAAAAAGTTAGAGAAAAAGTAAGGAGAGAGAATAAAAAAGTAAGTAAAAAAGTGAAAAAGTAAGAGAAAAAGGAAGGAGAGAGAATGAAAAAGTAAAGATGTTAAAATTTTGGTAAAATTTTGTTAAAATTGTAGGGTAGACCAATTTTTGGAAGTACAGTAGCACGGGAGTTCACGTGTCATAGCCCGATTGGCTCTATTCTAACTGTGTCAAAAGTATTGCGAGGTCGCACCCCCGTGAATTTGTTAAATACCAACGGCGGTCGCGCGGGCTCGTAGTTACGAGTGTCACACGCTCGACTCCTCTCTTCTCAAAACCAAAACTTTCTTCGAGATGCGAGTAAAATGAAAGGGAGAAGACATGAAAACCCAAGCCAAGTGATCCAAAATCCTGTAGTCTTTAGCACTTCAGGTTTGGATTCCATTTCAAAGTTTCTTCATCAATTCATATACTTGTTGTATATATGCACGTTACGTGTCTGTCTGTGTGAGTGCGTGTGATATCACTTACTTAAACATTGCTGAGGTTGAAGATGACAATGTAATACATAGGTTTTCAGATAGCTTGGCCTCTTTTTGTCAAGTTTTATTGTGACAATCCATTAATTTCTAGCATTTTATGGGCTTTTTCTTTTACTTGATTAGTATTATATATGGGTGAATTTTTTTTTTTCTGTACTGCGTCTTCTTTTCTTTCTCTGTATTCTCCCTGTTTTGTTTTTTCGTTTTCTACCTGAGCTGCGTAGTATAGAAGTTTAGACACGCCTGAGATTTCTAGCTAGGAAGAGAAAACATGGCTGGCCAGATTGCACACATCATCTATCTTTCATGGCGACATACATGTTTCTTTTCTTCCTTGTTTTTGATCTTTAGGATATTGTAAGTATCTTTTAGAATATTTTCGTTTATGCTTAATCTGGTTTCAGTCCGGGACAGAAGTTGTATTTCTGTCATTGATGTTCTTTGCTCTTTTTATGGATGGCTGAAACTGTGGTTTCAAGTTCTGATAATGAGGACTTCTTTGATATGATGGCCGGCCGGTCAGAATCCGTTCTATTAGCTGGAGATGGGGAAGAAAGGAGGCAGCTGGGCCTGGATCTCGTCGGTGAAGAAGGTTTTCAAACTCTCTTCTAATAACGACTTACCGGATAGAAAGGTACTTATTTCTATTATTTGTCAAAAACTTACACGTTTAATTGTCAATTTTTCTTTCCTTTTAAAGCTTCCTTAATTTTCATGGTGCACATAATCCACAATCGGCAGTTCAAAAATCATTAGTTCCCCTCATATACTAATTCTATACATGTTTATATTATTTTGACTGTAAATAGCCAGGAGTTCCAGCAGCATTTAACCTGCATTATTGAGAGTAATTAAGAATTCAAAGCAATTAACGTGATAATTACCCTTTAGATTCTTAATTTCTTAGTGTTTTTGAATTTAACGGGTTGTGTTAATATCTACTAGTGGTCTAGAATAAGGAATTACAAAGACTCAAACTCAAAACAAAACAAACTATCAGGCAGCCGTTTTCCTGGTTCCCTCCCCTGTTCCATTTCTGAAATTTGAGTAGTTTTAATGAGAATGAGACATAAATGAGAGCAACCATGCTATCCAAAGGGGAAGATTTTATTTAGAAAGGGCATCACCCCCTTTACTGGAAAATTAGTCTGATCATAAAGACCGTATGCCGTTTGGGGATCCAAACTATGATTTTGGCTGGAGGATGACATGGGGGAGGTGGAGGAACCACTTTAAGGGTGCGTTTGTACAAAATATTTCACAAACTCCTAATAAAATTCTACAATATAATCTCTCTCTCTCCCATAAAAAATATAAAAAATTACAAAAAATATAAAAAATTACATCTCTTCACTTTTTCACTAAACCCAATACCAACACTAAACTCAATACTAAAAATTTTACAACACAAACGTAACCTAAGATGATACATCCTTTTACTTTGGGACCCTTCAATGTTACAGAAGTGCATATGGTCCCCTAACAACATGACCCAATAATTTTGATAGGTTCATGGCATACACTTATCATGCCACCTAAGCGATCACATCATTCCCCTTGATCATCATGTGCCTGTTAAGTTATATCTCCATCATCCCAGAATTGTTGTCTTTTCTGTGTTGATTTGATTGAGAAAATGTGTTCACAGAATAATTGATATAACTCTAAATGTCATTATTTCCTTCATTTTTTTTGGGATGAAATGTTGATTGAGTGCTAATGTTAAGCGATTACATAATTTTTCAGAAGGATACTTTGGAGAAATGGCAACATGATGCTCCAGAGGTCGTGTCATTTGAACATTTTCCCACAGAAAGCTCAGCTGACATCACAAATGATGAGAGCACTGCATCCAGTCCTGTGACAGAGGGCAGAAATCATGCCATTGCTGTTGCAGTTGCAGCAGCTCAAGCAGCGGCCAAAGCTGTTCGGTTGGCAGGTTATGGACGCCACTCTAAGGAAGATTGGGCTGCAACCCTTATACAGTCCTACTACAGGGGCTACCTAGTAATGCCCTTATCTCGTACTCAGATACTCTCATACATTCAAAGCTTGATTAACTTGCACATAAAAACTGGGGAAAGTAATACCAGAAGTTGATGTGGTTTTTCTAGTCAAGTTTACTCGTTCGTTTATTATGGTATCCTTGAGGATTATAAGGCATACCTTTCGAAGTTGTGCAGTCCAGGTACGTTTATTTATAAGGCTGTACAGAATAGACGAATAAAGCAGAAAGCAATGGCTTTAAATGAATGGGGGTGAATGAGTTGCACGTGTAGGACATTTATTGTCTGGCCCAGTGGTACTTTTCAGAGGATGTCTGCCACACATCCAAATCAGGTCCCCGAGACCAATCAATACCCGCCATGTTGCCTCTCTGGGGGTGGGGGGGGGGGGGGGGGGTTGGGGGGGCTATTTGCACCAAGTCTAATGACAAGGGGGTTTATAGAATATGACCGGCACATTTTCTTTTGGTACGTAACAAGAATATTGTCATATGCAACCATTGGAAGCCTACCAACTTGCCCCATTTTGCAGGCTCGAAGGGCTTTGCGAGCTTTGAAGGGGTTAGTGAGGCTGCAAGCATTTGGTGAGGGGGCATAATGTACGCAACCAAGCACAAATGACAATGCGTTGCATGCAAGCACTGGTGCGAGTACAGGCAAGAGTACGCGCACGCAGACTCCAATTGACCCACGAGAAGCTTCAGAAGAAAGTAGAAGAAGAACAGAGAGGACTGGAGGAAGAAGAACCAAAGCTCAAGAGCCCACTTACAAGGTATAAAATGGAAGGTTGGGATAATAGGCGTCAAAGTACGGAGAAAATTGAGGAAAATGCTTCAAGGAGACATGACGCGGTAATGCAAAGGGAGAGAGCCCTCGCTTATGCTTATAGCTATCAGGTTAGTGAACATTTTGATTGTCATTTTAAAATTGCTCCACATTACACTAGGATCTCAAACATGTTCAAATGTTTACTACCAAACATCAAAATCTCAAATTTTTTACACAAATTCAAACTCATTCTCTCACTATTTTAATATTTTTTTAAAGATAAATATAGATCATGTGGTATACGCGAAAATTAAATTAGTCCTCGTGATAACAAAAACATAAAATTAGTCTCATTGATTTCACAAAAGCACAAAATTAGTCCTCGATGAATGACAAACGACAAACGAAAGTGGACTCAGGGGAACTAATTTTATGATTTTGTTATTACGATGATTAATTCGATTTTTGTATACTATAAGGACTGATTTTGCATTTATCCTTTTTTTTAAAAAAAATGCATCAAATCTTTTCTGTACTTTTTAACAAATTTTAATAAAATGATTTTTACTATTAAACATTCTTAAATTTTTTACCAACGTTTTACAAACTTTCTAAAAAGAGTCGAACTCGATTTTTTTTTTACAAATTTAAAATTCTTAAATTTTATGTTTTATTTACAGCAGCAGCAGCAACTCTTCCAATCAGACCTCAACGTTAACGATGTTGGGCCATATGCCAACGAGCACGAAAAGGCCCAATGGGGATGGAATTGGCTTGAGCGCTGGATGTCGTCGCAGCCATACCATGCCCGTAATACAGGACACCAGGAAACGCCTTATATGGCTCTTCCCACCACTACTGCCACCACCACCACCACCACCATCACTGATGACGTGTCCGAGAAAACGGTGGAAATGGACATCCATGCGCACTCGATGCTCAATCGAGACTCGCCCGAGTCAGGCCCATACCTAACTAAGCAGCGACAGGTGAGCTCGAATAATGTCCCTAGCTACATGGCCCCAACCCAGTCCGCAAAGGCCAAGGTACGGAACCAAGGTGCGAGCAAACAGCACAGCCTTATTGTGCCTCAATGGAATCCATCAACAAGAAGAGGCTCGGTAGCTGAGTCGGGCTGTGACTCCTCCAGCTTAGGAGGAGGAACAGCAACCTATCAGCCCCCAAGGAGCCCAAGCCCAAAATGTAATGGGTCTCGCCTTCAAGCTAGACGGCCCACGAGCTGTAGCCCCAACTCTCACGGCCTGGATGACTGGCCTCTCGCTGGTTATGTTTGGAGACAGGATTTTGGTTAATTGCGTTGAGTATTTATGGCATTATATTAATGTGGGATAAGTACTCTGTATTGTGAATACGTTTGTTATTAATTTTTATCTTATTGATGTGATTAAACATTACTTTTTGAATATGGATAATAATATATATTTATATTTTCTAATCTTATGCCTTCTTTTTTATTTAATTACCGTTATAAGCCTTCTGTTATTATATAATTTTGAATAGATCGATTTTGTGGTCTGTTTTTCATAATATAGTATTTGCGTCTATCAAAAGTTAACCGATTAATCGAGATTTGGATGTCTATTATTTGATAATTTATCTCGAATCTCTCCTCGTTAGTCAGCTAACGTTTTGTAGACGAACATATTTGTAAAGGTGGGTATCAAAATAAGTTACTACGGTTCTGGTACTCATGGAAATCAAATATTTGATTCCAAAACGAAACTGGAATTTAAGGAATTAGAAACAGAAAATTTCGGTTTTCTGTATGTGGGCTTTTTTAGCTAGATTTTTTTTTGGGCCTTAAAGCATTTTGTGTCAGAATTTCGCACAAAATGCTTTGTTATACACAATAAATTAATAATGAATAAATATAAAATAAATATTCATCTAAAATCTAAAATAAATATTTATCTAAAATAAAATTACAACATTCTAAAATTATGGACATCAAAAAAGGTTTTGAGGCCCTATTTTAAATGTACAATATTTTATACTCTATCTAAAACAAATAAATATTCACTCAAAATCTAAAGTAAAACTACAAGTTTTTTAGCCACATTTTATTTAAATAAATAAAAAATCAGAACAGAAAATTCTGCTAATTCTACTGAAATTTTAGGTTTCGATTATAAAAAATTCAAAAAATATATTTCGGTTCATGCCGGAATTGGAACCGGAATTACAGTACCAAAATTTTGATATTGATCGGAATTTTTGTCCACCCTTAAATTTGAAAAATAAACTATAAGAACCAATTCTTTCAAAGTTGGGAAGAAAAAAAAATTCGTTCAAAGTTGTACGAAGAACTGATATTAAACGTCAATGCTATGTGTACACTCGTATTTTTCTGTTTTTTACCCTAGTTGAAATTC
This sequence comes from Myrica gale, assembly GCA_963930655.1. NCBI lineage: Eukaryota > Viridiplantae > Streptophyta > Magnoliopsida > Fagales > Myricaceae > Myrica > Myrica gale. The sequence continues at coordinate 25,852,904 of OZ005606.1, read as the reverse complement.
AGGACCGATATATTCATCTAGACCGAATCAAAGTAGTATATTTAAGACTTTTAAAGAAAATCTAAATTATATATATAATATATTTTTTCTCATATTTTTGTTATTAAAGGTAAAAACTAAAAAATAAAAAGTAAAAAGCATCTGTGTCGGCCAAACAAAGTGCGAGATTCCCTTGGGAAAGGTCGAATGTTCTCGAAAGCTTTTAACGTGGCACTCTCACGAATTGCCGTGTGTCCAACCTGGAAGTTAGTATCAGGCGTCAGCTATCATACCACAAAACCTTTTGCGGCGTAAACAGCTGCAGTGCTCCGTCATGATAGTGCCACGTCACATTTACGCGCTTTTTATGGATCTGATTTTCTCACGCCACTCACTCTCTTGTCTCTCTGACTGTGTATCTCTCGCTACGATCTAATCAGCTGTTTGTACTTTGCTCCATTCTTCCACTATCTAATGTCTCTTTTTCTAAATTTTCTTTGCCTTTTTAAATGCAATTGAAGATACCTTCCTTCCTACACTGGACTACTCTCCATCTCTCTCATGGAGTCTCTCCTGATGACCCCCAATCTTTCTTCGTGCAAATTATCGTTAAATTCACTACAAGCTAAATTTAATAACGTCAGAGTGATTGGACAAGTGAGTTCTGCTCCTTTGTGGGGGAGAAGAAGTAGAGCTAGGTGTTTCACACTCAGAGCTTCAGTTTCAGACGGTGGACTTAGTAGTTCACAGGATGGGTCTTCTGCGGTTGAATATGAAAAGGAGGAAAGGGGTCTTATTTTGGGTTTCGAGAAGGATGATTCCGGCGCTGTTATTGGGTTTCACTTGATTCCTCCATCTGGTACATGTCTTTATATTGTGGAGTAGTTTGTTTTTCATTTGTCGTAGTTTTGCGATTTGTAATCTCGGTTTACATAATTGTCGATAAGTTTTGTACCTCTGTGACTGTCGTTGATTTTGTGAATTGTATCAGCGATTGGTTAATGATTATCTAATGGCAGTTTGTACCCAGTGACACTTCATATGCTTTACACTATTATGCTTTTTCTTAAATATTGACATTTATCAAAAAGAAAGTAACGATTATTTATATGTTGTATGTAACATCATTGGGGTACTTCTATAAGTATGGTATTGAATTATGTTCTCCCCCTTCTCTCTCTCTCTCACATAGAGTCTGACTTGCTTAAAGTTGCCGGCAAAACTTTAGGCACTCACTGCTGCGGAAATCAGTCGTAATGAAAACCTTGGAATATGATAAGAGATGTGGATATGTTGGAAATGAATTTCTTATGAACACATTGAATTTTAGATTCTGTATGCTCAAGTTTAGCAGTTTGAGATGATCCTAGCCATTCGAGAACGAGAGATGCAGTGAGCAACCAATTAGGAGAAACTGTCTGATGTTTCACATGATCAGCTATGTTAGACCACACTAATACTGTGGTCCAGAATCTGTACAACGGACTGGTATGTGATTGATGGTTCTTGACTAAAATTTATGCTAAGACAAGGATACAAGGGGAAGATGGTGTGATTTTGATTTGAAAATTGGGATATTTGTCATCTTAAACTAAGGTACTTCCATTGACGCTACTTTTGTCCTCTGGGTAGCTTTGCTTTTTGAGGTTCCAATGTTTATGTGGACCTGCAACTCAAGTATTTGCAGATCAATCTAGTCTTCACCATTATGGCATGACCATAAAAGTCTGGCTCCCATATCTTGCTTAAAAGTATTTGCTGAAAAATCATCTGACGTACATGAAAATATTCTTTCCCTCGGAAAGCTATATCCCGGTTAATCTTGCAAGAGGTAGTGTGATATGCAATACTAAAGTAGAATGTATTCTTAACTTTGTTCCTTTATTAGCAAAGTAATGCATCTTTCTTTAATAGGTATGCGTTTTTCACTTTTCTTTCTGTTTGGTTTTGGAATTTGTGTTTTTTCTTCTTGTCATTTCACTTGTTATCTAGACGTCCAAGAGGGTACTGCAAATCTTATACTCTTGAACTGCAGGTGAAGTTAAAGCCAATCAAGTTGGTGACTCTTTCACAACAGCTAGCAGTAGCACAGAAGAAGCTGAAGGCATCAAAGTAGAAGAGAAGGCCCAGACAAGAGTAACCTACAATATTGTTTTTGTTACTGCTGAAGCAGCACCATACTCAAAGACAGGTGGTTTAGGAGATGTTTGTGGCTCTTTGCCTATCGCATTAGCAGGTCGTGGACACCGTGTTATGGTTGTCTCTCCTAGATATCAGAATGGAACTCCTGTAGATGACAAATTTGCTAATGCTGTTGATTTAGATTGCCCAATCAAAATACATTGTTTTGGAGGGGTGCAAGATGTTGGCTTCTTCCATGAGTATAGGGATGGTGTTGATTGGGTAAGAAATTTAGTAGGCTTTATACATCCGCTTTTGGGGAGTTTCAATAATATATATACACTTAAAACCAAAGTGCGTTGTAGTGATTTAGGACAGTAACTCTTCTATCTTTCTTTCTTTCTTTATTTTTGTCTCTGTGGTGTGGGAGTATCATTGTGATAATGTAGAATTCTTCCCATTCTCTTTTTAGGTATTTGTTGACCACGCCTCGTACCATAGACCTGGAAATCCATACGGTGACCTTTATGGTGCTTTTGGTGATAATCAGGTATGTTTCTTGTTAGGGTGAAATGCGGGACCATCCCGAGTGGTTTGATGCTGTTTCATTGAGATCCATGGGGGTTTCGACTTTTCCACCCCCTATGGTAATTAATTTTCTAATCAGCTCCTGTTATGCATGGGATAATGTGTTTGCACCCCGGCCTATGATTTGACCCCCTGCCAACCCCCTCCGACATGAAATTGATTTTATCCATGGTCTCCACTCCACTCCTCTGCATTTCACTTGCGCTCCGGTCCTAAGGCCTCTTTACTTCTTTTAAATATGATTCTCTTTCTCAAACACTGTCTTCCATATTTTATTCTAATAATAACAATCAAAACAACACTAGCCAAGCGGCATGATATAAGCGGTTGTTAACTCAAATGCAGGAGCAGAGGAGTTGATTAGAACAATTGAATGGTAGCATGGATGTGGTTTAAAGGTTTTAGGAGGTTTCAGTGCATTTTGTCCTACTTAGCTACAAGATTGGATTCATGGAGTTCTATGTGTTACTTACAGACAATGACAAAAAAATTTCCTTGTATGGTTTACAGTTCCGGTTCGCTTTACTTTCCCATGCAGCATGTGAAGCGCCATTAGTACTTCCATTGGGAGGCTTCAATTATGGGGAGGAATGTCTCTTCCTTGTCAATGATTGGCATGCAAGCCTTGTGCCGGTGTAAGTGGTCTTTTCTGATTGCTGCTTATGTTTGGTGGATTATTACTTTGTTCATTTTCTAAATTCCCAATTTTCACAGTTTCCTATTTGCTTTCCTTCAATAGATTTCTATGTTCTCTAAGATTAAGATTCTTCTGTTTCTTTATTCGCATCTTTCTTTTATCTTGCTGTTTTTCCCCCAACCCTCACTCTTAACTTAATAGATTACTGCGCTGGAATTTTTCCCTGCTAAGGGAAAGCAACAGATTGCTTTGGGAAATAGAAACTCCCATTTCCTTGCTGATGCGGCAGTAGGTTGTAATTGACAAGGAATTATCCCGTTTGGGATATTCCTGCCTACAATGTTGCCTTGTAAGGAGAAAGAACAACTTAGAGGTTTCATTAAGACAGATGCATCTTATTTAGGTGTGGTATCACAGATTCGTGAGCGTTATATATTGTGACAGCCATCGCTGGTAAAGTTAACGAGACCAGTAAGCCGTTGATTGATCTTTAGAAATCTTGTGATGCAGACTGTTGGCGGCCAAGTATCGTCCGTATGGAGTATATAAAGATGCTCGAAGTATTCTTGCAATCCATAACCTTTCACATCAGGTAGATGCTATTTTCTTGACGGATTCTATTGTTTTTTCAAATAAAAAAGAAGCACATTTGCACATTAAATGGCTTGCAATCTCACCTGTTTAAGCCAGCAGTGTATGCCCTGTGCTCCTAAAAATAATTGGGAGATTTCCAGGATAATATTTCAACGATCGGTAGTATCCTTCCTTAGAGACTCTTGTATGTTGTAGAATGATACAGAATGGCTTAAAATGCCAGAATAATAGAACATAAAAGGAAAACCAACAATTTCCTCTTTGCAATTTTCTAATCCATTTCTTTCTAAGCAGTCACTTCTTGCAGTAACAGTTACAAGTGCATCCCCGAGGGAAAAAAACAACAAGAAGAAGAAAATAAAAGTAGAAATTAATGGCTCTGATTTTAGAGGTCACTCTGCATGATGTTTAAGAAGACACTGTCTGATCCTAATATCATAGTGAAAATGAACTTTCTGGGTCAAAAGTTTCTGACTAGGATGGAGCTGTGAAACCATGGTCAGATTGGGCTCTGAACAAAAGGAAGGTGATCTTTTGCATTCTAGAACACCCTTGGGATGCCCCAAAGATTCGTCCTATATGTTAACTAGAGCACTCTTGGTGGGTTATATATTGTTTCCTTGTCAAACTGTAGAGAACATTACACATCAAGCATTTGCATGTCTGCGACTTCCTTCACCAAATGCATGTGCCTTTGAGAGGTGATAAGCAACTCAAAATCATCACTTTCAAACCAATAGTAATCATTAGTAGTATTCTTCTTGTCTATATGCCTTTTTGGCTCTTACCCACCAATCTAAACTATTGCCATGCATATGCAAGGGAGTCGAACCGGCAGTAACATACAAGAATTTGGGACTACCTTTGGAGTGGTATGGAGCCCTGGAATGGGTATTTCCAACATGGGCAAGGACGCATGCTCTTGACACAGGCCAAGCTGTCAATCCTCTGAAGGGTGCAATTGTGACAGCTGATCGAATACTGACAGTTAGCGAGGTTATAATGCTATACTAAATGTTCTGAGGCATTTCATGAGATATATTGTATGTTTTTTATATAAATGGAATTTGTGTGAAGATCGCTGTATAATGACCACTTTTGTGCTTTCAATAGTTATTGGAAATTTAGAATCAGAACCCTATATTTGGTTGGCCACATTTAGGAGATAAATTAATTTGAAAATGCAGATCAAATAGCATTTAGGTCAGTTTGATTTGATAATGTGGGTATAGTAACAATAGCTCTTTTACACAAATGCCTTCCGACCTTACGATAAATTGCTAAAATAAATGGGAGGGGGTATGGTACTTTCCGATGAAATCGATATCTTCTAATTGCAGGGCTATTCTTGGGAAATAACAACAATTGAAGGTGGATATGGTCTGCATGAGCTATTGAGCAGCCGTAATAGTGTTCTTAATGGTATGTCTGTGCTACTTGTCTTAAAGTGTACTTTTGTAAGCTGGAGGAAAGGGCACATGATTAGGAGTATATCTTTCTGCTAGAGATGTATGAGTTCCTTTTTTTAAATGTACAATCTTTTTATCCTAAAAAAAATGCACGGGGATATGGGATTTTATGCTAAGGAAGCTCTGAAAATCTTTTGATTTGGATTTGTTACCGTGTTCCTTTGCTTCTGATCTCCCTCTTGCTGCCTCACTCTTGCAAATGGTGGTTGTGGTACAAATATAATATATTAAGCAGTTTTTAGCAGTCTATCCATTTATTGAATTCTTTAGTCACTTGCTAGCCTTTCCCATTTTCTGATTCGTGCTCTACAGAGCCCCATGAAGAAGTGGTTCTTCTTTAACACGTCAGTCTCAATGTTTGTCGAGGGGTTTTGCCAATTTTCATAATTCCTCATGTGTCCTACCTATTACACTGCTGTCTGCATGTGTTTGCGTCAGCTTAAAAAAAAGGAAGTGATGAACAGAAAAAAATGATGTTCTATTTAGATTATTTGATCTTAACTCAGACAACTAATTTGTGGTACATAATAACCAGGGATCACAAATGGCATCAATGTTGCTGAATGGGATCCATCTTCAGACGAGCATATTGCTTGCCATTATTCTGTTGAAAATCTTAATGACAAGGTGGCTAAGCCTTTTGCTTTGAGATCTGGGAGTACACACCAGCATAAGTCTCTTACATCACTTTTCTATAAAGTGCAGGTTCAATGCAAGACTGCTTTGCAGAAAGAATTTGGTCTTCCCATTAGGCCTGAATGCCCATTGGTAAGACGTTAATGTCTTTTTACACAGGCTTAGTTTCAAACTTTATGATCCCGCCTCTTACTGGCTTGAGTTTAACTTTTTAGATTGGATTTATTGGGAGACTGGACTACCAGAAAGGCATTGACCTGATCCAGTTGGCAATTCCAGAGATAATGGAAGATGATGTACAATTTGTAAGTGAACTTTAGTGAAAATGGTCAAGTAATTTTTCTACCGATTAAAGTCACACTCCCTTTATATTGCTTTCAGTTCATTAGTAAAGCCATCAAATATGTTTCAGGTTATGCTTGGCTCTGGTGATCCCCAGTTTGAAGGCTGGATGAGAGCAACAGAGTTAGCTTATAAAGACAAATTTCGGGGTTGGGTTGGATTTAATGTTCCTATTTCTCATAGGATAACTGCAGGGTATTTCAGAAATTGTATTTCTTGGTTTACATGTTCCTTTGGAAATTGATGGCACCAACTCACTGTTGTTTTGAAATGAACAGCTGTGACATACTGTTGATGCCCTCAAGGTTTGAGCCCTGTGGGCTAAATCAATTATATGCAATGAGATATGGAACTGTGCCAGTGGTTCATGATACTGGGGGACTTAGAGTAAGTTCAAAAACAAAGAGATTGAATGCACTTATTTGTTGTTAAGGCTATTTCTATTTGATGCCTCTTGTTGTTTGAATCTTAGGATACCGTAAAGAATTTCAATCCATATGCTCCGGAAGGCAATGGTGAAGGCACAGGGTATGTGTTCCTCGGCTCTTTGTATGATGATTTTTTGTTGATTATGAGAATATACAAAAAGTAGAAAATCTTATCTTCGTGTTTTGAGGTTTTGGATGTAACACCAGCATACTGATGTGTCATGGACCCTTTGATATTTAATACAAGTCTAACAATGAAAATGGATCTGTTTCCGAAAGAACTTTTGTACAATTGACACATAAAAAACTCTTGCAGATAGCTGCAAGTATCACAGAATATTAAGTCATGCATATTTAGTTCACTCGTCAGATGGATCGGAAAAGAATTAAACAAACAAAAGAAGTTGACTTGTTCCGAGTTCTTAGATAATTTTTTCTCTACAAAGGTTTACAATTGGCCTCCTTTAGAGTTTGTTGTGATGGTGAGAAATGGTGTTTCCCTGTTACTTGCATTGGCGGTTTGTGTGCATATATGTTGATTTACACTATCAAAAGAAGCTGTCTTTGTGCCTTGTGACTTATCTATCTGTGCCTCTTATGATAACCTTCTTCTTAGTTGTGGTTTACTTTTCACCTCATTTTTTGTTGGGTTCTTTCCACCACCAAGAGTACTGCTACCACATTATTGTGCATAATGCTTCTCTTCCTCCATTCTGCTTATGATTCTGTTGTCAATAATGCTCATTCTGAGTTTGTCATGAATGATGACTAGTTTCCTTCAAAGCTAAATTGCGACATTGTTGTGGTATGTGTTGCAGGTGGACTTTTTCTCCATTAACAAAAGAAAGTATGTTGGCGGTAAGCTAATTCATTGTGGACAAACTTGCTCCATACAACTTTTCTTTATAGAACAGACAGTCTTGAACTGCTTGTTGATTTTTGTACTGGAACATCCTGCCTACATTTTTGTTTTCAACTTGACCAAGTTATTGCCTTTGATAATACAATCATTCTACTTCTGTGGAGTTTAGATGAGGGCAAAAACTTGTGGTTAGTCTCGGAATAAGTAATATGTGTCTTGTGGATTGGATCCAAAATGATGATTATTGATATTTGATTTCTGAGAACGAACTTTATGACTGACCTGATGAGTCCGGAACAATGCTAATTCATGATTCTTGTTATTGCCTGGAAATTATATATTGTGATTGCTAGTCGACCAAAGGGATGGCATGGCTCCCGCTAGATAGTCAATTGGAATTCCAAACCTATCATGCACTGTCTCACTTTTCGTATCAGATACAATAATAATACAAAGCAATCTAAATTGCTGTTTTTCTTACTTACTTTGTGGGGTGTGTGTGTGGTGCTTGTCCTTACTATCGTTTTTACTCTCACTGGTTTATTATCTGCAGGCTCTAAGAGTTGCTATTGGCACTTATAGAGAGCACAAGTCTTCTTGGGAGGGATTGATGAAAAGGGGCATGCAGAGGCCCTGCTCATGGGAAAATGCTGCCATTCAATATGAACAGGTGTTTGAATGGGCCTTCACTGATCCACCTTATGTCATCTGAGTGGCAAACCTCCAATTTTTTCCTCGCTTAAACTTTACATGGGACCTATTTGGGCAAAACAAGTTTTTTTCCTTCACCCTCGCAAGTTGGTATAAATTTTTACATGGTTTTGGCCGTGCTTTTTGTATATCTGGCAGCATTATGTCTCACACTGCTATTGTTTCTATGGATCAAAAGACCATATCCCATTCAAATTACTCTTGTGATCATTGACTTCAATCTTCAAAATGCTTCACAACCACACCAAAAGTATGCATGCTTGTTGGTTTTAACTTGTTCTAGGTTAAAGATTGAGCTTCTGTTTACATTGGTTTGATTCCAATCAGCATTAATAATTGGAAGATGACAATTTGTCTTCCATCATTCTTTTAAAAAGCAAAATTTCTATTTAGAGAGCTTTCTGTTGGGAGCAACTGAAAATGAATTGAGAAATCTGTGCTGTTTCTTCATTACTGGGATTCCATTATCTTAGGGTTGATCTTGGCAGTAGGAACCACGATCTTTTGACACATTCCCAGAGGACCAGGCCATACTGAGAAAAACTTATGCTTACCTACAACTGGCCCAACAAGTCAGCAATAGGCAATACCTTGGCTGGCTTCGAAGAGCTTTGCCAAGCTGCAAGTTGGCAATGTCCTCAGATTGTATTCCAAACTAGAAATCCCACAATCAAGTCAACCCAGTAGATTATTTATTAAAAGAGCATCCCACTGTAGCAAATGACACTTAACCCTCATGATTATACAGTGAAATAACCACATAACATATAACATTTTTTTTCCTGAATAACATATACATTTCTCCTGAGCAGATAAGATCTATTTTAGCTGTATTTTTTATTTGGTGACATCAATGAAAAACCCACTCCCCATTCTGCTGCACCTGTGTAGCCTTCACAAAAAAAAACAGATGCAATTTTTTTTTAATGTAAAGAGATCATTATAAAAACATTTTTTTTTACACCAACCCAAAATACTTAAATATTCTTATGGACAAATTATTGCCTCTACTTACCAAAAATAAAAAAATGATTGCGTCTGTCAGAACCGTCCATAATTCTTCCACGCGGCATCTCTCTATTCGGAACCTTTAAACGTGCACCTTAGGGTATTCCCGTAGTTTAAGGGTGCAATTATACGTGCCAAAGGGTGTCGTTAGTCTGTTTCTTTCCCATGTCCTTCCAATGGATCCTACTTCTCCTTTCAACTCCTATGCCACGGAGGAGGAGGAGGAGGAGAGGAAGCTCAGATTTCCAATGCCAATTCCCCCCACTTCAGTTCCATTCCCAAATTCCATTCTTTCATTTAACTCCACTCTATAAGAATTTCGTTTCCTCGTTTTCCTTGGAGAACGCATCAAATGATTTCAAACCCAAACCTCATCCTCTACGCCTGCATTGCAAAAGGGACCACGGTTCTCGCCCAATTCAGCAGAGAGCCCGATCTCGAACTCTTCGCTCTACAATGCATTGAGAAAGCCCCAACTTACCACTCCACGTTCTCCCATTCCGGTTGGAAACGAACATACACCTTCTTCATCGAAGACCCTTTTCTCTATTTCGCAATCTTCGATGAGGACTTGGTGCAATCAGAGGGCCTTTGGTTCCTACACCGCGTAAAATGTGCTTTCAAGGAGCTTATCGATGAAGGGGATTTTCGGGTCGATTGGGATAATCTTAGCTCTCATTTCCTCCAGAGGCAATGTGATCCCATTTTCAGAGAAACACTGGCATTGGATTTGAGCTTGGTGAACTCTTCTCCTGGGCCTGAATCCAATAGTAGTCTAAATCTGAGCTTGGACTCGGAAAAAGCGATGAAGATGGCAATTACACCGTTGCTTGGTTCGAACCCAGGTAAAGGGTTGATGAAGAAGAAGAGGATGTGTGGGGAAAGTAATTGGGATGCTAAAGGTGGTGCATTGGAGAATAAGGTTGATGTTGGTCATGATATGAATGGTGTGTGCAAAGATTTTTCGTTGCCGGTGCAAAAGAGTGTCCATAATGATCGGCAAAAGGCAAAGCAAATTTGGAGGAAACATTTGTGGGTGGTGTTATCGCTGGACTTGTTTGTGTGCTCTGTTTTGTTTGCTATATGGCTGTTGGTTTGCCGGGGGTTTAACTGCGTTGCGGGTTAAGTTGGCATTGAATGGCTGATTTGGGGTGTTCTTGTATGTTTCTGTTTTTGTGGTGTCCGGGGAGGTTGGGCTGGTTTTATGACAAAGACTTTACATGGGCAATCGCTTTATGATAGGGCGCATAAGGAAGTGTTGTTGATTGCTACTTTTGGTAATATACATGGTTTTCTTCTGAAATCTTTGTATAAGTTTGAAGACAAGCAATATAGCTCTTGTTATACAGTTAATCTATAGCAGTGTTCTCATGTAATGTATCAAATTGTGTATATACAGATACTACATATGCAAGCATTGCGTCTTATTGTCATCTCCTTCTATTGCTTGTTGTCTAAGCCTCTTTCTATTGCTTTTAGTTGGTGATGGATTTCTCTCAAAAGTGTTGGCTTCTGCCCTCTTGAAGCATTTTGATGTTATTACCTTCTTTATTATCAGAATTAGGTTCAATTGTTCGATTGGTTCAATTAGTCTTACGCTACATGTAGGATTCTCATTTCCCTTTGAAACCCATCCAAGCCTCTTAGGGCTTGTTTGGATAAGGTGTGCAAGTTCTGGTTCTGGTTTGAATCCAAGTTAATCTTTGTTATACCAATAACCACCTTATTAATTAATTACAAATTACAATAGAAACAACAATGGATAAAACGTCAAGTTAATTCGGCTGCTCATAATCTTGCTAGATGGGCCCTTGCTGAAAATCTTGTTGGGAATATTCCAATCTCTGTAATTCCTGTTTCAATTCTACTAGTGATAACCCAAGGATTCCTTGAGGTTTAGCTGGTGTTTCTGTGAAGTTTATTTAAGAAAAAAATACAGAATCACTTGTACAAATCTTTAGATCACTTGGTTCAATCACCACGTCACCGCTAGTACTCGTCTTTGGTTGTTTCGCTTCTTCCTCTGCGCAAGCTGAATCTTTAGGCTCCACATTGCAATCCTAAACGAAATTACCAAAGAGGATATATTTGGCAATTTTGTAAGGGGCAGAAACGAAAATTATTTTAAATAATATGATTAAAAATAAATATTAAATATTTCAATATATCAACTGAAGAGGCAGAGGCTTAAATCCAATCGAATTTAGCTGTAGTAGAGTTGATGCAAAATTCTGAATTTGTGAGGGTCATGGGTATAAGCCAGATGATATGCCTCAAGCAAGATTCAGTGAATAAATGCTCCAAAGTTTCAACACCTGAGCTACACAGAGGACAAAGAAGTTGATCCTCAATGCAAGAGGGAAGGAAAGCTAGTTAGCTTGGCTTTTAGTTGGCAAAATGTTCTAAGCAATCTTTTAACTGTTGGGAGCCAATTACTGGAAAAATATTTGGGGAGGCGAAAATGAACAAAACATGCTAAAAAGTAAAAAGTGTTGGGTCCTTGGATTTCTGATTTTTCTTCCATAACTAGGAGTAGGGCTGCACAACCACGGTGTAGGTGCCGGTTTTGAAAAAATTGCCACCTACACCTACACCTTTAAGGTCAAAAACCGGCCCTTAGCGGTGGCGGTTTCCGGTTATCATACATTCATATTGAGCCATTTTTTTAGCATTTTACACACTTGGCCCAATGTATTTTTTTCTTTTCTCTTTTGGTCCATTAATCACATATCAATAAAATCTAAACCAATGAAATCCAAATTCCAAAATCAATAAAATTAAAGATCATCTTAAAATATAAGATGAGAATTTAAAGTCCAAAGTAATAGAAACGTCACTGTAAGTAGAAACTATTATCTTTTGAAAAATTCAGTTTAGACCCTAACAACACTTAGAGGGGATAATATGTGTTTTTCCTCTAATTAACAAATCAATAACAATTTTAAAACATGTTCAAAACCTAGTAGGGTTTCCCTTGGTTTCACAAAGAAAATCCAAAAATTCAGCAATTTTTGAAGGCGCTCAAGCGCTTGTCAAACGCTTAATTTTCTGTTTGAAATTTTAACTGAGCGCTCGAGCGCTTGTCAAACGTGATGACTGTCTGATTTTTTTCAAAGGGCACTCGAACACTTATCAAACGCTGGTCAAACGTGATGACTGTCTGAATTTTTGAACTAAAATGTAATTGAGTGACTGATTTTGCAAACATGATATAAATTTAATAGTGATTTGTCAATTTTATAAATTATAAATTTAGACAATTAGTTAAAATTTCATAAAAAATCTTAAACTCATACAATGATTTGTTAATTTTCGTGGTAGAATCTCGACCTCTTGACTTATATTATGCGATGTACTTACCAAAGTTTGACATTAAACTCTTTAATTATGATTCCAATGTCTTCATATATACCCTTCTAAATACAATAAATTTGTAATTTTTTCTATCAAAATTCTAAATAACTAGTTCATTCACCTAGCAAGCTTCTTAGTAACTTGAATGTAAGTATTTGATTAGAAAAAATCAACAACAAATCTCAAATATTTAGGTGAAACTAAACTATTGAGTAGACCTTGTCATGCTTCTAGAATACTACGTTTTGACGTGAAATTAAAGTTTAAACTATTGAGTAGAAACTAAACTAAAAAAACTAAAAAAAAATCTCAATTTATCCCGATTTTTAAAAAAAACTAAACCTACACCGGTACCGGTTAAGCCGAGTACTGGGAACCCGGTGCCAGTGCCACTGGAATTTTCTGGTGGCATTGTGTAGCCCATCTAGAGTCTGCTAGCTTAGCTCGGGCATGCTAAAAAGTGCTGGGCTTGTAAGAGTTTGACCCATTGGGCATTGGCTGTATACATTTTACTGGATTTGCCAACCAAATCTGGCCACGGATGCAAACGTTGAACCAATGCCCCCACTAGCTGCCCTTGCCTGAAGGGCCTAAGGCGATAAGTTACATTAAAGGTTCACGTGTTTAAGCCTCTTACCTCTTTTTTTTTTAGAACTGAGTCCCCCCTCTCTCAGCCCCTGTCCTACAATGTATCTCTTGATCTTTAAATACTCGTGATACTCAAGTATCACGGTTCTTAAACTAGACATTCATTTCTTTTTTCAACCCCTCTATTTCCTTTGATGAACTTCCTTTCACATTTTCTCAGCAAACAAAAAGAGTAAAGCTTCTTCTGCTACTTCTTTTTTATCTTTTCTTTCCAAAGAACCAAGCATCCAAAATGAAACTAAAATTACCAGGAGATATTTGAGATTGGTGGTTGTGATATCGGGAATGGATTCCCTCCTAAGAGTTTATATCCGAATTCGTCTGATAAGACGGATCGGATTTTTTTCTCACAAATCCAACGGTCCACAAAAATACGCATTATTTAATGAAGGGATCTGCCATTACTCCTCTTGCCGCTTTTTTCTTCCCAATTTTTCTCCTTCGTTGTCTCTTAAAGAAAATGAAAAAAAGCAAAAGAGAAGACAATACCATTTGATCTTCAAAACTTCCCATCCATTCGGTGTTGGACAGCTTTGACAACAACGACTAGCAGGAATGGCAGCTCTTCTACTGTTCTTCTAGCAGCCTGCAATTTTGACATGAAAATAAGTGATTGTGTGCTTCAAGACGAAGAAAAAGCTGGATAAAAAGATGACCATATACCACGGTGTCTCTCCTTAAATCCATTCCTGTTATGGGTCCAAATATATTTTCCACGTTCGACACTATAATCAAGCTTAAGCAAGAAAAAGTAGATGGAAGTGGGAGATACAGGTTATTTCTCTATCTATCTCTCTCTTAAGCAATTGACTAATAGCACAGGATAACCTATCCACAAAAACAAACAAGCCTTTGCTGCAATCACAGTAAGTTTCGATGTTTCAGAAAAACCTTCAATAATTCTGGAATTTCTTACCAGTACAAGCACAGAACATAATTACCAACACAAACGAATTGGAGATTTGATCTTTAATCTTAAACAGACATCCATGAAATCAATCACAAGATTCAACAAAGAAAACTCCACTATTCTATTAATCTTGACACACTTCAGAGATGGTCAATCCCACAAAGATGGAAGTCAAAATAAAAAATCCCACACATACAGAACACATCTCATATTCGAGAGTTTCACCCCTAAATAAATAAAAAATCCCCAAAAATATAATCAATTAAAGTTGAATAATTCAACTAAAGTGGTAGTAGCTGGATTGTATCGAGAGAGATCCAGCAGCAAGGTTCTGTCCGACGAGGATAGGAGCCCGAGAGAGATCCGTTAGGCGAGAGGAGAAGCTGCAGAGAGATGGTGAAGGAGAAAAAAATGGAGGGGAAAGGCTCATTGGTGGAAGAAAGGAGATGAAGGGCTATAGAACGTCTATGGGTAGTTGGATTTGTGAGAAGAAATTTGATCAATTGATGGAATTCATATATCAGCCCTTAAGAGGGTATCCGTTCCCGCTGATATCTTTCTTGGTCTCATTTGTCAAGAACATGTCCAGCTTATTCATATTCACCATGTACTCGCACTTCGAGAGCCTCGCAACCCTTCTTGCTTGGATCAAAACTTTGGTTTACTCCAATCTCTAAGGTAAAAGTTAATAGCATACATCTCTTATCGTATAGACTAAATGGTTTCAAAACTTCATATATATGGATTTCTTGGACTGAATGACAGGTTCGGATTGAAGAACATTCTTAATTTATAGCGATTAGTTAGTCAAGACTCAAGAAACAAACACTGCAACAAGTGTTTCGTGTTTCAACTAATCATGTAGTTATAAACTATATCAGTGTTTCGTGTTTAACTATTCATGTAGTTATAAACTATAAATGCTGAGTTGTAACAGTCACAATAACCTTTTTATCATCCACTTTGCATGAATTGCAAGTGCAGTTTGTGTAGGAATCAGTTACACGACTTTTGTGCTATGAATGAACTTTACAATACAATTTCAATTTTTAAATTCAGGATGAAGGTTCTTTTTTTTTAATATATATATATATATATATATCATCCAAATATTCTAAATTATTCATCAATTTTATATGGTCATACATAATTGTATAAGTTATTGTTTAATTGCTAAATTCAATTAAGCAACAATTGATCTTTTCGAAGATTAATTCTATTAAGTTGCGAGTTTTGTTGCTGTGTGCAATTTAATTAGGGTGGCATAGTACCCTGATAATTAAACATTTTTGTCACTTTTCTTACTCTTAATATAGTGAGTTAAGTGAGTGTAAGTGTTAAATGAATGGAATTTCTTTAAGAAAAATGGTTAAGTAGTTTTAGCATGTGAAATATCCCATTTATCTCTAATGGGCTTTTGAAACCTAAATCACAGGCAAAAACACACCGGAGCTCAGTCCAGCCCAACTTCAATAAGCGTTCTCGCTCGAGCGGAGATCGAGCAGTGATCGAGCGTAAAGTCTCTGCCTGAAAGCATCCAAAAGCGCTCGAGCGTTTTTACGAGCGAACGTTGAGCGTAAAGCCTCTGTATGAAATCAACTCATGGCGCTCGAGCGGTGATCAAGCGTTGGTGAGGCGTTAATTCTCTGTCAAATTTTATGTCTGAAAGAAGACAAGGGCGCTCGAGCGGAACATCGAGCGGGGGTTGAGCGCTGCGCATAATCTGCACTCGGTGCAATTTTGGAAAAGCAGATCAAGTTGGTTATAACAACTTGCCCAGCTGGAAAATACTCGACGGTTACAAGGAGCAACGGAATGGGCATTACGAAGGAAAGAAGGGGGAACACCGAATCTGTTGAGGGGTTGGGCTATATATTCGGGAGTTTCTTCTGGTGGAGCAGTCTTCCTTTTGGCTCTGTTTTTCCATCTTTATTTCACGTTTTTCATTCTCGTTTTTTCCATTCTCGGTTCTTCAATTTTCGTAAGCAACATTTCATTTACAATGTCAAAGATTGTTTTCTTTTGTGGATTTTTACCTTTGAAGATGGTTGGCTAAGTTTTAATACTTGGGTTAAAGGTTAATTTCCTTTAGTTTCATGATGTTCTTGCCTCTTGTTGAATGTTCAATGTTCACCTACTGAAACCGAGTGTTTGGAGAGAGATGTATCTTGAATAGCTTGATTTATTTCTTGTTTTGCTGTTGACGTAAGGCACAACAAAATCTTGATTTAGTTAAGTCTTTTCATTGCCATATGTTACGTGATCTTGGTAGTTTGGAGAATGTTGATTTATGGCAGAAGAGTAACAAAAAGAAAGGTAGAACATGTAGAAACAAAGGTTAATTAACCTGTACCCCAAGTGTTTGTTAAAATTACTCTATTAAGTCATTTCTCTTTTATCTTTTGATTAGATTTTTTATTTTCGTTCCTCATTAATATTTTGATCTTCACATCTCAAATTACCTTCATCAGCCCGATTTTCACATATACAGAAAACCCCAAAAATACTTTTACATAGTATTTTCTTTTTATTAGCAATAATAGCTTACAAATACTTTGATACTCTTTTGTCCCTGTGGAATACGATCTTGGACTTATCCTTGTTACAACTTGACACTTCTACACTTGGAAGCATTTCCATAGTCACATCAAGTTTTTGGCGCCGTTGCAGGGGACAATTGGTGTCATCAAAGTGTTTTGCTGACCGCTGAGAGGGCGATTTTAGAGCTGTGCACCTCTGCACAGCCCGGGTGATATCTACTACCTCTCATTTCCTTTATTTGTTTTTAATCTTCCTTTTGTTTTATTATTGAGTTTGTATGTCTGGTTGGGTGAGGGATAGCACATTTAGACTTGCTAGGGCAGAATCAGTAACCTCATCATCCACAGAAGCATTTGCACTCACATCTTCATCTGACACTCATAGCAATATGGCTGATCGAGAACATTTTGATAGGGAGATAGTCAACCAGAACAGAACCCTCAGAGAATATCTTCAGCCTGTTAGAACTAGCACACCTTCTTGTATCATTTTACCTTTGAATGCAAATGTCTTCAATTTCAAACCTGGCATGATACCTTTAATACCTCATTTTCATGGCATGGAGGCTGAGAACCCATATTTACATATAAAAGAATTTGAGGAAGTTTGTTCAACTTTCATGGATCAAACATGCACTGAGGAGGTGATTAGACTGAAATTATTTCCTTTTTCTTTAAAGGACAAAGCTAAAACGTGGTTGAACTCTTTAAGGCCTAGATCTATAGGAACTTGGCAAGAAATGCAAACAGAGTTTTTGAAAAAGTTTTTTCCTATGCATAGAACGAATGCCTTAAAGAGACAGATTATGAACTTTGCCCAAAAAGATGTTGAAACATTTTATCAATGTTGGGAAAGGTTTAAAGATTTGTTGAATGCATGTCCTCACCATGGTTATGAGAATTGGCGTGTTATTAGCTTTTTCTATGAAGGTTTGCAATCCAAAATGAGACAATTTGTGGAAACCATGTGCAATGGAGAATTTTTCAATAAAGAACCTGAGGAAGCTTTTGAATATTTTGATTATCTAGCTGAAAATGCACAATCATGGGACACATCTGATGTTTATGATAGGAATGAAAATTCAAGAATTACCTCAGGGGGTGGAAAATACAATCTAAAGGAGGTAGATGATTTGAATGCTAGGCTAGCTATGATTTCTAAGAAATTAGAAACCATAGAACTGAAAAAGGTTGATGTAATACAAGATATGCCTAAGATAGTTCAGAGTTGCAGTATTTGTGAGGATCAAGGGCATTCAACTAATGATTGTCCAACCATCCCAGCTTTTAAGGAAGTTCTTTTGGATCAATCTAACGCAGTTAACATGATTTCTAAACCTTTTGCAGGTCCTTACTCAAATACCTACAATCAGGGGTGGAGGAACCACCCTAATTTCAGTTGGAGGAGTGATCAAACGGCTGTACCAGCACCCAACATCGATGGACCTTCACAATATGCACCATACCCAGCTTCAGGGGGCCCAGGACCATCTCAGTATGCCAACCATACACCTCCAACTCCGAAAAAAAATCTTGAAGACACGGTGCAGCAGCTGGCCACAAATTTCCAGCAATTTATGCAAAGCCAAGCTGCTATTAACACTCAGAATTCCCAAGCTTTCACTGATATCAGAAGCTCAATCACAAGGCTGACCACAACGTTGAGTGTTCCGGAGAAAGGAAAATTTCCCGCACAATCTCAGCCGAATCCTCAAGGTCAAAATCAGCAACCTCAAGTTATAGCTGACAACTCCAACGTTAAACAAGTCAAGGCTATTACAACCTTGAGGAGTGGTAAGGTGGTTGACATACCAGCTCAAGGGGCAGAAAAGAATGGTAAAAATTCTAACCCCTCTGTTGAAAATGATGCTGAACTTCCTTTAGTACCTGAAAAAGTGTCAAGTACTATACCCGCTCCTTTTCCTCAAAGGTTAATTCCTTTGCATAGAGACAAGCACCAAGATGAAATCCTTGAAATCTTCAAGCAAGTTAGGATTAATATACCTCTGTTAGATGCTATTCAGCAAGTTCCTACCTATGCTAAGTTTTTAAAGGATTTATGTACTGTAAAAAGGAAATTAAATATACAAAAGAAAGCCTTTTTGACTGAGCAGGTTAGTGCCATTATTCAAACCAACACACTTCCCAAGTATAAAGACCCAGGATCCCCTACCATAGCTTGTATGATATGGAGCTCAAAAATTGGTAGAGCATTGTTAGACTTAGGTTCAAGTGTGAACTTACTGCCTTACAATGTTTATGTTCAACTTGGGTTGGGTGAGTTGAAACCCACTTCGATTACTCTGCAGCTAGCTGATCGGTCTATTAAGATTCCTAGAGGTGTTGTGGAAGATGTTTTAGTTCAAGTGGACAAATTCTATTATCCGGTAGACTTTGTGGTACTTGACATGCAATTAACTACTCAATCTACTTTCCAAGCACCTGTGATCTTAGGGAGACCTTTCCTAGCTACTTCCAATGCTCTTATAAACTGTCGAAGTGGAGTTTTAAAGTTGAGTTTTGGAAATATGACTTTGGAACTGAATATTTTCAATCTTTGCAGGCAACCACAAGAGGTAGAGGAAGTACATGAAGTGAACTTGCTGGAAAATCTCATTGAAAACAATTTTGCATCTTATCTTCATTTTACTGACTCTTTAGAGAACTTAGAAGATGATTTAAATTTATTTGACAATGTTCATGACTCATCTTATGTTTCCTCAATAGGTCAACAAGTTGAAGCACCTTGGAGATTAAAATTTGAGCAGCTTCCACCCTTGACAGCATCACTCAAACCATCAGAGGAGCAAACTCCAACATTGGACCTCAAACCTCTACCATCTGAGCTGAAATATGTCTTCCTAGGACCTCACAGCACTTTCCCAGTGGTAATATCTTCTCACTTAACTTATGAACAAGAAGACATGTTGATAGAAATTCTTAAAAAGCATAGAGGGGCTATTGGGTGGACCATAGCTGATATTAAAGGTATAAGTCCCTTAGTGTGTACACATAGGATTTATTTGGAGGAGGAAGCCAAACCCTCTAGGGAAATGCAAAGGAGACTTAATCCCACAATGAAAGAGGTAGTGAAAAATGAAGTGTTAAAATTGCTTGATGTGGGTATTATTTACCCCATCTCAGATAGCAAGTGGGTTAGTCCAATTCAAGTGGTGCCAAAGAAATCCGGAGTGACAGTGGTAAAAAATGAAAAGGATGAGTTAGTACCTACAAGAATAACCACTGGATGGAGGATGTGTGTAGATTATAGGAAACTTAACGCAGCCACACGAAAAGACCATTTTCCTCTTCCATTTCTTGATCAAGTCTTAGAAAAGGTTGCTGGACATGCATTTTATTGTTTCTTAGATGGATTCTCAGGCTACTACCAGTTAGAAATAGCACCAGAGGATCAAGAAAAGACTACTTTTACTTGTCCTTTTGGCACTTTTGCTTTTAGGAGAATGTCATTTGGCTTGTGCAATGCACCAGCAACATTTCAAAGATGCATGCTCAGTGTTTTTAGTGACATGATTGAGAACATCTTAGAAGTATTCATGGATGATTTTTCAGTCTTTGAAGGTTCATTTGAAAGTTGTCTATCTAATTTGCAAGCTGTTTTGGCCAGGTGTGAAGAAAAGCAATTGTTGCTCAATTGGGAGAAGTGTCATTTCATGGTTCAACAAGGCATTGTGCTTGGTCATATTGTCTCATCTAGAGGAATTGAAGTGGATAAAGCAAAAATCGAATTGATCTCTAAACTTCCTGCACCTAAAACTGTGAAAGACATTAGGTCGTTTTTAGGTCATGCTGGTTTTTATAGAAGATTTATTAAAAATTTTAGTTCTATTTCTAAACCTCTCTGCCATTTATTGATGCATGATGTTAGCTTTGTATGGACAGATGAGTGTCAAGAAGCATTTGAACAATTAAAAACCATGTTAACTACCACTCCAATTATTCAACCTCCTGATTGGTCACTCGCTTTTGAGATTATGTGCGATGCCAGCGATTTTGCTCTAGGGGCTGTTCTTGGACAGCGAAGAGATAAATTTCCTTATGTTATTTACTATGCAAGTAAAACTCTGAATTCAGCCCAAAAGAATTATTCAACTACTGGAAAGGAATTACTTGCTGTAGTATTTGCATTAGAGAAATTTCGTGCTTATATTCTTGGATCTCCTATTCTAATTTTTACTGATCATGCAGCTCTGAAATATTTGCTGGCTAAGAAGGATGCAAAGCCTAGACTGATCAGATGGATTCTCCTTCTCCAAGAATTCAACATTACAATCAAAGAGAAAAAAGGGAGTCGAAAATGTAGTGGCAGATCACTTGTCTAGGATCACTTTTGAAGAACCTGAGCGATCCTCTCCTATCCTTGATTATTTCCCTGAAGAGCAGTTATTATCAGTTGCTAATGTGCCATGGTATGCTGACATAGTTAACTTCTTGGTTACAGGTCGGACCCCATCCAATTGGACTTCCCAAGAAATGCGAAGATTCAAGTATGAGGTTTAATCATTTTTCTATGATGATCCTTATTTGTTCAAATATTGCTCTGATCAGATCATTAGGAAGTGTGTGCCAAATGATGAAATTCATGCTATTCTTTCTGGTTGTCATGATGGAGCTTGTGGTGGACATTTTTCTGCACGAAAAACGGTTGCCAAGATTTTACAAAGTGGTTTTTATTGGCCTCAAAAGTTTAAAGATGCATATAGTTTCTGTAAGACTTGTGAGTCATGTCAGAAATTAGGTACAATTACTAAGAAATATATGCTGCCTTTGCAACCTGTTTTAGTGATTGAAATCTTTGACTGTTGGGGAATAGATTTTATGGGGCCTTTCCCATCATCCTTTGGTTATTTGTATATCTTAGTGGCTGTTGATTATGTGTCTAAATGGATTGAGGCTATTCCATGTAAAACAAATGACCATAAGGTAGTGCTTAAATTTTTAAGGGAGAACATTTTTGCTAGATTTGGTATGCCTAGGGCTATCATTAGTGATAATGGGACACATTTTTGCAATACTCCTTTTGCTACTCTAATGAAGAAGTATGGAATTCATCATAAAGTCTCAACCCCATATCATCCTCAAACTAATGGTCAAGCTGAACTAGCAAATAGGGAGATTAAACACATCTTGGAAAAAACTGTCAATCCTAATAGGAAAGATTGGTCTTTAAGACTGACTGATGCACTTTGGGCTTATAGGACAGCTTTTAAAACCTCCCTTAATATGTCTCCTTACCGGTTGGTTTATGGCAAAGCTTGTCATCTTCCCATTGAACTGGAACATAAAGCATATTGGGCCATCAAACAATTTAATTTTACTGCTCATGATGTCAGTTCTTTGAGAAAGCTGCAGATTTCAGAGTTGGATGAATTGAGGAGAGATGCCTATGACAATTCCAAACTGTCTAAGGAGCGGATGAAGATTTTCCATGACAAGCATATTTTAAGAAAAACCTTTGAACCTCATCAGCAAGTTTTGCTCTACAACTCTCGTCTCCATCTATTTCCGGGGAAATTACGATCGCGATGGAGTGGACCTTATGTGGTCAAGGCTGTTTTTCCTCATGGCACTGTGGAGATTATTAACCCCCAGAATGGCAACTGTTTTAAAGTCAATGGGCAGCGTTTCAAGCCTTTCTTGACCAATTTCTCTCCCGAGGACACCTCTGTTTCTCTCGTGGAGCCCGAGTACCCTCTTGCCACTTAGTTTTGCTTTTATCTTGTTTTTTCCTGTTTATTTTACTTCGTGTCTTTTTCTATATCGCTTTAATAATTCCTGTTCTGCAGGTTTTTACCTTTATTTCTCTAGTTTTGCTTGTGTTTTTCTTATTCTATTCAAGCCTCCTCAGGTACTCTGCTCTTCCTCTCTTTCTTGCTGTCATCCATTCGTATCTACATTTTATTTTCTTTACTATAAACATTGAGGGCAATGTTCATTTTATTTTGTGCTTGGGATCAGATAGTGGAGATTATGAGTTATATCACGTTCATATGAATGAATTCGAAATTTATCAAAGAAGTTTGTTAGTTTTCTTTTGTAGCTCATGATTAGGTAATGTGTTGTCATGTTGTTGATTGTTAGTTTGACCCAATCACTTTCAGTTCATTTGTGAAATCTTGTGAGACTTCGATTAGCACTGACCAGCCACTCAGTAAATAGTTAAAAAAAAAATATTCACCCTTGAGGTAGACTAGTGGTAAGGGCAAACATGTGAAAGTGTGGGTAGACGCACATTCATAGGTTTGATTCCCCCTGGAAAACCGAGAGTGGGGTTACCTAGGGGTAAACAAGCTTGTGAAAGTGTGGGTAGGCGCACATTCATAGGATTGATTCTCCTTAGGAAGCCACGAATTTCGAAAAAAAAAAATAGGGTTACCTAGTGGTAGGCAAACTTATGAAAGTGTGGGTAGGCGCACATTCTCAGGTTTGATTCTCCCTAGGGATCGGAAAAAAAAAAAGTAAAGTTACCTAAGGATAAACAAGCTTGTGAAAATGTGGGTAGGCGCACATTCATAGGATTGAGATTCCCTAGGAAGCCAAAGAAAAAAAACTGATTGCGCTGGTATTGCTTTGAGGAGTCTTGAGGATCAATAAGTGCTAACTGACCACACACTTACAACCTTTTATAATCAACAGAATGATACATGTTTTCTTTGATTGAGTCACTAGAAAATTTAACAAGTTTCTCTGGTGAATTTTAGAAAAAGTCCAAGTGAATTTGAATGCTTATAATCTTCACTTGCGTTGATACCTTGCATAGGATTTTGATTGACGGAATCTTGGTTCTAAGTCACTTATTTTGCTAGGGACTAGCAAAAAGTCAGTTGGGGGGTGTGATAATTAAACATTTTTGTCACTTTTCTTACTCTTAATATAGTGAGTTAAGTGAGTGTAAGTGTTAAATGAATGGAATTTCTTTAAGAAAAATGTTTAAATAGTTTTAGCATGTGAAATATCCCATTTATCTCTAATGGGCTTTTGAAACCTAAATCACAGGCAAAAACACACCGGAGCTCAGTCCAGCCCAACTTCAATAAGGGTTCTCGCTCGAGCGGAGATCGAGCAGTGATCGAGCGTAAAGTCTCTGCCTGAAAGCATCCAAAAGCGCTCGAGCGTTTTTACGAGCGAACGTTGAGCGTAAAGCCTCTGTATGAAATCAACTCATGGCGCTCGAGCGGTGATCAAGCGTTGGTGAGGCGTTAATTCTCTGTCAAATTTTATGTCTGAAAGAAGACAAGGGCGCTCGAGCGGAACATCGAGCGGGGGTTGAGCGCTGCGCATAATCTGCACTCGGGGCAATTTTGGAAAAGCAGATCAAGTTGGTTATAACAACTTGCCCAGCTGGAAAATACTCGACGGTTACAAGGAGCAACGGAATGGGCATTACGAAGGAAAGAAGGGGGAACACCGAATCTGTTGAGGGGTTGGGCTATATATTCGGGAGTTTCTTCTGGTGGAGCAGTCTTCCTTTTGGCTCTGTTTTTCCATCTTCATTTCACGTTTTTCATTCTCGTTTTTTCCATTCTCGGTTCTTCAATTTTCGTAAGCAACATTTCATTTACAATGTCAAAGATTGTTTTCTTTTGTGGATTTTTACCTTTGAAGATGGTTGACTAAGTTTTAATACTTGGGTTAAAGGTTAATTTCCTTTAGTTTCATGATGTTCTTGCCTCTTGTTGAATGTTCAATGTTCACCTACTGAAACCGAGTGTTTGGAGAGAGATGTATCTTGAATAGCTTGATTTATTTCTTGTTTTGCTGTTGACGTAAGGCACAACAAAATCTTGATTTAGTTAAGTCTTTTCATTGCCATATGTTACGTGATCTTGGTAGTTTGGAGAATGTTGATTTATGGCAGAAGAGTAACGAAAAGAAAGGTAGAACATGTAGAAACAAAGGTTAATTAACCTGTACCCCAAGTGTTTGTTAAAATTACTCTATTAAGTCATTTCTCTTTTATCTTTTGATTAGATTTTTTATTTTCGTTCCTCATTAATATTTTGATCTTCACATCTCAAATTACCTTCATCAACCCGATTTTCACATATACAGAAAACCCCAAAAATACTTTTACATAGTATTTTCTTTTTATTAGCAATAATAGCTTACAAATACTTTGAAACTCTTTTGTCCCTGTGGAATACGATCTTGGACTTATCCTTGTTACAACTTGACACTTCTACACTTAGAAGCATTTCCATATCATACCCCTAACCAACTCATCCACACCCTGGGGACATTTTTTAAATTCCTTTCCTTGGTAACAGTAGGGAATATGACCAACTCATCCACACCTGGAGACATTTTTTAAAAATCCCTTTCCTTGGTAACAGTAGGGAATACAAACACTCGTACTAGGTGAGAACCTTATACCAAAAACCGATGATCATAAAACACCACCTCTCCGGAGCCAAGGAAGCCACTCCGACAACCAAAACTTGCTCGAGTTAAAAAAAATCTTTATCCTAATATTGATCACTTAAATACTACATATAAGTACAGCTATACACCGGACACCACCACACCAACTACAAAATTTGTGTTCCAACATCAATTAGCAAAAACCTAGACAAATGTTGGTAAAAACAGCATTTATAAGCTGCAAGGGGGGGGGGGGGGGGGGGAATACAAAACAGAAAAACGCGTGCGACATTTACCCACAAGGGGTTAGCTTCTTATTTCCAGCACCCCGAGGATTGTCATCTTTCCAGTCATCCCAAGCTCTTGCCTTATCTTGGGCAGCATCATCATCTTCGTCATCCTCTTCACCTTCACCTGGCTTTGGCTTCCTATTGTCCTTGTACCACGAAGAATTGGCTTCCTCCATAAGTCTTGCATTCCGCTCTTGCCAATTGTTCATCATCTCCATCTCCTTCAGACCAGCTTCCTCTATGCTCATTGTAGGCAACCTTGGACAAAATATACAATTTAGCATCTCGAAATGAGATATCTGAAATGATAATAACTCCAATGTATCAATTTTCTGTAGAAATGTATCTCAGCAATCATTCCACTGCTTCCAAACAAAACTTAAGCACAGGGTATCCCCTACAAGAATCAGGCTCTGAGGATATTTCACTTATCCGCAATGGAAATATACCTATAAGAAGGTTGGAAAACCTGAGCTGCCATCCTTTCCCTTTCACTTGTTAGGCTTCCACCCACGAGACTCGCTGGCCCAAATAGCAGGGGTTGGTGTTTGTGGTCATGTGCCTGTGACACCTTCGCTCTCCCTTCTATAACATCTTGTGCAAATGTAGCGCACGTGATAGGCTCTGCTGGTTTAGTATACTGTGCTCTAACTGCAGCATCTCGATGCCAAGCTTCTGCCCTCTTGGTGCGATCATCAAGACCATCTTGAGACAACTCCTTGTACCCTTCCTGAATTATGTGGAGTTCATTCAGATGTTAAAAGTAATAAACCAAAAAACTACACACGCACACATCACAAGGCAGTTGTATGTGCAAACTTTAGCTGCATAAAGCTGATAATCTATCAATTTGCATGACTACACCTTAAATCTCTCTTTTTTTTTATAAGGCAATTTTATTGAAAGAAAAAGGGAATAAAAGAAACAATACAAAGGACTATACTGAAGAAGAAACACTACAGGAAAGTGAAAGGAAAAAAGAAACAATATGTAGATTGACATATCTATAATAGTATACAAACAATACAAGCAAACCATGATCCTGCATACACTGCAGATAATACACTAAATATTTACCGTCTTCGAGCAAAAGTCACTTATGCAAAAGTTAAACAATCTAATGAACTATGAGTATTTACAAACTAGCCAACTTTCCTCAATGGTACTAATTACCTTTGATTGTTTCTCCTTTATAGCAGAGAGCATTTCTTCCTCCTTCTTTAGCATCTCCAGCAGATCAAAAGCCTGAAAGTTGTCAAATGGAACACCAATTAATATCTTGCTTTAAAAAATATAGGAAAATTAAAAATTTAGTCAGTGGGTTTATAGTACGCTGACAATTTAGTCACTAGGTTTCATTTTTTGAGAATATGGTCACTGAGAATATATAGTTGTAACAATCTGATCTTTCCATCAAATCTCCGTTAACTTTTTAGCGGTTAACCGGTTTGTTTACTGTTGCGGCAAATGTAACTTGTAGCGGTCGACCGCATTCTATTCCGTTAAAAATTAACGGAAATTCGACGGAAAGACCAGATTGTCACAACTATATATTCTCAGTGACCATGTTGTCAAAAAATGAAACCTAGTGACTAAATTGTCAGCTTACTATAAACCTAGTGACTAAATTGTTAAATTCCCAAAAATATAATTGAACTTGGCAGATTATATGGAAGACATGAAACTAACCTTACAGATTGCCAACGAGATTGTAGTAACCCACGCCTGCACAAGGAGAATAAGAGGCTTTTAGTCAAATTGCAATAGTTTGAAAAATGAAAAATTTTGTAACTTATATTCAACAAAACACGCCAGGCATAATCATTTTGTAAGTTGTATAGTTTTTAACATTCATAATGAATTACAAATTAAACTCCTGGTATGGTCAAGGAGAGAAAACAAAACCAATTTCAGTGCGCCAGCAGAAAATGTAATTCCCAAAACCATCTTGGATTTAAATTGAAATCAGAACACCATCGTTCTAGAGAATTACTAGATGATATGACATTTATATCCCATCTACAAGACTAAGCAACACATTTATTCATTAGAAAGTACATGAGTTAGTACCTATAACATATATTGAAGGTAAGCTGAAAACTTGTGGTTTGCTAATGGTCCGCAATTCAAATAGTAGAACTCCTTTTTTTCTCCCCCTTTTTTTCTAGTCTTGAACTAGAACTCACTAAAAGAAGAACTGTTAAAATGTCTGCAAAGGCATCTGCATTCAAATAACTATAGAGATCTGACTGCACTAGATATACATTGAGATGGAAATACAAAGCAGATAAAAGAAATATGACTTCAATTCAAATGGAACAAGAAAGATAACAAATAAGGCATGAGGTGACGACTACAAGACGAGCACAATCAGGCAGAATAACAGAACACAATCTCCAACAACAATTACAACTTTAAGCTCGCAACTATAATTTTTTTTAAAGATACCAACAATTAGAACTAGTAAAACAAAATTGGTGTTTTCTTTTTTTCCTTTTTCTGTGGAAAGAAAAGCTTCTATTAAAAGGAAGTGTCATAGAGTTGACTTCACATGAGGTCCATGTATTTTAGGTATCTTTGGAACCCACAATGTATGGCAGCAGATACTAGTGGAGTGCAAGTTCAATCTTCTACAAAGGAAATAAACAATTAGCTGATCAAAGAAATTACCAATCAGCTCACCTCTCGTTCTTCCTCACCATCATCATCCAACACATCTTCCTCTCCTGCCTCAACAGGAGTGGACAAGGCAGCTGCTTTACTAGAACGTCCGCGCCGCTCCTTCCTCTCCTTTATCTCCAGCAACTTCATCTCTGCAGCTCTTTGGCGTTTGAATCGAGCAATCTAGATCCAGGCACAGGAAGATTAAGCCCTATATTTCAAAGAGAAGCTTCCAATTTGACATTTTTAATCGCCACGGTACGGTGCACATGCAACTTTCATGTCTCAGAAATTAAAAAAGCGTTAACAGCACAATCTCATAGGCTTTGATTCTTTAGGAGTTCAAGTCATAATATCTACATTCGTGCTTTCTCATGGCTTAAACAGTATTGAAATAAATAATAATAATACTACCTTGCGGGCCCTCCGATCCACAAGAGAATTTGGACCCCCTTGTGTAGACGTCTCTAATTCATCTTCTGGTACAAGTTCCATTGCCTCACAAAAGGACATAAATTCCTACAAAGCATTGTTATTCCAACAAGTGTCAATAGAAAACTTGTACATAACAGAGTTTCGACCAATTTTTCAGGTATTGAAGATCATTCACCTTTAGCTTCGCCTGTGAAGCCCTAAGAATCTGTATCCTGTCACCTTGTGACACTTTTTCAGTTAACTCAGCAAGATAAAATGGTACCTGCAGGCAAGAATTCATGAGAGCTGCCAATAGTTGAGGGCAACCATACTCAATGAGAACTAGCAACATTAAGAAAAACAAATTCATAATCTCAGTCACTTTTGGGCTTTTTTTGTAGCATTTAAAGGGACGAGTACCAGAACCATAATTCAGTCGGTAATCAGGAATGCTGCAGGTTTCTTTAGACAGACACTGGTTAGACTTAAAACCACCATAATTTGATGACCACAAAATGGACTTCTTCATCAAAATTCAGTGTTAATGACAACAGAGTCACCCAAGTTTTTCTTAATCCGGCAATACTAGTAGTGTAATTCTACTTTTGAGAGGAACCTACCCTACCCGCACCCCCTTCTTTTTCCAAAGTACATCTGTTCTCCCGCATCCTAATTTCCAAAACCATCCCAAAGTCAAAAATATAAATACAGTTCCACTACACTGTATTTTGTCGAATAAGAATTGAAAAGGAATCATTTACCAAAAACTTAAGTACCTCAGTTTGAAACAATCACTAAAGACTTCGTTATTTTCATCTTGATTCTTTAAGCGGGGAACTCAACAATCTTACTCGGTTTATTAAGTTCACTTGCTTCTGGCAGAATATTCAGTCCAAGTTAATCTTTTTTGTGTCCTCACGCACTAGTTAGAAGCATCACGGTTCTTAAAACTATCCTTCATACCTTTTTTCAACCACTCTATTTCCTTTGATAAACTTCCTTTCACATTTTCTCAGCAAACAAACAGAACACAAGCTTCTTGCTCTACTTCATTTTAACTTTTCTTTCCTAAGAACCAAGCATACCAAAATGAAATCGAAATTAAAAAATTACCAGGAGATATTTGAGATTGGTGGTGCTGATATCCTCCTTGGTCTCATTTGTCGAGAACAGACCCAACTTATTCACCATGTGCTCACACTTTTCGAGAGCCTCGAGACCCTTCCTGACCAGCTCCTAAATTTTCCAAATACCCCACAAAATCCAAAAGAAAACACGTCAAATAAAACCTTGGCGTGCATTATTCGGGGAATTAAAGGTCTGGATAAGCTTACCTGATCGGCGTTGGACTCTGTCGCAGATGAATGGATCTTACGGGCTTGTTCGAAGACAGATGGGAGAGGAACGTCCTCCATTTTGCATTCACCGGACAGTAAACTTATCGAACCCTAGAAATTGGGAACCTGAGAGCGGAGAGCGGAGGGGCGAACCTGAGCCAATTTGACAATAAAGATCAGTGAGCACAAAAGAGGGAGAGGGAGAGAGAGAGAGTCTTACAGAGCAGGTTTGGGAGGATAGAATGAGGGAGACGAAGGTGCGAAGAGGAAAGCTCGTGTTGAGAGAGAGAATGATCGAGAAGTATGGGGAATGGAGAGGAGGAGGATGGGTTAAAACAATCTTCAAAACAACGTCATTTTGTCAATTAAAAATTTAAATTAAAATTAAAACACGGTCTGCGGTTCCACTGCTAATTACATTCTTGTGGAATTAGCCACTGCTCCTGGTACCACTTACGGAGGTTACTGCTCACCTGTGGCTTTGAATGGATTAACCTGAATACGTTATGGTCGAGTTCTTCAGTAGCGGAACGAAGAATGGATCTGAAGGGGATAACTCTTAAAGAAAAATTATAAAAGATAGTTAATTATAAAAAAACTCCTGCAAACTTATATTTCAATCTCGAATACCTCGTAAACTCAAACTCGTTGTAACTCGCCCACACAAACTATACTTTACGTTGCGCTTTCATCCATTAACCTATTGAAGTTGCTATATCGAACGGTTTTTGTCTCAATTAAAACGACACGTACATTCTCCTTACTTGAAAAGACGAACTGTTCGATATAACAACTTCAGTAGGTTGAGAGATGAAAGCACAACGAAAAGTATTGTTTGTGGGGCAAGTTACAACGAGTTCGAGTTTATAGTGGTATTTGAGATTGAGGTATAAGTTTGTGGGAGATTTTTGTAACTACCTAAAAAAAATTTACTACATAATGCAAAAAAAAAATGTCTTAGAATTAAAATATCGAAAATTAAAAATTAAAAACATAAAAATATATATTATATTGAAATATATTTATCATACTATTTACTGAGATTACGGTGTGACAATTGGATCTTACTTGTAATACCTCTAACCTTTTGAGCTACTTTTGAGATCCTTATGTTAGGGTTTTCTTTTACATATCTTTATTAATTGTGTTCATTTTCTTAATATTTGCTTTATTTGCTTAATTTGTGTCTTATTTAGTATTTATCATTTGATTAATTGCTTATAGAGTTTCTTTCCTTTAATTTTTAATCTTTGAATTGAGATCACTATTTTTAGTGTCAATGCATGTGCTTAAATTGTCTAATTGATTTGATTTTATTTCCTCTAATATTTTAGAGTAATTTGGTTAATTTTTAGTATATGGTCGAATTTCATTTCCTTAGTTTAAATATTGTATTTTTAACTATGGTTTTAATAAATTCTTTTTCTTATGTTAATATGATGATATTTGTCTAATTTGATTTTATTATTTTAAGTATTTGATTTTATTTGAGCTTAATTATTTTAAAATGCTTGTTTAATTGCATTTAAATTTTAATTGGCATGAAGTTGTTGGAAAAAAATATTATTAAATTACAATCATACAAACATATTATTTCTCATTAATTCTACATAAAAAAATAAGAAAAAAGAAGGAAGAAAGATAATTTAACAGCAGAATGTGTGCAGATGTCATTTTACTAACAACAACGCGACATTAAATATTTATCCACAGATAAGTGCGTTTGTGTACCAAAATTTTACCCCCTCTAAAATTTTAACACAATTAAATATTACAATATAATCTCTCTCCCCATCAAATCATTACTATTTACTACAAAAAATATAAAAAATTACCTCTCTCTTCACTTTTTCACTAAACCCAATACCTAAAATTTTAACAACACTAAAATTTTACAACACAAACACAAATATGATTCGGAAGTTCACAATTATTATTCAATAAGATCTCTTAAACGAGGACGAGCGAGTTGGCATTCTTACTACTCCCCTGTAATTTTCAAGTCAGACAAATACAGATATTGCTTAACCCACAAACAAGCAAAGAGTTTTGGGTGCGCCAAGCCTGGGAAAAAAAAAATTTACGAAAATTTCTGGCGATGGGGGCGGCTGCCCCATCGTCCCTGACTCCTGTGTAGTTCCGCCCCCTGGACACGTCCGTAGATAATGTAACTGGTCCCGACTCGAATGTCATCCGACTTATATTACACCCGGCTCTTGTCTCCCAATCCATATTCAACCCGGCCCATCGCAATATCATGATTATTGCTAGTTACGAATAGAGGGCAAAAAGGGAATTATACCGTTCATAGGGATGTTATTTGTTACTTTTTTTTGTTATTTTATTTTAAATAAAAACTTCTGGTTCCTTGAGGTTCATGTTAATACAATAGTTAAAGACAGAATTATACGAATTTCGTTAGAAAAATTCAAGATCGGGTTCGCATCACAAAAGGTTAAGCTCGAGTAAGGAGTGAGCCTTTCCAATATACGAAGTCAATGAGCTCGTGTCTAGACAATGTGGGATTGGAAACCGCTCTCTCGCTCTCTCTCTCTCTATATATATTAGGATATCGCTTGAATTGATTATCAAGAAGATGTACGTCAATGACGGCATTTTGGTTTGTAGTGCTGAAGTGAGATGAGGAATCTATGTTTGGTTTAACAGAGTTAAATAGATATAGACACCGGAGGAGTTAGAATTAAAATTCAAGAAAGTGTGAATTAACAAAGTAAAAAAATTTCTTAGCGTTATAATATCGAAAATTAAAGACTAAAAGCATTAAAAATATTAGAATACATATATCGTATTATGCACTGAGACTAAGAGGTAATAATTGCATCCTACTATTTTGCATCTTCTGAAAATGTTGCAAAATGACTTCATTCTTAATAGTTTTAAAAACTTCTTACTCGATGTACAACTATGTAATCATTCATCCAGTCATCTCGCATCCTATTACGCCAATACCAATATGGTTTTAACAACCAAATAAAGTCCACAAGAATAAAAATAACCGAAAAATCTGCATCCAGGAAAAATTGTATTTCTGACAAATATGTTTCCTAACCTTTGATGTTAGATATTGACTTCTACAATGAGAACACAATATGAGCACTAGCATTTTGTTGAGAAATTGTAGCAAGTATTGTAAAGGAAACATGGTGAAATTTGTTCTCAGGACAATTGGAAAAAAAATCTGTGTGAAGAAGTAGTTTCAAGACAGTGAAATGAAGTAATGTTATTTCTTGTTGTTTGCAAAATTCATATATATTACAAAGAAATGAGTTATTTTGGGAAGAAAATGCTGCTACTGCTAAAAAATTCTCTGCAACCACACTCTAATTTTTTCTTTGGAAGGGTTTTTCTATGCATTTGACTAACAATGGGGAAGTGCAGAACTATCACCGAACATCTTAAGAATTCAAACACAAACACCAATACATTTAACTCAATCTCCAACAACTTTTTACACAAACTTCAATACATTTTTTTAAAAAAAATTATAACAAATTTTCTCTCTCTATATTTTCCACCTGATTCCAATATTTTTTTATTAAACAATTACATCAAATCATCTCTCTTTGTCCTTTACACAAACACCTATAAAACACTATTTTACATAAATATTCACAATTCTACTAGAATCCAAGAGTTTTTTTACAAAATGAACATGCCCTAGATCTACCCAATAATAGTGCCATACATAATACATAAAATTTGGAGCTACTCTGTTCATCCAGAACCAAAATTAGATTTTCAAGTGTTGACAGACTAAAATGTGGTCCTATTTAACCACCGAAATATCACATCAGACTGCTAGAAGAGCAACGAAGTGGTGGCTTTACACAGAGAGATCCAGAAAATATGTGGTGGCACTTACAAAATATTTCATTACATACGTAGTACATAGACATAGTGCAGAAATCATATAGTTATTATGACAGCAAATTAAGACAAGAAGCACATTGAAAGGCATAAGCAAAGCAATCTTAAATTTTTCTAGAACTTCCTATTGGACACAGGATACAAAAGGTTCAAACATAAGCAATCCCAACAAGCTCAGTCACGTAACATCCTTTTAACGAGAAGTCACAAATCACAAATTCACAAAATCTCCAATTCCCAAACCAATTTCACAAAATCCCTAATTCTCAAATCTCACAATTACATAAAATTGTTTACCTGAGAGAGAGAGAGAGAGAAGTGGTTGGGCGACGGTGGAGCAACGTGGGCAACGGGCAACGGGCAACAACGACGGCTGGGTCACATGTGAGAAGTGAGAAACTGGGAGAGAGAGCCGACAGGGAGAGAGATCGAGCAAGAGGGGGGGAAGCTGATTTTTCAAAACAGGGGTGAAACGATGCCCCTTGTTTTAATTTTTTTTTTTATGCTGAGGCTGAAATGACGCCGTTTCACCTTGTGCTTATAAAAAAATACAAATGGTCGGGCCTAATGGGGATCAAGCCCAGACCAACAGATTAAAATAGGACTGGGCTCTAGTTGGCCTGAGCCTAATGGTGTCGGGCCCAGGCCAACTTATGAAAAAAATAAAAAATAAAACACATCTAATTTTTTTTTTGGGCGGAGCAATGGGTGGCGGCCGCCTTGGTTCACCAACCCTTGCATCTGCCACTGGATGTAGACTTAGTTTTCTCCGATCATTTCTCAATTCGAATGGTTCTTATGAGCACTATTACTGCTTTTATGTATAGACAGCTTTCAGAAAAAGCATTTTTGGAACAATTTTTTTATGTCTCCTTAATTTAAACAGAATGGATTTGACTCCTCTTGGGAACCATCTAGTCAGCCAAATCTTTGTGTAGTGCTTAAGTGCTACTCTCTCTTTTTTCTGTTACTTTGAAGGGCTTATATTAATTCAGTTAACCACAATGATAACAAAACATAATAATTGCAGTTATGCCTGGAAACTTCGCAAAAGGAGAACAATTATTTTATGTCTCCTTAATTTAAACAGAATGGATTTGATTCCTCTTGGGGACCATCTAATCAGCCAAATCTTTGTGTAGTGCTTAAGTGCTACTCTCTCTCTCTCTCTTTTTTTTTTATCTGTTATAGGGTTAATGATTCTGCTAAAGCTTCCATGGTCCTGGTCTAGACTTTCCAACCCAGGTATGTAGATGCCATTATGTTTAAGAGGGTCTTTTTTGTTTCTGATCACAGATTTTCTGGTTGGCTGGGTTGGTAAAGATTTTAGCAAGTGTATTCTGCTTGGGTTTGGTTTTCAGATCCAATTATAAAGCTAGTATGCTCAAACAAGTAAAGGAGAGAGGGTCTGGTTTTGGATAAAATGTTTGATATTTTGATATTACTCTTTCATTTTTAATGTAAATACATAATTTTACAACCTTTACAGTTGTTGATGTCAAAAAATAAAGATCTATGGAACATCAATCCTTCAGAAACGAAGATTTCACCTAATCCATAAGAGCTGCAAATCAAAGTTAGTGAACCAGACAACTTAAGTGGAACCTAAGTGGCCAAGAAGATCCTATCATTTATTCAGGGCCGGCTCAACCCTTAGCCAACTTAGGCAATTGCCTAAGGCCCCATTTTAAGTAAGAGGTCCCATAATTTAAAAAAAAAATAAAAAATAAAAAGCCCTTAAATGCATTATGAACAAATAAATTAAAAATAAATGAGATGTAAGCCCACTTTGTTAGTAATTTTATATCTCAAAAATTTAGAAAAATTATTTTTAAATATATTTTATATAAAAGGCCTAATTTTTAGTATGGCCTTAGGCCTCATTTTTTATTGAGCCGACTCTGCATTTATTGCAAATCCATGGTGGGAACGTGGGTTGTCGCTAAAAATGCTCACACTTTGACTGTGACCCAAGTTTCATTTTCTCTTCTTCATGTTTTGTATGTTCGTGTGTGTAACAGTGTAACTCATATTTTCCTCTCAATAATGGAGTGATACAGAAAGAGAAAAAGAGAGAGAACATGGGCTGTGACCAGTAATCATTTACACTTGACTGTGACCTTAGTTCTCTCTCTTGTTGTGTGCGTGTGTTTGTGGTCCTCAAGAAAGAGATTGCTTTCGATATAATCAATTATATGAAGGATGACAAGTCCTGATTCCAAGGGCAGATCTTACAATATTAAAGGCGAAATGTGGGTGACCATTAATCCTCTGTTTTCCAATACCCCTGTTGAATAAAGATTGATTTTTTGTAGTCTTTCTTGAACAGATTCCTACTTTACAGGTCTCAGCCGACGCAGCAATCTGCAGAGAGAGGTCAATCTTTCTGGACCATTAACATCTGGTCTCTTTGGTGGCTGCATAATTATTACTGGGGACTGACTGTGATTTCCTTGATGGCTGCCTTATGTTATTGTGGACATATGCTCTTCATCCATTGTGAGTCACTTGGACTTCTCACAGGTGCTCAAGACACCTCTAAGTCATAGAATATATGTGCATGTATGAACTCTGGGTGCGTCTTTCTGGTTAATGTTTTGTAATTGACATGGGTTAGTCTGTATTTTGGGTTTAAGTGATTAGCGAATGACAGAATTTCTGATGAGGTTTTTCTTAAGGATGTTTTGGTTGTGAAACTATTTTCCTTTGTTTATAGGCAGTTTAATCGTCCAATTACACAGACAATGTGATCCAGGTTGACCTTTTTATTATATTTTGGAATAAAGGGGGATATTTTAGTATCATCCATGGTTTTCATTGCCTAATATAAGAGGTTTGGTAAAAAGGTGCAATCTATCACATTCTCAACTAGGCTTGTTACGTTGTTTTCGTGAAGGAAGAAAAGAAAAAGAGGGAAATAAAATACCCTTTTTGTGTTTTACTTTCTTACACCTTTTAAAATATTTGATGCGGAATAGTTTAGTACAGGAAGGAGATAAGCCACTCTGGGAAGGTACAATTTTCTGAGAACTGCTAGACAGCGACATGCTTTTTTTCCTTTCAACGTCAAGTTATTAAGGTAAAATGGTGACAAACAACCAGGAATCTAGTGCTTTTGCTTCTTATAACAGTCATGACCTGAGACAGAGAGAAAAAAAGGAGAAGAAAAGCTGGTTGGGAAGAAGAAAAGAAGAGCAAGTGGGGCTAACTGGGTCAGTCTTTCACTGAAACCCAGGGAAAGAATATTCATAGCTTTTCCTTTCATGCTGTTTCATCACAGTACCTTTCTAACTGAGTTTGCGTTGTTCCAGACACGTGCTGAGCTATGCTGTTGGCATTCGATAGCCGTATATACCAGATGGCTTCCACAGCACACACATAATGTTCTGTGCTGTGTCTTGCCTATGCCTTAGGATGTCCTTGGAAACTCTGCTCCTTCTAAGCTAAAACTTGTTCCCCGCAAGTAGTTTGTGCACTCTTGTTTTGATTTCAAGGAGCACTGGACCTGTTGCTTCTGTAAGTTCTGTTTTGCTATATTTGTTAAGAAATGAAAGGTCTGTATTTTGTAAAGAGAGCAGAGCATATGAATTATTCTCTCAGTTAATTTTATTCATTGTGTAAAGGCTTTATATAGATTCAATGAAAACAGTTCAGTGAACTGTATTCGGTTTACAGCAACTAGCTATCTAACTATCAAACAGAAAGCTGAGAAGGGTAAAACGACAATGCTCTGATATTCTGTTATATTCAACAATATTCTCAGATTACGTGGAAGAATCTTCAAATGATTTCTGGATAATTGTGATGAAGCATCACTGTTCCTCAATTTCGAGGGGTTTATTCGTGAAATTATTCATTCTATGCATATGTGGGTCTCCAATTATTGAGATGTTTTCGTTAAATTTGGTTGATATGAATGTGAATTCCTGGAGCTGTTCTAAAGAATAATTTCAGTTTTTTCAATTCTGTTTTCTAACTCAAAAAT
This sequence comes from Myrica gale, assembly GCA_963930655.1. Lineage (NCBI taxonomy): Eukaryota > Viridiplantae > Streptophyta > Magnoliopsida > Fagales > Myricaceae > Myrica > Myrica gale. Next base: position 25,815,120 of record OZ005606.1, on the reverse strand, counting down.
TTCCTCTACAAAGGAGAAGCAGCAAATTCCTGATGATGGATGAGAAGCAAACCTCTGGTTTGTGTACAATTGAATGTGTGAAGAAGAGTGATAGCTTGTATCCAATGTATTTCGGTGTTTCTTGTGCATTCTACGCCCACCAACTCTTGTCAAAACCTGAAGTGGAACATGAAAGATGGTCCACAATATGTGACAAAATGCTTCAAGGAAGTGCCCATCTCCTTGGGCTGCTTGTGTGGAAGGTTCAGAGAGGTGCCAGTGGAGTGAAGTGTGAGCTTCTCCATAAACTTGAAACTGCTGAGAAAGAGATCGAAGAGTTGAAGAAGACAAGACGAGAGGATGCAAAAGCGAACGAGAAAGTCGTCAGCATTTTTGCTGCACAAGAGCAGGGATGGTTGAATGAAAGAAGGAAGCTGAGACAGCAGATTGGGGCTCTTTCGAATGTAATGAAGGTTTTTGAGAAAAAGAAGGGTGAAACTATTTCTGAATTGAATGAAACGATCAAAGAACTAGAGAAAATGGTGCAGGGCAAGGATAAGGTATTGGAGGAAGAGAAGCAGAAGAAGACCGAGTTAGAAGAGACGCTAAAAGAGGCTGAAAAAGCGGTCGAAGACTTGAGAGAAACTGCAAACCGTGAAGCCCAAGAGCATTCTTCTGAGCTTTGGAAGCACAAAACAGCCTTCATTGAAGTTGTGTCAAACCAAAGGCAGCTTGAAGCTGAAATTGGCCGCTTACGTAGGCAAGTAGAAGCAACAAAACAAGAACTCGATCTAATCTTAGAGCAAAAAGAGGTGGCGGTCTCGATGGCTCAAAAACTATCGCTGGAGATGATAAAGCTGCACAAGGATTTGGAACAGAAAGACAAAATTCTGTCAGCAATGCTTAGGAAGTCCAAATTGGACACAGCAGAGAAACAGATGCTTTTAAAGGAGGTTAAATTATCAAAGGCCAAGAGAAAGCAAGCTGAACTAGAAACTGAAAGGTGGAGGGGAGCGTCTGAGACTAGACATGAGAGAATCTCATTAAGGAGTATGTTGGCTAACCAAGTCGAGTCACGGTCGGATGTTTACACAGGAGCAAGATGGGTACATTCTCATGCAACAGGGTCATCTAACACTGGAAAGACAAGATCACAGTCAACTGATTCTGCATTTGGGTATGGGAATCTTGGGCTTAAAAAGGATTGGAAGGAGCCAGAATTTATTTCTCCACTCTCCCATAGCTTCTCACCTGAAGGGGATAACGAATTGGGTAAGGAGAAATTTCCCAGTTACCCTTTTAATTTAATGTATACCGTCTATTTCTTTAGCCAACATTAGTGATAGCTAAGTCATACATGTATATGTGTATATAAGTATGTATTTGGATGTCTATACTTCCTTGATCTTGGATCTGTTGTAGATTCTTCTTTTCATTATACTTACACATTGTTGCTTTTGAAGGAATCACAACTGATGTAAAGCAATTGGAAAGTTGGGTATGTTCAGAAGCGGAGAAGTATGTAGCTGTAATTCAGCAGAGGCATCACATAGAAATAGATGCTTTTGCAGAACAAATGACAATCAAAGATGAGAAATTAGAAGAACTTCGTTGGCAGTTGATGAGCACAGAACTAGAATCAAAGCGGCTGCAGTCACATGTTGAGAAGCTGAACAACAATATGTCCCAGCTCGTACATAAAAATATGAAATTGGAAGCCCTGTTAATGGAGCGAGAAGAAGAAATGAGTTCCTTTAAGGAGCAACTAGCATCACAAGTGAAGTGCCTAAATAGCCAGAAGATCAACTTAAAGTCATTTCTACGTAGTCCAGAAATAGCTGACGATGCCATTTGTTCTCCAGTCAAGATCATGAAGGGAAAACCCTGGGTGAGAGAACAAGCAACAAACATAAGTTCGGTGGACATGGATCAAGGGGAAGACCCTCAGAAAGAAGAAGAAAAGGCATCCTTTAACCAGTCCAAAGATGTAGGGTTAACAGTCCAATCTCTAGAAAAAGATTTACAACATGATGAGGATTTTGCGAATGAGGGTCCTGTCCAAGACATGAGTACAAGTCCAGGGGATGTTGATACTGCTAAACAGTTGAACTCACCTAGCCCAGCCTCGAGTAAGACAAACACTACCCTCTGGAGGGTGGATATTTATGCTCTTGGAGTTTCTTATAAGATCAAGAGGCTGAAGCAGCAGCTGTTTATGCTCGAGAGGTTGACAGGAAAGAAAGAAAGCATTCAAGATACAGAAAGCAATGATAATGGGCAAATTGGGATGAAAGCTTTTCTTTCAGTAATGTCTTTGCTGAATAAGCAAATTGGCAGGTACCAGTCCCTTCAAGAAAAGGCAGATGACCTTTGCAAACGGAAGGTAAGCCTGGATCATTCAGTAAAAATGGATTCAGTGAAGTTTCAGTTCAAAACATTCTGTCCTTGAAATTGACTTTTTGTTAATTGAAATTTTTATCAAACCTCTCCATATAATCTTGCAAAGCTTTTGAAATATTGGTGATTCAGTTTGCCTTCAATTAGGTCCTCAACTGATGCCAAAAAGTAAATTCATTGGTCTTGGCCACTAGATGCCAGTCTCATTGACATCTCTTTTGGCATTTTGAAAGTGTAATCCGAAACTCATTCCTTATTATTTATAATTTCAGCGCGAGAACGACCTATCTGTGAATTGTGGAGATGCTAGTATAGCAAGAACAAAGGGAGAGACAAAGACTCTAGAGCAATTCCTCGATGAAACATTTCAGCTGCAGAGATATATAGTTGCAACAGGTCAGAGACTGATGGAAATTCAATCCAACATTGCCCCTGGATTTGTTGGCGTGGCTGAAGAGCTAAACCAGAATGCCAGCTTTGACATAAAGTGCTTTGCTGATAGTGTTAGAACTCTCTTTCAGGAAGTTCAGAGGGGTCTTGAGGTTCGAATAGCTCGAATTATTGGAGAACTTGAGGGGACCCTGGCTCGTGAGGGGATGATAGATTTGAGAAGGTAGTGATAGAAAACCAATAAGATTAAGCTGAGGTCCAATATGGGTTAGATGGTCAACGAGTATTTTCTGTGTTTAATCTCATTACTATAGTTGAATTTGTACAGGGAACAAACACAAACCATTTTGATGTACTTTTAGATTCACTGTATTTGCAGCTAATGGTTCTTCTTTTTAGTGCTTCCAAGTAAATTCTGACTATAAATTAAGGGGTAAACTCATAGTTAGCCCCATATCTTTGGGGTAAAATCAAGTTACGACCCTTATTTTCCAAACCAACAATTTGATACCCTTATGTTTCAAAATCACTCAATCATCGCCCCCGTTTAAATTCACTGTCAAATGAGACGGGTTTTTCGTGAAATGACCAGAATGCACTTGATAAGTGATTGTTGGATGACTAGACTGCCCTTGCCACTTTATCCCCCGTCCCTCCCCCTACTCTCGCTCCACCCGAACACCACGTGTCCACTTTATCCCAACTTTTGTGAACCCAATCCTTACGAGCTTACTTCCTTCAACTACGCTCAAGCAAGACGGGTACTCCTGGTTTTTGCACCATGCACACAGGTACACGGAGACGAAGGGTATTGTTATAAATACGTAGCCCTTGACATGGAGATAGAAAGAGATAGGCAGAGAGGAGACAAAGACAAAGATTGTTCACGAAGGATTGGTTACGGCGAAAAGCTGTTCGAGGACGGCAGGACCCTCGCCGACTACAACATCCAGAAGGAGAGCACCCTCCACCTGGTGCTCAGGCTCCGTGGTGGCATGCAGATCTTCGTGAAGACTTTGACAGGCAAGACCATCACCCTGGAGGTGGAGAGCTCTGACTCCATCGACAACACGCAAGTCCGTGCTGGTTCCACCTGTGATCAACGAGAGCTATATTTCCAGCAAAAATGGCGGTAGAGAACCCAGCTGGTAAATTCTCATCCTCTTCTGCAGCTCCATCCACTCAATCTTTCTAGTGTAATCTCCGTCCCTCCCCCTACTCTCGCTCAGTGAAGTGAAATTTGATCCTATCAGCTGCTATGGCGTCTAGTCTATCCCCAACTGCCTTGATCTTATGGTCCATTTTAAGGCCATGCGCAAGATGATTGGATTTGGAAAAGAGGATGCGTACCTCTTTAGCCTTCTTATTCCGCATCATCACTTCACGGCGCAGAACTTCAGTCGATAAGTCATCTAGCAAGTCGTCGGCATCATAGATGACGTCCTTCAGCTTTCCAAGCCAATCTTTAACAGCGTGGTTCTTGGCCTGCTGTTCCTCGGCAGTCAAAGGCACAGCTTGGATAGTGGAAACCGTGCCCCTGAGTTTTTGAGTCTTTTCAGCATCGTTGAATTTTCTTTACGTGACAAGCTCTTATTCTTGGCGCAGGATCAAAATAAGTCTATCCTGGGTTCTTTAATTTGTTCTTTTCAGCACAGTACTCTTCACTTTGCACGTCAATTATGGGTCTAGCTTGGTTCGGACTCAAATGCTGCATTAATCCCCGGCCAATACTTAAACCAACACTACTCATGGATCGAACTCGTCTCCTAATCGTTCTCTTTGTGTAATTGCTTTTGGCAAGCTTTGCTAACGAGACAATTACCGACCTTATCACAGACCAGTCTGCTCTTCTTGCCTTAAAAGCTCAAATTTCTTATGATCCTCACGGCGTCTCAAATGACTAGTCCTTCAACACTTCCGTCTGCAACTGGAAGGGTGTCACTTGTGATTCCAGGAACCACCGAGTCGGAGCTTTGAGCCTTTCTGATATGGGACTTGCAGGTACTCTTCCTCCACACCTGGGGAATCTTTCAAGCTCCAAGAAATGATTAAAGGTGGCTTTCCTGTGATTTACGACAAGGACAATAAGTGGTGATCGGGTCATGCATGACGCCACCGGACTCCATCTTCAACGAATGCGACGAGAGCTTGGAGAGTGTGCTATCCGAGATCAGGCTCAACTTGAAGACAGGCAAGTCCACGCGCCGACCGATACTTTCCGCCTCCGAGCAGGTGAACTTAGAGGCGGGGATGGTGAACCGGAACAAGCTTGGGAGGAAAACAGAGCCTCGTGAACTTCCTTTCTTTTGTTTTTTCTCTAAAAACATAGCCTCCACCTTAAGAGGGAAGTCCATGATGGAAATCGAAGACGAGTGGTTAGGTTTGTTGGCATGGGTTTTTATTTTCACACTAGTTTTTCAGGACCCAGATGGAAGCTTTTGGCCTATAGGAAAGAAGTAAAAAAAAACTGCATTCTGTGCTAAACAAGTTGACCATGCATGCGTGTACAATTATAGAGGGCATTCTTGTCATTTTATGAAAAACCGTTTTATTTGACGGTGAATTTAAACGGGAGAGCGATGATTAAATGATTTTGAAACATAGGGGTCTCCAATTGTTGACTTTGAAATATAGGGGTCTCAAATTGTTGGTTTAAAAAATAAGGGTTGTAACTTGATTTTGCCCCAAAGATATGAGGCTAAGTATGAGTTTACCCCATAAATTAACTAAATATAAGTACACTGACCTACAAAGTGTTAATAATGTTTAGCTCTTAAACTATAAAGCTGTTAATTTAATATCCGAATTACCCTTTAGACTCCAAATTGAGTCCAAGAAGAAGCACAAAAAGACTGAAGAACTGTGTAGGGCTAATAGTATTTGAATCAAATAGCACTTTCAAAGAGGCAGAAGCTATCAGGCTAGGAGTTGAAAAGGCTGTGAAGGGAGGGTTTACTGCAATTATTGTGGAAGGCGACTCACTGGAGGTGATTGAGGCTCTCAAAACTTTTCCCAGGTGAATCGACTAGCACCAAAAGAGGTGTCATCAACTTGATTACTGGAAGTGTCAACACACCAAAAGAGGTGCAAACAATGCTGCGCATTGTCTAGTTCGTTGGGCCGCCTCTGAATTTAATTCAGGTGGCTCCCCTTATGTAATTGAGTAATCTGATCTGAACTGATTGTATGCGGGAGTGGATACTCCCGTAATTTCAGAATGGTAATGAAGGGTCTCTCGTCTTGATTATAAAAGAAAAAAAAATGGCACTTTCAAGGAAAGAAAGAAAGAGAGAGAAGCATTAACATGGAAACACACTTCTCTCTGCAACTGTGACCCGATTAGTATCGCACCAACCATTGCAATAACATAATCTGCAATTTAAATTTCTGTTTGATTAATTAAATAGTATATTGGTAGCTTGAACATTGAATTTTTGTTTTGGCAATTGAATAAAATTACCGTAAAACCATTCACATTGCAGATTCTCCGTCTAGAGTCGACAATGTTTAGTTATTTGTTTGTTGTCTATTCGAGGTGACACCATGTAGCAGCGTCGCTGGTCGATCGCTTTCATGTAATCTTACGAGTCTTTTCTTCAAGAAAAAAGTCAGAGGAATTATTATGACTTTCAAATCGCATGCACCTTTCTGAATCGTATAAATAAGATCCATTCGCTTTCATGTAATCTTACGAGTCTTTTCTTCAAGAAAAAAAGTCAGGAATTATTATGACTTTCAAATCGCATGCACCTTTCTGAATCGTATAAATAAGATCCATTCGCTTTCATGTAATCTTACGAGTCTTTTCTTCAAGAAAAAAGTCACAGGAATTATTATGACTTTCAAATCGCATGCACCTTTCTGAATCGTATAAATAAGATCCATTCTGCCGTGCCCAATATGAATATTAGTGCTTCTAACCCAGTCAAGCTTATCAATGGATATCCCTACCAAACACGCCCAGAGCTCTCTCTTCTTCTTCTTCTTCTTCATTATTCGTTCTGGAAGGATTTTCTCGGCAGAGGCACAAAACACAGTAGTCCCAGTTAATGTGGGCGTCGTTCTTGACTTAGACACATGGAATGGGAAGATGGGGCTGAGTTGCATCAACATGGCTCTTTCAGACTTCTATTCCTCTCGCAGTTACTACAAAACCAGGCTGGTTCTTAACGCCATGGACTCCAAAAGGGATGTTGTTAGTGCAGCTTCTGCAGGTTCTCTCTCTCTCTGTCTCTCTCTGTTTGTGTTTGTTTATCATACCGTCTTGTTCATAAGGTCATCATGCAGCAGATGATAGCTTTGGTGTTCTTTGTTTTCTTTCACTCCTTCCAACACTTTCCTCCTAAGGGATTGGAACTCTTTGGGTTGCAGCAATGGATTAATGTGATTTCAGTGGCTGCAAAAGGAAAGACACCAGAGAAAATTGATCAGATAATTCTCTGTTAATCTAGTTTCTATTTTATAGCTAGCGCGAAAGCGCTTAGGAGGTTCAGTTTAACAATGATCATGGCACCACCCTTTCTTACTCTGTTCATTATGGGAGGAGAGGCTTTTGGAAGCCTCGGAAGGTCATGGTTCCCCAAACCAGAAAATTGGAATCTGGGAACCAATAAAAAACTGCACTTGGGTTCATTTCTTATTACTTTGTTCGTTACTTAATAAGTTTCTTCTAAAGAGAGAACTCACCCACTCTTTCTTTTCATAAATGATTTTAATAATTATATCCTTTAATTTATATTCTTAAAAAAATGAATTCGACATTTCAATGAAAAATATAGTAAACATAGTTTGAACTCGGAATCTCTTTTTTTTTTGGGTATTTTGTAAGTGGTATTAAAAAAAAGGGAGAAGAAGACCCCTGGAAAATGTCAAAAATTATTACAAAACGGGAAGATGACTCTGGACAGGTTAGGCGCAATTATACATCACAGCCAAATGACAAAACAGAGGAATCTCATTTTGATCTCATGTTAAGCCTCTTTCTTTCTTTCTTTTTTTGTAAGCGATATCATGTTAAGTTTCTAATTTGTCGAAAGATGCCGAGATGTGAATTTAATCAATTGGTTTAATTTTTAATAAAAATTATGATTAAAATAAAACATTTGACTTGGTTAATTTTAAGAGAAAGGGACCGCTCTGTGATCTTCTATGTGCGAGTCAAAGAGAATCAATAACATGTCATGTAACATCACCATACTCCCTAGTGTCTTTTTCTTATATATATAACTATTTTCTTTTATTTTCCCCGACCCCTTTCAAAACAAGCCTCATGAGTTGGGCTACTAGGGGCATGTTGATCTTCAAAAAAAAATGGAAAACAGGACAACATTTGTAGGCCCAGTAAGTGTACGGCCCTTTGGATTGCTGTATTGGGCTTTATGCCCGGTTCTTTATGTTTGAGCCCCAATTAATTGGGCTCAAAATTTTAGGCTTATTACTAAAAAATTCACCACATAATTTTTTTTATTATTATAATATTTATTAAAAATCTTCTCTCTCTTCACTTTTTCACCAACTCCCATAACATTTCTTTACTTTCTAATATTTTCCAAATCCCAATACCCAAAATTTTCACCCTCAAACATACCCTTTGTAACCGGCAATGGAGGCTTGTTTGTATTTAGCACTAACGTAAATTCTCGTTGAAATAAATTTCACTTTTGCTTAGAAAAAAAGGACAACATTTGTAGGTGCCGATATAATTACATTATGCCTTTCTAGATCCGTGTTTTTCTTTTTCGCATAATACATGTTCCCTTATAGGGCTGAACAGATTTGGGCCGAAACCGACCAGGCCGACCCAAACCGGCCGAAACCGATTGGGCCCGGCCGGTTCTGGGACAGCCCGGTTCGGCTGTCGGCCCAAAAAAATTCAAAACCGAGGGCCTCGGTTCGGTCCACGGTTTTGGGGGCCCAAGGCGCCGAACTGGGCCGAACCGAGGGCCCCCAGGTAATTTCACTATTTTTTTAAACCCCCTTTAAATTTATTTCTCAATTCCCCTCCCCCTCCCCTCTTCACACTCACGACCCTTCCCCTTCCCCCTCCCCCTCCTCTCAGACCTGACTCTCTCACTCAATCCCCCTCCCCCTCCCCCTCTCAGATCTGACTCTCTCACTCAATCCCCCTCCCCTCCCCCCCCTTCACGACCCTTCCCCCTCCCCCTTCTCTCTCAGATTTGCTCTCTCACGCAGATCTGCTCTCTCTCTCTCTCTCTCTCAGATCTCCCTCGTCCTCTCTTTCTTGGTCTAGTACGATTTGGACAGTTGTTGTTGGCTGCTATTTGGGTTGGTGGTGGTGGCTGCGATTTGAGGGATTCGGGTTGTTAGTGGTGGTGGTTTAGGTGATTTGAGTGCATAGGGACCGACCGAACACCGACCGCCGCCAAATGTCGTCGGTCCGGCCGGTCTAGAGACCTCTCGGTGCGGTTGTCGGTCCCTATTTTTCATCAACCGAACCCCTCGGTTCGGTTGATGGTAGGGGCTGCAAACCGAACCGAGGGGTCGGTTTTCACCCCTATTCCCTTATGTCTCATTTGTTTTTAAATTCTATGTTTTATCTTGGGTGCGAAAAGAAAATTATGTTTCATTTTGAGTATGGTTAGACATTGAATTCAGGTTTCTTTCTCGTTTTGTTTTTGAAACACAGCTCTTCAGCTAATAAAAGATGCAGAAGTGCAGGCCATCATAGGGCCACAAAACTCAATGCAGGCCGATTTTGTCATCCAACTTGGGGATAAAGCTCAAGTGCCTATTATATCATTCTCAGCAACAAGCCCTTCTCTCACTTCCCTTCGAAGTCCATACTTCTTTCGAGCAGCTCAAAATGACTCATCTCAGGTGAAGGCCATAAGTGCGATCATTCAAGCTTTTGGGTGGAGACAAATCGTGCCAATCTATGTAGACAATGAGTTCGGGGAAGGTATAATATCCTTCTTGGTTGATGTCATGCAAGACATTGATGCCCGTGTCCCTTATCGGAGTGTCATTGCTCCATCGGCTACAGATGACGAAATTGGTCAAGAACTTTACAAGTTGATGGCAATGCAAACTAGAGTCTTCGTCGTGAATATGGCGCCCAAGCTTGGTTCTCGGCTATTCACCAAGGCAAAAGAGATTGGAATGATGAGTGAAGGTTATGTGTGGATCATTACCAACGGGATTGCTAATTCTTTGAATGCCATAGAACCTTCAGTCCTTGAATCAATGCAAGGGGTATTGGGTGTAAAGACCTACACTCCAAACACGAAAGAGCTTCAGAATTTTACAGTTAAGTGGAAAAGGAAATTTCAACAAGAAAATCCTTCCATTATTGGTGCTGATCTGAATGTTCTCGGCCTATGGGCTTACGATGCTGCTTCAGCACTGGCCAGGGCAGTTGAAAAGGTTGGGACCACAAGTTTTGGCTTCGAAAACACAAATGCTTCTAGCAATTTAACTCAGGTTCTGGAAACTATGGGGACCTCCCAAAATGGTCCAAAACTTCGGCAAGTATTACTGGGTACTAGATTTAGAGGCCTTGCTGGGGAGTTCAATCTTGTCAATGGACAGCTAGAATCATCAACATTTCAGATAATTAATGTGAACGGTAATGGAGGAAGAGCGGTAGCATTCTGGACTCCAGGACGTGGACTCACCAAGAAATTGAATGCGAGCAACACGCCTGCAAATTCTACTTCCAAGGACAACATAGGACCTATCATATGGCCGGGTGACGCAAGCTCTTTTCCCAAAGGTTGGGAGATTCCAACAAATGGAAAGAAGCTACGAATAGGTGTTCCAGTGAAGGGTGGTTTTAAGGAATTTGTTAATGTCGAATATGATAATAGCACAGGAACAACACAAGTCACTGGGTACTGCATAGACGTCTTCAAAGCCGTCATTGAAACATTACCCTATGCTGTTCGCTACGAGTTCATTCCCTTCGATCTAATGCCGGACGGTCAAAGCTTTGTCACTTACGATGATTTGGTCTACCAAGTATTTCTCAAGGTTAGTAAAAATCTTCATCTTTCTATTTTTAAGAACTAAAAAGAAATTAGTAGAAAAATCTGACGTCTCAATATAGCGGAAATGATATCCTTCTATGTTAAACGAGAAATGGACACTGAAAAAAGATATGGTCTTTGCATTTAAACCTCGTCACATATAAGAGGTTCCATCACCACCTATTTTTCAAATGTGTTTGTTCTCCCTCCTGATTTCACCTGCTGTCTAAACAAAGGCACAACTTACAGTATTCATGAAAATCATGGAAGCAAATGCTTTTGTTGACAGAACTTTGACGCTGTCGTGGGAGACGTAACGATCTTAGCAAACAGGTCTAACTTTGTGGACTTTACATTGCCATACACGGAATCTGGAGTATCAATGGTAGTACCAATTGCAGACAATGGGAAGAAAAACGCATGGGTGTTCTTGAAGCCTTTAACTTGGGACCTTTGGCTCACAAGCGGTTGTTTCTTTGTCTTCATTGGCTTTGTGGTATGGATCCTTGAACACCGTATAAATGAAGATTTTCGAGGGAACCACGCAAATCAAATTGGGACAAGCTTATGGTTCAGCTTCTCAACCATGGTTTTTGCTCACAGTAAGTTTTTGTCCTGCTCTCTAATTTCATTGATAATACTAGCAAGAATACTCAGTGAAAGGCCCGTGTAGGGACAAGGCATCTGCTGCACACACATATAGGCTTATTTACTCTCTTTAGTTTTGCAGCAAATCCGTGTTAGGGACATTCAATTTTGGTGTTTTGTGTGACTTGTCAGTTTCACCCATTTATCTGATGATAGAAGTTAACCAGCTGAGTTTAAATTCTTATGCATCCGTGTAGACAAAGAGTTAGAATCTCATATATATTTTTAGCTCTTCTCATTGAAAAATATTCTTTTGTTGAATGCATGTAAAGCAATAATTTGTTTTCTCATGTCAAGGAAATTGTCGAAATAATTCCTTTGTTGAAAATGAATATCGGACTTGATTATTTACTTGGTGGTATGAAAGAAATCATGCTAAGCTTTTATTTTAGCAAACTCTTGTTTACTTCAAAAGACCAGATCAAGGATGTGAAAGGTTTGTTGAAAAAGACAATGTCTCGACTGAGACAGAACAATATTTGTATTTTCTAGGAAACTATTTTATTCCCATATACGTTTTGATTGTGAATATATCAAACAGTGATCAAATCTATATTGGTAAAAAAATTCCAAATGAAGATAAAAATTGTGTTCAGATACCTGCAGTAAATATACTTGATCAACTTTTGGGTATGGTGGCTGCTTGCTGAAGTAAATATACCAGGGTGAAGTCCTGTACATACGTGTTATGTTGCTGGCTCATTCAGTTGAATTCAAATGTCAAATATACTTGAATGAATTGGTGTCCTAAATATAGTATTGACTCCATATTTTACAATATAATCATATTCTCCTTTCTTATTCACAGGAGAGAAAGTGGTAAGCAATTGCACTAGGTTTGTGGTGATCATATGGATTTTTTTGGTGCTCATACTGACTCAAAGCTACACCGCGAGTCTGACCTCACTGTTGACAGTCCAACAGTTGCAACCAACTGTTACTGATGTAGATCAGCTTATTTAGAATGGGGAGAATGTTGGATACCAAAAAGGCTCGTTTATTTTGGAAATCTTAAAAAGGATGAAGTTCAAGGAATCTCAACTAAAGCAATATAATACTACCGAAGAATGTGTCTTGTCAAATGGAACAGCAAACGGTGGTATAGCAGCTGCTTTTGATGAAACCCCTTACATGAAGCTTTTTCTAGCACAATATTGCTCTAAGTATACGACGGTTCAATCAGTATACAGAACTGATGGTTTTGGCTTTGTAAGCTCTCTCATCTCTTAAATGTTTGTGTTCTTCAATTAGTACTTATAGCTTTAAAAAGGGATTTCTTTTGGTTATATGAATTGCAGGTCTTTCCAAAAGGTTCGCCTCTTGTAAGTGATGGTTCAAGGGGAATATTAAATGTGACCGAAGGAGAGAAGATGAATGAGATTGAAAGTGCCTGGTTTGGGAAAGAAACCAATAATTGTCCTGCCTCCAACACTCAACTTTCTTCTAATAGTCTCAGCCTCGCAAGCTTCTTGGGCCAATTCCTCAATGCCGGGGTTGCTTCCTTAACAGCTCTCATCTTCTTCTTGCCTATGTTCCTTTAAAAAGAGAGAGAGAAAATCTTTGCACCTTCTGTTGCAGAAGTCTCAATAGGGGGCAAAATTCAGCATATATTAACAGTCTTTGACAGCTTAGACAGCTTACATCCTGCTGGGGAAAAATTACTGCAAGAGAAAAATAACAAGGTTCGTGATGGTGCAATCGAAGTCTTACTAAACATGAGAAGCCCATCAAGTCGATCAAGCTATTCAACACTGTTGGAATCCGACTCTTCTGTCGGGAGAGGTTTAGAAACCCCTTCTACAGAACATGGGGATTCTAGTTCAAATGGTCAGACTTCTCAACCAGCACTAAATATTGAGTTTATTGGCCAGCCAAATCCAGAAAGATCACGAACCAATGGTAAAAACAACTATTGGAGCAGATTAATTCTTCTCCGGCCATATTATTCTACGAGAATTCTAAGCCCATAGACATTGTTTTTTTTTTATGATTCTAAGCCCAAAGGGGGCCGGGCTGGGGTGGACCAAGGGGGCAGTCCTGGCCCGCCTGGCCACAAATACATATATTAAAAAAATACAGATCTAAGGGGTGGCAAGCGCCCCCCTTTCCACCCCTTCGGTCAGCCACTGCTTTTGGAAGCCTCGGAAGGCCATGGTTCCAAAAACCAGAAAATTGGAATCTGGGGAGAAAAAAAGAAGAAAAAAAAAACTGCACTCGGTTTCATTTCTTATTACTCTAGGCATATTACAAATCCAGATGTTTTTTTTATAAGCAACATGAAATCCATTTAATTAAAACCCAAACAACGGATACAATGTGTATCACAGACTACCAGACGAGGCCGGATACAAAGCACTGGGGCATAATGCCCATTACATCAACAAAGAACGCCCTACGGGCAGTACAACCAATGGCCATAAAGGCCGCATAATAACGGACCCAAAGGGTCGTGAAGACAAAGCGGTTCCAAAGACCCGAACTAATATCCGCCGAAAGTGGCGGTCGCCGGAGGAGTGGGTAGTCGCGCACCGCACTATACTTCCTCGAGAGAACATCCACACCAGCACCGAAGGACACCGAGGTCCACACCCAAAACCCAACGAAATGGACAACAACGCACAAAGAAAAACAATACAACAAAAAACAAAAAAAACCACTAGCCGACCGGAAGCCGGCCAGAAAACATGGCCCCAAGACACCACCGAGAACCCCTGCATCAGATCCAAAAATGGCGACCGCGTGTAATCCACGCGCCTGCACGTGGCCGCGAGTGAGAGAACACGCACCGACCAATGGTGACTAGAAAATGCTGGAGACGAGCTCCAGGAGCAGCTGATGTTGTCCCAGCCGAGTGTGGCCGCCGAAGACCAACCGGAAATTCGGGATCCGAATTTGAAAGCAAACTCGGAAGGAGACCAAAATAAAGGGGGGTTCGAAGGGGAGCCGGCCAAAAGAGGGAGAGGACAAAGGAGAACGGAAGGGGGACGATGGGAGGAGCAGGAGCTCCTTACACCGCCGACCACAAGGAAGAAAAATGGGGGAGGGCAGGCGGAGGGAAGGGGAAACGTCTAGAGCTAGACTCGGGAAAAAAAGAATATATTACAAATTCGAATATGCTCAGGAATACAAGAACTAGAAAAAACACCAATACTACCCGAACTAACCGCCCAAGAAGCAAGTTTAGGGCCATCTCGTTACGCTTACGAGAAACTCAAGCAATCCTCCAATCCTTGAAGTCTGCAAGTCCTTTACGAATCCTCTCAACCAACTAGGAGAACCAGCCTCCAAAACCTTCTTGCACAGCACAAGAGAGCACACTCGAACTCCACCTTGGGCCAATTCTCTCTACTAGCCAAATATGCCGCTTCCGCCAACGCTAGGGCTGAACAAAACCGGACCGGATTTGCGGTCCGGTCCGGTTTTAATTTTTTCAATGCGGTCCGGTCCGGGTCACAAAATTATGAAATGCGGTCCGGAACGGACCGCATTTCATAAATTTTTTTATTTTTTTTATTTTTATCTCTGCATTGCGCAGAGTGCACTGCGCAGTCAAATCAAGATTTTTAAATTTTAAAAAAAAAAATTAAAATACGCATTGCAGTCAGTTCGAGATTTTTATTTTTTTAAAAAAAAAAATTAATCCGGTCTGGACCACTTAAAAAAGTGGTCCAGACCAAAGTGGTCCAGACCGGACCGCATTTCATAAAACCGGACCGGACCATTTATAAGTGGTCCGGTCCGGTCCTTTAATATGAAGAAACCGGAAATGCGGTCAGGACTGGATTGCGGTCCGAAAACCGGACCGCATTTCCGGTTTTCAGCCCTAGCCAACGCACAAGCTTCTCCAACAAGTGGGTCCATAGCTTCTTATTACTTTCTTCATTACTTAATAAGTTTATTCTAAAGGGAGAATTCAGCCACTCTTTCTTTTCAAAATTGGTGGATTCTATAAAAAAAACAATCATGTTTTATTGAAATTAGGGTGCAATTAAAGCTTTATTCTCTTTGTTTATCATATTTTGTTGCTCTTTGATGATTGTTATCACAATATTCTCTACTAAAAATGAGACCTATTTAATAGTATTTTAAGGTATTGTCCTCTTTCTATGAAAAAAAAAGATAAATATAAAATCAGTCCATGTGATATACACGAAAATCGAATTAGTCCTTGTGATAACAAAAACATAAAATTAGTCCATAGTGGAGGTATTAATAGGAAACGAAAGTGAGATCATAGGGATTATTTTTATGCTTTTGTTATCACATGGACTAATTCCGTTTTCGCGTATATCATATGGACCGATTTTGCATTTATCCCAAAAAAAATCTTGTATTATTCATAAATGATTTTAATAATTCTTTCCTTTAATTTATATTCTTAAAAAATGAATTTGACATTTGAATGAAAAATAACCATAGAGTTTGAACTCGGAATCTCTTTTTTTTTGGGGGGAATTTGGTAAGTGGTATTAGAAAAAAAAGGGGGGGAGAAGAAGACCCCTGGAAATGTCAGACATAATTACAAAGCAACAGGTTAGACGCAATTATACATCACAGCCAAATGACAAAACAGGGGAATCTCATTTCGATATCATGTTAAGTCTCTACTTTGCCTAAAGATGCCGAGATGTGAATTTAATCAATTGGTTTAATTTTTAATAAAAATTATGATTAAAATAAAACATTTGACTAGGTTAATTTTAAGAGAAAGGGGCCCCGCTCTGTGCTCTTCTATGTGTGACAAAGAGAATCAATAACATTTCGTGTAGGTAATAGGATGATCATGGCTTGGGGGGGGGGGGAGGGATTATGGCCCGCCACCTCAGCCATTTGAGATGTAGCCACCGCCCACCATCAAGTTTTTCCCACGTCGCCCATATCTTTTTGGTGAAGATCGTACACAAGAATGATGCATGCTTGACTTCAGTGATATTTTTCCATTGAGCTAAAGGAATTTCTTCGTCACTGTCCATATTCTCCAAACTATCTTGAGAAGGACCAAAGTGATTAAGTGAATAGTGAAAGGCTCCACAAAATGCCCTCTCTTCAGCTGCGGTTGATGGGCCTCATCACACAATTCCAGCCTACGTTTAGCCCCCAAGGGGCCTGAAGGAACTTGGTGCGTCAGTGTCCATTGGTATTGGTTGGCCCGATTCAATCTGTTTGAGCTTTTCCTCCGAAATAGCCCAGGCCCTTTTGGTCATCATCGTCCAATATTTCCTATATAATCACTCCTTTTTATTCTTTGAGTGGGGGCAATGGTGTGCAATCACTCATGGGCTTAAATTAGGCCCACTAGGAGAAGTTTCAATTGTCAACAATAGGGTTCCGCCAAAACCGGCACTTACACTAGATAGACCAGTTTTCAAATATTGACCACCTACATTTACACCTACATTTACACCTACACCTTTAAGGGCAAAAATCGGCCTTTAGCGGTGACGGTTTCCTGTTAACATGTATTTATATTTAGCTATTTTTTAGCATTTTAAGCATTTTACCCAATGTATTTTTTTTTCTTTTTTCTTTTGATCTATTGATCACATATCAATAAAATATAAACTAATGAAATCAAAAATTAATAAAATTAAAGAATATCTTAAAAGACTAAAATCCAAACTTAAATTTTGCTAACAAGGTTTGACTGACAATAAATGCTAGGATATTTTTGAACTCGTCTAGGAATATCAACACACTTTTGGAATCTTCTACATTGAACTTTCCATTGTTATATTCTGTGGATAAATAACCTTTCCTTGAGGTGAATTCAATGTAGACAATATTCTACGTATCATTACTGATTGTTATTTCTCAAAATGATGTACACGGATTTCCAATCACAGTAGCTAGGTTCTTTCCTTTAGATTATACCTTACTTCCCAAAACAAGTAAGGAGGATTTCTAGCAGTCATAAAATCCGTGTGACTACTCTTTTAATTCCTTTGGCGGATAAAAAAAAAACTCATTAGTTTAATATAAATACAAAAATAAAATTAAAGCCCGGTTTACCGGTATCCAGTAACCAGTGTCGAGTTAACCGGGAACGTTAAATCCACCGGATTTTTCAAAATTTAAGCCACTAACACTGACACCGGTTAGCCAGGGTATCGGGTTACCGATGCCGATACTGGTTCCACCGGATTTTACCGGTGGCTTTGAACACATGGGCGGATCCAAGAGGGTGCGGGCGGGGGCGGCCGCCCCCACTGGCTCCAAAAATCTTTTGTAAAATATTTTTTTTTGTTATTAAGAAGCAGGCCCGCCCCCACTGGCCCAGCAGCCCAAGCCTGCTTCCAGGGCCAGTGGGGGCGAACCCACTGGCCAAGTCCATGTGGCCTAGATGCTTAATTTTTTTTTAAATAAGAGGGTGAAATGACGCCGCTTTACCCTCTGATTTTTTTAAAAAATTACTCACACCTCTCTCTCACTCTGCGATCTCTCTGTGTCTCCCTCATCCCTCACGCCTCAGCAGTCCCTCTCACTGGTCCATTATCACTTTAACTGCACTAATACATAAATTATGTAGGTCCTCACTAATTTATCATTTGCCAATTAGAAAGGAAAGCATAAAAATATTATTTTTGATTAATATAAGTTATTGTTGAGGTTATTTTTTAAACGAGAAATAGTTGAGTGCACCAATACTTTTTGGCAGAATAAGATTCTTTATTTTCATATAGGCATCAAACTCCATAATTATTGATGGGTGTTAAGAATTGTTTTCCTCATATGCTGATGGACATTTTAAAGTGTTTTGTTTTGTTCTTTTTAGATAATGGATAGATTTTTGATAAAAAAAGCCACAAAGCATGGAGTCGTCTAATACTCATAATATGACTACTACTTCTAATGAAGATTCTTGTTCGAAAAGACCTCACGCTTTGTTGAGTTTAGATGATATTATTTTATGACCTAGGGTTGCGTAAATCTATTTACTCGTATGATGCTAGGATTCAGGACCGTAGGGAGTACTTGATCAAACGTGATTTTCAACCTCGTGGCTATGTTTTTTCCAAGAAGAAATGTGGGAAGAATTTGAATATAGTGCATCAGAGGATGCAGTTTATTATTTTTGGTGTTATCTATTTAGGCGACCTAAAGGAACACAATCTGGGGGAGATGTGTTTGTGGTGAGTGCTTGTGCAGCACAGACCACACTTGCTATCATTAAAGACATTGGGGATGAATTTTTTTGTCTTATGGTTGATGAGTCTCGAGATAGTTCAGTGAAGGAACACATGACAATGATTTTGAGATATGTGAACAAAAGTGGATAGATGATTGAATAATTTCTTGGTGTGGAACATGTTACTGACACATGCTATCAATCTTTAAAAACTGTTATAGATAAATTGTTTGCAAGACACGAGTTATCAATATCCAGATTGAGAGGTCAAGGGTATGATGAGGCCTCAAAGGATGAATTTCCGTAGGATTCAATTATCATCTCTCAGTATTAACAAATAATACAGTAAGTGTATTTCATTATTTTTAATGTTTTTATTTCTTAATTTGCGATATTGTAATTTTAAGATACTTTTTATATTATGTTATTTTTTTTTTGTAGTCATTTTCTCTTAGAAATTTGACCCCACTCATTTTATATCCTAGATACGCCACTGTTTGAACACCCCTACAGCAGTAAGGAAACCGGTAGATTCTAGGAGCTTGTTTGGTTGTGCGTTCATGTCCTGATTCTGATGTTCAAACCAGGTTTAAAGATTCTCCGTTCAAAGTATTTTTTTTATACGCTTCTCGTGTAGAAAAATAAAAACTCCAGTCGATCGCTTTCATTTTCAATGCATACTGATACTGTTCTCACTTCACAAATCTTACGAGACTTTTCTTCAAGAAAAAAGTCTCTAACTGTTCTCACTTCACAAATCTTACGAGACTTTTCTTCAAGAAAAAAGTCTTAGAGACTTTTCTCCTTCGAGTTGACACCGTGTAGCTGGTCGATCGCATTCAATTTCTATGCATATTGTTCTCACTTCACAAATCTTACGAGACAAGAAAAAAGTCTGAGAAATTATATAACTTTCAAATCGCATGCACCTCTCTGAATCGTATAAATAGGATCCGTTCTGCCGTGCCCACTATGAATATTAGAGCTTCTAACACGTCAAACTTATATACATGGATATTCCTATCAAACACGCTCTCTCTCTGATCTTCTTCTTCGTTACTCTTTCTGCAAGGATTTTCTCGGCAGAGGCACAAAACACAGTAGTCCCAGTAAATGTGGGCGTCGTTCTTGACTTTGACACATGGACTGGGAAGATGGGGCTGAGTTGCATCAACATGGCTCTTTCAGACTTCTATTCCTCTCGCAGTTACTACAAAACTAGGCTGGTTCTTAACGCCGGGGACTCCAAAAGGGATGTTGTTAGTGCAGCTTCTGCAGGTTCTTTCTCTCTGTCTCTCTCTGTTTGTGTTTGTTTATCATACCGTCCTGTTCATAAGGTCATCATGCAGCGGATGATAGCTTTGGTGTTCTTTGTTTTCTTTCACTCCTTCCAACACTTTCCTCCTAAGGGATTGGAACTCTTTGGGTTGCAGCAATGGATTAATGTGATTTCAGTGGCTGCAAAAGGAAAGACACCACAGAAATTTGATCAGATAATTTTCTCTGTTAATCTAGTTTCTATTTTATAGCTAGCGCGAAAGAGCTTAGGAGGTTCAGTTTAACAATGATCATGACACCACTATTTCTTACTTTGTTCATTATGTGAGGAGAGGCTTTTGGAAGCATCTGAAGGCCATGGTTCCCAAAACCAGAAAATTGGAATCTGGGGAGAAAAAAAGAAACAAAAAAAAAACTGCACTTGGTTTCATTTCTTATTAATCTACGCATATCACAAACCCGGATATGCCCAGGAATACAAGAACTAGAAAAAACACCGACACTACCCGAACTAGCCGCCCAAGAAGCAAGTCTATGGGTCATCACGTTACACTTATGAGAAACCCAAGCAATCCTCCAATCCTTGAAGTCTGCAAGTCCTTTACGAATCTTCTCAACCAACTAGGAGAACCAGCCTCCAAAACCTTCTTGCACAGCACAAGAGAGTCGCACTCGAACTCTACCTTGGACCCATTCTCTCTACGAGCCAAATCTGTCGCTTCCCCCAACGCACAAGCTTCTCCAACAAGTGGGTCCATAGCTTCTTATTACTTTCTTCATTACTTAATAAGTTTGTTCTAAAGGGAGAATTCACCGGGAGCGGATTCAATTCCGAAGGCCACCAAAGACAAGGTGGGGATTAAAAACAAAACAAATCCATGGTTGATATAAGTACACGTTATTTAATGAATAAGTACACATCATCTCTAATTTTTTTTCATTAAATGATGTGTACTTCTCTGAACCGTTGATTTTGTTTGTTTTTAATCCTCACCTTGTCTTTGGTGGCCTTCGAAATTCCCTCATTCGGAGGGAATCCGTTCCCGAATTCACCCACTCTTTCTTTTCAAAAATGTTGGATTCTATAAAAAAAACAATCATGTATTATTGAAATTAGGGTGAAATTAAAGCTTTATTCTCTTTGTTTATCATATTTTGTTGATCTTTGATGATTGTTATCACAATATTCTCTACTACAAATGAGACCTATTTAATAGTATTTTAAGGTATTGTCCTCTTTCTATAAAAAAAAATCTTGTATTATTCATAAATGATTTTAATAATTCTATCCTTTAATTTATATTCTTAAAAAATGAATTTGACATTTGAATGAAAAATAAACATAGAGTTTGAACTCGGAATCTCTTTTTTTTTTGGGGGAATTTGGTAAGTGGTATTAGAAAAAAAAGGGGGAGAAGAAGACCCGTGGAAATGTCAGACATAATTACAAAGCAACAGGTTAGACGCAATTATACATCACAGCCAAATGACAAAACAGGGGAATCTCATTTCGATATCATGTTAAGTCTCTACTTTGCCTAAAGATGCCGAGATGTGAATTTAATCAATTGGTTTAATTTTTAATAAAAATTATGATTAAAATAAAACATTTGACTTGGTTAATTTTAAGAGAAAGGAGTCCGCTCTGTGCTCTTCTATGTGTGACAAAGAGAATCAATAACATTTCGTGTAACATCACCAAACTCCAACCTGACTTGGAAAGGTCACCTGGGTAAAATGTCAAAACAAGACTGCAATTTGCCTGGACAAATAGATTTTAATAAAGCAATTTGTATTCATTACTGATGTAATTTACATTGTAGGTGCCGATATAATTATATTCTACCTTTCTAAATCCTTGTTTTTCTTTTTCGCATAACACATATTACCTTATATTTGTTTTTAAATTCTATGTTTTTATCTTGGGTGTGAAGAAAATTCTGTTTCATTTTGAGTATGGTTGGACTTTGAATTCAGGTTTCTTTCTTGTTCTGTTTTTGAAACACAGCTCTGCAGCTAATAAAAGATGCAGAAGTGCAGGCCATCATAGGGCCACAAAACTCATGGCAGGCTGATTTTGTCATCCAACTTGGGGAGAAAGCTCAAGTGCCCATTATATCATTCTCAGCAACAAGCCCTTCTCTCACTTCCCCTCGAAGTCTATACTTCTTTCGAGCAGCTCAAAATGACTCATCTCAGGTGAAGGCCATAAGTGCAATCATTCAAGCTTTTGGATGGAGACAAATCGAGCCGATCTATGTAGACAATGAGTTCGGGGAAGGTATAATATCCTTCTTGGTTGATGCCCTGCAAGACATTGATGCCCGCGTACCTTATCGGAGTACCATTGCTCCATCGGCCACAGATGACGAAATTGGTCGAGAACTTTATAAGTTGATGGCAATGCAAACTAGAGTCTTCGTCGTGCATATGGCGCCCAAGCTTGGTTCTCGGCTATTCCACAAGGCAAAAGAGATTGGAATGATGAGTGAAGGTTATGTGTGGATCATTACCAACGGGATTGCTAATTCTTTGAATGCCATAGAACCTTCAGTCCTTGAATCAATGCAAGGGGTATTGGGTGTAAAGACCTACACTCCAATCACAAAAGAGCTTCAGAATTTTACAGTTAAGTGGAAAAGGAAATTTCAAAAAGAAAATCCTTCCATTATTGGTGCTGATCTGAATGTTCTTGGCCTATGGGCTTACGATGCTGCTTCAGCACTGGCCAGGGCAGTTGAAAAGGTTGGGACCACAAGTTTTGGCTTCGAAAACACAAATGCTTCTAGCAATTTAACTCAGGTTCTGGAAACTATGGGGACCTCCCAAAATGGTCCAAAACTTCGCCAAGTATTACTGGGTACTAGATTTAGAGGCCTTGCTGGGGAGTTCAATCTTGTCAATGGACAGCTAGAATCATCAACATTTCAGATAATTAATGTGAACGGTAATGGAGAAAGAGCGGTAGCATTCTGGACTCCAGGACGTGGACTCACCAAGAAATTGAATGCGAGCAATACGCCTGCAACTTCTACTTCCAAGGACAACATAGGAACTATCATATGGCCGGGTGACGCAAGCTCTCTTCCCAAAGGTTGGGAGATTCCAACAAATGGAAAGAAGCTACAAATAGGTGTTCCAGCGGCGGCTCCTTTTAAGGAATTTGTTAATGTCGAATATGATAATAGCACAGGAACACCACAAGTCACTGGGTACTGCATAGACGTCTTCAAAGCCGTCATGGAAACATTACCCTATGCTGTTCGCTACGAGTTCATTCCCTTCGATCTAATGCCGGACGGTCAAAGCTCTGCCACTTACGATGATTTGGTCTACCAAGTATTTCTCGGGGTTAGTAAAAATCTTCATCTCTCTATTTTTAAGAACTAAAAAGAAATTAGCAGAAAAATCTGACCTCTCAGATCAATATAGCGGAAATGATTTCCTTCTATGTCAAACGAGAAATGGACACTGAAAAAAGATATGGTCTTTGCATTCAAACCTCAGTCATATTTAATAGGTTCGAATTGTTCGATCACCACCTATTTTTCAAATGTGTTTGTTCTTTCTCCCTCCTGATTCACCTGCTGTCTAAACAAAGGCACAGCTTACAGTATTAATGAAAATCATGGAAACAACTGCTTTGCGTGACAGAAATTTGACGCTGTCGTGGGAGACATAACGATCTTAGCAGACAGGTCTAACTTCGTGGACTTTACATTGCCATACACGGAATCTGGATTATCAATGGTAGTACCAAATATTACAGACAATGGGAAGAAAAACGCATGGGTGTTTTTGAAGCCTTTAACTTGGGACCTTTGGCTCACAATCGGTTGTTCCTTCGTCTTCATTGGCTTTGTGGTATGGTTCCTTGAACACCGTATAAATGAAGATTTTCGAGGGAACCACGCAAATCAAATTGGGACAAGCTTATGGTTCAGCTTCTCAACCATGCTTTTTGCTCACAGTAAGTTCCCGTCCTGCTATCTAATTTCATTGATAATACTAGCAAGAATACAGTGAAAGGCCCGCGTAGGCACAAGGCATCTGCTGCACACACATATAGGCTTATTTACCTCTTTAGTTTTGCTGCAAATCGGTTTTAGGGACATTCAATTTTGGTGTTTTGTGAGACTTGTCAGTTTCACCCATTTATCTGTTGATAGAAGTTAACCAGCTGAGTTAAAAGTCTTATACATCCGTGTAGACAGAGTTAAAATCTCATATATATTGTTAGCTCCTCTCATTGAAGATATTCTTTTGCTGAATGCATGTAAAGCAATAATTTGTTTTCTCATGTCAAGGAAATTTTGCGAATTAATTCCTTTGTTGAAAATGAAATTCAGACTTGTTTATTTACTTGGTGGTATGAAAGAACTCATGCTAAGATTTTATTTTAGCAAACTCTTGTTTACTTCAAAAGATCAGATCAAGGATGCGAAAGGTTTATTGAAAAAGACATTGTCTGGACTGAGACAGAACAATATTTGTATTTTCTAGGAAACTATTTTATTCCCATATACGTTTTGATTGTGAATCTATCAAACAGGGATCAAATCTACATTGGTAAAAAAATTCCAAATGAAGATAAACATTGTGTTCTGATGCCTGCAGTAAATATACTTGACCTACTTTTGGGTATGGTGGCTGCTTGCTGATGTATATATACCGGGGTGAAGTCCTGTACATACGTGTTATGTTGCTGGCTCATACAGTTGAATTCAAATGTCAAATATACTTGAATGAATTGGTGTCCTAAATATAGTATTGACTCCATATTTTACAATATAATCATATTCTCCTTTCTTATTCACAGGAGAGAAAGTGGTAAGCAATTGCACTAGGTTTGTGGTGATCATATGGATGTTTGTGGTGCTCATACTCACTCAAAGCTACAGCGCGACTTTGACCTCACACTTGACAGTCCAACAGTTGCAACCAACTGTTACTGATGTTGATCAGCTTATTAAGAATGGGGAGAATGTTGGATACCTAAAAGGTTCGTTTACGTTGGGAACCTTAAAAAGGAGCTGGAAGTTCAAGGATTCTCAACTAAAGCCATTTGAGAATATAGAGGAATGTGATGAACTCTTGTCAAAGGGAACAGCAAACGGTGGTATAGCAGCTGTTTTTGATGAAACCCCTTACATTAAGCTTTTTCTAGGAAAATATTGCTCTAAGTATACGACGGTTCAATCAGTATACAGAACTGATGGTTTTGGCTTTGTAAGCTCTCTCATCTCTTGTATATATTTTAGTGTTCTTCAATTTGTGTACAGAGCTTTAAAAACAAGATTTCTTTTGGTTATATGATTTGCAGGTCTTTCCGAAAGGTTCCCCTCTTGTGAGTGACGTTTCAAGGGCAATATTAAAGGTGACCGAAGAAGGGAAGATAAAAGAGATTGAAAGTGCCTGGTTTGAGAAAGAAACCTATAACTGTCGTGACTCCAACCCTCAGCTCTCGTCTAATAGCCTCGGACTCGCAAGCTTCTTGGGCCTATTCGTCATTGCTGGGGTTGCTTCCTTAGCAGCTCTCATCTTCTCCTTGTCTATGTTCCTTTACAAGGAGAGACAAAATGTCTTTTCACCTTCTGTGGCAGGAGTCTCAATATGGGAAAAATTTCACCATGTATTAAAAGTCTTTGACAGTTTAGACAGCTTTCATCCTGCTGGAGAAAAATTACTACAAGAGAAAAATGACCATGTTCGTGATGGTGCAATTGAAGTCGGAGAAGCCCAACCTAGTCGATCAAGCTCTTCAACACCGTCGGAATTCGACTCATAAGGAGAAAAATCTGACGTCTCAATATAGAGGAAATGATTTCCTTCTATGTTAAACGAGAAATGGGCACTGAAAAAAGATATGGTCTTTGCATTTAAACCTTGTCACATATAAGAGCCTCACCACCTATTTTTCAAATGTGTTTGTTCTTCTCCCTCCTCATTTCACCTGCTTTCTAAATAAGGGTTCGGATTCAGTCTAGACTGTACGGCAGGGGCGGAGCCAACCATGGCGGCTTCCCGCCATGGTTGGCTCCGCCCAAAATAATTTTTTACATGTAATTTTTTTTAAATAGGTTGGCCTGGCCAGCCATGGTTGAGCCTAGGGCCCAGGCCAAAATAAATTTTTACATCATTTTGCTATTTTTTCATAGCTTGAGCACGCACAGTTTTGTGAATTAATTTATATTTAAATTTTGAAATTGTTCCGTTTATGATTATCTTGTCTTATGAAATTAATTTGTATGAATGTATGATTGAGATTTGAGAATTTGAGATTGAGAATATGTAATTATCTTGAATTATGTTTTGATTCCAAATTATGGCACGTTAGACAGAATTAATTATATATAAAATAGAATTATTGCATTTTAATTTTTCACCATCTTTCTTTTTGTCAATGTCTAGGAATAGTTGCAAGTTCTCTCTTTAATTTTAAATGGTTCGGTATACTTGAATGATTTAGCTATATATTTTATATAGTTAATAATTTGGGAGAAATTATTTGATTATTAGGTAAGAACTTATTTCATTGTGTTTTGTTTTGAGTTTTTGTTTCCATGTTAAGGTAGTTTTTTCCATATACAAATAGTGGCTTCTTATATCAGAGTCATTAATTGCATCATAAATATTTATTTTGGTCAACGCCTAAGAATAAGTCCTACTTTTAATTTTTTTTAAGGCCAATTTTATAATATCATTGATAGAAAGGTTAATTACAAAATATTTCATCACAAACAACCTAACATATGCCAAAAATCTATAAATTTGTATGAATTTTGTTTTGTTTTGTTTAGATAATGGAAATGTTTTTCACAAAAAAGCCACGAAACATGGAGTTATCTAATACTCCTAATGTGACTACTAGTTCTGAAATGGATATTAGTTTGAAAAGACCTCGTATTGAGTTTAGTACAGATAATATTGTTGCTAACCAGGGTTGCATAAATCCATTGAAGAATATGATGCTAGAATTATTGATCAAGTTCGTAGGGAGTAATATGGGAGTGATATGAGGGGTTTTAGCATGTACGGAGTTACTTCTTTGCATAGCATGTTTTGATCCAAGTGACTCATTTTTATATTGTAATTCTAAGACAATTTTTAGCATTACGTATGAAAAAAATTTTTAGTCATTTCGATTTAAAATTTCGCCATGGTTGGCTTCTAATCCTGGTTCCGCCACTGCTGTATGGTCTAGACGCATCCAGACTCACGATCTAGATTGGATCCCACAAAATGGACGATAAAGAGACAGCCACATCATTTAATGAAGCCTCTCTATCGTCGGCTCGGCTTGGCTCCAGCCAGGCGCCCATCTTTTTGTCCCCACATCTATACCGGTCGGACAACTATAATTTAAGTGCGACCACACCTCCGACCACTGCGGTGAGAACACGCTTTTTCAACCATTTTATTCCCAAATCACTCATTTGAATTAAGAGCATTCACTACTAAAAAAAGGACCTATAGCAGCGGTCGAAAACCGCTGCTATAGGTCAAAAAACCGCTGCTATAGGTTATAGCAGCGGTTTTTTAGCGGCGGTCGCTATAGCTCTGTCGGCATAGATCTATCGCGGCGGTTTCGGTGACCGCTGGTGAAGACCTCGGGTCTATAGCGGCAGTCATAACCGCCGCCATAAACCCGCGCCATTTCAGCACTTAAGGTCTGTATCAGCACTTAAGGTCACTGACTGCTGCTACAGACCTAATATGACCGCTGCTATAGGTCTATAGCGGCGGTCAGGTTCAACCTATAGGTTTGCAGGGTAAAAAAAAATCCCCCGGGGTCATAGCCCCCGGACCCCCCATCAAGACAGGCTTGTCCATGAGCGCTCCAGCTTGGGCCGACGCTCCATGGACTAAGCCTCAGAAAAAATCTCATTTCAAACCGTAACACTTTTCATTGAATCGGGTCGAGATGGGTAAACAAAAAATGAACACAGAACAGATCACAATTTGTACTATATTCTATCAATTCAAGTAGTCACATAATCTCCAAGTTGTAAAACTGGGATAACACAGAACAGATCTAACACCTGGGGTAAGTGGTAGCACGATAAATGAGTCAACAGACAATAATCAAATCCTCTTGTAGCTATAGAAAATAAGTTAATCTATATCATCCAGAGTCAATAAGAATCGTGGATCTATCAGCACAATCATTTGTTTAACATCAAAAGTTGGTTTCCAAGTATCAAGAGTGAAATAAACTGGAAAAAAGCATTAAAAAGTAAGATGAGTTCCCATCTTAAACATGAACTTGGTCTGCAATATAACCAACCTTGACAAAGTCACAGGCTTTGTCCACTCCAGCAATACGGTTCAGTTCCTGTGAAACAACAGAGATTTGCAAAGTGTCATAGCTAATTTGAGATTTTGGCCCTTTCTTTGCTATAAATCCAAAGAACCAACTGTGAAAAAACCTTATAACCTCCATAAGACTTCATGGCAAAATAATCACTTCAATAAACCATCCAGTTCCAGTAAAATATAAATCCAAACATAGTGTGATAATTTGCCACCAAGACAAGATACTACAAAGCATAAAGCTGAAAGGGTGACAACAACCAGGAACTCCTAACAACTGAACCAAATTATCAAAACAAGAGATGATAATAACTGTACAAGATGCATTGGATCCTTATACTATGAAGTGAGAAAGAGAATGTACATTTCCCCTTGCTATCTGATATTCATTGTTGTTCAATCCAGTAACCAACGTTGATATAATCACCATCAGCCACAGGGATAGTCAGTACATATATGGTTAGATATAATCAACAAACTAGGCTCGAAGAGACTCCCCTTTCCATCTATAACAACTAAAGTGTGTATATGGTTAGATATAATCAACAAACTAGGCTAGAAGAGATTATACTGCATTGCATGGAAGGCTACCTGGCTGCAAAATGGAAAGACTCCCCCCAGCCAAACTCATAAAAGCTGGTAACAAGATCATAGTATTTATTTACCTGATATCCACATAAGAGAGATTAGCTTCATTCTTGAATCGGTAATTGATTTAGCATCCAAACAATATTTTTAGGAAACACTTAAGATTTACACTATAAGAACAATGGTGTTCGTACATCTAATCTATTAGTCTTACAAAATTGAAGGAAAATTCTCCCAGACAGTTAATTCTGATGCCAACTCCCAGTAAAAAGCTGGCCATGAATATCTTTCTCCATTATGGTACACAACATTGCTTGTTGATGCAGAATGCCAATATTAAAATAACTTCATATAGATCTCGACTAACAAACTAAAAGCAGTATTGCCCTTCGATCCCCATTGGTAAAATAACTTCATATAGATCTCTGAACCACCAAAGATTTCTAACAAATAACCAAGCTAGAAGTAAATAAGGGAACAAATAGAACTACTCATATCAGATACATGATCAGAAAGAGGACCAAAAAGGTGCAGCAAAATATGGAATATTGTGTGAGTTTAGGTTTATGAAAGTACTAAGACTTAAAACAGAATACAGTCCCTTACATGGATAAAGAAGACTTTGCAAGTTAGATTCGTGCAAATCACACAGACCAAAAATAATTCGATAAACAATCTGCTACTCTTGTAAATGACACAGTGCTGAATTGCTCACGAAATAATCTGCATAATTACAAAAGGACTAAAGGAGATCCATAATTACCTGTATTTGAGAAAACAGTGTAAATAGTTACTCTTTCATACCATCACATTGCGTTAAGGAACAATCATCCCTTTCACCAACAAAGATAGCAAAATTGCATTTACCAATGTACAGAAGCAAAGATAGCAGAAGCATAACCAAGCTTCTTCGCAAAGGCATCAGCCTAGACAACAATATAAATTAAACAGGACCATTTCCAAGCTCACACAAGAGAGAAGAGGGAGTGTGAGAGAGAGAGAGAGAGAGAGAGAGAGGGAGGGGGAGAAACAGAGAGACAGAGAGGAGAAGGAAGAGAATAACCTAATGCCACCTTTTGTTTTCACATTCAACCGTGGAACCTTTAATATTTAACTGTAAGAAGATCTCAGCCAGCTTGTTGGCTATGCTAGTATTATGACATAATCGCCAGTTGATGAAATAAATTAATGGCAGCTTCAGCATGGTGAGGTTTTGATGATGCTCACCAAGGTTTAAGCAGATTTTATGAACCTTTTCTTCTTTTAGTACTATTGAACAGTCTTGAAAAGATAAACTTAGTGCTTGAAATCCATGTTGTATATGAGCATCGGAGAACCATGGCATATAACTGTTGTTAATAATGAGAAAGACAAATCTAGAAGCATGCAACTTTTTGCAAACAATCTTCACAGCAGAAAAATCAAATTCACTTCCATTTAGCTAAATGGGCTTAAGGATTCCCATATATATGGTATTCTTTTATTGCTTTTCAAACATACAAGTTTCCCCAAACCATAAAGGATTCGAAAATAACCAATTATCTGTTATTGCTTGAGATTCAACATCAGGCAAGAAATATATCCAGTTGCTTAAGATGCCAATATTAAAATAACTTCATATATATGGTATTCTTATATCCAGTTGCTTGGTTACAGAAAAATCCTTGAGGGATCAACATCAAATATGGAATTAGGAGGAAAACCTAAAGTGCGTCGAGAAAACGACCCCCAAATCGATACCCTAGATCGAGAGGAAACACCAATCGAAGCTAAAGGAAATTGCACGAACCGCACAACACGGTGCCAGAAAACGATACAAACCCCAGAATTGCGTCTGAGCCACTGATCTGAGGGGGCTTGCGTTTTTCGGTCATGGATCGTGTCGGAGAGGCTATGATACTGACGAAGCCGCTCGTTGTGACTGACTCCCTAGCTGCACAAATATGTCCTGCAGGAGAGAGACTTGGGAAGAGAAAGGCCGGAGAGAGGGACAGAAAACGAGAGAGAGCAGAGAGGGAGGGAGGGCTGTGCGGGGGGAAGGGGAAGGGATTTCGCGAATTAAGGCTCGCGCAGAGATTTTAAAGAAAAGGGAAGGGGAAGGGGAGGTGGTGGAACGGCAGCGTTTCACGTCAAAAAAAATTTTTCTATTTGTAACTTTTTTTATAATAATTTTATATTTTGTAGTTACATATTTTTAATAAATTAAAAGTAGTTGTAAATTATAATAATATCTGAAAATCTTTATACATAGTATATTATTTAATATTTTGTTATAACTAAGTAATAATTTTAATTAAAACAAGTTCATAGTAATAATATATAATATTTATAATTTAAAAATATAAATTATCAGAACAATCATAGAAATAACTTGGTAAACTCTACAGCGGCGGTAGATACCTGATTCCTAGCAGCGTTTTGAATAACCGTTGCTAAAGGTATACCTAAACGGTAAAGGAAAGAAAATCATAACTTAAAATAGGTTTTTGAGAGGGAAAACAACGGATTTAGGGCTCAAAACGAGACGCACCGAAGCGTAGCTTGGTGCCCACGACGTGCGCGAAAAGTGCCCCAATTCTATATAACAACTTCAATATTCATAATACTCTTTAATTTCATATTTTATTAAGTAGGTCTCTTAAAATTTTTTTAAAACATGTGACAAAATAAAATTATGTATAAAAAGGAATAAATAGTCAATAAAATAATTATTCACCTTAAATAACATATAAAATTTTATTTTTCTATTTTTTTCATTTTTTAAAAAATTATACCTATAGCGGCGGTCAATACAAAGACCGCCGCTATAGGTATACCTGCAGCAGCGGTTTGTTTTAAAACCGCTGTTAAAGGCATGACATGCAGCGACGATCAGCGTGACCGCCGCTGTAGACCCTCTTTCTATAGCAGCGGTCAGCGTGACCGCTGCTATAGACACCCTATAGCGACGGTCTGTGACCGCCGCTAAAGACCCTCCTTTCGCGGCGGTTTGCAAAAAATACAACTAAATGAGGGTCTATAGCGGCGATCAGTGACCGCCGCTAAAAAGACCGCCGCTAAAGACCCTCCTTTGGCAGCGGTTCAAAAAAAAAACCGCGACTACAGCGGTCTATAGCGGCGGTCAGTGACCGCCGCTATAGACGACCGCCGCTACAGACTTTTTTTAGCCGCGTTTTACAGAAAACGCCGCGAAAAAGGACCTTTAGCGGCAGTTTTTGCGACCGCCGCTATAGGTCCTTTTTTTGTAGTGATTATTCTGCATAAAAATCCGTAATTGCTGCCACCTTGCTCGCAAAGTGTTTGTGTGTGAAATTCATTGAGAGCTCTCCCTCAAACATTTACGGCTATCATTGACAAATAGTCTGAATTCTCATTTCTTATAGAATTTTCTAAGATCATTTATTGGCGTATAGGAAGTTTTTTTCTTCTTTGTATATATAGCTAATTAAAGTCTTAATCCAAGTAATATTATAATTGGCCAAGCATTGTCTACTATATGGATATATACTTATCCCATGCAGGTGTACCAATAGGCTTCTGTTGATTGTGGAAATTGAAAACTAGAGCTACCAACCCTTCTGCTAGAGATTAGGTTGATATTGGTACCAACATAAATAGGCTTTTGACTTGGTGTGTTTTGCTTTTCCAATTCCAGAACCTGAGAAAAGTATTCGCCAAGGACTTTAGGATGGCAGTTTTCATTGACTAGAATATTTATGTGTTCCATGAAAACCACAGCTAGCTAACTTTTAACATCAACATCACCTGTAACCCACAGTAACCCAGAAACATTAATATCCTTTCTTTCAAAGTCCAAACAAGTTCGTAGTACATATCCAATTCATTTTCCTCATGGAATTAACATGAAAAAAGTACTGTGTGGTCGGTCATAATTAAATGTGTGATATTGTCTACTTAACTAACTACCTCCCCCCCCCCCTCTCTCTCTCTAATGTCAAATGACAAGTCAAGCTTGAATGGCCAGAGACATTCTCTTTTTGTAATTTGCTTGAAACATGCCTGTCTTAGCTTCTTGGCTCTCTCTGTTAGCTCCACATCTGGCAGTTTCTCTAGAAGTCTCTTGTGCTCCTCTAACATCACTTCTTCATTTGACAAACCCAGTTCCTACATCCAACTAACGTCCACTTTAGACTTCTGCGTAAGAAAGAAGGAAAACACAGATTAAAACAGCAATTATATGTGAATTCTTCCTATACGTAGAACATAATTTCTACCCGCCTTTTCTCCCCTCTCGGGACTTGAGTTACGAGTACAAACAAGATCTGACAGTCTAAAACCGAGTTTTAATGTTGACCAAGTTGAAATTAAGCCGCGGTATAACCAATATCGACAAGTTCAGTGTACTCATTCTGCCGACTTGAAAGTTGATATGGAACTCTTATTGGGTCGTTCGCATAACGTGACACTAGTATAGTGACTGATGTTGCTCGATCTTTGTGGACAAATATTATCGTGACCAAAATGGACGTAACCTTAACATTGTCGATGAGGGACTTCAAGCTCTTGATCTTCCTATGAGGCCACCGCAGGATGTTAAGCTCCCTGCAGTGCAGCACCTTTTCTTCAACACAGTCAGTCCCACATTCATCTCCTTGGCTGCTTTGGTTATGGGGACGTCAAAGTGCCTCTGTATCTCATCCAACTCTAACACAGTGTCCGACTTCTTCCTCCCACTTGTCATTGTTTCCTCTTCAGTCGTACTTGAACTTGCACATTCACTCTTAATTATCATTGAAGATAAAGATTCACTCAACTTATTTCCAAGTTCGTCAAAATAACCAGTACTGTTTATTATGGAGTTTAGAGGCCTTTGCTCGACTACCACATCGGCACATCCTCATTAGGGAAAGGAAGGTTATTTTCGGCCAAGAAAAAGACAGAATCCAGATCCTCAAAGTCTTGGAAGTCAGAGAGGGATAGTTGCTTCGTATTATATGGTAATGGAAGCGAGTCGAACTCGAAGAAACTGTCCAGCGGTGGTAGTTCTAGTACTCTGCAAAAAAGAACACCCCAGAAGCAGACAACTTGCATTGTGAGCATAACAAACAAACATAAATTAAACAATGTTTTAAACCTTTTTGGTTCTTTAAAAGTTGCCAAAAAAAAGAAAAGAAATTAAGACTGTTTGGTTCGTTAGAATTTATACCAACATTTTTCTCTATCTTTATCCCATAATTTCCAACAAGCATATATATATTAAAGAACGTGTATCACAGATAATAAAGAAATAAGTATCTCACTCTTGAGAACTTTCTTCAGGGAACCAGTCAAATTCATGTGGGTTCTTCTCAACCTTGGGAGTATCTAGCTGGCCAGAATCCATCTGAGAGATGATCAGAGAGAAAGATTGCGTGAGATTGAATAGAAAATAGAAGGTATAAATTGGAAGAATGAGATCAGATATGATATATAGTCGAAGTTCGTGTGTACACGTCCTTAATTTGGGGGTTACATTTTCGGTGAAATCTACTAAATGCCATATTTAAATAGGGAACCACTACCAATCACAGAAGAGTATTGCATCATTAGTGTTCTTTACTGCTTTAAGATGTTTTCAGATTGGTTTCACACGCATCCCCATTATATATATATAATTGATGCACATACATGCCAAAAATTATTCTAAATATTTCGAATATTATACCACGTTATATAATTTCACTAATAAATTATCCCTTATTGAATACTTCCACAAGCAATTCAAACCATCTAACATCTTTTGTCATACCATATACTTCTCAGAAATATTTTATTTTATTTTTGGGTTTCAAATTCGGAAATTTGAAAGAAAAAAAAAAGTCTACTTCAACATATTATTGTTAGGTTTAATTTATTCCACTAATATGAAGCATCCTATTGTTGGCATTCATGCAGTGCACGTACGCACATATGTGTATATATATATATATACACATGCATGCCAATTAAAGATATTATAATTAGAATAGGTTACAAAACAATTATCGAGGTTAATTAATGCATAAATTAGCATAAAGATGAATTAATTATTATGATACAAATGTACATGATCAATATATATATATATATATACACATGCATGCCAATTAAAGATATTATAATTAGAATAGGTTACAAAACAATTATCGAGGTTAATTAATGCATAAATTAGCATAAAGATGAATTAATTATTATGATACAAATGTACATGATCACTTGATCAGTTCACTTACCACCTTCACTATCTTTATCAAATTTAATTAATTCCGTTTCAGGGTTATCGAGTTAAGCATTAATATTTAACGGAGCCGGAGGAAGCCGTCATAAGCTGCCATTGGTGAATGGTGATCCATTATTAATCCTCCCTACTATCTTCACTTTGTACACTACTCTGAAATTTGATGCATGGGCGATGGCGGCTACTAAAACGGTAGAAAATAATGTCGTACTTTAATTGATCAGTGTTTCAACATTATAATCTGTAACGTATATAGGTAACATATGATTGGATCATATGAGAAATTAATCTTGGTGTTGGTCAATTTCTCCATAAAATAAAAAGAAAACCTAAATTGTCTTGGGGATCAGTGAGGGACTGAGGAAGGTCTTATTGAATATTAATATGTGGCTGTTATCTTGGCCTAATCATGGTTATTGATAATTAAGTTGGGTTTATATAATGTATGAGCTGCCACATCAAAGGATTAGGTACAAGTTATGCCCTTCTTCTTCTTCTTTTTTTAATCAAAAGACCTTTATTTATTCAAAACAAAAACCTTACAAAAAAATTTAGGGTGGGTCCCAGCATACAACCAAGATAAATCAGAAAAATGCTCAACGGAACTAGGATTGCCGCCTGAGAGAACCTCAGTAGCGCCCCAACGAGCTAACTGGTGCACCGCAACATTAGCACCTCAACGAACATGGGAGAAAGTGGAACTACTAAACCGCCTCACTGAGTTCCGAATATCCCCTATAATGGGATGTATTGTCCAGTCTTTCACCCGGGGATATTGTTGTAGAGCAATAATGACAGTCTCGAAATCACTCTCGAGTATTATCTTCGGATAGCCCATTTGAAAAGCCAAATTGACCCCAAACTTTGCCGCCTCAGCCTCCCCAAACAATGGTCCCACAGCTCCAATACGTGCAGCTTTAAAGTCTTGTAACCGACCTTGGAAGTCCCTCATTATAGTCGCGACAACCGCAAAGTCCCTACGTACAGCAACATCAACGTTTACTTTGATAATACCTTCCGGAGGAGGTTGCCATAAATAACGCGTAGACATAGCCGCTTTTGCTTCCCAGGCGCGCCTATGCTCCAGACTTGTCGTACGCACTCGTGATGCCAGAACTGAAGCCTCACAGCTCGTATTTTCATGGACCTTTCGATTCCTCCAGCACCACAGCATGTCAATGGCATTCCCAGCGAATAGTTGAAACCAGTGTTGATCTTCGATGGGTATTCCCAGCTGCTGACGAGGATGTAGTATATTTCTAATCCAATCAATCACCGTCCCTGAGTGAAAGCCAAACTGTTAAGTTGCCAGGGTGACTCACACCAAATTACCCGGCTGTAAGGACATGCAAATAAGAGATGTTGGAGGGTCTCGAGATCCTCTCCACACAGAGGACACAAAAGATCAAAATCGGAGTTGTATTTATGCATCCCTTCTTCCACCAATTCATTTATGCATCCTCTCAAATTTGTTATCTGAGTTGAATGGTACAATTTTGAAAGGGATAGATCATCTCAAATTTGTTATCAGAGGGAGCCCAGATCTGGGCTCCCTTTGTCGCGCAAATGAGAGTCTCCCCCGTTCGATTTTTTTTTACAAATATGTCAGTTGGAAGTTAATTTATTTATTTTTTTTAATTACACATGTCGCCATGTTATTGGTAGTGACGTGGCCCACCATTAGTTGACTGTGCACGGAGGACACAGAATTGGACGGAAGGACTAAATCGATAAATAACATAAAATCCAGGGACTATTTTGATCATTAACCCTAATATTTAATATATACTGTGTTTTCCTCTCTCCGAATTAGTACATTCAATTCAGAAAACAAGTAATAGAGTTTCATGACCTCCATTTCAAAGCTAACGAAGCTACCGTCTCGTGCGGTGTTAACCGGTAAGTCGTTATTCGTCCGAGTACATGCAAGTTAAAAAACTCGCAGGAGATATTGACAAATTGGTATGTGAAAATTAGATAAGACAAAAGAAATGATCAAGGTAGAGCCCAAGTCCATCAAAACTTAAGGATCGACGAGGCCCATGTTTGGCGTTTGGGCTGATGAGGCCCAGTTAAAGGCCACCTTATGGAGAATTCTCGATTCCGCAAGCCGCGTCTGCAGGCAGCCCAAGGAGATATGTGCGCACGCGATGGAATCCGCAATCATTCTCAATGTTCGGTCAATGGGGACCCATCCCATTCGCACCAATCACGGCACTGATTTTTATTATAAACTCTGACTAAATAAGTGTTTCCACTGCAAATCATGGGATTCAAAAAGCTTAAAAACATTCCACCCCAAATTTTTAGAACTTCTCTCTTTTTAGCAGATTAACCTCCACTCTTGAGATTCTTCCACTATCCTATCTCTCTAGTCTCTAGATGGGATCACCTATAATTCAGGTGAGAGACCTACACCTCTTTCTCACTTTCTTCGATTGTTCCGTTTGCAATACCTAGAGTATTTGCAAAGAAGTTTGATCCTCTCTCTTTTTTTTTTTGTAATGGGCAATTGGAAGTAACCTAATTCTATTGAGGTCGATAAAAAAAGGCTATTAGAATTTAGAAAAAAAAATATTAGAGCTTATAAAAAGTTATTGAAATTTATAAAAAAAATAGGAAATTTGGCATTTCAGTCCTTGGGTTTATACCCCTTTGGCAAATGGGTCATTGGGTTTCAAATTTCAAAATTTTAGTCCTTAGATTTTTGTTGTTTAACGAAATGGTCTTTCCGTTAGTCTGTCGTTTATATGCTTAACGGATTTGAAGCGATCAACCGGATATATGTGTAAAAAGTGAGTAGTCGTCCGTTATATGAAGCGGTCGACCTCTTCATATAGCGGACGACCGCACAAATTTGCTGACGTGTAGCGGTCGACCGCTTCAAATCCGTTAAGTATATGGACGACAGACTAACGGAATGACCATTTTGTTAAACAACGAAAACCCAAGGACTAAAATTTTGAAATTTGAAACTCAAGGACTCATTTGCCAAAGGGGTATAAACCCAAGGACCAAGTTATCAAATTTCCAAAAAAAAATTTAACAATAAGCGAAAAAGTGATTGTGATTAAAAAAATTTGTGTGCATCCAAACTCGGCCACATTAGCAAATTTTAAATCTCTTTAATTTTGTTTTTATTTAAATCTCAATTGAACCATCTAATTCAGGTAAGAGATTCATTTGTTATAGTTCCAATTATTATTGGAGTAGAATTTCGAGTAGTTTTTGTGTAGGTGATATCCATTCAAACTCAAAGTATTAAACAAATAACATGAAATTTTCAAACGTAATCAGCATATCTTCGTAAAATTAACGAATGAATTAGATGGAGAAGAACCAATTAAACTTGAGTTATGATTTGATAAACAAAGCTAAAAGTAAGGTGTGGACCATATGGGTCAGGGATCAGGAATATGTCTGCAGCCTGTGTGGAGGAAGAAAAACAGAGCATGTGAGTTATGAGTAGGGAGACTCTATTCATAATATATATTGAAGACTTCCAACTGTAACGATGAAGTCTGTTGCTACTTCCCCTTCTTCTTCTTCTTTGTTTCGTGGGTTCTTTCTTTCTTTTCTTTCCTTTTCCTGGATAAGCGAGTATTGAGTAACTCCCAGGTCACGTCTTTTATCGACTCGATTGCTTGACCTTCTACCAACAACGTGTACTCACGCTTTGTCAGAGCATCACCTTCTTATGCTTCCCTTATTCTTCTTTTTTATTTTATTTTATTTAATATTTAATTACAGCTCTCTATAATATTAATTTTTAACTCAGTCTGGGTATAAGTTTTGAACGACCAAATTCTCTTGGTCTATTTGTACATATAAGTCCTTTTATCCACTCAAATTTAGTCTAACTAACAAATGCTGACATAGAATATAGATCGAAT
This sequence comes from Myrica gale, assembly GCA_963930655.1. Classification (NCBI taxonomy): domain Eukaryota; kingdom Viridiplantae; phylum Streptophyta; class Magnoliopsida; order Fagales; family Myricaceae; genus Myrica; species Myrica gale. The sequence continues at coordinate 25,776,306 of OZ005606.1, read as the reverse complement.
AGACCTATCTTATATCTCGTCTTAATTAGTAGACTAATTTTTTATAGACAAATAAATCTCTGTCTAAAAAATGAAGCACAAGACGAGATATTCAAAGTTGTACTCCAAATTTTTTTCAAAAGATAATTTTTTTTTTATAAAAAATAATAATTTTTTGGGTGGGATATTAAGAATTTGACAGACATGCAATGTATGAAGTTGCTCCCAATATTTCAACCCCTCATCACTTGATGTGTTTATCATAAGCCTTTGCACTCGTTTCTTTTGTTGTTGTTGGAGTTTGCAAAACTAACATTTAAAATTTTAAAAAAATTCTATATAAACACAATGAGACACATAAATTCTAACAATTTTTTGTACAAACTCTAATAATTTTTTTAAAGAAATTATAATAAATCTTCTCTATATTTTTTTACCAAATTTCAAAAAAAAATTTATTAAAAAATTAAATCAAATCATCTCTTTCTACGTATTTTTATAACTTCCAATAAAATTAATTTTTTTAAAATTGTATTACTGACTAGTCTATACAAAAATCCTTAAAAATATTTCCATTTTTTTATAGGGATAAATATAAAATTGGTCCCTGTGCTATTCGCAAAAATCGATTTAGTCCCTGATATGAAAAACATCGATTTAGTACTTGTGATTTCAGAAAGTGATAAAATCACTCCCTGATGGAGGACCAATAACAAACGAAGATAGAATCACAGGGACTAAATCGATATTTTTCATATCACAAAGACTAAATCGATTTTTACGTATAGCACAGAGAATGATTTTGCATTTATCCTTTTTTTTATAAAACAAACATAGATCTCGCGTGCCTTTCGAGGGCGGTGCACGCCTACTGGAGAGCGCGTGGTGGGACTACAGTAGTAGATGATAAATCGCATTAAAGCAAGCGGTACCCAATTAGTAATTTAGCTTACCCCGTAATTACTGGAAAAGGAGAGGAAGATGGAGCCCAATAAGGTAGTGGCTTTGAAGTACTAAAATATAGAGCATTACTTTACTAAAACAAATTAAAAAATAAAGTATATAAACATATATTATATCTACTGCAATAGTCCTCATTACTGCCCTAAATAATACATATATGTGTACATTCATTTGCTAAACGAAGCCAAGAAAGATCGATTTTTTTTTCCTTTATACAATTTGAGTCTAAAAAATTCTAATAGAATACATATTCAATTGTAGATTCCATGACTAAAATGGTTGATCCTCTTATTATAGTTTTTTCCTTTTTCTTCAGTGTTTGGTTTCTCAAACTTCACGGCCTTAACCTACATGTGTTATTGAGGACCCACCAAGCCAACGGTCAGAATTAATCGACCATCGAGTCCCTCTACAACCAATGGACACCCAATACATAGATGAGGTGCTGAAGAACGAAACCCTGTTATTGTTTGTTTCCGAGTTAGTAAACAATGTCTAAATGTAGCTCAGACACAAAGCAACCAGAAGGGGTGGCCCACCGTACCAAGAAATAATAGAGAAGTCCCACTACTAATGGCAATGATGAGATAACTGAGCTTTGCAATAAGACCAGTTTTTTGCGTAGGGAAAAAAAAAAAGAAAAGGCTAAGACCAGTTTTTGCTTCCAAAAGGAGGCTGGAGCAGACTTTTGGCTGTCTTAAAAATCAAACCTCCGGATTCCCTTACCAACGTGCTCACCACCTTGATGCTTGTTCCTCCTTTCTTCAACTATCTCTGCAAGTCTTTGCTTTTTTGTTCCTTATATCCTATAGGCACAATTTAAAGTTGTCGTTTTCCTTGGTTAGTCAAAATCTCGTGCCAAACCACATTCGTCCCTGTCAATAGAGTGGCCTATCTATGTACTGCGACTCTTCTGGACGCCTTCACCATTTGGGTTTCACATTCGGCCCTCAAAGTTTGAAATTTTGAGGTGGGTTTGTGTTGCTTGTTTTGAACTGGTAGAGGGTTTTGTCCTTCAGTCTGGAGGCGTGCTAGTTGTAAGCAGCACCAGGTTAGTCTCTTCCTTTTTCGCTTACGCCCCTGGTTGTCATTTGGTTTATCTCCGGTTGGTTCTGGGAAGTGGGAACCAAGAGAAAAGGGGAAGGGATTAACCCAGAGAGCAACAGCTAATCACTCAGCTGAGCCTAATACACGACTCTTTCAATTTTTTAAATAATTTTTTTTTCCTTACCTCAAGTATCTCAGCAATTGAAAAGAGGCTTCTCAAATTTTACAGCTTTTGGTGTTTTTAAGGTTTGGTTGTCATGTCCTTTAATCTTTATGTTGGTTTCTTTTTCAAAATTGAATACGATGAGTATTGTTGAAGTTCCAGACAAAATGCGCTTTTTGCGATGTTAAGGAATTTCAGTGTTTAGTTTATTAGTCTCTTCATTTTCCTGTCTGCGATAATTGCAGAAGTGTGGCAAAGCACTACCTGTTTTATGCTGTTGGATTATCTTCTTTTTATCTCAGATACAGCAAAATGTTATATTAAAATAAAGGCTTCGGTTATTTTATTGGTCGCGAGCTGTGACTCTCTCTCAACCCCATAGACACATTCGTTGTTTTTAGCATTGTTCTTATCTGGTTTTTGTAAGTCCTATTCTCAGGTTTTTAATGCTCTTTTGTCGTTGAGCTCTTGGAAGAAATAAGGTCTGGTTTGTGAAAATTGAGAAACTATAATTTGTTGAGTACAAAACGGGACTGTTTCTCTTATAGCTCTTTCTGTTCCCTTTGCTCATTATTATCTTTTTTTCTTTATTTTGTTCTAAATTGACCATCATGGTTGTTGCAGGATAAGTTATCCTGACTTCCGATTTCTCTTTCATGGGGACGATGTCTAAATCTTCCACTCTTCCGGTCCCTCATGAAGCATCTAATTTTGATGAGGTTTCCATGCAGCAGAGCTTGCTTTTCTCTGATAGTCTCAAGGTATTCATTTTTTTTAGTAATCAGCCCTGCAAATTAATTCTATTTAAGCTTTATAGTCTTTCTCAAAATTTCAAATATTCTCTTTCTTGTTAAAGATTGGATTTTAGGTGCACCGGTTTAGTTTGTTAGGTAATTGAATTTGCAGCAGTAAGCTAGGCCTTGCGAGAGAGATGAACTTTATGTCTTAGGCTTCTTAAACTTTTACTTTTGCAACTCTGTTTCTCATATCAAATGGTTATTCAGGATCTGAAAATTTTGAGAACACAATTATACTCGGCAGCAGAGTATTTTGAACTATCGTACACCAATGATGACCAAAAACAGATGTGAGTTATCTCATTCATTACTACTGGTGTTTTTAAATTGAATTCCCTTTCTTTTATTACTTGTTGATATCGCTTCTGAAGAAACTATCCTGTATGCATTCAGAGTGGTGGAGACATTAAAAGATTATGCCATTAAAGCGCTTGTGAATACTGTGGACCACTTGGGTTCTGTTACATATAAGGTAAATGATCTCTTGGATGAGAAGGTTGATGAAGTTTCTGGAACAGAGCTCCGTGTATCTTGCATTGAACAGGTGAGATTGGATTATTTCCTTTATCAGAGAAAAAAAAACTTACACTAACATTTATTGTAGGGCTGCTCGTTCGCAGTTATTAAGTAAAGACCTGTGCGTTGAGTTTATCTTGAACAAGCTGGTAATGATGATATTTGATTTTGAAAGCCGAGTGAAATTTGATTTTGCTGCACTTCAGTGGAAGATATATTTTGTCTCTCATCATCTATAGAGAAGACTTTGCAAGTCAGTTCTCTTCTTTTATTGCCTACTTCAACGACTCCCTAGTAAAGGAAATAATGGTATAAAGGCAGTTCCTAGTTTTGGAAGTTCATAGTAATTCAATCAGAGTTTCGAATATCAAAATGAGAAAACAACGAAGTCGCAGTAAGTTCAAAATAGGATCTCGAGCATCAGATGAGATGCTTTTTAGTTGGGTGAGACCTTATATTTAGCAATAAGCTGTTTGCTTTGAGTGATTCTCGTTTATTACATATCTAGATATACTGAAGAAGTTTTTGATCAAGTGGCTCTCACACCACATAATGAGAAGTGACATATCCCATCAAACATATAAGTTATATAGATGTTCTACTTCACTAACTGCTTTAAGAAGTTGCTAACCTGTTATATGCTTTGCAATCTGAAACAGAAGTTGAATTATCTGTAAATACGAACCCTTTATGTTGCCTTCAGTAGACTCACGGGGGAGAACCCCATGTAAGGATTTACATGGTTTTAAGTAACCATTTTCACTTGTGGAGAATGCAAGAGAGAGTTGCTTTGAGTGTTTGTGGCTGAAAGGCATTTAAGTCGCCACGACCCAAGATGGTACAGAATGGCAATGACTCCTTCAAAAGAGTTCTGCTCCTTCAAAAGAGTTCTGCTCACACGTTTATTTGAGGTGTTGTCCTACTTACAGTTCAGCCTGCATACTCTGAAGGCGAAGTAAACCTGTCTGCAAATAGTCTAATCCATTGTCCTAAGTTCAATATGGCTAATAAACGTGTTCTTTTTTTCAATTTTACTCCATGCCACTAAAAATTGAGGCTGATGTTGATCTGGATAGGATGTCTGTAACAAACGACCTATTACTATTATCTCTGGATATCGGGTCTCTCTGCTGGTTCTCATACCCTAACATTGCTAGCATTCTCAGATGTAGGATGTGACAGGCCGATTATGGATGATTGTTACCCAAAAATATGCCATGCACGAACCAGTTAGAAGCAATCTTTATATCCGACCTCAATACTGCCATTATGGGACACAAGTGACTTGATGTTTGCACAATAGCAGGACGTAATTGAACTGATGCTGTCACTAGCTACACTTCTCACTCTAATGAAAGCAAACTTTATGAATTATGCGTGTCACTTACTTTCATCATTACTTTGAATTTGGTTTGTTAGAGATTACGGACATGCCAAGAGTACATTGATCATGAAGGCCTTTCCCAACAATCACTGGTGATAAATACTCCAACGTACCACAAGCGGTACATCTTGCCAGGCAAATATAGACTCCCTCATTTTTCATTTTGATATATATACTGCAAATCTCTGCTCTTTTTTTTGGTTTCTTGTCAGTTTAATAAAATTGTTTGTCGATCCTTACTATTCCTTGAACTCACTCAGTTGGGGAGATCATGCACGGTGCCAACCGTACAGAATCAAAATACCAGGGTTGCAGCCTAGATGATGAAGACGACTGGTATCAGTTCAGAAATGGTAGGTGTGCTCTACCATCTGTTTTGCTCCATATCATGTATTATGGGAAAGATGTTATCATAATCTAATTCTTCTAACCTGATTGATTTCCCAAAGCTGTTCAAGCTACAATAAGGGAAACCCCTACATCTACAATCCCGACACCTACAATCAGGTATATAATGATGTTGTATTATCATGTGCATTAATGGATAACCTTGGTCTGTTTTGTTACGAAGATCATGATTGTATGCACTATGTTTCATGCAGTAGAGGGCGTTCTCCTTCACCTTCTCCACGACCTCCCCAACGATCTGCAATTTTTTCCTTCACTGCAACCATGCCCAAAAAGGAATTAGGTTTGTACACATGGTCATATATATATATTTACATATGCTTTCTATTATCATTCCTCTGATGACAATGCCATTAAACAGAGAAGAGGACAGTTTCACCACTTAGGTTTCCTCTTTTACGTTCTGGATCTCTTTCAAGTAGGCCAAAGACTCCAAATTCACTTCCGCCCCCTACTGCAAACTCAAGTAGGCCGACCACTCCAAATACAAAACCACGACAAAGGGTGAGTAAATAATAGTAGCAGAAATTTAAACAAGCAACCTCTTCATTGAGACTGAAAAGTTGGAGTTTGTTATTCTTACCAGTATCCTTCAGAGCCTCGAAAATCCACTTCAATGCGATTACCTGCAGAAAGAGAAAATGGCAAAGATGCTGAACAGTACCCTAGCAAAAGCAAACGCCTCTTGAAAGCCTTGCTTAGCCGACGCAAGTCAAAGAAAGATGACATGCTATACACTTACTTGGATGAATACTGATAAAGTCTGAATAGAATGGACTGAGAATGAAGGACATGAGCATGGATACCCGTAGACTATCCCTTTCAGTTTGGCCTTTTTGTTTGTACTTTTTGATTCTTCAAGTGCTAGGTTTATACAGGGAAGTATTTTCTCTTGTTTTCTCCCCCTTTTTTTTCGAACGGCCAAGCAATTCTTTGGTAATATTATATACCTAGTTATATTGTAGTAATGTATTTCATCATCTGCGTTTTCTTTTTGTGCAATATGTATAATGTTGAGCACAAACAATATTGTTACTGATAAGGAAAGCTAAACAGTTATTTCGGTTATATCAGAACAGGCCAGCCTCTGCCTCTCCATGGATGGATTTGATAATTAGTTCTAAGCTGAGTCCATTTTTTCAACGAGTTTAAAGTTTGCATGTGGTACGATGATAAAGCTTGGATACTCTTCTAAACAGTTTTTTTTTTTCTAGGTAACTTGGGGAAAAGGAGCTGGGGATTCAACCCCAGATCAGACCCTCCATTTTGGGAGGAGACGCCAACTGAGCTACAAGCTCACTGGCCTTCTAAACAGGTTAAAGGTGCAGTTCCTTCTTTAAGCAAGTACCCAGAACCAACAGTGCCCCAATACAATTTATTTCCCGAAAAGCCACCATTTCGTATTCATTCCAGATTCTTCCCCAAGAGCAATATTGTGCTAAAGAATTGGCATTATGGGAAAAGAAAATCCCAGGAATCAAAAGAAGAAAAAAGATGCTTAAAATCGGAACAGATCGGCTCGATCCCCAAGGGCAGCGACAAAAGTCTTGCTTGAATGCATCAACCACCACCTGCGAATCGCCCTCCAGCACCAGCCTCTTGATACTGCGATGGAGTGCTTGTTGGATACCAAACTGAGCTGCCAGAGCTTCATTCCCTCTCTTTGCTAAATGTTGCTTGATCGTGCCATTGGACATGGCAGATCCTGCAGGAATCTATTCAGGGCCTCATCGTTTGATTACGCAATTATATTACATGACTACGTCGCTCTCTCTCTCTCTCTCTCTCTCAATTTCTAGTGTCAAGCTCCACGGATGCTGGTGCAGCCAAAAACAGAGCTGAAGTTGGATATGTATTTTCAATTACCAACGCTCAGACTCTCAGTGAACTCGCACCACTGTCCCACTTATCTCTACCATTCCTCAGCTATTAGATTCTGTTTTTTCTTGCTTTTCTCTTTGGTAAATATCAAATCGTGTATAACATACATTTGAGCAATCTCAGTAGCTGATCATCACTCAGAAGTAAAAGAATTAGTACAGTTTCTCAGGGTGAAATAAACATTTCATAAATCATAACCAAAAAGACAAATTACAGCCTAAGATTTAAGAAGACATCGCAACTACCTAATCTTGGCTTACCTGCTCCCTGGGTTGTGGGGTCGGTCCAGGGGGCCGGGGTATTGTATTTAGGAAACAAATCCCCAAAGGCAGATACCATGCATCCCATCATTTCCCAAAAAGTAAATATGCTATCTAGGAGCTTCTTTATCATTAGGAACAACCTAATAAAAAACTTCAAATTTTCAAAGGATATTTCTCTGTGGGAATATACAGAGTATATGTTACATGCCTTGGGAGAACTCACCCCCAAAAGCTAGCTCAAAGGGGAAGGGAGCCCAAGGCATATAAACCCCACATTGACATCTCATACTATCAATGTGGGACGGATCTCATACTCCCCAAATGGTTCATAACATTCCACCACGCTCCGCAATCCCGGCACCCACGCTGGCTGGCTGTGCACTAGGTTTTTCCTAGTCCCGGACTAAGAGCATGTTCGTTTAAACAAAATCCTAAGGATTTTTTTGAATTCTCAGGATACAAAAAATTCTACAACCAAACATCATTTTTAACACTACATAAAAATAACTAAAACACGCATACCAATAAAGTTAACATCACCTAAAAATTCTCAAAAAACTTCCTAACCGAACACCTTCTAACACTACAATACTGAAGTTACCCCCCGCGCCGCACGATTGCAACTTGGAGGCATGATGTAGACTCTGATACCATTTATTACATGCCTTAGGAGAACTCATCCCCAAAAGCTAACTCAAAGGGGAAGGGAGCCCAAGGCATATAAACCCCACATTGGCATCTCATACTACCAATGTGAGACGGATCTCATACTCCCCAAATGGTCCATAACAGTATACTACAATAGCATGTATGCCAGTTGCTCAGATGTTCATTCTTGCAGATTTTCAAAAGTATCCAATAAGTCTTCCCAGTTTTACTGCTAGATACGTGTCTTCCAGACACCCACGTTGAACTGATTGGTATATTTCTCTCCTTAGCAAAGTCACAACTAGGAATGAAATGAGTAACAACACCAGTGAAAAACAGGAGAGAAATGACCATTCAGCCTAGAAGCAGCCTACAAGTGCGACATATCATATTTCTCACATTTTACTAGTTCAAGTCGCGTTAGACTAGAAGAGAAATTATGTTACACGCACCCATGAACAAAGTGAATCCCCACTGCGATCAAAATCCCAACTTTAAACATTAAATTTGAAGAAACAGCTGAAAAAGATGATTTCCCACATTCACACACTGCCATAGAGTCAGAACCCTGAAACGCCCAGTTGACACTCTGATTTGTAGCACAAAGTCTAAATGTGCAAACAAAAAGACAACATATTTCAGAAGAAAAAAAGAGAGAAACAGAGGGAGAGAGAGTAACCAACTGAACTCCAATTCCGTTGGAGGGTCTGCCCGATCTGCAACTACAGAAGCCATGGCCCCCAACTCTCTGTAAAACGAACAACCGTCAAATGTTGCGTGTCCGAAAGAATTAGGGTTTTAGGGCAAAGGCCTGGCAGGGGTTAAAGATGAGCCCAACAGCGTCGTTATAAATTAAGGCGCCCTGGGCTTCTGGAACTGTTTGGAGTCAGGGACCCAGGGTTACTTACTGTAAGCCTAGTTATCGACTACAGAGTTCCCATCGCAGTGTTAAGCAAGTTTTTTGTTTAGAGGGAAGGCTGTTTGTTCCATCACGTGATTTTAGACTGGAAGGCTTAAAGCCACAACAAATTTTGAATGTATAAAAGATTGGAACCAAAGACCTCCCGCTGCGAAGGCAATGTACGGTTGTACCCTTCCATTTCCACACCCGAAAAGCATGATTTTAGATTTTAGTATAATGTTTGACAAATAAATTATACTATAAAACAATTATATGAACTAATTTCAATTTTAAATATAATTCCTTCCTTTCATAATTTCAATTTTGAAAAATTTTCCCGACTTCTAGAAAATTTTCCTCTTTCAATAGTTTCATTTGAAATTCAACTAATTCTATAAATACATAGAGAGGCCGGCGAAGAAAATTTACAGAGATCATTCTATGTTTTAAACAATTCATATTTTCTCTAGTTCTACATGATTCAATCATCATTGTAACCAACTTCATGTATGAAGCCTCCAAGTATTAAAGGACTTTGGTTGTCGGAGTTCTCGGTATTGAAGAACAAGATCGTTCTTAAATAATTCAGATTCAAATTTAAACATTTCAAATTTTCTTCAGTTCTACAAATTCAATCATCATTGTAACCAAAGTCCTCTGTGAAGCCTCCAAGTGCTGAAAGATTTTGGTTGCCGAAGTTCCCGATATTAAAAAATAAGGTCGTTCATAAATAATTTCCACAAATCCTCGTTATTCTGTAGGGAGAATACTCATCCGAATGTTGTAGTTGGTCTTTGTGAGTTACTGCAGGTGAAAAAGATGTATCAGCAAAGTAAATATATTGAACTTCCGTTATTTGTTGGAAGGGCTAGGAAAAAGGGCGTTTGAAAATGTGAAAACCAAGGTTTTATCCAAGATGGCTGGCTGGAAGGTGAATGACAACCTTCCGGCATCATTCCGGTCACTTTCTGACCACCTTCGGCATTATTCAGGCGACCTCCCTACGAACTTCCGGCGTTATTTTTGCTTGAATTATTTTTGTAAGTCCAAACTCAACCTATGTCTATCTTGAATTTGCGGAGAGTATTAAAGTTGAGAGTCTCACAAACAATGTGAGTTATTGTATTCAATGGCTTATGATAAAGCCTTTATGTAACCTCATCAAATATAAGTGAGAAAATCAATAAGCTCAGTTGGACCTTCCACAGTGAGTGTAGGTCTATGAACCAAACCACTTAAATTTTGTGTCTCACTTATCTCCTCTCTTTTTTTAGTATAAATATTTTTTCTTAATTTAAATTTTTATTTCTAACGAGCAGGTAGAACTATTGATCAAAGCAATTGCTACTGCCATGCCACTCTATTGCATGTCGACGTTCCTGATGCCAAAGGGATGGTGAAGCGTCCGCTTTGGCGGAAGCACTGTTGCTTGCAAGGAGACATCGATGGCCTTGCATGGTGTTTGAGTGTGATTCGTTGGCTGTGTGATGATATTCTTTCTCTAGACCAGTCGCATCTATGTGCAGTTTCTTCCTTGATTATTCAAATTAGAACCTGCTTGCAGAAGTTTTTGGAATAAAGGATTGCCTGGTTTCCTCGTATATGTGATCAGATGGCTCATGAGCTTGCCAAGTGGGTGGCAAGGTCGGGTATTTCCGGCGAGAGTTTTCCACCTAATTTTTCCGAGCATATCTGGGTTTTTGATATGCATCTATCATATTTAGTTTTGAATAAAGGTTTTGTTATTTAGCAAAAAAAAGAATATATATTGATGTATAAAACTTAGAGTTGATGCATTAGATAATCATAGATTATAGGCTTAATTACAGTACAAGTTCATATAATATACGACTTTTATAATTTAGCCTACGAGTTAGAACTTTCAATCAAAACTTCCGAGATGTATATTTTTTTCTACAAACGAGTCTCCCCGTTCATCGGCCCTTATCCCTCCTGCCACGTCACCGCCATTAATGGTGCTTATCATATAATTGGTATATTCTGGCGGTATATTTGGCGTAGCCCGTAACCCGATTGGATTGTATACTCACCAATCTCATTGCATAGGCAGTACGGCAACTATTATATCATTCAGCACCATTTAGAGATTCTCTCCCCCTCTCCCTCAAGTTTTCTCTCTTCCTTCGATTTTATAACACCTTATCAAGCAAAGTACACTGACGGTCTCTCAGATGTTTCTGTTGAAGTGCTACCTATGCAATATTGACGTGGTAGGCTGTCCTTTCCTTGCAGCTGTTCCCTTTTAACTTTTTTTTTTTAGTTTTGTTTTTTGTTTAGTTCTCTTTTAACTAGAAGTGAGCGGAAGTAACTTACCATGGAATCTTCGATTAACACCAGAACATGGATTGTTCACTCGAATAAAAAATTCTATCAGTGCCTTGCCTTTGTTTTCAAAGATTCACAGGTTATTGTTTAGTTTCCGATGAGGTATTGCTGCTTGCCACAAAACACATCTTGTTCTTTTCTTCATATATTTGAGTTGTCATAAACAAGCGCAGATGGTTGTACCAAAGACATAACTAGTTTTTTCAGGAGAGTTGGTTGGAGCTTCTTTGTTGTTCTTGGTGACCACATTACAATCTGGAAACTTACCCTCAAACCAGAAACCAATTGCGAGGTTGGTTGTTTAAGTTCCATCAAGTTGAGAAGGCAATTTTACCATGTTGGTGGGGTTGAACTGTATTTTTTCTGTAACTCAAGAACCGGAAGGATTTGCAACAAAACGACCCACAAAAAGCCTTTTTCATCTTTTTCAAAAAAGGTGTAGTGAGTAAAGGATGTGTAACGTAGAAAAAAAAGAGAGTAAAGGATGTGTTGCAGATACAGAGGGATCTCTTAGCATCATGTTTGAGACTAAAAATGAACCGATGGCAGGGGAGAGGGATCTGTCTAAAATATCGGTTGTCCCAATCTCCCACCATTTGTGCCTCCAACCGTTGTGAAAAACTAGATTGCCGAATATGAAGTCGTCTCTCCTCTTGATAAATATGTAGTTTCGAGAATCCTGTGCATTCATCACCTCGGTTTCTTTGTATAAAATGTAATGGAAGGGTGCCAAATTGATTGAACCCCTGCAAAAGATGAGCAAAAAACTGTTGAGCTTCTCTCCCGCGTGCTCTTAGACATGAAGAAAGAGGGGCTACTGTCAAAGTTTAGAATTACCGTCAAAAAATTAGTGATCATTGACTATTGTCTGCTGTGAGGGAAGGTCCAACCCTGATGGGTTTTAAACTTCTTACAACCCGCCGTCCATAGTCGAATGCCAAAACAAAGAGACCACAGAGGTATAGCAAGCAAAAATGCAGTTTTGCAGCCAAGGAAAACAGGAGAGAGACATTGTTTCCAACCTCCACGCTTAATCTGATTAACAAGATCCGAGTCCCTGTCCACCATACCCAAAAGAACATCATACATCAGCATATGCTTCCCACTGACATGCATATCGACCCTAATTCATAAACTCCACGTATGGGAACATGTTCATGGGAGTAGGGAGTTTGGTACCCGATGGTTATTGACTAATGATCCTACTTGAAAAATCCTGTTTATACCCTAATAACAACTAGAGGACTCAGCTGCTGCAGCTAAAGGTCATGATATCAACCCAGCCACAAAGAGAGAGAGAGAGAGAGAGAGAAGCTTTTCTCTTCATTTTTGAATACTTACCAGAGCTTTTCTTTGGTAAATTAGTCCAATCATGAGGATTTATCTTCACTTCTGATGCCTTGATCAACTCAAGAAGTGCTTGATTAACCTATTATATTTGGGAAAAATAAAGTATAAGGTTCCCTGTTCCTTGTAAGGTACATGAAATCAAGTCATCTGAAGAAAATCTCAAAAGCATTAGGATCCAATTCCAGTGATTGCAGAAAATAATATTGATGCAACAACCAACCTCCTCCCCCCCCCCTCTTTTCCAAAAAAAAATAGCTACTATTGACTTAGAGATCTTATATACCACCATTCAATGACCTACATATCATAATAAAATCGTTCAGTGATGCCAAATATACCTCTTCGGTCCTCTCATGGCTCACTAGATGACCTCCACGAAGTTCCACCATTCTAGCAACAGGCTGCAGCTTCTCAGCAAGTCTCCTTGCATGGTATATTTGTGCAATTATATCGTGCCTATACATTCAGACAGCAGTCATGAGTGGAAACCATACATTGATGAATTTCAGAGTTAGATGCTGTAAATCCATCACAGTTCAAGCTTACAAATTTGATGTTACAAGAGATGTCATTACGTATGAAAGGAATATGTACTGCTTACCAAAAGAAGAAAAGAAAAGAAAAAGACATTTTTTTCTTGATAGAGAACACAGAGAGTACCAACTGTGCTTAAGTGCAACGAGGAAAGGGTTTGTAAAGTTGTTATGTGACATCAATTAAGAAGTTATGGCTGCGCACCTGCCATGAATGACCGAAACAATAAATCCAGCAGAACGGATAAGCTCAATTTCTGTTTTTGTCAATTTATGTGTCCAACAAGCATTGAGTTGACCCTCAAAACCACTCGTAGACTGAATCCCGGTTGCTGATATAGCTGATACATATTTCTGCAGCATGCACGTTGGTCAAGTTAGGTACAGCTTAATGTAAATGTCTACGGAAAAACTTCAGGAACAAATTATTGCTCTTATAACAGCTGACAGACCCAATCTGCTGTGTCCAACCCTATGTCTAACCTAAACACTAAGCAATGGTACTATTCTTGTTGGGATGATTTGGGTTGGTGCTCTTGTTATTATTGTGCTGCTAGTAGTGGCGCCACACACTTCCTGAGTCATCAAACGGAACGAACCCCCTAAAGAAAAGTGATGATGCTTACAACTAGGTGACTTGAATGATTTTGCAAATTATGATGGTAAAGGAAGGGAGTTTTTCCACTTTCATCTGTAAACAAAATCATCACACAAGGACTTAGATTGATAAGCCTTACTTGATATAAGATTGTTTTTCTTGTGCAATGTCCAACACATTCCTCAAGATATTCCTGCATATCATGTACAAGTGAAATTAAATGAGTTAACCACCCAAAGAATCAAATTGTGCCTGTCATTCAAAATAAATGGATGTGAATGAGTAAAAAATTGTGAAATAAATATCAAGATCGTCTTATCTATTAAAAGTTCATTGAGTTAGAGCCAGGAAACTCTTGACATGCGAATTTCTGAAGATACCAACCACAGTCGGAACAAATTCTTGCATTACCAAATGTTTCGACTAACAGTTTTCTACAGCAGTCAAATGCCCAGTCTACATTAACAGCAAATCTCAATCCAAAATTGAGAGCCTTTTTACCTTAGAGTAGTGGGTGTCCAAATCAACAGCTGCCCGTTGCTCAGGAGTTTTTGCCCGTAAGAAACGGATTGCAACAGATAGTATTTCTCGGCCGAACTGCAAGAAACAGAATAATTTGACCATCCTTCAGACAATAAGTTCATTGGCATATCGAGTGATTGAACATTCTAAATCTTATATCAAGGTGAGCGCTTTATAATTTATAGCTCTAAAGTAACTTTTCATCAAGATATCCAGCAGATCCCCATAAGTATAACCTATCAATTGCCCTTGAGAGCTGCAATAGACACAAATTTACTGTATCCATAAAAGAACACCAATTGATGATTTGCACTCTGAAAACTCTTTGGTATCACTATATGCTGAATTAAGCATATGCTCATAGTTGATGAAACCAAATGAAATATATTTCTGACTGACGACCTAGGTTCTAGATGGCTAGAGAAGAACTGCTCTGTGTAGAAGCCAAACATTAAGAATTTGGCCCTTGTGCCAATCAAGGATGCATCAAGTGAGATGTTGTTGGTCCGTGACAACCATGGCATTATATACTTCATCGAGTTTTTCTTTTCTGAGCACTCTAGGAATTTAATGGAGTCAGGGATTACAATATTGTTTTCTAGTTTACAAAGGCTTAACTCCATCTTGTAGTGATACGCAAGTGATATTCATCAACTTACAAGTTTTGCCAGTGTGACTGTTGTTCTCTTTCTTCTTTTCCTCTTCTTTCTCTTTCGATCTCTGCACCTTATCTGTTTCCTTATTCTTCCTCTTTTCCTCAACTTCTATACTACTTAATTTTCCAGTAACATCACGAGCAGAACTAGTTTTCATTATTTTCTTCCACCCAAAAATCTTATTTTCATCCCGAAACCTTTACCACCAGGCCCCACTCATAGCATCCTGAAACCAGCTACTTGTGTACCCCTGAACTCCAATTTCGGTAAGTGCTGCCTCTTTTCTCACAAATAATTCAGCTTTTAACATAAAAAAAGCTGTTTACCAGCAGTCACAGACATGATCCACCACCCTTCTTTAGTAACACAAGCCATAACCTCAATGAATCCAAGGCTGTCCTGATCACTTCCCTATTGTTTAATAAAAATGTGTCCTGCACCTGGATAAGTATCAGATTTCTCATATGGATCCTGATGGTTCATTTGATGATAGCACCTCACGCTGCAACTTAAGTAGGCTTTGCTGGATTCAAGATTAAACTAAACTGACCTAAGGTCCAGCTTAACCCTATACCATGTTGTGAATTCTCAACAAATCTTCTGTCCAAATAGCACAGTAAAGATAAGTGATTACACTATGTCATGTTTTTGGTGTTTCCAAATCCAGGACAATAACAAATTGGCAAATGCTTTACAGATGAAACAGTCACAGTAGGAAGCAATGACAACTTTCAATATCTCCGGAGGAAAATAAAATTTATGTTTTACAGCATATAAACCAACATTGACAGAAAACACATTTGACTCCAATGAAGGTTGAGATTATATCTAACATTTGCTGATAGAACTTGGACCTTCAATTTTATAGTGTAATATCTTCTTACCATGAAAATTATGCATCAACTTAACCAAAAAATTTAATTGTCCAATGCTACGCAAGTTGATCAATCAAAATAGTTAAAGTTTAGGCTCCCTTGCCATTGAAGTTCATTGTGCAAAATTGCCAAAATAAATAACTTTGGAAGTTTGACATGATTGATTATGGCTTCTTCTTGCTGGAAATTGAAAATAATTTCGTGAAAGAAGAACATACAAATCCTTGAGAAATCAAGCAGTTTTTAATCCTGCTCCTCCTAATTCACTGTTTAATCTCCTCCAGATGACAAGGAGGGGAGACATATCGAGTTGTTTTGGTAATAAAATAACACTGTGTGTACCCCCACCTAGGTCTATATCAACCTGAAGAAGTTTTGGTGTACATAGTAAAACACATCTTAATTATTTTTTGTTACGAGACAAATTACAACAGTAATGAACCTGATTTCAAATATATGAATTCAGACTTGATTGTCGAATCGCGTAGTTGCAGTTCTAGTTACAGGAATTAGATCACCCTTTAGACAAAAATGGGTATGCAGCGACATTTATTTAATTAGCTGAGTTGTGCCAGAATATGTACAATACCTTGGGAAAACATTCAAAGCCTCCGCCTGTTACATTAAGTAAAGCCAATGACAGAACTCTTTCAGGCACCATTGCTGCTAACTTGCAAGCTGTCATAGCTCCTGGTTTGATAGTACAAAGAAAGAACATTAAAATGAATTTGTTTACTTTCAATCAAACAGAATCAATTTCCTGCAGGATGAATCTACTTTATGTTTCCAAAGCATTATGTAAATCAACCATTCACTTTGATTCTTGTTGGTCTTGCTGTTACAAACCATTTAGGGAATCATAAGTTGAATTTCAAATATTCAAACAAATTTAATCCTGAACATTTTCTTTTTTTCTCCTGACTACATAATCTAGCGAGAGTACGAGCTCAATTTAAGTTATCCTAAATGCAAGATTCCAATTCAAGGGAAATTGTACGTTAAACCTAGTCAGACTGTAAAAATGAAAACTCAGAGTGAGACTAGAAAAAAAAAAATCAAAGTGACTCCTGAAATGTAAAGTTTTGCTGTAGGAAAACATTGTCAGAATCTAAACATGAAAACTTAGGGTCATAGACTCACCCATTGAATGTCCAAAAACATGGGCATTTTTCCAGCCCAAATGATCCAACAAAGCAATTGCATCCTTTGCCATGTTTTCTGTTCTGCACCCAAAAATCACAGGCCATGAATTAGAGATTCCATTTATGTTCTAGTTCAGAACTGTTTTTTTTATTGAGAAATTGAAACCATTAAAAAGAAAAGATTTGATTCAACTGTCCTGTTTGACTCTGAATTCTAATAGTTTTTTTTAGCGCAGTTAAGTAAAGGCTTATGTTTTTCGCAAGTGGAGATATAACTGAAATATTCACTTACATTTTTCTTATTCTAAACTGCAGTCGAACACTAAAATAAAGCAGAATCCAAGCAAATGTGTGTTCCCTAGATATCTATAACCCACTGTAAAGTAAACACAAATCACAAATATTTAGCCAAATATTCACTTTAATCGATACAAACTGGTACAACAACTCAAAAAAGCGCACGCGCCAACACACATTCGAATGCAAATGTGGATGCAAAAACCAAACACTATAAAACCCAGATAATAAACGAACTTAAACAAACAGAAATCAGCTGGGACGGTATCGTAGAGAGCCAGATATGTCTTAGACTTTCAAAACAAACAAAGAAAAGGAAAGTTTTCTACTTGTCGCACCCAGAAAAGAAAATAAATTGCTTTACGTTCAAAGCACATGAGATTGAAATAAAAACTCACGTGTATTGGGATTTTTTTGTAGGTATGGTGCTCTGACCCATTCCACGGTTATCGAACGCACATATCTGAATACCACCGCCACTCTCATTGTCATCTGAATTCCAATCGCCGGTGCTCGTTTCATCGTCATTGGGTGTATCGGTCCCCACTAGCCCCTTGATCTGTGGACCCCATGAATCGTGGGTCCCAGCAAGTCCTGACCATTTATCACCCAAATCATCAACAACCCAGACTTTCTTCATTTTTTAAAAAAAGGGTAAAAACTTCTGAAAGAATGTGTCAACCAGCTCATCCCATTGGCATGGAGCGTTAGGGAAATAAACCCAGAAACGTTCCACCAAAACCCACTTCGAAACAAAGATAACGAATGCAAATCTTAAAGCAAAATGAAAATGAAAGCGTTGATGAGAGACCTATGATGAGGAGGACCTTGGTGGGTCCGTGACCGTAGGTTCTGTAAAAGATTCTGAATCCACTGTTCTTGAGCTTGGTGTCGTCGACGCCGCCTTGCTGCGTCCCAACCGTGCAAAACGGCATCGTCGTGACGAAAGAGACAGACAACAAGGGATGTCGGGTTCGGACCGTTTGGTTCCGTTGTGTGTTCTTTTTCAGTTTTCACTGGAAATTCGGAACTCGGAAGGGAGAGGAGGGAGAGAGAGAGGGACAGGGTATAGGAGAGTGCTTTTAAAGGGTTTGGCGGGGAACGCGTGGCCAAACAGGAGTGGTGTGCTGGTTCCACGTTGGATGGTCGGCAAATGAACGTGACAAAGTCAAAACTCACCACGAAAAAGGAAGACAATAAGACATGCACTTGGAAGCATTTTTTGGAACCAAACAGAAGGGAGACTCAAGACAACCTGTTTGGTTTTTTGTTGTAAGAATATTTTAAAAGAGCTAAACTAATGTATAGACTTTGAAGCTTCTTAACGTAACTTTCAAAGCTAATTTGGTAAAAAAAATTGTTACTTTCTTGAATAATTTCAGGGGCAGTTGGTATCTGATTTTGCCTATTTTTCTGTACTTTTCCCATTACGACAACGCGGGAAAAGAATCAAAGATTGTGTAGTAGGGACAAGAGCAGGTACCAAATGGTGAAAATATATTCAATTGGGATTTTGCACTTTTTGGGTCGATTCAAAGCCGCATGGTTTGAATCTTTCTTCTTTGTGTCGAACACTTCTCGAAAGGTTTGACTTTTTAGTCTTCTACTAGAACAGTAGAATGTATTGACCAGAGCTTCTGAAAGTAAATGGATAGTGACAGTTAATATTCATATTATTACATTTTTCTGTGTATATATATATTTATGGAGAAGATGAGTCTGTAAATATATAAATCACGTGATGTCTTTCTTAAGAGTGCGTGCATGCCTGGAACTTTCCCTTTTTTTTTTCTTTATTGGCGCTTAAAGCAGCAGGAACCTGCACGCATGGAAACTGCAATTTCCACGCATGGTAATGATCCCAGAATTGGTAAGTTTTGGTGTAATGTTTCTAGAGAGGGAAAAGACAGAGGTGCAATCTGAGTAGGCAATATCTGGAACAGGTATAAAGGTAAATGCATCTGCCTGTCATTGCGGTTGGTGGGCCTTCCAAATATGGTTAATTGGGAGCATGTGGTAGATAAGGAGTGGCGTTGAAGCTGCGTTGGAGGTCGGCTGCGGTGGTTTTGGTTGTGGTCAAGGTCGACTTTGGCTCCTTTCTTTGGCTCCTACAGTCCTACTCCATAATTATATATCTTTTGTTGGCCGGGTCTGACAACGATGTCATGGATGACACTACCATTCTTGTAACCTTTGACACATTATTTTCATATACGGTTGGAAGGCATCACAGGAGATAGAGGTTGAAAGAGTCCTATCATATAAAAATTTCAAAAAAATTAATTATTGGGTAGTGGAAATGGCTTTAGTTTCGGTTAGAAAAGTACAGTCCTAATATTTTCTGTCGGGCACATAAAAACTTCGGAGAGTCGTCTCTAGTTAACTCATAATATAGCATAGAACAATAACATTTATACCGTCTCACATATTTATATTTAAGGATAAATATAATCTTGTTTATGTAGTTTGCGCGAAAATTAAATAAGTCTTTAAATTTTAAAACACATAAAATTAGTCCATGAGATTTAAAATCATTCACATTTTAATGATCCTAAAAAGACTAAATTCTTAATAAATTTTAAACTTTAAGGACTGATTTGATGGATTTTAAAGTTGAAAGACTTACTTGATTTTCGGTCAAAACACAAGAACCAATTTTGTATTTATCTCTTATATTTAACAATTTTCTCCAATTTATGAGTCTATCGCGTAGCGAAAGTTTTTTTTCAATTTTTTTTAAGATTATCTTTGTGGATCATACCACACAACAAACTCTTCATTGAATAGAAGCCTCCTGATCCCATAGACCTTTTTTTTTCTCTCAAGGCCTCTCTCATCGGATCCACCTTATGTCATACGATTGCACAACTTGTTATAGGTTTGGGGTCTAATTATGTTATATTAATCACCCACATTTATGACACTTTTATAAAGTGTGATAACATTTTTACCCTCACACATATGTATACAACAGTTCCTAATAACAGTTGACATTCAATCACAACATTAATGATGAGTCACAATCGAGATCAAATTAGTACGCATTATTGGTTCAACTACTGTATTTTCTTCTTTTTAATTAATTTGATCTCAACGGTGGACGGAACTCATAAAAACTGAATAAAAATTATTTATTATGATCTATTAGAATTATATTTTTAGTATTGAATCGGAATCGAATTGAAACAGCTTTCAATGCACTTTTTGTTCAAAAATGAAATCATAATATAACATGTTAAAAAATTATTAAAGATATTAATCTATAGGTTTAAACTCAGCTATATTTTATCTTATTTTTGTTTAATCGATGACTGCCCACATGCAAGTGCGTGATAGATAGAGCGATGACATGGACGAGGGTGACCAAATTGCAGGAACAATTCAGAGAGAGAAAGTTATGGGTCCTGTCTGAGTCCCACATCTATCTGGTTCAAGACTCTCTTAGTTGAACAGGTGCAGAATCGTCGGTCACCCAAATTGCAGAATTATCCGAATGACACAATTGCTACTTGCGAAAGCCAAATAGAGAGATAGATGCAGATTCTCTCCTATTTCGGTAAAGTGGGGAGGTCCCCTCTTTTAACGGATAAGATTGTTTTGAAAAGAAACACGTGCGTCCCACAGTGGATGTCATGCATATCACATGTTGTAAGAAATATGTCACAGAACCTGATCTTCCACGTGTATTCGCACTCGCATGATCTGCTAGACACGTGCAAAATGAACCAATATGATTCTCTTTCTCGCGTTAAGTATACTTCTCTAGATCTGTTGCTAATTATTAGAATCTAACACTTTTCACCCAACTGTTTCGGTTATATTTCAAACTCCCAATTACTCATGTATGACAACTTTATCCCCGTAAAAATATTTTAGTCTAAAAAATATATAAATAAAAATCATCATTTTATTGTAAAAATATTAATTTTTATCCAAAAAAAAGTACAAAGTATATAATATTGATATTTGAAAGATGAAATATAAGGTAATCGATAATTTAGAATATAAAATAACATTCCCTTAATAATTGATAGCTAAGTATATTTTATCCTCTTTTTTCATTTGAAGGATAATTCTGATTGTAGAATAAATTCTACACATTTATCCCTTAAAATTGGCGGGGGCGGTTGCTGCTCCTAACGAGACCGGAGCGGTGCCTATTCTTGTGTAACCGCCCATAGTAGTGACGGTGTGTGTTGGGGCACCACCACAACCGTATATGCACAGCCCTAGATTGGCCTTGTCTTCCTTTTTCGGCGAGTAAATATAAGCCATCTCATGCCCAGCCTGATCCCAACAATGCCAATTTGGCTCTTTCTTCAAAAAGAGGACGGGACAAGTCACCCCTTTGGTTTGGGTTTAGGCAAGCTACAGCTCAGTATTTAAAGACTTTTTTATGTACTCTTACATATAGGGAGTTGAATTCCACAAGGACTTTTGAGTGCCTTTGCTGCGGATAAGAGGATGATTGTTAAGATTGAAAAAGGAACAGATGCGCACAGACAGACCAAATCAAGCTGGGTTTGGTGTCAAACAAGCCCATTTGGGATCGTTTGCCTAATCAGACAAGCTAGCTCCAGCTAGATGGCTTCTAGAAGAGGTTTGAATTATGCAAGTTACTTCATGAATCTCTGAGGCAGGCGATATACATTATAAATCGCAGCACCAAACAGAATTCTATCAAAAATTGAGTGGCAGTATAGTCACTGAAGAGTAAAGATTTACTCCAGTAGCCCTGATTACAGGTAAAACCAATGAGGAATCCCACCGGAAAAAAGGAATAAAAAGCAGATAACCTCTTCTCCACATAATTTACTTCATGATATGCATATTAACATCTAGTCTCTTGATAAGATCACAAAAGAGAAACAGAAAATGAAAAACTAGTCACTCTTTTTTACATACAATGTACTGTTATCTACATTATAATCAGACCTAAACGAGAAAGTGCATTTTTTTTAAAAAAAAAACTTAACAAATGTGAAACATGCATCCCATGCAACTGAATAGCCTAAATGGAAAGCAAAGTCCATTGAACATGATACACAACTGCACAAGAATCGATTGCCAGCGACAATCGAGGAATTTAAAGAGAGGGAAACAACCACCCCATAGTCCAACCAAGGAGCAAACCTGCACTGGCAAGACCCAGCCCCACTGCAAAAGCAACTGCACATCTCCTAATCTCTCGCTTCTGATTACTGCGCTTTCGCTTTCCTGCCTTGTTCTGACCCTTCTTGATTTGCCTGCCTTTGTTTGGAATCCAAGGTAAAACAACTGGAAAAAGACTGGAAATAGCTTGATCTTTGTTCTTAAGCTGGAGGCAGAGATTTTCAAGCTGCAGCAGTTGGAACCACTGCTTATAAGCAAAGAGCTGTGACGCCTGTCTGAAAAAGAGCATGATAATATGCTCCTTATCTGCATAGGCTTGCTGTGCTGCTTTCTCAGCTTCCCTTGCTCGTGTTTGAGAATGACACAGTGCCTCCAACAACTCAGTCTTGCTAGGATCATTGTCAGTCTCATGCTTGCTTGTACTATTACCAGTACTGTTGCTGTAGCAACACACAAGTATTTATGTCAAAGAATTGAACTCAATACATAATATTTTCATCAGCATGCAAAAGTAGGAGAAGTCACAAAACTGGTGCTCCAAGACTGCAATGGCACTAGATACAGTAATGGCATTAACTCTAAAAATCTGAACACGTACAAACCATTGAAACATCACAAGAAATGGGAAAGCCAGTAGAAACGAATATAACTTCCAAGAATTTTGTGAATTTAGAGTAAAGAATAATCTCTGTGATAGGTAGATTAGTAAATCATATATAATGCAGTTTCTTAGGTGAAATCAATACACCTTCAAAAATTGGCAGTTTCACAGAAGGTGTAACAGGAAGATCAGGCAATTTGTCACAGTAGAATAACGGGGGGATGATGAAATCAATTACACAACTGACTGGTTTAACAGCTCACTGTCAGAATACATAGGATTAAAAATGAATCAGAACGATATCATTCAAGAGAGCTGCAAGAATGACCAAGTAGGACAGCCTTAAGGTTGAGCGGTAGGGACAGTATGGAAATAGCCTTAGGATGCGACATTTCAACAATGAAAAAGAAAAAAAGAGGTTCTATGGTGCGCTACTATCTACAAAATGAAAAGATAAGAGAGAGAAAAAAAGCTCCCATTTTTAAAGGTAAGCCCCAAAAATTATGGCTACTGGCAAATCAAATAGCAAGTATAATTCTCTTCCCTGTTAGTTGAGAACAGGTTGCGAAAAACAAAGATACTTGAAAATGAGTTAGAAAGGACCCCCAATACTTTTGTCCCTGCACAACTAAGTGTCAAAAAATGCAGATTCGTATTATTGCAACTGAAAAACAATGTGGGGTTAATGTGAATACAGGAATGCGACAATAACACGCACAACCCCCCCCCCCGGAAAATAAAAAATAAAACTGCCTTTTTCCCTACATACACGTATGTGGCATACCATGGGTGTCATGTGGGACTTCAGGCCCCCACAGAATATCAATTCGATACTCACTAAACTGCAAAATATTGAGCCAGAAACATGCACAGAAAATGGATAAAATATTGTGTGAAATGTCACCATAATCATTGTATAGGCAATAAATTCCTTCAATTTGGTTGCTTGTGGCAGGGTGATCAGAAAATTATTATCAGAAGACAGATTTTAAATGACAAGACTTGTTTTTTCCTTTTGAAAGGCAAAAAAAAAATTGTCTAGTTCTCTAGCAGTGTATACAAGTAAAATAGCAGGAGGTTGTACGTCTCAATTCCTTCAGTTTTGAAATGAGGGAATTTAACGGATCAAATAAATTGCATCCTTTATATTTCATTTTGGATTGTTACATAGACTCTACTCGTGTATTCTAAGCATTCTGTGACTGTTTGACCTCCTCAAAGTGAAAGGGCTTGATTACTATGTCTACAATATGGTGGACCCTTGTGACATTCAACACCCTTTTATACATTTAGATCCTCCTGTATGAACTAAAGAATAATTGTCTTTCAAAAAGTATGATCATTTTTGGTTGGTGAATTATTGAATTGTCTTCTAATGGAATAGTAAAGATGATACCACAAGAGACAAAATAGTGCTCCAGAGGACATATTACTAACTGATGTGAAAAAATGAGGTTTCCATTTGGGTCTCATCCCATCCTAGATTGTGTCCTATGCTCTAAAAGTACGGCAAAACAATGGATGGCTTCATGAAGCATCAATACACCACGTAAAAGTGGCAGTGTTGGTTGTTGTGAAACCGCAAAAGAATTGAAAGGGAACAATCTACAGCATTACCTGAAAGCCTGGTCTCTATTCTGCAGGGAGTTATCAGTAGTAGCGCTTTCACAGGTATACTTCTCCAGATTTGAGAATCCCTTTTCAGCCACCTGATTTAAAGATGAAGCCAAAATCTCATCATGATCAAAACACTCTGTACGAGCAGATGGCCCCTTCCTAAACTGATTGGCCTGGGGTCGTGGAAGATCACAATTCTCAATATGTTCAAGTGACTTCTGAGCAACCAACGACGCCAACTCATCTTGACCAGCAGAGCGCCACCAAGGTTCACTCTTCTCAGAACCCACCCAATCCGACCCCAGATCAGAAGAAAACTTCTTGGCTTGCTCAGGGAACAAGCAGTTGAAAGAATCCAAGCCCATGAACTTATCATCTAAGTACCATAACTCTCCCAGGTCCTTTTTGTTAGGAGGTCTCTTTGAATCATAACCAAGTACAGCCCTGAATTCAGGAATGCCAGTGTCATGTTCATTTTTCATACAAGTGGCAGAAAACTCCCAAGGTTTCTCCACCGAACAATACTCAGAATCTTTTGTAACAAACTGATTACAAAATTCTTCCTTGGATCTGTAATCCTCACTAATTGTTGCACTTTTATTAACAAAGCCACAACTCAAAACTTCAAGCTCAGCCTCCAAAGCATTCAGATGTTCATATGTAAAATCCTTGTGTTGCCCAAAGTTTGGTTGCCGGTTCAACCACCACTTCATGTTGGTAGGGGAGGGAGGAACAGGTCCACTTGCAGCATTATTGGGTGCACCATCAGACTTTGATTTTGAGGAAGACGATGATGGGGAGGAAGAAAATTTTGGATCTCTCCTGGCATCTTCTTGGAAAAAGTACTTGTGCCTCGCTACTTTGGCTTCTGCGCGAGCCATTACCTTATTACCAACCTCTAGATCAGACCGACATAGTCAGAATCTCTTATACGGTAATATCTGTAGATCACTCCTTTGAGTTTATAATTAAAGCATCTGAAAGCTCAATGCTGAACAATTGTCTATGACTATGCTTGACTAACCAAAGCCTGCCGCAATTATTTGGGCCATGAATCCTAACAGTTCACAAAAATGGATAGAACTCAGATCACGGAATACCCACTTGGTGCATACTAACAAACAAAGTCACGAGAAAAAGCAGAACTCGAGAGACATGCTCAAGTTCATACTAAGACCTGCTTGAGTTCAATAAGGAAGCATTTAAGCAAATAATATTCAGAAGTTGAGCAATTACTATAACCTTACCTGATGTATTCCTTAACAGCAAACATCATGCTTACCTAACCCACATTTACCAACAGAGAGAACTTCTCAGGGAGTGGAATCATGTTCTATCAGGGTTCAAAAGCAAGCAATTTCCATAGAGTACGCCAATTGGCATCATGAAGCAAATTTGAAAGCCCTCTAAGCAAGCTTAAATGATGACCAAATACATAACACAGCAAGTAGACCCACAAATTTGATTCGCAAGTTCAGATTTCCCCGTAAAAAGCCAAACTAAAGTCACAAATAAACCCATTCAGATTTCATCCGATCAACGAAACCCGAAACCCAACTCCAGGTTCTATCACTTATTAATGGACGCAAGACCCACATCAAGTAATTCTGCGCGAATCCGCTTCAAAACTAGGACAAACGGAAAGACAGAAAAAATCATATAGCGTCTGTCGAGTTCAAATCTTCTACGTAATACAAAATAAATAAACAAATAAAGCCGGTAGTAACTGCCAACACAGAAGGTGAAATAAGAAAGTAATACAATTCATAGGTCCGTTGATACTCAGATATACAACCATCTGATTAAAAATTGAGACATTCAGAAACGAAGAGAGGCAGATTCAGTATCCAAGATACAGGGGCAACAGTTAAAGCGTAAATACTTTGAGGTCAAAGAACAGAAGGTTACCTCATTAAGAAATGGGATCTCTCGGATTTGCCGCTAAAAAATCATATATATTTAAGACACAGGAGTTTGGTCCGAGAGTCGTCGTCCGTTCTTAGCTCTTACATCATTGTCCATATGGTAATATCTATATGAGATTTTTCTTTTTAAAAACAAAAAACTCCAAAAACTTACTCAGGAAAACGGAAAAACCTCTCCATCTCAAGAAGGGGTGAAATCAGTCACTTCCCAATTCCAATTGATTGTATGGTTGGCCTGATGCCCCTAAAATTGACTCCATTATCAAATAGATCAGTTTTCTTCAAAAGAATTTTCAAAAATTAAAAACAAGCACGGTGCAACCTGGCCCATTTAAGGTCTCCTCCAACAACCATGGACAGGATGATGGAGGTTGAATCTCCAATCTCCAGTCATTATAAACCTTTATTTCCCCATTTGTTACTTCTTCGTTATGGTCCATAGAGCTACTTCACATGCATTCCATAAATTAAAATAGATATGCTATTAATAGAAGGAATTTTTTGTTAATTATTCAACCTTCAAAGATCTATCAGATAAAATTTAAAAACTCATTAAAAGTTTCCGGTAATATTTTAAATTAAAATCCAAAAAAGATCTTTTTTTTAATGGTGGGATGATTCATGCTGGAGGGTTAAGAATTAAAATCTACTGTCACCATCATGTACGATTCAGCTGTTTGGATGATGGGAAAAAACAGGTAGGTTTTTTTAGGGCGTTGTTGGCAAACTTGTTTTATATTAGACAATTAGTTCTCTTAATCTTTTTATTCAATAATTAATTATTGATTATGAAGATGGAAAGTTACAATTCGATCCGAAGGTTACTGTCCCTAAAGGGCATTTTTCGCAATTAAACAAGAGGCACGTTATCAAAAAGAAAATTAGAAGTGAAAAATCTTCAATCATTTTCAACTCCTATTCCATCAACGGTCAAAGTCAAACCCAAAGGAGAGGAAACACACAAAGCTTCAGTTTCAGGCTAAGCCTTTTCCCAGTGGAATACAATTTATCTTTTTTAACGACAGAATAGGCTTGTTAAGGCTGCGTTTGCGTCTTAAAATTTTACACTCTAAAATTTTAATATAATAAAAAATTACAATATAATCTCTCTTTCCCTCATCAAATCACTACTATTCACTACAAAAAATATAAAAAATTATCTCTCTTCACTTTTTCACTAAACTCAATACCTAAAATTTTAATAACACTAAAATTTTACAACACAAACACACCTTAAGTATCATCCCTGGGGCCATGTCTATCTTCCAGCTATGTAGATGTGACAGGCTATGGCATTATAAAGAGTTAGGTGGCATTATAAAGAGTTAGGTCGTGGCATTATTTATATTTTGTATTATAATTAATGGAGAATTTTTATAATTTTATGTTGGAATTGTAATAAAAGATGAGTTTTATGAAATTACAAATTACAGAAACTATCAAAGTCATGACAACTCAAACAAAAATTTTATCTTATTTTAAATTGAGTTATAAAATTATGATTTTATATTCTTATTCATCAAGTTTATTATATGTTTAGAATGGATGTTTTATTTTTTCTCAAAGGTTTAGCAATTCTTTCCAATATCCCAATGGCCAAGTGCTTAGACGCTTATCTCTGAGTGTCATCCCCAGTGCATGAGCAAGTGTCTGCCTGTTTGCATTGGAACGATGGGCAGGGTTTATAGATTGGGTAGCATTTGTTTTACATCTTTGGTACAGGCCAACTGGAGCTTTAGGAATCTAAACCCAAGCTTACCCAAAGTCCAGGTTGACTTCAGTTGGGATTTGGCTAGGTTGCCTAAATAGAACCCCCAAGTTACACCCGGAAAAGGATGCTGTTGTATCGCTCTTGCAGTAGCAGTACAACAATCCTATAAATCTTAAGTCTACGCACAAGCAATGCTACAGACCATATGAAAGAGAACCAAAATATAGACATAATCTAGCTTGCTCAAATCACGATGGAATGAAATTAACATTGAATCCTCTGTTTGTATTTCATCCTAAGAATGGACAATCTTCTCTGCAGAGGGAACTTCTCGTTCCTCTGACCCAATTTGTCTAAGTAGTACACAATTTTTTTCAGGGTCTCCACGACTTCTTCACTCTCATAGCCGAACTCTTTCTCTTGGATACAAAAATTCGCTTGAGCAGATCCAAGAGCTCACTGTCATCCTTCCCTAAGCTAGTCTGGATGGACACCAAACAGTCCAAAGCCTCCCCTGCCATACAAGTTAGAACAGATCAGCTCAGAGAAGAAGTTCATGGTGAAAAATTTTAAATGCTTTTGGACACTGTTCAAGATCCTTGTCCAATGTCCTCAGCCAGATCAGGCAAAACAAATTAATGGCCAATAAATAATCACCAACATATCCAACCCGAAGGGAGAGGATAATAGACGAGATGGACAGTATTTGAACATTAAGCAAAAAGAAACAAACCAAGCTTACCAACAGGAAGAGAATCTTTTCCAAATGCCTTTTCACGGATGCGCAAAACCTCCAGCGCAAGTTGCTCAGCTTCTTCATTCCGCCTTAAATGGTAGAGAGTAACTGCAAGATTCAACATGGGGAAGGTGACAGTTTGATCATCAGGCCCCACTGTCTTCTCCATGATTTTCAAACTAGTCCTCAGCAAGCGTTCAGCCTCCACGAAGTTCTTCGAGCGTGAATAGGATGTTGCAAGATTCAGAAGGTGCGTCACTGAGCTGGGATGCTCTTTCCCTTTGTACTTCTCAGTGATCAATAAGCATTCCTCTAACATTTCTCGGCCTTCTTTTCCCCTGAAAGCAATGAGATGAAATGGGTACTTCTAATCACGATCAAAGCACTTATAATTAGTAAAGTAGCACCATGTGGAAAACAGTATATCACACAACTTAATCACTTGAAATACTGGTCTGAACAAGAATCAGACTTCACCTTCCCACAACATGAAGTAACTCTGATAAATCTATCCTCATCTTCTCAATTATGCTGTCATCTATGGCCATATAGTTTGAATCTTTGATGATCTGAAGAGATTTTTGATACAGTTGAATGGCTTCATCGGGGATTCCTAAGTAACATTGACAGAAGAGATAAGCTGTTTGAGAATCCGAGTGATTGATGAAACATAAATGATTTAATGACCTAGAGACTTAGATAAAAGGCCTCGGAATTTCACGGTTGTCATAGGATCAAATGAAGAATTCTGAGCAATGTACGATTCTCATCATCCATAAATAAACTTATTTCGTATCACTAGCTGTCATAGTTTTTTTTTTTATCAAAACAACAAAATATAGTCAAACTGTTGTTCCCTTGTTGGAGCACATTTTCAATCCACTGTGGGAGACGACGAGTGCATGTTATGAAAAGTTAATGCATGAAGTCCTAAAAGGATCAATGCAAGAAAGAAAGGAACAGCAAGACACTTTCTCAAAGAAAAAAAATATATTTATTGAAAGAGACACAGATAAAGTCACCTTTTGCACACTTCACATGGGCCAGGGAACACATAGCCATTCCAACTCTTCCATCATTTTCTCCATATAACTTCTTATATAACGTTAAAATCCTACAAAGGATTTAGAACACGAAAGTGAATAATCAACTCTAAGCTCAGTTCAATCCAGTCAACACGAAATAAAGAAAACTATGTTATGCACACACATCAAGAAATTAAGCTAACAAAATGAGTTTCTGCATCAGTTGGTCTTCCTTCTTTGAGTAAAAGATTGCCAAGACCAAATAAAGCTACAACCAAATCCTCACTTTCAGCGCCTCTGTTCAATTCCAAAATAGTAATGGCACATTGATAAGTTTCCATTGCTTTTGTCGATCTGTCAGTGGATCCAAGTACTTTTGCCATCCCAAACAATGGGGTGATAAGAAAAATGCTACTTTTCCCTAGAAGAAAATTTTTTAAGGCAACCATTAAGTTTCTGACTTGCTCCTTTCACAATGATTTGGACAACAAAGTATATATCAAACATGCAACAGCAGTAACAGAAGCTAAAAGAGCAAAATAATGAACTCGACATTAGATTTATGGAAATAGTATCTTAGCAGCCACAACTTGTTAAAAGAAAAAGTAATAAAATAATGAACATGGTCCTGACTTGAGAAATTTGTGGAAATGAAATAGTCTCTATCATTATTAAGAGGCCACCAAATTTTGTTTTCTCTCTAACATTCCATTGGGAAACGGAAGAGTCTCCAAAACATTATACTGACTAAAAACATTTGACAGTGGAAAAAGAAATGAGATGTCCTCTAAGCCACTATGCATTTGTTGGAAATCGTCTCAAATTCTTATTTTGACTTGATTAATTACATGAATTTTCTTGGGAAACTTGTTTGCTAGTATTTTTCTCATCAAGGAAATAATCACATATCCCTTGTACACCAAGGAATAGGAATAGAGGCCTATATATAAGCATTGTTTCTAAGGATTCAGTGCTTCTGTCCATCCAAGGTGATCTTCCCCCAATAGGGATTTGTAAAAGGTGTTTCGACACTGAACTTCAGCCTTGTGCTTTGCAGAGTAGCAATAAAAAAAAATAGTTACCCAATTTTACAACTTGGTAATTTAGAAAGTATAGTCAGAAAAGGGGGGCATCTAGGATATTAATTTAGAAAGTCTGACAACGCTAACTTACACTATTTCACAATCAAAATTAAGTACCTGGAACTGCCAATTATTTGTGATTCAAGTTGTTACAAAACAGCAGCCAATTCAAGTAACAATAACTACATAAACGTGCACCAATTACCATATCTATTCTCCAGAATATCAATAGACCTCCGGTACACAAGCAATGATTTGTCAAACTTCCTCAAAGCTGAATACAAACTTCCCATATGCACGAGCACCACATCGAGAAGTGGTTCATTGTCCTTTAGACTGTCAACAATCTCCATTAACTGCCATCAGCAAGAAATGCAAACGCCTTGAAAAAAGAACAATATGATCCCTATTCTTTCCTTCTATTATGACAGAAAGAGAGCTTATTACAAGAAACCATACAAAGTCTCAGAATGTATGAAATCAGAGTGTGTACAATGCTAATGGAAAATGCAATTACCATAGTCAGTACGGAAGCCAAAAATGTCTAATGGAAAACATAATTACCATTGTCAGTAGGGAAGCAACAAACTTTAAATCTCCAACCGCCATATAACCAAAGGCGATGACGTCAAGAAGAGAAGCTTCTTCAATGCCTTTTCTACCTTCATTCATCTGTTCTTTCACAGCTTCATAATTTGCTTTAAGTAGATCTGCAGCATCGATTTTGTTACCCATCACAATCATTCTTTTCACTTCATCAAACACCTCTTGCAACTGTTTCACAAAATCATTCATGTCGTCCAAGGCGTAGCTTGTCTGGTCAAAAGGCATTTTAGACCTGCCAATCATAAATATCCGTCAATGTTTTAAATCATGAAATGTGCATGTTTTGAATGTGTGACACTAGATCTTGTATCAAGTAATTGTTAGATCTACTACTAATATATTCTCAGAAGAGTTTACACCTCCGAATTCCAGGACCCAAGAAGGTATAACATGCATTAAATCAACGATGCTCACTAAAGGAAAACAGCAGCAATTACTTCTGTTATCCCACCTCTGAAAGTCTTTTGCAGTTGAAACACCAGAAGCATTATTTTCACGGCCTGCCACATTTGCATCTAATGAGCCAACTGATGCAGAATGTCGAAGGACTGTGCGATGGGGAATTGTTCTGATGGATATCATGTAAAGCTTGCTGCTGCATTTCTTCTTTCGGAGACAAACTGGAAAACATGTTGTAGCTTTCCGTAAATGTTCTGATTGCATGTGTAGGCACGCTTGGCTCATCCTAAAACGTTCGAGTAAGAACAGCAAAGAACATGAGAGTAGAAGAATGTTGAAGAACTTCAACACAGAAGACATTCATATAGAAAAATGAGTCCGTTTTCAGCCAAAAACTTTTTTTTCTCCACCTATTATTAAATGGTTTCTAGAAACAAAAATGCGAAATTTTACGCTTTAGATTGAGGAATCTTCTGTTTTTCTTACTCAAGAAGCAGTTAATTGCATGCTCAACCAGTTTAGCATGCCATAATGCCCGTGGTATAGCCAGCGGAAGCAAGGCAAATTAGCGAAATAAAAACTGATGTCATATAGCTAGCAAGAGCAAAACCCATTACAAAAGAGTCCGAAAAAAATTGCACTGATAGCTAACTACACAATCCCAGATGAAAGCAATGATTTAGAAACCCATATTAACAAAAACCCACACACCTTTCAACATGCTAAGTTTCAGGACACACACATGGTAAACATGAAAAGATAGAGAGAGTGAGCGAGAGAGTACCTATAGCTGTCAGCTGAGGGGGAGAGGAAAGGTAGGGAAGCTGCCATGGAGGAGCTAGCAGAGCAGAGAAAGCTCGAGCAATGGCTGGTGGAATGAAAGCTCTCAAAGAACACAGAATCGGCGAGTTGACTCAGCCGAGTTACTGGGATGGGCCGAATGGGCCAGGGCTTCAATATCAGGTGGGCTCAGAATTCATGGAGCCCAAGATAAACTAGATTACGTGAGATCCATCAAGCTCATCTCTATATGAGCCCGCAGCTTAATGATAATAACGAGCCACTAAAATATAGATAAGTAAATCAGAATTGTTTTTTTGGGTTAATGATCATTTTGGTCCCTAGATTTTAAACTCTTTTTTAAAATGGTAAAAACTTTTAATTTGTTCAAATCAGTCTTTAGGTCATTTTTGTTTGTCGATTTAATCCTTCCGTCCAATTATGTCTCTTACATGCACAGTCAACTAACGACCGAACACGTCACACTCAATAAGATCTTGCCACAAGTACCAATTCTTTTTAAAAAAAAACTCACAAAATCTGTACACTTTGACATCTTCGTGGAAAAAAAAATAAACAGGGGAGGTCACCCTGTCGCCAGGGTGGCTCGCCACCCACCCCTTGCAGTGCGAGCCACCCCAGCGACGGGGAGCCCAAATCTAGGCTCCCTCGCCTGTGAAGGGGTGGCCTCTCGGTTCATTTTTCATTTTTTATTTTTAACAACATGCCAATATGGATAGCTTTTGTGAGTTTTTTTTAAAAAAAATTGGTACACGTGACATGATCTTATTGGATGTGACATATCTCGTCGTTAGATGACTGTACATGTAAAGAACAGAATTGGACGGAAGGATTAAATCGTCAAATAACAATAGCATAAGGATTGATTTGAGTAAATTTGAAACTCAAGAACTATTTTTAAAAAGTGTGTAAAATTTAAAAACTAAAATTGTTATTAACTTTTTTTTTTTAGAAAATAAAAGTTACGTTCTAAGCGTTACATTCTAAGCAACAGTCTACTTGAGTTCGAATTTCAAATTGATGAGTGGAATTATGCCGAATCAGGCCCAGCAAAATGCAATAGGGTCCTAGAGAAAAAGCATGCGAGTTGGAAAAGGACGCGTGCCCCCTTTCCTAAAGGGTCAACAAATCCTAATAGCCTTGGTGGAGAAAGACTTGGGAAAAAGCCACGAGGGTTCCTAGCCTACGAGACCACGTCGCATCCATCTGAAAGAATTTACGTGCATCGGATGCCTCTTTCGAAATTCACCCTACTGCTCAGTCCTGTATGGGCCCTTTGTATACCACGCTGCCACGCAATTGGTTATTCGGATCTTATATAATTTTATGTTTGAACTGTAATGTATAATTAACAATAAAAAAATATAAATAAAAGATAATTTGTATTATAAAATTTATATTGTCCAAAATTTTATATGAACAAT
Source organism: Myrica gale (assembly GCA_963930655.1). Classification (NCBI taxonomy): domain Eukaryota; kingdom Viridiplantae; phylum Streptophyta; class Magnoliopsida; order Fagales; family Myricaceae; genus Myrica; species Myrica gale. The sequence goes on along the minus strand of OZ005606.1, from coordinate 25,741,998 downwards.
ATCAAATAATCTGAGAATCATATTTTGTGTCTATTTCTCTCTAAATTGCACCGTACATTACATATAGACAATTGTAGAAGATCCACGTCTTGAGATATTGTTTCCAGAGATTCTCTTTCACTTGGGACAAATTAGTCACAGAAGGAGATTCGTATACCATGAGGAAGGACGCGATACACTTTCCACCACTCATCATTTCCCTTTTGACGGAGCAATATTCATATAAATACAAAGACCTCCGGGTATGTAATTTAAGGATGGACGAAAATTACTTTTCAATTTATACTCTTCGAACGCTAATTTGGCATCGGAGCCTCGCCTCCATGGAGAATCCCCGCTCATCTTTGTCTTGTTTCGCAGGTTCGACAACCTCAATCAACGCTTGGAGGCCGCCCATCCTCATCTATTCAGCTTGAATTTTGGCATCATCACAAATGTTAACAATTATTTGGCACCAACTCAATAATGTTTTGACGGACCCGGTTTACTCAAATTACAAATAGCATTTTCAACCTTATTGATATTTTCCATGATTTTATTTTCTCACGAATTTCTGAGAGTTACCTAAAATCTCAAACTTCACATCCCAGTTCCTTAAAGACGTGGCAAAAGCCGATAATTGGAGGGGATGATTGCCAAAGATAGTAGTTTCCAGAAAGGCAATGAGTAGTTTATCCTAACAAGAAATGTTATATTGAGGGAAACTATGCTACTTTGATAGTTTTAAGGGGGGTAAAGCAATTGTAATCATCCACATACGGCAAAATGGTGCATCCTCCAAACATAACTTCTACTATGGTCCAATAAACCTTTTCAGCTCAAAATCAAAATAAATGTTAAGAGAACCGAATTTATTCTTTGATAACAAAAGTCATAACTGTGAAACCAGCTTTGTCATATAATCAGGCAAGGATTACAAAATCAAATACTTTTAAATTACAAGGCATGGATACCAAAATAATTAATTACAAAGTTAAGCTAAATCATCCCAAGATCTTATGGGACAAGGGTGCTTATCAAGCTAAAAGAGGAAGCAGAGAGAAAAGTTCTCAAATGAACTGTGGGAAATGGGGACGATAGCCCAAAAACATGAGAGAGACTCATATTTTCATTTTCATTTTAGAAGCATCCCCGAGCTCAAAATTAGGGTGTTGTCCAATGTTTATTTGCCCCGGATTTTCACAGCAAGAGTCCACTGAACTTTCCCCTCCGGCAATGGGATAGACTTTGGGAAGCGTAGTGGCACCTCAACTTCGCCAAAAGTTGTTAAAGGAGAAGGTAGATGCACGTTTTCAGGAGCAAGACGCACACACAGCTGCCTTTCCACCTGAACCCATCATCTCAGTCAAACAAGCAAATTACAATTCCAAACACAACTTAAGAAAAATACAAAACAAGATGGACATAGAAAACATATGATGCCTAAAGAGGAATCACAGTGTGAGCTGAGTTAAAAAAATTACAGATCAATAAATATCAAGCTACTTCATAGATTTCCAGCTTTCAGCAATTAAAAGCAAAATGTAAACCACATATTTTCTAAAATTCAGAAACCGTCAAGGTGCATTAAACCAACTGCAGGAGCTCAAAGAAAAAATAGTACTCAAAACTTAAGAGGAATCCAAGGGCATAACCAAAAAGCCCCCTTCGGTTTGTCATGGGAATAATTTGCTACAATAAGGACCACCACAACCCAATTGTTTATGGCATGGAGTGTTAAGTTTTTAAGAAACAATGCATGTGTACCTCTTGGGTGTTGCAGAAATGAAAATAATAATATTGGTGAGGGAAATTATTAGGATGGATAAGATAAGGAATGAAGTCATCAGTCCAAAGGCAACAGTGACTTCCATTTAGCAAAGGATGGAGGTGTGTCACATAAGATGGTTTTAAGAAACAATGCATGTGTACCTCTTGGGTGTTGCAGAAATGAAAATAATAATATTGGTGAGGGGAATTATTAGGATGGATAAGATAAGGAATGAAGTCATCAGTCCAAAGGCAACAGTGACTCCCATTGAGCAAAGGATTGAAGTGTGTCACATAAGATGTTTGAATTTGATCATATATAAAGATAATGCACTGACAAGATTGAATAATTAGGTTCAAAACTGTTGATGTGTAAAGAGATACAAGGAGACATCAAATAATATGGGTGGAAAACATGAAGACGGTCATGTTTATTAAGGAGGCAATAGAACAGTGGAAAAGGAATCCATGTGGCCCACAAAATTAGCTGGTGAGGATACATAGAGCTGACCCCAAATTCACAAGGCGTTAAAGTCTAATTTAATAGAATAATCTGTCTAGCATGTAGAACAAAAACCAAACCTCAGCTATGATATCATCCTTTGTTACAGGTGAACGCAATTCTATGGGCTCATCTTTTGTGGCACGTGAACGAATTTTTTCAACATTGACCAACCTTCGCAATACCTGCAAAATCTGATACATGTCAGTTCCCGATGTATTGCCATCAAAATTTTTAATTAATTTATCAGATACCATCACCAATTAATTCAATGAGGATATCAACTATGTAGGGTAACTAGCCAAACAACAGACACAAACTAAGATGTACATTGGAAAGAAGAAAGGGATGCATACATTCATTCATATCTATATACGAAATCGAATGCAATCTCATCTAGTGAGCTTATTAACAACTTAAAAGAATTGAGTTTAAGTACAAACCAGTTTAGATTTATCTAGACGCCTCGCTGCCTTCTCATAGTCTTTCATCTTATCTTCCTTAGACTCTTTAACCACTGTAACCTCCTCTTCTTCTTCCTCAGGTTGGTAGATCTGAAGCAAATAGGTGAGGAGCATATCGTCAGCAATTGATTGCATACATAGAAAGGGCATTGCTGTCTCTTTGTTTTGCTATGAGGCGAGAAATCACATCTAAAGTGATATGCCATAGTATAGGCAACAAAATTCTAACTAGTTTTATGGCATTTCTGATGCCCAGGACCTATTCCATCCTACCCACAGATTCACAACTTCGCATGTTTGCTCGATCATCTTTGCATAGGAGTTCATCTGTGTGCGTCTAGAACATAACCGCAAAAAAAAAATATTTATCTACTGATGAGATCTGTGCAACAGAAACGAACCTTGCGCTGTTCTCTGATCAGAAAAGCATATTTATCAATATTTGGGACCGCCAGCAACTTGGGCATAAGGTGGTTACGGAAATATCCAGGAGCAACCTTTACTGTCTCACCAGCTTTCCCAAGCTTCTCGACGCTCTGAATGTATCTCCGCTACTTAGTTAATGAAAACCAGACTAACAAAGAACTTTGTAAAAAATCCTTAAATCCTTCTACTAACCTTCGCTAGAATAATTTCCAGCTTCTTATATCTAAGCCCTTGACTAGCATATAGCAGTGGATTCACCATGCGATCACTGCTCTGGAGGTTCGTGTCTGTAATAATCTTCCGAAGAGCATTTCTGCCATATTGCATATAAGCCATCTAACGCCTGTATCTATATTCAAAGAAAACCCAAAGATCTTAATCAAAAACTACATTTCGAAACAGCAATGGATGAAGTCAGTTTTAATTTTTCCAGAAGGCATACACTTCTAATCCGTTATAGGAATATATAAACCTTAACTCCAGGTACTATTAAGCTTTACAGAAATAAGAAGGAAAACAAGAAATTTGAATGAAAACGAGAAAGGAGAAGAGTTCGTACCGTCTAGAACGTCGGAAAGACGCCACGCCAGCGGAGTGAGAGCAGTTTCTGGTTAGGGTTTTGTGCTCGTCTGTTGCAGTGCCAGAGAAAGAAGGGGCTTATGGGTTTTGGTGGCAAAATACCTGGAATACCCCCATAAAATTTTGTTTTATATTTTTCGCCCGGGTCTTTCTTTCTTGCTACATTTTATTCTCTTTCTTTAATTTCTTTTTTTATTCTCTTTCTTTAATTTCTTTTTCTTTTTTCCATACACTATCCGAATGACGTAATAAGTGCATAGACTTTACGACTAAAAAAAAAAGTTGATAGACTTTACGATAAAATCTAACTATTGTCTATCTTTTTTTTGTATTACTCACTATTTAATATTACTCGTTAGGACTGTGCAACCGAAAATTCGGTCTAATTTTTGGACTGAAAATCTGGTCAAATCGAATTTAAATTTTTTTAAGTTATTTCGAGGGGGAAAACATATAAAAATGTAGATTTTTAGTTTAGATTAAAAACTAAGGGAATTTAGCAGTTTAGTCCTTAGGTTTTACTTACTTTTACATTTTAGTCCTTGAATTTAATTTTTTCAAATTTTAATCCTTGAATTTGTATTTTTTGACGTAATGGTCTTTCCGTCGAGAATCTGTCAATTTTTCTAACGGAAGTCCACTTCAGCTGCTGATGTGGCTGGATTTCAAAACTCACCATTTTGAAAAAAAGTCACAAAGAAAAACGCAGACGTTTAATTTGGCTGAAATTTGGAAGTGGCAACTAACGACATGCCGTTTTGAATAGCTTAGATTTAACTGTCATAAAAAGCATCACGATCTCGCCTACATATGCGTCCACGGAAGTGGCAACTAACGCAGACGTTGCTTTATTTTACCGATAGTTCACTCTCTAAAAGTCAGTCCTCACATTTGGCAGGGAAGTTGCATTACTGGCCAGAGAAGGAAGTGCCGCAAGCAAAGGAGCTGGCCGGAGAAGCTAACCTGGAGCTACCGCTGCCCGTTCTTCTAGCCAGTTCTATCTCCGAAGGTCAGCCAACAAAGTCCCCATCTTCGGGGACTGAAAACAAATTATATTCACATCATGAGAAAGAATCAGATTTTCTGGATAAGAAAGGTTCAAGTTCGCTGGAGAAATCTCCGGATTATATTGTGATTGATCCGTCCTGTTCAAAACCCGATAAGAAATCTTAGACTTCTGATTGAGAGAAAGGAAGCTGGGCAGTCAAAGAGAAACCTCAAGTTCGGAAGATCTGAGGACCTCCGAGTATATCCGAGAGAAAAATTTTCAATCTTCAAACTTGCGAAGAGAGAAGTTGGCTGCACCAACTTCAACCACAACATCAGTTGGAATTTCATGGAAGAAAACCCTACAACAGAGTCGCATAACATATCCTTTTATTAGAAGAAAAACGCAGAAAGAAATCGGTAGGATCAAAATCGCATGCATTATCTTCTTGTTCGGTGGAGCAAATAGTACCATTGGCCCCGTCCTCTCCAAGGCAATGGAGATCCTTTTGTTGTTGCTCTTGACTGCGGCGGCCATGTCTGCTTGCGGCTTTGAGAGAAATTTTGATGAATGTATCTGTTTTGGATAATTTACAGGGATCTTTTCTTCTCTTTATTTCCTGACCACATGCGACGTTCATTTTTTCATCTTTTATATCTTTACGTACGACTTGCGTTTTACGATAATCTTCTCAACTTTTCAGAATGGTGAGTTTTGAAGTCCAGCCACATCAGCAGCTGAAGTGGACTTCCGTTAGAAAAATTGACAGATTCTCGACGGAAAGACCATTACGTCAAAAAATACAAATTCAAGGATTAAAATTTGAAAAAATTAAATTCAATGACTAAAATGTAAAAGTAGGTAAAACCTAAGGACTAAACTGCTAAATTCCCTAAAACTAAACTTTTTAAGTTTGTAATTTGTATTAAAAAATATATAAAAAAATATTTTTTTTATATTAATAAATCTGATATGGTCCGGTCCAGACCAGTTTGTCAAAAGGCATGGACCGGACCGTACCGAATTTAAAAAAAAAAGACCGGACAGAACCAAACCGCAGGTCCGGTCCGATTTTGCGGTCAAGTCCGGTTCGATTTTGTTCAACCATATTACTCATATAAAATTTTAGAATTTGATTAAATTATGCACACAAATTTGGATGAATTTGTCATAACATTCCTCATAATGTGTGGTTTTATTGGAAAGATGTATTGGGGATAAATTTGCCTCTTTGTAATGTGTTGTCTATTTCAATGAAACTTACTTGGGAGAAGAAAAAAAATTTATGAGGGCAATGTTATCGTTCCTAAACCCTGCTAGTATCAGTCGACTCCAACTATGCTTATCCGATTATCATCGACTTTTAAATCAGAAAACGTGAAGGTAAAATTGACAGATCACATGAGCTACAAGAAACTCTGCTTTTTTAAAAGCTGCAATACTTGACAAAGAACAAATAGGCTCCTATCATTGTGTCTACTAGAAATCTAATAAGATAAGAAAAATTGACGTATTAAACAAAGATAGTAAATATAATAAAAAATTATAATATAATTTATCTCTTATTTTTTATTATAATAAATATTAAAAAAAAAAGATAAATACACTTAACCCTTTTATCTTTGGGGTCGTTTATACTTTGCACTCTGATGTTTTATTTTTGATACATTGAACCCATTATCTTCCACATTTTTGCAATGTGGACCCCGTACCCAATTTGGCTGTCTAAATTGACATATTTCGTCAACACATGCACGATCGACCGCTACATGCACCTGTCGACCGACTCATCATGCGTCTGAAGTTACCTTTGTAGCGGTCGACAGATTCACGTGTTGACGAAATCCGTTAATTATACGGTCAAATCAGATACGGGGTCCACATTACAAAAATGTGGAAGTTAATGGGTCAAATGTATCAAAAATAAAACATCAATATGCAAAGTTTAAATGACTCTAAAAATAAGGGAGGCTAAGTGTATTTATCCCTATTAAAAATCACATATCTCTTCAATTTTTAACCAAATCTAATACCCTAAAATTTTAACATCTTCAAAATTTTAATATTCAAACACAACCAAAAACACTCACATAATCTCTTCCATTTTCTTACTCCTTTTATACCAACCACTCATATGCTGGTCCATTCAAACACCATCACTTTCATCTTCCTGGACCGACCTAACAGAGCATAAAAAATTCTACTTTTCTTTTGCCGGAATAACTTTGGCCAACAAGAAAAATAAAATAAAATAAACACTCTGGAAAATGGAGAGCAAATCATAAATGCCAAAAGGAAACCTTAATAAAAAGAAAGGGCAATAAAACGAATTGCAGCATAGCAGAAAAGCAATCATTAAAGCTCTTTAGGATAATTACATTTACAGTGGAATGTTTCTTTCACTATGAACATTCATACTCCTAAAACAGCAGCTTGGTGGAAGATATACAAACCATCCGGTGAGTCGGTGACCATGGAGCAAAAGGCTCCCTTGCTCTTTAATGAAAACACATCCAGGGAGATAACGTATCAGAAACTGAAGTGCCGTATTGCCGTATTCCGGATCCTTGTATAGGGAGCTTTTAGTAGGCACGTTTCTCACATTAACTTAGGGGCCATCCTCTTGCGCTGAAAGTGGAAAAGGTGTAGCTGTCATTTCAACTCGAAGGGAGTCCGGGTATAAACACGAACCTATGGATGTGCGTGTGTGCGCATATGTTAAAGAGAGACTTACTGCTCAAAATAAACCCCTGGAGCAGGCTCTGGGCTCTCTCGGCCTGCTCTGGAGTACCAGATATTTGAATTGTCTTTTGCATCGCTTCTGGTCTATCTTCCACGACGGTTACATTGGCTCCGGACAACTGTTCCATCCAAACAAGGGTCACAAGGCATTCCGCTTGGTCCTCAACTTCAATAATTTTGTTGGGTAAATAGGCAATAGAGCCAGTCAGACTATATACCTCACTTATCTGAGCAAGCTTGTTCTTTGACTTCGTTACAAGCTTGGGAACTGCATGGTCTGGTATGACAACTTCAAGTGTACTCCTAGTGACCAGTGGTACAACAATTCTAAAAGAAAAAACAAATACATACATGATCAGCAGGAGGGACATTTAGAGCCAAATGCATGAAGAAGACAAGACACTATATGAATAAGATTTAGCTTCATAGAGTCCATAAAATAGTAACATGAAGCAATTCACTACCTATTCAACCCAATTGGAACATCTTCATGGCGGAGACTTTCATTCTGCTTTGGCATTTCACTGCCAGACCCTCCAGTGTCCTAAAAAAATGAGGGTTAAGGTATTAGAATAACAAGTCAAGAGGTCATGTGAATGGCAAAAATCTGCTACCAATCATAGCTCAAAAGTCAACCAAAAAGAGGCAATAACCCGAAGTTGAGGAGATTCCATTTAACCAGGGTTTGAGAAAGGAAAGAAGGGTAGATAACCAAGCAATTGCACAACTGATAGCCGTTGACAAAGGAAAAGCAGAATAATGGAAGCCAATACTGACAGGCACAGAAACAGAGAATTTCTCAATCTATCAAGGAAAGAAGTTACCCTTGATGGCTGAGCTATTGCCTCAGTTTGCACACCCTGATAGGCTGGAGTAGGAGCATCAACTCTAGCATGGCCTTCACGAACTAGGGTCATGTTATTGGGAGAAGATGTATCCAGTCCTATACTGCTGCCCACAGTGCCGGATGCCAAGACAGAAGGTGGAGTCATATCCTTTTGAAAGTACTCCCTATATAAGTAACTTCGTAGTCGTAATGTCACCTCGACAAGAGCATCTCGAGCTGCTTTTATCTCCCCTACAATCTGTAAATTACATGAATAAGCTGATCAGACATGCCCAAACCACTGTGCCCCATCGGCACCATGAGGATGCCAAAAGAATTGAGAACTCATCTTCCCTATAAAGTTCAGCATCCAATTTTACCTGGACCATGTGGAGCCCAAGGCACCAACAAATTTGAAAAATCTAAGCCAAAGATTTAGGTGTAACAACAAACCTGTACAAGCTTGTCAGTCCCTGATACACACAAAGGAATTTCTTCCCTCGGCAAAATTTGTATGCTTGCACCTGTTAATCTTCTCATCTCTGACAATGATCCATCTCTTCCCTCTAAACATCCAATATCACTAGACGGGACAACCAACCTAGTTGTTACAATGTTGTCTTTATCAGGAACGAGATCAACAATGCAGCTTTGGATATGCAACAAAGCTTCCTGAGCTGGAAAGAGCTCATCATCAGGACCCTAAGAATAGAAACAAAGCTAAAGTTGGTTATAAGCCACTAAAGTAGAAACATCATACTAGAAAGCTAACCAACAGCAACTGATATATATATATATATATATGTTTTACTGTTTAGATGTAACAAGGTGTCAGAATTATTTCCAAAAGTTTATCAGAGAACTCATCAGCCAAAAGAGTAAACGTGAAAGACTATAAACACCTCCAAGAATAGGCAGAATCAGAAAATTATGGACCTCCACAGGTTTCAATATTATTTATCCATAGTACTTCATAAAGATGGAGAAATGACAAGTACCTCCTCTGAAGAAATTATTATAATCTGTTCATTTGAACCAACCACAGGATCAGCAACCTTAACATCCACTCCAATTTCGTTTTGAAGCAATTCTAAGATTCCATCCGCCTCTCCAACAACACAATCCACCTTGTCACTTGGGCAAAGCATTCTAAACACAATGTCCTCACCATCAAAGGGCTGCACATTGTCCACCATGGAGACAGCCCCAGGTTCAATTGTAAAACCAGATGGACGGGCGTAGCTGTTGCTTCTCATATGGTTTCCAGATAATCTTGACCCAAACGTCGCTCCATCTATTGATGATCTGCGTGCTCCACTGTTTACATGAGGGATATAACCATCATCGGGAGGAAAAAACTGTTCCGGCGACTGTAGTCGCCCATGGAAATGACTACGGTCACGATGCTGACTCTCCCTCAAGCGTGAAGAAATCATAGCAATTGCAGTCTTTACACAATTCACTTCACCTACAACCTGGAGCAAAAAGAGTAGCATCATATTTAAATCCGAATTAACTTCTGTACAAGAAAACAAAATGGCTTAATACAACATCATAGGTTCAGAAAGTGTTTATACACGATACATTCTACATGGCCATTTCAGATAAACAAAAATGCTTTACTAGACACTACCAAATTGCATAAAAGCAACGAAAAGAAAAAGTTCTTTAGTTGGCCATGAACATACATAGCCATATCTACTGCAATAACATAAAAAGTAACTATGGAATACTGTGAGCAGATAGTCAGACCCTCCATCACGGCTGCTAAACTAGAAGAATAAACGAGCATGACATTGGAGACATCAACATCAAGCATTATGCTCACAATCTGGAGTTTGAAAAACATAAAGCGCACAAAGCTGCTTCTCAAAGCCTAGCCATAAAATGTCTAGCACAATAGAACAAGAGCTGCAAACATGATAGTGTGTCGAAATAACTTAAAACATACTCCTACAATATAATAACCGATTGAAGTGTTAAGAGGGAAAACAACTGTAATATATACACATTTCCAGATGCACAACAACAAGCTAATCGCACATTTGTAACTTCATATGCCATGCAAATAACAAGAACTTAAAAAAAATTCAGATACAATCGGCCTAGACTCAGGTTTTTCCATTTAATCCCTTGTTCTGTAAAGGTACTGACAATGTACCTTTGATGGTCCCATGGGCTAGTAATTACGGTGTGACCTGCCAATGATACATTAATTTTGGTCGTATTAATGGCACTACTGAGTAACACTCAGGTTCCCATGTTATTCTGCAATCAAAACGGAGTTCTCTAAAACCAAACTCCAGTCCTAATTATAATAACCACTTTATAATCAAATATCAGCAGCAGCTCATATACCCTCTGAAATATTGTACACCAGTCACCACAACGTTAAGATGCCAATGATTTGGTCCTTTAGGTCCCATATCAAAGCGGTAAAATAGAACAACAGTTGGTCACTACTCTTAGTCATTATGCAGTTAGAATTTGGCTCTCTGGCTGTCCCAATACTTTCAGTCAAACCAAGGCAAGCCCAAATGTCAGCATAATTCCACATCTGAACTTAATAGTTACGTCGTTGCTTCCTCGAATTCGAAATTACAATGTCAATAAGGCATTACGCTCCAAATCATTTGTGTTGCTTTGTTTTGGTCGTCTATTAGGAGGGCAATGATTATGCTCAAACCAAATAGGTCACCATTAGGAAGTCACTAGTTAGTCTAACCGTCCAAGACCCAAACTTCATCAATCAAATGGAACTTGTATTTTCAACATGCAATGCCAGATTCTGTTTAAACCTGAACAATCTCCTCAGACATGGAAATGCAACGGGGCAGATTTTGATCTCTAGGCAGAATCCTAATCTGTGTCTTTGTTTCAGTCCTCATTTGCTCAATAATCTTCCCTCCTTTCCCCAACAAACACCCCACATGCATTCTCGACACCACTAGCCTCGTCGCCACCTTCTTCCCACCCACAGCAACCATTCCGTACCCCTCATCTCCGCCGCCGCCGCCAAACTCGTCGCTGCTCTCGAGGATCCTATCGTGGATGAGGAGCAGGGCCTCTTGGGCGGGGGAGAAGGAGGGCATGCGGCCCTCCGGATCCCGGCGGCGGGTGTCGGAGATCTCGATGATCCGCTCGTCGTCTCCGGCGATTAGCTCGTGCAAGTTGATCCACGCGCCCGTGTGCTGCCGGATCGACTTTATAATGCTCCCGGACTTGCCGATCACCCCCCCGGCCTTCATGTCGTGACAGAGGATGCGGTACGTCGTCGTCACAGTCAGTGACGGGTCCGGTTGTGGTTTCGATGCCCGACCCGACCCGCCCCGGTGACGGTGGTGAGTAGGAGGAGCGGCCGCGTAGTGGTGGTTATACCGAGGCCTCGTCCGACCCACCGTCTCCGAATCATAGTCCTGGTCATAGTGGTAGTTCCTCTTAGATCTTGACCTCTCCATCTCACAACAAACAAAAATAGCCTGGGGGTCCAAACCGTCACCTCTCTCAGAGTCCTCTACTACCACACATTGTCACTGAAGGATTTCCAGGTCTTTTCGCTTCGGATTTATTGTCCAAAGTGTAAAGAGCTACGGTTTCTTGAATTTTTCTAGGGTTTCCTGAATCTTTCAGTCCTCGTGCTTCCAGTTTTTTCTACTCTTGATTCCTTCTGTTCCTGTTAGTTTCCCCGGAAAGTGTGGCAAAAGTTTCAAATTTTGAAAACCCTAAGATGGAATCAGAGAGAGAGAGAGCAAGAGAATTGCAGAGTGCCTCTAGATTTGAGCTGCAAGATTGTTGGCAGTTTGACTGTGGCACATTACTGTCCTACATATATACGCAGCGGAATCTCGGAAAATAGATGACGAAACGGCATCGTTTCTCACTGGTCGATGCTAGTAAAAGTTTCGAGTTAGCGAAGGTAAAGTACTGTGTGCGTGAATTCCTAAATTTGCACTGTAGTAGTAGCTTTTGCACTGTGATGGACATGTCGCCACGTCAGCAGATAACTTGGTTGAAAATTTCGAAGAAAATAATATAATATTTAGGCTTTTTGGGATTCTTTGGCCGGAAATTTAGGGGGCGTTTGTCTCTAGAAATTTCTATCCTCAAAATTTTCAAACAATCATAAAATAATCTCTCTTTCCTCATTAAATTATAAAATAACATTATACTATTCAATTAAATCTTCTCTCTCCTCACTTTTTCATAAAATATCTATATTTTCACAAACCTTAATACCCAAAATTTTTAAAACCCCAAAATTTTCACAAACAAACACCCCTTAAGAACTATTATATTAAAATAAATAATAACTGTAAACTTATGAGACTGATTATGGTTAATGTAACGTTCTTACTTCCATTTCGTTACATTTACTTCCCAACCGAAATTACTAGACTTGCTGCGTAAACACTAAGGGTGGATCATTACTCCAAATTTGAAATGAAACTAATTTATACAAAATCTTCCATCCATAATTAATGTTATAATTAATTAATTCCATAAACTTATTTATAATCATAAGGTTTTTTTTCCGTTTTATAAGAAAATACATATGTAAAAAAAATTAATGACATTCTCTTAAATAATAGTAGAAAATAGTATTACCAAATAATTACATGAGAGGGATACCAAAGCATTATTAGCTATTATATTTTGAAATTCGGTTAATTGTTTAGACTTTTCAAATTGGCTTTTGAGAAGCTCAATGAATAAATAAATACACACAATATATATATATATATATATATATATATATATAAGTATCTTTTATCTGAAATTTGTGCATGGCCATACGAATTCAGTCAAATTTGTTACTTAGCATTTTAAAAAAATCAGTCACATTTGTATTTTTTTGTAAGCAGTCTTTTTGTTTATTCTATAATCTTGTCAATATTTTGGCTTTCAAAGCAACGTAAGATTGCGATTTATTCTATAATTTCTATGACTAACCGAAGGACAATCCTAAGATTTGATTCCCAAATAATGCTAAAATATTGGTCTGGTTCTTCTTTTCTACTTTTACCCCCAACTAAGGCAGACTGCGTTTGCTTGCTAAAATTTTGACCTTATAAAATTTTAACATAATAAAATAATTATAATATAACATATCGAATCATTATTTTTTCATTCAAATAATATATCTCTTCACTTTTTCACCAATTTAAATATTCTAAAATTTTAACACTCAAACACAAATTTCTCTAGACGACGAAAAAGGAAAGAAGAATATTTATATTTTGATTTAACGAATTGAACTACGAATTTGATCACGTTCAGCTCTCAAACAATTAAAACGTATTAATGTTCACTGTCTAATAAAAAATTAGGATCGAAATATGTCGAAAATAAACTACATAATATAATATCAATAATTCATCCTATGACAATATGTATATTAATAAATTTTAATAATTTGAATATTCGAAATGATATTTGGTCTATAGATCACGGACAGAAAATAACATTTTACCTTTGATTAATTTATTATTTATTTCTGAGGAAAGAGGGTCTTTTTTCTATACTTTATGCGTTAATAGTGATAGTGGCATCGAACAAAAAAAAAAAAATATATATATATATATATATATATATATTAAAGGATAACTATTGGCCATGTAAAATTGGGTTACGTATATGCTTAACTTTATGCTCAGGGAAAAAGTCGTATACACCCTGAACGAATCTCTTAATGCTATTTTATTAACAAGTGTGACATGCCCACCATGTATTTATATAAATTTAAAATAAATACTGTTTTCTTCAAGATTATTATTTGCTTATAATTATAAATTAAAACAAATAAACGCCCAAAGTTATTTGATCGTCCATGACTTGTGTGGCAAAACTCTAAATAAAAGCAGAGAAAATAGGAGAATTTTGAACGGGAAGAGTCCCTTCTTTATTTTAAAGCTTGCTTTTTTATAGAAGACGAGATGTTAATTTTTTTAATTGTTTTTGCGATCTAAAGGTATTAATTAAAATTATGAAAAAATGTTATTATATAAGATATCATTTAAGTGAAACGTGACATTTTAAACAACGTTAATCAGTCACAATATGTTATTGCTTTTTGGTTTTTTAAGGTAAGCTTCGAGGGAAGATAAAAGGAAAACTCATTTGCATTTTATTTTTTCATTTTTGATTCGTTTGGTTTTTTTTTGTTCCCTCCTAATTACACTCGGTCCGGTTCCACATGATAATGATGATATTTGTTTTTTCAACATTTCGAAACATATAAATTTTCAGCAAAATAAACACATTTTAATATTTTTAACTTTTATACTTACTTACTTTACTTTTCATAATCTCTAATAAAATCTCAACATAAGCCTTAAAATTTTTAAGGCCAAACATGCCTAGTAAACCTTACCGGATCGAGTACTCGAGCAATGTGTGATGGTATTATTGAAGTTTAGCCTAGAATTCGGTGGCATTCTCTTGAGAAGTAAAGCGAAAGGGATAAAGCAGAGCACTGTTAACTACGGCCATGGCGATTCCCACACTATCCTTCGCTCTCTCTTCAGCTTCGCCTGTGATTTTCTCTTTCGCTCTCCCTGAATTTATTGCCGTTTGTTTCTCTAGGAGACTTTATCAAAAAGAAAAGGATAGAAAAACATTAACTTTTAGTTCGAAGTTAATACTCGAATCTCTTTCTCTTTTTGTTTTTGTTTGTTCTTTTGATTTCTCCTTCTGTGTTTCTGGAACGAAACTGGATATTGGAACTCTTTTTGGCGCCATATTAATTCCTGAATTTCTATTTTATAAATGTAGAGGATTGAGCTAAGTGTTGGAAGTTCACGGGGGCCGAGCTGCTCCGTTCGCCCTCAGGTTAATATCTAGTTTCGAAAGACTGCCAATTTTGTGTTTAAAGGTAGAATTATTTTCAATGCCAATAAAAATCGTTTGCAGGTTATGTCCCAAATGCAAAAGGATGGTCGCGGCCGTCGAGTGTGGCGGCGCAGGAAATTGGTACAGAGAAAGCCCCTTGTTTTCTTTATACCTACGAATCTATTTCTTTGATTATTTGATTTTTATCCGATTAGAGCAATAATTCAAATTAGTAGCATAGGTACTCTTTTAAAGGGTAAAGATGGTGTACATTTGAATGTTACAGGACAGTGAAGTATTCATAATTTAACTTTATTGCATCATTTCTGGTTTATTGTTCAATGTGGTGCACGTATAGCTTTAACTTTGCTAGGAAATAGTTTCTGTAGGTGGAGATCTGTAGTGTAGGATAAGGGATGATCATTTTGGCCGATAAAATCAAGGGGTAGTGCTGCTTGTTAAGAAATGAGTACAAACTTTGCTGTTTTAAGGTAGTCTGAACTGGTGGAAAGGAGTAGCCGTCTGTGTTTTCAAGTTGTTCCTTGGGTTGATTTACAAGGTTATGAAGAATCATGTCATAGATGAAAGCTTAGAGGTGAAGAGAGGCCGAAATCGGATTGATAAGAGGTTGTTCTTGACCTTGGTTAGTATATGGTTTGATTCATTCTTGCTGCTAATCTGATAATCATGCTTTTGCTAAGAAGTTTGAGCACATCGGATATTTCTCAAAATGGCTGGCGGGGTATTTCACCCTACATACTGGATCTAGCTAAATACTTCTGAGAGTGCAATAGGCAGCTTTGGCCTTCTGTGAATGGGGAGAATCTTCAGAAGTTAAAATGCCAAATGGTTTTGTCATTACGGTGGTGATGGTCACAGTACTTCTACTTAGCCAGGACTTTCGTTGTATAACTAACAGTCTCTAAAAGAGGAAAAAAAAATTGGATGTTAAGGAGTGGAATCTGATGTCAAACCTGCCATTTAATGAGCAAGATAGGACGTAGTCAGCTACATCGCAAGTGAAGGACTCATCAGTGTGGACTTAATGCAAGTTGGATTACTAAACTGCATGCTGCTATTGAATACTTAAACATCCACCAGAAAGAAATGGGGCCTTTGTCACTGCTAGTTTAATTCGATTGACCTGCTTTAAGCCATAGTATGTTTTTAGTTTGCCTGTAACCAAAGAGAACAACTTCTTTATTGATTAATGAAATATGTCATCCACACGAAGTTCTAGGTCAGCAGTTTTTGTAGTTAATCTCATGAGATAATAATCATAATTATTATGTTATGATTAATACCTTTCCCGATTCAATGCTCAGAAGCATTGTCTGGAAGTAGTTATGCATTATTTTTCCTTGTTTCAGACAAAGAAGGATGACATGTTGCGGTACAAACTGGAGCGAATTCCTTTCCTCGAGGAGCAGGTGAGGAAGATAAAGGAAACCGGGAAGATTTTGACTATGGACATTGAAAGATTGTTGCTGTCAGAGGATAACAGGTTTGATTTTGTGAATGAGGTAGCAGCTGAGGCCATTGAATATGTGGAGAACGACCGTGATGAGTATGGAGGTAAGAAAAAAGCTATCCTTCAGGTGCTCAGCAACCGGGTGAACGATGCTGGGTTTTACCGACCAGATGCATATGAGGAATCAGACCCCTATAAGCCCGGGCCTGATTATTTGAAAGAAGAGTTCACATAGACTTGGACGGAAATATTATGTCTCTGAAAGTTTTAATGGATAAGACTTTTGATGCCTTCTTATGTTACCTTGACCTTTCTAGGGTACACAACATTTGTAGTTTTATGCGGAGTTCGCACTCGAATTGAAGTCTGAAAGTTTGCGGAAACTGCTTTGGAAATGCATACAAAGGAAACATTGCAAATTTGCAAGCAAGTAGTATTTTCCAGGTGTTATCAGTGAGCCTCACTGAGCTATTAATTATATCACAAGGGAAACATAACTTAGAAAATGAACGTACTGCTCATAACCAGCCATTCTCTGGCCGAAAGAGGACCCAGGGGTGGTGGGTGGGTGGGGCGTGGAGGGGAATGATTTTCCTTCCCAAGCTTCCTGTGGAATTATTATTCCCTAATTTAGCCTCTGGTAACCTTTCTCTTATTGGCTCATAAATAACAAAGAACGTACTTTAATCAAACACATGAGAGGCTCTTATTTGGAGAAATGACAGATGAACCACAGCCATCGGTTTGGTAGAAAAGCAAGCAATCAAATCAAGTCTGACTATTCATACGGGCCTGTTATCAAGTGATCCAGAGGCCCAGTTGATGTGGCAAAATCAGAACCCCTTGCTATGTCCAAGCACTTTTTCACAGTGAATTAAAAATCCTACTCCATCTGGAATCCAATCCGTTAAATCAGTTAAGAGGCCTTCCTTCACTGTCTTTCTTCTCCTCCACCACGCCAAACCACCTCCACCACTTCCCCGAGTCCGTAACTTTTCCACGGGCTCGGAACCCATCCATTCAGACTCTGTTTAATGGCACTACGTCCACAGTTGCAGAAGTTCCTCTCGACAAAACTCCAAACTTGCACTAGCTTGGGCTTCAAGCCAACCAAGAAATATATACTTGTCCCAACAAAGCAAGAACCCGATGCTGCTCGGCTATTGCTATCGACGCACCATCGTCAGTGACAGGTCTTTCAGGTGTTCGATGGGGGTCAACTACTCGGCAGGGTCCCCGGGAAGAGATGGAGGACGATGTCGTTGTCCGGTCCGATGGACTTGGCGGGTTCTCTTTTGCGGCAGTGTTTGATGGGCATGGTGGGCTCTCTTCAGTCAAGTTCCTCAGGTTTCGCCAAATGGAAATAATATAATTGGTGCAGGACGATGTTCTCTACGACGAGAAAATAGAAGATTGTTTTTTCCTTGCTTGTCTGTATGGTTTTCTGTGTGATTTATTTTTCATGGAGTACGGGGCAGCATTTATTTTCACGGAGTAGTGGGTTGCCATGCTTGTTTCTATTTTCTTAATCTCTTCTGTCAGATGTGGTGCAATTATTTGGCATGCTTGGATAAGATTGTATTCGAGACATAGGCATTTGTTTGACATATACATTTAGTTACCCAAAAAAATAGTGCAAGCGTTGCATATAGGAGTTGAAATTGCAGTGTTTTCCTTGACCTTTTCTTTCGATGTTAAGTGCGCAAAAATCTTCCTTGGTGCATTTGGAGGACTGTAACTTCATCCAACTAATCTCAAGTATCCAACATGCTATGTTACTTTAACTAAGTTTTCTTTGCAAGATCCTATCTGATTATGTACCAACCACAGGGATGAGCTCTATAAAGAGTGTGTTGCCGCTTTACAAGGTGGATTGCTTTTGAGTGGGAAGGATTTGGAAACCATTACAGAGGCATTACAGGAGGCTTTTGCAAAGGCTGATATGAAGCTGTTAAATAGGTGTGCATGGATGTTTTAAGGCAAAGATATGTATTGGTTAACCTGTATAATGAATATAGTCTCAATATTATTGTATCCTCTATATTATTGCGTTGAAGGTTTAGATGGTGTTTCATTTTCTAAAGGCTTGAAATATCTGAGGAGGAAGACAAATCTGGATCAACAGCTACTGTTATGTTCCTTGGAATTGATATGCTGTTTATTGCACATGTTGGTGACTCATGTGTGGTACGTATCCAATCCTAGTATTTCTTTCAGATGTGTGGAGCTCATGGTTCTTTTCCTCTGTTTATTTTTTCTGAAAGAAATTTATATTACTTTTCAATTGCTTCTAGTTTGGTTGCCAAAACCAATAGGGGAAGGAAAGGGAATACAACAAAAAGGCCTTCTATGGTTTTTTTTTTTTGATAATCAGATAGTAGTATGGTTGAGTGTGGTAGAAGTAGCAGTCTCCAAGAACTTGTACCTCTATAAAGTTTCAGGAATAGGATTGAACTAATGAAACTGGTGATTGGAGGGTTTATATGATTTTTTATATTTTCTCAGCCGGCTTGTTGATGCAGGTCCTATTTTGTTCTGGAAAACCAGAAGTCTTATCCAATCCTCATCGACCTTATGGAAGCAACAAGGCCTCATTACAAGAAATAAAAAGAGTTAGAGATGCAGGTGGATGGGTGTGTTTTTCTGTTCATTTTCTTTCATATCTAAAACAAATTGTAATCACTATGAAAATACAGAAATCCATTTAGCTTAATGACCAATGTTGTGATGCTGTGAATTGGCAACTCATCATTACTGCTTATGCCTTGTGCCACCAATTATTTAACCTTTGGTAGGAAATCAATGCCAGTAATTTAAGATGAAAATCTCTATGAAGACAGTATATCTTGGCTTGCCATATCCTAGTATGTTGGTTTGTTTCAATGTTAATAGACATATTGGGCTCTCTTCTTTCCACAAATTAGTGAAACTTCCCTTCTTGTTTGAAGACGCTAGGTTTTGATCAATTGGCAAATTTTCATGGCTTTTTGCTGTTTTGACATCTCCAATTCAGATTAGTTCCTTTGGTGCTCATATGAAATCCACATTGCACTTCTTATTACCTGTTTTCTTATGGTTTCCACAGATTAACAATGGAAGGATTTGTGGAGACATTGCTGTAGCTCGTGCTTTTGGTGACATGCGGTTCAAGACAAAGAAGAACGAGTTTGGTCTTTCTGCTCTCTTTCCTTTTTCATCTTAGCTTAAGCACAGCTCAGATTCTTTTACATGATTTTTAAATGAATGACCTACCCTTCTATGGGACTCCTGATGGTTTTCTCTGTTCTTCCAAATGGAAAGGATGCTGAATAAAGGAGTAGTAGAAGGGAGATGGTCTGAAAAATTTGCTTCTCGGTAGGTAACCTCGTACATTTCTTGATTATGTGTTTTCTCACTCATATACGTGGGATCACCTTGTTGTTGTTGTTGTCTTTGTTATGCATCTGAAGTGGGTCAAATCCTCGTCATAAAGTTCAAACTTTTGGGCCATATCATGATGTTGCATCGAATTAAACTTAATATTTCATTTGTTGTCAACCTTTGTATCAACTATATGACCATTTGTAGCCTGAAGTCCTACGGGATTAGGTCACCTTTTGAGTGCTTGCTGAGCTTGAATTCATAACTGTGGACTGCCAATTGAATGATTGATATCCCAGAATTCTTTTCTTTTCTCTCCTATTGGCGGGAATGGATGGAAGGGAAACCACTGATCCATAAATTGACTAACATCTGAATTGTCAAACGATTCATACCTATATTTTCTAAGTCAGAATAAATATGATTTAAAGTTCCAAGGATTTGGCTGGTGCTTACCGGAATATTCTTTTAATTAACTCTTCTGTCAATTATAAAAGATAGGAGCACTGCTTTCAAAAATAGGTGGAATTACTAACATAAACGAGATATCCCTTGCATAGTGTGTAGCGGTTGATTGTATCCCACAGCTTTACAAGATTTTTGACA
Source organism: Myrica gale (assembly GCA_963930655.1). Classification (NCBI taxonomy): domain Eukaryota; kingdom Viridiplantae; phylum Streptophyta; class Magnoliopsida; order Fagales; family Myricaceae; genus Myrica; species Myrica gale. The sequence continues at coordinate 25,721,457 of OZ005606.1, read as the reverse complement.
GTGGAGCCATTTATTTTGTGTCAGTGTGGAATTCAAAGCAGACTTGGTGATTGCATCTCCAGATATTTTTCAAGAAGCTCTTGGTTCAGATGCGGAGTTTGCACTGTTAGCATCTGATGGCTTATGGGATTACATGCGCAAGTCTGTTGGCCCTCCTGTTAGTTCTTGGCTATTCCACTAGCAGTCGGTTAAAAGAGAGGAGGATCACTCAGCATTTTTGCTATTCTTTAGCTCATATGCAGTTACTTAATATATTTTCTGTTGCTAATTTTCAGCTCAGATGCAGTTACTTTTGTTAGGAATCGACTTGGACAGCATGGAGATGTACAGGTACATATTATACCTGTGTTAATGTATTGGGCCCCTAAACTGGTATAACCTAGAACATATGCTAAACAATTTCTTTGTTCTTTTCATTACTATTTCAGTCATGGGCAGTGTTAACTTTTTTCATGCTCTGATTTCAGCTTGCTTGTGAAGCACTTGAGCAAGCAGTTCTGGTAATGAATTGCATGGACACTTTGTATTCTAGATGGATGGTTCGATATTTTGCTTGGGCAGTTTTAATGACCTAAAACTTGCATCTGCTCTGCAGGACCAAGGATCACAGGACAATGTCAGCATCATCATTGCTGATTTAGGGTATGCATTAAAATGATAATTGTCAAGATTCAGAAATTTTCTTTTCAAATTAAAATTTTAATTACGAAAACCAAGAGTTCAGAAGATCATCTTCAGCTGTTATGCTTGTGGTATACAACTTATTGGTATTCACTTGTTTGACTGTTTATAAATGGAACTTTACCTCTTCTGACTATTTTGGTTGACCTTTCTCATTTGTCATTGTTCTGACTCATGCATAGGAGGACAGATTGGCAAAATTTGCCACTTCAGCAGCAAAATTTTGTATATGAATTGGGCCAAGCTTTTGCTACTATTGGTATCGTGTCAATTGGAATTTGGATGTCAGCTCAGCTGTCCTTATAAATTGGAACCTTTGGCATTGTGTATAAATCACCATAGATTTCCCACACTCTCTGTATGTATAATGACATTGTAAATGTCTCACACCTTCGATATGTTGGTTTAATATATAGTTAGAATAACCTTAAAGAAGAGGCAATGATCTATATATGTTAAGTATATCACTTTCCTGAAATTCAGTAACTGTAATTACTTCTCCAGATACAGAAAATGCATAAATCATTCAATTGCAAAATTCGTTCTACTAGCGATATTGCCTACACCTAAGATTAGGATTTGTGACGTAAACATCTCAATGGTGGCTTCTTAACCAAATTATATATATAAAGGCTTAGTGGTAAGCCATCAAATAAATAGTTGGTTTTGGAGCTTTTACTTTCTCTGCATCCTTCCCTTGGTGATAGGATATGTACTTGAGTCAACCCAGAGAGGGAAATAAGTGTTTTGCTAGAAGAAGAGGACTGACATCTTCCCAAAATCAAATGGGTTTACAGGACTCCGGAGAATTGCTTCCAAGTCCCATAGGAATTCATTTTCAAGCAAAAAACAAAAAGGAAAATAGAAAATCATTTTTTGTCTCTAAGACCACGCATGCGGTTTTGAGGCAACCACGCATCAAGACTTGTAACTCATAAGAGTTAAATCCAAAATCGTGCATAGACAAATGATTGATACTGAACAAACAGTTTTAGATCCAACTATGTGAAAAATACCTAGAGGGGGTGAATAGGTATATTTTAAAAAAAATTATCAAATAATTCCTTTTAAAAACTTAAAACATATTCTCAATAATATGAACAGAAACACAATGTTATCAATATTCAAAGACCTAATTAACAATCAGATATGAATATATGAACATAAAAATAATTAAACACAAATCTGTAAAACAGGAGAATCCGAATGGGTTTACAGGACTCCGGAGAATTGCTTCCAAGTCCCATAGGAATTCATTTTCAAGCAAAAAACAAAAAGGAAAATAGAAAATCATTTTTTGTCTCTAAGACCACGCATGCGGTTTTGAGGCAACCACGCATCAAGACTTGTAACTCATAAGAGTTAAATCCAAAATCGTGCATAGACAAATGATTGATACTGAACAAACAGTTTTAGATCCAACTATGTGAAAAATACCTAGAGGGGGTGAATAGGTATATTTTAAAAAAAATTATCAAATAATTCCTTTTAAAAACTTAAAACATATTCTCAATAATATGAACAGAAACACAATGTTATCAATATTCAAAGACCTAATTAACAATCAGATATGAATATATGAACATAAAAATAATTAAACACAAATCTGTAAAACAGGAGAATCCGAAGAAAATGCAAGTAACTCCTAACTGACTGCGTGTAAAGAAATTATAGATTCAATACTTAAATAAATTAATAATCAGTTCATCAACTCACCAAATACCAAGTTCTTATCAGCAACTTACCAAATAGCAAATCTTGAACGTCCTTTGTGCAAAAGCCTCGTATCAAAACTATTCGAACTCTCAATCACAAAGAACAAGATTTGTTAGAAAGATAACAAGTTAAAATAATCAAGAACAACAAATATAATCACACAATCGAAACACCGAGAATGGTAACGAAGAGAAAACTCCCTTAAGGAACATCCTTAAGGAGAAAAACTGTTCGGGCCTGTAGGCCGTTTGAATCCACTAGTTTCCAATCGATTTACAAAGTGATCTATTGAAACGACTAACCTAGCCTATCAACCCATGCACTCTAAATCTTACCGACGTAGAACCTCTACATCCAAATGGAAACCTCGATTTCGAACGCCTCTTGATCTTCACGCACAAACCTTGTGCAATCAATGACCATGGCTGAAACCTTCAACCATCAACATTCAGAACCTCTGAATCTTCAACCTCTCATATGAAACTTTGTGATTTGGTGATCATATCGATAATCTCGTAAAGCTTCTCATATTCAACAATGGTGGTCTTCACAATAACAAAAATACAGACAAAGAAGTCATTCCCTTTCTTGGAGCTTCTCTCTCTTGAATACACAGATCTTGAAGGAGTTGATGCGTCTCTCTTCTCTTTTGAAAATAGCTTCTGTTATATAACATCCCTGTAAAAGACCAAAACCACTTTTCAGTTTTGAATCTTTATTCACATGTAAAGCACACAGCTGGATTCATCTCTTTTTCTCACATATTCTAGAAACTAGGAAAAAGACAAAAGAACCCCTAAAAGTGAGTCACGTGAGAATGCCAAAAAACGGCGTTACAGATACTAATCTAAATCAGTTGAGAATATATTCAGGATTAATAGTAGGAGAAGATTTAAGTATATATATGAGTTTTATACAAATAATACACTGGGTTTTAACACCTTTCTGGAAAACTCACTGGGTTTTAAAAAATTTCAAACCGCTCACGAGGTTTATCATTTTTGTATCAAAACTCACTAAACTCAACGCCGTTAGACCCGTTTAACGAAAAATCCATCATGTCCAATCACAAGGTGACATGTGTCATTAAATAATTCAAAATTAATCTAAAATTAATAAAAAACATAATTAATTTAAAACAAAAAAACGATCCTTTCACGGTGGAGGGATCCCCCTCCTCTAGCCGCTGGGGGAGGAGGGTCTCCCCCGTCCACCTCTGGCCGCCCAGTTCTGAGCAGCCGTGTGTGGACCTCCTCCGCCCGTTGGCGTGGGTTGTGGGATGGGGGGAGGTCCCCCAACCCCCACCCAGACCACCGCTCGGGGTGGAGGCTCCCTCCCTTTGGCCGCCCAGAGGTGGAGGGGGGTCGCCCGATCCTTTCACGGTGGCGGGGGAATCCCCCTCCACCTCTGGCCGCCCAGTTCTGGGCGGCCATGGGTGGACCTTCTCCACCCGTCAACGTCTGGGTGGGGGTTGAGGGACCTCCCCCCACCTAGACCACTGCCCAGGGTGGAGGCGCCCTCCCTCTGGCTGCCCAGAGGTGGAAGGGGAAGACTCTCCTCCCCCGGAGGCTAGAGGTGGAGGGGGAACCTTTCGTTTTTTTTTTAAAATTAATTATGTTTTTTTATTAAAATTAGATTTATTTTTATTTATTTAATGACACATGCCACATTGTGATTGAACGTGATGAATTTTTCGTTAAACGAGTCTAACGGCATTGAGTTCAGTGAGTTTTGATACAAAAATGATAAACCTAGTGAGCGGTTTGAAATTTTTTAAAACACAGTGAGTTTTCTAAAAAGACGTTAAAATCCAATGTGGTATTTGTATATTTCTATATATATATATATATGCTCTCTGAAAGTTTCTGTTTACAAGCCTGCTATGGGTCAGCCATATAATGGTGAAGTTGAATGATGTCAGGCTACCAATTAGGCATTAAGAGTATGGGCGGGTGGAAAAAGAGGAAACTCATGAAGTCAGCACCTCTGAAGAGTCTGAGCATGTTTGTTTTGATGAAATTTTTAGGATTTGAGGTGTTTTGAGAATTTTTATGTGATGTTAGAGTTGTATTGGTACTTGTGTAGAAGTTGTTAAGGTGTAATAAAAGTAATGATGATTTTTAAGGTTGTTGTTGGTAGATAATTTTTATTGGGATGAGTGAGGAGGATAAAATGTAAAATAATATTGTTTATTTATAATCTTTATTATAATTTCAATTTTTTTATTTTTTTTATTATAATATAAATATTTGAATGTATTTAAAACACAGAAGAAGAAAAAGACAAATTATTAATGCGGTTAAAAAAGTTTAAAAAAGAAGAAGAAGAAGAAGAAGAAGAAGAAGAGGAGAAGAAGCGTGATTCATGCTACTGACATGCTGCAGTATGGCAGGGACGTGCTTTGACCGTGCTAAAGCCTTGCTGGGGGCAAACGCGGCTGCCAGATGTGGTCAGAAAAAATGATCATATTGTCCTTAACTAAGCATCAACAATGATACATCAAGAACGGTTTTTTCGTCCATTCAACTCTTCCGAGTATTAATGCACTGAACGCTGGGGCACATGTTTTTCATAACCTTATTTTACCCTTCCATTTTTCTGCTCTTCACGTTTTACTGGAGGATACCTTGGTCATTTAACATCAATTTGTCCAGGGCAAAATTGGAAATTTTTAGGCTGAATCCTTAGATCCAGCTATGTTTGTCGAACATGACCAAAGTGAGGATTCAAATTCTAACGTATGTAAGGAAACAAACATGACCCAAGTCTCAAATGTATTGCTCATGATAAGAAGTTTGGCCCTTAGAATTTATATATATTTCTGCATTGAAATTGACTAGGGACGTGGTGGGTATACTATTCTCAACTTTAGACTTGGAAACGCGGCCATTATTATTAGGGAGATAGACCTACTATATATTGGTGATCGAAGCTCCCAATTAGTTTTGACCGTCAAATAGAAAATAGTCAAACATTTAATCATTTTGAGGAAGAGGATGGAATTACTGCCTAATTGCCAAATGATGCTTTTTTTGGTTGGGTCCCCCACCTCCATTATCTTCCAGGCACTAGAATACCCACCTTCGTTTTCAGTGTGGTATAGAAATTACAAGGATTACACTTGTAAGATTCTGGAACCTCATGAAACCTGGACCTCCCCCTTCCCACAATTACCAGAAAAGAATCCTTAAAGTAAAAATGAAGAAATGGGAAGAACTGTATATCATAATTATATGGCTTAAATGCCTCTATATTCTAGACCTTGTCTTATAGGCACAAAATCTGCATCCGTACATTATTTTCAGCTGGGATTACACTGTACATCAGCTTTAGAGCATTTGCTGAACGAAGCAAGTATAATTTTCAACAAAAATCATGTTTAGGCAAATTAGGCTGTTCCTTGAATTAACTTTTGAAGTGTTTTCCAAACTACAGGCGGACCGGGTTCAGATTCATGCTTGCATATTTTGCATGTAGCTTCTAAATTGCCTCATCCAGTACTGATCATCACCACGGCTTTTCGCTTGTTTGCAGTAAATTCACCGTTAAGATGGGCCAACCAGTAAACCTCTGCATACTCGGATCCTATTACATATATATATATATATATATATATATATATGTGTGTGTGTGTGTGTGTGTGTGTGTGTGTGTGTGTGTGTGTGTGTGTGTGTGTGTGTGTGTGTGTGTGTGTGTGTATGTGTGTGGGGTAGCAAACGTTTGCACTGTCTGTTCTTCTCATTTAAATTTAGGTTTTGGTATTAAAGCCATAGCAGAAACTTCTTTTATTCATACTTCATATATATATATCCAGGACAAGCAATAGCAGCAGAACTGCATACATAGGGAAACATCTGGTATACAAGAGCAGATCATATGTATTTTTTGGCCTCGTACTACGCCCACAACTAGGGTCATACATGTCATATTTAATATAATAAAGAAGCTCTTTAGAATGCTACATATTACGTCGGCATATATTCCTGAACAAAACCTCCAGAGAGAGTGAGAGTAGAGGATCTATATATATAGTTAGGGCCCAAAACGCAGTTAAGGGTTCCTGCCCCCACCATTGCCAGGTCTCCTCCTAGGCTCATGCTTAGTATTGGCTCCTGCGTCATCGTAATCCAGCAGTACAACCTCCGAAAGCTTCCTCAACTTGATTCGGTTAACATCCTTCACAAACAAATAACATTTGTTAACATTGAAGAAGTATGTCACATGTACCTAAAACCTTGGATGACCTGGTACCATTGAATACGACCTCTAACAATATTTGCGTACTGTAAAAGAGAGTAACAATATATATTGTGAAAGAAGTCGATATTCGTCTTCATATCTCTAGCTCTTCTTCGTTCTCCTAATGAGACTTCCCTAGCTTACACGTATTGACTACAGCGACTCATGATTACGAAATGTATCTTCATATCTACTATACGTGGATCTGCATAGTTTGTATTCTACCTTGTAAAGCGAGTGATCATTGGGGTTCATGCGATCTTTGAAGCCTTCAACCATACCTACAAGGAACGTGAGCTTAATTCGGTTACTTTCTAAGGTAATTGGATACTTGGAATTGGAACAAAGTTTGGTTACAGAGAACTTTCTCACCAGACAATGGAATGAGTAGAATCAGGAGCAGTAGAAGAATGATATTGATTTTAAAAGCCATTGCTGATCTTCTTCTGATCTTCTTCTTAACTGTTTGATATAAACTTGATCAGCTATGGCTTTAGCAGGGAAGGTGGGCGAGCGAGGGTCTGCTTTTATGCTTACAGCTCGGTGGTAGATGATATGCCATGAGAAATATTTTCATGGTGCACCCCACTTAATAGCAACAGCATGAGGATGAGATGCATTAAACTTTAGCCACAAATCCAAAGTCAACTGCACTGTTTAATTTTTGCATCAAAAAAGAAGGATTTGTATGCATGTGGCACTGCAAACAATTCCTTGCATGGCTCAAATTCTAGCCACTTCCAGCTAATTGGCTTTTGGGGCGTCTGTCACCTTTTTTCTATGAGCCAATTACTTTTCTTCACTCCACATGACACCAACTTGTGCCATAGGCTCATATTTCTTGTCTTTTGCATTTGGATATATACTTTAGAGGCTCTCCATTATATTCTAAAAGCATATTGATCATCTTGTTTAGTACTTCAGACGCATGCACATTGTTTTGACAAAAGACTATGAAAACGACTACTTAGAAATTAAAGCATACAATGATGTGAATGTGGCATGCAGAAACCATTAACTTTGTATGTGACACTTCCAACAAACAATTATTCCGAAAGTGATTTAATTTTCATCAGTGCATATATATATAGCATTGGTGAATCATGGAGGACTTCTTTCTGAAGAGATCCGTGGTACCAAACACCAGTTACACCACTATGATGTATGGTGCTTTTGGTCCTCATATTTCGGCTTTCATCACTTTCTAAGTCAATAGAAGGAGACGAAACATCGAGAGTGGGCTATAGATACAAATGCATTAGGGCGGGTTGAATGTTGGAGGGCCATCAGTAGGAGCACTAGCGAAAGGGCCAGGGACAACTCAACATCTTGAACTCCCAACACACTAATTGTATTTTAATCATGCATTAAACAAAAACAAAAGACGTTAAACACAAATCATCCTCCCTGCTGACACCATATGTTTGTAATGATGATTGTTTACAGGGTTGTGATTGACTTATAAACATACTAAAACTCTGTTTTGGACAACGGTTGATCAGATTGTTGCAATTCTTATGAAATGGGTATTAATAAAAAAGATGATCACAAGGTTAAATTTTGGGATTTGCCATGCATGTCAAGCCTCTAATTTTTGGGTAAGTGGTAAGATATATTCCAAAAAAGTTCGTACAGAGTCAGGGACAAGCCCATGAGTCTAACAAATCAGCACAAAGAACGCAAATAGCAAGAGATCATACAACATAGCAAGAAACAAAAGACAAAGATAATCAGCAAAGCCTAAGGGCATCCACAAAATCTAACAACAGTGACTAGATCTGCCCTCAATGCCGCTTTAAAAATACCATATGCAAGTCTGCCCTTCACCATATTCAGGATGTCAGGCCTCTAATTGTGATGAAATAAATAGTAACACCATAATGGTTTATACAGTGAGCACATTGGCATCATGTGCTGTATGCATACTTTTCACATTTGTAAGATCTTGTCTTTATCACCTGTTAAAGATATTTCCTATGAGCACGAGTCGGCGAGCGATCGTATTGGCGATGGCAGGAATGAGAGGATAAGTGCACTGAGCAGCATTTTGAAGGTCACCTGCTCAAAGTGGTAGGTTCTGTTCATTCAGGATGCTTACTGTAATATTTCTTAATTTGTACAATTTTTTTTTCTCCCAGTACCGGCCAATCATTTATATTCATTTGGATTTTGTTTTCTGTGTATTTTCAAGGACTAGCAGGAAAATTTAAAAAAAAAGAAAGAAAAAAAAAAGGAAAAACTTATCAATCTCCACTGCTTTGTTAGATATGGAAGGTGGAAGTCATCATATCACGGCACTTTCTCTGTACGACCTTAAAAGTAAAACCAATCTTACTTTTATGAACACAGTGAGTGACCCTTCAGCGAACAACGGCTCTCAGCGACACACGTTTTGTGAATGACCCCTTAGTTTTACAAAGTAATTACAATTGTATCTTTTCTTTTCTTTTCTTTTTTGAGAATTCGAAAGAAAGATTGTCATATCTATGATCCTGTACGATTTTTTTAGTACAAATTGTACAATCTTACCCTATATAATTTTTTAGTACAAATTGTAAGTTGAATATTATACAGGTAGATCTTATATTATTTTAAAAAATAAATACAACATATAGATCTTAACACTATTTAATATTACTCACGTACAATTTTATAAAACATATACCTTATAATAAAATTCACCAGAAAATGTCGTCGTTTATACTAATGTGTAGCGGGAACAAAATTTGAACCTCTCAACAGGACCGCAAGTGCGGATCTCACTGCCCAAGTATGGATCTCACTCTAAGGAGGAAGTCCACAATGAAATAAACCCAAAATGGGTCTTCCTTTACCCCCAAGTGGGGGGGGGGGGGGATTAGGGCTGTTCCGGTGGCATTCAGTACCGGGTTCTCAGTATCTGACCTAATCGGTGCCGATGTAGATTTTCTATTTTTTGAAAAATCGGGGGTTTTCCGGTTCGGCACCGGTACCGAGAAATCATATTTTTTTTTAAGTTTAATTTCTACTTGGTAGTTGGAAAGATAGCTGTATTTTAGTGTGAAATTTCTCTACACATCGAGAGGCATTATTGTGGAAATGAATTAAAACATATAAATAACTCAATGAGACTCAAATTTCATTCTTTCTTTTAGTGATAGCAGATATGCAAACTATTTGGGTTGGTTGTTTTTTGTACTTTGCCTATACATTGAGTAGAAACAAATCAAGTTGGTTCAGGGGCCTTTGTACCCAAATATCAACATATAAGATTCTCATCTTGTTGTGATGTTCTTTAAATTTATTGATTTTTTATTTTATTAGTTTAGACTTTAGATTCTCGTATTATCTTTTAGAGAAATTCACTTTTTAGTCACTAGGTTTTGGACACTTTTTCATTTTAATCCTTCAGTTTCAACTTTCAAACTTGTAGTCCTTCAGTTTTCATTGTTTGACGAAATGGTTCTTCTGTCAGTCTGTCGTCCATATACTTAACGGAGCTCTTTGACACGTCAGCAATTTTGACCCGGTCGACCGCTATATGAAACGGTCAACCGTTTGATGTAGCGGTCGAACACTTCATGTAGCGGTCAATCGCTCACTTTTAACACATATACCCGGTCGACTGCTACATGTGTCGTTAAGCATATGGACGGCAGGCTGACGGAAGGACCATTTCGCCAAAACAAGAAAGCTCAAGGACTAAAAATTTGAAAGTTGAAACTGAAGGACTAAAATGAAAAAGTTCTCAAAACCTAGGGACTAAAATACCAATTTCCCTACCTTTTAAGATGTTTGTTTAATTTTATTGATTTTGGATTTCATTAGTTTAGATTTTATTGATATGTGATCAATAGACCAAAATAAAAAGAAAAAAAATACATTGGGTCAAGTGCGTAAAATGTTAAACAAAAGACACAATATGAATGTAGGTTAACCGGAAACCGTCACCGTTACGGGCCGATTTTTGCCCTTAACGGTGTAGGTGACCAATATTTGAAAACCGGTATCTCCGGTGTAGGTGTCGGTGGGATCCAATTAGCAAGGAAATTGTTAGCCCTCAATTCGAGAGAGATTTACAAACCAATTGCAAACAAATCCTTAAATTGGCCTGGGATTTTTTGAATGAGAAACTTGGTGCTCTTTGCCCTGAACTTGAAGAGCACCAGATGGCAGATATCGATATCAGATCTTGATGTAAACTTAGTGGAGGCCTTTGAGAACTAAATTGTGTTTGATGCATAGGACCAATTACCAATAATGCTAAACAGATTAGCCAGAGAGAATCTAACCTCCAATATTGCATCTCGTATAAGAGAAATAGAAAATGAAAAAACAAATGAAATAAAGTTTAAAACAAAATCTTTCCAAATTCACAAATATTCATATCTTCTATAAAATCACTTGAAAGATAACAAACCGAGGCCAGACCACAAATACACTGCCTCTCCAAACAAGTGACACTCCAAATCCTAACTCAGCCCTTTAAATGTCACCACAATTTGTGACATTTTCACATCTAGATACAACTCTCCACAAGTGAAGATAATCTATTTATGATTACACACTCAAAAGGGAAAAGACAAACATATACCCAACGACAAAAGTAATAAATGACGCACAACCAATGATTTCATGAATGCATGGAATTGAACATTGACATGAGAAACACCTAAAGACTGACAAAAATGAAGGATGAATCAATGCAATGCAGGATGAAATGATCTCAGAAATATGTGGGTGACTCCCAGCGGTACGTGGATGACCCCAACCCCACATGCCAAAGTATATGGGGAAAAAGAGGAAAATAAATTGATTAAAGACCACCCAACCATGATGGACCTATGATGAACAGATGAAGACACAATTTAACAAAAAGAATGACAACTTGCTAATGATGGACAAATTAGATATGAAGACCTTCTATGGGAAGGAGAAATCGGGAATGAAATCCTGCTGAAGGAAGGAGGAATTGAGGGATATGACACCTGGGTGCTTTTGAGATGAGATGTCTCGACCACCAGAACAAACTGCTCACATTCGTCCATTCAATACCCAGTAACCCCTTGAGATTAAACAACCACCAGGTTCGAACAGGACTACTCTAGAAGGGTCCCATGAAATAACCAAGATCAAGCAGCTACAGTTGTGTCGATTATCATCTCACACATACCTCTCCCTCTGCTATGTCATTCCTCCATGAGCCCAAGAGTTTAGCTGATTTTTTGTAGAGGCTCCACCCATTTCAGTGAAGCCATCACTACCCACTTTCTCCATAACAAACTAGAACCCGACCCCATAGTGCTCATGGAGAACCAACTGTTGGTGATGATGCAAGAGTTAGTGACAACTTGAAGACTGACATACTGTTGTCTGAAAATGGTGATGACTCGACACATGCGATCCTGTACCCCACTCAACACACCCAAATGCATGCAGGGACTTCCGAAATTAATGAGAACATCAAGTGATGGTAGCATCAAACGGAAATGGCGCGACCAATGGCCAATCTGGCCCATTCAGCAGATTCTTTAATCAAATGGTCATCTGAGGACAAGCATTCATTTAAAAAGTCTTTGCTTGACAGAGATTGCTGTATCAAAGAACCTGCATTACTTCCAAGTGTATCTGCTAGATCTCCAAGGACTCCAACAGCAGTTTTCATCACCACATCATCCCTACAAATTTTTTTAAGAAAACGACTTCAGCAAATACAACATGAAAAGAAACATTTCAAACAAGAATAAAGGGAAAATCAACATTGTTTTATAAAGAAACTCACATGTCTTTCTCCATGTATATGCTGTCCAAGAACTGGAGGATGTGAGGTGCATAGGGAATCAAGAGCTGGGTTTTAGGAGAGTTCTTGAAGCCTTGGAAAATTCCAGAATATGCCTCCAAGATTCCATTTCGCAGAGAATTGGTATACTCTGTCATATCATCATCAGCAACTGATGTGTGAGCAGACAACTCTGCTGCACTCTGGAGCATGGGCATGACATACATTAAGTATTTCTCAAAGTTCTCTCCAATTGCCAGAGCTATATCACCAAAGCATGAGAATATAGGAGGCTTAACAGAACGGTGCAACTGATTGCTCGATAAATTCTTAAGGAGTTGTGTCATAATCCCATCACAGTAGGCAAGAATCTTATCCTCCAATGCCCTGCATATGTCCCCCACGACACCAACAGTCACAGCACACACTTGGTACTCCTCAAAATTTTGAAGACCCATCTCCAAATACTTGTAAAACTCAGGCATGTATTTTGCAAAATCTGGGCCAGCAGCATAAGCAAGGGCTCCAATTGCCAGCATGGCTTCTTCATGCACAGTGGCACTTCTACAGGCAAAAACTCTTAGGAATAGACCCATCACCTGATCTGCATACTGCATAAAGACATATTTAGTTGGCTCTGATGACCCTAGCTTCTGAATAATGACCTGTAAGCACCCACAAAGAAGGCCTTGTAATTCGCTCTGCTTCTCTCTCTCATCAGAAGAAAGCTTCTGCCCCTCAAGAGTATTGTGCAGTTCCATCATGACGACAGGAACAAGCTGCAACACCATGGGAGCTGTTTCATCAGTCGAACACCTCACCACTTCATTCAATGTTTCATATGCAGAAGTCCTCAATCGAGATTCACCAGCGTCTTCTCTGTGTGTAACAGCGAGAAGGGCTTGAACAATTTCCTGGAAAAAGGGAGTTAGAGGAGATGATGGGGCCCCCTCCTCATAACCCTGGGCAAGAAAATAAAGAGCGCCACAGGCCTTCTCAGTGACATTCGGAACATCCTTCATGCTCTGAAGCAGAACAGTAATGATCTGTTGGCAATTTGCTTGAGTAATTATTGGCGTCTCCATGGCTGAACCATGAAGAAATTCAAAGATTCGCCCTAGGGTCCAAGCAGTAGTGTCCTTCACATGGTTACTTGGGTCCTTTGTTAAAGCACTAAGCATGAATGTTAAAGCAACATTGACCAGAGGTATTAACTTGTCAGGGGAAGGACCCTCCAAAATTGAACCAAAAGCATATGTGGCTGCTTCCCTTTGCCTCCAATCAGGTTTTGTAATGTTCTCTTCAATAAACGGCATAACAAGTGGGACAATATCATCTCCCACTGCACGCCCAACCAAACCAAGGCAAGTGCCCCCTGCCATCGCAATATTCCAAGCCCCTTCATCCTGATCCTGATCTTCCTCTTGTTTAAGGAGTGTCTCCAACAGCATAGGGACAAGGGCAGGAAGGGCCTGCTTGATAAAGTAAAAACAAGGAATGGAAGAGTCCCCAGTGAAATCATCCCCATAATCATCGAGGATATCTATCTCCTCATCACAAATTGAACTCCAGAACTCGATTGCTTGAAGAGCGACAGGTTCCTCATCTTCTCCCACGGCTTTTGCTGTAAGGTTAAATATGTCCTGGATGTAAGGAGCTAATTTCTCATAGTAAATTGATGAGATGGAGACCAAACACTCAAAAGCTGCCTGCCGTATCTTCAATTCTGGGGACAACGTTGACTCACAAATAACTCTCATGATATAATCACGCTCCATATCATTGCTAAAATTTGCATGAGCAAAGCCCAAAGCATTAAGCAGTGCTCTAGTAGCAGCAAGCCTAACATCATTGTTCCCTTCAGATGCATTCATACCCTGAACTACAGCAGTAAGTATTTTATTCACTTGATCTTGATCCACGACATTAGGAGAAACTTCCTCACACAAATACCCAAGTGTTTCCAAAGTGGCTTGCTTAACATTAGCTGGTAGCTGGTGAATATTTGATAAAAGCGACCCTATCAGCTCAGGCCACTGTTTCTGAGGCAACTCTATGCCTGCAACCTTTGCAATTACTTGAGATGCTGTTGACCTAGCATCAGGAACAGGAGCAGAGAGGGTCTGTAACAAGCACGTCTTGATCTGGATCTTCACGGTGGCATCTAGTGACAGCCATCTTTGAGCAAGCTCAAATTTTCTATGTTGTTCTTTAGCATCCAAGGCATTCTTAAGTATCAAACCCGCCAATTTACGACTCTCAACAGGCTTATCATTATTTGATAGCTCTCCAGACAGCGAGAGAAAGAAACTGGGAAGATTTTGCTCCTGAAACTGCTTTAAACTGTCTTCTGCATGCTTCCGCACAGTTCCATCAATCGATTGTGCATTCAGAAGAATCTGGGTAACTTCCATCGCCATATACTATCTGGAAGTATCAAATATAATACTCAAGAGGCATTAAAGATCAGCAAGCTTATTAGGGCCGCATAACATACAAGTCTCTTACCCATCCCAAACCCACCTCCATTAAGAACTGAATAACATAGTCAAGAAGGGACGGCAGTGTGATCAAACCGAAGAGAAACTAGAAGGAAGAAAGGAAGTAAAAAATATAGGAGACATTTCAGTTCCCTAACTAAAGTAAAACAGAACCCAACTGAAGAAACGCAGACAATTTGCTAGTTAGCTTGGATATTCATATACTCTTGTGTCTTATGTGCATTTCTCCAAATTTCTTAACCAAATTGCATAAAAGCGTATGATCTTCAAATTCCTTTATGTCATCATTTTCCAAGGCAAACCAAAGGTCAAACGAAACATCACTGTGTAAAATACATTTTCAGGTGCAGGGAATTTTTTTAAAAATAAAACGATTACATGGACCCAAATCAGGAATAACTACTACCCATGAAAGATCCCAACAAGAAAGTCCAGACTCTAAGGTGGGCCGTGAAAGGATTGTCATCAGTATCAGACAAATACTTGAAGACAACGCATAATCAATTGGGAGTTGTAACCATAGGAGTAAACGAGGTGCACTAAATAACTACAGCAACAAATACTGAGACGCCTTTTTCATTGCTTTTCAAAATGAAACTCTTTTATTCAATTGTCCGGCTATAAATTCTTCGACAATCTTAGGGTGTAAATATACTCTTAATAAGCCATTAAGCCACAGATACACAATAAATCAGAAACCCAAAGTTCACCCAAAATACATATAAATCCACATCAAAATAACCCCCGTAACCCACTATAAACCAAAATCAATAAACTCGAAACACTAACTTGAACCACACTGATCAATGAAAAAACCTCATTCTAGGCCCTTCTATCTGAAAACCTAGCATAACCATATATACGTACAAGTTGAAGAAAAGCACAGATCAAATCAGATTGAAAGCAGCATCGCAGACAACTCCACCAAATTTTAATGCGCTTCAATAGCACACTAATTAGAAATTGCGTTAAGACAACTGCCAGGAATAAATCACAATTCGAGCATATGAAAAAAATGGAAGAAGAAAGGAACCGAAACAGAGATCAGTAAAACCTAGTTCGAATCTCCAAATCTCTCTACAAAACCATCCTTAATGTTAACGAACTCGGCCGTTTGTGTAGGAAATAACAAAATTACCTGCTGGTTGACGAAATCGAGGAAGGGAGACAGTACGGTCACTGACCGGGAAGAGCGTAAAGGCGCTCTGAACCCCAGAAAGAGCAAGAGAGAGAGACAGAAGGTCGGAACCCAGAGAGAGAGAGATCTGTCAAATATACAATTTCATTTATTTTAACTGTTTCTTTTTTGTTGGTGAAATTTTGGTAATAGAAACTTTATCTTTGGGAACCCAGTGCTATTTTAGACAGATCAGAACCGCCCAGACCAATTTAAACAGATCAGAACCGTTGGCTTTTTGCGTCCTCCTCTTGAAAATTGCCGTGGCAGAAGGTGTGCGTTGTCACGTAGGCCCCACAAATAATTTTATACCCTGGAGTCGATTAGCACGCCTAAATAATTGAAGCTTTATTATTCAGCTTATTCTTTTAGAAAAAAAGTGGGAAAAAAAGAAAAAGAAAACGTCAGCTTATAAGAGCATTCCTAGTAGGTTCTCTATTCTAACATTTTGGTTAGAATAGAGAACCAATTTAACAAAAAAGTCAAAAAACACACTTTAACAGCTTATCTATTTTAACAGTTTTTAGCTAAAAATTTTAACATGTGAACAGTGGTTCTCTATATTTAGATAACCACTGTTCACTTCTCTATAATAAAATATTAATATTTTTCTTATTTTTTTCTTTTTCTTTCTCTTTTCTTAATACATTTTAGACTAAATAAAGACTAACTTAATATATTTTAAACTAAATAAAGACTAACTTAATACATTTTTAAAAATATGATCGTTAAAATAAGACGACAATTTATAAATATGACCGTTATGATAAGAAAATTTTTTAAAAATCTAATCGTTGAGATAAGATAAACTTAAAAAATGCTGAACTTTAGGAAAAGACAAAAATTAAAAAATCCACCCTTTTTAGGATAAGACAAATATTCAAAAATATAACCGTTACAATAAAACGAATATTAAAAAATATAAATGTTAGAGAAATAATAAAGAAATCTTTGAATAATAATATTTAAATAGAATAGTAAAAGTAGAAGGTTAAAATAGAGAAGCTGTTGTGGGTGTTTTTAAAAAGTTGATAGTTAAAATAGAGAAGTGTACTTTTTGGTTAAAATAGAGAGCCAAATTTGAATAAGCTACTAGGAATGCTCTAACGGATTTATTCAAAGATTATTTATTCGACGAACGAAGACTTTGAATCTCAAATAATTGTTTATTATAATATTTATTAAAAATCTTTTTTCTTTTCATTTTTTCATCAACTCCCATAGAATATATTTACTTTATAATATTTCACAAATCTTAATATTCAAAATTTTCACATTCAAACATCCCCGATATGTGTTGTATAGGCTGGCACAATATCGTTGATATCACGTGGCTATTTTATTATAAGTTTTTAATATTTTATATTGGACCGACTATTAATACAATTTCATAAAATATTTGCATTTTCTTAATAAAAAATGTCATTAAGTTTTCCTTTAGAAACGAAAGAGAATTCACATGGAATGCACAAAGTTTGACTTTTTTTTCTAAGAGTAACAAAACTTTAATGTCGAAGAAAATGAGAATTATGATATACTAATGTTAAAAACCATATATCTTTATTACTACGAGAAACTTCATTATGCACCAGTGGACTATATGGTTAATGACATATTAGGAGTCTGAGCTACGAGGTTATTCATGAGCGATCGAACTACCAAAATTCATTAATCTCTGTCCGCAAATAAAATTTAACGCTCAAAATCGTGCTGACACATAATTTGAGAGCTCAAAGTAATTTCTTCGGTTGAATTTTCTTTCTTGGTTTCTTTATCGTATCTTATGATTAGATAGAGGATTGTAATATCTATAAGATGTCTATCACATTAGTAACATTATTGAAACTCTACAAAATCTAAACATTAAAGTAAAACAACTGGTAACATGTTATCCACAAATATAGGTTTGAATATCTTATTGCATTCTTTTTATATATGTTGAGTGCGCACAAAGTAAGGAAAGAAAGACAGAAGATAAGAAGTTTTCAGATAGTGGCAGAATCTTGGCTAATAAAATAAAAGCTTTGATAATAAAACAAATCCATCTTAAGTGGATTGATCAATAACAATGGTGTCCACTAAACCAAACACAATCGTCTCCTTATTCAATACCAAGCCTCCTCTAAAGAAAAACACTTTTCCTACAATACTCAGAATATAGGAGTGAGAAACAAAGTGCTATATTTTTCCCGATATACAATGGCAAAAGCAATTCCAACTTCCAAACTGTAGCCTTCTAATGCAGCAGTCAGATCAGGCTCCTACCCTATATTCATTCTATTTCAGTACATTTAAAGCTGTTTGATGTTTCCTCCAGTTCTGATATTTGAGAAAAATAAATCAAAAGATAAAAGAAAAAAAAACTGCAAACCAAAGTTTTGGTGTCTACATTGAGGTAGACCTTCTTTCAGAATAAATGAAATCCCTGTATACTGGAGAGAGCTACTTAGGCGCTTCTGCATAAAATGAAAAATTCAGTACTGTCCAGGAGATAAGAACACAGAAAGAGTTTCTGGTTTCTTTCTTTTGTTTTTTCCATTTTCCTCTGTACTAGAGTGCTGAGAAAAGAAAGATGGGGATCACACTTCACAGTTCATCGTGGTAGTCTTCATCATAATCTCCATTGTTTTCATTATAGACTGTGCTATAGAAAATATACTCGTGATTGAGCATCTCATCAAGTGATAAGTTCTCATCTTTGTTCTCATCAGCCTGAATGAAAAAAAACCACAAGTCAAGAAATTGATAACCGTTTTTGCAATTCATTTTTTCCTTCTGAAGCAGACATTGGTTAGGCCCATTGGATCTGTTGTTCTTTCTATAATCTAGATCCAAAAATTAATTAAATTACATAGGTAATTCAGAGGCTACTGTGATGGAATAGCAACTGACCTGCTGAATTAGGTAACCAGTGTAATACTTTGCATGAGACAGTTCTCCTGAGTGAAGGTAATGGAATATTGGTTTCAATTCTTCCACTGCCAAGACTCTGCAAGTCAGACAAGAAGTGAGCTAATGACCAAGATAGCAGCTAGCTTATCCACCTTGGACATTGACCCAAAAGATATAACCCCATAGAGTGAGAAAGTAATTAAAAGTATTTGAGTAGAAACCTCCAATCAAGCAGAATTTTGAAAGAAAAACTTGTTTCAAGTTTCAAGGAATGCATACCTGTCCTTGTTCACATCAAGCTCTGCAACCTTCTCTTCGGCCATGGGTAAGTCAGCGCCAGCAGTTTCAAATCCCACATAATTCTTGAACACATCATAAGCCTGTTCATAGAATTCTATGAAATTGAGTTTCCCATCACCATCATGGTCCATATGCCTGCAACGAAATCGTTATGTGAAGGCAATAAGCTAATAGTATGTTTTCGAAGATCAAGATTTCTAAAAATACCTACAATTGATCTCTTGGCACAGTACCATATAGCTCACGAATGCTTGACTTACAGTATAAATACAAATCAAGAAATAACTTGCTGTATCTTTTCTTTCAAAAGCCATTCCTGGACTCTCTTGTTGTCACTGTCTTCTGGGTGTAAAAAGCTGAATGAAAATATTGGTTACATTCATCAAGTTCGACAGCAAGCTAGCACAACTGATTTTTGAATTTCAACCCACGAATAAGATAAAAAGGAGAAGAGAGGAAAAATAAATTCCACTCTTTGAACTCATCAAAGCTAAGAGATCCATTTTGATCAGCATCAGCATTCTCAAGTTGCTCCTTCCACCATCCAGCTTCACCATATCCCATTCCGTTTTTCTCTATTTCACACACTTGAATGTCAAATTAATTATATCCAATATAATATCTATTTGCCCCATTTGCTTACCAAGAAAACAAGGAAACGGAAAGAAAATTTCTGATGATGGGACAAACTATTTTGTTGGAAAAACTTTTATGCACGATCATGTCATACCAACTTAATTTTTGTTTCACTTTGTAGTACATCACATTCTAAATGCAAGGATCTATAAATTCCAAAACTTATTTTACCCCCCGTTCATTCTCTAGGCAACCAAATGGAGCATACATTCATCTTATATGTACAAGAATTCATCAACTATCTATGTCGTCGTTGGAAAAATGAGGTAGATACTCCATGAGAGATATGGCTTGGTCCCCATCCCTGTCACGAAATGCCAACTCTTTCTCTGTCATATACTGCAATCTTTCAATCGTTTGTTCTGCCATCCAAGCTCCTAGCTCCTTGAAACTTACCACTCCATCACTCGGTGCCTTGTCTAAGAAAGGAAACAGAATCTTCAACCTCAGGAATATGCTGAGCATGGCTTTTTGTTCAAAATTTATTAGTCTCACATTGATTAGGGACCATTTAATTTTGTGTTTCATATATTTGTTGGGCTACTTCTTCCCATTGCCATAGGTACTCAATATGTTTGCGCTTGATACCAATCAAGTCATTTTGTCCCCAATGCATCTAAAAACTTAACTCTAATCGATAAAAGGTACATTTTTTTATTTATAACTAATATAAGTTTTGTGTTATATGTTAATATGTGTTTTATAAATATTTAAGGCCTCCAAGATTCTTTTGATAACATAATATGGATACCAAGAGTCGAGCACCGTTTCTTTGTTTAACATCTCCATGCAAATTTTAAGTCGAAAGGTTTTAAAGACAAGGCGTTCAAAAATCAGGTACAGTGTACGACAATGAAGTCAAATAGAATCAAGTTTGAGCACAACGTGAACAAGATAGAGGAGAGGGATTTAATTTAGCCCAGGCCCAGTACATGATGAAGCCCATAGAAATGGGCATGAAACCCATTAAGTATAGAGCTTTGACCCAAATGAAAAAGGCTCAACAATTCAGCCATTTTCGATATATTTTCTTCGACATGAGGCAATTGTGAACACTGAACTACACTTTCTGACCAAGAAAAACCGCAGCGAGATCTGGAAAATTAACGACCAGGATCTTCCCAACACAAAACACCCATTTTCATCGGCTCAAAGACCAGAGGTCCCTCAACTCCACTGGTCCACGTCATCACGGATGACAGATATTTGAAACACCGACTCCGCCTGGCTTCACGGAAGACGGACGCGTCACCGTCCATAAATTCCTAAATCACATTAGTCCACGTCATCATCGATGACAAATCACTGAAATGCCGACTCCCGCTATACTTACGGAACCATCCCCTGTATATGTAACTATCTCAGATGGGGAACCAACAACTTCGAACTGGGGAGTCTGGGACAGGGACAAACACACAAGCACAAATCGGAAACTTTCTACTATAATATACAAAGAAAGGTTTGGAGCTATACGCTATGGTGGTTACCGTCAGACCAGGGGCCTCTGATCCTTTTGGGCATCGTTTTGCTCAGTGAGTGTTTGTTTTTCACCTCTCTATGAATCTCTCTTTGTTCAATGATGTTACTTTATGTTTTATTTTCATTCAATCTTTGAGCTTCTATTTTGGGTATTGACTGCTGATAATCAAAATATTGCTTTTCATGGCCGAAGATGCTTAATAGGTTATCATGTAATTGAGTTAGATGATTTGGTACCTTATTTTGCAAGTTTTAGCATCACTGGAATGAGATGTTGCTAATGCAGTTCTTGATTTTGTAAATAGGAAGTTTGTTTGCATTTTCTATCGCAAAAGAGGAAACAACCAAGTTGGGAACGATCATTGGGATCGACCTTGGCACAACTTATTCTTGTGTTGGGGTGTATAAGAATGGACATGTTGAAATAATAGCTAATGACCAAGGTAATCGGATCACTCCTTCATGGGTCGCTTTCACTGATGGTGAGAGATTGATCGGTGAGATTGATCACTGACTACTTTTCCCTGTTGAATTCTTTCTAGATATCCTTCTCTTGGATGTAGCCCCCTTACTCTTGGTATTGAAACTGTTGGTGGAGTGATGACAAAATTGATTTCTAGGAACACTGTTATCCCAACCAAGAAATCTCAAGTCTTCACCACTTACCAGGATCAGCAGACAACTGTAACCGTCCAGGTACAAAATCTTTTTTGGATGATTGCTTCATTGCATAATCAATGGGAGGAAACCATCTCTCCACTGTAATCTTGGAAGTTTGTATGCAAACGGGCTTTCTGTGCAATTTAATCAATTGCTCTGCATCTATTGTGATCCGAAACCGGTTCTCTCTAACAGGTCTTCGAAAAGGGGAAATGAGCCTCACAAAAAACTGCAGACTGCTTGGGAAATTTGATTTGACTGGAATTCCTCCAGCTCCAAGGTGTGTTATCATGCATCTTTTCAATCTGCTTCCTCTCTGTCAAAACTCTGTGCACTTCGACTTACTAGAATTGGCTTGTTTCTTTGAGCAGAGGAACTCCTCGGATAGAAGTCACATTTGAGGTTGACGCCAATCGTATTCTAAATGTGAAGGCTGAAGACAAGGCATCAGGGCGGGCTGAGAAGATCACCATCACCAACGACAAGGGTCGGCTGAGTCAGGAAGAGATTGAGAAGATGGTACGGGAGGCTGAAGAGTTTGTTGAGGAAGACAAGAAAGTCAAGGAGAAGATTGATGCCCGAAATAGCTTGGAGACTTACATTTACAACATGAAGAACCAGATAAATGACGAGGACAAACTTGCCAACAAGTTGGAGTCTGAAGAGAAGGAGAAGATTGACACAACAGTTAAAGAAGCCCTTGAGTGGTTGGATGACAATCAGAATGCTGAGAAAGATGAGTACGAGGAGAGGCTGAAAGAGGTGGAGGCTGTATGCAACCCAATCATCACTGCTGTCTACCAGAGGTCGGGAGGAGCCCCTGGCAGCGGATCTGATGGTGGAGATGATGATGATTCTCATGATGAACTTTAAGATCTTTAGATGTTGCAAAGAGAATTGAAGTATAGGACAAACAAGATCTTGCCTTAGCTGATTCCTTCTTGGGGCTTGGTCCATAGGGCAGAAGGAAAACTATGTGGAAAAGAAGTAGCTCCCTCCTGCTCCATTTCCTTCTGTTCAATTTTGAGACTTAGGCATTATACGGATTTACTCCATTAGAAATGTTGTGTTTTCCCTCATTGTGGGAAGTAATACACAACTTTTTTTGGCCAACCAGTTTGAGTGACCGGGGGATCTTAAAAAAATTCCAATCTTAATGGTGTACCGGATGCAATAGCAATGCAGCATGCACATAGGTGATGTTCGTTTTGATGTTTTTGTGTTTTAAGAATTTTTAAGTGATGTTAGAGTTGTATTGGTGTTTGTATAGAAATTGTTGAGGTGTAAAAAATGTAATGATGATTTTTAAAGTTGTTTTTTTGTAGAGAATTTTTATTTGGATTAGTGAAAAAGATAAAATGTAAAATAATATTGTTTATTTGTAATATTTATTATAATTTCGAATTTATTTATTTTTATTAAAAATTGAATATTTGAAAGGTATTAAAAAAAGGAAGAAAACGACAAATGACTAAACGTTTTCACCGCCTGACTCAACTTTTGCAAAAAAACAAAATTGACTCACACAGGGGACAAGTTGACAAGTTGCAGGCCGCATGCAGGGGAGGGGGGAAATGACCAAATCGCTCTTTACCAAAGCAAAACTTGCGTAAATCAGTTGGGGGTATTTTTTCGATTCACGTGAGTATTTAATGAGTTGACGTGTGTGGGTCATGTGTTTTTTAAAAGTCCATTTTTCCCTTCGGTTTTGATGTATGTAACACATGATTGGAGGGTATTTTAGTAATTATGTATAAATATGGCCAGGGCAAAATCGAAAACTATAGTACAACATCCTCAAATAAATCATGTTCGGTGGGATTGTGTTTTTAGTTGAATGTGAATTCTTCTATTATAATGGAAACGAACATGCTCGTTTTTTTAGTGAAATGCAAGCCAAATATGATGGTTTTCCCTAGGACAGGGACAATCGTTTCCTTCGCCAAAAGATTTCATAGAGATATTTCTAGCAGTAACTTATCTCGGTAAAATGTCTCTTATCTGCAACATTAGGCTCCCACCCCATGGGAGCAAGGTTCGTGAATCATTTTGATAATTCCATTACAAAAGAATGAACAGATATGTTCGTTTTGAAGAGTTTGTGAAATTTTAGGTGATGTTAAAGTTGTATTGGTGTTTGTGTAGAGATTGATGATGAGTAAAAAATTAATGATATTGTTTAAAGTTGTTTTTTTTTCAAATTTATTACTTTTATTAAAATTTGAATATTTAAAGGTTAAAAAAAACACAAAACCATTCCATGAAAGCGGCTGGAACGCTGACCGGTTGTCAAAGTTAATATTTAAAGGTTTTTTTTAAAAAAAAAAAAGAAACACAAAAGCAGAAAAAGTACAAAACATTTCAATGAAAGCGTAGGGGTAGGGACAAGCAGGGAGTAGGGGCAGGGAGCTACAGGCGTTGGATTTATCATTTTCGTTCCAATTTTGCCGAACATCGAATCCTGCGTTTTTCCTAAAACCGAACATCCCCATGGTGTTTTGCCCATTAAATTCGGCCTTCACATGTTTTCATTTCAACCTCGTGAGGAAAATTTTCAAAAGAAAAAGTAATGGGGACAGGGACCCAGGTAGAAAGAACTTAAGGGTATGTTCGTTTTGAGAAAATTGTAAGAATTCTGAGAATAATGTGAATATTTAGGTGATGTTTGAACTTTATTGGCATGCAAAAGTTGTTGAGCTGTATTGATGTTGAAAAATGTAATATTGAGTTGTATTGGTATGCGTGTAAGAATAATATTAGGAATATAAATTTGGAAAGTTGAATTCAAATTCTAAAATTTTTAGCCAAACGAACCTACCCTTAATTGCCAAAACATCTTAGCTATAAGAAGTTTTAAGGGTTATACATAAACATATACATCCAACAGAAGATGGTCAAAAATAACTTCAGCAAGGAAGGAACCTAAAGTCAAGAAACTTTCAGTCAATCTGCTTCCCTGCACATTGCATCCAAGGCCAGTTTGCCTCACAGAGATCAGAAGGGGAACTGTCTTCGTTGTCCTTTAAATCTTTGTCTGCGTTTTGCTTCACAAGATATTCGGCAATGGCTTCTCTCTCACACATGACAGCATAATGCAATGGTGTTTGGCCATCATTGTCCTTCCAATAGAGGGAAAAAGAGGACTTTAATTACAGATAAAAAAGTTGATGAGGCAAAGAAATAACTGTACGGACAAATCCTTTAAATTAATGGGGCAAATGCTTGAAGGAAGACCATTAAAAGTTCCTTTCCACACTAGCCAAAACAGGTAACAAGGTAGCGTGTAATACGACTCATGTCTGTCTAGCCAACTGAAGAGGCAAAAGTCATTTGAAGTACCTTTGCATTTACTTCAGCACTTCTGTTAATGAGCAATTCAGCAATGTTAAGGTGGCCACGATCTACAGCCCAGTGCAATGGGGTCCGACCCTCGCTATCTGCAATTAATTAGGCAAACCGTTTTAAAAAGGAACATAAGTCTTCATTATCCTAGGACATAAATTAAGGTTAAGCTAAAAGACCAACTCCTTTGTGCTTTTCCTTTTGTTAGACAGAAACCATGCACTACACATAAAACATAGGACTGATAGAAGCATCCTAATAGTCTACAAGCTTTATTAATTTGCAGCAGAACAACACTGAGCTCCTGTGTCAAAGCTACTATAAATCACTCGAGTGTCTTAACCAATTTCACTGATATCCTAACAAGCTTCTTTCAAAGGTTGCAGCAGCATTCCTAAATCCAATGAGATCTAAAACCACATGGTTAACAAAATAAATGAAGACAAGAAAGCAGGAAAGATCCGCCTACAAACGATTGATGAACTCATACATGTACTCCAACAAGCAGAATCTATTCTGGGGCTAAAGAGCCCATGCCAAATACAATTGAGTTCAGTACGGGGGAGTTTCAAATCAGCTTGGTTGAATTTATGTCAATCTTGACCTTGAGCTACAATGAGACACTATTTCCTAGCTATTTCAGCTAATTTTTATAAGGACTTGAGTCTGTTCTTCAAGCTATTTTCTTTGTGTCAACTTCAAAGTTTACTACCATCACCAATGCAGGCAGATTTTATAAGTTACTGGAACGAATACTGAATTGTTGTAATTATTTTTTGCCAATTAGGTCCACCGCAATAGTTTCTAGGGTTAAATACACTTTGCACCATCAAAGTATGCACCCTCCCTTAGAATTTTCAGTTAATTTGGATGGAAAATGATTTTTTGACGTGCGAAATGACAAATTTGTACCACATTTTTTTGGCAGTGACTATTTTATGATGGTAAAATCGTAATTTTAGAGACCAAAAAATAAATTTCCATCCAAACTGATGGGAAATTTTAACGAAGGGTGCACAGAGTCTGAAATCAATAGTTGGCGGGTGCAGTGCGATAAAAATAATAGATATGAGTGGTGCAAAGTATCAAGACCCCCAAAATTAGAAGGTGCATAGTGTATTTAACCCTTCTATCTAGCAGAGTCAATCCTAACTTTGCCCAAGCGTTGGCTTCTTCTTAAACATTCTGAGTTTGAAAATAAAGCTTGAGCTTGGCTCCTTGAATGGGTAAATGCACTTCTTAAAAGCTTAGCCTAAGTGGTTCAGAAGCAGCTTGGACTGTTTAAATTAACCTCCAAAAACTCAATTAAAACTCTGTACAAAAGCCTAGCATCTCAACAACCATTATCATAGGCATTCAACAATGAATTGATATCATAGAAAACTTGTACAAAAAATTCACAATGTACATAGCCACAAAGAAACAAACCTCTAGTATTTACGGAAACACCGCCTTCAATACACTTGAGCAAATTATCCAGTTCTCCTTCCCTAGCAAAGGCATGAATAGCATCCATTTTCCTGGAAAGTACGCAGAAGATTGAAAACTAGCATAGTAGGGGATTCTTAAGTTCCAAACATACTCAGCTTCCAGCTGAGCCACATCAAAGCAAAGCCAAGACTTACACGCACACGATCTATGTGTCTGTCAGCATACAAATAGACATTACTTAAAACGGACATGAAACTGCCTCTGCTACAGAACTCTTTTAAGGGCTTAAAATGATGACACAAAACCTTCTAAATTAAGAAGTTCCAAGAACCTTACGACTCATTTCCTGCTTCTTCCTCATAGACAAAAGTGCTGAAAACTGGTCCCATTGGTCCTCTAGTATCAGCACTCAGTGCATCACCTTCTCCACCCCTGCTCTTCTAGTTATCCATCAGTCAAAAAACAATCCAATAGCAAGTAAGCATGTGTTTACAAGAATCAAAGAAAAAGCGAGATGGTAAAACATAAAGTTTCTAACCAGAGTTGAACCGGCCAACCAAGAAGGATATAGCTCTGTCACAATATCAATGTACTTCTGCATAGCTTCTTCTGGAGGCATAGCACCCAATTTCTGCCATGCTTGCCTAGCATGAGAGAGTTGGCCGAAGAAAAAATCACACACAGAGCCAAAAGTAGAAAACACAATTTTTGTAGCTCTACAGAAGTATAATGTCCAGGCAATTTAAATGGAAGTAAAAAAATTACCAACTCCAACACTGTTTGGTAGGAGAAATTGGAAAAGAGAGGATTGAGGGGAGGGGACAAGGTCACCGATGTTGAACTCAATATTTCCCTCAGTCGTTCACTTGTCTCTGAAACTTTTCCAGTACAAGTAATCAAATGTCGAATGTAGATTTAGCATCATGTGACAGACTCCTCCTCAAGTGACCTTGATTTAGGGTTGAAAGAAATCTTGCCTAAAAGATTTCCTCCATGCTAAAACCTCTTACTCGCGCCACTCTATGTACAAATCAAATTCTTCTATCTTACATGTTTCAGAGTGTCACTCACGGCAAATATATTTGTGACTAAAACATTAACATTTTCTCATCTGAACACGAACGCCCAAACAAATGCCAGTTTTCTTCCCACAAGATTAGAGACAAATGATAATAATCTCACATGCAATTACCCAAACAAAATTAAGAATTGCCCAAATAAATATCTCACTTCTAAACCGGCAACAGTCAGACACATCAAGATTGCAATGCGCTTGTAAGTCATATCACCTTTCAGAAACTTAATTAACTTTGTTGCTAGATATGGACCAGAAGAACTCCACGCACAATATGAACACCCAATATCTTATAACCCATTGACCGAAAAATCCAATAGTTTAAAACATTTACCTCCAATTTCAATCAAACAAGAACCCACACCCCATTATCCTCATGGCCAAGCTTAAGCATTCGCATCCCACGTGAAACCCAAAACACTCGTAAAGTCCAATAGAAAACAAAAACGTAAATTACCATGTAACTAACATACAAAAGGGTAAAAAATAATGAAATCAAATCGTAAATGCAATACCACTTCGCCCGAGATGTCATTTTCAAAGCCGAGGGCTGCGGCGCGCTACAAGGACCCTCAGTAGCAATCTTGTACAACCCATAGAGCTTCAACTGCACGTCGCTCGAGACCTTCTCCGAGAGCCGATCCGCCGCAGACGCCGCCACGAACGCCGTGGCCGCGCTGAAGGTCTCATCCAGCTCTGTACTCTCCACTCCCTCCCAATCGTCATCATCTTCGTCCTCATTTTCCACATCGCTAGGGGGTACGCTGTCGTTTCTGACGCTGCCCTGCTCGGCGATCACCGAGTCGGTGTCATGGGGCGGGCCCGACCCTCGTCCTATTCGATCGTACGGGATTTCGGTAGTTGTGGAGGAGCGGGAGATAGAGAGGTTATCTTCTTTGAAGGAGATGACTATAGAGATGAGCTTGGCGACGAGGAAAGAGAAAATAAGGCCCAGAAGTATGGATTGGACGAGTTGTTGCCAGTCAACCATGGTTGTACGGAACAGAATGTTAAAAGGTGGATTAACCAAAAAAACCCAGAACCTTAGAAATGGGACATGAGAGTGACAGACAAACCCTAGAAATCGACCAGCTTTGTGTAACGTGTTTTGTGTTCACGACTGTGTCAACCAACTGACCAAGAGACAGGACAGGAGACAGAAGAGAAATTATTTTGATACGGTGGACACCTTCACGGCCAGATAGATTTTATGGAGTAAATTTTGCTCCAGGGGAAAACGGAACGCACCGTATGACCGTATCTAGTACATTCAGATGGGATCATGGGAGGCAGGGCAGAGGACCCGATCGGAAAAGATTCACAGATTTCGTTTTTTTTTTCTTAGCAAAAGATTCACAGATTTCACTGCGGTAAGTTTTGCACTCTAAGCTCAAATATAATTTTTTTAATATATATATATATATATATATATATATATATATATATATATATATATATATATATATATTTTAAACTATTATAAATTTTATCTCTAACTCTTCATCTAATTTTTTTTTGGACAGAATTTAAATTTTTTTATAAATTATTATAGTCTTTAATATAGCTTGCTATTTGATTTGTAAACAAAACATAATCCATATTTAGTATTAAAAATAAATAATTTCCCTTCCAATTTGACACCCAAAGTACAATATATTAAGGATAATTAGTTTATAGGTGAATGTTTCGAAGGTGGTAATTTATAATGCAGTCTAAATCACTTGATAATTAGTACGTTAAAATTATATTTTTTTCTTTTTTCTAATAAATTTTTTAAATTAGTAGTTAAAACGTGTATTTTTTATTTTTTTCTAATGAATTTTTAAAACTTTGGGTAAGAGTGTAAGACAGAGATCCAATACAACTTAATTTCCTATGAAAACTTAAAATAAAAAGGAAATTGCCCAATTTCAAGAGCCTGCAACGATTGAAATTTGTAGCATTAACAAAAACCATATGAAACAGTATTCATGTTGCAAAGGATGCTCATTGCTCAATAGTTAGAGAGATAAAATAAATTTATTTATCGGAAAAACTATATTAAGAATAAGCGTCCGTTCTAATTTAAAATGTATTAGACATATAAGACTTGTTTGAACTTCAAATAATTGGCTTCAATTATTTGGGGTTAATATTAAAAAATTCATCAAATAATTTTTTATTATTATAATATTATTAAAAATCTTCTCTCTTCACTTTTTCACCGACTCCCATAAAATATCTTTATTTTTTTACAGATAATAATATTTTACAAACCTCAATACCCAAAATTTTCACTCAAACAACACTAAATTTTCACTCAAACGACACTATAGTGTACTCGAACAACCCTTAAAAGGGCACTTATAATAGTAACTTAATAACATATATTAATTAATTTGTAAACATGAGAGAGAGAGAGAGGGCTAAAAGTATAATAATTATTTTTTTAATTAATTGCTCAATGATTCCTTCAACAACGATTCCTACCTATAAGCCTAGAAACACATATTACTACTCCATGGATCTCCAGCAAGCGGGTCTTCATTGCTCAATATTTGCAACTTCCATAGCCTGTTTAAATATAAATGATCAAACAATTTTTTTAAAAAAATCTTAATTCCAGGAAGAAAAAAGAATAATATAAAAGGAATAAATCAGGAAAGAGAGAGAGAGAAAAAATATTGCCATGCTTACTTGGATCCACGTCAGTGATGGCTCCAGTCTGTTTAAAATCACAATTGTAGTCAAACTTTCCCGTTGACTGATAGTACAAATTCATGGCATAAGCCGCATGGGCAAGAACTGTATTTGGATCAAAACATGGGCCTCCTTCTTGGATCGGGCCACAGTTCAAGCCCAGCCCACAAACAATCAATATTCCTTTGCAAATCATCTGGGTCAGCCCCTGATTTGGGCAGACACCATTGTCATTTACCCTTAACCGGTGGCAATGGGCTGATTGGTCTATATTAGGGAAAGGAGATGGAAGATATCAATTGTGAAAAGAGGACTTGATACTAGAAACTGATTTGTGTAGATGCAGGATAAAAGGAATTTAGTAGTTCAAATCATACACTGGCAGAATTATGCTAGGTTTCTGACTTATGTAGGAATCAAGTAGTCTGTCATACGCATCTGTAAACTTCGTGGTCTGCAATTGCAGCCTCTCCTTCCACATTGCATATGGTAGCGTCTGAAAAAAGAAGTTAGAAAAAGGATTGTGCAAGGCATGGGACCCGAAAGAATGCAATATTAACCTCCACTTACTGTTAAGGCACCATCATTTTCCAGAACTTGCAGTTGCACAGGGCCATGTTAAGGGGTAAAAAAGGGTGCAAGGCGTGTACAATGTATGTGCTTAGATAAGTTACTTAATTAGACTAATTGTGCAGGTTCTCAAGGAAAGGATTGTTTGGCTTGAAGCTGCTAATGAAGATCTTTGTCGGGAGCTTCATGAATGCCGCAGCAGATGCCCTGTGGCAGAACAATATGAAACAGATCGTCAAGTATGTGTAATATCTCCTGTTGACTTTCTTTTGTGACTTATCTTCTAGTATCATAATGTCCCCTTACTCCTTTGGTGATAAATAATTGTTACCACTAGACTGAGCAGAATACATCAGTTGGATACATATGTGAAACTAAAACTGTCATCCAGGATGGTAGTACCTGCACTGTTAAAAGTGATGGGCTTAAAAGGGGCTTGCACAGCATGGAGTCATCTGATTATCAAATGGGTGAAAAAATAACAGGTATGAATCTTCCCTACTCTGGGGCTTGCTCAATATATAATTCTTTATATACAGAACTATATCCATAGATGATAACCTCTCAAATTAAGTTAAAACTTCATTTTCTGTTTGTTGTATTTAGTCCACTACCTATTTGTCATCCCCCTCTTCCTTTATTGTTTTATCTCTGTTTTTCTTGTTCACAGCAATATAAGTTTGGTTGGAGCCATTTTTTATAGGCTAAACTTCCTGAATTTTGGCAGGTGATTCAAGGGAAATTGATGATGAAGTAGCAAAGGAGTGGGAGCACACACTCCTGCAAAATACTATGGACAAAGAGTTAAATGAATTGAATAAACGGTTAGAGCAGAAAGAGGTATGCATGTTTATCTTTGGAATCCATTTTGTTGTTATTGTTATGTGGACGGCAGCATACTGCTATTTGATTCAATTGGTATTCATCTCTCTTGGAGAAGTGTGGACCAGGAATAAAAAGAAATGATTGGAGCATATATTACTAATTGTCACTGGAATAGTATTGTAAAACAGAGTTTAGTAAGAAAAATAGCATTCTCTGGTTTGGTTAGAATGTTGGACTAGCAGTTTAATGGATCATATGTTTGGAATGTACTTAGATCGTTAATTTTAGTTTCTTATGTTTGTCGCCAACTTTATCACATAACGTCTCTCTTTGAATTGATTTAGAATTTAGATATATGTGATTTGTCAAACTGTTTATTTGAATTGGTTTGTGAAATTGTTGATTTATTTTTTTTCACTTTGTTTTATTTTGTTTAGATAATGGATAAGTATGCAAAAACGTAGGATGCAATTGTTATCTCTCAATCGTACTATATAGTACGGTACGTGTATTATATTATTTTTAATGCTTTTAATATTTTATTATTTTTAATGCTTTTAATATTTATTTTTTGATATTGTAACTTTAAAAAAATTATTTGCATTAGGAAGAAAAAAAATTCTTGTTATTTTGCATGTAAAGTTCGACCCCCATGAAAATTCATCCTGGATCCGCCACTGATTGTCTGGGCTAACACCAACTTGGGACGAATTATCTCCCTCGGAAGGCCATCCTGTTTCGGCAATGACAATCTCAAGGTCATCAAACCCCAACAATTTCATGGCTGAGAATGTTGCATCCAACTGAGCGTCCAACATGTTTGTGTAGCGAAGTTTAGTGTTCTCATCAACCGCCCCTGAATTGGTTCTAAAGAGTGTATAATCCAGTGTGTCGGATGAGTAGCCAAAAAATGGATACGGGTTCACCATGAAAGGTGCATTGGTGGCCCTAAGGAAGGCGAGCAATGGCTTGAGCACATGAGTGTCATAGCCTTGTCTAAATCTACCAGTGGATGGTGGGCTTGAGCCTGATAAAATGCCCAAAGAGTGGGGCGTGGAGACCTTGATACGTTGATCCAAAGAGGCTGACACAAGTGCTGTGTGAAGGGTCTGCATGGCCGGGACTAGGCTTGCAATAAGCAACTTATTTGCTGTGGATAATACTTCGTTGCCTACTAAAACTCGGACTAGGTTGGTGGCAGGTGTATAAGGTTCCACATTGGTTTTCACCCATTGTTCAGCAAAGCTTAAATTAGTAAGCTGGGGGATTTGGTCATTAGGGATAGTGATTGTGACCTCAATCCCCGTATGAGCAAAGGCTTGTAATATTCCAGGGTTGGAATCAAAGAGTCTGACCCGGTTAATGGTGGTCGATTCTAAAAGGAAATGTGCAACTTGGGATGAGGAGGAAGATTATTTGCCACTGTGCCATAATTTACCCCAATTGCTCCTTGCACTCCTGGAAACAAAATGAAGATAGGTTTAGATTTCAAGCCTAGAAAGCTATAACAAATTAAATAATTTGTGTGTCGCAAAGGCTAAATAATCCACTAGTTTCTATTAGTCAAAGACACCAATATAGATCAAATAAGGCTTTTTGTTACCTTGGAAGACAGTTGATGCAAGGAGAAGTAAGATTTTGCTGACCATAGAAGCGACAATGATGGACTTGCCCTTGTCCATGATGTTCGTGGGAGGTGGAGATGGTATAGGTAGGAAGCAATGGGGGCAGCCATTGCTGAAGAAGTAACGTTGAGATGCTTTGCTTTCTGACAGGGGAAGTTTTTGGTGCTAATGGTTGAATGCGTAGCAAGAAATCTTTAGTTTTTTGGTGCTTGATTTAGTTGGGCAAGCTTTGCCTTTGAATTTGTTCTACAACAATCTTTTCGCTTTTCTGGGAGGGATTTTTTTAACAAATATTCTCATAACGGGTTGGTGTGCTAGCTTAATTATTCCTATTATATTATATATGAATATAAGCGAAGCAGTCAATAGTTGAAATTAGAGAATCTGCTGCCTGCAGCTAAAGCCAACATGCTTGTAAGTGATCTCATGATCCAGATCTTGCTTTAGTTTGAGTGTTTGGATAGGGTGGAGAATAATCTTTTCTTACGGCGGTGGAAAAGGAACCCCAGAAAGGATAACTTACAGCGGTAGACTAAAGTTCATGTTGCCGGGAAAATGACTTTAGGGCCATAAGGTATGAAATTGTAGGTCAACAGCGATCACTCTTCCTTGTCAAAGGCTATCAACTTACTTTCATTTGTTTACAAATTGTAGAGAATATTATACCCGACTATCGAGTCACTGATCTATTAATTTGTAAAGTAGGCAAACGATTTCCTCAATAAGTAATGCACTTAGCAGTAAGATCAGGCATCAATGTACAGTAAAATCTTAATGATCTTTGTATCATCAGGCCTCTACATCATTTAGATTATTTTTTTTTTCTGGACTACATAGGTTAGAATGGTTTTAAAGCTTCAGATTAACTTTCGGTTTCACAGCAAACCAAACACGGTAAGATATTATTTTGAGACAGAAAGGGATCGATTGAGCATTAACCTTGTCTTCACATGCTTGGCTCGTCCTATTAACAGGGGCGGAAGCAAGGGGTGCGATGGGTATCGGCCATCGGCCCCCGAAATTTTTTTTTTAATGTAATTTTTTTTTTATTTTCTTTTTCTTTTTCTTAATAAATTAATTAGGTCCGATACTCATTAAGTCCATGCCAAATAGACTTAATGGGTATGAGATCTAAAACATTTTTTTCTATACATTGATTTTGCTCCTAGTGCTACATAATAATTAAGACAAATATACAGCTATTATAATTTTTTGTTTTGCATCGATTACAAATTCTTCAACCGAGGGGTAACTTCATGTCATCTTGCTAAATTTATATTAGTAAAAAATTATTTACTCTTTGCTCCTATTTTTCACAATCAAAATCACTTCATTTTTTTCTCCCTATGTTGATTTGTTTCTTCATTTTTATTAGAGACCTCGAAAAATGTTGTGTTTGTTTAGGATCCTTGTATAGGCCAAACCAAATTTCTGGCCACTTTTGGGATATGTTTATCTAATAAACTATTTTACTAAATCTTGCTTATCCTGAAAATTTTGTTTTTATTATTCAGAGCATGGTTTGTCATCGATTGTTGCTTGTGTGTGGAAGTTGTTTTGGAGAATGTGAATATCTTTCAATTCCAAATACATAGAACCTAAAGAAAGTAAATTACAAATGCATCCCAGTAACCTTTTGTCAAAATAAAAAAAAATGAGAAAAAAGAGAGACTCTTGGTAGTAACCAAAAAATGTAAGAAAGACAACAACTCCTAGTGACATTAAGACCTCAACCATCATAATCATCTGTAATTTGTTCTAAATTTTTAAAATTAGTAGGGAATTAACTTGGATTAAATCATAAAGAGTGATTTGCGTAATAATATGAGAGATAAATGGATGAATTAGTGTATATCGAACAATAAGTTTTTAAAACTATTAAGAACGAAGTCATTTTGCAACTTTTTCAGAAGATGCAAACTCCTATGATCCAATTATCACCTCTCAGTCGCAGTACATATTACGGTACATGTATTCCAATATTTTTAATGCTATTAGTCCTTAATTTTCGACATTGTACCTCTTAAGAAAATATTTTGCATTACGAAAGAATTTTTTTTTGTCATTTCGCCTTTAAAGTTCGACACCCATGAATTTTAATCCTAGTTCCGCCACTTGTCCTATATATCTAAAATTATTAGCTTCTGTACTCATTATTAGGTGAAACTATACGTGCGTTAAATGTATAGAAAGTACCAAAATCTTACTGCCAAAAACTGGACAAATTAATATATGAATCTAGGCTATGCATGTGCATGCATCGATATCGCCGTACGGTCTCCATGTAACCCATCAAATTTGACCAACCAGAACTGTTATGTCATCTCATGGCCCCTCTCTGCATAACTGTATGCCATCTTCACGAAAGTGACCAGACAAATTTACATATCTACTTGACAGAGCTGGCCTTTTTATCTCAGAGATGTATAAATCAAGAGCAAGACGTCAAGTATGGAAGAGGAGATAAAAAAGAATTAAGCTGCGTTTAGGAACACCAGCGCACTTCCGGTCTCGGATTAGAATCCTTTGCAATTTGTTGTCCGAATTGCACAGTACAATTGGGAAAGAGGTCGATACAAGAGATGAATCTTACGTCATTTAATGCTGCTCATGCAAATTTTTAGGCAACATGAGTCCTACTAGGGTCTACCTGACGTTGTATATATATTTTTCTGAATTGCACCCTTCAATTCAGACAGTAAATTGCAGGAAAATCCTCATCCTTCCAGTCCAGGGGAGGGGGCTAACCCCAAAAAATTTTATTTTATTTTTCCTTTAAAACATTTTAAAGGAAAAAATATTATCTTAACCCAATTTTACACCTTAAAATATCATTCCCCCTCAATATTTTGAAAATATTCTTTTGCAAGGCCAAAAATACTATCCCTTCTTTAACTATTTAAATACCATTTATCCCTCAAAATGAATGAGACAAATTTAATTCTTTAAAAATCATACCCTTTAAAATGACAATAAATAATAAATGAATTAAAGTATATTTTAAACTAACAACAAGTGCTAATGGAATTAAAATTTCACCTAGAGATACAATTTATTTTATGACCTAAATAGCGGTTTTTTTATTTTATTATTTATTTCTATCGATTTCACTTTTTTTTAAAAAAAACTATCGATTTTGTCTCACCTTTAAAAAATTTAACATAAATAAATAACTTAACCTACTAAGTTTCTTTTGTAGCTTTACATATGACAACTTTAACTTAGTTTTTTTCTTTATTTTATTTTGACTTTGTTTCAGTTTATATAAGTTCATTCATTCTTTTTAACTTCAAATATTTTTCAATCTTTTTTTCTCCTTTAGTTGATGATTTCAATCTAGAGTAAAAAATTTATATTATTTTTTATATAATTGTTGGGTGATGAACTTGCAGAGCAATTTGATATATTTTTAAAAAAGTAAAAGTTTGTGTAAAAATATATTGAATGTAGTCATAATGTAGTATTGAATTTTTTAAATTTTAGATGTTTAATTGTAATTTTTTTTTATTCAAAATATTCCTAAAAAAATAAATATTTCTTCTCTATAATTCCGCCACTGGCAGTTCAATCTTGGATACGACACTCTTACAATCAGGCGAGAGAATAAACAAAGCATGCATTATCCTCTATCCAACTTGGCTTTATATATATATATATATATATAATTTCACCTGTAAGCCACATATAACAAAGGAGGTTCAAAACCCCACTTCCCAAATTCCTTGGTCAAGTCAAGTACGAACCCCATGGCCAGCTAGCCTCGATCCTGCAGGTCATGACGTATGAATAGGTGGTCTGCACTCTGCATATATCTAATCCTGATGGGATTTACACAGAAACTCCCCAGGTGTCTCTCTCTCGATCGATTTCTCCCTAACCCACCGACAAGTTTTGGCCATGCAAGGCGTAGTTCCCAAGGACATTGGGTCATCTATTAAAATTTATATTTATATTTATATCGGTCACACAGTCACTGACTAGCCGGTAAGTATTTATAAAGAGCGAATACTGGGAATATCTGGCTTATGTACTGTTTCACGTGTGTGTGGATGCTAGCTCGCGCCCGTGTGTGTACAAGAGATAAAGTCTACACACAATCGGACCGCGAACTTGACTTGATTGGATTGCGGATCGGACCGTATTTATTAAAAAAATAAAAATATATATATTCTTTTATGATTTCTAATATAAATTATAAACTTAAAACGTTTAATTTTAATCTAAACTAAAACTCAATATTTTTATAAGCACTTTCTCCTTTGAAATTAACTTAAAAAAATTTTTAACTTTTAAAAAAAAATTAAACCGATCCGGACCGCATTTAGTAAAACCGGACTGGAACACTTATAAGTGGTCCGGTTCGGTCCTCTATTTTAAGAGGACCGAAAATCCGATTTTCAACCCTAACAAGAGATGTTAAAGATGACTTGAGATAGTTTTGCTATGGCCTAGAGAACGATATTATTCATGAACAAGTATATATGCTGATCAAAGGAGAAGGCCACTAGATTTTAGATATGAAAGTGTACGTCTTCAAAATGAAGAAGCGCACGCAATGATCTTGTTAGTATTAGGGATAAATAATATTTTGGTCCCTGCGGTTTAGGTGAAAATCAAATTAGTGCTTTATCAATTTTTTTCATCAATCGGGTCTCTGATCTTTACATACTTTTATATTAAGTCATGGTTCAAATCCGTCCATGACTTAACGGTAAGTGCCAACCTGATCTGCTCGGGATGGAGAGCTGAGAGGATTGAGAGGCCCGAGCAGGCCGGGCTGCTATCAAATTAGTCTCTTATCAAAAAATTTCATCAATCGGGTCCCTAATCTTTACATGTTTTTATATTAAGTCTTTCCGTCCAAATTTGTCCACTGACTTAACGGTAAGTGTCAACCTGATCTGCTCGGGATGAAGAGCTGAGAGGATCGAAAGGCCCGAGCAGGCCGACCGTGAGCACAAATGCTATATAAAAGCAGTCTGAGCATCCCGAGCACAAGCAACCAGACATCCCGAGTACAATCAACCCTAACATCCCGAGCATAAGCAGATTGAGAGGCCCGAGCAGCAAGGCCGCTCGTGCAAAGGCTATATAAAATTAGCCAGAGCATCCTGAGCACAAGCAGCCCAGCATCCCGAGTACAATCAGCCTGAGCATCCTGAGCATAAGCAGATCGAGAGGTCCGAACAACAAAGTCACTTGTGAAAAGGCTATATAAAAGTAGCCCGAGCATCCCGAGCACAAGCAGCCCGGCTTGCTCGGGCCTCTCAGCTCTGCATCCCGAGCAGATCAAGTTGACACTTATCGTTAAGTCAGTGAACGAATTTTGACGGAAGGACTTAATATAAAAGCATGAAAGATCAGAGACTCGATTGATGACAAAAATTAATAAGGGACTAATTTAATTTTCACGCAAACTATAGAAATTCGATTGATAAATAACTAATTTATTTTTCACTCAAACCAAAAGAACCAAAATATCATTTATCCATGGGCATTATATACGAGGGTCCATTCAAAGAGATGAAAAAGATTCGTAATTGATTTTAATCTTTTACAAAGATCTAATCAATCAGTTTTGAAACAAATTCAGGCGAATTCTCTCGTCCCATCAGGAAAGAATTTAATCGGGAGGTGGACAACATTAATTTGCACTTACAAAGTGAAGGGCCACATATCCGATGCCACATCTATTTGGTTAAATAATAGAATGATTTGCTGGAAGTTGAAACCAAAAGATACGCACTCTAGCTTTCTTCTCCGTGACCCAGTATCCGATGGGAAAGACCTCAAAAAGTTAGTCATCAACAAACTCCAAAACCTTTTTCTATATGCATTAATTTATTATTGGTTATCTG
This sequence comes from Myrica gale, assembly GCA_963930655.1. NCBI lineage: Eukaryota > Viridiplantae > Streptophyta > Magnoliopsida > Fagales > Myricaceae > Myrica > Myrica gale. The sequence continues at coordinate 25,682,013 of OZ005606.1, read as the reverse complement.
GCTCTGAGTGTGTGTTTTTTTTTCTAATCTGGCTCTGACTGTGGATATATATATAATTTTTCTGATGACATGCCTTGAATGCATCAGGCATCATGTCCAAATGCTAGATTGTCCAATGCATTTGAACCGCGTCCATTTTAATTAGCACCTGACCTGATCATGAGCAGATCATAATTTGACATTTGGGCTGGAGCTGATCTCTTGTTCCTCACACCCACTAAAACTGATCATGGTAATTTTTTTTTATTCTGATAGCGCTTCCTTTCATTTCACCAAGAAATTAAAGAGATTCCTCGTTTTTTTCCTCTCTCTCTCTTGGATATTTAGGAAATGCATGCACAGTTGTGATAAGTGAATAGGCTGGCGCCACAGATCAGCGAAGAAGGCCAGATGGGGAAAAATGAAAAATGTCAGATTATACATACTGATCGTAACTCAGAAATAATGAAGGCAAAAAAAAGCATCTTAAAAGAAATAAAAAAACGACAAGGGGCGACTCACTTGTGTACGTGAGAGAAGTTCCTGCAGGAAGACATAAGAAGATCAGCTGGTGACTGAAGCCTTGTATATTATATGATCACTTCAGAAAAGGAGATCGCAAAATGCCTCCAATGGTTATAGTGTTCGAATCAAGCAATTTGGTTTATAATTAAGCGTTCATGTAACCCGTTCCTTAATCAGTTATTCACTAAATAAACTTTAGAAGGGTTAAAGTTAAACCCTCTTAATATATCATTTTGTTGGTAGAAGGGTTAAAGTTTGGACCGTGGAGTTTGCTAGCTGGCCTAATAAAACTGCAACTGCTGGTAAATTCAACTTTGATGAGTACAAGTATATCCAGGAAAACGAAAACAACGAAAAGGTTGGCTGTGCGGCTAAAACGATACATACCAGCTAGAAAGCTCTTGGTTGGGGTAGCAAGAAAAAGAAAAAGAACACATCTGAAAATAGAGTGATCAACTCTAAATTTTTTGAAGGCCATAAAAATGAGAAGAACCACGAATGTAAAACTTCCACTTTTAACATTGCTTGCTCAAGTGAGCATCTCAGAGACAGCAGCAGTAGCAGTATCATGGTCATAGAGAAAGACCCAAAATTAGCATGTGCAGCTGAGGCTGGAATACTCATTTGAGCAAGAAACGTTACAAAGAGGATTCGAGGATTCCAGAATTAGTTCACTCCCCCCATCCCTACCTATCTATCCCGGCCATCTCTCACAGAGTGCCCATAACTGGTATGCGAGTCCTATCTAGGCCGGCCTTGTTATAAATAGCATGCAGGCCAGCTTGAACGCGCGTGAGAAGATCAAAATGGCAAGAATGCCATGGAGAAATATCTTGGAGGGGGAGCACTTAGAACTAGATTAAAAGACTACAGTATACCCTCTATCATTCAATCCATCAGCCGTTGTTCCAGGGGTATAATGGGTTTTCCAAATACGTACTTGGAATGGTGTAAGAAGGAAAGTAAAGGGAAGCTGAGAGAGTCGGTTCAAAGAGCATTCAATGGAAGGAATTGTAGTTGTTGATGGAATGGCAGCTAAAGACGATGGGTTTGAGCTCAACAACCAAAGAACGCGCGCCGTATTAATAATAAGACGAGAGTGCTTTCCTATTTATTAGAGTTATCAGCCATGTGAGTCCGTCTAATCAAAAGTTTATAAATAAAACTTCTTTGTAATTTTATCTTTACACTCCTGAATATACATATCTATCCAATTGAGCCTTCCTACAGTAGATGTAGATCTATAGACCGAACCACTTAAATCTCGTGTCTCACTTATCTTTCCTCTCTCTTAGTCTAAATAATTCTTCTCTCTTTTATTTTATTTTAACATGGTATCAGAGTCATTCTCTCAGGCCTTCTGGCGCCCTGTCCGACATTCTTCCGGCGAACTTTCAGCATCTTCTCTCAGGCCTTCCGGCGCCTGCCCGACATCACTCCGGCGACTTTCCGACATCTTCTCTCGGGCCTTCCGGTGCCCCGTCCGGCATTCCTCCGTCGACCTTCCAGCATATTCTCTCGAGCTTTCTAGCGCGCCGTTGGGCTTTCCTCCAGCGACCCTCTCCAGCCATCTTCCGGCGACTGTCCGCCCTTCTCCGACCATCATTCGACGCCAATTTTTTCTTATGGAAAATTTCTTTTTGTAAGTGCAAACTCAACGTGTATCCACCTTGAGCTTGCGTAAGAGTATTAGAGTTATTAGAGTCACATTGCTAAAACAATGTGAGCTATTGTAATCCAAGACTTACAAATAAAGTCTCTCTGTAATCTTATCTTTATATCAGTGAGTACACATATCTGCTCAATTGAGCATTCCCACAGTGAATGTAAGTCTATGAACCGAACTATTTAAATCTTGTATCTCACATATCTCTCATATCTCTCTTAGACTAAATAATTATTCCCCTTTATTTTATTTTAACACTATTACAGCTAGCTAGCTAAGGTCGAATACTGGCCATTCTTTCGGCAACCCAATTGCCTTTCTGCATCAGCATCACTCGAAGTAGGTAAAATGAAACCCACGCTTGTCGCTTCCACCTCCTATAATCATGATAGCAATTGGGGCACACAAAAATTACTTTTCTATTAGAAAATTGCAGGATATACAAAGTGCCATAAAGTACAAAATCTGGAGTAAGTCTTTTTTTTTTTGCTGAAAAAAATCTGGAATAAGCCAGTCATGCAAATTCACCGCTATCACTGAAACAAACAAAGGCAGAGCGTTAAATTTGTTTTTTTCAATCAAATCACGATCACAAATTTACACAGTAAGTAAAGTACTTGCTCCGAGTAATGTTGTCAAAGGAATCGGTAGCAACAGTGAAGATGGTGCTCTTTCTTTGGAGTAATTTCCTTGTCTGACTTTTCTGCATGTGTGGGAGTTTAATTTGTTTCCATCTTCTGCGTGTTTAGACAAACTACAACCCCTTAGAGAACGCTGTCGCGTTCAAGAGGCAGCTCACCCTTCAAGTACGCTTGTTAATTTGGTTAGATAAAAACGTGCATGCGAGCTTACTCTCTGTAGCTGCTTTTTCCCCTCTCTTTTTTCCTGGCAAGTTCCTCCATTTCATCCTGCCGGGTGAGGTTGGACCACCCGTTTTAAACGTCCCTGTCAAATGACGCATCAAGTGGGGCGTTAAATATTCGTTAAGAGACTAAAATCAAGCAGTTCGGTAGCTGCCATGGCCATTTTTCTGTCGGTCGGTCTTCCGAGGACGCATCAGTACTTGCCATGTCTAGGAAGCTGCATATGTTTCACAGGTGGACTGAAAGGGATATATAGGTAGGTGAGACAATGCTTCCTAATTTGGAAGATACGAAGGTCTTATATTATAGTACAATTCAATTTTTTTAATTTTGAAAACTCTATTTTATAGCAAAATTAAAATTAAGATAAAGATAAAAAGTTTAAGATTTTTCAGATGCTACAAAATAGGAATATTTAAAAACTAGTAATTTATAAAATTGAAATTGAAAATAAAAAACACATCCTAAAAACTAGCACTATCAAAGTCTCTTTTCAAAATAATGGCATTATCAACTTCAATTTTTAAAATAATCATCATTCATAATAAATTCTTGGCTCCTAAAATCTAAAATCACAACTGTCTACCATAGCTACTTTATTGCTAATTAAATTCTCAAACAAGTAAATTCTAAAGTCACTTTTTCAAGTACATGGCACACCAATGTCTAATTAATCTAATAAAAAAATTAATTTATTGTCAAAATTAAAAATTTTAAAAAAAGTTACAAAAACATAAATTAATACTCCACAATGAAATACTTAATCTAATAAAATAATTAGATTGTTTTCCAAATTTTTTTATTGCATATAGAATACTATTTATTTACCATATATGTTACAATCGCATATGTAAAAAGAAGTTTTTCAAAACTAAAGATAATAAACAGTTATTTACTAATAGCTATATCTCAAGATAGATTAAGATTTTATCTATCGAAACTAATTTATTGAGGAAACTTGCCTATGACCCCAAAAAATGTTGAGCTGCCCTCGATGCTTCATTGAGAATCATATGTATGGTGATCGTTTATTATAAACCTTGCGATCCTTCACCCATCTAAAAACTAGGGTAACAATTATTAAGGTGGAGAAAACCTCGTGACGACTGATCTTGCTTAAAACTTCTAGTATGTCCTTTCGGGAAAAGATTCGGTCCAAAGCCACGGTCTGAGATCGTTTTAACTCAATTAATAAGGTCTGATCTGCACCAATTCAGCTCAGCATAGCTTTTTACTGAGCTGGCCAGAAACGAGTTAGACCTGATCCCTTTTTCGTCTCCCTTGTCATTTAGGTCAGATCACTTAACTTAACTGTACGACTAATGCTCTTGCCAGTGCAACGGGAACAGACTCGGATTCCCTCCTAAGAGGGAATTTGCTAGTCGGTCCTAACAGGCCATTGGATGGGTGACAACGCATTAATGAAACAATCCAATGACCCTTATTAAAATGGCTTAAAAAAATTCAAAATGAAAGATAAAAACGTTGGATAGGGCGTTAGAACATAACGGTGAGCAAAACTCACCGTTTCACTGCATATTTCTTTCCTTCTTCCAAGAAACTGCTTCCTCCTTGGCCTCAACTCCTTGGCCGCACGCGATTTTCGGCGAGTTTTGCAAAATTTATCGCTGGCTCTCTCTCTATCTCCTGCATTCTCTGTTCTACAACTGTTGAAAGCGGACAGTGCGCAAAGGCTCTGGGATTTCAGCGACCTGTCACGCGCGGCCCGCGCGCAAGGCTGAGCGCTCGTCGCTTTGGAATTTCCAGAGCCCTATCGCGCACGGCCCGCGCACAAAGCTATGGGATTTCCCCTGGTCTAAATTGACTAGTTTCCTCCGTGTGTGTTACTTAGGGAAGCTTTGCGTCATGTTCTCGATGTACACTTTTTGAGTTTCCATTAAATGCTACTGCCTAACTCTAAGCAGAGAGTTATAGGAGATTTTTCATTCGCCCTGATTTTGACAATCTTTGCTGTCAGGGAACTAAAGAAAGCACTAGTGTATGCATTTGATGCAGAGGTATTAGCACTGTTATCTGAGGCATTGACATAATTGCATTATTGTTTTATTTTTTTTACCTTAGGATCACTATTTTTATAAACCTCAGTCTTTGCATTCTACATTTATGGATTTAGGCAGTTCCGTAGCAGAAGAATCAATCACGTAATGGTCTTCTGTGCTGACATGGTTTTCATTTTCTTGTTTGTTGGAAAGAGAAGAAAATTTATGTATTCACCAGTATTAGTGATTTCATGATTGTCTCTTTTGTCACCTTACTCCAGATTGTAACTATGTGAAAGGAAAATGGGTTCCGGATGATAACCGACCTTTATATTCTGGGTTTGGTTGTAAGCAATGGCTGTCAGGGATGTGGGCCTATAAGTTGATGGAGCGAACAGATTTCTCCTACTAGAAGCATTGGTGGGAGCCTAAAAGTTGTCAAACGGAAGAATTTGAAGGGTCTAAGTAGCTTGGAGAAGAAACAAAATAAAAAATTGGGCGGGAAGAAATCTTCAGCTTCGTATTCTTAGAGAAACGGTGAATTTTGCTCTTTAACGCCCCATCCGACTTTTTTATCTTTCATTTTGAATTTTTTTAAGTCATTTTAATACAGATCATTGGATGAGTTCATTAATGCGTTGTCATCCATCCAATGACCTGTTATGATCGACTAATAAATTCTCTCTTAAGAGGGAATCCGAGAACAATTGGAACACCCTTTATTTCTAAATCCTCCATTTCGAACCTTAAATTCTAAAACTATTTCAAATCCAAATGTCCACTCTCCTCCCTCTAAACTAACGGGATGTTATGAGATATAGATGTCTTCTGCTTCAAAAAAAAATTGCAAAATGAAGGAGACGAGGATTGCAAGCTTTTGTTTCAAGTCAAAAATGAGGTCAATTCCTTTTGATTAGAGGGCATTCATCAAGGCTGAAGAGAGATGAGGAAACGATTCAAACGGTGGGTCTAGACAAGTCTGGACTTAATCATTTCTCTTAATTCTCTCGATGGCTGTCGGGTGGATTCAGATTCCGGCATAAACTCCGTAAGAGTATATATACTAGCATTCTATCTTTACTGACATTGGTTTAATTGATAAAAATGAAATTATTAAAGAACGACTTGACATTGTTATTTTCATTCTGAGGCAGCTTGCTTGCATGGTACAGCAGTTACCAATTCAATAAATTTGAAGTTGCGTATGCAGTGACAATTGCACGATACTGTATATATATTTGTCTTTCTTACCGTGGAGTTTTCTCACAGTTTCTTGGAGAGAGAGAGAGAGAGAGGACAAACTTATATGCAAACTATAGTTCTCCCATGCAATCATTTATTTCCTGTTTTTGTTTCTATTAGAAAGCGAAGTCGTATATTAGGCATTAGCGAGTAATGGAATATCGACCAGCCTGGGCTTTGGGCGTTGGGAGCTCCAAGGAAAGTTAGGAAAACAGCCTAAAAAGGAGAAAAAGTTGGTAAGTCGGCCGGGAAGGAAGGAAAGTTACCGACAATTAATGACACCGATGGGAGACAACTGCACAGTACTGTATATATCCTAATTAGTTAGTTAGAAAAGCACTGAAAGACTTTACCCCAGTGGTTGGCCTGGTGGTAAGGCTTGTGGTTTAGGGATTTGTTCTCCTCATGTCTCAAGTTTAAATCTTCTCAGGTGCAAACAATTTTTTGGGGTCACTCCCTTAGCAAAGTTGGACTTAACTGACATGTGTGGTTTGAGAAGGTTGCACGGCCCAGGATTTGTCGTGGCGTTAAGCCCACCTCGTGCGTATACTGGGTCAGGTTCGTCCGAACTTGGGGCACGTGATTGGGTGCCCGGATTTTCCTCGTCACCCAAAAAAAAGCACTGAAAGAGCATAAATTACACTAAAAAAAAGGGGGAAAAAAGATTGCATAATTCAAACAGCATCATAACAAATCAATCCTAATTTCAAAATTTGAAGATTTTATGACAAAATTCAAAAACAGAGATCATGCAGGGCATCCATACCCTTTCATCATTTGATGGGTACTGCATTTTGAACTTTTATCATTTAAGCTTAATTATACAAACAGTCCATGTGTTTAACTTTTCGACAAAAGGATTATCATGCATTTGTACAAATTTATCCACGTTGTCAGTGTATAGTAATAAAATGATCCCTCATTTCAGTTTCGATATCTCCCTTAACGCCGCATGTTGAGCTTAAGATTAAAAACATATAACTCGATCGTTGACTGAAGATTTAACTCAGTTCACTATCAGGCATTAAGGGAGATGATAGAAGTGAAACGGATAGACCACTTTATTATTACACACTGATAGATAAATTTGTACAAACTTTAATTTACCACAATGACTTATTTGTCAAAACGTTATACCCAAAAACTGTTTGTATAATTAATCATATATCATTTAACCGACATTGCAAAATAAGTTTAATTAGAAAGTTCGTTGGTGGATGTGAATTAATTAAGCGGTAAAAGTTCGGCCTGTCCACTGGGACAGTCTTATCGTCGGCATGCATGGCATGGGGCAGTGGTACCACTGTTATAACTTGGTCCACCAGTACTAATGGATGCTCAGTACAATTTGTCACTTTGCAATATACCGTCCCTTTCGTCCTCTCGTAAGCCTACAGGTACGTTACACGGGCGGAACCAAACCATGGCGGCCAACATGGTTGGCTCTGTTCAAAATAAAATTTCACATATTTTTTTTTTATAAATATGTTAACCTGAGCCTGTCATGGTTGAGCCCAGGCCCAGGCCAAATGAAGCTTTCTCCGTGATTCTCTCTGACTATCCCTCACGCCTCTGCGAATAAATGGTAAAACACATATGCATGAAGTTTCACTCTCTATCCCTCATCCCTCCGAATAAATTAGGTAAGAACAGATTCCATTGCATTTTGTTTTGAGCTTTTATTTTTATGTTAAGGTAGCATTTATATATATAAATAGTGGCTTCTTATATCAGAGCCATTATATCAGTTTTTGTTTCGTTAAGTAGTCCTTGCTATTTGTCTAAGATTGGACTAAAGGTACAAAACCGGACGAAATCCTTTCGTTCGTGAAGTTCTTAAGTCGATTTAGAGACAGAGATTCCCTTCTTAGTTTTCTCGCTCCTTGCTCGCGGAGCGGCATACTAGAAAAAAAAATCAAGGAATTTGTATAAGCTTTGTTTTATTTTATTTAGATAATAGAAAGGTTTTTCACAAAAAAAATCATAAGCGTGGAGTCGTCTAATACTCGTAATGTGTCTACTAGTTCTGAAATGGATACTAGTTTGATGGATAAGATGCAAAATTATGAATTTGTATTTGCTATGCATTTGTTGAGGAAGATAATGGGAATTGCAAATGTATTGTCACAAGTTTTACAACGAAAGGATCAAGACATTGTTAATGCTATGAGTTTGGTTAGGATTGTGAGGGAACGGTTGCAAGAGTTGAGGGAGATCGGATGGGATGAATTTTTGGAACAAGTCAAAACATTTTGTCTGAATAATTCTATCAATGTGCCCAATATGGAAGATATTATACCAACTCGTGGTCGTTCGAGGAGTCGAAAGCAAACAATTATGTATTTGCATTATTTTCGTGTGGAAGTACTTTGTCAGGTTATTGATTTAATTACTCAAGAGATGAATGATCATTTCACAAAAGCAGGTACAGAGTTACTTCTTTGCATAACATGTCTTGATCCAAGGGACTTATTCTCAACATTTGATCTTGACAGGTTATGTCATCTTGCTGAGTTTTATCTCGAAAATTTCTTAACAACTAAGAAGTTGTTTCTTAGAGATCAACTATACACATACATTAGAGATGTTAGAGTGCATGATGTTTTTTCTGTGCTTCAAAATATTGGAGGTCTTGCTGTGAAGATGTTTGAGACCAGAAAAAATATTTTGTATCCACTAGTTTATCAGCTTATTGAGTTGACATTGGTCTTACCAGTTGCGACTGCAACCGTTGAAAGAGTGTTCTCTGCGATGAAGATTATTAAGACTGATTTGCGTAATAGGATGAGAGATGACTGGATGAATGATTGCATGGTAGTGTACATCGAGCGGAAATTTTTTGAAACTATAGATAACGAAGTCGTTTTGCAACATTTTCAGAAGATGCAGAAATGCAGGAACTAATTGCCCCCTTTCAGTCGCAGTACATAGTACAATATATGTATTTCAATATTTTTAATATTTTTAGTCTTTAATTTTGATATTGTAATTCTAAGACAATTTTTAGCATTACATATGAAAAAAAATTCAGTCATTTTACTTTAAAAGTTCGTCATGGTTGGTTTATAATCTTGGTTCCGCCCCTGGAGGAGACGTATAACTACCAATATATGAGGGGAAAACTTCGATTGGCCTAGGTTATTAGGCTGAAGATGTACGTTTCTGCCACTATATGCACGTGAGAGCGATACTTTTTCAGTGGGGAGAAAGGAAGCTGCATGTGCATGGATCATGGATGCCCGTAGGGGCAAATCATGGGGCCGTTGATTTGCGTACAAGCTGCTGATAGTGCTGGGTTAGGAGAGGATTAATTGCTCGGTGGGTGAGGACTGAGAGTAGGGCAGATCCTGGTAAACTGATATCGCGACAAGAGAGCAATTCGTAATTTTTTTCAGTTCCTTGTATTATGGCACATTTGACTGGTCGCTAAGAAGTGTTGTCATGGTCAGGGCTCATGGGATTTGGGAAGTAAACTTCTTGTAGCCCACCGAGCTTTCAAAGGGCCGGATCGAGATGGGAAAAGGATGGGAGAAGATAAATGAAAATGAAAGTAAATAAATAAAAGGACATACAGTAACGAAGATTAAAGAGCTTGAGCTTCCACCTCAAGTTGTACGTGTAAAACTATAAAATCGATGCAAATTACAAGATCTTGAGATACATCAATGATGAACATTGAACACATAATTCCTCCAGAAAATCTTTCCTACTCCTTTTATAATATTTGGGTGCCTATCTCGAATCTCTTCGACACAACGTTGCAGCTAGCCTTTGTCTCTCTATGGAAGAAGAAATAGGAAACATTAGACTAGAGCAGGTCATGAACGACATCCTAGATCAGCTCTTCCTTCGGCATTGATCGTCGTATTTGTACAAAGCTTTTGAAGATCAATGTAGCCAATGATGGTGTCCTCAAAAACAGCATCTCCCAATTCAGCTTCATTAAAGGTGGAGCCAGACAGTACAGCGTTCCTAAATACAGCTCCTTGGAGATTAGCTTTCCCGAAATTAACACGATCTAAAACTGCATTTGAGAAATCAACACCTACATAATTGAGATCAGTATTAGTCAACATCAATTTGTCATACAATTCTGGTTGTCATTTTTTTATTCTAGCACATACAGTCCTCATAGGACTCTTTCTTTCTTGAAATTAATGGTTGATTTTAGGGATTCTTGGCTATTGACTTCCAGTATCCATGAATGGCTGTGTGCTTCATAGCTTTCCCAGAACTAAGAAAAATGTCAATGAGATAGTTGTGTGTGAAAGGTGAGTCAGATTTGAAGACCTTCATACAACTCACAGAAACTGGACATTTCGTTGTTGTTCATTATAACCCTTCAGCTTTTCTCTATAGCCCAAAGCTCAGCTAATTAGATTGTCATGACAATCTCAGTTAAGAGAACCCTGCTAAAGCCTATAGAAGCGTGGGAACTTCAAGTGTATCTGATTTTAACCCGTTCTATTTTAATACCAAAGCTTCAAAAGTAGTCATGATGAGAAACCCACTCACTAGCTCATACACATACCATTTGATCCTAAGATTTGAATGTATTTGAGCATCTTACACTTGAGCATATAAATATGTCCTGATATGCATACCCATGATTTAAACAGCAAAACCAACTATTTCTACTTGGTTGTTTGTGGTGTAGTTTGTTTTACAGAAACGAAACTTTCAAATAAATACTTCTCAAATATGAGATAGGAAATTACCCTTGAAGCTAGCTCCGACAGCATAAGCTTTTGACATCACCACTTCTGTCATGTCTGCACCATCAAATTTAGCATCTGACATAAGTGCTGCTGCAAGAGACTTCCCCTTTAGGTTGGATTTCTCATTTGTGTAATCACAGAAGCGGAGATCAATTGGCTTGTCATAAACACCGTTTGCCTGACCTATTGTGTTCCCAACAAAAGCTTTCTCACACCGATCGGGCTCTGTTGACAGAGGAGGCAGCCTCTGCATGCCAAGTATGTAACACGTTTGTTCATGTCATTCACAACTCAAACTTGTATTCTTTCATGCTATTCATATCAGTAATTTTTGTGGTAGTTATGATTACTGTCTTAGCAAGGCCAGAGCAAGTCTGCAGATACTAACAAGTACATAAATCAAGAAACCAATAAAGTGATAAAAAAAACAAGAAACCAATAAAGTGAAAAGATTTCAATCCATCAGAGGATGAAGCCATAGCTTGGACAATGATCATGAACTTTTGATGCAAATCATGCAACAACCATTTCACTAACCACTTCCCTTTTACTGAAGCCTGTCTGCAAATATTTCTCTCTCATAACCACAAAGAAAGCCAACAACTTTATGTGGGGTCAAAAACCTGCAAACTATTAGCTGGTGTACCAAGAGATCAGTTACACATAGAAGAGCAGCATTGAAGTTACATTTGAATTCCATTTCCAGGGGGAAAAGAAAAGAAATGCATTTTCTATAGAAAGGTTATGAGATTCTGAGGTTGACTACCCATAATAGACGTGTAGAATGGGTATATCTTTGGTTGTTGCAGTAGTTAACCAATGAGATGGAGGCGAATAATTGGATCTATTGCCCCTTTCTTCTTGGAGGGGTATCTATGAATTTTAAATCATGTGGCAATAGAATATCCGTAGGACTGTAGCTCTTACAATGATGAGGATTAGGCAATGATCTGATGGTAATCAAAGACATTGATAAATTCTCCACGTGTATCATACATAATCAATCTAAGAATCCAACAATATCTTTCCATATTCTTCCCTTCCCAACATGAGACAAACTTTCTAATTTTCCAGCAAGTTAGAGTGTTAGACTATTAATCATGAGATAAAATCTACAATTTGGCTTATATTTCCTTTCTGGGATGAGCTACAATATACCACACTCAGTATGGTGATATGTGATCCTGAGATCGAGCCTTGAGTCTACTCTTATCTCACAGGTCAAGTTTTTGGGATAAGTAGTAATTTCTCATTAACTTCTATGTATAATTCAGTTAACGTGTTATAAATATATGTTGAAATCCCTAAATTGACGAAGAATGGCCTATACGGAAAAAAAACAAAAAAAAACCCAACGATCATATGATTGACTGCTATACGAAATATTTAGATTAGAACGGTACTATTGACCTGGCTAGCAGCAATTCCAGGAGAGGCAGCAGTCACAGCCCAAGCAGCAAGAATGCCACAAGCTACACTCTTGAGTTCGTTACACTGAAAAAAGCTTCCCTTGGATTCAGAACCATCTGTAGCTACTGCAGGCACACAAAACATCAATAGCATCCATCTGTTTGAAAATCTTAAACTTCGTAGCAAAAGTAAGCAGGGAAGGAAAAGCAAGCGGTCACCAAATGATTTTTGTGTAATAATAAAGCTTCTCGGTCTCATTTCATTGATGATGTAAGAGAGAGGATGAGGCAATTTTTTGAGCTTTCTCATACCAGAGCAAGTTATTCTGATGGGTGAGTGGAATTCCGGAATGGAGAAAACTTGGCGTTTTGGCGAGGAGTTTCGGAGGAGGCACGGACCGCTTCTGGGGACTGGAATTGAGAGAGCGACCATTTCTATATCTGCGGAAGCTTTTGGTGGGCGTTCTTTCTCTCGAGTTTGGAAAAGGCTTCACAACTTATCCGTTAGATGGTTCTGTCAGGTACATACGTTTATTCTACGTGGCATGACACGTAATATTATGGAACGGAGATGTTTGGACATTAGACACAGTACAAGGACTCGGAGACTGGAGCAGTGGCGCTTCCAAGCAGACTTAACACTTTCCCCGGTGGTGATCAGAATTCAATTTTTGTCGGCCCAGATATAATTGTATAAGGCTCCAAAGATGGGCTTCCTTAACCGACATCTTTCACAATCTGGGTTTTTCTCTTCAGAGCAAGTGACCCACAAAATTTCCCTAAAATTTTCTTGTTCCTCAAAACTTGGGAAGACTTGTTGGTCAAAGAGTAATAAATTATAAGTGTTTCTTAAACAATGGGCTTAGGTTCTTGAATAGGATCTTATCTACCACAAACATGAGCTAGAGAGAGGACAGACAAGGCTCACTCATACGAGCTTTGTCAGCGATTTGCATTTTGGATCTCATGACAAAACTTTCTCAAGCTGACGAGAACTTGTGTTCTTGTCCTGCTTCTCGTACACGCGCACAATTTTATATGATTTGATATTTTATGTACGAAATGTTCTTCTCCATGTACAAGAGTTCGATAATTTGGAAGGCATAGACAGAAAAGAAAAAAAAAGAAAAGCAGGTTTAAGTAGGCTTACAGCTAAGACTAAGACACTGATATTTGTTCTTTAGAACCTAATCATACATTCTTGTTCTCCTTGTCTCCTAATTGCAGTACCTCTGTGCCTGTAAATGTTTCATTATTTGGCTCTTTTCATGTGACCTGTTCCTGCCTGTCTCTATCAAAGTAATTCACTTTCTTTTGCTTTTCACGCAATGAACTTCCTTCCTGCCTTGTGACTGCAATATTGTAGATTCATTCCTTCAGGTCCCCATCACCATTTCTGTAATGCAGCATTTTAAAGTTTCTCTAACCTACTTTTTAACTGCTCTAAAAGCTCCATGCCATCTAAACTCAATGTTCTTGGTGGTGATCATCTATGGAAAGATCATAAAACAGATTCTGAGATCATGATCTTTATATTATACCTTTCGGAATTCAATTGTCAGGTTTCATATCACCATCAGCTTCCTAATTTTACTTTCTTTTGACTTTTTGGAAGACTGAAACAAAAATGTCATACTCGACTGCCAATATAGCCAAGGTTAATCACGTTCTCCGCAGTACCTAACCAGGTAACCTGACAATGATTGCAAATTATTTGAAAGCATAAGACACTACTGGAGAGAAGACTATGAGGATATATCCTCCAACCACATTGAATGTTTTTAGCCAGAAATAGGGAATCCAAACTGCAAAATTGAAAGAGAGCATCACTAAACAAGCAATAGAGAGGCAAAACCCATCTTCTCTTTTTCCTCTTATTACTTTTGAACCATGCTCGTACATGTATAAACACTTAAAAAGAACTACCCAAAAATTTGTATTTACAGAAGGTGATTATAGTTTACATAAATGAGTAACTCCTAAGGCACTTCTAGAGCACTTATAAGTGCCACTGGTAACTCAGGCTAATCCAGGTGATGTTAGACTTAAAGATGGCAGTAACATCTGAGGGTACGGTTAGCAAAAGAAAAGAAGCAATCGCTATTCCAGCAGTGAAGTGAAGAGAACAGATGTTCTCAGTAACCAAGTGTCAACATATTGCCTTCAGTCACTGCCTGCACAAAGGAATCCATATTGTGGAAAATGGTCAGCCACGCACTCCCACCTCCGACCCCAGTTAGGACTGGCCCTACAATAAGACCATTGGAAATGGCAGGCAGGTATCCAATCATTCAGAGCAGCCAAGACATTACCATGGCAAAGGTCCCCACCATTTTGTAAATTGGCACCTCCTAACACGTGACTTTACACCTCTTTTCTGGGTCAAGCAGAAAAAACCTTTTAGAATAACAAATCAGGTTGCAAAATTGAGCCAAGCATCTGGATAAGCCAACCTTGGCCACCAGCTGATTCCAAGTTTGATTCTATTACACCCACGCAACTGATGCCATGTGTCGTTTTACTAGATCCACTATCATACACCTGATATGTGGCAAGGAGCCAACTGAAAAACCAAAACTTGTCAAGATCCTCCACACTGCACATGGCTACTAAATGTTCAAACAAGAACCTGTTCTGGTGGTTGATGCTGCCAAAAATAAAGTCACTTGTCGACTTTCCCAACATCAGATTTTCATCGTGTGGTAGTCAGCCAAAGCTATCACAACAGAGTTAGTGACTTCACATTGAACTAAACATTTTAAACACCAAGCCAAAGGTATCAAAATTCTCATTCATTGGAAAACCTCAGCCAAACGCTAGAACTTCAAAGGGGTATTGGTAACCCATAGTTGTGGAATGACTTTATCCGTCCATCCCAGCCAGCAGTCACAATAACCATACCCCATGCATGAGAACTGGATGTTTTCTGGCAAGAAGTTTTCAAAAACTTGTATTGAGACTTATGCATTGTAGGTGACTGGACCATTGGCCTTGAAGTAGGAAGCTTCTCCTCTGGCCAAGTTGCAGATCCCTTTGGAAATGACTCTAAGAGGTATTCTTGGCTCAGATAAAAACTAGAAGGAGAAGAAAAAGGAAGAGTTTCTGCCATGTTCTCACGCAAGACTGGAAATTGCCTTCCATTCACTGTGTTCCCACATTTCAGACCACACCAAGGTATTGCAACTGACACATTGGTGGAAAAGCGTTCATAAGACCTAGTATTCTTGACCTGAGGGAGAGCAGCATCTTCTTGACTGCTGAAATTCCATAAATATACATTGGAATCCTCGCAAGCCGAAACAATGTGTTTCCCATCTGAAGTGAAAGCCGCAGAGGTAAGGCAGGGAACCTTACGAAGGCCTAAAGAGAAAGGAGAAAAACTTTAGGACTAATACTATATTGAGGGAGGGGAGAAAAATATCAGAAAGCCCTCATTTGAGATCAGAGTTTATGAACACAACACTAGAAATAGCAAGTTGAAAACACAATCCTGGCACAACTAATTTATATGGTCATCTACATTACCCAACATGAATTCACTTCAATCACAAGATAGGGTTCTCATCCTATTAATTAAAAAGCAAATGACTGTTGCACAAGTTATAGTTGGCAATAACAACTGCCGGTAAAGGGCCTCAGTGTTGGAAACCAAGAAAATATATTATAAAGATTAATTTAGGAGAAACAGCTCAATGGACAAAGAACATACCCTTGTATTTGCCAATCACGTTAAGCCCATGAAGAATTCGGACTTGAGAATCAGCACATGTAACCATGATTTTGCTCGAGTCTTGTGGAAAAAACTGAAGGAAAATAAGATGTAATGAGGGACCACTGTGTCTTCCAAATGAAATGATTAATAAAAGACAAATAAAAGAAAGGACCAGAGGAGCAAACCAAGAACAATGCAAGTAATAACTACCTGGAAACCAATTATCCTTTTGCACAGTGATTTTTTTTTACTTTGCAAGCATACTTGGGCATCCGATTGCAAATGATTATCTGATCCAAGAAAGCAGAAAACAAATTGGTTAATAGAGCCCATACACCTGATCTTATAAAGTTGCGATCATTCCCATAACATAATTATCAAGCCAATGTCAGCCATAGCCTTTTCAGTGGAAGTCAAACAAGAGCAGATTGGAACATATAGACCCTAATGCTACCTTCTCAAAAGTAGGCTTCTAAAATGCAGGTCACAAAAAGCAACACAAAAAAATATGAATAACCGTTCCTGAACTACCTCAGACTCAACATTTTCAACCAAAGCCAAGTAAGTATATCACTGAGGCTACGACTTACTTTTGCTAGAATGATGTACTTCACATAAGAATCTTCTTAACCAGCTTAGTTTATCTAAGCGACTACAACCACAATCCTAGGCTTCCTTTTGACGATGTTGACAGCAAAGAGCATATTCAGGCTTTCGAGAAAGTATCTTGTCTACCCTGTTCAGTGTAATCGACATGCATGCCTACCTAATTACTTTCTTCTATTTTAGTCTGCTACAGAAGTCACAAAACCTTCTCAATTGGAGGTTCTAAAAACAGCTCCAATTTTCTATAGTTGGAAACTCCACCTCTTATCATCAATGAAATATTCACTCCTTGCATAAGACAAAGACCTGTTAGAACATAAAAAAGCTACCAATATTGTTTGTATTCAATTCATTAAGGTCGTTTGAATAACAAACCAAGCATGTGTAGGATACCAGTGCACGATATTATACAAGCAAGTCCTAATATAGCATCACGCAATTATAATCACAAATCAGAATGCCAGCATACAGATAGATTATCGTACAACTTGTCAGTTTCATCCAAAGGATTATTTCTAAGTAACATCTGCAACTCATCCACAGAGGAAGCAATACAAAAAGAGGAGCATGAAAGCACTTATTAAGGATGATACCTGATATATTGTAAAAGCGGCAAATGCCAGCCATAGAGCCAACAATGCACCCCTGGAGTAGAAAGGAAAACATTCTTAATAAAAGATCAGTTGCTATTGATCACGCTTTCCACAAGAAATGGGGACAAGAAAATAACCAAACCTGCCCATCGGGGCGATAACACACTGCAGTGACAATCTCTCTCATGTCAGTCCAATCAATAACTCGATGACCAGGAATATCCCAGATGCGTACTTTACCATCTATTGAACCACTGATGAAGTAATTATCATCAACAGGGTTAAACTGAACGCTAGTCACTGCATCGAAACAAAAGAAATCTTTAGAATAGTGCTTAATAACTCCAAAATAAACATATGGCCAGAAAGAAAACCAAAATAACATGACACTACATCAGGAAATTGCCCCAAATATTTATTCAACCCTTGCCAATTCCTTAATAAACCAAATCGGTTTTAAGATGAATCAGAGGAAACATCGAGGAGCGCACCATAATTACTGTGTGAAAACACTTTGAGGCAATGGTCAGATCCCACTGACCATAGACGAACAGTTTTGTCTATTGATGAAGAGAGTAGATGCTGCAATACAACAAAATCATTTCCAGTGAAAACTGATAACACTTTTTTCCACCAAAATTGAACAGGCATCATAATCACTTACATTACTATTTGACCATGAGAGATCCAAGATCTCGCCATTGTGTCCCTGGAACTCATGCAAAGGTTTCTCCAGTATCCGGAAGACTTGAGGGGGAAAGATCACACATGCTGAGTCTGAAGTTTTCCTCAGGCTCTTCAGTTTACTCAGTTTTTCTCTATCCCCAACGAGGGGTTTCAAGTCAGATAGATGATTTACGGTGAAATATATGCAGGATGGGTCTATTTCTGGAATGTCGAGCTCATTAGATCTCTCATCCTCCACCACCTGCCACAATCGTACAATCCTATCTTCCCCTGCACTTGCAAGGTACTGTCCATCAGGACTAAATTTCATTGTCAAAATTGGACCATCATGGGCTTGGATATCCTGTCCCACATAAAGAGCTGAAAGCTCTTTCAGTTGCTTCCGGCATTGGCGAACCTTGACTCTCTGAACCCTAGACCGTAGAATTGCATCCTCCTCCTCGGGTCTTAGTTGATCAGCTTCCCCTTGATTATAAACAACGCACGCCATCGAACGTAATCTGTTCAACCAGCTCTTCTTAGTTCTCTTCATCGAACCCACCAAGTTGTTTGTCTCGTCAGCTTCCCTCTGTCTCGATTGTTGGAATGAAGGGGATGATCCAGATGTGTTTTCAGAGCATTCAGCCCTTACTGACTGGTCCGAACTCACTTCTGCACCAGCATTTCCGTCTCTGCATTTAAGGTTCTCCTCTGGACCGAACTGTTCGGAAGAACTTGTATCATCTTCAGAGCAACAAGTCATCGAAGACCGACTCGAACAAAACTCATCTTTGAAAGCCGAGGTCATGAACGGAGCCCCACTATTCTCTCCAATTCTATCAACCAATTGGTCCAGTACATCACTCCACGCATCTGCTGAATTCTCGCGGTCTAAACTCAACCCCGTCCAATCCAAAAACTTACTCCGACGCTCGTTTACACTTCCAGGGCTCCGAGTCCATATATCATACGGGAAAACATCCATCAGTATGTCAAACCGAGAACTAGACTCGGATATCTCAACGCAATCAGAATTTGCATCTGATACCGATGCAATATCCTCTTGAGCATCGAAAAATCGAAATTCTTCATCCTCACTTAAACTACCCATTATCCTTCAAGTTCAACCCATGAAACCTCACCTCAAGAGACCAGCATTTTAAACCCTAGGTAATGTCCCAATCTTAAATTCGCTCCAAAGAAGCAATCCCTTCAGAACTATTAAAAAAAACGAACATAAAAAAGAAAACACAAAAACCAGGATTAGTAGTGTAAGAGAAGTATTATGTAGACTTACAATAACAATAAAACAAAAACCAAGAGATCCAACATGGATCGCGGTACACACCCATTGAACCTGGTCTGCCACAAATTAAAATCCAAAATTTAATACACAAACAAGACCCAACAAATCCACATAGAAAACCAAACTTCATTGGAATCCAGAATTTTGCAGCAAATTAATAACCCAATACACTTCTCAGCACATACAATAGAAAATCCATTACCGGAATTGGAAGACCTTATGATTACACTTGAAGAGATGAATCAGGAAAAACACGTGCTTGTACACAAAAAGAGGTTTCGGGGAAAAAAAATACGAATCCGATTTCCTTTCTGAAATTTTCATAAAATTTGGCTTACATGCGTTTCATCTCTAATAGATTTCTTTGAAGCAGAGGAGGGCGTAGATCGAAGCATCCATTGAAATTTGGAGCTTTCTAGACCATGCCACCCTCCGTCCCTCTCTCTCGCTCTCGCTCTTGCGCTCGCTCTGGAGGAAGCAGAGAAGCAGTGCAGAGAAAAAGAAAATGCAGATAAAATAATAACTTCGGTTTGTGAATAATATGCTAATTATTAATAAAGAAATATAAGAGCCAGGGGGTAAAACAGGAAAGAAGAATAACTTCCTCGATGGCCCGAGTAACGAGATTCCGAGAGTAGGGTGTGTCCGTGTGCTCTCCCTCACTTATTTTCTATTTTTTTTTTTAATTATTTTCTGGTCCCTAGAACTTTACCCAAAAAGATTTATCTCTCCAGTCTCCATAATCCTTAAGTTGCCGACTTGACTGTGGATGTCGTTTTAGTGCTTATCAAAATTTTATAAAATATTCTTAAAATTTTATGAATTTTTTGAATCGTTGAATTTTATTAAAATTTATAAGAAAATTAAAATATATGTTTAAAAGTTGAAAATTTTGAAATATATTTATTTGATTAAAATTTTTTATACAAACAAACATGCCCTTAAATCATGCTATAATTTCACGTGTTTGAGTCTGCGTAAAAATAAATATTTAAGGAATTAGATTTTGTAATATTTATGTCTATTTTTATTTTGTTTATATAAAAAAAACCAGATAGGTATATATAAAAGGAGGTCGGTCTCATTTACATAAGAAAATCTTTAGAAATTTACCTAAATTAATACAAAGAAAAGTTCAAGTCAAATTTAAAGAACTCAAAAGATAACCTTTAAAGAGGCCTAATCTGATAGATCCTCCTCGAGATAATGCTGGTAAATTAGGACTTTTCCTAACATTAAGTTATTTACCACTCTGAAAACTATACTTTATTTAAATCCTACTCAAAACATTAATAAGAAAAAAATCTTAAGTTGTCCTGGCATAGTAATTAACACCTAGCATGCACATTTATTTAATGATAGGGGAAATGTCATTGTTCGCCCAATAAATTTGCGTTATTTGCAATGTTCGTCTATAGTCAAATTTTTCGTTATAATTGACGGAATTCGATATTAAAATGACCAAAATAACCCTCAAAGGCAAAAATCATTAAAAATATTTAAAAAATCATATTAGAAAAAGATAATATTTTTTAAATAAAACTATTGAAACTCTATTTTAGTAATCTATATATATTTTTAATTTATTTATCAAATATTTATTTATTTTTAAAAAATTGTGTTTGAGGGCATTTTGGTCATTTAATGATATGTTTTTATAAAGCTTCCCATTAAAATTCAATATATTTAATTACAAAATCATGAATTAGATAAACATTTTATAGAGAAGTCTAGTTTGAATTATCTTTTAAGGGTTAATTTAAGTGATCAAGATTCTCTTCCCTTGTCCCTCAAATAGCAAGTGGTGGGGTGGGTGATAGCCCTACTTTCAACTTTTGAGCAAGTCAATTAGCAAAACTTTGACTAGAAATTTCCTCTTGATAAATAATAATTAAAATTTTGTAACGGAAAGGAAAAGTAATTTAATATTCTCTGAGATATAAATGAAGAAAATATGGGGAATTGATGACTGTCTGATGGACTGGTCAAGGGTCAGAGATGACCCTTACATTGTTTTTTATTCTCTACTAAAATCAGTCGATGTCAAATATGTCGCCCTTTTCCCCCACCTCCTACTACACCTGGCAGGTGCAGGGGCAGCCGGGCAGGGGAACCTTTTTTTTTTTTTGCTATATTTTTAAATATATTATTGCAGAAAGCTATTTTCCAGTTATACCCAATCGAGAAATGCTTGGGCTCCCGCCCAGCACCCGATGCCATCCCGACAGCAAAAGGAAATGACATTTTCAACCTTCTCCAGTCCAAGCATTTGCATTTCTCCTCTGTTTAAACTTTGATTTTCAAAGGTTGAAAATGTCATTTCCTCGCAGGTATGCCGTCCTAGACCTCTACTCTACTCTACGAGGGGCATGGCATGTGTCATGGATATATGCCTTCTTATGCATCGCCAAATCAACTTTTATTTTTGACTTTTTCCTATTAAAAACTATTATTACGGGCGGTATCCTTCTTTGAGTTACTCATTTTTCTTTGATAGTTATAACATAGTATATGTGTTCTTAATTACAGATTAAGTAATTAAAAGCATTTAAGTCTATCATTTTATTAATATTTACAATAAATCTCAATAAGTCAAGGTGTAATTCAGAAAGATAAACAAAAGAGGTAAATACTAGTACTCTATTTAATATTGGTAGTATTAAGTTTTCAATACAACAGATTCTATATTAATGCCCACACGATAATTATTGGGTGTAAATAAAAGGAGAGTGCATGTGTTCAAATGATTAGTCTAAAGAAAAAAAATTTGGATAATTGTATGAACTTTTATTCAAGGGGGAGTGATCTTGACCTCTTGGGCAATATGGTAAAAACATGGATTAGGAAAAGACATAGTACTAAGTACTCAAGAACCCATTAACAAGGTTACCAAGATTAGGTTTATGTCCCTCAATTAAAGTCATAAAAAAAACAAAACAAAACCTTGTAATGTCAAAAAAGCAAAAGAGGTTATTGCTCCCAATAGACCGGGCAATTTACTTCACTTTGCTTTGAAGATAACCCTACATGGTAATCATATTTCCCCTCGCAATTGAAGCAAATTAGGCTTCACTTTCTCATATAGCGCCTGTTTTTTTTATTAATGTGCAAGAGGGCAAGCTCTCGAAAAGGCTGTTTTTTTTTTTGCAGGATTATGCAGAGGATTAATATGATCACCCACCAGTTCAAAAGCAGAGCCCTAGTTAATACAGTGCTTCCGCATCCTCTTTCTCCACCTTGTTCTCTCATTGCTTTTTGCGTGATTGTGGGCTAGCTGCAGTCTGCACAAACAGCACAAGTCATTCTCAACACCCAACATGTGTAGACAATCTTGCTTAATGCATTGTAGATGGACAAACCTACTTATTGAACTTTCTTTTAGGGTTAATCATTATGTTTTTCTTTCTAAGCACTCTTAGGGCTAATCAAGCGACCCCATCTTAGTTGCTTTTTGTTGTTTTGTGAAACAAGGTGGAACAAGAGTCCAAGAGAGGGAGGAGGAGAGATATAGCGTGGACAAAAGGATTTAAAGTGATTTCATTCTTTGAAATACTTGTCCAAAGAGTTACACTATGTTTGCTTGAGAACGGATTCTATATAGAGATAAATTGTGTAAAGATGTGTGAATCATTATTGTGATTTAATATATAAATTTAACTATTTAAAGCTGACTACATTATTTAATAAGGTGAGAGACAAAATGATGTGGTTCAATCCTGACTTAGCTCATTATGATGTGTCTAACTTTAAATTGTTGGATTTATATCTTCAAATCACAACCTTCACTTTACATAGTTTTGTACAGTTTGTTTTTACACAAAATTCTTTCTCTGTTTCTTATTCAATACTATTCTGAGTTAACGTTATAAGAGATAAGAGAAGATGTATTAATACAAAAATGGAGAGACAATTTCTATAAATTAGAACGCCTAAATCGGCTTAATCAAAAGACTCAATGTAATGAAATGTACTATATATCATCTCACCTCTCCTTTCCCAATTTCAAGACCATGTAGTAAATGCAGCAATTGAACTCCAAATGAACCAATGGGTTGTTTACCCTTTAGAATACTACGAGTTTTCTACAATATGTTTTTGCCGTTTTGGTAGTGATGCAAGGATGAGGTGAATGCAGCCGTCAGGCACGAGCAAACTTTGTCTCGTTGCACTACTACGAAGCAAAACCCCCAATAATATGTGGCCTGTGGGTCACAATCGTCATCCATGAGCAAACTTGCCTCGAGCCTCTCTACAGGAGCAAATTAGCAATTAATAAGATTTTGCAGAGGCATAAAAAAAAAACATTCCATGATTTGTGCAAGCATGCATAGGGAGGAACCCTGTGATTCAAGTAAAGTTGGTGTTATGGGATGCGTGTTGCTATTTCTGACAATGGTTTCATATTCAACTGGTGCAGAGAAGTGGGTGCCGAGTGCCGACAGTGCCATGTAAGGTCCATAGTTTTGCTAAGAACAAACCCACATTACAGAAAGAGAAAGAGAAGAAAAATCTGCAGGATCCATGTGCTTTTTGGCTGTGGACAAGGGCTAGCCGGCACGGCCATCTTCTCTGATGGGTACGTGCTAGTTATACCTAAATCTAGCAAGCATTACGTTTATGGCAATATGGAGGGGAAAATATAATTTTATTCACGCGGTTTGCCTAAGCCTTAAGCAACGAATCGTTCTCTGAGAACCCCCACCTCCACCCAAGATTCTGTGGCCCTTGATATCTCCCACAGTCCACTGTAATATAAATATTCCAAGGTGGTTTGTAATTCTGAAACAGCACCAAATTCTCTTAACATACAGTTGACCTGCAGATTCATTCCTCTTAATTAGCTTTCGTGAACATTCTGGATCATAATTCATAGGCTTTAAAAGAATATGTCCCCACCCGGACCTTGTTCAGTCAACCACTATTACTTTAATCCAAATGTAGTCTTCTGCACTTTCTTTTCTGTGCTTCATGATCCACGAAGTTGTACAACGGACAATACTCGGTATATAGATAAGATGCATATTTTTTATTCTGTTTGTAAGTAGGGAGGATACATCTCATCTAGCCAAAACCTCTTTCTCTCTCCAATAAATTGAGCTCACGAATGGGTTGTATAGAGCACATGATTAGTGTCCTAATTTACTCCACAAATTGGAGGTTGACATAGATATAATAATAAGTCATAGATATTTGGTTGGTCGCTAATTAAATTATCTATATTTTTAATTATAAAATAATAACCTATTCGAAAACGAAATTCTTATACTATTTTTCTTTTATATCATCATCGGTAGGTGTAAAGGTATTGGCTCCACACCCATATAAAATAGACTTATAATAGAAGTAGACTTCTAGAGAAAGTTTACTTACTCCCCATTCCAAGTTTAGGGTTTTCTCTTAGGCTTTCTCTTTGTATTTTTCTCTATAAATAGAGGCTTATGTTATAGGAAAAAAAGTGGGACGTGAGATGTGAGTCTTGGGCAGAGAGAGTGTAGTGTGAGCTATTGTATTGGGCGTATAGAGTGATTTTCTTAAGCGTTCTTCATAAAATTGCTCTAGGGTGGACGTAGGCCGGATTAACCGAACCACGTAAATTCTTAGTGTTCCTATCTTTAATTTTCGTGCCGCTTTTCCCAACAAGTGGTATCAGACCCTGGTTCGAGGAGTCGGAGTGGTTTTTCGGGGGGAAGTAGAGAAGGTCTGAAAATTAAAAGTGGTTCGATCGAAGATTGGAGGACACCAACCTCTAGAGGAGATCGAGACGAAGCCGACAGTCAAAATCGCACTGTCGTAGGAACCAAGACGCGTCGTCATGCACCGAAGGAAGTCGGAGCTCGCTGTCCACTCATCACACGCGCCCTCACGCACCGTAGAGATGTAGGTCGCGTAGGAATCACTCTCCCCACGCGCTGCGCCACACGTCCCCAGTCAGCTGACACGTGTCATGCCACGTTAGCAGGTGAGTCTTAGAGCATAATGTCAGCATTGCCATGTCATCCATCACGTAAGTAGGGTCCATGTCATCGTGCCACATCAGCAGGAAATATTTCAGGGAATCATAATATTCCAGAACATTCAAATTTTTTGTTCTAGTGTGGTTTTAGGCCGGTTCAAAGGTTTTTAGGTTAATTTTTTAGCAGCCAAAATTGTGACATTCGGCCTCGATCAGTGTGAATTGAGATGACATAGAGTATGGCTATGAATTACATGAGTTGTAAGCTACAAATGGATGATATCCTTTATGTAAAGGATATATATGATTCAATGGAGAACGAGGGCATGAAACCAGAGGGGATTGATGAGGCAAAATGGAAGAAGATCAACCAGAAGGCTATAGTGTTGATTCGTTAGTAGATCGGGCCAGAGGTATCCCATCACGTAAAGAGACAAGTGCTTTTGAACTATGGGAGACGTTGGAGACAATGTACCAGTCAAAGACTTCGCAGAATAAAGCGCTACTAATGAGGAGGCTTGTGGACATGAAGCTGTGAAACGAGAAGTCGGTGGCTGAACATACCAGTGAGTTCCAAAACCTGATCAATCAATTGAACAGCGTCGAAAATACTTTCGACAATGATGTTCAAGCTTTACTGCTTCTGAGTTCCTTGCCGGATAGTTGTGAGACTTTTGTTGTTTCTCTCGGAAATTCAGCACCAAATGAGAAATTGACCATGAAGTTGGTTAAGAATGCTATATTCAGTGAAGAGGCACGAAGGAAGGAGATGAAGACTTATGACCACAGTGGATCACAAGCTCTAATCACAGAAAGAGGCAGAGGAAGCAGTAGGAATACAGAAGGCCGGGATAAATCCAGAGGAAAGGATCACAAGATTATCTGCTTTTATTGTAACCAAGAGTGGCATTTCAAGCGAAATTGTTCAAAGTACAAAGTAGAGAAAGGGAAATCATCAGCAACCTTAGTATTGTGACCAAGAGGTGCTTGGTGCTAGCCGGTAGAGATGCAAGAACAGGGGGAGATACTATTCTACATGGGTCCGGCGGTACAAGCAGGGGATGCGGGCACCCTAGGCAGGGGTGCAGGACACTCAGATGAGAGTGTGGTTGGTCGCCTGGTGACAAGGATGAGGTTAGAGTGCCAGTAGAAGAAGGATGCACGGGGTGATGAGCAAGGGGGAGCAACAAACACCAAAGTTGCAGAAAATTTCTACCGATGGGAGCCCGGGATGAACTCAACCGAAAGATGTCAGGAACTGATTCTTACCTTATGGGTATGGAGGGGGAGAATTGTTGGGGTCCACACCCATATAAGATAGACTTGGAATAGAAATAGACTTATAGAAAAAGTTTACTTCCTTCCCATTCCAAGTTTAGGGTTTTTTCTTAGGGTTTCTATTTGTATTTTCCCCTCTAAATAGAGACTTATGTTATAGGAGAAAAGTGGGATGTGAGACTTGAGTCTTGGGCAGAGAGAGTGTGGTGTGGGCTATTGTATTGGGCGGCTAGAGTGATTTTCTTAATCGTTCTTAATAAAATTGCTCTGTGATTGACGTAGGCTGGATTGGGGCCGAACCACGTAAATTCTTGGTGTTTCTGTCTTTAATTTTCGTGCCGCTTTTCCCAACAAAAAGAAATCAAAATTAGTTAGAAAACATATATATATATATATAGGGAACCTAAATTATAAGGGTTCTAGGCATTCATTTGGATCCAAGACGTACATTATAAGTTTAGATTTTTTGAAACTTGGTACGATTGGGTCAGCTTGGTTTGCTTTTGATATAGTTAATTCTTAGGGTGTGTTCGGTTAAGGTGTTTTGTGAGGATTTTTTGTGTTTTGAGAATTTTTATGTGATGTTAACTTTATTGGTATGCGTGTTGTAGTTATATTTATGTGGTGTGAAAAATGATGTTTGGTTGTAAAATCCCGAGGATTCAAAAAATCCTGAGGATTCTTTATAAACGAACATGCTCTTAATTTGTTTTCTCTTCGATGTCAAGCACTGACGTTTTGCATAGATCATGATCGTCTACAAATTCATTGTCCGAATGACTTGGTGCAATTCGAAGAGATGATAAGTAACAAATATTATAGAATCCACACTGACTAAACTTTACATATACAATACTAGATACCTTAAAGTCTATATATTATATCTATATCTTTCTGAATATATACTATGCAATTTAGATAGTAAACTATACAACATTTTGATTCGCGTAGTGGAAGAATAACACACTATAAAGAGTACTTCACAACTTTTTATCTCCCACCATACTATAAGATTAAATCTACTATATAACTGTTGATAAGTAGTGGAAGAATAAGACACTATCGAGAGAGTACTTCACAACATTTTATCTCACACCGTACTAGAATTAAGTTTGAATCTACTGCGTGTAATGCATCATAGAGAATTGGCCTGGTCAGGGCTACAAGAGAAACGTATGGAATAAGAGATCCATTACTTTGGCAGAGGTTTATAGCTATTGCAGAAAGTTTGAGGTGAAAGGTGAAAGAGTTTCTATATATAGAATCTCTCAAGCAATGGAACGAATAGAACAAAGCCAAAACTTCAAGTGGGATAGTTAGTTACAGAGATGGTACTACCGTACTGGTAATAGACGCTGTGCTGATGGGACAGATCTTATGGAAAGCAGTGTTTGGAAAAAGGTTAAGGTGGCGAGGGCATATTTCCACCAAACAAGCTCGGGGTGGGCCTCTGATGGTTGCATTTCTCTGCGCCGTGTTTATTAGGATGGGCGCCCCAGCGACCAGCCTCCCACTAGGTCGTCCTTCAAGCGTGGGCCTTGCACTTTTTCCCCTCTCTCTCTCTAATGTTGTTTAATTTCTCATTTCTCCTATATATTTTTTTGTTACTAATAAAAGGTGTTTGAGTTTGCCTTTGCCATGGATTTTACCATGTGGGTCTCATGATGATTAGGATAAAGTAACATTTATTATTTTATCTAAATTCTCTAATTGATATTTTATTTTTATTTTTATTTATTGTATATAGTTAGATTTTGATATATTAGGACTTTAAGACCCCGTGCATTAAATGAATAGGTTTCGAGTTCGATTCTCCACACATATCAGACTGGAGCGGTGAGATCCTACTAGACTATATTAGATGATAGAAACCCAGAACGGATCGTGGCATCGTACATCTCCTGAATGGTTGATAAGATTTAATCAACCTCCTTATAACGGCCAAACGGTTACCGACGCTATGAACGTACGGTTCCTTAAACGACAGAAACCTCGGCTTTGGATCAGAATCCTGCTGAAAAATCTCTCTTGTAGTACACGGCCCAGAACATACCCCCCTCCACACACTTCTACTTGGACCACAACTCCTGCGGGGGATGGCAATCTGATCCAAATCAAATGGCAGTCACGGCATTTTGCAGCCAAAAGAAAAGTGGGGCCACTTTTGTGGGCGTACATCTGATCGAAGTTTGGACCAGCCTATGATGCTCTACCTCTTCCCAACAATAGGATGGTCCTGATTTTAAGGTACACTTTTGTGTGAACATTCCTCCATACCGTGGTGAACATTCCTCCATACCGTGGGAGGAGATCGATCAAGTGGGGGCAATGGATTGGAATTTTTTTCAGTTCTAGAAAACAGTTGGGAGTTTTTAAAAATGGTGGATTATTTTTAATTAACATAAACTAATATATTTTAATATGAACATTGCATATGTTATAATGGTAGGAGAGAGTAAAGGGAAAAAAAAAAGAAACGGAAATAAAAATGATCCAGCTTGGTAGCTAGCTTCGGGGGTTTGAACCCGACGTGAATCGAACACGCAACCTTCTGATCTGGAGTCAGACGCGCTACCATTGCGCCACGGATCCGGTGTTGAAACAATAGCGATGGTAACTTTTCATTAGCTACAAACTTTTGATCTTCGCATATTACGTATGGACAAAAGCCCAGGCATTTTGTAGCTGAATGGGCCGTCGTGTTGTTAGGCCCTCAAAGATCAAGATCTACCCAGCTATTGGCGATCCAAGAACGTAGTCTCTATCCTGTCTAATTGTATGTGTTCTTTTTTTGCTTTCTTCTAAGAAACAAACCATTAGCCAAGATATGGTTTAACACCAATTGTTCACTAGATTCATGAGTTGCTATCATGTTACCATAAAATGAACCGTGGAATGAGGAACTTTTGGTCTGGTTTCGCACGGCCCCAAAATGTTATCTCAAGCGACTAGAGTTTCTCAATATTGCAGGACGGGGAGAGAAGAGGAAGGAAACTCTATTATTGAAGTCATTTTCCTTTTCACAGAAGGTTCCAAATGACACAATGGAGCAACCCACAGAAATTACCCATTAGAGATAATCGTAGTATTTGGCACTGGAATTATGGCAACTAGTTCAAGACTTAGAAAAGTTCCCAATCCGTTATTAATGGAGAAGATTTGCAGTTAAACCAAAATCAAGAAATGGGAGTTCAAGGAAAAAACAATAGGGAGAAATTGAGAATAAGATGAGCCTGTTAGTGGCCATGCCTTTCATTTAACTTGGTGTAAAGGATCTGTATCAAGGAAAAAGAGTTAGACAAAGTGTTCAGTTGGGTATTCATGCTCATATCCATTGTAATCGTAGTACAATCGCTCTCCCTTTCGTATATCTCTGTTTGCAATTAGTAAAACCCGACACTGACCATTGACATCAAATCTTACGCATTTAAGGTTCTGCTTCTTTTTCCCATCCCTGCACCAAAAAGATCAGTTTCCTTCAGTAAGTTGCACCAAAAGCTTATCCGCTTTTCTTTCAAAGAATATCTAAAAGTTGCAACAGAAATATTATGCCAGACATTGGTGGCCTTTAGGAAATATGCAATATGTTGCGTAGCGGAAGTCTCATTGTCCAAACTAGTTCAAAAAAACAAAGAACAGGGGAGTATCATGCGCTAATTACTGATTCAAAAGATGCTTAGTCTGAACAAGAACAAAGCCTACTCTACGAGTTATCCCAAGTAACCTGGTTTCTCTTCTCTTTTCATTGCCACTAATGGCACTCTCCTATCCCTTATTGATACTAACAGCCCAATCCATGGGCTAGGATGATATTTGACTATGATATTATTCATCAAATGAATTTTCATTGAACAACATTAATATCTGCTGAGGATGTCATAAGCATCTAGTAAAAGACAATCTTATGAAAAGCAATGCATCGATCTGATCTACCTGTTGCAACATGAAGATGATTGTAGAGTCCATTTGGTTGGTAATGTCAAATTAAAGGGAGCATGTATAGATGGAGGTGGAAGATGAGCTTACGGTGTGTGATTGTTAATGCCACTGACAAAACGAGCAATGTTGCCACGCTTGTCAGGACAAATGACAAGGCTTTTTGAGGGGTTGGCAGCAGAAAGCAGTGTCATCATGCTATCTCCATCATCATTTTCACGATTCTTCAAGTAATCGACATCTCCAACATATTCTGTAATAATTGTTAAATCCTTTATAAACCTATCTGCCTCGACAGTGAACCTGTTAAATCAAATAATAAGATTAATGGGCTAGGGACCCGAGCCTGTAATACTCCAAATTCAAATAATATGTACTTACCCTTCTTGAGGATCAAAAACGACCATGAGAGGCGGCCATTGCCCCCTCTCCATCATGCTCTTGCACAGATTCAAGGCGTCAGCATCTTCTTTTGACAATACCTGAAAATTGCAGTTACAAAAGAATAACTTTAGACATTGACCAATCACTTTCTAAGTTGAGAAAAAAAAGACCAATCACTTTCTAAATGTCAGCTTGAGCAACAAGGGAGTATTTCAAGGTTACATCCTTATTTTACATTACCAGTTTTATTAACATTAGCTTATATGGGCTCACAGGCAATTAGATCCACACCTAAAGGGTCCTATTTATTCCAGGAGTCGACACATTTATTAGCCCAACCACGAGCATGAGCACCAATATATACTGCAAATGAACTATGCAGAAATTTCTCCTCCAGGAAGTCATTGAATTGACACACTATCTTGCTAGACCAAAAATTTGTACAATTGCCTTATGGCACACTACCCTTTTTGAGTTCAATTTTACATAAACCAAATTGAGTATTCATCATGGAGCCACAGCTATCCAGCCTACCTGCATTCCTCCCTGCTCAAGGGCTGCACGATTAGCTGACCTCGGTGCCATGCCAGGCACGTGTGTGAGCTCATTACTAAATTCAGTCCCAGTGGCCATCAACGCTGTTGCAAGTGATGCCATTTGCTCCAATCTCCTTTTAGGATCATCGCTTGGGTTGAATGGTAACAACCTCCGTTTCTTTTTTGACATCACTAAGCCACTAGCCCGCTTTCGCTTCTTTCTGTAGTCTACAAAATGTGGAAGCAAAAAAATGATGTTCTCCATTAGTTTAAAACTTTAGAAAGAAGATTTCCCCCATAATTAAAGATTCCCTTACCTAGAATTGGTTCCTGGGCAGAGTCCGAGGATCTTTGAATGCGAAAGAAGTCAACAATTTTGGTTTGAACAAGGGGGAAGGCTGCACATTATCATAGAACAAACCAATTGATACGGGAATCTGAAACAAACTACAGAGAAAATGGAAATAAACTATGGTAGGTTGCTGCACATAAGCAATTAGAGATTGCGACTGATTGTGCTCTGCGAAAGGAATTTCAAATTCAGGGAGCTTGATACGACAATCAGGCTTCATTGAGCAAGGGTTACAGGGATTTCTTTTGTTAACTATTCAAACAGAAAGTAGCTAATCGAGACAAAGTACGGAAAATCCAAGTGACATATCAAAGGGGAAGGCGACCCTTTCTAGGTGATTTGGGTCTAACCTGATAATTAGTATGAAAGAGAGAACTTTCAGGATCATCAAGAAAACAAAGCCTTTGACCACCCGAGCAAGTGTCAACCAGAACATCAATAAAATCAAAGCGTAATACTAATCAAACAGTGAGCTTCAAGCAAGTATTCAACCAGTAAAATAGGCACCCAATAAATCATCCAGGCATAATAAGTACAGAATATACCAATGACTGATCAAATTACTAATCATTGATCTTTCTTAAATGGAGAGTCAAAATAAAAAAGCGCAAGAACGTACACTTTAAATCCATCTTGTACTTGCAGCAAGAGGGGCAAAACCACGACCCCTTGGGCACCGAAACAAGGATGGGTCTGAGGCAAAACAAGTGGTAACCTTTATCGCACTTGTCGCATAGAAGAAGCTTGGCCCCGAAATCGCCGGACTCGCATTCCTCGCAGCAAACGTCGTCGTCGTGATCTTCGAGCGGAGGTTTTGAGAGTGTCTTCGGAGCTTGAGTCCTGCGCCGCAGTGCCATTCTCGTTGGTGCGGAAGCCATAGCTAGCGAGAGCGAGTTTAGGGGCTCTACAGTCTACTTTTTTTATTTGCCGCGAATTTATGAATCTCTGGAACCAATGAGGGGGGATTCGCGCTTTATTTTTTTTCTAGATGATTCGCGCTTTATTTTGGTTTCGCGGGAAAGGGGCTCTTCGCGCCACTGTCCAAGACCGCGATTGTGTTTTTTTTACGGTGCTCTTTCCGTTTCATCTTCTGTTGGGCCTGATACTGGGCCTCCTTACGCCAAAAAATATATAAACGACAAAGAAACTTCGAAATTGCCATCGGAAAAGAAAACCTCTCTCATTCTTGCAGGCAATATTTAAATCAATATCTTTTATTCTATAGTTAAATAAACAGTCAAAATTCAATTAGAGGACATATACAAGATTTGCTGTCAAATATCACTTTTGCCATGGGGTAAAAAAATTGACCAATTAAAAACTGAGACTTCTCTGATGTGACCGGCTGATAGGTTATATGGTTCCATTAGTGAATGGTAACTAAGGATAGTTAGATTAAATCTGAACACATCTAATGGTATACGAGCATATTATCTCAATTAATGAGCCATCTGATTGGATTTGTCTTGTTTGAATCTTTTATTTCTTCTTCATTCACGTGTCTTAGGACACGTTTGTTTGTTTAAAATTTTGAGCTATTAAATCTGAACACATCTAAAGGTATACGAGCCATCTGATTGGATTTGTCTAGTTTGAATCTTTTATTTCTTTTTCATTCACGTGTCTTAGGACACGTTTGTTTGTTTAAAATTTTGAGCTATTAAATCTGAACACATCTAAAGGTATACGAGTCATCTGATTGGATTTGTCTGGTTTGAATCTTTTATTTCTTTTTCATTCACGTGTCTTAGAACACGTTTGTTTGTTTAAAATTTTGAGCTATTAAATCTGAACACATCTAAAGGTATACGAGCCATCTGATTGGATTTGTCTGGTTTGAATCTTTTATTTCTTTTTCATTCACGCGTCTTAGGACACGTTTGTTTGTTTAAAATTTTGGAGCTCAAAATCTCCAACAAAACAAATATATTTCAAAATTTTTAACTTTTACACATACACTTCAAACTTTTCACAAACTTCAATAAACTTCAACATTCAAAAGATTCTCAAAATTTTAAAAATATTCTCAAAAAATTCGGTAAACAAACGTACCCTTAAGTTTAAATGAGTCGGAATTATGATTTTATACTGATCTCTTTTTTATTATAAAAAAAAATTGAGAAAACTTCAACCCCTCGTTGACCCAATCTAGAGCCCAATACACTAATGGGTTACCCCAGGAAAGCCCTCTATTATCCTGAGAACGAAACGATTGACACCAATCTCGTTGTTTCCTTGTTTCCATGGATCCGAGAAACCAAAGGCCCCTCAAAATCCACCTCGTGTCTTCCGCCGACTCGCTCGAGTTCACTCACCTGACCCAGTCGCTGACTCGTTCTTCAATCGTCGCCCTCGACGCCGAGTGGAAACCCACCAGTCCCATTTCCCCACCGTCACCCTTCTCCAACTCGCCTGCCAACCCGCTCCCCGTCTTGTCTCTGAGTTGGACGAGTCAGCCGAGTCGGACGGCTCGGTGACTTTCCTTCTGGACCTGGTTTCAATCCCTCTAAAGTCAATCTGGGAAGTGCTTAGGGACGTTTTTGTTTCCCCGGATATATTGAAACTTGGTTTCAGATTTAAGCAGGATTTGGTTTACTTGTCCTCCACTTTCCGCGCGCAAGGCTGGGATCCTGGGTTTGACAGGGTAATGCTTAACTTATTCCTCTGTTTGGTCTCACGTCAAAGTGTTGGAAACAATAGGTGGAAACCGTGGAATAGGGGGCAATCGGATTTTAATTTCGTTTTTCCTTGTATTCTCAGGGACCTCATTGCATCTTTTGGACAGTTAGCTATTCTTTTTCCTTTTATTTTCTGCTGCTGTTGTCCCATTCACGACCGTCTTACTGGAAATGTCAATTTCTGTGTTTGAAAAGAGATATTTGTCTAACGTATAACATTGATGCTTAAAAAATTTGAGCTTGAAGAGTCATAGAGAGCTTAGTGGAGATTATGCTTAGAGAATTGAGAATTGGTACTATAACATTGTTGCGAGAGACTTCCCTATCTGTTGAATTAGTGCAGGTTGACCTAGTTGAACCTTGAATTGCTCAACCGGTGTAAGAAATAAAAATTATTTATACTGAAGAAAAATTATTTACACTGATAAGTGATACATCCATAATATTGAAATGGATTTATTAATATTTCTCACTTATGATTTAAAATGTTTACATGGGGGGCTATTTATAAGTCACTAATTGCAAATGCCCACATTGCCTTAACAATGTGGGACTATATATTTTCAACAACCGGAGAAGTGGTGAAATATGGGTGATGACTTGCTTTTGTTACCAAGCTGCAAAATTGTGCAATTTGAAAGAGGCAAAAATCTGGAAATATATATAACTAAGTTTTTCAAATTGAAAGTTGATAAGAGAAGACAAGAGAAAGTAGAGACAAAGTTGACTCATCAGGAAGTCAACAAGGATAATTCATTGCATATGTATTCACAAGGCATGAACTTCAAGGAGTTAGGGCAGCAAATTATTTTTCATGTTTGTCTTGATCTTCTCATTAAAAGTTTGTCGTATGTTCTTCAAGAGAAACAGAAGAGGGTAGGAGTCTAGGGAATTCCTCTTTGCTGGCTATGCTGGCAGGAAGGCGCCATGTATTTTTTGTTGATTGTTTGAGTTGCATGAACGTTTACTATGCACTTATGTTTCATATATTTATGGAAAACAAGTTGAGCCCTTTTTGGATATCGCAAGTGTATACAATCATTTGCAACATAAGCAACATGGAAGGAAGATATCAAATCAAATTAAGAGTTTGGCAACCATCTGCGAAGAAGTCGGGTTTTCTCTTTCAAAGGTTCGGTTCTTGAATTCTTTTTTTTGATAACCCTGGAGCTCCCAAGGTCGGGCCACTTCGTGTACCCGGCCCTAGAAGCCAACTTGTGTTAGGACTCCACCCAACACATCCCAGATAAGTCGGGCAATAATGGCGGTGTTGGAGCTCGAACTTGAGATATGTGAGAACCCAAGCCGTTGCCTTACCACCAGACGGTTCTTGAATTCTTATAATGTTTATTTGCTTAATGCTGTAGATAAGACCCTCTTCTATCTTGTTGCCTGTTACTTTGTAAATTCAGGTTACTTTGCTGCACTGTTTTTGTATATGCAACTGTATGCCAATTCAATACCATGAATTATAAGGTTTTTGCTTCAATGGAATCACCAATTTTTGTTGCTTTAAATTGATTATTATTCTTTATTGGGTCGGGGGGGGGGGGGGAATGAAAGACCTTGGGTAGTAGGTCTTCATCGTCTAAAGCTTTAAGTTAAAATGACACGGATATTCTCATTAATTCTGCAGAGAAACAGTGATGCATACATCCTGTTGGGGGCGCCCATGATATAATCTCATTTCCCTCCAGACGTGATGCTTAAAGATGATGGGGATGTTTGAGGATGAAAATTTTGAGTATTGGGATTTGAGAAATATTATAAAGTAAGGATATGTTATGGGAGTTGGTGAAAAAGTAAAGAGAGAGAAGATTTTTAATAAGTATTATAATAATAAAAAATTATGTGGTGAATTTTTTATGATTAAACCCAAATATTTGAGCCCAAATATTTGGGCACCAAACATACCCGATATAAATTTTCAATCTCCAGTATACAGGTCTCATGCTTTGGTGGTTGTATAATGTTATAAAGTTCTGGACATTCATTGGCTATTTCCGTGTTCGATTGAGGAATCAAAAGTCTCTGTAATCTGTGTGAATGTGTTTTCCACTGTCGGCACACCCCACATTAGACTGTTCTCAATTTAAAGGAAAAGTAGGCAGGCGGGAATTTCCTGCCTTTCAGAATGTGAGTCACCTACATTTTGAAGTTTTGATGCAAAACTTTTTTTTTTCTCCATACTATATAAGGTGCTTGAGATCTAGAGAGTACGTCACCAGAAAGCTAATCAATGTCATTCTATTCCAGCTATGTTGTAATTATTGTGCTTATGATTGTTGGTACCGTATAAATTTGAAAACTCTATGCAAACAGTGTGCATCAAAATATAGAGGTACTCTCTTCTGCTTCTGTAGTTAGGCATGGCTCCAGCACATTTCCCAGCTAAACTCGAAATGTGTGGCCTCGTTGGAATATCTGTTCCCAGACGCCTCTAGATATGAGTTTCATTTAGTGCAAGCTTTTAATGTAATCTATGTCTCCTATAGGAACTTCAATGTAGTGATTGGTCACAGCGTCCCCTTACAGAAGAGCAGAAACATATGCATCTATGGATGCACACTGTTTGCTCAAAATATTCGACGTTTTTCATGAGAAGATTGTTGACGAAGGTACATGATGCACTGAAATTTGAGATTCGTAAACCTTCTTTTTTATTTGTATGTCACTGACACGTCAGACTTTCTAAACATGTCTTTCACTGTGCATTTCAAAGTTTGATGAGGCTTGCATTACATCAAATTTCAGTGCAGCTCCTAATTCTCTCTCCCTCTCTTTCTCTTTATCTATCTATCTATCTATCTATCTATCTATCTATCTCCTCTTAATACTACCGAGGCAATATCCAGTTTGTTCTGAGAGGTTCTTATCTCTTTGTTTCAGGGAGCAATGCTCACAATACCGACCAACTGGCTCCACCTAATGTGAATCTTGGTTTGAAAGAGGTCCTTGAGAAGCATGATGTTTGTTGCAAAATTGCGACGACCAAATTTTGTGAAGCTCTAGATATAGTCCAGGCTACAGCTTCTGATTTTTCACAAAGAATAGCTACAGTTCAGGGGATGGTTTCAAGGTCATCACAGAGGAATACCATGCCTATGGATGAATCTCTCTTAAAAGTTGTAAAAAGATATGGGGAAAATATTTGTTGAAGGAGTTGGATAAAAAACCAAAAGGCTCCAGAAAGAGAGTGAAGAAACAGACATCAGTTCGTGTGAATTGCAACGTAAAGCACTTGGGAAATTCTGATAATTGGCAAGGGGGGCCCCACCATGGGATTTGTCCTTGGGGGGTGATGGAAACCCTAAATTTTTATGTGATTTGATGGTGAGTACAGCTAATTTCTGTATGTAATATTTCTTCTAAATCTAAAAATTTGTAGGTTTTTGCTCCCCACATGGTAAAATGCTAATTGCGAGAAAAAATAAAGGAAAAGCACTTACCAATGCCAGTTTCTTGTACTTTTATCTGCACAACTAACAGTGGAGCCCTGTCTTTTTATCAACTTTTTGTAAGGATCACGCCAGTAAAAGTGCACTGGAAACACGTATATTTTCTACCTCCCTGCAATCTACTATTAAATGTTTTTGTTTATATAGTAAGCATGTGGCTGATAGACCATTTACTCAGGTTGAAGGCTTGGCAAAACATCTACGGTGTGTTGGGATAGATGCTGCAATCCCGAATACGAAAAAGCCTGAATCCAGGTGATCTTTAAGCAGCCATGTCAACAAGTATTTTTGCTCACATTAAATTGCCTTGTAGGATTAAGTTTGTTGTTTTTCTTATGCGAACTAAATTTATCTGTATTCTAATTGTGTTCAGGGAGTTGATTGAACAAGCACTCAAAAGAAGAGAGAGTGCTCTTGACACGAGATGCTAAGCTGCTACGGCATGAATATCTAATAAGCAATCAAATATGTATGGTCAAAAGTCTTCTGAAAAATGAACAGTTACTTGAGGTTTGCATGCAGTGATTACTGTTGAAAGGAGATTGATCTGTTTGCCTTTGAGGTTTATTTAATGGGTTACTGCTTTTATAAGTCACAAAAATGTTGAGAAATCACGCAACCATGCAACTGATATAGATTGCTAATAAACAACTTGGGTACAGCTCACTAAAATCAGATTCGTGCCCTTATTTTCACATTGTTTAAATACTGGTTTGAATTCTAAATTTTAGTGTCGAACAATTATGAACAAGTATAATTTGTCAGTTTGGCATTTGTTTTAGAAATTCTCTTGATTCTTCAAAACAGAGCAAAAATTTCACTGATCTAGAAGTATAATTGATGACGAAAAGGATTAGAAGAAGAGATCAAGCTGAAGCTGACAAAGATGTAATTACTGTCTTTTATTGGAGCCTTGTTAGGAAGTGTGTTCCCCAAATGTGTTTGGTCATGATGTTATAAACGTTCTTTGCTTTTTGTTTTTATCCTGGGGAAAGATGAAAGAGAAGTGGAAAGAGGGGTACCATTTAAAAAACAATAGAGAATATCGGTGATAATTCCATGAAGAACAAAATGAGGAACAGAATCGGAATATGAAATCTGGTTTTTTTAAGGCAAGAGGTTCTGGTGATGAAGCTGGTCTGGTATTGATAGGAGTAAGATTATGTATGCTAACTTGATGGGAGATTGATGGGAAAATGTCGTTAGGGCTGTGAGTCGTAGTACAAATGACAGGTGAAGTCTTGTGAGAGTGGCTGAGATTTGATACCTTTACACCTTGTCAATTGTCGTGGGGCAAAAGTTTTGTAGAGGCTAAATAGAAATGTACTTGCAGGTCATTGAATCTTTCGAGTTGGAAATTAGTGAGGATCAGCTTATGTCAAGATGCACTAAATGCAATGGTAGGTTCATTCAAAAGCCCCTAACCACGGAGGAGGCTGTTGAAGCTGCAAAAGGTTTCCAAAGAATTCCCAGCTGCTTGTTTAACAAGAATTTAGAGTTTTGGCAGTGCATGGACTGCCGCCAACTTTACTGGGAGGTACTGTTTGTATATTCAGTCTTTCTCTATCATTGCAACGGTATGTTTTCTGAAGACCAGATACACAGAAAACCAGGTTGTGTATAATTTTGGTGCATAAAACACTGGAATTGCATCAAGAATGAAATCACTCTGCAGCCATCTTTATTTTTCACTCTGGGATTTGTAGGCAGAAACTCTCTCAAATGGCGCCATTATACGCACTGCTGCATGGTTGATTCCATAGACATATGGTTGTACTGGCCCAAATAGATTGTTCACCGCATGAATTTTTAATTATATTTTCCTTTCTGATCATTCTGTTTAAATAAAAGCTTTGAACTTATCGTAATGTTGATATGATGTGATCCATTGGTAAATAATGTTGGCACCGGACTTTGCTGACATCAGTTTAATGTGCACATCATTGTTGCAGGGAACTCAATACCACAATGCAGTCCAGAAGTTCATTGATGTATGCAAGTTGAACGATTAATCTGGAGTTCATAATCATTTTGCTCTAAGATGGCATGGGTGCCACTTGATGACCTCCTATTTGAGTAAAGGGCTTTTCCAGTTTCCTGTGTAAATTATTACTCGTTTATTCCGTTTAAGTAATGTATGTTTATGTCATCAGTATCTACCAGACAATCACTACATGCCCCCACTTTGTATTGGTTGATGCTGCGTATAGAGCTTGGTGGACCCTTGTCTTTATGTGGAAAGGCTGTTCGCCACTATTGAATACATTAGAAAGTGGTACGGTATGGGCATGACATTTATCTATAATATCGTTCAAATTTTAATGAGTTGCACCAACCCAACGTGTTTCCAAATAAATCATGTTTGTTATTGCGCAGAAACTACTGTCCATATTTTTATCTGTTGGGAAAGGCATTTTGCATGCTACAGATGCAATCCTACTTGAAAGATGAAGAGCTTTCTGGACTATGGAGGGAAGTCAGATTGATATCAAAATCATAGCCATTAACACTAGAACAGCAGAGCATACCACAAGTTAGGAGACAGAGGACCAGGTTGAGTGGCTTTAGTGCAGGAATGTTCTCGTTTTAAGTAAAGGAATGTTCTGTGGTGATTACTACTAATTTGACTCACAAAGATGGGTTGTAAAACTCTTGTCATGCAAGTAAAGGTTGATCTTTCTCTTTCTCCTTCCCCTGGACCCTTTTGGAATTCTGCACATATGCTTGTCCTGTAAGGTTTGCTATGTTGGGTTGATTTTATGTCTTTCTGAATACAAATGAACCCATTACTTTTGAGTTGGGTCATCAAAGCACTAAGCTTTAATGTCATTGGTCCAAAATTAAACTAATGAAGCAAATAGCAGTTGTTAGGCAAGCAAGATACAGAAGAAGATATGGAAAACCTCACCAGCATGATATTGTCCCACTTGGCTGAGTAGGTTACCTTCAACCTCAGGCTCAATGAGTGGGTCCACAGGTAATTATGGTCAGTGGGTGTGGTCCACCAGAGTTGAACCCTGCCTCAGCCAGGTCTCTTTCTTGTAAATATTGTTGTAATAACTTCAAAAGGATTCAAAGGAATGCCTTCTTGATTCAGCTCAAGGAATTTGAATAGTTTGTCTCTTTCTGACAAGGAAATTTCTCTATGGGTCTCAAAAGTCTCAACCCCTCGAGTATAAACACGGTAGGTGGTTGTTCTTAACATATTCATTAAAATCTCAAAAAAATCATATGCAAATACCAATATTTTTTACACAAATTTTAACAACTTTGCACACAAATTTCAATACTTTGTTAAAAAAATTCTTACAAATCTTCTTTCTCCAAACTTTTTCACCAACCTCTAATATTTTTTAATTAAAAAATTACATCAAATCGTATCTCTCTGCACTTTTTATTAACTCTAATAAAATTTTGAGTTAGACCCACCTTTTACATATTGTGTAAATTCTAATATAGTATCAGAGCAAGATTCCTAGTTTGTGGTCTCATCGTCACATGTTTCCACGTGTTTGCTTAGATGTACTCCCGGCACACAATTCTAAAAATCTTCTGTACACCAAAACACTTAACTAGCCTCCCAATCCATTTTCAAAATCCTTTCCACCCTCATTCTATTGGGTTGGCTGTGAAACCTGGCTTTTCACCAAAAACCAAAAAAGTCATAAACAACTCTCCAAAAACAAACCGATTTAGAGGACATTCGGTTATACAATTTTTTCAGGATTTTTTTGAATTCTCAGAATACAAAAAATTCTACGACTAAACATCATTTTTAATACCACATAAAAATAATTATAACACACATACCAATAAAATTAATATCACCTAAAAAATTTTAAAATATAAAAAATTCTCACAAAACATATTAACCGAACAACCTTTATCCTAATTGTGAGGAACAAGAAAACGACAGATTTTTCACAAAAGAAAAAGG
The DNA here is from genome assembly GCA_963930655.1 of Myrica gale. Taxonomy (NCBI): domain Eukaryota; kingdom Viridiplantae; phylum Streptophyta; class Magnoliopsida; order Fagales; family Myricaceae; genus Myrica; species Myrica gale. The sequence goes on along the minus strand of OZ005606.1, from coordinate 25,640,216 downwards.
AAAAAGATTGCCAGACTTGCAGTTGCGCCACGTGACAGATATTGCGCATGCAGCGGCAGTGCAGGTACGAAGAAAAAGGAAACAGAAATTCCTTTTTGCCTCTTTCAAAGTATCACATTAATCCCACAGACACGTGGGTCCCGTGATGTGAACCCACTGCTCTACCCACCTCCACTCTTTTATCTTTACTCTACCCCCTCCAAATATTTTCTAAAGATCTAGAAAAAATATATATTTTCTAAAGCAAAATGCTCGGTACAGACGTACAGTCGGCCAACCTCTGTTACGGATTCTCATGACTGTACTCTACGTACGTGCACCAAAATTATGCAGCACTCCAACGATTGTACTCGAGTAGCTGAATCCGAATGCAAGTGCTTTTCCCCCCGTTTATTACGTAGACAACTTGGACCACTCCTATAAAATCAAATCAAATACTCAAAATTCAAATATATTATTCTCCAAATTAAAATTAAAAAAAAAATACAATTTTCACCCACATAATACCATAAGTTTATTACGAAGACAACTTGGTCCACTCCTATAAAATCAAATAAAATACTCAAAATCCAAATATATTATTCTCCAAATTAAAATTTAGAGGAAAATACAATTTGCACACACAAACTATCATAGGTTTTGTACTTTGTATACTAAACTACAAATTTTGATACATTACACCCTCTAACTACCAATTTTTGACACTTTGCACCATTTTTCAAATTTTGAGATTAAAATGACGATAATGTCCTTGACCCATTTTGCATATAGTAAAGATATTGTTGTCAATTTATTAATTTCTCAAGAGTATTATTGTCAAATGGAGGGTGCAAAGTGTTTAATATTATTAGTTAAAGGGTATAATGTGTCAAAATTGGTAGTTTAAGGTGCAAAGTGTAACATTGGTAGTTTGAGGGTGCAATGTCTTAAAGGTGGTAGTTTAGGGTGCAATGTGTCACTACCCCAGTAGTTTGCGGGTGTAAAGTGTATTTTCCCCTAAAATTTATAAGTTGTAGCAAAATCCTTTGAAGTCATATCACTTGCATTGCACGAAACAAAGTACCATTTTCTGTTGTTAATTGAAACCTCCCGTAGCTTTGGTTTTTTCTTTTTTTTTTTCTTTTTTTCTAAAAAAAAATTTGTTATATTTGAATTTTGTGTATCTAATTCTAATTCTAACTCAATCCAAATGAGAATATATATTGATAGGGTTTGGGAGTAGCGTAGACACTCAAATCGATCTCACATATGACTATCAATTAGCTCAGTGGCAAGATCTTTGGAAACTACAGCTGCATGATCGCTTAAAATTATTACTATGGAAGGTGGTATGGGAGGTCTTGCCTACTAAAGCTACGGTTGATGCACGGGTTGGAAATAATGGGAGGAGTGACGATGATCTACTCTGTGCTCTATGTGGCGAGCATTTAGAAACTCTCCATCATTTGGTTCTCCTATGCCCATTTAGCCGTGCAATCTGGAGTGAGTCTCCATGGCAACTTGATATTACGGTTTTTGGAGACACTTCAGTGGTTGATTGGGTTCTTAAAGTGCTACATCCTCATCAGTCCATTGGAATACCATTAGCAGACCAGCATTTGTTCCAACTCCATGCTACTATTGCGATTGATCTTGTCTGGGCATCTAGAAATCACGTGGCACATGGTGGCAAGGAAATTGATGTTAAGCAGTTAGCCAATAGAGTCAACCGGGTGAGCAGAGAGCATAAATCTGCTTGGGATAATCATATTCAAGTACATCGACTGCAACATTGGGTTCCTCCATCTGTGGATACAGTCAAGGTAAATGTGGACGTCGCTGTACGGGAGTCTTATTCGGTTATTGCTGCTGTTATACGAGATTCAAGAGGCGTGGTTCTTGGGGCGAGGACTAAACTTATAGAGGTTGTTGATTCCCTGGAAGGAGAGGCTGAGGCTGCAAAACTTGGTCTAGAACTTGTTCTTAGTCAGGGGTATAGTGAGGTGATACTTGAAGGGGATTCTGAAAAGGTTATAAAATCTATTCGATGCTGGCCAAAGATCTCTGAGTGGCGTATTCGGTTGTTAGTTCAGGAGATCCATGATTTGGGTAGGTTGTTACGTTGTTGGAAGACAAATCATGTCTACAGAGGTGCTAATTCTTTGGTGCACCAATTAGCTCGTTGGGCCGCTACTGAGTATAATTCAGTTGGCATTCCCCGTTCTTGTGAGCACTCTTTAGATTTAACTTGGTTGTATGCTGGTACTGAACCTCCTTAATGTTTGGTTTGGAGGTCTTAGTTTTTTTTTGTTTGAATAAAATGTGGTGATGATTACAAAAAAAAAAAAAAAAAATTAACTCATGGACTCATTTGCATGCAGTCAGATTCGAACTTATATTTAATTACTGGATATGATTCATCTAAGATTGGAAGCCATCCCTTTTAAATTGTTTTTTCTCTTGCAATGAGAGAAATCATGTACGACAAAATTATATAGAATGAATCTACCTAATAAACACAGGCGGAGCCAACCAAATCTCTAATCTCAGTCTGTCCCCCTTGAAAATCTCTCGTTAGCTTGTTTGCATTTAACTGATTTTAAAATTGCCAACAAGAGCCGTGACATTTGACATTTGTTGGATAGGATGGTAGGCGGTTGGATCAGATTTAATTAGGGACTTTTCTAGCAAATGTAAAGCTGATATTTTATTTTTATACCCCAACAAATTTACTTCTTTTCCTTTGTTGCATTCCTCCACTTGGATAACTTGTATTTTTCATATCTTAGACGTAGAGAATCGAATATGTTGATATCTCCCATCTTGCATCTAATATTTGATCCGGAGTAGGTAGGGGCGTCGTAAGAATACCAACTCACTCACCCGTTTAAGACACCCAATTGAATGAGAATCGTGAACTTCTGAGCCACATGTAATATAACGTTTGCTTCTAAAATTTTAACTATTCTAAAATTTTAGTCATAATAAAATAATTACACAAAATTATCTATCTCTTCATTTTTTTACTAACTCTAACACAAATAAATATAAAAAATCATTTAAATCATCTATCTCTTCACTCTTTTCACCAATTCCAACACCCTAAAATTTTAACTACCTCAAAATTTACAAACAAATTATATTTGAATATCCTTGGGTAAATATTTAATGCGGCGTTGCTGTTAGTAAAATGACATATCTACCCACTTTTGTCTTGAAGAATTCAGCTGTTAAATTATCTTTCTTCCTTCTCTTTTTTTTTCCATGTAGAACTACTGAGAAATAATATGTTTGTACGATTGGATTGCAAACATATCAATTTTGTGTGGAAGTTTTTTGCCAAATTATTGATTTGATCACTTAGGAGAAGATATCATCGTTTTACATAAGCAAGTACGAAATTACTTCTTTGCATAGCATGTCTTGATCCAATGAACTTATTTTCAGCAGTTAATCATGTTAGTTACTTCGTCTTGCTGAGCTTTATCCAGAATATTTCTTAGCAGCTGATTATATGATATTTAGAGACCAACTCCACACTTACATTTATGATATGAGAAATAACGATGTGTTTTCTAGACTTCAAGATATTGGAGGTCTTGCTGTGAAAATGATTAAAATAAAAAAATATACTCTATATCTATTGATTTATTTCTTTATTATATTAACATTGATCTTACCAGTTGCGACTGCAACTACTGGGAGAGTGTTCTCTGCGTAAAGATTATATAGATTAACTTACGTAATCAGATGAGAGATGACTGGATGAATGATTGTATGGTAGTATACATGAAGAGATAAATTTTTGAAACTATTGAGAACAAAACCATTTTGCAAAGTTTTCAAAAGATACAAACTCGTAGAATCCAATTGTCACCTCTCAGCCTTAGGTATTTCAATATAATATATATTTTAATGTTTTTAGCATTAATTTTCAATATTTTAACTATAAGACAATTTTTTGCATTACGTAGTATTTTTATTTTCCCTTAAGAGTTTGTCCCCCTCAAATTCATTCATAGTTCCGCTTCTACTAATATATATACAATTTCTGAAATGGCCAGTGTGAGACTCATCACGCTCACGATTCCTACTTAAGTTAGCTCTGTATCCTCTTAATCAAATACAAGACTTATGAACCTAATTCACAAAATTTCAAAGTCCCCCTACAATTTTTTTAGGTAAGTCTCTTTATATATTTTTTTAGGTTACGAGAGAAATTCGATTATCTATTCATGTGTATTAAATTTAAACGGACCTTACTTAATATCTGCACGAATTAGATTTACTGTCATGATAAATTTAGAGAGACTGACTGACATACTCATCAACCCATTATTTAAGTGGCAAGTTTTATGCTCAGACGATTATTTGAATTGATTGTGTGCTTTACCCTAACTCCCTGAGCTAAAGTCGCCCAACATGGACTCCACCCTGATTGGTTAAAATGTGTATATATATATATATATATATTGGGCACGTAGTTATAAAGTATATTTTGCTGGACATCATAAAATGGCATTTAAAATCTTTTATCTTTTTGTAGTATATCACGGTAACCTGCGGACTGTGAAGAAGGCTGATAGTAGAACCACTCAGGGAATGAAGTGTGACGTGTGACGCAACAGCACCATGGTGTCCACGTAAACCCGTGACGCGCATCCGACGGTTGTGATAGATTCTCAAGCATGTGTGCACATGCGGACGCTTCTGTTGACGGGGTGGGCCCCCACTATCTTTATTTCTTGGAGACCAATATTCTCTCACTCTGACCTCAAGAGACGTTTCGCCAGCTCATTGGCTCTCGCGGTCACAATTTTGTTCTGCATTTTATGGTAGATTCACATTGAATCCGAGGTCACGAGTCATGGTAGTAAGTTCATGACCTGATTTTGCACCGTTTTATAAATTTTTTGAATCAGGTTTTTATAATTTAATTCGATTTTTTAATAATTATTATAATTATAACTTATCATTGAGAAAAAAAATTACTGAAAAAACTATCAATCACCATGAGCTCCGTTTTAGAAAGACGTCAAGATAAACAAAGTATATTAACCCATGCTCATTCAAACCCTTGGGAGGAAAACCCTCACAAATTACTCGATTTTTAACTTTGTTTTTCTTAAAGATTAGGAGAAATTTTGTACGACAACATCAGAGTGAGTCCACTTAATATAGAGGTCGAGATTAATCTCGAGAAAGTTAGCGTGGCAACCCACAGTTTGCGAATCAAACTGAAACCAAGAAAATTTTTGTACAGCAAACTCATCGGTGAATCCATCTAACCTAGAGGCCTCTAAATTAATCTCAAGAAAGTTAACACGGTTGCCCAAAGTTCACGTATCAAACCGAAACTGTGCACCCTATTCACACCGTGTCAAGTAAACTTGTTGGGTTAGTTCCACATCGATTGTGAAAGGGGTTGGTTGTCAATTTATAAGAGTGAGGGAAAACCTCACCTCTTGAGTTAACTTTTGGGGTTGAGAAAGTCCAAGACCACTAACACTGATATCAGAGTCCATGTTTCTTAGACCCAACAGTCAATGGGAGAAACAAATTGTCTCCACCCAACCCAGGGCCCGATGTATGAGGGAAAGATTGTTGAGATTAGTCTCACATTGGTTGTGGAAGGTGTTGGTGGTCAGTTTATAAGTGTGAAGAAAACCTCATCTCTTAAACTATCTTTGGGGGTTAAGAAGGCGCAAGACCACCCAACATTTATTAAAAGACCTTCAATTGGGCTTTCCTTCACATAGAAGGAATTAACCCAACAAATCTCTCCCTTCTGACTACGTGGAGAAAATCGTCATCCCAGCGATTGAGCAACGAGCTTTAAGCTTCTGTCTTGGTAGCGTTTTTTCAACATATCATAACTATTTCTCTGACCGAAACCTTTGACAACCAATCTAGCCTTGTACCGTGGCCGTGAAGTGAACTCACTTTGCTTCACCCTGTACATTCACTTGTTCTTCAAGGCTCTTTTACCTTTAGGTAGTTTCACCATTTCAAAGGTATGGTTATCGTGTAGTGACTATATCTCATCTTTCATGGCCTCAACGCACTCTGTCTTATGTTCATCTTACATAACTTATGTAAAACACTCGGGCTCTCCCCCGTCAGTCAATAGCACATATTGTTCTGGCACTGTCAATTGCTCATCAGTCTCAACATCTGCTTGAATCTAGAGGGGAGTATCTACTTCACCTGTACCCTGGTGGTCATCTTGAACATCATTCTCAACTTGAGTTGGCAAATTCTTCAATGGAACTAGATCCATGTCAATCAAACTATCACAATTTGAGACATAGATTTATGTACTTTCTGAATATCCTAAATTGCCTGATCTTCTACAAACATGACATCTTTGCTTCTCAAAACTTTCTTATCAACTGGATCATAAAATCTGTATCCAAACTCATTTTGACTGTAACCGAGGAATATACATTGTCGTGTCTTCACATCAAGTTTGGATCTTTCATATTTGGGAATATGCACAAATACTATACACTCAAATACACAGATACACATAAATGGTTTTAAGGAACATCCTTACTTGTCCAAACTCGATGTGGTACATCAAACTGTAGAGGAACACAAGGTGTAAGATTCAAACTGAAACTGTGCGCCCTATTCACACCACGTGTCAAGTAAACCTACACCATCAATTACCACTAGTGGGTTAGCTCTGTTTCAACTCGGCCAATGGCCAAGGGGAATTCAAGTTCTAACACTATATTGAAAGTTACTTTTATTTTGTCTTTTTTTCCCCCGAGCTTTGAAGTTATATTTTTCTGGATGAATGGACCAAAATGACAAAAAGAGTCCACGGGATGGTGCGTGTAATTTTACATGATTGGGGAACTGTATTCACTGCATTCTGCATATGGCCTGGTGCATGTCCACAACGATGGATACAATAGCTTTCCCTTTAGAGAGTACCACTGAGCTTTGGAGGGAGTCCTTGTGACAAAAGTTCGTGCACAGGCCACAACACTCTAAATAGGTCCAACAAGTAGTTGGTATTGTCGCTTTCTCAGTTACGTTGCAGTCTACCTTCTTTAGCCAGTGGGACCTTCTGCATTCACCCTTTGTTTTTCTTCGTTAGAACTCTCCCTTTCGTGAACTAGCTAAAACAAGGAGCTTCTAAGTAACCCATAATGAATCTCATAAAAAAACAAAAATAACTTGTGTAATTTGGAGCGAGATAAATAAAACAAGTGAATTTCATTGGAAGAAACTTTATATGAATCACATTAAATAATATAATATTTACTTTTTGTGTCTATTTCTTTTGAGATTGCACAGTATACAAAACATCATAATATTATTTAACCCACGTTAAAAGAAGAATGGAGAATGTTTTTAAGGCGTGTCAAAGTTGTCCAATCAAAACCCGTACGCTACCTAAGAGACTTTGGTTAAAGTATCATATTTTAGGAATCCGGGGAAATCGGTTTACCCCTACAAGTAGATTACTAAAACTCATGAGGATCGCTTTATAGGTTTATAGAGTTTGGGAGAGCCATCAAAATCTCTCCCCCCACCAAATTATAACAAAAATTATTTGGAGAATGAACAGAGGAATAATAATACACCCTTCTTCCTCGTTCACCGGTCAGAAAAAAGGAACCCACTAAAGTCCAATGTTATGATCAGCTAGCACCGAGACACCCACAAAGAATAAGATTGACCAAGTGGAAATGAACAAAGTTATGGTAACTTTTTTGCACCTGCATGCTCGTAGACAAATATTATGTTATCACGAGTGGTTTTCAAGATCTTTTTTTCTTCCTGTAATTTTCTTTAACGTGTGGAATATAATATGTAGAAATAATTGGCATGTGTATTAAGGGAACTTTGGAATATATATAGTTGCACTTAATTAACTGTCTGAAAAACTTGGATAACATGCAGAGATCAAACTTTTTCTGCTCTTATATTCTGACAAACGTAAAAGTATATTATAAAATACTTCAAAAAATTCCATTTTCCAAATTTATAAAAATCACAAATAATTTTTAAATGCTTCAACACTGTTTCCCACAGAGAACATGAAACAAATAATATTCAAGATTCTATATATATATTAACAAGGATAAAGCGCCGATTCTGATTTAAGAGACTATGAAATTCAGCTCCGATTATTTAATGCAAGCCTATTGTGTTCTATGATTTTGAAAAAACACACACAGTATGTATATATATTATACGTATACATGTATTGAAAGAATGGAGGATGACGATGAAAGAGTCTAGATGACAAAAGTACCCTTGTCTCTCTCTTACTCGCAGATATAGTTGGCCAACACATGATGGAACCACCACATATACCATGTCTTGGTGTTCCATATCGCTTTAAGACAATCAGCTTAAAAAGCGGGTGATTTTCATCTCCTGGAAGACCATAGCTTTTCCTCTTCCTTTTTCTCCTTTTTATTCCATGGATGCAGGTCAGTGGACACAGGTAAAGAGACTTTCCTATTTTTCCCTCTATGAAATTATGAAATTCTCTTCTGGGCTTGGGGTTTTCAAAGCATGAATAAAGAAAATTGTGGTTTGGGTTTTGAAATTTTTACTCTGTTTGCTTCTTCTAAAAGTTCACCCCCTTTTTTCGCATGAGATGATATTGTAAGCTCAGTCCCCCACTTATATTTGAATTTGTGTTGCTGTCTTTTAAGATCTTTCATGTTGTTCTTGAAAGTACTGCACTTTTTTTTTCTTTCTTTCTTTTCCACCCTCTGATAAAGCACCGAGAAAAGTTATTATAATTTGTTTTTATTGCTGCTGGTGTAATCCTCAAAGTGTAAAGCAGCTTCCTTGTTTTCTTTGTCTTGTTTGTTTCCTACTACTTTCGTCCATTCTTTGTCTTTAAATTCTTCTCTTCGGACATATACTTTTGTTTCGATCATCAACTCATGGCTTTTTCTTGTCCTTTCTTTGTTTTTTCCTTTTTAGTTTCAGGGAATTGGAGAGGTTAAACCGATGGAGGCTTCAAGGCCTATGAGGGCAAGACCTCAAAAGGATCAAGCTTTGAACTGTCCAAGGTGCAATTCTACTAATACGAAGTTTTGTTACTATAATAACTACAGTCTCTCTCAGCCAAGATATTTCTGCAAGACTTGTAGAAGGTATTGGACTGAAGGTGGTTCTTTAAGAAGTGTTCCTGTTGGAGGAGGTTCAAGGAAGAACAAAAGATCGACTTCATCATCAACATCACCGCCTGCTTCTTCATCAAAGAAGCTTCCTGATCTGACCCCACCCTGTTTTCCTCACTCTGCTTCTCAAAACCCTAAGATTCATCAAGGACAAGATCTTAACCTAGCATACCCATCAGCTGAGGACTACAATAGCATATCTAAATTTGTTGAAGTTCCGTTTGGTGACAACAAAGGCCACCATCAAAACCCTAGCTCCTCCTCTACTTCGTCACGCCTCTCAGCCATGGAACTGCTGAAGAGTGGGATTACTTCAAGAGGATTGAGTTCTTTCATGCCGATGTCGGTATCAGATTCAAGCACGATATATTCAACTGGGTTCCCCAGTCTGCAAGAGTTCAAGCCTACCCTGAGTTTTTCTCTGGACGGATTTGACGGTGGGTATGGGAGTGCTCTTCATGGGGTTCAAGACTCTAGTGCAAGGCTCTTGTTTCCTGTTGAGGATATGAAACAGGTGCCAAACACAAGCGAATTTGAGCAGAATAGAGGGCAAGGAGATTCTACTGGCTATTGGAATGGAATGTTAGGAGGAGGATCATGGTAAATACGACCAATAAAGCGAAATGGAATTAAGATTGAGGAGCTCGAAGTTGGTGTTTTATAAGTTTGTTTTTCTTCGAATTGATGAGTGACTTGTTTTGAGTTAATCAAAACTAACAAATAGGGTATATGGGGTTTTCTCTTTCTTTAATTTGTTTTGCATCCTTTTCCCCTTTCATTTTCTTCCTTCTGTGTATTTTCCTTTGCTTTTGTCTTTCTTTACACTGTGATCAATGTGGATATTTGAAGCTCTATTTTAGGTTGGCTTCAAAGAAGGGTATCACGGAACGCTGTGTAAAAGATAGAACAAGAGGCACACCGACATTTGGCAGAGAAACCTGACTTCCTAGTTCTTGGCTTTGCACCATATATGGTCTTCGTTCTTATCTTTCTTCAATTGCGGCAAGGGCTTCAAAGTATCATTGTTGACGATCTTTGCCACTGCGTAATAATGTTCCATGTAGGTAGCATGAGCCAGCTAGTTAGTATTTTTACATATTATAAAGGGATCGATGTACGAAACATGATGGACAAATGACTTATTCACTTGGTTGTTAATTACACTGGGATTTGTGGCTTCATTATTGGTAATTATATTGGATTATTTATTTCCTTGGAACATAAAAGTGAGTTGGAATGATGGCTGTCAATCCTTTACAGCAAAAGTTTGTTTTCCTTTCGCTTTTTCTCTTTTTGCTTGCCAACAGGTCAGAAGTGTCAGGTCTTTTATCAGCACTATGTGGGTCGCAAAGATTCTTCCACCCATTAAAAGCACCACCTTCACGAAGCAAATAGGGGATCTGAAGAACTACCCAGAATGACTAGGTATGACCCATGAACCGTGTCTTCACAATTCCCACGCCACTTTGAAAACCAGAAAAGGAACAAAAACCATACGATTCAAATGCATGCATGACCTACACACAAATCATATAGAAACTAATGAAAATATTTGAAGATCACTGCCCTAATTTCCTTTAAAAAATCCGAAACCCTGTAGTTTTTTGCTCAAAACCCGCTGTTTGAACTGTCTCCACCAATGCCTCACCTAATGGTTTCTTTTTGCAGCCATTCACCATTTCCATGAATTATCTGTAGTCACCATGCCCATATTTTCTCTTGTCTTTCACATTTAAAGACGCAGAGAACCCTAGTAGAGCTAAGATCTTGACTGGCGTTACCCTTCTTTTGGGCTTTGATTTGGGTCCCACAAACATTCCCCTTGGTAAGCGTGCTGTGGAATAATCTCCTCCACTCCACAAATCCTCCAGTGATATGAACCCTAACTTTTTGATATTATATATGTATATGACGTTAGAGCGTTGAACTTCCATTCATTTATTCATATGCTTTATCTTTTTTAACCTAATTAAGGTGTTAAGCACTTATGGGTTTAGTAAAGTGGTCGATGGAAGGGATGACACCTCCCCATCATGGCGGTCCTTTTCCTTGCAAACGTAGCTATCTACTCCTTTACTCTCTCTATCTGTCTTTGCGTCTTTTGTCTTTTGCTCTCACATTCGTCAATGAAATGGGTGAAAATATTTAAAACTTCCACTAAACTTCAGCCCCTACTGTCGGCGTTAATTAGGGTGAATAATTACGATCCATGTGGGTGCCATTTGTGGTCGATAATTTCATGAAAATTAAGAAAGGGTCAATATATAGTGTCCATTAAGCTTCAAATCCAACTAATACCCCCCATAACTGTACGTTGGAATTGCAGTCTTTGACTCTCTGGCCAGTTTGTATAATTTGATCTACTACACTTATATCTAAACTCAGACTCTAAGAATTTTAATACTTGCAATATTTAATTGAAATTGAGATAAAATACAGTCAGGGTCTCAAATTCAGAATCTTGAATCTGATTCAATGTGAATCTAGCTACTACTTTATCCTAAAAACTTAAACTTATAAGAAGACATAGATTTTATTATTTTAATTATATTATCTAACATGTAAAAGTTGAGGATTAATTTACCTTCTTGTACTGGTTACTTCTAATTAACGTATAGCTTCCAACTTCTAGAAAGTAATTAACACTAAACATAGTTACAACAATGTTATAGTGTGTTTTTAAGTTTGGAATAGAATGTGGCATTTCCATGAACCAATCAAATTAAGGATATCAAATCATCATATCTTATTGGCATTACTTTCGGAGAGTTAGGAGTAAGAATACGAAAGGTGGCTTTACTAACAGGTTGGCTCACAGGAACATAAGAGTGACTAATTAAGAAATCATAAAGGGAAAAATAAATGTTTGTCATGATATATTTATTGCGTCTATCTCTTTTAAAATTGTACCATCTAATTCGGTTAAGAAATTGTAGATAATTTTGACCTCGTACCCAAATGGGATGAAATAAGGTCATGTACTTTTGCTGGTGAGTGAAAGAAATTGGAGCATTTATTCAAAGCATATAATGACACTTATTGATAATACAATCTCATTTAGACTGATAGTATCCTTTCATATATACAGTAGTCGTTCTCGCCTCTTGAAGGAACAGAGCTATGAACTTTATGTAAGATATATAGGGAGGCCAGGTACTGGATTCATGGATTTTGGCTCAGGCCGTGGGTCGCCATCATTCAAGTTTTTGAGCTGAAATTACAAAATGAAGAAATTAAGAAAATAAAAGAAAACCTCGATCGATCGAGACGTTTCTTCTCTTTCCAATTTTCGGGAATAAGTTTGGATTTCCTTTGACTAAGCCGATCAGAGCTGCATGCACATTTGCATGGCTTGTTTGAAGAAGTCGAAATTATGGCCATCTATACTTTGGCTATCCATATTCTACGACGTACGTATTCATATGGCTAAGTACGTAGAACATTAAAATTGTGCGAGATAACTCTCCTTAAAAAACTTGACAAAATTGATATTATAGTATGTCCTATATCTATATGGGCACAAATTAAATTGGATCCCATAATTTTTAATGTGCTTTACGATCAATTATCGTCATCCATTCAATTTGACTGTTAAATTAAACGGAAAGTGACGTAGATTGATTGAAATATCTCTTTCAAGTAAAATAATATCTTTTCTATTTTTTATTAATTTTATTTTAGAGGGACAATTCGGATCTTTTTTCAAGTAGTTCAACGGCTAAATTGAACAAAGGGCTATGATTTATGTCTTTTAAAATTGTCGAGGAGTAAAAAAATAAATTAAAAATTATGAAATTCAATTTAATTTTGACCTGTAAATTTGAGAAGTAACGTGTTTGTCCCAAAAATTCAAAATATTTATAGGATCACAGAAAGGCTATAGAGGCATGTGCTTGGGCGTGAGTGGATATCAATTTTTGGTCGGCCAAAAGTCAACGCGACATCTTGGCCATGTTTGGAAACGGGTCTGGGTTTCGGTTTGAGTTTCGGTTTGATATTCAGTTTCATTTTACTGTTTGGATACAAGTCCACGTGTGGTTCGAGCTCGGTCTCTAGATCCTGAGTGCTCCTTAACTTGCCCAAGCGAAATATGTAAATAAGTTTTATTTTAAAACATGTTTTCTTATACTCCCTAACGTGCTCCAACGAAATATGTAAATAATTTAACTTTAAAATATGCCTCCTAAGTGCTCCCTAACTTGCCCGAGCGAAATATGTAAATAAGTTTTATTTTAAAACATGTTTTCTGATGCTTGCTAACATGCTTCAGCGAAATATATAAATAAGTTAAATTTAAAACATGTCTATCTCTTGCTCCCTAACGTGCCCGAGCGAAAATATGTAAAGAAGTAGGATCTATTTTTTGCGCATTGAATGTTGAGGTCAAAATACTTTCTGATTATGATAATTTTTTCGAAATGATTTTAAAATATCTTCCTTAGTATACATGTTGCAGAGACATCTAACATGCCCCAAGTGCATAATTCACTATCATCGTCGATTCACCAGACAAGTTTAGAGACATTCTATATGACTTCTTGACCTAAAACACCCCAGTGATAGTGAATTATGCACTTGGGGCATGTTAGATGTCTCTGCAACATGTATACTAAGGAAGAGATTTTAAAATCATTTCGAAATCTCTTTTTGATTATGATAATTTTTTCGAAATGATTTTAAAATCTCTTCCTTAGTACGCATGTTGCAGAGACATCTAACATGCCCCAAGTGCATAATTCACTATCATCGTCGATTCACCAGACAAGTTTAGAGACATTCTATATGACTTCTTGACCTAAAATACCCCAGTGATAGGACACATGAAGCAAATCATCTGTGTAGCAATACAACAAGAGACAAAAAAATCATCCACTTTTATACCCGATATAAAGAGCTACATTACATCTGGTATGCAAAATCGTTTATTAGGACTAATGAACATTTGCCGTCAGTTTGAGGATTTGAAAGGGTGAAACCCTCGCTCCAAAACCTCTGGGCTACAGGGAAGATACTGCTTTTCGGTCAGGAGAAGGAGACTGTAGATCACTTTAGATTTTGTAACGTCATTGCCCTTCGCCATGAAACGAACCAAAAAATCCAAATTAGAAGAAAAACCCATGCCGAGCAAACCAAGTCTGTAACTAAGAATCACTCCTTTATCTGGATAGCTGGAACCAACAAGTTAAAAAATACAACGATCCCAGCTATTTCAACTAAGGTTGTTTTTCCGGGTGATCTTCAATTGATCTCAAGAATGAGCTCTAAACCAATAGATAATTAATGAGATAATCCAAATACTCCAAACCAACGCAGAGAGAAAGGAAGACAAACCCTAAAACAGTCGGTGTACCTTAAAATCAACAAAGAACAAGCCGAAGTCCCACAACGAAGCAAATGCACCGTGTAGAAGGAGGAATTTGGGTGATTCGGAGAAGGGAACTCGAGCTCTGGGTCGGGCTTAGGTCGCAGTCGCACCGAAGAGAGAAAAGAAAACGAGAGAAAGAGACGAGAACGAGAGAGAAAAAGCGTCGTTAGTTTTCTCTTTCTTTATTGGGTTTAAAGACTAAAAATAAGACTCGGCATATCCAAACATGGATTTAGTATTTTAGACCCAAAATTAATATTTGGGACCTAAAGCCAGAACTCATATCCGTTACCAAACATAGCCCTTGAGTTTTGGCAATAATTATAATAAAAAATAAATTTCCGTTTTTGTTGTGTTAGTATATATACAGATTATCCGTTGGTCCCTAAATATAAATCAACACATTTTCGCTGCTGTAGGAAGCAACGGGAGCCACATCCATAGCTTCCCCTGCGTCGTCTACTGCCTTCTGTGTTTGTATCTTCACGGCCACAACCGTAGATGCCTACTCAATTGGTGGAATCCATCAGTCACCCACCACCATCGCTGTCACCACTGCCACCAGCACTTGATTCAAACTCGCCTAATAAACCCACTAGCCTCTCCTTTAAGAGACCTGAACCAACCTACAAACCTATTAACATTTCTCTGCCGACCAAGCATACCCACCTCTCCATACTTGATAAACCGGTGGAGTCGAAATCATATGCTTCAATTCTTGAATCCTGTAAATGCCCAAATTCCGGAAGACAGATACATGCCCATACTATTAAATCCGGGTTTCGTGGGCATGAGTTTATAGAAACCAAGTTACTCCAAATGTATGGGAGATGTGGCTGCTTTGAATGTGCAAATTTGTTGTTTGAAACAATGCCGTATAGAAATTTGTTTTCTTGGACTGCTATTCTCAGTGTGCATGTAGATAATGGGTTATTCGAGGAAGCTCTTTTGCTCTTCCGAGAATTGCAGCTTATAGAGTTCGCGTTTGAGTTTTTCGTGTTTCCAGTAGTCTTCAAGATTTGTAGTGGTCTTGGCATGGTAGAGCTAGGAAGACAGTTACATGGGATTGTGGTGAAGTGTCAGTTTGCTTCAAATATCTATGTGGGAAATGCTCTGATAGATATGTATGGCAAATGTAAAAGCGTAGATGATGCCAAGAAGGTTTTAAAAACGATGCTCAAGAAGGACCTTGTTTCGTGGAATTCTATTGTCACGGCTTGTGCTTCAAACGGGATGGTTTATGAGGCATGGGAGTTTTTACAAGGAATGTCTTCCGATAATTTGATGCCCAATCTTGTTTCTTGGAGTGCAGTTATTGGAGGGTTTTCACAGAATGGTTATGACGAGGAAGCCATTGAGTTGCTTTATAGAATGCGAGCAGCAGGATGTGGAGCAAATGCACGAACCCTAGCAAGTGTTCTACCTGCTTGTGCGAGACTGGAAAAGCTAAGGCTTGGCCGAGAACTCCATGGCTATATAACAAGGCATGGGTTTATGTCTAACCCTTTTGTTGTGAACGGATTAGTTGATATGTATAGGAGATGTGCTGATATGGGAAATGCTTTGAAGGTATTTTCGAAGTATTCAATAAAAAATTCTGTCTCATTTAATACAATGATTGTTGGTTATAGCGAAAATGGTGATATCTCCAAGGCCAAGGACTTGTTTGATCAGATGGAGCTAGCTGGCATCACGAAGGATATAATTTCCTGGAACTCGATGATTTCGGGATATGTGGCTGGCTTCTTGTTTGATGAAGCTTTGAGCATGTTCCGATGTTTACTGATGGAAGGGTTTGAGCCTGATTCGTTTACTCTAGGAAGCGCTCTTAGTACTTGTGCTAATTTGGCTTGTTTGAGACAAGGGAAGGAAATCCATTCTCATGCGGTCGTTAGAGGTTTGCAATCTGACACTTTTGTGGGTGGAGCTTTGGTAGTAATGTATTCTAAATGCCAAGACATAGAGGCAGCTCGAATGGCTTTTGATGAAGTAACTGAAAGGGATACTCCAACTTGGAACGCTTTAATCTCTGGCTATGCATACTGCAATAGGCAAGAACACATTCAAGAACTTATTCAAAAGATGAAAGGAGAAGGTTTTGAGCCAAACGTATACACATGGAACGGTATCATTGCGAGTCTTGTGGAAAACGGCCATTATGAATCAGCCATGAAATTGTTCACTGAAATGCAGACTTTAAATTTGAGACCTGATGTGTACACAGTTGGAATAATTTTACCAGCATGCTCGAGGTTGGCCACGATTGAGCGAGGGAAGCAGGTTCATGCACAGTCAATCAGATATGGTTATGACTCAGAAAACCGTATTGGAGCGGCACTTGTGGACATGTATGCAAAATGTGGAAGTATAAAGCATGCGCCTCTGGCGTATAACAGGATCAAGAACCCTAATTTGGTTTCTCACAATGCCATGCTTACCGCATATGCCATGCATGGACGTGGGGAGGAGGGAATTACATTGTTTCGTAAAATGATGGAAGATGGTTTTAGACCAGACCATGTGACTTTCCTGTCAGTTCTCTCTGCATGTGTCCATGCCGGATCGGTTGATACAGGTCATGAATTCTTTGATATGATGGGTAATTACAATGTGAAACCCACTCTA
Organism: Myrica gale; assembly: GCA_963930655.1. NCBI lineage: Eukaryota > Viridiplantae > Streptophyta > Magnoliopsida > Fagales > Myricaceae > Myrica > Myrica gale. Next base: position 25,623,089 of record OZ005606.1, on the reverse strand, counting down.
AAACACTATACGTGTATGGTTGATCTCTTAAGCCGTGCCGGGCAGCTTAATGAAGCTCATGAACTTATTAGGAAAATTTCCATGGAACCTGATATAGTGATGTGGAGTGCTTTTCTTGGAGGATGTGTTGTTTGTAGTAATGTTGCATTAGGAGAAATCGCAGCAGAGAAGGTCATAGAGTTGGAGCCACATAATAGTGCAAACTATGTACTACTAGCAAACTTGTACGCTTACGCAGGGAGATGGGATGATCTAGCCAAAACAAGACAGATGATGAACAGTAGAGGAATGCAAAAGAGCCCAGGGTGCAGTTGGATTGAAGATAGAGATGAGATTCATGTGTTTCTTGCAAGTGACAAATCACACAGGCGAGCTGAAGAGATATACTGTACTCTAGAAAAGTTGAGTATTCACATGAAAAGAGGGTTTACAACATTTGTTTAAGGGCAACAAAATTAAATAACATTTGTCTCTCTATGCTGTTTTGTACAAAACATAAGTCCTAAAGATAAGTCTTCTGGAAACCTTCTTCCTCGACTATTACCCTTTAACCCAATGCTTAAAACAAGATAATGTGAAATACTACTGGGAGCAGCAGCTTTTTTAGAACCGCATTCCGATCATCAGATGGTACAATTCAGTACAGATCAAGTGACTCAAGCACCCTTCCAGCTTGGATGTGCAAAGCTGTCAGTCTCTCCTTCGGATCAAGTGTTGAGCCAAATTGACTGGCTGCCCATATTAAGGAAGCAGATTTCTCTCCTAGAAGTCGCCTTATGTCATCGTGTATAGCTGCCAAGGGAGGCCTTTCCCTCATGTTTACATGCCCAATGAGCAGCAACAAGAACTCACCACATTTCACCCTGATCGCAGCAAAAAAAGATATTTCCTATCAATATGTATTTAGTAGGAAATAAAACATAAATACTGAAGGTTTGAAAAAGAGAGACTAGGAAGGATTAAGAACCAGTGTACCATCTCCTACCCATCTTGCATAGCTATATTCACAATTCTGAATGGTGCTACAGTTCCTTCCAACACGTATTTAGTAGGAAATAAAACATAAATACTGAAGGTTTGAAAAAGAGAGACTAGGAAGGATTAAGAACCAGTGTACCATCTCCTACCCATCTTGCATAGCTATATTCACAATTCTGAATGGTGCTACAGTTCCTTCCAACACGCTTATTTAACTAAACAAAGTTGAGTATAAGAGGCATGATATGAGGAAAGATCGCAAAAATTTGTTTACATGATAAATCCTCATTTAAGACAATGAGTCAAATGCTCCAGTTGGAATGGATTAACCACACAGATAAAATGGTAGTCTATGAAAAGGAAGTGGCAAATACTGCAAGCCTGCAATCATGTGGCTAACATGGTGGAGTAAAGGCTTCATTGCAAGGACTTACAAGTTAGTCTGGAGTAATTTGAAAACGAAACTTGCGCATATTTGGAACTGCATCTCCCTGACGGATTTACTGTCAGATTCTTTCTATTATTCCCAGACACACATCTACTATGCCAGTATGAGAGACACTGAGTTGGTCTCCAAGTTCCGCTCTCCTCAACTCCCAAATAATAGTCACAAATTTGACATTATAAGGATACAATCACTTGAAACAGAACAAAAGAAGCAATTCCAAGAGTAAAATGGTGGGCAAGTTTTTTTTAGTTTGAAGGATAGGGAAGACATGCTGACCCCCACCATGAGAGGAGAAAAGGAGGATTGGGATGAAGATGAGAGGCTAGCAATGGAAAATGCCAGCGAAATCTTTCGCACACATTTGCAGCATAAACAAAAAAAGAAATAATTGAGCAAATAAAACTATTCTTCTTATCCAGCACTTTTTCCATTTTAATATTCTAAACCAGCAGGCCATCTATTTAGTTGTTACTGGATGTGCCAAAAACAAATCCACATATTGCAATCAGAGAGGAACGGCTCCCCTTGCATGGTGGAGTTTAGTATAAAATAAGACCCAACAATACCCAACTTTTTGTTTGTCTCTAGGCTTATAACTGTTAAAGTGAAGAGAAGATGAAGGTACCTGAGGTTCTCATCCACTTGTTTGTCCCTTATGATATCTGCAATTTCCTCAATGCCATTACATGCCTCAAAATCCTAGTAATCAGGAACCAAAGTACATGTGTATTAACATGAATGTATGGTAAACTTCATCACTCAAAAGTCAATTAGAAATGGCAGGATGAGACTTTGGCCACACGATCCAGACAAAATCTATGCTATGCATCAAGAGTAACAGATCTCTAATCTAGAGCTACTAGGGTGACCTTGATTGGCTAAAGCATATCAACGTCACTCCAGAAACTCATTTCCTCTTTTAAGCATACTTAAACAAATAGCAGGGCCATATGAAAACAACTGGAAGTAACAAAATAGTAGTTACAACTTTTAAGTGATACGAAATATCTAGGAAACACATTATTAACTATACTAAGAGAAAAGCTACAAGAGAACTTATCGCTTATTGGCAATTTTTTTCTAAACAGCATCTCAGCGTGATCTCCAATAGTTTTAAGTTGTGATCTATAAGTAATGCACAGCTAAAAAAGATTTCAAAATACCATTTGATTGGGTGATGAATCCAACATTATCGAGATCAAAGCATCTACACATGCACCTTGCTCAAGTACTCCACGAGTTGATAATATCTTCATTAAAACCTGCAAAATAGGAACTAGCTCTAAGTCTGAACAGCCGCTTGCACCTTGAAAGTCCGATAATATCTATGAATTTTCATAAGAGAATGTGGGGAATTAAATTTTAGGAACATAAATTTCAATGGAACAAGAGAGACACAAGCGGAATGCAAGACTTCAATAAGACAATCACTTTGACAAAGATAATGTACAAGAAAAAGGGGTATACAAACCCATGTGTTAGCAAGTAAAACACCGGTACTCACTCAAGGAATCTGCCATTATAGCTTTCTCTTTTGAATCAATAGTCAGAGCTAAGGTTAGAGGGCTGATACTTGGTTAATGAAATCCAAAACAGCTCCCAAACATGGAAATCTTAATCGATTGTCCACTTTCTTCATTCATTCCATTCTCAAATCTCACCCTGCATTTTGGCTCCCATTTTTGGACAAGTGGAATTGTCTGTGGTTATGCCTAGGCCCTGGCCTTGCCTTTGGGAGATGAGCAGAAATGAGGAGGTTAAAATATCAACAGCCACCTAATTTTGAGTCTACCATTTCCTGCAACATTTTGGTCCATGTGAACAATGAAATAGGAGAATTTCCCTGGGGCCATAATCAGACCCTGGGCATGGCTAAAATGCATTATGATCAACACATTGCCTTTTGTGTGCTCCTATATTTTTATTGTAAAGAACTTTCCTTGGCTAGACCATTCTCAACTTAAGGTACTTTCTTACATCTCACAGTACGTCTCCTATTTCGTCATATTATTAGTAATATGTAAACACGCGAAGCAACATGAATAATAGAAGCAATCAAATTCTCGTTTTTGTCAATTTTGTGTTTTATAAAGTTGTACTGAAGATACCTCAATTGCCTTATGGTGATGGGACAAAGCTGTGCTCTCTCTATGGAGTAGACAACAACCTTCCAAGACCCGAAGTGCGAGCGCTACTTCGGCATCAGTTGATGGACTAGTTATCTTCAAAGGCGCTACACCAAATATATGATCCAAATTCTCTACTTTCTCTTCTTCTGGTTCTCTCAGTGAATGCTGAAACAGAGCCGGAACCACTATTGCATCGTAAACCCAATATCAGCAATTCAAGTCCGACCGCAAACAAGAAGCAGAATCACATTTCAGCAATCTAGTATAGTTACTTGAGCCGACGGGATTAAAATTTAGAGCGCCTAATTTCGTCACTAGAAGAAAGTTAATAAACGCATCAGACTTTTTCGTTTTAGAATTACAAAGAAACTTATGGGATTCAGAAGCAGAGCTCTCCAAATCAGATAAGAAGCTACGAAAAAAGGAACCTTGGAGCTCAAGGAGTGACTGGGTCTGGCAGAAGAGCTGGATGGTGGAGTCGGACTCGGCAACGGATCGGAGGAATTTGAGGAGGCTTCGAAGACCGCGGACGCGGAGGAAAGAGAACTCGGCACGGGCGTCGCGGAGCCCTGTTTTCAGGGCTAGCGTGACCTCCCTGTACAACCTCTGTCGGGTCAACGACTTCACCAGTTCCTGGACCGCTGTCGCCGCCGGTTCCTGCTGCAGCTCGGATTCTGGCGACTCCTTCGCTGCTACTCCCTCCGCCCACAGGGCCTTCTTCAGGTACATCTCTCTCTCACTTTCTCCCTCTAGAAATGGCCGCCTTCAGCCTTCTGTCCGTTAAAACGAAGCGTTTTAAGAATGACTAAAACGGCTGCGCACCCAACTCATGAAAGACTGAAACTTTTAACTTTTCCAATTTAGACTTTAAAGATCATAACTTTTCCAATTTTAGCACCCAACTCATGAAAGACTGAAACTTTTAACTTTATTATCGAAACTTTTCCAATTTTGGTGTCCAGAATCACGAGTTAGTTTCTGTGTCTAGAGAAGCCTCAACTCTTAAAGGACATAAAGAAGCTTTGTGTCAAGGCTTTAGGGCTACAGACAGAAGCTTAGTGGATTAATGCTTTTATAATTTGTGTAATTTTTCCCCTTTCTAGTAGCAAGTATCAAAAATTCCAACGGTTTGTAGTTCTTTGATAACGAAAGAATTCAACTTGTATTAACATATGAATAAACTTCCAACACTTGGGCACCGATGGACACAAGCATTTGGATTTCAGTTTTTTTTCTCTTTTCTTCTTTTTTCCCTTTGCCTTCCAAACAACTACACAAAACAGGTTTAAGGTTTTTTTATATTTGAGAAACTCAAATCAGGTAAGAAAATCGCATACTTGAACAGTGCCAAATTTTATTAACATAGAAATCGAATTATCCAAATTACAAGTTCCGGACATAAAGCACATTGCAAGATTGAATGAGAAACAATGGAGAATTTTCAAATGGGTAGAACTTCCTGTACAAGATGAAGTTTACCAACCATTACAAAGTTAAATCAACACTGGAATGCGTGGGATGAGTACCCTCTAATGTAATGCTACCAGTTCTCCTTCACAATCTTAGACTTCTCCAATATGAACTTCCCTTCCTTGTACTTCTGTGATGCCTCATAAGCTCGCTCATACTTCCAACCCAACACCTCATGGCAATCAGCACAATAGACATCAGCAACAGTGTGGAGACCAGTAATGAGATGTCTGTCTTCTTTTGGCCCTGCTTCGATGTTCATCGCGTGGGAGAACAAAAATGCTCGGCCATGTCTTCCCTAATAACAAAATTATGGAAGAGAATGTTGGATGGAAATCTTCCCAACACAGATTACCATAGCCAACATTGAATTTGACAAAACCAACCAAGAATAAAAGAGAAATCATGATTGAGTTTTTAGCGCAACCATCAAATCACACACATTCGTATCTGAATGACAAGAGTATTCTCTCAGAATGTATGCAGGAGGTTGGCATAGCAAGGGAAGGCTCCTACAGAGATTTGTGTTGGTAGGATTCAGATGCCTGCTTGCACTCTCGGTTATGGTTAGTTCCAGTTGTTCTTGTTTTTAGGTGAAGTGCTGAGTTCCTCCTTTAATTCTCAGAGTTTAGTTCGCACTGAAGTTGAACAACTCTCTTAATGTAAAATAAACCAATTCACCCAAAAAAAAAAGAGAAGTAGCTCTGAGTTTAATTCTCTATCTTTGCCCCCTTTTTTCAAATCTACTAATTTGGGTCTGAATTCCATAGAGATTCTCAAACCTATGCTCCATCTAAGAGTTTTTTTTAACCCCCTTTTTTTCTAAAATTTTCCAAGAACAATCTTCAGAGCTTGAATTACGAACCTCATTTTCCAACTAGCAATAATAGGCGAAGGATTACGAAAAATATCAACAATATGACAGATATTGTGGCCAAAACAGAAAACATATATGCTGCAGATTAAGTTGCCTGACCTGAAAAGCCTTGGATATTATATCATCGTGAAGCGAAACATGGTTCCGGCAATTACAACAGCTGTACACACGAGGCCCTATCAGTTCCGCCATCAAAGGTTCAACAATTTAAGCCCTGCAAATACCAATCTTTGCCAACCCGGGAAGCTAAACAAGAAGAAACAACAAAAATCAACCGCATAGAAAGAAAGCATTGAGTTGGAAACCTAATTTAGAGTAGAATTCTGTGAGATCAAACTGTAGACGAAAGAGGTAGGTAGCGTTTCTTTACCTACAACAAGCTCAATGATGATCCAAAGTCTGCAACCAAAAAGATAAGAACATGAAAGGGGTGCTAGCGTGAAAGAGTGAAAGACAATACCAAAGAGGATTAAGGTTGAGTCAAAGATTCCATAAATTATATTAACAGTATTGAATAAGGTCTGATAGAGACAGGATTGGTATAAAAAAGCAAACAACAAGAACACACAAAAAATAGACCCGGCTAATTATCGGGTATGTAAAAAAGTTGAGAAATTTGATGTAAATCCCATGAAACAGAAGGCCGGGAGAGGAAAACCCATTATTCCGATGAATATAATAATGTATAATGGATAAGAACCTGAGGTGGAAATCAGGGTCTTAAGGAACTAATTTAAGAAAGTTTTATTCTTTGCTTACAGAATAAAAATTAGAACTTTCGTTGCTTACTTACCAATCCGCCCATTCTAGAAAACGATTAAGAAATCAGATTAAAATATAGCATAATTTTCTCGACTTTTTTGATATGGTTCATGGCGGCAGCACTAGTACTTGGGGGCTAACCGAACAACACCTTGGACTTCGAACTTCTGAGAGAGAGAGAGAGAAAGGAGGAGGATTTTCTGCAATATTTTGGGTTAATGACAGTCTAGTACAAGAACTCACGCGCGTTCCAACCTGAGAAGGACACGCGCAACTCCACATATTTTGACGTGTCAACCGTGTTACATAACACGGCGACCAAGCTAGTCTTAACAACATTTTGGGTAATATAAAAAAGAGTACCAAATTTTTACGGCGATTTTGAGTTTGCACCAGAAGACAGATCCGTTTATAGAGTTACGTAATTCTGAATTATGTTCGCCGATTTAATTACATCATTGTGAATATTTACTCTAGGTTTTTATTTTTATTTTTTATGCTTAACTAATCTATTGGTCCGTATAATATTTTGAAATTAACAAATTTGTTTCTAAGGTATTTTTCATCTTAAAATAGTTCATGTAGAATATTAATATTTCAATATAGTTTTTTCTATTTGCTGGCGTTTGCATTTGGACAACAAACTCATACTTGACTAACATGAACAGGTCTTAAACAATATTATACCTTAAGTATCCATTCTTAATGGTTAAAATTAATTAGTATTATCTTTGTGTGACATATTTGATTTAGGTGAGATCTATGATTTGACGTGGATGCATACATGGGTAATACTCATGAATTTTTTACCATTGAAAATAAATACATGGAGGTCTGATATTAGGGTATGTTTGAGGGTAAAAATTTTGGGTATTGGGGTTTGGAAAATATTATAAAGTAAAGAAATGTTATGGGAGTTGGTGAAAAAGTGAAGGGAGAAGATTTTTAATAAGTATTATAATAATAAAAAATTATGTGGTGAATTTTTTATGATTAAACCCAAATATTTGAGCCCAAATATTTGGGCTCCAAACATATATAGGACGTGTCCCTATTGACCATATAAGAGTTTATTATCCAAATACAAGCCTTTATATTGGCACATTAATATTCTACAAAGACTGCTTTAAGACGGAAAAAAAAACACTAAGCACCAATTTAGAATTTCGAAATACCACAAGGAACCATGAAGTAATTAATTTTTTTTAATATGCGTTTCATAGGTAATAATATGTTTATGCTTTTACTTTCCTTGAGTTGGTGGTAATAATTTTTTTCAAGGATTTCCGTATCTAGTCTTTTGCAACCAATTTCATTAGATTATCGCTAATAATCTTGTAATGTAATAATAATTTATCTTCTGTTATCTCAAGGGGAAGGTCAGGTCAGCATTCAACTTACAGACCTATATGTATCTTTTCCTTTTACGATAAGAAAAGGTCACAAGGGGCCGACCAACGCCGACTCGGACGGCTCCAAAAAGCATCTTTGAAAGTTCACTCAGTTGAGTTGGCAAGAAGTTAAAGAGAAACCACTTGCCTGACTTCCAAGACGTATACAGAGGAAAGATGATTAAAAAAGGACTGGAGAAATTCATCTGGGTAGCAATTCAACACAATGGCTCTATAACTCTATTGACTTCCTGGTAAACAATCAGAATGCTTTTGAACCATATTCATATCAGGGGCTTTGGTCAAGCCTTTGCTCATTTCATTGGGGGCCTTGTATCTTCTAGCAGTAATATAGCTAAAAAATCATATCGGGCAGGCACAAACTTCCAACCCACCATGTGAAACTAGTACAATACTCAACCGTGCGCTTAATTCATCTTTTATCTTCATAAAAGGTGCAGACTAGACAGGCATCACAGTTGGCCAAGCTTGGAGAAACTTATAACCCATAAACCAATTCAAATAATTGTTCATTCAGTTAATGTGCTTCCCATAGAATCTCCAAAACTCAGACAAAGTTGATATCTTGTGGGCTGGCCCTTTAGCTTGATCAATCTAAACTGCTATGGGAAAAGCTGATCGATATCCAGTGTGCTGCCTCCTTTAGCCGAACAACAACATACCTTTAGCTTGGTTGAAGGAAGTAAAAGAGTCTGGAAATATTTGTGGGAAAGCCTTTGCTAACTTTGGAAATCAAGACCTAAGGGGAATTGCTACTGAGAAAACAGGACTGAAGGGACGCTGGGTTTCATCAACCCTTCTAACCTTAGCTGATCTCAGAAGATTATAGTAAACTTAATTAAGAAGAACTGAAAGACCATAAAAGATGCTCTTTTTAGGGCTCGACTGCTGGGGAACACTCATTCCTGGACAATAATGACTTTAGACGATGTATTAGTCCAAGCCCCAGTTCCCATCCAAGATTTGCCCTCTCCTCCAAACTGGTTTGTTTGCCCTCCCCTCCAAACTGGGTTGCTTAGCCCTAGAGCAAATGGATGAGACACACATTACACAAATTTGGTTGAGGATTTCATTTTCCAAGATCTTAAGAACCAGCACCAAGCTGGAAAATCAAATTAACTTTTCACAAAACAAGTAACCGAGCATAGCCTAAGATTCTCATCACTTGTTTTAGGATAAAAGAGCCATATGAGGTGTCTTCAGATTCACAATAGCCTTACTAAAGAGGTCAGACTAGCCCACATGACTTTCAAATTGCAGATACAGGCATGGATATATGGTATGTAACATATGTACAGTAACACAAACTTATGTGCTTTTCTTCGTAACGGAACCATAATACATATGGCCCATAATAGTGGGTTTCTCAATATTCTTTGGCTATCTTTGCTGTCTCAATTATGAACTTCCCTTCCTTGAACTTATGTCTGGCCTCAAAAGCTCGGATGTATTTCCAGCCTAATATCTCACCACAGTTGCAGCAATAGATGTCAGCAACAGTGTAAAGTCCAGTCATGAGCTTTCTATCCTCTTTTTGCCCAACAATGATGTTCATTGCATGAGAAAACAAATAAGCTGGCCCAGATTTTCCCTGAACACATTTATGAAAACAGAGTAGAGGAGAGATCAACATAAGTATTGACATAAATATGAAGAAATGTAGGCCAGAAACAATACATCAATATGTATATATAACACGTAACATGAAATCATATTGCAGTAACTCATCTTGACTAGAGCAAACCATTTTGCAGTAACATGAAATCTCTCTGTCAATTTTTTTCTCAAGAATTCATATCTAAAGAATTAGGACATAGTTTTAGCAAAAGGAGCGGTCAAATAACTCTAACCCCAAAACTAATCAAACAAAGAGAAACTAGTTTAGGCACTGGTTCTTGAGATACAAATCTCAATCCCAACCATCTAGCTTCGGTTACTTCAGATTATTGCCATCTTGGAGAATGGGCTTGATAGACTGGTAATCTGGAGAAAATCGAATAGCCAGTGACAGGGGCAACCAACTACTGGCTGCTTCCAACATATCGATCATAGATCATAGGGAAAATATAGAGATATTCCAAAAAATAAAACAAATGTGTTACAGATTGAAGTTTAGTACGTATTGGTGACTTACATAGAACGATTTAGAAAGGAGGTCGCTGCGAAGGGCGATAGGATTTTGGCAATTCCTGCAGCTGAACAAGGGGCGACAGGTGAAGTCCTCCATTGAAGCGAAAACTCGAGAGAAAAGAAACCAAATACGAGGAGAATGAACTAGAAAACACTTCTCTAAAATCTGTAAGCAAACCGCAACCTGGGGTGAAAGATATATATAAAGGGTTACGATACAGGAACAGCTGCAAATAGCTGACGGGGAGAATATCCAGAAGGAGATAAGTCTACACATGGGAAGACAATTAGAAAAATGAGGTTGATAAAGTCAAGGTTGGGTGGGGACGACACGAAACAGCAGAGAAGGACAAAGCATACTGCATAGACAAGCAAATAATTTTTCCCAAGTCTCATTCCACGGTATCGCAGTTTCCACAAAACCACTTGCCCATAAAGTCTGATAAAGAAAGAAAAAAATTGCAGAGAACCCTCTTCACTTATTAAAAAAATGGTAGGTTCAGTACATGCTCTCTCCCTCAGTTAGCTTGTGTCCTAATTTGACTGGTAGTTCACTTTTCTTATGGAACTCAGGAGCTGAGTTGAGAGAAGGGACCAAGAGATCTTATTGGTTTGGCTCGTTTTGCATATTTTTAATATGGTATAAATGGAATAAAATTTTCGAATATTTTTATTTACGTGCTTAATTTTTCTAAGTTGTTTAATATATTCCGAATATTTCTAAGTTGCTTAAACTTTGTGGAGTCCAGTCTAGTTTACTAGTTATAGTATATTATAAAAAGTATTTATCCTAATATGAAACCCCTATCTGTAGAGACTATCTCCATTCAGTCTTATGCTATCTTTCAGCCAAGAGTATGCTATCTTTCAGCCAAGAGTATGTTCAGTTACTTTGTATTCTGATCATTTTTTTTTTATTTTCGGAATACAAAAAATTATACAACCAAACATCATTTTAATATCACATAAAAATAACTACAACACGCATACCAATAAAGTTAACATCACCAAAAATTTCTCAAAACACAAAAAATCCTCACAAAACACATTAACCGAACAGCCTCTAAGTTTAATTAATACACGCAAAGAGATATTCTTATAGCTTTTCTTGATGTTTCAAGTAAATGTATATTCGGGTATATATAAAAAAAATTTGAGCAATTAATTAATTCAACTTTTAAACCTTTGGAAAACAATAGAAACAAAAAATAAAACTAAAACCACGCCTCTTGATTTTTTATAAATCTATTGGCTGAAATGATTTTATTTTTTTAGAGGAAAAAATTTTAAGGACTAAAATGTGTGGTTTGAAAACGTAAGGACTTATTATAAAAAGGGTATAAAATATAAGGATTAAAAATATTTTTTTCCTTTTCTTATATACAACACCAAAATAATAAAATTTACAAAATAAAAAACAAGGTATAAAAAACGTGTTCGAAAACGTATTGCACTTTCCATATTTCATGTGTTTTAGGCAGAAACAGACTTTAAAAAACAGTTTTAATTTTTTTTTTTGGAAAATATACTTTCCACTCACAAACTATCAGAGTAGTGACACATTGCACCACAAACTACCATCTTTAAGACATTGCACCCTTAAACTACCAATGTTATACACTTTGCACCCTCAAACTACCAATTTTGACATATTACACCCTTCAACTACTAATATTAAACACTTTGCACTCTCCATTTGACAATAATACCCTTGAAAAATTATTAAATTGACAACAATATATTTACTATATACAAAATGGGTCAAGGGCATTATCGTCATTTTAGTCTCAAAATTTGAAAAATGGTGCAAAGTGTCAAAAATTGGTAGTTAGAGGATGTAATGTATCAAACTTGGTAGTTTAGGGTGCAAAGTGCAAAATCTATGATAGTTTGTGGGTGAAAAATATATTTTTCCCAATTTTTTTTTTTATTTTCTACAATAATTGCATTGCAAACTGTTCTTCAAAATACGTGCAGAAATAGAATATTAATATATAACTGTGACTTAGCTGAGACTTCAATTAAAAATTAAGGATTAATTCAAATATTCGACATTTGGGATTGGATCTTAGCCCGTCCCGGTAACAAATTCAAAAGTGGTAATATTGCTATTGAAATATAAAGAACACGGAGAGGACGACCTGGGAAAGAAGTGACAACCTTTGTTTTTGGGGATAAAATCATAGTTAATCCCTTATGTTTAAATAAAAATTAAGTTAGTTTCATAGTTTTCAATCTAACAATTTGAGACTCATAACTTTTAAAACCTATCAATCTTAGCCCCCGTCTAAATCAGGTGTTAAGTCCGACGAAAATTCATATAAAATGACCGAAATGTCCCTCCAAAGCTAATTTTTTAAAATAAATAAAAATATATAAATTTAAGAAATAAATTAAAATAAATAAATTATTGAAATAGAGTTTCAATATAGTTTTATTTAAAAATATCATTTTTTATTTTTAATGAATTTTTTTCATATTTTTATTAAAATTATTTTGGAGGGGCATTTTGGTCATTTTTCATGATTTTCCGTCTAATTTAGACGGGATGAAGATTGATAGATTTTGAAAGTTATGGGTATCAAATTATTGAATTGAAAAATAGGGGGACTAACTATGATTTTTGCCCAAACATATGAGGCTAACTATGAGTTACTCCTTTGTTTTACGTTAACCTGTTCTGCACTTCGGCTCTTCTCCCTTCGGATCTTGTCCGTGGAAACACTTCAAAGACAGCACTACCCTCCATTTTCATCTCTCTCTCTCTACCCTTCAAAGACTAGAGAGGCATCACAATTGGCCAAGCTTGGAGAAACTTATACCCTATATAAACCAAATCAAATCGCTGCTCATTTAGTTAATGTGCTTCCCATGTAAACTCCAAAACTCAGACAAAGCTGATATCTGTGTGCTGCCCTCTTTTGCTCGACCAATCTAAACTGCTATGATAAAAGCTGATAGCCTGTGGGCTGCCTCCTTTAGCTTAACAACAATATACTTTTAGCTTGGTTGAAGGAAGTTTTAAGAGTCTGGAAATATCTGTGGGAATTGCTTGCAAATCAAGACCGAAAGGGAATTGCTATTGAGAAAACAGGACTGAAGGGACGGTGGGTTTCATCAACCCTTCTACCCTTAGCTGATCTCAGAAGATTATAGTAAACTTAATTAAGAAAAACCTATCACTTGTTTTAGGATAGAAGAGACATAAGAGGTGTAATTTGACTAAGATTCTTATAACTTAGTAATCTTGTTTTTATCACTTATTTTATATAACTGTAACTTAATAAAAAAATGGCAGGTTCAGTACGTGCTCTCTCCCTAACAAGTATATATATTATTATAAAGAAAACCGCTCTCCAGTCTCCTCTCACGACGAGAGATTCCTGGAACCTATGTTCTTTCCCCCTCCCCTCTCACAATCAGGCAGCCGCCAGAAGTTAAACATGATTCCTGTAAGGGGTCCAGATACTTTCCACGCCCTACCAAAAAGATGGACTTTTTTCTCCAAAAAGATGGACTTTTATAAGGGTATTTGCCTCTTTATCCCACTAATTTGCTCTCTCATCGTCCTTTCCAGTTTCTTCGTGGATTCTTCTCGTCCAAGTTTCCCCCCTTTTCATCTCCCATCTCTCCACCCTCTTTCTTTACACCGTTCGTTTTACCTCTCCGCCCATTGCCTTCCCGGCTGGGTGGTCTGAACCCACGATGGACTTGCCAAACCCTGATCTCAATGCTCTAATCCGTAAAATTAAGGTGATGTTCGTTTTGAAGGTTTTTGTAAAATTTTGAGAATTTTGTGAATTTTTAGGTGATATTAAAATTGTGTTGGTGTTTGTGTAGAAGTTGGTGAGGTGTAAAAAAATGAATGATGATGTTTATAGTTTTTTTGTTTTTTTTTTCGAATTTATTATTATTAAAATAATAATAATTTTAATAAAAATAAAAATAAAAACGAAATAAAGCATAAAAACACACGTTTGTTTCATGCTGCAGGCGGCATGTCGCCTGGCGCAAAAAATAAGGGGGAAAAGCATGAATTTTTTCATGCTGCAGGCGACATGTCAGGCCCCTGGCAGGCCTGCTGCAGGGTTGTTTTTAAAAATTCCAAATTTGTCCTTTGTTGTTTTTAGTTTTTAGGTTGTGGTGGAGGGTGTTTTAGTCATTCAATATTAACTTTTTCAGGGCAAAAAAGGAAAAAAAAATTATGAATCCTCTCTTTTTTCTGAGACTCGCCGAACATGATGCATTTTAGATTCAAATCCAACAAAAAACCACAAAACGAACATGCTCTAAGGCTTTTATCTTGGGGTGATATACCACTCAATTGGAAGTGGACTTACAAAACAGGGCGGTATAAGGGAATTGGGCATTAGCCGAAATCCCAATAGGATGCCTTATAAAATAATATATTTAAAAAATAAATTATTAATAAAAAATTAGTTAAATCATATTCTTTTAACTTTCTTAGAAGTAAAATTATTTATCAAAATTTTATATTTTTAATTTGTTAATAAATCATTTTCAATTGATAATATGGACAACCCACTTAATTTTTCTTGATCATAGTTGATCTTAAGTAGAATTTTATTAGTTTTAGTTTTGAAAAACTTCTTTATGCAGAAGCAACCATTACAGTTATTGTCAATAATATTCTATAAACAATACTTGCATTTGGAAAAGAGTCTAATATTTTTAAATAGTTTAATGTTTCAATTGGAGTATTAGTCTTTATTTTTAAATTCTCTTTTAACACTTTCAATTCTGAAAATAAATTTAAACCACCAATATCAGCATGATCTTCATGTTTTAAAACATTTTCAAGTACAAATGAAATGTTTTTTCAAATCATCATCATCCAAAGATTTCAACTTTTTCAAATTAAATAAGAAATAAACAAATATTTTCATAGATCGTAAATTGTTCAAACCTATTTTCAATTGAAGAAATAGCATGATCTACTATATAAATAAAATAATCAACTCTAAAAGATTCTTCTACTGATCTTGTTATTCATTACCAGTGTATTCATCAAACTGTTTTTTTTTCCTGTGGATTGAATCAACTCTTTTCGAGATTGAATCAGTTTTTCAATTTTTCGTTTCTTTTTTTAACTTTTCATAACAAGATTCATATTTTCTATTAGACATAATATCTCATAATTATATTAAAACAGATAATGAAACCTAAACTAATCACAAACACAAACTTATAATAAAAATACAAATAATTATAACTACAACAAATAAAACTACTTAATAAAAAATTTAGAATAATATCACCCGGACTTCAGTGACCACAAGTGATCTTGATGCCAAAGATTAGAGTTGAGAAGAAACAATAAAGGAGGAGACAAAATATGATGGTTGAACTTGAGAGGATTTTTAAGTAGATTTTGTACTTGACAAGTAATCGAAATATTGTCGCAAGTAACTATGAAATGGTTATAGATTAAGTCATTTTAAAAATAGATTTTTAGTTGTTAATTAATGTATAGATTAAATAGATTAGGTGTGAGATTTTAAATGAATTAAGTGTGAGATTATTTCAAGTAACAGTTAAAATAAATAAACGAGTTAGGTGTGAGATTTTATAGGATTTCTAGAATCAATTGCCAACCCAATTTTAAGGAGAATTTATAGGATATTTATTTAATGAAATTTAGTTTGAATCAATTTACAATTAATATCTTTTAAATAAAGAGACTTTATAGGATTGATTGATACAAGAGACTTCATAAACAATGAATAGTTAATAATTCTTTCAATCAAAGAGATTTAATAATCCTCTTTATAAAATAAAAATTAATTAACTAGATTTTATAGGGTTGATAGATGATTTAATAAAGGAGACTTTATTAAAGATATTTTTATAGGATTGATTTTATTGAATTTAGTTTGAATCAATTTGCAATTAATATATTTTAAATAGATAGACGTTTTAGGGTTGATTGATGCAAGAGATTTTGTAAAAAGGTGAAGAACTAATGGTTGCTACAATCAAGAAGATTTAATAGGCCCCTTTGAAGAGTTAATGGTTCTATTATCAAAGAGATTTAATAGATCTTTTTATAGAATAAAAACTAATTAACACTAAATAACTAAGACTGAGAAGGAGACATACTTGCGAGGGAGAAGCTTTGCATATATATTTTTTAAAACAGCGCGATAATTTTTTTTTGAAAAAAAGCTGGGCTTAACTAGAAGGGGCTGGGCTTGGCCCACTTGGGGCAACTATATTAAAAAAATAAAAATATTTAATTTTTTAAAATTAATAATTGAAGGGGTAAAGGGGAAAAATTATGATAATTTATGAGTAAAAAATATATTTTTCGCTAATTATTATTTCAAATATTCGAGATTTGGGATTGCATTTTAACCCGTCCCCGTAACAAATTTATCTGTTAACCAAAAAAAAAATGCTTAATTTTTAAGCACCAGAAAAAGAATAAACAAAAGTGCTAATATTGCTATTGAAATATAAAGAACACGGAGAGAAGGACCTGAGAAAGAAGTGGCAACCTAAGCGTTAACCTTGTCTGCACTTCGCCTCTTCTCCCTTCTGATCTTGTCTGTGGAAATACTTCAAAGACAGCACTACCCTCCATTTTCATCTCTCTCTCTCTCTACCAGGGTTGTTCTCTTTTTCTGCCTAGTACATGGCGGACGCTTATTGGAGGTACGGAGACTCACGGCAGCCGCCGCCACAGTCGCTAACTCAGATTGTCGGAAAGCGCTCTCGCCCCGACTACGGTAAAATCAACTTCCCCAATTTACCCGTTGCCGTTTTTTGCTATTTCGTGATACTTCTCTTCTTTGTGTTGCTATGTGTTAAAGTTCAGGTTTTCGGTTATTTATGCTCGTGTCTTATCTTGTGGAATTTGTGCTCGTGGTAAAAAATTGAGCAACGTGTCTAGTTTTGAATGTTGGAATTAAAGATTGGATCTTTAGCTGAAAAAGATCCAGCAGTTGAATTAGGATCTGTTCGGTTTTGCTTTTTGGTTTTGGGGGGTTCACAATACTGGGAATTTTTTAGTCAGGACTTTGATTTCGTTGGCTTTCGTACATTCTCTGAGCAGCCAAATGGAGGCTAAGATTATTGCTGAAATAGGTTTCTTTATTTTCTTCGATTTGTGATCTCTCTGTCTATCTAAAGATCTTACAGCTGTTTGATAGCTGTGACGTCAGTGTTTCTCCGTTCTTTCTTAGAAATAATTCCATGGATTACACGAATTGTTTCATCTTTGTTATGCTGTCATGACCAAAGGTATGTTTGTAAAGTTTCTTGTGAAAAGAACAAAGTATGAGGGCATTGCTTTATTACATGATGACCTCTATTTTTTCTCTGAGCTATTGGATGATACCTATCAGTTTCTTGTGTCATTACCTACACGGTGCATAGATATGGAAACATGCTTTAATTTCTTGTCTCCTTACCTATATGGGGGATTGATATATCCTGTGATTATTGGAAGTCCATTATTTGTAAAAGGACCACCACTTCTGTAAGTTTGGGCCAAGTGTTAGCTGGTCTTGATTCTAGATTATCTATGGTGTCAATTCTTTTTAAAGGATCAGTATTGGGTTTGGTATAATTTAGACTTTGTTACAAACTTACAGCTCACATACTTTTTTGACTGACTGAATACCTTGGCTTATTTGGTTGAACAACTGTAGTGCGACAATTAAAATTTTGGATATGTCATGGCATCTTGATGATTGCTATTGATCCTGCAGAAAAAGATTTTCTTGCGACTCACTTTCTACTGTTTTGTCGTTCCCTTCTTTCTTCTTGCTAGCAAGATGAGGTAATAATGATTGCTATTGATCCAACCCCTTTGCTAAGGCTATTTGGAGGATGTTTAAATCATGTATTTGGTGGTGCCTTTGGAGGGAGCGTAATAATCGTTGTTTTGCGGATGGTTCTTTGCCTTTACCTATGTTGCAGGGCTTTCTTATGTTTACTCTTTTTGCTTGGGCTGATGCGGTGTTAGGTTGCCCGTTTGTTGATTTTCAGGATTTCCTTAGTTTTATAGCTTGTTTGGAATAGTGATTTCGGTATAGTCCCTTGTACTGCTTTCACCTATCAATAAAATTATCTTGCTTATCAAAAAAAGAAAAAGATGAGGTAATAATTCAGTTTAAGTTAGTTGCGGACATGGTGTCATGTTGAGCTAGAGTTACTACTTACTATGAAGTAACATTGCAAGATTCTGCAATTGTTTGTTGTGCTTGTTCTGGACTACCTAAGGCTGAAAGCGTCTTGGATGGTGCTCATGACAGTAAAATTGTTCTTCTCGCTTATTGCTCATAATTTCGAGAGTACAGTAGAATCGCATGTCCTTTGTAATTTTTTCCAGATTGTTTTCCTTCAGACAATGCAATAGACAATGACAAAAGGTCATATGTATCCTGCAGTTTGTATTTTTGAATTATTGGAAACATCGTCAATAAAAGGAAGGGTAAAAAAGGACTACTTGCCACAAGATTCAAACAAATACAAAATTTAACATCATTGCGTTGTGCACTGTTTAACAGATAGGAACCAAATAGATGAAGTGAAGAGGTAAACTTTAAAAAAAGCTGGCCTTATGGCACTTGTATCTCTGCCCTACTTTATTAGTAAGTGCATTCTTCAAAGGCATTTGATTCTTGAGTGTGCATGTATCTAATGCCTTTTACATGGGAAGGCATTTTAGAGTGTCTTTGGTAGCCATTCTAGACTGGATTGTAGCCAACATACATTAACCGGTGGAAGAAACATGCCTTCCTAACTTGGGCTGAAAGATATAAAGAACAGAAAAGAGAAGAAGCTAGGTGGGGGGTTGGGATTGCCGACTTTCATTTAGGTGATATGTGATAGAGAAAGTAGGATATGGCATTGTGCTATACTACTTGGGGCTGTAAATAAGTACTAGGTTGGCCTGTTTTTAATTTTATGGCTTACCCAAAATGCAAAAGAGTAAATAGAGAAAGCGATGACTAGTAAGACTGAATTGTGTTGGGGGAGTGAGTAGCTTTAGGTACGCTCTTCCCTAAACTGTGTTTTTATTGGTTGACATAGGAAATAGTCCCCACCAGAAAATTTTTAATTAATTTATCTACTAATAATAAATACTGCAGACCGTAGGCATACCTAATAGAAGGTTGTAGCGTTCCCCCATGCAAGGTGGCTTTAAGGAAATGGATTGGAACCTTACCCATATAGGAAAATAGTGAGAGGTCTGTCTTATGTTAACCTCTTCAGAGCAATGTTCATAGATGGCTATGGGAAGCATATATATTTATTTTCAGTTAATTCAGTTGCAAGAAGCAAGCTGTTTTATATATATACTTTCTATTTTAACATTACCTCGACTCATATGAAAGAAGTTCCTCGTGAAATAATTGGTCCTGTTTATATAGATCCACTTGAACTACTATTCCAAATATGGGATAGAGATTGATGAAGAACGTCGACAATAAAGGTTTTATGATTCTTTATGCCACCAGCAAGATTATGTTTCTTATGGTTTAGTTGGTGGCTAAAAGATTCAGGAAATGATGGGGTCTTTGTTTCTTAGTAAGGTAAGGAGATAGGTTAGGATTGGCATAAAAAGATTAGAAGAAATAATATGTTCAATGGGCTGTTCTGGGCTTATAATTGGTAGCCTGATAATAATGAAGTGCTGTAAGACATAGAAGGAATGGAAGAAAGAGAAGAGAAAGAAATTACACCTAAATTCTATTCGTTAAAGTCATACTATTTGTGAAGACTAGGAATTTAGTTGCTCTTGTCGGACTAGGACTCGGCATTTGGGAAAGCAGCGAATCTTTTTTTTTTTGAAAAAAAAGGGACTCCTAAGACTTCTAAAACCCCTAGAAATGTTGACATAGTTTAAATATGAAGTACCAAAATAGTCCTCAGGACATGTAAAAATCCCTGCCCCTGTGCATTGGAAGAAATATAATTTCTAAACTATTGCCCCTGTGCATTAGATTTTGTATGGCACTACCTTTAAACTCATGTAGACTTTTGTCATTTTGATCTAGTATCTGGCTGCCAGACTTGAATTGCCAAAATGGGGAATCAAAGAGAAACTAACAGTATTTGTTGGTTGAACTATTGTATTATTAACTGTTAATGGAGTGCTATCAAGACCATCTCCAGTATTTCTTGCATAGTATTATGTAGAATGGCTCGTAGTAATTGTACTGATACGATTATTCTTGATCTGGTAGTTTTAGGCTGTTATGGTAATCGGATATCTCAGGAGATCGACAGCACTTTATTAAGTTATTCATCCTGGTTTCATTTATAAAAAAAAAAGTTATTCATCCTGGTTTCTAGTTATTTTCCTATTCCTTGTCTTATTTCTAGCAGTTTGACTTTTCGGACACAGTAATGTGCTCTTCTTCTGCATTTAAAATCATGTGACTTAATATGTTGTTCCTTTCTTGTATATCTTGGGTCATTTACTTAAAGTCTGTGCTTGATCTTGAAGATGTACCTAGTGGTCATGAGCTGCCCAGTTATTTTTCTCGTGATGATGAGAGAGGGACACTTCGTGGCATGAGAGATACTGACTCCATTGGGGCATCCTATGATCGCTACCTTCGCAGTGCGGTACTTGTTACTTCTAGTATTTTTGGTATATTTAATTACAGTTTTTTTTTTACGCTCTTAATCATTTCTATGTTAAGATCTAATGTTGGAATGCAATTTCAGCAAGTTTCATCTTATGGTGGGGGGCAGTCTGCTAGACCCATTAGTGGGGGAATGTCAAGTCGAGCTGTTGATGATCCGCGTATTGTGGGTATGGGGAGTGTGGAACCGGCTACAACGGTGAAAGACAGAACCTTAGGATATGGAGGGGGAAGGCCTGAGGTTCCCCTTCCTCCTGATGCTTCCAGTACACTATTTGTGGAGGGTTTGCCCTCCAACTGTACACGACGAGAAGTGGCTCGTATCCTTCTATAGGCTACCATTACCTCGAGCATTACTTGTGCTTTTTTTTTTCAGTGCTACTTCTGCTCTTCCCTTTCTAGTCTTGCTCCTTCACTTGCGGTTTCAGATATCTTTCGCCCTTTTGTTGGCTACAAAGAAGTGAGACTCGTGAGCAAGGAATCAAGACATGTAAGTTTATCTTTTAGCAAGTGCACATTCAATATTTGTTACCCAAAAAAAAAGTGCACATTTATTTAGTTCATTGTTGAATTGACGGGATATTAATCTATGCAGCCTGGGGGAGACCCACTGGTGCTTTGTTTTGTTGATTTTTTAAGTCCAGCACATGCTGCCACAGCTATGGATGCCTTGCAAGGTGAGCTTATGTTATGTTTCCCTTGTTTGCACGAATTTCAATATCATGTCTCTTCCAATCCAGTTTATTCATCTTCTCTGGTGTCCTTTTGTTGTACTATTAGTGGAGAAATTACATATTTTACTGGGAGATTTCTAGTCTTTCCTTTCCTACAACAAGTGAAGTTGGCTTGGTAGACTATAGCGTGCACAAAAGCGAGACTTGTGTGCCATTTCTGATTTATGTATATACATATGCGCGCGTGTGTGCATGCGTGCATGTGAGGGCTGAAGGGGTGGGGGAGCACTCGGATTTGTTGTTGATGTCTCATCTTATGATTTGGCCTGGTGTCAAGACTTTTTTTTGGGGTTGGGGGGGGGGGGGGGTGGAGCGGGCTAGCACTTGGAGCTCACCCCTCTTGGGAAGCGAAAAAGCAACAGCGGTACATGAAACCTTGGAATTAGTTGAACTATAAAAAAGAATACATACAGATTTCATAGGAAAAGAAATTCAAAACCGCATTTTGCAAATTGCTAAAAAAATTTCAAAAGCATTGCCAATCTCTGGATTAGCTGCTTATATATCTCAAGTGAAGGTGAGAAACTCACTTTGGAGGGCTCGGAAGTTCTCTTCAGTAAAGAGTGATATGAATTTGGAGCCATTTTGTATTGGCATTTGACTAGGTCACCTTTACTTCTGATTCCCGTGCGTTTACACTGCAATTTTGCTCTTAGGCTGTGTCAGGTATGTTCTTAATATTGTGAGTGAGACAGTTCGCTAGATCTTGGGTTCAACTCGGCAGTCCACCAATTAGAAAAGATAAGAAAAAGAATCAGAACATTTGTCCCTGGTTGGTTTAATGGAGATAATGGATTTTAAGCTCAATTGACCAAGTAGGCTACGCTGACTGGTTAAGGAGGCAATAAATCACATGGCTAACTAACTGTGCTGAGTTTAAAATATGATGCCATAAGTAGATCAATGTTTAGGCTCACCTTTTTCTCATCTGTTCTATACTAATGAAAACATTATACTAACTAAAACAGAAACGATTGGGGCAGGATACCCCTCCAGTTTCATTGTGTGCATAAGCTAGAGACCACAAACTTAATGGATGATGAGTGAAATTTACCTTGGGAATGGCGGACGTTCTTTTCCTGTCCCTACAGGTTACCCTTTTGACAATCTGGGAATTGAGTGGTGAATCCATATTTGGTTCTTGGGGTATGTGGGAATTGGTTGACTGTTTGTCAGGCTTATTTCGAGTTTGGTATGTATTTACGCTGAGGTAATAATGAACGCGCGTCTTATATCATCTGTCTACTGATGCGCTAATTAGCCGTTCAAAACGTTGCTAGATGTTCAGCGTGAAATAGTCGAGCTCGATTTTGCAGGTTATAAGTTTGATGAGCATGACCGTGACTCGGTCAGTTTAAGGTTGCAATTTGCTCGCTATCCTGGTGCGAGGTCAGGTGGCGGGCATCGTGGCAAGCGTTGAATTTTGCGGTTTTGCAGGTGATTAACGCTATTTACAACCCACTCGAGTCTTATATTGTTCATTACCATTAGGTGCGGACTAAGAAAACTCCATTATAAAACGATGGATTGCACTAAATCGTGGAAGGACGCTTCTCTGTAGGATTTCGCTCAAATTGGGAGGTATGATAATGAGGGCGATACGGCAAGCCTGCGGTTTCGTATTACAAGCGCTTTCGTTAGGACCGACTTGAACTTCGTGGTTTCTGTTAATTCTGGGGTGATTGCTAGAGATTCAGAGTGTGCTTTCCTAGTAGAAAACTGTGAACTATATTGCTGCGTTTTACTTCAGACTGTTTCGATACATGCGACTAAATACTGCTATATTTATCCTTAGTTGGAGATGGTGTAACTTCTGCTTTGTCTGCGCCTTTCCGCCTTGACTGTGTTTCAAGATTTATTTCTAGCGATGGAAGTGTTGTGATCATCCAAGTGGTTAGCTTTACAGTTTAAAATGAATGAGATAATTGTTTTCAGTTCAACATCTTGCTCATTTATTTTTTACTTTTGGTCAACAACTTCCTGGAATGATTTCTTAGATTTTTATCATTAGAACTTTTTTTTAGAAGAAAAAACAAGGAGAAAATTTGTAGTGCATCCAGTCGATACATCTATGTTTCCTCATTAATGTTCCTTCCTGAAAATAAGAAATCTTTTTGTGGATTTATATATGTTGAGCCTTGTGATTGACTGGAGATGCTTGGAAACTTGCTTTTGCTGTGACCCAGCCTATTTCCTTTGATATGCCTGTACAATTAGTGTCACGTCTTTGTGTCATTGTCACAAACTAGGTCGGTAGGGTTTGTTATTTTTCATGTTCCTCACGTGGGGGAATGATCTTTCTTAGAGTTCCTCCAGTAGTAGTAGTCTTTGGTTGAAGATTTCTCCATGGAAGAGCTGCTTTATCCTTTACTCGAGGCACAATGATGCATGACAGTTTTTTAGCACAATTCTCGACTCCTCGTACTGATGCCTGTTGCTGTGTTGGGACTGCGTGGTGTTCGATGGAAGGGAAGTAGGTTAAAGATTATGCTGCGACCCTTTTGCTGAAATATACTGCAATTAGAGATTTCGAGTAACTGGGAAACAATGGGTCCCGAGTTATTCAGCTACTTCGATAAGGAAGGATCATATTTCCTGGTTATGTGCCCTGCATTGCAGAGGTATTCGTCCCACGTTGCGTGGCCGGGGCTCCGTTTTACCAACTAACTGAACACGTAGCAACTACGTAGCTTAGTAAATACTTGTGATCCAAAATAATAGGGAAAGAAATGGATGTTACCAACTCCAGCAAAATAAGTTTGTGAACTGCAGAATGCGTATCGGATTAGGAAACTCCTTTGGAGTCCTAAATAATTTGAGGAAGTTGATACTTTCAGACGTAGTTGGATTGGAGTGCGTGACAGGTCGATACCCTGTATCGGGATGCGAAGTTGAGGGTGATGTTCGTTTGGAAGAAATTTGTAGGATTCTGATAAATTGTGAATATTCAGGTGATGTTAAAGTTGTATTGGTATGTGTGTAAAAGTTGTTAAAAGAGATTGATATTTGTAAAAAAAGTAATACAGTGTGTATTAAAATATGTGTGTTTTGTGAAGTTTGACATGTAAATATAAAAATAGAATGTAAATTCTAGGGAAATTGACATTTTAGCCCCTAGGTTTATACCCCTTTGGCAAAATGGTCCCTCAGTTTCAAAATTCAAATCTAAGGCCCTTAAACTTAATGCTTTTGATGTAGAAGTCTTTCCGTTAGGCTTCCGTCCATTAGCTTAACGGAAGGACAATCCACGTCATAGTAGAGTCCACCTGTCAACGCATTACCCCAGCTCACTCTTCTTCCTGTTTTAATTTTATTATCCGTACTATGAGTTGACCCATGGTGGGCCTTGCATTTGGAGAAGGATTTATGCATTATCTGCAACAAGTTCACCATCCTTTCTTCACTGGCATCTTCTGAAAGTAGTGCCTCATTGAAGACTTCGACGGTCCATTCCTCTTTAACTACTGAGTGCACCCATGTAGACAAAGCAAACCCACAGTTTTGGACCAGCTTCCCCGTGAGCAGCTCGAGAAGTATCACACCAAAGGCATAAACATCAAGCTTGAAAGGGCTGTTTCGTTGGATGTTTCACACCTCGGACCCTGGATAAACATCAAGCTCGAGTTCTGGACCAGCTTCCCCGTGAGCCCTTCCGTTGGATGTTTATGCCTTCGGCAGAGAGAGAGAGAGGAAAGTTCATGCCATTGTTTATGAGTTTACCAGAGTGAAACTAGTTATGGTGTGCATTGTGTCGGCGACCAATATGGGAAGAGATCTCGCTGCATACTTCTGTCCAGCAAATGCTACCATATATGCACCCGACAAAATCTGGGATATTCATCAAAGAGACCATGATTTACCCATTGGTTCAAAGAGTCTTAATAGTAAAAGAGTATCATGGAGCAGTTCCATTACTTCCAAGTAAGCTACATGGACATTGACTACGTACCGGATTGAAGGTGCTGCTGTTAATGGTAATGAGAGAGATCTCATCAACCTTGGGCCTGAATAGAGCCACCTGAGCATTTTTGCTAGAGAGGGAGAGACGCTGATCACAAGGAGAGAGTTGAGTCTGATTGAAAAAGAAGGATTCTCTGGTTGAAAACGCAAGTCCAAAAGTAAACCAGTCAAATTTTTGAACTCTTGCATCGGAACAGGGACTGAAGACATTGTTTGTATCAGGTCCATCTGCAACAAGCATCATGATCATCATCACCATCATTGTAGCCATCTTCTTCACCATGGTTATTGACCTCATGATGGGCACCGCTCTTCACCTCCTGTGACCCGGCAGCAGCTTCACCAATGAAAAGAGGGAAAAAACCTCAGTTAATCATGATCCAAGGTTGTCAAAGATAATAACCTCAGTTAATCACTGATGATCTAGCCTTGCCTAAGAAGTAACCCCCGCCCAACCTACCCAAAAAGAGAAAAAAAAACTCTCATCCAGCAAGAACATGATAATTAGCAATAAAACCAATGGGATACCATGACTGAGATTTATAGCTCCATGAGCCAGTGTTGAACCTTGTTAGACATCTACTTTCCTAGCCAAAGAAAAGCACTGTATGCAAATGGAAAAAGTTCAATGTGGAAAAGACAAAAGTACGTAGTGCGTAGTAGAGCCCAAAGTGGAACATTCTGATAACATGCAAACTGCAAACCTCCAATCTGCAAACACCCACTCTGTATCTCTCTCTCTCTGTGTTATATTGGTGTTTGTAGGAGAAAAGTAGTCTTTTTTTATAGGCTTAAGGCTTCAAAGCGGAACCCTGGACATGATGGATGAGTTTCATGGCAGGAAGGATGAGTTTCAGAACTCGAGCTTGATGTTTATCCAGGGTCCGAGGTGTGAAACATCCAACGAAACAACCCTTTCAAGCTTGATGTTTATGCCTTCGGTGTGATACTTCTCGAGCTGCTCATGGGGAAGCTGGTCCAGAACTGTGGGTTTGCTTTGTCTACATGGGTGCACTCAGTAGTTAAAGAGGAATGAACCGTCGAAGTCTTCGATGAGGCACTACTTTCAGAAGATGCTAGTGAAGAAAGGATGGTGAACTTGTTGCAGATAGCACTGAAGTGCATAAATCCTTCTCCAAATGCAAAGCCCAGCATGGGTCAACTCGCAGTACAGATAATAAATTTAAAACAGGAAGAAGAGTGAGCTGGGGTAATGCGTTGACAGGTGGACTCTACTATGACGTGGATTGTTCTTCCATTAAGCTGATGGACGAAAGTCTAACGGAAGGACTTCTACGTCCAAAACATTAAGTTTAAGGGCCTTAGATTTGAATTTTGAAACTGAGGGCCCATTTTGCCAAAGGGGTATAAACCTAGGGACTAAAATGACAATTTCCTTAAATTCTAAAAAAAAAAAACAACTTAATATGCCCCTCAAGTTTTTTCACCCTGCGTCATTGAAGTGCGTGAGATCTGGGAGTTCAATACAATTTTTTGAGGTGGCATGCAAGGGTGGTCCAAGCAATCCCAGTAGTGTCACGCGCAGTAGTGCTGCAATCTGCTGCCCAGTTCCCAACACTACTATTATAATAATAAATATTTTTATTTTTAATTTTGCTGAAGCGGCGTCTGCCTACTATTGGACTCGAGTTTCACTTTCAGCCGTTGCTATCACGTGGTAGAGAATATACGCGAAAAATGGAGCTATATTATTAATAAGCCCAACGCCAACTTTCCTTTTCCCTTTCTCCTTTTTGCTCGTCTTCTGTCGTTTGCCTTGTTTTTGTTTGTTTTGTTCTCTAGGTACACTTCTTGTTAGATTTGTCCGAATTTAGTGTAAAGATTAGATGCAACCAATTTTCTTATTACCTAAAAAAATTGTTCGTATGATACTCTTTGATTGGAGCATATTAGATTACTCATTTTATAACACACATGATATGGTATGATTATTTTAGTAATTCGAGGAGATAAAATGATTTTTCATCGGAAAGGAATTATTGCTTTGGTCAGCGTTGATCATAATTAGTTGAAGATTTTTAATGCTTTTGGGAAAGTTTGATCTAGAATGATGTGAAAGCATTCAGATCATAATTAGTTGAAGATTTTGAATGGTTTGGAAAACTTTAATCTAGAATGATGTGAAAGCATTCAGATTGAAGTTAATGCAATGGGACCAACATATGCACGCTTCTCCCTGTGGATATGGGATTTGTAGTGGCCTAAGAAGGTAAGGTTGGAGGCTGCAACAGTTACTTATGTTAGTCTCTTTTAGTTGCTGTATGGGAGGATGCCATATATGAGCCCCATCCCCAAACAACTACTGCAACCAATTGGGGCGGCTGAGAGGGGTAGGTAGGTGAGATAATGGTCTAATGCCACTTAATTAGAAAAGCCTCGTATTATGTATATTATAGTAAAATTAAAATTAAGAGGGAGAAAAAAAAACTTAAAATTTTTCAGATAAAACTTAATGAAAGACCTACAACATAGGAATATAATAATTAGTTTATAAATTTAAAATTGAAAATAAAAAAATACATCCTAGAAACTAGCTAGCACTATCAATGTCTCTTTTCAAAATAATAGCACTATCAACTTCAATTTTCAAAATAACAATAAATTCTTTGCTCCTAAAATCTAAAACAAGTCTACCATAACTACTTTATTGCTAATTAAATTCTCAAAAAATTAAATTATAACTTCATTTTGTAAGGGTACATTCTCACACCAATGTCTAATTAGATTACTAGCATAATCCACAATAAATTATTAGCTCCAAAAGAACCACAATTGTCTCTACTTTATCACCAATTAAGTTCTCAAACAATAAAATTCTAATATCTTTTTACTAGCACATCAATGTCTAATTAATATAATAAAAGATTAATTTATTTTCAGAATTAAAAGTTTTAAAAGAAATTACAAAAACATAAATTAATACTCCACTTGAAATACTTAATCTAATAAAAGAACTAAATTGGTTTCTAATTTTTTTTATTGCATTTAGAATACTATTTACAATACATGTTGCATCTGCAAAAAGAAAATTTTCAAAACTAAAGA
The DNA here is from genome assembly GCA_963930655.1 of Myrica gale. Classification (NCBI taxonomy): domain Eukaryota; kingdom Viridiplantae; phylum Streptophyta; class Magnoliopsida; order Fagales; family Myricaceae; genus Myrica; species Myrica gale. Next base: position 25,594,501 of record OZ005606.1, on the reverse strand, counting down.
TAATAAAAAATTATATATTAACAACTATGTCTCAAGATAGATTAAGTTGTTCAATTTTATCTATTGGAACTAATTTATTAAATAAATTTGAATACAAAAATTTAATTAGTAATTTTACATCTAAAAAATCTAAAAAGTCAAGAAGTACATTTATGGATTAATTTTATAACTTATTAATTTTAAAAAATTAAAGGCATCATTTTATGATTTGAACCAAAAATGTTGAGCAGCCCCTGCATGAAAAAAATCAATCTTTCTGCCGGAAATAATGTATAGGTCTGGATTCCTTCCCACATACAAACGCACAAGATTTTCCTATCCTCAGAAATCGGCCATGACTTGGGGTCGTATTTGCTACCTAGCATTAGAACCGAAAATAGCTCATGTAGGGTCCGGAAAGTTGGCAAAGAAAAAGAAATCCCACACTGGCTATGGAAACTTGTGGATTTATAAGTTGACACTCTTCCTTTAAATAATAGGCCCTTTTGAAAGAAGTGTAGCCGACGGCCGGAAGTTTACTTGTTTTTCTTAGGCGTGAAGCCATCGTGAAAGTATTCCCCTGTTCCTGGTTTCCCCCAAGTTGCCAAAGAAAAATAAAAATAAAAAGGTTCGGGAAGTGAACTGATATGAAAAAGAATGGTGATGAGGAAAGGTATTCATTGTCAAATTGCCTATAACAAATACGGTGCCAACTGTAAAATGCTCGTTTCAGTTCTCAATTTCATGCTGTCCTTGTGGGTAGCATTTATCGTTCCGCTGACATTTTCACCCGGATTTGACTTAACGTAAATCTTTCGAATCTCCTCTTGAGTTCTCATGTATCTTTATCTCACAGTGACAACTATATTAGTTAAGATTCTTAACTACTCAACCTCCTCACCGTGAATCTCGCTCTTTCTGTGCAACACCCTTCACGCTAGTCCTCTTGATGGTTCTTTTCTAATTTCTTCTGCAACTGGTTTTTGAATATTTTGGTTTTCTGGTTCCTAGTGTTTCAGAGTATTTGAGAGAAAGAACTTCGGTTCTGCACTACAGTCATGGGCGAGGCATTTCACGTTGAGGGGTCGGATGCCCTGGAGCTTAACGAGGAGTGTCCTGTAAAGCAAGTAGATGTAACTGTGCCCAAAACAGACGATCCCACCATGCCAGCGGTCACATTCAGGATGTGGGTTCTGGGTGTTGCTGCATGTGTCATACTGTCCTTTGTGAACCAGTTCTTTTGGTACAGAAAACAGCCATTGTCAGTGAGTTCGATATCTGCCCAGATTGCTGTGGTGCCCATCGGCCACTTTATGGCTAGGGTGCTGCCAAAGCGTGCCTTCTTCGAGGGGACTCGGTTTGAGTTCACTATGAATCCAGGACCCTTCAATATCAAGGAACACGTTTTGATCACTATTTTCGCAGATTCGGGTGCTGGATCGGTGTATGCTGCTCATATTTTGTCTGCTGTTAAGCTCTATTATAAGAGGAGCCTCACATTTCTTCCTGCCTTGCTTGTTATGCTTACAACTCAGGTTCTCTTCGTATATTTGCTCTTTAAATTCTGGTTTGTTTCTTGTTAGTTTTCATTTTCAATTATTTAATGAATACATGCAAAATTACGGAATAAATTGGTACTGATAAAATTCTTTCCGTTCCGGGGCATTAGAATTCAGTAGCAGCACATACATGAATGGGTAATTCAGCACATGGATTGTTTGAGGTTTGAGATTTGAGAAATAATAGAAATATCAGACGTTAATTTGTTATTCTTCTTGATTATTCTTTGGGATCTTTTAAAAATGATTCGTAGAATTGTATTGAAGAGAAGCTCAAAAATCTCTTAAGGATACCATGGCTATTGTTCTTTGTGGTTAATCTTAAGCTTGTCAATTCGAGGGATAAAAATTCAGTATGATCTTAACGTGCAATAGCTATCCAAAATTATTTTGTTGCTATCGTACTCCCCCTGCCTCTTTTGAGAGAATTATGCAAAAGTCAAAGCCATATTATCTGACTTCGAGTTGCCAATGTTTTATTGTCCTGCTGGTATATAGACGTTAGCAGTGGATAATTATGTAGTTTCTTATTTAAACTGTAGGTTTTAGGGTTTGGCTGGGCTGGAATTTTCCGAAAATATCTGGTGGAGGCAGCAGAAATGTGGTGGCCTTCTAACCTTGTCCAGGTTGCATTATTCAGGTACTTGTCGCTTCCAAATATATAATGAGTCAACTTCTCAAAAGACTTTATTAAAATAAGGATTGATTTGTTATCCCTACTGCAGGGCCCTACATGAGAAAGAAAAAAGACCTAAAGGCGGCACTTCACGTACCCAATTCTTCCTACTAGTCTTGATCTGTAGCTTTGCTTACTACGTTTTACCTGGGTATCTGTTCGTTATGTTAACATCCTTCTCTTGGGTCTGCTGGCTTGCTCCTAAGTCCGTTCTTATCCAACAACTGGGTTCTGGCTTACAAGGGCTTGGAATTGGGTCCTTTGGGATTGATTGGAGTACTATTTCTTCTTACCTTGGGAGTCCACTGGCTAGTCCATGGTTCGCCACTGCCAACACTGCTGTTGGATTCGTCCTCGTAATGTATGTGATGACACCCATTGCTTACTGGTTCAACACCTACAATGCCAAGACCTTCCCAATATATTCTAACAGCCTTTTCACATCAAATGGTTCGGAATATGACATCTTGGGTATCATTAATTCCAAGTTTCATCTTGATCGTGCTACTTATGCACAGATGGGCCCGGTACATCTCAGCACATTTTTTGCTATGACTTATGGTGTTGGATTTGCAACACTTACTGCTACTATTGTTCATGTTCTGCTATTCAGTGGAAGGTAACTACCGCTCCTCCCTGAAAACTTCATACTCCTTGTCAAGGAATATCTAAATAGATCATGCATAAAAGGTTGCATAAAAGGTCGCATGTTTTTATAGCTTGACTCTATTGCTTTCCTTCCTCCCCTACCCTTTTCTCTGTAATTCTTTAATGTTATGAGCTTTACATTTATATCTATAGTTTACCTATAATCCCCTTTTTTCTTTGGCGATATCAATTTAGTTGAAAACTGACTATGACAAGTTTGCTCTAATGGGAATGGGTCATATGGTGTCAAATTCTATTCATCCTGTTACAGTTGATGCTTAGCTATTTTTGTTCAAAGTAAACAGTGGATATCTCTCCTCTAAATGTACCATAATGGTTGAAGCACCCACGATCGGTCCGTGTTAAATGAACATCACTTATCTTCCCCATAGAGTTGCCAAGTGTTGGTCTACTTGGTTTAGCAGAAGTATGTAACAATGTAAGCTATTGTAATAGATTTTGGCAAGCTAAACACAATTACCCCTGCCACACGCAGTGACATATGGAAGCAAAGCAAGAGCGCCTTTGGAGGGAAAGAAAAAGTAGATATACATACCAAGCTGATGAGGAAGTACAAATCAGTTCCTATGTGGTGGTTTCTTGTCATCCTTTTCTTGAACATAGCTCTTATAATTTTTACTTGCGAGTATTACAATGAGTCCCTTCAATTGCCTTGGTGGGGTGTACTGCTAGCTTGTGCCATTGCCTTTTTCTTCACTCTGCCTATTGGTATCATCACTGCCACCACAAATCAGGTAAATATATGTCAACCTGTACTTGTCAAGCAATTTTTGTACTGTCACGACGCCTGTATCTTTTGCATTATTGATAAATGGATGTTCTGCTGAGATTTAACATTTTTGTGCATCTCTTGTTGGTGAATCAGATGCCAGGGTTGAACATTATCACAGAATATATTATCGGCTACTTGTATCCAGAGCGCCCTGTTGCTAACATGTGCTTCAAGGTCTATGGATACATCAGCATGACTCAAGCTCTAACCTTTTTGGCAGACTTTAAGCTCGGCCACTACATGAAGATTCCACCAAGATCAATGTTCATGGCACAGGTCAGATTTTGTTTCATTGTCTTGAATTAAATAGAAGAGCACATGCAAGTGCTACAATATGTAAAAACCAAAATTGGTGGCATTGCAGGTGGTAGGAACTATCATAGCGGTAATTGTATACACTGGAACCGCATGGTGGCTGATGGAAAGCATCCCTCACCTCTGTGATACCTCCATGCTGCCCAAGGACAGTCCCTGGACTTGCCCCATGGACCGTGTCTTCTTCGACGCATCTGTCATCTGGGGACTTGTTGGACCGCGGAGAATCTTTGGAAACCTTGGAGAATATGGTAATGTCAATTTGTTTTTTCTTGGTGGAGCAATTGCCCCTTTCCTAGTCTGGCTGGCACACAAAGCATTCCCAAACCAAAATTGGATTCGCATGATTCACATGCCTGTCCTGTTGGGAGCCACTTCAATTATGCCTCCAGCTAGTGCCGTAAACTACACTAGTTGGATAGTTGTAGGGTTTCTATCTGGGTTTGTGATCTTCAGATACTGGCCAGAATGGTGGAATCGCTATAATTATGTCCTTTCTGGCGGTCTTGATGCTGGAACTGCTTTCATGACAGTGTTGTTGTTTTTAACCATGGGATCCAGGGAAATTAGCTGGTGGGGAAACAATGGGGAAGGGTGCCCCTTAGCTTCTTGCCCAACCGCCAAAGGGATTGTAGTTGATGGTTGTCCAGTTGTTTCTTAACACGATAGTATTCCACCTTCACGATTTCAACTTGGATTGGATCACTCTATGTAAATGGATATTAGGATTCTTCTTACGTTTGTTTTGGTCTTAGGTGATTATGCTTTTCAAGTTAATGATCTCTTTGCATTCCTCTGCTTAAACAATGGATGCTTTGAAGGAAGCCCACCTCGGGCACCTGCTGAATTTGGATAAGATGATGTGAGATACATGATGAAAGACTCGCTCACTTTGTTAGCTTGTAATGCTTGCTGATATAGATATAAGTCGAATCTGCGAGATTGATTCCATTTCAACAATTAAAACAAAGTGAAGTGTGAGGTCGTGGATTTAAAAACCTATTTAGTGCCCTGTAACTTGCCAGGAAAATGAAAACAATAGAAAGACTATTCATGAAGCACATTTTTTGCTGTGAGGGTTTTCTCCTGCAATGGAAACCACGATGCTCTGCATCTCTAGTTTGTTTTCTCAAGCCAATGCTACTTTTCTCCAAACTGGCTTTAGTGAACTGGCTATATTATTCTTTGTCGAAACCATTTCCACAGAATACTACCAGTACAGCAGTACTCTGTTCCACACCGCCAAAAGTTGGATTTGAACCAAGTCTCTATGCATTACAGACTCATATGAAGTCTATTTGCTGTGTTTGTAATTCGATGTCGCCTTTGAGATGAGTTATATATCGGGCAAACTTTGCATATTTTAGATGATAAATACAGAAATTACCTTATCCAAAAAAGATTTATAGTAATTTGCATTCTTTAAGTAGGCATGTTTAGGCAAAATGACCCGCCGACAATCGCGCAAGTCTAGACGCCTGCTCGCCACCCTTTTCGAACCTACCCACCAAAAGAGAGAAAGAAATATGGCCCATGGGGATGAGATCAGGATCCTTATTGAAGAGCATCCTAATTCATGGGGATGCATATCTCGAAAAATGATTAGGTAATGTCACTTCGGAGACCTCAGCCATCAGTCCTGAGATTCCCAACAGAGCTATGCCATAGGCATCATTGATCTTTTTCCCCAACTCCCCCACCTTCCTTGTACAGGCCGCTCACGGCTTTGCTGTGACACTTTTCTGTGTTAAAACAGTATGGATCAGTACCCCAAGGAGTTTCTGGTTTCTGCAAGCGTCAGATGGCCAATATGTCACATGCATTTGGATAATCCTAGAATCGTAATCAAACTCTAGCAGACCACCACTTGTATGAGGATTTAAATTCCTTCTAACTCCCCACTGTCATACCTTATTTTGTAGAAGGACATGAGCAAAATGAAAAGAGTAAACATTCCATTAATGTTTCTATAAATTGACTAGGGATCCAATATGCAGAGATATACGGGGATATCATTCACTGATTAAGGATTCAAGTTCTTTGTTACCCTATGGTTGCTTATTCTTTGGAGATTCTGTCTTCTGCTAAAAGATTATCCCAATATCTTGGTAGAACAGGCAGATCTCGTCTACAATGTAACTAAGATCTCGTCCCGGAGCAATTTGACATCATATTTTCCGACATACTGAAATGTTTCACCGACATACAATTGAAGAAGAAACCACGTGCGAGACGTGATCTATAGCTTTAAGAACACTGAACACTCTACTCTCTAGCACAAGAATTGTTGAAGGTCATTTTCGTATAACTCGCTCGTAAATTCATCAAAATTCGTTTCTTAAGTAATCTTTGTTGCCTTATTATGCTCCTCTGTGATTCAACGTACAAGTATCTCTCTTTCAAGTCTGAATCCTCGCCGGACATTCGGACTACACATGAGTTCAAATAGCTCTAAAATAAAGTACTCTACAGAATCTTCTCCTCGGTATGCGAATAGTGGGGTATCACATACTGAAAAGTTTTTATGTGATATTTTTATTAGTCTTTTGCTTGAATAAAGAACAAATAAAGGGATTAAAAAAATGGATCTTTAGTTTCAACGAAAGAAAAATATTGCAGATTTGGTTGACTTTTTGAGATAGGTTTCCCCTAGCTAGTCCTTCCCTTCTACTGTTATATCTAGTCGTTCAGATCTCATCTTTGTTCTCCTTTCTCTTTCTGCAGCAAGCGCATGCTCAAAAGTCACAGGTCAGGCTTATTATATTACATGCATATGGGATAACGTACGTCTAATTGTTCCTTTATAAGTTATATGTCGATAGCTTGAGCCGGTACCTACCATGGCTGCCGAGGTATTTGAGGTTGAGAGGTTATTGGATTCATTTGAAGTTAAGGAGGAGTCTCCTATCCGAGAAGTGGATGTAACAGTGCCCAAAACGGATGATCCCACCATCCCAGTGCTCACATTCAGGATGTGGGTTCTGGGTGTTGCTGCATGTGTCATCCTGTCCTTTGTGAACCAGTTCTTCTGGTACAGGACAGAGCCATTTATGATCACTTCGATTTCTGCTCAGATTGCGGTGGTTCCCATTGGGCACTTGATGGCAAGGACGTTGCCAAGGCGCTTGTTCTTTGAGGGCACATGGCTTGAGTTCAGGATGAACCCGGGGCCGTTTAACATCAAGGAACATGTTTTGATCACTATATTTGCGAATTCGGGTTCTGGAACTGTTTATGCTTCTCACATTTTGTCTGCAGTTAAGCTTTTTTTGTAAGAGGAACCTCACCTTTATTCCGGCCTTGCTCGTCATGCTTTCTACTCAGGTTCTCTTAGATTTGCATCCTACTTTTTTTTTTACAATCCAAACATCACAAAACACACGTATTTCAATATAACAATTTACTATCTTTTTTACAAACAACAATCACTTTTAACAACTTTAACACACATTCCAATACAACTTTAACATCACTTAAAAATTCTCAAAACATTCAATATCCTACAATTTATCTGAAAATGAACATGATGTTAGTTTTCTTCTTTCATTCCGAATGAAGTTTTCCTATTGACTTTTGAGAGATCATAAATGCTGATGTATATTTTACTGATGAATCCTGTCAAGATAATGCTTGCAGAAATAAAATTGAAGCGAGTGATGCGGTTATTAACTGATATCTTACTTTTCCCAACGAACAATATACTTGGGAAATAATGGGAATAGTTGGTCGATGCTTATTTTATTATACATGATGAGCTGTAGAATATTTGACCATTCTAATCATATACTTTGATGCTTGTTATTTAAATGTTCATTTGAGTTTTCCAATCCTCCATTTACTTTCTTGAAGACTAGAGATCTACTCCAGTGCGTTGTATTCTACACGTATAATGTCCGGCTTCTATACTTATAGATGTTAGCATGGAATACTTGGGCAGCTTCCAATTCTGTAGTTTTCTTGCTTGAACTGTAGGTGTTGGGCTTTGGTTGGGCAGGTCTTTTCAGAAAATATCTGGTTGAGCCAGGGGAAATGTGGTGGCCTTCTATCCTGGTTCAGGTTTCATTATTCAGGTTGGAATGCCTTTGCAGTTTAAAATAAATAATCGAAAAATAGGTACTCTCATGAACTTGTCAGTGCCCTGATTGCTACGATATTAATTATCACCACTGCAGGGCTCTTCATGAGAAGGAAAAAAGACCTAAAGGCAGCACTACACGTACCCAATTCTTCCTCCTGGCCTTCATCTGTAGCTTTGCTTACTACGTCTTGCCAGGCTATTTTTTCCTTACTTTAACATCTTTCTCTTGGGTCTGCTGGATCGCTCCTCAGTCTGTTATTGTCCAACAACTGGGTTCTGGCTCATATGGCCTTGGGATTGGTTCTCTGGGGATAGATTGGGCTACAATATCTGCCTACCTTGGGAGTCCACTTGCTAGTCCCTGGTTTGCCACCGCCACTGCTGGATTCTTCCTTGTTATGTACGTGATGACCCCTCTCACGTACTGGCTCAACGTCTACAATGCCAAGACCTTCCCAATGTACTCTACCAACCTTTTCACATCAAATGGTTCAACATACAATATTCTGGGTATCATTGATTCCAACTTCCATCTTGATCTGGGTGCTTACGCAGAGGCAGGGTCTGTACATCTCAGCACTTTCTTCGCTATGACTTATGGTCTTGGATTTGCTGCACTCTCTGCCACTGTCGTTCATGTTCTACTCTTTAATGGAAGGTAATCACATCTTGAAGCTTTCCTATAAAAGAGATGAGTTTTTGGAAATATAAGACTCATGAAAGTGATTTCCAATCTGAAGTTCATTTTGCACCTGCCACACGCAGTGACATATGGAAGCAAAGCAAAAGAGCCTTTGGAAGGAATAAAAGAGTGGATATACATACGAGGCTCATGAAGAACTACAAGTCAGTACCTACGTGGTGGTTTGTCATTATCCTTGTGGTGAGCATTGTAGCTACCATGTTTGCTTGCGAGTATTACAATGAATTGCTTCAATTACCTTGGTGGGGTGTTCTGCTAGCTTGTGCAATTGCCATTTTCTTCACTCTGCCAATTGGTATCATCACCGCCACCACAAACCAGGTACACGTATCTACTTTAATTTATGAGCAAAACTTAACAAAAATCAAGCACAATTGGTTTGCACCAACGTCTTATGAATTTTCTGCTGAAATTTTACCATTGGCATCTCTTCTTGGCCAGTAAGACACCAGGTTTGAACATTATAACAGAATACATTATTGGCTACCTTTACCCAGGGCGTCCTGTCGCTAACATGTGCTTCAAGGTGTATGGATACATTAGCATGATTCAAGCTCTAACCTTTCTGGGAGACTTAAAGCTTGGCCACGTCATGAAAATTCCACCAAGAACAATGTTCATGGCACAGGTCCATTCTGCTTTATCGGTGTCTCAACTTCCATTCATGTAGTACTACAATATTCCTAAAGCAAAACTGGTGCTGCAGGTGGCAGGAACTATCATAGCAGTACTGGTGTATACGGGAACTTCATGGTGGCTGATGGAAAGCATCCCCAACCTTTGGGATACCTCCATGCTGCCACCTGACAGCCCCTGGACTTGCCCAATGGACCTTGTCTTCTTTGACGCATCTGTCATCTGGGGACTCGTTGGACCTCGCAGAATCTTTGGGGACCTGGGTGAATATGGGAAAGTCAATTGGTTCTTTCTTGGAGGAGCCACTGCTCCTCTTCTAGTCTGGCTTATACACAAGGCATTCCAAACCAAAAATGGATTAGTCATGTGAACATGCCTGTTCTATTGGGTGCCACGGGAATCATGCCCCCAGCTAGTGCTGTGAACTTCACCAGTTGGATCGTTGTTGGGTTTCTGTCAGGATTTGTAATCTTTAGGTACAGGCCAGAATGGTGGAAGCGCTATAACTACGTCCTTTCTGGTGGGCTTGATGCAGGAACTGCCTTCATGACCTTGTTGTTGTTCTTTTCACTGCAATATTGGAACTTCATTAATGTCGACTGGTGGGGGAACAAGGTGGATGGATGCCCCTTAGCGACATACCCAAGTGCAAAAGGGATTATAGTTAAGAATTGCTTAGTTGTCTCGTAGACAGGTGGAGCCAGAATTATATAAGGAATGCCTTTTATAATTATCCTTAGCCAGTTCCTTATTACAGAAACATCTGTTTTGACAGAATAGCTGCTCGTTCAGTGATTATGCTACTAAGTTATGTTTCACAAAAATTAAATGGAAGGAAACCCTACTTGTTCTAAAGTTTTAACTACCACGATTTGGGTTAAAAATTCAAGTTAAAAATTCAATGTTCAGCTAGAAAATTTTAGTTCACTCTTTAATGGAAATCTTTTTCACTCACCTCTACAATTGTTAAAGTAAAAATCCAATTCCCCCTGGAAGGAATAAAAACTAAGTTTTTCAAAAAGTATGTATAATAAAAGCCTATTTCTCCTATTAATACATTCTGGAAGGAAAATTCAGTCGTGTTTTCTAACAACATACATTAAAAAACTCAGATTTCATTTAGTATAGTACACTATACACCCAGCAAGCAAGAAAAGGAGGTGAGGATATACTAGAGAGGTTTCCTGTCTTCTGCTCTGGTTCAGCAACACAAAAATGCATTCGGATATGCATGTTCCTTCGCTTAGATTACAGTCTAGTGATGACCGATGATTGAAGAACATGATATTGCTTCTTCATTCCTATCATTCACGTGTCATAAAAAAATGAACAAGGCCATCAATCAAAAAAAGGAAGACTGTTGGCCAAGCACATTCAGCTGAGCGAGTATCTTGGCAGCCAGAGATTTCATATGGCTACTTTTCCTCTGAGCAATGTCCACCAATGGCATCCGTGCTGAAGTTCCATATTTTTGCTTTAACTCGTCGCACTGAAAAATTCTTTCTAAAGCAATGAGAGTTTTCTCCTGTAATCTGTCGGATGGGGAACTCAACAACTTTATAATTGGAAGAATAGCATTTACTTCACCCAGCACTTTACTCCCGCCCTTTCTTTCAACATCTATCAATGTCAAGAGTGCATCTAAAGAAGCTTCACAAGACCCCAGATCGGGCTCCCCAAGCATCCTTACAAGAGGTACCAGAGCATTAGCCTGTAAAATGCAAAATGAAGACTCAACTGTACAGATGCCCAAGTGTACAGCGCAGCCAGTTTCAGGAGTTGCCAAGCAACACTGGAAGATCCCATACCTTTTTATCGGCCTGCTCAAGCTAAAGGAGCTTTCTGAAAACTGCTTAAGTGAAACTGCTTAAGTGAAACTGCTGCATTTTGTTTTGCCACTGCTGTTCCAGAAACCAGCAACTGTACCATCAGAGGTATAATGCCAGCTTCAGCTACTCTCTTCTGCCATTCCAGATTTGTTGAGACAGTGAAACGGTGAAGAGCTGCAACAGCGTTGTCTATTACCTGGCTGTTGTTTATGGCATTTTTGTTTCCATCAGTGAGACATGCAGAAATTGTTTGAACTGCCCCAGCATCTATAAGCCACTGAGTAAGCTGTGTCTCCTTAGGAAGGTTAGATATAATACCCATTGCAGCGGCAATCTCTTCCACCTCACCAGAAGTTTTGATGATCCTCAGCAGTGTCTCAATGCATCTCTGACCCACATGCTCCAAAAAGGTGCTTTCATCACCATCTACTGTCAAGCAATGGAACAGCTTCACAGCATTTACTCGTACAATGTGGTTATCAACCTCACATAATTGAACCGGCACTTGAACAGCAGATAGCTGGGAATCACATAGACATTCCAGTTAGTGATTGTTGACAATAAACCTATCACATTAGAACTGCTGAATGCAATAAAGAAGGACGAGTGACTTTTTCTCCCGGAATGGTAAAGGTAAAAAATTTCCTCAACCTGTAAGACCGCTATACTTAAGGGAAGACACAAGACAACTATATATACACACACAATAAAATATTTGACTTTCCCAACATGATCCTAGAAGTTCATCGAGGGATGCTTGCCTGCCTCAACTTCATCCTGATGTTAAAACCAGAAGGAGATTGGCCCATTGCATGGAAGGATTTAAGAATGCTTCTTTGTATGTCTGGTCCTGTCAAGGAAATAAGTGAAAAAAACATAAAAATATCTTCCTTAGATTCCAACAAGAAAACCTGCTCTTGATCAGCTTCTTGGAGAGTGGTTGATATGGCAAGGTGCATGATTGTGGCAGCTACCTGCTCACGCAAAGTTGGCGAAGATAAACTGTGACGATATAGAAGTTCAAACAGTGGCCCAACTGCACCTTCTCTGATCATCCGGAGGCCACTTTGTGGTAAGTTTGAGAGGTGCAGAAGAGTTTTGACAGCCACTTTCTACACCTCCAAGTCACCATTCGAGAACAATTGAAGAAGTGGCCACAATGCCCCATCTTCAACTATGGACAGTTTATTGTGATCAGTCAATTCCATTTCTGACAAAGCTTCGGCCATGATTATTTTAACGTTCTCTGGTCTTGCATCAAGGTGGTATCATTCCCATCATAACTAGCAGTATGAAATTCAAGACACTTCTGTTTATGATATATACATGTTAAGCCAGCTGTCGTAAGTTAAATGGAGGGATGTCCAACTTCATACAAACATTTGCATATGCCAATCCTGAAGATGTAGGTATTTTATGTTCCAACTTCATGGAAAAAGTTGGAAAAGAAATACCAAAACAGCACACACATAAGGTCTATGTTCGCAGGTGAAAAAGATAGCGGATACTCTCTGATGACAAAATATGGATTATAATGGTGAGAGACACGCAAATTCTAGCTCCTAAGACATCCAAAATCTCACTCCCTTGAGGGCAGCTTTTAGCCCCGAAAACTATCAAGTTACTCCATAAACAGAAGGACTCGAGCTCCACTTGTCCCAAAGTCCCCCAATTGGATTAAGTCTTCTAATGCTAGAAAGTCTCCCAAATGGACAAAAGTCCACAAATGGAGTGAAGGCGCTGAAATTGGGGTGAAGCCACATGCACTAAGTGCTAATATCTATTAATATTACTTGAATTACAATTCTCCACTTCACTTTTACCGACATGAGATTTTACCACCCTTACATAGCTACAATGCACCTCCTTATTTCTCTATTTTCAACATGAGATTTAGTAGAAAAGAAAATTTCAGCTAGGTCTGAATTCTGTTAAACCACACAAGAGATCTCCTTTACACCTCCCTAATCGTTTGCTGAAATCAACGCCAATTTCTTTGCTTTACCCTCCAAACTCCAAAGTTTTGACAAGTTCCCACTGTATATGTGGAGAATGTACCTTCAAACAGTGAAGATTGGAAGTATATCTTCATCAAATCTCTATACATCAAACTTCTCAGACAAAGCAATAAGGAGGTACATAGCTACAATGCACCTCCTTATTTCTCTATTTTCAACATGAGATTTAGTAGAAAACAAAATTCCGACTAGGTCTGAATTCTGTTAAACCACACAAGAGATCTCCTTTACACCTCCCTAATCGTTTGCTGAAATCAACGCCAATTTCTTTGCTTTACCCTCCAAACTTCAAAGTTTTGACAAGTTCTTACTGTGTATGTGGAGAATGTACCTTCAAACAGTGCAGATTGGAAGCATATCTTCATCAAATCTCTATACATCAAACTTCACAGACAAAGCAATAGGAAGTATCACAAACTCCTAATAGAAGCAAAACTTGGATAACCAATAAGATTTAAAAGGGCTATTCAAACAGCAAGTTGATCAATACAACAAGCCAAAAGCAAAGTAAGTTTTTTTTATCAAAACACGGCAGAGAAGAGAAAACAAAAAAATTATCCCTCCAGAGAAGACACAATGTTTCGGTGGTCTGGCACAAAGACCTACAGATAAGAATAGAAGTGATTATGATGAGGTACAATAGTCGTGGGAGTACACTCTAGTCCTAACTTAAGCTTCACCCCATAATTGGCTTTTAATTTGGGAATTAAACCTTCTTTTAAGTTAGTTCAAAACAAAGAAAAGTTTTGGGTCTACATTTTTGGTTTTACCAGATTTGTCATATTAACTTAAATAAACAAAAAATATATTATGTAATTAATTATTACTTACTCAATCAGAATAAATCTAGGTATCTTTAGCCTTTATAGCTGTCAACTTGGCTACTCCCCACACAGGAGGACCATGTTAGGGCGCCGTCTCACTAACCGAAGTCTTACAATTTATCAGTATCTTCTTACTGATCAAGGCTATTCATCCTTATATGGAAACTGCATCTTCTTGGTTCTCTCTTTGAACTGTGAACTGTTCTATAAGTGAGTGATGTATCCTTGAAGGATTGCATAATACTAAATACTAAACATTACAGAATCTACACGTTTTCTAAGAAAACAATTCCAACAACTCCAAAGAAATCAATGCTGGTCAAATTTAAACCATACGAGTGAAGCATCTGACTATCTGATTCGAGTTCCCAACATACCTGAAGAAAGAAGCCGTATCAAAGGTTTAAAATGACTAGCTTTGCCATCAATATAACATTCTGATCAAGGAAAGACAAATTCTCCAGAAGCTCTTGGGCATCTTTGGCAGCTTGAATGTCATCACTGCCTAAAATGGTCACCAGGAGAAGTATGCAACCCTGAACTGTTCCAATAGAACCTCGTACTGCATTACTTCTAGACAGTTCCAGTAACAACTGCAATGCTAACTTACTTTCAGCAATTTTGCGTGCAAGTGAGTGGACGATGGATTCAAGGGCATTATCAACCTTAGAGATGCTTTCCTGCCAAAAGAGTGTGATTAATTAGCATTTGAAAATTTCCATCTCAGCCCAGTTGAAAAAATAAGGAGGTTGGCTTATCTCCATGATGAGAAAGCCAGTAACGTAAAAAGCACTACAAAACCAATAAAATGAAGCACCCCAAACCAAATCTGCGCATGTCTATCTCCTCAATAGGTGAAGTAGCATAGCATGAAGAATGGAGTAATCTGTTTAGCCCCATTAACCATAAATGAGAATGGAGTCAAAGGTACCTTATTGTCTTCATTATCTTTTGCAAGCATAAATAAGATGAACAGCGCTTCCTTTCTTATCTCACAATTCTTTTCATTCAGAAGTCCTATAAGAACTGGAATGTAGTCTTCCATTGCTATCCACTCACAGTGCAAGTCTCTTTCTTTGCAAATATCTCGCAGTTTGCATAAGGATTGAAGCCTTTCTTGCTCTTCACAAGACTGGAGGCAGGATTTGATAGAGGCTATGGTAATGATTGTGTTCCTGTTCTTTTATTCTTCAATTGATTGTCGAAGAGTTTTGTTAGGTCGAAGAACCAAAGTGTTTAAGGGAACCATGGTCAAGGGACAAAGATAATTCCCTTCAGCAAACCACCTCTCTAGGGCACTTCTCTCAAACGTCCGGCCAGAGGAAGTTTCCACAGGGTACCATAACAGCATGAGTGATGGGGCAATCAAATGACTTTAGACGTTCCAATGGTTGCCTTCCTAAAGAGTCGCGGTTTTCAAAATATTCCTTCATCTTTTCCTCAGAAGATGGTGTAGCATCAGCCTTTTCTAGCAATGCAATAATCTGCTCTATTTTTAAACCTTCCGCTGATACATTATTCAGCGTGGCAGCTTCTCTTTCCCTTCTGAATTCTTGGAATTCTTTCTTCAGTTCAGAATTCTCAGTGGATATCTCAACAACCTCAGCAATTTGAACTAACAAATGATTTGCATATGATTGATTATTCCTCTCCTGAGTTCCTAACTGAATCTTTGCCAAAATTTCTTCCTCCAATACAGCTACACGATATTCCGCATGCTGCATATCCTTGGACAGCTCACTAAGCTGGTCTTTTATCCCTGATGAAATATGTAAATTGGCCAAAGGGATAAGGCTTAGCCCCCGGCTAATCTCTTTTGTACTATCTTCTAAAACCTTAACAATCTTCTGGCAGTTGATTAAGAGATAAACCTTGTTTCTGTTTCTGCACTCAAGAGCCAGCTGCTTGGCAAATTTAATCTCTCGATTGAGGATCTCCACAGCATTTTCTATGCTCTTGGAATGGTCTAAGTTTAGGACCGACAATTCTTTTAAGAGAGATGTGATCTTCTCCAAGTAAGTCAAGAATTTCTGGAAATTCTCCTTCTGAATGAGGACTTCCTTGGCTGCATGTACAGTATCAGATATTGCAAGGACAGTCTGGGAGAGTAACTCTGATACGGGAACTGGTGAGGCACTACTAATCTGGTCCTTTGCCATCTCATTAGACAAAGAAAAAATTACACAAAATGTCACTCAGCTCTATAAACCGCATGACAACGACCAAAGGTAGATGCCTGCCAAAATAGCCAGAGAACAAGACACGATCAACTCTTTGTTATGGTGCTTTTTGTTATTTCTACTTACAAAGGAGGAAGTATTTGGGTACTAATAATTCTCAAGGACCTATAATTTTGCATGATATTATCAAACAGATATACACATCGCAACACTTTTACAAGCAGAAGAGAATACCTCCCGAGTAAAGTAGAAGAAAAGAAAATCTTCAATTTGAGCCTCATGTCTTATTTGTTGTTAACAAAAAAGTAACATCCCATTCGCTTCCTCTTACCTAGAAACAGAATTCTTCAGCGCAACTAAGCCAGGTCAACTAAGGAACCATATCGTCGCTATCAAGTCTGGGAAAATGAAAAGAAATCCAGACTCAGAAACTCAATTTCTTTCCTTTTCCTACTAAAATCAAATGATGCTATAAGTATCCTAAGCGTGAGCACAAAAGATAAAATGATGCTCTGAAACATCCTCAAGTTAAATTTCAGATTCTCTCCAGTGATGTTCAGTTTGGTAACGGACAGTATTCATGAAAAGGAAACACGAATTGATTCATATCCCAAACTTCATTCTCTCAGCTGAATATAATGGAACGTAACGGTTAAGCTTTCTTGACTAAGAGTTCATTGTTTAGAGACCAATACTCATGTAACATAAATTCTACCATTCGTTATCTGTTAGGCTTCCGCATTTTCCTCAGAAACCAAACAGAGATACCATGTAAACTGAAAGAACATCTAACAATCCAAATTACGCAAATATGTGTGTGTGAGAGAGAGAGGGAGAGAGGGAGAGAGGAGAGAAATTGACCTGACTTATGAAGTCAACAACGAGTCTCTATGTTCTGGTGGGTTTTCCAGGAAAACAAGCACTACTTTCCCGGGAGATAGATCTGCTTATTTGCTGAGAAAAATGATATGCTTTGATCTTTGTAGAAGACTACTGTCCTTAGAATGTTCATGTTTTGATTTTAATACTTTCGGTCTCTCACCGACTCGGTCTCGTGGAATATATTATTAGCTCTACACCCAGACAAAGTGTTCATGTGTAATGCCTCAGTATGCCGAATGATGTACAAAGAGTATGAGTTTTCCCCACGTCATCTGACAGCTGTGAAATAGTCCTCCCTACCCACGTGGCTGAGTATGGACCCGACAGAACCAAATACACAGTACTCTGCCGGAGTACTGGAATTATACTTTCAC
Organism: Myrica gale; assembly: GCA_963930655.1. Lineage (NCBI taxonomy): Eukaryota > Viridiplantae > Streptophyta > Magnoliopsida > Fagales > Myricaceae > Myrica > Myrica gale. Next base: position 25,577,007 of record OZ005606.1, on the reverse strand, counting down.
TTCTGAGGGCGCTTTAAGGTGAAAATGGCGCCAATTTAACGGTAACAGAGTCAGAAGGCTAAGGCTTGTTTGGACAGGTCATGAGTACTAATCCTGCTTAACAATTCAATTAATATTTTTTCTCTTAATCTTTGTTCAATTCTATCCCGGGCTAAGTTGCAAATAACTTTCCTTTTCTGGTAACTTGGATTACCAAAAGATCCAGACCCGAAAGTTAAGTTGGATCAGAAAGTGGACAAAAAGGCAAGCTTACGGCTGGAAAGAAAAAGGCCAAAAAAAAAAAAAGAAGACTGGGAAAGTATTGTACATGTTTCCGCCATGAGACCCTGCATTTGACCTCGGAGGTCAATGACAGCAACTCTCCTCCAATCTAGAGAGAGCCTCTCTCTCTCTCTCTCTAGACTTTTCCAATCACTGGCCTGCTTAGCCCCCTCCCCATGCCCTCTCATGGGTGGCCGGGAGGAGCGTCGCCTCCCTCTGCCCACCCGCTTCTTACTGATTTCCGACCAGTTAGGTGGTATAGTTACAGGATTCTTTTGCGTTTTTGTGTTTTTCTTTTCAGGTGCTCTTTGGGTGGCCGCGACCAACTCCATTGGACTCTTCTCCCGATCTACCAGCTGTCAGTTTCTCGCCGCTGAGACTTGCCGGATCAACGCTACGTCTGTCCCTCCTCCAACGGCAGCCGCCACCGTCTTGTACGGTGGTTGTTACTGCTCTTGGGCTTGCCTGCTTTTCGTGCTCCTTGGGGCACACTCACTATTGGCTTAGGTTGTGTTTGTGTTGAAATATTTTTGGTATTGAGTTTTGTGTTGGTATAGGGTTTTAGTAAAAAAGTGAAGAGAACAGAATTTTTTATAATTTTTTATATTTTTTATGGGAAAGAGATTATATTATAGTATTTTATTAGGAGAGAGATAATATTTTAAATAAAATTGTATAGGTAAGCGCACCCTTACTCGTTTTCCATAGGCCTTTGCGCTCACCACTTGTGGACCTTCTATCCTCTCTAATGGGCTACAACCCCTAGGTTTCTTGCTGGCCCTTAGGGCAATCTCTGCTTGGAACTTTTGTAGCTTTAAAAATATATATAGGAGGTCAATATTCTCATCTCAAGTTTTTTATGTCGGTCATAAGAAATTTTCACATTTTTAAAGAAAAATTTTTAAAGTAAATTTTCGTTAAAGACCAAATAATAAAATGTCAAAAAATTTACACAAATTCCAACACATTACACCAACTTTAATATTTTTTTTATATAAAAACGAGTACATCGAATCTATTTTATCCTTGTTTTTGTTTCCTAAGCAAATCTACTTTATCCTTACTATTTAAGGAACTCCGTAAAAATCATACCATCAAACATTCTTTTTTATTGGCAGGTCCGAAGCTATGATTTTAGCCATCGTCTTAATTACATGTATATACCCCATGGCACTCACATTTTAGAGAGAAGGCCGATAGGACTCATGGCACTCATGACTCTGAATTAACAGATGGTCAGTTGTTGGAATATTCCTGTACTCTGAGCAGCTAGCTATAGCCTTCGACTTTCTTTGTGCAGAAAATCAAGTTCTCCCTTCATGGTTTTGTGAAACTGACAAAACGGACCATGCACGGTGTTAATTAATAACCCCTAGAGCTCGAGCAAATAGCAGATAGTTTCTTTCTCTCTCATTCCCCTCCTCTTCCTCTCTTCCGTGGTGGAGATCTTGTCAAAGTCGAGCGCAGCTCATGGCTTCAGTCTGTTTTTCCCTTGAGTATGCTCATGGCTGCTAGCTTCTTCTTTTTTTTTTCTTGGCGCCAATGGCTGCTAGCTTCACTTGTTCTTGCTGTTGACATTATGTTATGCCTTTGCCCTCCGACTACTTGGAAGCACCAAACCTTTAGATTTGCTGTTGAGGAACTTGAGCAAATGCAATTTTGTTCAAGGATCTTGAAACCATTTTGATCACACAGGGGCCTGTGAATCTATCTGTCTCATTTATTTTCGTTCCTGTCAGATCCATAAGCGACAAAATGGGGTCGCTGGCCAACGTTGCAATATCTAATTTGCAGGAAGCCTCAGTTTATAAGAAGACGATTGACCAACACCCATTATTTAACAGGAAATAGCTAGGGCCACTCTGAAAAATAAGCAATTTTCAGGTCTGTTGAAAAGCACAATGAGATAAGAGTCATAAGACGCAGCTAATTGGTTATAAACAAAGGTGCATAAAGCTGGTGTATATGATCGATCCTCAACTATCATGCATATTCCAGTCCTTAATAAGTCTCAGCTGGCCTTGACTTGGCTTGAAACTATTTTTCCTTCTTCCCTTTCTTGCCCTACCAAACCATCAGTTCTGCAACTTCTAAATTAGCCTACTTTGAAATCTATTTGTTCCAGTTAATTGAGGACCTTTGTACAGAAAGTTCTTGACGCCATATGAGTGTCTTGAGATTCCATTTATTTATATATTTCTAGTGATTATATTAGAAGTATATATGTTATTGTTCTGGACTTACGTGCTCGAGTGTTTGTGTCAGCTTTCACGTGCAGAAGACACGAAAGGTTGAAACCCTTCTGACCTCTGAAGAATAAGAGTACGTTCGTTTATAAAGAATTCTCAGGATTTTTTGAATCCTCAGGATTCTACAACCAAATATTATTTTTCACACCACATAAATATAACTACAACACGCATACCAATAAAGTTAACATCACATAAAAATTCTTAAAATATAAAAAATCATCACAATACACCTTAACCGAACATCCCTTAAGATAAGTTCACCTTTACGTGTTACGAATCTGAAACCATATTACCTTGAGATAACCTTTTAAAAGTAGAACAAACTATGCTTCTCTGTATACAATATTATATTGATTGGCGTAAATAGTTCTAATGGGCTCTAGTGGCCAGTCAATTTAAAAAGTCGTGAGATAGGAGCTTCAGGGACTGACGAAGATCTTTTAAAATGTCGTGAGATAGGGAGGACTGTCAAAGATCTTCCAAATCCTTGCTGTTTACAGCACACGTACAATAATTAATTGGAAAAGACTTCAACCAAAAGCTTTGCATTAATTGGTGAGAAGCACAGCAGTTTGGAAACTTCAGACGTGTTCTATCCAAAGGTACTTTTAGAAATCTTATTCATTTAATTAGACATCACGTTCAACAATTGTCGAAGATCTTTCAAATCCTTGCTGGCTTTTCATGAAAGGGATATTAATTTTGAGATCAGCACTTTGCAATAGAAAGATTATTATTATTATCATTAACCTCCCATTTGATTAGTAATTAATTGTGGTTGGAAAGCTTCACGATCAGAATTAAAATCCGAATCCGCCAAGTTAATTAATTTTGGATCTGCATGTGGGTGTGCCAGGGGATAACTGCACGACTGTGACCACGAAAATTGTAAAATATTTGTAGCACTCATGTCTCCGAAGTAAACACACGGCTTAATAATTTATTAGTTAAGACTTAAATGCAAAAAGGTCAGAACTAGCAACTTTGCTGCTCCTTGTCTTTATATTTGTTTATTAGAATTGACCTGATACTACTATTGGCGCTTCGTTATCCGAAAACCTCTTTTATTTGGTACACTGAATTAAACCCCTTTTCTGTCATCCATCAAATCTAGATTAGGAACACTTTTGTTGCCTTATCTTTTTCTCTTTTCTAATTTCCATATCAATATTCTTGAGTTTGATTCTTCACGTAGCTTGAGTCGACATATGGAGGATCAATTGCGCAGCAAAAATATCCATCAGTACATGTCTAACATATACATCTTTTAGTCTCTCAAAGCTTCAACTACGATATACATGAAGTGTTTAAGCAAGAAACTGGGATGCATCTCGTGCAATCCCAGCAATATGGAATCAAGAGAAAGCAGCAAGGGAAGATCATTGCACCATGTGCATGCAATGAACTAGGCAAGCATTAGAATATATTGTCGAACCCAACCTTTGTATTTTCTCGGCAGAAAGAAATTGTTATAATTTGAGTCTGGATTCAAAGAGAAGCAGCTAGCTAGCCATCAGCCATGTCATGCAGATCATGATTGCTGTGATGCTGTAAACGGACAATATCAGTGTAATTTGAGCTGGGAGAAAATGAAATCATCTGCTGAAGCTGTAGACTACAAATAGACATGGAGGAAGATGCTACAGTCAGAATCATAAGAACTCATAGATCGATAGATTCAATACGTACCCTGAGACAACTGCTTGTGACAGGAAGATTACATCCATAACTGCAACAGAAGAATAAACCAGTCCATTTTCTGATCTCTTCTAGAGAACAGAGGGAAAATCATCTTCTCTCTTGCTGCAAACATAAGGACAAAATGAGAAGAAAGTATAGGAGAACTATGGCGGCCTCTAGAGGCTCCATGATCAAGCATATATACGTCATTTCAAAAGCATTGATTGAATGTGAAGAAGCATAAAAGTGTGATATTGGTTCGGCTCATCTAGCTATCTAGTCGATCGTCTTCTGATGCGAGAAAGACGAACCGAGCCAATATCATGCATGTATACTTCTCCAGATATGGCCCCTTTGGCATGATACTCCCAGCTCCTACAGCTAGCTATAGCTTCAATGGGTAAGAGAGTTGAAAGCTTAAAAAGAGCTAATAGGTTTTTGAGCCCCAAAACTGTGGTGCCTGCTGCAAACAATGCCAAGGGATATTTAAACGAATCCTTGTACATTGGAGGCCGCATCGATGCTCGCATGTGTGAGCTTCGCGCATGCCTAATTGCCATCAATGATGTAACATTAATGCACATGTCATGGCCACCATTCAATGGAGCTCCAGCAGTTAATTAAGTACGGGCTAGGAGATCATTGAGCTAAACCCATATGCAACCTGGCCGACCTAATTCGGTGGAGAATATTATGCGGTACGAATCATAATTAGATGGCTCCAAAGATGGGGAAAAAAAAAGACAGACAAATAGTACAGAGTAATCCAGGGGCGGCTCTAAGTTATCTGAGTTCTTAGTCAAAATTTCAAAGTGAAGTTTTTGTAATAATTTATAAAATAATATTTTAAAAAATAAAATATTAATTAAAATTTATTCTTCTAATTTTTTGAGATGCATCAAAGTTTTATATTTTAGATTGTTAATAATATATTATTTTCAATTGATAATATGATTAATTTAATTAATTTTTCTTAAGTATCTTTTATTTTTTAAGCTTGAGATTTTATTGCTTTCACACTTTCAATACCATTTTTAACGTGTTTATTATAATGGTTTAAGAGTTAATATATGTAAAAAAAATTAAATAGATTAGGTACCTGTTAGGTAAAACTCATGATGGAGTGAGTGTTATTCTCCTAATTAGAGAGATTTTATAGGACTTATTGCTTTCATTAATTAAAGAGATTTTATAGGACCCAGTAGTTTTTGATCAATTGGCAACTAATTATATGGTTGATTTTATAGACTTTTTAATTAGTTTGAATCAATTGATAATTAATATCTTTTAAATCAAGGAGATTTAATAAACTTTGTTTTAGAATAAAAAATAATTAAAACTCTATACAAATCAATATAGCTTTATAATTATGTCTTTAACATTAAATATTATTTTAATATACATATTAAAATAAATTTTAAAAATTAAGACACTTTCTATTTTGGGACCTTAGGCAACATAATGTACTGCCTATAGCTGACACCTGGAGGAATCTTACCCGTTGGAGTTTATTTTTTTGATACTCTAGGGTTGTGTTTGAGAAGTAAAATTTTAGGGTTGTTAAAATTTTAGGTATTGAGGTTGATGAAAAAGTGAGGAGAGAGATGATTTTTAATATTTATTATAGTGAAAAGTAATTATGTGATAAGGAGAGGGAAATTATATTGTAATTTTTTATTATGTTAAAATTTTAAGATGTGTAAAATTTTAGTGTGCAAACAAATAGTACGTTCCACTATTAGTGCCTCTTATAACCTTCCAGGATATAAACAGTAAGATTGCACACTATGGACACTGGGAATCGTCCTGTCTCCAGTCTATTAAATATTTGCTCAGATATTAAATAAAAAAAAACAAAACAAAACTATGAGGTGCAAATATATTCAAATTGTATATAGAAAGGAGAACAACTCAGTAGGGAAATATATATAGATATTACGTATGAAAAGAAAAGAAAAAAAAGTAGAGCACATGATAAGTTATACAAAATACCTCTTGAGTGGCCAGTCCCGGCCGCGGTGCACAATTTTATAAAGGGGGAATGCTGGGCATCTCGCCCACACGTCCCGCCAGCATTCCGCTGGCCGACGTGGAGGTGGGGCTCAACAATTTCCCTTCAAGGGAAATGTTGGGCCCCACGCTGGGACCCACTTTCACGACAGCCAGCGGGACGTGGGCGGGATGCCCAACATTTCCCTTTATAAAGCTTTATAAGACGAATGATCAATTGGCCGATTGACTACTGACCAACCTCTCCCTAAGGTCACTCCCCCTCCCTGAGACGCCACCTCCAATATATTAGTCCTAACCACTGACCCCGCCAGCTATCTGGTTCCTTTAATTTCTTCTCGAAGGCAACAGGATTCAGTACAGTTTTTTTTTGGTGAAGGCACATTGTCACCACCCCTCAACCTAATAAAAAAGAAGGGACAATTTCATGCACTAATTACTAATCTGATCATGTTTGCAGTGGTTCAAATGATTCATAAGTTATTTTGCTACTCACTGAGCCATTCATTACCATCATGCATATTGCACTGAGCTTAAGGGGAATTCTTCTGAAAAAAAAATATATTTTTCTACATTTGTCTTTTTCAAGAAGTTAAAGTATATGAAGATCTAGATTTTTCATTATAAATTATTTCACTGTAAACTAATATCTAAAATATATTTTTCTTAGTTTACGGTAGATGGGGGGTTGGTAAAATTAAATCAATCGTAAGACTAGAGCCTACCCTTTTGTTCTGTTTGTTTTCATGGATACAATAATACGTACCAATGGAACATTTTTTCTGCAGAATATAGTATTCTAGAAGGCTTTGCTTAGGGCTGAACAAAACCGGACCATGGTTCGGTCCGATCTGGACCGGACAACATTTATTAATATAAATAAAAAAATATATATTTTTTATATTTTTTAATACAAATTATAAGCTTAAAACGTTTAATTTTAATCTAAATTAAAACTCTACATTTTTATATGTCTTTCCCCCTTTGAAATTAACCTAAATTTTAAAAAAATAAATAAATAAATTGAAACCAGTCCGGACCACATTTAGTAGGACCAGACCGGACCACTTCGATCCTCCATTTTAGGAGGACCGGAAATCCGATTGTTCATCCCTAGCTTTACTCATGACGTGTTAAATTCATCATCTGTTCCCATAAAAAAATTTGTCTTTTTTAGATGTCGAGCAAAATTAGATTTTATATTCCATATTTATAGGATATATATATATATATATATATATATATATATATATATATATATATATATATATAGAAAAACAAATCAAATTAGAAGTAGGGATTGATAGGCCTAATCCTTCTTTTGTTATGAGACAAGGTTCAGGGCTAGCCTGAATGTGTTTTGGGCTTGGGAGACCTGGAGTATGTGTTGCTTGGGTTTAGGCCGGGTTACAAATCCAACCCATTTTATAAAGGGTTCGGTTCTTTGCCTGAACCAAATCATCGGTGGCTCTGTCTGTGACTATCCCTCTCTCTCGATCTCGAGATGTGGGTGCGTTGATCCGTTTGGGGTCTAGGTTTCGAGATCTCTAGGGAAGGGGAAAGATACACGGACACGGACGCCGAAGCAGTGTCGTATGGATACGGAAAATCGAAATGCACTGCCAGTTCTATGCCAGACACGTCGTCACGCTTCGAGACCGTACGCTTCCAATTACCCTCCTCAACAGCCTCACATGGTAGACTTGGAGTTGCTGATGATACAGGTACTCTTTATTTTATCAAGGTTAATGGGGAGGAGTCGAGGAGATAACACGAATTACGAGCAGCCGTTTGAAAATTTATGTACCAATAGTCGGCCTGATCGCACAGAATGATTCTGATGATGAGCAGCGATCTTGCTTGTAAGTGTTCTTTTTCCGTCCACAGCCTCTCTTATTAAATTTTGCAAAGAGTACTTTCTTGTTGACCTGGAGTTTATGGTTGGAGTTTCTGGCCTTATTGTTTGGTCATTCTGGAAGCTAATACAACTAATTGGCATCTGTTTAATGTGATGGATATGAGACCAGGTGCAACTTCATTATTGTTACATCAGATATTGGTTCCTTTCAGCTTATTGAGATTGGTCAGGAGCTAAGTGCCTCATTCTCCTCCACTCTTAATAATGGCTTAAATCTAAAGAGGCAGTTCTACAACAAAGTTTTCTGCTTTGATCACTACCACCATCCAGAGCTTTCTTTACTAGTGGTCGTTGGTGGTTCTATCGGCGTCTCACTAGACTCTGGTGGGAAGTCTGGTATGTTAATGTACTAATTTATCATTCAATTTTCTATGCTGAACATGTTTATATATAGGTCCGCATGCAATTCATATTAATTCTTTCATGCTGGACATGCATCTAGTATATTGGGAAGCTTATGAGTCCTCATGCACAAAACAAAAAAAGCAACTCCACATTCTCCACCTACTAGTCCCACTGGCCGGTAAAATATCTAGACGAGCGGATGACTGTTGATCGTTACTTTTCTTTGATCTTCTAAATGGTGGAGAAAGCCTGAAATCCTTTTTGTCAGTTGATCAGATTCATCAGACTACTGGATTTAACTTTTCATCTTTTCACACAGACGATCAACTTCTCTATGTGGGCTCATATGAAAATACCTGAATTGAATAAAGACATTGTTTCGGAATACATCACTTGCTAAAATTTGGAGAAAGTGTCTTCTACTTTCTAGAAACATGGCAAACTAAATTACATGCATAGATTCATTCTTTGAGTATTTAATGTATTGTTTCATAACTGTCTTCCAGGGTTCCTTCTCCCCTTTCTTGCCCTACCAAACCATGCATCAGTTCTGCAACTTCTAAATTAGCCCTACTTTGAAATCCATTTATTAATTCCAGTTAAGGACCTTTGTACAGAAAGGTAACAAATTAATCTTCTGATTTCTTGTAGCCATGTGAGATTCCATTGTTTTATTTATTACTAGTGATTAGAAGTATATATATATATATATATATATATATATATATGTGTGTGTAATTGTTCTGGCTTACGTGCTGAAGTGTACTTGCGGCAGCTGTCACATGCATGCAGAAGACATGAAAGGTTGAAACCCTTCTGACCTCTGATCAAGAATTAAGATAAAGAAGGAAGTTCAGTAGTACTGGAAGTGTTACGAATCTGAAACCATGCATATTAATTACCTTGAGACTCTATAATTGGTTGTGTTTGTTCTTAGGAATTTTGGATCGGTAGAAACGTTACGTATTAAGTTCGGTGAAAAAATAAAGATATTTTGTGGGAGTAGATAAAAAATGAAAGAGAGAAAATATTTAAGTGAATATAATAATAATAATAATAATTATTTAATATAAAAAAATATTAATTTATAATTTTTTATAATATGCCCGAAACGTAAAACGCTACGAATATTGAATCATTGATGGCGTGAATAGTTCTAATGGGCTCCAGTGGCCAGTCAATTTACAATTTAAAAGTCGTGAGATAGGAACTTCCTAGGACTGTTAAAGATCTTCCAAATCCTTGGTGTTTCCGGCACACGATAATCAGTTGGGAAAGACTGACCATAAGCTTGCATTAATTGGTGAGAAGCACAACAGTTTGGAAACTTCAGACGTGTTATATCCAAAGGTTTTAGAAATCTTATTCATTTAATATTAGACATCACGTTCAACAGTTGTCGAAGATCTTCCAAATCCTTGGCTAGCTTTTGATGAAAGGGATATCAATTTTGAGATCAGAACTTGCAAGATAAATATATATTATTATTATCGAAAAACATGTACAATAAAGGCCGTCACTAATTATCTTCTACTCCCATTTGATTAATTAGTGATTGCATGTGGTTGGAAAGCTTCACGAACAGAGTTAAAATCCGAATCCGCCAAGTTAATTAATTTTGGATCTGCATGTACCGTACGTGGGTGTGCCAGGGGAGAACTGCACGACTGTGATCAAAAAATTTGTAGCAGTCTCAAAAGTAAAAACACGGCTTAATAATTTATTAGTTAAGACTTAAATGCAGAAAGGTTAGAACTAGCGACTTTGCTGTTTCTTATCTTTTCTATTTATTTATTAGAATTGACCTGAACTATTGGCGCTTCATTATTCGAAAAGCTCTTTTATTTGGTACATTGAATTCAACCCCTTTTTCTGTCATCCATCAAATCTAGATTAGGAACACTTTTGTTGCCTTATCTTTTTCTCTGTTCTAATTAATTTCCATATCATTCTTGAGTTTGATTATTCACAGAGCTTGATGAGTCGACATATGGAGGGGAAAATCATCATCAATTGCGCAGAAAAAATATCCATCAGTACAGGTCTAATATATACATCGTTTTAGTCTCTCAAAGCTTCAACAACGATATACATGAAGTGTTTGCAAGAAACTGGGATGCATATCTCGTGCAAGCCCAGCAATATTATGAAATCAGGAGAAAGCAGCAAGGGAGATATGATCGATACTTATAATTGCTGAAGGAAGATCAATATTGCACCATGCGCATGCAATGAACTAGGCAAGCATATATTGTCGACCCTAACCTTTGTATTTTCTCGGCAGAAAGAAATCTCAGAAAGATGTTATAATTTGAGTCTGGATTCAAAGAGAAGCAGCCATGTCATGCAGATCATGATCATGATTGCTGTACCTGTGATGCTGTAAACGGACAATATCTGTGTTTCGAGCTGGGAGAAAATGAAATCATCTGCTGAGGCTGTACAAATAGACACGGAAGAAGATGATCTACAGTAATCAGAATCATCAGAACTCACAGATCGATAGATTCAATACGTACGGCCTGAGACAACTGCTTGTGACAGGAAGATTAATACATCCATAACTACAACAGATCAAGACTAAACGAGTCCATTTTCTGATCTCTTGATCTGGAGCACTGAGGGAAATCATCTTCTCTCTTGCTGCAAACATAAGGACAAAATGAGAAGAAAGTATAGGAGCACTAGGGCCTCTAGAGGTACGTACCATGATCAAGCATATATATACGTCATTTCAAAAGCATTGATTGAATGTGAAGAAGCATACAAGTGTGATATTGGTTCGGCTCATCTAGCTAGTCGATCGTCTTCTGATGCGAGAAAGACGAACCGAGCCAATATCACGCATGTATACTTCTCCAGATATGGCCCCTTTGGCATGGTACTCCCAGCTCCTACAGAAAGCTTAAAAAGAGCTAATAGGTCTTTGAGCCCCAACACTGCGGTGCCTGCTGCAAACAATGCCAAGGAATATTTAAGAGAAACGAACCCCACAGCGCGGGCAGTCCCTTTCATTGTTTACGAACCCTCGTACATCGGATGAATCGATGCTCGCATATCATGGGAGCTTCTGCGAAGTGCATGCCTAAGTGACGTAACATTAATGCACATGTCATGGGCCATGGCCACCATTTAGTGGAGCTCCAGCAGTTAATTTGCACTAATTAAGTACGGGCTAGGAGATCATTGAGCTAAAACCCATATGCAATTCAACCTATTCGGTGGTGATTGCTGAGTATAATTATGCGGTACGAATCATAATTAGATGGCTCCAAAGATGGGGACAAAAAAAAAGACATACAGGTACGTACAGAGGAATCTTACGGCCAGTTGGAGTATATCTTTTGATATTCCTAGTACTTGTTCTACTTTTAGTTCCTCTTATAGCGATAGATTGCACGATCTATGGGTTAGTCTGACACCATGGAAAAAATCGTCCTGTCTCCGGTCTATTAAATATTTTTGCCTCTTCAATCTGAGCAAATATTTTTTTTTTATCTAGAAAAAAAATATTTGCTCAGATTGAAGAGGCAAAAAGTAGAGCACAATAGCACGTGATAACATGGCGTTTGGTATACGTTATACAGAAGTGTCGTTTGTTGGGGAAATTTTGAGTTGCGAAAATGTTAGGCAGTGAGGATTCTGAAAAGGTATAGATATTTTATAGGAAAGTGAAGAGAAAGAAGATTTAATTAAATATTATAATATTATTTTATAATTTAACGAGGAGAGAGATTATTTTATAATTGTGAAGAAATTTTGAGGGTGAAAATTTTTACCCTAAACACCATGAAAAAGCCAATCCCGGTACGGTGCACAATTCTATAAAGCTGTATAAGACGAATGATCAACCGGCCCGGTTGACTGCTCAACCGGACCGGTTTTTTAGGTCTCAACTGGCCCAGTTGACTGCTAACCAACCTCTGAGGGTGATTTTTTATCGTAAAAATTGGAATGATAAAAATTTTGAAGTGTTGGAATTGGTGAAAAAGTGAAGAGAGATGATTTAAATGAATTTTTTATATTTATTTAGAGTAAAAATAATGATTTGATTGAGAGAGAATTTTGAGAAACTATTTTATTAGGGTTAAAATTTTAGGAATATGAAATTTTCACTCACACACATCTCCTATCACCATTTCGGAAGTTTATTTTAACGGACAATAAACACGAATGGACAATTTCCAAATATATATATATTATCCAGCAAATTAGTGGCAATTCTCTCCACAAATGGCATATATAGTCCAAAACCATTTCGGGGCCTTCTGCATGACAGAATTAATTCCATGCACTAATTACTAATCTCATGTTTGTGGTTCAAAATTTCAAATGATTCATAAGTTATTTTGCTACTCACTGAGCCATTTGATATCATCATTCATTGTGCTTAAGTTTCGTTCTTTTTTGTTTAATTAGGTTTGGTTAGCATGTATAGACCTCAATTAATCTTGGTATGAGTTCCACTTGCATGCATGATGTAGCTGCATAAAGCAAAGAATATATATATCTTATGGAATATAAATTAAGGTATGAAATATGAACTACGTGCGGTTTCTTATGGAAAAAGTTCATGGAGCAATTAGCTGATCTAGCAAAAGGGTAATGCAGACGTTTTGTGTTTGTGTTGTAATATTTTTGGTATGAGAATATGTGTTGGTATTGGGTTTAGTGAAGAGATAAGTAATTTTTTTGTAATTTTTTATATTTTTGATGGGAGAGAGAGATTATATTGAATTATTTTATTAGGAGTGAGATAATATTTTTGATAAAATTTTGTAAGTGAACACAGCCCTAATCCCGTAACCCGGTAAAAACTAGTTATTGTCTTTAGCGGTAGAATTAAATCCCAAATTACCCAAGAATAGATTCCTAGAGGGTTATATTATGGAGTCGTTAATTAATCACGGTTAAATAAATAAGCAGCAAAATTTAATTTAACCTCACCAAAACGAGAAGAGACAGCTGAGGTTGATATAAAAGTACAAGTTGTCACTTTCATCAATATTTTATCCGCTTTTAACATTTTACCTATACATGTTAATGAAAAGGAGGGTATAATTTATTTATTTTTAATAACTAGGGGACGTCATCTTAATATCTTATGCACAAGATCACCGGAGTGGGACCACATAAGTAAATTTCGAATACTTTAGAATTGTCTCACACTCTAAACACCTAGGCGTGGTACATATATAATTCATTCTCGATAAAGATCTTATCTCAATAAATAAAAAAATCAAAATTATAATTGTACATTATTTTCTTTCTAATTTTTTGTTTACATTAACTGCATCAAAAAGAGAAGAGTCACATGTGCTTTTCTTTTCTAAAATGTGGTCACGGGGCTTTTTTTAATCTAAAATTGACGTTAAAAGTGGCCCCTTTTAACTAATCTGTCTTGTAAACAGTCAAAGATAATCCAAAATCATCGTTAGCAGCTTCTTAAACATATTATACGTTGAGAATTAACTAAGGTATAATTTGGTCGCATAAGGATTTTATCCCCAGGAAGTAAATCCAAAATCACTATTGTGCTTTATAACTGAGGTCCAAATCGAGCATCAGCATTCAGCATATCATCATTAGCAGCTTTTTCAAGAAGTTAAAGTATATCAGGCTCTCTAATTAATTGTTTGACTGTAAATTATTATTTGAAATATATTTTTCTTAGTTTACTATAAAAGGAGGTTGGTAAAATAAAATCAAAGGATAAATGTAAAATCAATCCTTGTGATATACACCAAAATCGAATTAGTCATGTGATAACAAAAGTATAAAATTAGTCTCTGTGATTTCACTTTTGTTTGTCGTTGGTCCTCCCATCAGAGACCGATTTTATCCCTTTCTGAAATAAGATGGACTAATTTTATGTTTTTCTTATCACTAGGACTAATTCGATTTTCGTGTATATCACAGGGACTAATTTTGTATTTATCCCTAAAATCAATCATAAAAATGAAGTATTAATTTACATAAAATACTTTCTCTTTTAATCTTATTTTTCTCTTTCTCATTTTCCGGACACTCCACGTGAATCTGCAGTACTCCTCTTTCTTTCTCCTCGCACTACAAGAAATTGGATCTCCCACAACGAAGCTTTTCATAGACACAAACGGCAAAAGTCGTGGGAGTTGCTCTTTAGCCACGACTTTCAGTCGTCAAAGTTTGGTCGAGATTGTAGTGTCAACATTGGTATGCCATGACTATTTTTTTGCCGCGTCGGGAATCGGTTGCTACGTCAATGGGAAATCATGTTGGAAGAACATCTGAGCATTCGTCGATGAAGGTCTTGCGATTATGACGAGCTGGTCGTCGTTGCTCACTCACCGACGACTTAAAGGAGGTCAAGAATGCCACTGTGAGGCTCATCACTTGCAAGGCCTAGGTGAACATTGCGAGGCTCTTGAGCGAACCAAGGGTGATTCTTGTCAAACTCTTTCCAAGCCTGTGAGTCAACTGGATGCCTCAATGTATTTGGATCAGAGGACCAACCTTCGAGATGCCACCTCATGTCTAGGGCTGTTGGCTAAGACATGAATAGCTTCTGAAGCTGTGGCTTTAACGAAAAGTATCGCAAAAATATTTTTCTTCCTCCTACTGTCAAAAGTCCATCTAAATTCCCCAGAAATAGGACATTCTTCTCGTTTGGCATGCTCTTTCCAGAAAAGTATATACTCATTCATGCAAGCGTTGATCTTTTTATAGCTAAAGCCTAATCCTCGACGCAATTGCTTTGCCTCATAATGTGATTTTGGCAGCTCAACTCTCACCTCCTCAAATGCAGCATTTTAACAAATCAAGCGTCATATCGAAGGTCTTGATACTTATATGTTGAGGATTTTAATATGCAAGAGCTTAATGATAAAAGACAACTTCGAGAACTTCGTACAAATCGGATAGAGTGGTCGTTAAGTGTCCTCCAACAAGCCTAGAAAACTTGTGGGAGCACTATTTGGTTGATCATGAGTAGTAGAGCTAGTAGAAGGTTGATCGACGTTGGTCTCAGCAAAAGTCCTCATACGCACATCATTTAACAATGGTTGCATCTCGTCCACATCCTTTAACACATAAGAGCTATTGTCATAGTCGTGCACTACTGGACCACCCATTATTTCCTTCTCTCTATGGAAGATCCACTCCGTGTAAGACTGATCAAATCCATTTACCTAGTTATGGTTTTCCATTACGTCAATGCCCTTGTAATATCGATTACAACACTTCCGACATGGACACTTTATCTTATTGGCTCCGTCTACGTGATATTGCGCCGATCGAAGGAATTGCTCTAGACCCTCAGCGAATTCAACACTTTTAAACTTGGTGGTAGACTTGATCCAACTCTTTTCAATGCTATAAAAGCTTGTCAATAATACTCTAATGGAACAAATTTGTCCTGCAAGATTAAAAGCGAAGACGATTAACTCGTGTAAGGCAGCACGTGCCCGGGGACTATCCTAATAAGTGTACAACCCAAATTTTTATCGTTGACAGTAAGCAAGACTATTGCTAGATTAATTAGAGACACATTATCGTAGATTGCAAATCAATGTTCTGTAAATTAAAACATAAAAGATGCACATTATCGTTGACAACTACCTAGGATTCACCTTCTCCTCAACTTGCTGCAACAAATAAATGAGCGCAACAAAAAAATATGAAACGTGAAGTGTAAATGGAACAATTTATAGAGTATATAAGGGTACAATAAAGCAGAAACAACATTTTATCCTCCTACGTAACATCTCAATTTAATTAAAATTCAAGGACAAAATTGGGACATATTGAATTATTGATAGCATAGGGTGATTTGATATAACAGTCTAAGTGGCTTATTTGTGAATATAAAACCTCACCATCTAGACTATCTATTTCGTAATGTCAACGCAAAGCAGAAGGGTGTATACATTGGTTAAATGCAATATACCAAAACATTTATAAGAGCATACTCTGGAAGAACCATCAGAGGCTATGATGTTGTTTACTACCCTAAACTCCACAAACACCACGTTTGAATAAACTTGTTCTCTCAGTGAAAGTTTGGAGCATGGTACAGGGCATGACTTGAGGATAGTACATTAGATACTAAAACAAGAAATTTCATATGCAAATAAACAGGGCTTATAGAAGGCTTCTAGAAGAACGATGACACTTCAAGATTGCTTAGAGATTGAAACAATAAGAGATAAGGAAAAAAGAAAGGAATAGTCTAGTTGGCAACAACCCCAAAAAGCTAAATGAACTTTTAGAAAAGAGCTAAAAAAACAAAGACAACAGGGTTTCTAGGACAAACTGTGTCACTTGCATGAATATAAAATAACATCAATGGAAGGTAAGAGCCTAGGCAACAGTAAACACTAATGACAAAACTTGATTGTTCGCTTCAAACTCAACCTGGCAACCAAACAACGAACATAGAAAACACTAAACTAGAAATGTTGATATAGTGTAATGCGAGAGAACTTGCTAAAATGTATACTTAATGGGATAGAAATAAACATAGGGTCATCTTCGTGGCAAACTATGTATTGTCTGTGTGTCATTCTCATAAACAAGTGGTCCTCTTCAAGTCTCAGAAGTAGCGCTTAAAGTTAACAATATGTAGAGAACTCATAGTTAGGGGTGGAAATAAGCTCACTGAGAAAAAAAATCTTTGATTTCGGAAACACATGTGAAGGTAGAAGCAGGGGAGCTAGGTGGGTTTGTGTTGTAAAATTTTTGTGTTGTTAAAATTTTTGGTATTGGGTTTAGTGAAAAAGTGAAGAGAGAGATAATTTTTATATTTTTTGTAGTGAAAAGTTATGATTTGATGGGAGAGAGAGAAAAATTATATTATAGTATTTTATTGTGAGAGGGTGAAAAATTTTGTAAAATTTTTCATGCAAACGCACCCTATCCCAGAAATGTTATCCCCACATGGTCTATGGATGCCAGAATACCCATATCTCTGTGAATTTTGGGGGACTGATCGGTTACAGCAAATTGAGAGACTTTTTAAATTTGAACAGGGACTCCACACTAACTGCAAGATAAGGGCAAAACTTATTTCAAATTCATGGCTCCTTGGCATGTACCCGATTCGGTGGATGCAAGATGGTACCTGTTAATAGAGGGAATCGTTGAGCTGCGATTCCCTCTATTTCATGTAGTCAGGCTTCCTTTTCGAGCAAAACAACGAAGGTTGAAGAATGGCCCTTCACCAACGTAGATCACGACATCAGACTCAACATCTCGCTAGAAATCGATTGGCGACGACGAAGTTGCACCGGTTCTTCCATCTGTCTTGACGAACCAGAAAGAAGGTAAGCGTCGCCAGGTTACTGGATAATCATGACAATCCACCGCGTCTTTGTTATTAAGAGATCCGTTGCTAAAGACCTTCAGTGCTATAGTAACTGTGATGTCAGCGGAATTCAACCGCAAAACCCGACGTTTACAAGCCGTCAAGTTCTTTTTAATTTAACGGAGACGGATATCCCTTAGCCGTGGAAGCAACTTATGCTCTGCTGACGGGAAGTTGGTGACCGCGTTCTATAATATGGCTGTAGCTATAAGTTTTCTCGGAGTGTCGCACTCCTGGATTTATTATCTTGATATACTTTATTTTTTAAAAAAATATTTTTTATTATGATAAATATATTATTTGATTGATTACATATGTTATTTTTAATTTATCTCAAAATGATACTAAGAATCAAGTTTACTAATGATACAAAATTAAATATATATATATATAATGTGCATCAAATATAGTACTTTCAAGAAACATATTTTAAGATAACAATCAAATACTGAAAACTGTAATACTTTATTGAAATAAAATTCACTTGAAAATACCTTACATTATAAATAATATTAAGTTGAGACGGAGCCTTCTAGATTACAATCGTTAGGATTATTTTTAATACATCTTTCTTCGTATATCCGATTGTAATAGCTAAGACCATAAATTGAGACATTTTCAAACTTGGTTAAGTAAGTTGAGTCGGAATGAAATTCCAAATTAAACACAATTCTTACTCAATAAAATTAATCATATATGATTTTCTTTTTTGATGGGTGGTTATGTGAGTTTTGTTAATTTAAAATTAACGTTGAAGTGATTCTGTTCAATCTGTCTTCTTTGACACGTAACCACATATGTTGTTTAAGTTGAGAAGTAAGGTACGATTTTGGATTTTCTTGTTGGGATAAAATCGTTATGAGACTAAATTATACCTTACTATATATATATAAATGGCCCAACTAGAGCCTACCCTTGTCTTTTTTAGAAGTCGAGCAAACCTAGATTTTATATTCCATATTTATAGGATATATATATATATATATATATATATTAGAAAAACAAAATCGAATTAGAAGTAGAGATTAATGGGCCTGATCCTTATCTTTTGTTTTGAGATAAGGTTCAGGCCTAGCCTGAATGTGCTTTGGGCTTAGGGGACCTGGAGTATGTATTACTTGGGTTTAGGGCGGGTTACAAATCCAAAACCCATTTTATAAACGGTTCGGTTCTTTGCCTGAACCAAATGTGGCTCTGTCTGTGACTATCCCTCTCTCTGCTCTCTCTCGATCTAGATTCTCGAGATGTGGGTGCGTTGATCCGTATGGGGGCTAGGGTTCGAGGTCTCTAGGGAAGGACAAAGATACACAGACACGGACGCAGAAGCAGTGTCGTATGGCTACGGAAAATCGAAATGTACTGCCAGTTCTATGCGAGACACGTCGTCACGCTTCGAGACCGTACGCTTCCAATTACCCTCCTCAACAGGTCCCAAACATCCTCTACCTATACACTCTGCTGATTTGTCCAGATTTTCCTATACGTGGTTTCCGTCCTATCTTTTATCATGATCATTGCAGGTGCTTTACTTTACTATTTATTCAACTTCTTTGGTTTTTCTTTTAAATATTGCACTGAATTCAGGCAAATGAAGGTGAGAGAGGGACCTTCCTATCGTTGCTTTCAGCACGCGGTACGTTGAATTTTCGGATTCTGTTTAGTTTTCTTGAGTCAATGTTCTTTCTGTTTTGTTTTTGCTAATTCAGCATAGAGGCAAAATGCTTAGTAAAAATGTTCCTTTTCTTGCTTCCCCCGGCCTCCCTTTCATGTTTGTAATGCACATTGTTTACGTAATTTACATGCTTAATTGAGTGACAGTATGGACTTCAGGGTTTATTACTGGACTAGGACATCTTCTTAATAAATTTTGATGGGATTTTATTGAATTTGTTTTTACTTAGTTTACCAACTATAATGAGCAATAAACTGAAAGGGATAATTTGTTCCCTCTAATCTCTAGTAATATTTGCAGGAACCTTTAGGTGGTTTAAGTGCGCTAAAATTGGGTGTTTTAGGCGTCCGTTCGAACATTATCATGAAGAGTCATTTAGCGGAGACATATTTCTTTTAAGTAAATGAGATGTTGGTGGTATGTACATTATATTTATTCTTTATCAGCTCACGTTCTTCTTCATGTCTGTAATTGAATGATAAGCCAAATCGGATTGGATCAAAAAACATTCTTGAATGAGGTATTCAACTTCAGGGATGAATCGAAAAAGAAATATTTATTGGTTCTACCTCCTATTTTTTATGAAGAAAATGAATCCTTTATCGAAGGATCTGAAAAAATGGGTCCCTATGGGAATGATTTGGAAGATCCAAAACCAAAAATAGTGGTATTTGCTAGATAGAAAGATCTTTGTCAAATACCGGATTTGGCCTTTTTAAGGAATTCCTCATATCCAAGGCTGCTTACCAGAAGCACCAACCCACGGTCCCCGCAACAGTCATCATTTGGGGGTTGGCAAGTTTCTGGTTTATTCCTGCCACATTTAAGAGGTAGTGTTGAAGTTCTATGACTAGCAATTTGCCACTTTTTCATGTTCCAATTGTGCTTTCTATGTCACTGTTTATTATAGTGTATCGGAGTTATCATTCCTTAGGTGAAGTTGATTGTATGAGTTGTGCCCTACCAAAAGAAATAGATCTTGAGTGAAGAATCAGAATTTTTCTAACACCAAAAATCTTTTCAGTTGTGTTTTTTTTTCATGGTTTTCAATTTTCACGCTAAAATTAATTTAAGACTCGAATTTTACTGTTTTATGATTCTTTTATTTAATTCCTTGAAGGTTTGAGTCAACTCAAAGAGAAATGGAGTGAATACAAGCAACCGAGAACATTGAAAAAATTGATTTCCTTGTTCATCTCCCCGAGTGGCGAACGTGTTGCTGTGGCTGCTGGAAATCAGATAACAATTCTGCAGAAGGATGATGACTACCAGGAGCCCTGTGGAACTTTTACAAGTAAGATCCATATGCTGATTTCATTGAATTATTATATTTGTGCCATCTTTGATGTGGACTTTCACATGTCATTGTATCCTTAATGCTTTAAACAATGAAATTTGTTAAGAGCTTTTGGTGGTTAGATCAATGTTTTTTTTAATTGATTACAGAAGCAAATCCTTGAAAATGGCAGTATATTTCTACCTATAATTAAGTATA
This sequence comes from Myrica gale, assembly GCA_963930655.1. Taxonomy (NCBI): domain Eukaryota; kingdom Viridiplantae; phylum Streptophyta; class Magnoliopsida; order Fagales; family Myricaceae; genus Myrica; species Myrica gale. Next base: position 25,556,031 of record OZ005606.1, on the reverse strand, counting down.
TTATCACTGCTTTTTCTGTTTTAATGTTCCTCATTTATTTCCATGTATCAGGTGGAAATCTTGCTACATTCACTACAGGAGTTTGGTCTGAGTCTCATGATATACTTGGAGTTGCTGATGATACAGGTACTCTATATTTTGTCAAGGTTAATGGGGAGGAGATAACTAGAATTACGAGCAGCCATTTGAAAATTGCTGTACCAATAGTCGGCCTGATCGCACAGAATGATTCTGATGATGAGCAGCGATCTTGCTTGTAAGTGTTCTTTTTCCGTCCACAGCCTCTCTTTTTAAATTTTACTAGAGAATTTTGCAAAGAGTGCTTTCTTGTTGACCTGGAGTTTATGGGGAGTTTCTGGTCTTATTGTTTGATCATTCTGGAAGCTAATACAACTTGGTATCTGTTTAATGTAATGGATATGATACCAGGTGCAACTTCATTATTGTTACATCAGATGGTTCCTTTCAGCTTATTGAGATTGGTCAGGAGCTAAGTGCCTCTATCTCCTCCACTCTTACCTCAGATAATGGCTTAAATCTAAAGAGGCAGTTCTACCACAAAGTTTTCTGCTTTGACTACCATCCAGAGCTTTCTTTACTAGTGGTCGTTGGTGGTTCTATTGGCGTCTCACTAGACTCTGGTGGGAAGTCTGGTATGTTAATGTACTAATTTATCATTCAATTTTCTATGCTGAACATGTTTGTAAATAGGTCCTCATGCAATTCATATTAATTCTTTCATGCTGGACATGCAACTAGTATATTGAGAAGCGTATGAGCACTCATGCACAAAACAAAAAAGGGGAAAAAAGCAACTCCACCCCCTAGTCCCACTGGGTAACATATCTAGACGAGCGGATGACTGTTGATCATCACTTTTCTCTGATCTTCTAAATGGTGGAGAAAGCCTAAAATCCTTTTTTTCAGTTGAGATTCATCAGACTTCTGGATTTAACTTTTCACCTTTTCACACATACTCAACTTTCTATGTGGGCTCATATGAAAATACCTAAAGATTTGAATAAAGACATGTTTCGAAATACATCACTTGCTTAAATTTGGAGAAAGTGCCTTCTACTTTCTAGAAACATGGCAATGTTCGTTTTATAGAAAATTGTAAGATTTTTAGGATTTTTAATAAAATTGTGAATATTTATGTAGATTGGAGTTTTATAGGTTTTTGTGTAAAAATTGGTGAAAAGTTTTAAAGATATTTAATTTTTATTGGAGTTTGTAAAAAGGTCTAAAGAGAGATGATTTGATATAATTTTTTAATAAAAAAGTATTGGTGTTTGTGTAGGATTTTTTTTTATGTTTTGGATGTTCGTTTTGTGAATTTGTTGTATTCATTGTAGCCTAAAATACTTTTGCAAAATGAACATGCCCTAAATTACATGCATAGGTTCATTCTTTTGAGTATTTAATGTATTGTTTCGTAACTGTCTTCCAGGATTCTGTAGCATTTCTCTTTGGCGTAGAAGTGAAATACTGGATATGGAGCAACTATTCTCAACTCAGTTTGAGGGCTCATATTCTAAACCCAAAGGTCACGTGGGCCAGCTAGCACATCCAAAGGTGTTGATCTCACCGCAAGTCAATTTTGTTGCTACCCTAGATGTTAGAGGATGCTTTCACATTTTCAAGCTGGATAAAGAATGCTTTTCACTTTCAAGCTTTGATTGCAGAGGGATATATGACTCAGAAGTGACCCGCGATTTTGTAAATGATATTGTTGATTTTGCTTGGTGGTCTGACCATATCATTGCTTTGGCAAGAAGGAATGGCATTGTCACCATGCTTGATATTGTAGGTGGTTCAAAAGTTCAGCAGGATGATACTGTATATTCCATGCCTTTGTTAGAAAGAGTACTGCAGTTTCCAGGGCAAATTTTTCTACTGGAGAGCACAGTATTTGAAGGGAGATACAATGCATCCAGTTTTGCGGAAACAGATGCATTGCATCATGTGGAGCTGATTACTGAAGAGAGATTTAATCAATGCGATATTTCTAGGCTGCAATGGCGTTTGATGTCATTCACTGAGAGATCTGTTCTTGAAATGTACAATATTTTAATTAGCGAGAAAAAGTATCAATCTGCCTTGGACTTTGCAGATTTTCATGGGCTGAATAAAGATGAAGTCATAAAGTCGCAGTGGTTGCATTCCAGCCAAGGCGCACATGACATAAATGTGTTTTTGTCTAATATAAAGGATCAGGTTTTTGTGATTTCTGAATGTGTAGATAAAGTTGGGCCGACAGAAGATGCTGCAAGGGCTTTGCTTGCACATGGGTTGTGGGTAACAAATGAATATAGGTTTTCAGAACCAGAAGATCATGAGTGCAACCAAATTTGGGATTTCCGCATGTCTAGACTTCAGTTACTGCAATTCAATGACAGGCTGGAGACATATCTTGGGATAAACATGGGCAGGTATTATGCTTTGCCGAATCTACATATATTTTTCATTTGCAGAAATATGCAATTTTTGAATTAAAACCATAGTACTTTCGCCCTGCCGGGGGGGGGGGGGAGCTGAGAACAATTATCTATCCGCACAGTGTTTATCAGTTTTTTGTTTTATTTATTACTTAGCTTTACCATAGTATATGCAAGACAACGTAGTTGCACTGTGGTATTTTACAAATATTTGTCATCATGTAATGTGCAACCTATATTTGAATATGATGATGTCTTTCCCCTTCATACCTGTGCTATTATGTGTGTGCACATACATGTGTTCAGAGGACGTGCCTACATATATGGAAGATAAGGATATGTTTATTATACAAATATATTTGCTTATCCATTTTCTTGAGCTAAGCTTTTTTGTATGACTCATTGAACATCCTCATCCATTGGTAAGTTCTTCACCCGGAGGGATTTAATTGCTGTTAAACCTTTTACCACAATCTACAGCAGTACAGTAGGATATGGCCTATCTTAAAGTGGAAGATGGATAGGAGATGTTGTAGCCTAGAGGCTAGGATTCCAAAATCAATTAGCCAAAAGTGGAAACTAGTCATTTCCTTAAATAGGAGACAATAATGTTTTTTTTTTGTAATTTTGTCATCATCTTAATGTTTCAAATGGGTCCATTCGACAATGTCAAATTTAATGTAGTAGAACTTTAAACAGACTCTAATTTCAATTAGTAATTTGTCATTGTGATCTTTAGGAAAAGCCCCTAAAAAATTGTGAATTTTATTCATTTGACCATCTCATTAGTTCTACTTAGATCTTGGCAGCTACGGACTATAAATTGGTAATTCAATGTAGACCTTTCAAGTACTGAAATCTTACTAAACGAAGAAGAACCATAATTCTGATAATTCCAATTCATGCTTACTTTAGTTTGTCATTACCGCTTCTACTCTATGCAGAAGTGTTGGAATAACTCTGTCTCTTATAATTGCTAGCGCAGAATACTCTTTCTTTTTGCTGTTGTTACAAATACTGATCTCCAGATTATTGATACTTGTCACTTATTCTGAGGTTCAGTTTTTTTGCTCTGCTATTGTGGAGAATTTCATAATTTCTTTTGTATCATTGAAGACTTTATTTATTATCCTTAAAAAGTAAAGTTAGATTTGCATTAATATTTACTGTTGTAGCATGATTATCAGGGATAAAAAATTTGAGCTTCGATTTTCTGCTATTTCCTCTGATTGTTTCTGCCATCTCACAGTTTTAATGACATAGTGTTGTGCAGGTTTTCTATGCAGGAGTACAGAGAATTTCGTGTGATGCCTATTAATGAAGCTGCTGTTACACTTGCTGAAAGTGGAAAAATTGGGGCCCTAAACCTCCTATTTAAGCGTCATCCTTACTCGCTAACTCCTTTCATGTTGGAGATTTTGGCTGCTATTCCTGAAACCGTTCCTATACAAACATATAGGCAGCTTCTTCCCGGGAGTTCTCCTCCTACCAGTGTTGCTGTGAGGGAAGAAGATTGGGTTGAATGTGAGAAGATGGTAAACTTTGTAAACAGTTTGCCCAACAATCATGAGCTTGGCATCCAGATCAGAACGGAACCCATGGTCAAGTGTTGCCTGGGATTTGCTTGGCCCTCAACAACTGAACTTTCGCGATGGTACAAGCACAGGGCTAGAGATATTGACAGTTTTACTGGGCAGCTAGAAAATTGCCTCTGCTTGCTCAACTTTGCTTATCGCAAAGGTATCTGTGAGTTGCAGCAGCTCACAGATGATGTCTCATACTTGCACCAACTTATATATTCTGATGACTGTGTTGGCGAAATGAGTATCAATACGAGGCTTGTTGAGTGGGAACAATTATCGAACTATGATAAATTCAGGATGATGCTTAATGGAGTCAAAGAGGAAAATGCGGTTAAACAATTACGAGATACAGCAATTCCATACATGCATAATAGGTTGAAGAGTACAGCCTCAGTTTCTACTGGTCAGGTGCCTGATAACCATCTTTCTGCAGATTACAACAATGATGAGTCATTTCTTGTTAGATGGATGAAGGAAATTGCTTTGGAGAATAAATTGGACATATGCTTGATGGTCATTGAGGAAGGATGTAGAGACATGACAGTTGAGGAAGGAGACTTCCAGAGTAGCAGTTTTTTCAAGGATGAGGTTGAAGCTGTGGATTGTGGCCTGCAGTGCATATATAGGTGCACAGTAACAGATAGGTGGAGTACCATGGCAGCCATATTGTCAAAACTGCCCCAACTACGAGGTGATTTGTGCTTTATGTTTCTTAAAATTCTCATCATGGTAAATGAGGTCTTAATATCTCTCAGATTTCCTGATTGGCATGGTTAATCATCATGTTCCATGGGGCCTATGCCTATATGACTCGGAATGAGTTGTGGATATCTGTTTTGGCAATCTCTATTTCATATCTAAGATGATTTTCCACTTCTGATACAATTCATATGACGAATCTGCACTTTATTTTAATCAGTTGGAAGACTCAGTTTAGTTCGTAAACCCTTCTACTCAAAAATAGTAGAATATCACTCTGTTCCATGATTTCTGGTGAAACTTATATAGATTTGGAGCAACTCTACGTAGTTTGATGAAGAGGGGCTCACTATTTGAGAGAGCAGGTCTGAGCTGGAGAGAGAGTTAATAGATTAAGAAGGGGATTTAGGGTTCGTAATGTGAATAGGGTTTGGAAAAACTTGAATATATGGCCTATAAGAAGCTGAAAAATCAGAGTGCTTGTTGAACATGACAATTTAAGATGGTTCTTTTAAGGCTGATGGCTAAAGTTATTGGTAACATTGGGGTTTTAGAGTAGTTTGAGCTTGGTCCAAGGTTTTGTGAGCAATAACAGTGTGGAAAGAAGAAGAATAAGGAGGGAGACATACAGGCAAACATGTTTCAGTACTGAGAATATCCAATATACAGCAATGAGAATTTAGTTTCTTGAGAATATCCAATACTCTTTGGCTTTCTTAATGGAGTATATATGGGTAATTGAAATTTAAAATATATTTGTCTCTGCCTGTGAGATTGTTATGGACATCCTACTGTTGGCTGCACAGATACTGGAACACGAGTTGAGGGCCTCAAGAGAAGACTCAAAGTGGCAGAAGGGCATATTGAAGCAGGGAGGCTTCTGGCATTTTACCAGGTTTATATTCTTTATTTCATGGAGAATGGCTTCTTGCGTCTGTTTCTTATTTGTAAATTAACTTCTCCTAGTAAAAAAGAAAACGAAGATCAAGAAAAGAAAATGAACCAAAAATAGGTTTAGGTATGCTTCGATGGTGAAAGAATTCAGCTTTTTAGTTTTTATTGTAAAGGTTTTTGAGATGGATTTTTCTTAGGGTTTCACAAAAGTGGACACGTAAGATAAAAATTGGAGAGTTTTTTGTGCTGATTTTATCTTTGGTTTTGTGAAAATGAGTAGGTGGGCTGATAAAGTTGTTTGGATGGAGTTGCTGAGATTGGTTTTTCTATTTTGTGAAAATGAGTAATAGCATAAGAAGTTTTTTTTATAGGTTTTCAAGGTTGGGGTTTTTTCATTTGTTGGGTCTCTTTTTTATATTGGGTTTTGTGAGGGACACTACAGAAAGTGAGAAAAAACTGGTTTGGGAAATTTATTTCGAGTAAAAGTTGTTTGGATGGGATAAGAGTTTTAGATGTGCAAAATGTTTTAAAAGCCGTATGCAAACAAGGCATTTAAGTTTCTGAAGTTTTAGAAATGGATTTTCGTTGGTACTGGCATTTTGTAGACGTGGTTTGAGTATTCCCATTTGTCTCTATCTATTGGTGGGGGGCTGGGCGAGATTTAGAACCTGCTGTTTTCCTCTGCAGCATGCATGAACTTTTTCTACACTGTTTACAGATGATTGAATTTCTATGGTAGTTTACTAGGGAATATGTGGAAGCATGGTTTATAAAATTTTTGGCCCTACTGAGGATAAGCTCAGGATATGGAACTCTTGATTTTGTGCCATAGAGTAGATGAAACTGACAATTCTGGCAGTGGGTTGCTTAATTCTATATTTCATACTTTTTTATTAATTGTGTTAAGTAGACTTAGATTCTGGTGATCCATGTTTGTATTCAGGTCCCAAAGCCAATGAACTTTTTCCTAGAGTCATTTTCGGATGGAAAAGGTGTAAAACAGATTCTTCGCCTGATACTTTCAAAATTCGTCCGTCGACAACCTGGCCATGCTGATAATGACTGGGCAAACATGTGGCGTGACCTACAATGTCTGAGAGAGAAGGCATTTCCTATTGTGGACCTGGAGTACATGTTGATGGAATTCTGCAGAGGACTGCTGAAAGCTGGGAAATTTTCTCTTGCGAGGAACTATTTAAGAGGTACAAGTTCAGTTTCTTTTGCATCAGAGAAGGCAGAAACTCTTGTGATTCAAGCTGCAAGGGAATATTTTTTCTCAGCTTCAAGTCTCGCTTGTCCTGAAGTAAGTATTTAGAATGGTTATGTTTTTTTGATCGATGAAGAGATCTCCGAGTGTAGTAGCTCATTCAAGATTCTGTTTAACCTATTAACAGATAGGTACATGATATTTCCATCCTTATTGCCCTTATATGAAATGAAATGCCTTGATAAGTTGACTTCAAATGTAATGTTTACGATTGGAAATAATGTCAAACAAGAGGTGAAATCTTCACTTTTGTGATAATTTCAATGGCTTAGTTGTTAGATGTCTGACACATGCCGCATAAGTAACAGACAGGCATCATAACTGCTATATATTAAGTAGGAAGTGGAGAAATAGTGACTCAAACTAATCTAGTAAGTTCTTTACACTGTCTTATCCTAGGTTATGGTTGGATGTACGAATGATTTGGTATTACTTTTTTCCTCACCATTGTTTGATTGGCAAGACATGAACCTAAGAACAATCTGAACTACATCCAATCCCTTTAAAACCCAAGGCAAGGGTGGGGAATCTCCTCGCTAAGCATTTTCTATCAACTATTCTGGTCCAGGGTGGTTGACAAATACTCTGAAATACACTTCAGTTTCCAAGTGGGGTGTGTTAACTGAGAATGCCTGTGGATTCTGGCCATCACTTTTTCCAGTCTTCTAGCTTAGATTTGTTGTATTGCTATATTCGTCATTCTTTCTTATGTGAAATAGTTAGATCATGCAGCTATTGTGTATCATTCTGCTTGCCGCTAACACGCACTCAAAGCAAACCTAGTAGCTGGTTTTGAGAACTTATGTTAGCTGCTGCCTATCTAATTTTCTATTCATCTTAATGTAAATACTTCACAATATTTATTTTCATCAGGCAAACCAGAGTTTGTGATATTCTATGTAAATCCATTGATTCAATCATTGAAACTTGTCTCAGATATGGAAGGCTAGAGAATGTCTGAAATTATGTCCAAATAGCACAAATGTGAAAGCAGAGGCTGATATTATTGATGCACTTACAGTAAAACTTCCAAATCTTGGAGTGACTCTTCTACCCATGGAATTCAGGCAAATAAAGGACCCGATGGAGATTATCAAAATGGCAATCACAAGTCAGACTGGTGCATATTTACATGTTGACGAACTAATTGAGGTTGCCAAACTTCTTGGATTGAACTCTCCAGAAGACATATCAGCCCTTGAGGAAGCCATTGCAAGAGAAGCTGCGGTTGCAGATGATCTGCAATTAGCATTTGATCTTTGCCTTGTTTTGGCTAAAAAAGGACATGGTCTCATTTGGGACCTATGTGCTGCTATAGCAAGGGGTCCTGCCCTTGAAAACATGGATATAAGTTCTCGAAAGCATCTTCTAGGTTTTGCTTTGAGCCACTGTGACAATGAATCCATAGGTGAATTGCTACATGCATGGAAAGATCTAGATTTGCAAGGCCAGTGTGAGACATTGATGATGTTGACAGGGACAAATTCTCCCAAGTTTTCAGTTCAAGGTTCCTCTACTATCTCACGATCGGCCCATAGTATTGAGGATATTGTCCACTTGACAGATCACTTTGAACTCGCTCAAGGAGTCAGTGGTGATGATCGAGACATTCATTTTGATAACATAAAAAATGTACTTTCTGCTTTTGCGAAAAGCCTGCCCATTGAGAATGGGAACAATTCGGAATGTGTTCTGAGAGAAAATGGAAAATTGTTGTCTTTTGCTGCTTTACAACTTCCGTGGTTGCTTGAATTGAGTAGGAAACAAGAACATGGTAAGAAATCGATTCCTGACTTAATTCCTGGAAAGCTATATGTTAGTGTAAAAACGCAGGCTGTGGTGACTATTCTGTCCTGGTTGGCGAGGAATGGTTTTGCTCCTCGAGATGATCTGGTTGCCTCTCTGGTAAAATCAATTATTGAACCTCCTGTTACTGAAGAGGAAGACATAATGGGATGCTCCTTTCTCTTAAATCTTGCTGATGCAGTTACCGGGGTAGAAGTTATAGAAGAGCAACTGAAAACAAGGGAGGGTTATGAAGAAATTTATAGCATCATGAATGTGGGAATGATGTATAGTTTCTTACACAACTCTGGGCTGGAGTGTGAGGGGCCCTCAAGGAGGAGGGAGATGTTACTGAGGAAATGTATGGAAAAGCACACACCACTTACTTCTGGTATGGGCAAGCTTCATCATTTTGCTCATATACTGCATATAATTCTACAATACTTATAAGATCCTTTAATACCAAAAAATGCAGAAAATGCGTCAGTTTTCTCTCATGTTTTTAAGGGGTTAGCTTCTTTTCCATGAAATGATGTTGCTCGTGTTATTGTGTTATTTTTTTTGCTTTCAGATGAAATAGAGAAGATTGATAAAGCACAATCCTCATTTTGGAAAGAGTGGAAATTGAAATTGGAAGAGCAAAAGCGTGTGGCAGATCATTCTAGAGCACTGGAGAAAATAATTCCTGGGGTCAAAACTGAACGCTTTTTCTCCAGGGATGTCAAATACATTGAAGGTATTGTTGACTCCCTAATCAAATCAGTAAAGTTGGAGAAGAAGAGTATTTTGAGTGACGTTTTGAAAATAGCTGATACCTATGGGTTGAGCCGTACTGAGGTATGTGGGTGTGTGCGAGTATATCTCTTTAAAGCAGTATTTTAGAAGACAAATGCACACCTATTCAATGCTTTAGAATCTAATATCTTCCTCTGTTTCCTGCAGGTGCTACTGCAGGTCCTGAGTTCTCTCCTTGTTTCCGAGGTTTGGACAAATGATGATATTATGGCTGAAATTGCAGAATTTAAAGCAGAACTGATTGATCATGCTGTAGAGACTATTAAAGCTATCTCCTTGATTGTATACCCTGCAATTGATGGGTGTAACAAGTTGAGGCTTTCTTATGTATACAGCCTGCTTTCTGAGTGCTATTTGCATCTGGAAGAAACCAGAGACTCATTACGTATGATAGAACCAGACCAAGCAAATATGTCTAGTCATAGGTTTGCTCATTTCTACAAGCTCATGGAGCAAGAATGCAGAAGAGTTTCCTTTATTAAGAACTTGAACTTTAAAAATATTGCTGGATTAGGCGGTTTGAACTTGGAGTGCTTCAGTACTGAAGTCTATACAAACATCGGCGAAAGTAGCTTGGAAGTTCTGGCAAAAATGGTTCAGAACCTTTCCAGTATCTACACTGAACCACTGCCCGAGGGCCTCATATCCTGGCAAGATGTCTACAAACATCATGTCCTGAATTTGTTAACAACTTTGGAGATTCAAGCTACTGCTGATTTTAGAGTTAAAAGCCCTGAAAACCTTCAGGGATTTGTTTGTCAACTTGAGGAGAGTTATGATTTCTGCAAAATGTATATCAAACTCCTGGCTCCTTCAGATGCTTTGGACACTATGAAATGGTACTTCAGAGTAATAACACCCATTTATCGTTCTTATGGGAGTCTACCGGATAACTCAGCATGGCAAGACTGCCTCATTATCCTTTTGAACTATTGGATTCGATTGACTGATGGAGTGAAGGATATTATATCGCATGAGAGTCCAGGAGAAAATGCCATTTTCAATCCGGAAGGCATAATGGGTTGTCTAAGGATTTTTATGAGGTTGGTGATTGAGGACACTGTATCACCTAGTCAGGGCTGGGCCACCATTATCAGCTATGTCAGTCATGGTTTGATTGGTGATATAGCTGTTGATGTTTTCATTTTCTGCAATGCCATGATTTTCTCTGGTTGTGGGTTTGGAGCCATTGCAGAAGTCTTTTCTATAAGGATATCACAGCAGACAAGTGGTTCAGCAGAAGCTGGTGCAACTAAAGGTTACGATCTTCCTCATCTGTATTTAATTATCTTGGAACCCACGTTAGAGGATTTGGTCAATGAATCCCACGAACATCAGAATTTGTTTAATCTATTATCATCTTTGAGTAAACTAGAAGGTAATTTGGAGGACTTGAAGAGGGCCAGGTCTATAGTTTGGAAAAGGATGGCCAAGTTTTCTGATAATCTTCAGCTGCCAAGTTCTGTTCGTGTTTATGCTCTAGAGCTTATGCAATTCATCACAGGGAGAAATATCAAGGGTTTCTCTCCTGAGTTGGAATATAAGGTTATACAATGGGAAGGATGGGATGATTTGCAATTCACAGTTGATAATGGTGAGACTGCTGCCCATCAGGGATCGCTTGATGATAAGGATACTTCTAGCAGGTTTACAAGTACTTTGGTTGCCCTCAAATCATCTCAGCTTGCAGCTGCCATTTCACCCAGCATAGAAATTTCTCCCGATGATCTCTTGAATGTGGAGACAACAGTTTCTTGCTTCTTGAAGTTGTCTGGAGTTGCTACAACAGATTCCCATGTTGATGCTTTACTTTCCATTTTGGGTGAGTGGGAGGGGCTTTTCATTATTCGCGGGGATGAGCAAATCTCTGCAGAAGCCTCTGATGCTGGAAATGACTGGACCAATGATAACTGGGATGAGGGATGGGAAAACTTTCAGGAAGAAGAACCTGTTGAGAAAGAAATGAAGAGAAGTTCCATATTAATTAACCCTTTACATACCTGTTGGACAGAGGCTTTCAGGAAACTTATCATGCTGTCCCGGCTAAGAGATCTGCTAACACTTATTGACCAGTCTTTGTCAAAATCTAACGGATTATTGCTTGATGAAGATGGTGCTGGGAGCTTGTGCCAGATTCTGATTGGGATAGATTGTTTTGTGGCTTTAAAGATGGTGCTGTTATTGCCATATGAAGCGATAAGATTGCAGTGCTTGGATGCAATCGAGGAGAAACTGAAACAAGGAGGTATTTCAGACACAATTGCTAGAGACCATGAGCTTTTAATGCTTGTACTATCTTCAGGGATCACATCAACTCTCATCACCAAATCTTCCTATGGTACCACTTTCTCCTGTCTATGCCACATGGTTGGAAATTTGTCGCGTCAGTGTCAAGAAGCCCAGCTGTTGATGGTTACACAGAAAGAATCAAACAAGTGCAAGAGCAAAGAGAGAGACAACTCGTTACTTTTCGCAAAAGTTATCTTCCCTGCTTTCATATCCGAGCTTGTGAAGGCAGATCAGCAGATTCTAGCAGGATTTATTGTTACAAAATATATGCACACAAATGCATCACTCAGTCTCATCAACATAGCCGAGACCACTCTTAGAAGATACTTGGATAGGCAGCTTCACGCATTAGAGTGTCAAGAGTTTGCTCTTGAGAAGAAATGTGAGCAATTAGAGAATACCATTTCCAGTTTCAGAGAAAAGTTGGGAAATCTGTTCCAATCTGCACTGTCATTGCTTTCTTCTAATGTAGGATGAGTTGAAATCTTTTTTATTTTTCCTCACTTTTTTTTCGCTTAGTTCTTATAGATTATGTTATAAAGGGTCGGTCATGTAAAGACTTGTTGAGTTGGGGAAAGAAGAAAGAGGAACGGGGGTTGTTTAGTGAAGCGAACGGCTGTATAGGGAGAAAATTAAACAATTTCATTGTTGATTTTAGATAAACATTTTCCTTCGGTCAAGCAACCAATATATGTTAATACATTTTTTTTTCTAAATAACGTGAAATTATCATTATTAAAGCTCTCTGCCCAACTCAGCAGGAGCATCACAACATACAATATTCTGAGGGGCCATGTCATCACAACATATATATTAAAACATGAAAGGGAACTTCTTATTTATGGTCTTCGATCTTGCCCGTCCATTTGTGGGCCAAAATTTTAAAAATTCTTAACGAGAATCAAAAGTTGGGCTTGGTCGGTCTCGCGGTAAATCATAGACACGTGGCGTAGTTTTAACTGTTAACTGGACATTCCAGTAATTGAACCAGGGAAAGTGAACAGTTTATCTAAACTGTTCTTGGAAAAGCGTATCACGAGGCTCTGTCTGACACACGCTCGATCTGACATTGCCGAAGAAATGTTCTCAAGATTGTGTAGCTTGAACTAGAATATGGAGACTTTACCAGTGGAGATCTGCCTTCAGATTTTCTGTTTCTTGGACTACCAGAACCTTGCAATTGCACAACAAGGTTAGTTGCTTCAAAAAAGCTTTCCATCTCAGTTCTAATTTTGTATATTTATAACCATGGTTCGAGCGATTTTTCTTTTTAATTTGTTGGTATTGAAAATTTTGAATTTTTTTAACTAGATCTGAACTGGGTTCCGATGCTTGAGTAAAGCTGGCATCCCCCCCAACAACAAAAGATTGTTTTTGTCCGTTAATTTTGTCAAATGGAATTCAGCTTGAGATCTTATTGTCCTTTTCTGTTTTACGAAATGTTACTTGTCAACGAGGTGTGCGATATGCTATCGGCTTATCCTTTTGATTGAATGATCAGGATAGATCAGTCTTGAGAACTTCTGTGTTCTCTTTCTATTACAAGTGTTGATTGAATCAGTTTCATGGCCGCTTGGCATTTTGTAGTTCTAAAATGATGCCTGGGGCTGATTACCGAATTGTTACAGAAATAGTAAAAACCTGATTGTGAATCCAGAGTCTAGATTGAGGAATCTGGCTGCTACTTACAGTTTCAGGTTTTCGGTGCCTTAAAGAGCAAACAAAAGAAAGTGAAAAAAGGGTCCTTTATCAACTCTATGGTACATTAAGGGCAGTAGCCAGTGCCTGGATATTGTTTGATGAAGATCACATAACTGCGATTTCAATATGTTATACATCAGGGACATTTTTCTTTGAACAAAGATAATTTTGTTTCGTAACTGCTTAGTGTTCGAGATGAGGATACGAAACCGAATATAGTAGTTGCAGCATTCCACTGGTGTTATTGACATTATTTTGTGTGGTCATACGGTTCAAAAGATGTTGTATGAACAATACCTAATTATTTGTTCTTTTTTAAGGGAAAATACCTTATTATCAGTTTGGTAGTAGATAAGATTTTTTTACTCTATAGTAGTGTTTTGGTCTCATAACCATCCGTTATTCCTCTACTTCTTGTGGTCAACTAAATGTTAGGATTGTTTCCAACAGATATCTAAGTGCTTAGCTCCATTTCATACAAATCACCTACGGCATGATGCTGGATTACTGCCCTAAAATCATGGGCTAGTAGTCAGAAGGTACAATCATGAAACAAAAATAATCTGTGGTAAAATTGACTTGACAAAGCAAGTTCCTAGCTTTTGCTCTGCAGGACAGTGATTTGGCTTGGCATAAGATTACGTACTCTATAACCTTTCAAAAAGGAACAAAATTAGCTTATATTTTCCTTTGAACTTGCTGCTTCAAGATATTTAAAGTTGAGATTTTGCTGCTGCTCTTTTACTGGAGTCACTACTTAAGGTTCTGTTTCTAATATGCTTGAACATGGGAATTTGCTATTGTTTAAAGTTTGCAGGAAGTGGAAAGCATTGGCCTCGGACAACAATCTCTGGTCTAACCTATTCAGGGAAAGATGGGGAGGAGATCATGCTCTGTTCTACGCCCCTGTTGGTTCAAAGTCATGGAAAGATGTGTATGAGGTTCAAGATCGCTGTCACCGAGTTGGATTGTGAGTTATAACCCTTGTTAAGATGATTAACTACTAAAATTCATCAGCTTCACCCAGTAATTATAAGTTTAAGTTCTTTACTTATAAAAAAAAGTAATTATAAGTTTAAGTTCTCCTTATTTTGCCTGGTGACAAAGTTTAAGTTGTAAGCCTTATGAATGTAAGTGCTTTTGTTCCTATTAATTTTAAAAGGTGGGCAGACCCTGTAAAGCTCAAACCCAATGGAAATTGGTTGTTTGAAAGGTAGATTCATTCAAAACCAAAAGTAAGCATCAAAAGTAGCTTGATCTGTTCCTGTTTTGTGCATATCTTTTTTGACACCGTCTGGAGGTTTAGTTAGATGGATGTGTCTGACTTGCGACTTGAGTTACATTTATACCGAAAAGACTTAATGTTAGCGCTTGAATATGTCTTCAGGGGCCTGAAGATAATACGAGAATGTGGTGACTACTATCTTGTTCGTCAAGGTGAAATCCAACGGTATCTGGGTTCAAGGAGACAAAGGAAAGGGGCAAGTAGCTCTACTCTGAATTCAAAAAGAGAGGTCAATAGTGGAGGATCACAAGAAGAGGAATCCTGTAGAGGGGTTCTGGACAAAATTCTTTTCTTCATTGGGGATTTGGAAGTTGCCTCTACTGATGCAAAACGTGGCCGGGTGCTATAAATGGATTTCGAGGTATCGAGTACAAAGAATATACTGTAAAACTGCTGTATGAAGGCATTACTCTTGAACGTATCAGTGTCGTAACCACCGAGTGATGTACATACCTTTCTTTCCTGTCTGAATTGTATACTTGCAGGATGTACGTTTGTTTTGTGTCTGAATTGTATACATACTGGAAAATTTGAATTTCAAACGAAGTTCCCACCATATCAAATCAATGGACGAGGAAGCACTTTGCTCAGGTCTTTTATCAGAACACATCTTGTTGTTCGCTAACGTCTTACTGCCAGTTGTTTTCGGCCTTTTCAGTAGGCCAGCCATCTAGCAGCATTATTCCTGTGTATGTTAGCTTGTATTGCCTTGAATAGAATTGGAAATAACGCAGGGAGTACAATTCTCTTTGTTTGGGAGCTTCTGAAGTCTCTCAAAGTAAGCATTTGTGAGGAAAAATCTACGCCTTTTCAGGGATTCCTTTCCGTCCAAAAAGATTACACGAGAATAGTAGTAACATTAGACATGTATTCCTTTCTCTGTAATTTCACCTCCAACTAAACAGTGGATAATCAATTTTCTTAGACATTCGATGGTCAACATTTTAAACAAAAACGAGACTCCCTACCATTCATCTTCCAATAAAGATTTAGCTAAAAAAAATGAAGTGATTGGCTTCGTAATAGAAACTTGAATCCCTGAGGTTTATTAGACGTTAACAGTTTTGAGTCTTCATGAAGTTTATGCTAAGCGATGAGATTCATGCCCATTATCTCTATCTGCGGCTTCTCTATCATTATGCTTCTTAGAGATATTGGATCACATTATAACTCAATTTCTTCTCTTGGGAGACAACCATAGTTCCCGACCCTGCTTTGACAATTTATGCATCAAACAGTATACCACTTCTTGCACTGACATTGGAGTTCATGAAAATATTGTCTACCAAGATAATGTTCAAAATATATGCATCACACCATGCATTTCAAGATTGAAACAACTAGAACACTCTTGAAACACAGCCCTCTTGCCCTCCCTCCCTCTTTGGCAAATATACTTGTGAATAAATCTAACTCTGAAGGGAAAAAGTACAACATTTGTCAACAAATGCTTATAAGAAAACCATAATTGACTCGACAAATGAAACTCCCAACAACCTCCTGATAATCTCCAGACGAACCAACAAGACTGACATTTCTACAATTACCTCCCCGAGCAGCAGTCAAAACGGGGGCGTGAATGCAAGATGCCGGCAGAATGACCAGCCTTCAATAGCACTAAATCTTATCTGCTACTAAAAGCTTGATAAGGTTTCATTCAACCCTCAAATAATCCAAGATCAAATTTGATCCCTTGTTAACTTTTTAATAGGACCTAAGCATGCTTAGTGCAGAAAAATAAAAAAAGGATCTAACCTTGTGGAGGGCAAAAAAGAAAAAAAGAATGGCATCTGACATAGAATTGAATACGCTAAATCCGCTTACAAAGAAGAAAGAGAAAGAATAGCTTATATCCATCTGCACATTTTTCATGAAAAAAGAAGATTAAAAGAGTCGAGTCATAAATGCAGATCCAATCCACATTACAAACGCAGATATTTCCTCCCGAAAAGCAGTTGAAGAGATAGCTAGTGCACTACCATTTTGATTTAGTGACAGCCATAATACAATTCCATTGCCCCTCCCTCGCCTCTACATTTGCTGGACAGATCATTATCCATCTTACAATATAGCCCTCAATATTAAAATGATTATACCCTCAACCAAAGAGTATATGGAGTGAACCCGGTGATGGTTTCAACCTCCCAAGAATTCCTAGTTCCCAGTCAGCTAAACATCACTTAGATCTTTAATGGCTCTGCCTCAGTATCCCCTTCCTTCAATGTTGTCCAATCTACTGTCCCTGTAACAAATAAAAACATGGTCAACTATAAGCACCAAAACAGCATGTAAAAACAGCGTTTCAGATGATCCAGGTCCACATATTCAGAGCTTGGATTAGAATTCAAGTTATGTTGTCATGTATGGACTCGATGTTGGATAGCTAAAACCTGACTTGTTTCCACTCAATATACCACAAGCCCAAATCAAATACAATCCAATCCATTTCTAAAGCTGAATAAAAGTAGCAAGAGAATAGTTTCTGGACTATACTTGGCTTGTCTGTGATTGCCATAAGCCGCCTCTGCAAGATACATGCCACAACGAGGAATATTGAGCACATGCCAAACATAACCGTGATTGGGAATGCATTAACCTTCAAAGACAAAGCAAAAGAACTAGTTAGTGTCAGGCCAGTGCAAATTTTTCTTTTTTCTGTGTTGGGGTGGGGGATCTGCTTCTTTTATCTTGACGTGGAGAGGTTCATTCAAGCTTTCCTCAATCTTTTTTCAGCATATATGCTCAAAAAGGTCTAGATGGGTTGGATTATTCATAAATGGTCTAACTCGACATATCATTTACCAGTAATGGTTATTCTCTCCAAGGCAAAGGTAAAATAAAGATGCTTAATAATCAGCCAATACAAATATCCGGAGGGCCCTGGTGTCTGTCCAGCTATCTACACATCCCCAGAACCCCAAGCAAATAAAGTCTCAAACTAAAGCAATATATTGAAGTATTTATAGGAATGCAACATACATTGTACAGCACAATGCACACGAAAATATTGAGAGGAATACGGAAGAAGTTCATGATGGTGCTCCTGGCCTCCTCAGGAATGTACTGGGACCTCATTTTCATAATGGATGGCCAGAATATCCCCACACAAGCCTCAAAAACACAGAAGCCAAGAAGTTGAAGACAACCTCCAACTGAGATGCTTCCATGACTCACCTTGGAAGGTGCAACCAAGAACTGTTTCAAACTAATAAAGTTAGAAGACACCAGAAGAATTCAAGTTTATATTAAACACCAAAGCAGTGTAATGGAAACATAACATACATTGGTCAAAATGGGTAGGAGGAGAGAGGCAGAGGAGATTGCAAAAACAATCTGCATGTAGCTCTCTACTCTTGGTGATGAATGAGACATCAACCGAGAAGCAAGGGAGCTTCCCAACATTGAAGCCAACATAAATGTTGCAAAGATGAAACCGTGAGGGATATCCTCATCATTTGGGCTCAGAGCAGGAGTCCAGAGAAACACAAAGGTGTACATCGAACCTTCAAATAGTGATTGTATTGCCCCAAGCAATGCAATTTTCTCATCTGAATCACACAGAAGGCAATACTGAATAAGGAAGCAAAAGTAATGAAGCAGAGAAACGGAAATAAACTTCCAGGAAACAAAAAAATACACAATGGGAGTCACATAAGAACAATCAGGGCAAAGGAAAACAAAAAAATTGACCTGCCAAAAGCAACCCCATGACAAAACCTTGTAATAGATATACTCGGCCCAACTGGATGTATACCACAATATCTTTGAATGTACACCACAATATCTTCGAATGTATACCACAATATCTTGGTCAAGCATGCTAATTGGTCTCAAGACCCAGCACCGTTGCCACGTTATGCAGGGTCATCTTGTACCATGTTTAAGGATCCAAGTCTAATGATTATTTGATCAAGCTCAGTTATGGCAGCGAAGATATGCAGTTACCAAATGTTTATGTTTAAGTATCACTGGCTATGGCGCCATTTAGAAGACTCAAATTACTGTCTAGGGAAAGTTTGGACTTTACCAGAAGCAATGGCCACAGCAGCACCCCTAAATTGGGTAAGCAAGTCCTTGTTCTCAGAAGGGTCTCCATAGTTCTCCGTCCATGATGACAAAATAACGGCCATACCAATGGCAAGAAAGCATGAAGCAGCATCGAAGGGTGCGACAGGGCCAAGGGCCAAGGTATCAACAAGAACATTACCAAATAAGCCAGCAACAATGGCAACAAGACCGTTGCCAAGAAATATCGCCTTTGAGAATGTGACTGACAACCATTGTTGATCAAAGTTCCTCTGCACAAATTTTGGGGAAAAACGAAATTAAAATTCATGAATATGAGATAATAGTTTTAGAAGATATGACTATCCAATTCTGACTATATTGGAAGTTGCTTTTAACGAAGATGAGGTGAAAAAATGTGATAGACTCAGAACTGCATCCTTCGAACGCATAGAAACAAATTCAGTTAGTATGAGCAAGAGGACACTTCCTGGTCTTCGTACAAAGTTAATCCACGTAAATTTTCACCTTAACGTTTCCATAAATTAGTTTATACTAGCAATTTTTTCCATCTCTTCTATTAAGCCAAGCGTCTCGTCGAATGATGTACTCAGTGGTAAAGTTGCCGAAAGAGGAACAGTAAACATGAAATTCAGATTAATCTGATGTGATTAGCAGAAACTAAAATACTTAAGAAATTTACACATATTCCACAAAAGAATGTTTTAGCCTTTCATGCCTTCGAGTTTCTTTCTGTTCTATAATATGTATTAAATAGGAAAACATAAAAAAGTAATAACACTATATGAAGAAGGCAAGAAAATAACTATAGCGATTCCTGATAAAATTCTGCAGTATCAAATATTTTATTTTGTGATTTTGTCAGCAAATCACAAGTCTGTTGGCCAGCCATGAGACCTGGAGGCTTCAAAGAGACTATAATGGGCACACAGTACAAGTTGTCAGCATCCGGAATGTTGCCACAGACTACCCAGAAGAATATGTATGTAGGCAATACATCTGAATGAAAATATGTCTGTTAAAAATTAGTAATATAGTGAAAGGGTAAAGCAACCACCCCTCACCTTGTTGTGTTCTGCAACAAGCCACGACTCAAAAGCTGAGAATAGAAGTGAAGTGGCGATACCCCCCAAAATGCGGCCCACCATCAGAACCTTGTATTGAGGAGAATGCTTGGTGATACAGCTCAGAATGTACGTTATGCAGTATGTCACACATGCCCTCTTTCGACCCCTGCAACCAGCGGATGAAGTCAAAATATAGTACGAAAGCGAATCCAATCAATAAAGCAATGAAAAAATCACTACAAAGTATGGAGAAAATCTCACTGTTTGTCGGCCAGAGATCCAACAATCGTCCCAAACAACATGGAGGACCCAAACCCAGCAATAAAAAGCTGTCCAATCTCCCCTTTCCCAAAACCATACGTACTATAGAGATAGTACACATAAGGACCCTGCAACCAATCCCCGGCTATTGCCGTGAAGAAACAAGTAATCATTAGACAAAGAATGACTTCTATCACCACTAAGTTATATATACAGCTTTTTTTTTCAACTACAACCAGAATAAATTTTTAAAATTGTAGATTAAAAAAATAGTATTCACCTTGATCTTAAAAACTACGAAGATATCGCATGTATAATATGCAGCCTTACTGTTAGGGCATTCCTTAGATTGCTTAATGTAACCGACACAAGTATACTTAGATGAGCAAAATTAGAATATGTTCACTGAAGGAAGTAATTAATATGGTTGAGAAACTAACTAGATCCAACTGGCATTATAAACCCCAAGTCACAACATAATCCTCAGACTTGAGCTTTGCCTGTGACCGAGGGGAACAATAAAAACAGAGGATGTGACATCCGAAGAAGACAATACTCCTCTTCATGGCAAAGAAAATAATGAAAGAGAAAACAAAATTCTAAGCGTTGTACTTCCTGTCAGGTTTGTCCTCAAAAATGAAATGTTTAAACTACGAAGACCAAGTAGTAATACAAAGCTCAATGCGAGCAGACCCTCTGTTCAACATAAAACCACAGAGGTACAAAACCCATTTGAACGATCCATTCATGATCTGCACCAACTACTGTCGACTTCATAAATGAAATCCAGAGGCACTGATCTCCACCACTTCAATATCAAAGCTGCATACTTTCAAGAAGTCAATTTTGCTTCATTTTGAAAGGCAACACTTTCTTGCATCTAATATCTGAAATAAAACTCCCCTCCATCACTCTTGCAAACCCTTTGCTTTCAAAAGCAAAGCACTCCCAAAATGCTTATTAAAATTGTGATGGTGAGATCTAATCAAGATTCACAAAAATATTGAAACAAAGAAATGCAACGGTGCCCAGAAAACAAAGCAAGATCCCAGTAAAATGAGGGGTGGGAACAAGGGCAATCCTAATCTACAGATATCAGATCAGATCTGAATTCGCCAGACCCACTAAATAGAGACACATAATTAAATGTCCACGTAGACGAGCACACATTAAGGGGTTCTAGAGTAAAGATTGCAAGATCTGAACGGAGGTAAAGATCCAACATTGTGATATGATATATCAATGTGATCAGATTGGTATGTGAGGGTGGGGTGAAATGCTACCGTACCCATCATGAGAGAGTAAACGAGAAGGTAATTGTTCTTGAAGGAATTGAAAGCAGATGAAGTGTTGGTCCGGTCCTTGTTCGTTTTGCTCAGCTCCAGAGCTGCCACCACCGCTGCTAACCCCACAAACACCAAATAGTAGAATATCTCCATCTTCCCGTTTCCTGAGGGTTTTCGCAAGTCGCAATGTACTAATACAGAGGAAAGGAAAGGAGGAAATGAGAAGACAAGTGCGGCAATGCCTCCTTCGTATGCAAATTGAGATACTGTGAGATACTTGCAAAGAGAATAATTATGTTTACATATATATAGTTAGAAGAAACTGTGGGTTTTAATATCGTGCAGGTTTTATCTTTCGTGCAATCCTGAATCCCTGGTTGTTCCGACTGTCGTACGCCTAACTTCGGCTCTACGTCAGAGAACGATTGAGCTGCACTATACTGCGGGCAGCCACACGTGCTCTCATTTTCAACTCATTCCGTGAAGTGGCATACGTCAATAGATTTGCTACAAACAAGAACGAAAACCGTCGATGGACGGAGTTGCATGATAGAGGGTGGGATGGCGTCGTAGAGGATACGATTGCAGGTACGCGGTTTGCCATTACTTTAATCCAGCTTGGTTTGATGTGACACATGGCTAATCAACGTGGTTAATTCATTTCTATCGGGGGGGTCCTTCGGTGTCGGCGGTTCTGCTGGCGGAGTGGCGAGAGGGCAGTACGAAATTCCTAAAATAGCACTTCTTAGATCTTGCTCTGTTTGAGGGTGTTCGGTTTAGTTGTATTTTGAGAATTTTTTGTGTTTTGAGAATTTTTAGGTGATGTTAATTTTATTGGTTTGTAGTTATTTTTATGTAATATTAAAAATGATGTTTGGTTATAGAATTTTTTGTTTCTAAAAAATTCTGAGAATACTGATTAAACGAATAGACCCTTTTTTTTATTTTTTTTTATTTGCAACATCTCTTGCCTACTGCGAGGAGATACTGGACCGACACACTTGTCAGTGTACACTGAACCGTCGGATCATGTCCTTAATGTGGTGGGCGTAAACACACTGGCGATGGTAAGATATCTTGATCAGGGTAAGATATTTGTATTTTCTTATTTATATAAGAGATAAATACAAAATTAACTATGTAATCATCTAGTAAAAGTATGAAATTAATTCTTATGATTTTACAAAAACATAAAATTAGTCTTTGATAAACAACAAAAGGTAAATAAAAGTGGAACTAGAATGGCTAGTTTTATATTTTTGTTATTATAAGACTAATTCGATTTCTGCGTATACATAGATTGATTTTGCATTTATCCCTTTAAATTGTAACATATAATTTATAAATTAAAAAAATTCAAGTGTAATAATAAATGAGTTTAATATCCAAATATATATATATATATATATTAGTGAAATTCGTGAACACAATTTTGTAATAAATTATTCATTTATATCATTAAAGTATGTTTTATAATTATAAGCCTTAATTCATAGTTGTTGCAAAATTTAAGGTTTTTTTTAATTAACTGGTAATTTAAACAGTTTTGATATTCAACAGTAGACTTGTTATCGTGTAATTACGTGGGAGAGAGATAGCAGTCGGAATGTCGGCAATGCTTGAGCTTTAGGTGGAATTTGAGGCCAAAGACCCTAAAACGTAGCCCAAACTGAGTGTTTATTTTATTTTTCTCGTTTTTAAAGACTGGAGTCAAGAGATCTCTCACTTCAATACGACTTCCCAGCAGGAAAGAGATTGATGCACATAAACGCAAATCAAGGAGGCATGTGCTTGTCAGGGTCAGAATTTTTGCATAATTCAATGGTTCAAGCTTGACCAAGAAAAAGTCTCTTTGTTTTATGCCATGGTGCCAACATTTCCCTAGTTCCTACCATACCATTACCCAGTTTCAACCTAGCCACCATTAATGGATCATGGGCGCCCACGTTCGGCACATCTCCAACCAAGGGTCTTCTAATCTTGTGTACTGTTTTTGCTCTGATGCTTGTTTTATTGGTAAATTACTCGATAGTTTGAAGCTTAAATTCAACTTCTACCTACTTTTTTTATGGATAAAAAGAAGTATTATTTGGAGAATTGAACCTTTTTTTCTACCTACTAGTCTCTAAGCAATGCTTGGAATTTTTATTTTTCTTTCCTTGGATACTCTCATAACCTTCATTAGAGAAATAGGGGAATACAACTGGTGCTGCTGCATGGGGAGAGGCCCCAATGGCAGGCTAAAAGAAACCTGGGCATGGAGCTCTTGACAACAGCAAAAGGGGGCACAAAGGCCCAGTACAAACAAACGGGTCAAAAGACCCACAAACCAACCAGTCTAAACAATGCTTGGACAATATTATCCGTTGAATACTCCCATATTACGGCAACTTGGATATCATAAGAAAGAAAAGAAAAAGTTCAAGGTGAAACGTGTAGAAAACTTTATTTAGAAGTTTAAGGCAAACAGCACTTATTGCTGTTTGAAGTCCTGCAAGAAAAAACAAAACAAAATTGTGGGTGGGGACGATTGATATCCAATCGGAACAGACTTTAAAACAACCACCACAAATTCAGATTCTCTCAGATCAAAATATCCAAAATTAACTCTGACACCATGACCTCCCCCAAGTACCACCAAGAAAGGTATAGCAGAATAAGCAGAAGGTAGCTCAAATGATGCAATTATAGATTAGTAACAACTTGGACTTAGAAAATTCCATAGCTGCTGAAGTGAAGCTTACAAGAATGGCTAGTATGAGTTCAATCACCCTGCGCTCATCCTCATCGTCTCTACGTCCTTATATCTATTACTCACCGCCAGCATTTTCTCCAAAACATACTCATGATCCTGGTCCCTGCTGGTTCAAAGCACCGAGGCAGCAAAGGTTGTCATCAAAGACTGTACCAAAGGGCCTGAGAATCCGAAGTGCAGCCACCAAACCTGCAAAGTCACCAGGTACGTCTTTTCTAGGATAAGTTTAATTAATAAGAATCTCCATGGGATGGGATTCTCAAGACGACATGATCACTGGAATAGCAACAAGTTTGTGTTGATATGTTTATGTCCTACTTGACACTGATTTTCAACTTTTCTACGATTCTCTTGGAGGGGTTAGCTGAAGAAGACTGGAAGATTAAGAGAGAGTTTCTTCTACAGAAAAAGGTATATCTGCAGCTCTCTCTCTCTCTCTCTCTCTCTCTTGCGCGCACACACTGAAAATAAACACGGCGAAAGAGAACGACGATTCCTTTTGCCAGCATGAGCAGTAATCACAAAATTGGTGTTGGAGGAGTAGTTGACAGTCGTATCTCATTCCTTAATGTTACCCAAGTCTAATGTTAAATCAGATACCACTCAAAGAATTTTGAGGACAAAAGATTAACAGAACAATGACTATCACAACAGTTCTTCACCTGCATTAAGAAGTGAAAAAGTAGGACAACAAATAGAGTGAGCTGATTGATCAAAAGCTGAAGAATGAGAAAGAGATCATGTATATTGTGTTCGTAACTTCGTAGGTGGGAAAAAAAACTGTTTTTCTCAGGGAAATGTTAGAAACAGATATTTATCACCTTGGGTTGAATAAAAGGGTAAGTACTAGGCCCGACCACAAGGGAATTTGGTGATGCGTAGCAGAACAGGAGATGAATGTTGTGGTTAATTTATAACCAGTATGCAGGTAAGGAGTGTGGATGTAAAGGAAGCTCTACGCCTTCAGAAGGAAAACAACTTTGTGATCCTTGATGTACGGCCTGAAGCAGACTTTAAAGAGGTAATCCACTTACTATCTGTCATCCAATTTAGCAACATAGCAGCCACAAAAATAGGGTAAATTCCATGGTGATTTGGGTAGTAACCCAATGCCCGATAACTTCGGGTGGATGTAGGAAAGTATGAACACTTGGTAATTCTGCAGACTCACTGGAAGTTCTTTTAACAATTTTCCCCCTTGGGATATAACTTACTGATGGACCTGGACTTCACATCATCCATAATTTCTTTAAAGACCAAGTTACGGCCAACTGAGCAATAATTATGATTTTTAAGTAGATTTCGTTCTCTACCCAAGTGTTTTTATAATGCTCTTGGGTGTAGGCTCATCCACCGGGAGCTATTAATGTGCAAATATATAGGCTCATAAAGGAATGGACAGCATGGGACATTGCCAGACGTGCTGCATTTGCATTTTTTGGCATCTTCTCTGGTACAGAAGAGAATCCAGAGTTCATACAGAGTATGGCATAGTTAGCCAATATTCCATCTTGTTACATGATTTTAGACAATCTTAGCGTTGCAGAAGCAACATAATGTTTAAATATGCTGACAGGTGTGGAAGCAAAATTGGATAAAACTGCAAAAATAATAGTAGCCTGCTCATCTGGTGGTACAATGAAACCATCCCAAAGTCTGCCAGAAGGTCAACAGTCAAGGTAGTGATCCGATCCTCTTTTTTTTTTTCGGCGATCCGATCCTTCTATTTATGAATACTTTTCTATATTTTCCTCCCTTGAGACTTCATTGAATCATTGCACCTTACTGCAGGTATTTTCACGTGTGCGTTAAAGTGTAGTTAATCAACATACATATAGATACAATAGGCCTTCAACGCAACCCTGTAATTGAAGAACCAAAGCAATGAACCTAAATTAATGATGATAGTTGGAGATAAGAAAACAGTTTATCGCATCTATAAGGGAGATAGATTATACATTGCCTATGCTCAATGAAGAGGCTACAAAAAGTTTTAGAGGTTGTGTATAGATCTATATGAAGTGATCAGACATCAGATGATGATCACCTAGCTAAACATAGATAGAGATCCTCTCTAATTTGCTACTCGAATGAGACTATTTAAGTCAGAGAGATAATCGCAACATATAGGTCTTGCAGTGGGATCTGCACTGCTTGGTAATTAATACGCTAATATTGAATGTTGTGTCGCTCTGTATTGGACCATCTAACGAGGGCAGTAAATTGAAGGGAATCCTGATCCATCCTGAGGTAAGATCTCTTTGCATATTCAATGACTAAAGTGGTCGGTATCTCTGTTAACATTCAAAGCCCAAAATGAGGGAGTGCAATGTTTATTTATGCTGCTTTTTCGACAGGTCACTGATAGCGGCGTACTTGCTTGTCCTCAATGGCTTTACCAACGTCTTCCACTTAGAAGGGGGCCTCTACACATGGTCCAAAGAGGGCTTGCCAGCGGTTTCAGACGAGTGAAGAATCGGATGGAGCTTCCGAAGTAGCTCAAGTTTTGTCACAGATGGAGAATGTCAAACGGAAGACTCATGGTGATTTGACTAAATTTCTCCCAAATTTATCTTCTTTCTACGAAGACCGAGATGTGATCATGCTGGAGGCTCTTATCGAAATCCAGTAGGAAACCTAACAATTGAGAATGTAAATTTGCCTTATTTTCATTCTGCAATAGGAAGTCTTAGCTATTATTATCAAACAAACATGGATGAAGCCAAAGCTAAAATTGGAAGGAAGAACTGTACAGTGGGCCTCTTCTAGGCTTCTCTATTTTAAGAACATCCGATTTTCTTTGTTGTGCAATGGTACTTGGAATAGCATACAGAAAATTCGTGGAGATCCAAACAGAAACAATCCAAATCCCAAACAACTCAATAAATGGGAGAGGGGAACCACGAGTATACAGTAATCATTGAATCCCTAGGGCAACATCCGTGTCTCTGAGATAAAACACCAAGAAAAAAATAACAAAAATGAAAACCTGGAAGATATAAGTAGTTGAGACCAAGCAAAGAGCTTTGCTGCAATAGGAAGTCACGAGAGCTAGTTTTCAGAAGATTGTTCAGAACTGTATGATAAATAGTGAACAAAGAACTTTCCCGACCCAGCATGGCCCATGTAACATCATTTGCAACAAAGACATATCAGTGCTGTCACCCGGCGAGAGTAACAGGCCATTATAACCGTTTATAGAAACAAGATTCTCTCAGTGGCGAAATCAAACCTAACAAAGCTTTACAAGGTGTCGTGAGACAATCTATTGTCTTCCTCTCCCTTTCAATTGGGATCATATGTTGAGACCACGTAATAGAAGTAATCAGGAAGTTTCCTGAAGCCTATATATGGTGATTTCCTGCTGCTTAAAGTACCGGCGGTCCTCTTCGTCAACTAGAACAAGATTCAAAAAATACTTCACGCTGAATTTGTTGTTGATGTTTCGATAAGTAGGTGTCAGTTCGTAAGGGCTAAGGAAAAGTCTGATTGGAATCGATTCACCTGTACAATCAAGCACATGAACATAAGCCATAGCAGCAGCGCAGGCAATTTAAATTGCAGAACAGTCCTTTGTAAAATCAAAACCTAATTACTCATCTAATAAGAACTTCACTTACCTTGGATCTCATAATCCCAAAAGTTACATGTGCATTAAATTATGGCCAACTTTATGGAATTTGAAGAAAATCATAAGAGTATTCTCATATACCTCGAACTGGAGCACCATCCATCAACTCAAATTTAGCAAGCGTCTCTGTCTCAACATGAGTATTGGCCCCTGATCCTGTTGATTCTCGTCGCCTGATCTCCAGATCCATATTCTTTATCTTGATTCTTACAAGGAGAAAATATATCTTGCCAATAATTACATCTTTCAGATGATACCTGTATATTTTTAAGCACGTAAGCAATGATAAAACATGTTATCCATATAAACCAATTAAATTGCTTGCTACTCCACAATAGTCAGACGAATTATGGACTGAACTGGCAACCATGTACCTATATACACAGGTTTAGCCAGATCTAACTACAGTCAGAGTCAAAAATATTTATTAACAACTGAAAATCCCAGTTTCAGTACATGTTCGACATACTTGCTTTTGTTATACTCAAACTCAATGTGTAGGCAATCCTCAATTCCAACTTCCATCTGCATGGAACAAGAAAATTATGAGAATCCCCAGCAACATCACTCGTTGCAGTGTATTAGACAAAATGATATACAATCATATAGGTTACTGCGCAAGAATTTTCACTCTATCAATGACTATTACAAACAACAAGGCAGGCTGAGACAGAAACAAACACACAAGCTTCACCAAACAAAACATATATTATTGCCTCACCTTGATGCTATTGTTAATTGATGGTGCTGGGGAATAATTGCGAACCTGGTGCATAAAGAAAGATAATAAGAATGAGATGCCATGGCAGTAGTAATTTCTGGAACATTAGTGAAAAGCTCTAAAAGGAACCAGCTGGGACAAGTACCTAGTTATAACTTGTGCAACCTCACAATGGGAAACTATTTTAAAACAGTATACAGGAACAAATTTAAGTATGAATAGGAACCATTGTATTAAAGTAATTGTTGAAAGCAACTGATGGATGACCGACAACAGACAGGAGAAAGCTACTCTCCTAAAATGCCCAAGTTTCATTCGGATCCCAATTCCAATATGAGCCTCCTCCTCTATCTGTTGTGGGTCGAGGACTCCTCATTCCCGATTTTTTTTTTCAATTTTAAATAGAGATCCCTCTTAGGTGATTACCATCAGTTAGGTCTTATTTCTTTTTCCCTCAAGAAAATTTAAGAGCTTCCTCTTCCAAGATCATTACTCAGTAAAGCAAAATTATATACCAAATTTAAGAAGCTAAGCGACAGCTAGGTAGAACTTCAGGTGGACTTTTGCAGGATTAAAAATAGCAGTTTTGAAGTCCCCAATTACTGCAACGAAAAGAAAGAAGGCGGAGGGGGAGGGGACGAGGACAGAGAGAGCTACTACCATAAAATCCTGATATTCAATTATGCTACCAGCATAACCACGACTGATTGTGACTTTCAGGACATACCTGTCAAGAGGAGATTCCAAAAGGTTGTAAGTTACTGATGCTAACAATGTATTTCACATTAACTACTGCAGTATAATTAAAGGGCAATCTACTTATCAGACAAGATAAACAACAAGCAGAATTATTTGTCTTTAATATGCAGTAAAAGACAATAGATTTCAAGAATAAGCCGTGATCCACAACTCACAAATTCTCAACACGAACATCATAATTTCCAGTCATACATAACAACACGCAATCTAATAAAGGTTAAATGACTATTTTTTTCCCTATGGAGCAATCATTTGGAGACACAATAATTCTTAAATTTCAGGTAATTCGTTCTCAAGCAGCAATCCACAAGTCTGGAAAGAGACTTGAGAGTAACTATGAATCAACCACATACTGCATCATATGGTTGTGCTAAGATATACTACACTTCCATTGCAGGAACATGAAAGGAGTTTAATCACATGACACCTATACTTATATATTTTAGATCTTTCAAAAAGTGAAAGGATGCTGGTGCCTTTAATTAGCTCTTAAGAAAGGGAAAGGGGATGGGACTACTAGCCTAACAAATTGTTGACAGATTATAAAGTATGTAACCCCCTATGAAAGCATAGGAAAAGGGTGAATGGAGCATTGCTATCTTAGTCAACATATCTTCAAGTACTCAAATCATCTTTATAGCGAGAAGTGGCCAAAGGCAAACGTGCCAATCACAAAAGAGATACTAACAGAAAGTATAATGCACAGGTTGGGAATGAAAACTTATATATGGAAAATAGCTTACCTAAGCCTCACATGAACCCCATTATATGTCTCATAAGGCATTTCAACCGTGGAGAATTCAAATGGATAGGTTTTCTTCTCATATATATCTCCAGGAACATCCAGTTCACGAACTAGAAACAAAAGCAATAAAAGAAAATAAACCTGTCAAATTGAGTTGCTCGCAAATTTTTAAATTTCAGACTGATAGTTGACGAGAAAAACAAACTGAGAGCAAATAAAGTTTTTGACAGCTTGTAATCAAAGCTGAAATATACTCACCAAGGGAGGTAAAGTCATAGAAGTTGCCTCTGTCGAAATACATCTCTGTGAGTAAAATAAATTTCATTGAAGATTCCTCTTAATAATAAGAAAGAAAATAAGTCCTAGGAAGTGATTTCTACCAGTAACAAAGGAACAAGTACTTCTAAGAGAAACAAACAGAACAATAAGATGAAAAAGATAGAGGAGAAGATGCTTCCTTCACTGCCCATGACTGGAATCTCTCATAGCTACACCAACTATAGTATCATGTTATCTATAGCAAAAAAATGATATCAGCTCCTGAGATCTCCAATAAGTTACCACTTTCAAGCATACTTCATTGTGAAATGTTCACATGGATTAAAACAGAATGTTTCTAATCATGTGTGAGGAGCATAATGAAAGCTATGCCAACAGATGTCCCACTTTGAGAAGTATTCAAAAATAGACAAGAGTATATTAAGAAAAAATTCTTTACAAAAAATGAAAGAAAGTCATGACCCAAAGAGAAAGCCAAACAGGGGTAATTGTTCCCATAAAAGAGAAATGTTTTACATGCACAGAATTCCATCAATAGCAGGGGTAAAAAGAGAAGTTTTCCAATTACTCTGTCGAAGTACCTCCCCTTTCTCAAACCATAACATGTATCACATTGAAATTTCAAAACAAAAACATACCTATCTGCCCTAGGAGCTCAACTTTAACACCATTGTGATTGACCTTCTTCCCTTGGACTGGTTCTATTGAAATCTGACAATAAGGCCACAGGATCAGTTATAACTGCACCAAAGAAATCAAAGAAGAACAAATTTTAGTAGTAACGTTTTTAAAGATCAAGCATTCCTAACCAATTCCCATAGATTCTCATTTTGCAGGAGAATGTATATCATCCAGAAATACTCTATCAATTATATACCTTCCCTGCAATGTTTTCTTGACTTTGGAAAAGTGGGACCATGACTGTGTGACCATTTTCCTTCTTCAGTGGGACCTATGCGAGCATATAAAAAATGGGAAAAAAGAATATTGTGAGACCATAACCAAAACACTTCTGCTCAAAATACTAAAAGAACATTACGCATAAGTACTTCATCAGCATTCATAAGACGTTAAAGGCGTTAAAGCCATCAGTTTAGCAGTCAAAAGGAGTTAAACTTCACATTATACTAGATGCATTGTGGTTAAGTTCGTCAAGCCTCAACAAAGTGAGCATTGCAACAGTCCATGCGTCATTGATATCCATTCCTTCTAACTTCACGTCATGCCTTAAATAAAAAATGAGAATATACTGATTCCCAATACAATGACCTAATGGAAACATCAACCAACTGCTCTTTCCCACCAAAATTCTTTCACAACCTTAAATGAAGTCAAACATACTAGAGCTACGAATAGAACGCTGAAAACAATCAAAATTTACAAGGTACCTGCTTGCGCGTTTTTCCATCCGAAAATGTGATTGAAATATTGCAGGATGGCTTGAAAGCTCCAATTAGGTAATTCTGGGATAAACAAAATTGTCAAAACACTCTTTTTATTGACATGAATAGTGCATTGCAGCAGTGAACACAAGAACGTAATCATTGGATTTATCCTGAGCTGGTCATGTAAACTCACCATGCTGATCAGAGTCAAATCCCAAAACCTAAAGCCTTACCCTCTATGCACCTGCGAAATTCAGTGTCAAATTTAAGCTGGAAGCACAACAACTGCTTTAGCAAAACAGGCACAATGACCAAATTCCAAGTTAGAGTTGCTCAAAAACCCAGCCTTTCTCAGCTAAAATTGAAACCCACAACCAAGGGCAGGCATGCTATAAGCTCATAATCAATGCTTGACCATCAATCTATGCGTCTGTGCACATTACAAGCTCAGAAAAATTACAGAACCCATGCTCAAATTATGCGGAAAAACCTCGACAATAGCTACAATGCCTAATTACTAAGAGCACCGAGGGCCATATTATTCTTCTCAATTGCTAGACATAGAAAAGGCGTGTATGTGTGTGTGCTCCCCTCCGCCTGTCGATGCGTGAACATAAAAAATTCCCAGATTATTGTGCATAGCAAGCTCAGATTCTTCAAAGTTCAAAACGCCCACAGCACATTAACATAAAAGCTCCTAATCTCATACGTTGTGACTCTTGAGTACGCCAAGAAGTAGATGTGTAATCAACCATCCAAACAGGAAAGGCAAAAAAGACACCCGGATCAAAACCACAAACAAATTGAAATTAGGATCAATCCACAATTCCAATCATTAAAAAGTCGGATTCCGCATGGAGATTGAGAGATCGGTTCCGTACCTTACAAGTTTGAGGACGAAGAAATTACCCAATTGACGGTACCGGAGCCAAAACTAGACTGGGAAATTGGGAATCAGGGCTGAAGAGAGAGAAAGCAGAACCCCTCGATCGATGTGAGATCGACAGTTAAGGAAATGGAGAGGAAGAACACTTACGGGAACGACTACTCAACGCCCATTGAGCAAGCGACCTCATTTTCACGTGATAGCACGTGAGAGAACTGATAGAGGGATTTACTTGCCCAAAAACAAAACTGATAAAGACTAAAGAGGGACAGAATGAGGAGATAATTTCCAAGGCCGGATCCACTATTTGCAGGCCCAAATTTATGTCTCGATAAGCAAGGCCCAAATTGTTCACGATCCATATAGAATCTCACTACTCTCGGTTTCGATAAGAGAGGCCCAACTCCGGATAGAGAATCAGTTACTAATCTTCTTCTTTTCCTTTTTTTTTTTTTGTAATGATAAACAAACGGTTACAGTTCCTTTTATACGTCGACTCGGCCAGATTTAGAGGGTGTTCGGTTGAAATGTGTTTTGAAAATTTTTTATATTTTGAGAATTTTTAGGTAATGTTAACTTTATTGGTATGCGTGTTGGAGTTATTTTTATGTAGTATTAAAAATGATGTTTGGTTGTAGAATTTTTTGTGTCGTGAGGATTCTAAAAAATCCTGAGAATACTGGTTAAACGAACAGGCCCCTAATCTATTCAAGACTCGAATTGACTAACATTTACTAATTTTCTTTTTAAATCAAAACACTCGTCTTATTCATCAACTAAGAAACAGACATTAAGGGATCAAACCTGGCATACAGCCAATCAAAATCGGGAAAATGCTCAGAAATACATTAAGGAGATCAAATTCTGCATCATTTACTAATCATTTAAATTTTTTATATTTTTTGACGAAATTATCCTTCCGTCAATCTATCGAACAAAAATAAATAAATTTTGGAACACAATCAGGGGAAGAATAAAAAAAAACCAACTCTTTTGCGATGGTGCGTTTGTGTTCAAAAATTTTACCCCCTCTAAAATTTTAACATAATTAAATATTACAATATAATCTCTCTCTCTCCATCAAATCATTACTATTTACTAAAAAAATATAAAAAAATTATCTCTCTCTTCATTTTTTCACTAAACTCAATACCTAAAATTTTAACAATACTAAAATTTTACGGAACAAACGCAACCGAAATCCAATGCCAAGAGGTGATTATTAAATTATACATCGACAAGAAAATAATCCTTTTTCCATAGGTGATCTTAAAGGAAAAAAATAATTCCCCAATTTTGGAGCTCCATGTCAGCTTTGAAAAGCCGAGTCTTAAATGTCGTGTGACACGTGTCTATGCCCTTCCTTCTCGGCCGAACTCAAATCCACCGAGTCTTTTCTTCGGCTTCCCATCTTCAACAGCCCGTACAATTTCCGAAACTCTCTCACCGTATGAACGCCTTCTCGACAAAAGAAGCCTGCGGTTTCGCTCGTGTCGTCCTCCGTCGACCGGCCCGACCCACTTCCGCTCAATAACGGCGCGGACTTACTCGATCCCCTGCCGTCACCTTTGGTTTGCAGCGCCGTGATGACCGATTTCAGGGCTCGACTCGGCGAATTCCGGTTCGAGATCATGATCTCGCCGATCTGGGCGTGACTCAAGCTCGCCCCGGTTTGAAAAATCTCCTCCAGTTGGGGGAATAGCTTGTGGTCCTTGACCCCCAAGTAGCTACTAGCTAAACTCTTGAACGCCGAGAAATTACAGGCGGGGAACTCAATGTGAACGTCGATCCTTCCGGGCCGCATCGCCGCTTGATCAACTTGATCTTTGCAGTTCATCGTGAATACCATCACGCGCTCTTCGCCGCAACATGATAAGATCCCGTCCATGAAATTCAACATCCCCGACAGACTCACGGCCGTGGAATAATGCTCAGCGAAAAACCGCTCAAGATCCTCGATCACGATCAACGACTTACTCGTCGTTTGCAGCAAAAGCGTCTTCAAATCAGAGTCGTCCACAACCTTGGACATATCGATGTCGTAGACGTCATAACACAGGAACCTCGCCATTGCCGCAACGAAACTGGTTTTCCCGGTACCGGGAGGACCGTATAGCAAGTAACTCCGTTTCCAAACGCGGCCTACCTTGTGGTAGTACTGCTTGGACTTGAGAAAGTGCTCGAGATCGGACCGTACCTTGTTTTTCAAATCGGCATCCATAACCACCGTGTCGAAGGTCGCCGGGTGCGTGAAGGCAATTGACCTCCACCGTCCATCTCCTTGCTCCAAATTCATGTACAACCGAATCTCCTTCTTTTTCTGCTCAATCTCGTCCGCGACTGTAAGAACATGCTGCAGGTACTGGCGTAAAACTCTACGCTTGTCTTTTTTCCTTATCCTCAGTACATATGATCTTCTACTTCCGTCACCGTTTTTCTCTGATTCGTTCGTCCACGACACTCTGGAACTAAAAAACGTGTCGTAGACGGTCTGATTGGCGTCCAACTGGAGAAAGATCTCGGTGGATTTGGAACCCGAGAGCAGGTTGAGGTTCGTGAGGTCGGAGTCGTCAAGAGAGGCTAAGGAATTCAGGTAAACGAAAATCTTCCGGTAGAGTTGATTTTCTTGGTACTGCTCGTTGTACTGCGGGATTTTGTAAGACTGGTATACGTAAAACCGATCTTCAAAACATCGCCACCATTTCAAGAAAATGTGAAGTATAGACGTCTTGAACATGAACCTAACAATAACGAGAAAAGAAACGATAGCAAACAAGAAAGCTACATACATGACGAAGCCGGAGAAGTACCCGTGAAAAACCCGGTCCTTAAAGATTTGGTTCCCTTTTCTGGGTGCGAATTTGGAGGAGATAACAGAAAGAGAAAAGGGGAGGCAAGAAAGAACGATAAGCGGTGGAGAATATAAACTGGAGCTTCAGAAATGGGGATGATTTTAATGGGGTAGGACTTTGAAGCTAGCCGGCTCCATCCGGCCAGTTTAATTGGTCAAAGTGTGGCAGGAGAAAAGAGCGAGGGAGATTTGGTCCTGTTGCTAGGCTGTGGCTGTGAATGTACGACTCAAGGCAATGGAACATTAGGAGGGGATGATTATTGAAAAATAGTTAAAAGTAGTGGGCAAAATTTTCAATGTTCTTGACTAATGGTAATGTTCGTTGTTTTAAAAATTATACATTATCTATTAGGAATTAATAAATTTTGCTTAATACTTAATTAGAAATAAATTAGGGGTCCTGCACCTTTATTTAGTAGAGGGGTATATTTGATGTCCAACTTAATAATAAATTTTGGTTAGTGCTTAATTAGTTCCTTGCTTTGTGCGTTGAATCTTCTTTTGGGTAGGTGTTGTTTTTTCCTTTCATCGTCTTTTGAAGCATTTAGGGGCCATGCGCAGTATTAACTTTTTTTAATAGACCAGAAGAACAGAGAAATAAAATCAATCAGTGGGGTAAGATTCAATGGTCGCATGAATTCTTTTTTTTTTTAATGTTTTGTGGTTATATTGTCAACCGCTCCTGTTTGGAGGATAAAGTACACGTAAAAAAGACAATTAATGAAGCTATTATATATATATATATGATATTTTTTATTAATGGTATTTACAAATTACAAATAATTCTCCACACGTGCGTTTCGTGTGGTGGTATAATGGTGTATCAACGACGGGATATATTAGTCATGCCACCCGCCCTTGTCGACCCCCCTCTCAAATAGGAGTGAATAGCGGACTAGTCGGATGCGGAATTTGACATTCCAATATCCGGTTTGCTAACTAGCGGATGGCCAAAACCGACTCCGCTTCCGCTTTCGACTCTTAGCAGAAGCGGATAGCGAAATTCCGACAACTTTTTGGGCCATATCATGCACCTATATAATCCCAAACAGAAAGACTACCTAACTTGTCTTAACAGAATGAAATAAGTTACAAACTAACGAGGTAACCCTATTTTCAGTTCATAATAATCAATACTTTATTCAAAAATAAAATCCCACCCACCACTCAGTGCTCAACATTTTCAATAGAGAACATCAAAATATTCAAGACTATTGCAATTGCATGTATATCAAAATGGATCAAAAACTTCAAACATGATCGCAGCAGAAATCCAAAAGATTGCACACAACCAACATCCTTGAGACCTTGACTCAAAGCATCAATCCCAAACGATTAAGCACGTAGCATATACGTAGCATATACGGCAAATGGAAATAAGCATCTAATGATGTCAAACAAGTTGATGATCATTAAGTGCAAAAAGATCTTAATTAGAAAGAAATCATCTCTTACCAATTTTAATCAAACACATTACCAGAACTCAGAAAAAGGTAAACAAGATATTCAATTCCATCAAGTCAGGATAACCATAAATCCAACGCTGATATAAACTATCACATGCAGATGTAAAAATGACAAAAAGCCATATTCCAGATCCTCTAAAGAGCAAAATTAAGTTACCAGCTCAAAAACAGCGAAACATAAATTTCCTCTAATCACCACCAGCCTTCTGGTAAACATAGGTCAACCCACACTTGCCACAGTATGGACCAACATAACACAACAAAAAATCCCTATTTTTTGACACACTGAATCCATAATCTCAAGATTGTATTGCAAAACACCTATACACACCAACACAAACCACTTCACAGATTCAAACCAATAAATGATTCACAATTCACATATTCAAAATCCACAATTCACAAATTCATAACTAATGATTCACAATTTACAGTCCAACCAGACTATAAGGGCATGTTCGTTTCCTACATTTTTTCAGGATTCGCATCATACTTTTTTTTACAATCCAAATATCACAAAACACATGTATTCCAATATAACATTTTATTATTTTTTTACAAACAACAATCCATTTTAACAACTTCTACACACATTCCAATACAATTTTAACGTCACCTTTAATATCCTACAAATATTCTGAAAACGAACATGCAAGTCTAGTAGACCATTCAAAGGATTGCTCTCAACTTTTGATCTTCTCTTAACATTTCGGTTGCCAAAGATTTAATCCCTCCCTTTCAATGGGATATTCTCGCTTACATGGGAAATTATGGGTGTTTAACGGTAGTGGAAGTGCTGATTTGGCAAAAACCAGCATAACACCGTTAAAGTTGGTGGAGAGAAATTGGAACGACATTAGTACCAATTGATCACAAAATCGATCTTTGTCGGTGTCAGTTTTATGGTAACCGGCTCACCGTGTGGCGACGGGGACTTGATTGGAGAGAGAGACATCCGAAAGAGGGAGTAGAAAGAGAGAGGGAGCGGTGGTTGGGAAAAAACACACTTCGGAGCCTCTCTGATTGTATTTTTAGGGGTAGGGTTATTAATAGAATGGTGTCGTTTTCTATTTGTTTTGTTTTGTGCGGAAAGATGCAATAGATTTTACACTCCATGCATTGACCTATTGAGCCACAGAAAACCTGCTGAGAACGATTTGATTTGTACACACAAGCGTATAATTTGATGGCCTTATACTGGTGGCTATGGTCTTCGAATATTTCATAATCTCCCTCCGTGATCTTCAAATTCGGAAAACGAAAGATATTTTTGGACTGTCCACATCTTGTAACACAGTGCTGCCTAAGCACCTTTTTTAATTGTTTGAGTGTTACAAAATTTTGTACTAAATTTAAATTCAATTTGAGTTGTATTTTCATATTCAAAAAATTTGAATAATTTTAATTAAAAGAATTTTTTAAAATTTGAATATTCTCAAGATGAAAAGCTAAAAATAAAGAGCTGGTTCAACTCGTGCAAAGTTTCTAAGAAATTTTTAATTTTTTTATTAATTTTTTAAATAAAGGGATTACACTTATTCACTCATCTCCATATGTTAATAGGTATAAACAGGATTTTTTTCATTTTTGGTGGATGAAGATTAAGAGGAAAAACATAGGCCAGACGGTTCGACCTAATAAGAGCAAATGGATATCTTTGAAAAACACTACTCATTAAACACTCAGACTAGATTTATTATCAGCTCCTCTAAAATGATATTTGAATTTGTTGAGAGCTTGATTAAATGGTTAAATTCATAATTTCTTCTTAAAAGTCTAAGTTAATTTTAAACAATAAATTAATTAATGATAGTCTATTATAACATGATCAGTGTTAATGTTATTATCTTTAGCAAAAACATTAAGGTGGTGATTATATATGATTTCTAACACGATCTAGTGATCAAACAACTTCTTTATTCCAAATTGTCCTCGTAGATTGTGTTTTCCAAAACATGTTTTTACAGGTAATAATAACACAAACCCAGGAATCTAGCAACATATTTCTTTTTTTGTACCCTGTGGTCCTGCATGCATATATGTAGTAAATGAATGTGAGAGACGATCAAGGGAACTTCCAAGGTTTCTGATAAGCCTCACTTTATTGGCTGGACCTGCCCATCTTTAAGGAGGTATGGCTTTGACAACACTTTGCTTGAAGCCCCCACAAAAATGATATGATCTCTGCCAGCTATTTCCCATACGGTCTTAATCATTGGTAGAGGGTGGGGCTGTCGAATTTATTTTTTTTAGGCAACTGGTGGAGCAGGACTTAGCCTGTGGGTGTGGAGGGATTCGACCTCCAGTACTAACCGTCCCCAAATGGCTCTTGAACTTGCTCACCAAATGAACCAGTCTACCAGAGGCAGTCTTGACAAACCCAGCTGACCCTGACCCTTTACAGAACGTTGAGAAGGAACCAGGCATAGATAACCGAATACAGGGAAGCTGTCTTTAAAGGTGCGTTTTTTTCTCTGCTGTTGCAAAATGGAAAAGTTAAACTACAAGGAAACACAAAGGTCAAACGTGCATGATCCTATCTCTCTCTCTCTCTCTCTAAAGTCGCGTTTTTAGTTGACCGTAAGATCGATGCCATGTGTGAATTATAAGTTATAACCTCTTGGTCTTGATCGTTTCAGATGCCCACCAAACCCCACTTAACTCACTGGGACTTACCAAAAAAAATCAAGGGAAAATAACAACTCTGAAGTTTGCCGGATTGATGTCGGGAGGTCACCGGACTGAAGCCGGAAACCTTGATCTGATGCATGTTAGAAATAAAAATTTTAACTAAAGGAAAATTATTTATACTGATAAGTGAGACATCCACTATGGAAATGTCTAATTAGGCTTATTGGTTTTCTCACTTATTATTTGATGAGATTACATGAGACTTTACTTATAAGCATTTGGAAACAATAGCCCACGTTGCTAAAGCAATGTGAGACTCTCAACTTTAATATAGGCTAACGGAATTTGCCTACGTAGCTGACGACAATCACGTCATATCCAATGACTACCTGACACGTGTTAAAACATGTCCTCTCATTTTTTTAAAAAATTGTGCATCCCGCATCCAACATGACATTCCAACGTTAGAATAAAAAACTCACATCATTTATTATTTGGTTATCCCTCCAACTCCATCCAAACCAAAACAGCCCTAAAAAAAATCTTAAATCTGAACAGCCTGTTCGAAAGCTCCCACAGCTGAAGAACCCTAATTCCTCTTCCCTTTTTATTTCAAATTGATTCTTTTTTTTCTAAATTATTTCAAATTGATTCACCAAATAATTGAAAAACCTTTCAGACTCCTCAAAGTCTACATGAAATTTCGCATTTATTGGGGTCTGTAACCACACGTGCCCCATGTTTTGATCGAGCAGAACTGCTCCTAGAGCTAGTCATCTTGTTCATTGACCTTAATGACATCTCTCAAACCTCGTTTCTCTCCAATTCCTCTCTATTTCCTCCGCTAGCAATTTCAATCGATTCAATCCTTTGAAAGTTTTAACCCAAACCATGTAAATCGGAATTATGTTCTCCCGACAAAGAAAACAAAAAATTATCAGCATAAGCCAAAATTAAATAGAACACCCGTGTCAACTTACCTACTTTTTGTCAACTAGAATCTACCGGACCAGGAACAGGAACAGGGGTCGATACCCTTCACCCCCCCCCAAATTTTTTTTACATGGTATATATATATATATATTTTAAAATAAGTTGGCCTGAGCCGACACTCATCAGGCTCAGGCCTAGGCCAACTACAAACATATTTTCTACATAAAGCCTGGGCCCGATCCCCTTGGCCTATGCCTTTTTATTTTTTTTAAACAACTGAGGGTCTGCAGAATTTAAAAAAAAAAAACAACAGAGGGCCTGCAGAAACGGGGGCGTTCCGCTCCCCCTCCTTTCTCTTTTCTGCATCTGAAGAAGACTTTGGCCTTTCTCACCAGCCACCGCACACTCAACAGCCGCCGCCGCACGCTGCCTCTCTTTCTCTCTTCGACAGAATCACTCAGCCAAGGTAAGTAATTTTATTGTTGTGATTTTTTATGAATTTTATGAATTAGGTTAGGGATTTGAGTGAATCATGATTAAGTGGTTAAAGGTAATTAGGGCTGGAGAAATTAGAGGAATTCTGAATCAAAGAAAGCTCATAACCCTAGCTACTAAATTTCTCTGATTTACCTCCGTCTATTTTCACATAGCTTTCATGGTATTCCTCATACAGTCACACCACCTGTTATCCATAAAGCATGCTGATCTTTCATACTGAAGCACCTGGCCACTTGAAATGGTCTCAACTGCATTGCCTACTGGTGGAAATCCATCTATAGTTATTTAAAAGAGAAGTGAAAGTTAGGTAACTCATAGACAATCAAATATTACATTTTTCCCCGTAGGCAGTTTTGTACTATCGTCAAGAAGGTTAATTCCCAAAATTCTGATCCACCCATAAAGAGTTGTATAAATATGAAATTATATGTCTTCATAAGTAGCCAATTTATAGGCTCCAAGGTTCCTTACCTCCAGGTACACTACAGAAGTCATCGTCTGAATCAGACTCAAGAATACTGACCGGGTCAAACCATGTGTCCTCTTGGCAGATTACTGCAAACACAAGAATTTCTCAGGTCGAGTCAAGTCTTTAAGCTAACTGTTACTTTTCCAATACATTATTTTAGAGCAGAAATGTCATCTGTGCTATTTCATTCTACCGTAGAGGGATTGTGATTTGCAGTCGGATCAGACATACTACATGATCTTTTATTCTCTGAGTGTTATAGTGGATAGCATCCAAATTGTTGAACCTTGTCCATAATTGTATTCTCTATTCTGGTGTCCTCATTTTTGTACTTTATTGCTTTGGAGGAGTAGCAAGGCAGGTGACTGTAAGATAAAA
Organism: Myrica gale; assembly: GCA_963930655.1. NCBI lineage: Eukaryota > Viridiplantae > Streptophyta > Magnoliopsida > Fagales > Myricaceae > Myrica > Myrica gale. The sequence continues at coordinate 25,514,268 of OZ005606.1, read as the reverse complement.
CTTCTGGCTTTAATTCCAGAATTATAGTTTTATAATTTCAATTTCTCATAATATTGCAGGTGACACTCGTTGGGGTTCATACCACCTTTCAATAATCTGTCTCTTCACTTGTAAGTGCTTGAACACATAAAAGCGGAAGGTACTCTCTCAGACCAAAGATCTATGGCTATGTGTTTGATTGATAAGATGGAAAGTTTTGAGTTTGTTCACTATGCATTTATTGAAGAATATAATGTGAATTATAAACGAATTGTCATAAGCCCTACATCATAAGGATCAAAACATTGTTAATGCTATGAGTTTGGTTAGAGTTGTGAAGGAACAATTGCAGGAATTGAGGGAGAAGGAATGGGATGGATTTTTGGACAAAGTCAAGACTTTTTGTGTCGATAACATTATTAGTATGCCCAATATGGAAGAAGTTATACCAACTCACAATCATTCGAGGCGTGGAGGACAATCTATTACTTATTTCCATCATTTTCGTGTGGAAGTTTGTTGTCAAGTTCTTGATTTGATCATTCAAGAGATGGATAACCGGTTCACAAAAGCAAGTACAAAATTACTTATTCGCATAACATGTCTTAACCCATGAAATTCATTTTCAGCATTTAATCATGCTAAGTTATGTCGTTTGGCTGAGTATTATCCAGAAGATTTCACAGTGGATGGTCGTGTGTTGCTTAGAACTCAGCTTAACACCTACATTAGAGATGTTAAAGGAGTTGACGATTTTTTTGGGCTTCGAGATATTGGAGGTCTTGCATTGAAAATGGTTGAGACTGGAAAGAATATTGTATTTCCATTGGTTTATCGACTTATTGAGTTGGCATTGGTCTTACCAGTTGCGACCGCAACCGTTGAAAGGGTATTTTCTGCGATGAAGATCATCAAGAGTGATTTGCGTAATAGGATGAGAGATGATTGTATGATGATATACATCGAGCAAGAAATTTTTAAAACTATTGAGAACGAAACCATTTTGCAACATTTTCAGAAAATGCAGATGCGTAGGATTCAATTGTCACCTCTCAGTAGCAGTACATAGTATGATGCATGTATTTCAATATTTTTAATATTTTTCATCTTTAATTTTCGTTATTGTAATTCTAAGACAATTTTTGTATTATGAAGGAATTTTTTTTTGTTATTTCGCCTTTAAAGTTCGGCACCCTTGAATTATAATCCTGGTTCCGCCACTAACCAGGAATCGTCATGAAAGTTGAAAAGAGTGAAACACACAACCATTTCACTAGCAAAAGACAGTCCATGAAGCCATGAAAAGCTTAAACAAAAGGAAGGCATTTCAATTCACATAGTCCGCACGATTTTTTTCTCAATCGATAGGCCACAAAAAAGAAAAAAGGGTCAGACAAAATGCATGGATTCTGCTAGAATAGCTCCAAAGTGGGTTCACAATAAAGCCTTCACAAAGTCGCTCTACGCCCTCAAAGACAGAATCCCAGATAGCCAGATAATTCTCAGTAGATAACTCCTCGCACACAACCACATTTGCCGCTTGAAGTAATCAAAGGGAAGAGGACTTAAGGTTCTTCAGCTGTGGAGCTTTCGAACAGATTCGGGGATTTCTTCCCAAGGTTGGAATGTCATGTTGGATTTTGGACCCACATTTTTTTAAAATGAGATAACATGTTTTAACACGTGTCAGGTAGTTATTGGATACCAACCACATAGGCAAATTCTGTTAGTCTATCTGATGGAACCAATTTGGAAAACGTTGCTAACCTTAGGGGTATCCGTAGGAGAAAAATTACCTTCGGGAGCAATCTGAGAATATATAGGTCAAACCCCAATGACTGACGGAATAATTTAGCCTAAAAAGAATATAGAATATGGTTGCTTCCTGCCCCCAAGAGGGTGAATATTGGGATGGAACTTATTTTTCGTTTTTTTTCCTAGCATTATTCGCTCTGTGTCATTTGTACATGCATGATAAATACTTATAACCACGTTGAATCTCGGGAATGCCTCTATAAAACAAGATTATTGAATAAATAGTATTTCAAACTTCTGATCATCTATACCATTAATTAGAGTTGTTTATCAGAACTCAACTTGCCACGAAAATTTATGTTTATAATTAATGCGAAAGGAATATATATGTCATGAGTCTAATTGTGTGTGTACAGAAGAGTTTCTTGATATGTTCTTGTAATTACTTTCAGCGATATATATATATGGTTCTCTACTATGAGCTCAAAAAATTGAAGTTTATTGTACTATATTATATGTTCGAATTAAGTTGGATTACACAATTAAAAACTTGATAAAATGGGTTTTGGAGAAGCACATATACCCTTATGTGGTTGTTTTGTTTCTTAGGTAAGTTACGGTACTTTACCAGTAACTTTTTAAAGGCAATTTTCACAATGCGCTTGTAGCTTGCAAGTTAGTGGACAGAGAAGCTCCATTAATGGGCAGCAGATCATCATTGCCAATTGCCATCTTCCCAGTGCGAAAGCTTTTAATTAATGCACCATTCATGCCCTCTGTTTAGATTTATCCTTTTCTCATCTACCCTTGAAATCTACAATTTGATTCTCTCTCTCTCTCATACACTTTCCTCTCCTATTTAGATTCATACAGATTCATACAGAGAATATATAGAAAGCTTACTTCTGTACTTTAATAGAAGATGATTTGATGCGATTCATGTTGAACGTAACTCTGCTGGTCTCATGGGCATTCCAAATCAAGTTAACGCATATGAAGCATGAAAGGATAATGCAAATCTACTATCATGGAGTAATACAACGAGTATAGGAGTTGGAATTTTCGACTCCAAGATCCTAAGCATGGACAATGACTGATGGCGACCTGACGTACCCATCTGTCCTCAAACGAAGCGACGTATATAATTAAAATGGTCAGAGGAAATCCAATTAAATGTAAAAATTAAGTACAAATTAAGTAGAGGGTTTTGAAGTTGCCTGCAGGCCCCGCACCAAGACAGAGAGAGCTGGCAAAGTCCAGCCAGCTCGTGCCTCTAGACCTACCTAGGGATCGTGGCGATTTCGCATCAAGAAACCACTTAAAAACTGTATTAGGAACTATATAACTCGACATTTAATGAATGGCCTATTAGATTAATTAGATATTTGATTTATGAAACATACTTCGAGTAAAGATGGAGTACTAATATTTCTGTACTAATCTTATGTTTATCTATATCTATTGGAAGATCTTCTCCGCCTAACACTTCGAAGGAAGAAATCAAATTACTGCTACTATTAATTCATGAGTTCCTTGTATATATATATGGAAGATTTCTCCATAAATCCGGTGGGAAGGCATGCATGGGAGAGCTTTCTCTCTGCATGTTGGGGATGTTGCCATGTTGGGGAGATATAACTTGGGAGTTTCCTAGCTAGTGAGCTCAAGTCTCCTAGTGTGCTCGTAATCTAACATATAAGAACACTATTTAACCTAAAAAATTAAGCTTTTAAGTTTTAGTCCAACTAAGCTATATTAATCACCACCGCTTGTGACTTCTTTTTAATATACGTAGGACAACATTTATGCCCTCTCACACCGAGTATAATATTCAACATTGCAGATCTCTAGTTCCAAATTCTAATTCTTGACACGAGATACTCTTATAAGCCAACATATGGAAAGTGTTAATTCACGTAGAAATTAGGAAGAAGCAATCAAGACTAATGGCATGCATATATATACAATCTTAACACAGGTTTTGCCACAAGTACTCATGATAACATATTAATTAACACACATAAGAAAGGTGGTCATGGGCCACTAGAAGAGTGAGGAACACAGAGTTGCATATATATACATATATATATACACACACACCGTAATCCTTATCCCACTGGTCATGAGAAAGATCGAACCCCAGGAAGTGATTATTTATGGGCCTGGCCGATCCGGTGCTTAAGCATGCATCATGACCAGCATCCGCTTGGCCATTATCAGCCACACAAAAATGACCAGCAGGCACATAGCATAATAACTTCAAGAGCGATCAAAACAAGGATTGTAGAGCCAATATAAACCTTGCCTCTCATCAGCAGCGAATGATCAGGCTGTATTACCTCCTGCCATGCCCTCCCTTCAGTACTACAGGGATCCTGTTCAGCAACTTCTGTATCATGGTTTTTCACTTGACTGATTTGCATATACATCAGTTGCTGATTGACAAAGTTCAAGTCTACGAGTGCCATGAAGTAGACCAAAGAAGTTAAAAGGGACACAGTGAATGGTAGCCACCAGTCCTTGCATTGGATGGACGAGGGGTGGTGGGCGATGGCAATGAAAAGTACGACTTGCGATTTGAGGTATGCCATGGTCAGATTCTGCACCCTTCTTTGATGAGAGCGCACACGCCGTTCTTGCTTCTCGGTGATGATTTTGAGACTCTTATAATGTTCCTCGACCTCCTGAAGATCCATAACTTGCAGCGGTTACAGAAGTCACTTAACTTGTAGACTGTTGAGTGACAGTACTACTGCGTATTTTGAGGGTTACTTATAAGGGCAAGGCCAATCCAGAGAGAACGTTTTTGGATGACCAACTTATAAGGGCCAGGCCAATCCAGAGGGTACTGCCTAAGTACTCCTTGCACTGCTGCAGCTAAACATAATTACATAAATGATATGATGAAAAACAATATACGTAAAACTTAGGCATAGTTATTTTCACTTGTATTAATTATTTTGTACTCGAAACTTTCCACGTGATTTAGACTTTAATATATCCATATACCTTAAACTAATGAATTATTGGCTGCCTCTCTCCTTGAAGTAGACTGCTGAGACTAAGTCCTTTCCTTACGAGGGAATATATTCCTTGCTACTTAATTTGATTAATCGCCGCTAGGGTATAGGAGAATTAAGAAAGTTAATGTGTTAAGCAAATGCATGCATGCATGAGCTGAACAAGCCTAGCGATCGGAAGCCAGGAGCTTCGATCTTCTATTCCTAGCTTTATCGCGGCTCCGCTATCGTTTTGTAGTTGTTTGGGACGGCTCGGGAGGAGTGTCCTCTCCTCATGGAAAAGGTTTCGGTTGGACAATTTCCTAGAACCAGCGGAACACTGAAAATGTTAAGAACGTTAATGAAAATTGTTCTGCATTTGAAGTGCATTGAACCTAACTTATTAATTAAGTAATTTAGTCTTTGTATAATTGCATATAAAAAGCAAAAGAATATTGACTGGTAATCGTAACAATGACGACACCAATGATGGCACCAATATATATATATATATATATATCTTGGTCATGAGGTAATGTTAGCACTTGGGAGGGTCGATTCACAATTTGAAATATATTAGAGCTCAGAGGTCTAGCTATAGAAAGGTAAAATGGAAAGATTTTTAGCTCTCGTTTAGTTGAAAACGGAGGAGATCATTGACCATATATTCCTGGGCTAGAAATCATGGAAATGAAAACTCGAAACATGTATTGCATGTACAGTACTGATCTTGTGACGAAAATTAAGGGTTCGCGCGCTCACCCCAAATATTGTTCAGAAAGGTCCTCTGACTGCTAGCTCCAATCTGTTGACCGCATCAGCTAGCTCTAATATTCCCTATTGGAGCACGACCATATAAACCAGCGACCCGCGGGATCACCCTGGCGTAATCTTCAGCCGTCATCACGCACTAAGTTCGCTTTCTTTCACTTTTCATCTGGCTAGGCTTGTCGACTATTGTGGCAGCTGGATTAATTACATTTAAGGGCTGCTTCACCAAAGGTGAGAGCTTTTGGTCAAGATCAGGAAACGATTGGCTTATGGAAATGAAGCATCTGATGGATTCTCCAAGTTTGAACTTAATTAATGCAGGGCGGGAGCAGCTCTGGGAACTTTTAAAATGGTAATTGTAAACACTTAGTCTTTGATCCTGACAGTCAAGCGAAAAGCAGTTAGCCATAGTCTTTGGATGAGATTCAGCATAGGCGAAGAGTTGCTTTGGTTCTTTTGATTATAATATATATACATTGATGATGATCAGTCAAGTGGCTTTTGGCCAAAGTAGTGTCTGTCTAGTTACAAAGGGTCATGATCCTGACAGTTCAATGTATAATAGTATATCTAAGCAAAATTTCATCGTTTTAGGTCAGGTGGCGTTTTCTGAAAAAGGCACAACTTGTAGTGATATATATATATAAAGAGAACAATTAATGTGGATGCTGTAACATGTACAGCAATGACAATTATTTGAGAGAAATATCCCCGTTTTAGCTCAAATTAACGCACGAATGTACCTTCCTATTGGTTAGTAAAGATCGATGTAGTGATTAATTATCGTTAAATTAATTACAAACGATCGATTAAAGAACATAGAAAGTCGAAATGTGGAAGGAATGACGTACGGCAAATTCTTTCGGATAAAATTCAGTGTAGTATAAGGTTTTCAAACGATTTTGTTATATATATGAGGTTGTATATATATCAAGTATATAATCTACCCATCTTTTAAGTAGTCAGTCCCTTACAGACCCATCTAGCTAGAACCTCTCTCGTACGTAGACGCACGAGTAGAATTTGGAATTGCATGTTCTTCTAATAAGATGAAGAGGAATCTGTTTACTTCTCATTTGTGGTAAGGTGGCTGCAGCAGTTCACTGACGGACCAAGCTAACCAGCTAGGTTGCTAGTGACGGCTGGTAGTTGGATTAGGTTGTATGACTTTGTGTGATCCCCTTGGAACCAATCAACTAAGGGCCTGTTGGCCTCGTTTCGTGTTTCCTAGACCTTTATATTCGAACTACGTACCTATGCATGGCACCATAAAACATCTCAAAGTTCATCTCCTCAGGAAGTGCGTTGTCAGTTTATTTGGCAAACGCGCGCGGTATATACCTGACCATCGACCAAGGAACCCAGGACTCCGAAAATCCTTTGTTGCTGACTGCTCAAGTCAACACCAGCTCAACCCTAGTCGTTCTTTTTAATCCCCTGACTGCTCCAAGTTCACATTCAACAACTGACAATGGCAAAAATAATAATAATAATTTAGAAAGAAAAAAATGGCAAAAATAAAAATAAAAAGACAACAAACAAAAAGGAAATAAGGACCAGAATCTTCGGACAATGTCTAGAGTTCATTACTTTTTCTTAGTAGGAAATGTGAAGGGGGCTGACTCTATGTTGTTGTTGTTGAAGAGGTGTCTTGCCTATCAAGAAATATTAGTCAAGTGATGCAAATCGACCGCTCAAATCAAATCTTCTGCAATATCGTGGGGATGCAATTCGCTACATGCTAGCCATTCATTTAAAATAGAAGACCAAGATTCTTACACATTAGCAATTGGCGAGAAGTGGTGTTCTTGTTGGCATGGCTGTAACAGAGCAGTGAAGCCGCTGACTCCGAAGGATAGAGGCACCAAGAAAGAACGGGCCTCTCTTCGTAATAGCTTGAAGTCTCTCTGGTTGAAAAAATAAATAAAAAGATGATGGAGAAGTTGGAGGCAGCAAACAAGGGCTTTTTTTTAATCAAAACAATTAATTCATTAATAATTAAGGAGGTTTAAAGACTTCAGTTATATGTTCTAAAAAGATAGTTTGAATGGCTCTAAAACAACTAGTTATTATACCTTGTGAGCCATCGAGTATTAGAGTATTAAAGAGACCACACAATTTCTCTCTCGGCTACAGGGCACACGATTTGGTGATGGGACTAGTGAGTGGAGTTTGTGAAGGCTAAGAAAAGAAGAGCCAGCTGAAATTCCAATGCGCTTAGCTTAGCAAAGTTGGTGGCTTCGGGCCTTCATATTCTCCGAGCATGGCATTCTCACAAACCTCCCTCGATCCGTGTAACTTTCTCAAGTGATAGTATTTGCTTATTAAAAGAAAATTCAGATGCAAGAAGTCGCAAAGGTAATGGGATAGCGCGATCCGAGTCCAGCATCCTCCAAAAGTATGTATTGCGGGAAAAGTCATGAAAAAAAATAAAAAAAAGTGTAAAATGACCTAAATGTCTGTCCAAGATAAATTTTTAAAGAATAAATTAAAATTTAAAGAAATAAATTAAAATATGTTACTGAAATAGAATTTAATAGTTTTATTTATAATATTTTGTAGTAATTTTGTCTTGAAAGGGCATTTTGGTCATTTTATATCTTTTTCGTCTAACTTAACGCCTGATTTGGATAAGAGGTGTATATTGAAGACTTTTAAAAATTAAAGGACGTAAATCGCCGTTTTGATAATTGGAAAGTCGAGATTGATAAATATTTTAGTATAGTTATGGAGCGTATGATTTTTTTTCTATTTATTGCTTTCACATAAAAAAAAAGGCAACGAAATTTGAAACTTTTCATGAGAAGAGGACGTTGTTGAGTCTCTTTAGTTTCTCAAGTCAAGGATTGCAAACTCATGAGATTTGTCTAAACCTCAATTTGGTTTAGGAAACTTTGAACCATCACACTATGCCAAGCTTTTTTTAGTAACCGAGTATCCAGACTAGTTATACGCAAACTTCAGCTAATTTCAAGATTTTGAAATTAGGATCTTAGAGAGAGCAAACTATCAAGGTCTAAACCTTAACTGCCAAGGCAACCTCTTGAAATTACATACCCAAAAGAAGTTGATAAGTGATAATCACGATCTCTCCGGCCTATAAGGAAACTGAGGAAAAATGTGCAAGTAGTTGAGACCCCTTTTTATAGTGTCATTACCAGAACTTACCACTTGCTTGTGAAGCAACATAAACCACCAAAATTAAACCACTACATATTTAAATGAGTTTAATCATTCTGTAAGTTTAATTTTCTCTTTGCCATCTTTATTCTCTTATGGCTCCAGCACTGGTAAGTTTAGTTTTCTCTCTGCCATCTTTATTTTCATATGACTCTCCTACACTGTTAGTCACATCATGGTAATCATTTTTCTGATATCTTCAGAATAGGATTCTACTGCTTTCAGATAAATCATACAAATGGCTTGCACTAAATAGGCAAGAGCATCAAATGTTATCACTGATATTTTTCTAACATATCAAACGAAAAAAAAGTGTACAGGATGGAGGAGTTCCAAAAACAAAAAGCGGATAGTGGAGAAAACTCTGTTAGCAGAGCCATATTCCGCTGATTTTTCCAATTCCTGTATAGTACAGGAAATAAATTTTAAGGGGCATTAAGAAAGGAACATATGAAAACGCATCAACAAATTTCACACGTAACGCAAATTCTCTCTGACTACAAAGTTATTGCTGTAATTGTAAACAAAGGTTCATATTTGCTTCAGTGTACTGGGCTTCAATGTGAGCCATTTTATGGATCCTGGGCATCTGATTGAATGTTCAAAATTTGGGAAACCACAAGCTTAGAAAGCTCACTTATTGCTGCTTGGACCCGGTAATCACCTGATTCTCTATCCCTGGACCACCCGGATGACTGCGACGATAATCCAGAGTATTCACTAGCAGCTACCTTCGTCTTTATTGTTGTGCCCAGAACTTTCTCTAAATCTGACTGTGACAATGGCCTTGGTGCCTGAGACAAAAAGATAATCAACGGGTCGATAACATACACATAAAAAACTCAATTACGTCTGCCACATAATAGACCTTTATTTTGGTAAAGGTACAAAAATAATAATTAAAATTGACATCTATTCTAAACCTATATGAATAGACGATTTCTTCACTCCCCATCAAATTGAACCCTTTTTTTTATGAATAAGCCAATCTCATTAGAAAAAAATAAAGACAGTAGAAAAGACTATACCGAAATCACTAATCCAAACAAGCAAGAAAACTAATGAAATCAACAAAATCTAAAAAAGGGCAACCAAGCACCGAGTTCGCCCAACAGAAAAGTAAAGACAAGAAAACACCCTTCAACCTATCCAAAGACAAAGAACAATCCTCAAAACATCTAGAATTACGCTCCCACCAAAGGCACCACCAGATACAATGGGGTATCAATCTCCAAATAGCCTTAGCGAAAGGGTTTTTGAGCCTTCTCTTCCAACACCACAGCACATCTTCCACTTTCTCTGGCATAACCCATTGAAGATTCAAAATACATAGCACATAAGACCACAACACACTCGCAAAGGGGCAATGCAACAAGACATGATTAACTGATTCCCCAGCACAACAGCATAAGAAACACCAATCTGCCAAGATCAAACCCCTTCTATGAAGATTATCAATAGTTAAGCACCTACCATGAGAAGCCTCTCACACAAAGAAGGAAACTCTCATAGGACACAAGGACCTCCAAATCCCCTTCCAAGGGAAGGAGAGACCAGACACACCTCTAAGCAAGCCATACATCGACTTAACAGAAAACATCACATCCTTAGTGCCCATCCAAACCATCACATCATCCTCCCCTCTGCTCACAACAACCCCATACAACAAAGCAAAGAAGGACCCAAAATTCTCCATCTCCCAATCATTGGCAGCTCTAGAGAAAGGAACATTCCACACCACACTAACACCATTATCCACCAAACAATCCTCCACCATAATTGAACTTTATCAACAATACCACTAGAAGAGTCAATAAAAGTCCCTTGAAGCCCTTCATTTTAGTTTGTGTGTTTCTAAGGTTTGTCTGTGCCCTGCTTCTTAACTTTGGACTTCCAAACCCATGGACACCCTTCGCTAGTGGAAGGCACGCAAAAGACGAAAATGAAACCATGAATTGAGATATTAGAACTATGCATACCATCTGCCAAGACGCGACTGGAATTTCAGTTGTAGGGAAACTTTAAAGAGCAGAATAAGCAATGACCAAGAGCAGAAACAAGAGGATTCTTGAACAATTAACTCTTTGAAACAAAATGGCTGCTAAAACAAATGTAACATAAGACACTGGTTTAGTTTGCGAAATGAATTTACTCCATATTGCAGAATTCCAATCACATGACATTGTGTCCTATGTTGTCATTAGCTTTGCCATCCAAAAGCATGCCACCAATAAGAAAATGTGCTTTAGTTCAGAAAAAATGGTGGACTACGAGAATGATAGATACTCACTGAAGATTGTTTCCCATTCTTCTCTTCATCTAGTAGGTCCCTGATAGCAAAATACGCTGCTTTTTTGCAGAGTTCAAGAAGATCTGAACCTGTGTAACCTTCACACAAGCTAGCTATGTGGTCATAGTTAATTTTGGGCTCAACCCTCTCATCCCTCAAAATGACTTTTAATATCTCAGCCCTCTCTCTGCGGTCAGGTATCCCAATCTCAAATGCCTGAGGAAGACGGCGGAGTATTGCTTCATCAAGTTCTGATGGACGATTAGTAGCAGCAAGAACCATCACACGAGCATTCTCTGCAAATCCAATATACAATCATCAAAAATTAAAACATTCTGTTTAGGTATATCAAAATAATTAACATGAATCCTATTAACAAACAACCTTAACTTGATTCCTAAGATAGAAAATCGTAAGACTAAACCATTGTTCAAAGCAAATAAACTTACGATCTGTAGTAAATCCATCCCATAAAGCCATGAACTCAGTCTTCATATTTGTTAATGCTTCATGGTCTGTATTACGACGCTGCCCCAAGAAACTATCCACCTCATCAATGAATATAATAGCTGGCTGGAGTTTATAAGCCAAGCTAAATACAGCAGACACTGCAAAGCATAAAAGAAAATCCATGATTTTCCTATTATAGATCATCAAAATGAAAGCCCCACGCCTAGGAGAAACCCAACCAAGAAAACCTATAATCTACTTCTCTATTTGTGGTTCTCAGGCAAAATTAATGTTTCCCAAAAACACAAGTATATACTTAAATTGGAAGAGCGGGGCTGAAGGACACCTTCATAATGACAAAGCTGACTCCTTATTCAACCGTTTTGATTGGAATTTATTTTCCTCATGTTCCAGTAACATAATCGCTATTACACTTAAATAATAGTGAAGTAGGAAACAGACGCACCTACAACATTGAAGTTGAAATTACCAAAACATGTCTATTAAACATACCGGGGTTATATTAATGGCCACCATGCAGGGCAATTTAATACTATCACAGATGAAAAACGCAAATTACAAAAAGCAATCATCAGATGATGCCAAAGCTAACACAGGAATTCATTAAACTTGAAATTAGTTTCACTAAAGTACAGTATTACTGTTTTCAGCTAAATTAACCAAATACATCAGGTAAGTCACTTGTTCTTTGTTGCTCAGTTCAACAGCATGAGCCAAACTGAGTTCGACTTTGTCATGAGGCAGTTGGAAGTGGTGCTATAAGGGGTTTCGTGGTTGGGGGAGGTGGCAGGAATGAGGTATGCATTTCACATTTACTCTTTGCCGATGATACGCTGATTTTTTGTGAGGATGCAGAGAATCAATTGCGGAACCTGAGATGTCTACTTTTGTGCTTCGAGGCGGTGTCTGGTCTCAGGATTAACCTTGGCAAGTCTGAGGTGATCCCTATTGGCAGAGTGGTTGATGTGCAGGGGTTGGCGGGTATTTTGGGTTGTAGGGTGTCGTCTCTCCAGATGACCTACCTGGGACTTCCTCTTGGAGCTAAGTATAAATGTGTACGCATCTGGGATGGCATTGTTGAAAGATTCGAAAGAAGGCTGGCAGGTTGGAAGCGCTTGTATCTTTCAAAAGGGGGGCGGTTGACGTTGATTAGATCCACTCTTTCTAGTCTTCCTACTTATTTTATGTCTCTCTATCCTATTCCAGCGTCGGTGGCTAATAGGTTGGAGAAGCTTCAAAGGGATTTTTTGTGGGGCAGCAGTGGCGATGAGCACAGGTTTCATCTTGTTAAGTGGGCGAGAGTTTGTTCCCCTATTCGTGCAGGTGGGTTGGGGCTTAGAAGGCTGTCACTTTTCAATAAAGCTCTTCTTGGTAAATGGCTTTGGCGATTCAATTATGAAAGAGACAGCTTGTGGAAGACAGTCATCATAGCGAAGTACGGGTGCGCAACGGGTGGTTGGAGCACCATGGCAGTTCAAGGGTCTTATGGGGTGCGTTTGTGGAAAAACATTAGCAGAGGGTGGAATTTTTTTCAAGAGCACACCAGGTTCGGGGTTGGGACCGGTTCGAGAATTCGGTTCTGGCATGACAAGTGGTGTGGGGATCGACCATTGAGTGAGGAGTTTCCTCAATTATTTTCTATTGCTCGAAGGAAAGACGCTTGGGTGGCTGATTGCATGGCGCTTGATTCTGGAATGGTTGTCTGGGATGTCCACTTTGATAGGTCGATTCACGATTGGGAATTGGAAGTTTTCTCGAAGTTTTTTACTTTGCTTTATTCGCAGCGTTCGAGGAGAGAGGGAGAGGATAAGCTGCAGTGGAGGGGCTCTAAGAGCGGTGTTTTCTCTGTGAAATCGATGTATGCATTGCTTTCGGAGAGCTCCCATGGGGATTTTCCGTGGCGTCTTTGTTGGAGGAACTGGGTTCCCCCTAGAGTAGCTTTCTTTGTTTGGGAGGCCACTCTTGGGAAAATTTTAACCATCGACAACTTGAGGAGGAAGGGTGTTTGTGTGACTGAATGGTGCTACTTATGTAAGAGCGATAGTGAAACGGTTGATCATCTCCTTATCCACTGCTCCGTGGCTAGAGGATTATGGGGGCATGTGTTGAGCATCCTTAACTATGATTGGGTTATGCCTAGGAGAGTGGTGGATGTTCTGCGGTGTTGGATGAGGAAGTTTGGGGATCCAACTGCGTTGGCCATTTGGAAGATGATTCCAGCTTGTATTTGGTGGTGTTTGTGGAGGGAGAGGAATGAGAGGTGTTTTGAAGACCGGGTTGTGTCTGTGTCTAGTATGGGGGGTCTTGTGCTACACTCTCTTTTCCTTTGGGCTAATTCGGTTTTAGGTTGTCCGTTTGTGGATTTTCCGGATTTTGTTAGTTTTCTAGCGTGTATGCTTTCGCTTTCGTCAGTATAGCCTTTTGTACTGCGTTTTTTCTTCTTCTTCAATAAAATTTACTTACTTATAAAAAAAAATGATTAGCCTGTGCATGAGAAAAAGAAAACTAGAAGGCCAAAAACACTTGCTTTAATTGTATTGTCCGGAGAGGGCATCAGAAATGAAGTAAAACCCCCAACCTAAGAGGGGAAGTGTATCTATAATCTCCACTCACCAAGTTTTTGTGCATCACCGAACCATTTGCTCATCAAATTTGATATCCTCACATTAATGAAAACAGCTCCAGATTCTTTTGCAATAGCTTTGGCAAGCATGGTCTTTCCAGTACCAGGAGGTCCATATAACAAGACCCCTTTCTGGGGTCCCAGAAGCTTGCCATAGGAGAAAAGGTCGGGCCTCCTTAGTGGAAGTATCACCAGTTCAAATAGAGCTTGCTTGATGGATTCAAGTCCTCCAATGGAGTCAAACTCCACATCAATGTGGTCAGGATTTATAACATCGCAGGCAATAACATCCTGAAATTAAAGAGAAACAGAAGTCAAGCATGAAAACTGGATTTAACTCTGCTTTCTAAACAGATCCCAAGAATTTTTAGTCTGATAGATAATCTTCTTGAGCATTTTGACATACAATAAGTAAATTCTAAACCAGCTATGCGTCAAGGTTGCAAAATATTGCTCCATTTACTAGAAAAGCTAAAGAATAAGCAGGAAAGAGGTTGCTTTTGACATATCATACCGAACTTTAAAACAAGTTCTTTGTGTAAGTTGCAACATATTGCTCCATTTAATAAAAAAGCTAAAAAATATTTCAAAAGTAGGTTGATTTTGACATACAAGAAGCAAGTTAGAAACCAGTTCTCTGTGTGGGCTGCAACATATTGCTCCATTTACTAGAAAAGGGAAAGAACATTTTGGAAAGATAACCTTCACCCCTCTTTACATTACCTTCCAAATGCTAGTGCTGACCCACATCTACTTAATTTACAAGGAATACACATCTAACAAGTGGGTTCACCTCTAGCAGCCTGCCTCAACCACACCAACCGACAGGACATTTTGCCAAGTTTTGTCTGCCCCACCAGAAATTGTTTCCTATCTGAAAACTCATGCTTTAGTCAAATAAGGGAGTGTGCGGGCATTCCATTGCAATCAGAGGTTCACACTCGCACAAATCCATGACTGGGCCAGGAACCATTAAAAAAATTGCTTCTCACAACAGAAGTGACAGCTTCATGAAATCCAAAGTCTAATACCGATGGTTTAGGCGAGCATGATTTTCACAGCAATGACCCAAGCTCAAGGGTATATTTTTATTTGAAAACTCCGTAACTTAAAGCAAAAACAATCGTTTATCCCTAGTGAGTTAAACATACCAGATTCCGTTTTAGCTTTATTCATATATGTTATTCATTAGGCTCTGACTCAGGTTAACAAGTGAAATCATTTTAGGAAAAGGAGCAGCCACCTCTTTCCGTAGTTCCCTCTCGCACAGAGAAGAAGCTTCTTGCTGTTAACGTTCCTCATAAAGTATATTTCACCCAAAAAAAAAAGGCTGATCAAATATACCAACCACAAAAACAACGGGATTTTAAAAGTTTGATCCCATATAGGCGTTTATATCCAGCCAGAGCTGGGAGATTATAATATAACAGACAATGCCACTTCCCAGTATGTCAGTCAACATCTAGCCCGCAATTCGCATATGATAAGGAACTCGGAAAAGTGAAATTCTACTCTACAATTACACGTTAATGTGGAAATTTTACTTGCTTTGTATGTCCCTTGAGCACCAAATGCAACAAAAGAATCCAAAAAGACAAAAACCCAAATTTCTTTAAATTCCAGGGACGTAGAAATCCCAAATCCTTCCAATCTAAAACCTTTCAAATTCAGAACAAAATTCGAAACTCATCCCAAATGCCACCAGCAAAATATCCAAATGACCAAAATAAAAAGAACAAAAAGTTGATTAATTTACGGCTTCTCCAAGCAAAACACAACACAACCCAACGGTATCACATAACGGAGCGTTCCATACGAACCTAGGAAGACTAAGGCTATGTTTGTATAACAAAATTTTAACCCCTAAACTTTTAACATCATTACAAGACTTTCTCTCTCCTCACTTTTTCATCAATTTTCATTCACTTTTTCCCTTTTTTACCAATTTTTTTCCTTCACTATTCTCACTATTTCATCTACCCAAATACTTAAAATTTTAACCACCCTAAAATTTTACTTCCCAAACACAACCTAAGCGGTGCCTCGATCTTTGGAAGTGGAGGCGGTCACAAATTTACATACCTCGTAAGGGGTGGTCTGGATGAGCGGTCGACCCAAGCGCTTGGCGATTTCCTTCTTGTGCTCGAGCGCTTTCTTTGAGGCCTCTCGATTCGGGTCCAGATGTCGGAGCCCCGCGAACAACACCAAGCAGCTCAAAGCCGCGCTCGCCGCGTACAGAACCAGTTCCTGCAAGAACTTTGTCTCCGATGAGCCACCCATTTTTTTTACTTCAGGTACTTTTTTATGGCTTTTTTTCTCGTTCTCTGTGCAAATATATCAGTTTAGGGTGTTGGAATTTCGGAGAGAGCGGAGAGCTTGGGGATGACGAAAGAGTGAAATTTCTTTAGAGGTTCTCTGAATTCTGGAGGTTACCAAAGTACAATACTACCCTAATTGGATGGTCGTTTGTCGCCCGAGGGTATTGGATGGTTTTGGTAAAATAAGAACGTTGATGGCCGTGGGTTGGGCTTCCTTGTTGGCTTCCAAATAGGGATCAGACGAGGCCTGGTCCAATGCAGTGTGGATGCAGAGTTGAACTGGCTGAGGGAATGGGCCGTGGGGAGCTAAAAGTCCAAAAAGATCATGAGTTTGGGCTGATGACAGATATTTAAGTTATGAAATAAAAAAGCTATGGTTTGAGATTAACCTAGATATCCAATCACTAACGAGGACAGTTCTAATAGGAAATAAATATTAAGAGAGACAACAAAATAAAAGTTGTCCGAATTTTCTTCATTATCAACAAAAAGATCTTAATATAACAATTGAGAGACAAAAAAATAAAAGTTGACCGAATTTTCTTCATTATCAACAAAAAGATCTGAAGAAAATTCGGACATCTATTCAAGTACATCAGTTCAGACAAGCTTGATTTAGTATCCGCACGAGTTGAATTCAACGCCACGATAAATTTCAGACAATGCAGCTTCCAAAAGAAAACTCTCTCGCTCTTTACTTACTTGAGGGAAAAAAACTATATTCCCCCACTATCCATTAAAAAGTCATATTTGCACCTACCAGTATGCCAACTCAGGAATCATTGATCAACTTTATGAATCCCCTTCACATTTAGAAAAAATACGCCACTCAAAGAAAAATCATAAAAAAATCGTGTTGTCTCTACTAGCCTTCAACAAATAAAAGGTAGGGAAAAAAAAAACCCCCAATTTTCAGAAGAAGTATTTGGCCGTTTCAATGTTCCAACTTGAAATGAGCTTTTAAATTGATGGGCCCACCGGACTCTCCGTCAAGGAAAGAAGCATCAGCAATCGCATGCTCCAATGAGTTTTGGGCGAATGTCGCCCTTTGAAGGAGTTCGAAGAGTTGCTTCTGTTTCATGCTTGGATGCAGCCCCAATATGGAAAAGTGGAAAAGTTTTTGAAGGAACAGCCAACTGAACTCCATTCTTGAACCACTTCAGTACCTATCATACCCACCTTTGTCTCTCTCCTCTCTCTCTCTCTCTCTCTCTCTCTCCGAGAGCTGTTAGTCAATGAGAAGGATTTGCCTTTGTAGCCGGACATTTGTTAAAATGTAATCGAGCGGTGGTTGGAAAGTTGATCGTTGTACTGCATGCGTAATGTACTTCTTTGCAGTACATGCAGAGGTCTGGCTCTTGGTAAGGCTTGTGCCGTTCTTCTCTTCCTCTCCTCTGCAAATGGGCTTTCATGGCAGTGGAGACCTTAATAAAATACAGGATTTTGCTGCAAGTGGGTATCATGTAAACTTACTCTGAGTCTATTCCTTGGTTGGATTTGAGAGACACATCTGGGGTTCTGTTGTTGTGGTGGAGGCTGTTACATATATATATATACATACCTCGTAAGTGGGTGGTGATCTGGATGAGAGGTCGACCCAATAGCACTTGGCGATTTCCTTCTTGTCCTCGAGCGCTTTTTTTTTTGAGTCCTCTCGATTTGGGTCCAGGCGTCGGAAACCTGCGAACAACACCAAGCAGCTCAAAGCCGCGCTTGCGGCGTTCAGATCCAGTTCCTGCAAGGACTTTTTGTCTCCGATGAGCCACCTTTTTTCTTTTTTAACTAAAGAAAATTCGATAATTGGTCTCGGACCCAAAAGCAAATTCATTCTGCGCAAGACTAAACCCAAAAAGATAATGGATTTGGGCTGTGGACGGATATTTCAAATTTTGAAAACGCTAATAAAAAAAACTAAAGCCATGAAGGAAAAATGCTACGGTTTTGAGATTAATCTGATCTCCAAACACTAACGTGGACAATTGGAAAATGAAAGAAATAATAAGAAAGACAACAACAAAATAAAAATTGGAGAGTTATCAATGAGAATCATAATCTCTCATACATTAAGTTCTTTGCTCAGCTCACTTGCTTTTCTAAAAACGAGACTCTTTCTATACCTTTTTTTTTGCTAGTCAGAAGGGGAGAGGGGTCAACCAGTGTAGCAACTCTTCCTGAGCATGACCATAAGAGCATCTCCCGCTATAGAATGTTCGGTTTGAGTCATAGTTACTACCTAATAGACGGGCTCATCATTACAATATCAACAAAACCATTAGAGAGTTTCAAGCTCGTCCACTAGGCTCAAGCTCAGTATTTACTTTCGCAAGCGATTTTAATTTGTGTCCGGACTCTAATATCCATCGGAGGGTATTGGATGGTTTTGGTAAAGAAAAA
Organism: Myrica gale; assembly: GCA_963930655.1. Lineage (NCBI taxonomy): Eukaryota > Viridiplantae > Streptophyta > Magnoliopsida > Fagales > Myricaceae > Myrica > Myrica gale. The sequence continues at coordinate 25,495,488 of OZ005606.1, read as the reverse complement.
TGTTGGTGATCGTGGGTTGGGCTCCCTTGTGGGCTTGCAAATAGGGATTAGGCGAGGCCTGGTCCAATGCAGAGTCGAACTGGCTGAGGGAATGAGACGTGGGGAGCTAAAAGTCCAAAAAGATCATGAGTTTGGGCTGAGGAGTGACTGAGTGAGGACGGATGTTTCAAATTTTGAGAACGCTAATATAAACTTTTAAGATACGAAATAAAAAAGCTATGGTTCGAGATTAACCTGATCTCCAATCACTAACGAGGACAATTGTAATAGGAAATAAATAATAAGAAAGAAAAAAACATTAGATAAATATCCACGAGAATCAATAATTTCTCGTACATTTGTTATATAAAGTCCTAATAGAGTTAATGGGTTCGTCATTTAATGTTATTCATGTAAAATTTCGAATAGTATAGGTCTTACAATAGAGTCTACTTGATGTATTTATCTCTTTTACAAATTATATCGTACAATCAAAATAGAAATTGGTAGGCAATTTTACATAAAAACATGAAGTAATATGGACTTTTTAAGTCCACTATATTTGATTGAGAAATGATTGAGGTTCTTCTCATTTTTTTCTGAGAATTAATCTTACGGCTCAGAATTTTTAGGTGTATAAGACTCACTTCTAAAATAAATCTTGAGCCGTGAGATTCTTACTAAAAAAAATCTGAGAAGATCACAGAAAGAAACCATCCCTTCTCTATTTGATTCGAGTTACCAACGCCAAGCGTGAATAACTTTTAGATCTAAAACGTGTTCCAGATTCGTTCAGCCCTGTCTAAAACGTGATCCATCCGCTCCTGTACGCTACAATCCCTCCACTCGCCGAAGAATCGCCGCCTCCTATCTAAAACGTGATAGATCATCTACTGTACACTTCGATCCGTCCACTCACTTGTGGGGATAACGATAAGGGGGAATCTAACATCCTTCCTAAGTAAACGGATTCCACTAAAAAAATCAGATATTGCTTCAGAAGGAGCTAGAGGAGATGATTGAGATTGTTGGAATAATTTTTTTTAATATTTATTATAATAAAAATAATTAACTTAATAGAATGAGAGATCATTTTATTTGTTGTTATTATTATATTTTACTAAACTTTTAAATTAATGATATTTATATTATTCTCTTCTAAATTTATTTTGCCAAATTACATTATATAATTTGAAAAGAGAAATACAATTGGTAAATGTGACACTAAACATTAATCATGTAAACTTTCGGACAAAATAGGTCCTTCAATAAAATTTATCAAGTTTCATAATGGAAGGCTTTCCACCAAAGAGCAAGGCTTGTTCTCGTAGCTCTATACAGTGGCGGACGCAGGGGGTATCAAACCTGTGCGTCCACCAACTATGGCTTGCTCCAAAAAAAAATATTAGACGTGTTTTTTTTCTTTTTCTTCCTAAATTGGCTAGGTCCTATACCCATTAAGTTCAGGTCCAATACCCACGAAGTCCAGGCCAACTAGACTTAATGGGTATCGGACCTAAAACAAATTTTTTTTTCTACACATTGATTTTGCTCTTAGTGCTACGTAATGATTGAGGCAAATATATAATTATTATGATTTTTTGTTTTGCATCGATTACAAGTTCTTCAACTGAGGGGTAACTTTCTACCATCTTGCTAAACTTTTGTTAGTAAAAAATTATTTACTCTTTGCTCCTAATTTTTCACAATCACTATCACTTCATTTCTTTCTCTCTATGTTGATTGGTTTTTTTTTTATTAGAGACCTCGAAAAATGTTGTGTTTGTTTAGGATCCTTGTATAGACCAAACCAAAGTTATTACCACTTTTGGGATATATTTATCTAAGGAACTCTTTTACTAAATGTTGTTTATCCTGGAAATTTTGTTTTTATTATTCAGAGTATGGTTTGCCTTCAATTGTTGATTTGTGTGTGGAAGTTTGCTTTGGAGAATGTGAATATCTTTCAATTCCAAATCCAAAGAACCTAGAGAAAGTAAATTGCAAATGCATCCCCAGTAACTTTTTGTCAAAAGAAAAAGGGAAAAAAGACATGCCCCAGTTGTGGTAGTAACCAAAAAATGTAGGAAAGACAACCCCTAGTAGCATCAATACATTAACCATCAGAATCATCTATAATTTGTTCTAAAGTTTTAAAATTAAAAAGAGAACTAACTTGAATTAGATCATCAAGAGTTATTTGCGTAATAGGATGAGAGATGACTGGATGAATGATTGTATGTTAGTGTACATCGAGCAAAAAGTTTTTAGAACTATTGAGAATGAAGTCATTTTGCAACATTTTCAGAAGATGCAAACTCGTAGAATCCAATTGTTACCTCTCAGTCGTAGCACATAGTACGGTACATGTATTACAATATTTTTAATGATTTTAGTCCTTAATTTTTGATATTGTAACTCTAAGACAATGTTTTGTATTACGAAGGAAATTTTTTTGTCATTTTGCCGTTAAAGTTCGACACCCATAGATTTTAATCATGGTTCCTCCACTGGCTCTATACTTCAATTTTATAAAAAAATTTGTCCCATATTCAAAAAAAATCTTTCTATTTCCAAATTTTAGTTTGTAAAATATAATTAATTAAATTTGTTATCAAATAAAATAATTTTACAATAAACATTAAAAAAATAATTCAAAATTTTAAATTAACATTCTCTTCATTTTTTCATTAACTCTCGTAGATTTTATTTTTTTCACAATTTTCTCACAAAAAAATTAATAAAATTTATATATGCTCAATTTTTGCATTATTTTTCAAATATTTCAAATGCATAATGTTTTGCAAACCCGTGAAGTGGCGTGTGAGGTCACCGTTTTTTTCCTGGATATATACGGTTGGTCCGGTTGGACCAAAGATATATATAGATAAATCAAACCGAGCACCACGACAATGACATCTTACCTTTTGCTGGGCCCACCGGACTCTCCGTCAAGTCCACGAAGTATCGGCAATCGCATGCCCTAATGCGCTTTGGGCGAATGTTGACCTTTGAAGGAGTTGGAAGAGTTGCTTCTGTTTCATGCATGCTTGGATGCCCCGATAAGCCCACAACTCACAAACATGGAAAAGTGGAAATGTTTTGAAGGAAAAGCTGACTGAACTCCATCCCTGAACCACTTCAGTACCTATCATACCCACCTTTGTCTCTCTTAATTCTCTCTCTCGCTCCGAGAGAGGTTAGTCAATGAGAAGGATTTGCCTTTGTAGCCAGACATTTGTTAAAATGCAATCGAGCAGTGTTTGGAAAGTTGATCGTTGTACTACAGACGTCATGTACTGCAAAGACTTCTTTGCAGTACATGCAGAGGTCTGGCTCATGGTAAGGCTTGTGCCGTTCTTCTCTTCCTCTCCTCTGCAAATGGGCTTTCATGGCAGTAGAGACCTTAATAAAAAAAATACAGGATTTTGCTGAAAGTGGGTATCATGTAAATTTGCTCTGAGTCTATTCTTTAGTTGGATTTGAGAGAATCATCTTCCAGGTGTATGTGCAGGTCCCGGATGAGTAAACAATCATGAAGGAAGGTTAGACATCAAGAAATTTGCTTAATGTGAGTTATAGGAACTAACAAACTATTCTGTAATCTAACAGATGAAGAAGCAAGAGAACTAACAAACTATTGCAGTACATGCACAGGTCAAGCTCTGGTCAAACGATGTGTTGTCTGTCAAACGCTGATCAAACGATTTGACTCTGTCTGTATTTTTTCAAAGGTCGCTCGAGTTCTTGTCGAACGCTCGTTGAACGTGATGACTCTATATGAATTTTTCCAAGGCCGCTCGAGCGTTTGTTGAACGCTGGTTGAACGTGATGAATATTTTGGACAGACCATCAACTCTAACTCTTGAACAAATGTGAGGACCAAATATACAACTCGATCAAGACATATTTTGACACGGAATTATGCCAATACAAAATACACTAACAAACTCCCCCTTTGACAATTTCTTGACAAAACTCACATATACAAAATAAACAAAACAAATATCTTTGTCAATCACCAAAGCAATGATTTAAATACATAAATATCAACCCTATGACCTAAAAGACATGTTCAAAAGTCTTTGAATCGGTTACCTGAAAACATATTCTCAAATACCAAGTGAAAGCATATAGAATAAACATGGATATAGAATTAGCAAATGAACTACAGTGAAAGCATAGAGAATCAACATGTATATAGAATTATCAAATGAACTACAGTAACAAAACATTGCTCCCCCTTAATCTATGCTCCCAATTATTCATAGAGAATCTTCTCCCCCTTTTGTCACGAATGGACAAAGGGAAACCAAATGTCACAGCTCATTGAGAAAACAAAATGGATAAAAACATGAAAATGAGCATCAACCGACATAAGAAATGCAAATCACAAATAATCTAGACAAAGGGAAACCAAATGCCACAACTCATTGAGAAAATAAAATGGATGAAAACATGAAAATGAGCATTAACCGAGATAAGAAATGCAAATCACAAATAAGAGTAAATAAAGGCATAATCAAGACACAATCAATCAAAAACTGACATCAGTGCACAAAGGAAGAGACGAAAAAGAAAGACAACACACAATGTGATACTGAGATAAGGAAAAATTATTGAAAAGAGCAAATGATCAAATGCCAAAAATCAGCACAAATTTCATGAAACTAAGAGGCATAATCAAAATTATCAAGAGCATGGAAAATCAATACAAGCTCATTGTATAATCATGAAAAATAATATTAATTAATTTTATGTCACACGTCTCTAAACTGTTTTAACATCAATAATTAAAAATGTGAACTGCATACGTGTGTGAAATACGAAACACAATCAGAGAGGTTTAAGACCTTAATTTTGTGAGGGAGGTCAAAGCTAACCAAATGAAACCATGAGTGAAAAGCGAGACACATCGCACCAGATGAAAGTTAAACCCAATGCCACTAGGACCTAAGTATGCAACTTTGTTGCTTGTTTTTCTCCCCCTAAATATTTTGCATCTTTTGCTTTTGGTTTTGTTTTTCTTTTCTTTTCTTGAAAAGAAACAACTTCTTTTGAAGTTGAGATATTCTTTTGGAGCCTTTGACTCTAAGAGGGACAATGAATAATGTCAGCTAGTCAAAGGTCAAATCAAGCTGATAAACATGATCTGTTTCACTTGTGGTTGCAGACCCAAAACTCACATATGCGGTCAAGCCTCATCTAACCATATTCAGTGTGCACTGTGATTGGGTATGACAAATATACATTTGAAAATCATGTCATTTAATACCAAAAAGAGACAATAGGCATGACTCTCAAATCATATTGTAATCCAAACATAAATTGAGAAAATATGTAAAAGATCGTGCTCGAAAATCTCAAGTATGTCAAACGGGTCAATGACCAAATGTGCTGACAAAAGAAACACAACAATCATCATCCTTTTTATATATTTAAAAAAAAACAAATTAGGGAAATAAAAGCACATGAACTCATAAGATAAGCAAACACACAAGAACATTAATATAAAAATGAAATATAAATGCAACCTATGCTAAAACAAGCAAGACAAAGAAATATTCAGGGAGTAAAACACTTACCAATAACATTCTTGTTGGCTAATTGGATTTCATCATTTTTCACCCAAATCTTCATGACAAATGCTGATTATTTTGTCAAGTTCTAGAACTTCTCATTTAGTAACATGGTATGTTCAATTAGAAATTTGACTCGATGAGCAAGGTACATGTGATTGTTATTGTAGGCAGACAAATCAAATGCATTCTCTTGTCTTTTCAATTTAAAACAATTAGGTCTGATGTGACCTATTTTCCCACAAAAATGACAAGTATGAATAAATTGATGTGAAGTGTGTGTTTTAGGTGGAACAATATAAGAATGAGTATTCATGCACTGAGAGTTAGTCTTTTTACCTTCACTCACCTTTCTCTGAGGAGCTTTAACTTCTGCTTATTTGACTGGCAATGACGCTGTAATGAAGACAGTGGTTGAATTTGATGCACCACTCGACTTGTTGTACCCTAATCCTTTCCAGGTGTTGCTCCAGGCTTAACATGTGGTCAAGCTTTTTGGACTCACTAGAGAATTGCTGAAGTTGAGCATTGGATTTCTCTAGTTTGCACTCTAAGTCTTTGACTTCAACTTTAAGGGCCAAGTTCTTCAGTTTCAAGTCATCAGACAACTTGATGTATTCTTCAAGCTTGGCAGTGAGATTATCCCTTTCAAGTTGAGTCTCATGAAGTTTCTCTAGGGTCCTTTTATTTATCTTGTGCAGTTTCGAGCTTTCCCTAAAGAGCTTGTCATACACCTTTTGCAAGCTTTCTTCAGCATCAGATGCATCCTCAGATGTCTCTGTTTCAGAGCTAATATCCTGCAAATCACAATTATCAGTACTAGCCATAAAAGCCATAAAATTTACATGTTCTTCTCCATCATTGCTGGAATTTGATTCGTCGTCACTCAGTGAAGCATTCATAGCTTTTCCTTTCGACTTGAGATATGTTGGGCACTCTGATCTGACATGGTCAGACCCTTGACACTCAAAACAAGTCAATTTTTTATTTATGGACTCAATAGCAAAATACTTATCTCTCTTCTCCTTTTTGAACCCACTTGAGCTACCACGATATCTTTCACCACCTTTATTAAATCTTCTGTGATCATTCTTTGATCTCAAAAACTTTTTGAACTTTTTGACTAGAGCGTTGAAGTTCTCATCATCTAGAGATTCATCTGACTCAGAACAAACTTATTCTTTACTAGATCTCAAGGCAATAAACTTGTTCTTCTTAGGCTGAGGCAATGTCTATTCATAAGTTTGTAGAGACTGAAGTAGTTCTTCAATCTTCATCGTGTTCAGGTCCTTACTTTCCTCAATTGCTGTAACTTTGGATCTGAGTCTCTCAGGAAGAGATCTCGTAACTTTTTTCACAACTCTACTTTCTAGTATTCTCTCTCCTAGATTGTAGCTCGAGTTAACTATGTCATTTAGCTTTGCATATAACTCATCAAATGTCTCATCTTCATTCATTCGAATTTCTTCAAATTTTGTGGTCAACATTTGAATCTTCGAGTTTTTAACAGTCTTGGTACCTTCATGAGTAGTCTCTAAAATCTCACAAGCTTCCTTAGATGTTTCACACATAGAAATTCGTTTAAACTCATCAGCAGACACAACAGTAAAAATAGAATGTAAACCTTTGCTATTAAAATTACATTCGTTGATTTCACTGATAGACCATATACTAACATCTTTTGGTGTTTAACACCTTCAACCTCAAATATAGGTGCAGACCACCCTTTAACACAAGATCTCCATACACGTTCATCAAGAAATTTTGAAGTTTGTGAACCATGAATTATACCAATTGGGACAACCCCGGTACTCTCTTTCTATACTTACTTGGGAATAGTTAGACCATTATGTTAAGTTCCAACGTATATTTTTTATGTTAAGTTTCAACATATATTTTTGTGTTGGAATCTTTTTTTCTAAGAAGAGATTAAACTTCTTAAGTTTACATATATCGGAACAAGGAAAGACCTATATGACCAGCTTCAAGACAATCAAACTAAAAAAAAAAGACATAACATCAATCAAAGTCAGACTTTTAAGTCCAAAATTTAACATTAATTTTAACTTAACTAAAGAGAAAATGGATAAAGATAATTCTTCACTCCGACTACATGGTGAAATTTGAAAAGAGACACATAGAAATATATCATATGCTATTTAATGTTTATAGAATTAGAATTTAGACCGTGTGAGCTTAATAATATTTAATTTATAGTGTTATTCTCTTTTCAAGTTGAGTTTTTTTATATAGGTACAATAAAGGGGTAGAGGATCTTGTTGGGGAGAAAAAGGGAAATTTGATTGAGTTGCCAACTCAAGTGGACACTTTAAGTGGGGAGTTCTTAAGTGCTCCGCATGGTTTAAGGCCTTAATTACTCCATTTTGTCGAACAATGAAATGATGAATAAATGCCCTTAAAGGGAAGTCAGCGAACAGGAAAGGGCTGAAAAACGCGGCGATTCTCGAGCAGTTCGTATCTGAAACGTGGTCCATTCTCTACCGATATTAATATATACACCTAAAGTCCTTTCTTTTTGCCTAGCGCTCAAAAAAATAAAGTACCTAAAATCGTCCCAATGTGAATCTGCTTACATCAGCTTTACATCCTTTCTAAAATTACCAGCGCAACTTGCCCAAAAGGGCACGAAATTTCCTTATCGAAGGCCCACTCTCCACCAAAGTGCGTTGATTGCAACGCTCTGTTCTCAATTGAGTCAATTTCTCGTAGCACTATATGGAAGTGGCGTGCTATGACACCGATTTTTACTCGATATGTACCGTAGGATCTAATATATATATATATATAGATCAAATCCAGCGCCACGAGTCCACGACTTTTAAGGCGCACTGGTCATTGACCAGGAGTCAAGAAACGAAGGATCGGCAAATCGAGGGCTGTTTGTTTGCCAAAATATTGGAGAATATTCTCGAAATTTTAAAAATCTTTACTTTATTGAGATTTATTGGAGTTTGTAAAAAGTGAAGTGTAGGTGTAAAAGTTAAAAATTTTAAAGCTTGTTTGGTTTGTGCGATTTGTTGAGACCCCAAATATTTGGGATATTTGGGGTCTCAAACGTGCATGTGCTAATGCGCGTTGGGCGAATGTTGACCTTTGAAAGAGTTCAAAGAGTTCATTCCTGTTCCATGCTTGATGCTTGGATGCCCCCAATGAGCCCACAATAAATGACAAAGTAGGAAACTCTTGAACGAACAGCCAACTCAAACTCCAATTCTTGAACCACTTCAATACCTTTCATACCCACCTCCGTCTCTCTTCCTCTCCCTCTCTCTCTCTCTCTCTCTCTCTCTCTCTCTCTCTGAGGTAGGTTAGTCAACGAGAAGGATTTGCCTTTGTAGCCGGACATGTGTTAAAATGCAATCGAGCTGCAGTTGGAAAAGTTGATTGTTGTACTACACACGTCATGTACTGCTTTGTAGTACATGCAGAGGTATCCTCTTGGTAAGGCTTGTAGTGTTTTCTTCCTCAGCCCTGCAAATGGGCTTTAATGGTACTGGAGACCTTAATAAATACGGGATTTTGCTGCAACTGGGTGTCATGTAAACTTGCTCTGAATCCATTCCTTGCCTGGATTTGAGAGAATCATTTGGGGATCTGTTGGGTTTTCAAGTTTTTTTGGGGTTGATTCCTTTCAATAGTTCTGTGCTTGGATTCGAATCCCGGTTTGTGGATGTTCTATTGTTCTTTGGAATGTTACTGTGAGTCAACGGTCCGATTCCCGAACACCCATTACCCATCTGGTGATTTGTGGCGTGAGGACTGTTGGTGTTCAGATTGAACAAGGTGACGAAAACTCTTTCCTCTTTTGTTTGCTCTGTGGAAAATTCTTCTGAATATAACCAACTAGAATTCAAAGAAAGAGTTCCGACACTATAAAAGCTTTCCAAAGTTGACTTTTCCCAACTGAGCGAAGGAAAAAAGCAGCCGAAGAAGAAAACAACTGAGGTAAGATTTTTGACTTTTACCTAACTGTTTGTGCTGTTTTATGAGGTATATTATATACTTGAGACGTTTTATCATCTAATTCGACTAATAAAACTGAGATTTCGGTAATTGTATTGAACTAGGCCGAAGATTTTGATCATTCCAATGGGCAACATGAACAAGGACGAATTGAATGAGGTAGTAAACTCGGAGAGAGAGGACATCGAAGAGATTCGACCAGAGCCAGAGGACATGAAGAGAATTACACCATGGAAGAGACAAATAACAATTCGGGGACTTATAGCGAGCTTAGCTATTGGAATCATTTACAGTGTGATAGTAATGAAGCTGAACCTCACGACGGGCCTAGTCCCCAACCTTAATGTCTCGGCTGCTCTCCTCGCCTTTGTATTCATCAGGACATGGACTGCACTGCTTGAGAAGGCCGGAATTGTATCGACTTCATTCACTCGACAGGAGAATACTATAATTCAGACTTGTGCAGTGGCATGTTATAGCATTGCTGTTGGAGGTTGGAGATTTTGATATTGTTTTGTTGTTTCGTTTTTAATCGAAAAGGTTATTATTTTCGTTGAATTTAGGTATTTAAGACGATACTCTTGTATATTTGTTTATTTAATCCTGTATGGCATTGCAGGCGGTTTTGGATCTTATCTATTGGGTTTGAATAGGAAGACATATGAGCAAGCAGGGGTTGATACAGAGGGAAATACTCCTGGTAGCACCAAGGAACCTGGTATTGGTTGGATGACTGGTTTCCTCTTTGTAAGCAGCTTTGTGGGGCTGTTGGCATTGGTTCCTCTCAGAAAGGTAGGCTTTGAGTTACTGTGTCTGTTATATATTGCGATTTTAGTTCATCATTTGAGAGTTCAGCTCCAAGTCTTAGCTAATTAGATTTGGTCACTAACAATCATGATAACCTCAATTCTGGAGAGTTCTCTCTCTTTCTTTTTCTCGTGAGACTAATATGGTGTGGTGTTTGTGTTCTTCTACAGATCATGATTATAGACTACAAATTACCTTATCCAAGTGGAACTGCTACTGCTGTTCTTATTAACGGGTTCCATACTCCTAAAGGAGACAAGATGGCCAAGTGCTCTTCTTCTTCAATTGCTGGTTTTAGATCTTGACAAAAATGAATTTCACTCTGAAACAACTCAAAGAATTTCAATCCTACGTGCAGGGAGCAGGTTCATGGTTTCATGAGATTCTTTTCGGTTAGTTTTCTTTGGGCTTTCTTTCAATGGTTCTATTCAGGAGGAGAGCAGTGCGGATTTGTTCAGTTTCCTACATTTGGATTGAAAGCGTGGAAAAATTCGTGAGTTCTTTATATTTTATCCGCATATTAGTAACCTTTTCAGAGGATGATCTTCACCCCATCAATGATTGCTGAAATTGAATTTTGCAGATTTTACTTTGATTTCAGTATGACATATATTGGAGCGGGAATGATCTGTTCCCATCTAGTTAACTTGTCCTTGCTTCTTGGTGCTGTGCTTTCTTGGGGAGTAATGTGGCCACTGATAAGGGGCCTCAAAGGGGAATGGTATCCTGGAACTTTATCAGAAAGCAGTATGAAGAGTCTTAATGGCTACAAGGTCTGAACTCTGGACTTTCAATTTCTTTAGAAGAGTCCTGTTTTTATCCTTGGGAGTGATCCTGTGCTAACATCTCGTCATGTGTGCTGCAGGTTTTCATTTCCATTTCACTGATCCTCGGTGACGGACTCTACAATTTTCTCAAGATATTGTACTTCACTGTCACAAACATCCATGCTAGCATGAACAAGAAGGACGTTAAAATATGTAAGTGGGTCGCTTATGCATTATCTTCTCTCCTGCTACGTGGATTGCCAATTTACCCATCAAACTTTAAGTTAACGTTCCAAGAGGATCCAATCATCTTACCAAAATTTAGGAAAATTTATAAATCCACGTAATTGACTTGTTTGAGTGTTTTGGCAAGCTGCATTTGATGATTGATGAACCAGAGAGGCACCATTATATTACGATGCCACCAAGCCTTCCACTTGTCTATTACATTACTTAGATTCTTTCGCTGCAGCAGCTCCTGATAACCAGAATCAGCCTCTTGATGACCAGCGACGAAATGAGGTATTCATAAGAGAGAGGATTCCTATATGGGTGGCATGTGCAGGGTACATACTCTTCTCCGTTGTCTCCATCATTGTGATTCCACACATGTTCCCTGAGTTGAAGTGGTATTACGTAGTTGTTGCATATGTTCTTGCACCGACTCTTAGCTTCTGCAATGCTTATGGTGCTGGTTTAACCGACATGAACATGGCCTATAATTATGGGAAAGTGGCTCTTTTTGTGCTTGCTGCCTTGAGTGGAAAAAGCAATGGCGTGGTTGCAGGACTCGTCGGTTGTGGTCTGATTAAATCCATAGTGTCCATCTCTTCTGATTTGATGCATGATTTGAAGACCGGCCATCTCACATTTACTTCCCCTCGATCAATGCTTGTAAGCCAGGCTATTGGGACAGCTATAGGCTGTGTGGTGGCTCCTCTCACATTCTTTCTTTTCTACAAGGCCTTTGATGTTGGGAACCCCGATGGAGAATACAAAGCACCTTATGCGATCATTTACCGAAACATGGCAATCCTAGGCGTCGAAGGCTTCTCTGCCCTGCCCCACCATTGTTTGCAACTTTGCTATGGGTTTTTTGCCTTTGCGGTAGCAGCCAACTTGGTGAGAGATCTTACCCCGAAGAGAATCGGGAAATGGATTCCACTTCCGATGGCTATGGCTGTGCCTTTCCTTGTTGGCGCTTACTTTGCAATTGATATGTGTGTGGGGAGTTTGATTGTGTTTGCATGGCACAAACTAAATAGGGAGAAGGCCAATTTGATGGTTCCTGCAGTTGCTTCTGGTTTGATATGTGGAGATGGGTTGTGGATTCTCCCTTCGTCAATACTTGCTTTGGCCAAGATACGTCCTCCCATCTGCATGAACTTCTTTCCAGCGAAGTAGAATTTCGTTGAGAGAAATGGAGGATGATGGTAGGCAATGACAAATAGAGCTTATTGCAGGTGTGACCTGAGACACAAATCTTGGAGAAGCATAGGGATGGTAGTATCTGTTTCTATTTCAATACAATAGTGCAGCATTTTGAAATAATTCACAAATCTGCAATAGGGGTATATGTATATGAGCTCAAGTGCGGCGCAGCACTGGTCAGTGATGTTTAAACAAACAAGCTATTGTAGACTTAGAACTCAGTGTAAGCGCGTGTAATATAAATTTACCACTTTAAGCTGCTAACATAGTGAGTATTTTGATGTCTTGCTAGAAAGTTGTCTTCTTCGTTGATATCGATTGTGTTTGCTGAGTTTAGTTTTTCTAGGCTCCTATTACAGAATCTTGTTTTGGCATGACAAGTACTTCCTACTAGACATTGTGGATTAAGAACTTCTAGTGCCAATTACAATTATTTGGATGAACAGAGCATCGCCTGCAAACATTGTGCAGAATTTTCAACGTGAAGTTGGCAAATATTGTAATACCAAGTTCATATTTATGGGAAATGTGTTAAAAAATTTATCAATATTATCAGCCAGACTACAACTACACCTTGCCAGCGTCATCATGGCCATGATCATGATTTTGTCAGGAGCACCTTGCGAGATTATTTTTACTGTCCAAATGTTCCCATTACTCCAGATTTTTTATTACACTCTTTTAGTCTTCAAATCCTTCATCCTAAAACCCTTTATTACTTAGCACAATACAAAAAGTTGAAAATGATATGATTAATGGATGGCAATTGGCAGAGTTGGTTAATAAACAAATTACCAATGAGCAACAAGCTTAAAGTAGTGGTGGCACAGGAAAGATTTTCTCCATTATCAGGTGAAATGTGATGGTGCCCAAAGTGCGACGTAGACTATTAGGCTGATAGAGTAGAAACCAGAAAATGCGAGTTCTGATGCTCCAAGGGACAAATCTACCTCAGTATGTAATGCTTTTTTGGGCACTTTATGCACCGCTCGATTCTCCAAAGGGCGATAATACAGCAGGCAATCGACCAAAGCAGAAGAACCATATTCTTTAAGCAACATATCGAACAGAAATCCATTAATAGCAGCTAGTTAGCACCCTTACCATATACATGCTCAAGACCAATGCTTTGAGCTCAACTTCCTTGTAGGAGTTAAAAAGAGTGATGTACTCTGTTTCTTAGCTACATCTTGTAATCAGATTCAGCTTGGGTATCATTGGCTAAACGAACATAGAATTTGGATTAAAATGAAGTACTTCTACGAACTATTCAGAAGCATGCATGTTCAGTTCCCATCATTTTCAAGATATACTTCTAAATGAACCTGATTAGCTGCTCTAGAACATGTTTTTATAAATCCTTTTCTTTCTTATCTTTCTTTGGTTTCTAATCTCGTTCGTTTGATGCTCAACTAGCCACAACCAGCCTGAGCCAAACATAATCTGGCTCATTTGAAACACAAATATAGGAAATCAAACTGAGATCAAGCTCTGTGTAACAACAAAATAGAGAAGAACTTTTGGACAATTCTAGATGTGGGGCCTCATTGATTGTACAGAGGTGCGTGGTAATTTAAAGCCCCCACTGCAAATGCATACTGATTTGAGTTGAAGGATAAGTTTTGTGCAGTGGTCCTATGGCTTCCACTAGAGGAATTCAATGCCTAGAAGATAACTCCAATTACGGCCGATAGTCAATGCCTAGAAGTTAGGCAAATGATAGTTCTATCTCAATGTGAGGACGGGCTTCTTCCGTAGAACTCAAACTCTATATCAAACCAAACGGAAGCAAGTCCTCTTCTCGGCGCGTCCTAATCTGCGTGTCAACAGATTCACATTGCCAACTTCACTTCTTTCTTTTCCTACTTTTGACGAAGGACGTCTCACGTCTCTCTGTCCAGCACACGCAACCCCTCCCCATTTAGAGGTTGTGTTTATTAACATGAATCCTCGGGATTTTTTGAATTTTCGGGATTCTACAATCAAACATCATTTTCACACCACATAAATATAACTATAACACGCATACCAATAAAGTTAACATCACATAAAAATTCTCAAAACACAAAAAATTCTCACAAAACACCTTAACCGAACACACTCTTAGACCTATACAGGCAGCAGAGACAAAAGTAGGAATTAAATTTGATCATGATCGGGGAATATAAATAGACAAGGGGTGATAGCGCGTACTATAGTTTCTGTAATACTTTGGGATATATATCACGATGGGCTATAGTGATTTTGTATGCATATCATGTTTTTTTCATCTTGTTTTCTTTCAAATGATTAAATAATATTATAAATGCTTGTCCATAATTAGTCATGCAATCTTTGGGAAAAATTTGTATGCATGCATGCAACGATCCAAGGACAAATATTAGTCACATCTGTACTTTGACTTCAAAATGTCTAGTTATAGTTGTTACTCGAGATATCACAATGCAACATTTATACAAGTATATATATACAACGGGTGCATGTGACAAAATCTAGAGAAAACTTTTCAAGGGTTATATTTGTATGCATGCATATATTCAGTACATACATATGGGTAAAAGTGAATAAATTCTTGAGTTTTTTTTTCTTTTCTTGGGTAAATTGGTATATTATTAATTTTTTTTCATTATATGACAAGAATATTATGAGCGACCACCAAGCCAACCGTTGAGGTTTATATTGTTGATAGCTATTCTTCGGTAATTGGTCATTTTTAAAACTTCCAAAATTTTCTTTCGAAAAACTATGGGGGCTCCATCACTATTGAGAGAGGGTGTCACATACATTGTAACGAATTGGGCTTAGTTAGTTGGGCTTTTTGTTAGGCTGTTAGAACCTTAATTGGGCCAAGAATCACTTAGAAATGATTATAAAGCCCATGTAATAATGGTGGAAATCATCGAGGAAAAATCTCGGTAGAGTTCATCCATTTGGAGTGTGGCTACTCGAATGGAGCCAAAACATTTGTTCCATTTCAATTTCCTTTTGATCTTATTTTATACACATGCGATGCACGAAGCAGTACTTTAATATATTTTTGGATCGTGTCATTCCGAAGAAATAGGTTCATGTACGTGAGCGTGGACTTCGCCGAGCAGCCTCCGGGAAGCACAACCTCCGGTGAAACCACGAGTTCCTTTTCCAAGGGGATGAATTATTAGGACATCTCCTGCAACATCTACAATAATATTCATTGATTTTAGTGGCCTATCAGCAGCGATTTGCTCTGCGATTCGTTTAGCAAAGGCATAAAGAATGGTGACGATTGTGACCTTAAACCTTCTCATGAGACATGGCTACCTGGCACCAACGAGGCAAAGATGTTTCTTCCACGTCTTTAGATGTGTTACAGATTGTAATTAGAACTCCTATTTAATATTGTTTTAGTAATTTGAGAGCATAAAGAGATGGATAGTGGCACCGGCGGAGGCAGGGGCCACTGCCCCGGTTGGCTCCCTAAAACAAAAATTTGTACACCTAAATTTTTTTTTTTTTTTCAAATAAATTATTTTTTACCAGTTTTCTTTAAAATTTTGCCCCCATTAATCAGCTTCCTGGCTCCGCTTATGGATAGTGGTTTAGAGTAAGTCTATGTCTACCATACAAAATCCTAAGATTACATCTTCCCTATTTAAAGAGAGTCTATTTATAAGATCCAAATACAAGCAACCCACTTTACAAATAATGCGAGATTAACACAAGATATATTCTAACAATTATAATTAAATTTTAAAGTACGATTAAGATTATCTTCTCTCAAAACATAAGAAGCTACATTAGACAATCACCTCCGCTCATATTTTGTCAATAAAAAAGTGGCAAGAGAAACGACCCAAACTTGAAATCACAAGGACTTGAGATTTTGAAATCTCTCTCGTCACTTACAAAAAAAAAAAGTAAATGTCACTATTCTTCATTTTTTTTTTGGAAATTGACAATTTAGTCACTAGATTTATACCACACTGACGATTTAGTTACTAGGTTTCATTTTTTGACAATATGGTCACTAAGAATACATAGTTGTGACGATCTAGTCTTTTCGTCAAACATCCGTTAATTTTTTAGCTGGAATAGCGGTCGACCAGTTTGTTTACTGTTGTGGCAAATGTAACTTGTAGCGGTTGACCGCATTCTATTCCATTAAAAATTAACGGAGATTTGACGAAAAGACCAGATTGTCACAACTATATATTCTCAGTGACCGTATTGTCAAAAAATTAAACCTAGTGACTAAATTTTCAGCGTGCTACAAACCCGGTGACTAAAGTTTCAATTTCCTTTTTTTTTTTAAAAAAAAGGTATATTTCAAACTTTTGATGGTAGATTTTAGTTGCAGCAATGTCTTATGTTATTGTTTCCAAATGATTGAAAATTGGATATTTAGTCTTTAAATATTAAATTCTTCATCTAAATATGAAACTATATTTTAGGGTCAAAAAATGCACAAATGATGATGTATTCGAAAATTTGTCTCCATCTATTAAGATTTTTCAATATGATCAAGTCATTTAGTGGAGCTTATTTGAATTGTGTTACTTTTAGTCTTGGAGAATTACCAAGCACTCGCATGCGGGATTTCAAAACTATATTACTAAAAGTAAAATCCCGATTGGTTAAAAATTTTAAGATTTTTTTTTAACCAGATTAAAACTTGAGATGTATCATGGAAAAGAAAACTAGATAAAACGAATGCATTTAAAAATACATCACGAGGCACGCTTACTCTAATCAATTTGCATATCAAAATTTTGACAAGAGTTAAGTGAAAATTTTGACCATCATGAAATTGGTAAAAAAGTGAAAAAAAAAATCATTTAAAAAACTTTTTTATATTTATTATAATAAAAATATATTTTTATTACAGAAAAATTATTTTATTATCATGTTATTGACCAAAATTTTACCAAAGACACCAAGGGGCTGTTCGGCCAAACAAAATCCTCAAGATTTTTTTGAATTCTCAGAATACAAAATATTCTACAACCAAACATCATTTTTAACACTACATAAAAATAACTATAACACGCATATCAATAAACTTAACCTCACATAAAAAATTATCAAAACACAAAAAATCTTCAAAATATAAGATAACCGAAGAACACCTAAAACTCAATTGCGTGTCAGGTCTCTTCAGTCTCCCAACCCTATCGTCAGCAGAATTGTTTTTTTTTTTTTTTGACATCCTTCGAGATCTTCGACTATAAAGTAAAGTTCATGGTCCGCCAATATCGTCACGGTTAGTCAGTTTGTCAGACTTCTACAACAACTAAGAGCAGAGAGGACCTGAACCTTATCTTTCAAATATTTCGGTCTGTAGGTAAGAAATATTCCCTATCTCCTTGATCCCGATTCATAATATATCTTTTCTGGTCCTTTCTGTGACTGTTCTTGATAAATTTGAGATTTTTTTTTTCTCCATGGAATTTGATGGGTTCTGTTATTTTTTTTCTGTCGGGTGTTTTTGTGGTTTGGTGGGTGTTTTAGTTAGGTGCTTTAGATCTGTCCCACGTTTATATTGTTCGGTTTTGGGTTTGTAAACGTCAATGGGTTCTCAAGTTTTTGTGTTTACGTGGCTGGTGTCAGTGAAAAATGGCTTCAGATTCAAAGGCTCACCCTTTCGAAGAAGTGGCAAAGCACAACCAGACCAAAGATTGTTGGTTAATTATTTCTGGGAAGGTCAGATCTTTATTGGTTTTTGTTTTGTTTTGATTTTCCCCTCAATATAGAAAATCTATTTTCTGGATTGATCTAATAGATATATGTTTGATTGTTGAGACATCTGAGAAAATTGAAAGAAGCAGAATTCTGATTGCTTCTGGTAGTTGGAAAATAATTTCCAAAAAAAATCGACAAATAGACTTATCAGGTTTGGTTTCATAAAGGCCATTATTTTCTGTGTCATATATTTGAGGAAATCACACTAGTTCCTGATGAAATGTGGGGAAATTAGTAAATGAAGCTTGGTTAAATCTAAAAGTCTATTGGGTAGGATATACTTTGGTACCTATATCAGATTTTGGCCCTCTTTTTTGTTTCACTGCATCCTATATCTCCTCGTTTCTTTCTTCCTTAGCGTATCTGGGAGAAATCAAACCTTTCTTTGCCGAGTCCATTGACCATGAATTTTCCCACCTGTTTTACAGAATCAGTCTGATGCAGTAGACTCTTTGTTAACTGGGTACAATTTATGTAGCTCAATGCTCAATAGCAATGCCAGAATGTATGGTTTTCCACTCTTCATACCTACCGCCTTCCTTTTGCCTTTTCCTTTTCTTCTTCTCCATTGTCTTTTATGAGCTTGGTTAGGTGTACTTGGTGGTAAAGCGCTGCGTTTTAGGCACAAAAGCTTACTTTTAGTCTGTGCTCCGGAGATTTATCCTGCTTCACCCATGATCAACTCATATCAAGACCACTCTTTGTTCAGTGTAATGTGCTCTAGGTCACTGGTTAGTGCACTAGAGTAAGGGACGTAAAGTGGGAAATAAATTAGTCATTTTTTGTTTCTATTTTGTTCGGGGGGTGGGGGGGGGGGGGTATAGCACCGATCAGGAGCAGTCCTTGCCATGAGTGTTGAGTTCTAGCAATGATTTACCAGCTAAACAATGGCCGCCCTTTTAGGTGAGTCACTTATATTTTAAGCTGATAAAGTTTCTGGAAAATGTATGCCCATCGAAGTAAGCATCAATGTGCCACGGTTCACCTATAGCAGGAAAACTTTTGGAACACAACTCTTAAAAGAAAACATGTTGACTGAAGGCTCGAAATTTTGTTCTGGTTCTTTATTTTGCTGTGTTGCATATTTTATTGTATAGGCATTGACACCCAATTTTAGGTTTATGATGTAACACCATTCATGGAGGAGCACCCTGGAGGTGATGAAGTCCTTTTGTCTGCAACAGGTAGGCCACTCTGTTAATTGTTACAGAATGACCATTATACTTGACGAATAGCGTGTTAAAGATTATTTTTGTTCAAATATTCCAGGAAAGGATGCAACAAATGATTTTGAAGATGTGGGGCACAGTGATGCTGCTAGAGAACTGATGGAGAAATACTACATTGGCAAGATTGATGCATCCACAGTGCCGCAAAAAAGGACTTACATTCCACCCCTGCAAGCTTCTCATGCTCCTGACAAGAGCCCGGACTTCGTTATCAAGATCTTACAGTTTCTGCTTCCCCTCTTGATCTTGGGTTTAGCCTTTGCTGTCCGACACTTCACCAAGAAAGAGTAGTTAGTCCATTACTACTTGCAATATGCCCTTTTGCGGGCAAGTCATTTTACATTCGAACATGTGACTGTTGCTTTTCGTGTTTTAGCTTCTCTGTGATGTTTGTACGTGTCAGAATTGAGCACTAGTCCCTCTGCCCGATATGTCAATGATGTGTGAACTCTCATTAGATTTCCTGGACGATAAGCAAGATGGCTGTTTTCAATCGTTGGGCAATTCTAGTAGCAATTACTGTCTGTAATTGAATTCAAGGTTGACTTTCCCATAGGGAGGAGGTGTTCATGAGTTTCTTATTGGAGGGAAATAAATGTTGCTTCCAGTTTGTAGTGAATGCTCTGTCTCAGTATCTTAGTACTGGTATCTTCCTCTTGGCTTTCTGGTAGGGCGCTGAATGCATGCAATGATGCAGTGTGATCCCTATTCCGATCCTAAATGATTGTAGAACTGGTCTGTTATCATGTGGGAATACTAATTGTTCCAGCCTCGTGGCATTTACATGCCTTGGTTTTTGTCTCCTTCTATGGCCTATGAAGATAGTCAATCCGGGTACAGAGTAAAAGAAATAGTTCGTATTGTTTTGCCGATTGCGTTATACTATAAGTTGTCAAGAAAAGGGGGAAAATGAAGAAGAACGCACACCATTCATGTGTGTAGCCAGAAGCCGCACGCCATGGTGGCGTAATAATGGCCCGCGATCACTCGCCAAACAAAGAATTGCGTGAAGGAATGGAAGAAGAAAGACGAGACAAATGGGAAAGGCGAAACAACTACCAAATAGGATCACCAGCATTCTCCACCATTTTGGGGCACGTTCTTTAGCTTCAATAAACTGAAGAACTTGTTCTCCATTGATCACAGCAAATTGTTTTAGAGAAACAACAGCATTCCGCGTGAGAACCTCCCTTGTAAATTTCCTGTCCAGGATTTCGTGGACTTCACCATGCACATCACGTTCACAGTGGACATTTTTGACTGTTTTGTTGAGTGGTCTTCTACCTTCTTAATCCCAAAAGTTAGTTTAAGAGTGAGACTTTCTCTTATATTTATAAAAAGACCATCATCCCTTTCCACAATCATATGAGACTAACTCTAACAATTTCTTTCTCACACATCGGTCCTAGGTTAAGATGAAATAACATGTTTCTCTCAGTCCGAGACTGATAAACTTGAATTTCGATACTAATGTTGGGTGACCTTATATGTCAAGTATCACTGTTCTGGCGACTGGTGCTTCGGTAGGTGTAGGTGAGACGCGGATGCAAACTTTACCGCGCACCAACCCTACTTGGCGGCGGCTTCTGGCAAAACATGTACTACAAGACACAGAAATAGGACCATGACCATACTTATAGCCTTCCGACGTCAGCACCTATCGGATGCATATCTTGACCAGGACGAGCGCGATAGCTACGGGATGTACATTGCATTCACTCTTTATTTTAGAAAAAGTCTGTAATCGCATCGAAGTCCTCTGTTGTATTAAAAACATTATAAATAAACTGTCAAGATAAGAAAAACTACAAAATAACTCAAATATTCTATTAAAACAGACTTTTCTGTACATATACGATGTTAATAAAATATTGATCTCATGAAGTTATTTTTTATATCGAGGATTTATTTATAATTTTTCAATATTAACCAGACTTTATAAAAACGTGGAGAATTCGATATGCTTTTCATTACAATAATCTCGTTCCTTGGATGCCTCAATTGATACGAAAAAAGTGAAGGAATATTCCTCTGTAGCCGCTGAGGCTAGATAAACAAAGAAATCGTATCATTGAAGCTCTATAAACTGTTTTAGGTTTTCCACCGCCCACAGACTAGGCACGGCGTGACTCCAACCAGACTCAGTGTTGCTTTGGGGTCTTAAGTCCAACCACTAAGCAGTGTTTTCATACGAAGGCATAAAAAAGAAAGAGATGGCCACCGGGTTGATAAAACCCTTCCAACAACTATCTTTAAAAAATAAAATAAAAATAAAAACCAGAAGATTTAACAAGCAAGGTGGCATGTTTTGCACAATGCACTACCTGCAACATCAGAGCATATAGTCCACAATTCCAAGACAGTCAATGAGAATATAAATAAGGGATCATATTTATATTCCTCATCCAATAGTGTAAATATTAATTGACAATCCGCCGACCCTGGCCTACCTGCCTCCCTGCCGTGATTCTTCTCTTAGGAGGCTGTTGTTGCAGAAAAAAAGTCAAAAGAGAAGTGCCTGCATACAATGTAATAGTTCGAATGACTGAGCCTCGAAAGTGAGCAGAAGCAGAATAAGCAAATATGACGTCCCCTTTTGGGCCACATTTAGCACATCAGCCGCTTGTTTCATGCAGTGCCTAAAATCTTTATAATGCTTTAAAGAACCAAGTCGCTAGAGGGAACTGCAGCCATATAAATTATGACAAAACTGTGGAAGCCATTAGAGGGATGTCTCAATCTTGTCATGGAGGGTCACCACCAAGTCGTGAGCATCATCCAGGAGCTTCCAAACGTCAAGATGCCCAGCCATGCTATTACACTCCCTTAGAATCTCGTCCATGCTGCTATACTTCTGAATAATCAATTTCCTCCTTTGCAACACAGAAGCTGCAACTGCATAAAGTAACAGATCGTCTGTGGGTGGGGCTCGCTGCCTTATCCGGCCCCATGCAGACTTACTAATCCCAGCCCTAATGGCAGCCTGGTCAGCCCACATTACCTCCCAGAGGCAAATTGTCTGTTCAAATGTTAATTCCCTCCTAAATAGTACCACCACCATCCGATAAACAAAAAAGCAATCCTCAGCCTGGAGCTTCTCCAAGTGCCTATAAAGGTGGGAGTCCTTTGACTTGATAATTTTTGAAACAATGCTGAGTTGCCTTCGGATTCCCACTTCATCAAGTCTAAAATTATGCCGAGCCTTCCTCATGAAACCCACAAAACACCAGAATGCCTCATGATCCTCTGTAATAACAGTAATTATTGGAGAAAGAATATCACTCATGCCCTGACAGTAGCCAATTTCAGGGTCATAAAGTGCATACGCTTCAAGAATGGCAACCAATCGAGAAGCATGGAAGATCCTGCAGGGTTCAAGGTGATCATAATCCTTCAATCCCACAGCCTCGGCAGAGCGACGTGCCCTAGCCTCCAAAACTGTGGCTTGAGATGGGGAGTATGGTATCCATTCTGCATTGGCACGTACAGCATCTAGGCGGATGATTCGCTGCCAAGAGGCAAAATCTTCATCACTGTGAAATTTTGATGAGACTTCTTTCCTTGAGGGAGAAGAATCCTCCTTGCAAGCCATGTCAGCATCACTCTCTTCCATTGCTGGGAAAGTCTGACTGACTTCTTGTTCTTCAAAGTCTGAGTCAGATGAGTCAGTGTCTAAGGTAGACGCATCAGCATTTGTGATTCGTCTTCCACTATCACTTTCCAACAATGCACCAGAATGGTTGTCGGAGTATTCGATCTCTGGGCTCCTTTCCCCGCTAGAAAGGGATTCCCTGGCACTAACCACTTCTTCAGAGCTAGGAGAATCTGCATCTTGAGCGAGACACTCACTGTAGCCATCACAGCTGATTCTACTAGCCTCATTAAAACTAAAGCCCTCTTTGGCACGTTTTAGAAGTCGCCGGCATTTTCTGCGTAGTTTTTCATATTCCTCTCTGCATCCAGAGATAGGCACAGAATCATTATGAAGACTAGAAGCTAAGGAGAAGAAAAATAGCTAAATATGCATAACACCCCCACTGAAATTATCCACAGTGAATAAACTGGGTGGAATTAATAAATCAAACCTTTAGACCAAAGTCCATATACATACCTTTTCTGGGTTTTTATATAATCTCTTTCTTCTTTTGAATTGTTCAAATCATAGCTGTTGAGAAAAGAAACTCAATCAGCACTCGGAGGTGTGATACCTCCCTAAGACACAGGCAACACGTACATGAATAATAATGAATCAGCTTAGCACATCTAAACATATGCACCACAAAGTGGAAGAATATGCTCGAATGATGATAAGTGACATAATATAGTGAAAATGACACAATGATCTAGGAAAAAAGTTGCATAAGCCTACGATTCAGAACTTCAAATGCTGTTGTGAAAGGCATTAGCATAAGGCTGGGATAGGAAAAAAGCAGCAGCGATTAACATAAGATTTTATAAACTAGTTAGTGAACTTTTAATCAACAGAAAAGCACTTTGTAGTGGCGCTACAGCTGGTGCTGATCCGTTCAAATGCATAATAGGACAAAGATTAGCTTCAAGTGTACATTGAAGCTGAGTTTTAATGCAAGGAATGCTGTGAACAGCGGCATTGCTACAGTACCAACTGTACAATACTGTGAACAGTTATTTGTATTTTCTTCTGTATCAATTTGAGAAGAAGATTCTAAAGTTTTAAGATATTCACTTTATCAATGGTAGATACACAACTCTCAATCTTAAATCATGGGTCGAGCATCTAAAAACCAAGGACTGACTTTAACTGATTGACACAGCTATAATTACCGAAAAATTAGTATCTATCTAGCCTCCAGTTAAGGTAACCAATTGATTTAGACAAGGAACCACAAACAATCTGAAAACCCAAGAAAGCCCCCCAAAAAACAACCAAGCAGCTTGGGAAAATGGAAAGGATCAAAGGAGTATAGTGTTTCAGTCTCCAAAGTAGTTTTGCCAACCTAATTGCGCCAAATCAGGCACCGTCAGGGAAACGAAAAAAACAACTGATAAAAGGATAGCTGCAGATGACAAGGGGACAATAATGATTGAGCAGGATGATAGCAGATATGGTCGAACAGATTCCTTCAGCAGCATGCACAAGGAAAGTTGGATATTTATACAACAGCCAATCAATTAGTCATTAGACTTGAGGAGGAAAAGGAACTCCAAAATCTCCCCAAGGATATGCCAGGAATCAAAGATCAAAGTCATCCTAGGGGAAATAGATTAGTGGATGTTTATTTATCAAATGAGATAACAAGGCCTGTAACACCCATACAGGAGAGTAAATAAAAGTAGTACTCTATTTCTTCTTTGCATGCGCAAGCTCACACAAACACAGGCCCAAAAGAAAAGGGAGAGAGAGAGAGAGCATGCTTACACTCCTAGGAGGAAAGGCCAAACCTCTGTCCTAATACTTGGATCAACACCCTGAATCATGAATTAGCAAGATGAATATTCAGCAATAGTGACACAAACATTAAAGGTCAGAAATTCCACATTCGTGAGAGCAAAGATATAAAATAGAAGAGAAGAATGGTAACTCACTCCACTGCGAACTTTTTTCAAAAACTTAACTCCGCCATCACGGAGCTTCCCCTCTGGTGTAAACAGACTTTTCCATTGCCGAGGTGAAAGGACATGTTTTCTTTTCCTGCGCGACCATGGTGACTTGAGACGACTTCTGAAAGTGTACGAATGACAAAAAAAATTGATGAATAAGCCAATCTCATTAGAAAAAGTGAATGACAAAAATTAATTATCATTGATACAAAAACGAGTACCCAAAAATCTCACAAAAATTTATAGGAGATATATGAATGAAAACATCATGCCAGCATAAAGAAGAGGCTTGTCAAAGCATACAACTTTCAGGTTGAATTCCTAGCAAAACCTTTTGCAATGAGTGAGCACTCATCGGCAAAATCAGATACTTTCAATACATGCAAAGGCGAAGCGTTTGTGTTATGCAACATAGAAATACAAGTGTTAGCTTATCCTTCAAGCACAAGTTCAATTATTTTCGTCGTAGTTCTAATTAAGCCCCCAACCAAAACAAAGGACACGATCATATACAATTGGTCACCACTCTTTTGCATTATATTGTCAAACTCATAAAACTTTCAATTCCAAATATCGGAATCGGCTACATCAGCACAATTCCACCAATTACAGTTTAGCCAATCAATGGTTAATACTAAAAAGAGAAACCGAGAGTGAATTGAGGAACACACACAGAGAGAGAGAGAGAGAGAGAGAGAGAGAGAAGGGGATGCATGAGCCCGGATAAGCATATAAAGCAATCAGCTTCGCAGCTGGATCTTTTCTTAAAAACACATCAGATACATGGTATTACCAGGCATGAGAACCAATGTTGCATAGAGATCATGACAAATGTTCATCCATTCATTCCCAAACTCTTCGACTCTTATACTCAGAAACTAGTTTATAGGCTACTGCATCGTGTCAATCCGGAAACACAATTAAGAAGAAAAAGAACCACCGACAAACAAAGTAAGACAGTGAATTAGGCAATGAACCAACCCAGCGTAAGTAAACACAAGCTTAAACAGGACGAAAGACGAGGCAACTAAGTGACCTAGAATACCAATTAACCCGAAAAGAAAAACCAAGTAAATTGAGCTAACGCTTGCTACTGGAAATACGATTTGGAGCACTCCGGAATCGGGATCTGAATCGAATCAGTGAACTTACAGAAATCTGAGCGCAACCAAAGAAATTACAGAAACTAAGAGCTTAAAAGAGACAGCGAGAGATAAGAGTTAAAGAAGAAGCTAAAGAGAGAGGAAGAAAGGGACTCACCGATCAGAGGAAGAACAAGAAGCTGGTGAGGAAGAAGCAACAATGAATAGAACCGAACGCAAGTGAATCCACGACGACGAAGGAGAGGAATTGGAGTTCGAATTCGAAGACGACGACGACGAAGTGTGACTTCGTCTTAGAGCTTTCATCTATTTTAACACCGAAAATTCCTACGATATTTTTTTCTCTAGGGTTTCGCAGCTATAGTAGGTGTGTCCTTCCTGAGCAGGTGAAAATATTTCTTTTTCGGTCAGGCATTATTTACCTACGAGCAGTAAGAACTACGGCGGCGACCAAGGCGACCCCGGCAAGAGCCGTGAAAATCACAGCCGCATCCGTCGTCGCCACCCGCGCCATTAACCAGAACCACCCGCCGCCGACGCTGCCAGAGATGCTGGGACCGTTGTGGTGGTGTTTATTGGGGAACATGGATCTGTGGAAGGAAGGGGACTTGAAAAATTACTAGAACGCCCTTCTTCCTCCCAAGAAACCTCGAGGTATCCACAAAACTGAAACGAAACTGCTTTCTTTTCTTCCTGAGCGAGAGGGAACTGCTTTGGTTCGGCTTTGGCTTTTACTTTTTCTCCTTCTTCTTATAGAAGTCCTTTTCTTTGTCTCTCTCTAGAGTCCACTGGAGGAGGGAGAGACCATTCCCTATCAGGCTATCTCACATGTAAAAGGCTAAAAGCCTTAGGATTAGGACCTTTTCAGACGACGTCGTTTCTCACACGGCACCAAACCGTAAGGTTATCCACAACACAAGCTTCGTCCCTAGGAAAAAAACAAAATACATTTTTAATTTTTTTCCTAATCAAAGTATATTATTAATTGCAAATATAATAACCATAGATCTGTACGTCCTATGAACAATGCTTTAAATTATACAATTCAAATCTTGGTCAGAATAAAGTTACGCAGGAGCATTCCTGTAAACTACCTCCCGAGTTTAATTTAATTAATAACCAATTAAACTCCTCCTATTTTTGTTTGACCAAGTAAATTAAGGAGATACCTGATGACAATAAAAGCAGTAACCTGGTTTTAGTAAAACTAGATTTCTCTTAGCTTATTATTAAGGGTATGGATTTCCTCCGAAGTAGAGATTTCCAAAGGCTACTAAAGGTATGGTCCCGATTAGCCTTTGGAAATCTCTCCTTCGGAGGGAATCTGTTCCCATTATTAAGAGTCAATTTAATGTTGGTCGGAGAAAAATAATTTTTTTAATACGAGAAGAACTCACCTACGACATAAGTAATTACAGTCCATGATCTCTCATTTAAGTCATCATTCTTATTTTGGAAGGAATTGAAATCTTACTAATTGAACGCACAATCTCATGTGTGCGGGGCGTCTCTGTGACCGAACTGCAGCATAAACGCTGCAGTGTGTGAGGGTGGAGTGGAGCGGGACCCACACAATTTTGATGCACTGTTCGGGCGAGACTCACATAATGCAGCAAAATTTGCTGCAATTCGGTCACCTAAACTGTAGCAAATTTAAGCCCCACGTGCGCTGTGATCATCGAACCATTTGGTGTGGGATGATTAGAAAAATAATAATAATAATCATGATAATGACAACAAAAAATTAGTGAAATCTGGTAGGGGCTGTTATCTCACACTAAACAATGCATTTTGTGCACTCATGACTAAGAAAGACTCTTGGAGGATGTTCGGATGGTTAGTTTTTTGAGAATTTTTTGTGTTTTGAGAATTTTTAGGTGATGTTAATTTTATTGGTATGTGTGCGGTAGTTATTTTTAGGTGATGTTAAAAAACATGTTTGATTTGTGTATTCTCAGAATTCAAAAAATCCTGAGAATACAAACAAAATGAACAGCCCCTTGATTTAGTTGGGGAAAGCTTGCCAGACTCTTGGTCAAGTTCCCATCGAGTGCTTTTTCTTGAACCTGTCTCTTCATTATTATACTAATACGGCTACTTCAAGTTACCCTTTTAATCCGACTTTAAAGTTTTTTTTTTTAATTTTCGTTTTAACATGTGGGTTGGAATAATGTTGCTTAAGCTTGACTCCTATGTTCTTAATCTTCTTCTTTTTTTACTGTTTTGGAAGGTGGAAGTAATTTGTCCTCTTTTCTTTTTTGGTTAAAGTACAAGATTAGTTTGGGTAGTTTGATGAAATTTTATTTGAATAAGAAGGAGATATATAAATGTAACGCTAAATAACTATTTAGAGAGTTTTTTTTATAAGCAACTATTTAGAAAGTTTATCTTCATTAAAAAGGGTCAAAATTAAGAATCTATTTTTAGTATAAAACTCTCTCTCATCTCTGTGTTAAACTCTTACTTTACTAATGATGGAAACATGAATAATCATTTGATTTATAGTTTCACAGTAATCTTCCAAAATAATATAGAAAAAAAAGATATTTATATGTTTGTTTCGTGTTTCAAAACGTTTTCCTCTCACTTTTTCATCAATTTCAATATCTTTTCACCAATTTCAATAACTTTTCACCAATTTCAACAACTTTTAACACACTTTTCACCAATCCCAAGAGAATCTACACTACTTTCAAAAAAACAAAAAAACAAAAACATATCTCAAAACATAAACTAAACATAGCCTATTTCTAGTTGAGATGGAGATGGCGTGTTCATGTATTTTTAGAAAGAGAATGGTTTTGTTCCAAAATGATTATCTAAAACAGTGCCAATTGCACTTTCCAAATAAAGTAATAAAGGAGTTTGCGTGCTTCATTTTCAGTTAAAATGTTCCAGCCAAGCCAACTAATAACTGCTCGCTGAAATTTCTTAGGCAAGTACTCTTTTCATTGACCGATGATGTCCTTCGATTCCTTCCGCAAGAGCCCTCTCATTTAAAATTACCTTTTTTTTTTTCCTAATAGGATGCTCGGGTTAGATTGTGTGCAGTAATCGACTAGTCTCGAAATTTGTACCGTCTTTACGTTACATACAAAATGGACAATTATTAAACTAAAAGCTCTAAAATAGTCCAAAGGATTAACAACACCTTTGAAATAACAAATATGGACAAACTTTATATTTGTCCAAAGGATTAACAACACCTTTGAAATAACAAATATGGACAAACTTATTCAAAGTAGAAGGTGGGTTCGAATGTCAATGAGCTATGGCTCAAGTGGCACCTCTTCCGTATAGGAGGGTCCTGATCTGGGGTTCGAATACCCCCACCCCCTCCTCTGGCCGGCTATGACCTGCATTGCCTAAAAAAAAAGGTGGGTTCGAATATTACTACCTACGAGCGAATCATTAACTTACCATTATACATGTTGTGCGGTTAGTCCCTCTCAATGAGTTAAAAGGTTTAGTCAGCGAATCAATTTTCGGAAATTTGTGGTGTTTGTTCCTCAAAATTTTAGTTATTTTAAATATTTAACTCAATAAAATATTTTACTCTCTTCGTCGAATCATTTTTTTTATCAGAATAAATATAAATAGTTTATTCAAATCATCTTTATTCAATTTTTTTTATCAATTATACGTAACAAAATCTTTAAACCCAAGACTTTGGCAGCCTTTAATTTTGTCCCACTGTAACTAATTTGAGTCAAAAGGGTTGCTCAAATTGATGAAAGAAACAAGGAACTCCTTTGTAGTATCGGGGGCAATCAACAAGTGTAAGCAACTGATAGGACAATTTGGAAGCCTTTAGGACTGCACCAAAAATCCCACAATAACCCAGAATAAATAATTACCGAAAATAGGTCGGCCTCAAGCCTTCGAAGTTGCTCTAACAACTCGAGGGCTAGAGGGCCTTATATGGGGTTTCCTTTGAATTTGATGGTCTATTTTTGCTGTTTTGGAAACTTTATCCAATTGTTTTAACTACCAACTAGAGCCGGTCGGCATGTGGAAAAAGGAATGGCATGACAAAAGCAAACTATTTAATTTAGTCAACAAAGTTAGGCGCACTGGCGCTTTAGACAAGAAAAAAGAAAAGCAAATTAGAAAAAAGAAAAAGGGACAGAGCGACGGATATGTTCGCATGGTGCAAAGGCACACACAAATTGTTAATGGCATGAAAACGCAAGTCTTTTGCTATTGATTTGGTAAGAAGCATCTTCATCTTTTAGGCGATTGTGGTTCATAGATATGTAAGACAAACCATGTGGTCGGCCACGTACGGCCAGTCTGCAAAGAAAGACAAAAGAAAAATGGTGTTTTGGTGCAAGTTGCAAGGATGCGGTGATTACAAAAGATACACAAAATAACAACTCGAATGGTGAGGGGCCTTTCGCATATATCCTGCAGGTCCTACATTTTCAAACTTTTTGCATCAGCTATAGCTCCATCATGAAAGGGATTCAACAGAAACAAAAGAAAAATAAAAAGAAAAGAAGAGGTCCAAAGTGGGCTCTTTTCTTCCAACAACAGTGACAACACGCCAAAGGGTTGTCTCACGAGTCATGCTCATGTCCCTCGGGAGTGCAGGTAGATTATTTATTTGAAGTACTGTTTTCCAGCTCTGTGGAAAAGCTAGCATGCTTTACCAGCGCTGATCATTAATCATCCTCGAGGTTCCCTTCTGCGACTAACCAGCTTGTACGACCTGTTTGGCAATGATGGACGAACCGATGGTTATGCCAAGCGCCGCAAATGAATCAGAATATCATTTCATCAGCCAGAATTTTCGTGTCAGATGGATGGCCTACGCCCAATCCACGAGGCAATACATCAAACATGGAGGAAGTTTTTTATATTGGTTCTCTTGAATCTTGATGATCATCAGTCAAATAAACTATCAATTGTAGGTGATAATGATATATTTTTTTTATTTTCTTTTTTCCCTCTCCTATGCTTTTAATAAGAGGACTTGTTCAAGTTAGAGAATTACCTTCGTCCAATCTGTTGACTTTTGGCCCACACCTAAAATTCTCAGGTTTCCCTCTACAAGGCCGCACATGGCATTGAATTTGTTCACATGTTCGATTATCCCCCCTTGTTTCACAATTGTCTTTCATTTGTAAAAACGATGACTTCTCGTGCTTAGAAAATCGCAATATCGAAGAGACATTGGTTACAGACACCGTATCTTCTCAACCGCGGATGAAAATCAGGACCATTATCCATTAGAAAGAGGAGGAGACAAGTCTTTGTTTATAGCCTATAGGACATTCTTTTCTTCTTGGGGCAAGCATTCATTGCTTGAGAAATAAGGCGTATATACTTTCAGGACTTGACCACTAGTTTGGAAACCCAAGCCCACCTCCACCTCCTTTGCGGGGAAGATAAAAAGATGCAAAAATCATAGCTGATCTAGAGTAGATGATGGTTTGAATAGGAGGTGTTCCAATTGTCTATTCAAGTACACAGAGTCGGGCTTTGAAATTTGAATTAAAACCAAAGGAAATATCAACATTATGGTAACATGATCCAATCTTAAGGCTGCATCTCTCCTTGACAGGAGATTTGGAACATTTTTGGTTGATACTTCTTTCAAAAGGATTTGCCTTGTGCTTCCTCGCGAGATTATTCTAAAACCTGTGGAAAGTGAAGCAACCAACACAATCAAGCCAGTTTATTTTTTCTTTCGTATACAGATGCATACAGAAGATTTTAAAGTCTCAACCATCGACAACTACTAGGATTGCAGAAAAAAGGCTGTAACAAATTAATCTAAGGGCGACTAGAAGAAGGAAATGACGTGGTATCAATGAGAAGTGGGCTGGGTTAGTTGTTTAGCTGGGCTGTCAGCTTAGTTGTTAAGAATTGGTTAGTGGGCTGTGAATCATTGGGCTGTTATAATAGGCTATATACGCCTACAATAGTTTTATAACAGGGCATGGAGAAGAAAAGTTTAGTAGAAGGTTAGTTTTATTATTTTGGAGTTTGAACAAGCTATTTTTGTACTTTCTTTACCATTTTCTCAAGAAACAAACAATACACAAAATGAGGTTTGTTACAAGTGGTATCAGAGCACCGATCATGACATGGATTTGCTCACACAATGCTCTAAAATCAATGAGCTCCTCAAACAGATGCAGGAAATCAATGTTTCACAACAACTCAATAAACAGATGCAGAAAAATCAATGCTTCACAACAACAACTCAATAAACAGATGCAAGAACAATTTAGTATTTGTTTTGAAATACTTAAAGTGGAACTTGAAGACCTAAAGATAGAAGAAGGCAAAAGAGGAGGAGGCCGAAAAATAGAGGAGATTGGAGCAGTACTATATGAAGAAACTACTTCAAATCATAAGCAAATTAAGAGCTAATTCTTCAATGAAACTAAGGAAATAGTATATGAGGAAATAGATTTTGTCCAAACAAGTATTATTCAAAAAGCTCAAACTCTTCATTCGTTATGTGGAGATGGATTCCAAGCTAGATTGGAAATGACTCCCGTGAATGTGATAGTTCATTTTCTTGATTCTGCATTAAAATTTCAAAAAAGAAATACTAATAAAAAGCGGAAGAAGAGGAAATTGAAGAAAAAGAAAAGGAGAATGAAAACATTTTTTAGGAGAGTTATATATAGGGATATTGAGAACTTGTATTCGAAGATCTCAATTAGGGCCTCTTTAGATGAGAATGAGAAGGTGATTAAATGGATAACCAGAAGAGAAAAAAGATGGAAAGAAATTGGTATTACATAGGAAGAAGCGTAAACAATCGAAGGCCAAAGGAGAGATTAATTGAGGTTTACATTTTTTTTTTTTCTAAATAATTGAGGTTTACATTGAGACATACTAGATCTGACAATAAGAGATGCACGAGTTCTTAGTCATTAGAAGATTTCAGTAATGTAACTTGTTGTAGAAGTGACAAGACTAGACACAAGCAACCAGAATCAAGAACTTTTGCACTTCAACAATATTGCAATTACCGAGCTTTATATTCAGTGGACTGGATAGCTTGAAGAGGTTGCTACTTGGGGTGACGTTTTCGCAGTTGAAGGAAGCCTTTTCACACCTTGTGGGCAAGGTTTTTTAATGAGTGAGGTATTGTAACAGATGAATCTAAGGGCGTCTAGAAGAAGGAAATGACGTGGAATCAATGACAAGTGGCTGGGTTAGTTGTTTAGCTGGGCTGGCAACTTAGTTGTAAGGATAGGTTATATAAGCCTACAGTAGTTTTGTAATAGGGCATCGGAGAAGAAAAGACTAGTAGAAGGTTAGTTTGGCTTACTCGAACAAATTATTTTTGTACTTTCTTTACCATTTTCTCAAGAAACAAACAATACACAAAAAAGTTTGTTACAAAGGCTCAGCAACAAAGAGGAAAAAGGAGATCAGAGAAGCATGACTTAGAACCAACCCTTCTCTGAAGATAACCACATCCCTGACCAAATTTTTAGCAAAGACAAACCCTCGAAATGAAAAATTACTATTGTTCTTTTGACTTAGTGGGCTTGGTTTCATCCGGGCTTTCAACGTTTTAGTACTGTAGCTAGTACTTTGGTTTCAATAGTGCACTCTACCGTGTCCGGCCACACTGCTCTACACTGCTCTCTTTGCCAAGTATGGAACATTTGGTGGTATTTTGACTCTTTTTGAGTCTCGATAGTCTTACTTAGCAATCTGGTCTGCTTAGATCACACCGCTCTCTTTGCCAAGTATGGCACATTTGGTGGTTTGTTGACTCTTTTTGAGTCTCGCTAGTCTTGTTTAGCAATCTGTGGTCTGCTTAGATCATAGTTGTTCTTATTGTTTTATTTGTACTATGGTTTCTAATGCAATGAAAGCCTATCAATTTTTTTTAAAGGACTTAATTTACAACTAACACAAAAGCTAAGGAGGATCGATCAAACTAATTGATCACTTGGCAAAGTAATTTTTTTCTATATAATTTAATAGCAAACCTCAAATTTTTAATTTTGATTGGGAGATTCAATTGCATTTAATATCCTCATCTGCAAGTGAGATGAATATTTTCTTACAAGTATAATAGTACCTTTCAGTGTAATAGCAGTTAAATTTGTAGTTCGGTGTAAAAAATCGCCAAGAAAAAAGGTAATATCTTTATTTTAAACATATCTGTAGGAGTCTATTTTTTTTTTCTTCGAATCCTTGAAACAATCCCCCAAGTAGAAAAGACTCGTATATGTTCAAACTCGAAGGTAAATATTCATGTCAGTAATTCTTTTTCCCTCCCCTTTTTCTAGTCAGTATGGAACAGGACAGCAGGATCTAACCAAAAGCGCAAGCTGTTTTCGTTGTGTTCGAGCATCTAACATATGGAACTCCAGGTTAAAAAAAAATCCATCCAAATTGATGGAAGAAACCAAGGACTTCAACGAAAGAATGAAGCAAGACACAGCTTAGCCAGTAGCCGCTCACTCCTAAACAGCTGGGTAAGGCTTCTAAGGTCTCCACAACATAGGCCCTCGAAGTGTTCTCATGATGAAGGCTTGCTTTAGCAACTTGAACATCCCTATGCCTGTATTGAAGAACAGGTATCTCCGGGAACCAGGACAGACAACAACTACAAGAAGTCTCTCCACAGAACCGTGACAAAGTAAGGACGTGTTCCTAGAGATCATAAAACTCTATAACAACGATAGCAGAGAAAGGAAGTTTCCTCAAAACAACGGGATGGAAATAAGTTAGGAGTAGCAGTGGATCAACCTCCTAGATTGTTAAAAGGAGGATAAAAAGTCATCCTATATCAGCAATATTGATGTAGCAACTTAGCCAACACTCCACATTACAAACAATAGACTTTACACAAAACCAGCAGGGGGTTATTTCTTTTGTGGTTTGCTAGATATGACAAAGAGACCACTGACCCAATAAAGAAGTGGCAAAGAAAACTAAAAAGAAGTTCAGTAGCAAGGAGAACACATGTCTGATCTCCAATCAAAACCACACACAAGACAAAGATAATACGCATATTAATGTGGATAAACCCACACAGATATAAAAATGCTAACTCTACAGCTTTGAAGCTGCACCCTTGTCCAAAAACCAAGTCAACTCCCCCTCTGGTGAAACCATTTGAACAGGCAGTTTGTGGGAACTCTCGCTCTTACCTAATGCTGTTTGCACCGCTCCAGCTTTACCAGCACCAGTCACCACAAGGGCAATGTATGCAGACGAGTTTATCACCGGAAAAGTAAACGTAATTCTTTCTGGAGGTGGTTTTGGCGAGTCCTTAATAAAAGTGACCCATTTCTGATTCTCTTCAAGGAGTGGATGCCCTGGGAACAGAGAAGCTACATGTCCATCTGGACCCATACCCAGAAGCATGAGATCAATCTTTGGGAAACCAGTAGCTGCTAAAATCCACCACATTGTTCTTAACCAACTGTTTGAGACCGGTCTCGTAATCATCTGCTGCACCCTCTGCTGATAGGGCATCATTCATGGCATAGACATTACCAGGGAGCATGGGTATCTGTCATTAAATAAAAGGTTTAACAGGTGCACATCGACTCAAGACTATCATGAAGAATAGCCATGGACAGCTAGATCAAACTTGATCATTATAAATCAATTACAGAACATACTAATGCCTTCGAACTAAAATAGATTGAGAGCATGATTTCATATCAGCCACAGGAAACAATATGGTATGCGGATTACAAATTTTCAAGAAATGTTATAAGCATCATTCATCATCCAAATTCCACCGAAATCTTTGCTTTTTACCTAAACCTAGACTAATCAGGTTTCAATTCAAGAAAGTCATAAAAGAACTACACTGTCATTAGGACGGTAACAATTGTGTTGTTTCTAGCTAGGTACCCAATTACATTTTTGTTGTCCTCGTGTCCCTCAAATTCCTTCCACTCGAATAAAACATCACCTAAGTGGTGCACCCGTTAGTCTTAGATCCGTGGTTTACAAGCTCCAACGCATTTGAAAATTTTCCAAAACCAATCATACCTTAGAAAGAAACCCATCATAAGCAAGTTTATAGTTACTGTCTTCATGATCCTTTGGCACCACTCGTTCATCAACCCAAAAAACATGCCATTTCGACCATTCAATCGAGTCAATATATGGAGGTTCCAGTAGTTTCCTGAAATTCCAACGTTAATCAATTAGCAAAAACATTCCTCCTGTCAATAAAACCACATAAAGGGAAAGGAGATGTCATTTTCACTTGTGACACTACTCAACAGAATCGAACCTCAAAAACTCACCACAACCAAGTAAACCGTCAGATAGAACTTCGAATACGAAAATTCTTACATCAGCTTTATTTGGTCTATAACAAGGATGAACGCAAATAACAAAAGCAGCTTGTCCACACGAGTGAATAAGTGATCAAGCACAGAGAGGTAATAGATCATTTTTGTTATAAACCTAAATCCCATTTTCTTTTCACGTCCTTACAGTTTGCCAATCACTACATAAGAAACCAAAACAAAACAAAAGAGAGAAGAAAGGTAACGCCTTTTCTCTTTGGTTACCTGAGAGACTTTATGAGAGAACCACCAGACAAAACGACTGAAAAAGATTTTCTTTGGAGAACTTATCGGACAGATCGGCAGTGTACTTGGCGAGAGACACAGCCAGATCCTCCTCCGTATCAAAGACCTCCACCTTCTTCTTCTCAGCTGTCTCCGCTGCCATTGACGCTTTCGTTCTACAACCACCCAACTTCTTCTTCTCCTCAACCAGAGACACCCCTTTTGGTCTAAAAGCGCTGCGGTGTAGGACGGGCTTGTGTGCTGCTACCCGGAGCGAGCTTATAGGGGGATAGTGCGTGTGGGACAGTATTACGGACGAGGAAAGCGTGCGGACAGACGTTAGAAGAATGGCCATGCGCACGCAGGGCTCCTATAGGAGTTGGGGGTCGGGACTCGGAGCTGGGGACACTGACTCGGAGCCTTGAGATTTCTGGGAATTTGGGTTTGGGTGAGTTGGCGGCATCATCGATGCTGGGCCGCACTGGCCAGGGACGCGTGGGTTTTCCGAATAATAATAATAAAAAAAATTAACATTAGTAGTTGAATTTTAATTTTTTAAATATTAGTCATTGAATTTATACTTTTTTTTTACAAAATATCATTCCGGTAGTTATTCATTTGTTTTCCTAACAGAAAGTTATATCAACTGACAACTTAAAAGCTGATATGATAAGGGAAGTAAGACTTAATTTTACCAAAAAAAAAAAAAAAATTAAGGACCTATAAGGTCTAATTCATAGATCGTATTTTCTCCTTTTGATATTGAAAAAGTTTTATATTCAGTAAGTGAAACAAATTAATCCCTAAAGGAATGAACATTTTGTAAAAAAATATAAACTCAATGACTAATATTAAAAAAATTAAACTCAGTGACTACAAAATAAAAACAGTAAAACTAAATTACTAAATTCCCTTAAAAAAATCTCCAATTTTATGCACCGGCATCAATGTTGAGCTATGTTTTCGATAATTTGAACTTTGATACTGAAATTATTCTGCTAGTTTCTCGGATTTCAACTTTTTTCAGTTTTAATCGTTTAAGGTGAATTTTTTTCTATGAAAATCTGTAGGATAGAGCCAATCTCTAGGTTGAGCTACTTATTGTTATCCTATGTGATATTGGAATTTGGATAAGTGGTAAAAGCTTTTAGTATATAATTGTGATATTTTTTACTTTAACGAATATAAAAATGCTTATAAATTGAGATATATACTCATTATTATTACTCTTCTTCAATTTTGACCCATATCTTATTAAACACTTCTGATACGTGTCCGTGTATAATGTGTTCAGTGAATCAAAGTGGGAGGAATTTGGTGATAGGACCTTTGTGTGAAGCAATGTTTGACCAGAAGCCGTAGATTTTTAGGACATATCCTCGGGCAAAGAGGATCCTCCTGGCGGCCTCTCGTGGGCTGAGGCAAGGGCAGCATTATTTGTCATCTGGGGGCCTCATTTTTACCTTGGGATAGAATCCTGATCGAAGGTCGAAGGGGATCGGCAATGTTTGTTTTCTCAAAAAAATTGGGGTTTTAAAATTTCTAATACAATAAATATATTTCAAAATTTTTAATTTTTACACATATTTTTAAAATTTTCACAAATTTCAATATATTTCAATATTTGAATTTTTTTAATAAAAAAATATAAATTTGATTATTAAAAAAACAGTTGTGGCATTGATAATTATGTGTCTTGGGTATTTTAATTTTTATGGATATTTTTTTATTAGTTTCATATTTTATCTATTTTCATAATTTTTGATAATTATGAAATCATTTTCTACTTATTTTTTGAATTATATATTTATCTTATTTTTAAAATTATTTTTTATTTTCTTATTTTTTGAATATCATAATAACTATAAATTAATATTATTTAATTTAATTAACATATAAATCATTCTAAATCTTAAACAATCAAACAAATCTTTACAACTAAACAATATTTAAATCTTAAAATTTAAACTTTAAAAGTTGAACCCAAAATCAAAACCAAAACCACAACCATAACCCATTTCCAAACAACCCAAAGGAAATATTCCCACCTGATGCATCCTTGTAATCATTCTTTCATTGACAATTCAGTCATGGAATGTACATTATATTTATTAGGGGAGATCTTTTCCATGTATTTATTATAATGTAACGCTTTGAAACAACACGAAGAATCCCCTGGACATTTGTTTTTGGGGAGTGTTCTCTTAGTACAATTGTTTGGCGTAAGAGTCCCTGGCCCCTCATTTCGTATAACTTTGCAGACCAACCGATTGAGTACTGGTTTAAATTCTTGTTGGAAACTTTGTTAGTAGAGATATGCCAGCTGACGGTACTCCCTTCCATTACTTGTATGCTGGTGGGGTTGTGGTGACGGTCCTCCCTTCCCGGAGTACGTAGCTATAGTTCAATCCGAACATTCCACAGCGGGTGGGAAGTTCTTATAGTCACGCCCTGACTACACTGGTCGCCCCCTTCCACCCTTTTGCTTAGAAAAAAAAGAGATATGCCAGCTGATATTATAACTTGCGATACCTCTGCTAGTTATGGCAGAGCTGGGTTTAATCATTAATGAAAGTTCCTTGTTACTTAAGCTGAGTCGGGATGGCCATACAAATGTTCAGGTGATTTTTTGGTTGTTGTTTGAAATAGCGTAAATTCTGTTAGAATAGGGCACAATGTTGTTGAATTTTGTAAAAATATATGAAAATTTATAAAATAATTGCGAAATTTTGTTTAATATATATATTTTGCAATTCAAACATAGGCTTAGGGGAAAAAAAAAAGACTATACCCAAACACCGCCTCATTATTATCCCAGCTCTGGTTCGGACTCACACGACCTATCAAACAAACGGAACTTTATAACCAACGAAAAAACTTCCATTCACCAAAAAAAAAAAAATCCTAATGTTGTAACCAAACACCACCTATCACACGGCAAAAACCCTAATCTCCACTCCCATATATATAAACAACCTCACAAAGAAGAAACCTTTACGGCCCAAGCAAATAGAGAACGAGGGAGTTTGGAAAAATGCAGATCTTCGTGAAAACCCTGACCGGCAAGACCATCACCCTCGAGGTCGAGTCCAGCGACACCATCGACAATGTTAAGGCCAAGATTCAAGACAAGGAAGGTATGATACTCTTCCATAAAAATTCGGAGAAGAATGGATTCGGAGTGGATCGAATAGAAACAGTTCGTCTTCTTTTAACTATGGAGTTGAATCGTGGAAATCTTTCGTCTGTGATTTAACGGTGTGATATTCTCAGGGATTCCGCCGGACCAGCAGAGGCTAATATTTGCTGGAAAGCAGCTCGAGGATGGCCGTACTCTCGCTGATTACAACATCCAGAAAGGTTAGTGCCATTGATTTCAGTCTGTCTTTGGTTGCCACCAATGATCCTAGGAACATGTATCGAGAGCCGTAGTTTGTAGAGTATTCGTGCTTTCTCGGTTTAATTCCACTGTATTTCATATAGCTGGCTTGTGAAAACGACCAATTTCAAGGCTCATAAAAATATAGTGAAAAGAGATGCAATATATTTGTTTCACGATAGTATGAAAGGTAATTAAGCTGGGAACTAAGCAATAATAGGAGAATTGGATGAATGTATTTTGAGTTCAGGGATTTTTTCGTCGTTCATAAAGTAACTGGCTTTATCATGGTAAAGCTATGCGGAAATCATATCTGAGGATGAGGTAGAAAGATTTTCTTTTGATTTTTGTCTCTGGTTTGGTTGAGTATATGATCCAGGGATTTTTGAGTAGTCCAAGTCTTTTTATTTGCTTTTTAATTATGGTTTATCTTTTGGACCTTATTTATTATTTGGCTCAAATGCAAATATGCTTGTGCAGAGTCAACTCTTCATCTTGTTCTTAGGCTTCGTGGTGGCATTATTGAGCCATCTCTGATGGCATTGGCCAGGAAGTACAACCAGGACAAAATGATCTGCCGCAAGTAAGTTTAACATCTGATTTCTAAGAGAAGTTTTAGCTTCGAGCTTTTAGTATCTTAATTACTATTTTTTTTTCTATTTGGAGCTCACATTTCTAACTCATAACCTGCCAACATTAGTTATGAGCCATATAATAGAATGAAACTGTGTTTCTCTAGCCTTCAGCCTGGATATGTGAATTGCAGGTTTCATATATGAATTTAAATTGAGTGGTGTGAATTCCTCCTTGTCAAATATTTTGTTTAAGGAACTCCATTTCATGATTGGAGTTCTACACATGCACTTAATGCCCGAGTTATTTCATGACACAGAATTTGCAAGTTGTAATATTGCTTCTCATTGGGGCTGATTATAGCACCTTGTATTTCCTATCTCCAGAAAAGGTCATTCGGTAGTATTGAATTTTCTCTTGAATAGATGTCTCTGTCTCCATTACCAATTTATTTGACCATGATAGGTACTGGATACTTGCAATCGGTTGCCTATAAGGGTTATATTTACTCTCATATGTTTTTGTCTAATCTACTATGCCCTTTAAAGATTGTCTCACTGCATTCTTGAGTTGGATAGGGTTGTATCTTCATGTATCACTTGAAATTTTTGGCTTCCTTGGAGTTCTCCAAAGTTTCGGCTTCCTTGGAGTTCTCCAAAGTTTCGGCTTCCATGGAGTTTCTGTAGGAGATGTCTCACTTAATTGTTTCAAGTGTCTTGATAACTGTTTTTTGTGCCTTGTCAATCCCTCCTGTGATAGGAAGTTATTTGTTACAACTTGAAAGTTGGGCTTCTATTATATTATAATATAATTACTTCTTTTTCGAATTTTGGTTTCTCGTTTTATGAAATATTACTTGTGTTGGACATCATCCTGATGTTTGCTAATGTTGAACTCCGTCTAACAGGTGTTATGCCCGGTTGCACCCACGTGCTGTCAATTGCAGAAAAAAGAAGTGTGGACATAGCAACCAGGTATGTTATTTTAGGCCCTTGTTATCTGTGGATTAATCATAGTTTTTCAATAATGATTTTCATTTGCTTTTATTGCCTTTATTTTCCTCCGTTTTATTTTTGAATTGTTGTAACAAATTTAACAATAGTTGTTGCCTACTTAATTGCAGCTGAGGCCAAAGAAGAAGATCAAGTAGACTGGTTTTGAGGAAGAAGTGCCACTGATACTACTGCGTTATTGGATGTCTTTTCTGAACCGTTGTAGCATCAGACGGATTGCTAGTAGACTGAAAGAAATTAGACATGTAGCTTTTAAGCTTTATACCATTTGAGATGGTTGCAATGTTACTTTGTTTTGATTTGCTATGAAACATTTTCTGGTGTTGGATATGCTTTGAGGTTGAGTTGTTAATTTTTGATGTCTCGATATCAAACCTATTACTTTTTGTGTTACATGTGTTCCTGTTACTTCCCGAGTGTCTTTTTGGGTAATGATTTTTAGGATGTTGGTGGGCTGTGAACTCGCCAATTGTGAGGCGTTGGCATTAAACCCATATCCTGTGCAATTACAGATTTTATTGGTCATTGCCCCAAACCTGAAATTTTCTGTAGTGGTACTCACGGCAAATCATCACTGACTGGGGAAAGCTGCACTCTTCTTTTCGCCTCTCGTTTGTAACAAACTTGGGTATAAATATGCAACAAGAAAGTCAGGTAAAGAAAATATTGTACCTGGCTAGATTTTTCGGTGCTACCCAATCACTACAACCAGGGCGTCCCGGTTAACCCAAGGACTAACAGCCACCATGGGGACGGGACGGCCAGGGTCTTTCAGCCACTTTAATTAATGCCCTACTTGGTCACGAGTACTGCACTTCCACAGAACCAGGTTAGATCATCTTAGGTGCGTTTGACAAATTTTTTTTACACTTTCCTAAAATTTTAACACAATAAAAAATTACAATATAATCTATCTTCTCATCACATCATTATTTTTTAGTATAATAAATATTAAAAATCATCTATGTTCACTTTTTCACTAAATACCTAAAATTTTAACATTCCCAAAATTTTAACACTCAAACACAACTTAAATAACATTCATTCTGTTCTTCTGTTTGCATGATTCGAGTAGTGACACAGGCTGCTTAGGTGGTTGATTCCAATGTTAGGTGTATTTAATCACTTTTTTCATTAATTTCCTTAAATCTAAGTTGGAAGTTTTTGTTTCCATTTCATACTCACATTCTTAACCTTTTCTCCATTAACAGAGCATTAGGTCAGAACTAGAGTTTCATGGCTTGGATTTTTTACATTTTTTTTACTTTAGTAATTAGTTTCTAAATGATTTTGATTCAATTCATCGAGAAAAAATATCAATAGAATTTTTGAAGTATATATAATCAGTCAAAAGATTAAAATGCAAGTTTCTTCATATGATTGGATAATATTGATTTTTGTAAATTCGTGACTAACTAAATTCTAATAAATATGCCAAAGAGGTGAAATGAAGGTTTTTAATATAACAACCATTAGGGCTGTCCACCAAACCGGTCGGACTGGCCAATCCGGACCTGTTTTGGCCAAACCGGACTGAGACTGGTAT
This sequence comes from Myrica gale, assembly GCA_963930655.1. Classification (NCBI taxonomy): domain Eukaryota; kingdom Viridiplantae; phylum Streptophyta; class Magnoliopsida; order Fagales; family Myricaceae; genus Myrica; species Myrica gale. The sequence goes on along the minus strand of OZ005606.1, from coordinate 25,452,277 downwards.
ATTCCGGTCCAGTTCTGGGTTACCCATGTGGAAAACCGGAACTGAACCGGAGTATACCATTCCAAACCGGCCCAAAATGGCATAGCCCAAACCGACCCAAGTCGGCCCAGATCGGATCGGTGAAACTGTAGACCGGACTGGATTGGTCTGTTAGGACGCTCGGTCAAGTATACATCCTTCACAAACTGCCGGCTGGATCGGACCAAACCGGCCAATGGCCAGCCCTAACAACCATGAAGTTAAAACTTATTTCTAATTTGTTTTATAGGAATTGTCACCATGAAGTTAAGTATAATTTAGTAACATTTTTTTAATCTTTTTAATGAAGGAAGGCGGACCTCAAGAATTTATTGAATAATCCTAACTTGTGGCGAAAGAAAATCGTGGTTACAATAATTTAGTAAAATTTATGTAAATCCTCTATCTACCTATATAATCACTGAAAAATCTTTGCTCTAATTTATAATGAAATTTGCACATGAAGCGGATAACTTACAGTATCCCACAAGGTGTCATCACATGGCTCTCAACAAATTAGGAAGTGCCTGATTCCATTACTATTGGTGGACTCTATTAGTTTGGTGGAAATTGGTTCAAAGGTCTCTGTTCTCTTGTATGTCTATTATTTCTCTTTCTCAAGGTTAACCCCCTCAGGCTGCACTGGAGAGTGGCGTAGTGGTTCATTTTCTTAATCGGAATTCAAGCGAGTTTTGGTGACTAGCGTGAACAACATTACAAAGAAGCTGTCACGAGCAGCTGAAAGACATCCCACCCGATCTTGTTTCTCCTAGCAAGCTGCCAGTTTTCTTTTCCTTTCACCATCTGTCCGGTCTTTTTGGCTTTTTCCTCTAACCCAGCCTCATCTGTCGGTGCTTTTCCTGCTGCATCCAACAATGGTGCCATTGAAGTTTGCTCTTCTCCTCTCAGGCTCCCTCATTGTGCTCATCCTTTTTTGTATCCCCGTCCATTCCCTTAACATAGGCCTTGATGATAAAGTTGCAGGTGCCCCAGTCAATGTGGTCAGTCCTTCTTCCTCACTCTCTTTCTTATCTCATCTTAAAGATATTCTTTTCTTTTTCCGTTCTTGTTCTCTTATGCATCAAAATGGTTTTGTTGTACTCATGGTTACTTGCTCGTAGAGTAATGATTGCAGTAGGAAATGCGAGTCAGAATTCTGTACAGGTACCCTTTCAATTGCTTTGCTTTCTTGGGTTTAATAACTTATGACTACGTTACTATATATATATATATATATATATATAGTTTAATTGGGATTTTGAGGATTTGCTCATTTATTTCGCAACTTTCTATACTGGGCTAATTAAGTCCTTTCTTTTGGTTTTGAATTATAGTACCTCCAGTTTTAAGATATGGCAAGTACTGTGGGCTCTTATACAGTGGATGTCCGGGGGAGAAGCCTTGCGATGGCCTCGACGCTTGTTGCATGAAGCATGATGCTTGTGTCACAGATAAGAAAAGTAAGTTCATCCATGGTAGAAATGGATTTTCAGGCCGGCAATCTCAGTAAATTCATCCATGTCTGTGGGTTTGAACTGATGATGGTGATGGTGTTGTGACGCAGATGGCTATCTAGGCCGGCAGTGCTCCAAAAACTTGATCAGTTGTATGGCTACCTTCAAGAACTCAGGAGCCCCGACGTTTAAGGGGAGCAAATGCAAAGCTGATGAGGTGATCAAAGTAATCACTGATGTCATGAAAGCCGCTTTACTTGCAAGAAAATATTTTCATCATCCTTAGAATAGAATCATGGGATTTCGTTCTTCTAGTTCATGCTAGTTCAGGAAGACTGGAGAGGGAACTAAGTGCTTCAATATGTTGTTAATCTTCCTTCCTCTAAAAATTGTGATACCAAGTATTTCAATCCATTCATTTCACTTCATGGTGGGCGACAGTTTTTCTTTTTCTTCTGTTTGTTCAGTGGGTAAATTTCCTCTTCTAAACCAAAAAAAAATGTCCTTTTTAACCAAATTATATACGTTCCGAATGATTACCAGCACATACTAGAGGGAAAAAAAAAAACAAAAAAACAAAAAGAAGACTTCGGAATGCTTGCAAGGGTCAGAGTGCTGGAGTGGAAACGGGTTATCTCTACCATTTTCTTCCCCCGAGTTTCCTGGCATTTAAGGTTTCAAAATAAAAGACATCAAAATTCCTCATGAAGCTCTTCGTTGCCAAAAATGAGTCGAAGCAGTAGACTAGCTTAGACGGGGAAATGCTATGAAATCAGTAGCAGCTGACTCTAATTAACACCGTATCGTGAAACTCCGTTTAGGAAATAACCGCTAAATTCGAGAAAAGCTATGAAATTGAAGCCCTTTAACAACAAATCATGAACCACTTCTTTAAGAGAGATCTGAAGTATGATCAATTCGCTGAGCCATTGCGGTGGGATTTGGACAATCAATTTTCAAAATCTTTGAGAGAGTTTCCATATAAGGTCTTAATTCAGAATTAGGTTATCATCTTTAATACAAAAGCTTCTGATAACTTTATTAATAACTAGACAGCTTGTGTTCAATAAAACCAGTTTGGCATTCTTAATTTATAGAAAGCAGTAGTTTAGAGCATATCATGCTTTCTGCAATGGACCATTAACGTGGGTATATCAGAAAAACATTAGCAGTAGAATCTCGTAACTTGTCGGACTGACAAATTATATCTCCATAACTGGTAGATCTGTAGCTGGCAGCTGTGAAGAAGTAGAAGCCAATACTTGTGGCACAGTTTTGCGCCTCCTTCGTGCAATTTCTCTCAGTGAACGCAGCAAAGGCTCAGATCATGGAAGGATTTGCGTGGAAAAGCAAATTCGGGTATAAATATAAAATACGATATGCAACAACAAAGTCAGGTAAAGAAAATATTGTATCTGGCTTGATTTTCGGTGCAACCCAACCATTACAAGTAGGGGGTCCCGGTTAACCCAAGGGCTAAGAGCTACCAAGGGGACTGGGCGGCCAGGGTCTTTCAGTCACTTTAACTACTGCCCTGCTTGGCTACAACAACACTCCACTGAAACAGGTTAGATCACCACTTCGTCTAAATAACATTCATTCTGTTCTTCTGTATGCATGATTCGAGAAAGGTACAAAGACTCTTCTTCATATAATTGGATTATATCGATTTTTGTAAATTTATGACTAAATAAACTCTAATAAATATGCCAAATAAAGCAAAATATAGTTTTTTTAAGACAACAACCATCTGAAAACCTGTTTCTAATTTCTTCTAGAGAAAATGTCCAATTTTTTTTTGACAGAGGAGTGAAAAGTCTCCGAGTTGATTGAATAGCCTTCACTTGTGGCAGAAGAGCACCGTGGTTACAATAATACTGCAATCTACTAGAATCAGAAAAAAACATACAATTCAAAGAAATTAGGCCAAATCAGAACCATAAACATCATTTTGCTAACAAAGCATCTATGTATCTATATATGCACTGAAAATTCTTTGCTCTATTTTTTTTTTTGTAAATTTGCACATGACGACATGAGCGCATTAAAGTTACAGTATTTCACAAGGCAGCATCACATAGCTCTCAGAGGTCTCTATTAGTTTGTTGGACTCTATTAGTTTGGTTGAAATTGGTTCAGAGGTCTCCGTCCCCTGGGTACTTGTGATTCTGAATCCTATGGACAAATCCCTTGCATGTCTACTATTTCTGTAACTAAATTATTATTTCTCCCTGTCAAGGTTAAACCCCGCAAGCTGCACTAGATAGTGGCATAGGGGTTCATTTTATTAATCGGAATGCAAGAGTACAAAGAAGCTGTCACGAGCCGCTAAAAGACACCCCACCCTCTTGTTTATCCTTGCAAGCTGCCTATTTTCTTCTCCTTACACCATCTGTGCCTCTTTTGTTTTTTTCCTCACTCTCTCTCTCTAAGTCAGTGCCTTTAAGCAAAACCAAGCCTCATGATCTTATCTGTCAGTTCTTTTTCTATTGCATCCAACAATGGCGCCATTGAAGTTTGCTCTTCTCCTCTCAGGCTCCCTCATTGTGCTCAACCTTTTTTGTAATCCCGTCCATTCCCTTAACATAGGCCTTGATCAAGCTGCAGATGGCCCAGTCACTGTGGTTAGTCCTTCTTCCTCAATCTATCTTATCTCATCTTAACAATATTCTTTTCTTTTTCCCTTCTTGTCGTCTTATTCCCCAAACCGGTTTTGTTGTACTCCTGACCATTGTTACTTGCTCGTAGAGTAAAGAGTGCAGTAGCAAATGCGAGTCAAACTTCTGCACAGGTACCCATTTAAGGGCTTTGTTTTCTTGGGTTTAATAACTTCTGACTGCATTTCTATAAATTTCAATTGGGATTAAGGATTTGCTCATTTTTTTCTTAAGTTTCTATAATGGGCTAATTAAGTCCTATTTTTCCTTGGGTTATTTGTTTTCGTTTTGAATGATAGTACCACCACTGTTAAGATATGGCAAGTACTGTGGACTCTTATACAGTGGATGCCCGGGGGAGGAGCCTTGCGATGGCCTCGACGCTTGTTGCATGAAGCATGATGTTTGTGTCACAAATAAGAACAGTAAGTTCATCCATGGTAGAAGTCGACTTTCAGGTCGGCAATCTTAGTTATGCTCTCTGTCAATGAATGACTTTGATTTTTGATCACAAATTGGTTCTTTTTCTTTGAATAACTGAAGAGCTTCCATATGTGTAGCATAAGGATTGACAGCATCTAGATTTTGCAAGAATTATTTTGTTGTATTGTATATGCAGTGTGTAGGATGTGAAAAAGATTCATATATAATAGTTTTGGGGAGGGCGAAGATATTTATCAGTCCTTGGAGTTTGAAACAAAAATTGTCTGGAGTGTCTGCGTGGTACAGAGGAATCTATAGAGGAAAAACGAAATGGCCAAAACTTCCTCATGAACCACGAGTAAAAACAAACAATACAAAGTAAAGGGAGGTAGGCAAGTGGGACTACCCATCATAAATTGATCACCATTCAGCACTGAGCTGATGGAGACTGACGATATTTTGGTAGGCATCGAGGCAATTCAAACAGTAATTTAGACATTTCTACATTTCTTTTGTATATTTCTTTAGTTTTCCTCTGGTTTCTTTGGACAAGGCCTTCCGATCCTATCATCTTTGTATATTGTGTTTGGTATACTGTGTCTGTCAGAAGGAGATTTGTGTCCATCCTTTGATGAATATCATTTTTCTAAGGAGAATTAAACGATGGTTTTAGCTGTTTTAGTAGTAAGTTGTGTATGATTGAGGGTGGGTGTAGCCTGTGGGTTTGAACTGATGATGGTGATGATGTTGTGACGCAGATGACTATCTAAGCCAGGAGTGCAGTCAAAACTTGCTCAACTGTATGGCTGCCTTCCAAAACTCAGGGGCCCCGACGTTTAAGGGGAACGAATGCAAACCTGATGAAGTGATCGATGTAATTACTGTTGTCATTAAGGCTGCTTTACTTGCAGGAAGATATCTTCATAAGCCTTAGAATCATGGGAACTAAGTGTTAGTGTTTTCAAAATAAGTATATTTATATATTATATTTTGGGATTGAGAATTTATTAAAGTGTCCCACATGGAAACTCCTTTCTAGGATTGCATTTATTAGTGGAGAACTTTAACTTGTATTTGCTATAGTGCAAGACGTGGAGTTTATTGTGCACCACACGCACACGCGCGCGCACTTGGCGTGGGCTGTAGGGCGCTAGGGGCGTTTTTGTATTTTTGATCTGAGTCGTGTATTTTTGATCTTTTGATCGGACGGTCAGATCTCATTTATTTCAGCTTTGATGAAAACCCAACGGTGAATTTTAATTATAGTTTAAATCAGTATGGTTAGTTATCTATTCATGAATATTAAAACGTGATTAAATCGTTTCCACGATATTAGCAGTTTTTAAACTGCTAGAATCACGTTTGGATTTAAACTGAGTAATTACAACGTTTGATTTAGTAACTGCCTCCATTTTTAAATGTAAAAATGCTTTAAACTGTCAAGAGATGATAAGTATATCATTCGTGAGTTGTGCTGCGAATTTTGTATGAGTGGATCCCTAAATCCAGGCTCTATTGTTTCCTAAACGAATTTGCATGACCCTGTGCACAAACTGGTGGGGGCAAATATCATTTAAGGAAAACAACTCTGTTGTGCCTTTGGAGCAATTTCTTTTCCCGATCATTCCTTCAATTTCTATTTTTCTACAATCTTAAATGATATTCTGCAATGGCACTCACATTGAAGGAACAAAATTTGGATTTCAAGAAATTAGAGCGTTTTGATGGAGCCAATTTCAAGCGATGGCAGAAGAAGATGCACTTTGTGTTGGCGGATCAGAAACTGGCGTATGTTCTGACTACCCCCAAACCTACGTTGTCTGACAATGAGACGATTGAAGAGACTCGTGAAAGGCTGAAATGGGAGCAACATGATTATCTCTGCAAGGGTTATATTTGTAATGCTATGGTTGATTCACTGTTCGACATTTATATCAACAAGGCTACTGCCAAGGAGATCTGGGATGCACTGGAGGCTAAGTATTTGCTGGAGGATGAAACCAGTAAGAAATTTCTTGCTACGAAATTTTTTAATTACAAAATGGTTGATTCTAGGCATGTTTCTGAACAATTTAACGAAATTTTGCATATCCTTGATCAGTTCACACAATTTAACATGAAAATGGATGAGGAAATTTCTGTATCTTCCATTATAGACAAATTATCACCTTCCTGGAAAGAGTACAGGAAAATGTTAAAGCATAAGAAAGAAAATATTACTCTTGCTCAGTTTGGTCAGCATATTCAAGTAGAGGAAGAACTGAGACGTAATCAAGCTATGGAAGATGACGCTGTTCAAGCTATTAAAGTTTTGACAGTGGAGAATATTGGTCCTTCGAATTCAAAGAAGAGAAAGGCTGAAGATCAGAAACAAGAGAAGTACAACAAGAGGAAAAAGAAAGGGAATTGCTACAATTGTGGCAAGCCTGGTCACTATAAACGTGATTGTCGTCTTCCTAAAAAGAAAAAGAAATGGATGTAGCATCAAAGCTCAGATTCTAAGGGCTCAAAGGATTCTGATCCTAAGGGCAAGGAGAAATTCGTAGCTGTCATCTCAGAGGTCAATCTGATCGAAGGAGATGGTTCGTGGTGGATTGATTCTGGGGCAACAAGGCATGTTTGTCATGACAAGAGTCAATTCAAGAACTTCGAAGCAATGGAGAACGACCATGTCCTCTATATGGGGAATTCGTCCACTGCTGCTGTGAAAGGAAGCGAGACAGTAGACTTGGAATTTACCTCTAGAAAAGTCTTAACTTTATCTAATGTGTTGTATGTTCCTCAGATTAGGAAAAATCTTGTATCTGGTGGTCTTTTGAACAAGTTTGATTTTAAGAGTGTATTTGAGTCAGATATGTTTATTCTGACTAAGGGTGGGACATTTGTGGGTAAGAGTTATTTGTGTGATGGTATGTTTAAGCTTAACATTGTGGGAAATACAAAAGTGATTTCTGTTTACATGCTTGACTCATTTTCTTTATGAAATTACAGATTAGGTCATATAAATGTTAGAAAAATACATGATATGATAGGTTTAGACCTACTTTCAAAAATTGAAAATGATATGATTGAGAAATGTCATGTTTGTATGAAAAAAAAAATCACTAGAAAACCATTTCATAAAAGTGAACGAACCTCGTCTCTTTTGGAACTCATCCATAGTGATGTATTTGATTTACATAGCACACCCACTAGAGGTGGTCGAAAATATTTTGTAACGTTTATAGATGACTTTTCAAAATATTGCTATGTGTTTTTAATGCATTTAAAAGATGAAGTATTAGAAAATTTTAAAATATTCAAAAATGAGGTCGAAAACCAATGTGATGTTAAAATCAAACGTCTCGGGTCTGACAGAGGTGGAGAATTTCATTTTCCAGCATTTTGTGAATCTGTTGGTATAATACATGAGACAACGATAGCATATACACCTCAGCGAAACGGAGTAGCTGAAAGAAAAAATCGGACATTGGTTGAAATGGTTAATGCAATGATGAATGTTTCAGGTTTGAGTAATTCTTTTTAGGGTGAAGCTTTACTTACAACTTATTATATATTAAATAGAATTCCACAAAAGAACTCCAAGGTGACTCCATACGAATTAAGGAAGAAAAGAAAACCAAATCTGAATTATTTCAAGATATGGGGATGCAGAGCAATAGTCCGATCACCTGAACCAAAAATTAGGAAATTGGGACAAAAAGCTATTGAATGCATATTTCTTGGTTACGCTCAACATAACAAAGGTTATAGGTTCTTAATTGTTGAACCAAATAGCTATGTTGATGTTAATACAATTATAGAATCCAGAGATACAGAATTCTTTGAAAATAGATTCACTACAATTTCATCCTTACAAGATAAGGAGGTCGAACCTATTGAGAGATCTTATGAATTTGGTCAAACTAGTCAAACTCCTGAAATATCATTTTTGGTTGAAGGATCACGGGATGGTGAATGTCATCAAATGCTGATAACTCCAGGTTTAGAACCTGATCATTTGATGTTTAATGAGGCTATGAAGTCTCAGGATTCTTCTTTCTGGAAGGAAGCAATCGATGATGAAATGGATTCTATAATGAGAAATAATACTTGGAAGTTGGTAGACCTTCCACTGGTGTCTACACCAATTGGCTGTAAGTGGATTTTCAAAAAAAAAAAGAAAGTCGATGGAACTATTGATAAATTTAAGGCACGATTAGTAGCCAAGGGTTTCAAGCAAAAGGAAGGTCTGGATTATTTTGATACATATGCTCATGTTGCTCGAATTGCTTCTATTCGAACGTTAATTGCATTAAAATCGATTTATCATTTTGAAATTCATCAAATGGATGTCAAAACTGCTTTTTTTTAATGGGAAACTTGTGGAAGAAATATATATGGATCAACCTGAGGGTTTTGTGATGCCTGGACAAGAACATAAGGTATGTAAATTGGTTGATTAAAAAAAAAAGGTATATAAATTGGTTAGATCTTTATATGGTCTCAAACAAGCTCCTAAGCAGTGTCATGAGAAATTTGACGAGGCTGTCATTGCAAATGAGTATCGGGTACATGAATCCGATAAGTGTGTTTATAGCAAGTTTCATGGGCGTCAAGGTGTTATTATTTGTTTATATGTGGATGATATGTTTATTTTTGGAACTGATATGATATCTGTGCTAGACACCAAAAAGTTTTTATCATCAACTTTTGACATGAAAGATTTGGGTGTTGCTGATGTGATTATAGGAATTAGAATTAGTAGAAATTCTAATTGTATCACTCTGACCCAGTCACATTATATTGAGAAAATTCTCAAACGGTTTAATCATATGGATTGTAAACGGGTTTCAACACCTTTTGATAAAAGTGTGAAACTTTTTCCAAATACTGGAAGAGCTGTAGATCAGCTGGAATATGCAAGAGTTATAGGGTGTTTAATGTATGCCATGATTTGTACTCGTCCTGACATATGATTCGTTGTTGGGAAATTGAGTAGATACACCAATAACCCAGGACATATTCATTGGAATGCTGTACGTAGAGTTCTTCAATATTTAAAAAGAACCATGGATTATGGTATACAGTACAACGAATATCCTTTTGTGTTAGAGGGATATTGATGCTAGTTGGATCAATGAGAATGAGAATCACAAATCTACAAGTGGTTGGATATTCATACTTGGTGGTGGGGCGATCTCATGGGGATCTAAGAAACAAAGCATCATTACAGATTCAACCATGGCATCCGAATTTGTTGCTTTGGCTTCATGTGGGAAAGAGGCCGAATGGTTACGAAATTTATTACTGGAAATTCCTATTTGGCCTAAACCGATGTCGCCAATATCAATTCACTGTGATAGCCAAGCTACATTATCTCGGGATATAGCAATGTCTATAATGACAAATCTAGACATATTGGCCTGAGACATAGCTATGTGAGACAATTACTCACTGATGGAGTAATTATTATAAACTTTGTAAGATCTTCTGAAAATCTTGCGGATCAGTTGACTAAAGGACTTACAAAGGATTTGGTGTGGAAAACATCAAAAGGGATGGGGCTAAAACTAATGATCCAAAATCACTAAATGATGGAAACTCAACCCAACACTTCAAGTATCAAGCTCTTGGGTTCAATGAGCAAAAGTACATCCTACGGTGATGACAAGCACTTTACAGTTTTGATCATCTCCAAAAGGACAAGTGCTTGGTACCTGTAATATAACATGAGGTGTTGTGCTTCTAAGCACTTAATATACTTGGAAAACTGTATGTGTTCAAGGGAGTGTGTTTTTACAGGACACTCAAAAGTCTACCTATATGAGTGTTGTGGGTGGTGCCGCCCTCTATGAGAATTTGGTTTTATCTCTAGAGCACTCATGAAAAGGATACACGACCCACGGCCAATCCACGGGTCAGCTTTCTGAATCTCTTGATAGGCTTAACTCTTATGTGTGAGGTACATCCGGCTGATTACATACGATTGATGGTTCAAAGCTTGTCTACCATACTTTTCTAATCAGCTTTGACGTATTTGCACTAAGTATAGGTTCAAGTCCACAAGACACCTTTATTTATGCATAAGAGTTGTTATTCCTGCATTTTGAAAATGGTGGGGGATTGTTAAAGTGTTTTCAAAATAAGTATATTTATATATTATATTTTGGGATTGGGAATTTATTAAAGTGTCCCACATGGGAACTCTTTTTTTTTTTTTACACTAAGTGCTTCAGTATGTTGTTAATTTTCCTTCTCTCTCCTCTAAAATTTGTGATATCAAGTACTTTAATCCATTCAAAACGAAGAGAAAACAAATAAAAAATTCGGGAAGAACTATGAAATCTGTTGGAGCCCTCCGACAACAAATCATGAACCACTTTCTCTAAGAGAAAAAACCTGTAGTGTTCTGAGCCACTGCGGTGGAATTGAACGATCAACTTTTCAAAATGTTTAAGAAAATTTCCATATAAGGGCTAAAATACAGAGGATTATGTTATCATTTTAATACACAAGCTTAATTCCGATGAATAACAAGAGTGCCCGCAGACTGTGTATATTGTTTTGATAGAGAGGTTTCAATCCTAAAGTTTCAGTCCTAACAAGAGTTTTGATGTTGTCAACACATAATCACATCAATGACCCAGATTGCATTAAACAATCTTATTAATGACTATTGATGGAATTCATTAATATATTAGCAACATCACAACTCTTATTAGGACATGTTAGGACTGAAACTTTAGGATCGATACTCTTGTTTTGATGTCAACGCTTAGCCAATTGGCTTTCAGATTTGGAACGAACTAATACTGGACTATTGGGTTGGTACTATTGGGTTGGTTTGATCTCACGGCTTTTTGGCATTTGGAAATTGATATGGAAGGACAGAACTTCCATAAGAACGTGGAATAATAATCGAAGGGTTTTGATTAAACTCATATTGGATTTCCATTAGTCCATAAAGACTGTTACCATACATGTCCTTCTCTTTCTTGTGAAAATACAACCATTTTCCCTGCCTCTATTATAGGCAAACATCTTATGCTAATAATTGCATTATGTATTCCCAGGATCTTAGTCTTCTTTGAGAAGGAACTACTCTCTTCTTCTTCATCCAATTTCATCTGTTCATCAACAGTCAAATATGCAAAGTCAATTAAGTTGGTGTGCTCGACAATTTAGATATTAAACATGCCATGCTGGTTTCAAAAACGAAGTATTGAACAGAATGACATATTCACCTTGTCTGAAAAATGTTTTGAATCATCCTCTGAGGCGACTCACGAGCTGCATTTTCCAACTGCAACAACTCATCTGAACTGAGTCGCCAGCCAAGAGCACCCAAGTTTTCCTCTGCTTGTTTTACTGTCTTAACTCCAGGTATAGGAACGGTGCCCTTGCAAATGCACCAGTTTATAGCAACCTGGAGAAAAGATTGTTAGGCGAAAATTGGCTCACCATTTCCGAATGGATTAACATGTGGAATGACCCATATCACAAGTAGGGAAGAAGATTACTATGCACTGACGTTTATCTGGAAACAATAATGACAACTTTGTGCGTGTCTATGCATGCATGAACAAGTCATCGTCGCAAAATAGAGGTCCATCAATCATTGCTTATTCCATACTCCAAATGATGGAGAGACCTGATCTAGGACTTTTTAACTGTGCTCATAACTATGAAGAACAAAGTATCTAGGGCACATAGAAAAGCTAAGCTATTAGATGAAACATACAGATGCAGAACTTTAGTTGAACGGTTGTATTGCCCTCTTCTTTAATTTTTATTGCTAATCTTTTGGGTATCTGCTCTACTAGATTTCACTAGCCTCAAGATTTGTTGACAAAGCATGAGTGCTAATCTCACCAATGAAACAAGGTTACATCCCACAATCGTGCTTCATTTGAATGAAGCAACCATTTTTGAATATCTATATACATGCTAAAGATATCAATATACACACATAATCACATTACCGTCACTCATATTCTTAAGTCAAGTCCTATGTTGCAATACGAGCAAGTAAAGTCTTCTAGAGTCAGACATTCACTGATAGCAAAGTGCAACCATGCAAAGAACACATGTGTTATCAAAGTACTCAATGTTGCTTGCAAAGATGAGTCCCCTGTTACTAGCCAAAACTGCCAAAATGGATTGAAGCAAGTTTAAACGCCCTTGACAACAAGGGCAAAATGGTACCCATGAATAGACAGAAGAAAACATAAAAAAACATGCTTCAGCTGGGGGACGGCATTCGGCAGGTAGATACAGCAGTCTGCTGCTGACCCAACATGCTTAGCAATATGACACCAAGTAACTATGGACCTTCCCAGAAGCACAAGAAATAATTAAAGAAAAAAGAAAAAAAAATTGTAGCAGTACCCGTCATTTTATCTATCCTCCTGTTGTTCTCATGGCTTGGTCTATTATTACTCAAATTGAGGCAGAATTTCTTTATCTAGCAGTCACTGGAAGGAACATATTACGATAGATTTCGTACGTCTAGATTAACTACTTAACCAGAAATCTAGCTTATGATAACTTTATCAATAACTAGACTTGTGTTCAATAAAACCAGTTTGTCAACTTTAATTTATAGAAAGCAGTAGTTTAGAGCATATCATGCTTTCTGCAATGTACCATTCGCTGGGTATATCAGAAAAAAATTAGCAGTAGAATCTCGTAATTTGATGGACTAGCAAATTATATCTCAATAACTAGTAGATTTGAAGCACTTGTGAAGAAGTAGAAGCAAATACTTGTGGCACAGTTTTGCGCCTTCTTCGTGCAATTTCTCTCAGTGAACGCAGCAAAGGCTCCAATCCTGGAAGAATTTGCCTGAAAAGCAAGGCCCTAGAGAAAGACAAGGTTACCTAAGTGAAGAGCTATATGCATCAATCAGATAGAATATCATATAATCCTGTTTACCGAGGCCCACGTGGAAGTTCACTGGATGAATATTTCCCAGTAAGCATTCCAAGCCCTAATGGACTATAAGCAATCAAGCGGATGCCCAGAGAATCACATATATTTTTGATCTCCAACTGATCTTGTCCTGTGCTTAGCAAAGAAAATTGCACCTGTAATCAGCACATTGTAGAATATAAGATTACTGCCAGGCATACAAGTCTTTTTACTATAGGCAGTATAACCCAGCGTAATCACCAATACTTGTATGGTAATCAAGGTGAAAACTAGTTTCACATTCTTTTCTTGGAACATAAAATATCTTTATGTTGCTTTTCTCAGTAAAAAGAGGTGTTTGGTAAAGTGAGTGATATATGTTATAAACATTTAGCAGTAACCATGTTAATTTGGTTAGACCATAAAGAAGCTAGGCCAATATGTCTTGCAAAAGATAAGCATAGATACATACGTATTAAGATGTACCTGAGCTGAGCATAAGGGGACTCCCCTGGCTTTCAGGTAATCGTATATCTTTACAAGCTGCTTTGGTCCATAGTTGCTCACCCCAACTGCTTGAACTAAACCCTGCATGGTACCATTTTTTGACTATTCTTATTCACATACTGATTTACTTTGAAGGGTTGAATTTGCATATCAGGTTTACCAACTATGCTTGTTCTTCAAATCAATCTACTCCTAGGCTACAAGAGTAAACAGTGGGGCAATTTTTTTTGGTCAAGGTGGCAATATCACAGAGTATCTTGTTGACTGCAATAGTTTCCATTTCTATATAAATAATGGTAACCTTCTCATACATTGCCACTAAACCACCCCAAAGAGCTAACTCCTGCAAAGGAGCATAATTTGCAGTTGACCAGTGCAACTGTCCTATTCCAATTTGCTCAATCTGGATCCGATCAAGGGAGGCCCTGAAAAACCATTCTTAATCAAACTTCATTTGAGATAAGCCAACAGAAACAGGAGGTGCAAGAGGCTTGTACTTCATCATATAAATTCATTTTGGGAGTTTTGGGTGATTTTTGCTTCTTTTTTTTTTTTGGGGGGGGGGGGGGAGATAGGTATTAATAAACAGATTGCACTAGGTGGAAAATAGCTAAAAGGAGATACAGTAAGAACTAGAAAGGAGCAAAAGTAATAGTACTTGCAAGCATTCACAAACTGCCGTGGTGTTAAGCGCCATGGATATGCGGCAAACTTTGTAGCGATAACAATGTCATCCTGCACCCGCTTTTGCCCTGGGTACACAGATATACGAAACGCGACACAATTAGTAGCTTGAAAGGATTTAAAGCTAAACCAAAAACTCAGCCTGCATCGCCGACTCCATTATTCTTCGCATTTTTTGGAGAATTTCAATGACATGTCAGACGAGAGTGATAAAAGGAATCGAGGGAGAGAATGGATGAGCTGTTCTTCTGACCGGAAATGCCTTCAGTACTCATTGATTGAGGGATAATTGCATTTTCACCTCATTTATTAATAAATAGAAAAGAGAGATATATCATGTTAACTTGTATATTTCGTTGTTTTCCATTTCTTCCTCTCCATACTACGCTACTGCACCTATTCTCTTCTTCCCTTTCCTTTATAGACATCTTTGCCATCTTCTTCAATTATCTATTGGGGCATTGACATCAAGCAATGTGGCAACTTCAGTCCAAGGGATCACCTTCACTTTTTGACAAACTTACCACTTGGGGGGACACATTTTGTCAAGAACCGGTTGAAAGTCCACTTTTCCCTAATCACTTGGTGACTGAATAAGTAGTAGATAGAACTACTTGAAAAAGGAAAACTTACCTTGGAACTCGCGGATGAACTTCCCAAGAAGCCTTTCACTCTGCCCGTTTAACCTGCCAGTCCCATAAGAGTCAGCTGTATCAAAGAGATTGATACCGTTCTCCACAGCTAAGTTAAAAGTTTGTTGTAGTTCAGAGTCCATTGATTCCTGGTAACCCCAAAGTAGCTGGTTGCCCCATGCCCACGTTCCAAACCCCATAGGAGACACACTCAGTGGGCCTATCTTCACCTGTCAGCACCATTGAGTCATTAACTTAAAATACAGACCCAGACGCACGAATGCATACTACAAAAATACTGAGTAGAGGAACGTTTAAGGATATACCTTTTCCCATGGCCAATAGGGAGGGAGTTTGAGGGGCTTAAAGGGTGAGGAAGAAAGGGAAATTTCATTTCGAAGACTGAAAGAGCTAAAATAGGCTGTGGGTGTTGAAATAGAGAAAGCCATTACTAGTGACTTCCTCCACGGTCACGAGAGGGAGTTGGGTAAGAGAGAAAGAGTCGCTAGTTATGTGGTGAGGATTGGGTCTTGGCCTTTTCGTGGGTGGACCTTTCGATCATCTAATGGATAGGATCACACCCAGTTGTGTCCTTGTTTTCTTTCCCTTGTGGACAGTCGACAAAAGGTCATTAAAAACAAGATACCATGTTAGGTCTGGGATTCACAAGGCAAGTTATAAAAGTTCTCGTACTTAGAATTTGCCTGTTGTTTAGATCTCCTTTTGTTTTGGGCCTGTTGCAGTTGGGTCTCTCAGCAGTTTCAAAGGGGCGAATGAGAGACCAATCCCATCATTGATAAGCACAGATTAAAGTGAAGATCCTGGCCCATATTAGCCTAAAAATTGGGCCCCAAAATGTTATATAAGAGGGCCCAAAGGAAGAAGAATAAAACACAAAAGTGAATATACCTGATACGTAGAAAAAAAAGAATATACCTGACAGCTGTGGGATTTGAACCCACGCCCTTTCGGACCAGAGCCTAAATCTGGCGCCTTAGACCACTCGGCCAAACTGTCCTTTTCTTGGGAATCAGCAATATCTAAATTATTAATATAATCTAATTGTATCAACTTTTTCCCTCCTAAAATTTTATTTTCTGGTTCGGTCGTTTTTATGTAGACTTGCTCCAACAGGTATATCGAGCACAAGATTAAATGGTCTATAATTAATGTGTGACTCTAACACTCCCCTTCACGTGCAGGTCAAATAAACATGATCCATGCACATGAACAATGCAAGTCAAATGAACATGATCCATTCACGTAAACAACACTGGGGAGCACAAACAATTGGGCCAAGCCCATAAATATTTTTGCTCTGATACCATATCAAGTTTCATCCCAAAACCAATTGACAATGAGAATAGGTGACCCAACAGGTATATCAAGCACACAATTAAATGATCCATAATCAATTTGGGACTCTAACAATGAGTAGATAGATTCTGCGCATCCAAGCGAACTCATTTCTAGCCTTCTTTCCTTAAACGGTCCAAGAAGTATTTATTTTAAATTAGTTTAGAGTTTTGATGTGATGGGTTATCTGTTGTGATTTAGATCACAAAAAAATTCTCCATTAGATGAAGAACATCGTCAAGGCTATCGCCAAAAATAATTTCCTATCAGCAACTACTATAACATCTTTTGTGAGGCCATCTTGAGTGCACGTTGATTCGGCCATGGAAAGAAAAAAAATCATACTATGTTTTGATGCCTGAGAAAAGTTTAGCTGTGATCACCCTTTTCAGTGCTATAGTATGTAATTCAGAAGAATTGACCCATTTAGATTAGATTTTAGAGTACTCTGTTCTGCTTAAAATTGAACATTATTAACAAAACTAATTGCGAAGAGCTCAGTGATCTTGCTTTTAAAAAGGAAACAAACTTGCGAATAATAACATATACCCGATATCCACAACCTTGATTGAACTTGAAAGCGAACAGTGCTACACAGAAAATATAGAAAAGATTCCTCAAGACTACTATAACCATTTCGTTTTTGGGTGATTGGAGCTCATACTCTTGAATAAAGGTGAGGAATACCTTCTGAAGTGCAACTGAGGATTAAGTGCTTTAGAGGTCATTTGTCTGCAATATCGAGGATTAAGTAGCTTTCCACACTCTCTGTCCGGTATGGAGTATTTGGTGGTCTTCCGACTGTTTTTGAGTCTTGCTAGTCTTATTTAGCAGCATGGTTTCCTTACATTTATAGCAATTCTTATTGTATATTTTGTACGATGGTTTCACATGCAATATAAGCCTATCGGTTTATTCAGAAAAAAGCACTTAGTTGCTTGTTCGTGTAAACCTCACATATGTCGTGCATGTTCTTGCTTTGAAGGATAATTCCAAAGAAGGAAGTTAAAATTAAGCCATGGTTCGCATAACCAAACAACACATAACTTCATCATTTCAAGCAATATCTCAAACCATCTCTGTGTTGATGCTTGTCAGAAATTTCACAAGCTCACTGTGACTGTTGCCTCACAACATATGAACATAAATTAATAATAAAAAAGCAAGTATACATGTTTGATCGCGAAATCGGTGTGAGGAATTCAAATTACTATAGGTTGGGATGCTTAGGGGACAAATTTGAAAGAACTTGAGCCATCTGCTTCACATTCCCTGTCTCCTGTGTTCCTTTTGGAGGTCCATCTTACAGCAGGTCCATGTTTCAACTCCAAGAATTCAACCAGTATGCACTGCTACACGACGGATCAAGCAGACCACCTGAATCGTGACTGTACCATGTTTCAAGTGATGCTAAGGGACCATATGGTTCTGTCATGTTAAGATGTCCGTATGTTTCTTCCCCAAAGCTTCCAACGCTGTTCTTATCTTCATGCAGGCACATTTGTCCCTTGAGTTCCAGTTCTTTCGTCAAGAAACTCGTCTTTGCTTCAGGCTCACTATTAGTACTTACAGTATCTGATCTACAGACTCGGCTATTTCCTCCGAAATCCTTGCTCTCCCCGTTCCCATCACGAGTCTTTTCCAGCAGATCACCTAGGCTCTGCAACTGTTTGAAAGGTAAATAGGATGCTTATGTTTATGACTAGCAGCTAAGGTGAATAAGATGCTAACAAGAAAAAAAAGGTGAATAAGATGCTCATGTTTATGACTAGCAGTTAAGGTGAATAAGATGCTTATGTTTATGTCATTGGTCAAATGTATTTTTTCTGTTGACTATATCAGTCTATATGGGAATGCCTTCCACATTACAAAAAGTTCAAAAAAATTACCTGTTGGAACAAGGATTGCTTCTCTTTCTTTAAGGACTCGAACTGGGATGCTAATTGGTCATAATTATCCCTGAGTGCTCTGTATTCTTGCTCTATCTGTTTTGACTTCCATCTAGCCCTTCTGTTCTGAAACCAAATGGCTACCTGGCGAGGTTGCAGCCCAAGCTCTCTTGCCAGTTGCAACTTCATCCAAGGCTCGAGCCTCGTCTCTGACTCAAATATTGATTCCAGTGACTTAATTTGCTCCTCACTGAACCTCCTACTGTTCTTGATCTTATTCTTCCTCGTTCTTGGAGTTAGAGGTGACTGTGGGCAGGCGAAGGTTTCATGTCTTCCTTCTGGCACTGCTTCAGCGCAAGGGCACTCTCTTCCTTCCATCATTTTGTTTTTGTTGTGATGGGAAGTTATATTGAAGAAACTGCTTCAGCTAATATGGATAGATGCTATCACTCAATCTTCGATCTCGATTAATGCGCTTTGCAACTCTACTGAAGAGGACGGGATGTAGGATATATGGTAGGCCATGAAGCAAGAATCTTGGCCCTTTTTTAAAAAAATTTTTTGGGCTAAGTATCTTGGCTGTTGCTTTGAGGTAATTGGCACTCCACACTCGTGGACAATCCCCAACCAATGGGAGTGAGTTTCGTAAGGCATTCTCCATCTTGTGCCTTGTGGACGTTTCTATCTTCTCCCCCTTGCTATTTTCACATTGTACTCCGGCTATTTCTTTGTCCAAGACCCACCACAATGGACAATGGTATGTAAACAAGAAAATTAGACTGGACACAAGTCACCTATACAAGCACACAACTTTGGCGTTTTTCTAAATGGAAAAGATGAAAAGGACAAACATATGCAGTGGGGGAAAAAAAATTATACTAGCTCTTGATCTTTTTCATTGGCCTGCTAGTCCATAACATTTTGCCTTTCCATTCAGCTTGTTTAGGCCGTACAAGTGTTTGGGACGGTGTGACACATACGCAGATTCTCTTTCACCCAATGCAGGGTGCTGCGTGATAGATAAGTCTAGTATCTCGTACTGGTTTCGTAAAGAAACAAGAGATGCTCCATAATCCATGCAATGATTTTGAAGGCGCTAACTATCTTGTTATTGTTGCGTGGAGCAATAGCAGATGGTCTGCACTTCATGTGTTTGGTTGCTCAGAACAGTCAAAATGATACAAATACATCAAAATGAAAATGGAAAAAAAGAAAGGAAACTATAAAGAAAAGGCATGCTGCAGAAAGAAACTACAGGGAAAATGTCCAAATGGGTGTTATCCATTCTTGATCACTTGTTGTCTGTGTTGTATGGACACTCTTAGCTCTGCCTGTTATGCTTGGCTAGCTTATGAAAATAATTTCCCATGGGGTTCTGAGCAGTCGAATTTAAGCTCTTACGTGTTCAGACCAATTTTTTTAATTAACAATCTTTTGAATTTTTACGTGCTTTATAGTCCATAAGTGATCTATAGATTGAACCCCGCCTTCAAAACTAATTCACTCGTATGAGGTTGTGATGACGGTTATTCTTCCCATAAGTGGTGCTATAGCTTAATCCGAGCATTCTGTAGCAGGTGAAGTTTTTATGGTTACGCTAAAAAAAAGAAGGTTAAATTGGTCGCCCCTTCCACCTGTTTATTCAAGAAAAAAAAAGATTTCTACGTCTACAAACAACAATCTAATTGAGCTATTGCTCTTGTTTCACTCCCAAACAAACCGCTTTAGGTTGTTGCTTGCAATCTCTGTCATGAAGTTTTAGGTCATATTGATCTCTGTCGTTGGGAGTTTCGACAGGATAAGAAAGCGGTACAAGACTGAGACTTCATCATAACTCCAAAGGACTAGATGAGATCACTTTCAAGTCGCCTAATACAGACAAACAAATGACGGATTGTCTAGTTAAATCAAAGGAAAAAATGGAAAGCTAGCTTTTTAATCATATCAGAGGTCATTTCATATCCAACTTGCTTTCGGGGATTAGTATGGGAACGACTTCTTATCGAGTTGGGTCTCCAGATGTAGGGCCAATTTTGCATAGTTTTGTTCATGTGTGGTGGCATTGGATTGTCCAGAATGGCTGTAAAGTTTGCCGTGTCCATATCATAGTTGGTGAAGTGTCTAGCGAGAGAGAAAAGGTGTCGGTCAACAAGCTTAAGATGGCCGTCGGGTTAGGTCTGGCTTGCACGATACGGGAGCACTTGTAGTTGACAATTTGGTCACAAACACTTAGCCGTCCGGTTCTGATTTCCAGAACATTTTCCCAGAACCTGTTTTCACTATAACAACACTGGAAATTAGCACCTGAAGACGTATTTAAAACAGACATCTGCTTGTTAAAGTTTTGCAAACTGTTGGAATCTTCCTTTCCGTAAATATTTTTGTTTGGGAAATTTTCACTCTTAGTCCTCAAATTATCCCTTAAATATCATTTACTGGTCTGAACTACGAATTTTATTACATTTAACTCTAAAACTGTCAAAATGCATTAATGTTTGCTCTGTCATTAGATCCAATCGTCTATATTGTATCACATAACCTATTTTCCGTAGATTTCAACCGTATGATCTTACTAAAAGCTGAATACTGATATATTTTGATAGTTTAGCTAAATGTTTGATAATTCAAGAGTTAAAAGTGAATATTTTTTTAATAAAAAATAATAAGAATAAGAGATAAATACAGAGTGACCCAAGACAATAGAAAGGGGAAAAAATGGAGGACCAATTCGGTAAAGCAAGATGGCTTTTCCTCAAGTGCCGAAGGCTCGTACATATCTCTTTCATTTCTATACTAGCAAACCTAAGGTGTCATGCTATGTACAGAAGAAAGTATTGTGGGTCAAGAATTGGTTGTCCACGTCCAGGAAGCTAGGCTGCTTTTTTGGCTGGAAACTGCGTGTGAAGGGATGCATCCCCTCAACACACAACTGCTTCTGAAAATGACCTTATTCTTTGTCATAGACGGCCATGCATGATTAGCTTTTCTTTCCCTTTGGATGATCCAAGAACTCCAAACTGGTTTAAAATGCCACCTTATTTGATTAGCATTTGGCAAACGTTTATTTGGTGCTTTGCAAGGCACGTACGTGTCAACAAAACATTGGTGTCAACCCCCGTTGACCACAATTAGCTGGCAAATTCTTCTTCCTTTAATTTTAAAGTTAGTTAATTAGTCCTCTAATCATTGGTGATTAACAGCTTTAGTGAAACTATTTCCACAAATACCGAAAATTCACAAACGTAACGGCGACGGCACGTGGAGAATGACATTGGTTGAAGAAGTTCACTTGGAAGATTTTTGTCCCATTTCAACTTTTAGGGCCCATTAGTGTTCAGTATTTGGGCTTTCGATAAACGGTGTTGGAACTCAAGGAGTCGTGGGAAAAAGTAATGGGCTTCTTAATGGGTATCAATTAATCCCTGTCTGTGTAACTAATTTTGGCCCAACACCAAACAAGTTTGGTTTCTTTCCTTCGTACTACTCACCACTGTGGGGGAGGTTTGGTTGTTAAAATTCGGAGGGTTTAAAAATTTTGGTCTATGAAAATTGATGAAGAGTAAATAAAAAGATAATTTGAGTGATTTTATTTTTATTTTGATAAAAAGATGATTTAATAGGAAGAGAAAATAATAAAATTTTAGTGTATAAAAATTAGCGAAAAAATAAAGAGAAATAATTTGAGTGAATTTTTTATGTTTATTTTAATAAAAAATGATTTGATAGGGAGAGATTATTTTAAAATTATTTTATTAGGCCAAATATTTGAGATGAATATTTAATAGCCAAACACCACCTTATATGAAAGAATCAACCATAGGCGAAAGTGTTTGCCAAAAATAAATCTCTTTGATCATAAGTACGTACGTTTCGTGGTTGATTCTCATGAACTCTCTTTTGCTTTTTGTTGGCCAGTCGATTCTCAAGTATCCAATCACGCTCAAATTAATGACTCCAAGTGCTAATTGGCTTATGATATATTAAAACGTCCACTAAAGAGGTTTTGGATTTCTGAAAAATAAAAAAACATTAAATTCCTTTCCCCTTGTTTTTGCAATAGAACGATTCCACCCACCACAATATCATGAGTCTCTCTTCTATTTTCCGTACTTTAGGCATTGGAGAATAGGAGGAGATCATGATCATAATGATCCAACGCGAAGAATTGACGTTGACGCGGGATAATATATATGGGGAGCTAGTGAAGTGTATGCATCTGAATTATATGCGAAGGAGAGACAAAAGGCAACCCAACCCCAACGCAACCCCACAGCTGGGTTCCGGAGATGACCACGATCCGGACCCCAATGCACCTCCCTCTCTCTCTCTCTCTCCCCCCACTGTGCCACCCTTTATCTTTCTCCAATAACCGAAATGATGATTGTCATCATTATAGGTTTCATTATAGCCAAAACCCAAATCTCATTTCACTCATAAAGGAAGGTTTATTTGCACAGTCGGAGACAACAATAGCCACATAATGAAGAAGATCAAAGAAGACAGTACTTGCAGAGAGATCGAGGAAGGACGGCTAGGAAATTAGGAAGCTTTCTCTGTTGAGGTGAATGTAGCCTGGTCCAAGGCCCTCTCACCAGCTCCTCTTCTTTCAGGTCTTTTCGATACCTATCTGGATACGAGGATCAGATATGTGTGGCAGTGTCCTCGGACCAGGCTTCATTCCCCTCAATTGTTGCTTCCCTTTCACCAAACAGAATCAGTCGATGAGCTGCATGATCTCCAGGTTGGTTTTGTTTCAATTATGACTTTTGGCCAATCATTAATTGTAGGTATTGTAAGTTCTCTGTTTTCATGGGTTCTTGTCGTTGTAGAAATCAATGCAGTCAATTGCTATCAGATTTGTGCATGTAATGATGAAAAGCTTTGACGATTTAGTCTTGTTCTGACAGGTAGACAGACAATTTTCATCATTGCATTTAAAATCTCCTCTCAGGATTTTCAATGCTGCTATCATCGCTCTTTGGGTTATCATTGAATAGATTCTTCTTATGATACCTTCAAGTTATCTCTTCGGTTCTAGGTTTTGCCTTCAACGTTCTCTGTAACTTCGTATTTTCCCCTAGGGTTTAAGAATAGGCTTCTTAGCGCCTTTCAAATCCTATAGAAAATCTAATTGGAAGGAAAAGGAAAGGCTAGTTACTTGGCTAGCGTAAGAACGACAGAACTTTTAGTTGCCGGATAAAGTTTTCCTTCTGTTTTTCAAGTTAAATAATAATTTTGCATTTGGTATTGGGGTGGGTGGATCTGCAGAGCTGTATATATATATGATCCACGTTTCTCAGCTTTACCAAGGCTTGTTAATGCGTATATTAGATAGATTTTGCGGATATATATGTTTAGTGGGAGACCTAGCTAGATGGAGCTGTACTAGGGATTTCTAGCTGCTCACAGTGTACATAAATATTCTGTAGAATTGATTCTATTTTATTGTGTCTCCCTCTTTATAAAAAGCGGTATCTTTCTGTCATCTTTTGGAAATCTTTTCTTTTCCTTTTTCCTCTGTTTATTTTCTAACGCTACCTAGCTATATATACCTTCTGGATTCCATGGCTAGCTAGATATTTATAGGTAATGGCTAGCTAAGGCTTCATTTGATTCAAATGAAAACCATTTGGTCATATATTTCCGCGTCTGTTAATCTATTTACCTCTTTTATCTAGCAATTCATGATATGCATGTGTATGCAGTCGTTCACCGGTCAAATCGACCTTTTCTTTTCATCTTTTAATTCGAGAGTTCCTCTAGCTTTGTCATGTTCTTCCCTCGACCAAGTGATGTATATATACTATACCCTTTCCACACACTCCGACACATCTATATAGTTGTCTTCCTAGCTTCGAATGGCTAGCATACGTTCCGAAAAGTTTGAATTAGGTCATTTTTCAATGAGAGAACAAGAATATTCACTTCTTTCATGGGGTTGAAAATTGATATTATGTTCGTTTAAAAAAATTAATAATCCGAAAAAAGAATTCAGTTAGAATAATGATATTGGAGGAGCAGATCAGTCTGATTCCCTTAAGGCCGTACGCAAAGCTAGCTTCATGAAACAGTAGTATACCTTCCCTCCTCTACGAACCCCAGTTAGAGTCTAATTTATTTGAATATGCAGTGATGAGGATAATTGAGAAGACTTTATACTGAAATACACTTGTTTATAGAATTGGAGACCAGACATGTCAAGATTACTTGGTTTGATCCATAGATCAACATTTAGGTGGGAAAGCTCAATCCATGATGCATGTACACTTGTATACTAAGGTGTACGTATGATATTACAAGAGATACAGTTTATTTATAAGCCTTGATTACAAAAGCCCAACATTGTGGGACTCTATGAGCATCTCTTTCATCTCAATTTCTCAATAGAGCTCAGGTTCTAATGGAAAATACTATTCACTTTGCATATATAATGCATATCATGGAAGGTAAATTAAAGGACTGATCATCAGATATATATCCACGAGATTCGCGCAAGCAATATTGATGGCGGATTGAAATTCATTATAGAATTAATAAACACGTGATTAAACAGTAGGACACTTTTGCCTCTAATTACTTTATATATATATATTTATGTAACTCGTTACAAACAGGCATTCATTGTAAATTGTTTAGTTGGTTCCGCAACAGTACTACCATGAAACAGGTTGGGAAACAGAATAATAATGTGGGAAGTACTGATCAATGTTCCATGTAACTCATAATATTTTCATTACCCTCGTAGTGATCAGTACTGATGATAATTCGAATCCTTCCTCCCCTTCTATTAAGGCCAAGTTTATCCGTGAAAAGAAAAACGTATGTGTGCGTGTGTGTGTGTGAGAGAGAGAGAGAGAGAGCGAGCTTGATCGCAAAGACGCCAAGATTCTTCTTTTTCGTTATCCTCTCCATTTTTTCCTCACATGCCGTACATTATAATCTAATCCGCATATTTAGGCTTGATCAGCATGCGTACAGAACTAAGTCATGAAGCTTTTGGTGTTGATCTAAGTATTCAAAGAAGATTGTCAGAGAGCATGTGAAGGAAACAGGAAAGCATATGCATGCATCATTGGAGAATCATTCAGGATAACTCAGAGTGTTGTTTATATCACTGTGAGCATGATCAGAATCCTTGTGGATATTCCTTAGAGCTAGCATACTTCGGGCTCTACAGTAAATTATAGTAAGTTTTCAGAGAAAAATATTCTCTGTCAAACAGTTATGTCCAAGCTAGCATATTCTCTTTGCGCATTCTTTTACCGCCTTCGATCGTTTCACGTACGCACCTTGTAATGGACTCCTCCTAAATCTATATGGTTTGCAACACAAGAAAACCTAATTCGAAAATGATAAGTTCAGTCTGTGAGTAAACCATTAATGTGATAACTTACGATAGAGTACAGTTAGACCACAATGTTGGTTCAAAAAGCATGAACCGTTCATTTCATATATGTATTTGCTCACGGTAGTTAGTAGTGGGATGCAGGTGTGCAGTACTGCGCAAAGGGAAAGGAAGAGAGAGGAGCTTTTCTTTCTTTAGGCGGAACAGAAAGTAATCACGTCTGGAAATGGAGGTTTTATAATGCCAGTCAAGTCGATGGAACATGAACTGTGCCTTGATGCACTTTGCTATACAGGCTTTCCACTAAATTAAATTATATACCCCCAAACTCAACGCCGCGATCCCTGCAAAATGTAATTTGGCCATTAATTTCTCGCGGTGGCAAAGCTGGGAAGAAGGGGAGATGGAGCAGAAGGTAAATGTGTGCCTTATAACTTGGAGGAGGCCAGTGGCCTATATTAATTCCGTCATCACTCGTGAAAAAATTAAGACAGAACTCTGGTTCGAAATCTTTAGGGTATCAGAATAAGTGCTTTTATATCATTATTTTATAAAGAATAGTTTAGTGATTGGTGTGCGCAAGCATATCAACTGGAGAGCAACATAAGCTGTGGTCACGGCATAATATAATTCAAGCTTGTTCTCAACGATTGACTTTGTATTGGTACCAACCGACCAACTGTTGTTTTTCAATTGGATATCAGAAATGGAAGGTTGTGTTTGAGAAGTAAAATTTTAGGGTCGTTAAAATTTTAAGTATTGAGGTTGATGAAAAAGTGAGGAGAGAGAATAAAAAAGTTGGTAAAAAAGTGAAAAAGTGTATGAAAATTAATAAAAAAGTGAGGAGATAGAGTGTTTTGTAATGATGATAAAATTTTATTATGCAAACAGAGCCTAATCTTCTAATGTTAGACGTTGGTTTGCACGGGATTTGTGTACGTACTAACGTCGATGTTTGTTGTTGGGGTCAGCACTCGTGTTTCCTATGGGATTTGTTCGGCGGGGGTAGCATATGATCTGGAAGAGTACTGAAACAGGCAATTACACGATATATTCCCGATTTAGTTTAAGGACAGAAACTTTAGATAAAAACTAATTACCAAGGGGAAAAAGGAACGAGCTGCAACTTTTGATAAGAGTAGATAAAACTTTAGGAAAATATATATATGTGCAAGTTGTCAATTCCGATACTTATAAGAAATTATAGAAGACATATATATATATATATATCAAGTCGATATATTTGCATAGATTATGGAAAAAGTAAAAAAAACATGGATTTTGGTAAGAGGTGCAAGATATACAGATGAAATAATTATATAAGAAATCGAATCTCTGTTTGGTGGGTCAATAAGTATATATAATCCTTTTCTATTTTTACAATGGTTAAGTTAAGAAAAATAATTTTTCTTTAAGATACTCTGTTTCTTTTCTCTTTCTTCTAAATATAACCAATATTTTTTCTAATTTTTTTGAAATTAGTCAAATGAATGAAATTAATGCATGAGGCTCATTGACAAATTAAAACTTCATGATAGATCCAAACAAAATCTTGTTGCCGGTGGAATGGCTGCCGGGGGAGATTGTTGCCGGTGGAATCCCTGTGGCCGTTCAACCCGGGAGGGAGGTGAGTTTTCGGCGGTGAAATATGGACCTGTCTAGGACGACACGATTGCGATTATCGTCGCCTGGAGAGCATTTCGGTCAATTATCGTTGTGTTAATCTCTTTGGTCACGCGCACTGCAAGGTTCGCAGAGTTGAACCTCCAATTGCATTTTGCTTATTAGTACACGTGGTTGCTGTGTTTGGACGCCCCTTCAGATTTTTCCTTTCCCTAATTTTTGGGGTTACCTCTCCCCCTCAAGGTTATTTCAAGAGGCAAGATTTTGCACCAAATTAATTAAGCAATGAATCAGAGATTGATGTTTTCCTTGTCTGTGCTTTCCGGTTTGAATCTCTCTTATGCTATATATGCCCGTACCCAACAACAAAATGCACAAATTAACCTGCATATTTGTTTTAGGTCGGTGGTTAATTATTAATTTGCCTGCTAACCACATCATTAGGGAAATTACTAGCTAGCCAATTCTGTAGTCCCAAGGGGGTACTCAAAGACATGCAGTAGTCCTAATGCTAATCACACCAACCTTGTTATCCACACTGATCACCTTGGGAATGTCATCAAGGAAAGCAAAATATTTGAATTTACAGGCATTGGGACCTTCTATAATACGAAAATTGCGCAGATAATTCTAAAATAGAGTGATATATTTTCACTGAGGCTAGGACGTAAGGGAAGGGAAAACTATCAGCTATATTGTCGTAAATTGAAAGGCCTTGGGGACTCCATGTTTGATTTTATTGGTGATATATAAAATGGCCTAGAAGACATTAATTATTGAACAAACTGTTTTAGACCCAAATAACCTAGAGGGGGTGAATAGGTGTATTACAAAATTTCTACAACCCTCAAACAATGAACAATGAAATAAAAAAAACAATATTCAACCCTTTAAAGAAATCTGAACTATATGGCAATGAATGGAATCGATATTCAATGTAAACCAATGTATTCAGATGTTCTTTAGATAGACTAAGATGCTTTCATATGACCATGAAACAAGCTAAACAACATAACACAAGACAAACAAATCTGCTGTAAATCTACTCTGTGATGTTGCAGCAAACTACTTTAGATTCTGAGCACACTACCAAATGACAGATTATTCACAAGTATATTAGCAACATATTTTCTATCTAAAAACAACACAATGAGATGCTAATTACTCTTCTTACCCAGATCTTCCTTTTGCCTTAAATCGTCTTGCAACAAGATTGACAATCCACCAAGATTGAGATTCTTTAATTACTTAAACAAGAATGATTAGCAAATAACAAGATAGATATAAAACTATAACAACAACACAAATTCAATCACAATTGACACAAGAAATTGTTGACGGAGAGAAACTTCCAAGTAGAACCTCTACGAGGAAGAAAAACTCTTCGGGACCTAGTCCAACAAATGAATCACTAGAAACCCAATCTCGGTTACACGATGATCTATAAATTCAGCAACCCTTGCTAATCTAATATCAATCGTAACCTTACTTAAACGTCCAACGTCTGAATCTGCAACTTGCAGGGGAGAGGAACTCCTATCCCGATCGGTTTTTCGACTCTTCTCAACGAAGCAATCTTCCTACTTGAACTCAAGTGATTGCGCCTTCAGCACCGCTGGAACTCCAGCGACTTTCGAACTTCAGCAACTCCGAAGCTCTCTTGTTCAATCTAAGGATTGATATTTCGTGATCAAACTGAGAGGATGAACAAAGATCCGATCTCCACGTTCAGATTACCAATCACTCTCAACAGCAACAAAGACAGAGGGTACAAGATCTAGAAGATGGTTTCTTGGAGGATTTTCTTGAATCTCTGCGTAATCTTCGATTAAACGTTCTGGGTTACTTGCAAAAGGTTCAGAGAGGCTTTTATATAGTCAAGGAGGGTATTTCGAAGTCAAAGAATGTTGGGCATATTAAATGGGCGCACTTTCACTTAAAACAGAATTTATGTTATTCCTCTGCGCGTCCAAAGAGATTATTGAGATCATGATAATATATATATATATATAGGATGGGAACAGATCAAAGTCGACTTCACGACTAAAAGCAAGTCAAAGAAAGAATTGGCAATTGAAGATCAGAAATTAACGGAAAAACACAAAAGTAACACGTTTAATTTGTTATTATATACCCTCGTGCCACCTTGCCATACTATATGATATAAAGAACAAATATTAAAACTCCCAACATTGACCGCAATCTACTTCATCGCCATTATCATTCAGGGATAACGTTCAACTCTAATTGGTTTGAACGCCTTACACGAAGACTTCCATTGCTTCTTACATGATCACCTGTCGAGTCAAAGGGATTAGGAGGCACCGTAAGTTTATCTTCTGCTTCCAACATTTGAAGCACACGTTTCATTGAAGGACGATCCATTGGGTGCCACTGGATGCACCCAAGTCCTATAATTGCAAGTTTTTCAGCAATTTTAGCATCCTTATCATCTTCAATAAAAATTCGTAGGTCTTCTTTTTGCTCTAAGAAGTTGTAGATCCATTCTGGAAAATAGACTTGACTAGTGTCTTCATCTTTAGAGTCGACAATTTTCTTCCCTCCTACCATTTCAAGCAGCAACATTCCAAAACTGTAAACATCGGCCTTATAAGACACATTCCCAAAGTTCCTAGAGAACACTTCGGGTGCAATATAACCCATAGTCCCTCTTGCTGTGGTCATGGACACGATACTCTGGTCCTTAGAGCACAACTTGGCAAGACCAAAATCAGCAATTTTAGGGTTGAACTCCTCGTCCAACAAAACATTACGGGGTTTAATGTCAAAGTGGAGGATTCTTTGGTCACACCCTTGGTGTAGATAGTCAATTCCTTTTGCTATACCGAGAGTAATATCTTGCAACCTAGTCCATCCAAGAAAGCGGTCCTTGAAATCTGCTGAAGATATGAACTTATCTAAGGAATCATTTGATAAGAATTCATAAATTAGAGCTCTTCGAAATCCATCAGCACAAAAGCCAACCAGCCGAACCACATTAACATGATGGATCCTACCCATTGTTCCCACTTCATTTATAAATTCCTCCCCATCTCCTTTAGAAGTAGTGTTCAAAATCTTCACCGCAACAAAGATTTCACTAGAAAGCTTTCCTTTGAACACAGTTCCATAGGCTCCTTCCCCTAACTTATCGCTGAACTGAGTTGTAATCCTTTTAATATCAGCGTACGAGTATCTCGCGGGCTTAAAACTCCTGTAGTCCTCCAAAAACTTTTCGATCTTTGCTTCAGTTTCTTTTTCCACTTTATCATGCCTATACGCACGGTAGACTAAAAAACTCGCGAGGACTAAAAGGAGTGATCCTAAGATGGTACCTGCACCGCACACAATCGCACGTCAAATAAGCGATCCCATATCCATTATCCCGAACAATGAAAGCTAGAAATGGCCAGAGAGCAACTTACCAATTTCAGTCGCCGATTTTTTCCATTCTGCAAAAGATTCTAACGTAATTAGCTTCCATAGAAAGCTTTTCCGAAAAACAAAGAAAAATGATTTGTTTCAGTTAGTGATTTTTTTTTCTCTTTCTGTTTTCTTGAATTCAGAAGATCATTTTTAAAGCCAAGTAAGGTTTTGCCAAATCAATGCGCGTTAGCTTTAAACATTGAAAAGTAATTGAGCACTAATTAAGGTGGACAATGGATACAAGACCGTACCTTTTGGGTGTTTGCGGAAGCACGTAATTTCTGACTCGGTGCTATTATTCTTAAATCCACAAATCTTGCCCTTCGCTTCACATTGATGTCCGCACAGAGGTCTGGACCATTTCAACTGAAGAACATCATCCGAACCTCGAATTATACGATATGGAATTGATCGGGTGTTATACATCTTTGTACAAGCTGATAGGGACAACTCGATGATGGCAGTAGAAGATTCGAAGGCATAAACCCTGTGGCCGCTAGGGCCACTAAGGCAAGAGACCCGAAGATAATCTTCTCGTTCTGTTTGGGAACAATTGAATAAAGTAAATTCCTCAAGGTATTCTTCGTCGAACTTGAAAGGCGAGGAAGATAAGTCGAGCCCCAGAAGTTGGCATGGAAGCAAGTGATGATATAGGTGAATCACCTGAGCCTTGTAGTCAATCTTTTTGACATAGAGCTTGACTGAAATTGGGAGCTCGAGCACTACATCCTTTGTATCAGTGCAGGATAGATCAAACCCAGGAAAACCAGAGTGCTCTGGCTGGGTGTCTTTGAGTCGGAAAGGAAATCGAATGGCTAGGCCGTGGCCTCCACACGGTGATACAGAGGAGCGGCCTTCACTCTGGCTTGTGGTGATGAAAACAAGAAACAAGAAGTAAAGGATTCCCATCTCGAAGCAATATTTGATTATCACGGTTTTCAGGAGCGCTTCTGAATTCTGATGAGCATCTAAAGGAAAGCAATGACGGTATCTTGGAGGAAATAAGCCAAAAGAAAGAGTCAAAAGTCTACCCACGTAATTCCTAGTCCTTGCTCAGGAAAATTCCTACACCACACTGCACAATATGCGTGACCTCAGTTATAGTCTGTCGGAACACTGTTTCCGTGGTTTTCACAACTGTAAATTTAAAGAATTAGGCAAAATGTCACCTTAATTTCTCCAACGCATGAAAAAACTAAACCCAAATGGCATTATTTCAATCTCCTTTCAAGTGGGATATTGTGAAACCCGTGAATCTGATTTCTTTGAAAACTAAAACCATTCAATGTCTGTGAAAGATTGAGATCTAACCTACGATCTTACAGTGTATAGACCTTTATATTTTCGATTTATCTCGTGTCACGTCGTTTCTGCAGGCAACAATTAAACCTGTGAATCCGATTTCTTTTTAGCTTGAGAAAGTGGATGAGATTAGTAAATAGAGAAACGGGTTTAATTCCTTTTATGGTAAAAACTTAGAGACATTGAATGGTTTCCGTAAATAATTAGGATTCAAGCAAACGTCGCATGCATCACGTGGGTTCTCACCTAGCTAACTATTCTCAGCTAGACGTGCATGTGGCTACCCACCCGTTTATACGTAATTAGCTGCAATAATATAATTACATAGTTATAGTAATAGTTTACTGTTGAAGAATTTAATGTACATAATAAAATCTGCATTTTTTAATAATTAAAACTTTAGATTGGGTTGAAAGAACGTGAATCTGTTAATTTGAAGATTACAAATAACAATCAAATGAAAGTAATCACTTTGAATAAGATTGATTATATTTACATGTATCGATCTAATTACGAATTACAAAAGATTATTGATTGTTCAAAGTCAAGCACACCAAGGGAGACTTGGCCCAGTTCGACGAAACTCGTGATTGCGCAACTAAAACCATTAATTATCAGCCAAGGAAAAAAAAGGAAAAATCATTTTTACTCTTTTAAGTTCTATACTAAATGTCTTATGCTAATTGTCTACTGCCGAAGCCATACCCTCTCTCGTAATCCTCTATCTCTCTCTCTAAGCTCCTTTAATGGCAAGGAGAACGCCCTTTGCTGCAGGACTCATGACCGTTATCGTTCTTGTTCTGGTCCGTCAAGCTTGCAGTGTCACCCATAATCACCACTGTCCTATTTCTTCCTGCGGCGGCATCCACAACATAAGATATCCGTTTCGATTAACAGATGATCCACCAAACTGCGGTGACCAAAGTTGTAACCTTTCCTGCGAAAACTGCTTGTCGTGTGCTCCCAACTGAGGCCTGTCTCGTGGTGGATGGGATCGTGGAAGATTCGACAGTGGATCTTCATTCTTTTCAATTTCTCTTTCACTTGTTTTGGCGTCTTGTTCTTACCTTTGACAGTATTCAACTTTTTCATGATCTTGGGCCACAATATCTTATGTATGTTGCCGTCGTTAATTTCGCGTGCACGCAGCAACCAGTGGTGGAACCAGGAATGATTCTCAAGGGGGCCAATTCTTAAGGAAAAATGGCAGAAAAAAATATTACGTAATGTAAAAAAAATTATATTGAAAATTAAAGAATAAAAACATTAAAAATATATTATATTGAAATACGCATACCGTACTATTTGCTAAGACTGAGAGATGACAATTGAATCCTACGGCTCTGCATCTTCTGAAAACGTTGTAATATGACTTCGTTATCAATAGTTTCAAAATTTTCCTTCTCAATATATACTACCATACTATTATTCATCCAGTCATCTCTCATCTTATTACGCAAGTTAGCCTTAATAATCTTCATCGCAGAGAACACTCTCAACGGTTGCAGTTGCAACTGGTAAGACTAATGTCAACTCAATAAGGAGATAAACGAAAGGATATAGAGTATGCTTTCTTGTCTCAACCATCTTCACAGTAAAACCTTCAATATCTTGAAGCCCAGAAAACATCATTATTTCTCATATCATAAATGTAGGTGTGAAGTTGATCTCTCAGTATCATATGATCAGATGCTGAGAAATCTTCTGGATAAAGCTCAGCAAGACGAATAAATGTGTAGGGTGCCTAATTCCAGCAATTCCTTTATCTTAGTAAATAAGGAAATGTTTTTACGTTTTAATAGAGTCAGTGATGATTTTTCTTCTTAAACAGTTGACAAACTTACCTCAAGAAATCGTTTCCTTGCTTCATTTACTCCATATAATTGGGCTTCAAAGAAAGCACCACATGAACTCTCCAGTGTCGTTTGGATTCTGTGCAACATCTAACCTGAATTGCTCTGCCCCTTCTTCAAATCTATGGAGAAGAAAAGTCACTTCAATCTCCCCACAATGTATTTTGCTTTGGTTATTGTTAGGGAAAAATTGAAAAAAAAAACAATGAATAAAGGCGAATTGAGCTGAGTTTTCTCTTCTTTTTTTTTGTCCAAATTCTGCTCGTCTTTTCTTTGCCAATTTTTTTTTGGCAAGCATAATGAAAATGGAATCAGTTAAGAATTATTACCTATCAAGATAGTATAATGACAAGACCCTCTGCCAAAGATCTGAAAACAACCATCACCAATTTCCCTATTACCTACATGCCTTTTGACGAGGATCCAACTCAACTGCCTTATCGAATTCCACTAAAGAATCCGGAACATCGCCCTTGACAATAACAAACCATCTAAATTACACAAACCGAAACAACTAAAAACAAGTATAAAATTGAAGTTGAGCACTTAAGTCGTCACCAGTATAAAAAATCAACGTTCTGGACGGGGCCAACCGGGGCCAGGGCCCTGGTGCAACACCTGCGCAAATGACAACTCCAACTCTTCTGACCAATCTGTCTGCTTGACCATATTCTAAACCAAATTTTGAAACACAACCAATGATTAGGGGAAGTCTGTGATTCAAAATGCCCTGCTAGGCTAAATTAATGGCACACATGCAGGGAACATAATACAAATAGTGGAAGATTAATGGGTACTCACCTTAGTCCTCTTCGTAGGACGATAGTCTAAACAACAAATACAAACGGAAAAATTCGAACTAATGGAAATCAGATAGGAAATTTGAGCCCAACATTGTAACATAGCATTGTACGAATTAACCAAAACAATTGGAATAACAGAACCTCTACTACTAGTGCTAGTTGTTCTGAAATAAGATCATAAACATAAATATTAAACCATTTTGATATGAAAAAAAGAAGAAGATAGGAACTTTCATTTGAATTTTACTTTTAGCATCTCGTCTTTAGACCTTTGCCGGTAAGAGAGATTTAAATCGAGAAATTGACAGATCGTATAATGGGCCATAAGTCTCCCTTGGTGTGCTTGACTTTGAGCAAAATTTGTAAAAACCCCAGTCCAATCTGTCAAACTCAATCACTGTTAAAAGACGCCATGGGTGGAGTGCTGCCTCCACCCATTTGCGAGGTTCCTCGACCACTTCACACCTTTCTTTTTAATTTTAATAAAATTTTAAATAATTTTGGGTTATTATCATTTCTAAACAGATTTTAATTTTTTCCTTATTTTTTATTTTGTGGAATTTTTCATTCATTTTGTGATATTTTTCCTAATTTTATAAATTTTTAATCAATTTTTTCTTTTCTTTTGTTTAGCAAGATACGTGTAAATACACTATAACAATTTTCACCTTCAGCGACAAAAATTTTCGTCATTAAAAAATATCAGTGACGAAATTTTTTCGTCGCTCGTCACTGCAGCTCGTTTCAACCCTCGTTCTTCAATCCATTTCTGTAACTTGTGCAGGCCCTTGACGGGTTCTAGCTGTTCAGACCCCAACATGTATATTTCCACTCAATGAGTTAGGTTCAAGATGGTTTCATTATATAAGCTACACGATAAGCAGTGTAACCACACTTAGAATACAAACAAGGTCCTCAGCAAGTCCTTTCCAGTTCATAAAAGTATTAGAATTTTTAGTCGTTTCCATTGGATTGTCTTGAAGCCTACCAGACAACCCTTCTTGCCTTCGTCTCTTCTTCGACGTGCTTGTTCCGCCAACTCTCTTTTGACGAGCTTGAACAGCAAGAAAGCCGGATATCATCATCATCAGCCATCAGGAGAGATAGTATTGAAGGGTTTTGATTGTCTATAATTTTCATTTTTAAAAAATATTTGGTGTTTCTATTTTTTTAAACGATTCAACACAGTATATAGAAGATAAACATGCGAAGAAATGGGCGTGCATGGATTTTGAATTTGTACAAAAAGCAAGCAAAGAAATGAGCAGCAGACACGGACGTGGAGAAAGGAGCGCAACTATAGAAAAACCGGAGAAGAAGGCCCTGAGGCAACGACCTCGCAAGTGATTTTTTGTTTTTGTTTGAAAATAAATTGACGTGGATAAGTGTCGCTTAATGAGTGAATTTTAAAGCCACATCAGCGGTAGGTGTTAACGGATCTGACGACAAATTGACGGAGGGGCTTATTTTCCTCAGGGGCCTAATTGTTGAAATTGCTACTTCGGGGGCATATTTGCAACCTTCGCATATCACAGGGGTTCCTATTGCAATTAAGCCTTATATTTACACGTATCATACTAAACAAAAGAAAAGAAAAGAAAAAAATGATTAAAAATTTATAAAATGAGGAAAAATAGCACAAAATGAATGAAAAATTCCACAAAATAAAAAAATACGAAATTTTTTTTTTGAAATCTGTTTAGAAATGATAAAAACCCAAAATTATTTAAAATTTTATTAAAATTAAAAAGAAAGGTGTGAAGTGGTCGAGGAACCTCGCAAATGGGTGGAGGCAGCACTCCAGCGATGTTGATTTTTTGTTTTGTTTTTGTGACTTAACGACTCGTAGGTTTATGAAAGCAAGTTATAAAAGAACGTCTGCCATTAGTACAAAGGCTTCGGGAAAATTGCAAGGATGTTTCAATTCTTAGGTCTATGTCTGGATGCTCAAAGAAACCTTTAAGTTATTGCTTATTTCACACGTCTTTGATTGATTTACTGTTCGGATATTTCATTGATCATCTCAATAACCTGTTCACAAATATTTTCTTGTAATTCACAATCCGGTGAGAAAAATTATTAT
Organism: Myrica gale; assembly: GCA_963930655.1. NCBI lineage: Eukaryota > Viridiplantae > Streptophyta > Magnoliopsida > Fagales > Myricaceae > Myrica > Myrica gale. Next base: position 25,415,330 of record OZ005606.1, on the reverse strand, counting down.
TTTTTCTCCTTTCGGCCCAATGAAATTAGAAAGAAAAAGGAAAGTCATGTACCGCAGTAACAGCAAAACGTTGCAATTTGACAGAAAGTCAAGCACACCAAGGGAGACTTGGCTCAGTTCGACGAACCTCATGATTGCGCAATTAAAACCATTAATTATCCGCCAAGAAAAAAAAAGGAAAAATCATTTTTAGTCTTTAAGTTCTATACTAATTATTTATATATGCTGATTGTCTACTGCCGAGGACCGACGCCATTATACCCTCTCTCGTAATCCTCTATCTCTCTCTCTAAGCTCCCTCAATGGCAAGGAGAACGCCCTTCCCTGCAGGACTTATGGCCGTTATCCTTCTTTTGCTGGTCCATCAAGCTTGCAGTGTCACCCATAATCACCACTGTCCTATTTCTTCCTGCGGCGGCATCCACAACATAAGATATCCGTTTCGATTAATAGACGATCCACCAAACTGCGGCGACCAAAGGTATAACCTTTCCTGCGAGAACAACCAAACAGTGTTTATATACTTATCTGCTGGAAAATACAACGTACAGGAAATCTATTACGATGAAGACGGTTATGATCATCACGGAGTCCGTGTTGTAGACTCACGTATTCCGAAGGATAATTACTCATCCACCCCCATTATTCTCCAGATTTTGGCTCCGATATCAGGGCATGGGATCCATACACGCCGCTGGAAAACGGTTTTGTTTTCGTGAGCTGTGAAAAACCTATGAATTCCTCATTCTACCTGAACAGTTCCAGTTGCTTTGATGATGAAGCGTATTCTTCCAACTCTTCTTCATCCCTTTCCAGCATGAGGCGCCATAAATATATTTTATCTGGCCAGATGAATGCATCGGTATTTATAAAGGAGTTGTGCCAAGTGGAACACAGGTGTTTCTCATCCCGGCCGGGAAATTATGACAAAAATCTTTCGTGTACGGATGTGCACAACATGTTATTATATGGTTTTGAATTATTAATATCACGGTGGGACGTTGCGTATTGTGGAATCTTTGCATCCGGAACATTAGATTGCTCCCCAGGTCAAGCCGACAACCAATTTTATTCATGCCGGTGCATCGGCGAGTGAAGAATGAATGCAACATCCAATTTAATTATAATACATATATATTCTACAATACGGTGAACATTATTTTGCTTTTACTTTTATGTATTGCGCGCATATATATCATGGGTTATAATTTATTGATTTTCGTTATAAAGTTTCTCAAGGTTAATCTTGTTTTTTTTTTCTTTTTCTTGGATCAACTAGCTGATTTGAACGGTATCGCTCTGGTGCTATCCAATTGTAAGTTTCTCTCTCCAAAAAGCTGTTTTTCAGGGATAGAACTGAATGACAAGTGGGCCCGCAAAAACCACGTGGAAGGCCAATGTTTGGGGGGGAGTACTTCTTTTAAAAGTGATCATTAGGAATCACACAATCTAAGTTGTGAAAAAAAGAAAAACTTGAAATTATTTCAATGCTAACTTTTTTGAGTATCGAATTAACTTTCTCGAAATTATTCTTTCGCAGTGAAAGTTATTCTTACCAACGCAGCACAGGCCATGGGTAAGAACTCGATCGAATCTCTGCTGTCATGATGATTACATTCTTTTGTAGTGTAGACGATTTCTTAATTTGTGAAGCGTAAAAACACAGAAATATAAAGATTCTGTGTGAAGAAGACAAAGCCACATATTACAGTGCTAAGTACACTGACAAATTCAACTGAAAAAATGCTTACAGTGCTGCAAACAAAATATGTGTTTTTCTGTTGTTCTGATCATGATTAATTATATTCCTGCACAGGAGCACAGTTTGCATTAAAAATTGTATTTGGGACTCCATTTGTGATTTTATTGTTGATATATAAATGGCGTAAGAGGCATATCTCAGTGTATAATGCTATTGAAGAATTTTTGCAAAGCCACAATAACCTCAGGCCCATACGGTACTCTTATAAAGAAATCAAGAAGATGACCAATAATTTCAAGGACAAACTGGGTGAAGGAGGCTATGGTACTGTATTCAAAGGAACACTTCGAAGTGGCCAACTTGTTGCTGTAAAGATGCTAGGGAAGGCCAAAGCTAATGGGCAAGATTTTATTAGCGAAGTTGCAACCATTGGAAGGATTCACCATGTTAATATTGTGCAACTCGTTGGCTTTTGCGTTAAAGGGGCAGAACAAGCTCTTGTATACGAGTTCATGCCCAAAGGCTCCCTCAATAAATACATTTTTTCTCCGGAGGAAGGTATCTTTTTAAGCTACGAGAAACTGTATGATATTGCTCTAGGACTGGCTCGTGGAATTGAATATTTGCATCGAGGATGTGACATGCAGATCTTACATTTTGATATTAAGCCCCACAACATTCTTCTTGATGACAATTTCACTCCCAAGGTTTCTGACTTTGGTCTAGCAAGATTGTATGCAGTAAATGATAGCGTGGTTTCTTTAACTGCTGTAAGAGGGACGTTAGGATACATGGCTCCTGAGTTATTCTACAAAAATATTGGAGGACTCTCGTATAAGGCCGATGTTTATAGCTTTGGAATGTTGTTAATGGAAATGGCAGGCAGAAGAAAGAGTGTGAATGCATCTGTAGACCAATCAAGCCAAGTTTATTTTCCTACTTGGGTTTATGACCAATTGCAAGATGGAAGGGATATAGAAATTGACAATGTGACAGAGGAAGAAAAGGAAATTTGTAAAAAGATGATCATAGTTGCGTTGTGGTGTATACAGATGAAGCCTAGCTATCGTCCTTCAATGCACGAAGTTGTAGGAATGCTTGAAGGAGAATTGGAATGCTTACAAATGTCTCCCAAGCCTTTCATATCATCACCAGAAAGACCCACTCAAGATGTTGGAGACAGCTCAACTTGGTCATCAACTACATCTGGCTACTCGAGTCTATCAACCAAGTGTTAAATGCCAATTATCTTTGCTGGGGAAAGCTAATATATATTTGCATCAATAAGAACCATAAACTTCTCTAGTTTATATTCGCATACAACATGTAAGTTTTCATTTGAGTTGTGATAGTCATTGCAACATCTTATATTATTCCGGATTCAGCTTCATTTGAAATGACATGGTCAATTTTACTTCTCGCCGACATTAGATTTGCAAAAAAAAATTTGTTTAATTTTTTTTATAGGAGGTTGTGTAAATTCTTTCAGGATTTGTACCAAAATTGTTAGAGTTAATGAAAAGTTGTTGGAATTTATTAAAAAAATGAAATATTTTTTGTCCATCCAAACATGGTCTTATTTTATCCATTTTAAAAACCTAACATTGAATTATGAAAACATGAGAGCATCAGGAACAATAATATTAAGCAACCAAAAAAGAAAAAGAGAACCCTCTAACGCTGTTTAATTAACTGTTTTTCATATAGTAATTGCTCTCCCATTTACCAAAACCAAAATAACCAAGTTTGAAGGCCGACTTTAAGACGGTGGGCTTCAAGCCTTTGTGGTCTGCTTGTTGGGCCCAAAGTTAGAGAGATCAGAGATGGACCAATAATATTAACCAATCCAAATGAAGGGACAGACAATGGAAGGTTACAGGACCAGTTATCCACTTGTGTATAGTGAGTGAAAGCTTCGAAGTCACAAAGTTTTGCTTGGCCGGCCCAGGCCCATACCGGTGGGTCTACGTTTCATCGTGACTACTAAACAGTCCAAATGTCGCGGCTTCTGCCTTTAATCAGTGCCTTGTGCATTGACTGATGACCAACGACGACGTGTTGGCTAAGTTGAAATCACGTGAATCTGATGTTAATTCCTTCAATTAGTAGGGTACTGTCCAAATTAAGAAATATTAATTATGTATGTATATGTTACTACTAGGAAACACTAATATTTGCATTTAATTTAGATCTATTTGTTATCCTTCTCTCATATTTATAAACTGACCACCCGTTATTTTTATACTAATACCAAAATCACACTTGTAGCCTCATCTATTTGTTCTAAAGAACAACGTCTATAGAACTCTCAAGATTAATAGTTCTAATCCTTAAATGCCATACAAGTGCAATCTTTGACATCACTACAATTCTTCTGGGATGATTTCTAACTCCTGATTTGAACGTCTTCCATGCAGATTTGCATTGCTTCTAATTTCTGGACCTGCAGAGGCAAAGGGATTAGGAGGCATGGTTAATTTATCTCTTTCATCTTCCAACATTTGAAGCACAAGTTTCATTGAAGGACGTTCCATTGGGTTCCACTGGATGCACCAAAGTCCCACAATTGCTAGCTTCTCTGCAATTCTGACATCTCCATCATCCTCGATAAAAACTCGTAGGTCTTCCTTTTGCTCCAAGAGGTTATAAATCCATTCTGGAAAGTAGACTTGCCTAGTTTCTTCATCTTGAAAATCAACATTTTTCTTCCCTCCTACCATTTCAAGCAGCAACATTCCAAAACTGTAAACATCGGCCTTATAAGACACATTCCCAAAGTTCCTAGAGAACACTTCGGGTGCAATATAACCCATAGTCCCTCTTGCTGTGGTCATGGACACGATACTCTGGTCCTTAGAGCACAACTTGGCAAGACCAAAATCAGCAATTTTAGGGTTGAAGTCCTCGTCCAACAAAACATTACGGGGTTTAATGTCAAAATGGAGGATTCTTTGGTCACACCCTTGGTGGAGATAGTCAATTCCTTTCGCTATACCGAGAGCAATATCTTGCAACCTGGTCCATCCAAGAAAGCGGTTCTTGAAATCTGCTGAAGATATGAACTTATCTAATGAATCATTCGGTAAGAATTCAAAAATTAGAGCTCTTCGAAACCCATCAGCACAGAAGCCAACCAACCGAACCACATTAACATGATGAATCCTACCCATTGTTCCCACTTCATTTATAAACTCCTCCCCATCTCTTTTCGAAGTAGTGTTCAAAATCTTCACCGCAACAAAGATTTCACTGGAAAGCTTTCCTTTGAATACAGTTCCATAGGATCCTTCACCTAACTTATCACTGAACTGATTTGTAATCCTTTTAATATCAGCATACGAGTATCTCGCGGGCTTAAAACTTCTGTAGTCCTCCAAAAACTTTTCGATCTTTGCTTGAGCTTCTTTTTCCACTTTATCGTGCCTATACGCACGGTAGACTAAAAAACACGCGAGGACTAAAACGGGTGATCCTAAGATGGTACCTGCACCGCACACAATCGCAAGTCAAATAAGCGATTTCCATATCCATTATCCCGAATAATGAAAGCTGAAATGGCCAGCGAGCAACTTACCAATTTCAATCGCTGGTTTTTTCCATCCTGCAAAAGATTCTAACGTAATTAGCTTCCATAGAAAGCTTTTCGGAAAAACAAAGAAAATTATGTTTCAATTAGTGATTTTTTATTTTCTCTTTCTGTTTTCGTGAATTAGAAGAGCATTTTTAAAAGCCAAGTAAGGTTGACCAAATCGATGCGCGTTAGCTTTAAACATTGCGAAGTAATTGAGCACTAATTAAGGTGGACAATGGATACAAGACCGTACCTTTTGGGTGTTTGGGGAAGCACGTAATTTCTGACTCGGTGTTATTATTCTTAAATCCACAAATCTTGCCCTTCGCTTCACATTGATCTCCGCACAGAGGTCTGGACCATTTCAACTGAAGAACATCATCGCTACCGAAAATTATACGAGATGGAATTGGTTGCGTGTTATTCATCTTTGTACAACGTGATATGGGCAACCTGATGATAGGAGTAGAGGATTTGACGGCATAAACCCGGTGGCCGTTAGGGCCGCTAAGGCAAGAGATCTGAGTCATCTGACCATAACCTTCTCGTTCTGTTTGGGAACAATTGAATAAAGTAAATTCCTGAAGGTATTCTTCTTTGAATTTGAAAGGCGAGGAAGATAAGTCGAGGCGCAGAAGTTGGCATGGAAGCGAGTGATGATGTGGGTCATAGAGGTGAATCACCTGAGCCTTGTAGTCAATCTTTTTGACATAGAGCTTGACTGAAATTGGGAGCTCGAGCACTAAATCGTTTGTACCAGTGCAGGATAGATCAAACCCAGGAAAACCAGAGTGCTCTGGCTGGGTGTCTTTCAATCGGAAAGGAAATCGAATGGCTGGGCCGTGGCTTCCACACGGTGATACAGAGGGGCCTTCACCCTGGCATGTGGTGATGAAAACAAGAAACAAGAAGTAAAGGATTCCCATCTCGAAGCAATATTTGTTTATCACGGTTTTCAGGAGCGCTTCTGATGAGCCTCTAAAAGAAAGCAATGACAGTATGTTGGAGGGAATACGCCAAAAAAAAGACTCAAAAGTCTACCCACGTAATTCCTAGTCCTTGCTCAGGAATCTTCCTACACCACACTGCACAAGACTAACGACGACGTGTTGATTGGGTTCAAAGAACGCGTATCTGTTAATTTGAAGATTGCAAATTGGCTAGTTAACACAAATATGACAATCAAATGAAAGTTACCACTTTGAATGCGATTATATTTACACCTTTCCTTTACTTCTTGTTTCTTGTTTTCAACATACCAGGGTGAACGCCCCTCCTCTGTATCACCCCGTGGAGCCTCTAAAAAAAATGAAAAGAAAAAGAAAGAAGATGCGTTTAAACAAAGAAATTACTCAAAAACTGTTCAAAGTCAAGCAAACCAAGGGAGACTTGCCCAGTTCGACGGAACTCTTGATTGCCATCAATTATCAGTCACGAACAAAAACAAAGGAAAAAGTTATATTATAATGCCACATGAGCACCACGTGGCGTGATTTTAGTACATAAAAGATCGGATACTATATAAGCTAAAATTGGATTAAAATATTTATAAAATGAGGAAAAATAACTTAAAATGAATGAAAAAATCTACAAAATAACAAACAACGAAAATTAAATTAAAATCTGTTTAAAAATTAGAATAACCCAAAAAAATCAATAAAATAAATTAAAAACTACACATTAAACCTAATAAATTATTTAAAACTTAAATAGAAAGGTGTACATGTGTAGGGGGTCGAGGAACCTCCCAAATGGGTGGGAGGCCGCCACTCCCGCAAGGTTGATTTAAAAAAAAAAATACGCAGAGTTTTTTGTTTCTAAATTAAAAAACTGAAAATTAAATCTTTTCAAATTTAAAAATAGTATACATAATAATTAAAATTAGTGGGGAGGGGGTGGCAGACCAACCTCGCAAAGTGGTGGAGGCCTTGGCGAGGCTCCTTGACAGTCCCCAAGCCTTTCTCTGAGTTTGCAACAAAAAATTTTACATCTCCTAAAAGTTTAACACAATAAAAAAATTAAAATATAATATCTCACCATTAAATCATTATTTTTCACTCTAATAAATATAAAAAATATCTCTCTCTTTACTTTTTCACCAAATCCAATACCCTAAAATTTTAACTCACCAAAATTTTACATCTCAAACACACCCTTAGTAAGTTTTTATTTTTAAACTAATTGTAGTTTTAGTAATTTTTAGTTTTTAATATTTTAATTATCTGCAGCGTAGCACATGCATGTAGCCTCACTTTGTCTTATGACCACAAACGTCGCAAATGCCTGAAATATGCTTCTACAAAACAGTCCAATTTATGCGTTTAAGTCCTAATAATAATTGTCTTCAAAGTCAAAGTCACCGAGGGAGACTTGGCCCAGCTCAATTCATCTCACCTCGACCATTATCTGCAGCCTAGCACACGCATGTAGCCTCACTTTGTCTTATGACCACAAACGTCGCAAATGCCTGAAATATGCTTCGACTCTCTATCAAATTTGTACACGTATTATGGGTCTGCCTGTCTATTTTTCGTTTTTCTTCGATATATATAAATTATAAAATATGCTTGTCCACAGCCGTACGTGGATAAAAGCTACACCCTTTCTTATCTCCCTCTCGCCCCCTCCCTGAACATTGGAATGGAAAGGAGAATGTCGTTCCTTAATTGCACGACTAGTCATGTCGACTGTTATTGTTCTTGTGCTACTCCATCAATGCCGCAGCGCTGCAGATTATACTCATCTCTGTGCTCCCTCTTCCTCTTCTACTATATCCGTTTCGATTAACTCCCGAAGCTGCATATTTTTATTTTATATAAGCTAGCTAAAATTGATTATAAAATGAGGAAGAATAACACAAAATGAAAGAAGAAATCTACAAAATAACAAATAACGAAATTTAATTCAAATCTGTTTAAAAATTAGAATAAACCAAAATGTTGAATAAAAGAAATTTAAAATTTAAAATTTAAAAAGAAAGGTGTGGAGTGGTCGCAGAGACGAAGCTACGGCCCATGGCCCTCCCAAATTTTCCCCCACTGCACCCCCAAATTTATACTCATCTCTGTGCTCCCTCTTCTTCCTCTCCTAGGTTTTTTCTCTTTATAGGCTGTTGCCTCCATTGTTCGTCTCTCTTATTATTTCTCTCTTTCTCTCCTACTATTTTGCCCTTATACAAAAATTGGAAAATCTCAAATTCCCCTCGAAGGTTAGAATTCTCAACGTTTTATATTTGATTATTGTTGTCTAATTAAAATATTAGTGCTCTGTGTTTATATGATAAACAAAATAAAAAATTTGTCTGTTTTGATTTTTGTCTATGTTAATTTGGTTAGATATTAAAATTGCTTTGTAACTTTGTCAATAATTTATGTGTCATATTGCTTACTTTTATGTTCCCAATTTAGGTTGCACATATGGGTAGACAAAAAAATACTGATTTCTTTTTCAAGAGAAAAGAAATTGATACTTCACAATCTGAAGAAGTAGAAACTGCCCAACGTTCTCCTAAAGTACCTAGAGTTGAAGTTGATACACTTAGAGCTCGATATGAAGAAGTTGATATATCTAATTTAGAACGTGACCCTGATATACGCTCTCAAATATGGGATTATCCAATCAAACAACGTGATGAAATAAGGAGGGTATACATCAAAGCCGGTCCATATCAATACCTTATGGAAAAATATCAGTTTTCTAGAAAGACTGATCATCCTCGAAATTATAAATTTGATTGCTATGGATGAACTTGAGACTGGTACTGGGCTTAATCAAATTGGAACACTACAACGAGCTGGAGATAGTCGAGGGGGGTCTCATTTTCACTCAGTTTGTAGTATAATAAGATTATTTGGTCCAGCTTGTTCAGTCTTACAAACCATTGTTGACGGAGGAACATCTTATACTCAACGTGGAGATGCTTCTGCGGCTTATGATGCATTAACATCCTTTGAGTTTGTATTCATCTTGCACTTGATTAAGGAAATTATGGGGATCACTGATATTCTTTGTCAATCTTTGCAACAAAAATCTCAAGACAATTTGAATGCTATGAATCTTGTATCAAGCACAAAGTACTTATTCAGAAACTAAGAGATAACGGTTGGGATGCATTACTTGAGAATGTGTCATTGTTTTGTAAACAACATGATATTGAAATTCCAGATATGAGTGCTCGTTTTACTGCAAGTCGTAGTAAGCGTCATCAACAAGAGCAAGTCACAGTGGAGCATCATTATCGAATAGACATATTTACTGCTACTATAGATTCTCAATTGTAAGAGTTGAATAGCAAGTTCAATGAGAAGGCAATGGAGCTTCTTACTCTCAGTGCTTCTTTGGATCATAGAAATAATTATCAATCATTTGATATTGACAAAATATGCAGTTTTGTAGAGAAATTTTATCCTAAAGATTTTAATGAGCAGGAAAGAACTCTTTTGAGATCTCAGTTGCAACACTTCGAGTACGAGGCTCATCATCATTCAGAATTATAGAATTTGTCTACCATTTCTGATTTGTGTCAAGCATTGGTAAAAACTGGAAAATCAGAAGTTTATTATTTGGTTGACAGATTGATTCGACTTGTTTTAACTCTTCCAGTTTCAACTGCAACTACTGAACGAGCTTTTTCAGCGATGAAAATTGTCAAGACAAGACTTCGAAATAAGATGGAAGATGACTTTATTGCAGATTATCTTGTTGTTTACATTGAGAAATAAATTGCAGAAGGTTTTAGTACTGATGTGTTAATTAATGACATTTATTCGTTGAAGGAACGTCGGGTTCAGTTAGCATAGTCGATGAAATTTTGACTTTTACTTATTGGTTTGTTGCTTATTTTGATTATAATGAAAATTTGAATATTTTTATTATTAAGTTTTTGGGAATTTTTTAATTTCATGAAAAAATTATATTTGGCCCCCCGAAGGACAAATCCTGGCTTCGTCCCTGAGTGGTCAAGGAACCTCGCAAATTAAGCGGTAAGGAGGCCGTCACTCCAGCGCCATGGCGAGGTTCCTTGACACACGCCTTTCTTATTAATTTTTTTATTTTTATATTATTTGTTATTTTTTAGTAATTAATTTATTTTCTTCAATATTTTCTGCTATTATTTTCAAATATATTTAATTTATTTTTCTATATTTACCATTATTTTATATAATTTTTAGTTCATTTTGTATTATTTTTTTGTCTATTCTAACTTATTTATTATTATTTTATGTACTAGCTGCAGGGACATGTAGCATTGACTGGACACTTGTGATTGGGAGCAGAATGAGTATAAATTCTGGGACTAAAATTATAGTTTTTAAAGCTGAAGATATGTTTTAAAAGTTATATAAACCACTAAAAATGATTTTTTTTTCTTTTAAAAAAAACTATTAATCATCAGAAAGTAGCCTCACTTATCTTAGGGCCAGCACGACCACAAATATCTTATCTAAGTGATATGCTCAAGTCATTACCAGAAAATTTCTCGTTTTGAAAAAGATATACAACATTTAATGCTTTAGAAACTACAGAAATTATTGGGTACTGAATTTACATCTTAAAAATAAATTGAGATTTATATGGATTGGACCATCCAATGCCAATATATTCCAATATCGATGGAATAGATCACCATTAGACTTGTAACTTACTGGATCAAGCAAGCTGTCAAGAACTGTCATCCGAAGGCGTCAAGGAAATTCCATTGTTGTCTTTCAACAGTGATTGAGTTTGACAGATCGAGGATATTTTCCAATTTTTGTTCAAAGTCAAGCACACCCAGGGGGACGGCCACTCAAGTCGTGACTAGGGCTCACAATTTCGGGTAGGTCGGTTTTAAAAAAATTATCTCTTACACCTATACTGTTAAGGGCAGAAACCGACCTTTAGCGGTGGCGGTTTCCGGTTATCCTACATTCATATTGAGCCATTTTTTAGCATTTTACGCACTTCGCTTAATGCATTTTTTCTTTTTTTCTTTTGGTCCATTAATCACATATCAATGAAATCCAAATTCCAAAATCAATAAAATTAAAGATCATCTTAAAAGATAAGATGATAATTTAAAGTCCAAAGTAATAGAGACGTCACTGTAAGTAGAAACTATTATCCTTTGAAAAATCCAGTTTAGACCCTAACAACACTTAGAGGGGAGAATATGTGTTTTTCCTGTAATTAACAAATCAATATCAATTTTAAAACATGTTCAAAACCTAGTAAGGTTTCCCTTGGTTTCATAAAGAAAATCCAAAAATTCAGCAATTTTTTAAGGCGCTCGAGCGTGGGTCGAGCGCGGGTCAAACACTTATGTTTCTGTCTGAAATTTGCACTGAGCGCTCGAGCGCTTGTCAAACGCTAGTCAAACGGGATGACTCTATTTGAATTTTTTAACTAAAATGTAGTAGAAATTTGAACTAAAATGTAATTGAGTGACTGATTTTGCAAGCATGGTATAAATTTAATAGTGATTTGTCAATTTTAGAAATTTAGACAATTTGTTAAAATTTCATAAAAACTCTTAAACTCATACATTGATTTAAAATTTTTCGTGGTAGAATATCGACCTCTTGACTTATATTATGCGATGTACTTACCAAAGTTTGGCATTAAACTCTTTAATTATGATTTCAATGCCTTCATATATACCCTTCTAAATACAATAAATTTGTAATTTTTTCTACCAAAATTCTAAATAACTAGTTCATTCACCTAGCAAGCTTCTTGGTAACTTGAATGTAAGTATTTGATTAGACAAAACCAACAACAAATCTCAAATATTCAGGTGAAACTAAACTATTGAGTAGACCTTATTATGCTTCTAGAATACTACGTCTTGAGGTGAAACTAAAGTTTAAACTATTGAGTAGAAACTAAACTAAAAAAACTTAAAAACTTTAAAAAAAATCCCGATTTATCCCTGTTTTTTCAAAAAGCTAAATCTACACCGACACCGGTTAGATCGGATACCAGAAATCCGGTGCCACTGGAATTTCCCAGTAGCATTGTGCAGCCCTAGTCATGACCAGTACATTTCTCTAACCGGCAAAGCTGGTCTTATGATGCTTTTGAAATATTTTTGCAAAGCCACAAGCTGGTGCTCTAACGTCTCTGTCATACGAAGGCATCAGGAAAATTCCATGGGGGATGTCCTTTGGTAGGCAAGAGTGTCCAAATTATTTCTTCTAATTGCGAATTATAAATAGGCTCCAGAAGTCAATAATTAAACTCCTTGAAATGTCATAACTGCTCAATCAATGTGCCACGTGGATACTCTAAGTATCGATCACATGGGCTACAATTCTTCGTGTGGAGACAGTACTAGAATCTTTCCAATATTTGTTTGCATTAGAAGATGAAAGCAAAGTACTCCACTTGAAAGTAGAAGAATCTCGATGGACTTAACGACTCGTAGGTTTATGAAAGCAAGTTGTCAACGAACGACTGTCATACAAAGGCTTCAGGAAAATTCAATGGGTTTCAGGTAAGGTACAAGTTGTGTTAGACTAACAACGGGGTGTTGAGTAGTTTATAGATCACTGTGTACCGAGTTTGAAGATTCTAGTGAATTCGCTTAAACCGACTTAAGAGCCATGAAAGTTTTTTCCATTTGAAAGAATTCTTTTCAGTGATTTTTCTCTTCGTCATCGCTCTTGGTGTTATTTTCATTGATTGTGATTTCATTATTGATTGTGTGCTGATATTGCAATCGTTAGTCATATGTTTCTTTAATTAAAGAATATAATCTTGAACATATTAAAGTTTTTAATAATCTGCAATATCTTGTTCATATTGATTTGTTAATTCCGCATTACACAGTGTTAGTTTTAGTGTCCTTGAAGTTTGCTAATATTCTTATGAGACTATGCAGCAGTAAAATAAAAAAGGATCGAAAATTTAGAAAACTTATTCGATCCCCCTTCTAGGTTATGTGGTCAGTATATTAGGTCTTAAACTATCCTGTTCAATTTATTTGCGTTTCAAGGATGATTCGCTGCTCCATCTGAGAGACGAAAGAAACATCCACCAGAAAGTCGACTTAACGACTCGTAGGTTTATGAAGGCAAGTTATAAAAGAACGTCTGCCATTAGTACAAAGGCTTCGGGAAAATTCCAAGGATGTTTCAATTCTTAGGTCTATGTCTGGATGCTCAAAGAAACCTTTAATTTATTGCTTATTTCACACGTCTTTGATTGATTTACTGTTCGGATATTTCATTGATCGTCTCAATAACCTGTTCACAAATATTTTCTTGTAATTCACAATCCGGTGAGAAAAATTATTATTTTTTCTCCTTTCGGCCCCAATGAAATTAGAAAGAAAAAGGAAAGTCATGTACCGCAGTAACAGCAAAACGTTGCAATTTGACAGAAAGTCAAGCACACCAAGGGAGACTTGGCTCAGTTCGACGAACCTCATGATTGCGCAATTAAAACCATTAATTATCCGCCAAGAAAAAAAAAAAAGGAAAAATCATTTTTAGTCATTAAGTTCTATACTAATTATTTATATATGCTGATTGTCTACTGCCGAGGACCGACGCCATTGTACCCTCTCTCGTAATCCTCTATCTCTCTCTCTAAGCTCCCTCAATGGCAAGGAGAACGCCCTTCCCTGCAGGACTTATGGCCGTTATCCTTCTTTTGCTGGTCCATCAAGCTTGCAGTGTCACCCATAATCTCCACTGTCCTATTTCTTCCTGCGGCGGCATCCGCAACATAAGATATCCGTTTCGATTAATAGACGATCCACCAAACTGCGGCGACCAAAGGTATAACCTTTCCTGCGAGAACAACCAAACAGTGTTTATATACTTATCTGCTGGAAAATACAACGTACAGGAAATCTATTACCATGAAGACGGTTATGATCATCACGGAGTCCGTGTTGTAGACTCACGTATTCCGAAGGATAATTACTCATCCACCCCCCATTGTTCCCCTGATTTCGACTACGATTTCAGGCCATGGAATCCCTACAGGCCGCTTCCAGAAAGTTACTACTCATCAAATGAAAGCGGTTTTGTTTTCGTGAGCTGTGAAAAGCCAATGAATTCCCCATTCTATCTGAACAGTTCCACTTGCTTTGATGATGAAGCGTATTCTTCCAACTCTTTTTCATCCCTTTCCAGCATGAGGCGCCATAAATATATTTTATCTGGCCAGATGAATGCATCGGTATTTATAAAGGAGTTGTGCCAAGTGGAACACAGGTGTTTCTCATCCCGGCCGGGAAATTATGACAAAAATCTTTCGTGTACGGATGTGCACAACATGTTATTATATGGTTTTGAATTATTAGTATCACGGTGGGACGTTGGGGATTGTGGTATCTTTGGAACATTAGATTGCTCCCCAGAACAAGCCGACAACCAATTTTATTCATGCCGGTGCATCGGTGAGTGAAGAATGAATGCAACATCCAATTTAATTATAATACATATATATTCTACAATACTGTCAACATTATTTTGCTTTTTAATTTTTTTCCATATTTATGAATATCTATTTGTAATTATTTTATCTTTGCTGTCGTGCATAACTTTTTTTTAATGAATCATATCCCAAGGATTATTGATATTGTAATAATATCGGATACGCATGCAGGGGGTGGTGTATTGTATATTATGGGTTATAATTAATTTACTTGCGATCAAGTTTCTCATGGCTAATGTTCTTTTTTCTTTTTCTTTGATCAACCAGGGGGCGTCATTCTGCAAGTCGTAAGTAAGGTTTCTTTCTCAAAAAAGCTGTTTTTAATTTCAGGGATACTATCATACTACAGAGACCGAAATAGAACTGAATGTGGGTAGTGCCAAATGATGACAAGAAGGCCCGCGAAAACCTGGAAGGCCAATGTTTATGTAAAGTTAAAGTTACTAATAAAGTTTTTCAATAAAAATAAATAAAAATGGGTACATATTTTTTTTAAAAAAAATTCCTACACAATTTTAGAAGAAAGGGAGAAAGAAAAGTCACATTCTAGAGAGTTTATATTTATTGTTAGAAAAAGAAGTTCTTAATACCTCCGTTTAAAAGTGATTAGGAATTATTTCCATCACTTTCTTGAGTATTGAATTAACTTTCTTCAAATTATTCTTTCGCAGATTGGATTGCTAAGGTCCCAATACTGGCCATCGGTAATTAGAACTTGAATCTCTGCTGTGATGATATTTATATTCTTTTGTATAATATTAATTATTTCTTAATTTATGAAGCGTGACAGTGCATGTTTTCAAACAAAATATTTGTCTTTCTATCATGTTCTGATGATTAATTATATTCCTGCACAGGAGCACAGTTTGCAGTAAAAATTGTATTTGGTATTCCATGCGTCATTGTATTGTTGATATATAAATGGCGTAGGAGGCATTTCTCAATGTATGGTGCTATTGAAGAATTTCTGGAAAGCCACAATAACCTCAGGCCAATAAGGTATTCTTATAAAGAAATTAAGAAGATGACCAATAATTTCAAGGACAAACTAGGTGAAGGAGGCTATGGTACTGTTTTCAAAGGAACACTTCGAAGTGGCCAACTTGTTGCTGTAAAGATGCTAGGAAAGGATAAAGCTAATGGGCAAGAATTTTTTAGCGAAGTTGCAACCATTGGAAGAATTCACCATGTGAATATTGTGCAACTCGTTGGCTTTTGCGTTAAAGGAGCAAAACGAGCTCTTGTATACGAGTTCATGCCCAAAGGCTCCCTCAACAAATACATTTTTCCTCAGGAGGAAGGTATCTTCTTAAGCTATGAGAAACTGTATGATATTGCTCTAGGAGTGGCTCGTGGAATTGAATATTTGCATCGAGGATGTGACATGCAGATCTTACATTTTGATATTAAGCCCCACAATATTCTTCTTGATGACAATTTTACTCCCAAAGTTTCTGACTTTGGCCTAGCAAGATTGTACGCTGTAAATGACAGTATTGTTTCTTTGACTGCTGTGAGAGGGACGTTAGGATACATGGCTCCTGAGTTATTCTACAAAAATATTGGAGGCCTCTCGTATAAGGCTGATGTTTATAGCTTTGTAATGATGTTAATGGAAATGGCAGGCAGAAGAAAGAATGTGAATGTGTCAATAGACCATTCAAGCCAAGTTTATTTTCCTACTTGGGTCTATGACCAATTGCAAGATGGAAATGATATAGAAATTGACAACGTAACAGAGGAAGAAAAGGACATTTGTAAGAAGATGATCATAGTTGCATTGTGGTGTATACAGATGAAGGCTAGCTATCGTCCTTCAATGCACGAAGTTGTAGGAATGCTTGAAGGAGAATTGGAATGCTTACAAATGCCTCCCAAGCCTTTCATATCATCACCAGAAAGACCCACAGAAGATGTTGAAGATAGCTCAGCTTGGTCATCAACTACATCAGGTGAATTAAATATGGAGACCATCAACTAAGTTTTAGATGTCAATTACAATTGTTGCCTCTTGGGAAAAATTAATATCTAAGAACAGCTAGTCTTCACATATTTGGTTGTGTATATTCAATTAAGATGTAAATTTTCATTTGAGTTATGATAGCAGCTAGCTCTTCCTAAGTATGTTACATCTTATAACTCAGCTTCATTTGAGAAGGCATGGTGCTATTTTGTTATTTGCATCAGTCATGCTACTTTGGCAATTGGGCATACTGGATTGAACCAGTTACTACCGCTTGGAAGATAATTAACCTTAGTCCTAATCGTCAGAGCAAAACAGGAGGGAAAGAGGAAGCCACACTATAAAAAAAATGGTCTTTAGCAGCGGTCGGAAAGCGCTGCTAAAGGTCAAAAAACCGCTGTTATATCTCCGTCGCAATAGATCTATAGCGACGGCTTACGCGACCACGGGTCTATAGCAGCGGTCGGTTAGCGGCGGTCACGATTGCCGCTATAGACCCGAATGCAATTTTGCCTTTTTGCAACGTTTTTTTTTTTTGCATTTGTCAACATTTTTAAAATACCACTAATTTTTCTTATATTTTCCTAATCGGTAATACAAATTTATTTTAATAATCATAATTCATTGGATGTAAAAAATTAAAGAACAAGGAGAATAAAACAAAATATACTTCATCATTGATTAATAATATTTTACAACAAACACAATAAACAATAAGTTTTATGTAAAATAACAATAAGCAAGGACCGACTAAAATAAATATCCTCTATCTTGAATTCTTGTAATAGAAAATAAATATGACATGAGAAATAGAAATAAACAAAAGATTTATGTAAACAAAATATCTACTTGTATATAAGGCTATAAGCAACTGTAGGTAAAACGGGTCAAAAATCATCAAGGCAAGCTTGTCCATGAGAGCTCCGGCTTCGGCCCAAGCCTCCGCTCCATGGACTAAACCTCACAAAAAATGTCATTTTAAACCGTAAAAACACTGTTCATTGAATCGAGTCAAATCTGAGATGCAAATTCTTACTAGGGGACTTGAGAAAGATTGTAATCTGAGATGCAACAGTTGTTCGAGCAATTATACACTGTTAACAAACCTGAAAAAGAAAAGCAAGGACAACCAAATCAGATTGAAGTCTCTATCATAATAACAAACCACTGCATCAAATTTATCCACTATATCTAGCTCCAGTCAGGCAGCTCTTGTGGAAATAGTAAGGGCCAGTAACAGTGGGCAGAAAAACAAGATAGCTTATCAAAACCGTGGTTCTAATACAATACTCTCTACTCTTGTTAAGAAGCTCATTTAAAGAAACTTTGAGGCTAGCTTTAAGAGCTAAAAAGAACTCAAATACAAAAAAAGTGACAGTTTAGCTTGAGCAAAGCTAGGGTAAAGATAGGGCAAAACTTACTGTATGAAAAATCACCTATTTCGCTTGAGTTAAGATCAGACGAAAATCAAGCGAAGAACATATTCCGGAGATGTACTTGAGAGATTTTAGGATCAGATCACACTTCACGAATTTAAACTCCTTTTTCAAAATTTGAACGTCCTTCAGCCTTATCTTCTTCTGCAAATCTCTTGAAATATATCTTCATCTCTTTTCAAATATGAAACTCTTATCCTCTTGAAAGATATCCTCATCTCTTTTCAAATTTGAATGACTCTTATCATTGAACACTTTAAACAACACTAATTCAAAAATACAACTCAACTTAAATTTTACACGAAATCTTGCCAACATTCAAAACCCTAACAATCTTCACCGCAACAAAGATTTCACTAGAAAACTTTCCTTTGAAGACAGTTCCATATGATCCTTCCCCTAACTTATCACTGAACTGATTTGTAATAATTTTAATATCAGCATACGAGTATCTCGCGGGCTTAAAACTCCTATAGTCCAAAATTTTTTCGATCTTTTCTTCAGTTTCTTTTTCCACTTTATCATGCCTATACGCACAGTAGTCTAAAAAGCTCGCGAGGACTAAAACGAGTGATCCTAAGACGGTACCTGCACCGCACACAATCGCACGTGCCAAGTGAAATGAGCGATTCCCATATCCATTATCCCGAACAAAGAAAGCATGAAATGGCCAGCGAGCAACTTACCAATTTTAGTCCCAAAAAAATGATTACATTGCTGCAAAAAAATTATTTTTCTTTCAACATGTTCTGATGATTAATTATATTGTTGCATAGGAGCACAGTTTGCAGTAAAAATTGTATTTGGGATTCCACGTACGTGTGATTGTATTAATAATATATAAATGGCGTGAGAGGCATTTGTCAATGTATGATGCTATTGAAGAATTTCTGCAAAGCCACAATAACCTCAGGCCAATAAAGTACTCTTGTAAAGAAATTAAGAAGATGACCAATAATATCAAGGACAAACTAGGTGAAGGAGGCTATGGTACTGTATTCAAAGGAACCCTTCGAAGTGGCCAACTTGTTGCTGTAAAGATGCTAGGGAAGACCAAAGCTAATGGGCAAGAATTTATTAGCGAAGTTACAACCATTGCAAGGATTCACCATGTTAATGCTGTGCAACTAGTTGACTTTTGCATTGAAGGATCATGTTAGAGTCCCACATTAATTAGGGACCATTTAATCTTGTGCTTCATATACCTGTTGGGCCACCTCTTCCCATATCAAATTGGTTTTGGGATGAAACTTGACATGGTATCAGAGCCAACTATTTCTGGGCTTGGCCCACTTGTTTGTATTACCCATTTGTTGTCCACGTGCATGGACCTTGTTCATTCGGCCACAAACAAACACCCCCCTAATTTATTTAATTGGTTTTCATATTTTTAATAGCTCTCTCATTTACCAAAAACAAAATAACAAGGGGTTATTCATTTTGGTGAGATTTTTAAAATTTGAAATGTTTTTAAGAATTTTTAGATGATGTTGGAGTTTATTGGTATTCGTGTAGAAGTTGTTGACTTGTATTGGTATTAGAACATGTTCGGTTAGTAAATTCTAGAATTCATGTGTATCCTAAAATATTTTCAAAACGAATATCTTCCAAGTTTCAAGGCCCGCTTTAAGAGGGTGGGCTTCAAGCCTTGGGTCATCTTTTTTGGGCCCAACGGTAGAAAAACGAAGGGACAGGCAGTGGAGGGTTACAGGTCCAGTTATCCACTTAGTGAGTGAAAGCTTTGAAGCCTCAAAGATTTTCCTGGCCAGCCCAGGCCCATATTCTCAGTCCTAAAGTTAATTTACTCAAAAGAACACCTTAGCCTAAATAATTCTTCGGCTGTTGTAGAAGGCCGGCCTATACAGCAAGTTATGGGAAATCACATTGATTTATCACTTTTTAAAGCACCAGGAAAAGAAGTAGTCAACTTATTATTTTTTAATAGAACAAATAGTAAGAGGCAGTCAACATAATTCGAAATTCGTGGAATATATATAATTAAATAACCCATAAACAATTAAAAGAAACACATCACAGTGCTAGATGCCCATATGAAAAGAAAAAAGATTCTGATGGGAAAATATTGATGTATTAGTAATTAATTAGGTTTGTGGACAGCACAATCATTAAAAAATTTAAATACCCAAAAAAATTAATTCGAAAATTCGAAATAGGCAGACAATGCATGACACTTTAGTCTTTTCTGCATTACTTTGTCCCAAAGCAAAACCCCTTCGCCTTCCACACTTGTTTTCCTTCTTGGACGATCCACGAGCTTCGTTCGTGAATCTTGCCTGCCTTTATTCCTTCAATCACTCAACTTTGGATCTCTCGATCGGTGACCAAATATGACAGATGGTTCATATTTTTAAGTACCAAATTGCCCTCCCCGAGCCGCATGAGATGGTCCTAATCACCACCGTTGGCTTTGAAGTAGATTTGTTGACCAGGAAAAAGTCTAAGTTTGCCTGTTATAACACTCAATTTGACTAAATGTTCAAATCAAAGTGAAGGGGCTGGTGAAAGCTTTAACCCGATTCAGATATCTTTTATGGTCGTGAAAATTTAACTCGGGTCCGTATGTCTTACTACCATTGGCGGTAGGGCTGTACAACCCCGGTGTAGGTGTCGGTTTTGGCCCGGGTTGGCCGGTTTTGAAAAAATTATCACCTACACCTACACCGTTAAGGGCAAAAACTGGCCTTTAGCGGTGGCGGTTTAGCGGTGGCGGTTTTCGGTTATCCTACATTAATATTGAGCCATTTTTTTAGCATTTTACGTACTAGACCCAATGTATTTTTTCTTTTTTCTTTTGGTCCATTAATCACATATCAATAAAATCTAAACTAATGAATTCCAAAATCAATAAAATTAAAGATCATCTTAAAAGATAAGATGAAAATTTAAAGTCCATAGTAATAGAGACGTCACTGTAAATAGAAACTATTATCTTTTGAAAAATCCAGTTTAGACCCTAACAACACTTAGATGGGAGAATATGTGTTTTCCCTCTAATTAACAAATCAATAACAATTTTAAAACATGTTCAAAACCTAATAGGGTTTCCCTTGGTTTCACAAGGAAAATAAAAAAATTCGGCAATTTTTAAGGCGCTCGAGCGCGGGTCAAACGCTCGTCGAGCGCCTATGTTTCTGTCTGAAATTTGCACTGAGCGCTCGAGCGTTTGTCTAACGTTAGTCAAACGTGATGACTCTGTCTGAATTTTTTCAATGGGCGCTCGAGCGCTTGTCAAACGCTGGTCAAACGTGATGACTCTATATGAATTTTTGAACTAAAATGTATTAGAAATTTGAACTAAAATGTAATTGAATGACTGATTTTGCAAGCATGGTATAAATTTAATAGTGATTTGTCAATTTTAAAATTTAGACAATTTGTTAATATTTCATAAAAACTCTTAAACTAATACATTAATTTAAAATTTTTTGTGGTAGAATCTCGACCTCTTGACATATATTATGCGATGTACTTACCAAAATTTGACATTAAACTCTTTAATTATGATTTCAATACCTTCATATATACCCTTTTAAATACAATAAATTTGTAATTTTTCTACCAAAATTCTAAATAACTAGTTCATTTACCTAGCAAGCTTATTGGTAACTTGAATGTAAGCATTTGATTAGACAAAACCAACAACAAATCTCAAATATTCAAGTGAAACTAAACTATTGAGTAAACCTTGTCATGCTTCTAGAATATTATGTCTTGAGGTAAAACTAAAGTTTAAACTATTGAGTAGAAATTAAAATAAAAAACTAAAAAAAAAATCCCGGTTTAACCTCCACCGGGAAACCCGGTGCCGGTTAAACCGGGAACATCCGATTTTTTCAAAAAACCAAACCTACACCGGCACCGGTTAGACTAAAAACCGGAAACCCGGTGCCGGTACCGGTGCCACCGGAATTTCCCGGTGGCATTGTACAGCCCTAATTGGCGGATGTAAGGGACGCCAACCGGGTAAAACATTTGATTTTTTTATTTTTTGCTTTAATTGCCTGACTGGAAGCTGTTTGGACTGCGTAGTGCATCAGCCATCAAGTTCAGCCCATCCTGTCTTTGCACAAACATCAAAGAAGATAAAAGCGATATCAGGTGACAAATTAATTGGTCTCTTGAATACTTAGAAAAAAAAATGGGTTTATGGAATATATCCCCCTACTTATTGGATAAAAGAAACATGACTGAGTCACAAAATACCAGGATCTCCTAGGTGCTATTGAAATGATCTAAGCTCCAAAAATGCTATTCATATTCCCACAATTATAACTAATATGCTCCCTTTAGTCCAGGTCGGCCCCTCTTAAAGCCTAGCGGGCGCACATGTCGCTTCTAGTCCGAATTTTAATTTAGATTCGTTCAGCCATAATCCAACGTGCAGTATCTTCGCACCAGTAGCTTTTCAACCAAGTGCGATAACTAATTGTGCGAATCAACGATTATTCTCGTACTATGTTAAATTACTATTGCGACACTATCATCATTGAAGGACGATCCATTGGGTGCCACTGGATGCACCCAATTCCTATAATTGCAAGTTTTTCAGCAATTTTAGCATTCTTATCATCCTCAAGAAAAATTCGTAGGTCTTCTTTTTGCTCTAAGAAGTTGTACATCCATTCTGGAAAATAGACTTTGCTAGTGTCTTCTTCTTTAGAGTCGACAATTTTCTTCCCTCCTACCATTTCAAGCAGCAACATTTCAAAACTGTAAACATCGGCCTTATAAGACACATTCCCAAAGTTCCTAGAGAACACCTCGGGTGCAATATAACCCATAGTCCCTCTTGCTGTGGTCATGGACACGATACTCTGGTCCTTAGAGCACAACTTGGCAAGACCAAAATCAGCAATTTTAGGGTTGAACTCCTCGTCCAACGAAACATTACAGGGTTTAATGTCAAAGTGGAGGATTCTTTGGTCACACCCTTGGTGAAGATAGTCAATTCCTTTAGCTATACCGAGAGTAATATCTTGCAACCTAGTCCATCCAAGAAAGCGGTCCTTGAAATCTGCTGAAGATATGAACTTATCTAAGGAATCATTTGATAAGAATGTTAGAAAACTTCCTTAAGGTGACCTAATTGACATATGTAAATAATCTTTTAAAGTTTGAAGATTATGGTATCAGTTAAATAAGATTATGGAATCTGTAGAAGATTCAAATTTAGAACTAATTGGATAAAGATTGTAATTTGATTTCTGATTTAAATTAGAATTCAAATTGTAACCAATTAGATAAAGATTGCTATTTGATTTTGAATTTGAATTTCCTTGATGAAAGGAACAAATCAGAATCTACAACAGATTGAGGGTCCCTGACCTAGCCTATAAATAAGAGGTCTGTGTATACCATCTAATGCATATTCTGTAAGGCATAGGCATAGGTTGGAAGAGTCTCACTAAATTATAAATTCGTAAAGTTACTCTGCAGAGATTCCAAGTTTGAGTGTTGAGCAAGATGGCTGGAGGTAAAGATCCTGCTTTATTTTATTCCGCTGCATTCACAATCATAATGGTTGATTGTGATTTTACTCTTACAAAGAATTCATAAATTATAGCTCTTCGAAATCCATCAGCACAAAAGCCAACCAGCCGAACCACATTAACATGATGGATCCTACCCATTGTTCTCACTTCATTTATAAATTCCTCCCCATCTCCTTTCGCAGTAGTGTTCAAAATCTTCACCGCAACAAAGATTTCACTGGAAAGCTTTCCTTTGAACACAGTTCCATAGGCTCCTTCCCCTAACTTATCGCTGAACTGATTTGTAATCCTTTTAATATCAGCGTACGAGTATCTCGCGGGCTTAAAACTCTTGTAGTCGTCCAAAAACTTTTCGATCTTTGCTTCAGTTTCTTTTTCCACTTTATCATGCCTATACGCACGGTAGACTAAAAAACTCGCGAGGACTAAAAGGAGTGATCCTAAGATGGTACCTGCACCGCACACAATCGCACGTCTATTAAGAAACAGGGTCATGGAAAAGGCAAAAAGAATTATATTTGTGAAGCTTCAAAAGAGCGGTTGTATTGCTGTGAAGGTTCCTACTGGCGCAAGGAGACTGGTAGGTGACAAAGGAACATTGTTGCTTGTGGGCTTGTCTGTAGCATTGTAGTGCGAGGATGCGCTCAATGAAAAAGCTGCAACCACCCTGTTAGTGAGAAAGACCAGTGCAACGTCTTGCTACTTCTCTCTGAGAGTGACCTTTTGTTCTGATTCCAATTTTGGTAGTTATTTGTTAATCTTTTTGCTTGATTTCTCTGTTGTAAGTACACAATGAATGAAAAATCGAAATTGCACATCTGTGTTTGTTGATATACTTTGCATATCTGTATTTCCAACGCCCTGTGCGGCATTGTGTGCGGGATGAGCGAGCAAAAGGTGCTGGAATTTCCAGCGCCCAGCCCCTCGTGCAGCCTTCAATGCCCAGCCCCGCGCGCGCCATTCCTTGCGCACAGGACGCGCGCAACCTTCATCGCCCAGCCCCGCGCTCGCAGCCTTGCCCACAGGACTCGCTCGAGATTTATATATTATTAAATTAAATAATAATATTATTTATGTTTTATAGTTATTATGATATTAAAAATATTAAAACATGTAATTCAAATAAGATTGATTGCAATAAAATATCTTGCAACAACATAAAATAGCAGCCACAAACGTCTTGCAACAATATAAAACCATGTCATTAAAATGCAGGACCTATAATCATGGTCATTACCAACGGTTTAGGCTCAGATGTGCGACGAATTAAATTTGT
This sequence comes from Myrica gale, assembly GCA_963930655.1. NCBI lineage: Eukaryota > Viridiplantae > Streptophyta > Magnoliopsida > Fagales > Myricaceae > Myrica > Myrica gale. The sequence goes on along the minus strand of OZ005606.1, from coordinate 25,390,443 downwards.
AGTTTAAAACTTTCTGCGACAGAAATGGAAGCAGAGAGAGAGGTAACAACGACAGAAATGGAACTAGAGAGAGAGGTAACAACGACAAAATGGGGTGCATTCTCGCGACTTCAGTATTCATTGTTATTACCAAGTAAACAGCGACGAAGAGTAAAATATATTGTCAGATATATGTAGTGACGACATAAAAGCGAAAGGGCTCCGACGGTTTTATAACTATCACCTGTAAGTTGCAGCAACAAAAAATCGAGTTTTAGCGACATCCACCTAGCGCCGTTATACACCGATTTTCTTGGAGTGAGTCTATCCACGTAATTCCTAGTCCTTTCTCAGGAAAATTCCTACACCACACTGCACAATATGCGTGACCTCAGTTGTAGTCTGTCGAACACTGTTTCCGTGGTTTTCACAACTGTAAATTTATGAATTAGGCAAAATGTCACCTTAATTTCTCCAACGCATGAGAAAACTAAACCCAAATGGCACTATTTCAATCTCCTTTCAAGTGGGATATTGTAAAACCCGTGAATCTGATTTCTTTGAAAACTAAAACCATTCAATGTCTGTGAAAAGATTGAGATCTAACCTACGATCTTACAGTGTATAGACCTTTATATTTGCGATTTATCTCGAGTCTCGTCGTTTCTGCAGGCACCAATTAAACCTGTGAATCTGATTTCTTTTTAGCTTGAGAAAGTGGATGAGATTAGTAAATAGAGAAACGGGTTTAATTCCTTTTATGGTAAAAACTTAGAGACATTGAATGGTTTCCGTAAATAATTAGGATTCAAGCAAAAGTCGCATGCAACACGTGGGTTCTCACCTAGCTAACTATTCTCAGCTAGACGTGCATGTGCCTACCCACCCGTTTATACGTAATTAGCTGCAATAATATAATTACATAGTTATAGTAATAATTTACTGTTGAATAATTTAATGTACATAATAAAATCTGCATTTTTTAATAATTAAAACTTTAGATTGGGTTGAAAGAACGTGAATCTGTTAATTTGAAGATTTAAATAACAATCAAATGAAAGTAATCACTTTGAATAAGATTGATTATATTTACAAGTATCGATCTAATTACGAATTACAAAAGATTATTGATTGTTCAAAGTCAAGCACACCAAGGGAGACTTGGCCCAGTTCGACGAAACTCATGATTGCGCAACTAAAACCATTAATTATCAGCCATGGGAAAAAAAAAGGAAAAATCATTTTTACTATTTTAAGTTCTATACTAAATGTCTTATGCTAATTGTCTACTGCCGAAGCCATACCCTCTCTCGTAATCCTCTATCTCTCTCTCTAAGCTCCTTTAATGGCAAGGAGAACGCCTTTTGTGCAGGACTCATGACCGTTATCGTTCTTGTTCTGGTCCGTCAAGCTTGCAGTGTCACCCATAATCACCACTGTCCTATTTCTTCCTGCAGCGGCATCCACAACATAAGATATCCGTTTCGATTAACAGATGATCCACCAAACTGCGGTGCCCAAAGTTGTAACCTTTCCTGCGAAAACTGCTTGTCGTGTGCTCCCAACTGAAGCCTGTCACGTGGTGGATGGGATCATGGAAGATTCGATAGTGGATCTTCATTCTTTTCAATTTCTGTTTCACTTGTTTTGGCGTCTTGTTCCTACCTGTGACAGTATTAAACTCTTTCGTGATCTTGGGCCACAATATCTTATGTATGTTGCCGTCGTTAATTTCGCCTATGTTATATGCACGCAGCAACCAGTGGCGGAACCAGGAATGATTCTCAAGGGGGCCAACTCCTAAGGAAAAATGGCAAAAAAAAAAATTTATTACGTAATGTAAAAAAAATTATATTGAAAATTAAAGAATAAAAAGATTAAAAATATATTATATTGAAATACACGTACCGTACTATTTGCTGAGACTGAGAGACGACAATTGAATCATACGGCTCTGCATCTTCTGAAAACGTTGCAATATGACTTCGTTATCAATAGTTTCAAAATTTTCCTTCTCAATATATACTATCATACTATTATTCATCCAGTCATCTCTCATCTTATTACGCAAGTTAGCCTTAATAATCTTTATCGCAGAGAACACTGTCAACGGTTGCAGTTGCAACTGGTAAGATTAATGTCAACTCAATAAGGAGATAAACGAAAGGATATAGAGTATGTTTTCTTGTCTCAACTATCTTCACAGCAAGACCTTCAATATCTTGAAGCCCAGAAAAAACATCATTATTTCTCATATCATAAATATAGGTGTGAAGTTGATCTCTCAGTATCATATGATCAGATGCTTAGAAATCTTCTGGATAAAGCTCAGCAAGATGAATAAATGTGTAGGGTGCCTAATTCCAGCAATTCCTTTATCTTAGTAAATAAGGAAATGTTTTTACATTTTAATAGAGTCAGTGATGATTTTTCTTCTTAAACAATGAACAAACTTACCTCAAGAAATCGTTTCCTTGCTTCATTTACTCCATATAATTGGGCTTCACAAAGAAAGCACCATATGGACTCTTCAGTGTCGTTTGGATTTTGTGCAACATCTAACCTGAATTGCTCTGCTCCTTCTTCAAATCTATGGAGAAGAAAAGCCACTTCAATCTCCCCACAATGTATTTTGCTTTGGTTGTTGTTAGGGAAAAATTGAAAAAAAAAAATGAATAAAGGCGAATTGAGCTGAGTTTTCTCTTTTTCTTTTTTGTCCAGATTCTGCTCGTCTTTTCTTTGCCAAATTTTTTTGGCAAGCAGAATGAAAATGGAACCAGTTAAGAATTATTACCTATCAAGATAGTATAATGACAAGCCCCTCTGCCAAAGATCTGAAAACAACCATCACCAATTTCCCTATTACCTACATGCCTTTTAACGAGGATCCAACTCAATTGCCTTATCGAATTCCACTAAAGAACCCGGAACATCGCCCTTGACAATAACAAACCATCTAAATTACACAAACCGAAACTACTAAAAACAAGTATAAAATTGAAGTTGAGCACTTAATGTCGTCACCAGTATAAAAAATCAACGTTCTGGAGGGGCCAACCGGGGCCCCCCTTACATCCGCCACAGGCAGCAACACCTGCGCAAATGCAGCTCCAACTCTTCTGACCAATCTGTCTGCTTGATCATATTCTAAACCAAATTTTGAAACACAACCAATGATTAGGGGAAGTCTGTGATTCAAAATGACGTGCTAGGCTAAATTAATGGCACACATGCAAGGAACATAATACAAATAGTGGAAGATTAATGGGTACTCACCTTAGTCCTCTTCGTAGGACGATAGTCTAAACAAGGTTCAGCGGGTGACCTCTTCCTGCTCCGGAGAAAATATCGCTACGAGATGGATGGTTGCAACAAATGGGTTATAGTTTATAGGATTCAAATACAAACCGCAAAATTCGATCTAATGGAAATCAGGTAGGAAATTTGAGCCCAACATTGTAACATAGCATTGTACGAATTAACCAAAACAATTGGATTACTAAAAGAATAACAAAACCTCTACTACTAGTGCTAGTTGTTCTGAAATAAGATCATAAACATAAATATTAAACCATTTTGATATGAAAAAAAAGAAGAAGATAGGAACTTTCATTTGAATTTTATTTTTAGCATCTCGTCTTTAGACCTTTGCCGGTAAGAGAAATTTAAATCGAGAAATTTACTGGTGATCACGACTTCAATAAAGACAGATCGTATAATGGGCCATAAGTCTCCCTTGGTGTGCTTGACTTTGAGCAAAATTTGTAAAAACCCCAGTCCTCCAATCTGTCAAACTCAATCACTGTTAAAAGACGCCATGGGTGGACTGCTGCCTCCCACCCATTTGCGAGGTTCCTCGACCATTTCGCACCTTTCTTTTTAATTTTAAATAATTTTTAAATAATTTTGGGTTATTATCATTTCTAAACAGATTTTAATTTTTTTCCTTATTTTTTATTTTGTGGAATTTTTCATTCATTTTGTGCTATTTTTCCTCATTATATAAATTTTTAATCAATTTTTTCTTTTCTTTTGTTTAGTAAGATACGTGTAAATACACTACAACAATTTTCACCTTCAGTGGCAAAAAATTTCGTCACTGAAGATAGAAATTTCGTTGTTAAAAGGTATTAGTGACGAAATTTTTTCGTTGCCAATTCGTCGCTCGTCACTGCAGCTCGTTTCAACCCTCGTTCTTCAATCCATTTCTGTAACTTGTGCAGGCCCTTGACAGGTTCTAGCTGTTCAGACGCCAACCTGTATATTTCCATTCAATGAGTTAGGTTCAAGATGGTTTCATTATATAAGTTGCACAACAAGCAGTGTAACCACACTTAAAATACAAACAAGGTCCTCAGCAAGTCCTTTCCAGTTCATAAAAATGTTAAAATTTTTAGTCGTTTCCATTGGATTGTCTTGAAGCCTACCGGACAACCCTCCTTGCCTTCGTCTCTTCCTCGACGTGCTTGTTCCGTCAACCTCTCTTTTGGCGAGCTTGAACAGTAGGAAAGCCGAAAATCATCATCACCAGCCATCAGCAGATCTAGCGTTGAAGGGTTTTGATTGTCTATAATTTTCATTTTTTAAAAATATTTGGTGTTTCTGTTTTTTAAAACGATTCAACACAGTATATAGAAGATAAACATGCGAAGAAATGGGCGTGCTTGGATTTTGAATATGTACAAAAAGCAAGCAAAGAAATGAGCAGCAGACGAGCGCATGGAGAAAGGAGCGCAACTATAGAGAAACTGGAGAAGAAGGCCCTGAGGCAACGACCTCGCAACTGATTTTTTGTTTGAAAATAAATTGACGTGGACAGGTGTCGCTTAATGAGTGGATTTTAAAGCCACGTCAGCGGTAGGTGTTAACGGATCTGACCACAAATTGACGGAGATGCTTATTTTTCTCATGGGCCTAATTGTTGAAATCGTTACCTCGGGGGCCTATTTGCAATCTTCGCATACCACAGGGATCCCTAATGCAATTAAGCCTTATATTTACACGTATCTTACTAAACAAAAGAAAAGAAAAGAAAAAATTGATTAAAATTTATAAAATGAGGAAAATTTCCACAAAATAAAAAAATAAGGAAAAAAAATTAAAATCTGTTTAGAAATGATAAAAACCGAAAATTATTTAAAATTTTATTAAAATTAAAAAGAAAGGTGTGAAGTGGTCGAGGAACCTCGCAAATGGGTGGAGGCAGAACTCCCGCGATGTTGATTTTTTGTTTTTGTTTTTTGTTTTTTAATATAAAGTTTTATGTTTCTCAATTTTAAGGATGTTAAAATTTTAGAGTATTGGAATTGAAGAAAAAGTGATGAGAGAGATGATTTGAATGAATTTTTTAAATTATAAATTAGTAATAATTTGATGGGGAGAAAGATTATATTGTAATTATTTTATTATGTCAAAATTTTAAAATACTTAAATTTTGTGTATCAAACGCAGCAAGAATACTAGAAATAATAATTACAAATTGGTGTGTGGGTGTATGCTAGCTACCTCGCATTCAATAAGTGATGGAGGCCTTAGCGGCTAGGGGTGTAAATCTCGTCCGGCCTCCGGCGGATCTCCAGTTCTGGTTCCGGGAAGCTGAGGTCCGGCCCTTCCAGGAACCGAAACCGGTGCTCAATTTGGAGTTTTCCTGGAATAGGAACCGGAAGCGGAATTTTCCGCCGGTTTAGCGGAAAATCCGGTTTCGATTTTTTTATTTTTTTATTTACTGAATTATAAAACGACGTCGTTCTATTTTAAATAAAACGACGTCGTTTAGGTTTTTTTAAAAAATATATATATAATACCGCGGATCCCGCGATAGAAAACCCTAAGTCCTCTCCCCCCACCCTCTCGGCCTCTCCTTCGCGACCCCCCTCGCCCCTAAGTGACTAAGTCCTCTCCAGCTCTCCTCCTCACAGTCACTCCCTCAGCTCTCTCTCTCTCTCTATTCTCCGTTGGGCGGCTAGTGCAACGGTCTCTGAGCTCCGGCGGGCAACTAGTGCGTTTGTCTTGGGGGCCTGGGGTGAGGAGGTTGCATTTCAATGTGTCTATGGGGGTACTGGGGTGAGCAAGAGTTTGATCTGAGTGGTGTCAACATTTTGTTGCTCAACAATTTCTGGTTTCACCTATTCCTTCGTGCGGTTTCCCAGATATTGGTCTGATCCATACGCAGTAAGTTCTTCCCAACTTGACAACTTGTCATGCTTTATTGTATTCTTAGGCCTAGTCTGCTAATCTTTCTTAAGGCAATAGCCAATTTTCTCCCATTAATTATTAAACTCATGTCCTGCTACTGTTTCATTCCTAGACCAAATGGCTAACCAATGAGGCCCGTGTTGGATTACTGCCTTCAGCCTAGTAAGTTTTTTGCCTCTCAACAATATTGGTCTGATCTATCTCTGTATGTATCTCTCTCTCTGTCTTGCTCTCTCTTGTTTCTTTGGAATCTTGGAAGTTGGATATGCGAATCTGTTACTGTCAATTTGGGTGCTGCTGTGTTAATGTGTTAATGTATTTGGGTGCTGCTGTGTTGAGAACTTGAGATTTTCTGTGCTGTTGTGTTGTGTTCATTGATGTTGTAATTGTGTGCTGCTGTGTTGTGTTCATTGACATTGCTCAAGCAGTTCCATTTTGTTGTGAAGTGCTTGTGTAGATTAATTGTACTAGGGTCTTCTTGGTTGTTTCACAGAATTTCTTGTTGATGTCATTTTAAAAACTAAGGCTCTGTAGGACTCCTTGAATTCATGATCTAAATAATGGCATGTGATACAGCAATTAGCTGATTTTTCAATATCAGTCGAGGATTTTAAGGCCAAGAAGACATATTACCATTTAACACATGTTTTGGATAGCACAATTAGCTGATGTAGTTATGCATATCTTGGATGTTTAACCGGCGCTGCAGTGTTGTGTTCATTGATGTTGTAATTGTGTCACATAGGCTTATCACTTGTTAAAAATCATATACATAATCTGGTTGGTATATATCTTGTATGTGTTACTCATCTTGGTGCAAGGTACTCAAGCAATATAGCTCTCTTGTTATTAAGTATCAGAACATTGTTCTTTGAGCTTTCATGCGGATTTGGTTCTTGTTTTTTTCTTTTGCACCATTTGCTTGTTGAAACTTGAAAGTCTGGAGTTCTTTTGCACTATTTACTGAGAATTCCAGCATTTATGTTAGTTGATTTATGTTAATTTTACCTGCAATTTGTTCATGTATTGGTTTTTTTTACATTTGTTTGTCAATTATATGTTTTAGGATTTTATTTTGTGAATTGTGATGAATGAGTAAGATTTTTCATTTATTGAAAAAAATGCTTACATGGACCAAAAAGTTGTCGGAATTCCGCTATCCGCTTCTGCTAAGTTCGCTTCCAGTCGGAAGCGGAAGCAGACTTTTTTTTGGCCATCCGCTAGTTAGCGGACCCGGATGTCGGAATGTCAAATTCCGCTTCCGACTAGTCTGTTATTCACCCTTATTGGCGGCGAAGCTCCTTTACAGTCCACAAACCTTTCTTATTAATTTTTTATTTATAAAATTATTTGTTATTTTTTTAAAACAAACTATTGAAAAGAAAAGGAGGATACTTTTAAACAAGGAAATTGATCGAGTACTGTTCAAAGTCAAGCACACCAACCAAATTGCTCAAGGACGAAATTGATTAAATTCTGATTGTTTGCCCCATTATAATCTCTGTCTAACTGTCTTATGCTAATTGTCTACTGCCGTGGACAGAAGCCATACCCTCTCTCTTTCTCTCAGCTCCGACGTCAATGGCAAGGAGAATGTCCTTCCCTACAGCCACAGGATTCATCGCGGCTATTGTTCTTGTGCTGGTCCATCAAGCTTGCAGTGTCACCTCTAGTCATGATCAGTGTGCTCCTTCTTCTTGCGGCGGTATCCACAACATAAGTTATCCGTTTCGGTTAATAGACGATCCACCAAACTGCGGCGACCATAAGTATACCTTTTCCTGCGAGAACAACCAACTAGTGTTATACATATCTGCTGGAAAATACTACGTACAGGAAATCTCTTATTACAAGGATTTTTATGGGACCACAATCCGTGTTGTAGACTCGCAAATTCAGAAGGATAATTACTCATCCACCCCCCGTTGTTCTCCAGATTTTGACTACGATTTCAAGGCATGGAATCCCTACTGGCCGTTCGTGAGAAACGGTTTGGTTTTCGTGAGCTGCGAAAAGCCCGTGAATTCCCCATTTTATCTCAACGCTTCCAGTTGCTTTGATGATGAAGCGTATTCTTCCAACTCTTCATCCCATTCCAGGAGGCGCCATAGATATATATATTTTATCTGGCCAGATGAATGCATCGGTATTAAAGGAGTTGTGCCGACTGGAACACAGATATTTGTCATCGCGGTCGGGAAACTATGAGGACCTAAAACTTTCGTGTACGGACGTACACAGCATGTTACTATATGGTTTTGAATTAGCAATTACACCACAACCAAGTTTATTTCAAGGTGCATGTGGAATCTTTGGAAGATTAGATTGCTCTCCAAGTCAAGACGGCAGCCTAGTTTATTTATGCCGGTGCCGCGGTGAGTGAAGATATTCATGAATCCAACATATCCAATTAAATTAATATAATACATACGATGCGCATGCAGGCAGCAGGGGTAGTTTATTGTATTTTATATATGGGTTATAATTAATTGATTTGCGTTAAAGTTTCACAAGGCTAATTTTGTTTTTAATCTTCTTTTTCTTTGATCATCCAGGGCCAAGGGGTATTGATCCGCAATTCTTATGTAAGGTTTCGTTCTCAAAAAATCTCTATTTTTGAGGGATAATACAAAATATTCCGAAATGGGGTAATGCCAGAAGATAAGTGGGCCCGCAAAAACCACCTGTACGGCCAATGTTTATGTAAACTTAAAGTTATTAGTAAAGTTTGTCAAAAAAAAAGGGATATATATTCTCCACAATTTAAAAACATTGTGGAAAGTTTATATATATTTATTGTTAGAAAAAAAGGCGTTTAAAAGTGATTAGGAAACACAATCTAATTAAGTTTTGAAAAAGAACTAATTGAAATTACTTCGATCACTTTCTTGATTATTGAATTAACTTTCTTCAAATTATTCTTTCGCAGATACAACTGCTAAGGTCGCAGTACTGGCCATCGGTACGTATCTGATCAGCTTTGATGATATTTACATTCTTTTATGTAAATTAATGATTTATTAATATGTGAAGCGTGAAAGTGCATGTTTTGAACGTAAAAAGACTTCTGCATGCGCTTGAAGAAGACAAAGACACCAATTAGTTAGTTGTGATGTACGTATTACTACGTACGCTGACAAATTCAACTAAAAAAATATGCTTACGGTGCTGCAAACAAACTATAAATTGTCTTTCTATTGTTCTGATGATTAATTAAATTCCTGCACAGGAGTATACTTTGCAGCAAAAATTGTGTTTGGGACTCCATGTGTGATTTTAATGTTGATATATAAATGGCGTAAGAGGCATTTCTCAATGTACGATGCTATTGAAGAATTTCTGCAAAGCCACAATAATCTCAAGCCAATAAGGTACTCTTACAAAGAAATTAAGAAGATGACCAATAATTTCAAGGACAAAATTGGTGAAGGGGGTTATGGTACTGTATTTAAAGGAACACTTCGAAGTGGCCAACTTGTTGCTGTAAAGATGTTAGGGAAGGCCAAAGCTAATGGGCAAGAATTTATTAGCGAAGTTGCAACTATTGGAAGGATTCACCATGTTAATATTGTGCAACTCGTTGGCTTTTGCGTTAAAGGAGGAGAACGAGCTCTTGTATACGAGTTCATGCCCAAAGGTTCCCTCAATAAATACATTTTTTCTCAAGAGGAAGGTATCTTCTTAAGCTACGAGAAACTGTATGATATTGCTCTAGGAGTGGCTCGTGGAATTGAATATTTGCATCGAAGATGTGACATGCAGATCTTACATTTTGATATTAAGCCCCACAACATTCTTCTTGATGACAATTTTACTCTCAAGGTTTCTGACTTTGGTCTAGCAAGATTGTATGCAGTAAATGATAGCATTGTTTCTTTAACTGCTGTAAGAGGGACGTTAGGATACATGGCTCCTGAGTTATTCTACAAAAATATTGGAGGACTCTCGTATAAGGCCGATGTTTATAGCTTTGGAATGTTGTTAATGGAAATGACATGCAGAAGAAAGAATGTGAATGCATCTGTAGACCATTCAAGCCAAATTTATTTTCCTACTTGGGTTTATGACCAATTGCAAGATGGAAGGGATATAGAAATTGACAGCGTGACAGAGGAAGAAAAGGAAATTTGTAAAAAGATGATCATAGTTGCTTTGTGGTGTATACAGATGAAGCCTAGCTATCGTCCTTCAATGCACGAAGTTGTAAGAATGCTTGAAGGAGAATTGGAATGCTTACAAATGCCTCCAAAGCCTTTCATATCGTCACCAGAAAGACCCACTCAAGATGTTGGAAACAGCTCAACCTGGTCATCAACTACATCTGAGTATTCGAGCTAGTCTATCAACCAAGTGTTAATGCCAATTATATTTGCTGGGGAAAGCTAATATATATTTGCATCAATAAGAACCATAAACTTCTCTAGTTTATATTCGCATACAACATGTAAGTTTTCATTTGAGTTGTGATAGCCATTGCAACATCTTATATTATTCCGGATTCAGCTTCATTTGAAATGACATGGTCAATTCAACTTCTCGCCGACATTAGATTGGCAACATATTTTTTGTTTTAATTTTTTTTATAAGAGGTTGTGTAAATTCTTTGAGGATTTGTACAAAAATTGTTAAGAGTTAATGAAAAGTTGTTGGACACTACAAAAAAAGGGTCTTTAGCGGCGGTCTTTTTAGCGGCAGTCGCTAAAAACGCCGCTAAAGGGTATTTTTTGCTGCGTTTTGCAAAAAACGCTGCTAAAAGGGGTCTATAGCGGCGGCTTTTTAGCGGCGGTCAGCGACCAAAAATAAATAATTTTTGTACATCCAAACATGGTCTTATTTTATCCATTTTAAAAACCGAACTTTGAATTATGAAAACAGGAGAGCATCAGGACCAATAATATTAAGCAACCGAAAAAGAAAAAGAGAACCCTCAACGCTATTTAATTAACTGTTTTTCATATAGTAATTGCTCACCCATTTACCAAAAACAAAATAACCAAGTTTCAAGGCCAACTTTAAGACGGTGGGCTTCAAGCCTTTGTGGTCTGCTTGTTGGGCCCAATGGTAAGAGAGATCAGATATGGACCAATAATATTAACCAACCCAAATGAAGGGACAGACAATGGAAGGTTACCGGACCTGCTATCCACTTGTGTATAGTGAGTGAAACCTTCGAAGTCACAAAGTTTTGCCTGGCCGGCCCAGGCCCATACCGGTGGGTCGACGTTTCATCGTGAAATTTCTACTAAACAGTCCAAATGTCGCGGCTTCTGCCTTTAATCTGTGCTCTGTGCATTTACTGATGACCAACGACGACGTGTTGGCTAAGTTGAAAGCACGTGAATCTGATGTTAAATCCTTCAATTAGTAGGGTAGGACTGTCTAAGTTAATTCCTTCAATTAGTTGGGTAGCACTGTCTAAATTAATTATTGCGAAATTGTTATTTTAGTCCATAAATTTTAATACTTTTTCTTTTTAATTATTAAATTTAAACTTTCTATTTTTTCATACTGTCCAAATTAAAAAATGTTAATTATGTATGTATATGTTATCGTCAGTTTAAATTATAATATTATCGTCAATTTAAAACCAATTGAAAACGAAAAAACAAAAAACGAGATACACCTGTTTGTAGCCTAAACATTATCATATCCAACAGTGTGGAATTAGCACATTTTGGTTATTAATTATCCTCGTGCCTTGCCATACTAATGTACTATCATCTAAAGAACAACGTCTATATAACTCTCAATGATTAATAGTTCTAATCCTTCAATGCCATACAAGTGCAATCTTTGACATCACTACAATTCTTCTGGGATGATTTCTAACTCCTGATTTGAACGTCTTCCATGCAGATTTGCATTGCTTCTTACTGGATCTGTAGAGGCAAAGGGATTAGGAGGCATGGTTAATTTATCTCTTTCCTCTTCCAACATTTGAAGCACAAGTTTCATTGAAGGACGTTCCATTGGGTTCCACTGGATGCACCAAAGTCCCACAATTGCTAGCTTCTCTGCAATTCTGACATCTCCATCATCCTCAATAAAAACTCTTAGGTCTTCCTTTTGCTCCAAGAGGTTATAAATCCATTCTGGAAAGTAGACTTGCCTAGTTTCTTCATCTTGAAAATCAACATTTTTCTTCCCTCCTACCATTTCAAGCAGCAACATTCCAAAACTGTAAACATCGGCCTTATAAGACACATTCCCAAAGTTCCTAGAGAACACTTCGGGTGCAATATAACCCATAGTCCCTCTTGCTGTGGTCATGGACACGATACTCTGGTCCTTAGAGCACAACTTGGCAAGACCAAAATCAGCAATTTTAGGGTTGAATTCCTCGTCCAACAAAACATTACGGGGTTTAATGTCAAAGTGGAGGATTCTTTGGTCACACCCTTGGTGAAGATAGTCAATTCCTTTCGCTATACCGAGAGTAATATCTTGCAACCTAGTCCATCCAAGAAAGCGGTTCTTGAAATCTGCTGAAGATATGAACTTATCTAAGGAATCGTTGGATAAGAATTCATAAATTAGAGCTCTTCGAAATCCATCAGCACAAAAGCCAACCAGCCGAACCACATTAACATGATGGATCCTACCCATTGTTCCCACTTCATTTATAAATTCCTCCCCATCTCCTTTGGAAGTAGTGTTCAAAATCTTCACCGCAACAAAGATTTCACTGGAAAGCTTTCCTTTGAACACTGTTCCATAGGATCCTTCTCCTAACTTATCACTGAACTGATTTGTAATCCTTTTAATATCAGCGTACGAGTATCTCGAGGGCTTAAAACTTCTGTAGTCCTCCAAAAACTTTTCGACCTTTGCTTCAGTTTCTTTTTCCACTTTATCATGCCTATACACACGGTAGACTGAAAAAGTCGCGAGGACTAAAAGGAGTGATCCAAAGACGGTACCTGCATCGCACACAATCGCATGTCAAATAAGTGATTTCCATATCCACTGTCCCGAACAAAGAAAGCTTGAAATGGCCCGCGAGCAACTTACCAATTTCAATCGCTGATTTTTTCCGTCCTGCAAAAGATTCTAACGTAATTAGGTTCCATAGAAAGATTTCCGAAAAAACAGAGTAAAATTATTTGTTTCAATTAGTGATTTTTTATTCTCTCTGTCTGTTTTCGTGAATTCAGAAGAGCATTTTTAAAGCCAAGTAAGGTTGACCAAATCAATGCGCGTTAGCTTTAAACATTGCAAAGTAATTGAGCACTAATTAAGGTGGATAATGGATACAAGACCAAACCTTTTGGGTGTTTGGGGAAGCACGTAATTTCCGACTCGGTGCTATTATTCTTAAATCCACAAATCTTGCCCTTCGCTTCACATTGATCTCCGCACAGAGGTCTGGACCATTTCAACTGAAGAATATCATCCCAATTACCGAAAATTATAAGATATGGAATTGATTGGGTGTTATACATCTTTGTACAAGGTGATAGGGGCAACTGGATGATGGGAGTAGAAGATTCGACGGCATAAACCCGGTGGCCGTTAGGGCCGCTAAGGCAAGAGATCTGAGTCATCTGACCATAACCTTCTCGTTCTGTTTGGGAACAATTGAATAAAGTAAATTCCTGAAGGTATTCTTCTTTGAATTTGAAAGGCGAGGAAGATAAGTCGAGGCGCAGAAGTTGGCATGGAAGCGAGTGATGATGTGGGTCATATAGGTGAATCACCTGAGCCTTGTAGTCAATCTTTTTGACATAGAGCTTGACTGAAATTGGGAGCTCGGGCACTAAATCGTTTGTATCAGTGCAGGATAGATCAAACCCAGGAAAACCAGAGTGCTCTGGCTGGGTGTCTTTAAGTCGGAAAGGAAATCGAATGGCTGGGCCGTGGCGTCCACACGGTGATACAGAGGATAGGCCTTCACCCTGGCATGTGGTGATGAAAACAAGAAACAAGAAGTAAAGGATTCCCATCTCGAAGCAATATTTGTTTATCACGGTTTTCAGGAGCGCTTCTGATGAGCCTCTAAAGGAAAGCAATGACAGTACTTGGAGGGAATAAGCCAAAAGAAAGACTCAAAAGTCTACCGTAATTCCTAGTCCTTGCTCAGCAAAATTCCTACACCCGACCGCACATTGGTCAAGCAGTGTTAGGCGCATAGGCATGTCAGATTGTCAGCGCACTTTAGTCAAGCAGTGTTCGGCGCCTTTTGTGCCGCTGATTCGGTTGAGTGCAAGGACTGTGGGCAAAGGTTTATTTGAGTGTCCAAATTTTGGGTTGTTTTAAATTTTAGGATATTGAATTTGTGGAAAAATTGAAGAGAAAAATGATTTTTAATATTTATTATAGTAAAAAGTAATAATGTGATGAAAAAAAAAATATATTGTAATGTTTTACTGTGTTAAAATTTTAAGAACCGTAAAATTTTTGTAATCAAACATAGCCTAAAATCAAAGACTTGTTTTTAGAGCCGAATCAGACCTGCAACACACCAACCAACTAAGTTATTTTGTTCAACCAAATCATGAGCCATTGAAATAAGCCATTAAATTGCTCCTTCCTTGCTTTGTCCGTTTTAGTGTAAAACGGACACATCCAAATCTCAATGCATAGAAATGAAATACAGTACTGCATCAATTGCTGTCTAATCCCACGAGGAATGGCCAGATGATGTTTGTTGATTTCCAGCATTGAAAACATTACTATTACTAAATTAGTATATTTTTTCCCAGATTCGGACCATTAAGTTCAGTACGTTGTGAAATTCCTTTTTAAGGTAGAAGCGGTCAAAGCAAGGAATATTTGGTGTGGTGATCAGGAAATCACGAGAAGCACACATGCAAGGCGAAAGCTTTTTTTAAGCTGGGAAATAAACGTATTACCATGGGATTTAATTTGGTTCCTCAGAATGAAACAAGGAAGGAGCAATTTAATGGCTTATTTCAATGGCTCATGATTTGGTTGAACAAAACGACTTAGGCTGCATTTGCGTGGAAAAATTTTACCCATCTTGAAAAATTTCAGCTCAAATGCGTTTGTCCGTGTAAAATATTTCCGACAAAACATAATGTTTCTGTTTCCGTTTCAGCCCCTACAAGTGCTGTGTTAAACTACCAAATTAGACCCCCACTCAACTGCAACCTTTTATAACACGAAGGGCAAGAACGGGTTTGTTAAAATCGGGTGGGTCCCATTCTGACGCTTATTATTACAAATTTACAGTAAAATTACGTAAGTGTCTGTTCTCTTTATTACGACCTCTAATGGTATAAAGGTATTTCAGGTAAAGGTCTTGCTCTCCCTGACATTCGACAGATAACCTGACTGTCGGGGGACAGTCAGGCAGGCGAGGCAGGCACGCCTCGTTTTCTATTCCGCCCGTTTAACATATCACCTGCAATAATGTTTCACCATGGTAGAGTTAAATTTTCACAACGGTAACATCTACCCTCTGATAAGTTAGGCGTAAAGAACAGAAGGATGATGAACACAGTTTTGAAGTCGCACAGAGCAAAATTTCGGCCAAATTTCGAGATGCATGCGACCAAAGGAGAATCGGATTCGCCTTGGTTTAGAGAGGTCTCTTCCGCCAGGCCCATACCTCTGTGATAAGATGAAGTTTGGACAGCCTTTCCCTTCAAATAGACCTCTTCATTCGTTGGTCACGGGAGAGCTGAAGAATCCGATTACAAAGGCAGGAACGCTGTGAAACCCTAGAAAGCGGAAGGTAGCCATGGCACCAGTCACTCGCTCCTCTGCTCGCGTCCAGGTGAGTCTCCATTTTCAACTGTGTATGTGGGGCAGTAGCGGTTTGTGAGTTGGGTTGAGGTTGCGATTTTTTTAGTGGGGAAATCATGCTTTAAGACTTGAGATTTGGGGCAGTAGCCAAGGAAGCGGGGATCCGCTTCAGTTACGGGCGCTCGACATCGTCGTAAAGCGAAGCCCACTTCTGAGGAACTATACTATGATGAGATGAGGGATTTCATCAAGGGTCGCCGGGACAGAGACGATGGGGGCAGTAGCAGCCATTCTGGGGGTATGAAGGAGTGTATTGCCGCTCTTTAGAATTTGAAACCAAGGTTGCCTGTAGAACAGTTCGCAGTGGTTGTAAGTTATCTAATGGGGAATCGTGACTGCCAGGAAGCCTTCCTAGCGATGGATGACGAATTTAAGGACAGTTGGGCACGCTATCTCAAATGATGTCACCGTTGTGTTTGGATCACGAGTTATTAGGCTATTACTTGTTTATGTGGTATTTAGCCTTTGAATTTGGGCCTGTTGGTATTCTGATGTGTTAGACTTGCTTGTTATGTATGTGGTTGTTATGTTTTTTTTTTCATTAGAACTTGATGTGAAATGTTGGACCTTCATGTTAATTGGATGAGTAGTTTATGATTTGGGGATTTGTTATGCTACGTTCCTTTCTCTGTCTCTATATGGTTATTAATGTCGATTTATCATATTGTCTTATAACGTTCGGTCCGTTTTTATGCTTATTATGTCTGCAGCGAGGAATCAGAATTAAGAATTAAGAGTAAGGTATTTGCGTGTCAAAAATCAATCGTTGTCAAAAATTTCATCTGAGGTATTTATTTAAATATCGTTGCCGATTTAGTTACGATGTCTTCCTTACGCATATTGTCCTTTATATCTCTTCTTGTTTAAAATCTATGGATGCACCTTAATCGTTTATGCAGGTTCGTTCTTTTCGTTCAAAGTCGAAATCCATGGACCCTTTCAATGCTGGAAGCTCGAACCCCTTCAATGCTAGAAGCTCAAACCCACTCAATGCTGCTACCTCGAACTCCTTCAATGCTGGTAGATCGAACTCAAGCAGATCAAACCGAAGGAATGATGATTCGGACGACGATCTGCGAGAATGACTGATTATTGCAGACTTTTATCTCCGAACAAAACGTAGGAGAAGGCGTTCACGGAGGTTGCGTATGTGGCCTGTGGGATTATCGGGTGCTGACTATATTGAGCAGGTTCTTAACAACTCAATCCAACTAATTGCAAGTGGCAGTTTCGCATGGATCCGAGTGTATTTCAGCTACTAGCCGATACACTCGTAGAAGAAGGGCAATATGAGCCTACTCGAGGCATGACTGTAGAGGATGCTTTGGCCATGTGTATGAAGGTAATCGGATTCGGGACCACCCATCGAGGCATTACGGATCGATTTTGTCGTTCGCTTCAAACAGTGAACAAGTGTGTCCATAGAATCCTTGACGCAATGTTGAACGTGGGTCATCTAATTGTACGACCTCGACACATTATAGGTGTGGTGGACCCGCACATTTATGGAAATCCAAATTACTACCCTTGGTTCAGGGTAAGTGATTTTTACATCCCCGATCTCTAATACCTTTCAAAAACGTTGAATTTGCATGAAAGTGCTCATTAACATTTTATGTGCAGAACTGTATAGGGGCCCTTAACGGGACACATGTGGTCGTAGATGGGGGTACCCTCGGAACTACATAATGCATTTCGTAATAGGAACAGGTATTTGTCACAGAATGTCCTAGCAGTTTGTGATTTCAATATGCTATTCACATACGTCTACCCAGGGTGGGAAGGGTCTGCACATGATAACAGCGTATTGACAGACGCCCTTACCAGGCCAGAATTAGGATTTCCTGTCCCCCCACCAGGTACAACGCTTCAACATCGTTTAGCTTTACGTACAAAAGTAGTATTGAATATAGCATAACTCCTCTTAATGTGTTTTTGTGCAGTGTACTTTTTCGTCGTTGATTCAGGCTATCCATGCAAAGAAGGATTTCTCCATCCATACAAGGGGAAGCGGTATCACTTGAGCTCATTCGTTGGGGGTGGAGCACTAAGGGGACACAGGGAATTGTTTAACCGCAAGCATAGCTCGCTGCGAAACGTAATAGAAAGATGTTTTGGGGCACTAAAAAAGCGGTGCAAGGTTTTGAAGAGAATGAGTAATTTTGAATTGAACAGGCAAGCACAGCTGGTCACGGCAAGTTGTGTGGTTCACAACTTCATAAGGTTGAATGATGTGGACGATAGGATTTTTCGCCGTTATTCTAACCCAAATCGTGGTGTGGGCTCGGATTCTTCATCAAGCAGCGATGATGACGATGATGACGGGGGCGACGTAAATGTTGATGATAGTGAGAATACACCTTCAATGCTAGCGATGCGCGACCACATTGCTGAGAATATGTGGACTGCTACTGGGGGCAGGTGAAATATTTTGTTGACATTTTTTCTGAATCAGTTGAACATCTTTGTTTCGATGTCGACGTTGTTTTGGCTTGTATGATCGATACTTAATGGCATTTTAGTTCGTCTAATGTCCTATCAAATTTGGGTGCAGTGAAATGGTAGGATTGCAATGCCATTACTTTATGTTATAAGCAGAGATGATGTTGACATTTTTAACTAGAAAATGTCGGATTATATGCGTTACTATTATGTCGGAATTCATTATCATTTATGAAAAAATAAAGACAACAAAAATGGTCCTGCTTCACCAGTTGTGTATAAAAGAAAAAAGGAAAAAAAAATTGAAAAAGAAAAAGAAAAGAGAAGAGGAGGGTGGAAGTGAGAAAATTAGTCTAAAAAAAATTGAACAAAAAAAACCAAAAAACAACTGTGAAG
Organism: Myrica gale; assembly: GCA_963930655.1. Lineage (NCBI taxonomy): Eukaryota > Viridiplantae > Streptophyta > Magnoliopsida > Fagales > Myricaceae > Myrica > Myrica gale. The sequence goes on along the minus strand of OZ005606.1, from coordinate 25,371,663 downwards.
GGGAACTGCGGACGGCGGTAGAGCTTTCTTTAGGATCATTTCAGCTCAAATGCTTGTAAAAATCATGAGGAAAAATCAAAAGAAAACGTAAAGTGCAAAGGAGTGGGGGCTGGGGGAGGGCGTGTAGTTAAAATCGCAACAGCGTGTAGTTTCAATGCCAGAAACTACATGCTGTTTAGGGCCAAAATAAGAAACAGAAAAAAAAAACTTTAAAGCAGGGAGGGGGGACCCGCCAGCGGGAGAAGAAGTTGGCGCCTCGTTTTGTCACTTCTTTTTATATATATTATTTATATATTAAACGAATAAATAATATTCTCTCTCCTCTACACTAATCTCAATCAAACAAACACCCAATCATTATTAATTATTACTATCACAAAATTTTTCACCATTTATACAAATACATCTTAAAATTTTATCACTTTTTTAACAACTTCAATACACCTCTTGTTTTTCTCAAAAATGCTAAAATTTTACAAATCACTCAAAATTTTTAATGGCAAACGCAGCCTTAATTGGCCCATAGTCCGAGCACTCAACCAAATCAGCAGCACAAAAGGCGCCGAACACTGGTTGACAAACGTGCGCTGACAATCTGAATGCCTACCCGCCTAACACTGAAAACATAAAACTGTTTGTTACCAGCTGTTTTCAGAAACAAAAGGCGCCGAATTCCTTCTTGTTTCTTGTTTTCAACGTACCAGGGTGAACGCCGCTCCTCTCTATCACCGCGTGGAGCCACTAAAAAACAATTGAAAAGAAAAAGAAAGAGGATGCATTTAAACAAATACTGTTCAAAGTCAAGAGTCAAGCAAACCAAGGGAGACTTGGCCCAGTTCAACGGAACTCATGGTTGCGCTTACAACCATCAATTATCAGCCACGAACAAAAAAAATTTATAAGATTTAAAAAAAAAGATACTACTAGTCTGAAAATTAAAAGTTTCAATCCCTAAATTTATACCTTAATTTTTAAACTTTAGTGCTTCCGTCTCAGTACCTTCTCATTCAATTAATGGCAACTGACCATAGAACAGAACAATTTATATTATAATGCCATATGAGCACCACGTGTCGTGATTTTAGTACATAAAAGATCGAATAATATATAAGCTAAAATTGATTAAAATCTTTATAAAATGAGGAAAAATAACTTAAAATGAACGAAAAAAAATTCTACAAAATAACAAACAACGAAAATTAAATTAAAATCTGTTTAAAATTTAGAATAACCCAAAAAATTCAATAAAATAAATTAATAACTACAAATTAAGCCTAATAAATTATTTAAAAATTAAAAATTAAAAGTGTACATGTGGAGTGGCCCAGGTTTTAACGTTTTTTTTTAAAACTTACTAAATTTTAAAAAGTTTAAAAACCTTCACTGAGTTTGTCATTTTGGTATCAAAACTCACTCTACCTAACGTTGTTAGACATGTTTAACGGAAAATACATCACGTCTCATCGCAAAGCGACACGTGTCATTAAAATCCTTTCACAGTGAGGACCTCCCCCCATCCCGCAACCCCCAACCCCCACCCAGACCACCGCCCGGGGTGGATGGGGGAGATCCTCCTCTCCCGGCGGCCAGAGGTGGAGGGCATTCCCCCTCCACTGTGAAAGGATCGAGCGTCCCCGATCTTTTTTTAAATAAAATTTAATTATGTTTATTTATTTATTTATTTTTGTTTATTTTTAATGACACGTGTCACATTGCAATTGGACGAAATTAATTTTTCTTTAAAAAGCTAACGACGTTGAGTCGAGTGAGTTTTGATACTAAAATGACAAACCTAGTGAGCATTTTAAATTTTTTAAATTTGAGTTTTAAAAAAGGCGTTAAAACCTAGTATGTTATTTGTAATTTTCTCTTATTTTTAAACTAATTATAGTTTTAGTAATTTTTAGTTTTAAATTTATTTATTTATTTTTTCCAATATTTTTTCTAATTATTTTCAAAAAGGTTTAATTTATATTTCATTCATTTTTGGTTACTTTTTCATTATTTATATAAATGTTAACCCAAACATGGCAATCAACTGAAAGTTAAGAGCACATCGAATGTGTTTACAAATAACTTTCATTTTTGGTTACTTTTAAAAAAAAGAACCATTACCGGGAAATTTCTCGTTTTGGAAAAGATATGGCAATCATTTAATGCTTTAGAAACTACAGAAATTATTGGGTACTGAATATTTAATCATTTGTACACAAGTTTGGCAGGACTATTCAAAGTCAAGCACGCTGCACGCCAAGGGAGACTTTAATTGGCCCATTAAAACCTGTCTTTGTTCTGTCGTGACCAGTAAATTGTCTACTGCCGTGAACCGAAGCCATACCCTCTCTCAAAATCCCCCCTCTCTCTCAGCTCCCTCAATGGCAAAGAGAATGCCCTTCCCTGCAGGACTCCTGGCCATTATCGTTCTTGTGCTGGTCCATAGTGATAGAGCTTGCAGTTTCACCACTAGTAATCAATGTCCTATTTCTTCCTGCGGTGGTATCGACAACATAAAATATCCGTTTCGGTTAATTGACGATCCACCAAACTGCGGCGACCAAAGGTATAACCTTTCCTGCGAGAACAACCAAACAGTGTTATACTTATCTAATGGAGTATACTACGTACAGGAAATCTCTTACGATGCGGCCGGTGCTAATGAGTTCAGAATCCGTGTCGTAGACTCACGAATTCCAAATGATAATTACTCATCCACCCCCCTTTGTTCAGATTTCGACTACGATCTCAGGGCATGGGATCCCTATAGGCTGTCACTGGAAAACGCTGTGGTTTTCGTGAGCTGTGAAAAGCCTGTGAATTCTCCATTCTATCTCAACGCTTCCAGTTGCTTTGATGATGAAGCGCATTCTTCCAACTCTTCGTCATCCCATTCCAAGAGGCGCCATAGATATATTTTATCTGGTCAGATGAGTGCATCGGTATTAATGGAGTCGTGCCAACTGGAACACAGGTGTTTGTCGTCGTGGCCGGGAAATAATGACATAAATATTTCGTGCACGGACGTGCACAACATGTTACTATATGGTTTTGAATTATTACCATGGCCGGCTTTTAAGTGTCCCTTTGGAAGATCAGTTTGCGCCCCAGAAGCCAACAACCGCATTTATTGCCGATGCAGTATCGGTGAGTGAAGAATGAATATTGCAACGTCCCATTTAATTATAATACATATTCTACAATTAATACGGTGAACATTATTTTGTTTTTACATTTTTTCCGTATTTCTGAATATTTTCTGTCATGTATAATAAACTTTTTTTTATGAATTATATCCCAAGGATTTTTTAATGTAATTATTAATATCGGATACGCATGCAGATGAAGGGGTGGTGTATTGTATATTAATTTATTTGCGTTAAAGTTTCTCGATCGACGCTAATGTTGTTTTTCTTTTTCTTTGATCAACCAGGGACCCGTACTCACCTAATCAAATATTGTAAGCTTTATTTGCGTTAGATTATGGACTTATATTTATTGTTAGAAAAAAGTACTTAGTACCCCCGTTTAAAAGTGATTAGAAATCACAAACTAAGTTTTGAGAAAAAGAAAAACTTGAAATTATTTCAGTCACTTTCTTGAGTACTGAATTTGCTTTCTTGAAATTTTTCTTTCGCAGATTCAATAAATACTGCTTTATTCGCAGCACTGGCCATTGGTAAGAACTGATCGAATCTGCTTTGATGATATTTACATACTTTTGTACTGTAAACGGTTTCTTAATTTGTGAAGCGACAAAGTGCATGTTTTGAACGTAAAAAGACTAAAATATATATAAAGACTTCTGCTAATTGAAGAAGACAAAGACACCGATAAGTTAGTTGTGACGTGCTACGTACACTGACAAATTCAACTGAAAAAAATGCTTACAGTACTGCAGACAAAATATTTGTTTTTCTGTTTGCTCTGATTATCATTAATTATATTCATGCACAGGAGCACACTTTGCATTAAATTTTGTATTTGGGACTCCATGTGTGATTTTATTGTTGATGTATAAATGGCGTAAGAGGCATTTCTCAATGTATGATGCTATTAAAGAATTTTTGCAAAGCCACAATAACCTCAGGCCCATACGGTACTCTTACAAAGAAATTAAGAAGATGACCAATAATTTCAAGGACAAACTAGGTGAAGGAGGCTATGGTGCCGTATTCAAAGGAACACTTCGAAGTGGCCAACTTGTTGCTGTAAAGATGCTAGGGAAGGCCAAAGCTAATGGGCAAGATTTTATTAGCGAAGTTGCAACCATTGGAAGGATTCACCATGTTAATATTGTGCAACTGGTTGGCTTTTGCGTTAAAGGGGCAGAACGAGCTCTTGTATACGAGTTCATGCCAAAAGGCTCCCTCAATAAATACATTTTTTCTCAAGAGGAAGGCATCTTCTTAAGCTACGAAAAACTATATGATATTGCTCTAGGAGTGGCTCATGGAATTGAATATTTGCATCGAGGATGTGACATGCAGATCTTACATTTTGATATTAAGCCCCACAACATTCTTCTTGATGACAATTTTACTCCCAAGGTTTCTGACTTCGGCCTAGCAAGATTGTATGCAGTGAATGACAACATTGTTTCTTTAACTTCTGTAAGAGGGACGTTAGGATATATGGCTCCTGAGTTATTCTACAAAAATATTGGGGGAATCTCCTACAAAGCCGATGTTTATAGCTTTGGAATGTTGTTAATGGAAATGGCAAGTAGAAGAAAGAACTTCAATGAATCTGTAGACCATTCAAGCCAAAAATGGTATCCTGCTTGGGTCTATGAGCAGTTGTACGACGGAAAAGACATAGAAATTGAAGATGTCATAGAGGTAGAAAAGGAAATTGGTAGAAAGATGATCATGGTTGCATTATGGTGCATACAGATGAAGCCTAGCAATCGTCCTTCAATGCACGAAGTTGTGAGAATGCTTGAAGGAGAAGTTGAATCCTTACAAATTCCTCTGATCAAGCCTTTCTTGTCCTCATCGCCAGAAAGACCGATAAATGTAGATGTTGGAGACAGTTCAACTCAAACTTGGTCATCAATTGAATCAGGTGAATCAAGTCAATAAACTAGGTTCTAAAAATACTAATTATGGGTGTGTGTGTGTGTGTGTGTGTGTGTATATGTCACTACTAGGAAGCACTAATATTTGCATTTAATTCGGATCGAACTGTTAGTCTTCGCATATCTGATGGTACAAAAGGCACTTCAGATGTCTAAGACATGCATGTATTCAATTGTCTGAGTTATGAGAGCTTTTGCAAATTTTTTCACATCAAAATTCAACTTCATTTGAGTAGATGTGGTGATGAATCGAAACTCGCAAAATGCACTTTTTGTTAGTTTACGAAGAATATTATTAGAATATCAAAAAAATAACTGTAGTTGATCACCATGAGAGCTCCGAAAATTTGTGAAATTTTTTCCTGGATAGGTACTACTCTCTTATGATTTGTCAGTTGTGGCTTCTAAAAAAGTGAATATTGATCTGGTGCAACCAATTAACTCTGCAGATTCAATTATTATCTCTGTCCCCTAATCACTCCATTAATTATATTAAGTTATCAAGTCTTGAATTGAAACCTTAAATATTCTGGTGCAACCAGCTGATCGAGAGATGAAAGCAGCATTCATTCACATAAGGCCAAAGCAACATTCCATCTATAGGATATGAATTACGGATCAAAGTCGACTTAATTACGAGTGGTAGGTCATGTATAAAAGCAAGTCACAGAACGTCTCTGTCATACGTACGAAGGCTTCGGGAAAATTCCATGGATCATGTCCTTTTGTAGGCAAGAATACTATCCAAATTATTTCTTCTAATTGCAAATTATAAATTGGCTCCACGATAACCTCCTCAGGCCAATAATGGTGTAGGACTCATGCATGTATCAATAATGTACTCTAACTTGGAAATTAAGAAGATGAACAATAATTTCAGGGAAAATTAGGGGAATGAGACTCTGGTATTGTATTCAAAGGAACACTTTGAAATGATCAATTCTTTACTATAAATATGCTAGGTACGGCCAAAGATAATGGGCAAAAAATTATTATTGAAGTTGCGACCAATATTATTGGATGGGGAGTATCTCTCTTAATATTCAAAATGCATGTTAATCGGCTGCCTATTAATGATAATCAAATCTTACATGAGTTAGGTTGTACCATTATTTCACCAAGGCTGGCTAGACTCCTAAAAGTGTAATGGCTGAAACCGGACACAGGGTGGATTAAGATTAATATAGATGGTTGTAGTGTAGGAAATCCTGGCATAGCAGGTGGAGGGGGTGTGATTCGGGATGAGGAGGAGTTTAATTTATTGGCTGCTTTTTTGCGTCTTATGGTTTGGGTTCTAATAACTACGCTGAGTCGAGAGCCATGATTGATGGGTTGTGTATGTGGAGAGGGGATTGCCTCCGAATTGGATGTCGTCCAGCCGGACATCCGGCTGTGTATGTGTCGTGAGATCAATTATTTTGCCATTCAAATTGAGTGTGACTCGTGCATTGTGGTTGATTGGGTGCGCAATTGTACTTGTACGTTATAGAGATTGGGAGATAAATGGGAGCTTTTTGTAGATCTCCTATCGGGTATGTGTACTCGATTAGCCATATATTTTTCGGGGAGCAAATCAAGCTGCAGATTTCTTAGCAAAGTTTGGAGCGAGGCGTACCCAGCAAAGGTTTTATAGATTTAGGGAGTTACCTCATGAATTACTAGGGTTTTGAATAAAATTCGGAAGTACCACATATAAATTAAAGTGATTAGGAATCACAATCGAAAGTTTTGAGAAAATGAAAAACTTGAAATTATTTCAATCATCACTTTCTTGAGTATTGAATTAACTTTCTTGAAATTTTTCTTTCGCAGATTCAATAAATATTGTTTTTGTCGCAGCACTGGCCATTGCTAAGAACTCGAATCTGCTTTGATGATATTTACATTCTTTTGTACTGTAAACGATTTCTTAATTTCTGAAGCGAGAAAGTGCAGGTTTTGAACGTAAAAATACTTCTGCTTGAAGAAGTCAAAGACACCAATTAGTTAGTTGTGACGTACTACGTACATGACTGACAAATTCAACTAAAAAATGCCTACAATGCTGTAAACAAAATATTTGTTTCTATTGTTCTGATGATTAATTATTCCTGCACATGGAGGAGCACAGTTTGCAGCATAAGTTGTAATTGGGACTCCATGTGTGATTTTTTTGTTGATTATATATGGCGTAAGATCAGACATTTTTCAATGTATGATGCTAGTGAAGAATTTCTGCAAAGCAACAATAACCTCAGGCTAATAAGGTACTCGTATAAAGAAATTAAGAAGATGACCAATAATTTCAAAGAGAAACTAGGTGAAGGAGCATATGGTACTGTATTCAAAGGAACAATTCGAAGTGACCAACTTGTTGCTGTAAAGATGCTTGGGATGACCAAAGTTAATGGGCAAGAATTTATTAGCGAAGTTGCAACCATTGGAAGGATTCACCATGTTAATATTGTGCAACGAACGTCTGCCACGACATGTAGGTTTATGAAAGCACGCTGTCAACGAACGTCTGCCATACAATGGCTTCAGGAAAATTCAATGGATTTCCTTCAATTAGCTGTAGGGTAGTACTGTCTAAATTAATTCTTAAGAAATTGTCCTTAAATTTTAGTACTTTTAATTTTTAATCCTTAAATTTCAATTATATATGATTTGTCAGTTTGTGGATGCGAAAAAGAGAATATTCTGGTGCTACCTCTGCAGATGATTCAATTCTTATCTTCGTCCCTAATCACTCCATTATATTAATATTTTCAAGTCTTGGATTGAAACCTACTTTCTCCCCTGATCTTGAGCTGCAATTTATTTTTATTTTTTTAAAAATCATTGATTATTTCACACGTCTTTGATTAATTTACTGTTGGGATATTTTATTGATCATCTCAATAATCTGTTGACAAATATTTTCTTGTAATTAACCGTACATCCAATCCGGTCAGACAAATTCTTTTTTTTTTCTTCTTTTGGTACTCCGAATGAAATTAAGAAGAAGATAAAAAGGAGGGTTATACAGCAGAAAAAAAAAACTCCTCATGATTTAGAACTATATATATAAGTCAATAAACTGGTGGATATTCCAAGTATCTTACATTTTTGTTAACACTCGCTACTGATCCAGAGTGCCGGGGATAATATGTATTATGATTTATATGCACAAAGCCCATTTCACACAGCTCTGACTGGAGATTGGGTCTGTGAGCCACTTTTGTTCAAAAATTAAATTGGAGACATAATTACTATATAATTTGTCATTCAAAATTATAATATGTTTAGCACTTTCAATAGTAAATTAACTACAGGATTGAGATCACCTTGCAGCTACAAACTCTCCATTTCTAACTTAGTGCACTCTCTGTCTACTGTGAATTGACTTAAAAAAAGAAAAGAAATGAAGATTATGCTCTTAAATATAACTTGTTATTTTATTTTTTAAAAAAGAAAAATTAATAGGTTTTGCACTTTCAATAGTAAACTACAGGCGGTTTGAGCCTTGAATCTACAAACTATCCATTTCTAATCTATTGGACTCTCGGTTTATTTTTAATTGACTTTTAAGAAAATGATGATTATACTTTTAAATATAATTTGCTATTTTATTTTTTAAAAGAAAAATTAATATATTAAAAAAATCAGTAAGTTTATAGGTATAATGACTGATCTCTAAGTATGAATTTAGAGTGTAAAGTACAAAATAGGCGTTAATTTATAGATGAAACGTATATTTTTTTCATTAAATAATAATATTCTACTAAAAGCGATAAGTTCCTACGAAACGCGCGTCTAGTCATATAGTATTTGGCCGTGAGAAAAATCATCCTTTTTTTACTGTCTCCTTCTGGCCCGTCGATGAAATTAGGAAGAAAAAGGAGACCTCTAAAGCAACAACAAAAAGATGTCATTAATGTAGGTGAGATTTTTCTATGAGACAATTAAGTCAATGATCTCGTGGAAATTAGAAGTCTAATTAAAAAAGATGTCAATCAATGTGTGACGTGGATACTTCAGGTACTTCTTCGTGTGGAGACTAAAAATGTTTCCAATGTTTGTTTGCGTTTCAAGGGTGACTCGCTACTCCAATATCTGAGAGATGATAGCAACATCCACCAGAAAGTCGACTTAACGACTTGTAGGTTTATGAAAGCAACGGATCAAAGAACGTCTACCATACGTACAAAGGCTTCGGGAAAATTCCAAGGATGTTTCTTCTTAGGTCTATGTCTCGATGATCATTTACTATTCGGATATAATTGATCAGAGAATGTCTGCCATAAGTACAGAGGCTTCCGGATGTCCTTTATAGTGGGGTAGAGTACTGTCCAAATTCATTGGTAAATTCTTCTTAGGTCTATATCTGAATGCTCAAATTATGAACCGATTTTCTTTTCCCTTAAAAGAAAATTTTCTCATTCAGGCTTTTGTAAATTTTATGGACTTTTATGGGGATTTGTGAAAAATTGATTAAAAATTTAAAGCTGTTTGGATGGAGAAAAAAAATTGATTAAATTTAGCACAGTTTTGTTATTATCCTCGGACCTCGTGCCTTGCCATACTAATGTACTATCATCTAAAGAACAACTATAGAACTTTCAAGATTAATAGTTCTAATCCTTAAATGGCATACAAGTGCAATCTTTGACATCACTACAATTCTTCTGGGATGATTTCTAACTCCTGATTTGAACGTCTACCATGCAGATTTGTATTGCTTCTTACTGGACCTGTAGAGGCAAAGGGATTAGGAGGCATGGTTAATTTATCTCTTTCGCCTTCCAACATTTGAAGCACAAGTTTCATTGAAGGACGATCCATTGGGTGCCATTGGATGCACCAAATTCCCACAATTGCTAGCTTCTCTGCAATTCTGACATCTCCATCATCCTCAATAAAAACTCGTAGGTCTTCCTTTTGCTCTAAGAGGTTATAAATCCATTCTGGAAAGTAAACTTGGTTAGTTTCTTCTTCTTCTTTAAAATCATCATTTTTCTTCCCTCCTACCAATTCAAGCAGCAACATTCCAAAACTGTAAACATCAGCCTTATAAGACACATTCCCAAAGTTCCTAGAGAACACTTCGGGTGCAATATAACCCATAGTCCCTCTTGCTGTGGTCATGGACACGATACTCTGGTCCTTAGAGCACAACTTGGCAAGACCAAAATCAGCAATTTTAGGGTTGAAGTCCTCGTCCAACAAAACATTACGGGGTTTAATGTCAAAGTGGAGGATTCTTTGGTCACACCCTTGGTGAAGATAGTCAATTCCTTTCGCTATACCGAGAGCAATATCTTGCAACCTAGTCCATCCAAGAAAGCAGTTCTTGAAAGCTGCTGAAGATATGAACTTATCTAATGAATCATTAGGTAAGAATTCATAAATTAGAGCTCTTCGAAACCCATCAGCACAGAAGCCAACCAACCGAACCACATTAACATGATGAATCCTACCCATTGTTCCCACTTCATTTATAAATTCCTCCCCATCTCCTTTAGAAGTAGTGTTCAAAATCTTCACCGCAACAAAGATTTCACTGGAAAGCTTTCCTTTGAACACAGTTCCATAGGCTCCTTCCCCTAACTTATCGCTGAACTGATTTGTAATCCTTTTAATATCAGCGTACGAGTATCTCGCAGGCTTAAAACTCCTGTAGTCCTCCAAAAACTTTTCGATCTTTTCTTCAGTTTCTTTTTCCACTTTATCATGCCTATACGCACGGTAGACAAAAAAACTCGCGAGGACTAAAAGGAGTGATCCTAAGATGGTACCTGCACCGCACACAATCGCACGTCAAATAAGCGATTCCCATATCCATTATCCCGAACAATGAAAGCTAGAAATAGCCAGAGAACAACTTACCAATTTCAGTCGCCGACTTTTTCCACTCTGCAAAAGATTCTAACGTAATTAGCTTCCATAGAAAGCTTTTCCGAAAAACAAAGAAAAATGATTTGTTTCAGTTAGTGATTTTTTTTTTCTCTTTCTGTTTTCTTGAATTCAGAAGATCATTTTTAAAGCCATGTAAGGTTTTGCCAAATCAATGCGCGCCAGCTTTAAACATTGAAAAGTAATTGAGCACTAATTAAGGTGGACAATGGATACAAGACCGTACCTTTTGGGTGTTTGCGGAAGCACGTAATTTCTGACTCGGTGCTATTATTCTTAAATCCACAAATCTTGCCCTTCGCTTCACATTGATGTCCGCACGGAGGTCTGGACCATTTCAACTGAAGAACATCATCCGAACCGCGAATTATACGAAATGGAATTGATTGGGTGTTATACATCTTTGTACAAGCTGATAGGGACAACTCGATGATGGGAGTAGAAGATTCGAAGGCATAAACCCGGTGGCCGCTAGGGCCACTAAGGCAAGAGACCCGACGATAATCTTCTCGTTCTGTTTGGGAACAATTGAATAAAGTAAATTCCTCTAGGTATTCTTCGTCGAACTTGAAAAGCGAGGAAGATAAGTCGAGCCCCAGAAGTTGGCATGGAAGCAAGTGATGATATGGATCATCTGAGCCTTGTAGTCAATCTTTTTGACATAGAGCTTGACTGAAATTGGGAGATCGAGCACTACATCCTTTGTATCAGTGCAGGATAGATCAAACCCAGGAAAACCAGAGTGCTCTGGCTGGGTGTCTTTGAGTCGGAAAGGAAATCGAATGGCTGGGCCGTGGCCTCCACACGGTGATACAGAGGAGCGGCCTTCACCCTGGCATGTGGTGATGAAAACAAGAAACAAGAAGTAAAGGATTCCCATCTCGAAGCAATATTTGTTTATCACGGTTTTCAGGAGCGCTTCTGATGAGCCTCTAAAGAAAAGTAATGACAGTATCTTGGAGGGATTAAGCCAAAAGAAAGACTGAAAAGTCTACCCACGTAATTCCTAGTCCTTGCTCAGGAAAATTCCTACACCACACTGCACAAGACTAACGACGACCAGTGGCGGAAGGAGAGGGTAGCGAACCAGGGCGGTCGCTACCCATCCCCCGCACAAAAAAAATTTTTACATCTAAATTTTATATTTTTTTTGTTTTTTTCATTACTTGGCCTGGGCCCCGATACCCATTGGGCCCAGGCCAAGTAGAGTTTTATATTGGGGCTTGGGCCCCGATACCCATTACGCTCGTAAGGCCCGTTGTGCGTCCTGGGGCACCCAGCTAAAGCCCAGCCAAGTAGTTTTACCTTCTTTCTCCACCGGCCCCTCTTTCGCAATCTCTCCTCTCTCACTCACAGCCGCTGTTGCCCGTTGCCCAGCAGAGCCGCCATTGCCCGTTGCCGCCCGTTGGCCGTTTGCCCCACCGCCTCGGCCCGCACCAGCCACCAGCCTCCAGGTATAACTGGTCTCTCTCTCTCTCTCCCTCCCTCCCCTTGTGTGCGTCTCTGGGCGACTGGGCCTCTGCGGTCTGCCTCTGGCTCTCTTCCAATTTTCCAATTTGTTGTTTTTGCTTTTTGATTCTCAGATCTGTTTCTGCTACCACTAGCAGTCGAAGATAGGCATAGCATAGTGACTGCCTCTCGGATTGGATAATTTGGATTGGTGAGTTTTCGTTCCCTTTTCATTCTCAGATTTGTTTTAGTAGTTTAAGATTTTAGGCAATTAGGTAATTTCAATTTATTTGCAAGGTTGGTGAGTTGCTGAGTTGGTGTTTTTGTTGGTATTGCCTATGTTAGCTAAGAGCTCATCTTTCGACATAGATTTTGTGATGATGTGATCAATTGGTTAGTTACTGAGTTGGTGTTTGAGTTGCTGAGTTGGTTGATCATTTCTTGTTTACATTTGCTTTTGCTCTGCACGATTACAATTTGCACGAATTGTAAAGAAAGAAGTCTGCGATTAAAATTTATCTCCATCATGGCAAGATTGGTCCAAGTTTGGTAGTCCCTTTCTGGTTCTGGTTCGGCCTATGGTCTTTGTTATCATCAGTAGAATATATGGTTCTTTTTCCATTGTGTAGTCATGGATGCACAACTGTTTTTGGATAGTTGATCTCAGCCTTCCCCATGTTGTTACAAAGAGGTCAATGTCATTTGACCTAGAGCGTGTTGAGTTATATCTGTAATGATTTGAGAATTCTTAGCTTTGTTAGAACACTATACCATTTGGTTTGGTAAGCTTCTTAACGAGGTGAGCCACCTCTAAAATTATAAGTTGGTTATATGCTTGTAGTTTTCTTTGTCGTTGTGCCTTTGATGGTTTCAAATATACCATAAGCTTCAGCTGTGTATAGCTATGTCAGGAGATAATTATAGCTATGTGGCAAAAGTTGGACCAGTTTGAGGCTGTGGTTAGTAGGATTGTAGAACTCCCTGAAATATCAAGATGCCAGCTTGGTCTGCAGTCCTGTGTAATGTGTATATTTGGGGCATGTTTGCATCTGGCTTGGCAAACATGCCATCATGCTGCATTTTGGTAGTTTTCCCGTATGCTCTTGCTGTCTTCTATTCTTAGCATATGGTTTGTCTATCACACGGGACAGAGCAAAGAATTTCACATTAGGACTGCAGAATTTTATTTTCTTGTGGAATGTTAATTGGATTTACCATGTGGATATTTCTTTACTGGTTCTGTATCATATTATCATTATCCTCCTTTTTTACGTATTATAGGGATTCCCTTTCTATTGGTTTATTAGTGACTATTGATTAGTTTTCATTTTTGTTTTGTTTAGATAATAGATAAGTATGTGACAAGAAAGCCATGCAGTTCTAATACATAGTGACAATTGTCATCTTTCAGTTCCAGTACATAGTACGATACATGTATTCTAATATTTTTAATGCTTTTAGTTCTTCATTTTCGACATTGTAACTCTAAGACAATTTTTTGTATTACGAAAAAAAAAAGTTCTTATCATTTCGCCTTTAAAGTTCGACACCCATAGATTTCAATCCTGATTCCGCCACTGACGACGACGTGTAGATTGGGTTGAAAGAACGCGAATCTGTTAATTTGAAGATTACAAATTGGCTAGTTAACCCAAATATGACAATCAAAGGAAAGTTACCACTTTGAATACGATTATATTTACACCTTTCCTTTACTTCTTGTTTCTTGTTTTCAACATACCAGGGTGAACGCCGCTCCTCTGTATCAACCCGTGGAGCCTCTAAAAATATGAAAAGAAAAAGAAAGAGGATGCGTTTAAACAAAGAAATTACTCAAATACTGTTCAAAGTCAAGCAAATCAAAGGAGACTTGGCCCAGTTGGGCAGAACTCATGATTGCGCTTACAACCATCAATTATCAGCCACGAACAAAAAAAGGAAAAAGTTTTATAAGCTTTTTTAAAAAAAGATCCTAGTCTGAAAATTAAAAATTTCAATCCCTTAATTTTTAAAATTTAGTGCTTCGGTCAAGTACCTTCTCATTCCATTAATGGCAACTGACCATAGAACAGCACAATTTATATTATAATGCCACATGAGTACCACGTGTCGTGATTTTAGTACATAAAAGATCGGATACTATATAAGCTAAAATTGATTAAAATATTTATAAAATGAGGAAAAATAACTTAAAATGAATGAAAAAATTTACAAAATAACAAAAAACGAAAATTAAATTAAAATCTGTTTAAAAAATAGAATAACCCAAAAAATCCAATAAAATAAATTAAAAACTACACATTAAACCTAATAAATTATTTAAAAATTAAAAAGAAAGGTGTACATGTGCAGGGGGTCGAGGAACCTCCCAAATGGGTGGGAGGCCGCCACTCCCGCAAGGTTGATTTTAAAAAAAAAAAATACGCAGAGTTTTTTGTTTCTAAATTAAAAAACTGAAAATTAAATCATTTCAAATTTAAAAATAGTATACATAATAATTAAAATTAGTGGGGAGGGGGTGGCGGACCAACCTCGCAAAGTGGTGGAGGCCTTGGCGAGGCTCCTTGACAGTCCCCAAGCCTTTCTCTGCGTTTGCAACAAAAACTTTTACATCTCTTAAAAGTTTAACACAATAGAAAAATTAAAATATAATATCTCCTAATTCAATCATTACTTTTCACTCTAATAAATATAAAAAATTATCTCTCTCTTCACTTTTTCACCAAATCCAATATCCTAAAATTTTAACTCCCCAAAATTTTACCATAGTGTTTGTCTACACTACAATTTTAACAAAATTTTACTAAAATTTTAACATCTTTACTTTTTCATTCTCTCTCCTTACTTTTTCTCTTACTTTTTCACTTTTTTACTTACTTTTTCATTCTCTCTCCTTACTTTTTCTCTAACTTTTTCACTTTTTCATTCTCTCTCTTCAACCTTTTTACCAACTCCTACAATTTTACTAAAATTTTAACATCACAAACACCACCTACATCTCAAAAACACCCTTAGTAAGTTTTTATTTTTAAACTAATTGTAGTTTTAGTAATTTTTAGTTTTTAATATTTTAATTTATTTTTTCAATATTTATTATTATTATTTTTCAAAAAAAATTCATTTATTTTTCATTCATTTTTTTGTTACTTTTTCATTATTTATATAAATGTTAATCAATTTCAACTTAGCGAATGAAAGCTTCGAAGTCACAAAGTTTTGCCTGGCCGGCCAGGCCCATATCGGTGGGTTTACGTTTCATCGTGAAATTTCTACAAACGTCAATTCAGCCATTATCTGCAGCCTACCACATGCATGTAGCCTCACTTTGTTTATGACCACAAACGTCACAAATGCCTGAAATATGCTTCTACAAAACAGTCCAATTTATGCGTTTACGTCCTAATAATTGTCTTCAAAGTCAAAGTCACCGAGGGAGACTTGGCCCAGCTCAATTCATCTCACCTCGACCATTATCTGCAGCCTAGCACACGCATGTAGCCTCACTTTGTCTTATGACCACAAACGTCGCAAATGCCTGAAATATGCTTCGACTCTCTATCAAATTTGTACACGTATTATGGGTCTGCCTGTCTATTTTTTGTTTTTCTTCGATATATATAAATTATAAAATATGCTTGTCCACAGCCGTACGTGGATAAAAGCTACACCCTTTCTTATCTCCCTCTCGCCCCCTCCCTGAACATTGGAATGGAAAGGAGAATGTCGTTCCTTAATTGCACGACTAGTCATGTCGACTGTTATTGAGGGTCATTTTTTATCTGAAATTGGGAAACTTTTTTTTTACCCATCTTGACCCGATTCAATGAAAAGTGTTTTACGGTTTGACCCTGCAATCCTATAGCGGCGGTCAATGACCGCGGCTATAGGTTGAACCTGACCGCTGCTATAGGTCTATAGCAGCGGTCATATTAGGTCTGAGACTGAAATTATAGTTTTCAAAGCTGAAGATATGTTTTAAAAGCCATATAAACCTCAACAACTAAAAATGTTTTTTTTTTCTTTATTAAAAAGAACTATTAATCATCGGAAAGTAGCCTCACTTATCTTAGGGCCAGCACGGCCACAAATATCTTATCTAAGTGATATGCTCAAATCATTACCAGAAAATTTCTCGTTTTGAAAAAGATATGACAAGCATTTATGCTTTAGAAACTACAGAAATTATTGGGTACTGAATTTACATCTTAAAAATAAATTGAGATTTATATGGATTGGACCATCCAATGCCAATATATTCCAATATCGATGGAATAGATCACCATTAGACTTGTAACTTACTGGATCAAGCAAGCTGTCAAGAACTGTCATCCGAAGGCGTCAAGGAAATTCCATGGCTGTCTTTCAACAGTGATTGAGTTTGACAGATCGAGGATATTTTCCAATTTTTGTTCAAAGTCAAGCACACCCAGGGGGACGGCCACTCAAGTCGTGACTAGGGCTCACAATTTCTGTGTACGTGTCGATTTTGGCCAAAATCGACACCTATACCGGATAGGCTGGTTTTACAAAAATTATCTCTTACACCTACACCGTTAAGGACAAAAACCGGCCTTTAGCGGTGGCGGTTTCCGGTTATCCTACATTCATATTGAGCCATTTTTTTAGCATTTTACGCACTTGGCTCAATGCATTTTTTCTTTTTTTTCTTTTGGTCCATTAATCACATATCAATAAAATCTAAACTAATGAAATCCAAATTCCAAAATCAATAAAATTAAAGATCATCTTAAAAGATAAGATGAGAATTTAAAGTCCAAAGTAATAGAGACGTCACTGTAAGTAGAAACTATTATCTTTTGAAAAATCCAGTTTAGACCCTAACAACACTTAGAGGAGAGAATATGTGTTTTTCCTGTAATTAACAAATCAATATCAATTTTAAAACATGTTCAAAACCTAGTAGAGTTTCCCTTGGTTTCACAAAGAAAATCCAAAAATTCAGCAATTTTTTAAGGCGCTCGAGCGTGGGTCGAGCGCGGGTCAAACGCTTATGTTTCTGTCTGAAATTTGCACTGAGCGCTCGAGCGCTTTTTAAACGTGAAGACTCTGTCTGAATTTTTTCAAAGGGCGCTCGAGCGCTTGTCAAACGCTGGTCAAACGTGATGACTCTATATGAATTTTTGAACTAAAATGTATTAGAAATTTGAACTAAAATGTAATTGAGTGACTGATTTTGCAAGCATGGTATAAATTTAATAGTGATTTGTCAATTTTAGAAATTTAGACAATTTGTGAAAATTTCATAAAAACTCTTAAACTCATACATTGATTTAAAAATTTTCGTGGTAGAATCTCGACCTCTTGACTTATATTATGCGATGTACTTACCAAAGTTTGGCATTAAACTCTTTAATTATGATTCC
The DNA here is from genome assembly GCA_963930655.1 of Myrica gale. NCBI lineage: Eukaryota > Viridiplantae > Streptophyta > Magnoliopsida > Fagales > Myricaceae > Myrica > Myrica gale. The sequence continues at coordinate 25,353,882 of OZ005606.1, read as the reverse complement.
AATGCCTTCATATATACCCTTCTAAATACAATAAATTTGTAATTTTTTGTACCAAAATTATAAATAACTAGTTCATTCACCTAACAAGCTTCTTGATAACTTGAATGTAAGTATTTGATTAGACAAAACCAACAACAAATCTCAAATATTCAGGTGAAACTAAACTATTGAGTAGACCTTATTATGCTTCTAGAATACTACGTCTTGAGGTGAAACTAAAGTTTAAACTATTGAGTAGAAACTAAACTAAAATAATTAAAAACTTAAAAAAAAATCCTGATTTATCCCTGTTTTTTCAAAAAGCTAAATCTACACCAACACCGGTTAGGTCGGATACCCGAAACCCGGTGCCACCGGAATTTCCCGGTAGCATTGTGCAACCCTAGTCATGACCAGTACATTTCTCTAACTGGCAAAGCTGGTCTTATGATGCTTTTGAAATATTTTTGCAAAGCCACAAGCTGGTGCTCTAACGTCTCTGTCATACGAAGGCATCAGGAAAATTCCATGGGGGATGTCCTTTGGTAGGCAAGAGTGTCCAAATTATTTCTTCTAATTGCGAATTATAAATAGGCTCCAGAAGTCAATAATTAAACTCCTTGAAATGTCATAACTGCTCAATCAATGTGCCACGTGGATACTCTAACTATCGATCACATGGGCTACAATTCTTCGTGTGGAGACAGTACTAGAATCTTTCCAATATTTGTTTGCATTAGAAGATGAAAGCAAAGTACTCCACTTGAAAGTAGAAGAATCTCGATGGACTTAACGACTTGTAGGTTTATGAAAGCAAGCTGTCAACGAACGACTGCCATACAAAGGCTTTAGGAAAATTCAATGGGTTTCCAGGTAAGGTACAAGTTGTGTTAGACTAACAACGGGGTGTTGAGTAGTTTATAGATCATTGTGTACCGAGTTTGAAGATTCTAGTGGATTCGCTTAAACCGGCTTAAGAGCCATGAAAGTTTTTTCCAAAGTCAAGCACACCAAGGGGGCGGCCACTCAAGTCGTGACCAGTAAATTCCTCTTACCGGCAAAGCTGGTATTATGCTATTCTTGTCTCCTGCGGTGGACCGAAGCCATACCCTCTCTCGTAATCCTCGAGTTTGATCTCTTTCTGATCTCACAGCTCCGTCAATGGCAAGGAGAATGTCCTTCCCCGCACGACTCATGGCCGTTATATATGATCGTTCTTGTGGTGGTCCATCGGCTAGATGCTGTTGAAGAATTTATATATATATATATATATATATATATATTTGCAGTGCAACGACACGATGATATTGTACTTGAGGCTCCATGGGTGATTTTGTTGTTGGTATATAAATGGCGAAAGAAGCAATTTCTCAATGTATGATGCCATTGATTTTTTTTTTGCAAAGCCACAAGCTAGGTGCTCTAACGTCTCTGTCATACGAAGGCATCAGGAAAATTCCGTGGGGATGTCCTTTGGTAGGCAAGAGCAGTACTGTCCAAATTATTTCTTCTAATTGCGGATTATAAATGGGCTCCAGTACAAGTCAATTGAGAAACTCCTTGAAATGTCATAACTGCTCAATCAATGCGCCACGTGGATACTCTAAGTATCGATCGCATGGGCTACAATTCTTCGTGTGGAGACAGTACTAGAATCTTTCCAATATTTGTTTGCATTAGAAGATGAAAGCAAAGTACTCCACTTGAAAGTAGAAGAATCTCGATGGACTTAACGACTTGTAGTTTTATGAAAGCAAGCTGTCAACGAACGACTGCCATACAAAGGCTTCAGGAAAATTCAATGGTTTCCTTCAATTAGTAAGGTAGTACTCTCTAAATTAATTATTGAGAAATTGTCATTTTAATCTTTAAAATTTTAGAACCTTTTACTTTTTAATCCTTAAATTTCAATTTACTATTTTTGCTACAAGGAAACACTAATATTTACATTTAATTTAATTAGTTATAACTGTTACTCTTCCCTCATACTTCTCTTCCCCCATACTTATAAACTGAGCTCATTGTGTTGATTCGGTTGTAATAAAAAGATTAGGGCAAGAGAGAGTCGAAGTCAAATCAAAATTTTATCTACATCATTTATTCATGGGTGAACGACTTCCTTTCACACCAATGTGGGACTAACCCCAACAATCTCTTCCTCACACATTGGGCCTTAGGTCGGAGAGACGGCAATCCGTTTCTATTGTGGACTAAATGACAATAATGTCCTTGACTCACTTTGAATATTGAAGATATTATTGTCAATTCATTAAATTTTGGAGGTATTATTATCGGAAGGAGGGTGCAAAGTGTATAACATTGGTAGTTGAAGGGTGCAATGTATCAAAATGAGTAATTTAGGGTGGTAAGTGTCTAACATTAGTAGTTGGAGAGTGCAACGTGTGAAAACTAGTAGTTTAGGGTGCAATGTGTCACAGGCCCGGTAGTTTAAGAGTGAAAATTGTATATTTCCTTTATTTTTAAAAATAAAAATTAATATTTTGTATTAAAAAAGTCAGTAAATTTGTAGGTACAATAGCTCTAAGTATCAATTTAGAGTGTATAGTACAAAATGCTTAGTTTATAGATGAAAAGTATTTTTTTTTTCTACTAAACAATAATATTCTACTGATAGCGATAAGTTTTTACGAAGTCTCAGTCATATAGTTTTCGGCCGTGAGAAAAATCAAACTTTTTTTTTGTGTCCGCTTCTGGCCTGTCGATGAAATTAGGAAGACAAAGGAGGGCTGTAAAGCAACTAAAACAGATGTCATTAATTTAGGTGAGATTTTTCTATGAGCGTGATACACGAGTCAATAAACTTGTGGAAATTAGAAGATGTCATGCAATGTGTGACATGGATACTTCAGGTACCGTTCACATTGACATGGGGTACTTCTTCGTGTGGAGACTAAAAATGTTTCCAATGTTTGGGTAGGTGTATTTTAGTTGGCGTATAAACTTCATGACGTGTCTTAGTTTATTCCTGAGATTTGTGTTTAATGAAGTCCTGCTCAAAGTCTAGCAGTTCAACATGATTAGTAATTGCCCGAAAATAGTTAAAGTATGATTGAAGTCTATAGTCCAATAGTTAAAGCACTCGAAATTCGATCAGAATTTACTTATAGATTGATCAAAATTGACGAAAGACTGTTACAACGGTTTTAACAGAAACGCGCAAGAAACAAGAAGACTAGAACTTTCGTGAGAACCATCTTCCCGACCCTCCAGAATATAAAAACCATTTTTCTCTCATTTTGATGATGTCCCATATAGCTATATCTTGAGAGACCTTGCTTCCATAGCGTTCTTCTACATACTCTCTCTGTTAATGTTTTTGTAGCCTGTTACGTGTGAACTGAGATTGAACTCAGTGAGATTGTTCTTTCCTCCATTATCTCAGACCCGTTTTTTATCACTAATGTAGTTCCTTACACGACTCATGTCTGTTATTGTTCTTGTGCTATACTCCATCTATGCAGGATAAGTTGTAAGAATGCTTAAAGGGAATGATAGTATCTTGGAGGGAGTCACATATAGAGCTCAAATTTTGGTCGAAATGAGAATGCAAATGCAAATTCAAATCTAGAAGTGAATTAGCCAAAAGAAAGACTCAAAAGTCTACCCACCAAATTCCTATATAATCCTTGCTCAGGGAAATTCCTACACCACACTGCACAAGACTAACGACGCGTGTAGATTAGGTTCGACCAAACACATGATTGCGCAATTACAACCATTAATTATCAGCCAAGACACACAAAAACAAAGAGGAAAATTATTTTTGATCTTTTAAGTTTTATACTATTTTAATCCCTAATTTAATACCCTTTTTAAAATTTACTCCTTAGCTTGACTACCTTCTCATTCCGTTAGCACAATTTATATTATAATGTCACGTGAACGCCATGTGTCCTGTTAGTAATTAAATAAAAGAATACTATCTAAGCAAAAAAAAAATTGATTACAAATTTTATAAAATGAGGAAAAATAAGACAAAACGAATGAAAAAGTCTTTCTTCATTTAGGAGCCACTTTAATTGATGAATCCCCCCATCAATATGCTCAGCTGATGATATTTTTTAGTACTTTCTCCATCATTAAACCAAGTTAAGCCCAATTAGTACTGAGTTAAACTTCTTAATTAGTCAATCCCTGTCTGCCTTGGAATTTGAGTGCATTTTAAACAACTATCACCAGGATCGATGTACTCAAATGGGTCAACAAGCAAGCTTCAACTCCAGAGTGTCATTTGTTTTTCTACGTTTTCTTATACCTTCGTTCTTGTTTGGTTACGATTGTTCACGCAAAAGGAAAAGTCTTAAATATATATATTTTTAATTCATTCTTAAATTATAGGGTCATTTACATGTTACACCCCTAAACAATTCATTTTGAGACATTGCAGGCTCGAACATCTGATATTCGACCCTTTATTTACACTGCCAATATATAATTTGCGTTAGAATGAACATAAACTTAGATGAAAACGAACCATATGCATGCATTGTATATGAGCTCTTTGGACTTAAAATGATAAAATTATCTTTTCTTTTTCTTTTTAATTCGGGTGATTTTTTTTATATATTTTGGAGTTTTCTTAAGGATTGAAAACGATTTTTCTAAACAAAAAAGCATTAATTATCAGCGAGTGGCCTCACTTATCTTAGGGCCACGAACACCACAAATATCTTATCTAAGCGATCATCGAGATGTTCAAGTCATCACCAGGAAATTTCTCGTTTTAACTTTTTCGTAACAAAATTCAGATTGAAAAAGATATAGCAGGCGTTTAAATAATGCTTTAAATTTTTCTTACAGGCAAAGGTCTAATGCTAATTGTGCCGTAGACCGAAGCCATACCCACTCTCGTAATCCTCAATGGCAAGGAGAATACCCTTCCCTGCAGGACTCATGGCCATTATCGTTCTTGTGCTGGTCCATCAAGCTTGCAGTGTCAACCTTCCTCATCACTGTCCTATTTCTTCCTGCGGCGGTATCCACAACATAAAATATCCGTTTCGGTTAATAGACGATCCCCCGAACTGCGGCGACCAAAGGTATAACCTTTCATGCGAGAACAACCAAACAGTGTTGTACTTATCTGCTGGAAAATACAACGTACAGGAAATCTCTCACCATGAAGGTTCTTTTTATGAATACAGAATCCGTGTTGTAGACTCACGTATTCCGAAGGATAATTACTCATCCACCCCCCATTGTTCCCCAGATTTCGACTTCGATTTCGGGGCATGGGATCCCAACACGGTGCTTAGTACTGAACCTTACGCCAACTTATCAGAGGCAAACGGTTTTGTTTTCGTGAGCTGTGAAAAGCCAATGAATTCCCCATTCTATCTGAACAGTTCCAGTTGCTTTGATGTTGAAGCGTATTCTTCCAACTCTTCTAATACATCCCTTTCCAGCATGAGGCGGCATAAATATATTTTATCTGGCCAGATGAATGCATCGGTATTTATAAAGGAGTTGTGCCAAGTGGAACACAGGTGTTTCTCATCGCGGCCGGGAAATTATGACAAAAATCTTTCGTGTACGGATGTGCACAACATGTTATTATATGGTTTTGAATTATTAGTATCACGGTGGGACGTTGGGGATTGTGGAATCTTTGGAACATTAGATTGCTCCCCAGAACAAGCCGACAACCAATTTTATTCATGCCGGTGCAACGGTGAGTGAAGAATGAATGAAACATCCAATTTAATTATAATACATAATATTCTACAATACGGTGAACATTATTTTGCTTTTACATTTTTTTCCATGTTTCTGAATATATATTTGCAATTCTTTTATCTTTGATGTCATTGGATAAACTTTTTTAATGGATTATATCCCAAGGATTATTATTGATTGATGTAATAATATCGGATACGCATGCAGGGGAACTGGTGTATTGCATATATATTATATTATGGGTTATAATTAATTAATTGATTTGCGTTATAAAGTTTCTCAAGGCTAATCTTGTTTTTTCTTTTTTCTTGGATCAACCAGATGGAAGGAGCGGTATTGATCTGGTGCTATTGTATTGTAAGGTTCTTTCTCAAAAAAGTTGTTTTTCAGGGATAGAACTGAATGACAAGTGGGTCCGCAATAACCGTGTGGACGGCCAATATAATCTCTCTTTCCCATCAAAACATAACTTTTCACCTAAAAAAATATAAAAAAATTACATCTCTCTTCACTTTTTCATTAAACCCAATACCAACACTAAACTCAATACCAAAAATTTTACAACACAAACATAACCTTAATACCTCCGTTTAAAAGTGATCATTAGGAATCACACGATCTAAGTTGTGAAAAAAAAGAAGAAAAACTTTAAATTATTTCAATGCTAACTTTCTTGAGTATTGAATTAACTTTCTTGAAATTATTCTTTCGCAGTGGAAAGTATTCTTACCTACATAGCACAGGCCATGGGTAAGAACTCGATCGAATCTCTGCTTTCATGATGATTACATTCCTTTGTAGTGTAGACGATTTCTTAATTTGTGAAGCGTAAAAACACAGAAATATAAAGACTTCTGCGTGAAGAAGACAAAGACACGTATTACAGTGCTAAGTACACTGACAAATTCAACTGAAAAAATGCTTACAGTGCTGCAAACAAAATATGTGTTTTTCTGTTGTTCTGATGATTAATTATATTCCTGCACAGGACCACAGTTTGCATTAAAAATTGTCTTTGGGACTCCATTTGTGATTTTATTGTTGATATATAAATGGCGTAAGAGGCATTTCTCAGTGTATGATGCTATTGAAGAATTTTTGCAAAGCCACAATAACCTCAGGCCCATACGGTACTCTTATAAAGAAATCAAGAAGATGACCAATAATTTCAAGGACAAACTGGGTGAAGGAGGCTATGGTACTGTATTCAAAGGAACACTTCGAAGTGGCCAACTTGTTGCTGTAAAGATGCTAGGGAAGGCCAAAGCTAATGGGCAAGATTTTATTAGCAAAGTTGCAACCATCGGAAGGATTCACCATGTTAATATTGTGCAACTCGTTGGCTTTTGCGTTAAAGGGGCAGAACAAGCTCTTGTATACGAGTTCATGCCCAAAGGCTCCCTCAATAAATACATTTTTTCTCAGGAGGAAAGTTTCATCTTAAGCTACGAGAAACTGTATGATATTGCTCTAGGAGTGGCTCGTGGAATTGAATATTTGCATCGAGGATGTGACATGCAGATCTTGCATTTTGATATTAAGCCCCACAACATTCTTCTTGATGACAATTTTACTCCCAAGGTTTCTGACTTTGGTCTAGCAAGATTGTATGCAGTAAATGATAGCGTGGTTTCTTTAACTGCTGTAAGAGGGACGTTAGGATACATGGCTCCTGAGTTATTCTACAAAAATATTGGAGGACTCTCGTATAAGGCCGATGTTTATAGCTTTGGAATGTTGTTAATGGAAATGGCAGGCAGAAGAAAGAATGTGAATGCATCTGTAGACTATTCAAGCCAAGTTTATTTTCCTACTTGGGTTTATGACCAATTGCAAGATGGAAGGGATATAGAAATTGACAACGTGACAGAAGAAGAAAAGGAAATTTGTAAAAAGATGATCATAGTTGCGTTGTGGTGTATACAGATGAAGCCTAGCTATCGTCCTTCAATGCACGAAGTTGTAGGAATGCTTGAAGGAGAATTGGAATGCTTACAAATGCCTCCCAAGCCTTTCATATCGTCACCAGAATGACACACTCAAGATGTTGGAGACTGCTCAACTTGGTCATCAACTACATCTGAGTACTCGACCTAGTCTATCAACCAAGTTTTAAATGCCAATTATCTTTGCTGGGGAAAGCTAATATATATTTGCATCAATAAGAACCATAAACTTCTCTAGTTTATATTCTCATACAACATGTAAGTTTTCATTTGAGTTGTGATAGCCATTGCAACATCTTATATTATTCCGGATTCAGCTTAATTTGAAATGGCATGGTCAATTTTACTTCTCGCCGACATTAGATTGGCAAAATATTTTTTTGTTTTAATTTTTTTATAGGAGGTTGTGTAAATTCTTTCAGGATTTGTACAAAAATTGTTAAGAGTTAATGAAAAGTTGTTGGAATTTATTAAAAAAAGAAATATTTTTTGTCCATCCAAACATGGTCTTATTTTAAAAACCTAACTTTGAATTATGAAAACAGGAGAGCATCATGACGAAAAATATTAAGCAACCGAAAAAGAAAAAGAGAACCCTCAACGCTATTTAATTAACTGTTTTTCATATAGTAATTGCTCTCCCATTTACCAAAAACAAAATAACCAAGTTTCAAGGCCAACTTTAAGACGGTGGGCTTCAACTTCAAGCCTTTGTGGTCTGCTTGTTGGGCCCAATGGTAAAAGAGATCAGATATGGACCAATAATATTAACCAACCCAAATGAAGGGACAGACAATGGAAGGTTACCGGACCAGTTATCCACTTGTGTATAGTGAGTGAAACCTTCGAAGTCACAAAGTTTTGCCTGGCCGGCCCAGGCCCATACCGGTGGGTCGACGTTTCGTCGTGAAATTTCTACAAAACAGTCCAAATGTCGCGGCTTCTGCCATTAATCTGTGCTTTGTGCATTGACTGATGACCAACGACGACGTGTTGGCTAAAGTTGAAAGCACGTGAATCTGATGTTAAATCCTTCAATTAGTAGGGTAGCACTGTCTAAATTAATTATTGCGAAATTGTTATTTTAGTTCTTAAATTTTAATACTTTTTCTTTTTAATTATTAAATTTAAACTTTCTATGTTTTCATACTGTCCAAATTAAGAAATGTTAATTATGTATGTATATGTTATCGTCAATTTAAATTATAATATTATCGTCAATTTAAAACGAATTGAAAACAAAAAAACAAAAAACAAGATACACCTGTTTGTAGCCTAAACATTATCATATCCAACAGTGTGGAATTAGCACATTTTGGTTATTAATTATCCTCGTGCCTTGCCATACTAATGTACTATCATCTAAAGAACAACGTCTATATAACTCTCAATGATTAATAGTTCTAATCCTTCAATGCCATACAAGTGCAATCTTTGACATCACTACAATTCTTCTGGGATGATTTCTAACTCCTGATTTGAACGTCTTCCATGCAGATTTGCATTGCTTCTTACTGGATCTGTAGAGGCAAAGGGATTAGGAGGCATGGTTAATTTATCTCTTTCCTCTTCCAACATTTGAAGCACAAGTTTCATTGAAGGACGTTCCATTGGGTTCCACTGGATGCACCAAAGTCCCACAATTGCTAGCTTCTCTGCAATTCTGACATCTCCATCATCCTCAATAAAAACTCTTAGGTCTTCCTTTTGCTCCAAGAGGTTATAAATCCATTCTGGAAAGTAGACTTGCCTAGTTTCTTCATCTTGAAAATCAACATTTTTCTTCCCTCCTACCATTTCAAGCAGCAACATTCCAAAACTGTAAACATCGGCCTTATAAGACACATTCCCAAAGTTCCTAGAGAACACTTCGGGTGCAATATAACCCATAGTCCCTCTTGCTGTGGTCATGGACACGATACTCTGGTCCTTAGAGCACAACTTGGCAAGACCAAAATCAGCAATTTTAGGGTTGAACTCCTCGTCCAACAAAACATTACGGGGTTTAATGTCAAAGTGGAGGATTCTTTGGTCACACCCTTGGTGAAGATAGTCAATTCCTTTTGCTATACCTAGAGAAATACCATGCAACCTGGTCCATCCAAGAAAGCAGTTCTTGAAATCTGTTGAAGATATGAACTTATCTAAGGAATCGTTTGATAAGAATTCATAAATTAGAGCTCTTCGAAATCCATCAGCACAAAAGCCAACCAGCCGAACCACATTAACATGATGGATCCTACCCATTGTTCCCACTTCATTTATAAATTCCTCCCCATCTCCTTTGGAAGTAGTGTTCAAAATCTTCACCGCAACAAAGATTTCACTGGAAAGCTTTCCTTTGAACACTGTTCCATAGGATCCTTCTCCTAACTTATCACTGAACTGATTTGTAATCCTTTTAATATCAGCGTACGAGTATCTCGAGGGCTTAAAACTTCTGTAGTCCTCCAAAAACTTTTCGACCTTTGCTTCAGTTTCTTTTTCCACTTTATCATGCCTATACACACGATAGACTGAAAAACTCGCGAGGACTAAAAGGAGTGATCCGAAGACGGTACCTGCATCGCCACAATCGCATGTCAAATAAGAGATTTCCATATCCACTGTCCCGAACAAAAAAAGCTTGAAATGGCCCGCGAGCAACTTACCAATTTCAATCGCTGATTTTTTCCGTCCTGCAAAAGATTCTAACGTAATTAGGTTCCATAGAAAGATTTTCGGAAAAACAGAGTAAAATTATTTGTTTCAATTAGTGATTTTTTATTTTCTCTTTCTGTTTTCGTGAATTAGAAGAGCATTTTTAAAAGCCAAGTAAGGTTGACCAAATCGATGCGCGTTAGCTTTAAACATTGCGAAGTAATTGAGCACTAATTAAGGTGGACAATGGATACAAGACCGTACCTTTTGGGTGTTTGGGGAAGCACGTAATTTCTGACTCGGTGTTATTATTCTTAAATCCACAAATCTTGCCCTTCGCTTCACATTGATCTCCGCACAGAGGTCTGGACCATTTCAACTGAAGAACGTCATCCCAACCGAAAATTATACGAGATGGAATTGGTTGGGTGTTATTCATCTTTGTACAAGGTGATATGGGCAAACTGATGATGGGAGTAGAAGATTCGATGGCATAAACCTGGTGGCCGCTAGGGCAAGAGACCAGACGATAATCTAGACCTTCTGTTTGGGAACAATTGAATAAAGTAAATTCCTGAAGGTCTTCTTCTTTGAATTTGAAAGGCGAGGAAGATAAGTCGAACCCCAGAAGTTGGCATGGAAGCGAGTGATGATGTGGGTCATATAGGTGAATCACCTGAGCCTTGTAGTCAATCTTTTTGACATAGAGCTTGACTGAAATTGGGAGCTCGAGCACTAAATCATGTGTATCAGTGCAGGATAGATCAAACCCAGGAAAACCAGAGTGCTCTGGCTGGGTGTCTTTAAGTCGGAAAGGAAATCGAATGGCTGGGCCGTGGCGTCCACACGGTGATACAGAGGACCCATTCTGGGCTTCACCGGCCTGGACTATGATGATGAAAACAAGAAGCAAGAAGAAGAAAGGGATTTCCATCTCGAAGCAAATGCTTATCTCTGTTTTCAGGAGCGTTTCTGATCAGCCTCTAAAGGAAAGCAATGACAGTATCTTGGAGGGAATCACATCTAGAGCTCAAATGATCTACGAGTGAATATGCCAAAAGAAAGACTGAAAAGTCTACCCACGTAATTCCTAGTCCATGCTCAGGAAAATTCCTACACCACACTGCACAAGACTAACGACGACGTGTAGATTGGGTTCAAAGAACGCAGATCTGTTAATTTGAAATTGCAAATTGGCTGGTTAACTCAAATATGACAATCAAATGAAAGTTACCACTTTGAATGCGATTATATTTACACCTTTCCTTTATTTCTTGTTTCTTGTTTTCAACATACCAGGGTGAACGCACCTCCTCTGTATCACCCCGTGGAGCCTCTAAAAAAAATGAAAAGAAAAAGAACGAGGATGCGTTTAAACAAAGAAATTACTCAAAAACTGTTCAAAGTCAAGCAAACCAAGGGAGACTTGGCCCAGTTCGATGGAAATCTTGATTGCCATCAATTATCAGCCACAAACAAAAAAAGGAAAAAGTTTTTAAAGCTTTTTAAAAAAAAAAAAAAAGATCCCTAAATTTATACCTTAATTTTTAAAATGTAGTGCTTCGGTCAAGTACCTTCTCATTCCATTAATGGCAACTGACCATAGAAAAGCACAATTTATATTATAATGCCACATGAGCACCACGTGTCGTGATTTTAGTACATAGAAAATCGGATACTATATAAGCTAAAATTGATTACAATATTTATAAAATGAGGAAAAATAACTTAAAATGAATGAAAAAATCTACAAAATAACAAACAACGAAAATTAAATTAAAATCTGTTTAAAAATTAGAATAACCCAAAAAAATCAATAAAATAAATTAAAAACTACACATTAAACCTAATAAATTATTTAAAAATTAAAAAGAAAGGTGTACATGTGTAGGGGGTCGAGGAACCTCCCAAATGGGTGGGAGGCCGCCACTCCCACAAGGTTGATTTAAAAAAAAAATACGCAGAGTTTTTTGTTTCTAAATTAAAAAACTGAAAATTAAATCTTTTCAAATTTAAAATAGTATACATAATAATTAAAATTAGTGGGGAGGGGGTGGCGGACCAACCTCGCAAAGTGGTGGAGGCCTTGGCGAGGCTCCTTGACAGTCCCAAAGCCTTTCTCTGCGTTTGCAACAAAAAATTTTACATCTCTTAAAAGTTTAACACAATAAAAAAAATTAAAATATAATATCTCCTCATTAAATCATTACTTTTCACTCTAATAAATATAAAAAAAATTATCTCTCTCTTCACTTTTTCACCAAATCCAATACCCTAAAATTTTAAGTCCCCAAAATTTTACATCTCAAACACACCCTTAGTAAGTTTTTATTTTTAAACTAATTGTAGTTTTAGTAATTTTTAGTTTTTAATATTTTAATTATCTGCAGCGTAGCACATGCATGTAGCCTCACTTTGTCTTATGACCACAAACGTCGCAAATGCCTGAAATATGCTTCTACAAAACAGTCCAATTTATGCGTTTAAGTCCTAATAATTGTCTTCAAAGTCAAAGTCACCGAGGGAGACTTGGCCCAGCTCAATTCTTCTCACCTCGACCATTATCTGCAGCGTAGCACATGCATGTAGCCTCACTTTGTCTTATGACCACAAACGTCGCAAATGCCTGAAATATGCTTCTACAAAACAGTCCAATTCATGCGTTTACGTCCTAATAATTGTCTTCAAAGTCAAAGTCACCGAGGGAGACTTGGCCCAGCTCAATTCATCTCACCTCGACCATTATCTGCAGCCTAGCACACGCATGTAGCCTCACTTTGTCTTATGACCACAAACGTCGCAAATGCCTGAAATATTGCTTCGACTCTCTATCAAATTTGTACACGTATTATGGGTCTGCCTGTCTATTTTTTGTTTTTCTTCGATATATATAAATTATAAAATATGCTTGTCCACAGCCGTACGTGGATAAAAGCTACACCCTTTCTTATCTCCCTCTCGCCCCCTCCCTGAACATTGGAATGGAAAGGAGAATGTCGTTCCTTAATTGCACGACTAGTCATGTCGACTGTTATTGTGCTACTCCATCAATGCCGCAGCGTTGCAGATTATACTCATCTCTGTGCTCCCTCTTCCTCTTCTACTATATCCGTTTCGATTAACTCCCGAAGCTGCATATTTTTATAAAATGAGGAAGAATAATACAAAATGAAAGAAGAAATCTACAAAATAACAAATAACGAAATTTAATTCAAATCTGTTTAAAAATTAGAATAGACCAAAAAGTTGAATAAAAGAAATTTAAAATTTAAAATTTAAAAAGAAAGGTGTGGAGTGGTCGAGGAACCTCGCAAGTTAAGCGGTAAGGAGGCCGTCACTCCAGCGCCATGGCGAGGTTCCTTGACACACGCCTTTCTTATTAATTTTATATTTTTAAATTATTTGTTATTTTTTAGTAATTTTTAGTTTTTAATTTATTTTCTCCAATATTTTCTGCTATTATTTTCAAATATATTTAATTTATTTTTCTATATTTACCATTATTTTATATAATTTTTCGTTCATTTTGTATTATTTTTTTTGTCTATTCTAACTTATTTATTATTATTTTATGTACTAGCTGCAGGGACATGTAGCATTGACTGGACACTTGTGATTGGGCGCAGAATGGGTATAAACTCTGGGACTGAAATTATAGTTTTCAAAGCTGAAGATATGTTTTAAAAGCCATATAAACCTCAACAACTAAAAATGATTTTTTTTCTTTATTAAAAAGAACTATTAATCATCGGAAAGTAGCCTCACTTATCTTAGGGCCAGCACGGCCACAAATAACTTATCTAAGTGATATGCTCAAGTCATTACCAGAAAATTTCTCGTTTTGAAAAAGATATGACAAGCATTTAATGCTTTAGAAACTACAGAAATTATTGGGTACTGAATTTGCATCTTAAAAATAAATTGAGATTTATATGGATTGGACCATCCAATGCCAATATATTCCAATATCGATGGAATAGATCACCATTAGACTTGTAACTTACTGGATCAAGCAAGCTGTCAAGAACTGTCATCCGAAGGCCTCAAGGAAATTCCATGGCTGTCTTTCAACAGTGATTGAGTTTGACAAATCGAGGATATTTTCCAATTTTTGTTCAAAGTCAAGCACACCCAGGGGGACGACCACTCAAGTCGTGACTAGGGGTCACAATTCTCTTGTACGTGTCGGTTTTGGCTAAAATCGGCACTTATATCGGGTAGATCGGTTTTAAAAAAATTACCCCTTACACCTACACCGTTAAGGTCAAAAATCGGCCTTTAGTGGTGAAGGTTTCCGGTTATCCTACATTCATATTGAGCCATTTTTTTAGCATTTTACGCACTTGGCCCAATGCATTTTTTCTTTTTTTCTTTTGGTCCATTAATCACGTATCAATAAAATCTAAACTAATGAAATCTAAATTCCAAAATCAATAAAATTAAAGATCATCTTAAAAGATAAGATGAGAATTTAAAGTCCAAAGTAATAGAGACGTCACTGTAAGTAGAAACTATTATCTTTTGAAAAATCCAGTTTAGACCCTAACAACACTTAGAGGGGAGAATATGTGTTTTTCCTGTAATTAACAAATCAATATCAATTTTAAAACATGTTCAAAACCTAGTAGGGTTTCCCTTGGTTTCACAAAGAAAATCCAAAAATTCAGCAATTTTTTAAGGCGCTCGAGCATGGGTCGAGCGCGGGTCAAACACTTATGTTTCTGTCTGAAATTTGCACTGAGCGCTTGTCAAACACTAATCAAACGTGAAGACTCTATCTGAATTTTTTCAAAGGGCGCTCGAGCGCTTGTCAAACACTGGTCAAACGTGATGACTCTATCTGAATTTTTGAACTAAAATGTATTAGAAATTTGAACTAAAATGTAATTGAGTTACTGATTTTGCAAGCATGGTATAAATTTAATAGTGATTTGTCAATTTTAGAATTTAGACAATTTGTTAAAATTTCATAAAAACTCTTAAACTCATACATTGATTTAAAATTTTTCGTGGTAGAATGTCGACCTCTTGACTTATATTATGCGATGTACTTACCAAAGTTTGGCATTAAACTCTTTAATTATGATTTCAATGCCTTCATATATACCCTTCTAAATACAATAAATTTGTAATTTTTTCTACTAAAATTCTAAATAACTAGTCCATTCACCTAGCAAGCTTCTTGGTAACTTGAATGTAAGTATTGGATTAGACAAAACCAACAACAAATCTCAAATATTCAGGTGAAACTAAACTATTGAGTAGACCTTGTCATGCTTCTAGAATACTACGTCTTGAGGTGAAACTAAAGTTTAAACTATTGAGTAGAAACTAAACAAAAAAAACTTAAAACCTTAAAAAAAATCCTGATTTATCCCGATTTTTTCAAAAAGTTAAACCTACACCGACACCGGTTAGGTCGGGTACTAGAAACCCGGTGGCACCAGAATTTTCCAATGCCATTGTGCAGCCCTAGTCTTGACCAGTACATTTCTCTAACTGGCAAAGCTGGTCTTATGATGCTTTTGAAATATTTTTGCAAAGCCACAAGCTGGTGCTCTAACGTCTCTGTCATACGAAGGCATCAGGAAAATTCCATGGGGGATGTCCTTTGGTAGGCAAGAGTGTCCAAATTATTTCTTCTAATTGCGAATTATAAATAGGCTCCAGAAGTCAATAATTAAACTCCTTGAAATGTCATAACTGCTCAATCAATGTGCCACGTGGATACTCTAAGTATAGATCACATGGGCTACAATTCTTCGTGTGGAGACAGTACTAGAATCTTTCCAATATTTGTTTGCATTAGAAGATGAAAGCAAAGTACTCCACTTGAAAGTAAAAGAATCTCGATGGACTTAACGACTTGTAGGTTTATGAAAGCAAGCTGTCAACGAACGACTGTCATACAAAGGCTTCAGGAAAATTCAATGGGTTTCCTTCTATTAGTAAGGTAGTACTCTCTAAATTAATTATTGAGAAATTGTCATTTTAATCTTTAAATTTTTAGAACTTTTTACTTTTTAATCCTTAAATTTCAATTTACTACTTTTGCTACAAGGAAACACTAATATTTGCATTTAATTTAATTAGTTCTAACTGTTACTCTTTCCTCATACTTATAAACTGAGCTCATTGTGTTGATTTGGTTGTACTAAAAAGATTAGGGCAAGAGAGTGTCGAAGTCAAATCAAAAGTTTATCTACATCATTTATTCATGGGTGAACGACTTCCTTTCACACCAATGTGGGACTAACCCCAACAATCTATTCCTCACACATTGGGCCTTAGGTCGGAGAGACGGCAATCCCTTTCTATTGTGGACTAAATGACAATAATGTCCTTGACTCACTTTGAATATTGAAGATATTATTGTCAATTCATTAAATTTTGGAGGTATTATTATCGGAAGGAGGGTGCAAAGTGTATAACATTGGTAGTTGAAGGTGTAATGTATCAAAATGAGTAATTTAGGGTGGTAAGTGTCTAACATTAGTAGTTGGAGAGTGCAACATGTGAAAAATAGTAGTTTAGGATGCAATGTGTCACAGGCCCGATAGTTTAAGAGTGAAAATTGTATATTTCCTTTATTTTTTAAAAATAAAAATTAATATTTTGTATTAAAAAAGTCAGTAAATTTGTAGGTACAATAGCTCTAAGTATCAATTTAGAGTGTATAGTACAAAATGCTTAGTTTATAGATCAATTTAGAGTGTATTGTAATATTTTATTATGAGAGTAAAAAAATTTGTGAAAATTTTGGGTGCAAACACAACCTCAGGATCCGGCTCCCATGTCTCAGACTGGCGTAGACGTGACTTATAAGCAACTGGGAATAATAGTTAAGACTAGGGGTATGTTCGTTTTCATCATTTTTTCAGGATTCTAAGTATTTTCACAATTCTACCACCGAACATATTCAGAATTCAAACACAAAAACCAATACATTTTACACAATCTCTAACAATTTTTTAATTTTTTATTCAACATAAATTTTCTCTCTCTATACTTTTTCACATAACTCAAATACTTTTTTATTAAACAATTACATCAAATCATTTCTCTCTCTACTTTACACAAACACCAATAAAACACTATTCAACATAAAAATTCATAACTTCTCTAAAATCCTACATTTTTTCTCAAAACGAACATCACCTAGGTTGAACTGGTGCACCGCATACGCAACATGAGATTGGAATATTTGACTAGCTTTAAATTATTACCTGCTACAGCCTACAGCCAACCCGTTCTGACTCGGCAACAAAATATGCATGCACTTTTATAAGACCGATCAGGGCGAGTTGTCTCCAGCCTTTTTACACCATAAAATTAAAACCGCGTTCATTGACAATTGCAGAAGTCAATTTACCTTACGTGGGTGCTAGAGAATAAGGTCGTAAATAGATAGACTAAAGGGAACAAAAAAAAATTGAAAGAGAAAACTAATTGAAAAAGGTCAATGAATTTACATCTCACCCAATACTCTTCTATAGTCTATCTAAAACAACTAAAACAGATGTCATTAATTTAGGTGCGATTTTTCTATGAGCTAGATACACGAGTCAATAAACTCGTGGAAATTAGAAGATGTCATGCAATGTGTGACATGGATACTTCAGGTACCGTTCACATTGACATGGGGTACTTCTTCGTGTGGAGACTAAAAATGTTTCCAATGTTTGGGTAGGTGTATTTTAGTTGGCGTATAAACTTCATGACGTGTCTTAGTTTATTCCTGAGATTTGTGTTTAATGAAGTTCTGCTCAAAGTCTAGCAGTTCAACATGATTAGTAATTGCCCGAGAATAGTTAAAGTATGATTGAAGTCTATAGTCCAATAGTTAAAGCACTCGAAATTCGATCAGAATTTACTTATAGATTGATCAAAATTGACGAAAGACTGTTACAACGGTTTTAACAGAAACGCGCAAGAAACAAGAAGACTAGAACTTTAGTGAGAACCATCTTCCCGACCCTCCAGAATATAAAAACCATTTTTTCTCTCATTTTGATGATGTCCCATATAGCTATATCTTGAGAGATCTTGCTTCCATAGCGTTCTTCTACATACTCTCTCTGTTAATGTTTTTGTAGCCTGTTACGTGTGAACTGAGATTGAACTAAGCGAGATTGTTCTTTCCTCCATTATCTCAGACCCGTTTTTTATCACTAATGTAGTTCCTTACACGACTCATGTCTGTTATTGTTCTTGTGCTATACTCCATCTATGCAGGATAAGTTGTAAAAATGCTTAAAGGGGAATGATAGTATCTTGGAGGGAGTCACATATAGAGCTCAAATTTTGGTCGAAATGAGAATGCAAATGCAAATTCAAATCTAGAAGTGAATTAGCCAAAAGAAAGACTCAAAAGTCTACCCACCAAATTCCTATATAATCCTTGCTCAGGGAAATTCCTACACCACACTGCACAAGACTAACGACGCGTGTAGATTGGGTTCGACCAAACACATGATTGCGCAATTACAACCATTAATTATCAGCCAAGACACACAAAAACAAAGAGGAAATTATTTTTGATCTTTTAAGTTTTATACTATTTTAATCCCTAAGTTAATACCCTTTTTAAAATTTACTCCTTAGCTTGACTACCTTCTCATTCCGTTAGCACAATTTATATTATAATGCCACGTGAACGCCATGTGTCCTGTTAGTAATTAAATAAAAGAATACTATATAAGCAAAAAAAAATTGATTACAAATTTTATAAAATGAGGAAAAATAAGACAAAACGAATGAAAAAGTCTTTCTTCATTTAGGAGCCACTTTAATTGATGAATCCCCCCATCAATATGCTCAGCTGATGATATTAATTAGTACTTTCTCCATCATTAAACCAAGTTAAGCCCAATTAGTACTGAGTTAAGCTTCTTAATTAGTCTATCCCTGTCTGCGTTGGAATTTGAGTGCATTTTAAACAACTATCACCAGGATCGATGTACTCAAAGGGGTCAACAAGCAAGCTTCAACTCCGGAGTGTCATTTGTTTTTCTACGTTTTCTTATACCTTCGTTCTTGTTTGGTTACGATTGTTCACGCAAAAGGAAAAGTCTTAAATATATATATTTTTAATTCATTCTTAAATTATAGGGTCATTTACATGTTACACCCCTAAACAATTCATTTTGAGACATTGCAGGCTCGAACTCCTGATATTCGACCCTTTACATAAACTTAGATGAAAACGAACCATATGCATGCATTGTATATGAGCTCTTTGGACTTAAAATGATAAAATTATCTTTTCTTTTTCTTTTTAATTCGGGTGATTTTTTTTCTATATTTTGGAGTTTTCTTAAGGATTGAAAATGATTTTTCTAAACAAAAAAGCATTAATTATCAGCGAGTGGCCTCACTTATCTTAGGGCCACGAACACCACAAATATCTTATCTAAGCGATCATCGAGATGTTCAAGTCATCACCAGGAAATTTCTAGTTTTAACTTTTTCGTAACAGAATTCAGATTGAAAAAGATATAGTAGGCGTTTAAATAATGCTTTAAATTTTTCTTACAGGCAAAGGTCTAATGCTAATTGTGCCGTAGACCGAAGCCATACCCACTCTCGTAATCCTCAATGGCAAGGAGAATACCCTTCCCTGCAGGACTCATGGCCATTATCGTTCTTGTGCTGGTCCATCAAGCTTGCAGTGTCAACCTTCATCATCACTGTCCTATTTCTTCCTGCGGCGGTATCCACAACATAAAATATCCGTTTCGGTTAATAGACGATCCCCCGAACTGCGGCGACCAAAGGTATAACCTTTCATGCGAGAACAACCAAACAGTGTTATACTTATCTGCTGGAAAATACAACGTACAGGAAATCTCTTACCATGAAGATTATGAATACAGAATCCGTGTTGTAGACTCACGTATTCCAAAGGATAATTACTCATCCACCCCCCATTGTTCCCCAATTTCGACTACGATTTCAGGGCATGGAATCCCTACAGGCCGCTTGCAGAAAGTTACTACTCATCAAATGAAAGCGGTTTTGTTTTCGTGAGCTGTGAAAAGCCAATGAATTCCCCATTCTATCTGAACAGTTCCACTTGCTTTGATGATGAAGCGTATTCTTCCAACTCTTCTAATTCATCCCTTTCCAGCATGAGGCGCCATAAATATATTTTATCTGGCCAGATGAATGCATCGGTATTTATAAAGGAGTTGTGCCAAGTGGAACACAGGTGTTTGTCATCGCGGCCGGGAAATTATGACAAAAATCTTTCGTGTACGGATGTGCACAACATGTTATTATATGGTTTTGAATTATTAGTATCATGGAGGGACGTTGGGGATTGTGGAATCTTTGGATCTGGAACATTAGATTGCTCCCCAGAACAAGCCGACAACCAATTTTATTCATGCCGGTGCAACGGTGAGTGAAGAATGAATGAAACATCCGATTTAATTATAATACATAATATTCTACAATACGGTGAACATTATTTTGCTTTTACATTTTTTTCCATATTTCTGAATATATATTTGCAATTCTATATCTTTGATGTCATTGGATAAACTTTTTTAATGAATTATATACCAAGGATTATTATTGATTGATGTAATAATATCGGATACGCATGCAGGGGAACTGGTGTATTGCATATATATTATATTATGGGTTATAATTAATTAATTGATTTGCGTTATAAAGTTTTTCAAGGCTAATCTTGTTTTTTCTTTTTTCTTGGATCAACCAGATGGAAGGAGCGGTATTGATCTGGTGCTATTGTATTGTAAGGTTCTTTCTCAAAAAAGCTGTTTTTCAGGGATAGAACTGAATGACAAGTGGGTCCGCAAAAACCGCGTGGACGGCCAATATAATCTCTCTTTCCCATCAAAACATAACTTTTCACCTAAAAAAATATAAAAAATTACATCTCTCTTCACTTTTTCATTAAACCCAATACCAACACTAAACTCAATACTAAAAATTTTACAACACAAACATAACCTTAATACATCCGTTTAAAAGTGATCATTAGGAATCACACGATCTAAGTTGTGAAAAAGAAGAAGAAAAACTTTAAATTATTTCAATGCTAACTTTCTTGAGTATTGAATTAACTTTCTTGAAATTATTCTTTCGCAGTGGAAAGTATTCTTACCTCCGCAGCACTGGCCATGGGTAAGAACTCGATCGAATCTCTGCTTTCATGATGATTACATTCCTTTGTAGTGTACACGATTTCTTAATTTGTGAAGCGCAAAAACACAGAAATATAAAGACTTCTACGTGAAGAAGACAAAGACACGTATTACAGTGCTAAGTACATTGACAAATTCAACTGAAAAAATGCTTACAGTGCTGCAAACAAAATATGTGTTTTTCTGTTGTTCTGATGATTAATTATATTCCTGCACAGGACCACAGTTTGCATTAAAAATTGTATTTGGGACTCCATTTGTGATTTTATTGTTGATATATAAATGGCGTAAGAGGCATTTCTCAGTGTATGATGCTATTGAAGAATTTTTGCAAAGCCACAATAACCTCAGGCCCATACGGTACTCTTATAAAGAAATCAAGAAGATGACCAATAATTTCAAGGACAAACTGGGTGAAGGAGGCTATGGTACTGTATTCAAAGGAACACTTCGAAGTGGCCAACTTGTTGCTGTAAAGATGCTAGGGAAGGCAAAAGCTAATGGGCAAGATTTTATTAGCGAAGTTGCAACCATTGGAAGGATTCACCATGTTAATATTGTGCAACTCGTTGGCTTTTGCGTTAAAGGGGCAGAACAAGCTCTTGTATACGAGTTCATGCCCAAAGGCTCCCTCAATAAATACATTTTTTCTCCGGAGGAAGGTATCTTTTTAAGCTACGAGAAACTGTATGATATTGCTCTAGGAGTGGCTCGTGGAATTGAATATTTGCATCGAGGATGTGACATGCAGATCTTACATTTTGATATTAAGCCCCACAACATTCTTCTTGATGACAATTTTACTCCCAAGGTTTCTGACTTTGGTCTAGCAAGATTGTATGCACTAAATGATAGCGTGGTTTCTTTAACTGCTGTAAGAGGGACGATAGGATACATGGCTCCTGAGTTATTCTACAAAAATATTGGAGGACTCTCGTATAAGGCTGATGTTTATAGCTTTGGAATGTTGTTAATGGAAATGGCAGGCAGAAGAAAGAATGTGAATGCATCTGTAGACCATTCAAGCCAAGTTTATTTTCCTACTTGGGTTTATGACCAATTGCAAGATGGAAGGGATATAGAAATTGACAACGTGACAGAGGAAGAAAAAGAAATTTGTAAAAAGATTATCATAGTTGCGTTGTGGTGTATACAGATGAAGCCTAGCTATCGTCCTTCAATGCACGAAGTTGTAGGAATGCTTGAAGGAGAATTGGAATGCTTACAAATGCCTCCCAAGCCTTTCATATCGTCACCAGAAAGACCCACTCAAGATGTTGGAGACTGCTCAACTTGGTCATCAACTACATCTGAGTACTCAACCTAGTCTATCAACCAAGTGTTAAATGCCAATTATCTTTGCTGGGGAAAGCTAATATATTTTTGCATCAATAAGAACCATAAACTTCTCTAGTTTATATTCCCATACAACATGTAAGTTTTCATTTGAGTTGTGATAGCCATTGCAACATCTTATATTATTCCGGATTCAGCTTAATTTGAAATGGCATGGTCAATTTTTCTTCTCGCCGACATTAGATTGGCAAAATATTTTTTTGTTTTAATTTTTTTATAGGAGGTTGTGTAAATTCTTTCAGGATTTGTACAAAAATTGTTAATAGTTAATGAAAAGTTGTTGGAATTTATTAAAAAAAAGAAATATTTTTTGTTCATCCAAACAAGGTCTTATTAGGGCATGTTTGAGCCCCAATTAATTGGACTCAAAATTTTAAGTTTACTATTAAAAAATTCACTACATAATTTTTTATTATTATAATATTTATTAAAAATCTTCTTTCTCTTCACTTTTTCACCAACTCCCATAACATTTCTTTACTTTATAATATTTCTCAAACCCCAATATCCAAAATTTTCACCCTCAAACATACCTTTTATCCATTTTAAAAACCTAACTTTGAATTATGAAAACAGGAGAGCATCAGGACCAAAAATATTAAGCAACCGAAAAAGAAAAAGAGAACCCTCAACGCTATTTAATTAACTGTTTTTCATATAGTAATTGCTCTCCCATTTACCAAAAACAAAATAACCAAGTTTCAAGGCCAACTTTAAGACGGTGGGCTTCAACTTCAAGCCTTTGTGGTCTGCTTGTTGGGCCCAATGGTAAGAGAGATCAGATATGGACCAATAATATTAACCAACCCAAATGAAGGGACAGACAGTGGAAGGTTACCGGACCTGTTATCCACTTGTGTATAGTGAGTGAAACCTTCGAAGTCACAAAGTTTTGCCTGGCCGGCCCAGGCCCATACCGGTGGGTCGACGTTTCAACGTGAAATTTCTACTAAACAGTCCAAATGTCGCGGCTTCTGCCATTAATCTGTGCTTTGTGCATTGACTGATGACCAACGACGACGTGTTGGCTAAAGTTGAAAGCACGTGAATCTGATGTTAAATCCTTCAATTAGTAGGGTAGCACTGTCTTAATTATTGCGAAATTGTTATTTTAGTCCTTAAATTTTAATACTTTTTCTTTTTAATTATTAAATTTAAACTTTCTATGTTTTCATACTGTCCAAATTAAGAAATGTTAATTATGTATGTATATGTTATCGTCAATTTAAATTATAATATTATCGTCAATTTAAAACGAATTGAAAACGAAAAAACAAAAAACGAGATACACCTGTTTGTAGCCTAAACATTATCATATCCAACAGTGTGGAATTAGCACATTTTGGTTATTAATTATTCTCGTGCCTCGCCATACTAATGTACTATCATCTAAAGAACAACGTCTATAGAACTCTCAAAGATTAATAGTTCTAATCCTTCAATGCCATACAAGTGCAATCTTTGACATCACTACAATTCTTCTGGGATGATTTCTAACTCCTGATTTGAACGTCTTCCATGCAGATTTGCATTGCTTCTAATTACTGGACCTGCAGAGGCAAAGGGATTAGGAGGCATGGTTAATTTATCTCTTTCATCTTCCAACATTTGAAGCACAAGTTTCATTGAAGGACGTTCCATTGGGTTCCACTGGATGCACCAAAGTCCCACAATTGCTAGCTTTTCTGCAATGCTGACATCTCCATCATCCTCAATAAAAACTCTTAGGTCTTCCTTTTGCTCCAAGAGGTTATAAATCCATTCTGGAAAGTAGACTTGCCTAGTTTCTTCATCTTGAAAATCAACATTTTTCTTCCCTCCTACCATTTCAAGGAGCAACATTCCAAAACTGTAAACATCGGCCTTATAAGACACATTCCCAAAGTTCCTAGAGAACACTTCGGGTGCAATATAACCCATAGTCCCTCTTGCTGTGGTCATGGACACGATACTCTGGTCCTTAGAGCACAACTTGGCAAGACCAAAATCAGCAATTTTAGGGTTGAACTCCTCGTCCAACAAAACATTACGGGGTTTAATGTCAAAGTGGAGGATTCTTTGGTCACACCCTTGGTGAAGATAGTCAATTCCTTTCGCTATACCAAGAGCAATATCTTGCAACCTGGTCCATCCAAGAAAGCGGTTCTTGAAATCTGCTGAAGATATCAACTTATCTAATGGATCATTCGGTAAGAATTCATAAATTAGAGCTCTTCGAAACCCATCAGCACAGAAGCCAACCAACCGAACCACATTAACATGATGAATCCTACCCATTGTTCCCACTTCATTTATAAACTCCTCCCCATCTCCTTTCGAAGTAGTGTTCAAAATCTTCACCGCAACAAAGATTTCACTTGAAAGCTTTCCTTCGAATACAGTTCCATAGGATCCTTCACCTAACTTATCACTGAACTGATTTGTAATCCTTTTAATATCAGCATACGAGTATCTCGCGGGCTTAAAACTTCTGTAGTCCTCCAAAAACTTTTCGATCTTTGCTTCAGCTTCTTTTTCCACTTTATCGTGCCTATACGCACGGTAGACTAAAAAACACGCGAGGACTAAAACGGGTGATCCTAAGATGGTACCTGCACCGCACACAATCGCAAGTCAAATAAGCGATTTCCATATCCATTATCCCGAATAATGAAAGCTGAAATGGCCAGCGAGCAACTTACCAATTTCAATCGCTGGTTTTTTCCGTCCTGCAAAAGATTCTAACGTAATTAGCTTCCATAGAAAGCTTTTCGGAAAAACAAAGAAAAATTATATGTTTCAATTAGTGATTTTTTACTTTCTCTTTCTGTTTTCGTGAATTAGAAGAGCATTTTTAAAAGCCAAGTAAGGTTGACCAAATCGATGCGCGTTAGCTTTAAACATTGCGAAGTAATTGAGCACTAATTAAGGTGGACAATGGATACAAGACAGTACCTTTTGGGTGTTTGGGGAAGCACGTAATTTCTGACTCGGTGTTATTATTCTTAAATCCACAAATCTTGCCCTTCGCTTCACATTGATCTCCGCACAGAGGTCTGGACCATTTCAACTGAAGAACATCATCCCTACCGAAAATTATACGAGATGGAATTGGTTGCGTGTTATTCATCTTTGTACAACGTGATATGGACAACCTGATGATAGGAGTAGAAGATTCGATGGCATAAACCTGGTGGCCGCTAGGGCCGCTAGGGCAAGAGATCTGACGATAATCTTCTCGTTCTGTTTGGGAACAATTGAATAAAGTAAATTCCTCAGGCTTATATTCTTCTTTGAATTTGAAAGGCGAGGAAGATAAGTCGAGCCCCAGAAGTTGGCATGGAAGCGAGTGATGATGTGGGTCATATAGGTGAATCACCTGAGCCTTGTAGTCAATCTTTTTGACATAGAGCTTGACTGAAATTGGGAGCTCGAGCACTAAATCGTTTGTACCAGTGCAGGATAGATCAAACCCAGGAAAACCAGAGTGCTCTGGCTGGGTGTCTTTCAATCGGAAAGGAAATCGAATGGCTGGGCCGTGGCTTCCACACGGTGATACAGAGGGGCCTTCACCCTGGCATGTGGTGATGAAAACAAGAAACAAGAAGTAAAGGATTGCCATCTCGAAGCAATATTTGTTTATCACGGTTTTCAGGAGCGCTTCTGATGAGCCTCTAAAAGAAAGCAATGACAGTATGTTGGAGGGAATAAGCCAAAAGAAAGACTCAAAAGTCTACCCACGTAATTCCTAGTCCTTGCTCAGGAATATTCCTACACCACACTGCACAAGACTAACGACGACGTGTTGATTGGGTTCAAAGAACGCAGATCTGTTAATTTGAAGATTGCAAATTGGATAGTTAACACAAATATGACAATCAAATGAAAGTTACCACTTTGAATGCGATTATATTTACACCTTTCCTTTACTTCTTGTTTCTTGTTTTCAACATACCAGGGTGAACGCCCCTCCTCTGTATCACCCCGTGGAGCCTCGAAAAAAAATGAAAAGAAAAAGAAAGAAGATGCGTTTAAACAAAGAAATTACTCAAAAACTGTTCAAAGTCAAGCAAACCAAGGGAGACTTGGCCCAGTTCGACGGAACTCTTGATTGCCATCAATTATCAGCCACGAACAAAAAAAAGGAAAAAGTTATATTATAATGCCACATGAGCACCACGTGGCGTGATTTTAGTACATAAAAGATCGGATACTATATAAGCTAAATTTGTATTAAAATATTTATAAAATGAGGAAAAATAACTTAAAATGAATGAAAAAATCTACAAAATAACAAACAACGAAAATTAAATTAAAATCTGTTTAAAAATTAGAATAACCCAAAAAATCCGATAAAATAAATTAAAAACTACACATTAAACCTAATAAATTATTTAAAAATTAAAAAGAAAGGTGTACATGTGTAGGGGGTCGAGGAACCTCCCAAATGGGTGGGAGGCCGCCACTCCCGCGAGGTTGATTTAAAAAAAAAAAACGCAGAGTTTTTTGTTTCTAAATTAAAAAACTGAAAATTAAATCTTTTCAAATTTAAAAATAGTATACATAATAATTAAAATTAGTGGGGAGGGGTGGCGGACCAACCTCGCAAAGTGGTGGAGGCCTTGGCGAGGCTCTTTGACAGTCCCCAAGCCTTTCTCTGCGTTTGCAAAAAAAAAAAATTACATCTCGTAAAAGTTTAACACAATAAAAAAATTAAAGTATAATATCTCCTCATTAAATCATTACTTTTTACTGTAATAAATATAAAAAATTACCTCTCTCTTCACTTTTTCACCAAATCCAATACCCTAAAATTTTAACTCCCCAAAATTTTACATCTCAAACACACCCTTAGTAAGTTTTTATTTTTAAACTAATTGTAGTTTTAGTATTTTTTAGTTTTTAATATTTTTATTTATTTTTTAAATATTTATTATTATTATTTTTCAAAAATATTTCATTCATTTTTTGTTACTTTTTCATTATTTATATAAATGTTAAATCAATTTCAACTTAGCGAATGAAAGCTTCGAAGTCACAAAGTTTTGCCTGGCCAGCCCAGCCCATATCGGTGGATTTACGTTTCATCGTTAAATTTCTACAAACGTCAATTCAGCCATTATCTGCAGCCTAGCACATGCATGTAGCCTCACTTTGTTTATGACCACAAACGTCACAAATGCCTGAAATATGCTTCTACAAAACAGTCCAATTTATGCGT
The DNA here is from genome assembly GCA_963930655.1 of Myrica gale. Taxonomy (NCBI): domain Eukaryota; kingdom Viridiplantae; phylum Streptophyta; class Magnoliopsida; order Fagales; family Myricaceae; genus Myrica; species Myrica gale. Next base: position 25,325,890 of record OZ005606.1, on the reverse strand, counting down.
TTAAGTCCTAATAATAATTGTCTTCAAAGTCAAAGTCACCGAGGGAGACTTGGCCCAGCTCAATTCATCTCACCTCGACCATTATCTGCAGCCTAGCACACGCATGTAGCCTCACTTTGTCTTATGACCACAAACGTCGCAAATGCCTGAAATATTGCTTCGACTCTCTATCAAATTTGTACACGTATTATGGGTCTGCCTGTCTATTTTTTGTTTTTCTTCGATATATATAAATTATAAAATATGCTTGTCCACAGCCGTACGTGGATAAAAGCTACACCCTTTCTTATCTCCCTCTCGCCCCCTCCCTGAACATTGGAATGGAAAGGAGAATGTCGTTCCTTAATTGCACGACTAGTCCAATAGTTATCGAAATTCGATCAGAATTTACTTATAGATTGATCAAAATTGACGAAAGACTGTTACAACGGTTTTAACAGAAACGCGCAAGAAACAAGAAGACAAGAACTTTCGTGAGAACCATCTTCCCGACCCTCGAGAATATAAAAACCATTTTTTCTCTCATGATGATGTCCCATATAGCTATATCTTGAGAGACCTTGCTTCCATAGCGTTCTTCTACATACTCTCTTTGTTAATATTTTTGTAGCCTGTTGCGTGTGAACTGAGATTGAACTCAATGAGATTGTTCTTTCCTCCATTATCTCAGACCCGTTTTTTATCACTAATGTAGTTCCTTACACGACTCATGTCTGTTATTGTTCTTGTGCTATACTCCATCTATGCAGGATAAGTTGTAAGAATGCTTAAAGGGGAATGATAGTATCTTGGAGGGAGTCACATATAGAGCTCAAATTTTGGTCGAAATGAGAATGCAAATGCAAATTCAAATCTAGAAGTGAATTAGCCAAAAGAAAGACTCAAAAGTCTACCCACCAAATTCCTATATAATCCTTGCTCAGGGAAATTCCTACACCACACTGCACAAGACTAACGACGCGTGTAGATTGGGTTCGACCAAACGCATGATTGCGCAATTACAACCATTAATTATCAGCCAAGACACACAAAAAAAGAGGAAAATTATTTTTGATCTTTTAAGTTTTATACTATTTTAATCCCTAAGTTAATACCCTTTTTAAAATTTAGTCCTTAGCTTGAGTACCTTCTCATTCCGTTAGCACAATTTATATTATAATGCCACGTGAACGCCATGTGTCCTGTTAGTAATTAAATAAAAGAATACTATATAAGCAAAAAAAAAATTGATTACAAATTTTATAAGATGAGGAAAAATAAGACAAAACGAATGAAAAAGTCTTTCTTCATTTAGGAGCCACTTTAATTGATGAATCCCCCCATCAATATGCTCAGCTGATGATATTAATTAGTACTTTCTCCATCATTAAACCAAGTTAAGCCCAATTAGTACTGAGTTAAGCTTCTTAATTAGTCTATCCCTGTCTGCCTTGGAATTTGAGTGCATTTTAAACAACTATCACCAGGATCGATGTACTCAAATGAGTCAACAAGCAAGCTTCAACTCCAGAGTGTCATTTGTTTTTCTACGTTTTCTTATACCTTCGTTCTTGTTTGGTTACGATTGTTCACGCAAAAGGAAAAGTCTTAAATATATATATTTTTAATTCATTCTTAAATTATAGGGTCATTAACATGTTACACCCCTAAACAATTAATTTTGAGACATTGCAGGCTCGAACTCCTGATATTCGACCCTTTACACTGCCAATATATAATTTGCGTTAGAATGAACATAAACTTAGATGAAAACGAACCATATGCATGAACTCTTTGGACTTAAAATGATAAAATTATCTTTTCTTTTTCTTTTTAATTCGGGTGATTTTTTTTCCCTATATATTGGAGTTTTCTTAAAAGTGTTAGTTTTATAAATTTTACATCTAAATAGGATAGCTACAGTAAATATGGTTCATTTTTCATCCAATTTTTAATTTTTAATTTTTTTAGTTTTATTTTTCATCATTTTATATAAATTTTAATTTTTTTTATTAGTATTTTATAAGCTAGCATGGAGATGTAGCATTCATATGGCAACTGACTGTACACTTTGATGATGTGGAATGAATTTCTATTAAAATGAGAAAATATTGACGAAAAGACTAAATTTTAAAAGGATATTAACAATATAAAAAACTACTTGACTGAAGGACTAAGGATTGAAAATGATTTTTCTAAACAAAAAAAGCATTAATTATCAGCGAGTGGCCTCACTTATCTTAGGGCCACGAACATCACAAATATCTTATCGAAGCGATCATCGAGATGTTCAAGTCATCACCATGAAATTTCTCTTTTTAACTTTTTCGTAACAGAATTCAGATTGAAAAAGATATAGCAGGCGTTTAAATAATGCTTTAAATTTTTCTTACAGGCAAAGGTCTAATGCTAATTGTGCCGTGGACCGTAGCATACCCACTCTCGTAATCCTCTCTCTCTCTCAGCTCCCTCAATGGCAAGGAGAATACCCTTCCCAGCAGGACTCATGGCCATTATCGTTCTTGTGCTGGTCCATCAAGCTGCTTGCAGTGTCAACCTTCCTCATCACTGTCCTATTTCTTCCTGCGGCGGTATCCACAACATAAAATATCCGTTTCGGTTAATAGACGATCCCCCGAACTGCGGCGACCAAAGGTATAACCTTTACTGCGAGAACAGCCAAACAGTGTTATACTTATCTGCCGGAAAATACAACGTACAGGAAATCTATTACTATGAAGGTTCTTATTATTATGAATACAGAATCCGTGTTGTAGACTCACGTATTCCGAAGGATAATTACTCATCCACCCCCCATTGTTCCCCAGATTTCGACTTCGATTTCGGGGCATGGTATCCCTACACGGTGCTTAGTACTGAACCTTACGCCAACTTATCAGAGGGAAACGGTTTTGTTTTCGTGAGCTGTGAAAAGCCAATGAAGTCCCCATTCTATCTGAACAGTTCCACTTGCTTTGATGATGAAGCGTATTCTTCCAACTCTTCTTCATCCCTTTCCAGCATGAGGCGCCATAAATATATTTTATCTGGCCAGATGAATGCATCGGTATTTATAAAGGAGTTGTGCCAAGTGGAACACAGGTGTTTCTCATCCCGGCCGGGAAATTATGACAAAAATCTTTCGTGTACGGATGTGCACAACATGTTATTATATGGTTTTGAATTATTAGTATCACGGTGGGACGTTGGGTATTGTGGAATCTTTGGATTTCGAAGATTTGATTGCTCCCCAGATCAAGCCGACGACCAATTTTATTCATGCCGGTGCATCGGTGAGTGAAGAATGAATGCAACATTTAATTTAATTATAATACATATATATTCTACAATACGGTGAACATTATTTTGCTTTTTATTTTTTTTTCCATATTTATGAATATCTATTTGCAATTATTTTATCTTTGCTGTCATGCATAACTTGCGATCAAGTTTCTCATGGCTAATGTTCTTTTTTCTTTTTCTTTGATCAACCAGGGGGCGGCATTCTGCTCGTATGTAAGGTTTCTTTCTCAAAAAAACTGTTTTTAATTTCAGGGATACTACAGAGACCGAAATAGAACTGAATGTGGGTAGTGCCAAATGATGACAAGAAGGCCCGCGAAAACATGGAAGGCCAATGTTTATGTAAAGTTAAAGTTACTAATAAAGTTTTTCAATAAAAATAGTTTAAAATGGGTACATATTTTTTTTAAAAAAAATTCTTACACAATTTTAGAAGAAAGGGAGAAAGAAAAGTCACATTCTTTTGTATTGAATGTGATTAGGAATTATTTATTGTTATTGTTAGAAAAAGAAGTACTTAATACCTCCGTTTAAAAGTGATTAGGAATTATTTCCATCACTTTCTTGAGTATTGAATTAACTTTCTTCAAATTATTCTTTCGCAGATTTGATTGCTCGCGTCGTCTCGATACTGATCGTGATCGGTAATTAGAACTTGAATCTCTGCTTTGATGATATTTACATTCTTTTGTATAATATTAATTGTTTATTAATTTCTGAAGCGTGACAGTGCATGTTTTCAAACAAAATATTTGTCTTTCTATCATGTTCTGATGATTAATTATATTCACAGCTGGAGCATACTTTGCATTAAAAATAGTATTTGGGACTCCATGTGTGATTTTATTGTTGATATATAAATGGCGTAAGAGGCATTTCTCAATGTATGATGCTATTGAAGAATTTTTGCAAAGCCACAATAACCTCAGGCCCATACGGTACTCTTATAAAGAAATCAAGAAGATGACCAATAATTTCAAGGAAAAACTAGGTGAAGGAGGCTATGGTACTGTATTCAAAGGAACACTTCGAAGTGGCCAACTTGTTGCTGTAAAGATGCTAGGAAAGGCCAAAGCTAATGGGCAAGAATTTATTAGCGAAGTTGCAACCATCGGAAGGATTCACCATGTCAATATTGTGCAACTCGTTGGCTTTTGCGTTAAAGGGGCAGAACGAGCTCTTGTATACGAGTTCATGCCCAAGGGCTCCCTCAATAAATACATTTTTTCTCAAGAGGAAGGTATCTTCTTAAGCTACGAGAAACTGTATGATATTGCTCTAGGAGTGGCACGTGGAATTGAATATTTGCATCAAGGATGTGACATGCAGATCTTACATTTTGATATTAAGCCCCACAACATTCTTCTTGATGACAATTTTATTCCCAAGGTTTCTGACTTTGGTCTGGCAAGATTGTATGCGGTAAATGACAGTATTGTTTCTTTAACTGCTGTAAGAGGGACGTTAGGATACATGGCTCCTGAGTTATTCTACAAAAATATTGGAGGACTCTCGTATAAGGCCGATGTTTATAGCTTTGGAATGTTGTTAATGGAAATGGCAGGCAGAAGAAAGAATGTGAATGCATTTGTAGACCGTTCAAGCCAAGTTTATTTTCCTACATGGGTTTATGACCAATTGCAAGATGGAAGAGATATAGAAATTGACAACGTGACAGAGGAAGAGAAGGAAATTTGTAAAAAGATGATCATAGTTGCTTTGTGGTGTATACAGATGAAGCCTAGTTATCGTCCTTCAATGCACGAAGTTGTAGGAATGCTTGAAGGAGAACTGGAATGTTTACAAATGCCTCCAAAGCCTTTCATATCGTCACCAGAAAGAACCACTCAAGATGTTGGAGACAGCTCAACTTGGTCATCATCTACATCTGGCTACTCGAGTCTATCAACCAAGTGTTAAATGCCAATTATCTTTGCTGGGGAAAGCTAATATATATTTGCATCAATAAGAACCATAAACTTCTCTAGTTTATATTCGCATACAACATGTAAGTTTTCATTTGAGTTGTGATAGCCATTGCAACATCTTATATTATTCCGGATTCAGCTTCATTTGAAATGGCATGGTCAATTTTACTTCTCACCGACAATATTAGATTGGCAAAATATTTTTTTGTTAATTTTTTTTCATAGGACGTTGTGTAAATTCTTTTAGGATTTGTACAAAAATTGTTAGAGTTAATGAAAACTTGTATTTATAAAAAAAAATGAAATATGTTTTGTCCATCCAAACATGGTCTTATTTTATCCATTTTAAAAACCTAACATTGAATTATGAAAACATGAGAGCATCAGGACCAATAATATTAAGCAACCGAAAAAGAAAAAGAGAGCCCTCTAACGCTATTTAATTAACTGTTTTTCATATAGTAATTGCTCTCCTATTTACCAAAAACAAAATAACCAAGTTTGAAGGCCAACTTTAAGACGGTGGGCTTCAAGCCTTTGTGGTCTGCTTGTTGGGCCCAATGGTATAGAGATGAGAGATGGACCAAAAATAATAACCGATCCAAATATAGAGAGATCAGAGATGGACCAAAAAACCCACCAAGTTTCAAGGCCCTTCGGCTTTAGCCAAACATTCTTGGACCATAAAAGCTGCTTCCACAACTGCCAAAGATTTTGGCGAAGATTATATATATGTTGCCGAAAAGATATATACTAGTCATGTCATGACTCATTGAGTGGTGACAAAAGGAAGCTACTGTACGTGTTATGGGTTGGGCCTTAATTTGAGCCCCAGAAACAAGCAAACGAAAGATCAAGTAAGCACTGGGAGTCGGGCCTTAATTTGAGAGAGATTATGCTGGTGACTATTGTGCTGATGGATACTTAATATTTATTTCTCTCATAGCCTATATATCTCTAGGGGTTCAGTTATTATGCTGGTGACTATTGTGCTGATGGATACTGAGTAACGGTTAGGATTAGATTTGAGCAATCCAACGGCTATTATCACGCCACGTCATTTAAATCTCATTACTTGTGTCCGACCCGGATTCATATATGACCCGGCTGGTTTTTTACTTTTGCATTTGCGATTTCACACTAGCCGCACACCCCCCTTCGTCTCCAACTCGCAGTTTCGTCGCCCCCTTCCCGCTATCAAGACGGCATGAAATGAGGCATTTCGTCGCCCACTTATGGATTAAATTTAAATCTTGAAACCTTGAGAGACGATCCAAGCTTGAGGGAGATAAGTGGCAACTGCTCCAGAGAGGGCATCAGAATGCCTGGGGGATTCGAGCACAGTAACGAAACTCGATTCAATCTTGAAAGGCCAGCTGAGGAAGACATCTCAACAGGAGTCATGAGTGCCATTGATGAAGACCACATGGCTATCAGGTCATGAGTGTCATTGATGAACACCAAGCATGACCAAGTTTCCACATAGCCATCAGAAGTCAAACGAGGAGCATTAATGGGTCTCATGAAGACAGTGAAGTGGAGCTGACGTTAAGTATTGGTAGTTGCTTGAGCAACAAGACATCTGAATCCTACTTGTCTCTAATAGTATTATGTGAGTCGTCCCATAAGGGAATTAGGGAACCTTAACAACACCTCCACAGCCCACGCAGCCCAATTTTTGTATTTCATGACTTTTGCTTCCGTTGAGGCTTCCCAGAAACACAAGAGCAAAAGACTCATCACGGAGATGAGAGTTCTTGCTCGATTGGGCTGGTTGCTGCAAGGTGGGCGACGGAGGTGGTTGCTGCGAGCTGGCGACGAAGGGGGATGCGGGTGGTGTGAAATCACAAACGGCAAAGAATAAAACAGTCGGGTCACATATGAAGGCGCGGGTCAAAAAAATTTAAATGACGTGGCGTGATAATATCCGTTGGATTGCTAAAATCTAATCCTGACCGTTGCTCAGTATTCATCAGCACAATAGTCACCAGCATAATAACCGAACCCATATCTCTAGTCACGATAATTGCAACGATGCATAGAGTCAAGCATTTCCTTAATACTTATAAAATAAAAAACAAGAAAAAAAGTATATTAAACAAAGCTACTGAAAAAGGAACAATCACTCACTTACAAAAAGTATAGGGGTTTGACATATTTTACCGTTTAATCTATTTTTAACACATTTTACATCTAACTATTAATTATATCTACTTTACATCATTTGTCAAATTAAATTCAAATGATGATAAAGCCCTGGTCCACTTTGATGATGCTCATATTTGATCGAGAATATTGTTGTCACTTAGTAAGTAATTAAGGGCATAATCATCATTTTTGTGTCAAAAACTAAATTTCTTTTCAATTTGACGAAAAAAATTGACCAAAGATATGAAATGTATAATATTAGTAGTTAGAGGAAGCAATTGATCAAAACAAGTAGTTTAAGGTACAATGATCTTTCTATAATTAATGGGTAAAAAAGAAATAAAATGACTGAGTTTGACTTAAAGTAACAAATTCTAGATAGTCTTAACATACAATTTACCTGGTAAAATATTTTTATTACCCATCGAATGTGTTTACAAGTAGCTCAGAGAACGGCTTATATTGAAAAGAGAAGGAAAGAGTAAAGAATGCGTTTAGGCAACAAATTGCTAATAAGTCTTCAAAGTAAAGGTCATCGAGCTAGGGAGGCTTCGCCCAGTTCGATTCAACTTGAAAACCAAGTTCAGACCCAACAATATACCTAGAGGGGTGAATAGTTAATTAAAAAATGAAACAATTTTTTCTTTCCCAAAAAATACCAAATTAAATATCAATCAAATGAAAATGACTGTAATCGGGCTGTAAAACGTTTTTTTACAAAACAGTGAATCTTCAATCAAGACTGTTCAATTACGGTAAGGACTCTTAATTAATCAATCAAGATGATTAAAGATACTAATAAAACCACAAGAACAGCTTAGGTAAAATAAGCAAGCAACCAAGAACAGAGGATTTTTTCTTACGAAGTGAAAAATCTTTTGAGGATATCTTCCTCCAAGAAATAAAAATATTCCGGGTGTGAAGGGCACACCACTTGATCCATTAAGAACTTTTAAACTTTACAAGATGATGATCCTAAGCAAAACCCATCACTTCTCCAGATCTCCCAACTTCAATAAAGCCATCCAATAACCTTCTTGAGTCAGTGCCCAGCACTCAATTTTATGACCAACAACTCCAATCAGCTCTTACATAGATGCCGACAAACTCATCAGCAGCAACTCTTCTTGAGAATTTCTCAAGAAACTTGTAAAATCTTGATGATTTGATCTTCAAAGAAACCAAGTAGGAATGGTCGAATCTCCTTCAGTAATATCCTACTTCATCAATCTTCAATCAGAGGGAAGCAGTAACTCTCTCAGACTCAGACCTAAGAACAGAGGGTATATGACATATAGAGAGAGAATGAAATAACAAAGGACTCTAGAGAAGATATAAGCATGTAAGGCAATTTCAATGTACGTCCTAATGTTTGAGCCTTAGAAATTGATTTATATAGTGTTTAGAGAAGGGTAGAAAAGTATAATAGATTAAAAAAAAGGTTTGGGGGGGAGTTTTTAGACTTAAAACAGAATCTATTAAAATCACTGTCAGACTAACCTCGATTTGACAATAAGCTAACCCTATCACCAGAAAAGCTCCAAAACTTCCTGAAGAATACTTCAAACCTTCCGGTTCATTTAGAAACCCTTCTAGAAACCTTTTCCACTGTCTGCAAGCTTCCCGAACCTCCATAGACCAGATGCTTTATACGTTCTAGACCAAAAATACAATAATAAAATAATTGTTTTGCCCATAAAAATTATGCTAATTATATATGTACGTTTACACAACTCACCGAAACCATTATCAGCAGCCAGCATGCGGCCTCAGTACTTTTGTCTTAGGACCACAAACGTCACAAATATTTTATCTAAGCGAGATGCCTGAAATATGCTTGTGATCTGCATCAACCTTTGTAGACGTATAAAGAATCAATGTCGTTCATTGCACGACTGATGTCTGTTATTGTTCTAGTGCTACTCCATCTATGCCGCAGCTTGATTATAAGTTGTAAGAATGTTTGAAGGGGAAGGGGAAGTTGAATCCTTACAAATGCCTCTCAACGCTTTCCTTTCCTGTCCTCATCACCAGAGAGACGGATGAGTGATGTTGGACACAATTCAACTCAAATATAGTCATCAATTGAATCCGGTGAATCAAGTCAATCAATTTGGAACAGTTAGTCTTCGCATATCTGGTGGTACAAAAGACATGCACTTCATATGTCAGTACAACATGTACGCATTTTTCTAAGTTATGAGAGCAGCTTTTACAATTATTTTCACATAAGAATTCAACTTCATTTGAGGAAGGTATGGTCCTGTTTTAACTGGCATATTATTAATTTGGCGTATCTTGGAGGGAGTAAGCCAAGAGAACGACTCAAAAGTCTACCCACCTAATTCCTACACCACAGTACTGCACAAGACTAACGACGACGTGTAGATTGGGTTCAAAGAATTATAGATGCTAAAAAAAAACCACTATTCAAGTCATTACCAGAAAATTTCTCGTTTTAACTGTATAACCTACATTATTCTGTAATTAATTTACATGAATATTACATAAAAATAAATTGAAATTCATATGTACATCTGAATTGGACCATCCAAAATGTATTCTAACATCAATGGAACAGTGCGTGAGACTCAACAACCTGTAGCTTACTATCAAGCAACTCAAGAAGTACTGTCATCCGAAGGCATCAAGGAAATTCCATGGCTGTCTTTTAACAGAGTTTGTAGATATCGAGGGGACTGGGATTTTCCAATTTTTGTTTATATTAGAAGGATGACTCCCCACTCTAGTGGGATACAAAAGCAAGTCAACTAACTAATTACTCTGTGAGATGCAATTGAGTCGCGCGTTAACCCAAATATTACGGTCAACTGAAAGCTATCACTTCGAATGCAATTAAACGTATCTTACAAGACAACAGATTGAAAAGAAACCGAGGAGAATATTGCGTTTAAACAACAAAATTGACGAAAAAACCTAAGTAATCAAGGGTATAATCGTCATTTTATGTGTCAAAAACTAAATTTCTTTCTCATTGGAAGAAAAAAAATTGACGAAAAATATAAAGTGTATAAAATTGATAATTAGATAAAGCAATTTATCAAAGCAGGTAGTTTAAAGTGTAATGTTTTAATTCTACGATGGGTAAAAAAATATATAAATGTATTAAAAAAATCATGTGATTCAGTTTGACATACTGCCGGAGTGAAAAATTCTAGATAGTCTCATCATACTATTACCTGGTAAATTTTATTACCCAACGAATATTGTGTTTACAAGTATATTAGAGAACGGCTTACCAAAAAAAAAAAAGGTTCGAGAACGAAAATTTGAAAAGAGAAGGAAAGAGTAAAGAATGGGTTTAGGCAACAAATTGCAAATAAGTCTTCAAAGTAAAGGTCACCGAGCTGGGGAGACTTGGCCCATTTCGAATCAGTACTTTTGTCTTAGGACCACAAACGTCACAAAAAGAGGGTAGGTATCAAGCACGCAGGCCAAGTAAAGAAAAGGACTTCGAAACAAAAGCTAGACCAATCCAATAGTTCCTCACCTACTTTTCTTTAATCTTATCTAAAAGCGAGATGCCTGAAATATGCATAAAGCGTTAGCCATTCAAATTTAGAATTGATGATGACAGCAATTAATGTGGAGATCCGATTTCCTGTTTTAGGTTATCCCATAAATGTAGCATTTGCTTTTAAATTGTAATTAATTTTAGTCTTAAATGCACCCAGAGTTACTGTAGTACGGGAATGTTGCACATATGTCCTTGAGGTAAGAAAATTTATTTTTAAATCTCTATGGTAAGCTTTTCATTAAACTTATGTCCTTTCGTCAGTCCCGGTTAAAAAAACTAAGGGGACCTAGTGACGTGGCAAGTGTAAGCCACGTATGCACGAGTCAAATGTGGTCGCGTGTCCCCTTAGGCCCACCATTGCCAACACAGTCATTGTCCACTCATCAATGGGGCCACGTAGACATTAAAAAAAAAACAAAAAATTAAAACAACTAAAATAGTTTCAGAGGTGAAGGGCGTCGCATTTAGGAGCTGTTGTTTGGGAGAACTTTGTCGCATCTACTTCATCTCCAAAATTTTCTTACCTCTGCTTTCTAGCACCAAATCCCTAATTGAAGAGCTTGAAAATTCTGTCCCTTAGAGAAAAAATTTACGAGTTGGTGTTTGGGAGAAATACAAGTTAGTCAGAATTTACGTTGTCACACCTTTATTGTTGTTTAGAACTCCTGAGATTATCTGGATGCTAGAGCCAGATAAAATAATGAAAAGGGAGTCTACTCAATGAGCAATCTTTGCTCTGTCGCAAGGGAACTTTGGCTCTGTCGCAGGGGAACTTTGGCTGGGACGACACAGGGGGCTCCGACACAGGGGGAAACTTTGGCTCTGTCGCAGGGGGGAGACGATTAGGGCTCAGGACTATCGCAAGGGGAGAGAAAGAATTTGGGAGAAATTCGCTACGAGGGAGAGAAAGATACGGCGTCGTTCAGCATTGGATTACGAAGTTGGCTTTTAAAATTAAACGGCGAAGTTCTGATTGGGCATTGATTTGGAGCCATTTTAATGATTGGGCATTGCTGACGTGGCTTACACTTGCCACATCACTAGGTCAAGTTAGTTTTTTTAATGGGCATTGATGAAAGGACATAGGTTTAACAAAAAGCTTACCACAGGAACTTTAAAACAACTTTTCTTACCTCAGAGACATATTTGCAGCATTCTCATAACACAGAGACTTTTGGTGCATTTAAGCCTTAATTTTAAGTTTAGCAATTTATACAGACAGCTTATAAATAAAAAGTTCATTTTACTGTTGTGGTTATCACAACCAAAACATCCTTAATCATTTCTTACATAAAGAATTAATGTAGTTCCTTACACGACTCATGTCTATTATTGTTCTTGTGCTATACTCCATCTATGCAGGATAAGTTGTAAGAATGCTTGAAGGGGAATGATAGTATCTTGGAGGGAGTCACATATAGAGCTCAAATTTTGGTCGAAATGAGAATGCAAATGCAAATTCAAATCTAGAAGTGAATTAGCCAAAAGAAAGACTCAAAAGTCTACCCACCAAATTCCTATATAATCCTTGCTCAGGGAAATTCCTACACCACACTGCACAAGACTAACGACGCGTGTAGATTGGGTTCGACCAAACACATGATTGCGCAATTACAACCATTAATTATCAGCCAAGACACACAAAAACAAAGAGGAAAATTATTTTTGATCTTTTAAGTTTTATACTATTTTAATCCCTAAGTTAATACCCTTTTTAAAATTTACTCCTTAGCTTGACTACCTTCTCATTCCGTTAGCACAATTTATATTATAATGCCACGTGAACGCCATGTGTCCTGTTAGTAATTAAATAAAAGAATACTATCTAAGCAAAAAAAAATTGATTACAAATTTTATAAAATGAGGAAAAATAAGGCAAAACGAATGAAAAAGTCTTTCTTCGTTTAGGAGCCACTTTAATTGATGAATCCCACCATCAATATGCTCAGCTGATGATATTAATTAGTACTTTCTCCATCATTAAACCAAGTTAAGCCCAATTAGTACTGAGTTAAGCTTCTTAATTAGTCTATCCCTGTCTGCGTTGGAATTTGAGTGCATTTTAAACAACTATCACCAGGATCGATGTACTCAAATGGGTCAACAAGCAAGCTTCAACTCCGGAGTGTCCTTTGTTTTTCTACGTTTTCTTATTCCTTCGTTCTTGTTTGGTTACGATTGTTCACGCAAAAGGAAAAGTCTTAAATATATTTTTAATTCATTCTTAAATTATAGGGTCATTTACATGTTACACCCCTAAACAATTCATTTTGAGACATGGCAGGCTCGAACTCCTGATATTCGACCCTTTACACTGCCAATATATAATTTGCGTTAGAATGAACATAAACTTAGATGAAAACGAACCATATGCATGCATTGTATATGAGCTCTTTGGACTTAAAATGATAAAATTATCTTTTCTTTTTCTTTTTAATTCGGGTGATTTTTTTTCTATATTTTGGAGTTTTCTTAAGGATTGAAAATGATTTTTCTAAACAAAAAAGCATTAATTATCAGCGAGTGGCCTCACTTATCTTAGGGCCACGAACACCACAAATATCTTATCTAAGCGATCATCGAGGTGTTCAAGTCATCACCAGGAAATTTCTCGTTTTAACTTTTTCGTAACAGAATTCTGATTGAAAAAGATATAGCAGGCGTTTAAATAATGCTTTAAATTTTTCTTACAGGCAAAGGTCTAATGCTAATTGTGCCGTAGACCGAAGCCATACCCACTCTCGTAATCCTCAATGGCAAGGAGAATACCCTTCCCTGCAGGACTCATGGCCATTATCGTTCTTGTGCTGGTCCATCAAGCTTGCAGTGTCAACCTTCCTCATCACTGTCCTATTTCTTCCTGCGGCGGTATCCACAACATAAAATATCCGTTTCGGTTAATAGACGATCCCCCGAACTGCGGCGACCAAAGGTATAACCTTTACTGCGAGAACAGCCAAACAGTGTTATACTTATCTGCCGGAAAATACAACGTACAAGAAATCTATTACTATGAAGGTTCTTATTATTATGAATACAGAATCCGTGTTGTAGACTCACGTATTCCGAAGGATAATTACTCATCCACCCCCCATTGTTCCCCAGATTTCGACTTCGATTTCGGGGCATGGTATCCCTACACGGTGCTTAGTACTGAACCTTACGCCAACTTATCAGAGGGAAACGGTTTTGTTTTCGTGAGCTGTGAAAAGCCAATGAATTCCCCATTCTATCTGAACAGTTCCACTTGCTTTGATGATGAAGCGTATTCTTCCAACTCTTCTTCATCCCTTTCCAGCATGAGGCGCCATAAATATATTTTATCTGGCCAGATGAATGCATCGGTATTTATAAAGGAGTTGTGCCAAGTGGAACACAGGTGTTTCTCATCCCGGCCGGGAAATTATGACAAAAATCTTTCGTGTACGGATGTGCACAACATGTTATTATATGGTTTTGAATTATTAGTATCACGGTGTGACGTTGGGTATTGTGGAATCTTTGGATTTCGAAGATTAGATTGCTCCCCAGATCAAGCCGACGACCAATTTTATTCATGCCGGTGCATCGGTGAGTGAAGAATGAATGCAACATTTAATTTAATTATAATACATATATATTCTACAATACGGTGAACATTATTTTGCTTTTTAATTTTTTTTTCCATATTTATGAATATCTATTTGCAATTATTTTATCTTTGCTGTCATGCATAACTTTTTTTTAATGAATCATATCCCAAGGATTATTGATATTGTAATAATATCGGATACGCATGCAGGGGGTGGTGTATTGTATATTATGGGTTATAATTAATTTACTTGCGATCAAGTTTCTCATGGCTAATGTTCTTTTTTCTTTTTCTTTGATCAACCAGGGGGCGGCATTCTGCAAGTCTTAAGTAAGGTTTCTTTCTCAAAAAAGCTGTTTTTAATTTCATACTACACAGACCGAAATAGAACTGAATGCGGGTAGTGCCAAATGATGACAAGAAGGCCCGCCAAAACATGGAAGGCCAATGTTTATGTAAAGTTAAAGTTACTAATAAAGTTTTTCAATAAAAATAGTTTAAAATGGGTACATATTTTTTTAAAAAAAATTCCTACACAATTTTAGAAGAAAGGGAGAAAGAAAAGTCACATTCTAGAGAGTTTATATTTATTGTTAGAAAAAGAAGTACTTAATACCTCCGTTTAAAAGTGATTAGGAATTATTTCCATCACTTTCTTGAGTATTGAATTAACTTTCTTCAAATTATTCTTTCGCAGATTGGATTGCTAGGGCCCCAATACTGGCCATCGGTAATTAGAACTTGAATCTCTGCTGTGATGATATTTATATTCTTTTGTATAATATTAATTATTTCTTAATTTATGAAGCGTGACAGTGCATGTTTTCAAACAAAATATTTGTCTTTCTATCATGTTCTGATGATTAATTATATTCCTGCACAGGACCACAGTTTGCAGTAAAAATTGTATTTGGTATTCCATGTGTCATTGTATTGTTGATATATAAATGGCGTAGGAGGCATTTCTCAATGTATGGTGCTATTGAAGAATTTCTGGAAAGCCACAATAACCTCAAGCCAATAAGGTATTCTTATAAAGAAATTAAGAAGATGACCAATAATTTCAAGGACAAACTAGGTGAAGGAGGCTATGGTACTGTTTTCAAAGGAACACTTCGAAGTGGCCAACTTGTTGCTGTAAAGATGCTAGGAAAGGATAAAGCTAATGGGCAAGAATTTATTAGCGAAGTTGCAACCGTTGGAAGAATTCACCATGTGAATATTGTGCAACTCGTTGGCTTTTGCGTTAAAGGAGCAAAACGAGCTCTTGTATACGAGTTCATGCCCAAAGGCTCCCTCAACAAATACATTTTTTCTCAGGAGGAAGGTATCTTCTTAAGCTATGAGAAACTGTATGATATTGCTCTAGGAGTGGCTCGTGGAATTGAATATTTGCATCGAGGATGTGACATGCAGATCTTACATTTTGATATTAAGCCCCACAATATTCTTCTTGATGACAATTTTACTCCCAAAGTTTCTGACTTTGGCCTAGCAAGATTGTACGCTGTAAATGACAGTATTGTTTCTTTGACTGCTGTGAGAGGGACGTTAGGATACATGGCTCCTGAGTTATTCTACAAAAATATTGGAGGCCTCTCGTATAAGGCTGATGTTTATAGCTTTGGAATGATGTTAATGGAAATGGCAGGTAGAAGAAAGAATGTGAATGTGTCAATAGACCATTCAAGCCAAGTTTATTTTCCTACTTGGGTCTATGACCAATTGCAAGATGGAAATGATATAGAAATTGACAACGTAACAGAGGAAGAAAAGGACATTTGTAAGAAGATGATCATAGTTGCATTGTGGTGTATACAGATGAAGCCTAGCTATCGTCCTTCAATGCACGAAGTTGTAGGAATGCTTGAAGGAGAATTGGAATGCTTACAAATGCCTCCCAAGCCTTTCATATCATCACCAGAAAGACCCACAGAAGATATTGGAGACAGCTCAGCTTGGTCATCAACTACATCAGGTGAATTAAATATGGAGACCATCAACTAAGTTTTAGATGTCAATTACAATTGTTGCCTCTTGGGAAAAATTAATATCTAAGAACAGCTAGTCTTCACATATTTGGTTGTGTATATTCAATTAAGATGTAAATTTTCATTTGAGTTATGATAGCAGCTAGCTCTTCCTAAGTATGTTACATCTTATAACTCAGCTTCATTTGAGATGGCATGGTGCTATTTTGTTATTTGCATCAGTCATGCTACTTTGGCAATTGGGCATACTGGATTGAACCAGTTACTACCGCTTGGAAGATAATTAACCTTAGTCATAATCGTCAGTGCAAAACAGGAGGGAAAGAGGAAGCCACACTATAAAAAAAATGGCCTTTAGCAGCGGTCGGAAAGTGCTGCTAAAGGTCAAAAAACCGCTGTTATATCTCCGTCGCAATAGATCTATAGCGACGGTTTACGCGACCACGGGTCTATAGCAGCGTTCGGTTAGCGGCGGTCACGATTGCCGCTATAGACCCGAATGCAATTTTGCCTTTTTGCAACGTTTTTTTTTTGCATTTGTCAACATTTTTAAAATACCACTAATTTTTCTTATATTTTCCTAATCGGTAATACAAATTTATTTTAATAATCATTATTCATTGGATGTAAACAATTAAAGAACAAGGAGAATAAAACAAAATATACTTCATCATTGATTAATAATATTTTACAACAAACACAATAAACAATAAGTTTTATGTAAAATAACAATAAGCAAGGACCGACTAAAATATTCAAATACAACACAACACAATAAAATCTTCCTCCTTTGAGACATCAATATCCTCTATCTTGAATTCTTGTAATAGAAAATAAATATGACATGAGAAATAGAAATAAACAAAAGATTTATCTAAACAAAATATCTACTTGTATATAAGGCTATAAGCAACTGTAGGTAAAACGGGTCAAAAATCATCAAGGCAAGCTTGTCCATGAGAGCTCCGGCTTCAGCCCAAGCCTCCGCTCCATAGACTAAACCTCACAAAAAATGTCATTTTAAACCGTAAAAACACTGTTCATTGAATTGAGTCAAATCTGAGATGCAAATTCATACTAGGGGACTTGAGAAAGATTGTAATCTGAGATGCAACAGTTGTTCGAGCAATTGTACACTGTTAACAAACCTGAAAAAGAAAAGCAAGGACAACCAAATCAGATTGAAGTCTCTATCATAATAACAAACCACTGCATCAAATTTATCCACTATATCTAGCTCCAGTCAGGCAGCTCTTGTGGAAATAGTAAGGGCCAGTAACAGTGGGCAGAAAAACAAGATAGATTATCAAAACCGTGGTTCTAATACAGTACTCTCTACTCTTGTTAAGAAGCTCATTTAAAGAAACTTTGAGGCTAGCTTTAAGAGCTAAAAAGAACTCAAATACAAAAAAAGTGACAGTTTAGCTTGAGCCAAGCTAGGGTAAAGATAGGGCAAAACTTACTGTATGAAAAATCACCTATTTCGCTTGAGTTAAGATCAGACGAAAATCAAGCGAAGAACATATTCCGGAGATGTACTTGAGAGATTTTAGGATCGGATCACACTTCACGAATTTAAACTCCTTTTTTCAAAATTTGAACGTCCTTCAGCCTTATCTTCTTCTGCAAATCTCTTGAAATATATCTTGGAGGCCTCTCATATAAAGCTAATGTTTATAGCTAATTTGGAATGTTGTTAATGGAAATGGCTAGCAGAAGAAAGAATTTGAATGTGTCAATAGACCATTCAAGCCGAGTTTATTTTCCTACTTGGGTATTTCACCAATTGCAAGATGGAAAGAATATAGAAATTGATAACGTGACAAAGGAAGAAAAGGAAATTTGTAAAAAGATTATCATAGTTGCATTGTGGTGTATACAAATGAAGCCTAGCTATCGTCCTTCAATTCAAGAAATTATAGGAATGCTTGAAGGAGAAGTCGAATCCTTACAAATGCCTCTCAAACCTTTTCTATCCTCATCACCCGACAGACTGATAGAAGATGTTGAAGACAGCCCAACTTGGTCACCAACTACTTGCAAGGGACTCAAGTTTATCATCAACCAAGTGTTAAATGCCTATTATCCTTGCTAGGAAAGGTAATATATAATTGCATCAATAGGAACAATCAGGCTTCCCTAGTTTATAGTCCTATATATACAACATCTAAGTTTTCATTTGAGTTATGATAGCGGTTGCAACATCTTATATTATTCAAGATTCAGCTTCATTTGAAATGTCATTGTCAAATTTACTTCTCACCGACATTGGATTGGTAAGCAAATATTTTGAAAAAAAAATTGTTGAAATTTGTGAAAATAATGAGTTCGAAGTTGGTAAAAAAAAAATTTGAAATTCGTGAAAAAATTATTTTGAAAAAAAAAATTCAAAATATTTTTTTTCCATCCAAGCATGCACTTATTTTATCCCTTTTAAAAACCTAACAATTAATTTCTGAAAACATGAGAGCACCAGGACCAAGAATATTAACCAACCCAAAAAAGAAAAAGGGCACCCTCAGCGCTATTCTTCTTTATTTTATCACATCTAATCTATTTAATTGGTTTTCATATTTTTAATAGCTCTCTCATTTACCAAAAACAAAATAACAAGGGGTTATTCATTTTGGTGAGATTTTTAGAATTTGAAATGTTTTTAAGAATTTTTAGATGATGTTGAAGTTTATTGGTATTCGTGTAGAAGTTGTTGACTTGTATTGGTATTAAAACATGTTCGGTTCGTTAATTCTAGGATTCATGTGTATCCTAAAATATTTTCAAAACGAATATCTTCCAAGTTTCAAGGCCCGCTTTAAGAGGGTGGGCTTCAAGCCTTTGTGGGTCATCTTTTTTGGGCCCAACGGTAGAAAAACGAAGGGACAGAGTGGAAGGTTACAGGTCCAGTTATCCACTTAGTGAGTGAAAGCTTTGAAGCCACAAAGATTTTCCTGGCCAGCCCAGGCCCATATTCTCAGTCCTAAAGTTAAATAACTCAAAAGAACACCTTAGCCTAAATAATTCTTCGGCTGTTGTAGAAGGCCGGCCTATACAGCAAGTTATGGGAAATCACATTGATTTATCACTTTTTAAAGCACCAGGAAAAGAAGTAGTCAACTTATTATTTTTTAATAGAACAAATAGTAAGAGGCAGTCAACATAATTCGGAATTCGTGGAATATATATAATTAAATAACCCATAAACAATTAAAAGAAACACGTCACAGTGCTAGATGCCCATATGAAAAGAAAAAAGATTCTGATGGGAAAATATTGATGTATTAGTAATTAATTAGGTTTGTGGACAGCACAATCATTAAAAAATTTAAATACCCAAAAAAATTAATTCGAAAATTCGAAATAGGCAGACAATGCATGACACTTTAGTCTTTTCTGCATTACTTTGTCCCAAAGCAAAACCCCTTCGCCTTCCACACTTGTTTTCCTTCTTGGACGATCCACGAGCTTCGTTCGTGAATCTTGCCTGCCTTTATTCCTTCAATCACTCAACTTTGGATCTCTCGATCGGTGACCAAATATGACAGATAGTTCATATTTTTAAGTACCAAATTGCCCTCCCCGAGCCGCATGAGATGGTCCTAATCACCACCGTTGGCTTTGAAGTAGATTTGTTGACCAGGAAAAAGTCTAAGTTTGCCTGTTATAACACTCAATTTGACTAAATGTTCAAATCAAAGTGAAGGGGCTGGTGAAAGCTTTAACCCGATTCAGATATCTTTATGGTCGTGAAAATTTAACTCGGGTCCGTATGTCTTACTACCATTGGCGGTAGGGCTGTACAACCGCGGTGTAGGTGCCGGTTTTGGCCAAAACCGACACCTACACCGGGTTGGCCGGTTTTGAAAAAATTACCACCTACACCTACACCGTTAAGGGCAAAAACCGGCCCTTAGCGGTGGCGGTTTCCGGTTATCCTACATTAATATTGAGCCATTTTTTTAGCATTTTACGTACTTGGCCCAATGTATTTTTTCTTTTTTTCTTTTGGTCCATTAATCACATATCAATAAAATCTAAACTAATGAATTCCAAAATCAATAAAATTAAAGATCATCTTAAAAGATAAGATGAAAATTTAAAGTCCATAGTAATAGAGACGTCACTGTAAATAGAAACTATTATCTTTTGAAAAATCCAGTTTAGACCCTAACAACACTTAGATGGGAGAATATGTGTTTTCCCTCTAATTAACAAATCAATAACAATTTTAAAACATGTTCAAAACCTAATAGGGTTTCCCTTGGTTTCACAAGGAAAATAAAAAAATTCGGCAATTTTTAAGGCGCTCGAGCACGGGTCAAACGCTTGTCTAACGTTAGTCAAACGTGATGACTCTGTCTGAATTTTTTCAAAGGGCGCTCGAGCGCTTGTCAAACGCTGGTCAAACGTGATGACTCTATAGGAATTTTTGAACTAAAATGTATTAGAAATTTGAACTAAAATGTAATTGAATGACTGATTTTGCAAGCATGGTATAAATTTAATAATGATTTGTCAATTTTAAAATTTAGACAATTTGTTAATATTTCATAAAAACTCTTAAACTAATACATTAATTTAAAATTTTTTGTGGTAGAATCTCGACCTCTTGACTTATATTATGCGATGTACTTACCAAAGTTTGACATTAAACTCTTTAATTATGATTTCAATGCCTTCATATATACCCTTTTAAATACAATAAATTTGTAATTTTTCTACCAAAATTCTAAATAACTAGTTCATTTACCTAGCAAGCTTATTGGTAACTTGAATGTAAGCATTTGATTAGACAAAACCAACAACAAATCTCAAATATTCAAGTGAAACTAAACTATTGAGTAAACCTTGTCATGCTTCTAGTGTCTTCTTCTTTAGTGTCGACAATTTTCTTCCCTCCTACCATTTCAAGCAGCAACATTTCAAAACTGTAAACATCGGCCTTATAAGACACATTCCCAAAGTTCCTAGAGAACACCTCGGGTGCAATATAACCCATAGTCCCTCTTGCTGTGGTCATGGACACGATACTCTGGTCCTTAGAGCACAACTTGGCAAGACCAAAATCAGCAATTTTATGGTTGAACTCCTCGTCCAACAAAACATTACAGGGTTTAATGTCAAAGTGGAGGATTCTTTGGTCACACCCTTGGTGAAGATAGTCAATTCCTTTCGCTATACCGAGAGTAATATCTTGCAACCTAGTCCATCCAAGAAAGCGGTCCTTGAAATCTGCTGAAGATATGAACTTATCTAAGGAATCATTTGATAAGAATGTTAGAAAACTTCCTTAAGGTGACCTAATTGACATATGTAAATAATCTTTTAAAGTTTGAAGATTATGGTGTCAGTTAAATAAGATTATGGAATCTGTAGCAGATTCAAATTTAGAACTAATTGGATAAAGATTGTAATTTGATTTCTGATTTAAATTAGAATTCAAATTGTAACCAATTAGATAAAGATTGCTATTTGATTTTGAATTTGAATTTCCTTGATGGAAGGAACAAATCAGAATCTACAACAGATTGAGGGTCTCTAACCTAGCCTATAAATAAGAGGTCTGTGTATACCATCTAATGCATATTCTGTAAGGCATAGGCATAGGTTGGAAGAGTCTCACTAAATTATAAATTCATAAAGTTACTCTGCAGAGATTCCAAGTTTGAGTGCTGAGCAAGATGGCTGGAGGTAAAGATCCTGCTTTATTTTATTCCGCTGCATTCACAATCATAATGGTTGATTGTGATTTTACTCTTACAAAGAATTCATAAATTATAGCTCTTCGAAATCCATCAGCACAAAAGCCAACCAGCCGAACCACATTAACATGATGGATCCTACCCATTGTTCCCACTTCATTTATAAATTCCTCCCCATCTCCTTTCGCAGTAGTGTTCAAAATCTTCACCGCAACAAAGATTTCACTGGAAAGCTTTCCTTTGAACACAGTTCCATAGGTTCCTTCCCCTAACTTATCGCTGAGCTGATTTGTAATCCTTTTAAAATCAGCGTACGAGTATCTCGCGGGCTTAAAACTCCTGTAGTCCTCCAAAAACTTTTCGATCTTTGCTTCAGTTTCTTTTCCATTTTATCATGCCTATATGCACGGTAGACTAAAAAACTCGCGAGGACTAAAAGGAGTGATCCTAAGATGGTACCTGCACCGCACACAATCGCACGTCTATTAAGAAACAGGGTCATGGAAAAGGCAAAAAGAATTATATTTATGAAGCTTCAAAAGAGCGGTTGTATTGCTGTGGAGGTTCCTACTGGCGCAAGGAGACTGGTAGGTGACAAAGGAACATTGTTGCTTGTGGGCTTGTCTGCAGCATTGTAGTGCGAGGATGCGCTCAATGAAAAAGCTGCAACCACCCTGTTCGTGAGAAAGACCAGTGCAACGTCTTGCTACTTCTCTCTGAGAGTGACCTTTTGTTCTGATTCCAATTTTGGTAGTTATTTGTTAATCTTTTTGCTTGATTTCTCTGTTGTAAGTACACAATGAATGAAAAATCGAAATTGCACATCTTTGTTTGTTGATATACTTTGCATATCTGTATTTCCAACGCCCTGCGCGGCATTGTGTGCGGGATGAGCGAGCAAAAGGTGCTGGAATTTCCAGCTCCCAGCCCCGCGTGCAGCCTTCAGTGCCCAGCCCCGCGCGCGCCATTCCTTGCGCACAGGACGCGCGCAACCTTCATCGCCCAGCCCCGCGCTCGCGGCCTTGCCCACAGGACTCGCTCGAGATTTATATATTATTAAATTAAATAATAATATTATTTATGTTTTATAGTTATTATGATATTAAAAATATTAAAACATGTAATTCAAATAAGATTGATTGCAATAAAATATCTTGCAACAACATAAAATAGCAGCCACAAACGTCTTGCAACAATATAAAACCATGTCGTTAAAATGCAGGACCTATAATCATGGTCATTACCAACGGTTTAGGCTCAGATGTGCGACGAATTAAATTTGTTGTTTAAAACTTTCTGCGACAGAAATGGAAGCAGAGAGAGAGGTAACAACGACAGAAATGGAACTAGAGAGAGAGGTAACAACGACAAAATGGGGTGCATTCTCGCGACTTCAGTATTCATTGTTATTACCAAGTAAACAGCGACGAAGAGTAAAATATATTGTCAGATATATGTAGTGACGACGTAAAAGCGAAAGTGCTCCGACGGTTTTATAACTGTCACCTGTAAGTTGCAGCAACAAAAAATCGAGTTTTAGCGACATCCACCTAGCGCCGTTATACACCGATTTTCTTGGAGTGAGTCTATCCACGTAATTCCTAGTCCTTTCTCAGGAAAATTCCTACACCACACTGCACAATATGCGTGACCTCAGTTGTAGTCTGTCGAACACTGTTTCCGTGGTTTTCACAACTGTAAATTTATGAATTAGGCAAAATGTCACCTTAATTTCTCCAACGCATGAGAAAACTAAACCCAAATGGCACTATTTCAATCTCCTTTCAAGTGGGATATTGTGAAACCCGTGAATCTGATTTCTTTGAAAACTAAAACCATTCAATGTCTGTGAAAAGATTGAGATCTAACCTACGATCTTACAGTGTATAGACCTTTATATTTGCGATTTATCTCGAGTCTCGTCGTTTCTGCAGGCACCAATTAAACCTGTGAATCTGATTTCTTTTTAGCTTGAGAAAGTGGATGAGATTAGTAAATAGAGAAACGGGTTTAATTCCTTTTATGGTAAAAACTTAGAGACATTGAATGGTTTCCGTAAATAATTAGGATTCAAGCAAAAGTCGCATGCATCACGTGGGTTCTCACCTAGCTAACTATTCTCAGCTAGACGTGCATGTGCCTACCCACCCGTTTATACGTAATTAGCTGCAATAATATAATTACATAGTTATAGTAATAATTTACTGTTGAATAATTTAATGTACATAATAAAATCTGCATTTTTTAATAATTAAAACTTTAGATTGGGTTCAAAGAACGTGAATCTGTTAATTTGAAGATTTAAATAACAATCAAATGAAAGTAATCACTTTGAATAAGATTGATTATATTTACAAGTATCGATCTAATTACGAATTACAAAAGATTATTGATTGTTCAAAGTCAAGCACACCAAGGGAGACTTGGCCCAGTTCGACGAAACTCATGATTGCGCAACTAAAACCATTAATTATCAGCCATGGGAAAAAAAAAAAGGAAAAATCATTTTTACTATTTTAAGTTTTATACTAAATGTCTTATGCTAATTGTCTACTGCCGAAGCCATACCCTCTCTCGTAATCCTCTATCTCTCTCTCTAAGCTCCTTTAATGGCAAGGAGAACGCCTTTTGTGCAGGACTCATGACCGTTATCGTTCTTGTTCTGGTCCGTCAAGCTTGCAGTGTCACCCATAATCACCACTGTCCTATTTCTTCCTGCAGCGGCATCCACAACATAAGATATCCGTTTCGATTAACAGATGATCCACCAAACTGCGGTGACCAAAGTTGTAACCTTTCCTGCGAAAACTGCTTGTCGTGTGCTCCCAACTGAAGCCTGTCACGTAGTGGATGGGATCATGGAAGATTCGATAGTGGATCTTCATTCTTTTCAATTTCTGTTTCACTTGTTTTGGCGTCTTGTTCCTACCTGTGACAGTATTAAACTCTTTCGTGATCTTGGGCCACAATATCTTATGTATGTTGCCATCGTTAATTTCGCCTATGTTATATGCACGCAGCAACCAGTGGCGGAACCAGGAATGATTCTCAAGGGGGGCCAACTCCTAAGGAAAAATGGCAAAAAAAAAAATTACGTAATGTAAAAAAAATTATATTGAAAATTAAAGAATAAAAACATTAAAAATATATTATATTGAAATACACGTACCGTACTATTTGCTGAGACTGAGAGATGACAATTGAATCCTACGGCTCTGCATCTTCTGAAAACGTTGCAATATGACTTCGTTATCAATAGTTTCAAAATTTTCCTTCTCAATATATACTATCATACTATTATTCATCCAGTCATCTCCCATCTTATTACGCAAGTTAGCCTTAATAATCTTCATCGCAGAGAACACTCTCAACGGTTGCAGTTGCAACTGGTAAGACTAATGTCAACTCAATAAGGAGATAAACGAAAGGATATAGAGTATGTTTTCTTGTCTCAACTATCTTCACAGCAAGACCTTCAATATTTTGAAGCCCAGAAAAAAAACATCATTATTTCTCATATCATAAATATAGGTGTGAAGTTGATCTCTCAGTATCATATGATCAGATGCTTAGAAATCTTCTGGATAAAGCTCAGCAAGATGAATAAATGTGTAGGGTGCCTAATTCCAGCAATTCCTTTATCTTAGTAAATAAGGAAATGTTTTTACATTTTAATAGAGTCAGTGATGATTTTTCTTCTTAAACAATGAACAAACTTACCTCAAGAAATCGTTTCCTTGCTTCATTTACTCCATATAATTGGGCTTCACAAAGAAAGCACCATATGGACTCTTCAGTGTCGTTTGGATTCTGTGCAACATCTAACCTGAATTGCTCTGCCCCTTCTTCAAATCTATGGAGAAGAAAAGCCACTTCAATCTCCCCACAATGTATTTTGCTTTGGTTGTTGTTAGGGAAAAATTGAAAAAAAAAACAATGAATAAAGGCGAATTGAGCTGAGTTTTCTCTTTTTCTTTTTTGTCCAAATTCTGCTCGTCTTTTCTTTGCCAAATTTTTTTGGCAAGCAGAATGAAAATGGAACCAGTTAAGAATTATTACCTATCAAGATAGTATAATGACAAGCCCCTCTGCCAAAGATCTGAAAACAACCATCACCAATTTCCCTATTACCTACATGCCTTTTAACGAGGATCCAACTCAATTGCCTTATCGAATTCCACTAAAGAACCCGGAACATCGCCCTTGACAATAACAAACCATCTAAATTACACAAACTGAAACTACTAAAAACAAGTATAAAATTGAAGTTGAGCACTTAATGTCGTCACCAGTATAAAAAATCAACGTTCTGGAGGGGCCAACCGGGGCCCCCCTTACATCCGCCACTGGCAGCAACACCTGCGCAAATGCAGCTCCAACTCTTCTGACCAATCTGTCTGCTTGACCATATTCTAAACCAAATTTTGAAACACAACCAATGATTAGGGGAAGTCTGTGATTCAAAATGACGTGCTAGGCTAAATTAATGGCACACATGCAAGGAACATAATACAAATAGTGGAAGATTAATGGGTACTCACCTTAGTCCTCTTCGTAGGACGATAGTCTAAACAAGGTTCAGCGGGTGACCTCTTCCTGCTCCGGAGAAAATATCGCTACGAGATGGATGGTTGCAACAAATGGGTTATAGTTTATAGGATTCAAATACAAACTGCAAAATTCGATCTAATGGAAATCTGGTAGAAAATTTGAGCCCAACATTGTAACATAGCATTGTACGAATTAACCAAAACAATTGGATTACTAAAAGAATAACAGAACCTCTACTACTAGTGCTAGTTGTTCTGAAATAAGATCATAAACATAAATATTAAACCATTTTGATATGAAAAAAAAAAAAGATAGGAACTTTCATTTGAATTTTATTTTTAGCATCTCGTCTTTAGACCTTTGCCGGTAAGAGAAATTTAAATCGAGAAATTTACTGGTGATCACGACTTCAATAAAGACAGATCGTATAATGGGCCATAAGTCTCCCTTGGTGTGCTTGACTTTGAGCAAAATTTGTAAAAACCCCAGTCCTCCAATCTGTCAAACTCAATCACTGTTAAAAGACGCCATGGGTGGACTGCTGCCTCCCACCCATTTGCGAGGTTCCTCGACCATTTCGCACCTTTCTTTTTAATTTTAAATAATTTTTAAATAATTTTGGGTTATTATCATTTCTAAACAGATTTTAATTTTTTTTCCTTTTTTTTTTGTGGAATTTTTCATTCATTTTGTGCTATTTTTCCTCATTATATAAATTTTTAATCAATTTTTTCTTTTCTTTTGTTTAGTAAGATACGTGTAAATACACTACAACAATTTTCACCTTCAGTGGCAAAAAATTTCGTCACTGAAGATAGAAATTTCGTCGTTAAAAGGTATCAGTGACGAAATTTTTTCGTCGCCAATTCGTCGCTCGTCACTGCAGCTCGTTTCAACCCTCGTTCTTCAATCCATTTCTCTAACATGTGCAGGCCCTTGACAGGTTCTAGCTGTTCAGACGCCAACCTGTATATTTCCATTCAATGAGTTAGGTTCAAGATGGTTTCATTATATAAGTTGCACAACAAGCAGTGTAACCACACTTAAAATACAAACAAGGTCCTCAGCAAGTCCTTTCCAGTTCATAAAAATATTAGAATTTTTAGTCGTTTCCATTGGATTGTTTTGAAGCCTACCGGACAACCCTCCTTGCCTTCGTCTCTTCCTCGACGCGCTTGTTCCGTCAACCTCTCTTTTGGCGAGCTTGAACAGTAGGAAAGCCGAAAATCATCATCACCAGCCATCAAGAGATCTAGCGTTGAAGGGTTTTGATTGTCTATAATTTTCATTTTTAAAAAATATTTGGTGTTTCTGTTTTTTTAAACGATTCAACACAGTATATAGAAGATAAACATGCGAAGAAATGGGTGTGCTTGGATTTTGAATATGTACAAATAGCAAGCAAAGAAATGAGCAGCAGACGAGCGCATGGAGAAAGGAGCGCAACTATAGAGAAACTGGAGAAGAAGGCCCTGAGGCAACGACCTCGCAAGTGATTTTTTGTTTTTGTTTTTGTTTGAAAATAAATTGACATGGACAGGTGTCGCTTAATGAGTGGATTTTAAAGCCACGTCAGCGGTAGGTGTTAACGGATCTGACCACAAATTGACGGAGATGCTTATTTTTCTCATGGGCCTAATTGTTGAAATCGTTACCTCGGGGGCCTATTTGCAATCTTCGCATACCACAGGGATCTCTAATGCAATTAAGCCTTATATTTACACGTATCTTACTAAACAAAAGAAAAGAAAAGAAAAAATTGATTAAAATTTATAAAATGAGGAAAAATTCCACAAAATAAAAAAATAAGGAAAAAAATTAAAATCTGTTTAGAAATGATAAAAACCCAAAATTATTTAAAATTTTATTAAAATTAAAAAGAAAGGTGTGAAGTGGTCGAGGAACCTCGCAAATGGGTGGAGGCAGAACTCCCGCGATGTTGATTTTTTTGTTTTTGTTTTTTGTTTTTTAATATAAAGTTTTATGTTTCTCAATTTTAAGGATGTTAAAATTTTAGAGTATTGGAATTGAAGAAAAAGTGATGAGAGAGATGATTTGAATGAATTTTTTATATTATAAATTAGTAATAATTTGAAGGGGAGAGAGATTATATTGTAATTATTTTATTATGTCAAAATTTTAAAATACTTAAATTTTGTGTATCAAACGCAGCAAGAATACTAGAAATAATAATTACAAATTGGTGTGTGGGTGTATGCTAGCTACCTCGCATTCAAGAAGTGATGGAGGCCTTAGCGGCTAAGGGTGTAAGTCTCGTCCGGCCTCCGACGGATCTCCGGTTCTGGTTCCGGGAAGCTGAGGTCCGGCCCTTCCAGGAACCGAAACCGGTGCTCAATTTGGAGTTTTCCTGGAATAGGAACCGGAAGCGGAATTTTCCGCCGGTTTAGCGGAAAATCCAGTTTCGATTTTTTTATTTTTTTATTTACTGAATTATAAAACGACGTCGTTCTATTTTAAATAAAACGACGTCGTTTAGGTTTTTTTAAAATATATATATATAATACCGCGGATCCCACGATAGAAAACTCTATGTCCTCTCCCCCCACCCTCTCGGCCTCTCCTTCGCGACCCCCCTCGCCCTTAAGTGACTAAGTCCTCTCCAGCTCTCCTCCTCACAGTCACTCCCTCAGCTCTCTCTCTCTCTCTCTCTATTCTCCGTTGGGCGGCTAGTGCAACGGTCTCTGAGCTCCGGCGGGCAACTAGTGCGTTTGTCTTGGGGGCCTGGGGTGAGGAGGTTGCATTTCAATGTGTCTATGGGGGTACTGGGGTGAGCAAGAGTTTGATCTGAGCGGTGTCAACATTTCGTTGCTCAACAATTTCTGGTTTCACCTATTCCTTCGTGCGGTTTCCCAGATATTGGTCTGATCCATACGCAGTAAGTTCTTCCCAACTTGACAACTTGTCATGCTTTATCGTATTCTTAGGCCTAGTCTGCTAATCTTTCTGAAGGCAATAGCCAATTTTCTCCCATTAATTATTAAACTCATGTCCTGCTACTATTTCATTCCTAGACCAAATGGCTAACCAATGAGGCCCGTGTTGGATTACTGTCTTCAGCCTAGTAAGTTTTTTGCCTCTCAACAATATTGGTCTGATCTATCTCTGTATGTATCTCTCTCTCTGTCTTGCTCTCTCTTTGTTCTTTGGAATCTTGGAAGTTGGATATGCGAATCTGTTACTGTCAATTTGGGTGCTGCTGTGTTAATGTGTTAATGTATTTGGGTGCTGCTGTGTTGAGAACTTGAGATTTTCTGTGCTGCTGTGTTGTGTTCATTGATGTTGTAATTGTGTGCTGCTGTGTTGTGTTCATTGACATTGCTCAAGCAGTTCCATTTTGTTGTGAAGTGCTTGTGTAGATTAATTGTACTAGGGTCTTCTTGCTTGTTTCACAGAATTTCTTGTTGATGTCATTTTAAAAACTAAGGCTCTGTAGGACTCCTTGAATTCATGATCTAAATAATGGCACGTGATACAGCAATTAGCTGATTTTTCAATATCAGTCGAGGATTTTAAGGCCAAGAAGACATATTACCATTTAACACATGTTTTGGATAGCACAATTAGCTTATGTAGTTATGCATATCTTGGATGTTTAACCGGCGCTGCAGTGTTGTGTTCATTGATGTTGTAATTGTGTCACATAGGCTTATCACTTGTTAAAAATCATATACATAATCTGGTTGGTATATATCTTGTATGTGTTACTCATCTTGGTGCAAGGTACTCAAGCAATATAGCTCTCTTGTTATTAAGTATCAGAACATTGTTCTTTGAGCTTTCATGCGGATTTGGTTCTTGTTTTTTTCTTTTGCACCATTTGCTTGTTGAAACTTGAAAGTCTGGAGTTCTTTTGCACTATTCACAGAATTATATGTTTTAAGATTTTATTTTGTGAATTGTGATGAATGAGTAAGATTTTCATTTATTGAAAAAAATGCTTACATGGACCAAAAAGTTGTCGGAATTCCGCTATCCGCTTCTGCTAAGTTTGCTTCCAGTCGGAAGCGGAAGCAGACTTTTTTTTGGCCATCCGCTAGTTAGCGGACCCGGATGTCAGAATGTCAAATTCCGCTTCCAACTAGTCCGCTATTCACCCTTATTGGCGGCGAAGCTCCTTTACAGTCCACAAACCTTTCTTATTAATTTTTTATTTATAAAATTATTTGTTATTTTTTTAAAACAAACTATTGAAAAGAAAAGGAGGATACTTTTAAACAAGGAAATTGATCGAGTACTGTTCAAAGTCAAGCACACCAACCAAATTGCTCAAGGACGAAATTGATTAAATTCTGATTGTTTGCCCCATTATAATCTCTGTCTAACTGTCTTATGCTAATTGTCTACTGCCGTGGACAGAAGCCATACCCTCTCTCTTTCTCTCAGCTCCGACGTCAATGGCAAGGAGAATGTCCTTCCCTACAGCCACAGGATTCATCCCGGCTATTGTTCTTGTGCTGGTCCATCAAGCTTGCAGTGTCACCTCTAGTCATGATCAGTGTGCTCCTTCTTCTTGCGGCGGTATCCACAACATAAGTTATCCGTTTCGGTTAATAGACGATCCACCAAACTGCGGCGACCATAAGTATACCTTTTCCTGCGAGAACAACCAACTAGTGTTATACATATCTGCTGGAAAATACTACGTACAGGAAATCTCTTATTACAAGGATTTTTATGGGACCACAATCCGTGTTGTAGACTCGCAAATTCAGAAGGATAATTACTCATCCACCCCCCGTTGTTCTCCAGATTTTGACTACGATTTCAAGGCATGGAATCCCTACTGGCCGTTCGTGAGAAACGGTTTGGTTTTCGTGAGCTGCGAAAAGCCCGTGAATTCCCCATTTTATCTCAACGCTTCCAGTTGCTTTGATGATGAAGCGTATTCTTCCAACTCTTCATCCCATTCCAGGAGGCGCCATAGATATATTTTATCTGGCCAGATGAATGCATCGGTATTAAAGGAGTTGTGCCGACTGGAACACAGATGTTTGTCATCGCGGTCGGGAAACTATGAGGACCTAAAACTTTCGTGTACGGACGTACACAGCATGTTACTATATGGTTTTGAATTAGCAATTACACCACAACCAAGTTTATTTCAAGGTGCATGTGGAATCTTTGGAAGATTAGATTGCTCTCCAAGTCAAGACGGCAGCCTAGTTTATTTATGCCGGTGCCGCGGTGAGTGAAGATATTCATGAATCCAACATATCCAATTAAATTAATATAATACATACGATGCGCATGCAGGCAGCAGGGGTAGTTTATTGTATTTTATATATGGGTTATAATTAACTGATTTGCGTTAAAGTTTCACAAGGCTAATTTTGTTTTTAATCTTCTTTTTCTTTGATCATCCAGGGCCATGGGTATTGATCCGCAATTCTTATGTAAGGTTTCGTTCTCAAAAAATCTCTATTTTTCAGGGATAATACAAAATATTCCGAAATGGGGTAATGCCAGAAGATAAGTGGGCCCGCAAAAACCACCTGTACGGCCAATGTTTATGTAAACTTAAAGTTATTAGTAAAGTTTGTCAAAAAAAAGGGATATATATTCTCCACAATTTAAAAACATTGTGGAAAGTTTATATATATTTATTGTTAGAAAAAAAGGCGTTTAAAAGTGATTAGGAAACACAATCCAATTAAGTTTTGAAAAAGAACTAATTGAAATTACTTCAATCACTTTCTTGATTATTGAATTAACTTTCTTCAAATTATTCTTTCGCAGATACAACTGCTAAGGTCGCAGTACTGGCCATCGGTACGTATCTGATCAGCTTTGATGATATTTACATTCTTTTATGTAAATTAATGATTTATTAATTTGTGAAGCGTGAAAGTGCATGTTTTGAACGTAAAAAGACTTCTGCATGCGCTTGAAGAAGACAAAGACACCAATTAGTTAGTTGAGATGTACGTATTACTACGTACGCTGACAAATTCAACTAAAAAAATATGCTTACGGTGCTGCAAACAAACTATAAATTGTCTTTCTATTGTTCTGATGATTAATTATATTCCTGCACAGGAGTATACTTTGCAGCAAAAATTGTGTTTGGAACTCCATGTGTGATTTTATTGTTGATATATAAATGGCGTAAGAGGCATTTCTCAATGTACGATGCTATTGAAGAATTTCTGCAAAGCCACAATAATCTCAAGCCAATAAGGTACTCTTACAAAGAAATTAAGAAGATGACCAATAATTTCAAGGACAAAATTGGTGAAGGGGGTTATGGTACTGTATTTAAAAGAACACTTCGAAGAAGCCAACTTGTTGCTGTAAAGATGTTAGGGAAGGCCAAAGCTAATGGGCAAGAATTTATTAGCGAAGTTGCAACTATTGGAAGGATTCACCATGTTAATATTGTGCAACTCGTTGGCTTTTGCGTTAAAGGAGGAGAACGAGCTCTTGTATACGAGTTCATGCCCAAAGGTTCCCTCAATAAATACATTTTTTCTCAAGAGGAAGGTATCTTCTTAAGCTACGAGAAATTGTATGATATTGCTCTAGGAGTGGCTCGTGGAATTGAATATTTGCATCGAAGATGTGACATGCAGATCTTACATTTTGATATTAAGCCCCACAACATTCTTCTTGATGACAATTTTACTCCCAAGGTTTCTGACTTTGGTCTAGCAAGATTGTATGCAGTAAATGATAGCATTGTTTCTTTAACTGCTGTAAGAGGGACGTTAGGATACATGGCTCCTGAGTTATTCTACAAAAATATTGGAGGACTCTCGTGTAAGGCCGATGTTTTATAGCTTTGGAATGTTGTTAATGGAAATGGCAGGCAGAAGAAAGAATGTGAATGCATCTGTAGACCATTCAAGCCAAATTTATTTTCCTACTTGGGTTTATGACCAATTGCAAGATGGAAGGGATATAGAAATTGACAGCGTGACAGAGGAAGAAAAGGAAATTTGTAAAAAGATTATCATAGTTGCTTTGTGGTGTATACAGATGAAGCCTAGCTATCGTCCTTCAATGCACGAAGTTGTAAGAATGCTTGAAGGAGAATTGGAATGCTTACAAATACCTCCAAAGCCTTTCATATCGTCACCAGAAAGACCCACTCAAGATGTTGGAGACAGCTCAACCTGGTCATCAACTACATCTGAGTATTCGAGCTAGTCTATCAACCAAGTGTTAATGCCAATTATATTTGCTGGGGAAAGCTAATATATATTTGCATCAATAAGAACCATAAACTTCTCTAGTTTATATTCGCATACAACATGTAAGTTTTCGTTTGAGTTGTGATAGCCATTGCAACATCTTATATTATTCCGGATTCAGCTTCATTTGAAATGACATGGTCAATTTTACTTCTCGCCGACATTAGATTGGCAAAATATTTTTTGTTTTAATTTTTTTTAAAAGAGGTTGTGTAAATTCTTTTAGGATTTGTACAAAAATTGTTAAGAGTTAATGAAAAGTTGTTGGACACTACAAAAAAAGGGTCTTTAGCAGCGGTATTTTTAGCGGCAGTCGCTAAAAACGCCGCTAAAGGGTATTTTTTGCGGCGTTTTGCAAAAAACGCTGCTAAAAGGAGTCTATAGCGGCGGTCAGCGACCAAAAAGAAATAATTTTTGTACATCCAAACATGATCTTATTTTATCCATTTTAAAAACCTAACTTTGAATTATGAAAACAGGAGAGCATCAAGACCAATAATATTAAGCAACCGAAAAAGAAAAAGAGAACCCCTCAACGCTATTTAATTAATTGTTTTTCATATAGTAATTGCTCACCCATTTACCAAAAACAAAATAACCAAGTTTCAAGGCCAACTTTAAGACGGTGGGCTTCAAGCCTTTGTGGTCTGCTTGTTGGGCCCAATGGTAAGAGAGATCAGATATGGACCAATAATATTAACCAACCCAAATGAAGGGACAGACAATGGAAGGTTACCGGACCAGCTATCCACTTGTGTATAGTGAGTGAAACCTTCGAAGTCACAAAGTTTTGCCTGGCCAGCCCAGGCCCATACCGGTGGGTCGACGTTTCATCGTGAAATTTCTACTAAATAGTCCAAATGTCGCGGCTTCTGCCTTTAATCTGTGCTCTGTGCATTGACTGATGACCAACGACGACGTGTTGGCTAAGTTGAAAGCACGTGAATCTAATGTTAAATCCTTCAATTAGTAGGGTAGGACTGTCTAAGTTAATTCCTTCAATTAGTTGGTTAGCACTGTCTAAATTAATTATTGCGAAATTGTTATTTTAGTCCTTAAATTTTAATACTTTTTCTTTTTAATTATTAAATTTAAACTTTCTATTTTTTCATACTGTCCAAATTAAGAAATGTTAATTATGTATGTATATGTTATCGTCAATTTAAATTATAATATTATCGTCAATTTAAAACCAATTGAAAACGAAAAAACAAAAAATGAGATACACCTGTTTGTAGCCTAAACATTATCATATCCAACAATGTGGAATTAACACATTTTGGTTATTAATTATCCTCGTGCCTTGCCATACTAATGTACTATCATCTAAAGAACAACGTCTATAGAACTCTCAAAGATTAATAGTTCTAATCCTTCAATGCCATACAAGTGCAATCTTTGACATCACTACAATTCTTCTGGGATGATTTCTAACTCCTGATTTGAACGTCTTCCATGCAGATTTGCATTGCTTCTTACTGGATCTGTAGAGGCAAAGGGATTAGGAGGCATGGTTAATTTATCTTTTTCCTCTTCCAACATTTAAAGCACAAGTTTCATTGAAGGACGTTCCATTGGGTTCCACTGGATGCACCAAAGTCCCACAATTGCTAGCTTCTCTGCAATTCTGACATCTCCATCATCCTCAATAAAAACTCTTAGGTCTTCCTTTTGCTCCAAGAGGTTATAAATCCATTCTGGAAAGTAGACTTGCCTAGTTTCTTCATCTTGAAAATCAACATTTTTCTTCCCTCCTACCATTTCAAGCAGCAACATTCCAAAACTGTAAACATCGGCCTTATAAGACACATTCCCAAAGTTCCTAGAGAACACTTCGGGTGCAATATAACCCATAGTCCCTCTTGCTGTGGTCATGGACACGATACTCTGGTCCTTAGAGCACAACTTGGCAAGACGAAAATCAGCAATTTTAGGGTTGAATTCCTCGTCCAACAAAACATTACGGGGTTTAATGTCAAAGTGGAGGATTCTTTGGTCACACCCTTGGTGAAGATAGTCAATTCCTTTCGCTATACCGAGAGTAATATCTTGCAACCTACTCCATCCAAGAAAGCGGTTCTTGAAATCTGCTGAAGATATGAACTTATCTAAGGAATCGTTTGATAAGAATTCATAAATTAGAGCTCTTCGAAATCCATCAGCACAAAAGCCAACCAACCGAACCACATTAACATGATGGATCCTACCCATTGTTCCCACTTCATTTATAAATTCCTCCCAATCTCCTTTTGAAGTAGTGTTCAAAATCTTCACCGCAACAAAGATTTCACTGGAAAGCTTTCCTTTGAACACTGTTCCATAGGATCCTTCTCCTAACTTATCACTGAACTGATTTGTAATCCTTTTAATATCAGCGTACGAGTATCTCGAGGGCTTAAAACTTCTGTAGTCCTCCAAAAACTTTTCGACCTTTGCTTCAGTTTCTTTTTCCACTTTATCATGCCTATACACACGGTAGACTGAAAAAGTCGCGAGGACTAAAAGGAGTGAACCGAAGACGGTACCTGCATCGCACACAATCGCATGTCAAATAAGCGATTTCCATATCCACTGTCCCGAACAAAAAAAGCTTGAAATGGCCCGCGAGCAACTTACCAATTTCAATCGCTGATTTTTTCCGTCCTGCAAAAGATTCTAACGTAATTAGGTTGCATAGAAAGATTTTCGAAAAAACAGAGTAAAATTATTTGTTTGAATTAGTGATTTTTTATTCTCTCTGTCTGTTTTCGTGAATTCAGAAGAGCATTTTTAAAGCCAAGTAAGGTTGACCAAATCAATGCGCGTTAGCTTTAAACATTGCAAAGTAATTGAGCACTAATTAAGGTGGATAATGGATACAAGACCAAACCTTTTGGGTGTTTGGGGAAGCACGTAATTTCCGACTCGGTGCTATTATTCTTAAATCCACAAATCTTGCCCTTCGCTTCACATTGATCTCCGCACAGAGGTCTGGACCATTTCAACTGAAGAATATCATCCCAATTACCGAAAATTATAAGATATGGAATTGATTGGGTGTTATACATCTTTGTACAAGGTGATAGGGACAACTGGATGATGGGAGTAGAAGATTCGACGGCATAAACCCGGTGGCCGTTAGGGCCGCTAAGGCAAGAGATCTGAGTCATCTGACCATAACCTTCTCGTTCTGTTTGGGAACAATTGAATAAAGTAAATTCCTGAAGGTATTCTTCTTTGAATTTGAAAGGCGAGGAAGATAAGTCGAGCCGCAGAAGTTGGCATGGAAGCGAGTGATGATGTGGGTCATATAGGTGAATCACCTGAGCCTTGTAGTCAATCTTTTTGACATAGAGCTTGACTGAAATTGGGAGCTCGAGCACTAAATCGTTTGTAGCAGTGCAGGATAGATCAAACCCAGGAAAACCAGAGTGCTCTGGCTGGGTGTCTTTAAGTCGGAAAGGAAATCGAATGGCTGGGCCGTGGCGTCCACACGGTGATACAGAGGGGCCTTCACCCTGGCATGTGGTGATGAAAACAAGAAACAAGAAGTAAAGGATTCCCATCTCGAAGCAATATTTGTTTATCACGGTTTTCAGGAGCGCTTCTGATGAGCCTCTAAAGGAAAGCAATGACAGTACTTTGAGGGAATAAGCCAAAAGAAAGACTCAAAAGTCTACCCACGTAATTCCTAGTCCTTGCTCAGCAAAATTCCTACACCCGACCGCACATTGGTCAAGCAGTGTTAGGCGCATAGGCATGTCAGATTGTCAGCGCACTTTAGTCAAGCAGTGTTCGGCGCCTTTTGTGCCGCTGATTCGGTTGAGTGCAAGGACTGTGGGCAAAGGTTTATCTGAGTGTTAAAATTTTGGGTTGTTTTAAATTTTAGGATATTGAATTTGAGGAAAAATTGAAGAGAAAAATGATTTTTAATATTTATTATAGTAAAAAGTAATAATGTGATGAAAAAAAAAAATTATATTGTAATGTTTTACTGTGTTAAAATTTTAGGAACTGTAAAATTTTTGTAATCAAACATAGCCTAAAAAACAAGTTTAAAATTTTAGGAAGTATAAAATTTTGGTAATCAAATATAGCCTAAAATCAAAGACTTGTTTTTAGAGCCGAATCAGACCTGCAACACACCAACCAACTAAGTTGTTTTGTTCAACCAAATCATGAGCCATTGAAATAAGCCATTAAATTGCTCCTTCCTTGCTTTGTCCGTTTTAGTGTAAAACGGACACATCCAAATCTCAATGCATAGAAATGAAATACAGTACTGCATCAATTGCTGTCTAATCCCACGAGGAATGGCCAGATGATGTTTGTTGATTTCCAGCATTGAAAACATTACTATTACTAAATTAGTATATTTTGCCCAGATTCGAACCATTAAGTTCAGTACGTTGTGAAATTCCTTTTTAAGGTAGAAGCGGTCAAAGCAAGGAATATTTGGTGTGGTGATCAGGAAATCACGAGAAGCACACATGCAAGGCGAAAGCTTTTTTTAAGCTGGGAAATAAACGTATTACCATGGGATTTAATTTGGTTCCTCAGAATGAAACAAGGAGCAATTTAATGGCTTATTTCAATGGCTCATGATTTGGTTGAACAAAATGACTTAGGCTGCGTTTGCGTGGAAAAATTTTACCCATCTTGAAAAATTTCAGCTCAAATGCGTTTGTCCGTGTAAAATATTTCCGACAAAACTTAATGTTTCTGTTTCCGTTTCAGCCCCTACAAGTGCTGTGTTAAACTACCAAATTAGACCCCCACTCAACTGCAACCTTTTATAACACGAAGGGCAAGAACGGGTTTGTTAAAATCAGGTGGGTCCCATTCTGACGCTTATTATTACAAATTTACAGTAAAATTACGTAAGTGTCTGTTCTCTTTATTACGACCTCTAATGGTATAAGGGTATTTCAGGTAAAGGTCTTGCTCTCCCTGACATTCGACAGATAACCTGACTGTCGGGGGACAGTCAGGCAGGCGAGGCAGGCACGCCTCGTTTTCTTTTCTGCCCGTTTAACATATCACCTGCAATAATGTTTCACCATGTTAGAGTTAAATTTTCACAACGGTAACATCTACCCTCTGATAAGTTAGGCGTAAAGAACAGAAGGATGATGAACACAGTTTTGATGTCGCACAGAGCAAAATTTCGGCCAAATTTCGAGACGCATGCGACCAAAGGAGAATAGGATTCGCCTTGGTTCAGAGAGGTCTCTTCCGCCAGGCCCATACCTCTGTGATAAGATGAAGTTTGGACAGCCTTTCCCTTCAAATAGACCTCTTCATTCGTTGGTCACGGGAGAGCTGAAGAATCCGATTACAAAGGCAGGAACGCTGCGAAACCCTAGAAAGCGGAAGGCAGCAATGGCACCAGTCACCCGCTCCTCTGCTCGCGTCCAGGTGAGTCTCCATTTTCAACTGTGTATGTGGGGCAGTAGCGGTTTGTGAGTTGGGTTGAGGTTGCGATTTTTTTAGTGGGGAAATCATGCTTTAAGACTTGAGATTTGGGGCAGTAGCCAAGGAAGCGGGGATCCGCTTCAGTTACGAGTGCTCGACATCGTCGTAAAGCGAAACCCACTTCTGAGGAACTATACTATGATGAGATGAGGGATTTCATCAAGGGTCTCCGGGACAGAGACGATGGGGGCAGTAGCAGCCATTCTGGGGTATGAAGGAGTGCATTGCCGCTCTTCAGAATTTGAAACCAAGGTTGCCTGTAGAACAGTTCGCAGTGGTTGTAAGTTATCTAATGGGGAATCGTGACTGCCAGGAAGCCTTCCTAGCGATGGATGACGAATTTAAGGACAGTTGGGCACGCTATCTCAAATGATGTCACCGTTGTGTTTGGATCACGAGTTATTAGGATGAGTCGTTTATGTGCTATTACTTGTTTATGTGGTATTTAGCCTTTGTATTTGGGCCTGTTGGTATTCTGATGTGTTAGACTTGCTTGTTATGTATGTGGTTGTTATGTTTTTTTTCATTAGAACTTGATGTGAAATGTTGGACCTTCATGTTAATTGGATGAGTAGTTTATGATTTGGGGATTTGTTATGCTACGTTCCTTTCTCTGTCTCTATATGGTTATTAATGTCGATTTATCAGATTGTCTTATAACGTTCGGTCCGTTTTTATGCTTATTATGTCCGCAACGAGGAATCAGAATTAAGAATTAAGAGTAAGGTATTTGCGTGTCAAAAATCAATCGTTGTCAAAAATTTCATCTGAGGTATTTATTTAAATATCGTTGCCGATTTAGTTACGATGTCTTCCTTACGCATATTGTCCTTTATATCTCTTCTTGTTTAAAATCTATGGATGCACCTTAATTGTTTATGCAGGTTCGTTCTTTTCGTTCAAAGTCGAAATCCATGGACCCTTTCAATGCTGGAAGCTCGAACCCCTTCAATGCTGGAAGCTCAAACCCACTCAATGCTGCTACCTCGAACTCCTTCAATGCTGGTAGATCGAACTCAAGCAGATCAAACCGAAGGAATGATGATTCGGACGACGATCTGCGAGAATGACTGATTATTGCAGACTTTTATCTCCGAACAAAACGTAGGAGAAGGCGTTCACGGAGGTTGCGTATGTGGCCTGTGGGATTATCGGGTGCTGACTATATTGAGCAGGTTCTTAACAACTCAAATCCAACTAATTGCAAGTGGCAGTTTCGCATGGATCCGAGTGTATTTCAGCTACTAGCCGATACACTCGTAGAAGAAGGGCAATATGAGCCTACTCGAGGCGTGACTGTAGAGGATGCTTTGGCCATGTGTATGAAGGTAATCGGATTCGGGACCACCCATCGAGGCATTACGGATCGATTTTGTCGTTCGCTTCAAACAGTGAACAAGTGTGTCCATAGAATCCTTGACGCAATGCTGAACGTGGGCCATCTGATTGTACGACCTCGACACATTATAGGTGTGGTGGACCCGCACATTTATGGAAATCCAAATTAATACCCTTGGTTCAGGGTAAGTGATTTTTACATCCCCGATCTCTAATACCTTTCAAAAACGTTGAATTTGCATGAAAGTGCTGATTAACAGTTTATGTACAGAATTGTATAGGGGCCCTTAACGGGACACATGTGGTCGTAGATGGGGGTACCCTCGGAACTACATAATGCATTTCGTAATAGGAATAGGTATTTGTCACAGAATGTCCTAGCAGTTTGTGATTTCAATATGCTATTCACATACGTCTACCCAGGGTGGGAAGGGTCTGCACATGATAA
Organism: Myrica gale; assembly: GCA_963930655.1. Classification (NCBI taxonomy): domain Eukaryota; kingdom Viridiplantae; phylum Streptophyta; class Magnoliopsida; order Fagales; family Myricaceae; genus Myrica; species Myrica gale. The sequence continues at coordinate 25,284,731 of OZ005606.1, read as the reverse complement.
CAGCATATTGACAGACGCCCTTACCAGGCCAGAATTAGGATTTCCTGTCCCCCCCACCAGGTACAACGCTTCAACATCGTTTAGCTTTACGTACAAAAGTAGTATTGAATATAGCATAACTCCTCTTAATGTGTTTTTGTGCAGTGTACTTTTTCGTCGTTGATTCAGGCTATCCATGCAAAGAAGGATTTCTCCCTCCATACAAGGGGGAGCGGTATCACTTGAGCTCATTCGTTGGGGGTGGAGCACTAAGGGGACCCAGGGAATTGTTTAACCGCAAGCATAGCTCGCTGCGAAACGTAATAGAAAGATGCTTTGGGGCGCTAAAAAAGCGGTGCAAGGTTTTGAAGAGAATGAGTAATTTTGAATTGAACAGGCAAGCACAGCTGGTCACGGCAAGTTGTGTGGTTCACAACTTCATAAGGTTGAATGATGTGGTCGATAGGATTTTTCGCCGTTATTCTAACCCAAATCGTGGTGTGGGCTCGGATTCTTCATCAAGCAGCGATGATGACGATTACGACGGGGGCGACGTAAATGTTGATGATAGTGAGAATACACCTTCAATGCTAGCGATGCGCGACCACATTGCTGAGAATATGTGGACTGCTACTGGGGGCAGGTGAAATATTTTGTTGACCTTTTTTCTGAATCAGTTGAACATCTTTGTTTCGATGTCGACGTTGTTTTGGCTTGTATGATCGATACTTAATGGCATTTTAGTTCGTCTAATGTCCTATCAAATTTGGGTGCAGTGAAATGGTAGGATTGCAATGTCATTACTTTATGTTATAAGCAGAGATGATGTTGACATTTTTAACTAGAAAATGTCGGATTATATACGTTACTATTATGTCGGAATTCATTATCATTTATGAAAAAATAAAGACAACAAAAATGGTCCTGCTTCACCAGTTGTGTATAAAAGAAAAAAGGAAAAAAATTGAAAAAGAAAAAGAAAAGAGAAGAGGAGGGTGGAAGTGAGAAAATTAGTCTAAAAAAAATTGAACAAAAAAAAAACCAAAAAACAACTGTGAAGGGGAACTGCCGACGGCGGTAGAGCTTTCTTTAGGATCATTTCAGCTCAAATGCTTGTAAAAATCGTGAGGAAAAATCAAAAGAAAACGTAAAGTGCAAAGGAGTGGGGGCTGGGGGAGGGCGTGTAGTTAAAATCGGAACAGCGTGTAGTTTCAATGCCAGAAACTACATGCTGTTTAGGGCCAAAATAAGAAACAGAAAAAAACTTTAAAGCAAGGAGGGGGGACCCGCCAGCGGGAGAAGAAGTTGGCGCCTCGTTTTGTCACTTCTTTTTATATATATTATTTATATATTAAACGAATAAATAATATTCTCTCTCCTCTACACTAATCCCAATCAAACAAACACCCAATCATTATTAATTATTACTAACACAAAATTTTTCACCATTTATACAAACACATCTTAAAATTTTATCATTTTTTTACTAACTTCAATACAACTCTTCTTTTTTCAAAAGTGCTAAAATTTTACAAATCACTCAAAATTTTTAATGGCAAACGCAGCCTTAATTGGCCCATAGTCCGAGCACTCAACCAAATCAGCAGCACAAAAGGCGCCGAACACTGGTTGACCAACGTTCGCTGACAATCTGAATGCCTACCCGCCTAACACTGAAAACATAAAACTGTTTTGTTACCAGCTGTTTTCAGAAACAAAAGGCGCCGAATTCCTTCTTGTTTCTTGTTTTCAACGTACCAGGGTGAACGCCGCTCCTCTCTATCACCGCGTGGAGCCACTAAAAAACAATTGAAAAGAAAAAGAAAGAGGATGCATTTAAACACTTACTGTTCAAAGTCAAGAGTCAAGCAAACCAAGGGAGACTTGGCCCAGTTCAACGGAACTCATGGTTGCGCTTACAACCATCAATTATCAGCCACGAACAAAAAAAAATTATAAGATTTAAAAAAAAAAGATACTACTAGTCTGAAAATTAAAAGTTTCAATCCCTAAATTTATACCTTAATTTTTAAACTTTAGTGCTTCCGTCTCAGTACCTTCTCATTCAATTAATGGCAACTGACCATAGAACAGAACAATTTATATTATAATGCCATATGAGCACCACGTGTCGTGATTTTAGTACATAAAAGATCGAATAATATATAAGCTAAAATTTATTAAAATCTTTATAAAATGAGGAAAAATAACTTAAAATGAATGAAAAAAAATCTACAAAATAACAAACAACGAAAATTAAATTAAAATCTGTTTAAAATTTAGAATAACCCAAAAAATTCAATAAAATAAATTAATAACTACAAATTAAGCCTAATAAATTATTTAAAAATTAAAAATTAAAAGTGTACATGTGGAGTGGCCCAGGTTTTAACGTTTTTTTTTAAAACTTACTAAATTTTAAAAAGTTTAAAAACCTTCACTGAGTTTGTCATTTTGGTATCAAAACTCACTCTACCTAACGTTGTTAGACATGTTTAACGGAAAATACATCACGTCCCATCGCAAAGCGACACGTGTCATTAAAATTCTTTCACAGTGAGGACCTCCCCCCATCCCGCAACCCCCAACCCCCACCCAGACCACCGCCCGGGGTGGATGGGGGAGATCCTCCTCTCCCGGCGGCCAGAGGTGGAGGGCATTCCCCCTCCACTGTGAAAGGATCGAGCGTCCCCGATCTTTTTTTAAATAAAATTTAATTATGTTTATTTATTTATTTATTTTTGTTTATTTTTAATGACACGTGTCACATTGCAATTGGACGAAATTAATTTTTCGTTAAAAAGCTAACGACGTTGAGTCGAGTGAGTTTTGATACTAAAATGACAAACCTAGTGAGCATTTTAAATTTTTTAAATTTGAGTTTTAAAAAAAGGCGTTAAAACCTAGTATGTTATTTGTAATTTTCTCTTATTTTTAAACTAATTATAGTTTTAGTAATTTTTAGTTTTAAATTTATTTATTTATTTTTTCCAATATTTTTTCTAATTATTTTCAAAAAGGTTTAATTTATATTTCATTCATTTTTGGTTACTTTTTCATTATTTATATAAATGTTAACCCAAACATGGCAATCAACTGAAAGTTAAGAGCACATCGAATGTGTTTACAAATAACTTTCATTTTTGGTTACTTTTAAAAAAAAAAGAACCATTACCGGGAAATTTCTCGTTTTGGAAAAGATATAACAATCATTTAATGCTTTAGAAACTACAGAAATTATTGGGTACTGAATATTTAATCATTTGTACACAAGTTTGGCAGGACTATTCAAAGTCAAGCACGCTGCACGCCAAGGGAGACTTTAATTGGCCCATTAAAACCTGTCTTTGTTCTGTCGTGACCAGTAAATTGTCTACTGCCGTGAACCGAAGCCATACCCTCTCTCAAAATCCCCCCTCTCTCTCTCAGCTCCCTCAATGGCAAAGAGAATGCCCTTCCCTGCAGGACTCCTGGCCGTTATCGTTCTTGTGCTGGTCCATAGTGATAGAGCTTGCAGTTTCACCACTAGTAATCAATGTCCTATTTCTTCCTGCGGTGGTATCGACAACATAAAATATCCGTTTCGGTTAATAGACGATCCACCAAACTGCGGCGACCAAAGGTATAACCTTTCCTGCGAGAACAACCAAACAGTGTTATACTTATCTAATGGAGTATACTACGTACAGGAAATCTCTTACGATGCGGCCGGTGCTAATGAGTTCAGAATCCGTGTCGTAGATTCACGAATTCCAAATGATAATTACTCATCCACCCCCCTTTGTTCAGATTTCGACTACGATCTCAGGGCATGGGATCCCTATAGGCTGTCACTGGAAAACGCTGTGGTTTTCGTGAGCTGTGAAAAGCCTGTGAATTCTCCATTCTATCTCAACGCTTCCAGTTGCTTTGATGATGAAGCGCATTCTTCCAACTCTTCGTCATCCCATTCCAAGAGGCGCCATAGATATATTTTATCTGGTCAGATGAGTGCATCGGTATTAATGGAGTCGTGCCAACTGGAACACAGGTGTTTGTCGTCGTGGCCGGGAAATAATGACATAAATATTTCGTGCACGGACGTGCACAACATGTTACTATATGGTTTTGAATTATTACCATGGCCGGCTTTTAAGTGTCCCTTTGGAAGATCAGTTTGCGCCCCAGAAGCCAACAACCGCATTTATTGCCGATGCAGTATCGGTGAGTGAAGAATGAATATTGCAACGTCCCATTTAATTATAATACATATTCTACAATTAATACGGTGAACATTATTTTGTTTTTACATTTTTTCCGTATTTCTGAATATTTTCTGTCATGTATAATAAACTTTTTTTTATGAATTATATCCCAAGGATTTTTTAATGTAATTATTAATATCGGATACGCATGCAGATGCAGGGGTGGTGTATTGTATATTAATTTCTTTGCGTTAAAGTTTCTCGATCGACGCTAATGTTGTTTTTCTTTTTCTTTGATCAACCAGGGACCCGTACTCACCTAATCAAATATTGTAAGGTTTATTTGCGTTAGATTATGGACTTGTATTTATTGTTAGAAAAAAGTACTTAGTACCCCCGTTTAAAAGTGATTAGAAATCACAAACTAAGTTTTGAGAAAAAGAAAAACTTGAAATTATTTCAGTCACTTTCTTGAGTACTGAATTTGCTTTCTTGAAATTTTTCTTTCGCAGATTCAATAAATACTGCTTTATTCGCAGCACTGGCCATTGGTAAGAACTGATCGAATCTGCTTTGATGATATTTACATACTTTTGTACTGTAAACGGTTTCTTAATTTGTGAAGCGACAAAGTGCATGTTTTGAACGTAAAAAGACTGAAATATATATAAAGACTTCTGCTAATTGAAGAAGACAAAGACACCGATAAGTTAGTTGTGACGTGCTACGTACACTGACAAATTCAACTGAAAAAAATGCTTACAGTACTGCAGACAAAATATTTGTTTTTCTGTTTGCTCTGATGATCATTAATTATATTCCTGCACAGGAGCACACTTTGCATTAAAATTTGTATTTGGGACTCCATGTGTGATTTTATTGTTGAAGTATAAATGGCGTAAGAGGCATTTCTCAATGTATGATGCTATTGAAGAATTTTTGCAAAGCCACAATAACCTCAGGCCCATACGGTACTCTTACAAAGAAATTAAGAAGATGACCAATAATTTCAAGGACAAACTAGGTGAAGGAGGCTATGGTACCGTATTCAAAGGAACACTTCGAAGTGGCCAACTTGTTGCTGTAAAGATGCTAGGGAAGGCCAAAGCTAATGGACAAGATTTTATTAGCGAAGTTGCAACCATTGGAAGGATTCACCATGTTAATATTGTGCAACTGGTTGGCTTTTGCGTTAAAGGGGCAGAACGAGCTCTTGTATACGAGTTCATGCCAAAAGGCTCCCTCAATAAATACATTTTTTCTCAAGAGGAAGGCATCTTCTTAAGCTACGAAAAACTGTATGATATTGCTCTAGGAGTGGCTCATGGAATTGAATATTTGCATCGAGGATGTGACATGCAGATCTTACATTTTGATATTAAGCCCCACAACATTCTTCTTGATGACAATTTTACTCCCAAGGTTTCTGACTTCGGCCTAGCAAGATTGTATGCAGTGAATGACATCATTGTTTCTTTAACTTCTGTAAGAGGGACGTTAGGATATATGGCTCCTGAGTTATTCTACAAAAATATTGGGGGAATCTCCTACAAAGCCGATGTTTATAGCTTTGGAATGTTGTTAATGGAAATGGCAAGTAGAAGAAAGAACTTCAATGAATCTGTAGACCATTCAAGCCAAAAATGGTATCCTGCTTGGGTCTATGAGCAGTTGTACGACGGAAAAGACATAGAAATTGAAGATGTCACGGAGGTAGAAAAGGAAATTGGTAGAAAGATGATCATGGTTGCATTATGGTGCATACAGATGAAGCCTAGCAATCGTCCTTCAATGCACGAAGTTGTGAGAATGCTTGAAGGAGAAGTTGAATCCTTACAAATTCCTCTGATCAAGCCTTTCTTGTCCTCATCGGCAGAAAGACCGATAAATGTAGATGTTGGAGACAGTTCAACTCAAACTTGGTCATCAATTGAATCAGGTGAATCAAGTCAATAAACTAGGTTCTAAAAATACTAATTATGGGTGTGTGTGTGTGTGTATATATATATGTCACTACTAGGAAGCACTAATATTTGCATTTAATTCGGATCGAACTGTTAGTCTTCGCATATCTGATGGTACAAAAGGCACTTCAGATGTCTAAGACATGCATGTATTCAATTGTCTGAGTTATGAGAGCTTTTGCAATTATTTTCACATCAAAATTCAACTTCATTTGAGTAGTTGTGGTGATGAATTGAGACTCGCAAAATGCACTTTTTTGTTAGTTTACGAAGAATATTATTAGAATATCAAAACAATAACTGTAGTTGATCACCGTTAGAGCTCCGAAAATTTGTGAAATTTTTTCCTGGATAGGTACTACTCTCTTATGATTTGTCAGTTGTGGCTTCTAAAAAAGTGAATATTGATCTGGTGCAACCAATTAACTCTGCAGATTCAATTATTATCTCTGTCCCCTAATCACTCCATTAATTATATTAAGTTATCAAGTCTTGAATTGAAACCTTAAATATTCTGGTGCAACCAGCTGATCGAGAGATGAAAGCAGCATTCATTCACATAAGGCCAAAGCAACATTCCATCTATAGGATATGAATTACGGATCAAAGTCGACTTAATTACGAGTGGTAGGTCATGTATAAAAGCAAGTCACAGAACGTCTCTGTCATACGTACGAAGGCTTCGGGAAAATTCCATGGATCATGTCCTTTTGTAGGCAAGAATACTATCCAAATTATTTCTTCTAATTGCAAATTATAAATTGGCTCCACGATAACCTCCTCAGGCCAATAATTGTGTAGGACTCATGCATGTATCAATAATGTACTCTAACTTGGAAATTAAGAAGATGAACAATAATTTCAGGGAAAATTAGGGGAATGAGACTCTGGTATTGTATTCAAAGGAACACTTTGAAATGATCAATTCTTTACTATAAATATGCTAGGTACGGCCAAAGATAATGGGCAAAAAATTATTATTGAAGTTGCGACCAATATTATTGGATGGGGAGTATCTCTCTTAATATTCAAAATGCATGTTAATCGGCTGCCTATTAATGATAATCAAATCTTACATGAGTTAGGTTTTACCATTATTTCACCAAGGCTGGCTAGACTCCTAAAAGTGTAATGGCTGAAACCGGACACAGGGTGGATTAAGATTAATATAGATGGTTGTAGTGTAGGAAATCCTGGCATAGCAGGTGGAGGGGGTGTGATTCGGGATGAGGAGGAGTTTAATTTATTGGCTGCTTTTTTGCGTCTTATGGTTTGGGTTCTAATAACTACGCTGAGTCGAGAGCCATGATTGATGGGTTGTGTATGTGGAGAGGGGATTGCCTCCGAATCGGATGCCGTCCAGCCGGACATCCGGAGGGGATTGCCTTCAATCCCCTCTCTGTGTATGTGTCGTGAGATCAATTATTTTGCCATTCAAATTGAGTGTGACTCGTGCATTGTGGTTGATTGGGTGCGTAATTGTACTTGTACGTTATAGAGATTGGGAGATAAATGGGAGCTTTTGTAGATCTCCTATCAGGTATGTGTACTCGATTAGCCATATATTTTTCGGGGAGCAAATCAAGCTGCAGATTTCTTAGCAAAGTTTGGAGCGAGGCGTACCCAGCAAAGGTTTTATAGATTTAGGGAGTTACCTCATGAATTACTAGGGTTTTGAATAAAATTCGGAAGTACCACATATAAATTAAAGTGATTAGGAATCACAATCGAAAGTTTTGAGAAAATGAAAAACTTGAAATTATTTCAATCATCACTTTCTTGAGTATTGAATTAACTTTCTTGAAATTTTTCTTTCGCAGATTCAATAAATATTGTTTTTGTCGCAGCACTGGCCATTGCTAAGAACTCGAATCTGCTTTGATGATATTTACATTCTTTTGTACTGTAAACGATTTCTTAATTTCTGAAGCGAGAAAGTGCAGGTTTTGAACGTAAAAATACTTCTGCTTGAAGAAGTCAAAGACACCAATTAGTTAGTTGTGACGTACTACGTACATGACTGACAAATTCAACTAAAAAATGCCTACAGTGCTGTAAACAAAATATTTGTTTCTATTGTTCTGATGATTAATTATTCCTGCACATGGAGGAGCACAGTTTGCAGCATAAGTTGTAATTGGGACTCCATGTGTGATTTTTTTGTTGATTATATATGGCGTAAGATCAGGCATTTCTCAATGTATGATGCTAGTGAAGAATTTCTGCAAAGCAACAAGAACCTCAGGCTAATAAGGTACTCGTATAAAGAAATTAAGAAGATGACCAATAATTTCAAAGAGAAACTAGGTGAAGGAGCATATGGTACTGTATTCAAAGGAACAATTCGAAGTGGCCAACTTGTTGCTGTAAAGATGCTTGGGATGGCCAAAGTTAATGGGCAAGAATTTATTAGCGAAGTTGCAACCATTGGAAGGATTCACCATGTTAATATTGTGCAACGAACGTCTACCACGACTTGTAGGTTTATGAAAGCACGCTGTCAACGAACGTCTGCCATACAATGGCTTCAGGAAAATTCAATGGATTTCCTTCAATTAGTTGTAGGGTAGTACTGTCTAAATTAATTCTTAAGAAATTGTCCTTAAATTTTAGTACTTTTAATTTTTAATCCTTAAATTTCAATTATATATGATTTGTCAGTTTGTGGATGCGAAAAAGAGAATATTCTGGTGCTACCTCTGCAGATAATTCGATTCTTATCTTCGTCCCTAATCACTCCATTATATTAATATTTTCAAGTCTTGGATTGAAACCTACTTTCTCCCCTGATCTTGAGCTGCAATTTATTTTTATTGTTTAAAAAATCATTGATTATTTCACACGTCTTTGATTAATTTACTGTTGGGATATTTTATTGATCATCTCAATAATCTGTTGACAAATATTTTCTTGTAATTAACCGTACATCCAATCCGGTCAGACAAATTCTTTTTTTTTTCTTCTTTTGGTACTCCGAATGAAATTAAGAAGAAGATAAAAAGGAGGGTTATACAGCAGAAAAAAAAAACTCCTCATGATTTAGAACTATATATATAAGTCAATAAACTGGTGGATATTCCAAGTATCTTACATTTTTGTTAACACTCGCTACTGATCCAGAGTGCCGGGGATAATATGTATTATGATTTATATGCACAAAGCCCATTTCACACAGCTCTGACTGGAGATTGGGTCTGTGAGCCACTTTTGTTCAAAAATTAAATTGGAGACATAATTACTATATAATTTGTCATTCAAAATTATAATATGTTTAGCACTTTCAATAGTAAATTAACTACAGGATTGAGATCACCTTGCAGCTACAAACTCTCCATTTCTAACTTAGTGCACTCTCTGTCTACTGTGAATTGACTTAAAAAAAAGAAAAGAAATGAAGATTATGCTCTTAAATATAACTTGTTATTTTATTTTTTAAAAAATAAAAATTAATAGGTTTTGCACTTTCAATAGTAAACTATAGGCGGTTTGAGCCTTGAATCTACAAACTATCCATTTCTAATCTATTGGACTCTCGGTTTATTTTTAATTGACTTTTAAGAAAATGATGATTATACTTTTAAATATAATTTGCTATTTTATTTTTTAAAAGAAAAATTAATATATTAAAAAAATCAGTAAGTTTATAGGTATAATGACTGATCTCTAAGTATGAATTTAGAGTGTAAAGTACAAAATAGGCGTTAATTTATAGATGAAACGTATATTTTTTTCATTAAATAATAATATTCTACTAAAAGCGATAAGTTCCTACGAAACGCGCGTCTAGTCATATAGTATTTGGCCGTGAGAAAAATCATCCTTTTTTTACTGTCTGCTTCTGGCCCGTCGAAGAAATTAGGAAGAAAAAGGAGACCTCTAAAGCAACTACAAAAAGATGTCATTAATGTAGGTGAGATTTTTCTATGAGACAATTAAGTCAATGATCTCGTGGAAATTAGAAGTCTAATTAAAAAAGATGTCAATCAATGTGTGACGTGGATACTTCAGGTACTTCTTCGTGTGGAGACTAAAAATGTTTCCAATGTTTGTTTGCGTTTCAAGGGTGACTCGCTACTCCAATATCTGAGAGATGATAGCAACATCCACCAGAAAGTCGACTTAACGACTTGTAGGTTTATGAAAGCAACGGATCAAAGAACGTCTACCATACGTACAAAGGCTTCGGGAAAATTCCAAGGATGTTTCTTCTTAGGTCTATGTCTCGATGATCATTTACTATTCGGAGATAATTGATCAGAGAATGTCTGCCATAAGTACAGAGGCTTCCGGATGTCCTTTATAGTGGGGTAGAGTACTGTCCAAATTCATTGGTAAATTCTTCTTAGGTCTATATCTGAATGCTCAAATTATGAACCGATTTTCTTTTCCCTTAAAAGAAAATTTTCTCATTCAGGCTTTTGTAAATTTTATGGACTTTTATGGGGATTTGTGAAAAATTGATTAAAAATTTAAAGCTGTTTGGATGGAGAAAAAAATTGATTAAATTTAGCACAGTTTTGTTATTATCCTCGAACCTCGTGCCTTGCCATACTAATGTACTATCATCTAAAGAACAACTATAGAACTTTCAAGGTTAATAGTTCTAATCCTTAAATGGCATACAAGTGCAATCTTTGACATCACTACAATTCTTCTGGGATGATTTCTAACTCCTGATTTGAACGTCTACCATGCAGATTTGTATTGCTTCTTACTGGACCTGTTGAGGCAAAGGGATTAGGAGGCATGGTTAATTTATCTCTTTCGCCTTCCAACATTTGAAGCACAAGTTTCATTGAAGGACGATCCATTGGGTGCCATTGGATGCACCAAATTCCAACAATTGCTAGCTTCTCTACAATTCTGACATCTCCATCATCCTCAATAAAAACTCGTAGGTCTTCCTTTTGCTCTAAGAGGTTATAAATCCATTCTGGAAAGTAAACTTGGTTAGTTTCTTCTTCTTCTTTAAAATCATCATTTTTCTTCCCTCCTACCAATTCAAGCAGCAACATTCCAAAACTGTAAACATCAGCCTTATAAGACACATTCCCAAAGTTCCTAGAGAACACTTCGGGTGCAATATAACCCATAGTCCCTCTTGCTGTGGTCATGGACACGATACTCTGGTCCTTAGAGCATACCTTGGCAAGACCAAAATCAGCAATTTTAGGGTTGAACTCCTCGTCCAACAAAACATTACGGGGTTTAATGTCAAAGTGGAGGATTCTTTGGTCACACCCTTGGTGAAGATAGTCAATTCCTTTCGCTATACCGAGAGCAATATCTTGCAACCTAGTCCATCCAAGAAAGCAGTTCTTGAAATCTGCTGAAGATATGAACTTATCTAATGAATCATTAGGTAAGAATTCATAAATTAGAGCTCTTCGAAACCCATCAGCACAGAAGCCAACCAACCGAACCACATTAACATGATGAATCCTACCCATTGTTCCCACTTCATTTATAAATTCCTCCCCATCTCCTTTAGAAGTAGTGTTCAAAATCTTCACCGCAACAAAGATTTCACTGGAAAGCTTTCCTTTGAACACAGTTCCATAGGCTCCTTCCCCTAACTTATCGCTGAACTGATTTGTAATCCTTTTAATATCAGCGTACGAGTATCTCGCGAGCTTAAAACTCCTGTAGTCCTCCAAAAACTTTTCGATCTTTTCTTCAGTTTCTTTTTCCACTTTATCATGCCTATACGCACGGTAGACAAAAAAACTCGCGAGGACTAAAAGGAGTGATCCTAAGATGGTACCTGCACCGCACACAATCGCACGTCAAATAAGCGATTCCCATATCCATTATCCCGAACAATGAAAGCTAGAAATGGCCAGAGAACAACTTACCAATTTCAGTCGCCGACTTTTTCCACTCTGCAAAAGATTCTAACGTAATTAGCTTCCATAGAAAGCTTTTCCGAAAAACAAAGAAAAATGATTTGTTTCAGTTAGTGATTTTTTTTTTCTCTTTCTGTTTTCTTGAATTCAGAAGATCATTTTTAAAGCCATGTAAGGTTTTGCCAAATCAATGCGCGCCAGCTTTAAACATTGAAAAGTAATTGAGCACTAATTAAGGTGGACAATGGATACAAGACCGTACCTTTTGGGTGTTTGCGGAAGCACGTAATTTCTGACTCGGTGCTATTATTCTTAAATCCACAAATCTTGCCCTTCGCTTCACATTGATGTCCGCACGGAGGTCTGGACCATTTCAACTGAAGAACATCATCCGAACCGCGAATTATACGAAATGGAATTGATTGGGTGTTATACATCTTTGTACAAGCTGATAGGGACAACTCGATGATGGGAGTAGAAGATTCGAAGGCATAAACCCGGTGGCCGCTAGGGCCACTAAGGCAAGAGACCCGACGATAATCTTCTCGTTCTGTTTGGGAACAATTGAATAAAGTAAATTCCTCAAGGTATTCTTCGTCGAACTTGAAAGGCGAGGAAGATAAGTCGAGCCCCAGAAGTTGGCATGGAAGCAAGTGATGATATGGGTCATACAGGTGAATCACCTGAGCCTTGTAGTCAATCTTTTTGACATAGAGGCTAGAGCTTGACTGAAATTGGGAGATCGAGCACTACATCCTTTGTATCAGTGCAGGATAGATCAAACCCAGGAAAACCAGAGTGCTCTGGCTGGGTGTCTTTGAGTCGGAAAGGAAATCGAATGGCTGGGCCGTGGCCTCCACACGGTGATACAGAGGAGCGGCCTTCACCCTGGCATGTGGTGATGAAAACAAGAAACAAGAAGTAAAGGATTCCCATCTCGAAGCAATATTTGTTTATCACGGTTTTCAGGAGCGCTTCTGATGAGCCTCTAAAGAAAAGTAATGACAGTATCTTGGAGGGATTAAGCCAAAAGAAAGACTGAAAAGTCTACCCACGTAATTCCTAGTCCTTGCTCAGGAAAATTCCTACACCACACTGCACAAGACTAACGACGACGTGTAGATTGGGTTGAAAGAACGCGAATCTGTTAATTTGAAGATTACAAATTGGCTAGTTAACCCAAATATGACAATCAAAGGAAAGTTACCACTTTGAATACGATTATATTTACACCTTTCCTTTACTTCTTGTTTCTTGTTTTCAACATACCAGGGTGAACGCCGCTCCTCTGTATCAACCCGTGGAGCCTCTAAAAAAAAATGAAAAGAAAAAGAAAGAGGATGCGTTTAAACAAAGAAATTACTCAAATACTGTTCAAAGTCAAGCAAATCAAAGGAGACTTGGCCCAGTTGGGCAGAACTCATGATTGCGCTTACAACCATCAATTATCAGCCACGAACAAAAAAAGGCAAAAGTTTTATAAGCTTTTTTAAAAAAAGATCCTAGTCTGAAAATTAAAAATTTCAATCCCTTAATTTTTAAAATTTAGTGCTTCGGTCAAGTACCTTCTCATTCCATTAATGGCAACTGACCATAGAACAGCACAATTTATATTATAATGCCACATGAGTACCACGTGTCGTGATTTTAGTACATAAAAGATCGGATACTATATAAGCTAAAATTGATTAAAATATTTATAAAATGAGGAAAAATAACTTAAAATGAATGAAAAAATTTACAAAATAACAAACAACGAAAATTAAATTAAAATCTGTTTAAAAAATAGAATAACCCAAAAAATCCAATAAAATAAATTAAAAACTACACATTAAACCTAATAAATTATTTAAAAATTAAAAAGAAAGGTGTACATGTGTAGGGGGTCGAGGAACCTCCCAAATGGGTGGGAGGCCGCCACTCCCGCAAGGTTGATTTTAAAAAAAAAATACGCAGAGTTTTTTGTTTCTAAATTAAAAAACTGAAAATTAAATCTTTTCAAATTTAAAAATAGTATACATAATAATTAAAATTAGTGGGGAGGGGGTGGCGGACCAACCTCGCAAAGTGGTGGAGGCCTTGGCGAGGCTCCTTGACAGTCCCCAAGCCTTTCTCTGCGTTTGCAACAAAAACTTTTACATCTCTTAAAAGTTTAACACAATAGAAAAATTAAAATATAATATCTCCTCATTAAATCATTACTTTTCACTCTAATAAATATAAAAAATTATCTCTCTCTTCACTTTTTCACCAAATCCAATACCCTAAAATTTTAACTCCCCAAAATTTTACATCTCAAACACACCCTTAGTAAGTTTTTATTTTTAAACTAATTGTAGTTTTAGTAATTTTTAGTTTTTAATATTTTTATTTATTTTTTAAATATTAATTATTATTATTTTTCAGAAATATTTCATTCATTTTTTGTTACTTTTTCATTATTTATATAAATGTTAAATCAATTTCAACTTAGCGAATGAAAGCTTCGAAGTCACAAAGTTTTGCCTGGCCGGCCCAGCCCATATCGGTGGATTTACTTTTCATCGTTAAATTTCTACAAACGTCAATTCAGCCATTATCTGCAGCCTAGCACATGCATGTAGCCTCGCTTTGTTCATGACCACAAACGTCACAAATGCCTGAAATATGCTTCTACAAAACAGTCCAATTTATGCGTTTAAGTCCTAATAATAATTGTCTTCAAAGTCAAAGTCACCGAGGGAGACTTGGCCCAGCTCAATTCATCTCACCTCGACCATTATCTGCAGCCTAGCACATGCATGTAGCCTCACTTTGTCTTATGACCACAAGCGTCGCAAATGCCTGAAATATGCTTCTACAAAACAGTCCAATTTATGCGTTTACGTCCTAATAATTGTCTTCAAAGTCAAAGTCACCGAGGGAGACTTGGCCCAGCTCAATTCATCTCACCTCGACCATTATCTGCAGCCTAGCACACGCATGTAGCCTCACTTTGTCTTATGACCACAAACGTCGCAAATGCCTGAAATATTGCTTCGACTCTCTATCAAATTTGTACACGTATTATGGGTCTGCCTGTCTATTTTTTGTTTTTCTTCGATATATATAAATTATAAAATATGCTTGTCCACAGCCGTACGTGGATAAAAGCTACACCCTTTCTTATCTCCCTCTCGCCCCCTCCCTGAACATTGGAATGGAAAGGAGAATGTCGTTCCTTAATTGCACGACTAGTCATGTCGACTGTTATTGTGCTACTCCATCAATGCCGCAGCGTTGCAGATTATACTCATCTCTGTGCTCCCTCTTCCTCTTCTACTATATCCGTTTCGATTAACTCCCGAAGCTGCATATTTTTATAAAATGAGGAAGAATAATACAAAATGAAAGAAGAAATCTACAAAATAACAAATAACGAAATTTAATTCAAATCTGTTTAAAAATTAGAATAGACCAAAAAGTTGAATAAAAGAAATTTAAAATTTAAAATTTAAAAAGAAAGGTGTGGAGTGGTCGAGGAACCTCGCAAGTTAAGCGGTAAGGAGGCCGTCACTCCAGCGCCATGGCGAGGTTCCTTGACACACGCCTTTCTTATTAATTTTATATTTTTAAATTATTTGTTATTTTTTAGTAATTTTTAGTTTTTAATTTATTTTCTCCAATATTTTCTGCTATTATTTTTAAATATATTTAATTTATTTTTCTATATTTACCATTATTTTATATAATTTTTCGTTCATTTTGTAATATTTTTTTGTCTATTCTAACTTATTTATTATTATTTTATGTACTAGCTGCAGGGCCGCGTAGCATTGACTGGACACTTGTGATTGGGCGCAGAATGGGTATAAACTCTGGACTGAAATTTTAGTTTTCAAAGCTGAGGATATGTTTTAAAAGCCATATAAACCTCAACGGCTAAAAATGATTTTTTTTTCTTTTTTAAAAAGAACTATTAATCATCAGAAATATCTTTTTTAAAAAGAACTATTAATCATCAGAAAGTAGCCTCACTTATCTTAGGGCCAGCACGGCCACAAATATCTTATCTAAGTGATATGCTCAATTCATTACCAGGAAATTTCTCGTTTTGAAAAAGATAGATATGGCGAGCATTTAATGCTTTAGAAACTACAGAAATTATTGGGTACTGAATTTATATCATGAGCATTAACATAAAAATAAATTGAGATTTATATGGATTGGACCATCCAATGCCAATATATTCCAATATCGATGGAATAGATCACCATTAGACTTGTAACTTACTGGATCAAGCAAGTCAACAACAGTCATCCGAAGGCGTCAAGGAAATTCTATGGCTGTCTTTCAACAGTGATTGAGTTTGACAGATCGAGGATATTCCAATTTTTCTTCAAAGTCAAGCACACCAAGGGGGCGGCCACTCAAGTCGTGACCAGTAAATTCCTCTTACCGGCAAAGCTGGTATTATGCTATTCTTGTCTCCTGCGGTGGACCGAAGCCATACCCTCTCTCGTAATCCTCGAGTTTGATCTCTTTCTGATCTCACAGCTCCGTCAATGGCAAGGAGAATGTCCTTCCCCGCACGACTCATGGCCGTTATATATGATCGTTCTTGTGGTGGTCCATCGGCTAGATGCTGTTGAAGAATTTATATATATATATATATATATATATTTGCAGTGCAACGACACGATGATATTGTACTTGAGGCTCCATGGGTGATTTTGTTGTTGGTATATAAATGGCGAAAGAAGCAATTTCTCAATGTATGATGCCATTGATTTTTTTTTTTTGCAAAGCCACAAGCTAGGTGCTCTAACGTCTCTGTCATACGAAGGCATCAGGAAAATTCCGTGGGGATGTCCTTTGGTAGGCAAGAGCAGTACTGTCCAAATTATTTCTTCTAATTGCGGATTATAAATGGGCTCCAGTACAAGTCAATTGAGAAACTCCTTGAAATGTCGTAACTGCTCAATCAATGCGCCACGTGGATACTCTAAGTATCGATCGCATGGGCTACAATTCTTCGTGTGGAGACAGTACTAGAATCTTTCCAATATTTGTTTGCATTAGAAGATGAAAGCAAAGTACTCCACTTGAAAGTAGAATCTCGATGGACTAAACGACTTGTAGGTTTATGAAAGCAAGCTGTCAACGAACGACTGCCTTACAAAGGCTTCAGTAAAATTCAATGGATTTTCTTCAATTAGTAGGGTAGTATTGTCTAAATTAATTATTGAGAAATTGTCAGTTTAATCTTTAAATTTTAAAACTTTTTACTTTTTAATCCTTAAATTTCAATTTACTATTTTTGCTACAAGGAAACACTAATATTTGCATTTAATTTAATTAGTTCAAACTGTTACTCTTCCCTCATACTTATAAACTGAGCTCATTGTGTTGATTCGGTTGTAATAAAAAGATTAGGGCAAGAGAGAGTCGAAGTCAAATCAAAAGTTTATCTACATCATTTATTCATGGGCGAACGACTTCCTTTTACACCAATGTGGAACTAACCCCAACAATCTCTCCCTCACACATTGGGCCTTAGGTAAGAGAGATGACAATTTGTTTCTATTGTGGACTAAAATGACAATAATGCCTTGACCCATTTTGAATATTGAAGATTTTATTGTCCATTCATTAAATTTTGGAGGTATTATTGTCAGAAGGAGTGTGCAAAGTGCATAACATTGGTAGTTGAAGGGTGCAATGTATCAAAATGAGTAATTTAGGGTGGTAAGTGTCTAACATTGGTAGTTGGAGAGTGCAACTTGTGAAAACTGGTAGTTTATGGTGCAATGTGTCACAGGTCCGATAGTTTAAGGGTGGAAAGTGTATTTTTCTTTATTTTCTAAAAATAAAAATTAATATTTTGTTTTAAAAAAAGTCAGTAAATTTGTAGGTATAATAGCTCTAAGTATCAATTTAGAGTGTAAAGTACAAAATGCTTAGTTTATAGATGAAAAGTATATTTTTTCTTCTAAACAATAATATTCTACTGATAGCGATATGTTTTTACGAAGAGTCTCAGTCATATAGGTGTTGTTTGTTTACCGAAATTTTGGAGAATATTCCTAAAATTTTTTGTATCTTTTGAATGTTGAACTTTATTGGGTTTTGTGAAAAGTTTGAAGTGTATGTGTAGAAATTGAAAATTTTGAAATGTGTTTATTTTGTTGAAAATTTTGGGCCCCAAAATTTCGGTGTTGCAAACATCTCCATAGTATTCGGCCGTGAGAAAAATCAACCTTTTTTTTGTGTCCGCTTCTGGCTTGTCGATGAAATTAGGAAGACAAAGGAGGGCTGTATAACAACTAAAATAGATGTCATTAATTTAGGTGAGATTTTTCTATGAGCTAGATACACGAGTCAATAAACTCGTGGAAATTAGAAGATGTCATGCAATGTGTGACGTGGATACTTCAGGTACCGATCACATTGACATGGGGTACTTCTTCGTGTGGAGACTATAAATGTTTCCAATGTTTGTGTAGGTGTATTTTAGTTGGCGTATAAACTTCATGAAATGTCTTAGTTTATTCCCGATATTTGTGTTTAATGAAGTTCTGCTCAGAGTCTAGCAGTTCAACATGATTGGTAATTGCCCGAGAATAGTTAAAGTATGATTGAAGTCTATAGTATAACTCAGAGTCAGAGCGCTGATGTTTTTAAAGCACTCGAAATTCGATTAGAGTTCACTTATAGATTGATCAAAATTGACAAAAGACTGTTACAACAGTTTTAACAAAAAATGCGCAAGAAACAAGAAGACTAGAACTTTCGTGAGAACCATCTTCCCGACCCTCTAGAATATAAAAACCATTTTTTCTCTCATTTTGATGATGTCCCATATAGCTATACCTTGAGAGACCTTGCTTCCATAGCGTTCTTCTACATACTCTCTCTGTTAATGTTTATGTAGCCTGTTACGTGTGAACTGAGATTGAACCCAGTGAGATTGTTATTTCCTCCATTATCTCATACCCGTTTTTTATCACTAAAATAAACATTCACTACAAAAAAAACAGGGCTATAGCGGCGGTCGCTACAACCGTCGCTATAGACCCTTATCCCGACGTTTTACTTAAAACGCGACTAAAAAGACGCCTATAGCAGCGGTCTTTTTAACGGCGGTTAATATACAACCTCTATAGCTGCGGTCACTGTAGCGGCGGTCACTATATACCGAATGTAGCGGCGGTGTTGTCAAAACCGCGACTATAAGGCCAATCTAGAGCGGCGGTCAATGACCGCCACTATATATTGTATACCTACAGCGGCGCTGTATATTGTATACCTATGACCGCCGCTATATCTTGTACCTTTAGCAGCGATTTTGAAACAAAACCGCGGCGAAAGGTATACTTATAGCGGCGTTTTGGTTAAAAACGCCGCTATAGGTATAGTTGGAAAAAAATTTAAAAAAATCCAAAATTATATGTTATTTAATGTTAGTAATTATTTTATAGACTATTTTATTCCTTTTAATACATAATTTTATTTTGTACGTGTTTAAAAAAAATTAGGAGACTGACTTAATAAAATATGGAATTAAAAGGACTTTTATGAAAAATGAAGTTGTTATATAAAATTAGAAATAATGTTATGAAAGTTATATCTATGATTGTTATGGTAATTGTATTTTTATTGACTAAATCTAAGTAGTTTAGACATCTATTATCATATGCTTATAATGAGCATATATATTTGTAATAATTAGTAATATAATAATATTTAATTATGACATATTATTTAATTTCAAATAAAAAGATATTGTGACCGTCGTTATATGTAAACAAACAGAAAGGGTTGTAGCAGCGGTCAAATGACCGTTGCGGCTGTAACACTAGAGCGGCGGTCATTTGACCGTAGTTATAATATGTAGCGACTGTCAACCGACCGTCGCTACAGAGCTTCTGCGAAAAAAATCACAATCGCGGTTGGGCCTATAACAGCGGTCAGGCCGCCGCTAGATTACCGCCGCTATAGACCGGCAGTCTTCGTCAGCGGTCTCTATAACCGCAGCTATAAGGCTATACCGACGGTGATATAACCTTCAAATGCAAGAGGAGTTCCTCGTCCCCTGCATGGTGTAGAGCTGAATGTTGTATTCCAGGTAAGGTACAAGTTGTGTAAGACTAGCAACGAGGTGTTGAGTAGTTTATAAATCACTGTGTACCGAGTTTGAAGATTCTAGTGAATTCGCTTAAACCGGCTTAAGAGCCCAGATAGTTTTTTCCTCTTGAAAGAATTCTTTCAAGTGATTTTTCCTTTCGTCATCACTCTTGGTATTATTTTGATTGATTGTGATTTCATTGTTGATTGTGTGTTGATATTGCAATCGTTAGTCATATGTTTCTTTGATTAAAGAATATAATCTTGAACATATTGAAGCTTTAATAATCTGCAATATATTGTTCATATTGATTTGTTAATTCTGCATTGCACACTGTTAGTTTTAGTGTCCTTGAAGTTTGCTGATATTCTTGTTAGACTGTGCAGCAGTTAAATAAAAAAGGACTGAAAATTTAGAGAACCTATTCAACCTCCTAAGTTTTGTGGTCAGTATATTAGGTTTTAAACTATCTTGTTCAATTTGTTTGGGTTTCAAGGATGATTCGCTACTCCATCTGAGAGACGAAAAAAACATCCACCAGAAAGTCGACTTAACGACTTGTAGGTTTATGAAAGCAAGTGATAAAAGAACGTCTGCCATTAGTACAAAGGCTTCGGGAAAATTCCAAGGATGTTTCAATTCTTAGGTCTATGTCTGGATGATCAAAGAAACCTTTAATTTATTGCTTATTTCACGTCTTTGATTGATTTACTGTTCGGATATTTCATTGATCATCTCAATAACCTGTTCACAAATATTTTCTTGTAATTCACAATCCAGTGAGAAAAATTATTATTTTTTCTCCTTTCGGCCCCAATGAAATTAGAAAGAAAAAGGAAAGTTATGTTCCACAGTAACAGCAAAACGTTGCAATTTGACAAAGTCAAGCACACCAAGGGAGACTTGGCTCAGTTCGACGAACCTCATGATTGCGCAATTAAAACCATTAATTATCCGCCAAGAAAAAAAAAGGAAAAATCATTTTTAGTCATTAAGTTCTATACTAATTATTTATATATGCTGATTGTCTACTGCCGAGGACCGACGCCATTGTACCCTCTCTCGTAATCCTCTCTCTCTCTCTCTAAGCTCCCTCAATGGCAAGGAGAACGCCCTTCCCTGCAGGACTTATGGCCGTTATCCTTCTTTTGCTGGTCCATCAAGCTTGCAGTGTCACCCATAATCTCCACTGTCCTATTTCTAGTCCTTGCTCAGGAATATTCCTACACCACACTGCACAAGACTAACGACGACGTGTAGATTGGGTTCAAAGAACGCAGATCTGTTAATTTGAAGTTGCAAATTGGCTAGTTAACTCAAATATGACAATCAAATGAAAATTACCACTTTGAATGCGATTATATTTACACCTTTCCTTTACTTCTTGTTTCTTGTTTTCAACATACCAGGGTGAACGCCCCTCCTCTGTGTCACCCCGTGGAGCCTCTAAAAAAAATGAAAAGAAAAAGAAAGAGGATGCGTTTAAACAAAGAAATTACTCAAAGACTGTTCAAAGTCAAGCAAACCAAGGGAGACTTGGCCCAGTTCGATGGAAATCTTGATTGCCATCAATTATCAGCCACAAACAAAAAAAGGAAAAAGTTTTTAAAGCTTTTTTTTTTTTAAATGTAGTGCTTCGGTCAAGTACCTTCTCATTCCATTAATGGCAACTGACCATAGAAAAGCACAATTTATATTATAATGCCACATGAGCACCACGTGTCGTGATTTTAGTACATAAAAGATCGGATACTATATAAGCTAAATTTGTATTAAAATATTTATAAAATGAAGAAAAATAACTTAAAATGAATGAAAAAATCTACAAAATAACAAACAACGAAAATTAAATTAAAATCTGTTTAAAAATTAGAATAACCCAAAAAATCCAATAAAATAAATTAAAAACTACACATTAAACCTAATAAATTATTTAAAAATTAAAAAGAAAGGTGTACATGTGTAGGGGGTCGAGGAACCTCCCAAATGGGTGGGAGGCCGCCACTCCCGCGAGGTTGATTTAAAAAAAAAAAACGCAGAGTTTTTTGTTTCTAAATTAAAAAACTGAAAATTAAATCTTTTCAAATTTAAAAATAGTATACATAATAATTAAAATTAGTGGGGAGGGGTGGCGGACCAACCT
This sequence comes from Myrica gale, assembly GCA_963930655.1. Lineage (NCBI taxonomy): Eukaryota > Viridiplantae > Streptophyta > Magnoliopsida > Fagales > Myricaceae > Myrica > Myrica gale. The sequence goes on along the minus strand of OZ005606.1, from coordinate 25,262,529 downwards.
CGCAAAGTGGTGGAGGCCTTGGCGAGGCTCTTTGACAGTCCCCAAGCCTTTCTCTGCGTTTGCAAAAAAAAAAATTACATCTCGTAAAAGTTTAACACAATAAAAAAATTAAAGTATAATATCTCCTCATTAAATCATTACTTTTCACTGTAATAAATATAAAAAATTACCTCTCTCTTCACTTTTTCACCAAATCCAATACTCTAAAATTTTAACTCCCCAAAATTTTACATCTCAAACACACCCTTAGTAAGTTTTTATTTTTAAACTAATTGTAGTTTTAGTATTTTTTAGTTTTTAATATTTTTATTTATTTTTTAAATATTTATTATTATTATTTTTCAAAAATATTTCATTCATTTTTTGTTACTTTTTCATTATTTATATAAATGTTAAATCAATTTCAACTTAGCGAATGAAAGCTTCGAAGTCACAAAGTTTTGCCTGGCCAGCCCAGCCCATATCGGTGGATTTACGTTTCATCGTTAAATGGGAACGGATTGCCTCCGAAGGCAATTTCCTCCGAAGGTTCCGGATGGACAGCTGAGATTTTATTTCACAGATCCAATGGTGCAAAACAGTCCACCTAGTTTAATGAATTTTTTTTGGCTTGGCGGCTCACTCCCTCTCTTCGACGGCTAGGTTCTCTGGCTTGAGCCCCTCTTCCCCTTTCTTCCACGCCTAAGTTCCCTCCCTCTCCAATTTTTTCCCCTCTCTCTCTCCTTCACCGTCTCTGGCCGGACAGACCTCCTTCTTGCGCTCCTCTCCGCCTGAACTTCGCCGAAATTCATTCTTTGATATCGGTTGTCTTGGTCGTCGAGGAAGCCCGACGACGGTCATAGCGGGAGTCCCAGCTCAGTACGAAGGCAATAGTTCCACAATTAACAGGTACCTTGTTTCATCCATGAATCTAGTTACAGGCCAAGGTGCCAAGAATTTGGAATAAATTTTGCCCCCATTTGCAGTTAGGCGTGAGGTACCTGTTCTGGTTTTGGGAGAGATTCTCCATTTTTGGGTATCCTATCTGTCCCCCCAAATTCTCCATTGTTGATTTGTGCATGTTCTGATTTTGGGAGAGATTCCCCATTGCTAATTTGTGCCTGTTCTAACAGGTATCAAATACAATGTATTTAATGTTGTTTTAGTACTCTGCTGAGGGGATAAGGGGAAAGGGGTCCGCGGATGGAACCCAATGTTGATTTGTGCGTAAATGCAAGCTTCCATTCCTAAACAAGATGTTCCTGATGAATAATTATTGTACTGTTGCTTCATTTGTTAGTATCTAGTTGAAGAAAACTTTGTATCTGTAATTGAATTTTTGTATATCTGCTCGTCATCTCTGGGCATACCAAGTAGTGTCACGTTGACAACTATATGGAAAATTATAGTTTTTAGAAAGATTGTCCTGCATACTTCATCTTTGTTTACTAGGTATCTGGTTGGTTCACTTGTAGTCTGTCCTTAACTTCCTTGCTATTCCTGGTCCTGGATTATTCTGTAAATGCATTTAATTGACTCACTCTAGATGACGAATACTAGGTAATTGACAAGCACATGAATTGCAACATCATGCTGTAAAATTTTACTATTTTAATGTGTTTAAGTAGGCTATTGAAAGACTATCCTTCATTTTCTATTTTTAAGGCTAGTGAAGATGCCGCATGATATCTATTGCTGCTAAAGTAGCTGACCTGCTTGTGCAGGGCCCTGTGAGTTCACCATTTTGACTTTTATCTTTGGTTAAACTGCAAAAGTATTGTTCTTGGGCATTTCTGCAGACTTGGAATCTATATTCAATAATAGTTTTTTCTTTTGAACTGCAATATCTTCCATCTTTCTTTCATTTATCTTATTTCTTACTTAAGATGATACACTGGTATTTCTTTCGAAATAGCATATGATAATATCTTCTTAAAGAAGATATGAATAAGTTGCACATTTGTAACGGTTGATTTAGTTATTTGCACGTGATAGGTGAATACGGCTATTTGTGGCTGAACGATTTGATTAACCATTACACAAGTACATGTGTTTCTTTATGTTTGTATTAATATTATGTACATCATATGCAGGTGCAAATGAGCAGGGAATTATTGGCGACATAATTGAATGAGAAAGTTATTGAAAGGGCTCCTGTTATTCTTACAAAGGTTGTGGACTGTATCATGGAGAGACTACACAAGTTCAACAGTGCCAAAAGAATTACAAGCTTTTTTGTCATATGGATGAAAACTTTCCTAATGAAACTCCAAATACGAGAATGGACTCTGCATCTGGTGCACCATCTTGCTCTCCCCTTGTGGTACTCTGAACCAGCTGAAGAACCAAAATAGAATATTATTATAGCAAAAGGGTTGTTGATTTGGATCATCTTGTAGAGAGCAAGTGGCCAAAGCTCAGCGGATGTTAAGAGGGGAATGTTTTGGGTTTTGTTTTTTTGGGTTTTGTTTTTTTGGGTTTTGTTTTTCTTTTTTGTATCCACATATGTTTATGAATTTTGGATTTTGTCAATCACAATGTAACTTTTACATACCTCCAAGTACATCAATTTAGTGGATTTTTTTCATTCTTCTTGTCTGTACCTACCTAAATTTAGTGGATCTCTTGTGCACCAAATAAACATAATCTGAACCACATATTTTTTCATTCTTCTTGTGCATACCACCAAGTAAAGGAACAGAAAAAATCAAGACATTTCCAAAAGTATCAACATAAACATAATCTGTTGCAAAAAGGTATGAGTTCGCCACAAAAATTATGTACACTAGTTCTTCACTTCTTATTTCATACTTCTCTTTGTGATATTATCTGGACAATCATCAAAAACTAACAAACCTGCACAACATTCAAAGATTTACGTCAAATTCTGATAAATCACCGAACTTCAACCCTAGCCTCCAGCAGAAGGCCAGCCCTCCTTTCAAACCAATAGCAGGCACATAAATGAAAAATGAAAAACCAAGTCGACGCAAAATCGAATGAAGACGAACGTCACAAACTTTAGTCTCAATGAGGAAAATTTCAAACACAACCTCATAAGGTGGGAAAATGTGAAGACACCTCATTACTTAGATCTCTTGACATTTTGGCATGAGCAGCCGACTGAGCATGCTGCATTTCTAACTGTGCATCTGCTTCCTCATCTTCTCGTCTTTTTTCCTGCAAGTACATAACTTAATATTACAAGTCATCAAGAAAGATTCAACGATATTACAAGTCATCAAGAAAGATTCAACGAAAATTATTGACGCTTCCTTTTAATTCACAGTAGAGCCATCCGAACTAGGAAAGCAGATTACCTCTTCAGTAACTTTAGGCAGAAGTTGCAACCATTTCTCCTCGAATTTTTCCAGCAAAGTTTTGGCCATAACATGAACATCACTTCTTTGTCATTATATTTCATTACATTCTGAAAATCAACCTCACATCAGCACATATCTCACGAATTGAACATTCTTATATCTTGTACCATCCCTGGCCTCCATTTGATTATTTATTGTACCGAAATTCATGGGCTTGTCAATTACCTAGTATTCGTCATCTAGAGTGAGTCAATTAAATGCATTTACAGAATAATCCAGGACCGAGAATAGCAAGGAAGTTAAGGACATACTACAAGTGAACCAACCGGATACCTAGTAAACAAAGATAAGAGTATGCAGGACAATCTTTCTAAAAACTATAATTTTCCATATAGTTGTCAACGTGACACTACTTGGTATGCCCAGAGATGACGAGCAGATATACAAAAATTCAATTACAGATATGAAGTTTTCTTCAACTAGATACTAACAAATGAAGCAACAGTACAATAATTATTCATCAGGAACATCTTGTTTAGGAATGGAAGCTTGCATTTACGCACAAATCAACATTGGGTTCCATCCGCGGACCCCTTTCCCCTTATCCCCTCAGCAGAGTACTAAAACAACATTAAATACATTGTATTTGATACCTGATAGAACAGGCACAAATTAGCAATGGGGAATCTCTCCCAAAATCAGAACATGCACAAATCAACAATGGAGAATTTGGGGGGACAGATAGGATACCCAAAAATGGAGAATCTCTCCCAAAACCAGAACAGGTACCTCACGCCTAACTGCAAATGGGGGCAAAATTTATTCCAAATTCTTGGCACCTTGGCCTGTAACTAGATTCATGGATGAAACAAGGTACCTGTTAATTGTGGAACTATTGCCTTCGTACTGAGCTGGGACTCCCGCTATGACCGTCGTCGGGCTTCCTCGACGACCAAGACAACCGATATCAAAGAATGAATTTCGGCGAAGTTCAGGCGGAGAGGAGCGCAAGAAGGAGGTCTGTCCGGCCAGAGACGGTGAAGGAGAGAGAGAGGGGAAAAAATTGGAGAGGGAGGGAACTTAGGCGTGGAAGAAAGGGGAAGAGGGGCTCAAGCCAGAGAACCTAGCCGTCGAAGAGAGGGAGTGAGCCGCCAAGCCAAAAAAAAATCATTAAACTAGGTGGACTGTTTTGCACCATTGGATCTGTGAAATAAAATCTCAGCTGTCCATCCGGAACCTTCGGAGGAAATTGCCTTCGGAGGCAATCCGTTCCCTCGGAGGCAATCCGTTCCCCATGCATGTTGCCTCACTTTGTTTATGACCACAAACGTCACAAATGCCTGAAATATGCTTCTACAAAACAGTCCAATTTATGCGTTTAAGTCCTAATAATAATTGTTTTCAAAGTCAAAGTCACCGAGGGAGACTTGGCCCAGCTCAATTCATCTCACCTCGACCATTATCTGCAGCCTAGCACACGCATGTAGCCTCACTTTGTCTTATGACCACAAACGTCGCAAATGCCTGAAATATTGCTTCGACTCTCTATCAAATTTGTACACGTATTATGGGTCTGCCTGTCTATTTTTCGTTTTTCTTCGATATATATAAATTATAAAATATGCTTGTCCACAGCCGTACGTGGATAAAAGCTACACCCTTTCTTATCTCCCTCTCGCCCCCTCCCTGAACATTGGAATGGAAAGGAGAATGTCGTTCCTTAATTGCACGACTAGTCCAATACTTAAAGCAATCGAAGACTGTTACAACGGTTTTAACAGAAACGCGCAAGAAACAAGAAGACAAGAACTTTCGTGAGAACCATCTTTCTGACCCTCCAGAATATAAAAACCATTTTTTCTCTCATTTTGATGATGTCCCATATAGCTATATCTTGAGAGACCTTGCTTCCATAGCGTTCTTCTACATACTCTCTTTGTTAATATTTTTGTAGCCTGTTGCGTGTGAACTGAGATTGAACTCAATGAGATTGTTCTTTCCTCCATTATCTCAGACCCGTTTTTTATCACTAATGTAGTTCCATACACGACTCATGTCTGTTATTGTTCTTGTGCTATACTCCATCTATGCAGGATAAGTTGTAAGAAAGCTTAAAGGGGAATGATAGTATCTTGGAGGGAGTCACATATAGAGCTCAAATTTTGGTCGAAATGAGAATGCAAATGCAAATTCAAATCTAGAAGTGAATTAGCCAAAAGAAAGACTCAAAAGTCTACCCACCAAATTCCTATATAATCCTTGCTCAGGGAAATTCCTACACCACACTGCACAAGACTAACGACGCGTGTAGATTGGGTTCGACCAAACGCATGATTGCGCAATTACAACCATTAATTATCAGCCAAGACACACACAAAAAAAGAGGAAAATTATTTTTGATCTTTTAAGTTTTATACTATTTTAATCCCTAAGTTTTCCCTTTTTAAAATTTAGTCCTTAGCTTGAGTACCTTCTCATTCCGTTAGCACAATTTATATTATAATGCCACGTGAACGCCATGTGTCCTGTTAGTAATTAAATAAAAGAATACTATATAAGCAAAAAAAAATTGATTACAAATTTTATAAGATGAGGAAAAATAAGACAAAACGAATGAAAAAGTCTTTCTTCATTTAGGAGCCACTTTAATTGATGAATCCCCCCATCAATATGCTCAGCTGATGATATTAATTAGTACTTTCTCCATCATTAAACCAAGTTAAGCCCAATTAGTACTGAGTTAAGCTTCTTAATTAGTCTATCCCTGTCTGCCTTGGAATTTGAGTGCATTTTAAACAACTATCACCAGGATCGATGTACTCAAATGAGTCAACAAGCAAGCTTCAACTCCAGAGTGTCATTTGTTTTTCTACGTTTTCTTATACCTTCGTTCTTGTTTGGTTACGATTGTTCACGCAAAAGGAAAAGTCTTAAATATATATATTTTTAATTCATTCTTAAATTATAGGGTCATTAACATGTTACACCCCTAAACAATTAATTTTGAGACATTGCAGGCTCGAACTCCTGATATTCGACCCTTTACACTGCCAATATATAATTTGCGTTAGAATGAACATAAACTTAGATGAAAACGAACCATATGCATGAACTCTTTGGACTTAAAATGATAAAATTATCTTTTCTTTTTCTTTTTAATTCGGGTGATTTTTTTCTTCTATATTTTGGAGTTTTCTTAAAGGTGTTAGTTTTATAAATTTTACATTTAAATAGGATAGCTACAATAAATATGGTTCATTTTTCATCCAATTTTTAATTTTTAATTTTTTTTAGTTTTATTTTTTCATCATTTTATATAAATTTAAAATTTTTTTATTAGTATTTTATAAACTAGCATGGAGATGTAGCATTCATATGGCAACTGACTGTACACTTTGCTGATGTGGAATGAATTTCTATTAACAGAATGAGAAAATATTGACAGAGAGACTAAATTTTAAAAGGATATTAACAGTATAAAAAACTACTTGACTGAAGGACTAAGGATTGAAAATGATTTTTCTAAACAAAAAAGCATTAATTATCAGCAAGTGGCCTCACTTATCTTAGGACCACGAACACCACAAATATCTTATCTAAGCGATCATCGAGATGTTCGAGTCATCACCAGGAAATTTCTCGTTTTAACTTTTTCGTAACAGATTAAAAAAGATATAGCAGACGTTTAAATAATGCTTTAAATTTTTCTTACAGGCAAAGGTCTAATGCTAATTGTGCCGTAGACCGAAGCCATACCCACTCTCGTAATCCTCAATGGCAAGGAGAATACCCTTCCCTGCAGCACTCATGGCCATTATCGTTCTTGTGCTGGTCCATCAAGCTTGCAGTGTCAACCTTCCTCATCACTGTCCTATTTCTTCCTGCGGCGGTATCCACAACATAAAATATCCGTTTCGGTTAATAGACGATCCCCCGAACTGCGGCGACCAAAGGTATAACCTTTCATGCGAGAACAACCAAACAGTGTTGTACTTATCTGCTGGAAAATACAACGTACAGGAAATCTCTCACCATGAAGGTTCTTTTTATGAATACAGAATCCGTGTTGTAGACTCACGTATTCCGAAGGATAATTACTCATCCACCCCCCATTGTTCCCCAGATTTCGACTTCGATTTCGGGGCATGGGATCCCTACACGGTGCTTAGTACTGAACCTTACGCCAACTTATCAGAGGCAAACGGTTTTGTTTTCGTGAGCTGTGAAAAGCCAATGAATTCCCCATTCTATCTGAACAGTTCCAGTTGCTTTGATGTTGAAGCGTATTCTTCCAACTCTTCTAATTCAACCCTTTCCAGCATGAGGCGGCATAAATATATTTTATCTGGCCAGATGAATGCATCGGTATTTATAAAGGAGTTGTGCCAAGTGGAACACAGGTGTTTGTCATCGCGGCCGGGAAATTATGACAAAAATCTTTCGTGTACGGATGTGCACAACATGTTATTATATGGTTTTGAATTATTAGTATCACGGTGGGACGTTGGGGATTGTGGAATCTTTGGAACATTAGATTGCTCCCCAGAACAAGCCGACAACCAATTTTATTCATGCCGGTGCAACGGTGAGTGAAGAATGAATGAAACATCCAATTTAATTATAATACATAATATTCTACAATACGGTGAACATTATTTTGCTTTTACATTTTTTTCCATGTTTCTGAATATATATTTGCAATTCTTTTATCTTTGATGTCATTGGATAAACTTTTTTAATGAATTATATCCCAAGGATTATTATTGATTGATGTAATAATATCGGATACGCATGCAGGGGAACTGGTGTATTGCATATATATATTATATTATGGGTTATAATTAATTAATTGATTTGCGTTATAAAGTTTCTCAAGGCTAATCTTGTTTTTTCTTTTTTCTTGGATCAACCAGATGGAAGGAGCGGTATTGATCTGGTGCTATTGTATTGTAAGGTTCTTTCTCAAAAAAGTTGTTTTTCAGGGATAGAACTGAATGACAAGTGGGTCCGCAATAACCGCGTGGACGGCCAATATAATCTCTCTTTCCCATCAAAACATAACTTTTCACCTAAAAAAATATAAAAAATTACATCTCTCTTCACTTTTTCATTAAACCCAATACCAACACTAAACTCAATACCAAAATTTTTACAACACAAACATAACCTTAATACCTCCGTTTAAAAGTGATCATTAGGAATCACACGATCTAAGTTGTGAAAAAAAAGAAGAAAAACTTTAAATTATTTCAATGCTAACTTTCTTGAGTATTGAATTAACTTTCTTGAAATTATTCTTTCGCAGTGGAAAGTATTCTTACCTACGTAGCACAGGCCATGGGTAAGAACTCGATCGAATCTCTGCTTTCATGATGATTACATTCCTTTGTAGTGTAGACGATTTCTTAATTTGTGAAGCGTAAAAACACAGAAATATAAAGACTTCTGCGTGAAGAAGACAAAGACACGTATTACAGTGCTAAGTACACTGACAAATTCAACTGAAAAAATGCTTACAGTGCTGCAAACAAAATATGTGTTTTTCTGTTGTTCTGATGATTAATTATATTCCTGCACAGGACCACAGTTTGCATTAAAAATTGTCTTTGGGACTCCATTTGTGATTTTATTGTTGATATATAAATGGCGTAAGAGGCATTTCTCAGTGTATGATGCTATTGAAGAATTTTTGCAAAGCCACAATAACCTCAGGCCCATACGGTACTCTTATAAAGAAATCAAGAAGATGACCAATAATTTCAAGGACAAACTGGGTGAAGGAGGCTATGGTACTGTATTCAAAGGAACACTTCGAAGTGGCCAACTTGTTGCTGTAAAGATGCTAGGGAAGGCCAAAGCTAATGGGCAAGATTTTATTAGCAAAGTTGCAACCATCGGAAGGATTCACCATGTTAATATTGTGCAACTCGTTGGCTTTTGCGTTAAAGGGGCAGAACAAGCTCTTGTATCCGAGTTCATGCCCAAAGGCTCCCTCAATAAATACATTTTTTCTCAGGAGGAAAGTTTCATCTTAAGCTACGAGAAACTGTATGATATTGCTCTAGGAGTGGCTCGTGGAATTGAATATTTGCATCGAGGATGTGACATGCATATCTTGCATTTTGATATTAAGCCCCACAACATTCTTCTTGATGACAATTTTACTCCCAAGGTTTCTGACTTTGGTCTAGCAAGATTGTATGCAGTAAATGATAGCGTGGTTTCTTTAACTGCTGTAAGAGGGACGTTAGGATACATGGCTCCTGAGTTATTCTACAAAAATATTGGAGGACTCTCGTATAAGGCCGATGTTTATAGCTTTGGAATGTTGTTAATGGAAATGGCAGGCAGAAGAAAGAATGTGAATGCATCTGTAGACCATTCAAGCCAAGTTTATTTTCCTACTTGGGTTTATGACCAATTGCAAGATGGAAGGGATATAGAAATTGACAACGTGACAGAGGAAGAAAAGGAAATTTGTAAAAAGATGATCATAGTTGCGTTGTGGTGTATACAGATGAAGCCTAGCTATCGTCCTTCAATGCACGAAGTTGTAGGAATGCTTGAAGGAGAATTGGAATGCTTACAAATGCCTCCCAAGCCTTTCATATCGTCACCAGAATGACACACTCAAGATGTTGGAGACTGCTCAACTTGGTCATCAACTACATCTGAGTACTCGACCTAGTCTATCAACCAAGTTTTAAATGCCAATTATCTTTGCTGGGGAAAGCTAATATATATTTGCATAAATAAGAACCATAAACTTCTCTAGTTTATATTCTCATACAACATGTAAGTTTTCATTTGAGTTGTGATAGCCATTGCAACATCTTATATTATTCCGGATTCAGCTTAATTTGAAATGGCATGGTCAATTTTACTTCTCGCCGACATTAGATTGGCAAAATATTTTTTTGTTTTAATTTTTTTATAGGAGGTTGTGTAAATTCTTTCAGGATTTGTACAAAAATTGTTAAGAGTTAATGAAAAGTTGTTGGAATTTATTAAAAAAAGAAATATTTTTTGTCCATCCAAACATGGTCTTATTTTAAAAACCTAACTTTGAATTATGAAAACAGGAGAGCATCATGACCAAAAATATTAAGCAACCGAAAAAGAAAAAGAGAACCCTCAACGCTATTTAATTAACTGTTTTTCATATAGTAATTGCTCTCCCATTTACCAAAAACAAAATAACCAAGTTTCAAGGCCAACTTTAAGACGGTGGGCTTCAACTTCATGCCTTTGTGGTCTGCTTGTTGGGCCCAATGGTAAGAGAGATCAGATATGGACCAATAATATTAACCAACCCAAATGAAGGGACAGACAATGGAAGGTTACCGGACCAGTTATCCACTTGTGTATAGTGAGTGAAACCTTCGAAGTCACAAAGTTTTGCCTGGCCGGCCCAGGCCCATACCGGTGGGTCGACGTTTCATCGTGAAATTTCTACTAAACAGTCCAAATGTCGCGGCTTCTGCCATTAATCTGTGCTTTGTGCATTGACTGATGACCAACGACGACGTGTTGGCTAAAGTTGAAAGCACGTGAATCTGATGTTAAATCCTTCAATTAGTAGGGTAGCACTGCCTAAATTAATTATTGCGAAATTGTTATTTTAGTTCTTAAATTTTAATACTTTTTCTTTTTAATTATTAAATTTAAACTTTCTATGTTTTCATACTGTCCAAATTAAGAAATGTTAATTATGTATGTTCAATTTAAATTATAATATTATCGTCAATTTAAAACGAATTGAAAACGAAAAAACAAAAAACAAGATACACCTGTTTGTAGCCTAAACATTATCATATCCAACAGTGTGGAATTAGCACATTTTGGTTATTAATTATCCTCGTGCCTTGCCATACTAATGTACTATCATCTAAAGAACGTCTATATAACTCTCAATGATTAATAGTTCTAATCCTTCAATGCCATACAAGTGCAATCTTTGACATCACTACAATTCTTCTGGGATGATTTCTAACTCCTGATTTGAACGTCTTCCATGCAGATTTGCATTGCTTCTTACTGGATCTGTAGAGGCAAAGGGATTAGGAGGCATGGTTAATTTATCTCTTTCCTCTTCCAACATTTGAAGCACAAGTTTCATTGAAGGACGTTCCATTGGGTTCCACTGGATGCACCAAAGTCCCACAATTGCTAGCTTCTCTGCAATTCTGACATCTCCATCATCCTCGATAAAAACTCGTAGGTCTTCCTTTTGCTCCAAGAGGTTATAAATCCATTCTGGAAAGTAGACTTGCCTAGTTTCTTCATCTTGAAAATCAACATTTTTCTTCCCTCCTACCATTTCAAGCAGCAACATTCCAAAACTGTAAACATCGGCCTTATAAGACACATTCCCAAAGTTCCTAGAGAACACTTCGGGTGCAATATAACCCATAGTCCCTCTTGCTGTGGTCATGGACACGATACTCTGGTCCTTAGAGCACAACTTGGCAAGACCAAAATCAGCAATTTTAGGGTTGAACTCCTCGTCCAGCAAAACATTACGGGGTTTAATGTCAAAATGGAGGATTCTTTGGTCACACCCTTGGTGAAGATAGTCAATTCCTTTCGCTATACCGAGAGCAATATCTTGCAACCTGGTCCATCCAAGAAAGCGGTTCTTGAAATCTGCTGAAGATATGAACTTATCTAATGAATCATTCGGTAAGAATTCATAAATTAGAGCTCTTCGAAACCCATCAGCACAGAAGCCAACCAACCGAACCACATTAACATGATGAATCCTACCCATTGTTCCCACTTCATTTATAAACTCCTCCCCATCTCTTTTCGAAGTAGTGTTCAAAATCTTCACCGCAACAAAGATTTCACTGGAAAGCTTTCCTTTGAATACAGTTCCATAGGATCCTTCACCTAACTTATCACTGAACTGATTTGTAATCCTTTTAATATCAGCATACGAGTATCTCGCGGGCTTAAAACTTCTGTAGTCCTCCAAAAACTTTTCGATCTTTGCTTGAGCTTCTTTTTCCACTTTATCGTGCCTATACGCACGGTAGACTAAAAAACACGCGAGGACTAAAACGGGTGATCCTAAGATGGTACCTGCACCGCACACAATCGCAAGTCAAATAAGCGATTTCCATATCCATTATCCCGAATAATGAAAGCTGAAATAGCCAGCGAGCAACTTACCAATTTCAATCGCTGGTTTTTTCCATCCTGCAAAAGATTCTAACGTAATTAGCTTCCATAGAAAGCTTTTCGGAAAAACAAAGAAAATTATGTTTCAATTAGTGATTTTTTATTTTCTCTTTCTGTTTTCGTGAATTAGAAGAGCATTTTTAAAAGCCAAGTAAGGTTGACCAAATCGATGCGCGTTAGCTTTAAACATTGCGAAGTAATTGAGCACTAATTAAGGTGGACAATGGATACAAGACCGTACCTTTTGGGTGTTTGGGGAAGCACGTAATTTCTGACTCGGTGTTATTATTCTTAAATCCACAAATCTTGCCCTTCGCTTCACATTGATCTCCGCACAGAGGTCTGGACCATTTCAACTGAAGAACATCATCGCTACCGAAAATTATACGAGATGGAATTGGTTGCGTGTTATTCATCTTTGTACAACGTGATATGGGCAACCTGATGATAGGAGTAGAGGATTTGACGGCATAAACCCGGTGGCCGTTAGGGCCGCTAAGGCAAGAGATCTGAGTCATCTGACCATAACCTTCTCGTTCAGTTTGGGAACAATTGAATAAAGTAAATTCCTGAAGGTATTCTTCTTTGAATTTGAAAGGCGAGGAAGATAAGTCGAGGCGCAGAAGTTGGCATGGAAGCGAGTGATGATGTGGGTCATAGAGGTGAATCACCTGAGCCTTGTAGTCAATCTTTTTGACATAGAGCTTGACTGAAATTGGGAGCTCGAGCACTAAATCGTTTGTACCAGTGCAGGATAGATCAAACCCAGGAAAACCAGAGTGCTCTGGCTGGGTGTCTTTCAATCGGAAAGGAAATCGAATGGCTGGGCCGTGGCTTCCACACGGTGATACAGAGGGGCCTTCACCCTGGCATGTGGTGATGAAAACAAGAAACAAGAAGTAAAGGATTCCCATCTCGAAGCAATATTTGTTTACCACGGTTTCCAGGAGCGCTTCTGATGAGCCTCTAAAAGAAAGCAATGACAGTATGTTGGAGGGAATAAGCCAAAAGAAAGACTCAAAAGTCTACCCACGTAATTCCTAGTCCTTGCTCAGGAATATTCCTACACCACACTGCACAAGACTAACGACGACGTGTTGATTGGGTTCAAAGAACGCAGATCTGTTAATTTGAAGATTGCAAATTGGCTAGTTAACACAAATATGACAATCAAATGAAAGTTACCACTTTGAATGCGATTATATTTACACCTTTCCTTTACTTCTTGTTTCTTGTTTTCAACATACCAGGGTGAACGCCCCTCCTCTGTATCACCCCGTGGAGCCTCTAAAAAAAATGAAAAGAAAAAGGAAGAAGATGCGTTTAAACAAAGAAATTACTCAAAAACTGTTCAAAGTCAAGCAAACCAAGGGAGACTTGCCCAGTTCGACGGAACTCTTGATTGCCATCAATTATCAGCCACGAACAAAAAAAAGGAAAAAGTTATATTATAATGCCACATGAGCACCACGTGTCGTGATTTTAGTACATAAAAGATCGGATACTATATAAGCTAAAATTGGATTAAAATATTTATAAAATGAGGAAAAATAACTTAAAATGAATGAAAAAATCTACAAAATAACAAACAACGAAAATTAAATTAAAATCTGTTTAAAAATTAGAATAACCCAAAAAAATCAATAAAATAAATTAAAAACTACACATTAAACTAATAAATTATTTAAAAATTAAAAAGAAAGGTGTACATGTGTAGGGGGTCGAGGAACCTCCCAAATGGGTGCGAGGCCGCCACTCCCGCAAGGTTGATTTAAAAAAAAATACGCAGAGTTTTTTGTTTCTAAATTAAAAAACTGAAAATTAAATTTTTTCAAATTTAAAAATAGTATACATAATAATTAAAATTAGTGGGGAGGGGGTGGCCGACCAACCTCGCAAAGTGGTGGAGGCCTTGGCGAGGCTCCTTGACAGTCCCCAAGCCTTTCTCTGCGTTTGCAACAAAAACTTTTACATCTCTTAAAAGTTTAACACAATAAAAAAATTAAAATATAATATCTCCTCATTAAATCATTACTTTTCACTCTAATAAATATAAAAAATTATCTCTCTCTTCACTTTTTCACCAAATCCAATACCCTAAAATTTTAACTCCTCAAAATTTTACATCTCAAACACACCCTTAGTAAGTTTTTATTTTTAAACTAATTGTAGTTTTAGTAATTTTTAGTTTTTAATATTTTAATTTATTTTTTCAATATTTATTATTATTATTATTTTTCAAAAATATTTCATTTATTTTTCATTCATTTTTTTGTTACTTTTTCATTATTTATATAAATGTTAATCATTTTCAACTTAGCGAATGAAAGCTTCGAATTCACAAAGTTTTGCCTGGCCGGCCCAGGTCCATATCGGTGGGTTTACGTTTCATCGTGAAATTTCTACAAACGTCAATTCAGCCATTATCTGCAGCCTAGCACATGCATGTAGCCTCACTTTGTTTATGACCACAAACGTCACAAATGCCTGAAATATGCTTCTACAAAACAGTCCAATTTATGCGTTTAAGTCCTAATAATTGTCTTCAAAGTCAAAGTCACCGAGGGAGACTTGGCCCAGCTCAATTCTTCTCACCTCGACCATTATCTGCAGCGTAGCACATGCATGTAGCCTCACTTTGTCTTATGACCACAAACGTCGCAAATGCCTGAAATATGCTTCTACAAAACAGTCCAATTCATGCGTTTACGTCCTAATAATTGTCTTCAAAGTCAAAGTCACCGAGGGAGACTTGGCCCAGCTCAATTCATCTCACCTCGACCATTATCTGCAGCCTAGCACACGCATGTAGCCTCACTTTGTCTTATGACCACAAACGTCGCAAATGCCTGAAATATTGCTTCGACTCTCTATCAAATTTGTACACGTATTATGGGTCTGCCTGTCTATTTTTCGTTTTTCTTTGATATATATAAATTATAAAATATGCTTGTCCACAGCCGTACGTGGATAAAAGCTACACCCTTTCTTATCTCCCTCTCGCCCCCTCCCTGAACATTGGAATGGAAAGGAGAATGTCGTTCCTTAATTGCACGACTAGTCATGTCGACTGTTATTGTGCTACTCCATCAATGCCGCAGCGTTGCAGATTATACTCATCTCTGTGCTCCCTCTTCCTCTTCTACTATATCCGTTTCGATTAACTCCCGAAGCTGCATATTTTTATAAAATGAGGAAGAATAATACAAAATGAAAGAAGAAATCTACAAAATAACAAATAACGAAATTTAATTCAAATCTGTTTAAAAATTAGAATAAACCAAAAAGTTGAATAAAAGAAATTTAAAATTTAAAATTTAAAAAGAAAGGTGTGGAGTGGTCGAGGAACCTCGCAAGTTAAGCGGTAAGGAGGCCGTCACTCCAGCGCCATGGCGAGGTTCCTTGACACACGCCTTTCTTATTAATTTTATATTTTTAAATTATTTGTTATTTTTTAGTAATTTTTAGTTTTTAATTTATTTTCTCCAATATTTTCTGCTATTATTTTCAAATATATTTAATTTATTTTTCTATATTTACCATTATTTTATATAATTTTTCGTTCATTTTGTAATATTTTTTTGTCTATTCTAACTTATTTATTATTATTTTATGTACTAGCTGCAGGGACATGTAGCATTGACTGGACACTTGTGATTGGGCGCAGAATGGGTATAAACTCTGGGACTGAAATTATAGTTTTCAAAGCTGAAGATATGTTTTAAAAGCCATATAAACCTCAACAACTAAAAATGATTTTTTTCTTTAAAAGAACTATTAATCATCATAAAGTAGCCTCACTTATCTTAGGGCCAGCACGGCCACAAATATCTTATCTAAGTGATATGCTCAAGTCATTACCAGAAAATTTCTCGTTTTGAAAAAGATATACAAGCATTTAATGCTTTAGAAACTACAGAAATTATTGGGTACTGAATTTACATCTTAAAAATAAATTGAGATTTATATGGATTGGACCATCCAATGCTAATATATTCCAATATCGATGGAATAGATCACCATTAGACTTTTAACTTACTGGATCAAGCAAGCTGTCAAAAACTGTCATCCGAAGTCGTCAAGGAAATTCCATGGCTGTCTTTCAACAGTGATTGAGTTTGACAGATCGAGGATATTTTCCAATTTTTGTTCAAAGTCAAGCACACCCAGGGGGACGGCCACTCAAGTCGTGACTAGGGCTCACAATTTTCGTGTACGTGTCGATTTTGGCCAAAATTGACACCTATACCGGATAGGCTGGTTTTAAAAAAATTATCTCTTACACCTACACCGTTAAGGACAAAAACCGGCCTTTAGCGGTGGCGGTTTCCGGTTATCCTACATTCATATTGAGCCATTTTTTTAGCATTTTACGCACTTGACTCAATGCATTTTTTCTTTTTTTCTTTTGGTCCATTAATCACATATCAATAAAATCTAAACTAATGAAATCCAAATTCCAAAATCAATAAAATTAAAGATCATCTTAAAAGATAAGATGAGAATTTAAAGTCCAAAGTAATAGAGACGTCACTGTAAGTAGAAACTATTATCTTTTGAAAAATCCAGTTTAGACCCTAACAACACTTAGAGGAGAGAATATGTGTTTTTCCTGTAATTAACAAATCAATATCAATTTTAAAACATGTTCAAAACCTAGTAGAGTTTCCCTTGATTTCACAAAGAAAATCCAAAAATTCAGCAATTTTTTAAGGCGCTCGAGCGTGGGTCGAGCGCGGGTCAAACGCTTATGTTTCTGTCTGAAATTTGCACTGAGCGCTCGAGCGCTTTTTAAACGTGAAGACTCTGTCTGAATTTTTTCAAAGGGCGCTCGAGCGCTTGTCAAACGCTGGTCAAACGTGATGACTCTATCTGAATTTTTGAACTAAAATGTATTAGAAATTTGAACTAAAATGTAATTGAGTGACTGATTTTGCAAGCATGGTATAAATTTAATAGTGATTTGCCAATTTTAGAAATTTAGACAATTTGTTAAAATTTCATAAAAACTCTTAAACTCATACATTGATTTAAAAATTTTCGTGGTAGAATCTCGACCTCTTGACTTATATTATGCGATGTACTTACCAAAGTTTGGCATTAAACTCTTTAATTATGATTCCAATGCCTTCATATATACCCTTCTAAATACAATAAATTTGTAATTTTTTGTACCAAAATTCTAAATAACTAGTTCATTCACCTAACAAGCTTCTTGATAACTTGAATGTAAGTATTTGATTAGACAAAACCAACAACAAATCTCAAATATTCAGGTGAAACTAAACTATTGAGTAGACTTTATTATGCTTCTAGAATACTACGTCTTGAGGTGAAACTAAAGTTTAACTATTGAGTAGAAACTAAACTAAAATAATTAAAAACTTAAAAAAAAAATCCTGATTTATCCCTGTTTTTTCAAAAAGCTAAATCTACACCAACACCGGTTAGGTCGGATACCCGAAACCCGGTGCCACCGAAATTTGCCGGTAGCATTGTGCAGCCCTAGTCATGACCAGTACATTTCTCTAACTGGCAAAGCTGGTCTTATGATGCTTTTGAAATATTTTTGCAAAGCCACAAGCTGGTGCTCTAACGTCTCTGTCATACGAAGGCATCAGGAAAATTCCATGGGGGATGTCCTTTGGTAGGCAAGAGTGTCCAAATTATTTCTTCTAATTGCGAATTATAAATAGGCTCCAGAAGTCAATAATTAAACTCCTTGAAATGTCATAACTGCTCAATCAATGTGCCACGTGGATACTCTAACTATCGATCACATGGGCTACAATTCTTCGTGTGGAGACAGTACTAGAATCTTTCCAATATTTGTTTGCATTAGAAGATGAAAGCAAAGTACTCCACTTGAAAGTAGAAGAATCTCGATGGACTTAACGACTTGTAGTTTTATGAAAGCAAGCTGTCAACGAACGACTGCCATACAAAGGCTTCAGGAAAATTCAATGGTTTCCTTCAATTAGTAAGGTAGTACTCTCTAAATTAATTATTGAGAAATTATCATTTTAATCTTTAAAATTTTAGAACCTTTTACTTTTTAATCCTTAAATTTCAATTTACTATTTTTGCTACAAGGAAACACTAATATTTGCATTTAATTTAATTAGTTATAACTGTTACTCTTCCCTCATACTTATAAACTGAGCTCATTGTGTTGATTCGATTGTAATAAAAAGATTAGGGCAAGAGAGAGTCGAAGTCAAATCAAAATTTTATCTACATCATTTATTCATGGGTGAACGACTTCCTTTCACACCAATGTGGGACTAACCCCAACAATCTCTTCCTCACACATTGGGCCTTAGGTCGGAGAGACGGCAATCCGTTTCTATTGTGGACTAAATGACAATAATGTCCTTGACTCACTTTGAATATTGAAGATATTATTGTCAATTCATTAAATTTTGGAGGTATTATTATCGGAAGGAGGGTGCAAAGTGTATAACATTGGTAGTTGAAGGGTGCAATGTATCAAAATGAGTAATTTAGGGTGGTAAGTGTCTAACATTAGTAGTTGGAGAGTGCAACGTGTGAAAACTAGTAGTTTAGGGTGCAATGTGTCACAGGCCCGGTAGTTTAAGAGTGAAAATTGTATATTTCCTTTATTTTTAAAAAATAAAAATTAATATTTTGTATTAAAAAAGTCAGTAAATTTGTAGGTACAATAGCTCTAAGTATCAATTTAGAGTGTATAGTACAAAATGCTTAATTTATAGATGAAAAGTATATTTTTTTTTCTACTAAACAATAATATTCTACTGATAGCGATAAGTTTTTACTAAGTCTCAGTCATATAGTTTTCGGCCGTGAGAAAAATCAAACTTTTTTTTTGTGTCCGCTTCTGGCCTGTCGATGAAATTAGGAAGACAAAGGAGGGCTGTAAAGCAACTAAAACAGATGTCATTAATTTAGGTGAGATTTTTCTATGAGCGTGATACACGAGTCAATAAACTTGTGGAAATTAGAAGATGTCATGCAATGTGTGACATGGATACTTCAGGTACCGTTCACATTGACATGGGGTACTTCTTCGTGTGGAGACTAAAAATGTTTCCAATGTTTGGGTAGGTGTATTTTAGTCGGCGTATAAACTTCATGACGTGTCTTAGTTTATTCCTGAGATTTGTGTTTAATGAAGTCCTGCTCAAAGTCTAGCAGTTCAACATGATTAGTAATTGCCCGAGAATAGTTAAAGTATGATTGAAGTCTATAGTCCAATAGTTAAAGCACTCGAAATTCGATCAGAATTTACTTATAGATTGATCAAAATTGACGAAAGACTGTTACAACGGTTTTAACAGAAACGCGCAAGAAACAAGAAGACTAGAACTTTCGTGAGAACCATCTTCCCGACCCTCCAGAATATAAAAACCATTTTTTCTCTCATTTTGATGATGTCCCATATAGCTATATCTTGAGAGACCTTGCTTCCATAGCGTTCTTCTACATACTCTCTCTGTTAATGTTTTTGTAGCCTGTTACGTGTGAACTGAGATTGAACTCAGTGAGATTGTTCTTTCCTCCATTATCTCAGACCCGTTTTTTATCACTAATGTAGTTCCTTACACGACTCATGTCTGTTATTGTTCTTGTGCTATACTCCATCTATGCAGGATAAGTTGTAAGAATGCTTAAAGGGAATGATAGTATCTTGGAGGGAGTCACATATAGAGCTCAAATATTGGTCGAAATGAGAATGCAAATGCAAATTCAAATCTAGAAGTGAATTAGCCAAAAGAAAGACTCAAAAGTCTACCCACCAAATTCCTATATAATCCTTGCTCAGGGAAATTCCTACACCACACTGCACAAGACTAACGACGCGTGTAGATTGGGTTCGACCAAACACATGATTGCGCAATTACAACCATTAATTATCAGCCAAGACACACAAAAACAAAGAGGAAAATTATTTTTGATCTTTTAAGTTTTATACTATTTTAATCCCTAAGTTAATACCCTTTTTAAAATTTACTCCTTAGCTTGACTTCCTTCTCATTCCGTTAGCACAATTTATATTATAATGCCACGTGAACGCCATGTGTCCTGTTAGTAATTAAATAAAAGAATACTATATAAGCAAAAAAAAATTGATTACAAATTTTATAAAATGAGGAAAAATAAGACAAAACGAATGAAAAAGTCTTTCTTCGTTTAGGAGCCACTTTAATTGATGAATCCCCCCATCAATATGCTCAGCTGATGATATTAATTAGTACTTTCTCCATCATTAAACCAAGTTAAGCCCAATTAGTACTGAGTTAAGCTTCTTAATTAGTCTATCCCTGTCTGCCTTGGAATTTGAGTGCATTTTAAACAACTATCACCAGGATCGATGTACTCAAATGGGTCAACAAGCAAGCTTCAACTCCGGAGTGTCATTTGTTTTTCTACGTTTTCTTATACCTTCGTTCTTGTTTGGTTACGATTGTTCACGCAAAAGGAAAAGTCTTAAATATATATATTTTTAATTCATTCTTAAATTATAGGGTCATTTACATGTTACACCCCTAAACAATTCATTTTGAGACATTGCAGGCTCGAACTCCTGATATTCGACCATTTACACTGCCAATATATAATTTGCGTTAGAATGAACATAAACTTAGATGAAAACTAACCATATGCATGCATTGTATATGAGCTCTTTGGACTTAAAATGATAAAATTATCTTTTCTTTTTCTTTTTAATTCGGGTGATTTTTTTTTTCTATATTTTGGAGTTTTCTTAAGGATTGAAAATGATTTTTCTAAACAAAAAAACATTAATTATCAGCGAGTGGCCTCACTTATCTTAGGGCCACGAACACCACAAATATCTTATCTAAGCGATCATCGAGATGTTCAAGTCATCACCAGAAAATTTCTCGTTTTAACTTTTTCGTAACAGAATTCAGATTGAAAAAGATATAGTAGGCGTTTAAATAATGCTTTAAATTTTTCTTACAGGCAAAGGTCTAATGCTAATTGTGCCGTAGACCGAAGCCATACCCACTCTCGTAATCCTCAATGGCAAGGAGAATATCCTTCCCTGCAGGACTCATGGCCATTATCGTTCTTGTGCTGGTCCATCAAGCTTGCAGTGTCAACCTTCATCATCACTGTCCTATTTCTTCCTGCGGCGGCATCCACAACATAAGATATCCGTTTCGATTAATAGACGATCCAACAAAATGCGGCGACCACAGGTATAACCTTTCGTGCGAGAGCAACCAAACAGTGTTATACTTATCTGCTGGAAAATACGACGTACAGGAAATCTATTACTATGAAGACGGTTATTATGATCAGTACAGAGTCCGTGTTGTAGACTCACGTATTCCGAAGGATAATTACTCATCCACCCCCCATTGTTCCCCAGATTTCGACTACGATTTCAGGGCATGGAATCCCTACAGGCCGCTTCCAAAAAGTTACTACTCATCAAATGAAAGCGGTTTTGTTTTCGTGAGCTGTGAAAAGCCAATGAATTCCCCATTCTATCTGAACAGTTCCACTTGCTTTGATGATGAAGCGTATTCTTCCAACTCTTCTTCATCCCTTTCCAGCATGAGGCGCCATAAATATATTTTATCTGGCCAGATGAATGCATCGGTATTTATAAAGGAGTTGTGCCAAGTGGAACACAGGTGTTTCTCATCCCGGCCGGGAAATTATGACAAAAATATTTCGTGTACGGATGTGCACAACATGTTACTATATGGTTTTGAATTATTAGTATCACGGTGGGAATTTGGGTATTGTGGAGTCTTTGGATCTGGAAGATTAGTTTGCTCCCCAGAACAAGCCGACAACCAATTTTATTCATGCCGGTGCATCGGTGAGTGAAGAATGAATGCAACATCCAATTTAATTATAATACATATATATTCTACAATACGGTGAACATTATTTTGCTTTTTAATTTTTTTCCATATTTATGAATATCTATTTGCAATTATTTTATCTTTGCTGTCATGCATAACTTTTTTTTAATGAATCATATCCCAAGGATTATTGATATTGTAATAATATCGGATACGCATGCAGGGGGTGGTGTATTGTATATTATGGGTTATAATTAATTTACTTGCGATCAAGTTTCTCATGGCTAATGTTCTTTTTTCTTTTTCTTTGATCAACCAGGGATTGGCATTCTGCAATTCGTATGTAAGGTTTCTTTCTCAAAAAAACTGTTTTTAATTTCAGGGATACTACAGAGACCGAAATAGAACTGAATGTGGGTAGTGCCAAATGATGACAAGAAGGCCCGCCAAAACATGGAAGGCCAATGTTTATGTAAAGTTAAAGTTACTAATAAAGTTTTTCAATAAAAATAGATAAAAATGGGTACATATTTTTTTTAAAAAAAAATTCCTACACAATTTTAGAAGAAAGGGAGAAGGAAAAATCACATTCTAGAGAGTTTATATTTATTGTTAGAAAAAGAAGTACTTAATACCTCCGTTTAAAAGTGATTAGGAATTATTTCCATCACTTTCTTGAGTATTGAATTAACTTTCTTCAAATTATTCTTTCGCAGATTTGATTGCTACCCTCTTCCCAATACTGGCCATGATCGGTAATTAGAACTTGAATCTCTGCTTTGATGATATTTACAGTCTTTTGTATAATATTAATTATTTATTAATTTCTGAAGCGTGACAGTGCATGTTTTCAAACAAAATATTTGTCTTTCTATCATGTTCTGATGATTAATTATATTCATAGCTGGAGCACAATTTGCAGTAAAAATTGTATTTGGTATTCCATGTGTCATTGTATTGTTTTTCTGTTTGTTCTGATGATTAATTATATTCCTGCACAGGAACACACTTTGCATTAAAAATAGTATTTGGGACTCCATGTGTGATTTTATTGTTGATATATAAATGGCGTAAGAGGCATTTCTCAGTGTATGATGCTATTGAAGAATTTTTGCAAAGCCACAATAACCTCAGGCCCATACGGTACTCTTATAAAGAAATCAAGAAGATGACCAATAATTTCAAGGAAAAACTAGGTGAAGGAGGCTATGGTACTGTATTCAAAGGAACACTTCGAAGTGGCCAACTTGTTGCTGTAAAGATGCTAGGAAAGGCCAAAGCTAATGGGCAAGAATTTATTAGCGAAGTTGCAACCATCGGAAGGATTCACCATGTCAATATTGTGCAACTCGTTGGCTTTTGCGTTAAAGGGGCAGAACGAGCTCTTGTATACGAGTTCATGCCCAAGGGCTCCCTCAATAAATACATTTTTTCTCAAGAGGAAGGTATCTTCTTAAGCTACGAGAAACTGTATGATATTGCTCTAGGAGTGGCACGTGGAATTGAATATTTGCATCAAGGATGTGACATGCAGATCTTACATTTTGATATTAAGCCCCACAACATTCTTCTTGATGACAATTTTATTCCCAAGGTTTCTGACTTTGGTCTGGCAAGATTGTATGCAGTAAATGACAGTATTGTTTCTTTAACTGCTGTAAGAGGGACGTTAGGATACATGGCTCCTGAGTTATTCTACAAAAATATTGGAGGACTCTCGTATAAGGCCGATGTTTATAGCTTTGGAATGTTGTTAATGGAAATGGCAGGCAGAAGAAAGAATGTGAATGCATTTGTAGACCGTTCAAGCCAAGTTTATTTTCCTACATGGGTTTATGACCAATTGCAAGATGGAAGAGATATAGAAATTGACAACGTGACAGAGGAAGAGAAGGAAATTTGTAAAAAGATGATCATAGTTGCTTTGTGGTGTATACAGATGAAGCCTAGTTATCGTCCTTCAATGCACGAAGTTGTAGGAATGCTTGAAGGAGAACTAGAATGTTTACAAATGCCTCCAAAGCCTTTCATATCGTCACCAGAAAGACCCACTCAAGATGTTGGAGACAGCTCAACTTGGTCATCATCTACATCTGGCTACTCGAGTCTATCAACCAAGTGTTAAATGCCAATTATCTTTGCTGGGGAAAGCTAATATATATTTGCATCAATAAGAACCATAAACTTCTCTAGTTTATATTCGCATACAACATGTAAGTTTTCATTTGAGTTGTGATAGCCATTGCAACATCTTATATTATTCCGGATTCAGCTTCATTTGAAATGGCATGGTCAATTTTACTTCTCACCGACAATATTAGATTGGCAAAATATTTTTTTGTTAATTTTTTTTCATAGGACGTTGTGTAAATTCTTTTAGGATTTGTACAAAAATTGTTAGAGTTAATGAAAACTTGTATTTATAAAAAAAAATGAAATATGTTTTGTCCATCCAAACATGGTCTTATTTTATCCATTTTAAAAACCTAACATTGAATTATGAAAACATGAGAGCATCAGGACCAATAATATTAAGCAACCGAAAAAGAAAAAGAGAGCCCTCTAACGCTATTTAATTAACTGTTTTTCATATAGTAATTGCTCTCCTATTTACCAAAAACAAAATAACCAAGTTTGAAGGCCAACTTTAAGACGGTGGGCTTCAAGCCTTTGTGGTCTGCTTGTTGGGCCCAATGGTATAGAGATGAGAGATGGACCAAAAATAATAACCGATCCAAATATAGAGAGATCAGAGATGGACCAAAAAACCCACCAAGTTTCAAGGCCCTTCGGCTTTAGCCAAACATTCTTGGACCATAAAAGCTGCTTCCACAACTGCCAAAGATTTTGGCGAAGATTATATATATGTTGCCGAAAAGATATATACTAGTCATGTCATGACTCATTGAGTGGTGACAAAAGGAAGCTACTGTACGTGTTATGGGTTGGGCCTTAATTTGAGCCCCAGAAACAAGCAAACGAAAGATCAAGTAAGCACTGGGAGTCGGGCCTTAATTTGAGAGAGATTATGCTGGTGACTATTGTGCTGATGGATACTTAATATTTATTTCTCTCATAGCCTATATATCTCTAGGGGTTCAGTTATTATGCTGGTGACTATTGTGCTGATGGATACTGAGTAACGGTTAGGATTAGATTTGAGCAATCCAACGGCTATTATCACGCCACGTCATTTAAATCTCATTACTTGTGTCCGACCCGGATTCATATATGACCCGGCTGGTTTTTTACTTTTGCATTTGCGATTTCACACTAGCCGCACACCCCCCTTCGTCTCCAACTCGCAGTTTCGTCGCCCCCTTCCCGCTATCAAGACGGCATGAAATGAGGCATTTCGTCGCCCACTTATGGATTAAATTTAAATCTTGAAACCTTGAGAGACGATCCAAGCTTGAGGGAGATAAGTGGCAACTGCTCCAGAGAGGGCATCAGAATGCCTGGGGGATTCGAGCACAGTAACGAAACTCGATTCAATCTTGAAAGGCCAGCTGAGGAAGACATCTCAACAGGAGTCATGAGTGCCATTGATGAAGACCACATGGCTATCAGGTCATGAGTGTCATTGATGAACACCAAGCATGACCAAGTTTCCACATAGCCATCAGAAGTCAAACGAGGAGCATTAATGGGTCTCATGAAGACAGTGAAGTGGAGCTGACGTTAAGTATTGGTAGTTGCTTGAGCAACAAGACATCTGAATCCTACTTGTCTCTAATAGTATTATGTGAGTCGTCCCATAAGGGAATTAGGGAACCTTAACAACACCTCCACAGCCCACGCAGCCCAATTTTTGTATTTCATGACTTTTGCTTCCGTTGAGGCTTCCCAGAAACACAAGAGCAAAAGACTCATCACGGAGATGAGAGTTCTTGCTCGATTGGGCTGGTTGCTGCAAGGTGGGCGACGGAGGTGGTTGCTGCGAGCTGGCGACGAAGGGGGATGCGGGTGGTGTGAAATCACAAACGGCAAAGAATAAAACAGTCGGGTCACATATGAAGGCGCGGGTCAAAAAAATTTAAATGACGTGGCGTGATAATATCCGTTGGATTGCTAAAATCTAATCCTGACCGTTGCTCAGTATTCATCAGCACAATAGTCACCAGCATAATAACCGAACCCATATCTCTAGTCACGATAATTGCAACGATGCATAGAGTCAAGCATTTCCTTAATACTTATAAAATAAAAAACAAGAAAAAAAGTATATTAAACAAAGCTACTGAAAAAGGAACAATCACTCACTTACAAAAAGTATAGGGGTTTGACATATTTTACCGTTTAATCTATTTTTAACACATTTTACATCTAACTATTAATTATATCTACTTTACATCATTTGTCAAATTAAATTCAAATGATGATAAAGCCCTGGTCCACTTTGATGATGCTCATATTTGATCGAGAATATTGTTGTCACTTAGTAAGTAATTAAGGGCATAATCATCATTTTTGTGTCAAAAACTAAATTTCTTTTCAATTTGACGAAAAAAATTGACCAAAGATATGAAATGTATAATATTAGTAGTTAGAGGAAGCAATTGATCAAAACAAGTAGTTTAAGGTACAATGATCTTTCTATAATTAATGGGTAAAAAAGAAATAAAATGACTGAGTTTGACTTAAAGTAACAAATTCTAGATAGTCTTAACATACAATTTACCTGGTAAAATATTTTTATTACCCATCGAATCTGTTTACAAGTAGCTCAGAGAACGGCTTATATTGAAAAGAGAAGGAAAGAGTAAAGAATGCGTTTAGGCAACAAATTGCTAATAAGTCTTCAAAGTAAAGGTCATCGAGCTAGGGAGGCTTCGCCCAGTTCGATTCAACTTGAAAACCAAGTTCAGACCCAACAATATACCTAGAGGGGTGAATAGTTAATTAAAAAATGAAACAATTTTTTCTTTCCCAAAAAATACCAAATTAAATATCAATCAAATGAAAATGACTGTAATCGGGCTGTAAAACGTTTTTTTACAAAACAGTGAATCTTCAATCAAGACTGTTCAATTACGGTAAGGACTCTTAATTAATCAATCAAGATGATTAAAGATACTAATAAAACCACAAGAACAGCTTAGGTAAAATAAGCAAGCAACCAAGAACAGAGGATTTTTTCTTACGAAGTGAAAAATCTTTTGAGGATATCTTCCTCCAAGAAATAAAAATATTCCGGGTGTGAAGGGCACACCACTTGATCCATTAAGAACTTTTAAACTTTACAAGATGATGATCCTAAGCAAAACCCATCACTTCTCCAGATCTCCCAACTTCAATAAAGCCATCCAATAACCTTCTTGAGTCAGTGCCCAGCACTCAATTTTATGACCAACAACTCCAATCAGCTCTTACATAGATGCCGACAAACTCATCAGCAGCAACTCTTCTTGAGAATTTCTCAAGAAACTTGTAAAATCTTGATGATTTGATCTTCAAAGAAACCAAGTAGGAATGGTCGAATCTCCTTCAGTAATATCCTACTTCATCAATCTTCAATCAGAGGGAAGCAGTAACTCTCTCAGACTCAGACCTAAGAACAGAGGGTATATGACATATAGAGAGAGAATGAAATAACAAAGGACTCTAGAGAAGATATAAGCATGTAAGGCAATTTCAATGTACGTCCTAATGTTTGAGCCTTAGAAATTGATTTATATAGTGTTTAGAGAAGGGTAGAAAAGTATAATAGATTAAAAAAAAGGTTTGGGGGGGAGTTTTTAGACTTAAAACAGAATCTATTAAAATCACTGTCAGACTAACCTCGATTTGACAATAAGCTAACCCTATCACCAGAAAAGCTCCAAAACTTCCTGAAGAATACTTCAAACCTTCCGGTTCATTTAGAAACCCTTCTAGAAACCTTTTCCACTGTCTGCAAGCTTCCCGAACCTCCATAGACCAGATGCTTTATACGTTCTAGACCAAAAATACAATAATAAAATAATTGTTTTGCCCATAAAAATTATGCTAATTATATATGTACGTTTACACAACTCACCGAAACCATTATCAGCAGCCAGCATGCGGCCTCAGTACTTTTGTCTTAGGACCACAAACGTCACAAATATTTTATCTAAGCGAGATGCCTGAAATATGCTTGTGATCTGCATCAACCTTTGTAGACGTATAAAGAATCAATGTCGTTCATTGCACGACTGATGTCTGTTATTGTTCTAGTGCTACTCCATCTATGCCGCAGCTTGATTATAAGTTGTAAGAATGTTTGAAGGGGAAGGGGAAGTTGAATCCTTACAAATGCCTCTCAACGCTTTCCTTTCCTGTCCTCATCACCAGAGAGACGGATGAGTGATGTTGGACACAATTCAACTCAAATATAGTCATCAATTGAATCCGGTGAATCAAGTCAATCAATTTGGAACAGTTAGTCTTCGCATATCTGGTGGTACAAAAGACATGCACTTCATATGTCAGTACAACATGTACGCATTTTTCTAAGTTATGAGAGCAGCTTTTACAATTATTTTCACATAAGAATTCAACTTCATTTGAGGAAGGTATGGTCCTGTTTTAACTGGCATATTATTAATTTGGCGTATCTTGGAGGGAGTAAGCCAAGAGAACGACTCAAAAGTCTACCCACCTAATTCCTACACCACAGTACTGCACAAGACTAACGACGACGTGTAGATTGGGTTCAAAGAATTATAGATGCTAAAAAAAAACCACTATTCAAGTCATTACCAGAAAATTTCTCGTTTTAACTGTATAACCTACATTATTCTGTAATTAATTTACATGAATATTACATAAAAATAAATTGAAATTCATATGTACATCTGAATTGGACCATCCAAAATGTATTCTAACATCAATGGAACAGTGCGTGAGACTCAACAACCTGTAGCTTACTATCAAGCAACTCAAGAAGTACTGTCATCCGAAGGCATCAAGGAAATTCCATGGCTGTCTTTTAACAGAGTTTGTAGATATCGAGGGGACTGGGATTTTCCAATTTTTGTTTATATTAGAAGGATGACTCCCCACTCTAGTGGGATACAAAAGCAAGTCAACTAACTAATTACTCTGTGAGATGCAATTGAGTCGCGCGTTAACCCAAATATTACGGTCAACTGAAAGCTATCACTTCGAATGCAATTAAACGTATCTTACAAGACAACAGATTGAAAAGAAACCGAGGAGAATATTGCGTTTAAACAACAAAATTGACGAAAAAACCTAAGTAATCAAGGGTATAATCGTCATTTTATGTGTCAAAAACTAAATTTCTTTCTCATTGGAAGAAAAAAAATTGACGAAAAATATAAAGTGTATAAAATTGATAATTAGATAAAGCAATTTATCAAAGCAGGTAGTTTAAAGTGTAATGTTTTAATTCTACGATGGGTAAAAAAATATATAAATGTATTAAAAAAATCATGTGATTCAGTTTGACATACTGCCGGAGTGAAAAATTCTAGATAGTCTCATCATACTATTACCTGGTAAATTTTATTACCCAACGAATATTGTGTTTACAAGTATATTAGAGAACGGCTTACCAAAAAAAAAAAAGGTTCGAGAACGAAAATTTGAAAAGAGAAGGAAAGAGTAAAGAATGGGTTTAGGCAACAAATTGCAAATAAGTCTTCAAAGTAAAGGTCACCGAGCTGGGGAGACTTGGCCCAGTTCGAATCAATTACGACTCACCGCAACCATTACCAGCCAGCACGCAGCCTCAGTACTTTTGTCTTAGGACCACAAACGTCACAAATATCTTATCTAAGCGAGATGCCTGAAATATGCATAAAGCGTTAGCCATTCAAATTTAGAATTGATCATGACAGCAATTAATGTGGAGATCCGATTTCCTGTTTTATGTTATCCCATAAATGTAGCATTTGCTTTTAAATTGTAATTAATTTTAAGCTTAAATGCACCCACAGTCCCTCCCTGTAGTATGGGAATGTTGCACATATGTCCCTGAGGTAAGAAAATTTATTTTAAATCCATGTGGTAAGCTTTTCATTAAACTTACGTCATTCCGTCAGTCCCAGTCAAAAAAACTAACGAGACCTAGTGACGTGGCAAGTGTAAGCCACGTATGCACGAGTCAAATGTGGCCGCGTGTCCCCTTAGGCCCACCATTGCCAACACAGTCATTGCCCAGTCATCAATGGGGCCACGTAGACATTTTAAAAAAAAAAACAAAAAATTAAAACAACTAAAATAGTTTCAGAGGTGAAGGGCATCGCATTTAGGAGCTGTTGTTTGGGAGAACTTTGTCGCATTTACTTCATCTCCAAAATTTCCTTACCTCTGCTTTCTAGCACCGAATCCCTAGTTGAAGAGCTTGAAAATTCTGTCCATTAGAGAAAAAATTTACGAGTTGGTGTTTGAGAGAAATACAAGTTAGTAAAAATTTACGTTGCCACACCTTTATTGCTGTTCGGAACTCCTGAGATTATCTGGAGGCTGGAGCCAGATAAAATAATGAAAAGGGAGTCTACTCAATGAGCAATATTTGCTCTGTCGCAGGGGAACTTTGGCTGCAACGACACAGGGGGGAAACTTTGGCTCTGTCGCAGGGGGGAGACAATTAGGGCTTGGGACTGTCGCAAGGGGAGAGAAAGAATTTGGGAGAAAATTCGCTACAGGGGAGAGAAAGATACGGCGCCGTTCAACATTGGATTAAGAAGTTGGATTTTTAAATTAAACGGCGACGTTCTGACTGGGCATTGATTGGGAGCCATTTTAATGACTGGCATTGTTGACGTGGCTTACACTTGTCACGTCACTAGGTCAAGTTAGTTTTTTTAACAGGCACTGACGGAAGGACATAGGTTTAACAAAAAGCTTACCATAGGGACTTAAAAACAACTTTTCTTACCTCAGTGACATATTTGCAACATTCTCATTACACAGAGACTTTGGGTGCATTTAAGCCTTAATTTTAAGTTTAGCAATTTATACAGACAGCTTATAATAAAAAGATCATTTTACTGTTGTTGTTATCACAACCAAAACATCCTTAATCATTTCTTACATAAAGAATTAATGTAGTTCCTTACACGACTCGTGTCTATTATTGTTCTTGTGCTATACTCCATCTATGCAGGATAAGTTGTAAGAATGCTTAAAGGGGAATGATAATATCTTGGAGGGAGTCACATATAGAGCTCAAATTTTGGTCGAAATGAGAATGCAAATGCAAATCTAGAAGTGAATAAGCCAGAAGAAAGACTCAAAAGTCTACCCACCAAATTCCTATATAATCCTTGCTCAGGGAAATTCCTACACCACACTGCACAAGACTAACGACGCGTGTAGATTGGGTTCGACCAAACGCATGATTGCGCAATTACAACCATTAATTATCAGCCAAGACACAAAAAAAAAAAAAGAGGAAAATTTATTTTTGATCTTTTAAGTTTTATACTATTTTAATCCCTAAGTTAATACCCTTTTTAAAATTTACTCCTTGGCTTGACTACCTTCTCATTCCGTTAGCACAATTTATATTATAATGCCACTTGAACGCCATGTGTCCTGTTAGTAATTAAATAAAAGAATACTATCTAAGCAAAAAAAAATTGATTACAAATTTTATAAAATGAGGAAAAATAAGACAAAACGAATGAAAAAGTCTTTCTTCATTTAGGAGCCACTTTAATTGATGAATCCCCCATCAATATGCTCAGCTGATGATATTAATTAGTACTTTCTCCATCATTAAACCAAGTTAAGCCCAATTAGTACTGAGTTAAGCTTCTTAATTTGTCTATCCCTGTCTGCCTTGGAATTTGAGTGCATTTTAAACAACTATCACCAGGATCGATGTACTCAAATGGGTCAACAAGCAAGCTTCAACTCCGGAGTGTCATTTGTTTTTCTACGTTTTCTTATACCTTCGTTCTTGTTTGGTTACGATTGTTCACGCAAAAGGAAAAGTCTTAAATATATATATTTTTAATTCATTCTTAAATTATAGGGTCATTAACATGTTACACCCCTAAACAATTAATTTTGAGACATTGCAGGCTCGAACTCCTGATATTCGACCCTCTACACTGCCAATATATAATTTGCGTTAGAATGAACATAAACTTAGATGAAAACGAACCATATTATGGGTTCGGATTATTGATATTGTAATAATATCGGATACGCATGCAGGGGGTGGTGTATTGTATATTATGGGTTATAATTAATTTACTTGCGATCAAGTTTCTCATGGCTAATGTTCTTTTTTCTTTTTCTTTGATCAACCAGGGATTGGCATTCTGCAATTCGTATGTAAGGTTTCTTTCTCAAAAAAACTGTTTTTAATTTCAGGGATACTACAGAGACCGAAATAGAACTGAATGTGGGTAGTGGCAAATGATGACAAGAAGGCCCGCCAAAACATGGAAGGCCAATGTTTATGTAAAGTTAAAGTTACTAATAAAGTTTTTCAATAAAAATAGATAAAAATGGGTACATATTTTTTTAAAAAAAAATTCCTACACAATTTTAGAAGAAAGGGAGAAGGAAAAGTCACATTCTAGAGAGTTTATATTTATTGTTAGAAAAAGAAGTACTTAATACCTCCGTTTAAAAGTGATTAGGAATTATTTCCATCACTTTCTTGAGTATTGAATTAACTTTCTTCAAATTATTCTTTCGCAGATTTGATTGCTAACCTCTTCCCAATACTGGCCATGATCGGTAATTAGAACTTGAATCTCTGCTTTGATGATATTTACAGTCTTTTGTATAATATTAATTTTTTATTAATTTCTGAAGCGTGACAGTGCATGTTTTCAAACAAAATATTTGTCTTTCTATCTTGTTCTGATGATTAATTATATTCCTGCACAGGAGCACAATTTGCAGTAAAAATTGTATTTGGTATTCCATGTGTCATTGTATTGTTGATATATAAATGGCGTAGGAGGCATTTCTCAATGTATGGTGCTATTGAAGAATTTCTGGAAAGTCACAATAACCTCAGGCCAATAAGGTATTCTTATAAAGAAATTAAGAAGATGACCAATAATTTCAAGGACAAACTAGGTGAAGGAGACTATGGTACTGTTTTCAAAGGAACACTTCGAAGTGGCCAACTTGTTGCTGTAAAGATGCTAGGAAAGGATAAAGCTAATGGGCAAGATTTTATTAGCGAAGTTGCAACCATTGGAAGAATTCACCATGTGAATATTGTGCAACTCGTTGGCTTTTGCGTTAAAGGAGCAAAACGAGCTCTTGTATACGAGTTCATGCCCAAAGGCTCCCTCAACAAATACATTTTTTCTCAGGAGGAAGGTATCTTCTTAAGCTACGAAAAACTGTATGATATTGCTTTAGGAGTGGCTCGTGGAATTGAATATTTGCATCGACGATGTGACATGCAGATCTTACATTTTGATATTAAGCCCCACAACATTCTTCTTGATGACAATTTTACTCCCAAGGTTTCTGACTTCGGCCTAGCAAGATTGTATGCAGTGAATGACAACATTGTTTCTTTAACTTCTGTAAGAGGGACGTTTGGATATATGGCTCCTGAGTTATTCTACAAAAATATTGGGGGAATCTCCTACAAAGCCGATGTTTATAGCTTTGGAATGTTGTTAATTGATGAATCCCCCCATCAATATGCTCAGCTGATGATATTAATTAGTACTTTCTCCATCAATAAACCAAGTTAAGACCAATTAGTACTGAGTTAAGCTTCTTAATTAGTCTATCCCTGTCTGCCTTGGAATTTGAGTGCATTTTAAACAACTATCACCAGGATCGATGTACTCAAATGGGTCAACAAGCAAGCTTCAACTCCGGAGTGTCCTTTGTTTTTCTACGTTTTCTTATTCGTTCGTTCTTGTTTGGTTACGATTGTTCACGCAAAAGGAAAAGTCTTAAATATATTTTTAATTCATTCTTAAATTATAGGGTCATTAACATGTTACACCCCTAAACAATTTATTTTGAGATATTGCAGGCTCGAACTCCTGATATTCGACCCTTTACACTGCCAATATATAATTTGCGTTAGAATGAACATAAACTTAGATGAAAACGAACCATATGCATTGTATATGCATGAACTCTTTGGACTTAAAATGATAAAATTATCTTTTCTTTTTCTTTTTAATTCGGGTGATTTTTTTTCCTATATTTTGGAGTTTTCTTAAAAGTGTTAGTTTTATAAATTTTACATCTAAATAGGATAGCTACAATAAATATGGTTCATTTTTCATCCAATTTTTAATTTTTAATTTTTTTAGTTTTATTTTTCATCATTTTATATAAATTTTAATTTTTTTATTAGTATTTTATAAACTAGCATGGAGATGTAGCATTCATATGGCAACTGACTACACTTTGCTGATGCGGAATGAATTTCTATTAAAATGAGAAAATATTGACGGAAGGACTAAATTTTAAAAGGATATTATCAGTATAAAAAACTACATGACTGAAGGACTAAGGATTGAAAATGATTTTTCTAAACAAAAAAGCATTAATTATCAGCGAGTGGCCTAACTTATCTTAGGGCCACGAACACCACAAATATCTCATCTAAGCGATCATCGAGATGTTCGAGTCTTCACCAGGAAATTTCTCGTTTTAACTTTTTCGTAACAGAATTCAGATTGAAAAAAGATATAGCAGGCGTTTAAATAATGCTTTAAATTTTTCTTACAGGCAAAGGTCTAATGCTAATTGTGCCGTAGACCGAAGCCATACCCACTCTCGTAATCCTCAATGGCAAGGAGAATACCCTTCCCTGCAGGACTCATGGCCATTATCGTTCTTGTGCTGGTCCATCAAGCTTGCAGTGTCAACCTTCCTCATCACTGTCCTATTTCTTCCTGCGCCGGTATCCACAACATAAAATATCCGTTTCGGTTAATAGACGATCCCCCGAACTGCGGCGACCAAAGGTATAACCTTTCATGCGGGAACAACCAAACAGTGTTATACTTATCTGCTGGAAAATACAACGTACAGGAAATCTCTCACCATGAAGGTTCTTTTTATGAATACAGAATCCGTGTTGTAGACTCACGTATTCCGAAGGATAATTACTCATCCACCCCCCATTGTTCCCCAGATTTCGACTTCGATTTCGGGGCATGGGATCCCTACACGGTGCTTAGTACTGAACCTTACGCCAACTTATCAGAGGCAAACGGTTTTGTTTTCGTGAGCTGTGAAAAGCCAATGAATTCCCCATTCTATCTGAACAGTTCCACTTGCTTTGATAATGAAGCGTATTCTTCCAACTCTTCTAATTCATCCCTTTCCAGCATGAGGCGGCATAAATATATTTTATCTGGCCAGATGAATGCATCGGTATTTATAAAGGAGTTGTGCCAAGTGGAACACAGGTGTTTGTCATCGCGGCCGGGAAATTATGACAAAAATCTTTCGTGTACGGATGTGCACAACATGTTATTATATGGTTTTGAATTATTAGTATCACGGTGGGACGTTGGGGATTGTGGAATCTTTGGAACATTAGATTGCTCCCCAGAACAAGCCGACAACCAATTTTATTCATGCCGGTGCAACGGTGAGTGAAGAATGAATGAAACATCCAATTTAATTATAATACATAATATTCTACAATACGGTGAACATTATTTTGCTTTTACATTTTTTTCCATATTTCTGAATATATATTTGCAATTCTTTTATCTTTGATGTCATTGGATAAACTTTTTTAATGAATTATATCCCAAGGATTATTATTGATTGATGTAATAATATCGGATACGCATGCAGGGGAACTGGTGTATTGCATATATATATATTATATTATGGGTTATAATTAATTAATTGATTTGCGTTATAAAGTTTCTCAAGGCTAATCTTGTTTTTTCTTTTTTCTTGGATCAACCAGATGGAAGGAGCGGTATTGATCTGGTGCTATTGTATTGTAACGTTCTTTCTCAAAAAAGCTGTTTTTCAGGGATAGAACTGAATGACAAGTGGGTCCGCAAAATCCGGGTGGACGGCCAATATAATCTCTCTTTCCCATCAAAACATAACTTTTCACCTAAAAAAATATAAAAAATTACATTTCTCTTCACTTTTTCATTAAACCCAATACCAACACTAAACTCAATACCAAAAATTTTACAACACAAACATAACCTTAATACATCCGTTTAAAAGTGATCATTAGGAATCACACGATCTAAGTTGTGAAAAAAAAGAAGAAAAACTTTAAATTATTTCAATGCTAACTTTCTTGAGTATTGAATTAACTTTCTTGAAATTATTCTTTCGCAGTGGAAAGTATTCTTACCTACGAAGCACTGGCCATGGGTAAGAACTCGATCGAATCTCTGCTTTCATGATGATTACATTCTTTTGTAGTGTACACGATTTCTTAATTTGTGAAGCGTAAAAACACAGAAATATAAAGACTTCTACGTGAAGAAGACAAAGACACGTATTACAGTGCTAAGTACAATGACAAATTCAACTGAAAAAATGCTTACAGTGCTGCAAACAAAATGTGTTTTTCTGTTGTTCTGATGATTAATTATATTCCTGCACAGGACCACAGTTTGCATTAAAAATTGTATTTGGGACTCCATTTGTGATTTTATTGTTGATATATAAATGGCGTAAGAGACATTTCTCAGTGTATGATGCTATTGAAGAATTTTTGCAAAGCCACAATAACCTCAGGCCCATACGGTACTCTTATAAAGAAATCAAGAAGATGACCAATAATTTCAAGGACAAATTGGTGAAGGAGGCTATGGTACTGTATTCAAAGGAACACTTCGAAGTGGCCAACTTGTTGCTGTAAAGATGTTAGGGAAGGCAAAAGCTAATGGGCAAGATTTTATTAGCGAAGTTGCAACCATTGGAAGGATTCACCATTATTGTGCAACTCGTTGGCTTTTGCGTTAAAGGGGCAGAACAAGCTCTTGTATACGAGTTCATGCCCAAAGGCTCCCTCAATAAATACATTTTTTCTCCGGAGGAAGGTATCTTTTTAAGCTATGAGAAACTGTATGATATTGTTCTAGGAGTGGCTCGTGGAATTGAATATTTGCATCGAGGATGTGACATGCAGATCTTACATTTTGATATTAAGACCCACAACATTCATCTTGATGACAATTTTACTCCCAAGGTTTCTGACTTTGGTCTAGCAAGATTGTATGTAGTAAATGATAGCGTGGTTTCTTTAACTACTGTAAGAGGGACGTTAGGATACATGGCTCCTGAGTTATTCTACAAAAATATTGGAGGACTCTCGTATAAGGCCGATGTTTATAGCTTTGGAATGTTGTTAATGGAAATGGCAGGCAGAAGAAATAATGTGAATGCATCTGTAGACCATTCAAGCCAAGTTTATTTTCCTACTTGGGTTTATGACCAATTGCAAGATGGAAGGGATATAGAAATTGACAGCGTGACAGAGGAAGAAAAGGAAATTTGTAAAAAGATGATCATAGTTGCTTTGTGGTGTATACAGATGAAGCCTAGCTATCGTCCTTCAATGCACGAAGTTGTAAGAATGCTTGAAGGAGAATTGGAATGCTTACAAATGCCTCCAAAGCCTTTCATATCGTCACCAGAAAGACCCACTCAAGATGTCGGAGACTTCTCAACTTGGTCATCAACTACATCTGAGTACTCGACCTAGTCTATCAACCAAGTGTTAAATGCCAATTATCTTTGCTGGGGAAAGCTAATATATATTTGCATCAATAAGAACCATAAACTTCTCCAGTTTATATTCCCATACAACATGTAAGTTTTCATTTGAGTTGTGATAGCCATTGCAACATCTTATATTATTCCGGATTCAGCTTAATTTGAAATGGCATGGTCAATTTTACTTCTCGCCGACATTAGATTGGCAAAATATTTTTTTGTTTTAATTTTTTTATAGGAGGTTGTGTAAATTCTTTCAGGATTTGTAAAAAAAATTGTTAAGAGTTAATGAAAAGTTGTT
Organism: Myrica gale; assembly: GCA_963930655.1. Lineage (NCBI taxonomy): Eukaryota > Viridiplantae > Streptophyta > Magnoliopsida > Fagales > Myricaceae > Myrica > Myrica gale. The sequence continues at coordinate 25,224,274 of OZ005606.1, read as the reverse complement.
GGAATTTATTAAAAAAAAGAAATATTTTTTGTTCATCCAAACATGGTCTTATAGCATGTTTGAGCCCCAATTAATTGGACTCAAAATTTTAAGTTTACTATTAAAAAATTCACCACATAATTTTTTATTATTATAATATTTATTAAAAATCTTCTTTCTCTTCACTTTTTCACCAACTCCCATAACATTTCTTTACTTTATAATATTTCTCAAACCCCAATATCCAAAATTTTCACCCTCAAACATACCCTTTATCCATTTTAAAAACCTAACTTTGAATTATGAAAACAGGAGAGCATCAGGACCAAAAATATTAAGCAACCGAAAAAGAAAAAGAGAACCCTCAACGCTATTTAATTAACTGTTTTTCATATAGTAATTGCTCTCCCATTTACCAAAAACAAAATAACCAAGTTTCAAGGCCAACTTTAAGACGGTGGGCTTCAACTTCAAGCCTTTGTGGTCTGCTTGTTGGGCCCAATGGTAAGAGAGATCAGATATGGACCAATAATATTAACCAACCCAAATGAAGGGACAGACAATGGAAGGTTACCGGACCAGTTATCCACTTGTGTATAGTGAGTGAAACCTTCGAAGTCACAAAGTTTTGCCTGGCCGGCCCAGGCCCATACCAGTGGGTCGACGTTTCAACGTGAAATTTCTACTAAACAGTCCAAATGTCGCGGCTTCTGCCATTAATCTGTGCTTTATGCATTGACTGATGACCAACGACGACGTGTTGGCTAAAGTTGAAAGCACGTGAATCTGATGTTAAATCCTTCAATTAGTAGGGTAGCACTGTCTTAATTATTGCGAAATTGTTATTTTAGTCCTTAAATTCTAATACTTTTTCTTTTTAATTATTAAATTTAAACTTTCTATGTTTTCATACTGTCCAAATTAAGAAATGTTAATTATGTATGTATATGTTATCGTCAATTTAAATTATAATATTATCGTCAATTTAAAACGAATTGAAAACGAAAAAACAAAAAACGAGATACACCTGTTTGTAGCCTAAACATTATCATATCCAACAGTGTGGAATTAGCACATTTTGGTTATTAATTATCCTCGTGCCTTGCCATACTAATGTACTATCATCTAAAGAACAACGTCTATAGAACTCTCAAAGATTAATAGTTCTAACCCTTCAATGCCATACAAGTGCAATCTTTGACATCACTACAATTCTTCTGGGATGATTTCTAACTCCTGATTTGAACGTCTTCCATGCAGATTTGCATTGGTTCTTACTGGATCTGTAGAGGCAAAGGGATTAGGAGGCATGGTTAATTTATCTCTTTCCTCTTCCAACATTTGAAGCACAAGTTTCATTGAAGGACGTTCCATTGGGTTCCACTGGATGCACCAAAGTCCCACAATTGCTAGCTTCTCTGCAATTCTGACATCTCCATCATCCTCAATAAAAACTCTTAGGTCTTCCTTTTGCTCCAAGAGGTTATAAATCCATTCTGGAAAGTAGACTTGCCTAGTTTCTTCATCTTGAAAATCAACATTTTTCTTCCCTCCTACCATTTCAAGCAGCAACATTCCAAAACTGTAAACATCGGCCTTATAAGACACATTCCCAAAGTTCCTAGAGAACACTTCGGGTGCAATATAACCCATAGTCCCTCTTGCTGTGGTCATGGACACGATACTCTGGTCCTTAGAGCACAACTTGGCAAGACCAAAATCAGCAATTTTAGGGTTGAATTCCTCGTCCAACAAAACATTACGGGGTTTAATGTCAAAGTGGAGGATTCTTTGGTCACACCCTTGGTGAAGATAGTCAATTCCTTTCGCTATACCGAGAGAAATACCATGCAACCTGGTCCATCCAAGAAAGTATTTCTTGAAATCTGCTGAAGATATGAACTTATCTAAGGAATCGTTTGATAAGAATTCATAAACTAGAGCTCTTCGAAATCCATCTGCACAAAAGCCAACCAGCCGAACCACATTAACATGATGGATCCTACCCATTGTTCCCACTTCATTTATAAATTCCTCCCCATCTCCTTTGGAAGTAGTGTTCAAAATCTTCACCGCAACAAAGATTTCACTGGAAAGCTTTCCTTTGAACATTGTTCCATAAGATCCTTCTCCTAACTTATCACTGAACTGATTTGTAATCCTTTTAATATCAGCGTACGAGTATCTCGAGGGCTTAAAACTTCTGTAGTCCTCCAAAAACTTTTCGACCTTTGCTTCAGTTTCTTTTTCCACTTTATCATGCCTATACACACGGTAGACTGAAAAACTCGAGAGGACTAAAAGGAGTGATCCGAAGACGGTACTTGCATCGCACACAATCGCATGTCAAATAAGCGATTTCCATATCCACTGTCCCGAACAAAGAAAGCTTGAAATGGCCCGCGAGCAACTTACCAATTTCAATCGCTGATTTTTTCCGTCCTGCAAAAGATTCTAACGTAATTAGGTTCCATAGAAAGATTTTCGGAAAAACAGAGTAAGGTGATTCTCTCTTTCTGTTTTCGTGAATTAGAAGAGCATTTTTAAAGCCAAGTAAGGTTGACCAAATCAATGCGCGTTAGCTTTAAACATTGCAAAGTAATTGAGCACTAATTAAGGTGGATAATGGATACAAGACCAAACCTTTTGGGTGTTTGGGGAAGCACGTAATTTCCGACTCGGTGCTATTATTCTTAAATCCACAAATCTTGCCCTTCGCTTCACATTGATCTCCGCACAGAGGTCTGGACCATTTCAACTGAAGAATATCATCCCAATTACCGAAAATTATAAGATATGGAATTGATTGGGTGTTATACATCTTTGTACAAGGTGATAGGGACAACTGGATGATGGGAGTAGAAGATTCGACGGCATAAACCCGGTGGCCATTAGGGCCGCCAAGGCAAGAGATCTGAGTCATCTGACCATAACCTTCTCGTTCTGTTTGGGAACAATTGAATAAAGTAAATTCCTGAAGGTATTCTTCTTTGAATTTGAAAGGCGAGGAAGATAAGTCGAGGCGCAGAAGTTGGCATGGAAGCGAGTGATGATGTGGGTCATATAGGTGAATCACCTCAGCCTTGTAGTCAATCTTTTTGACATAGAGCTTGACTGAAATTGGGAGCTCGAGCACTAAATCGTTTGTACCAGTGCAGGATAGATCAAACCCAGGAAAACCAGAGTGCTCTGGCTGGGTGTCTTTCAATCGGAAAGGAAATCGAATGGCTGGGCCGTGGCTTCCACACGGTGATACAGAGGGGCCTTCACCCTGGCATGTGGTGATGAAAACAAGAAACAAGAAGTAAAGGATTCCCATCTCGAAGCAATATTTGTTTATCACGGTTTTCAGGAGCGCTTCTGATGAGCCTCTAAAACAAAGCAATGACAGTATGTTGGAGGGAATAAGCCAAAAGAAAGACTCAAAAGTCTACCAACGTAATTCCTAGTCCTTGCTCAGGAATATTCCTACACCACACTGCACAAGACTAACGACGACGTGTAGATTGGGTTCAAAGAACGCAGATCTGTTAATTTGAAATTGCAAATTGGCTAGTTAACTCAAATATGACAATCAAATGAAAATTACCACTTTGAATGCGATTATATTTACACCTTTCCTTTACTTCTTGTTTCTTGTTTTCAACATACCAGGGTGAACGCCCCTCCTCTGTATCACCCCGTGGAGCCTCTAAAAAAAATGAAAAGAAAAAGAAAGAGGATGCGTTTAAACAAAGAAATTACTCAAAGACTGTTCAAAGTCAAGCAAACCAAGGGAGACTTGGCCCAGTTCGATGGAAATCTTGATTGCCATCAATTATCAGCCACAAACAAAAAAAGGAAAAAGTTTTTAAAGCTTTTTTTTTTTTAAATGTAGTGCTTCGGTCAAGTACCTTCTCATTCCATTAATGGCAACTGACCATAGAAAAGCACAATTTATATTATAATGCCACATGAGCACCACGTGTCGTGATTTTAGTACATAAAAGATCGGATACTATATAAGCTAAATTTGTATTAAAATATTTATAAAATGAGGAAAAATAACTTAAAATGAATGAAAAAATCTACAAAATAACAAACAACGAAAATTAAATTAAAATCTGTTTAAAAATTAGAATAACCCAAAAAATCCAATAAAATAAATTAAAAACTACACATTAAACCTAATAAATTATTTAAAAATTAAAAAGAAAGTTGTACATGTGTAGGGGGTCGAGGAACCTCCCAAATGGGTGGGAGGCCGCCACTCCCGCGAGGTTGATTTAAAAAAAAAAACGCAGAGTTTTTTGTTTCTAAATTAAAAAACTGAAAATTAAATCTTTTCAAATTTAAAAATAGTATACATAATAATTAAAATTAGTGGGGAGGGGTGGCGGACCAACCTCGCAAAGTGGTGGAGGCCTTGGCGAGGCTCTTTGACAGTCCCCAAGCCTTTCTCTGCGTTTGCAAAAAAAAAAATTACATCTCGTAAAAGTTTAACACAATAAAAAAATTAAAGTATAATATCTCCTCATTAAATCATTTCTTTTCACTGTAATAAATATAAAAAATTACCTCTCTCTTCACTTTTTCACCAAATCCAATACCCTAAAATTTTAACTCCCCAAAATTTTACATCTCAAACACACCCTTAGTAAGTTTTTATTTTTAAACTAATTGTAGTTTTAGTATTTTTTTAGTTTTTAATATTTTTATTTATTTTGTAAATATTTATTATTATTTTTTTTCAAAAATATTTCATTCATTTTTTGTTACTTTTTCATTATTTATATAAATGTTAAATCAATTTCAACTTAGCGAATGAAAGCTTCGAAGTCACAAAGTTTTGCCTGGCCAGCCCAGCCCATATCGGTGGATTTACGTTTCATCGTTAAATTTCTACAAACGTCAATTCAGCCATTATCTGCAGCCTAGCACATGCATGTAGCCTCACTTTGTTTATGACCACAAACGTCACAAATGCCTGAAATATGCTTCTACAAAACAGTCCAATTTATGCGTTTAAGTCCTAATAATAATTGTCTTCAAAGTCAAAGTCACCGAGGGAGACTTGGCCCAGCTCAATTCATCTCACCTCGACCATTATCTGCAGCCTAGCACACGCATGTAGCCTCACTTTGTCTTATGACCACAAACGTCGCAAATGCCTGAAATATTGCTTCGACTCTCTATCAAATTTGTACACGTATTATGGGTCTGCCTGTCTATTTTTTGTTTTTCTTCGATATATATAAATTATAAAATATGCTTGTCCACAGCCGTACGTGGATAAAAGCTACACCCTTTCTTATCTCCCTCTCGCCCCCTCCCTGAACATTGGAATGGAAAGGAGAATGTCGTTCCTTAATTGCACGACTAGTCCAATAGTTATCGAAATTCGATCAGAATTTACTTATAGATTGATCAAAATTGACGAAAGACTGTTACAACGGTTTTAACAGAAACGCGCAAGAAACAAGAAGACAAGAACTTTCGTGAGAACCATCTTCCCGACCCTCGAGAATATAAAAACCATTTTTTCTCTCATGATGATGTCCCATATAGCTATATCTTGAGAGACCTTGCTTCCATAGCGTTCTTCTACACTCTCTTTGTTAATATTTTTGTAGCCTGTTGCGTGTGAACTGAGATTGAACTCAATGAGATTGTTCTTTCCTCCATTATCTCAGACCCGTTTTTTATCACTAATGTAGTTCCTTACACGACTCATGTCTGTTATTGTTCTTGTGCTATACTCCATCTATGCAGGATAAGTTGTAAGAATGCTTAAAGGGGAATGATAGTATCTTGGAGGGAGTCACATATAGAGCTCAAATTTTGGTCGAAATGAGAATGCAAATGCAAATTCAAATCTAGAAGTGAATTAGCCAAAAGAAAGACTCAAAAGTCTACCCACCAAATTCCTATATAATCCTTGCTCAGGGAAATTCCTACACCACACTGCACAAGACTAACGACGCGTGTAGATTGGGTTCGACCAAACGCATGATTGCGCAATTACAACCATTAATTATCAGCCAAGACACACACAAAAAAAGAGGAAAATTATTTTTGATCTTTTAAGTTTTATACTATTTTAATCCCTAAGTTAATACCCTTTTTAAAATTTAGTCCTTAGCTTGAGTACCTTCTCATTCCGTTAGCACAATTTATATTATAATGCCACGTGAACGCCATGTGTCCTGTTAGTAATTAAATAAAAGAATACTATATAAGCAAAAAAAAAATTGATTACAAATTTTATAAGATGAGGAAAAATAAGACAAAACGAATGAAAAAGTCTTTCTTCATTTAGGAGCCACTTTAATTGATGAATCCCCCCATCAATATGCTCAGCTGATGATATTAATTAGTACTTTCTCCATCATTAAACCAAGTTAAGCCCAATTAGTACTGAGTTAAGCTTCTTAATTAGTCTATCCCTGTCTGCCTTGGAATTTGAGTGCATTTTAAACAACTATCACCAGGATCGATGTACTCAAATGAGTCAACAAGCAAGCTTCAACTCCAGAGTGTCATTTGTTTTTCTACGTTTTCTTATACCTTCGTTCTTGTTTGGTTACGATTGTTCACGCAAAAGGAAAAGTCTTAAATATATATATTTTTAATTCATTCTTAAATTATAGGGTCATTAACATGTTACACCCCTAAACAATTAATTTTGAGACATTGCAGGCTCGAACTCCTGATATTCGACCCTTTACACTGCCAATATATAATTTGCGTTAGAATGAACATAAACTTAGATGAAAACGAACCATATGCATGAACTCTTTGGACTTAAAATGATAAAATTATCTTTTCTTTTTCTTTTTAATTCGGGTGATTTTTTTTCCCTATATATTGGAGTTTTCTTAAAAGTGGTAGTTTTATAAATTTTACATCTAAATAGGATAGCTACAATAAATATGGTTCATTTTTCATCCAATTTTTAATTTTTAATTTTTTTAGTTTTATTTTTCATCATTTTATATAAATTTTAATTTTTTTTATTAGTATTTTATAAGCTAGCATGGAGATGTAGCATTCATATGGCAACTGACTGTACACTTTGATGATGTGGAATGAATTTCTATTAAAATGAGAAAATATTGACGAAAAGACTAAATTTTAAAAGGATATTAACAATATAAAAAACTACTTGACTGAAGGACTAAGGATTGAAAATGATTTTTCTAAACAAAAAAAGCATTAATTATCAGCGAGTGGCCTCACGTATCTTAGGGCCACGAACATCACAAATATCTTATCTAAGCGATCATCGAGATGTTCAAGTCATCACCATGAAATTTCTCTTTTTAACTTTTTCGTAACAGAATTCAGATTGAAAAAGATATAGCAGGCGTTTAAATAATGCTTTAAATTTTTCTTACAGGCAAAGGTCTAATGCTAATTGTGCCGTGGACCGAAGCATACCCACTCTCGTAATCCTCTCTCTCTCTCAGCTCCCTCAATGGCAAGGAGAATACCCTTCCCAGCAGGACTCGTGGCCATTATCGTTCTTGTGCTGGTCCATCAAGCTGCTTGCAGTGTCAACCTTCCTCATCACTGTCCTATTTCTTCCTGCGGCGGTATCCACAACATAAAATATCCGTTTCGGTTAATAGACGATCCCCCGAACTGCGGCGACCAAAGGCATAACCTTTCCTGCGAGAACAACCAAACAGTGTTATCCTTATCTACTGGAAAATACAACGTACAGAAAATCTCTTACCATGAAGGTTATTATTATTATTATCAGTCCAGAATCCGTGTTGTAGACTCACGTATTCCGAAGGATAATTATTCATCCACCCCCCATTGTTCTCCAGATTTTGGCTACGATTTCAGGGCATGGGATCCCTACACGACGCTTGCAGAAAGTTACTACTCATCAAAGCTGGAAAACGGTTTTGTTTTCGTGAGCCGTGAAAAACCTATGAATTCTCCATTCTACCTGAACAGTTCTAGTTGCTTTGATGATGTAGCGTATTCTTCCAACTCTTCTAATTCATCCCTTTCCAGCACGAGGCGCCATAAATATATTTTATCTGGCCAGATGAATGCATCGGTATTTATAAAGGAGTTATGCCAAGTGGAACACAGGTGTTTGTCATCGCTGCCGGGAAATTATGATAAAAATATTTCGTGTACGGATGTGCACAACATGGTACTATATGGTTTGGAATTTTATTCATGCCGGTGCATCGGTGAGTGAAGAATGAATGCAACATCCAATTTAATTATAATACATATATATTCTACAATACGGTGAACATTATTTTGCTTTTTAATTTTTTTCCATATTTATGAATATCTATTTGCAATTATTTTATCTTTGCTGTCATGCATAACTTTTTTTTAATGAATCATATCCCAAGGATTATTGATATTGTAATAATATCGGATACGCATGCAGGGGGTGGTGTATTGTATATTTTGGGTTATAATTAATTTACTTGCGATCAAGTTTCTCATGGCTAATGTTCTTTTTTCTTTTTCTTTGATCAACCAGGGGGCGGCATTCTGCGACTCGTATGTAAGGTTTCTTTCTCAAAAAAGCTGTTTTTAATTTCAGGGATACTATCATACTACAGAGACCGAAATAGAACTGAATGTGGGTAGAGCCAAATGATGACAAGAAGGCCCGCCAAAACATGGAAGGCCAATGTTTATGTAAAGTTAAAGTTACTAATAAAGTTTTTCAATAAAAATGGGTACATATTTTTTAAAAAAAAATTCCTACACAATTTTAGAAGAAAGGGAGAAAGAAAAGTCACATTCTAGAGAGTTTATATTTATTGTTAGAATATTTAGGAATTATTTCCTTCACTTTCTTGAGTATTGAATTAACTTTCTTCAAATTATTCTTTCGCAGATTGGATTGCTGCCGTCGACGTCCCAATACTGGCCATCGGTAATTAGAACTTGAATCTCTGCTTTGATGATATTTATATTCTTTTGTATAATATTAATTATTTCTTAATTTATGAAGCGTGACAGTGCATGTTTTCAAACAAAATATATATTTTTCTTTCTATCATGTTCTGATGATTAATTATATTCATGCACAGGACCACAGTTTGCAGTAAAAATTGTATTTGGTATTCCATGTGTCATTGTATTGTTGATATATAAATGGCAAAGGAGGCATTTCTCGATGTATGGTGCTATTGAAGAATTTCTGGAAAGCCACAATAACCTCAGGCCAATAAGGTATTCTTATAAAGAAATTAAGAAGATGACCAATAATTTCAAGGGCAAACTAGGTGAAGGAGGGTATGGTACTGTTTTCAAAGGAACACTTCGAAGTGGCCAACTTGTTGCTGTAAAGATGCTAGGAAAGGATAAAGCTAATGGGCAAGAATTTATTAGCGAAGTTGCAACCATTGGAAGAATTCACCATGTGAATATTGTGCAACTCGTTGGCTTTTGCGTTAAAGGAGCAAAACGAGCTCTTGTATACGAGTTCATGCCCAAAGGCTCCCTCAACAAATACATTTTTTCTCAGGAGGAAGGTATCTTTTTAAGCTATGAGAAACTGTATGATATTGCTCTAGGAGTGGCTCGTGGAATTGAATATTTGCATCGAGGATGTGACATGCAGATCTTACATTTTGATATTAAGCCCCACAATATTCTTCTTGATGACAGTTTTACTCCCAAAGTTTCTGACTTTGGCCTAGCAAGATTGTACGCAGTAAATGACAGTATTGTTTCTTTGACTGCTGTGAGAGGGACGTTAGGATACATGGCTCCTGAGTTATTCTACAAAAATATTGGAGGCCTCTCGTATAAGGCTGATGTTTATAGCTTTGGAATGATGTTAATGGAAATGGCAGGCAGAAGAAAGAATGTGAATGTGTCAATAGACCATTCAAGCCAAGTTTATTTTCCTACTTGGGTCTATGACCAATTGCAATATGGAAATGATATAGAAATTGACAACGTAACAGAGGAAGAAAAGGACATTTGTAAGAAGATGATCATAGTTGCATTGTGGTGTATACAGATGAAGCCTAGCTATCGTCCTTCAATGCACGAAGTTGTAGGAATGCTTGAAGGAGAATTGGAATGCTTGCAAATGCCTCCCAAGCCTTTCATATCATCACCAGAAAGACCCACAGAAGATGTTGGAGACAGCTCAGGTTGGTCATCAACTACATCAGGTGAATTAAATATGGAGACCATCAACTAAGTTTTAGATATCAATTACAATTGTTGCCTCTTGGGAAAAATTAATATCTAAGAACAGCTAGTCTTCACATATTTGGTTGTGTATATTCAATTAAGATGTAAATTTTCATTTGAGTTATGATAGCAGCTAGCTCTTCCTAAGTATGTTACATCTTATAACTCAGCTTCATTTGAGATGGCATGGTGCTATTTTGTTATTTGCATAAGTCATGCTACTTTGGCAATTGGGCATATTGGATTGAACCAGTTGTTACCGCTTGGAAGATAATTAACCTTAGTCATAATTGTCAGTGCAAAACAGGAGGGAAAGAGGAAGCCACACTATAAAAAAATGGCCTTTAGCAGCGGTCGGAAAGCGCTGCTAAAGGTCAAAAAACCGCTGCTATATCTCCGCGCAATAGATCTATAGCGACGGTTTACGCGACCACTGGTGAAGACCACGGGTCTATAGCAGCGGTCGGTTAGCGGCGGTCGTGACCCGAATGCAATTTTGCCTTTTTGCAACGTTTTTTTTTTACATTTGCCAACATTTTTAAAATACCACTAATTTTTCTTATATTTTCCTAATCTGTAATACAAATTTATTTTAATAATCATAATTCATTGGATGTAAACAATTAAAGAACAAGGACAATAAAACAAAATATATTTCATCATTGATTAATAATATTTTACAACAAACACAATAAACAATAAGTTTTATGTAAAATAACAATAAGCAAGGACCGACTAAAATATTCAAATACAACACAACACAATAAAATCTTCCTGCTTTGAGACATCAATATCCTCTATCTTGAATTCTTGTAATAGAAAATAAATATCACATGAGAAATAGAAATAAACAAAAGATTTATGTAAACAAAATATCTACTTGTATATAAGGCTATAAGCAACTGTAGGTAAAACGGGTCAAAAATCATCAAGGCAAGCTTGTCCATGAGAGCTCCGGCTTCGGCCCAAGCCTCCGCTCCATGGACTAAACCTCACAAAAAATGTCATTTTAGAGTCACACATTGATTAGGGACCATTAATCTTGTGCTTCATATACCTGTTGGGCCACCTCTTCCCATAGCCAATTGGTTTTGGGATGAAACTTGACAGATCAGAACGAGTCTTGTATACGAGTTCATGCCCAAAGGCTCCCTCAATAAATGAAGGTTCCATATCCATCCATGCTTGATCTTATCCTATCCACGCAAGTTGCAAGCTTGCTCTTATCCAACTTAAACCTTATCCTCAGCTAGCCAATTGCATTGATCCCCCCTCCCCTATAAATAAACATGTAGAGCATAAAGAAAAATTGCACTGGACGACCATTGGAGATGAGAGAAATAGAGAGAGAGTGATTGTAAGGAGATGTTGTTGTTCTTGTTGCTATAAAGATTTTTTTTCCAAAGTAGCTCGTGTTCTATTGTTTTCGATCCATATTTCCCCAACAATAAATACATTTTTTTTCTTAAGAAGAAGGTATCTTCTTAAGCTACGAAAAATTGTATGATATTGTTCTAGGAGTGGCTCGTGGAATTGAATATTTACATCAAGGATGTGACATACAGATCTTACATTTTGATATTAAGACCCAATATTCTTCTTGATGGCAATTTTACTCCCAATGTTTCTAACTTTGGTCTAGCAAGATTGTATGCAGTAAATGATATCATTGTTTCTTTAACTGCTGTAAGAGGGACGTTAGGATACGTGGCTCCTGAGTTATTCTACAAAAATATTGGAGGCCTTTCGTATAAGGCTAATGTTTATAGCGTTGGGATGTTGTTAATGGAAATGGCAAGCAGAAGAAAGAATGTGAATGCATCTATAGACAAGTCAAGCCAAGTTTATTTTCCTACTTGGGTTTATGACCAATTGCAAGATGGAAAGGATATAGAAATTGACAACATGACAGAGGAAGAAAAGGAAATTTGTAAAAAGATGATCATAGTTGTTTTGTGGTGTATACAGATGAAGCCTAGCTATCGTCCTTCAGTGCATGAAGTTGTAGGAATGCTTGAAGGAGAATTGGAATGCTTATAAATGCCTTACAAGCCTTTCATATCGTCACCTGAAAGACCCATTGAAGATGTCGAAGACAGCTCAACTTGGTAATCAACTACATCAGGGTAACTCGAGTCTGATGATTAATTATTCCTGCACATGCAGGAGCACAGTTTGCAGCATAAGTTGTAATTGGGACTCCATGTGTGATTTTTTTGTTGATATATATATGGCGTAAGATCATGCATTTCTCAATGTATGATGCTAGTGAAGAATTTCTGCAAAGCAACAATAACCTCAGGCTAATAAGGTACTCGTATAAAGAAATTAAGAAGATGACAAATAATTTCAAGGAGAAACTAGGTGAAGGAGGCTATGGGACTGTATTCAAAGGAACACTTCGAAGTGGCCAACTTGTTGCTGTAAAGATGCTTGGGATGGCCAAAGCTAATGGGCAAGAATTTATTAGTGAAGTTGCAACCATTGGAAGGATTCACCATGTTAATATTGTGCAATAAGGTATCTTCTTAAACTACCAGAAACTATATGATATTGCTCTAGCAATGGCCCGTGGAATTTGAATATCTGCATCGAGAATGTGACATGCAGATCTTACATTTTGATATTAAGCCCCACAACATTCTTCTTAATGACAATTTTACTCCCAAAGTTTCTGACTTTGGCCTAGCAAGATTGTATGCAATAAATGACAGCTTTGTTTCTAATTTGACTGCTGTAAGAGGGACCTTAGGATACACGACTCCTGAGTTATTCTACAAAAATATTGGAGGCCTCTCATATAAAGCTGATGTTTATAGCTAATTAGGAATGTTGTTAATGGAAATGACTAGCAGAAGAAAGAATTTGAATGTGTCAATAGACCATTCAAGCCGAGTTTATATTCCTACTTGGGTATTTCACCAATTGCAAGATGGAAAGAATATAGAAATTGATAACGTGACAAAGGAAGAAAAGGAAATTTGTAAAAAGATGATCATAGTTGCATTGTGGTGCATACAAATGAAGCCTAGCTATCGTCCTTCAATGCACGACATTATAGGAATGCTTGAAGGAGAAGTTGAATCCTTACATTTGCCTCTCAAACCTTTTCTGTTCTCATCACCAGACAGACTGATAGAAGATGTTGGAGACAGCCCAACTTGGTCACCAACTACATCAAGGGACTCAAGTTTATCAACCAAGTGTTAGATGCCTATTATCCTTGCTAGGGAAAGGTAATATATAATTGCATCAATAGAAACAATCAGGCTTCCCTAGTTTATAGTCCTATACAACATCTAAGTTTTCATTTGAGTTATGATAGCGGTCGCAACATCTTATATTATTCAAGATTCAGCTTCATTTGAAATGGCATTGTCAAATTTACTTCTCACCGACATTGGATTTGGTACGCAAAAATTTTGAAAAAAATTGTTGAAATTTGTGAAAATAATGAGTTTGAAGTGGGTAAAAAATTATTGGAATCGTGAAAAAAAAAATTCAAAATATTTTTTTTCATCCAAGCGGGCACTTATTTTATCCATTTTAAAGACCTAACAATTAATTTCTGAAAACTTGAGAGCACCAGTACCAATTAATTCCTCAGCGCTATTCATCTTTATTTTATCACATCTAATTTATTTAACTGGTTTTCATATTGTAATAGCTCTCCCATTTATTAAATAACCAATGGTTGTTTATTTTGGTGAGATTTTTAGAATTTAAAGTGTTTTTAAGAATTTTCAGATGATGTTGGAGTTTATTGGTATTCGTGTAGAAGTTGTTGACTTGTATTGGTATTAGAACATGTTCGGTTCGTAAATTCTAGGATTCATGTGTATCCTAAAATATTTTCAAAACGAATATCTTCCAAGTTTCAAGGCCCGCTTTAAGAGGGTGGGCTTCAAGCCTTGGGTCATCTTTTTTGGGCCCAACGGTAGAAAAACGAAGGGACAGGCAGTGGAGGGTTACAGATCCAGTTATCCACTTAGTGAGTGAAAGCTTTGAAGCCACAAAGATTTTCCTGGCCAGCCCAGGCCCATATTCTCAGTCCTAAAGTTAAATAACTCAAAAGAACACCTTAGCCTAAATAATTCTTCGGCTGTTGTAGAAGGCCGGCCTATACAGCAAGTTATGGGAAATCACATTGATTTATCACTTTCTAAAGCACCAGGAAAAGAAGTAGTCAACTTATTATTTTTTAATAGAACAAATAGTAAGAGGCAGTCAACATAATTCGGAATTTGTGGAATATATATAATTAAATAACCCATAAACAATTAAAAGAAACACATCACAGTGCTAGATGCCCATATGAAAAGAAAAAAGATTCTGATGGGAAAATATTGATGTATTAGTAATTAATTAGGTTTGTGGACAGCACAATCATTAAAAAATTTAAATACCCAAAAAAATTAATTCGAAAATTCGAAATAGGCAGACAATGCTTGACACTTTAGTCTTTTCTGCATTACTTTGTCCCAAAGCAAAACCCCTTCGCCTTCCACACTTGTTTTCCTTCTTGGACGATCCACGAGCTTCGTTCGTGAATCTTGCCTGCCTTTATTCCTTCAATCACTCAACTTTGGATCTCTCGATCGGTGACCAAATATGACAGATAGTTCATATTTTTAAGTACCAAATTGCCCTCCCCGGGCCGCATGAGATGGTCCTAATCACCACCGTTGGCTTTGAAGTAGATTTGTTGACCAGGAAAAAGTCTAAGTTTGCCTGTTATAACACTCAATTTGACTAAATGTTCAAATCAAAGTGAAGGGGCTGGTGAAAGCTTTAACCCGATTCAGATATCTTTATGGTCGTGAAAATTTAACTCGGGTCCGTATGTCTTACTACCATTGGCGGATGTAAGGGGCGCCAACCGGGTAAAACATTTGATTTTTTTTATTTTTTGCTTTAATTGCCTGACTGGAAGCTGTTTGGACTGCGTAGTGCATCAGCCATCAAGTTCGGCCCATCCTGTCTTTGCACAAACATCAAACAAGATAAAAGCGATATCAGGTGACAAATTAATTGGTCTCTGAAATACTTGGAAAAAAAATGGGTTTATGGAATATATACCCCTACTTATTGGATAAAAGAAACATGACTGAGTCACAAAATACCAGGATCTCCTAGGTGTTATTGAAATGATCTAAGCTCCAAAAATGTTATGCATATTCCCACAATTATAACTAATATGCTCCTTTTAGTCCAGGTCGGCCCCTCTTAAAGCTTAGCGGGCGCACATGTCGCTTCTAGTCCGGATTTTAACTTAGATTCGTTTAGTCATAATCCAACGTGCGGTATCTTCGCACCGGTAGCTTTTCAACCAAATGCGATAACTAATTGTGCGAATCAACGGTTATTCTCGTACTATATTAAATTACTATTGCGATACTATCATCAATATGACTAATTTTGTATTACGTAGAAATTTTTTTTATCATTTTCTCTTAGGACTTGGCTCCTTCAGTATTCGGCCACTACTGACTACATAATTTTAAATGGGTAATAATCCCAATACAACCAGACATGGGTTGGTATTTTGTTTTTTATGGTAATATTTTGTTTTGGAAAGAATAAGACAAAAGGATGGATGATTTTACCTAATCACCTTTGTGGCGGGTAATATGTGCCTTCTCATAATTTTATTAAGATTAATTATAATTTTTTCTCTTAAATTATCTCCTGATTCTTAAAATTGATATATAAAACGGTTTGAAAAGACAAATTTGAGGAGTTAAAGTTTGTGTAGCATTTGAGAATCCAATAGTAGTTTGAGAGAAAATTGTAATTAACTCATTTTATTATCTCACATTTATATTTTTTTCGGATAATTGATGGATGATTTTATTTTTATATGAAAGGTAAGAAAATATTGGTGGGAAAGAGAAACAATTGCTCAGCGCACTCCCTGGCGCACAAATGGCAGGCAATAGGAATTGGTAAACAACTTTCCCGGAAAAAATTTGGCCACAAAATCGGGCGCAATAACAACTTTCACTAGGGGATGGCGTCTGGGGGGTATCTTCAAAAGTCAGGGGGCAATTTGGTACTTCTAAGGTTTGTTTATTTCTTTAGCCAGCTTATCTTGGGTCCACAATTGCGCAATGCAGCCTTAAGCAATTATTTAATTCGAAAATTAATATTAATAACTGGAAGAAGAAGAAGAAGAAGAAAAAAAAGTCAAATCAAATGTTTTGTTAATGGCCAAATAACACAACGACAAAAGAAGCTGGTGTGACGTCACCTTCATGTCCAGGTAGACATGTTGGAGACCTGCTATTGGATGTTCCCTCCGTGCTGAGGTGTGTTGACGCCACTGTCGGTAAGTTCTACCGTCCGCCGACCCTACTTTTGCTGACGCGGCAAAAGAGTTTCCACTCGTTCTCCACGTGTCTTTACCAGCTCAGCGAGAAAAATCAGAACCGCGTGGTAGTTCCATCAGCAAAATTGCTACGAGCAGTCCCCAATTCAGGATCCCCTTTAATGGTGTCAGATCAATTCGAGTCCGATACATATATAGATGGAGTGTAGCAGATTTTTCTCATTATAAAAAAAG
Source organism: Myrica gale (assembly GCA_963930655.1). Lineage (NCBI taxonomy): Eukaryota > Viridiplantae > Streptophyta > Magnoliopsida > Fagales > Myricaceae > Myrica > Myrica gale. The sequence goes on along the minus strand of OZ005606.1, from coordinate 25,207,560 downwards.
AATATTAACCTATTATTTGACATTGAGTAGTTTGGATTTATTCATAAAATGATTTTGACTTTTTCGCTTTGGTCTGAAAGATGAAGGGAGGTGAGCTCTCTCTGTCACATTCCATCAGCTTTATGCCATATTCTAAGTTGCAGCGGCGAGTATTCATACTTATAATTATTGTGCCAAAAATTGATTTAGTACCTGTGATTCTATTTTCGTTTGTTATTAGTCTTCTATCAGGGACTGATTTTATCACTTTCTGAAATCACAGGGACTAAATCGATGTTTTTCATATCACAGGGACTAAATCGATTTTTGCATATAGCATAAGGACCAATTTTGTATTTATCCCTAAACTTAAAGGAGTGTCAAAACATTCAACCTAATAAAGAAAAACATTTTTTTGGCTCATAGTTTGGAAAATTGCATTGCCTAAACGGTTCATATATACACATCAAGATGGTCTATACCGGTTAAAATCATGATAACCACGAGTACAACCTGTTTATGGTAGGGAATTAGTGCAGAATTCTTTGGGGGCAAATAGATAGAAAAATCTTTCCCGTAATAATTGCAAATAATTAACTTTCTTTTTTGGGTCTTTCAACGGAAAGGCCTCCTGAAAATCCTAAAGGCTAGAACACATATAACTTCATCTAGATCTTTGCCGTATCCCTTAATATATGACCATGATTTACTCTCCAAATCTCACTATTAAGTGCCAAATCGACCAATATTAGCATGTATCCCTCTAAAATATGGAAAGTACATTAATTTATGTAAAAAGAGAAAGCCAAATATATTTATGTATATATAATCTCTTCCCTAATCTGGATTATGTCTAAGTCTTGCCATGAGGTTACCGACTTACCGGTAAGGAAGTCAAAATAACGAAATATATATCATGCAGTCTCTGGAAATAGCAAGTCTTGTAATGTTACTAATGTACGTAGCCCATTCACACTTCCAGCTGTAAATCAAAAGCTTTACGTACCCCTCTGGGCTCTGGCGCTCACCTAGACGGCACTGATAGTAAACCCACCCAAGATACGACTATTTCAGCCCTAAACAATTCCTTCTCGGGAACACATAAACCTTTTGTGTGCAAACGTTAAGCAAGAAACCCTAAAAGCATCCGTTACCTTAACCCCATAGACATCCTATATATATACCCCCACCTCCAACTTTGTAAAATCCGCCTCTCCATCTTATCTTTCGACCTTTCTTGTTCATATGTGGGTTATCTTTGAGTTGAAGCTATAATGAGCAATATTCCGAGATCCTTAATAGACTCCTCTCGAACCCTCTTCAACCTCGCCATCTCTGCCTCTGACCCTTGGCCTTTCTCCGTTGTTTTCTTGTAACCCTCGAGGAAAAACCAAGAGATCAGAGCTTGTTTTTGTAAATAGTAGGGTTTTAAATCGGCTCTCTGGGTTTCTTGCAAATGGGAATGGGTGTAGACAAACACAGCCTGAATTTCCACATCCATATGCCGCAGCTTCTTTTCCACCACCACCACGGCCACCATCAGGAGAAGAAGGAACCAAAGGACATCCCTAAAGGGTGTTTGGCAATCTTGGTGGGTCAGGGTGAGGAGCAACAGAGGTTCGTGATCCCTGTGATCTACATCAACCATCCACTTTTCATGCAGTTATTGAAGGAAGCGGAGAAAGAATATGGATTCGATCAGAAGGGTCCCATCACCATCCCTTGCCACGTCGAGGAGTTCCGTACCGTTCAAAGCATGATTGATCATGAAGAAAAATCACACTACCAGCACCACCATCACGTTTTGTGCTTTAGGGTTTGATTTGGTGTTGCAGTAATGTAAATCTATTTTCCTTTTTCCGTTTCTGTGTCTGTTTATTTCTTTTCAAATATTTTTATAGAATACCCAGATTGATATTGGAGATGATGATGAACAGAAGGTGGATGGTAAGATTTATTGTTATTGGTATATTTGGAGTCGTAACGAAGAAAAAGCACTTGTCAAGATGCTTCTCTTTTTTCTTTATTTCTTCTCGCCTTTATCCCCAAAGTTCCGTTGTTAAGGTGAAGACATGAAAGCATCAAGAGTACTCCTTGTTAGAGAGAGAGATAAACGTGTAGGACACGGTAGGGACTTGGAAGGGGGCAAAGGGTAGGGTTTGCTTAGGGCCATTGAAATTTGATGGTTCTGCGGTGGCCGATAGACTTCCATGGATAAGAACGAAGTCCCTTCAGGCTTCAACCAAATTAAAAATCTTCCATTCGGTCCCTCACGATGCGATTTGTCTGGTGCACAGATGATACCGCACCAGGTTAGGAATGTAGGAGTGGACCAAATAATTGCTGGTTGGGAGCGTGGGGCTCCACAGTCATTCACATTTGTCCCTCTCCAAACCTTCTTCAGATGGGCACCAAGATTTTTAGACCCTTCGATCCCAGGAAAATTGGATGTTCTCTGACATGTTGCTGACATAATTCGTAAGCCGGAAAAAATCTGGTAAAATATACATTCATATCAGTGAGAAAAACGCATCCTTAAACAGGAAATTCCCCCATGTCCCTGTTTGGCCGAGAAAGCAATTCAATTATTTTGAATTTTTTTCCCGAGTTAAAACTATGGTGAACAAGTTCTGATTGGGCAGATTTGTCGTCACTTTCCTTGAGGGTAGGGTTAGTTTACCAGTTAAGTCAAGCAGAATTTAGTGATCGGTTGCTTGCGTTGAAAGAAATAAAAATAGATCGAAGCTGCTGGCGATAACGAGTTTTACTGGTCAAAGGACCGTGAACAAACTAAACTATACTGACAACTTGTGCAGGCTAGTCTGACCTATTTAGGCAGTTGACATTTTTAAATCTTATTGATTAAAGCCAAAGCCTAGCTGTGTAACTACCCGAATGAACTTGATTTTCTTGACTAAAATGTTTACCTTTTCGATCCTTAATTTATATTACGCAGTAGGTAGACATCATCATCATCTACAAAACATCGTGCATTTTCATAACCATTTCTGTGGAAGTTGCTTTGGTAGGTCCTTAGTATTTAAAAGTATAATTTCTGTCACCTTTTGCGTTTCCTCCCTCTTTCCTGGGCAGTCCAACTAGCTTGATCTTGAAGTGCACTTTTTTTACGACTCTTGATGTAAGTTTCTCACAGTTTAGTGAATTAGAGGTCTGCAAATTTGTTTATTTTTGGGGATTGGTAAGTTACTCAAGCACACACTAGTGGTCTCGAGCTCCAGCTTGACTTTGTGGGTACCTAAAACTAGGAGGACAAACTCAGAAAGATATGATTGAATGAATATTTTCATCTTTATTGCCTCAAGAATCTCATGAAGTTTGATGATCTATCTACAGTACTTATATGAAAAGGTTACAAAGATCTTGCTCTGGCTGGAAGAAAAACAAATTGTGACATCAAGTAATATTTGCCTCAATCTCAACCTGTTTCGACATTCATCTTTACACTATTTTTCTTTAACATGGGGAGTAAAAAAAAAGTGACACAAAACTTTTGTTAAAGATTTGTTGAACTTTGTTTATAAATGCTATGATTGTCTTGTACTAGAACTACGTATGGTCACACCATGTAAAAATTTGGTATATCCAAGGAAGCTAAGTTTTCCATCCGCGCCACTTCTGATCCAATCCGCGAGAATAGAGTAAGCTTGAGGACCCACATTCAATTCCTGAAAAGAGTTTTGTTGTTATGTGGTTGTAAGTGAGATCCAGTATATTGATTTCCGGGAAATGGATGTCCATACCTGTGCCAATTCCTCCACAGAAATGACCCGGTTCCCTTCCTGTTCAAAGTACTCAAAAGCCGTATTTGCAATGTTCTCCCATCCTTCAAGAGCCTCAAGCTGATGCGGACTGACTACGGCCGCACAAAACTCTTGAAAGTCCATTCTATTGTGAGAGAGCGGTTCCATCTTCAATTAATCATTATTACTGTTAGCATAAAGTATCACAAGCATTCAAGTCGACAAACCAAAAGAGAGAATATCCACAGTTCTTGTTGCTGACCCTATACATTTTGCATTTAAGGTTAACATTTTGCATTTAAGGTTAAAAATGTCAACAGAGAAAATAAGCTAGCAATGGAACAAGTATAGAAAGGAGTTGGAATACCAAGGGTAGATCCAGGTAGAACCATTTTCTTTGAAAAGGAACCAGGCTGCATATGCATGTCTAACTCGTCTCAAACTTTACAAGGACTCACCAGAGCATAGAACCAGGCAGAAACTAAAAGGAGTTATTGTACCAACATTACACTTTTTTACAAGGAAAATTATTAGCATGGAAAAACAACAAAGATGAAATGAAATAAATGCCATTAGCTAATCCGGTGTTATATTTGTTCTGGAAAAAGCAAATTAGCATGCCTCAAGATGTCTTACTGCATTTAAAATGTCGAGAACCCGCGACTCCCTCATGGCATCGGTAGCATTCCTCTCGAGAGCCTGCACTTTTCTTCACAATAAATTGCAATGTATCACAAACAATAACCAATATATGAAATTCTAGTACTTAAGCCCACACTGGATTCCCCTAAACAAAAAACTGTGTTACACCATTAAACAAATGGATATTTAAATGTCATAAAGAATGAAAAATAAGCAAGCATCAACTAACCGCTCTAAAATTATTGAGGGAGACACATCCATTTTTCGGTTCCAATAGCTTAAACTGAGCCCTCAGGTACACGAGCTCATCTTCTGTCAATGCTTTTGAGAGAGCCTGCAGTTATTTTGCAAATTAATCAAAAAGAAATATCCCATAAATTGGACCAGCAAAATCATACTCGTAACACCCTGTAAAAAGCTGCCTTGGCCCAAGAAGTGGGCCATGTGCCACTTTAAAGTTCCATGTAAAGGAAAACACGCATCAAATCTCAGCCCACCCTTTTGGTTCTCCTTTTTTTCTTTTTTTCTTTTTGGTAGTTCTCTTTCTTGGGTGGAGGGGCACTTTTCCCTTTTGGTTTGGGGGTAGAGGGGCATGAAAGGCATCTTCTTCTATAAGCAACTGTGAGTTTTTTTCACAGAATGGTCAATCAATTGGGTCCTGAGATCATGCAACCAAGCTGCTCACAAGTTAGTGAATTGGTGTGCTAGGAATGATCTGGTTGGTTGTATCAATCTTTGTACTCTGCCTTCTTCCGTTCGGGAAGCGGTTATTCGCTGACTCGAAGTGTATTTCAAGTTGTCAATAAATAAATAAAAGAAAGAGTTTTTTCACCACTGAAAAGTGGGCAATACCTTTAATGCTGCGCGTTTGAAAGGTGTGGAACGAATATATGACTTGACTAACTTGTAGATCAAAATATCTAGAGGGATAGCACGGTTTTCATCGTGTAGCCATGGGTGAGCTGCAAAAATAGAGGTGATCATTATTTCCCATTTGTAAAAATTTCAAAATTTTATAGACATACAACTATCAGGGAGTATTGAGATAAAGTGATAGGAATTCAGACGTTCTACTGTAATAGAAAGAGGAGGGAGGGAGAGAGAGCACTTTTTTAACAATTAATAGTTAAACAACGGACATCTTCATAAGTCAAATGTATCTTACTTAGAGCTTGAGCAGCAGTCATTCTTTTCCTGTGGTCCTTGTTCAGAAGCCTTTTAACAAAATCTTTAGCTTCTGGCGACACCGCAGGCCAAGGTGAATCATCAAAATTAGGATTACCTCTTAGCACGGAGCGGAATATTCCTGACTCGGTACGTGCCCAAAAAGGTCTACTTCCGCACAGCAATATATACGTTATGACACCAATACTCCATAAATCTCCTTCAACACTGTAAGATCTATGAAGCACTTCAGGTGCGACATAGTATGCACTGCCAACAATATCATTGAGACGTTGATCTGCGAATGAATAACAAAAGGTCTTCTGTGAAACCAACATGACAACTAATAAGAGGCAAACAACCAGTGAAGGATTGTATAGATGAGAAGGATTTGCCAGTGTATAAAAGCTAAGACACAAAACCATAAACAATATTGAAAGAAGCAAATCCAATGTCTACAGATATTTAGTCTCGATATAATATAATCACAATCTCCACACATGAGTGACAAGAATGGGAAAGGAAGAAGAAAATAAACCTAACGCTAGTTTTTGGCATTTTCCTTGCATGCACAGCTGTCCAAAAAACTTGTGAGTCCCACCTCTACGTACTTTGCGGCAGAAATGTATTTACTCCATATCTCATCCCACCATTTGCACAGGATGCTCTGCATCATAGGACACTTCTTTCTCCCTTTTGTTAATAAGTAAGCACCAAGGGAACTTATGACTATTTGACTTGGCCAGCTAACTAGCCAATCAGCAGCGAAATATTTCTGTGCTTGAAATATGGCCATGGCAACAAGATAACTGTAGGATTTAACCAATTTCAATCACATGTAAATAGTTCATTTCATAAAATTCTGTCCACCCCGGAATGGAACTGCATTATGAAGGCAGTTATGATAGTCATAGGAGCCACCACCAGAGGTAATTGAGGGAATCCATTGACCAACATCATGATCATGGGCGTTGAATGCGTTTTTCTTGAGAATAGTTGTGAGTAACCAAAGGGTGAGTATGAGTGACACATTCACGTTAAGGAGACTCCCATAGCAATGTTGACTTACTCACACAGGGAAAGTTCAACTACATGCAGTGAAGAACTCATGAACAGGGTTGAAGCAAGCTGGTAACCAAGCAAAGACCTTTTTCTGGACAGAAGTCAAATACGGTACAACATGCCCCATCATCCAACTGGGAAACAATAATGGGTCCATGTTTTTTTTATACTTCTTAATTCCCAATCTGTTCATTTCCTACCCTACATGAAAAATGAAAAGGTAATAACCCAGTTAAGTTTTTAGGAAGCAAAGCCTATCAAGGATGATAATTGTTTGTGGCAGCTTGAACTTCTCGTTCGACCATCAAAGTTCAAATATATCAGCTCAAAAGATACACATACACAAACACAGAGAGAGAGAGAGAGAGGGGTTTCTAAATGTTACCTGGTCTAATAAAGTCAGATAGACCAAAATCGATAACCTTCATTGGAGAATCCTCATCTCTTGTGACAAAAAGAAAATTCTGCCAAGTAGTCATATAAAAAGCTACCATTGGAATTTGGAATGAAAACTGAAAACACAAATAAAGGACATGCATATGCATGGGCACATTCATTCCAAATGCAAGAGTAGTATACTGGGGAGGAAGACTATTAGTCAGTAAGAAATGCCATACCTCTGGCTTCAGATCACGATGGACAACACCCTGAAGATGACAATACGCAACCACACTCAAAATTTGCACAACAATTTTTTTAGCATCTTCCTCTGTGTATCTTCCACCTCTACATTAAAGGATAACAAAGCTTAACAAGTGCAATCATCAAACTGAACTCATAGGAAACAGAAGTGGACTTATTGACCACGTTAAAAGAAACCTTTTTTGTACAAACAAAATGAAGTAGTCCATTTTTACCTTGACAGAATTCTGTCCAACAGTTCTCCACCCTCACACAATCTGACAGGTCAAAGAAAATCCAAATACTTCAGAACACACTTCTAAGGCCAACAATACAAATAAAATGCACAGACTAGCCCATCTATATATTCAGCTAACAGAGTAACATTCTTTGCAAATATTTTAGGATTGCTGAAAAAAGTTAATCATCCATGTGGCCCTGAAATGTCTTCAAAATTTCCCCACATAATCACCCAGAAGCTAAATTATTGTCTCCAAGAAATAGGCCGTCTTATTCTAAGAGCAGCGATGGCGATATACATACTCCATAACTATGTAGACATTGTAGGTATCCTCAAACACATCATGAAATTTGACCAGATTGTTATGCCCAGATAAGGATTTTAATATTTTCACTTCCCTGCGAACATCTTCAATCGCTATTGCTGTTTCCATCTGCCACATAACAGTGTATTAGTGACCAGAGCGCACCAAAACCTACAGGCGTCAACTTTATAAACCAATTAGTTTTCATGCAGCAGTAAATTGTGCCAAAATGTTTGTTGTGCTTAAAAGTTTAGGAGAATAAGGGTAACTGGAAGATTGAAGAGAGAAGACCAAACAGCCAGGGAAATACTTGGCTCAAACGTTAGAAAAAGGATCTACGAGACTACAACCATCCATGGCACAAAAGTAGACATCCATCAATAACTTCCTTCTAGCTGATCATCTTTTTTTTCCCTTTGTTTTTTGGGAGCATTGGCCCCTGATAGAACCTAAAGCCTGATTAAAATCTTAGCTTAAAACTGAAAAGTGAGTCAATGAAGTAAGTCAAATCAGTCTCATTTGCACATAATCTTCCTCCAAATGATTCAGAGGACGACATCAGCGAGCACAAGACAACTAGCTGCCATGATTTTTATATACTTCAACCACAAGGACATAGTGGAGAGCTAAATCAATACCCTTAAATTGAACTGAGCTCTTAGTTCTCTGCTTCCAAGACTCACAAAAAGCGAGGTGAATTAAAGATTATTCTGATCTTCACATGTCTAATGGAGTTATGATTATCTCCCAAATAAGGTGATGATGTGCCTGTGGGAGTTGAACCATGTCTGCATCAATTTCGTAAGCTTGAACCAACGTCAAATGTCTCATATGTTTGTCACTAATAATCGAGAAGGATATGAAACTTTCATCAATAATTCACTAATTTAATTATTACTCAAAGGTCGTGCATTTCTCACAATTCCAATCATCTCCTGTTCATCCGATGCACTAACCCAAAAACAACTACCTTTGGTAGCGTGTGCATCTTTTATTTTAAGCGTGAAGATCAAATAACTGCAGAGGACCTCCACACTGCATGCCAACTCATCCTAGCAGAACATGATGCTGAATCTGCAGCTAAAAAATGGCAACTTCTGTCAACCTAACAACATTTAGTTTCCATCCTGTGAAAAGCAAACCAAGAGGTGTAACTGGTTGTTCATTCCTTCGTAATGATCCAAAACACATAGGAGCCCAGCCCAGTAGGGAAATCTATCCAGCAAATTCTCTGCTTTTTAATCCCTTCAGCACAACCAGTCTCCTGTCTATTGAGCTAAAAGCACTTAATTCCTAAGACCTAATCAAAAGTAGAGACACACTCATGAGTCATCCAAATGAAGGCCCGGCTAGCCCGTAGAGTCTTAGGGCTTTTCCCGGAATTTTCGTATGATATCCAAAATGCAACATTCAGCACTCCCAGTCACAATTTGCAGTGCGTCCCTCACTCTGAAAAGTTTAGCATAGCATCCTATGTGAATATAAACTAGAGTGCGATAATATTTTTTAGAATGAGAGCTGAAATTTGCATGGATCACGAAATGAAGCCAAGTTTGACATTTTTTTTCAGAGCAAGTTTGCTACTTTTAAGAAAATGACTTTTGCTCAAAAAAATTTTGGGCTGTAGAGTTTGAGAGTAAGGTTAGACGTCCCCTCCGCTTCCTCAGCACAGTTTTCGGGTTCAGGTGATTGAAAGGGTCGACCTCAGAGTTTTTTCTCGGATGCGGCAGCCAATGGCTCCCAAAGGTTACTAAATAAGCATAGGACTTGGAGGGGTGAGATAGGAGGATTCATGGGGCGGGTTTTCTCTCTCAGTTCTCTGGTTCTCGTCTTCCATTCCCAGTATTAGTTTCATGGCGTTTTTCCGTAGTTTAGTTATTGAGGCTAAGACTTTTCAGTTCTCGGTGAGCTCGTTTGGGGTGGTTACGTTGACTAAGAAAAACAGAAATTTGCAGAGTTTCATTCGCTTTGGAAGGTATGGGGCGCTTTGGTTGTCGAATCTCTTTGGAAAACTGGATTCTAAGGATTTTCCCGAGAGATTCAATGAATCCTCGCGAGCATTCATTGCTCAGAGGAGGTCAAACAAAAGTGGAAGGTTCATGGCGCTGGTTGAGTTCGGGGAACGGCGACGTCGTGGGGTAGTGATGATACCGGAGGAGAAGGCAGGTGCTGGGTGGCAGTCCTTTGTTAAAATCTGTGTGGAGCTTATATCAGTCTTCAACGTTCTTGGACGTAAGAGGGTGGTGCGTGAGGTTGCTTCGATCAAGGAAGGCATTTCCTTTGCTGATATGGCGTGGTCAGGTCTATCGGAGAAGAAGATGAAAACGGTGGGGAGGAAGGAGATCCAAAAAGTTGTAGATGATGTGAGAGGCGTGCAAAAGTCTGGGGCTGTAGGTGTTCCGTTCAAGACACAAGCTAACATCCAAGGGGGGTTGCTTAATCCCGAGAGCTACGCTGAGTTTTCTGATTTGACGGCTGGGTTTGAAAATGTGGTGTGGAAGCATTTATTGAGGCTAAAGGATGAGGTGGACGGCTTGATAGGATTGGTGAAGCAGAGGGGCTTAAGTTGCACTGCGTGCGGTTTTAAGATGGTGTGCCAAAATATTGAGGGTCTGGCCAATATTTCGGGAGGAAAATCCGGCTTGGGCTCGAGCCAAATTCTTGGTCAGTTAGAAGTCGATTTGGGCTACAAGGAGAAGGAGTCGAGTGGGCCTGAGGTCTGGCCGACCCACCCGGCGCTTGTTGTTGAGGCTGAGATAGCCGACAACTCAGTTCTCCATCATCAGAGCTTGGAGGTTGCCCAAAGCGCATTGCCGACGAGAGGCGTACCTCCGTCGAAGATGAGTTCCGGCATCTTGTCGGCACCGAAGATGGCACTTGTTTCTCGTGTCGTTTGGGCAGACTGTGGGGATGGGGAGTTGTCGCATGGGGGGCCTTCGTCGAGTGGGCCAGTTTTTGGGCTTGTTGAAGACCCGGCCCAGCGGGATTCTTTTGTTTTCACAGGCCCGAACCCGAAGCCTTCTCTTGGCGGTAGGCTCGACGGCACGGTGGGAGTCACCCACCCCCAGTTGTCGGCGATAGAGGTCTCGCCAGCGTTGTCTGAGGCTGGGGGTGAGGGTCTCGTTGTCTTGTCGGCGCCATTATCCTCTCCAGCAGCCATGCTCTTGGGCCCGAATGGGTCTGTTCAGCTCCCGGAGTGGCTGGAGCCGCCGAGTATGGTCTGGATGCCAACAGATCTTGCCGACGACCTATGTGAAAAGGTTGTAGCGCCTTCTCTTGTTCATGGTGGGCACCCGGAAGTGGTTTCTCTCTTGGGGGAAGGTCAGGCTTTGCTGCATGGAAGCCGTGAGTGCTCATCTCCTACAGTACTTGATGGGGACTCTCACCACAAGGCAGATTTTGTAAGTGAAGAGGGTCTGCCGAGTGTCAATAGGGCAGAAGGGGGGCGTTGGTTTTAGTGGTAGATGATGCTCTAGAGAGGGCTTGGGCAGGGTGGAATTTTCTCCCGGGGCTTGTTTGGGTGGTCTGGAGGTGGGGGAGTGTTCGCGATTGGTTTGTGCTGAGAGCTCAGTTGGACCAGATTTGGCGTCAATTTCTCAAGAATTGGAGGATGGGTTTGTGGATGAACCGTCGACCGAACCCTTGGCTGTTAGTTTCCCTCATAAAGCTTTGGGGGGAGAATCTCCGGCGTGGGTCTTGGACATGGTTTCCTCTGTGGGTCAGCTGGTTGGGGTGTCGTGTGGTGGTCAGGAGGAAAAGCTGAGGGATCTCTTTGCAACGTTGGAACGCGATCGAGCGCAGCCTCGTTCGAAAACATCTAGAAAATCAGGAGGGAGGATGCTCAGGGAGTCGAAGGGCTTGAAGTCTTCGGTTAACTATTAGGGTCTTCTTCGACCGCTAGGAAGACTGTGAGCTTTGGGCTGGACTGTTAGGGGTCTCGTTTGGGTGGCTATAGGGTTGCGGGTGGGTGAGAGTTCTTGGGAGAGTCCTTGTTAGCTAGTGGGTTGGCGTTCTATGGGCCTTTGTTTGGGTGGCTATAGGGTTGTGGGTGGGTGGGAGTTCTTGGGAGAGTCTTGTTGGCTAGTGCTTTGAGGGTGCTTTGATTTTTATTTTTATTTTGTGTTAGGAGTCTTCAGTATTTTCTCTTGTACTGTTGACTCCGTTGTTACTTGGGCTTTTATTCTATTGACTCCCTTTTTTTTAATAAAATTGGCTTACTTATCAAAAAAAATATTTTTTGAATGAGACCGACTAAGCTAATAGTTTACCACTTCAATTTTTATTTACTCACGACCCAACAAATTAACTAAATCTAACTGAATATTCACCTCCCCAACAAATTAACTGAATATTCACTTCCCCAACTAATCTAACTGAATATTCACTTCCGGGACCAAATAAGTCTAACTAAAATATCGCCTCAAAAACTTTCACTTTTTTTTTGTATCTTCAAATTTCAAATCAATCAAGACCCAACTTCGATTGTCGTAAAGAAGAATCTGTAACTAGACCTTCACTTCCCCAACTTTGCACTAATCTCAAAGAAATATAACATAAACTAGCTTAAACTAATAATTTACTAATAACCCACTTCACCTTCAATACGTGCATGACGAATGACACAAATTATACCAACACATACCCACACACACCTTAGCTTTAGATAGGATTTTCACAGCAACAGCCTGTCCTTTAAGCTCTCCTTTCTTTCCCTTTGCCCAACAAGTATTACCAAAATGCCCTCGCCCCACTTCCTTCCCCAGCTCGTACTTCGCCCCAAAGTTCTTCGAGAACCCGAAGATCTTATCGAGCGCTCTCCCTCCCTCCACAACCCCACCTTCCTCCGGTATCGGCGTGGGACCCTCCGGAGGCATAGTCAGACCGCGCCTCCGGAGAATCTTCATGATCGGCCTAGCAGGAGACGGCGGGGGCAGCGGCCATCTGAACTTCCTCCCTGGCGTCCTCGCAGGCGACGGGGCCACTCCAGCCGGGAGGGGGCTCTGGAAGGGGCTGGCGAAAAGGGAGTACGCTGGCGTGGCCCTTCCGAAGCGAGCATCGCCGGCCCCTGAGTTTTCGGATAGAGGTGGCAAGTCCGCTTGAGTAATGGAGTGTTGATCCCCCCGATGCCGGTGGTCACGTCGGTGTCGACCGCGGAGACGTTCTTGCTGCAGCAATGGCCCATCCTTGATTTTCAGGAGTTTTAGAGCTTTGACCAGTGGCAGTCAAAGCATTGGACGGCGGGAGATGTTAGAAGTTTACACCGGCGAGAGAGAGAGATAGAGCGCGATGGGAGAGGGTGTTGAAAATTTGCTAACGGTGCAACTGCAATATTTTATAAACTTTTCGAAGTTGGAGAGTAAAGCTAATGTGACAGTTAGCTGCAGGCATTTATGAGTGAAAGTCACATCTCCCCTCGTAGATTATAATAAGATAACAGTCCGTGGGTCCAATTTTTTATTATAAAATGCATTTATCTTTATCATTTAATTCAGATCTACTCCCCTATTTTTCCGGAAAAAATAAAACCCCTTTCAAACCTACCCCTTAAAGGCACTACAACTAAGGTTGTGTTTGTGTTGTAAAATTTTAGTGTTGTTAAAATTTTAGGTATTGAGTTTAGTGAAAAAGTGAAGAGAGATATAATTTTTTATATTTTTGTAGTAAATAGTAATGATTTGATGAGGAGAGAGAGATTATATTGTAATTATTTAATTGTGTTAAAATTTTAGAGGGGGTAAAATTTTGGTACACAAACGCACCCTAAGATCATTAATTTTACCCATCTGTTTTACTTATTACTTTCATGTCAGGAAAATTGTGGATTAAGTAGTTGGTAAATGCAAAAATGGAATTAAAATTTGTAATTTACGTACCAATTTAAAAATTCTCAATTTAAAAAAAAATCTTATAATTGTAGCAGGCTAAGCAATGAGAATGACCACAAAACTCTATACTTTTCATTACAAAATCAATAAACTCGAAAAAGATGGATTATATTGTGAATGAATTTTTAGACCTATTAAAAGTGAGATATGCGTTTGTGGAAATTATCGAGTAATCGGAAATGAAAAAGAAGATCCGAAATTTTGTGAACAATGCGGACTTAAATTTGTGGATTCTCGAATACGAAGATACCAAATGTGCTATATCAAACTGGCATGTCGAGTAACTCGTGTGGTATTTGAAACGTCTAGTATTATAAACTCGTGGGGATTTTTAGGAAAATGTTATAATTTACTCAATAGTTATTTGAAAAATAAATTACTATAGTTTCGAGAATGTAAGATATTGTAATATTTTAAATGGAAATTTATTATTTAAAATCTTGCTTTGCGTACATTACTCTTCATAAATTCGTAATTGGAAAGTGGGGAACTAGCTAGCTAAAACTATAATTGTTATTAGTTGATTACTATAAACAATAAATATATAATTTGTAGAGCATGATCCTCTTGCGTGTCTTATCTCCTCTCCTTTTATATATATATATATATATTTTTTTTTTTCTCCAATTATTTTATTTTAAAAATAATCAATTGTATGCTGCATATGATATAAAATAATTACCATCAATTAAGTAAAGACCGGGTCCAAAAGCTTGTTTTAAAAGAATAAGTGTGCTTAATTCATCCAAAAGGGCATTTGGCGGTGAAGTTCAATGTTTCAAACCTCTATAAGGTTGTCAATTAATGGCAGTACAGATGAATAGAGGAAAGGACAAATTCCCTAAAAAGAGATATAAATATAAAATAAAATAAAAATGAATGGATCTAAGCTTACCTTTTTCTCCTATCAGGTGAGATAAGAAATCATTTATTTAAAATCTGTGATTTTCTACGGCTATTATTATTCACTACAAAAGCAGTAGTTGATCCAGATTTGTGTAATCTTTGTCCCGTGGTATTTTATTAATAAAATATATATGACTTTATATGATATGTGCTAATAAATTTTGCCTATACACTAGAAAATTCCCCAATTCCCTTGACTAATGAAAAGCTCACGAGAAAATGACGAGGGCATGACTTAAATATTGCGACGATGATTGGAGCCGTGAGCAGAAATGGTCACAGGCTGTTTTAGTTCGAGAGGATTAGAAATATTAATTGTCCACGCAATGTAGGGTCAACTTGTCCAGGCACAAAACGCGTTTTTTGTTTACTTCTTTCCTATTTCAGCAGTTTGTTTTTTTTTTGTTCTTTCTACGCTTTCCTGTTTAGCAGTTGATCGTTGGAAGTTTCGTGCAGATGCCTGGGCAGTTTCGTACTTTCACTTTCCTTTACTGTTTTTTTTTTTCTTTTTCTTACAATTTGTATTTGGAATATATAAAAGGGTTAATGACCAAACTAGTCCCTGGATTTTATGCTCATTATCGATTTGGTCCTTGTATTTTTAATTTGGTCACATAAGTCCTTAGGTTATTCTAATTTATCAATTTAGTCCTTCCGTCCAATTTCGTCTCCTCCATGCACAGTCAGCTAACGGTGGGCCACGTCACCACCAATAGCATCGCGACACGTGTCTGATTTAAAAAACAAAAAAAATAAGGTCCATGTGAATATTAGTAAAAAAAATTGAACCGGGGAGAACCTCGTTCGCCCGACGAAGGGAGCCCAGATCTGGGCTCCCCGTCGCAGGGGCGGCTCCCCCGTTCATGGGTGGCCGGGAGCCCCCCACCCCAGCGATGGTGGGGCGAGAGGGAGCCCGGATCTGGGCTCCCTCTCGCAGGGCCCCCCACCGCGCGAGGGAGCCCAGATTCGGGCTCCTTGTCGCCGGGGTGGGGGACTCCCGGCCACCCATGAGCGGGGGAGCCGCCCCGGCGATGGGGAGCCCAGATCTAGGCTCCCTTCGTCGGGCGACCTTAGTTTTTTGTTTTTAAAAATCGGACACGTGTCGCGATGTTATTGGTGGTGACGTGGCCCACTGTTAGCTGACTGTGCATGGAGGAGACGAAATTGGACGAAAGGACTAAATTGATAAATGATGATAACCTACAAACTTATGTGACCAAATTGAAAACTCGAGGACCAAATCGATAATGGGCATAAAATTCATGGACTATTTTGGTCATTAACCATATATAAAAAGACACATTTGCTGTAGACCTCTCTATGGATATCTCTCTCTTTGGCGGTTGGTTTCTTTTTTATTGTCCAAAATGATTGAATTTACTTATGTGAGGAAAAAAATGTCCTAAATCTGAATAATTAATAGACATAATTAGACTCAAATATAAAGGTTTAAACTTTGAAATTAAGTGGTGTCTTTATATGTTATATTATCAGTTCACTAAGAGACTCAGTGTAACAGGAACTAACTATAAAAGCTTATAAGGCTCAGTTAAAAACAAAAAACAAAAACAATGTTTGAAGCTGATTAATGTTAGAGAATATAATTCAAATAATAAAATCTTAGTCTTCTTAAGCTTTTGAGATGAGTGGTAGATTCACATGGTATCAGAGTTAAAGGCCTGAGTTCGAGACCTAACAATGCATTTAACTCCAATTTCAATTAAATATTGCACGTGTTTGACCTCCCAATTAAAGAAGAGTTCGGCCCACACGTGAAGAGGAGTGTTAGAGAATATAATTCAAATAATAAAATCTTCATCTTCCTATCAGCTTAAATTTTTAAGATAAGTGGTAGATTCACAATTAAGAGAATTAGTAGCAACAGTATGACCATTTGTTTATTGAGTTTTTCCTTGTTAGGAAGGGCTTAAGAGTTTGACCCTGATCGGGCTGATCCAAGAGTTAGGTAACCAAACTACACCATTGAAATGCATTTTTGAAGTTTAGCCAGCGGTATCGGTGGCAAGGCATGTGGCCAAAAGTTGGGTTGTCATCTTCATTACCAACTCTACTTCC
Source organism: Myrica gale (assembly GCA_963930655.1). Lineage (NCBI taxonomy): Eukaryota > Viridiplantae > Streptophyta > Magnoliopsida > Fagales > Myricaceae > Myrica > Myrica gale. The sequence goes on along the minus strand of OZ005606.1, from coordinate 25,190,919 downwards.
GACTAGAAAGGAAGGAGAAAGAACAAACACGAAAGTACCACTCGAGTAGATTGAAGGGACACTTTAATTAATTGTTTTGGTTGTTTAGATTCAAAGGTCCCTTGCTATGCAGGTTGTTTAGTTCACTGATTGCATTTATTCTTCATTATAGGGTGAAGATTTGTCTTTGAATTCAAATTCGTGTTTGCTTTTAAAAGCTTTTTAATTTAATTCATAAAAGACATTTTTCGGTTAAGATATGGCTTTCAAGATTGTGTAGGTTTCTTTCTTCGTACGCACTAATTGTAATTGTCTCTTAATTAATGAGGGTGTGATGTATCCAAATTAATAATATACATACTAAAATTATAAAAGATGGAACAGTTCCAAAGTACAGAGTAAATGTTCTTATTTTAGAATAAGATCCCTTTCAATTTACTGTTTAAATATAGGATGATCCAAATTAGAATCTGTTCGGCCACAAAAAAATTTTAAGATTTTTTTGAATACAAAATATTCACAACCAAACATCATTTTTAACCTTACATAAAAATAACTACATTTTTAACCAAACAACACGAATACCAATAAAGTTAACATCACATAAAAATTTTCAAAACACAAAAAAATCCTCAAAATACTATACAACCAAACAACCCCTTAGAAAGAGATATAAAAAGATTAAGTATCTAGCTACTGATTAAATACTAGCCTTGCACGAAATATCTAGTCGACTACTCTCCAAACAACGACGGCCTACGGAAAACGGTGGCACTGGCGTACAATTGTAACGACTCTTTCAACTTTCAAGTACGCCTTGAATTAACAAGAGAATGTAGTTCAACTGTGCCATTAAATATTAAAACCTTAGGATATATAGTGTTTTCCTTCTTAGCGTGCGTTTGCACCAAAAAATCACAATATTTTTCACCAACTTACAATAAAATATTACAATATAATATCTCTCTCCTATAAAAAATATAAAAAATTACCTATCTCTTCACTTTTTCACTAAATCCAATACCAACACAAAATCCAATACCAACAATTTTTCAACACAAACACAACCTTAAATATGCCGGAGGATTTAAAGTATGGACAATATACACACCAACGTCTTTCTTGCCAAAATATTAAAACTTAATATATTTACAACCCACAATGGAATGAATCCCATTATATATGGGAGTCATTATATTTAGAAAGTTGGAAACCATTGTGTTTTAAATTAAGGTTTAACTAGTCCATTAATTTATGAGGTATTGTCCAATCTGAAACTGATCCTTAGGGTAAGTTCGTCATAGACTGATCCTGTAGAATTTTTTTTGTCGCAAGGCGGTCATTTTGTCAATTCGAGTGACCCCGTAAATAGAAAAAAAATCAACTTGGTTAAGAGGACATGTGTTGATCATTTGCTAATAACCACGTGTCTTCATTAATTACTAAAATCAACTAGCGTGCCACGTATGATCGGTCCCCGTTACGCCGGATTGGATCAACTTGGTGTTTGAGGGAGAGTGGTCAGTGAGATTTATTTTCCTATTACGTGACTATTTTAAAATTGAGTTGATCCAATCCAATGTAGAGAATTTTAAGTGGAATTAAATTAATGGGATCAATCATACATGTAAATTTAGGGGGACACCCGATTATTAGTAATTGGTAAATATGAGCGTTAGATTTTTTTTGATTTACGGGGTCACTCAAGTTGACGAAATAACCTCCTCAAGATAATAAGAAATTCTCGGGACTAATTTAGGATGAAGCGTGCTCTAAGGACCAATTTAGGATGGAGCAATGCCTTAAAGATTAGTGAACTAATTAAACCTTAAATTAATAATGGACACCATAATTTTCCCAATTTTCTTTTGGATAACTAATAAATTTTCCAATTTTCATAAACATGAAAAGGAAGTTGTTTGACTTTATTATAAATTTCTGTTTTTTTTAAAGAATTGTTCTGAATAAGTTTTAGATTCAAGAGAGAATGTCTTATACTCTATAATGAATTGTAACAAAATTCACAAAAATAAATATATAAAATATCTAAAAATTATACACAAATATCAATACTTTTAACACAAACTCCAATACATTTTAAAAAAAAAATTATAGCAAATATTTTTTATCCATACATTTTCACGAACTTCAATATTTTTTATTAAAAAATTACATCAAATCATCTATATTTGCACTTTTTTATAAACTTCAATAAAAAGTTAAAAATTTTCACCAACTTTTACCCACAAACCTATAAAACTTCACTCTACTTAAATATTTATAATTTTATCAAAAATCCTAAAAATGCTACCATTCATGATAAAACCAACATCCCCTTGCGCGAAGTAATAGCTTGACGTCCAAACATTTGAAGCAAAGGTAAATTAATTTACAAAACAAGGCATAATTTTTTATAAAAAAAATACAGGAAATAATCCGTTTGACCATTTTGAATAAATGAATGAAAGTCCTAAAAGGGTAAATATACATGTCACAAAATAATCTAAAATTAATTTTAAAAGGTATAATACGTTGATGATTATACATGTCAGAATTATGGGAGTATTTTGGACAGCTACTTTTTATATAATTTATGCAAATTGCCTTTTCGTAAACGGAGAAAAAAAAGTGACAAAATATGTTTTTCAATAAACAAATTAGCAAAGATAGAGAACATCGAAACAAAACAAAACAAAGATAAAGGTCACAATCGGAACCGGAATGTAAGATGCACTCGCCACCGAAATGCGTGAGCCTGTCCCGACAGGTGATAAAGTTGCCCTATAAATGGCGGGAGCCTCATCGGGGTCGAAATTTCTCGCACCCAATCACCTCTGGCCTTGCACATCTCTCCCTCCCTCTCTCTCGCCCGTCAAACTCTTCACTAATTACTCTCCAACCCCTCAAAAACCCTCCAATCCCAAAACCCTTCCAGCATCCGCCCCACAAAATCTACACCACCCCCCTTTTAGTTTCGTTTCCGGTTCCATTTCACTACCGCTCGAGACCATCATCGGGAATTTTTCTGTTGCTAGGGTTTTCTTCTGGTTCCTTTCGAAACCTAGGGTTTTCTCGGTTTGAGTGACTGAGAGAGTTGGAGCGGTCTCGGAGCTTCTGATTCCATGGAGGCCTCGGCCGGAGTCTCCGCCTCCGCCCCCACGCGTGGCGTCTCTATCTCGATGCCGCTGCCACCTTCGTCATCGGCAAACCGCAAAGAGTGGCGCGCCGTTCCAGAGCTTCGAAACGCTGGGGACGAGGTAGTGGTCTCGTTAAAAAGTTTGCCGCATTGCGGGTTGTTTGGTTTCCGAGATAATGTGTGAAAAGGAAAACGAAACTGAAGTATGAATTTAGGGTTCTAGACATTAGTTCTAGTTATTAGCGGAAGTGACAACCTTTGCTTGGCAGACTTGGACATAAATTACGCAATCGACAAATAAAGTTTGGGTTCATCGCTTACGTTAGTGCGCTCGTTTCTTTACATGTCAAGTTTAATTTCCTCGGTTTTCCAAGCGAGCAATCATGGGATTAAGGTTTGTACTAGGAAAAAATATTGGGGCATAAAGTTACGCGTCACATTTCTGCGGTAAGTGGAATATTACATTTGGTTTGGTGGATGAGGGAATGGGGAAAGGAAAGTAAAAGGAAACGCATTTGTTTGTTTCAGGTTTTATGTTATGTTTCGCTGCTTCACCGTGGGTGTCTCAACGTTTCTGAGCTTGCTAATTATTTTTTGATGTTGGGTTTAGCTGTCTATGTTTCTTCTTGGTGTCGAAACTGGAGTCACTGAGCTTAGGAAGAAAATATTTGGTATTATTGATTTAGTAAAGTTGAGATTAAACTCTTTTGAAAATAAAAACTTTTTTGCTTGTCTATGTTTCAATTGATGCACGATTGTGGAGTTACTGGGTTATCTAAATTAGATAACGAAAGGATAAAGAAAGCATTACTCAGTTTTCCTTGGTCAGAAATAATGGAGTAATCCAAGATTTGAAATCTGTCTAGCCCAGTACCTACATTGTCTTCAGTAGTCAAATTGAAAGTTAGGTACTATTTTGTCATCAAGATTTTGAGTTTAATGGTTAATTATTCCTTCATTAAGTAGTTATTTTTCTGTTGCCTAGGAGTTGGAACGATCAAAGTTAGGGCACTCAGATGAGAGAACTATATATGAGGTAAGGATTTTGATGTGGGAAATACCTTTAAATAATGGCAAGGAATTATTTATAATGAAGATGGTATGTTATTCTATCAAGGTGCAGCAGGGAAGAGAGCCACTTGATGTTGACTTCCGTTCAATCACAGTGGACAGTAGCTTAGACGGTGACCTTTTGCCACAGAGACTTCATAATGTGGGTAGACAAAGAGAGGAATTGCAACAGGTGGAGATTGAACTTAGAGCTCAAATAATTGCACGATCTGAGGTAATGAGAATGCGAAGCAACTTTGATGCTCAGATCAAAGAGCACGTTAATGCTGTTTCCAAGCTTCAGGTTTGATTCAATTTATAATATAATGCGTTTACAATATTTTTGTTATTGTAGCGGGACTTGAGAGGAGGGATTTTTTCTTGTTAAGAGTCTTTGCAGATAACAATGTTAAGTGGTTCATGTCATTATCTGTCAATTTGATTATAGAATGAGACCAGCGTGACTGGATGTTCATGTGAAGACATAGGTGGACTGTTTTTTGCTTTAAAAGAATCTATCTTAGTGCAATCACATGTTGTGTCAAGCTTTGATCTCTTGGAGGAGATTTCTAAATAGGCTACTAATGGCCAGTAATTCTCTTCCTCTGAATTTGGTTTTACGTGGCAGGAGCAACTGCTTGAAAGGGAACAGGCCATACATGACTTGGAAAGGAAAATGGAAGAGAAAGATAGGGAGCTGCATGCAATTAAATTGGACAATGAAGCGGTTTGTCGAGTGCTTGATTGTTTTATATGTTCTTCATTGATTTGACTGAGGTGTTACGATAAGTTGTGAATTCTTTCCCCCCCCCTTTTTTTATAAGAAATTCTTTCCTGTGAATTGACTGGGCAGGCATGGGCTAAAGAGGACCTTCTTAGAGAACAAAATAAAGAACTAGCATCCTTCAGGTGTGAATTTGTGTGTAAAACATCTCTATTTTATGCTGTAGGCCCTTTTATTCAAGCCTTTATTCCTCTGCTCTTCCATTATTTGGTTTGTTCTTCTTCTTCTTCTTTTGTGTTTGGTTATCCTTCACAGCAGTTGCTTATGGGCATTTATTTGAGGAAAAAGAAGAAGGTTCCTCATATTTTACAATGGTCTAAATGGCTGTCTTAAAATATTGCTACTATTTACTAGCGAATGCCTTTTTTTGTGTTATTAATTGCCATTTCTGAAACTGAGGCCTGGACCTGTTCAACAAATTCTTATATCGTCCTTTTTCAGAAGAGAGCGTGATCATTCTGAAGCTGAAAGAGCCCAACATATAAAGCAGATACATGACCTTCAAGAGCACTTGCAAGAAAAAGAGAAGCAGCTTATTGAGTTGCAGGAACAGGTCTGCCTATTTGTGTTTATGTTGTGCTTGTGTTGTGGTTTTGAAGTGGAAAGTTAAAACTTCAAGTTCTCTAATGCATGTATAATTAGTACTTATGTTGAATAAGGCATTGGCTTCTTCTTCAAAGTCAACTAGATATATGATGATAAATGTTGTTGTTTGGAAAATATTATCATACTGAGAATTACCTTCAAGATTATTTTCTCCCTTTTCCTCTCTTAGTCTTCGTGAAAGTTATCATTGCCATTTTATAGAAGGTTCACTGCCTGTAATTTTACCATCTTTCAGCATAGGGTTGCTCAAGAAACCATTCTTTATAAAGATGAACAATTAAGGGAAGCCCAAGCCTGGATTGCTCGTGTTCAGGAGATGGATGTGTTGCAATCAACGACAAACCATTCGTTGCAAGCTGAATTGCGAGAGCGTACTGAACAATATAACCAGCTGTGGCTTGGTTGTCAAAGACAGGTAAGGTTGCTTTGCAATTCTCTCATGCACTTTTAGGAAGTGCATGAAGTTTGAGAGTAGAGAGAAGAGTTCTATGTGTTGACACTTTTTTGGATGGTATGTAGATGTACATGCATTTATAGAAGTATGTGTTCTGTGCTTTTTTCTTATGAAGCTTGAATTAGATCTCTGTGGTTGATCTTTGGTTTTCTTTACCTGTCTCTATGTTTCTCAGCAATATTGAGTTCTCCAACTTTGTCTAATATATGCTGCTCTAGAAAGTAGAAACAATACAATGCTGTTTAATTTCTGCTAAGTATAATCTGTTCGAGGCAATTATTTCAAGATTTTTGTTATGGGGTTAAGCATGGACTTGATTTTACCTAAGATGGAGTGTTATTTATACTTTTCTTTTCTTTTGGGTTTTTTGTGCTAGTTTGCAGAGATGGAAAGACTTCATTTGCATACTGTACAGCAGCTCCAACTGGAGCTGGCTGATGCACGAGAAAGGAGTGGAGCTTGCAGTGACAAGTCACATTTATCCCAAACAAATTCAAAGGATGTTTCTCAGTTTGGTCAGAGTAATGGAAACCAACTAGATGCAACAGGAGGTGGCACGGCAGGTGGAAATCCCGGGGTGCTTCCGAATGGGAATGCAGACAATGTTTCATCTTTTGCTTCAACTGGCAATCCACCAGCCCAGGTAATTTCTACTTGGAGTGTCATTGTTATTAATCTCTATAAAGACTGGTGCTTTGTCCAATTTATCATTTTCATGTGCCATAATATGAAGTTCATGGGTGGAACCATAGATTTTCAAAGCACAGGGTGGATAACCTCCCTTATTTAACATTTAATAAAAGTTTCCTAAATTATCAAAAACGGTGTGGCCCTAGCACAACTAATATGGAAAAGAAGAAACAGAGTTCTACCCTACTATGGCACACGAAACAGGTTATGCATATTTTATCATCAAAGTATCCTTTTGGAATGAAGTTTTGTAGTTATAGATTAGAAGTGAAATGAGTAATTTCATAGATGTGTGCACAATGGCTGATTTATTCTGTATTGGTTTTTAGACCGACCATATTCCTGGTGTTCCACTTGCTCCATCGTCTCTGCTTGGAATGCCTACCTACCTTCCAAATGGACAAGTGACTGCTTTGCATCCGTATGTTATGCATCAACAGGGGGTTCCCCATTCTTTGCCATCACATGTCCCTCCATCTCATGTTGGGCATTTTCACTCAATAGCCGCAATGGGTTCCCTCCAGCAGTGGCAGAACCAACAGGTTCTGACAATTCAAAACATTTTTCTGTTATTGTAATGTATCAGTATTATAGAGGTCATATGAGAATTTCTTCCTTACTGTTTTTCTGCTGTCTTGTTTTTTTTTTCAGGCTGTATCAGAGGGTTCACAGATATCTTCGCAGAATGAACTTCCACCATCCCAAACTGATCAAGCTCTAATGAGATCAGATTCGAACTACAACTATGAATTGTCAGTTAATGGACAAGCTCTTCATCAAGACTATCTGGATGTTCCTATCAGCCAAGGGGCAAATCCTGATTCTGTAATTTCATCGTCTGCGGGGGAACAACAGGTCTTGTTAGTTGCTTCTCTGGAAATTAGGTGCTGTTGTTTAGCAACGTTGATTGGACCCACCTAAATTTTTGTTTCAGGTTCTCGAATCAATTGACAGGGCGTATCTGGTACCCCAATCTGAGCAGAGCCTGCAACAAATTACTTCCCAATTTCATGATGCCTTAAGATTGGATACTCATGACCAAAAGAATGAAAACAAGGTTTGTCTTTCTTTCTTCCCATTATTTCTGTTACTATGGAGTCAGCTGGTTGCTTTTTACAGCAGCAGGTAAGTAGGGGCAGTGACTAAGCTTCTCTTGGACTTGAACTGCACAGGAGCAGCATGTCCTGACCTCAAATGGACCAGAGGGCCAAGCTTCAACAGCAGAACAACCAAGTTCTGCTGCCAACCCATCAGCATCTGATCCTTCAGTTGGTTCTGTCAATCTTGGTGAAAGTGCAGCAAACAATGCCACTGTTGCAGCTTTGCCTGAATCGTTTGTCTCAACTGGGCAGGCAAATACATTAACAGTGGGGAAGGCTTTAGAGCCTGCTCTTCTTGATGAAAGATCACTGTTGTCTTGTGTAGTTCGCACAATTCCTGCTGGGGGTCGAATTCGGATCAGTTCAACAGTTAGTGCATTTACACGTTTTAACTCTTTGGCTATCGTAGCGCGCAATACTAATTTTTTCAAACATTGGTTGAGTTGATGACATATGTTATTCATCTTGCCTACAGTTACCAAATAGGCTGGGCAAGATGCTTGCACCTTTACACTGGCATGATTACAAGAGAAAATATGGAAAGCTTGATGACTTTGTTGTTGGTCACCCAGAAGTGAGTTTATTGGAAATTCAGAATGCTCAAATACACGTGTTTGTTTTCTTTTGGTTGATATAGATGTGTTATTTAATCTGAGAAAACTTGAAATGTGATCTCAGCTATTTGTCATTGAGGGAGACTATATTCAGCTTCGAGAAGGCGCACAAGAAATGATAGCAGCTGAAGCAGCTATGGCTAAAGTTGCTGCGGCAGCTGCAGCATCATCTCCATACTCCTCATTTTTGCCTTCTATGGCTGTCACTCCAGTGGCGCAATCTCACCGACTGAGAAAGATTCCATCCACGGACTCCAAAAATTTTAAAACTGACAAGACAGCTTTCAAGGAATATGCAATCGTCTCTCTGAATTCAATTGATGAGCCAGCACAGCTCTCTGTAATGCAGAATCAGCAACCAAATGGTGTTGGTTTTGGTCTTCCTAGGGCTCTCTCAAATATAAAGATTTTGAGCAAGCCTAAAGATCCTCAGGAAACAAATGGCCCTGAAAGTAGGCAGTCTGCATTTGCGACAGTTGGGAATGGATCCAATGTTAATAGATCAAATTTGAGCACTAGCCAAAGCACAGGCTCAGCTAATGGGAGAGCTAACTTGAATTTTGTTGGGAAACAGCAGAGCAGGTTTAGCAAAAAACCTTCTAGCAGGCTGCAGCCTCTATAAATTTATGCATAGGGTTTTATTTTTATAGTCATTGAAGCTTGACGCTAATACTATCTTAAATTCACAGGATGTCTGGTGCTGTATTTCCTTCCAGAAGATAGATAGTATGCCTTTCATGGGTAAGTAATTTTGTATGTGCTTGCAGTGTCTTCTCGATGGATATTCATTTTGAATTTCCCTTTTGCTCTTTTGCTAATTAACATGTTTTTTGAACAACCAGATTAGGTTAGGGTAATTAAAATAGTACATTTCCTAATATAATCAGACAAGCAATTATCTCTCTACCTGTTCGTGTCACATTTGAAGGTTGAGAATCAAAGGGGTTGTGGCATCTTGTGTCAGCTATCCTATAAGTGATATGGATGGTATTACATTGAGTGTATTTGAGGTCCATATGCCTTGTTTGCTGCATCTGAAGATACTTATTCTGCCAATGTATTGCAACTTTTGGATTCTGTCGATCTTGTTTAGATAATGGACCAAATTGCATACCCAATAGTTTTGTACTTATTTGTGTGCAAGGTTTTACAGAATCTTCCACCCACTCTTTAATGTATACAGGTTTATCCGATCATCATATGATATGCTTATATGTACTTATGTGTATTTACATATTCTACACTGATTTTGGGGATTGCTGTCCAGCTATATATATTGGAAGTGTGCTTTCTTGTTATGAGTACCAAAAGCCACAAGCGTTATTCATGATGAAAATTTTGTTAAATCTGCTCTGTAAATTCTGGAGTAGACGCGGCAGAAAGTAATTCTGCATTCCTTAAGATTTCTGGGTTTACTATTTGTCACTTGTTGACAATGCTCAGATAAGCTGGCAGCTTGTGTAAATTGTATAAAGTTAAAAGAAATTCAATCAGCTTGTGTAACATAATTTATTATTTCGTGGTAGGTATATTTGAATGTAATCTCATAATTTGTTGATGTTGTGTTTCTACTTATAATTGGTCTTGCGATGGTCATTTATTGAATATCTTTTGTAGATCACGGGAGGCATGGAATCAGGTGGATAATATCATGACCAGGAATATGCACTAGTCGCCTGATTGGGGTATTTGGGGATGGTTATAGGATCTGCTGGAGAATGTATTCTCGCTGATAGAATTGTCAGCTTGCATCATATTGAATTCTCTGATTGGAATTGTTATCGTTTTTTTTCTGATTTTTTTTTTTCATTTTGCTTCATTGGAATTACAATTTTACTTTTGTGCGTGTTTATCCAAACTCAAAAGCCAATTCGCTGCCTTTGGCAATGATATTCATGCACACAATTGCAATTGTGCATCTGATAGCTTATACTCATTGGCTCAGCTTCCTTGTGCTTGCCAAATATGAAAAATTGCAGTTTCTCTTTCGGACGTTCTGTTCAGGAAAGAAACAATGCATTAGCTCGCCTCAGCGGAAGCTGAACGTGCTCTAGCTTTTCAGGAGCACCAATCTCACGTCAAACAATGAAGAAGGAACGACGGCCTTGCAGCCGAAATTTTAAAATGTTGCTCGTGGTCATCGTAGGATATGCTTCTATTAGTAGTTCGCCTATGCTGCCCAAACTAAAAATAGATGAAGGCAGAACTGAAAAAATTGTCATATAAAAACGGAAGTGCTTTGCCTAATTTTGTTATTGACAAAAAAAGACCACTAGAAGGAATGCTGTGTATAATCCTACTAGGACTACTCTCGGTGACGAGGGGAAAAAGAGGCAAGTTCACCAACTGAAATGATTAGTGCAGCAGCCCAGAGGATTGAAAATAGTAGGTATTCAAAAGGAAAAAAAAAAAAAAAAAGGAAAGCTCTGAAGGCCCAGAGGTACTGTGCCTACTGCTCTGTACTATTATAACTGGAACCTAACTTTCCAAGAAAATCTCCAGCACTGGCCTCTGAGCTATCTTGCTTGCTTCCCTGTATACCAAAAGAAGTGTTTCCAAGGCCACTATGAGTAGCGTGATACATGTCATTTGTTCCTCCTGGTCTCACGCCCATCTGCCCTTTGAGAAGTTGCTGTTGCTGGAGGTAGACTGATTGTTTTTTCAGCTGCTGGTCATTCAACTGGAATGGCAACTTTGGCATAAAAGGACCTTGTTGTTGCTGAGACATTGGGGTTTGGGGACGCTGCATGACAAGCCCTCGTTGCGCAGCAGACTGTGAGGGCATCTGCGAATATTTCAAGGAGGGTAAGCAAAGTAATCATTCAACGATAAGTTTTTCAAAGCTTTGACTTTTGAGCTAATTCACCTGGGAAAGCATGGTTGGTGCTTGTGGTTGGGCATCTGCGATTCTAGCTAGAAATGTCAAGTTCTGCTGAAGCTGGGCTTGGTACCTAAACCAAAATGTCATCTGCTGATCAGGAATCTTCATACTGGAAAGCTATGATGAAGATTATGATCCCAGAAAAGATAAGACAGCATTGAGAAGACACTAAGCCAACACAATTCCACTAAGTTCATCCAATCAAGCAAAAAAAACATGGATCCTATATAAATCGAAGATTGCAGCATTTGAATTTTAACTTGGGATTGAAACATCAGAAAACATCCTAGAGAAAGTTCTAGCTCTCTGTTCATATGGTGAAGTGCCGGCCATACGAGGTGAAAAAGATGGTGAACTTATGGACCTACAACGTACATATATTATGATCAAATTTCACCATGAGTAACTAAATGAAAATGTCACCAATGCAGAGATTTATGTCGACATACAAAAGTGGAGACATAAATAGGTGTACAACCCCAGAAAACCTTATCCCAGTAACCTGTATCACACAAATTCTTTTTCTTGACAATACAACTCAATTTATGGTCATAATTAATAGGCCACAAGGTTTTGTGTCTTCTCTCAAGGCTTAGGTGTCTTTCCTTTGTCTTTGCAGCAATCCTTGATTGAAAAGAAACTGGTATTTGTTGACTAAACATCTCATCCTAGTTTCATACCAAGAGTTCATGTAGTGCTGTTACATTTAGAGTTGAACAAATGCACTCCTCCCTACTTTCATCCTTTCCTTTCCCACCACTAGCCCATCTCACGAACCAAGCTCTACCTCATTTTATTGATATGCAGTTTCATGATTGTAAGATAATCGTTATAGTGATAAAGATTTTTTCCTTCACTAATCACCTATAAAAGCCAAAGAGTTAACCTTAAGCATCTTTGGTCCTAGAATACTTACTAGTGCCTTGTCATTTTAGGACTTCTATCTACTATTTTGAGAAGCATTTACCTCACAATGGATTTGCAAGCTGAGACAATGTCATTAGTATATAAAAGCAGAAGATAAACTCTCCAAACTGTTCACCTGTAAGCAATGTTGGAAGAAGACAGAGTTCAATAGTCAAATCTTATACAAGAAGAATTCTGCTTGTTTTTACTCGGGTAGTTCAAACACTTGATATGCTAGTTGAATCTTCTTCTAGTTTGAAAATTCCAGATGATTATAGAACTTTTCAATTGAGAGAGTTTATTTGTAGGTTAAATTTTCTCTAGGGTGTAGCCAATTGATTCTCTATGACTTATCTCATATCTTGGTGTTTACTAAATAAATTTCTCCCTTCATTGCATGGTAAGACTCATTTGCAAGCATAAGTGGACTGACTTAAGATATTCAACTTCCCAGCAACACTAGTACATTACTATGAAAAATATTTAAGATTTTCTGGATAAGAAAGCTCTGGCTTGAGAGATGCAGGACTTGAGAAAGATACAAGTCTGAAATGAGAAGACGATAATATGTTCATTATATACGTCTCTATTCGCTTTTGCAGTCTTTTATAGCCGTCAGATTCTTTTAGAATGTTATCCCTGACAAAAAAGAGAACTAATTGTGGTATGCTCAACAAATACTCTTTTGTTGGGGCCAGAGGTGAGATGCCACTGCTTCCTCACCATAGAGCAATAGATCTTCTTTCTCTTAACCCCCATCACAACTGATCCAACATAATTGCTCCACCAGGAATGAACCATTGAAGGTTCCAGAAAGGCCAATCCAAAAAAAAGTATTCCACTCTCGTCCAAGAACTAGCAGATGGAAAGTGCAAAACGTTATGCTATATAGTCACAACTGAAAAGGGAGAAAAAAATGCCTTCTACTTCAAGGAATTCAAATTTAGGCTGAAATAATCAGGAAGTCCCAAGGTTGCTTAAAGCTGGCCAGGCAGGCAATTGCTCACAATAAAATTTTAAAAAGAATGTGGAATGTACCATTAAGCGAGAGAAACAAACGGAAGAAAAACATTGTAGTCTGTTATCACTTACGGGGCACACTCTGCAAATTTTCCTTGGTTTTGATTTTCAATTATCGCCAGAATCAAATCTTTGTTCTCGTCCAGGTACTGCACCAAGCATAGGATATCAGCATCTTTAAATCCGTGGGTAAAAGGATTTCTTTTTCCTGTTCAACTTCAGGAAGAGTGAAACTTGCTATTAAGAAGCAAGCCCTCAAATCAACGTTTACAAATTGGACTTTACCAAAACATCTGTTAGATTGGATCATGAATAAGGCTAGACAGACATGTATCAAAGTGAAGAACGTACTCCCTAAGCAAGATACTTAATGCTATAATCAAAAGCTTGTCATATTCAGTACCGTTCATTAGAAGGATAAGACGGGAAGAAACAGCACCCTCCATGACATGCTAATGTTCTGCATACTTGCTATTTACTTATAAACATGGAGATAAAGACATCGATAGGAAGCATCGCGTACATCCGCTTTACGAAAAATAAAAATTCAGATGCAAACAAAAAGATGAATGCTAAGACACCCATAACTTAGTGAAAATTGCTGCTTCTAAGATGATTCACAGGTGCCATATGCCTCGACATAACCTATTCAGATGCAAACAGAAAGATGAATGCTAAGACACCCATAACTTGGTGAAAATTGCTGCTTCTAAGATGATTCACAGGTGCCATATGCCTCGACATAACCTTGTTCAAAAGCGTAGAAAATATATTTTGAAGATATTCAATGTGGAGAGAATGACGTCCTTTTATTGTATACGAAAAAGGCAGAAACAAATCACAACCTTGCAGGCTAGTGCCATCATATATCCCCGGCCACAGACTACGCTTGCTTGTCATCAAACCTAAGGAATTGATTGAAAAGTCATGGTCCAAGTTGCTGCACGTGAGACAATTTCCAGCCCCAAAGATGGTAGATATTCTTTACTCAATCAATGTATCAAACACTTCAGGACCAATTTCATTCGTCTCTGGCATTACCATCAATCACTATTTTGAAAAATTAGCCCCTCTGATTAATGTTCAACAAAGAAGCCACTTTCGTTCTGAGTTTACTGCATAACTTACTATCTTATTGCATGTCCCAAGACCTACTTTTCACCAACGCATGCACACATTCTACACACATGCAGAAATAATACATCACCAGCTCAACAGATACACTCATGTCCATGGACAGATACAAAAGAAAAGAGTAATGGGTACCTTCTGAATCTGTTCGGTTGTAACATTAATAGTGGGAGGAATTGAAGGTGCCCCATTCAACATTTGTGGTGACTGCTGCATCTCTCTATCCTCTCTCTACTCTGACAAAATCTAACCCTTTGCCCTAGTTTTCCAGCCAACAGTGGGACCTTCAAAGGGACCCACAGGGTGACACTGTTTATGTCTCCCTGTAGACCTACGGTGTATATAAGACACTGTTGCAAAGGCAATATTTTTTCTACGTGCACGTAAAATACGTTCTTTTGGACATACGGCGTCGTTAGAGAGAGAAAGAGAGACTTGTGGCGCTGTCGTTTTGATCACAAATAGACCAAAACGAGGGCTATTAAGAATCAGAGAGGGCAGAGACGATAGCGGGAGAGGGAAAAGGAGGAACATGGGTTACGTTCTGAGAGTGAAATTGGCGTCGTTCTTCATGGGAGCTGCAGCGGCGTCGTTTGTGGGGCTTTACATTCTTCACAGGGATTACAAAGTTGCTCACGAGGCCGTTTCCCAACAGGTACCGTTCCATCCCTAAAATCACTATAACTTCTTTCTTTTTCCTGTTGGGTCTGTGATTTATTTATACTTATTAAACTATATGAATGAAACATGGGATTTCTAGTTCGAATTTGAATTTGGGTTTCTAATAATGCTTATTTTGTGGATTTCACAAAATCCATTTCGTCGAGTTAGAAATTAGATATTCGAAAGGGTAGGAATTACTGTAATTTTGGTAGTTCATAAAACGATTGGGTAATTACTATTAGATTAATGGTATGCTTTATGCTGAAGAAGTTATTTGAGCTAGATAGGTGGGATCATGGAGGAGAACGATGGTTGAGTGTTTAAGATAATCCTCAGGAATTGTTGCTAGATCGGCAGATAGGCTATGCGAAATCTTTTACTAAAATTTGAGTACATAGGAGAAGTGTGTATCTCATATTTGTTTTGTTTGGAGAAGCTTGGAGGTGGTAAATGTTCATTTGCCATGATTTAACAAGGACCATAGTGTGGACTCCGATAGTATGTTAATACTTTTCACTTCTGGTTTGATCCTGACATTTGTGAGAAATGAACCACGCAAGTTGGTTGCTTTTGTTTAGAGGAGTTCGGGGTCAAAAATTAATTAGCTAACGGAATCAGGTTTTGGATTTTGGGAACAGGGATGTACTGTTTTGTCCTTTATCCAAGGGGATAGAAAGCAAGCATTGTGCTGGATAGCCAAGAAAAAAAAGCACCGTGCTGGATGAATAGGAGGGATTTGGAGTTTTGGAATGGTTGGGTTTTGGGGCAATGGAAACGAAGCCATGTTGCTTAGAAGTTTCCCTAGTTGCAATAGGTAGCTAATCCTTTCAATCCCTAGCCTGAGTGCCTTATTTTAAATTTCTAAATTTTGAACTGTTTGTATTTGGTTTTTAGCTCAAATGTTCTTTTTCATATGCAGCCTGTTTAGGACTTTGTCTTCTACTAGTTGCAAGCTTCAAGTTCTTTCTTTTTTGTTTCCAGCAATGTTTTCAGCTGTTACCTTGCCCATCTTGGAGCATTTCTTAGAAATCTAACATGGATTTTTAGGTTTCGTCAAGTGGACCATAAATAGGTTTTTTGCTCAACCTTTTGGAGGTCCAAATTCTTGGTTTTTTTCTCATAGGTTTGCTTATACTCCTTTCCTCTGCTTCTGTCGGGCATATAAGAAATTAAATGGTCAAACCACCGATGGTATAAAACTGAAACTCATTGGCCATTATGTGGCTGACGGATAAGTGATGATATATGTAGAAAGAGGTAGAAGCGATTTCTGTTATTGATGGTCACATTGGGAAGAGGTAGAAGCGATTGATATATGTATTTCTATTGTGGAGGTTCTAGTGTGTTGAGTTCTCCTGAACTACCCTGATAAGGTTTTTTGGTTTAAGACATTAAAATCAATCTTTTCAGTCCATGTGCTGTGGTTGGAAGTAGAAGCAGTAATATTGTTATTATTATCACCATTCTTGTTGTCAGCATCATCATCATTATTTTGATTGTGATTACTGTTATTTATGACAGTGATAATGAAGATGATATGGTGCTTTCGTCATATAAATCTAACTGCAGACTGTTTACTGCATTACCCTCTCTCTTTAGGTTTGGTGTACCTACAATTCATCTTCAGACAATGGGAAATTCAGCTACCTAATTTGAAGTTTAACTCACTATAAATGAACTACACTTGTTTCCTGCTTGTGTAAATGATTTTTAAGCATTTCAAGGCTCGAATTTGGTTGTAATGTGATTGTAAAATTTTGCTTTTAAAAAATGTGACTCATAGGAGCCATGAGAGCATGCCACTATGCCACTAAACCATTGCTTGCATACATGGAGGCACCCATGATCGAATTAGTTCAGGAAACACAAAATGGGAGTAAATTTCTAATATCTTGACATTGCCAAAATTATCCTGACACAAAATGGTCAGGAAACTTCTTCTCTCTTCCCCCCCCCCTCTCTCTCTCTCTCTCTTAAAGTAGGTTTGTAATCGAGCTTCAAAAAGGAAAAGACTGGGATTTTTCCCTCCAGATAAGAAAGATTTCTATGTTCATTTTGCTTTAGGTTTTTGCCTTGTTTGTGACATAACGTAAAGCATGTTTTACAAGCACATGATCGTTACCACTTTTACTCATTAAGGTTTCTTGTATTTGCAAGGATGAAGTGTAGGAAAATTGTTTAGAAAAATCCCCAATGTTCTTTTGTGTTTTGCCTTTCTGTGAAAAAACATGGATACGGTCTTTAATTAAGAGTCTTTTGGTTCTCTTCAGGTGAAAGGCCTCACTGACTCGCTGGATCAGCGAATTTCAGCCTTGGAAAAGTTGAAAGAAAATGAAATTTCAGAACACATGGGTACAACAGATTAGGTGCCTTGAGGCACGCTATTGCAATTTGATATTGTAGTTCCAAGCATGAATTTTTTCACTCGCGCCCTGTTTCTTTAAGAAATAATCCCAAGTTGTCACTCCAGCACACTCAATCTGTTGATGAAAATGATCATTTTAATTCGAGTTTTGATGTTCGGAGCATCTCAATTGTGTTTGAGTTTTTGTACTCAAGTAGTATTTGTTGGGAGTTTATCTATTTTGGTTGATGAGTTTTTTTTTAGTGAACAAAATTACACTTGCAAATATGAGGGAGCAAGCAATGCCTAATAAGTCTTTGAATCATGTGAATTATTTTTGTGTGCTGCCGGTTAAGCAAAAGCAATGCCTAATAAGTCTTTTGAGTCATGTGATTTTTATGTACTGACGTGAATGCTCCATGTTTGACTCTTCTTCATTTCCTGGGCATGTTTGTTTTCAGGAAATTTTCATGATGCTAAGTATGGTGTGAATATTTAGGTGATGTTTGATCTTTATTGGCATGTGTGTAAAAGGTGTTGACTTGTATTGATGTGTGTAAAAAAAATGAGTTATATTGGTATTTATGTAGGAGTAATGTTGAGATTGTAATGTTAGAAATTTGGATACAAATCCTAGAAATATTTTGAAAACAAACATGCCCCTGGTTCGTTGTAAACCAAATATCAACCCAATGATACAGATTGGGCCAACAAGTGAATCCTAATCCAATCAACAAGCCCATTTATTGGCTCAATGGGCTGCACGTGCTAAGCTCTCTGGTTTTGTTGATATTTATGTTATTCTGTTGTTTATTATCCTCTTTGTGATTCAAATTCTGTTTTGCTTTAGTGCCATTTTAATATGATGAGGTATTTCAAGAAAAAAAAAAGAATCCTAACCCAATCAACAGTAGTGGTTCCTAAGTGAATGAGAATACAAAGGCCATTATAACGCGGCTGACATTGAAGGGTTAGGGTTAAGGAGTTGGGCGTGAGAGAAGAAGACACGAAGAGGGACAAAACACTAGAAGTTTCGAGAGTTAGAGGTTTTACCACGAAGTGGACAGTTGGAGCGGGAATGGTTAGTAATGTCATAGTGGGCTTTCTGATATGATGGGCTGAGAAATTATGGACTCACTGAGGTGAGGAGTTGCTGTAGTGGGTTAAACGCATGCTGTTAATGGGCTTGGAGCTGGCAGCTAACGATTATGAAGTGCAATGGATTACCAGTGACGTATATAGGGCGATAGTTATCATTAGGGTTGTCCATTAGCCGGTCCGGCTAGCCAAATCGGACATTTTGTGGAGCATGTATACCGGACCGGTCATTCTTTCGGTCCGATCTGGGTCGGTTTGGGTCATGCCATTTTGGGCCGGTTTTGAGTTGGGTCATACCATTTTGGGCCGATTACCGATTTGGAGAGGTATACTCCGGTCCGATTCCGGTTTTCCACGTGGGTAACCTGGAACCGGACCGGATTATACCGGTCTCGATCCGGTTTAGCCAAAACCGGTCTAGGTTGGCCAGTCCGGCCGGTTTGGTGGACAGCCGTAGTTATCATTGTGAAGGGTATCAAAGAACCCATTAGTATTTTCTATCAATTCTCTCTCAATTCTATGCAGGTTTGGCTTCGTTCTTTCTTTTATTACAGTAACGTTCAGTGGAACAATCAATACAACTTCAATTTCATATTCTATTATATGACCAATTAGAATTATCCAAGAGAATTGCTACAGCCACCGTGGATTCTCTATTGCCCAGTGCTTCACTTATTCATTCTCCAAACTCCAAAATAAAGATTTAAACTGAAAGTTTAATATAATTATCACTATCCATAAAGATGTTCTTCCGATAGCAGAAATGACAATTGTCCAAACAATAGAGATGTTGATTAGACAACAGCAAGAACAAGTGCAATATAGTTACCACTGTCTGTCCTAGCAGTGGAGATGCTGCTCCTTTTGTTTATACTACATCCCCAACCAATGAAAGAGATCATTCTAATATGAAAATCAAAAGTCTTTCATTTTAATTTCCTTCAATATCTCTATAATATAAGTGCCATAGAGGGATTGTTAGTCTTGGAAGTGTCTAGATTTTGAAAGGAATATTGTGGTAGATGAACTTAACAAAATCTAATGAAATGTGCCACAAGCCAGCTGCCAATACATATACTGACATGCCATACGCACAAAATTGAACAGGGAGTATAAGAAAAGTTCTTTAAAAACGTTCATTGTATGATGGTCATTCTGAAATTGTGAAAGAGAAGTCGAGGCACAGATATCGTATGATAAGATAAACACGAATTATATAGTGCATTGTGTAAATCTTGAGTTCGACAGAGACTTTCTCCTTTCTTAGTAAAATGTAAAAGAAGAAAAGCA
Organism: Myrica gale; assembly: GCA_963930655.1. Taxonomy (NCBI): domain Eukaryota; kingdom Viridiplantae; phylum Streptophyta; class Magnoliopsida; order Fagales; family Myricaceae; genus Myrica; species Myrica gale. The sequence continues at coordinate 25,171,173 of OZ005606.1, read as the reverse complement.
AATATTCATATAATGTAAAATTTGGCAAATAGAACGTTATTCCTTAAATTAACTTGGTGATTCCTTCAAATACAAGACTTTAATGACCTATTGGCAAAAGTTCTTAAAAAAGCATACACTTTTTTTTGTGGGTGAAAAAAAAAGGCATACACTCTTGTTCACATCTGACCTACGCTCTGCGCAGAAGTCTCGGCATAATTCATGAGCTGAGACTACGTAGCAAATTGAGAAAGGAAATTTCAGTTCATCTACGGAGGAATTTACAAGTGCCATTTGGAAGACTTAGGCTATGTTTGTTTCATGTCTCAAAACGTTTTCTACTCACTTTTTCATCAATTCCAATACCTTTTCACCAATCCTAATAACTTTTTACAAATTCCAACAACTTTTAACACACTTTTTATCAATCCCAAGAGAATTTACACTACTTTCAAAAAAACAAAAACACAAAAACATATCTCAAGACCTTCCAAATGGCACTTGTAAATTCCTCGTCCAAATGGTAATAGTCTTTCGTTTCTTACCCTGTTTCACCTCGTCCACTAGATTTAATGGTTGGCATTTGGCAGTATCAAATGCTCTTTCTCCTACTACCCTGTCTGGGACTGTATCTTCTAATAGTCACAAGGGTTTAGCTCTTTTTCCTCTCTACTTGCAACAGTGTCTTCACCAGTTGCGTTGCCCACCTTGGAACATTTCTATTGCAAATTGTCAAAGCTAGGTGGCTCATAGATTAGTGAGATTCTGCTTAACGTGATATGGCATATACTTGAGGCATCTATCCAAACAAAATAGATGGCTTTGCTTTTCCTCTTCTTTTTCTTTTTTTTTTCCAGCGAAAATTTCATGAAAGAAGTAAACGATTTTGTATCAATTCTCCTAACATTCTCTGGTACCTACACTTCTTGCATGGTTATCGTTCAACTTCGTAAGGAATCCTACAACGCCTCGCATGGAGGGTCTCCTATCTGCCACTTGTTCGGTGCAGTGAAGCGCCAAGTCCAACAGCTTCAATGCCTTTTGTTGTCCATCTCTACCCCAATAACTGATTTCCTCATCGGGGAAGCAAATGAACTCATCATTCTCCTGCAGGTTCTTTCTTGTCCAGGAGACAATATCTAAGCCGTCTTCAAAGCAGGAGTCGACTGGCAATTTTCTGCAAAGAAGCTCCAGTAGTATGACTCCTTAGCTATATACATCACATTTCTCTGTCAACCGAGTCGAGTATGCATTCTCTGAAATATTAAATGAAAAGCATAGGTCAGTTAAAGTAGGCAGAACGTAAAGCTTCTAACCTCATCTCAATAATAGCCAAAAAAAATGAAGTCATCCTACTGATTTGTGACCAACCCGGTGCCATATAGCCCAAGGTTCCTACAATTACAGACCTTGTGGAGCTTGAATCAGAATCATTAACCAATTTCGCCATCCCAAAATCTACTATCTTTGGTTCCAATTCAGAATCCATTAGAATGTTATCTGTTTTGATATCTCTATGGATTATTTGTTGCACACAGTCATGGTGAAGGTAGGAAAGGCCTTGTGCAACACCAAAAGCGATACGGTATCTAGCTTCCCAGTCCAACACCAAGTGTGGTTCGCTCCGATGCAGTACATCAAAAAGGGTACCTCCTGGCATGTAGTCAGTGAAAATGTAACCATATCCATCTTTGATACAATACCCTGCCATCTTTATTACATTGCGGTGCCTAATTAAGCTTAAAGTCCTCATCTCCAGCATAAAGCTTGTCTTGGACAAGTCCACCTTCTTGACTGCCCAGTCATTGCGGGCGTTCGCAGATTTTGTGCGGTAAACAGTCCCATGTTTGCCTCTTCCAATCACGTACTTGTCGCTTGAGCCTTCCATGGCACGCATAATATCTTCAAACCTTAAACCTTGGGGTAAATCTTCAGTTTTTGATCGACAATCAGGAAGAGGAGATTGACCAGGAGTAGATTTCTTCCCAAGGCCTCTAGCTATTATTACGTATACTAAAGCACAAAATAGAGTCACTGAGATTACAACACCAATAATCACAGCAGCCCACGCTTGCCCTCTTGTGTGATTGTTTCTAGCTTCTTCACAATATTTATCTTCATTACTGAGCAAACAGAGTCCTGAATTTCCGAGGAAAGACCCTGGATATGAAGCCTCCAATTTTAACCAAGCAGAAGGGAGTCTTCCTGAAAGTTGATTGAATGATGTGTTCACAAAGATAAGGGAGATCATGCTGTTTAGTTCAGTTGGTACCTCACCAGAGAATCTGTTGCTTGATAGGTCAAGAATTTCTAACTTGTCTAGATCACCGAGGCATACTGGGATATTACCGGATAGCCTGTTATTGCTCAAATTAAGAGCTGAACTGAGGTGATGAAGTTTAACCAAACTGCAAGGAACAGGGCCTTCTAGCAAGTTGCAATTCAAACAGACTATAAGATGAAGAGAAAGTGTCAGGAATAGCTCCACTGAGTTTGTTCTCTTCAAGATGAAGGCTTTGCAGTTTTCCAAGTGAGGTAATCTCCAAAGGAATGCTTCCTGAAAGTTCATTCTTGCCGAGGTCCAGTTTGATCAAGTTTGCGCAATGTCCCAGCTCAGAGGGAATCCTTCCAGCCAATTTATTTGAAGAAAGTCTCGAGATTTGAAGATGTTCAAGTTTACCGAGCTCTGGAGGTACAGTGCCAGATAGTCTATTTTCTGAAAAATCAAGCATTGTCAAATTGCTCCAATAACCCAATGATGGAGGTATTGTTCCGTGAAGCAAGTTACCTCGAACGTCTAGGAAAGAAATGCCAGAGTTCTTACTCAAATCAGCGGGTATAAAACCTTGCAAAAGATTGTTACTAATAATCAACCTCCTAAGAGATGAACATGTTTCAATGCCAATTGGGAAACTTCCATCAAAACGGTTGTTCCGTGAGATCATTGTGAGCCAAGGACAAAAAGGTGAGATTTGTCAACTGGGTAATACCGGGTGGGACGCTTCCGGACAAGCTATTGTTATACAAAGCCAACTCCACAAGACTACTCATTCTACCAATCTGTAGCGGAATATGGCCTTTGATATGATTATTGAATAGAAAAATGACCTCTAGATTTCCAAGATTGCAAATTTCTGGAGGAATTGTTCCTCCGATGAAGTTATTCTGCAGTCTAAGTTCAACAAGTGAAGCACAGTTCCCAAGCTGAGGAGGTAATGGGCCGTCGAGTATGTTATCAAAGAGAAACAAATGTTCCAAACCTTTTAAATATCCGATTGGACGAGGAATCTGACCCACCAGCTTATTACCCGAGAGGGCAATATCTGTTGAACAAATGGCATTGAGCAATTCTTTCAGGTATACTTCCATTTAGCTTGTTGCCTGAAAGAACAAGCTCCTGCAATCCTTCAAGGCCCCACAAAGTCTGGTATTTCCCCTTCAAGATTGTTTTCATCAAGATGGAGAACCTCAAGTTGCAATAGACCCTGGAAGATCTCTGGTAGAATAATCCCTCTAAAGTTGTTATACGATGCAATAAGCATTGTCAGGTTATGGCAATTGCTCAAAGGAGGAGGTAAAGATCCGGATAATTCATTCTCATGAATCCAAAGATCAGATATTGAACAGAAAGTTGGAAACTCTGGTAAAGACCCTGTAACGTTGTTTGTGTTCAAATAAAGACGCTTCAAATGTGGTAGAGACAAGATTTCACTTGGAAGCTCTCCACTCAGATAATTGTTGTATAATCCAATGTATTCAAGGTGGTTACCTGAGGAGGAATATTACCAGAGAGAGAATTATAACCCAAATCAAGCCGTAAAAGCTGCTTTGATATGAAAAGCTCCGGAGGGATTTGTCCTTGGAAGCTATTGTCATTGAGAAGAATTGTATTAAGCTGGCCACAGTTCCCAAGTAGCTGAGGGATGTCACCGCTTAAACTGTTGCCACTGAGGTCAAGAGATAGCAAACGTTTATGAAGGCAGAGATAGGAAATCGAGTCGTTTAAGACACCGGAGAGTCCAAAGCCTGAAAGATTTAAGGCCTTGACTTGAAAGCTGTTGTTGGGATAGCAACGAACTCCCGGCCATAGGCAAGGCCGCAAGGTGAAGATGATGAGTCGGACGCATTCCATGCACGAAACGCTGAGAATATCTGGGAAGGCTATGGCGGAATTTGAGAAGGTATATGGCTGATGGAGGCAATGAGACTGAGTAAGCTAAAAGAAGCCCAAGAGATGAGAGAACATAGTACGAAAGCAGCAAGAGCATGGTACTATTACTAAACATTGTTGCGGAGCAAAAAGAACATGCTACTTATAATGTAGAACAATAGAAGAACAGGGGAATTCGCTTTTCATGGGTTGTGATATGATATTCCATGCATTTGCAATTTGAGGTTGAATGAATCAGTATGGTTTTCCAATTATCTTTTGGTTTTGGATGAATATTTTTTTGTATTCCACAGCTTTTCTAGGGAGAGTCAGACTGGGATGCTTTATTTGAGCGGTGCCGTGGGGCCCGACTTCCACAGAACCTCAGCAGATGTGAAAGAAATAGCTCCCACCATCTCAGTTTGGTGGTGTCGTCCTCCACACTCGAATCAGAATACTGATCTAAAAAAAACAGAATACTGACTACTGAGAATGCGCCCACACTTGCATTCAAAGAAAAGCTTCTATAATGGGCCTGGTTGGCGAGCCGCCACGGAGCGCACGACGAAAAAGAAACGTGATTGATTAGTTCCATGATGTTTTATATGTTCGACAGCCAAGCGAAGCCTCTCTCTCTTTCATTACACGCACTCAATGTGATTCCATGGACATAAGCTTTATGTCAATAAGATACTTCCCAGTATATTTCAGCCTATTGGCATAAAACACACCCGTTTTGGCTCACTTGTTTGGCATATCGCTGTCCCTCTTCCTCCACCATCTTATCCATCTCCGGAGCCATCTCTGATTTTCCACCTCCCAGCAGGCTCCTGTGGTAATGCTTGAAGCAAGCTAGAGCCAGCGTTGTTCAGGCAGAAGGATGTATTTCCGGGACTCTTTGGTCTGTCCTATTGGGCCCTTTGGCCCATTTTCCACACCTCCACTCACTAGTTTCGTTCCTTAACGTGCTATCGAAGCCATTCAAGTTTAAAAGTCACTGAGCTCGTAGCTCAGTTGACGTCTCTTCTCAAAAAAAAGGGTCTGATCTGGGTCGAATCTCAGCACCTTCCCCAAATTACCTAGAAAAAAAAAAGTTAAAAGGAACACCAAACCCCAACCAGAAAACGAACGAGACAGATATTGGGAGTCAGCTTCGTTTGGGCTTAAACCCATTTGCTTTGTACATGATCCATGGTTGTCAAAGTTTGTCAAATTGATGAAGGCCCATGAAATAGGGTACTAAATTAAACTTTTCTTCTTTCTTTAGTGAGAAGAGAATTAGAGAATTTCGCTTTACTCATTTGTGTATTGAGCTTGAACAGATTTGACTCAATTATATATGTACTGACCGATTGTGAGAGTAATAGTGAAATCTTTATATTGCTTTACTCATTTCATTTGTGTATTGAGCTTGAATAAACTTGACTTAGTTATAATATGTACTGACCAATTGAGAGAGTAATAGTGAACTCTTTACACTCGAACCCATCTAACAATCCGAGTATCCATTAATTCAATAATTTGATGTCAATAAAAAAATCTTTGAACTCGTACCTACTTGTGTCATGAGTATAAAATGCCTATGAATAAAAATCTAGGTGTCACTAATCAGTTAAGGCACTTTATACTCTCCATCGAATAGCTACTCAATATTTCGTGTCAATAATATGGTCTAATAATTATTAAATTTTCGCCCTTCTGTAACAATCCAATGGAGAGTATAAAATGCCTTAAAAAACAAAGGGAACACATAAATTATAAATATTTCCGGGAGCAGTGCCCGGATATGAAAGTTCATTCCCAACTGCCAAGTCTAGCTCGATGATACGACTGAGGATGGATTGAGTCGATTGACAGGACAACGAGAACCTTTTGACCACAAAACGCGTATCGTGAGCCGGTGATTCGGTGGTAGCTGTAGTGCTGAAAAAATTGGGAATCCGGTCCGGTTTTTCGGATCGCAATGATCGCGGATCGCAATGCGATCATTGCGATCCGGATCGTATTCCGGTTATAGTATATTAAAGTATCGGATCGGTCCGGTTTTATTAAATACGGTTCGGTCTGTTTTAATTTTTTTTTAATTTTTTTAGATTAATTTCAAAGGGGAGGTGCATATAAAAATGTTAAGTTTTAATTTAGATTAAAATTAAACGTTTTAAGTTTATAATTTGTATTAAAAAAGAAGACCGGACCGGACCGCATTTTAAAAACTGGGACCGGACTGGACCGCAAATCCGGTCCAGCCCGCGGTCCGGTTGTGTTCACCCCTAGGTAGCTGAACTTTTTTTTTAATCAGCTTCGAAGGGAGTCAGCACGCGAACCAAGTATGTCGTGGTTACTGGAGTCGGATTTCTAATAATTATCTAATTGTCCTTAACATGTATGTATTACAATAGATTAATGAATTTATTTAATGATCTATATTAAAATAGATGACAAGATATTAACATTATTTTTCATTTTGTATGTGTTGTCATTCATCCAATGACTTGTTAAGACTCATTAGTTAATTCTCTTTTAGGAGAAAATCATTTATCGTCTATTGGAGGAGCAAGTCTCTTTTTATCTTCTCAGCATTACATGCACGATATATATATATATATATTTGTTTTTGAAATGCATTTATATCATAATAGAATTAGCAAATAAAAATTAAAGAGAAAAAAAATTGTTTCTTAACTATAATCAAAATCTTCACTTTTATATAAAAATAAATAATAAATTTTTATAACCAAACAGCCTCAAAATTTTAATATAAATTTCACCAACTTTAATAGTTTTTATTAAAAAAATTATATTAAATATTATTTTTTTTCTTACTTTTTAACAAATTTCAATAAAAATCATCTTACAATTAATCATTCTTAAATTTTTTACTAATTTTAATAAAATTCAAATTTTCAAAATTTTAACTGAGGGTGCAAAATATCAAAACTCTCGTAATTAGTGCAAAGTGTATTGAATAAACGAAAAATCTTAAGATTGCCTTGAGTCATTGAAAATATATTTTTGTTTCCATTACATGATGGTCATCAAGAATTATGAGGCCTTTAAATCACGAATATAGTTATTGGTAAGAGAAGTTAGATCTTGTCATGTCCCTTATAGAACTTAGATTTTTTTATATCTTGTATCTACTTTTAATCATTTTTTTCTTCTAATAGAATATATAGGTTAATTTACATGTACTACGACCAATTTCAAAGTTTGTATAGTCCCTTCATCTACACAAACTAGTTAATTACAAAGTCAAAGACAGTGGTCCCATAAATATATATATATATATATATATACATAAAATTTAATAAGACTATTATTTAATTCCACAGAAAAATGGAGAAAAAAATGGCCTTGATAAGGGTAGGGGTCCTAAATCCTAGCCCAAAGAAAACAAATATAAAAGCCCATTCCTAGGTCCGGATGAAGCCTCTTCGGAGGATAGACTGGTACGGCACGCAGACTCCATTGTGTCGGTAAAAAATAATTTCGGGCACAACCCGTAATATATATACAAGCGGTTTTCGAGCACTATTATTATTTGACGGTGGTAACTTGGAGGCTACTCGGCACACAAACCAAGCGATCGGGGATGTGTCGCTTTCAGTCTCTCGAGCGCGTTACGTGCATGAATTTGGAATCGTATGGATGATTTAAAGCAAATTTATGTGATAAAGCAAAGCTCAACAAACACAATCGACGATAATAATAGAGCTTGGGAAGCTTTGTGGGCTTCAAATAATTCAAGGTAAATAAACTCTTTATTTATTTAGTTTATTCGAAAGCTAACGAGTGTATTTAGAGAAATCGATATCCCAGAGTAGAATAATATTTTCTAAATAATTTCACTCATAAAATCATTTTTCTAAACATGATTAACACTATAGACAAATGACTAAAAACTATATATATCTTGATTTTGTAATTCTCCTCTAAAATTAGAAAATATATCACTTGATTGAAAAAATAAAGTTGACTACTAACCAATATTTTACATTTGATGGAGGAAGAATTTTTTCTTTCCACAGAAGTCCATAATCGGAAGCCCAAATATAATTGAGCCTAGGCCTGCCAGATTGACGCTGTAGGTGTCCTCTCGTGATAAGGGATCCATAAAAGAGTTTGCCGAATAAGCTTCTATGGGGTATAGAAGCTTATTCGGCAAACTCTTTTATAGAAGCTCACGCAAACAATCGTGATTGCTTACATTGACGGACGGTTCAAAAAAAGTAAAAGGGCAAGATAAAGAGCAGATCGGCTCAGTCCGATCGGGGGGACAAGTCTGACAGATTCCTCGCCTGGTGAAATATTTGGATGAGATGAATAAGGTCTAGGAACACCAGGGCCTATACCACAAAAAAGGACAGGGCCCAACAAGTCCTAGGCCCAAAGAGGAAGAAAAAAGATATAGGGGAAGAAAGAAGGGTGGGGAAGGTACGCAAGCTTTCTCACTCAGAATAGAAACAGTAAACAAAATATATATAAAAATGACGATTAACAAAAGCATCAGATAAATCTCCCTACGGAAGAACCCCATGTCCTAGGTTATTCTCTTCCTCAGAGCTTTCAGTCTAATGGACTTTGTGATAGACGGGCTAAATTTGACTTCATCGACATTCCTATTTAAAAAAGAAAAATGAAGAGTTTGTTGATGTCGTTATAGTCTCAATTTATTTAAATCCAACATAACTCATGTGATAGGATTTTTCAAACAAAATTTGATATCGAGAAGTTGGTTCCACTAGTTGTGTGTTTTGTTTAAGACACTTTAATTCCAAACATATTTTTTTTACTCTCGTACCTCGTCTTTCCAAGCATTTCTTCTATAGATCCCATCATTCTCATTTCAAATATTTTTTTAATCATTAATTTTTTTAAGGACATAAATAAACATGTTTCCGCTCACCTCATGACTTTTGGAAGCTTTTTCTTATTTTTTGTAAGCGACTCTGGGAGCTTCTTCAAATTAATTGATATGCGTGACAACTCCGCATTCTTAAAACTAAAGGAGGGAAGAGGGGGAGGGGGGCTGGTGCCGTGGGTATAGGGTGAGTGTGTTGGCTTTTGTGGCGAGATAATAAAGTGGGTGGGGGGAACCCTTAGGTGAAGTAATGGCGGGTCCGCTTGTCGAGGTGAAAAATGGAAACGGCTCGTATTATAAATGCACGGTTGGTATAACCCTATTTGGTTAATAACTTGATCGTCAAAGCACATGTCCTGGTCGTCCGATTGAGCATGAATCAAAAATAGGGAGGGAGGAGTGGGTGGAGTACAAATCACGCTTCCAACTCGAAGTTTGTAGCAGCGAGAGAAAGGAAAGGTTTTAGCAGAAAGGGGATAAGAGAGCGTGGTTTGTTTTGTTCGGCTGATAGGGACAGCTCATTTGCCTCTCCAGCTGTCTCCCCCAACCCTTTTTGGCCTTCTCCAATGCCTTCTTCTTCCTTCGTCTCCATTACAGGTGTTTTGCGTTTGTGTACCAAAATTTTACCCTCTCTAAAATTTTAACACAATTAAATATTATAATATAATCATTCTCTCCCTATCAAATCATTACTATTTACTACAAAAAAATATAAAAAATTACCTCTCTCTTCACTTTTTCACTAAACTCAATACCTAAAATTTTAACAACACTAAAATTTTACAACACAAACACAAAGTGTGCTTTCTAAGAAACAATGATAATTCTCCATTTGGTGTCTAAACAAGCACTTAAAATAGAATGAATGAACTTACTAGAATTTACTCAATGATCAAGACTAACTAAGATTGTGTGAATGAAGAGCACGAGACTCATATTTAGTCTCTCAGTTTGATTTTTTTTAAGGAAAATTTGTTTTTTAGTCCATAGGTTTTGAGTTTTTTTTTTTAATTTTAGTCCTTAACTTTTAACCTTCAAATTTGTAGTCTTTAAGTTTTCTTTTGTTGAATAAATAGTCATTCCGTCAGTCTGCTGTCAAATTTGTACCGATCGACCGCTCGCTTTCAACACATATACTCAGTCGACCGCTTCAATTTTGTTGACGTGTCAAAGAGGCTCGTTAACTATATAGACGGCAGACTGACGAAATGACCATTTATTCAACAAAAGAAAACTCAAAGACTAAAAATTTGAAAATTAAAAATTAAAAATTAAAATTAAAATTAAAAAAGATCAAAAACTTAAGAACTAAAAATCAAATTTCCTTTTTTTAATAATAAAATCGATAACTTAAGCGGAAGATTGTGGGTTGTGGACTGTTGTATAACCTTATCACTATTTACTTTGGATTAGGTGGGCTCGCTTTCTATGTGTCTACTTTACAAGGTTGTTCTTATTATATTTTAAACAAAGAGAGGAATAAATGTATAAAAATTAAGTACATCTCTATTCTTTTAGCTAAACAAAATTAAGTACATTTCAATACAGTATAATAAAATTATAAAATCCTGATTAAATGAAGATCTACTGCCAAAGTCTTCAAATTTTGACAAGCATTCTTCGTTACAAGCGAAGAACTGTATATGAAAAATTATAAAAGTTATTAAACAATAAAACGATCCTATATATATACATAAATATTTTTTATCTGAATTTATAGTACAATTCAAGATGAGATAAACCCAACATCTAAACCTCATCTTAGAGTTTATATTGCTCGAATTTTAAAAATATTAAATTAATATATGGAGAGTATTCTAATATATATATATACCATATAAACCATAAAATGATCGATCCATATCATTCGAAAAGTCCAAAAACAAGCAGTCCTTAACGACTCATCACACTACTAGAAAATTGACTTTTAGTGACGAAATTCTCGGTGTTTCGTCACTAAAAGTCTATTTTTAGTGACGAAATGCTATTTTTGTCATTAATTTCATCACAAAAAGTATTATTTGTGACGAAATAACAATGTCGTCACAAAAAGTTACTTTTTTGTGACGAAAAGTTTCGTCACACGCCGATCGATCGGTACTTTTGTGACGAAATGCTTCATCACTAAATGCAAAGAGTTTTGGAGAGGAAATTATGTCGTCACTCCTCCCGATTGGTCGTTATTTATATATCGATCGATCGGTTATCAATAAACACGTGACTTTGAAACACAATCGATCGTTCATCATAAGTGATCCATCGCTACGATATGACGATCGATCGACATGCGTCATAGAAGATCTTTCTAAATTTTAAGATAACCGATCGATCGGTGCTTTAGGTGATCGATCGTTTAAGTATGATGTCGTTTAGATATTTCTAATCTATCGATCGATCGTTTGTATTGAAGTGATCGATCATCAAGGCCGTCGTCGTTTTGTCTTATGCATAACGATCGATCGGTAAAGGCACAATAACCGATCCATCGCTACGATATGACGATCGATCGACATACGTCATAGAAGATCTTTCTAAAGTTTAAGATAACCGATCAATCGGTGCTTTAGGTGATCGATCGTTTAAGTACGATGTCGTTTAGATATTTCTAATCTATCGATCGATCGTTTGTATTGAAGTGATCGATCATTAAGGCCGTCGTTGTTTTATCTTATGCCTAACGATCGATCGGTAAAGGCACAATAACCGATCCATCGCTACGATATGACGATTGATCGGCATGCGTCATAGAAGATTTTTCTAAATTTTAAGATAACCGATCGATCGGTGTTTTAGGTGATCGATCGTTTAAGTACGATGTCGTTTAGATATTTCAAATCTATCAATCGATCGTTTGTATTGAAGTGGTCGATCATCAAGGCCGTCGTCGTTTTATCTTATGCATAACGATCGATCGGTAAAAGCACACTGATCGATCGTTAGGATGCGTCGTCGTTTTCGTTAGATGAAGCGATCGATTCCGATAAGCGATCGATCGGTTCACACGGTATCGTTTTAAATGCAAAAGGCGATCGATCGGTTAACATTGACGATCGATCGGTACGTAAATTTCATGATTAAACATTTGTGATTGAATAATATGAGCTTAAATAATTAGAAATACAAAATATATATTAACAAAGTACGTTAGGATATATTTAGATTACATAACAACAAATAAAATATACTTCATTAATATTTAGGAAAGCATGTACAAGTTGTACATGTTACAACAAATAAACATTTTGTAAGTGTTAGAATGAGCAATGTACTAAGATGTCATAAACTAGTGATATAAAGCTTATTTAACACATGATTATAAGTTATTAGTATGATATATGTAATAAAATGACATTTTAAGTAAAATAATTTTAATAATTATTTCATTTGTTTGGTTAAAAATCATTTTTTCAATAATTACGTTTAACGATCGATCGGTAAAGGACGGTGTCGTTTAATGGTTTGAGATCGATCGATCGCTCACGCCTACCGTCGTTTTGAATTCGTTTCCCAATCGATCGTTTGAAAACTTAGCGGGAATTTTAAAGCTGATAAAGCGATCGATCGGTATGATGACCGATCGATCGGTGTTTATCGTGCTTGAAATGCCTAAATGCTCTAAGGTCGTGGGTGAAGTGAAAAACACACCCACCGAAAGGAGGAGAACGAAGACTTGCTGCAAGGAGCTCTTTTCCTCTCAAATGGTTTGAGATCGATCGATCGCTCACGCCTACCGTCGTTTTGAATTCGTTTCCCGATCGATCGTTTGAAAACTTAGCGGGAATTTTAAAGCTAATAAAGCGATCGATCGGTATGATGACCGATCGATCGGTGTTTATCGTGCTTGAAATGCCTAAATGCTCTAAGGCCGTGGGTGAAGTGAAAAACACACCCACCGAAAGGAGGAGAACGAAGACTTGCGGCAAGGAGCTCTTTTCCTCTCAAATTTAGCCCAAATATCGTTCTTTTGGTTGAGAGAGTGTTTAGAATAGATTAAGAGGAAGCCGGGCTCATATTCATTGATTTTTTAACCGAGTGAATATTAAAAATATTTGGCGAAATTTGTGAGATTTTGGTAGAGATTTTGTTCGTTTTGATGTTTATGTCGTGCAAGAGGTAATATACTCTACATACATTACGATTTATGAACGACTTGGTTGGTTATTTGATGATTTTTTTTATTTGGGTATTTGTGGGTATTGTGGATATAATTTGTGATGATTAGAGCTTATTAGGATGTTCTTAATATGTACATTGCAATGGGTATTGAATGAGGATGATTTGAGACTGATTTGGGCGTGGATTTGAGTGTGTGGGGAAGGTTTGCATGGTTTTATCGATCTGGGTAATTGACGATCGATCGTCAATTATCTTCTGTTAGATGGTATACAACCGATCAATCGTTGTATTTTAAACGATCGATCGTCTTCTAGATGGTTGTCTCACGATCGATTGTCATATTTTATTTAGATATTTGATTATTGAAGTGCTTGAGTTCAGAAAATAAGAATGATGTAAGATCTCTCCTTATGTTGTTCATAATTTTTCTCATATATGGCCCTGGTAATGTGGATGAGTAGAGGTTTGTTTGTCTGATGTAAATTGTATTTTTTTGTACTCATTGGAAATACCAAGAAGGGAATGTCCTATGCCCCATGAATTTTGCAGTTGGAAATCACATGCAAATATGACTGTACATCTAACCCTGCAGGTAAGTATATACAATTAATAGCTTACGCTCATGCAAGGGTATAACTGTTTGGCTCACCAGCTTTCGGAACACCAATTTGTCAAATTTTCTGTTCTCGCTCCATTTGTTTATTTTTTTCTTTCTATTTATTAGCATAAAGTTTTTTCTACAATCTTTGCTACAATTTTGATAGAAGACATCACAACATGATTGCATAAACTAACTGGAGGAGAATGAAGATTTCTTCAGATTCTCAAACAAGAAGAGAATCAAATGGCAAAATCTCCTTCCAACGGACTTAAGCGAATATTTTCATATATTGTCGAATCAGTGAAGCAGTAAAACTAGATCTGATGCATTTAGCTATTAATTTTAATTTTTCTAACAATTTGGAGTTTTCAATGCAGTTCCTACAGCCTAGGCGTCATGTTCGCTGGCATGGGTAAAAAAATTTGTCCAGCACCTCGGCTTTTTTATCAATGCATAAAGACAACCAATTTTGTTTTCCTACTATTTTCTTGTGCTTTTTTCCATCAGGGAAAAAGCTAGGAATTAACTCTTGGGTTCACTTGCATGAAAAAGGGAGCAAGAGGAGCGCATGCGAGTGGAGCACGAGGAGCGCATGTGATTATGTATTATTACGATGTTATTTTCGATTTAATTGTGGATTACTATTTGTTACCATTAATGTGCATTAATATGAGTATTGTATTTTTATTATAGTATTATCTGTTATATAATTTTTTTATTATTATTGTTTTTCAAAAATCCAAATTATGTTTCCACCATTCGATCCGTAGTTAAACGCACAGCTATTAATAGATCGTCAATATTAAAAATATGTAATGTCGATCGATCAATAAAGTCATCGATCAATCGTCAATATTAAAAATATGTAATGCTGATCAATCAGTAAAGTCATCGATCGATTGTCACAATTATACCGATCGATCAGTGACGTAGTCAGTGATCAATCGCTTTAATCACCGACCGATTGGCTTTTGTTAAGATGATCGATCACTAATAAATTACAATTGATCGTCTATTTCTTACAATTCCATCGGTAAAAATGACTGATCAATCGCCAATAATTCACCGATCGACCGTTTATACCGATCAATCGCTAGTTTAACCGATCCATCACTATGCCAAGTACGATCGATCGTCACTTGTGACGATCGATCGCTACGTTTAGTGATGAAAAAAATCCATCACTAAAAACTTTTCGTGACGAAATCCGGGTTTCGTCACGAAATACATTTGGTGACGCTCTTACACTAACGAAACTGGTGGCGAAAAAATTTCGTCACTAATACTTTTAGTGACGAAATTTTGACTTTTAGTGACAAAAAATTTTGTCACTAAAAGTAATTTTTTTTGTAGTGTCTGAATAGACAAACCTCTTAGGGGAATTTCTCAACCAGATCTTATCTCATACATTTAACTTATCAGCTAATAAGTTAAATTCCTGATAAGAAGCATCAGACCCCAGTAGGACTAGTCCTAACCGTTTTAGTAGTCCAAGCCCTGGTTGAATTATAACTCTCTAAACCTATAAAAGTAAGGTATGTACCCCTTAAGATTCATTCATCAGTACAAATTCTCAAACTAATTCTCAAAGATATTACTAACTTATACATCATATACTCACCTTTAATACCGTACCTATAGTAGTGCATAATTACTAAGGTGATTGTATCTTCTCATCTGTTTCTATTTAGTTATAAATGCTTAATTTATTAATAACAATTTGCTAGAAAACCCATTCATTACCAAAATCCAAACAGCCGTTTGTTTACCCAATGAGCTCCAAGCAGCCCGTCCGCCACCGTCTTAAAGACAATATATATGATATATTTGATTGTCCAAAATTTTGAGTTTCAAAAGTTATAATCAAATAAATATATTTCCAAATTTTAACTTTTATATTTATATTTCAATTTTTTTAACAACTCTAATAAAATTCAACATTTAAAATATTAACAAAAATTTTGAAAAACAAAAAAAAAATCCTTTTTCCATACCATTCCAATCAAAACCGCATTATTACACGAGCTGCCCATATTTTTATCTCTTTGTCATCCATAGTCCCACCTCATGTCCTGTCAACATCTCAACCTAATTTCCCACACGATCCATTACAGCGTTTGCAGAGCACTCGCGAATCGAATTACGCGTACAGCGGTGTGAGGCACTTGTCTGCGACGTGGGCTCCGACGCCTAACTAAAGTGAGTGGTTTTCCGCTGTACTAATAAAGAAGGCAATTTAGTTAGCGCATCACGTCTGAGGCCCAGTGGGCCCAGTGAATTGCGTCCCCCGAGGCACCAAAAAGCTAAACGGTGCTCTGGAACGAGAAAAAAGTATCACCGTTTTGGAGGCGTTTTTTTTTTCACTTGTTCCAAATCTTGCAATTAACTACCCCACTAATAGCTTGGAAAAAAAACCTACCCCAATAATAAATGAATTGTTAATTATTTATTTGTATTAGAAAATAATATGATAATGGAAAAAAATAATTTGGTTATTCATAACAAAATATTGTTCGAATTTTTTCTTTATTAATTCAAATAGCTAAAATTCCCAATTGAATATAATTATAACAACATTCTCATTGGTTAGAAGCATATTAATCTTCAGATAAACATCCAGAAATATATTTAATCCTTAATTTGGTAAGTAAAACGTAGTACTGATCTACCAATCATTTTACACATGAAAGAAAAAAAAACTAAATTTATTGAAAGAAAGATTGATATTCATATCTTCAAGCACGGACTCCTTTTAGCAGGTCATAGAAAGACAACCTTGAACCATTCCCTGATGCTTATAGGTAAGAAATGGGGGGTGGCAGAGACGGAAAAAAAAGGCATGGGGTGCCGTAATACTATGGTCATTTCCCAATGGAGGATTTAGTACGGGTTAGGGTTATGCAGCAGAAAACGATAGATGCCGCAATAATGATGAAAGAGAAGGAGAGGAAAAAAAGGTCGCTTTTTACTAGTTTGTCTACTAGCTAGTATGGTGCGAATGTTGGAAGCATGGAAGCAAAAGCATAGCAGAGGACGAGAATGGCGGCAAACCATTACTCGGTCATTAGACTCATAAATCGTAGCCAGCTTGGGAGAGAGAGAGACTGAAGAGCGAGAGGCATAACTGCATAAGACATGGGTCATATGATAGTGGTCTCTTAGAAGTTTTCCTTTGCAGAAAACTAAAAAGGTTGGTCTAGGGCGCTGTAGGGTGGGGTGGAGTACTGAGGACTGAGGACTGAGGAGTTGTTCTTTTGGCAGAGAAAGTTTGTTTCTATTTGAGGAAAGTAGTTTTATTATTACGAGTATGACTATCGACAGCTTTGACGTTTTAGACAAGGAAGCAAAACAGAACAGTGGTGATATTCCAAAGTTGGGTGTGAGGATGAAAAGCATCGAACGGGTTACTAACCAGACTATTATGTTTCATCATGAAAATCACCACCGTCCATTTCCATCATGTGAGAGTAAGGTCCGCGATGGTGATGGTCCCACATGTACCAGCAGGTCTATAACAATTGATGCATACGATGTTGTTGCTGGTTGTTCTCGAGCTTCTGTTACTGGTGGTGGTGCAGTTGTAAGAGCTGTGCAGCCTTTTGACATTTCTTCCACTTCTGCTCCTCCTCACCTCGCCTCCAAATCCCCAGGTTTGTGCTTCTTTTCTTTCAAGTCATTGCAAAGCGAGTCGCTTAGCTCCCCATTTATATGAAATGAAAAGAGAGCAAAGGTGGTTTTGTCTCGAGGCGTTCCTTAAGGATGTGTATGTTTTTTGGTGGCATGGGTAGCAGGGAGGATGGCAGCATCTTTGGGGTTTCCTTTTACGAATGCACAGTGGAAGGAGCTTGAAAGACAAGCTATGATATACAAGTACATGATGGCTTCTGTTCCTGTTCCTTCTGAGCTCCTCATTCCCGTTAGCAGAACTCCCTCAGACCCGGCTGCTTCCCTCTCTCCCTGTAATGACCCTTCTCTTTCTGACCTTTGTTCTTCAGGCTATGCTTGATTTCATGATGAGGTGCTTCATTCTTCTCCTTCTAAATGATTTGATGGGGGTTTAACTCCGTCTCTGTCTTTGTTTTCTGTCCCTCTGCCCCCCCTTCTTTTCTCTCCCTCCATACACGAACACACACAGACACTCTGGTCTGCCTATGGACTCCCGCTTTCTCTTTCCCTCTTCATTCTCTTTGATATTCCATGATGAGTGGTTTTGCTCTTTGATGTGTGCGTTTTGAGTTTCGCTACCTCTTTCGCTCTGTCTCTCTCAAAGACACGAGCACAAAGTTTATTCTTCCTTTACCTCAAGAGTGCTTTTGTCTTTCACAAATGATCGTCTTTTGTGTCTTTGATGTGCGTTTGCTCAGGGTGTCTGTGTGTGTTGAAGTCTGTGTCTTTGGTTATTTCCTCCAATCTTTATCGGTTAATTTCTTTTCTCTCTAGTTGTTGTGGTCGGGTTTCACCTTATGCACCATTTGTTTAGAATTTTCAATTTTTGGTTTGTGATTTTATGGTTTGGTGGGCAGTGGGCAATAGTGGTTTGAACCTGAGGTTGTCAAGCAGTACAGATCCTGAGCCGGGGAGGTGCAAGAGAACGGATGGGAAGAAATGGAGGTGCTCCAGAGATGTGGCGCCTGACCATAAGTACTGTGAGCGCCACTTGCACAGAGGTCGTCCCCGTTCAAGAAAGCCTGTGGAAATTCATGCGAACGACAGCAGCAGCAACATCAAGAGGATCCGCCGCGAAGATTATAATGCTCTTCCTACTTGCTCTGTTACTATGGCGAGTTATAACCCCACAATCAACACCAGTGGGCCTTCATCTCATTTTTTTGGACCTACTTCTGGCCAGCCATTCCACCAGCCTTCTATGGTCTCCATTCCATCACACAAGGAACCGAGGTGGGTTATACTTTCTATCTTTCGGGAACCCATTGTATCTGTCATTCTATGACTGGTTGGTTGGTGCGAATGCATGAGAAGAGGAAAGGTAAAAGATTTAATCTTTTGTTATTTTGGATCTCGGAAAGTGGAATAAGGCTTAGCCTGTTTGATCTTCTTGGCTTTTAGGAGCCATTGAAAGTAGACAAACTGAAGGTATTTTGTTGTCCTGTAATTTCGGATGCATTCTCAGGTGGCAAGAATTGAAGGTTAACTCTTGGTTAGGTAGTATTATTGTTGAACTCTTTGATGGGCATTCTTGGGTGCCTGATGTTTGTTGTGTTTGCATTTTTTTAAAGGAGCTTGGACTGGATGGTGAAAGGAGAACCTGTTCCGATGGCTACGGCTGAACGGCAGTGGTATCATCTGATGCAAACTAAAATGGGATTCACTCCTGAGACGCTCTCTCAGACCGAAGGTTCTGTCTTCAAACAGAACTATCCAGAGAAGTCCCCGAATCTGAATACATACGCATATTTCAGCACCTGCCAAGATCCACAGAGCAAAGACTGTCCCTTGTTCCTTGGCCCAGATATGATTTATACACGAGTGCCTCGCACGGGAGCAACAAGGGGTTTCATTGATGCATGGTCTAACACAGGAACAGAGGAAAACATGGTCAGCTCGAGCACTCTGTGCTCTGTCTCATCAGATGGCCTGTCACCCTCTTCACTCACTCTGTCAATGGGTGGCAGTAACTCCGTTGACGAAGAAATGGGTCAAATCCAAATGGGCTTAGGCCTAATGGAAAGGGATCAAAATAATGAAAGCGGTAGCAGATTCCGTCTCTCAAGCTGGCAAACTCCTGCTTCTTTAGTTGCTCCCACCCCAGGTGGGCCATTAGCAGAGGTTCTAAGGCCAAGTACCTTTGCTATCACCCCTGGCGCGGCATCACATCCATCCTCCCCGATTGCTGGGAACGGTGATCCAAGTAGTTCTGCAGCGACTATGGTCTCATCGCCGTCTGGGGTGCTCCAGAAAACATTTGCTTCGTTGTCTGATAGTAGCGGTAATAGCAGCCCAACCCTTGGGAGTTCAAGGACCACTCCTGAGATCGCCATGCTTTGGTTGAATCAAGAGTGATTTTGCAACATGATCCTCGCGAATCAACCTGATGGACTATATCGTTACTTTTCTCTTTAGGTTGGCAGGTTTTTGAAAAGTTCCTTGGTTGCTTTTAAGCATGATCTTGAGATAATTAGTAGGTCTTTTGGATAATTCAAACATTTCTGTAATTTCTAAATGGGACATCTATTTTGAGTTGTCGACAATGAATAGGTTTATGTATTTTTTGTTTGTTTGAGCGATTTGGGTATGTATTTAATTGAGAAGGATTATTATTCTGTTATTTTTATCCTTGGTGCATATTATTGTGTTCTTTGTTTCTGAAAGAGGATGTCCTTGACAGTTCAGGTCTTCTTCGTCAGCTTACCGTTCCGCCTGTACTTTTTTCTGTTCTCCAGAGCCTATTATTGTATTGCTTTGTTTTTGAAGAGGATGCCGTATGGTCTTTATTAATAAGCTTACGGTTCTGTCAGTACTGGGGGGTTGTACGTGAGGCTCATCTTCGTTGTCCTGGAAAAATATCTTTCCTCTCTCACTCATCTAAACACTATTGGGATTTTGTCTCTTTGACTTTCCCTGCAAGTGCATATGGTCACAAGATATGGATGATGTATAAGCTCACTTACTCAGAAAGAAGACGTTGATGATGTGAATCCCAAGTAACTTATTTCTCTGGAGTCCGAACTTCAGGAGCAACAGCAGTGCCCTCTTAGCGGCTGGAAGTTTGATGTGCTGATGCTTTGCTCTCCTAATTTCGTCACTTGGTTCAGTATTGGTGGCACCACCTATAGATTTTTTCAGGGAAAAAATTCACTTTGCACCCCTGAACTTTGAGGTCAATTCAGTGCTGATGCATTTGCTCTCCTAATTTCGTCACTTGGTTCAGTATCTGGCGGCACCACCTATAGATTTTTTCAAGGGGAAAATTCACTTTGCACCCCTGAACTTTGGGGTCATTTCTAAGTTACATCCATTTTTATCGATTTCGTTAGATTAGTACTCCAAAATTTATGTTTACGTCGATTTTCATCCTGAACCTCAAATTGCCGGTACTTCTCACGGCAAACCAACCACGTGCTGTCCACGTGACAACTTACCGTTTTCATTTCCCGTTTTGCCCTTCGTTTAACGCATACTTTAAACATTTTCTGACCTTCGCTACCACCATCTTTGCAGCTGGAAAAGGCCAGAAGGAAGAGCAACAACATGTTACCGACCTCTTGTTGCTGGCCATCCCCACAAAAGATGACCCAAAGAACCCCAAGACTGTCCCGGGAAAGTAAACACAGTTTGTTGTGCCATCCGTGTCCGATATAATCTATGATGCTAAATCTTGTGTCATCCGTGTATGATGCAAAGTCACTTGTTTTGTTGACGTTATACCGATGTCCCCCGAGGACTTCCTAATACTATCCGTGTCTGATATAATCTCTAATGCACGATTTTCTTCTTGCCCGTGAAGTTTTTACTCGTCTTTCACTTCCGCTTCGGTGTTTCCAGTGTTGCGGCTGCCTCGGTCGTCCTATTCCAAGATTTGAGTTGGCCAGAGGCGTTTCCATATCGGTGTTTCAGATGGTCAGATGGCTTCTATGCGCATTAAATGAAGGGCAAAATGGGAAATGAGAACGGTAAGTTCTCACGTGGAAGGCACATGGTTGTTTTGCCGTGAGAAGTAACGGAAAATTGAGGTCTAGGGTGGAAATCGACGTAAACATAAACTGTAGAGTAATAATCTAACGAAATCGATAAAAGTGGGTGCAACTTAGAAATGACCCCAAAGTTCAGGGGTGCAAAGTGAATTTTTCCATTTTTTCAGAGTAACCGTAGCTTAAGCGCCTAGCTCTCTGTCCCTCTGGGGTGGTGCTGCGGTTTGATCCGGTGGGATGATGATCCCTATGCAATTAGGAGAGAGACAAGTGGTCTCTATTGTAGGATTCATGTTATCCGAAATTTTATATGAGCAACATTAAATGATGTGGAGACTACTTCTTGTGTCTGTCTCTCTCCAAATTGTAGTGTAATTCGGATAGATAATTACAGAGGATCCTAATCCGATCTATACCCAAATGATCTACAGATTCAAAGTCAATGCAATCTTTCACCTAGGGAATATTATTTTCGGTACCGGCAGATTAACTCTAGGTGGATACAACCCATCCACTGAGATTGTGGGTTCTACCAAGAGCTTATTGTTCTGGTCTGCAACGTTATGGGCCATCTGATAGTCGTGACTGATAGGCATCTCATTGTTTAGGACTCCTCTCAACAGGACTCAAGGTGTTGGTTAGTTTTTGGAAAGCCATTACGGCATGTCTACGGAGGTGGTACTCTTTTTCTCAGTTACTGAGGCGGTACTCACCACAACGTACATAAACCTCAGGCAAAGAGGTGAACCTCCAATCCCTCTAGCCAGGCGCCAGGTAAGTCACCACTTTCCTCGCAGTGTTATTTGAACACCTTGGGAAGTCTTCTAGTAAGGCTCATAATATATAAGGGCACCACTCAGTCTAAAAGCTTAAATTTAAGCCTATAGTCTTGGGCCAACTATGCTATATTAACCACCCATACTGCTTATTTATTTCTAACGTGGGACAACATTTTTACCGTTGTCATTATGATAGAGATTGCAGGCTTTGACTTTCTACTGAAGTGAAACCATCTGGATTACCAAAAAAAAAATAATCGTGAACCACATCTGAGTTCTCTTCTCTAGGTCATCTGATTATATCTTTCCTTCTATTGGCAATTTTTTGAGAGGAAGGGGACGTTGCCTACTATATTATAGGTTTAGCATTTATAAATACAATTTGTAAGATCCATTAGTATTTGGCATGGTTTGTGACAATTTAATATGTAACGTTCTTGAGATCTAAGTGGTAAAGAATTAGGATGGTTATTGGCTGTGTGAAGGCTGTGCAGAGTTTAATAGGGAGTTCGAAGTAGTCTATTGCGCAGAGGAATAACAGAAATTTTGTTTTAAATGAAAGTCCGCCATTTAATATACCCAACGTTCTTTGACTTCGAAATATCCCCTTTGACCATATAATAGCCTTTCTGAACCTTTTGCAAATACTCAAGAACATTTAATCGAAAATTTCGCAGAGATTCAAGAAAGCCTCCAAGAAATCATTTTCTAGATCTTATACCCTATGTTTTTGTTGTTGTGGAGAGTGATTGGTGATCTGAACGCGGAGATCAGATCTTTGTTCATTCTCTCAGTGTGATCACGAAATTTCAATCTTAGATTGAACAAGAGAGCTTCGGAGTTGCTAAAGTTAGAAAAGGTGCTGGAGTTCTAGCATTGTTGAAAGTGCAATCACTTGAGTTCAAGTTGGAAGGTTGCTCCATTGTAAAGAATCAAGAAACCGATCGGGATAGAAGTTCTTCTCCCCTGCAAGTTGCAGATTCGGACGTTGGGCGTTTGAGTAAGGTTACGATTGATATTAAGATTAGCAAGTGTTGTTGAATTTATAGATCATCGTGTAACTGAGATTGGGTTTCTAGTGATTAGTTTGTCGGACAAGGTCCTAAAGAGTTTTTCTTCCTCGTAGATGTTCTACTTGCAAGTTTCTCCCAGTCAACAATTTATTGTGTCAATCTTGGTTGAATATGTGTTATTGATATCGTTTTATATTTATTTTGTTATTTGCTAATCGTTCTTGTTTAAGTGATTAAATATTGTCAATCTTGTTGCAAGAAGATTCAAGGCAAAAGGTAGATCTGGGTAAGAACTGTATTCAACATCTTATTATGTTGATTTCAGATAGAAATTATTTTGCTGATATATGTTTGTATAATCTGTCAAATCTGGTTTTACGTCATGTGGAGTTTAAAGTAGTTCACTGAAACTTTTCACAATTTTGACATCTTTGTTTAATTTGTGTTCTGTTGTTTAGCTTGCTTATTTGTCATTTGAAAGCATCTGAAATCATCTGAAAACATCTAAATATATTGGGTTACGTTGTATATTAATTTCATTCCTTGTCATATTGGTCAGATTTCATTAAAGGGTCGAATAGTGTTTTGTAATTCACTGTTCATAGTTCGAGGTGAGTATAAATTTTTAAAAATCCTATTCACCCCTTTTCTAGGTATTTTGTACTCGTTTGAATCTAAATTAGATTGTTCACAATTCATTAAGCTTCACTTATTTTCTGCCCTCAAATTTGTTGAGGAATTTCTTGGATGTCTTTTCTGCTTATGTTGTGGGATATGGAGAATATTTAGAACCTGTGCTTGCTTCTCACGTTGTTGAATGAAGGTGGACACAATCCCACATGAGAGGAAGAATCTCTTTGAAACCTTGTTAAAGGTGTGGTCAAATGAGTACTCATGCCCTCATCCTGCTGCTAAAATTAACTAACAGAATAAGCGATAAATGCATCCATCTACTTTTGGAGAATGTGATTGTGAAGAAAGGAATAAGGTCAAGGAGTGGAAAACGGTGCACAGCTGATTTAAAGGGTTTAGGGAACAAAGCAGATTAAGTTGCAGAGTACAGAGGGCCATGTGTTTGTAGGTTTCTCTTTTTTCTCTAGCCTTTAGTTTCACCACTTTGTCCTACTACGTGCACAAAAAACTCTATTCGGGGTTAGCTGGGGCCTGGGTGGCGTTAAGCCCATGTGCTGGGTAGCTGCATCTGGCCACTTTGTATGATTAGAGTTGCAGAGTACGTAGATGTAGCAGAAGTGTACAAAACAAGATCGTTGGATGTGGTGACTGAAACAGATAAAAGTTTAATTTCCTTCTAACAAAGATTAATGAGTGTGCTGAAATCCATTGATGACTAGGATATTTGTGTCCACGTTTCCCGTTCAACATGCTCCTCTCACATCTTACTTCGTCTACCTCCAGTTCAGACTTTTTAAAGTAGAAAATGCGCAACGGCTAGACATCATCATTGTAGTCATACTGGCAATCATCTTTGCCATGACAGTCCGTTCATGTGCAGACTGCAGAGCGCCTACCTCTAGAACCTGGTAAGATAATTGGTTGAAGTAGGAGACATTTCATCGCCAATGCCGTCAGTGCAATAAAATGACATGTTCGACCATTTTTCCGTTCCGAGATGTCCCCCAGGAATGGTGTTATGGCTTGGACTCCTCAAGCCATAATCAAAAGCGCCACCACCATTGCCAAGACCACCGCATGAATCAGGATCTGGGAATGACAGACGTTTTCTCACCGGCCACCCTGTCTTTTCTCTTTCTGGGGTTGAAGGCGTCTGCTTTGGTGTACTTTGTGACCGAAACCGAGCATTGGCAGATGCAGTGGAGGCCATGTAGTTTGGCATTGTTGTGGTCCCAGAACCTCCATTGACTCCCATTACATGCTTGTAAGTGGAGCTTGGGCTAGGAGCCCGAGGCATTGGTTGATTCCTCTCTTCTCTTAAGCATTGAGGACTAGCCGAATGCACTTGGAGATGCCTTGTCCTGTAAGGGGATGGTGTGATTGGTGGGTGGGGAGTGAGATTGTTGTGGGCTCTATGGACAGGAGAGCCCACAGAAAATGAACTGGGTCTCTGCGGTTGGTAGCTATGATGTAGATTATGAGGTCTTTGTGAATTCGGGGAAGATTCAACTGTTTTTATCGGGTCTCTTTGATCACATGACACTCTGTCTCTGCCCTCCCATTGCTTCCTTGTTGTCCACTGATCAAGCCATTTAGGCATCTCTTCTAGCTCTTCCTCACTTGCAGTTGGGTCCCTACCAGTCCTCCACATCTTTGATGCAATCATGCCCAAAAGTGTAGCGATGAGCTAAGTAATGCAGCATATGAAGATTTATAGGGAGTATATGACAGGAACAGAATAAGGGGGCAAAACCTGGTGACAGAAGGCATGAGACAAGGCATTTTCCCGTTTCAAGGCAGCTTCCTTTGCTCTCTGTAGCATCGCTTGAAGTTCCTCAATTTTTTGTGGATGGTCATCCCAATGGGTCCAATCATCAACGGAGTTGCTTTCGTCTCCAGCCTGCATAGAAAACAAGGCAACCAAATTACAAATAGGCAGCCAAAACTTAATATCAAAAATTTCACACTAAGTTCTTTGTACCGTGGACTTCCTTTCGGAAAAATGAGATCCCCGTAAGCTATTCGGCTCACTGAGGGCGGAACTTTCGGTCCCCTCGTTTGAACTTGAATGCCTCTTCTTCCGTTGGTCACATACCCGAGCTTGGACTCGAACTAGAGCCTGCATGCATCTAAGAGTCATATTTGCTCGCTTTCGAACATTGCGGCCTCTTACCAAGGCCTGCAACTTTACCAGCCCCTTAAGTGCCCGAAGAGCTTTCCTCGCCTTCATAACCACAACCGTACATCAATGAAACTACTTTTGCTTATAAACTTTATTAACTAACCCAAAATAGAAAACAGAGGTCTCTTCCTGACCAGATATCCTCTGAAGGCAGTCTGAATAACAATAGCAGCGTGTTCTTCTATCCCAAACATCGAAGGCCTGGTGAGCCGAACAACCTCCACAGCTGCTTGGGCAGTTGCTACTGCCGCGTGAGCAGCAGCTGTGGTTGCCAGGGCTATTGCGAAGGCATGTCTTTGCTCAGCATCTGCATCCTCAGAAACAGGATTAGTAGCCTTAGTGACAACACTAGTGGTTCCTGTGATATTAGCGTTGGTGGTTACGGTCCTTGGTTCGCAGTGATGTATAACAGTTTCCCGATTCAAAGACTTCCGGAAAACCCATCTTCGCTTCCCTCTCTTCTGCACAAACCCAGAAACACATTATATACTTACAAAAGGGAAATAAATCTCTTTGACTCTGGTTGTTTCAAGGGAAAATGAGTTGAGGATTAACCATTCGAAGTAAAATATATATTTTTTGTTCTCTAAAGCCTTTTGTTTGTTTTGTTTCTAGGCCTTCCCTGAATCCTGAGGATAATTTGATGAAGAGACCTGATTACATATTTTTGTGCTATGTTGAAGTAAAAACCATTGCGATATGTTTCCAAGAACTAATTTATAAGGCAATAAACAAAGCGTTAATGACATTTTTTTTTTTACCTTCTCTTCTTCCTCCTGTTCATTTTCCTCTCTCCTTCTACTGCTTCTCTTTTCATTCTGTTTGGTAGGAGACCTGAAAGCCCTTTTGACAACAGTCAACCACGAGCTTCCCCCAGTCTTCCCCATGGGAACATTCACCAAGCATGTCGGAGACTAGTGTGGTTTTCTTTACTTTATAGGACCTCCTCGAGTAGTTGGAGTCTTTAAATGGAAAAGCCAGAGATATAAATGAGGGGAAAATTAATTGAGTCTTCAAGTTGGTATTGCTAGTCCATGCACGCCGGAGCAGACGCTGCCGGCTGCAGTATATATAATGTATCGCCAACAGTTTCAGTACATAATGCTAAAAGAGATGAGAGTCTTTTTTTGTAGCATGGTACACTTTCTGGAGTGTTTTGGCAGAGTTGGAAACAACATAAGAGAGAGAGAGAGTTCTCTCGAGACTAATGAAAGCTGCAGCATATAGAGAGAGAGAGAGAGAGGGGGGCGCTTTTACTTTTTATGTTTCTGTAAAAGATTAGTATGAAATTCTCATGGCTTCACGCTTTGAAAGAGTCTCAGTGAGCAGTGGTGATCGTTTTTGGGGATTTGGATTTGGATTTGTGAGAGAAGAGACAGTGATAATGATTAATGCCTGTGTTTGGCATCTTCCAACAGAAAAGCAACATGTAAAACTTTAGGATTATTTTAGTCATACTGATACAAGGCAGTCTGGGAAGGGTCATGAGAGGTGCTGCATAGTGCATATTGCATACTGGGTTTGAAGTGTTAGAAGGAACTTCAGAATTTTATTGTTATTATTCTCTGTGGAGGCAAAAGGAACTTTAAATTCGGTGAAGGATTTGCCCCAGCTTACTACTCCTACTCCTACTCCTACTCCTATAGAATCTAATTTATTGTTGTAGGATACGGGTTGTCATCAGGTACTGGTAGACCAGTCAAAACAGTATTGGATTCTCTTGTTGCTTTCTGAAATGTACTGCTCTTTCTATTTATTAAGGCTACTACACCTATGCTACTTTTGGCAAATTAAATGATTTAATTGCTCTATATTTGCATCGGCTAGAAATCAAAAGAATGAACTCGGGCAATCCCCACGCAGCTGCAAGCGCTCACTCAGGAGTCAGGGCGTCACTTTCAAAGATCACACGCTGGAACTGTAAGGGCTCTGCTGTCTTGACTTATAATTGATACGGAGTGCCTCAAGTGCAAGCCTTAATTATAGGCTACAGTGATCTGCTTAGATTTATATTTTTTTGTTATTTTCTTGTCGACCATTAAGGTTGTATTTGTGTTGAAAATTTTTTGGTATTGGGTTTAGTGAAAAAGTGAAGAGAGAGGTAATTTTTTTATATTTTTTTTATAGGAGAGAGATTATATTATAATATTTTATTGTAAGTTGGTGAAAAATATTGTAATATTTTTGGTGCAAACGCACTCTAAGTGCATTCAATGCTGGACTTTGGTCCCCCGGACATAGGTAGTCCCTTGACTCGCCTGCAATGGTCGTGACAGAAGGTGGCACTTTTGGCACTCTTTGAGAATGACTGCATAATATTTACTCAAGACTTGGGGGTTAGATCCAGCAGTGGTAGGCGTGTACAGCATGCGAAGAATAGAGCTGTTGCCGCGCGCCTTGCCTGAGCAGGGTGTGGGCCAACCAGTGTATTGCACAATGGAGAATGTATGTCTTATGAGCAGCAGGCGCAACATGGTGTAATGTTAAGGTAGCCTATTGGAGGCATGGACGTTAGGAGTGTTAGCGTATTTTTGTATTGACAAAATTTTGTGTCAAAATATGTCTTGATCGAGTTGTAATTTTGGTCCCCACATTTGTTCAAGAGTTAGAGTTGATGATCTGTCCAAAGTCTTCATCACGTTCAATCAGCGTTCAACAAGCGCTTGAGCGTCCTTGAAAAAAGTTTAGACAGAGTCATCACTTTTGACCAGCGTTAGACAAGCGCTCGAGCACTCTTGGAAAAGTTCAAACAGAGTCATCAAATTTGACTAGCGTTCGACAAGCGCTCGAGCGCTCAGTACAAATTTCAGACAGAAACATAAGAGCTTGACCAGTGATCGAGCAACTTCCGGCGAATTTCAAAAATCTCTGAATTCTTGGAATTTTCTTTTTGAAATGTTAGGAAACCCTAATAGGTTTCGGGGGAGGCCGTCCTAAAGGTGATTGAGGCTTTCATTGAGCAGATTTGTGTCTTCTTCCTTGAGAGAAAAACCCCAGAAGAGTTGTGCTTCAAGATTAACGAGTTTTTTCTCTATTCTTTGATCAAATATCTTTGTAACCTTCATGGTGTTGAAGGAGTGCTGAAGAACAAAAGTGTTTGGTGAATAATCCATCAGAAGATCTTCATAAGTTTGAGGGGAATGCCGCACGAAGCGGGTCTAAGAAGGGAGACTTAGATTATTATATCAGGGTTGTCAGAGTCAAGCAACAGGGGTTGCCCGTGTCTGAATCACTGTTTATAAGGTTTTCTTCTTAGTGGATTCTAGGTGGCTGCTAGCCCGAAGTGATTTTTACTTTGAATGATATTTCAAAGGTTTTCCACTTCGTCACCAAATTCTTGTCTCTTTGTGTGATTGAAGTTTATTTAATTTTCCGCTGCCTATTTGTTGACTGAGTTGATTACTATGCATATCTAGGCTGAACAATTTTAGAACATGTTTTAAAATTGTTATTGATTTGTTAATTAGAGGAAAAACACATATTCTCTTCTTGTAAGTGTTATTAGGGTCTAAACTAGATTTTTCAAGGAATATGCCTCAAGAAGCACGTCAGGCCTTATGTGCAGGGAACTTGCAAATGCTATTTATGGGTAGCGCGCCTGGCTAGCAGAATGAATGTCGAGGTCTAGGGTGGTTTTTAACCTCCTTTTTTTTTTCTCGTGCCTAAGCATGTCTGTAGGGCAAGGCATGGGTTAAAACATGTCAGACAAATGTTTTTTTTTTCCTAAGCAATGAAACTTCATTCAACCATAAAAGGACCCACGTCTCAAGGGGTGAAATACTTATTAAATGATGCCACAATAAAACAGAAGGATTTTTT
Organism: Myrica gale; assembly: GCA_963930655.1. Classification (NCBI taxonomy): domain Eukaryota; kingdom Viridiplantae; phylum Streptophyta; class Magnoliopsida; order Fagales; family Myricaceae; genus Myrica; species Myrica gale. The sequence goes on along the minus strand of OZ005606.1, from coordinate 25,141,391 downwards.
TTTTCTAAGTCAAAACAGAAGGAATTAAATGCAAAGGAATAAAGCTACCCACTTAGCCAAGGGGTGTAATACATAAATGATGCCACAACAAAACAAAAGGAATTAAATGCAAAGAAATAAAGCTACCCACTTAGGCTGCGTTTGTGTTCTAAAATTTTACATCTTCTCTAATTTCAACACAATAAAATATTATAATATAATCTCTCTCCCCCATCAAATCATTAATTTTCACTACAAAAAATATAAAAAATTACATCTCTCTTCACTTTTTCACTAAACTCAATACCTAAAATTTTTCACAACACAAAAATTTTATAAAACAAACCCATCTAGTCAAGTAATCTGCATCGAAATGTGCTGGGCGTGAAACTTTAACGAAGCTCCAGAATGGGTTAGAGTCATCTCACGGATGACTTCAATTGTAGCACCTGGAGAGCCCGATACTAAGGAGGGTCACAAATAACCGAGATGGAGAGGAGTCAAATGCTTGCTAGAACAAGACACTGGATTATGTGGCGGGATGTATGGAGAAAATAGCACAATTTTTGGGGAGGGCACTTTCTATGGCTTGATCCCACGTTTAGGGAAAATTAACAACTAACCCACATGGGTAGCTTAAATGGCAATGGAAGGCGTCTGATAGTATGGATTAGGAGCACACATAGGGTTCAAACCACAATTTGTGTAAAAAATTCACGACTTAAATAGAGACTAGTTAGTGGATCAATCAATCTCTTCTAGATTTGTTATAGTGTTGAACTCAATTTGTGCGTATATTGAGCAAAATCCGTCCGAGTCAGATACATGTGAATAGGTGTCCAAATTTTATTCTTTTATTTAAAAAAAACAAGTAATTACTATTTGTCCAATTTATTCTTCAGTGAACAAGATGCAACTTAATCAACACTGTAGAAGGTACGGGGCTATTATCAAATAAGAAGGATACAAGGGTCAAATTGCAAAACTTCCTCCCTTCCCCGATAGGATTTGTACTAGATCGTTCCCGAAACAATGAGAAACTTATAAACAGGAAAGCGTCATTTCTTTTTGGGTTGGTGACAATTAATGGGTCCAGAACTTTCACTCTCAAACTTTCAAGACTCCTCTCCAAACTTCCCTAATTTGCCTATATATTTCTGGTCCTGCTTCTCAACTCGATCATCCAACATTCTAAGTTCCCAAGGGTCTCTGTCATATAACTTCACTCTCTCTCACTCGTCTTGTACTTCTTTCGTTACGTATAGTCCCACCTCTATAAGAGCAATATGGCTGCAACATTAGCCTGGTCATCTTCGCATTTACTATCAGCCCACAAAGCCAGGTCTTCAATTAAAACCAACACTGTGCCCTGCTCCGCTGCCTTCCCATCAAGGAATTTTGATAGCGTTAAGCCATCTAGGTTGTCATTGGTGAGAGCTCAGGCAGGTGGAGATAACAAGGACACATCTGTGGACCTGCAAGTCAAGAATCAGGGCAACCAAGGGACGGCGGTGGAGAGGAGGCCTAGACGATTGGCTGTTGATGTTTCACCTTTCGGTAAGTCTTAATATATGTTTGCAATAAGCAGATTGGTACGCTTATACTGTTACTGGCTATACACATGCTTTGGGGGCAGGGAAGCTTCTGGGAGTTGGCTTATGGGTAGTTTACTAAATTTGTTCGTTCATTTTTCTTGAATGCTTTGGCTCCAGCTCTTTGGCCGACTCAGAAACTGGTGCAAGTTTAGTGGGGTTCTCATAGGCACGGTGACGTTTTGGACTCACCTGCCTCAAGAAAAAGGGGAAAGAAGAAAACGTTAAGATTCTGTCTACTTAATTACTTAACGTGAAATTCTAAGAAAACTAATACTTAACGTGAAATTCTAAGAAAACTAATAGTATTTACAGCAGTAATAAGACAAGATAAGCAAGGGTCATATAAACTACAATAGGAAGACTGAAGAGTAAGTAGACATCTATGTGGGATTTCCCTTTATTTTTATTACTGTATAATCAAGAGGTGGAATTTAGATAGGTCCCACTTCTGCTACCTTTATACCTTACTTTATACCAACTTCGGGAGGAGGAAAAAAATAGTAGGGGCTGAATCGAGAACAAAGAAAGAAAAGCATGGATAAGTGAACGTTAGTTTGATCATTCTGGACCAAAAAGTATTATTCTATTGGAAACCAGAACAGTATCGATTGTGCTTTGTAATGAGTTGGTCGCTTTTGCAGTTATGTCTCCTATGTTCTTGACAAAGTGATACTCTCAAGAAATGCAAGAGCTTGGGAACTCATGTTGGAATGGTTAAAAAAAAAAATCCAAGGCCGTCCATAGCTTGAACCTTTACTGTTGTGTCCCTAAGCTCAAGTGGGAAATCTTCAATAGCATCATCATCTGCAACAAAAATAAAATAGCTTTAAATCCGGTTGCTCGAAACTAACCCAGAGAACTAAACATGTTCCAATTTGTTATACGCAGCTCAATTGGACCCGTTGTTCCCAATGAGGACCATGCGCCAGATGCTAGAAACAGTGGACCGCCTCTTCGAGGATGCCATGACGTTCCCTGGCAGGAACCGATCGGCAGGGGAAGTGCGCGGTCCTTGGGAGATAAAAGAGGAGGAGAATGAGATTAAGATGCGGTTTGACATGCCTGGACTCGATAAGGATGATGTTAAGGTGTCAGTGGAGGACGATGTGCTCCTCATAAAAGGAGAGCAGAAGAAAGAGGAAAGTGGGGATGACTCGTTTTATAGCAAGAGTGTCAGTTCCTATGATTTGCGTCTTAAGCTTCCTGATTACTGCGAGAAGGATAAGATCAAGGCAGAGCTGAAGAATGGTGTCCTTTACATTACAATTCCGAAGACTCAAGTGGAAGGCAAGGTCATGGACGTGGAAATTCAGTGAATTAGGTGTATGTTGTATAATGTTGCTTCTACATAGGTTTCACGAGTTTTGTGCTCCTCCTGAATTTACTGCTCTTTTTCCTTTTTCCCCTCTGTTTTTTACGCCCTGGTCTCTAATGTATAATACTCTCCCTAAATGTATAGTGTTGGATATAACATATCAATATCATATCGTATGGAGGTGACTTCTACTTGGATTTAGTGTTATGGGAATCAGAAACTAAAGATACACAAATGTTTGGACTCGATGGAATCATGAAGTTACGGCAATGAAAACGCAACTTTTTAGTGTGTTTGGTCGGAAACGTAGTGCTGGAGTCATTTGCAAGGAAGGTACTGGTTACAGAGGAAATTTTAGATCTGGGACGTTGAAACCTGAAAATTGGTCACCCCTGCAAACGAATCACTGACAATTACGTTTACTGTGGGAGTGGTAGCTGACTCAGACTCAGCATAGTGTTCTATTTGTCCAATTGTCCGTCTCACGGCTAAAGGTCTATTTGGCCCCTTCTAAGCTTGATCAGGAGAGACCTCCAACGATTGATAGCTTTTACATCATTTTCTACAAAGAATTGTATGAAGCTGACGGAACGCTTTACCCATTTAGAAAAGAAAAAAAAAGACAACACTTTACCCTTATTTTTCTTCATGTAACATTAGCAACTTGAGGGAAACTGCAAGACTCCAGAACTACAACATTTAGAATATTGATTACTTTTTTTTTTCCTGAACAACTTGGTTGACGACTTCTCAGTCTTAAATTATGCAGAAGGGTGTTGGATTTGGACAACAACTTGTGATCGGGAGGGACAAGAAGTGATATGGTACGCTTCAGGACTCGAAAAGACCATGTCCAAAACAGAGGAATTCTTCACGATAATCAGTTGATATCATCTGTTCCAGAATTTTTCTCCAGATATTCGTCCAAATAACATTACCCTTCAAAGAGTTTCAGAAAGCGTTTAAAACGGGAAGAGTACATGGCAACCACCTGTTGTGGTAATTGTTAATTATCAACTGGTCTCTGACGAACGCTAATAATGGTGTCCTAACAACTCCAGAAAGATCAAAACAAACCTCTCGCTTTGTATTATACAAGATTTGACTGACAAAAAAGACATCGAGCCCAAAGTGGATGAGAAGAGTTCTCAATTCTTTCTTGTTTTGGATAACAATAAAGTGGCTGCAATTTTTTTCCTACCCATCTCTGTCTTTCAGTGAAGCTCACGGTTAGACAAAACACTACAACATCTATCTTTTTTTTTCCTAAGCAAAAGTGAACTCCCATCAATACAACTTTAAGGGGGCTTAAAAAAACCGGTCACAAGTCAAAATAACAGGCGGAATATCAGCAATATCTACGTGACCCACACGATGATTCTTTACCGCCCAATTCGCAATCTTGTGAGCAAGACGATTATGCTTCCTAGGAGTCCAAGACAGCTTCCAATTGGGATGAAGAGACAGAAAATCATGGCAAGCCCGACTATCTGCAACTAAATAGCCCTCCAGTTCCTTGTCATTGTGTGTGATCGCTGTATATGCAGTCAATGAATTTCCCTCCAATTCAACTAATGGCCAAGTACCTTCATCCGTCATGATGCATGCCAGAAGTGCAGCCTTGATTTCCCCCCATAAGGGCTGTGAGATAGAAATAGTATCAGTCCTCACTTGGAGAACCTCTCCTTCATGATTTCTACAGACTGCTGCAATAACCGAAAAACCGGTTCTAGATACCACATCAAAGTTAATTTTAACACCTGGAGATGCAGGGGGAGACCATGTCACATGAAGCTCCTCTTCTTTAATCCTCCAGGCCATTAGAGTGTTCCCGAAACCTGTGCTGAATGACTAGCAAAACATCAAAGGGATCTGGAATGAGACCTTGGTGGACAGAAAGATTACGAAACATCCATAGAGTGTCCATAGCAATAGCAGCCCACATCAAAAAAGGTCTTTCCATACTTTTATATCAAAACCCAGTTCTTTATGTGAATAACATAACATACGAATCCATTAGGTCATACTAATAGAGCAAAGAACATTACTATGTATTGGCCACGGGCTTTGTCTCCAGATGATTTGAGCTAATGGACAATGAAGAAACAAATGTTCATCTGACTCAATCTCATTAAAGCAAAGCTGACATGCAGCAAAGTCCTCATCAAAGGAATTTATAAAGGGAGCCATTTTCCCTCTTAGAGGAAGAGCATTCTGAGCTAATTTCCACAATAGAAACTTTAAGCGATGCTGCATTTTACTAGCCCAAAGTTTTTGCCAACATTTAGCATCCCAACCAAGTCTACAATGGAAACGATGAGCCTGATCAAGGGCATATGCAGACCTCACCGAAAAAGAACCAGAGGGTTTCACTCGCATCCTTCAGGGATAGATTCAAGCTTCGGCTTCCAATTTGTCGAAGAATCAACAGGGTTCCACGTTCGTTTCTCGAGCCCCGACAGAACTTCTTCAACTGATACTTGCTTTGTCAACAACTCTTGCAGCTGTTGCTTCGTTATTACAATCTTAATCCTCCTTACACCATTGGCTTTGTCGCTTTCAGAAGCAGAGGAAATATCCGCAGGGCTAGTGGCACCAACGGCGCTCGAGGAAGGCAGCATGTAGTAAGTTTTGCCAATCTTCAGCTCATAATTAGGTGGGAGATGCTCTGAAGCTTCCCTGGACAAGCCAATACCTGAGCCGGAAAAGTTCACCAAGATATCCTTAACAAGAATTGGCATGCTGAACTCTAAAATCTTTCCGTCCATCTTCACAACTTGTAAAACTCTCCCATGCTTTGCTGCAACCATTCCTATACATGGTTTACAAAGAACAAAGCAGTTCCCCATTTCGCCTCAGAGAGAGACAACTCAAGGAGGAATTGGAGTGAGTCTTTTTAGGTTAAGCAGGTCTTAAACAGCTAAAGAGGTAATTGAATGAAGGACTACAAAACAAGACAGGTATTGTCTAAGTGAGAGAGAGAAGAGGAGAGATCTGCGGCTAAGGTTTCATGAGTGTGCAGCGAAGGCAAGAGGGTATATATATAAAAATATATTAAGGGAGCGTCAAAGAAATGATGGGTCTCTTTGTTGAGGACTGGAGTGATGGAAAAACTTTCTGTGACCAAAGAAAAAGTATTGTGAACAAGTAGCCAAATTGAATCTTAAGCCAAAGCAAGGAGAAAATGGGATGTAAACTTGGTGTAAAGAAAGGGAAAAAAAGATGAAAATTGTCAACGCGCATGCAAAATGGGTCGGTTAGTGGAAGGTTGCGCATTGGCATCGCTCATACACGCTGGTCTCCAGCTCTATTTATACAACTTGAAGCCCTATCTTGTCTATGTCACAAGGAGCCCATTTGCTGTAAATGAACTTTGTGACTGCACAAGTGGCGTAACGTAACAGGATAGGCACTACTTTAGACTAACCTAAAGTCGGTCACGAAAGGGGCATGGGCCAATGAAATCTTCACGAACAGATTTAAAGGGTAAAAAGAGCTTCTTGATATCATATGCTTTTAGGCCATCTCGTTGAAATGTATCATCATCCTTATGAGTTTGGTGATGGCAAAGGAGCATAACGGAAATTTGTTTGGTTTCTTCTCTATAATGAAGGGGCAGAGAAAATATGATGATCCTAGAGTTGGGAGCTTAATCCACTGGGACTACTGTGCATGACCCTCCCCTGTTTTAACTCTTTCCACAATTCGAAGAAATTTGTTCAGTAGTCCCTTTCTAAAACCAAAAATATCCTATAGGGTGCAGTGCAGTAGAAGAATCTGATTGTTTTGGGTCATTGAAGATAAGGTCTCTTTGCCTTTGAATATTCTGCAGAGGTGCAGTTAAGACAACATGGTTTAGGTTATCAAGTTGGGGCTTATTGGTTGAGCTGTGCCCCTTAGCAAAAGGCCAACTGAGACATAAGTTTATTCTCTTTTCGGGACAGAGCATTGTACTTCAATGGAAAGGGGGTAAAAGAGCTTGGCAGGTTTTGATGGAGCAAAATCCCAAAGAGGTAAAAAGAGAAATAAGCTGCAAATCTAAAAAATCATTGGTCAAACTTCACAAAAGAGTCCTGTTGTGTCATTGAGATTCAATTTTCTACTGATCTGCAGCTTCCTGATGCACCTCTAAGCTTACTGCTACCCAACCAGCTGATAATAGGTCAAATTCAGCAGGGCTGCACTCCTAGTTTTTGATTTACCTGCTTTTTGTTTGGAATGAACAATCTTTTCTTTCGTTTTCTTTTTATTTTTTCTTTTTGATGAATTCCCACTTACAATTTTGTGATACTAAAGATTTCCAGATAACTTTAGCCAATATGACAGGTAGAATATGAGATATTTTACTCATCAGCCTTCAAATTCTGCATACACAAAGCACCAATTATGTAGCATCCAAGTTGGAATACATAGATTATTTCCAAGAGTTCATGACAACCCAATACATCTCAACTGGGAAATAAACAAACCTACTTGTTTAAAGTGCTCGAAGGCATTTGGGGACTCCACTAAGAGCATATCATTATCACATCTGGGGAAAACAAAGGGGGAATCGTAGGACAAAGATTTCCCATGTCCACAAAAGTAAGCCTCTAATTATTAGTCTTTTGGAATGGTTGACTCGCTAAGTCTGTTTAAGTACAGCGCATCCATGTTCCACGACCTAACCCTCCTTTCTAGCCCTAGCTGGGGCCTTCTTTAGGTTCTTTAATTTATTTTTTCTTTTCTGCTTTTTTTCCCACCAAACCTATTAAAGCATATCTTTTTAGCTCTCAAAATGCCACAAATAAATCTGACGAGTTAATGACTAGAATGTTGAAAACAGGTAAGACCAATTTTTATTTTAGGTACTAAGGGGGCCAATTGGTTCCTAGGACCAGTAAACTAAATTTCTGCCATGTGGTGCACAAAAGACAACTTTGTCTGTTGGCCGGTTAAAGGAGCGATGATCCTTGGAAAAATATCCCAACGAAATGAGCCCATGAAAGGGGGGGGGGGGGGGGGGGAAGGGCCGAGTGGAACAGGTAACTTGACCTTCAAGAATCTAGCGAGGAAGACAAATTAAATTTTGTTTTCCAATTCTCAGCAAAAGGAGATTGAAGCAAACTGGGATTCAATATATATATTTATGGAGATCACATTAAAATACCATGAATAATTATCATATGGGAATAAATTACTAATCAAATGTGACCTGTAAGCCACAGTTTATGAAGATATATCTTACTGGAACAACAGTACGCTTATCGAGAATCACAATCACTAGGCTTTGAAAAATTGGGTAGGAAGATGAACTGGAGTGTCAACGAGTGGAAAGGATCAAGAGAATTGGAAGTATACCGAACCCTACAAACATAGATCTTGTGGGACCGTTTACGGTTGTAGGAAGGCCTAGGGTATGTTTGTGTTGTAAAATTTTTGTGTTGTTAAAATTTTAAGTATTGGATTTAGTGAAAAAGTGAAGAGATAGTAATTTTTTATATTTTTTGTAGTAAAAAATTATGATTTGACAGAAAAGAGAGATTATATTATAATATTTTATTATAAGAGAGCCTAAAATTTTAGATGACAAACGCAACCCTAATAGTGCAGTAACCCCATCTAGAGGCAGCTATCTCCCTCTATTGTCAATTCCAATTTCCACTGGCTCGATCGAAGAAGCTAAGTTCAATGAATCCAGTGGATCCCATGCATGGCCAGCATGAAACTGTTGATTTGTGCTACCTTTTTAACTGCCGCCCACAACTCGAAACTTCTCATTTTCCGATGACCTTTTCCTACTGCTTTTTGGTCTGCTTTTCCTCTTTTCGTCCGAGCGATCGAATCTCCATTCCTAAAGAGGAGCATCCCTACACGTTTTGTTCATTTTTTCTTTATCTTTTTGTCTTCTTTAGGCCCTCCACTAAGCTTTGGGATTGATTTCTAATGGGTTGTTAGAAGAAAATAATTCGTGCTGCTTGGTGGAAATTTCTCACCTAAAAATTTTCAAACAAACATAAAATAATCTCTAGTTCCTCATTATAATATTCAATTAAATCTTATCTCTTTTTTCTTTTACATAAAATATTTATATTTTTTCACAAATCCCATTACCCAAAATTTTCTAAAACAAACACCACCTAAATCTAGTCCTCTTTGTTGTGTGTAAATATTGATGGGAGTCTCACCCTAGTGTAAGCTATAGCCAAGTGTTTGATTTTGATTGTGTTGTTAAAAGGAAAATTGAAGTCCCACTACCAATGGTTGTTTGTGGTTAATATGTCTCTATCTATGGGTGAGTACCGGAACGGATGGAACTGGAATGAAACCGAAAATTCTAGAAACGGAATCCGAAAATTACGGTTCCATAACTGTGCCAAAAGACCCAGTTTTACTTTGGTCCAAGCATTTTGGGCAAAAAATTGGGCTTTTTTTAATATAAAAAAGCCCCATGTTGCATAAATTTCATAATATTGTTTCTAAACATATTATAATCATCAAGACATCAAAGGAAAAAAAATACATCACTACATTTTGTCCAAAATAAACTAAATTATACTAAAAATTTATTATTATTTTTAAATAATAGAACCGAAAAATTCCGACATTTCGGTTTGCACCGGATAAATTGCTCACCCTTATCTTTATCCTCGCCTACAATGACAAGGGATCTCAAGCAGACGTGAAAAATGTTATATGAAAAAAAGAACTAAAAAAAGAGCACGGAGTTTTTTTTATGCTCTTATTGATCTCGAAAATTATTCAAATTAGATTAAGAGTGAATTATGAATCTATCCCTCGTTACAAAAGCTTAATTTTATAGAAAGAATAAGATTTTATTATTTAAATTATATTTTTTAAATATTTAATTAAAATATCGGCCCAATCAGTCCCAAGAAAAACACTAAAATACGGGCTGAAACAGATGCACACCAAGCAGATCTGGACTCAAAGGGTCCTCGAAATTTTAAGAAGATCCAGAAAGGCTTTAGCCCGCCACACCATGCCTTGCAAAGGCCTTAGCGAGACTGACGCCACTCCTCAAAATTGCTCAAAAGCTACAGCAGAAGGCTCTCCTTTTCACTTGCCGGCACGAATGGAGGGGCACCTCGAGTAAGATTTTTCTGTCATGTTAAATCTTATCAACCGCAAAAGTTTAAGTATCGTGCACCATAAGCTTCACGCAAGAAGAAGCAGGCGGATGGAGGATGAATTTTCACTTATTACAAAAGCTAAAAAGTAGTAAAGCAAAGGTAAGCTTTATTTGATGTAATATATAGCTTTATAAAAGAAACTGACATTCATACTTGATTGGGTAAAGAAGCTAAAGTAAGAAATTATGATTATTCTCTTGAAAGATAATAATTATGACAATGACGAAATAAATAGAAGATGAGACAGAAAAAGAAAAAGTCTGAAGGGTGATATGACCCGAAGGGACAATAAGGTTGAAGCCCAAATAAAGCCCCCGACCCAGACAGTGAAAGAGAAGATAAATAGAGAAAGATATGAACGGAACAAGTATGCACAATTATCTCTCAAACTCTCTTGCTAGTAACAAAAACCAAAAAAGAAAAGATATGAGACGATGATGACTGACAATGATATCGGAGAATAGAGCCGGATTTGTGGTCCAAATCCGGTCCGGATTTGTAAAACCGGTTATATCTAGTCCGATCCGGTCCACACCATACCGGATTTATTAATATAAATAATAAATACTTTTTAATTATTTTTTTATTTTTTTATACAAACTTAAAAGTAGAGAAAATAAAGAGAGGTGCATGGGAGAAGGGGAGAGAGAGAGAGAGACATAGAGGAGAGAGACAAAGAGGGAGAAAGAAAGGGAGAGAGAGAGAGCCGAGAGGGGTAGTGTGAGAGATAGAGTTGAAGAATTCAATTTCTAAAAATTATCTCCTTAACATTTATCACCAAAGACTAAAGCTCTTAACAAATTAGTAATTTCCAAATTTATAGAGAGAATTGGGAAATTCAAATTCAAATTTAAATGGAAATAAAATCTCACCTAAAAATTCTATCTCTATTACCTAACAATTCTTAATTTACATTTAAAGAGAGTGAGAGAGAGCCGAGGGTAGTGAGAGAGAAAAGTTCCTAACAAATTAATAGTTTCCAAATTTAAAGAGATAATTAGGGAATTCAAATTCAAATAAGAGTACTCTGATGGGGTACTCGAAGAGAATGTTGTTAAAACCATCTAACAATTAGGATATGATTTCCCTTTTTTTTTAAAAAGAAAGAAAGAGAGATGATCACCAACAAAACTGATATCATCTAGATACGATAATTAACCGGATACAAGTGATTGAAGAATGTAAGTCATGGATTAGGATGCATTTTTTTTAAGTAGGAAATTAACAATATAATCAAATCACTGGGGCCAATCTGGGTTCCAAAAGTTATAGCTGCAGAATGTGTTGAATTAGGGTAAGGAAGCCATTAGTCCAACTTCAGGACGTCCTAGTGGCCCGGTTCTCTTTAGTCTTTAGTCTTGCACAACGAGCCCATATGATTACCATGTAAGGCCCACACTTCCAAGATTGGAACAATCCCTGTGGTTGCCTCTATATGGTTCCACGAGGCCCATTGGTAATATAAAGCCCATCTTGGATTCACAAGATGCTTATTCATTTACCAACAACGTTTGGGCTCGGGGGATGAGAAGTTCGGCTAACCATATTTAAGGCAATAGCCTCCTTTATATTGTACATGGTACTGCACAAATATAAGTTTCTACATCGAAGGAAGGGTGAGCAAAAATTCCGGCCAATATTAGAATTCTGGGTTTCGATTTCGATACCATAATTCCGGTTTGGACATATACCGGAATCAGAATGTATTTTGTATATTTCGGAATCGAAACCGGGATAGAAAATTCCGGCGAAATTTTCAGTTTCGATTTTTTATATTATTTTAAAAAAATATGGCTCAAAATCAAATAATTTTACTTTAGATTTTGAGTGAATAATTATTTATTTTAGGGTTAAATACATTTTGCCCCTTATCTTTGAGGTCATTTATACTTTGCACTGATGTATTATTTTTGAGACATTGGACCCATAAAGTTACACATTTTTTCAATTTGGGCCATGTACGGTAATTAAGCGTCAATTTAGTGGAAATTCCCACTTATCTTTGGGGGTATTTACACATTGCACCCCAATGGCAGAGAGACACAATTTGTCTAAATTGAAGGAAAATTTGAATACAGGTCCAAATTGAAAAAATGTGTAAAATAATGGGTCTAATGTCTCAAAAAATAATACATCGGGGTACAAAGTGTAAATAACCCTAAAGAAGAGGGGGTAAAGTGTATTTGACCCTTTATTTTATATAGGGTTTAAAACATTGTAATTTTAAAATAGGGCTCAAAACGTTTTTTAACGCCTATAATTTTAGAATATTGTAATTTTATTTTAGATAAATATTTATTTTAGATTTTAGATAAATATTTATTTTACATTTTATTTATTGTTAATTTATGATGAATAGCAAAAAAATTTGTGCAAAATTCCGGCCCAAAATGCTTTAGCCTAAAAACAATCCAACTAAAAATTTCGGTTATGTTTCGGTATTTTATCGGAATGGAACCGGAACCAAATATTTGATTATGGTAAGTACCGAAATCGGAATAGGTTATTTTGGTTCTATCCGTTTCGGTACTCACCCTTTATCTATATCCTACCCTTTATCTGTAATTTAATTTTAGGAAAAATTATCTAAATGGTCCTTATGATTTCACTTTATTACAAATTGGTCCTTGTGATTCTAACTTCAACGATTTAATCTCTGTGGTCACCAATATGATGCACAGAGGTCTTTTTGTCCACACCTCTGTTAATCCTCTGACAGACTATGCTGATATGTCAGCATTGTCCAAGTGTTTAAAAATAAACACGTCAGCGTATTCTGTCAGATGAACGTAGATAGAGATGGAGAGATCTCCGTGCATCATATTAGTAACCATAAGGATCAAATCCTTATAATTTGGAACCACATGGACTAATGTGTAACAAAGTGAAACCACAAGGACAGTTTGAATAATTTCACTTAATTTTAAATTAAATGACATTGATTTTTATCACAACAACTAATATTACAATAGGTAAATATAAATTAGAGGAAAATTATATTTTTCATCCACGACTCTCTCAAATTTTTAGAATAAAATGACAATAATGTCATTTACCCACTTTGTATATATTGAGGATATTGTTGTCAATTTATTAAATTCTCGGGGGACTATTATTTGACGGAAGGTGCAAAGTGTCTAAAAATTTGACTGTTTTCCAAAAGTGTCTAAGATTAGTAGTTGGATGGTGCAATGTCTCAAAAGTGGTAGCTTAAGGTGCAAAGTGCAAAATTTGTAATAGTTCGTGAGTGAAAAATGTATTTTCTCCTATAAATTAACATTCACCACAAAATTTTATTGTAGTCACTTAAGTCATATATTATTAGTGCGTAGTTGGAGCACATACTTTCTGGATTGATCGTATCTAAACATATGATCCTTGTGAAGGTAAACTTTAGGGTTAAATACATTTTGCTCACTTTTATCTTTGAGGGTATTTACACATCTCACTTAGGGTCCATCTAAATCGATGGCCAATTATGGTACATGGTCCAAATCGTAAAAAAATGTATAACTTTAGGGGTCCAATGTTTCAAAAAAGAATACATCGAGGTGCAATGTGTAAATACCTCCAAAGATAAAGGGCACAAAGCGTATTTAACTTGAAAAAAATATTCTCACTTATAAAAAAAGAAAAATAAATTAGTGGTGCCCCTCCTAAGTTTTTTTACTAAGATGCCTCAATTAAGCATCCTCACCATCTTTCTTAAAGGGTATGACAGAGACCATATCAACTTTGCATGATCACACTGGCTAGCTAAGTCATGTGCGAAGCTGTAACTTTGTGTGCATACAATAATTAGGCTCATCTGCGATGGCTTCCGTTCATGATGGCACAAAGATATTACTCTGACCAACCAAAATACATGTAAAATCCATGTAGGAAAAAAGTATATGTTTGTTTAAGGTCTTGAAAATATTTTTTTGATTTCAAAAATATTTTCTAATCCACAAGTCAGTTTTTCACCCAACAAGTGTTTCAATCTTCACTAATAAAAAAATTATCTAATCATTAGCCTCAATATCTGTAAAAAAAATAACATAAAAATTATTATTTGTTTAGTGACTGATCATTTAATTTTGCCTATTTATCCTTAGGAACACTCCCGGAATATCAGTACAATTAATTAGTATCCTGATCATTAATTAATTATATAAGTGTTGATTTGGATGATAATTACAAGAAGAAGAAAAAAAGTATGCATATATATATATATATATATATATATATATATATATATATATATCTTAGTGGCCATGGTTAAGGATAATGAAAATGACGCTGACAGTGGGTTATCCATCGTTGAAGTAGGTGTCATTTTAATCAATAACTTATACGCTTGATGAGGTAATGAATTTATAGTTTGTTGTTTAATCAATAAATAATTATATATGAATTTAATATTTTATTATGCATTTTTCAAAGGTTGATACCGGGAAGAGGCTTGTGATGATTATCACTCTGAATTGATTGACGGTTGACACTTGAGATGATTATTGACTCGTTGATTATGTGACATATTTTTGTTCGGCTTTCGTTAGAATATGTCTATTGTTTTATGTCACATTGTTGGACACTTTTGTTAACTTTAGTCTTTATGTTTGAATATGATATTATGTTGGACTTTTGGACAGCTTATTATATTTGTTATGAGTATTAATGATTATGATATTATGTTTGAATAGGTTATGATATTTGTTAAATGGTCTTAATAGTTCAAAAAAAGTCCAAGGAAAACAACCCAAAAATATTGAAAAAAAATGAAAAGCCCATTTTTTTCAGCCCATCGATTATACGGTTTAAGCGGTTACTGTGCAACCGTTACCGGCAAGAACATTTATTGTGACTTAGCGGTACGGTGACGGTGTCAAATATGATATTTCATCAATTACGATGACGATAACGATTTTTGTCAAACCAGCTACACTAACGTTAGGATATTTTAGTGATGGAAAGATGTGAGAACAGAAGGAGACTGAGAAAGTTGATTACAGCGAGCACGTATCTTTGGACCCATTAAAAAGTTCCCAAAGCAATGATCATATGGCAGAAGTTAATTATGGAAACGAAAAAAAGCCCCTGAAATTCTAATGGGAATTTCTTGTACAGTTGAACCTTTTGTCTTTTGCCCACTTGCACCTTTTTTTTGTTGTTGTTTCCTCTCGTTTTTTTCGGCTTCCTATTTTTGATATGGAACTCCAGAAGTCCTAAATCTGTACGTAAGTTTTCCTATAGTTTTTTCTCTTCTGCGTTTTCCTTTTGTTTTTCCCTTCCGTCTTTTACATCCTCTCTCCTTTGCTTTGCATCCCTCTAAATAGCACTGATTAGTGTTTTTCGATAACGCATCTTTCTCTGTGGAATCTGAGAGGACGTGACTCTAGAAATCCAGTAGGGTTTTGCTAGAAAGAGAAGAACAAAAAGCAGAGTACAACAAAGGCACATATTGGTGAAAAAAATTCCTCATCGGTTTCATTTGATTGATTGGTTAATTCTAACTCGTATTCGCAACCGTCTTCCTTCCTAGTTCCGGCTTCTGGGGTCTGGTTTTTGCCCTAGGTCTCGCTGGTTTAGTGGCAGAAGAAGTTATCTGGGGCTTGGTATATTGTGGTGTACATGTATCAACAGAGGCAGAGTAATACGGCGGTCGCAAACAATGCCACAGGGTCCGGTGACACGACCTACACCAAGATCTTTGTGGGAGGGTTGGCTTGGGAGACGCAAAGGGATACACTGAAACGTTATTTCGAGCAGTTTGGAGAGATCCTAGAGGCTGCTGTGATCGTAGACAAGAACACAGGAAGATCAAAAGGCTACGGCTTTGTAAATTAACCACCTTTTTCCGTGAACTTATATAAATAGCTTGATTTGAAAATATCTATGTTTGCCTTTTACTTTCTGCTTTGATTACGCTTGTTAGGTAACGTTCACGGATCCGGATTCAGCAAGGAGAGCTTGTCGATACCAGTATCCCGTGATTGATGGAAGAAGAGCTAACTGTAACGTTGCTGCCTTTGGTGCACGAAACAATTATCCAACCACTCCATCAAGAGGTTGCAAATTTTCTGGCTTTTGTCCTCAACTTTTTGTTCTCGGTGCTTTTTGTCCACAATTTGTGATGTTGCTTATGAACATAACTCTCAAAATTGCAGGAATGGAGAAATTCAGACCATCTTTGCGAACCATGGCACCTGTTCCTTTTCAAGGCCCCCCTACATACTTCCATCCACACATCCCCCAACACACGTTTCCATATTCACCCTATGGGTAAACAATAGATTTGAAGGCAATTGTAGTGTTTTTCACAATTCATACGCATCTGTTCTTTTTAGCAGCTAATTGTCTTCTAAACGTTTTCCTTTCAAAACTCAGGTACCCTTATTACCTACAAGACATGTATTCGATGGTATGTTTTCCCGGAAAAAGTTTTGGTCCTAAAGCTTTATCTATACTAGAGTGTATGGTAACATTTATGAATTTATTGGTGTTTTGTGCAGAGCGTTTACAATGCATATGGTGGCCAACATTTACCATCTTACAGTAATGGCTTTATAGCATCCGGGTCTCATGAAGTCTATGATTGCTATCCATACGCCCAACATGGAGATGGCAGTGCCATTCACAACCCCAAAATCATACAAAATCCTTATTTGTATCAGCAGCAATACCGTCCACTTGGGGGCCTGCAAGTTCCTACTTCAGCTTCTCCATCAAATACTCCCACTGGTTGTTGTCTCTAACCCAGTGCTTCTATTTAAACATGCTCGAATCACTTAATTTTAGAAATCTACTTGTAACCTCTCTTATCTACGCGAATGCAGAAAACCCAGTCACGGCACCAATTGCTGAAGCAAGAGTGCCAAGAACTGGTTCTGAACAGAGTTCATCTGCATAATTTTTCATGAGCAATATTCCATACATCACAACAGTATGAGAGTCAACAGAAACAGCAGGAAAGATTACATAGAGACACAGATTACAGATACCAGATAAAAGAAAGGAACAGGTGGTAAAGTTTTCCTTTCCAACATGCCTGAGTCGATGGTGTGCTGGGAGAAGCAACCAAACCATAGAAGGCACTTGGTAGTTCATCGAGGGGGATGTGTGATTTGGAACTAAAGAGACTGCTTCACTAATCAAACTAGGAACCAAATTCATTCTCCTGTCATTCTTCATGTTGCATGTATATCAGTCTTCTTCGAGTTTTTTATTCTCCTTGTAGATTTCAATGGATTAATATAGTTTTATATATACTGATTTTGATACACATTTTCCGGCCCATATCCTCCAATTATATTGTGGTTCAGGAGATTGCTTCTATATCTCTGGACCACAGTGCCAGCATTAATTTGTCGCTGCAGCTCAGACACTAGTTGTACTTTTAGCTCTTCATATTCGTTGCTAGAGGTTGAAGGGTTTCGTACTCATGGGTTGTAACTGGATGCAAGTACCTTGAAGGCCAAAAAAAAGGGTGGCTTCGTGCCTGTTATTCAAGAAATACTCCATATATAAAGTTCCTTTCTAGTCACTTTCCTTTGACCACTATTCCGCATCATCCAACTTTGGGAAATTTCCATTTGGATTTGCTGTGTTTGTCTCCATCCCAATGAGCTCCAACACAGAGGATCGAGTGTGTATAGGCCTTTAGTGATCAAACTTGTTCATGCGACCCGTACAAGATGTATCTTTAGTGACTGGGAAAAGCAATGTGGGTGCTAAAAGCTCAAAATCTCTTTTCGAAATTAAGCAAATCAAATTTTTTCCCTATGGCAAATTAACCCATCGCTTTATGCGCATTGAGGGCTTCTTTTAGAACCCCACTTTTTCTTTCCTGATCAGCTTCTTTAGGATGAATATTTTGTGCGAACATTTTTTTAAAAAAATTTAAGTGAAAACAGCTCTCATTAAATCAATGAGGTTTGAAAACCTCATTTTCATGCTCTAAGGGGCAAGTCAAACCCTCTATAAAGGCGACGGGCCAACGAGCAAAGGGGTCTAATGACTTTACAAAGTCAAGCCCAAAAGGACGGAAAGACCCATAAATGGTAAAAAATCCACGAAAGACAACAAGTTTATAAGAGCAGCCGAAAAGGAAAGTCGACAGCAGAATCAACGATCGGAAGAGAAGAGCCGGCGAAAAGACAAAATGGGCTGGCGCGTGAGATCCACACGCCGCTCCGGTTGGTAGTTGTAGAAGACCTAGAAGAGCGTTTGGAAATCCAAATATCAGCCACCTGGCGCCTGCTCATAGGAGGAGCGCCTGGGCCTCCAAGATTGAACTACCTATATCTGCTACAAGGTCTCTACCAACGAAATGTTTCGTGGTTGGTCAAAGAACTTCCCCCGGCTGACAATAGCGATCATTTCAATCCTAGCTCCCTCGTTTTCCTTTTGGACCAACCAAAAATTCTCCACGAAATATTGGAGAGAAAAAGAGAACGAGAAGAAGGATTTGCACCAGAAAGGCAGAAAGGGAACAATCTTTTTTGTTTTCTTTCTACTTCCCGTGTATAATAAATCTGTCTCTTTCCTCCTCAAATTTATTTTCTGCCATTTGAAAGAAACCAATGGGAACAACTTCATCCAGATATATCATAAGGAAAACATCATCTGGATCCTAATTAACTAGGCCCAAATTCGCCTAATCTTGACCGCAAAACCCGCTCCAGTCTATTGTAACAGAATTGACCTCTTCCAAGATGACCACGCCAATTCTGACTAGTAATTTCACACCATGCAAAGGGCAAGATAAATCTAACTTGAGATATCGGTTACTAATTGGTCGGCATTCCAACAGGCCAAACACATTCGAGACTGGATAATGCATTAAACAAAACAATACAATCCACATCAAGATGCACTGTCGATGAATAAAGGATTCTTACAGACAACTTTAAAAACTACAGGAAGTCACAATTGAAAGAACCAAAGACCGGTCAAAGGCAGTTTGATAAATGGGAAATTATACCTGGTGGGTAGCTGGGAGCAGAAGTGAAAAAAGCCAACACAGCAGCAGGGTGATGACTTTACAATTCAATGAATGACTGGGTGATGGAATGGTGGCGATATGGTTAGGGTGGTGGTTATGCTTGTTAAAGGGAGCAATTTATATGTGAAAGAGAGGATCGGTTAGCAAGTATTACCCAACTAAACATTCACATTACCAACAATGACAAAAGAACCATAAGAGCTAACGAATACAGGAGAAAAAAGAAGTTTCCAGAGAATTTCAAGTCATTAGCAACGACCAATTACTCAGGACCATCCTTACAGAATTCATCACATTTTCCAGCATGATTAAACCATTGAGAGACTCGTAATCCCATCCAACTCTACAAAGCTAAACAAAGAACCCATTACTCCCTCAGGTAACAAAGATCCCCAACTGCAATGCAAGGAACCAAAAAGGTTGGATATAAATGCCACAAGTGCCTTGAGATATTTTCTGTAACTATGTATATATGTAAATATAAACTATCAGCAGTACATCAGTCCAAGAAACATGAAAGGTGATTCAGTGCAGCTGAGGGCGAGGAGCACGGGGCCGAACAGGCGTCTTTGACGGGCTTACCCTGCATACGGATGACACAAGGATAAATACAGAAATCTAGAAAGGAGAAACTGAAATAGAAAAGGACAAAGACAGTAATTGCAAAAAAAGTCTACTACACCACCTTATCGGCAATGATCCCACAACCACACCACTGCAGTTGAGCGCTGCAATTGCACTTTCAGCCTGCAAGAGTTCCCCACACAAGACAATCATTTGCATAGGAGAGATATCACCTATACACTCTCCAATTCACACCAGCAAAATTTCATCAAGTAAAATGAAAGGTAAAATCTTGAGGTTTTGCAGACAAAAAGCATGCCCAGTTAAATTCTTTCATAAAAATAAATTTAGCAAGGAAACTAAAAGCAAGGACCCAAGCAAAACTTAAGAATATCATATCATAAAGAGGACAGCGATTGTTCCTGGCAAAATGATGGTAACATGGTCCAAGAACTTTTTGCATCACTCCCATACAATAACATCCTTCGAAAGGATATGAGCAATATACTTATGCAACCCAAAATAGAAGTCACAATGTATCAAATACATTATGGTTCATTTTTATTACATTATCAACAAATGATAACGCCCCATGGCATTGTAATAAGGGAAGGAGAATCAAGAACGAATGTGTTCGACATGATACAACTATAGGGGGAGAGAGGAGGAAGGGAGAGGGGAGGGGGGGATTTGTCAATACAATTCTAATTCGTATCCATTCCTCCAAGGAGTTGCTTCATTCATAAGCAAAGTTAAAGATGGAACAAAATGCATTAGGAAACTATGGATATTAACTAGTGCAGCGCCCCTTAATTTGGTACTTCAATTTCAGAAGAAGAAATCACAAGTTTTGCAGAGTCAACATATTTCGAAAATTTAACACCAGATTCCCATGCAGGTACTTTCTGACAACTTAGTTAACTAGAAACACACACAAAGCTCTTTTACTATTGTCACAACATACAAGGCCATTCTTTAAAATTTTAGGAACATATATATCCAATGACCAAAACAGATAATCATAGCCTTGCATCCTTCCGACTGTTAAGAAGCTCAACTAAGCAATAAAATACATAGAACCTGGTTAGTCCAAGTCAAATCTCTGAAGTAATCATACATATGCAAGGTACATTTACTACCACTAGATATACATAAAATATGAAAATTTGACCCTATGATAGCCAAGAGTACCCCTATTCATCATTTTAGTAAGCAAAGGATGAAAAGTATTATCATGTGATTAAGGAGAGTATAAAGTGCAAGAAGATCCACAGGTTATAAGCAGACCAAAAAGTTTTTTCATCTTTTCTAATAGTTCAAAGTTACAAGTCTATATCATGAAAGATATTATGAGAAAACAAAAAAAAAAAAGCCACTCCTATTCTAAAACAGAAATTGCTAGGCAATCAAGGAAAGAGTATCAACAGGTTGCAGCGTCTACTGTAGGAAAGATGTTATGAGAAAAAAAGGACTTGCTCATTTTTTACAATACATTGGTGGGCAATAGAATGTCATTCATCTTTTATGGTGAGCTGGGAAATCACAAAGAATATGGCAGAGATGATGGTGATGAACTTAGAGCAAAGCAAATGAATAATGTAGGAAGCCAGAGGTGGCATCGAACAGGGACAAATGGTATAACATAAAAGTATCTAGCAATGTCGGAAAGACCAGTGATTGCAGCAAAAACGGCATTTTTGCTCAGAGTAAAGAGCAAAAGATGCATGATGCTATTTGCATCCTCCAACTAACACAGCCTACCAAAGAGGTCCCAGCGCCAATCTCCTATTCCAGCGCAAAATGTTGATTCCACACAAGGTGGATGCATAAGAGCCAGATATCACTACAGCTGCTAAGACCTCCAAAACATCATTCCAGAATAAACAACTAATCACATAATATCCCTAGTTACTTGTATCTTTTTTGTGTGATTAACCGATTCCTAACGATCAGCTGAGAAATTCCCTGGCTTACAGGGACCAGGGGGCATTGTTTAATCATGGTGCTTAACAAAAAGGGTAAGTTGCCACAATCCAGTTGCCAGCTAATGACTTTAGAGTCCTCCATTGCCGAAGAAAGGGCTCTCTTTGGCAGGTGCAATCTTGAGCCATCTTGAAGGGAAGAGGCCTTTTCAAAATAGCCAGGAAGGAAAGAGCTTTTTCAGTAGCCATGATGCAGAAATTCCAAGGTTAAAGACTCGCAGATTAACAACTCCACAGACCAGGAGAACTATGCCAATAAAGCAACACCTCATTTTCTCACAACCATGGTATTCCAAAATTGTCAAAAATGTACATAATCGCTCAAGTGGTACCATACTTGTAACTGTATGGTCAAGACTTGAATTATGAGGTGAAAGAACCAGTCCTTTATCTTACCCCCTACCTTCCAACAGAACCATATTTGGCCCCCCAAGATCCACTTGCAACTCCATTTCACATCTTAGAATGGAAAAATAATGTTCTCCTAATAACTCCAATTACCTAAATTGCTTACTGCAGACAGTCACTATAAGTGAAACGCATGCACCCTTCTAGTTCAATCAAGAATGAGCTGGGTATCTTCGTAGGAGGAATTATTATACAATGCTGTTGTAATACTCTTTGGGTTCAGATCACCAAAGTGTCGGGAACCATGCTTACATATAGTGAGCTTCCTTCCATCAAGAACTAAGCTTTATGGAAATAATTAATTCTAAAAGTGACGCACTCGTCGAGTAACATTGACAATATCATACCCCAGGGTTTGGTCTGGTGGTAAGGCAACGGCTTGGGTTCTCACATGTCCCAAGTTCGAGTCCCAACAACGCCATTATCACCCCTGACTTATCTGGGGTGTGTTGGGTGGGGTCCTAACACATGTCCCCAGGTTGGCTTGTAGGACCGGGTACATGAAGTGGCCCAACCTTGGGAGCTCCTGGGTTATCAAAAATAAAAATTGACTATCATAATATAAATCAAGTAAAGAAATGTTTGGAAAAAATTCTTTGGAGGAATAAAAAAAATCCTATTTTGGTAGGGTAATGGTAGCCCGATTCAATTCTGGGATGATTTTTCGGGTATATAGTTGGAAATATACCAAACCCCACCATTGCCACAATTGGGCAAAGTGTGCATCTTTATGACAGGAAAAAGAACCGAGACCACGGTATATCTAAATGACCGTGTTAAGTTTTCCCTATTCCATCAACAGAGAAAAGCATAAATCGAGTTCTCTCTTTATTTCCCTTTATAAGAGAAAATACTTCCCGTTCGTGAACCTGCTGCTTAGGTTGCAGTACTAGAACAGAACTTAGGCATGCTTGATAACGACTCATCATGTATCTAAGGACTGAAACAAAAGACCCAAAAATGTGAGCACCCAAACAAAGAGATGCAAGTTGAAGAAAATTCAAAGTGCTTAACTAAAGACCCGAAACAAAAAGAAAAGGGATAGCAAAAGAGAAGAAATGAACCAAAATGTCAAGCTAGAACTGCTAAAACAACTTCAAAGATTATGAAACAGTAATGTATCTATCAGACCTCAATAGCTAGGATGCACAAGTAGTAAAATAGTCAACATAAAAACATCAAGAGCTTGGAGGTAATACCACTGTGAACTCAACAAAAGCTATACGAGTTGAATGATGGTAGTCTCCAAGTAGCCTCAAGCGTTGAACCTATGAAAATAACATCCAATAAGCCATAGATAAGAATTTAAGCGAAAAAACGCTCTTTTCACAAGGAATGCTACAAACCTCTCCACAAAGTGACTCAAAGAAGAATTTGACATCTGCTTGGGTAACCTGAACCAAATGAAGAAAGAATTAGGGAACAACTGAACCATGAGTTTGAGGCCAAAATAATCGCGGCCCATTATGGCCCTTAGTCACATTACAATTATCTCAGACATTTCCAAAATTACCTTCTTGTCAATATTTGTACAATAGATAGTCCTTGAGCACATCTCACGTTCATCTTCAGACTATCAATCATCAAAACATAAAAGAAGCCACCAAAAAAGAAAATAAATACAGAATTAGCACACGTTGATGTTTTGTTTTTCGAAACCACAATGCAGAAGAAATACATTCCTTATTCAAATGAACAAACAAACGATATTATATGTAGTCCTCACCCTTGGCAAAAAGGTTGGATTGACTGGGGAAATTGCTGTTTTGGAAGGCAGCACTCTTACTGGATAGTACCCAAGCATAGTCCCCGACAGATTCAAGGCAGCACTTGCACTGTCTGCAAGTATACTACTATCAATCAATATAATACGAGTGAAGCATAAATATCAATGAAGTGTGTACCTTAAATGATAATACCTTCATCAGTAAACTCAATAAAGGCAAAACGGAGGATGGAGTTAGGATCGCCACAAACACGACAATCAACAACCTTTGGCCCAAAAATACGGAAGACCGTGATCAGAACAATTCATTAGTATGAAACTGTGATTGATACATGTGAGAAAAGTGGAAGTACCCTTACCTGTCCGCAATTAAGAAAGAGAGCTGCAAGCTGCTCTTCAGTAACCTGCGTGAACAATACAGAGAATCAATCTCCAACGATGAAAAAGGCAGAACATAAGTACAACAGAACTTAATGATATAGTTTAGTCAATCCAGACAGCCAGATATAACTCTTCACCTGTTGATCAATGTCAGACACATAGACAGTTCTTCTAATCATAGCCTCTCTCTGTGCCGGAGTCATTCTACCGTTCGCCCTACGCTTCCCCTGACTATAGCCATTCCTCCTCTACGGTGTCAATAAAACAAAACAATCAGCTAAAAACAAAGCACTTTTTTACTACTTGGATCCTGAGAGAATGTGCAAAAGAAAAGGCATGGAAGTTTTAACACCTTAATACTATACAACACCTAGAGGAAATTCAACTGTGACATATTTGGGTCCCGTATTTTTCATCTTCAGAAACCAAACCAAAGCAAATGAAAAACACAAACTCAGATTAGCTTCTTTTTCTTTTGGTAGAATAACACTCAAAACGTTGTTATCACTACTTGTCCTCCATTATCTAAGCAACCAAACAGCAGAAAACGACAGTGAACAAGGACATACCTTTCTACCATTCAATCCGTTGGCATTGGCATTGCCAAAATTAGTTTGCACTACAAAATTGTTAGTAAACCCAAACCCACCGGCACCCCCATCAAAGTAACCATAATTGTTGGCAAGGGAAGGAGGCACAAATTCTTCAGCCATGGGATTCAACTTGGACAACAATTCCTCCAAATCCCTCATATCCCTCTTGAAACTCTCACCCCCATCCTCTCCATTCCTCGCCACAGCCCCGTTAGCCCTCTGATTATTACTTCCATACCCACCACCAGACTTCACCACCCCCATCTGCTGGCTCTTGACCCCATTGGATTCAAACCCATTTGCCATCGGACTCATCTGAGCCTTGTAATTGCCTGTCGCCACTGAGAAAGTCGTTGCCGCCGTCCCCGCCACTGGCCTTTCCTTCTGATCATTCTTGTTCTCCATGGAATCATTTCTGGGTTTTGAATTTTCAAGATCATTCTGTGCATTCGACTCAGACGATGATACCACAGTAGTAGTATTCTCAACATTTTGACTAGCATTCTCAGCAACTGCCATGATCACAGAGACCCTTTGTACCAAAAAAATGTCCTTCCAATCTTTCTCAGATTTCTCTGTAATAATTTTGCGAACGACTGATCAGAGTCCATGATTTTGGAGATAAATAAAGATTTACAGTTCGCAATTTTTTCAAGAAGACCCAGAAGAATAAAGCTCTTGAAGAAACACGTACCTGGCTTATCTAAGCATTTCCATTGAAACAGGACCAAACCCACCTCGAGATCGTTTAAGCAAGAGATTAGAAACCGAGAACCAAAAATAAAATACTCAGCGGAATGATAAGAAAGTGGTTGAAATGAAACAGAGCACAACTTTTTTTCTTTTTCCCTTTAAATAATTATATATGACCAGCACTGTGTTTACTGAGGATGTTTATACAGAGAAAGAAAGAGAGAGGAAATGGGTGTTTTATTCTTCGGATCGTCGGTCTAAGTTGCAGTGCCTTTTTGGACCTTCTCTTTCACAAGACCCAAGATGCTGATTCATATAGCTGAAGAAGACCCATAAAATCCAACTTATTCAGTAATTCCGGAATTGCCCATATACGCGTCCACCATGTCATACATGGATGATAGTGATGACCCATGCGCTGCTAAATCCGTTTTCCTTTTGTTAAACAGATATTTGAAGATTATTTATCATCGAAGAATGATCCACAGGCCAGGGGCATATTCCCTTGGCAGTCCACACTAAGGTAATGGGGAAGTTGTTCATGGAAGCACCTCAAATAATAATTTCTCAATTAAATAAAATCAGAATCCTTTCTCTTGAAAATTGAGGTCCAATATTTTATTTAGTTTGTCAACCCCAAATAACTCTCAACATCTGAATACTTTTTTCTTTTAATATTAATTATTTTCTCCAGTTGTGTGTTATGACGTGGCATTATTCTTTGAAAGGTCAATTTAAATACAAAAAGTGCCAAAAGGAATTATTGTGTACAAGTATATAATGCTGGTGTTTGTTGCCCGACGTTTCAGGAATATTATAAAAAATTATATTATAATAATTTTTTTTATATCAAATAATTTTTTATTATTATAATATTCACTTAAATTTTCTCTTTCATCACTTTTTCAATAACTCCCACAAAATATCTTTACTTTTTTACCAACCTCAATACTCAACATTTCCACCACTCCAAAATTTCCACAAACAAACACCACCATTAGCTTCAACAATAATTTAGTGCAAATGCTCACAACATTCCAATACTATAACAAAGGTGTGTATTTTTTAATTTGTGTTCGCACTAATTTTTGTAGTAAGGTATATAATAGAACATGCATAGGTAAAAAAATATATTTTCAAATTATATAATTCATAATTTATAATTTGTCGGAGAGAAAAGGTGTGCTTTTAGTAAGTGAAAATAAATATTGGCATAATTTTAAATAAGCTGCTACTGGAAGTTTCAATACCATGGATGTTGAAAAGTGTTATTCTAGCGTTATAAAAGATTATTATTTAAGTAAAGTCTTTGTCAATTGTGTTTGTTGTTGTTGAATGAAGGATTCAAATCTACAACTAGGCTCCATTTGTTTTAAAATTATTTATAATGTTGAGCAATTTCAAGTTTATTTTGTTTCAATAAAGTAATTTAGTTTTCAATGTTTGGTTGATACCTCAAAATATTTCTATTGCAAATCACTTTTCAATATTTGATACATCTCATATGATCAGGAAATTTGATTCTTGCAGTTCATTTGTTTGGTTGTAAAACTATTATTTTACGTAAAAAAAACTTTTCATTGAAATATTTTAAAGGAAAAAAATTATTTTTTAGTGTTTGGTTAGTCTTTTAATGTATTTTCAAGAAAATACTTTTTGATATTTGACATGTTTAATGATTTACGTATTTACATAAAAAATTTTAATTATCGTATAAGTCTATGTAGTTTACACTTTTGACATTTTAGTCCCTCGTGTAATACCCCGTCCCGAAAAAGGTGTAAGTGATTAATTTAAATTTTAAATGAAGAAATAGTGATTAATCTTGTGTTTGATTTTTGGATAGAGGTTGAATTGCATTTTTTAATTTAAAGGAGTTGATATGAAGATGAGATCTATATTTGAATTTAAATGTTTGAATAAAGATTTGATCTTGGGTTGGAATTTAAAGATTAAGATATGGATAAAGATTATTCTTATATTTGAATTTGAAATATATGAATAAAGATCTTATGTTTGAATTTAAAAGTGATGGATAGAGGTATGTTTGAATTTTAAAGTTGCAGAGATTGAGGTTAATAAATAGTTGCAGAGAATGTATATTGGAGACCAAATTTTGGATTGAGGTGGTGCTACTAGTTTCTGAGAGATTGTTCAGCAATTATTGGAGAAGTTTTAAAGATTGATTGAGTGTTTGAGGTAAGTGGTTCTTCAATAAGATTTTGAACTTGAACCATATTTTATATGAGTTTGATGTATTATTTGGGGAACTTAACAAATTTTGAGTAAAAAAAATGAGATTTTACAACTCATTTGAAATGGTTGGCCTATTTTGTGAAATTTGTAGTGTGAGCTTATTATCAAACTATTCTGGTGCTCGTGAATGTTGAGGTCTTTGTGACCATTGAGGTCTGTGTGACCATGGAGGTCTATGTGACCATTGGTAATTTCACTATATTGCTTGGCGTGAGATATTTTGTTATAAATTCTGTTTTCAGTTAGTATTGCTCACTATTTTTCTTGATCTCGGTTATGCTGATAAAATTGTATTTTTCCCAACCCACATTGACTTACTACTTACTGAGCTAGTCGTAGCTCACCCCTTATCTCATATTTTTCAGAGTTGACAGAATTAGAGAAGTTCGAGAAGCTTCAGGTAGATTTTGTTTCGAAGACGTGTTTTGCAAGAGTACTTTTGGAGATTAATATTGGAAAATTCTATATTGTATTATTTTGGGAGATATTTATCGATATTGTAAATATTAGATATTCTAATGTAAAATTTAGTGCTCGGATTGATATTTTTTGGGTCGTTTTACGGTTTATGAATATTTTGCTGAGGTTGTACAAAATTAATTTTTAAATATTTGAGCCTAGATAAATGACTATACATGGTGAAAAAAAATTATTTTATACGAAAATCTATCCGTTTAGAATTTGGGCCCTAGGCGTCACACCTCAAGTATCGATTTCAACTATCGAGCTCTTGAGGTAAGTTTTTTAGACAAATTGATCCTTCGCCCTATTGTCTCCAGCCAATAGATAGTGCTTACACAAATTTTAGATGTCATCTCAAAGCAAATCATAAGCTTTCTTGTGGCATGAAATTTTTTCTCAAAACTTTAGTATTTTAGTCCATAAGGTATTGATTTCAATGTGAAGGTCTATGAGCTACACTTAAAATTGGTCCCCGTAGTTCAGTTGTCGTTAGCCAATTAAGAGAGAAATGTATGCATAGCCTAAAAAGAGAAGAATATAAAACTATCATATGCAACCTTCAAATTTTATTTTTATTTATATTTACATTTTTTTGTTTTAATATATTTTTATAATTTTGTATTGAAAGGAGATTTTCGATCATTGTGCATCTGGTTTAACAATCAAATCAAATATAAAGCAAGAATTGATTATTTTTTAAACATATGAGGCGGTAAGGTTGGTTAAAATCATTTTGAAATAAATTAAAAATAACATATCTAACAAACATAATGATATATTTTTAGTAAAATAAAAAATAATTTTCAAAAAAATGTCTTAACAAAAAATAAATTATAGATAAAATAATGTGTTTTTTGGATTGATTTTTTTTTTTCAAAAAGTAAATTCTTCCACAAAGTTAGAGAAGACTTGGATAGAGAGATAATGTTAAATTTTAGGGACAACTAGAAGTATTTAAAGATTTTTGAAACAATATCACAGTTTTTTTTAAGGGAAGATACTTTATGGAAATATAGATTGTATTTTACTGTGGACCCAATCTCAATTAGAATTACCACACTTTAAGTGAGTCTCCAAACATTGAAAGTGAGGAAAATACTTTCTCTAAATGAGATTACAACACAAATAGAGTCTCAGTTAATATATATATTTATAGTTGTTAGCATTATATGCTTTATTTTTATTTTTAATTCGAATAAATACATTTTACATTATCTAATTAAGAGAGTTTTAACACTATGCAACATTAGTTAAAAAAATTTATCAAGTTGTCATTCTTTTGGCCAATGAAATGAAGATTGTTAAAAAAATTAATTTTCATTTAAATTGATGATAATTTTAAAAAGATGATGCAAAGTATCTAAAATCCATAATTGATAGTTACAATTTGATAAAAAATAATAACAATTTGAGGGGTAAAGTATCAAGAATTTTTTAATTGAAGGATATAAAGTGTGTTTATTTTTTTTATTGGGTTCCAATGAAAAATTTAAATATAATTTATTATGGTAACCAAAAAATTCACGGTGATCCATTTATCACACCTCATGGAAATTTCATTTGAAAAGTTTTGTGGAAAATACAATTTTTCACCTACAAATTATCATAGGTTTTGCACTTTGCACCCTAAACTACCAGTTTTGATACATTACGCCATCTAACTACCAATTTTTGACACATTTTGTAAATAGTAAAGATATTGTTATCAATTTATTAATTTCTCAAGGGTATTATTGTCAAATGGATGGTGCAAAGTGTTTAATATTAGTAGTTGGAGGGTGTAATGTGTCAAAATTAGTAGTTTAGGGTGCAAAGTGTCTAACATTGGTAGTTTGAAGGTGAAATGTCTTAAAGATGGTAGTTTGAGGTGCAATGTGTCACTACCCCGGTAGTTTGTGTGTGAAAAATGTATTTTTCCCCAAAATTTTCCATAACATTTTTTTTAAAAAAAGGGTTACAAATAAGGCAATTCAGTTAAAGAAAAATTATTCAGGCTCCAAAACTTATCCGGATAATAGAGATTACTGTTACAAAGATTAGGAAACTAGTTCGGATTTTTTTAGAAAATAATGTCTAACTTTAGAGCTTTTCGATAGAGATAAGGTTCTAGAAACATCATCAGGCAATTTGACAAATTGTTACCATGGTATGGCATATGATGTGCATGCCTGGAACATACATACATTAGGCATGGATGATGAGGCTGCATAGGCCGATGGCACGTGGGGGGACTGGGCGCACAATTACTGGCATTAATAGCATGTGTGCGTGTCCATTAGACGCATGGTAGTTAATGTCCACATCCCCACGCCACGTGTGCGTGGAGGTCTGGTCTCTAATTGATAGAGTTACCACGGTTGTCATTTTCCGCTGCAGTGACAGACATCAGTATTTTCTTGAGAAGGGCATCGTTGGAAATGGATCAAAGACAACCTTAGGGGGTCCACTGCTTGCTCACAGCAAGAAAATGCTACCAACTCGCCGCGGTTCGGCTCCGCGTGTCATTTTGGGTTGGTGGAGGAAGACACGGTAGAGATAACCAATCTCCAAACGGCGCCGTACAAAGTTGTTTTGGAGAAATCAATTATTCTGAGAACAAACTGGACTTGTGAAAAACGGATGCCTGCAATTCGGGTGATGAGAGAGAGTGAGATAAAGAGGTGGTCCCGCTCGAGACTCATAACTGTTCGAACAGAGCTCTTTTGTCCCGGCAAGTGTGGGTTTCGACGAGACCCATTTCTGTCCCTCCCCCTCTCCATCTCCCTCCGAAATTATTCTGCAGAGAATCCATATCAGTTTTGGATAAACTTAAACTACTGCACAAAGATGCATACATGGGAGAACATGATCAAATTGGACTGTACATCCGGAAAAGTCCAAATGTGTTAGGCTGAGATGTATTACAATATTAACTTTGGCCAAAATTATTAAGATAAATACATATACATTTAAAAAATATATAATAAAATTCACATATTGTGTTTTTTTACGTTGTAAATTAGAATATGTAATTCTCGAGCCAAATCGTTGAGATCATTAACAATAAAATTAGGTTAAAAAATTACAATTAGCAATCTTAATAACCTTCTAATCTATCTAACCAGTATCCAGGTAGTGGGTTTATTTTTGTGATGCTTCTGTCTGGATAAAGGTTTGGTAGTGCATAATAATTACAATGGGTAGCTAGAAAAAGCAAGCAAGAATCTATGCAATTAGTGGAGCTTTTCTGGCACAATGACAGTGAACCTGATTCCCACAAATGCAGTAATTTCAGGAAACTTATGTCCATGGCCAAAGGTGGGGCTTTTCTTCTGTAGGCCCCACCAACCAGCTTATGCTCCAATGTTTCATCTCAGCCATCCATTCCCGGTGGACCTCAGATATGATGGGAGCGCATTTTCAACATCAAACTATTGCCACCCAATTCAGCAAAAGAAACTATTGCCACCCAAGCAATGTTGCTTTTAACAGGTTAGCAATTCAAATGGGATAAATTGGATTAACTATTTATACAAATATTTGGTCCTGAGGAAATTAATATAGTGTTTGTGTAAACCCAAAATTTTACCAAAATTTTAATATCCTTACTTTTTCATTTTCTCTCCTTACTTTTTCTCTAACTTTTTTTTTACTTTTTCACTTTTTTCATTCTCACTCTTCAACCTTTTTTACCAACTCTTAAAATTTTACTAAAATTTTAACATTACAAACACCATCTAAGCCATATAACTTATAAGCAAAAGAAAATGCAATTTTTTTTCCATTACCCACGTTGCAATTCGTATCACTGAAACTATGTAATAATAAAAAAAGCATAAACATTCAGTGGATGAGAATCTTTGGTTTCTGTTCATTAAAATACTACATATTCCAAATCAGTCCAATCATGAATTTTGCATTATTAAATTGGGGTTCTTTTTTGTTGTTGTTGCTACTATAATTAAATAAAACCTTCATCTCAACCCGTCAACCGTGTTAGGTGGAAGTATATGGAAGCATGTCAAAACACACAATGCAGGGGATCTAAAAATCATGATAAAAATAGTGATTTACATAGTATTCTTCTTATTAAACGGAATTAATGCAGCATGGGAATTAATTTAAATCTCCTCAGCCTTTTTTATTATTATTTATCTCATAAATCCCAGGGCACATCAAAGCTTGAAGAGCCTTTTATTGCTTTTTTTTTAAGTTCGAGAAAAAAAAAGAAATGAGTTTAAATCACAGGGGAGCTATTTTGCTGGCCTTAATCTATCCCACATAGTAGATTCTCTAGAGGAATGCACACAGGTGACAGGACTAGCTCCACAGAGTTGTGTGTGGTTGTGGTAAGTCTGGGACTTGTTTAACAGTAGGTAGAAGCATCAACCTTCGCTCATGTGATTAGAACTTGGTATGCCGTCGATCTCCCAATCTAGGGCTCCCACGTAGCTTTTACTGTTATTTTAGCTGGTTCTGTTTACCGGAAATCTTCAAAACATCATGGTGTTCAAGTTAAAGGGCTTCTACAATTAGGGGTCAGAAGATTACTGAGCTACTACAAAGGGTTGCACTTGCACCTATTTTGAGCGCAGCAGGCTTTTCACAGTGGATGCAATTTTGGGCTCAAAGGACGTAGCCATTAAAGCAAAGGTCTTATCCGTGTAACAGTAAAAGACTACTGATCGAGCTACCACTCCCAATACTCTCACGAAGCACAGTTTGCTTAAAATGATACAAAAGAAACGGAGATGCTGCAGAGTGCAGTAACTGGAAAAAGAACAAAATGGAGTGGTCCTCTCGGGCCTGAAAATTTACTGACCCACCTACCAGTCTCAGTTCTCCCTCCCCAGACTCTTCAGTTGTCCAGAGGTGCCAATTATGGTACTCAATTTATTTCTAAAGAAAAAGGAGGAGAAGACGTAGCATATGACCTGCTCAAAGGCTTCAGAATTAGACGCAGCACAATTGTCTTTAGGCAAGAGTTTGAATTTGAGAACCCACAGCTTATCTAACCCAACATTTAGAACACTTCTCCTGTTTGGTTCAATTATGTTTGTAAAGAAACCCCAAAACATACCAGGAAAACGTTTACGTGCTTACCTAAACAGCAAATGTCGCTGTTTTGGGAAGTGCAAAATCGATTTCCCCAAAGAGTTTGGACGAGTTCAAAGTCCTAAGAAACGTGGGTGGGTCGTGGGCTCAAATAACAAAGAGCTCTTCCTTTTTCCGAGTAGCTTCTATTTAAAAGGCCATATAATTGATGCCAAAGTTCTTCATGGTCGAATCATTGATAGCTGACAACATATAAATCGGAGGTCTACAGAAACATGGCAATCACTGACGAGCTATCAGCAGCAGAACTAATTAAATATTTACTGCACGAAACCCACACGATCCGCTGTACAACCCAAGAGGAAGAAAAATGTGTTCACATTATTCATTACATCAACATGGATGGATGGATTATCAACAATAATTTTTTTTTTTAATAATTTTGTTTCGTTTTTCATATTTTGACCCCTCAAAATTTTATTTTTATGTAATTGGCTCCTTAAATCTCTAATTCTAGTTTCCTTCCTAGTCAATTATAAAAAAGACTTGACCAGTTAAACTAATCGACGTCGTATTCCAAGAACCCATATTCAGCAGATAATTAAATAATGAATGTACTATGAGCAAGCAATCCAGAAGTGGGATCCAAAGAAAAAGAGCTAAAAAGGCTCGTTTCACATGGGATTATTTAAGTGGTTTGTGCATGAAGTTGTTTGTTAAATGCGTGGGGGGCGTGATTCAATGTGGGCGAGTCCTATTAGCCTCACTCAGTA
This sequence comes from Myrica gale, assembly GCA_963930655.1. Lineage (NCBI taxonomy): Eukaryota > Viridiplantae > Streptophyta > Magnoliopsida > Fagales > Myricaceae > Myrica > Myrica gale. Next base: position 25,107,511 of record OZ005606.1, on the reverse strand, counting down.
GCCATCAACTTGTTCCCCACATTACGGAACTCTAGCCTGTGGGTCAAAACCCATTCCCTCGCGCCTCGCGGAGTTGTTGTAAGGCTGCAAGACAAAACGGAGCCGAGTCCTCTGTTTTCCAGTCAAAGGGTTAACGGGCTCGTTACAACACTGAGCCGAGTCAATTCTCCCCAGCAAAACCAAAACCAAATGCTATGGACAGCTGTTTGAATATTACCAAGGGGTTGACCAGAACGTTGAGAGAGAGGAAACCCAAGTTAGAGAGGCAAACGGGGAGGAACAGTTGTTGGCAGCATGGTAAACATTAGTAAAAGCATTAATGTTGGTGTCGGTCAAAAAATAGATGGTTTTCTTTAGCTTCTGTCCTTTCTGCTCCCAAGAATTCCTCAACCAAGCTGGACTACCCCGAAATTCGATTGTCTCGGTCAGCGTATCTGATATGACTCAGTTCAGAAAGTTTTTTTTTCCTAAGCAGTTCATTCAGAAAATTTGAGGGTCAAGATGAGCGTGCTTGCCCCAGATTTTCATATATATATTCTAATCAAGTAGTAATTCTTTTTTTCTTGCTAAGCAATCATCAAGTATGTAGTCACAAAAAAATCAGGATGGGTCTGCAAGAACTTGCCCATGAAACTCCAGAGATGAGAGAGTAGGGATGTGCTAAGTGCTTGACAATACTTTCAATAGTCAATTACTGTGACCCGGCCTGCCTTGTCAGAACCGGGCCATAACACGATTGAGTGGGCCCAGGCTTTACAACCGAGATTAATTTGGGCCATAAAGCAATCCGTCAAAGGAGAAGGATCTCCCAATAGTCAATTCGGCACGAGGCTACTCCAGGTTAAATTGTTCAGTACGGAGAGATGCCGATCTTCTGTAATTTTTTACTCTGTAATTTGAAGAGAGATAGACGTTGTACGTAAATCTCAGGTTCATATTACCCGAAAATTTACCTGAATAACATTAAATAATATAAAATCTATTTATTATTTATATCTTCCTTCGAATTAATGTAATTTGGATTAGAAATTGCAGAACATCCAATATATTCCTTCACTGGAGAGAGCCTATGTAAAAATCTAAATGCCCAGCTGCTTCCAGCAGGTTTTCGCTCGATGATAATTTCTTATCAACAATCTAAATGGCGTACATGGCCAAGGCCATCATCCCATTGGTGACGCAGGAAATATTCTTTTTACACAGGTGAGGCAGATAGTAGAAAGTCTGGCTGTAGTCTCTGTAGCAGTATACCACAAAAGGGACACACAGGTTTTGAGCGTACCTCTACAACAGACGTTTGGGTTGAAGATTCAAATTCTAAAGGGTATCCGAGCATTGAGAAAAGAGTCTCCGGTGCAAGTCGGAAAGCCCGTCTATGACAACAGATGCAGAACCATAAGGGAGTAGCGGGGCAAAGCTGCATAGAGACCGCACACCTTGGTAAGCTGTGGCTCTGACCAATGTCCTTGTTACTCTCTATACCTCGGCAAAAGCCGACTTCTGGTGTTTCAAATGGAACTGATGCTGAACAAAAGCTACATTTCTCTGCTACAATATCTTCGCTGCATTGAAGTCTGTTGTTTTGAGGAAAAGCATATGATTAGATGACCAGCGTAGTTCTTAGTTATACTGGAAACAATAAAAGAGGGAAATCATGACATAATTTAGGTGAAGAAATTCGTAGTATATAGGACAGAAACAATCTGACCTTCCCTCGTGCCTTCCAACTTCTGATGCAAGTACTTTCAGTTTATCCCTTACACGTTCATGATTGAGGCCAACCCACTGCTCCATTTGTGCTAATCCAACAGGACACCAATATCCAGGTCGAGAAGCAGTTGAAGCTAAATGGGACCCAAGAGTAATAAACGTAGAAAAGCTAAAACCGACAAGCCTCTCACGAAGTTCCCTTTCACTGCTGAAAAGTACCTCCGCCCACATAGTCAGTTGCTCCTGTTCAGCATCACGTAATCCGCTCAAGTTCTCCAATTTGTTATTTATTTGATCGGCCTTCATCCCAGGTAGCATTACACGTCTACAGATAATATTTAGGAGGTGCAGCTGACGAGAATTAACCTTTGATAAACTTCTAGAGACGTGTGGCAAAATCTTTTCAGCGGAAAGGTCAACATCAGACACCATATATGAAAAAGAGAGCCATTTAAGTAGTATGCGTTCTACAAACTTCAAAGCAGTCTGCTTGAAAGCCAGTAATGCTGCTATGAGATCCCAAGGAACCAGAGGCTTGTCCAAATGTCCACATTGTTTCAATGACCAATGAATATTGGACTCCCAACAGGTCAATTCCTTCTCAGCAAAGCTGGGGAATTCATTGACATCAAATTGAGGGGAACTGTTTGACAAAAGATCCAGCTGTTGCCCACCAGTCCAGTAAAACTCAACCACCGCCTTATGAGCCCTAAGAATGTGTAGAGTATGTCAATTTCCTAAGGTGTCAACTTTTCTTTCATTTTCTAAAGGAACTCAAGTGAGAGTCCTCCTTTTCAAATTATGTTTCTTTCGCTTTCCAGAATGCGCTCATATGATTGCAACCACAAATACACAAGAAGCAATGTAGCATGGACATAACTTACAACAGGTGATGTCTTACCTTGCCTGGTACATTGGATCCAATAGATCGAGATCCAAATTGCGCACCTGAAACAATTATGCACAAATCATTGCCTTTTGATATGTAGTGCACAGAAATATAAGTTCCCCAATTTCAGGATGAGTATCACTGAGTATTAATTAATACACAAAGGGAAAAAAGAGCTACACAAGCAAGTATATAAATCTACTAGCTCAATCTACAGGGCCAGGATTGCATCCTCATCCTTTGTCCCCTTATCTTCCCATAGTTTCAACAGATCCCTCCTAGAAGAGTAAACAACAAGAAAACAGTCACACTGATATGTTCTAGTAAAAGTAGAAACCTTTATGCCTTTGCATAGGCTTCTACAGTTAACCATTTTCCTTCAAATGTGTCAAAATTATGATAATAGTCTTGAGGAGATACCGACAAACAAGGGATGGAGAAGTTTTTGCAAACAAGATCACTAACATTTATGAATTTCCTTTTCTTAAGGGTAATTTTGGAGTTTGTTATCTCTCTACATATACTAAGGAAGCATTCTAATTTATGCAATTCATAGAGAAAACATATATGCTAAGCACATGTCAAAGACAACGTGTTAGTTGTTACTATCAAATTACAGCAATAATGATGATTTTGGCTGCTGAAAGATCAAATAGAATAAATTTTCGTCTCGATTCATAAGCAATTGCATTAGTATGGCTACCCTACTGATACTGTATAAGCAGGTTGCAATGGATTCCATTCGTTCACTTTTCTGTTTTCAGGAGGGGAAAGTGGGGATAGTGAGAGGAACTGAAATCTATACATCTCAATCCCTCACAGCATGGCTTCCATCCTTGGCCCCATATCACATGAAATGACAAGATCCACCTCTTGAAAATCAGATAAGTTTCATGCAAAAAAAGATCCAAAAAGAGGCAAATAGGAACAATAAACGGATAAAGGATATACCCAGGTTTGAATTAATAATCATTCAGATAATTGTGACCAAAAGGACTAAACACCCTGAATATGCGAAGGTTGGAAACTAATGGCATAAAAAGCAAATAATGAGAAACAATACAGGGGAACCGTCATACCATAGCAACCACAAGATTTCCAGGGGACACTGCCACACCAGTACAAGAATTAAAGACGTCGGGAATCTGTATGGAGTTAAGTCATATTATGTCAGAACTGCATAAAAACAATCTAGGAAAAAAGGAGACCAGAAAAGGTAATAACATACATCAGCCGAGCTCCTAAGACGGGGAGTATTCAAAGGAATGGGTACTTCATATAGGGAATTCCCTCGTAAAATCCAGCTGCGCACAAAATTATCCTACCACCATCATTTAGAACAAATTGTCATCAAATAATTAGGAAAGGTGATGGAAGTAAAAAGTGCATACGAATGAAGTTTGCAACATTGTTGCCATGAAAAACAGGGGAGCAACATAACAGCAAATTGTCGTACTCACGTTCCATGTACATTTTGGAATTATTTTGAGCTTAGGAATTCCTAAATTATGTGCTCAATTTGGTCAGGTCATGTAAAGCCGGCTGATATCTACAGTGGCAGGCAATAAATCACCCCACTGTTTCCAAGTTACTTGTTCTGAAGGGAACTAATCTTTAAAAATACTGGTTTACAATTTTGTCTAATGCAAAAGATCAACCATCTGAACATCCTGAAGATGATATGGTGTATTTAGGATCAGTTCATGTAGCAAAGAGCAAGCATAATTATCATTGTACAAGCTTACTTAACCTCTCTGTTTCATTCTTTCTGTCTAGCTTATTAGGAAAACTTTCACAATGCGAACCCTGTGTTTTTGGCATTTTACTATAATCTAATTGATTATTCTATTTGGAAAATTTTGAAGGCTGTACAGGAAAAAAATTTCAGTTCTACTGGGTGCCAGTATAAAAAACTACTGGTACTTCCGTCTGATTTTGCCAAACACTGAAATCTTGCTACAAGTCATTTCAAGCAAATATTAAAACATGACTGATAATCTGCCAGAGCTACATTATTTGTGCGACCAACCTATATATTTCGGGTTCAGGTATTATAATAGGCAGAAGATTCCAGATAAGACTTATAAGCATAATATAACAAGTAAATTCCATCAAAACTGTTTCAGTGCTGCAACATTGACAATAAAACGTGAATGGAAGTCAAATAAAAATACAATCATGTTACTGAATTTCATTGACTAAAAATACCTGGCTGCAGCTGTACAAACAAGATCCATCGAATGCCCAAGCTAAGCCTGTAACCTGACAGAATTTATTATTGAACAACTTAAGATTGGTATGTACCTAAAGAGTAATAAGGAACACGATACTTACAACATGGTCGTGAGCATCATATGAGCCAACTTTATCGAACTTGTCACTAGATATGTCACAATTCCAAACTTCAAAAGATCCTGATCCTTTGCCAACTGCCAAGAGCATTTTATGCAGGGAGTTTGCTGGCATACTAAGTGAGAGTACTGAAACTGGGGCAGTATCAGCAATTATAACCTATATAGAAGTTCAAAAAACTGGAAATATTTGATCCACCAACATAAAAAAATAAATGCAAAAAAAAGGTACTACCAAAAGGAAGAACTACCTTTTTCAATAGGAAAAGGGAAGTGCAATTTACTTCTGATGAGTTCAGCAATTCCTCAATCATCCCTACCCAGATCCTTACACTGAAAGACCAGTAAAGGAAAAACATGAGACAGAACTTTAGAAACCAATTTCCATTTATTACTTTCAGTTCTTTCAGAAAAAATATAAAGCAGTTTCGTTCTACAAAATTCAAATACTGAAAAGAAAGGCAAGAATATTGCTTAGAGAAAAGGGGCCAGAACCCTTGAAAGTTTGGGCATAAAAATGCATCTTTCCACCTCCAGGTACAGAAAAAGACAAAAAAAAAAACTCCAGGCATTGGTTACCGCTGAAGATTAACGATCAACTTTATAGCAATTGCAGTTACGAATAAAAAAATGTCTTGATTCTGACCATATGTTGACAAAGATCTGCTCACGCAACTATTAAGAAGTTGACATACTTTCAGATATTACAATACATATTTCTTTAAAGCCATAATTGAAAGATGTTTTGGCCCTTGATTCATAAAACTACCATTAAGAAAACAACTGCATGGTCAACTATCCAATGAACACTCCAAAGGGAATAGCTTTACGAGTTCCCCCTTTCCATACAAGAACCAAACTTCATTAGCTCAGACCATTAACCTACTCCTAATGCTGCCACCTTAGTCTTCAATACAACAAGACCTTACAATGTCACCAGACACTTAGGCTTCGGCCTCAAAGAACAACCGACTCAATGCATCCCAACAATCATAAGCAGAAATGGGGCCACCATCAGGCTGTTTAAAACCTTTAGAAAACTATTCTACCAATGAGCACCAATTTGCTAGTTACAAGTTGATAAGCTTATAAAATTTTATATACATAAGAAGAAACTCAAGCAGACAGCATGTATACAAAGAACACAAGAAAAATGGATTTGTACAGCACCTAATTTTGCAATGCCTTCACAAGAACAATCTATTTTCTCTCCAAGTTGTCTGTCAATGGAAAAATGCAGCAGCCTTTCAAATGAACTGCTTTACGCTTTCCAAACAGCCATTGCCAACTAGGATACACATCTATCACCTTCTTTGGTTTAACCACTCAACTCCAAAAGCTATGAAAACAAAAATCATAATTCTCTTGCCGAACAAAAAGTGATCCACATATTTGCTGCAACTTATACACTTGCAACACCAATCTATCACTAAGATTATATATGTACCGAGACAAAAACATAGATGATCATATTAAGTAACCAGATAATCATAAAGACAGAATTTCCTCACAAGTCTATGTGGAACTTAGAAAATTAGATAAACGAGATAATACCATCAAACCAAAAAAGCATCACATAGAAATCACTTTTTTCTTTCTTTTTCATTTTTCGGGCGCCAGGGGGTAGAAACTTTGCTGAAGAAAATTGAGAAGAATTCCATTACATATTAAGACATGAAGCAAATAAAGCAACATCTCTGCGTCCATGAGAAAAAATAAACCAAAAAAATTAAGTTCATACACCAATAGCACTGATAAATTACTGGAACTATGAATACTATACTCAAATACCGAACTCACCTTCCATCTGAACTCCCAGCAGTCAATAAAACCTGAGGATTTGAAGAATCAGAAGTATGCAAAGCCCAACTGATTGATGTAACCCATGAAGTGTGTGCTTGAAGGAGCCCGACTATGGTTGCTGTAGTTGAGACCCTGCTATTCTCGACGGAGTAGCATTCGGGTACATAAATTCTCCATAATGAAATGTTGCCAGACTTGCCACCAAGTGCAAGTAGAGAAATAGATGAACCAGTTTGAGGTACTGCACAGAGCTCAGATGATAACTGCAGCAATGGTGACCAGGCAACAGCAATTGATGATAACATTGCACTGCAAGAAGCGTATTGATTTGCAGTTATCTGCGGCAGCGTGCACTTTTCTACTATCTTGTTGAGAGTTTTTGCTTTATATTTTGAGACAGGGACAACATGGTGTAAAGTTTCATCTTCCAGCCGGTCAGAATGAATCTCAGATACCTAAACATAGAGTAAAAGTGGAAAGAAATAATAATTCAATGGAACCCATATCTGGAAATTAGGGAAGACCAATGTTTCAAGCAGGCAAATAGCCAGAGTAACACTAAGTACGGACTAAGCCCTCACCTTATTCTTCTCTTTCATTCCTTGTACGTCGTCCATCTCGATATACAGTGCAGACCCAGCAATGGAATCCCTGTTTTTATTTGGACATGGCAGTAGGTCCCAAGCAGTTCCAGAGCCTGTATTGCTGCAGCAAATTTATCAAAATAATGATAAGTTCATGTAAAGTGATCCACAGGAAGTGAAAAACAAATGCATGTAAATGTGTAGGTATTGAATATTCTGATGTGTGTAAACGTGGTTTTGCTACCTACTCGAAGCAGACCATGCAAGGAAAAATAAAAGGCTCATCCTGTACTACAAAACCATCTTTTTTAAAAATAAATTTATCTACATGAAAATACCTACGTTTTTCTTCTCTTAGGCTCCCTTTTTGAAATAAAATTCGACAGATTTTCTGCACTTCCATATTCTGTTGCCTGCTTTTAGTCACAGATACCACAAATAGCCAACTACAATTAGAGCTGATTGAGCTACACAAACACCTAAGAAAATGCACCAAGTAACAATGTATGGCATGAACGTAAGCAAGAAAATCATACCCACATGAATCGGTAGAAGAAAGTACTTACATCAGTATTTTCTGGGCAAGAAACATCTAACTCCCCAAAGTTGATACTTGCAAGATAACCATAAAGCCTGTCTGATATATCCATAACCTGAAGCAGGTCAGCAGAGGGAAAACTGAGTATGAAATTAATTACATCAGTATTTTCTGGGCAAGAAACATCTAACTCCCCAAAGTTAATACTTGCAAGATAACCATAAAGCCTGTCTGATATATCCATAACCTGAAGCAGGTCAGCAGAGGGAAAACTGGGTATGAAATTAATGGTTTGTAGAACCGGGATTCAGGGTAATGACACCACATTACAAAATAAAGGATGATTTTAAATTTGAAACAGAATTGTTTCGATTCTCTAGGGCTTGCTCCAGGAACCAAGAAAATTATAGTCTTCAGTGATGATAACATTTATTATTTTGTCCACCAGCAAAACCAAGAAGTGCTTCTCTAATGCATACCTCTATCCATTCAGCACCAAAGTCACAAAATGGTGGACGATAAAGCTTCACACGTCCTTCTGTGGTGCAAACAGCCAGCAAGCATCTGCACCAAGTTAATATGCAAACACAATTAAGTTTTATAAGATGTTTAAGGCATCCAATTACATAAAAATAAGATACTAGATATCGAAGATGCAAACATAAAGAAAAGTTGTCATACAGTTAGCAGAAACTGACATTCATACCCTGAGTTAGGAGCCATTCCAAGAGGAGACCATGCTATAGATCGAACACAAGGTCGACGATCCCGGGATAAACAGGTGGGCAACAAGCAACCAGAGAGTAAATCTGCAGACATCCCATAATATGTAACCACACAATTAACCATAGAAAGACAGAACCCATCTGACGTAGTGTACCAGTACACATTGAAAAAGTTTGTGTGCGGTAAGCATCTCAGAACTTTTCTGAGGTCTCATCCATTTGTTAAACCCTACCACATACAAATTTTAGCAGTGCAACAACAGTGCACAGTTACTTTTATCCGTACTAGAATTTGGTTCTAATATATTATCATCAGAAATTAGCAGTTGGTCAACAAATGGGTAGAAATCCCCGAGCAGTGATCATGAAGTAAGGATCACCCACAACTTACAAAAATACGAACTTGCCAACTTGCAGTTAGAACCACAGCTCGAATACGACACATACCTTTTCTATCTACAACCCCAATCGGAAAAGGTTCACCAGCGGGGACTGTAATAAGGCCTCGCGGTCCAAAAGGCAATGCTGGATTCTAAGAAGGAACAATAAAGATCGTCAAATAAAGAAAAGCCTGGGTTTTCCAATAAAAGCGGTTCCTCTAACAATTTTATGGTGTAATCTATTATGTACATTGTAGACTGCCTGACATTGAGGAAGATTCACCCTCTAATCAGAATATGAATTTCCAAGGTAAGCATACGTCTGAGAGTGCAATTTTCTCAGGACGTATATCACTATAAATTCTTTGAGTTTCGGAATAAACGTCTTACGAAGTAAACATAATCAGTGACAAGAAAACAAGTTAACAACTCGTAAAATTACGAGGCGGACTGCAAAAGATATGAATAACACTATGGCTTTCACTGTGGATATAATTCCCTTGCCCTCAAGGCCAAAAACTTGAGACTTTTTCTAAAACTCATACTAGAAAAATAATCTGAACGAAAAACGAGAACCAAGTTGTGAATGCGGTTGGTTTGTTTGAATTACCAGTATGGTGACGAGGTGACCGGAAGCGACGGCAATTAGGTTCTCGTCGGACCAGGCAATGGAGTTTGGGTACGACGGAGAGGCCACCAACGCCACGGCCTGGAAGCGCGAAGCCATTATTGCTGTTGGTGGTCTATGGTTCGTTCAGTGAGTTGGGAGTTTGGAGGGAAATTTTGAGAACCATGGAGCTGAAAGAAAAGGAAGTGTGGGAGATCCTTGGTTCGAATCGGGAGGGGGTGGGGTTTTAGGGATTTCTGTTCTGGCAGAGGAAGCGGATTGTAACGTTGTGTCGGCTCGGTTCGGGCCTTCGTGGTAGGGAACAGATTCCCTCCAAAGGAGAGAATTCCGAAGCTATCAAAAGGCACGGTCAAGATTGAAGCATTGCAATCTAATGGTTTTAATTTGTCCACCTCAATTAATAAGATTAATGAGTAATATGACTTGGAGGCTCAGCTCGGCTTGAAGGCTCAATCCTCCAAAATATTTCATTCTGCTTAAGAGCCGAAGTTGTTCTTCTTCCAATTTCTTCCTCCCCAATTTTTTCAGCAACGACCCACACATGAATTGAGGGATTAGTGGTTAAATTGGAAGTTTGGGACCCTCGGCCTGAAAGAAAATCCACTGGGTGAAAGCTTTTGAAGATTTCGACAAGATTTCGGCGAATAGAGGAGCGAGAGAGAGCGCCGGCAGTGAAGAGAAAACTGGGGAGATTGGAGCCGTCAATCCAAGCCACCAAGCCACATTACTTCATTAATCTCATTAAATGAGGTGGACGAATTAGAACCATTAGATTGCAATGCGTCAATCTTGACCGTGCCTTTTGATGGCTTCGGAATTCATTCCTTCGGAGGGAATCTGTTCCCTTCGTGGTAAGCTCAACCCTGGATGGTTCTTTTTCCGGCTCGGCTCGGTTTCATTTATCATTTTTAACTCTCCCTAGACGTTTCGACTTGCTTGTAAAATTATGTTGCAAAATTATGGGCATGTTTGAGGCCCAATTAATTGACGCATTGCAAACTGGGGAGATTGGAGCCGTCAATCCAAGCCACCAAGCCACATTACTCCATTAATCTCATTAAATGAGGTGGACGAATTAGAACCATTAGATTGCAATGCGTCAATCTTGACCGTGCCTTTTGATGGCTTCGGAATTCATTCATTCGGAGGAATCCGTTCCCTTCGTGGTAAGCTCAACCCTGGATGGTTCTTTTTCCGGCTTGGCTCGGTTTCATTTATCATTTTTAACTCTCCCTAGACGTTTCGGCTTGCTTGTAAAATTATGTTGCAAAATTATATATGATTGGAAATTTAGTAACAAAAATAAAGAAATATAATAAATACTTTCTACTTGATTATTTCTAAATAAAATGTCGCCTACTAGGAGTTTCCAGTTGGGCCTGCTAAAACTTTAATTGTATTTTTTAATATTTATAAAAGTGGTGATTCGTAGAAAATAAATTTTGGAAGAGAAATTTCTTGAAATATTTTATCTTGGAGATTATGAAAGTAGTGAAATATATTTGAAAGAAAGATTTTAGTGAGATGAATTGATTTATAAGTTTTCGACAGAATTATTTATTGTTGTGATTTTTAACCTAGGCTAATGATGAGAAGAAGAAAAAAAATCTTTCAATAGACTGAAATCGATTTTAATATTAAATACAAACAGAGGAAAACATCCTTTTGAAATCAAATTAAAATTGAAAACATTTAGCAAAACTAAAATGATGTTCTATTACACCTAAAATATGGAGATTAAAAAAAATTTGTGCCTATGTATTCAGAATCTGGGTGAAAATTTTTTCCTCCTCAAACTACCACTCATTATCATTCTCAAATACCTTGACAAATTTTAATTCATTATAACTATCACAAACTATACACACGTGACCTTCTCCGTTACATGACTACCACTCAATTCTCAAATATCTTGACAAATTTTAATTTATTACAACTCACTATCACAAACTATACACGTGACCTTCTTCGTTACCTGGGACAAAAATCTTTTGACAATAATTCCAATCGGTTAGGAGATAAAATCGCAATAAGAAATATAATTTGATAATCAAATTGTAATTTGAGAAAAAATTATAATTTACCCTAAATTGTTAATGTTAAAAGTGAAAACCCAAAGATTATGTGAGAGAATATTTAATTTAAAGACTTTTTTTGGAGTCTCTTTTCTTCACTTACTTGACTACCGTTTAAAGAAGAAATACCAAAAATGGCCTACCCCGGTAGGAAAAGCACCCATTTTATAAACCCCCACTTGAGATTTTCAGCCCAAATGGAATTGGGATCCATCTCTAGAAACGTGTTCCGAATCTAATCAAGGAAGAAAGGGGGCAAATCATTGACCTACAAACCAACAAAGTCGCCATAATTAAAGTCAAAAGCCACAAACCTCCAAGACAGTGACCTCTGTTCATACTTAAAAAACAAAGCATACAAACACGCACCCCTTGCAGATCGTAGCTAAAGTAGAATGAAAACGACAAAATGCACAGTTTTGCAGTACCACATCTTTCAGGATATATCACGCCATACAGCCCATTCCTTGTCTATCTAGGAAAATTACTACTACATTCCAACAAAGACCACTTAAAATCTAGGAAAATTTCTCCTCACTCCACCAAATAGGCCTGGAAGAGCTTCGACATTTGCCTGTGCAGAAATCAGCCACTACCGGACCGTGCCTACAAAGAGATTAAGCTTTGACATAAGCTTCCCATAATTTTTCATAACATGATTTCCTCATGGAAAAAAACAGTTCTGAAAATGGGCGATTCAATTATCTTCTTCCTCCTTTATCCAATTAATTAGAGAATTGTTTCGATTGGTAAGCATGATGATTGGTATTGGAAACCAAGTACCAATGCCCAATGGACAGAAACATCTCAAGCAATTGCCTAACTATCTTGTTATATCCAAAATATGGTACCAAAATCTGAATTATTGAAATTATTCATTAAGAAACGGAATAACCATGATGAAAGTCAAAATGATTTCTGATACACTTGAGAATGGATTAAAAAAAAAAGGCAACGCTGGTCTTAAAGAAGGAAGAGCACCAAAAGATGGAAAAAAGAACTGATGATACAATAGAAACATTGGAAAAGATAGATTGATTTCTCATAAAGTGAGTCTACTCCACACAGGGTAGAGTTCACTTAAAGCAAATGAACTAGGATTTCTGACGTTCCAAACATAGACCTAAACATTCATGGGGAATACCAGAGCCTACAAATAGATACTCAAGAGCTGCATGCCTCACTTTTGACCAGAAACTTTGTAGACCCTAGGGAGAGGAGAAGCCCGTGTAACTCCTACTGCAGTAACGCAGGGCCAACAGCATGCACTCAATAATGTCATCATACAATCTACAGTTTAATTACCTGGGGGGGAGATCCTGACCTCGATTTTGATCTTGGCCTGCAACATTTAAATAAATACCATTGAGAAAGGTAAGAAAACAGGCTCGGATAAACTGAGGCATGAAAGAGCCAGGGTAAGCTGACCCCAGATACCTGGACGATTTGACAGGAGATGCAGATCTGGATCTTGATACAGATCTAGAAATAGACCGCTCCAATGATTTACTGCATAAAGAAACAGCACAGATTACCTGCATATAACAATATGCAAAAGGCACGAAAAAGAAAAATGACCAGTAAAAAGCCAGTACCTCCTGTCCCTTCTGACACTTCTGCTTCGGCTGCGGCTTCTACTTCGGCTTCTTGTGGGACTGCCCTCATGCTTCTTCACCTGACCCAGTTGAAGAAAAAGCAAACACGTGTAAAACAGTTAAGATATGCAACTCCCCCCACACCTGTCAATAAACCTCGGTATCTCTCATTTTTCACACAAAAAATGGTATGGGATTGATAAATAAACTTAAAGTTAGAAGTGAGCATTTGTAAAGATCATACAACGGACATGCATCAGCAGAATATTAGAGATGAGTAAACAACTCACAACATCCAAAATAATAATAAAGGGATACACTCAATTTTGGTCCTGACAATACAAATTCGGTTCCATGTTGGTCCTTGGATTTGAAATGTTCTAATTTCATCCCTGAAGATTTTAAATTTTGCCATTCTAATCTTTCCGACCAAATTAATACATCAATAATTTGTGACGTGATGTTAGTTTAATGGATGGAAGTACTACATTGCTCAAAATCAAAATTTTCAGGATAAAATTGGAACATTCTAAATTCTAGGCACCAGATTGGCACATACCTACCAGGGACCAAAAATATACTATGGCTAACAATAATCCAATAAGTAGTCAAAATGATAGTAAGGAAAGGATACCCGTATATAGGCTCTTGCCCAAGGATTTCTGAATTCAGTGTCATCTAGTTTCCGAATCTGAAAAGCAGACAACGTGTTAGCTTTCGTATCAGATTGAAGCACTATACCAGCAAATCAAGTGCTATCTATCTGTCAACAACTTACAGCATATTTCATGTCATCGTAATTAGTGTAATCAATAACGCCAAAGGTCCCTGGAGAGACAGCAATTGTAATATGAGTACTGAATTCACAAATACGAGAATATTAAAAGACTCGCTTAAAAGCCTGAATTCACATAGACTCGCTTCTTAATAGTTCATAATATTGAAAGCGGCAGTAACAGGCTTACATAAGAACTACTAAGATGTTAATAGTTCATAATATCTTTTGAGAGAGACTGTTCCGTGATAGCCAACCGGTAAAGTGACATATTCTACAAGAAGGCATACCTTCACTGTCTCGGGATACCTCAGCAAAACATACATCACCAGCTTTTCGCATATGATCCTGAAACCAGGTTTACCAGTAAGGTTACAAGTAAGAAGCATGGGAAAATTTTGCAACTTGTTAGTCAATGTAAAAATTTCCACACCTTCAAATCTTGCCAAGAAGCAGAAGAAGGGAGTCCACGAACAATAACTGCAGACCAAACACAAACACACATCAGAGTCACGAAATTACACCTAAAACAAACTCTCTCAAAAGATATAAATATCTAGCAGCAGGCCATCATGTTCTCCTAAACCCTTTTGGCAAAGACAGATTCTCCAAATAGATTCACCTCGATATTCAGAATGCCGCGAGATACCAAATCTGCCCCCACCACTGCCGCCGCCGCCGCCGCCGCCGCCACTGCTACCATAGCCACCACGACGATCACTTGAAGAAGGCCCTCTACCTCCATGAGCGAGTTCAACCTGCATCAAGAACAAATGATAAATCAATCAAGGAAGAAGAAAGCAAAAAGTACCCCTAAAAACTAAGTCGTGACTCTTGTTACCCTTAAACGACAACCATCAAAGTTATAGCCATCACGACCCTTAATTGCATCTTCTGCATCACGAGCATTATCAAACTGGAAACAAAAGGGAAAACAAAAATTGATTATTGACATTGAATTTTTTCATCATATCCAAACAAAAATCAAGTTGCGAGCAGTTACCTCCACGAAACAATAACATGGAGGGCGGGGTGGAATCTTCAATTCAATATCCAAAATACGGCCATACTGCAAAGGGAAATCAACATCATTGAGCCATGGAAAACAGCATACTTTAGCACAAAGCCATTTGGAACCAAATCCAATAACATGTGTGAGTGTGTCACTCCTAGAAAAGTCAGGCCAAAGCCTAGAAATCACCGCAAGGATTAAGAGGAGACATTTACGATGCAAAACCCCTATGACATTTTCAAAGCACTTCCACAACAGCAAAACATCTTTTATCTGATGGCAGAAAAGAACAAAATTGTTTCCAACCAAACCTTGTAGAACAGATCTTCAATTTCCCATTCTCTTATATCTGATGGCAGGTTGCCAACATAGATTGTGCGAGAAAAGCGACCACTCATGTCTGACACTTGGAAGATTATAGTGCAGATTATTGCTGCATAAACAAACAATGTCAATCAATAAAGTAACAATCTCTCAACCCGTAAAATTAACTCTTTCTAGGTATTGCGATGTCAGATTATCATTAGGATGTGCTCTGTTGGCAATATCAAAAGTAAAGCAAAACCAAAACAATGAAGCAAACCAAGAGAGCAATCCTCGAGGTGAGCCATGCTCCACAAGCTCCATTGCTCATTTGCTCCAAGATGCTCCAATGCTATAATAATATTGAAATAAAATTTGACCTCCTCATCCTTTCCAGAATTTTAGCAGATGTATAGATCTTCTGAGTGAGCAAGAATCTCCAATAATAATATATAACACACATAACTCCACCCAGATTCTCCCACTCCCTCTCTATATCCCTATGTATGATTGCAATGCTCATATTTGTCCAAGCGCTTGTCATCTATCATAAAGAAAGCATCGGTGTCATGAGATCAAGTAAGATTGACATATATTCAGGATTTACCTTACACAGCTCTCTTTAACAGCATTGAAAAAACAATCCTGAAAAATACGTAGTTCACTTATGTTCATTTACTGCACTAGGGTAAAGGAATTTCAGCATAGATCTCTCCAGCCACTCTCATAGGAAGTTCAATAACAAACACATACACTCAAATCTACCATCGCAAAAATCCTGATTCATACAATGTTACAATCTTTGGCGTTTTTGTTGGCTAACATAATCTTTTTAAAGTCACATCCAGGAAAAGGAAGATACAATAACCTTCAGCTATAATTGGAAAGGGGAAAAAATGTATCACGGAGAGACTCCGTATCTTTCCAGAATTCATAGCAAAAAACAAGGCTAAAAGCATAGTCGTTTCTTTTAGCACAAAATCATTGAGACATGCAGATGAACTAAAATTGAAAATGAATCCTTTTACCTTCCATTCAAATAAGAGGGTTGTAAAAGTCAATTATTAGCATTATCAAAGTCAAACTGATACTCAGCCAATCCATGCATCACTCTCAACTACCATAATGTCCTCTCCCCCCACCACCCATCCCTCACCCCATCCTACTCCACCTTATCCCAGAGAGAGAGAAGCCCTGCTGGGCAATCCAAATAACATTAACCTCATCAATACGCATAGAATGGCCATCTTAACTGCCATCCATCTGCTGAACAACATTACCTTGGGATGAACAGGATGGGGAGAGAGACGGAGGCTAGGGGAGATGGTGATCCCTATGCTTCGTTGAGATGCAAGGACAAGAAGGATCACTTCCTAGATGTTCACTCTATGCGTCTAAATCAATCATGAGGCTAAGAACTCCAATTATCTCCAAAAATTCTTTACCACACAGTTTAAAATAAGTGTCTTACGCATCTCCATTCCACTACTAAATTATTTTTTGCCCAGGAAACTTCTCTATCAAAACAAACATAGCTTCTGTAGGTACCAAACCGCTGCACAAAAATATAAACCACTGAGTTCAAGTATTTCTACCAGGAGGCAGAGTAGAAAAGACTCAAGGTAGAATAAACACCACTATGTGAGGCAAAAACCCATTGGAATTTTCCAAAGCCTCCATCACAACTCCATTAAACACGCCAATTTCCCAGCTTATTAATTACTAATAACCCTTCCATTGTCTCCGAGTGTTTGTGTGTGTAAGAAGGGCGAGTTCACGCACAGACAAAAATGTGTTGAGATATCCATTTTTATAGGTATGTAGCGTACGGCTCAAGCAGTACTCAATAAACAGCGTGAAGTAAACAAGCTTCAAATCTTAACTTTCAGACACAACCCCAATTAACACATTCCCCAAAAATCAAAGCCTCCATTCAATTAACTTGTTATGTGTACGATACATACATACACATACATACATATACCAATGCCTTAGATTTCATTAGAGAACAATTGGGATATAATCAAACAAGAAAGATCCTAAAAGGAGTAAGGGGACGAGACAGCCCACTGTCTCTTTCTCCACCGAATATCCGGGGAGAGAAACTCCTAGGCACAACGCCAAAGATCCCAGAAACTCAGACAAAAGACCGTTCCAGAAGGTTATCCAAAAATAAAATCAAAATTAGCTGATATACCAAAAGGGTCCACATATATAAGCATTAAGCATTTGATGAGCATTATACCCAAGATTCGAGGGATCGAGAGCGGGCCACGACGACGACCAAGCGGCGCGTGTCTGAGTTGTGGGTGGAACGAGAGAGCTAGACTTTTGGCCTTCGTTTTGCTGCGATGTCGAAATGGTAAATGAAGGTCTAGGGCTCTTAACGGAAGCCGGAAGGGATGATATTTATCTGTGCGACTGGTTTCTTTCTCATACAATGGTATTTTGGACTCGGATCTACGTCTTGGTACTACTGGATCTGCTGTGGGCTGGAAAATGATCGAGCGGGTTTGGGCTTGATAATGGGCGTATTACAGGCCCCCTTCCTTTTGACCGTTACGTAAAAACAACAACGCAAATTTTGGCTTAATAATCCTTTAGTACATGGGGTTTAACCTTTTTTTTTTTCAATTTGATGTCTAAGATTCAATTCGTTCTACATTAGTCTCTGAGCTGTTTTACATTTTACATCTAGTCCATCCGTCAAGTCGGCTTAGAGCTTTAATAGGAAATTCTAACGTGACAGGCGGAGGCCACCTCAAGTGCAATAAAATAGCGACACGTGTCCCCAATTTTTTTCATTTTCTACAAAATGTTAAAAAAAGCCATGCCGTTGAAATTAAAAGCCAAGTTTGTAAAATTGATGGATAAAGTTGTAAATCTTTACTGCAAAAATCTCCAAATCGTAATCCCAACTTTCGTAAACCAGGTTCTTACTGTTGGTTAAGCAAGTCGAAGATACCAAAGAAAAGAGGGGAGGCTGGGGATGAAGATGTGGATATTAGAGACGATATGCCGATGTAGTTGTGCTGATTTTGCAGGTTTGTGATGAGCTTGAGGATAGGATGGAAGAAGGGGGGAACATTGACGACTACCATGGTTGTGATTTATTTCTAGAGAGATAGTTTGACTGTGTAATTGTGCTTCAGACTGACAACACAGTGTTATATATGATCGCTTGACTAGGAGGTACCTGCTTTACCTTTTCCGTTGTCCCTTTATGTCTTAGCTTGTTTTTGGGTCCTGTCTTTAACTTTATCGCATTGAAAACCATTTTTGTGATAGAGGTTACTCAGGTTCAAAGCTTTCGAACAATATTGAGTGTAAAATCTTTCAAGTTCTGCTTCAAGAGGCAAAAGAAAGTTATCCGGAGGACATTGTGGTGGCTCTGCAGAGCGATACCATTGTAGACATAAACACAAATGTTTCTGTGGAAAGTCGTATGAACACCAAGAAAATTGAGAGAATTATGTATTTGCATTCAATATACTAGAGGTTCTTACATAGTACAAATGAAGTGATCTGCTTATATACAATTCTGTTACACTGATCAACGTCAGTTAACAGAAAGAAATAACTAAATTCTTAACAACTAACAACTAAGATGATGTGGCAGTAGCTCTAATACGCCCCCTTAAGCTGAAGCATGAATATAATGAATACCTAGCTTGGAAAGGAGAAAATGGAAAGGTGCCTTGCGCGCATTTGGTGCGCTATTGAATAACATTTTAAGTGGTCAAACTATCTCCCCATCTCAAGGAGGTCCTCTACTTTGGTTGGCTAGTCGATATTCCTCTTTCCGAATTGACATTTTGATCACCCTCATTGTACTTACTCTTTCGAAGGATCACCCGTTGAAGCAGCTTCCTTGAACCTTTCATCTCTCCACATCACTCTTATGGATTCGAATGAAGCCGAGTGCCTTGGTAAAGAGATCTGCTAACTGATGAGTTGAATCAACATAAAAGGTGTTGATGATACCTTTAGCTATCGTTTGCACCACTATCTACAATCCAAAAATCAGGTGAATGTATATTTGTGAAAGACAGGGAGCAACAATAGGACTGATTGTGTGTATTGTATATGTGGTACCTGCTATATTAGCAAAGCTAAGAGATCAAGTGTCAAGAGGAGTCTTGGGCAGATGAAAATCGATTTTTATTTGAGTTTGAAGTAGGCACAGAAGTTGCTGAATGTGCTATTAAGAAATAGTAGAACTTTGATTATTAGCAGTAGCTTCTGTGCTTGCAAAGGCTTGATGAGCCGAATGATGAGAAGTACCAATTTGATTATTGAAATTGTTGGAACAAACTTTTTCTTAGGAACCCGGCCAGGAGGATACCCATTGAATTCAAAACACTTGTCTTTAGTGTGCCGTTTCCGATTACAATGAGTGCACATAGGACGTTCTCTTTGACCATATGTATTGGTATTACTAAAACTCCTTCTTTGAACACGTGCAACAACAACTTCAGGTGCAAAAATATTTTGAGAAGCAATCATAACAACATTTTCATGATTGAATCCAGAATTTCGAATAAAGGCACATTGTCTTTATTATTGGATAATCAAGTAATAGATTTCATTGAAAGAAACGAAAATGTTTCATTAGTAATATATTTCTTCTAACAGTGCGATAAGTTGTGCTTAAGCCTAGGGGTGTAAGTCCGGTCCGGCTTTCGCAGGAGATCCGTCTCCGGTTCCGGGAAGAGGAAGTCTGCATCTTCCAAGAACCGGAACAGGAGGTAGTTTCTGAGATTTAACGGAGACGGAACCGGAAGCGGAAGTTTCCGTCAGTTTACCGGAAAACCGATTCTGTTTATTTATTATTATTTTTTTTAACTTAATATTAAAACGACGTCGTTTTAGGGGGGAAATGTATAAACAGTGGATCAAAACGTGCGTTTTGAAGAAACCCTAACTCTCCAGCCTCCTCTCCCTCCCTGAAGTCCCCCCATCTCCTTCGACCTTCGCGAGTAAGCTCTCTCTCTCTCTCTCTCTCTCTTCTCTTACTCTCAATCTCTCTCTCTCTCTCTCTGTCGCTCTCTCTCTCTCTAGTCTCTGTATCTCTCGGTCTCAATGGGGCATACATTGGCACCAACAATAACGAGCTGGGATGTGTTGTTGGTCCTCTTGGTGAAAAGAAGCGGTTCTCTCAGCGACAACGACAACGACGATGCAGATGATCTCTCCCTCTCCAAACCCAAACCAAGTTCTATCTCTATGTCATTCTCTTCCTTCCTCGGATCCCCACCCATCCTCTCTCTCTTACTGTCTTTGATTTCCCCTGATATAAAAATAATAGCATATATTTATCTCTGTCCGATATCTCTACCGGAAGATTCAGGAGGATTGTTATGATCTTTGAAAGGATTGAATTTTGAATCTCTTTGGACGCTCTGATTCGCTTTGTATATAAAACATCACACAGTGTGAATCTTCTCTTTTTCTCCTTTTGCTTTTTTTGAGATGATATTCCTGCCGTTAAGACATCATCTTTTCCAGCAATTTTTTTTTTCTGTTGCAGCTGAGAAATATGTAAGCATAGTGGGACTATGAATCCCACTCAGACACGATGAATTTGGGAATCATAATATAGCTTCAAATTTTCAATCCTTAGAACTATTCAATTCTGGCTGATCGAATGTTGATTTCTGTGAAATAGAATTTTTTATTAGTATCCATTACATTGTTTGGTTTGATTGTTGGCAGAGCAGTCCTTTTTCAAAATGTAACAGACATGGACTGTCTAAAAATTGTGTTGGATAACCTCGGGGCAATTGTGCTTTAGGACTGAATACACATACTTGGTTTGCAAAATTGTCATTTGTTTAGTTTTTCTGTGAATTTGATTGCTTTTTTGTTATGTAATGTTTTTGGATTAACCACTTAAGGGGTGCTTGATGTATCAAGTGTTTCAATTTGAGGTGTCCACCCTTTTGTTCTGTTGTAAAAGTGCAGCCCAAATTTGAAAAGACTAGTATCAAACTTACACATTGCAAAATACCTGTATAATATCTCATTTAGTAAATTAAATGAAAGAAATTGTTTGTGGACTATGGTATTTTCTTACAACCATAGGGAAGTTTTCTAAAATCTTTTACTGCATGTTGTAAAACAAATACTCGAAGCTAAAAGAAGATTTGTTCCATGACAAGGAGTGCAGATGGTTAGTCTTGTAGGTCACTCTAAGTTGAGTACATAATGTGCCAAACTATTTTTTGCTCCGTGTGTGTATATGTATGCATGCATATATTACACATGAATGTGTGTACTGCATGTGAGTGTGATTTTTTTATTGAAAAAAATGCTTAAATGGGCCGAAAGATATGGACCAAAAAGTTGTCGGAATTCCTCTATCTGCTTCCCATAAGTCCGCTTCCGCTTCCACTTCCTCTAAGTCCGCTAAGAATCGGAAGCGGAAGCGGACTCTATTTTGGTCATCCGCTAGTTAGTGGACCGGATGTCGGAATATCAAATTCCGCTTCCGACTAGTCCTCTATTCACCCCTAGTTAAGCCCATGAGAAAGATCATAGTCAACTGTTTATCTTCACGAGCAGTAATGGTCTATAGAACATTGTATGTGCATCCATGACAGATTCCACGTGAACAAATAGGTATAGGAGAGAACTGATGTAACTCATTCCACAATGATTCCATTCGAGTGAAATAGTCACTGATAGAAGATTGGCCTTGGGAAATACAACTGAGTGATTGTTGCAGTTCAAAAATCTTAGGTTCGTTACTTTGTTCACATAATCTCCACATTTTCTCAGCCGAATCGATATATAAGATCACTTGTGCAATCTCTAGTGAAACAGAGGCACATATCCATGACGAGACCATTAAATTGCATCGATACCAGGCGTTGAAGTTGGAATCGGTTGGAGCAGGTGGTGTGATACTTCCGTCGAGGAATCTAAACTTATATCGAGCATCGATTGCCATAAGCATAGCAGGGCTCCAAGAGTAGTAGTTCTCCATTGAGGTGTAGAGAGACAATTGGAGTATTATAGGTGTCACCGGAGGTGATTATGTAAGCACTATCAAGAACAAGGATAACTGCGTGGGTTTGGAGAGATTGGATTGCTGTGAACAACATAAGAAACAAGAATCTTGGAATTTGTCATAGCTATCGTGAAATCTTGGTAGAAGAAACTTTCGAGGAATAAAAAAAATTAGAGTGCGGAAGAAAGCAAATTAAATTGCTCTGATACCAAGTGGAAAGTCGTACAACATCGTCATCATCTCCGCTCAGTCCTCTGTTCCTTCTGGATGTTGTTTTGGGAATTGAAGGGTATCTGTCTTTGCTTTTGCCTGATTTAACTTATTGGAGTCTATAAATTTTCCCCATAGTAAATGCTTCGACGAGTTTTTACGATTATTTGACTCAATTCAGATTTTTAATTCTCATGAATAATGATTTGCAGGTTTTTATCTTCTTGCTAACAATATTTTAATATTTAGTGAAAAATAGAAAAAATTAGAAAACACATGTCGCTATTTTATCGTACCTGAAGTGGCCTCTGTCTGTCAAGTTAGAATTTTCAGTTAAGGCTCTGAGCCCGACTTGATGGATCAACTGGATGTAAAACGTGAAAGAGCTCAAATACTAATGTAAAACGAACCAAACTTGAGAACTAAATTAGAAAAAGGTTAAACCAAATGGATTAATAGGATTATTAAGCTGCAAATTCCACTATTCTGTTTTTATCATCGAAATTGTCCCTTTTTTTTCTAATTAAAGGCCTGTAGGGATGGTGATGGAACTAATTATAATATTTATTGGGACATCATGTCAAAATTTTAGATTTATAGATATTGATAAAAAAAAATTAGATTTAATTTTTAAGAATCAATCAAAAATGAGAAGGAAGATAATTTAAGTATATTTTTTATATCAAACATGAATATTCACGAATTCTCTGAAATCCTACCATTTTTAATGTAAACGAACGTCTTCGCTTATTTCTCTCTTTGCTGCCAAATCCGCATCACTTCTTCGATTCTATGGCGGCTCAGGCCAGCTCCGTGTTGCTCCGAGATCGGAAGAAGCCAAGTCTGTCTCTGCAGATTCGCCACGAGTACACGGTGAGTTCCTGCTCTAGGTTTCGGCCGCTGGGTTGATGGGAACATTTTGTGCAGTATCTTTTTTGTGCTTGAAAATGTCTATTTATTGATTGGTAGGATTTTACAAATTCCACCAAACTTCTTAGAGGCCGCAAACATTGCAAGCTTTACCGATAAATTGTAGGTGGCATCGCAGTTTTATGACCCAGCTAAAGAATGCAAGGATTTGCATTCAGTCTGATATGTTCGAGGCTTTTTGTCCTCTTTTGGAGTATTCCGTGCTCTTTTTTTCACTCAGGAAAAAGTAGGAGTGTTTTTTAGGTGTACATTTGTATCTGCAACTTATCATTTATCTGAAAAACTCACTGATCTGGGCTCTTTTAAACAAGGTTGATCTTCGGTTGAAAAATCTATGTTAATTTTACCAAAAATGGTTGTCTAAGTAGATAATGAACAAGGAAAACTAGTCTGGTTTGGAAAGCTACCTGTAATTGGGGTGGAAAACTGCTAACTTATTCATTTGCTCGTAAGTAACTATACGAAATTACGTTTGTCAGTGATGATGGCAGTGTGGGTTTCGCAGGTTGTGTCGAGAGTATTCATGGTGGTTCTCATTCTTCTCCACATTTCGCAAGAGGGTGTTTTGCAGGAACTTCAGGGTTGAACGTTGGCTTGAAGAATGTAAAAAAAGATGTCTCTGTTCCCTATGCTTCAAGTTTTCGGAGTTTCTTTTATTCTGCCAGTGGAGGGAACACTGAGGCAGGGAGGAGTTCTAGATCCACGAATTTCGTTCGGGGAATTATTGAGCGAGATGGAAAAGATTTCATCGGGCGTTCTCAATTTCCTCAGTATAATGTTGAACAAAATGCTGATATTGTCTACATAAAGATGCTGCGTAACAATACTTTTATTACAGTTACGGATTCTAAAGGGAACACAAAATGTAAGGCCTCAGCAGGGTGCTTGCCAGAAATGAAAGGCGGAGCTAAACTCTCTCGATATGCTGCTGAAGCAACTTCAGAACATGTGGGACGCATGTCCCGGAATATGGGGTTGAAATCGGTTGTGATGAAGGTGAAAGGTTTTACTTATTTTAAAAGGAAAAGGCAAGCAATCATGAGCTGGAGAGAGGGCTTCACTAATTCTCGAGGGGGTAAGAATGCTATTGTATACGTTGAAGATACAACTAGACGTGCTCATAATGGCTGTCGACTCAAAAAAAGACGTCGTATCTGAATAGTGGGAGCCCTGATGGCAGATGTTGATGGAGCAGTAGGACAAGGAACTGGTCCAGACATTGTCGAACTTAGTGGTGCAAATAAACTTCTGCAAGATATGTCTTCAAATGTACTTGTCTTGTTAGAGAATTGATTCTGCTCTGATGTTACATTCGAACTTGATGAAGGCTACCCTAGATTATGTGGACGCATTTGTCTTGCTCATGATCATAATGTTGTCAATGAGAATTTTGTCAAACAGTATTAGAGCTGAACTTTTCTTCTTTTTTCATATTGCTTGCCCTTTTCTCGTATCTAAGTTTGTAGAAATTGTTAACAAGTATTTTTCTGCTCAGTATTGAGACACATCTTCAGAAGAATTTATTTGTTGAAGTTTTAATTGCATCTGATACTTTGAAGTTTGAATATCGAATCTGCTCAAAGTGATTAACAATATTTATTTGGAGAGGACACGCACAGGGAGATTCTACTCTAAATATGAAGCGTTCTCTTCATTTTGTTGAACTGTTGTGATCTCTCTGGAGATGATGGCAGCCACACATACTCTTGGGCTGTGCAAATCTCTTGGTATTGATGGGGTTCAGCTTGATTCCGCAAAAGCATTTATGCTATGTATGTGGAAGTGTTTACTCAATTTTCCAAATGGTGGGAACTGCAGCAGTGAGTTGAGACCAACAGTTTGAGAGAATTTCTCAGGCACTATCCCAAAGTGCATTTGCTCCATAGCTATGACCCCGTGCCACACGTGGTGCAATCCGAATTATCCTGTAGCAATCCAAACGACAATTATTTTTTAGCGCGTGGATCTCAATCGTTTTTGGTTTGTTTTGTTAGATTACTCTAGCGGAATTCTTTATTCAACTGCCTTCAAGGTGAACTGGGGATTTGTTTGAGTGTAAAAATTTTGGTTATTGGAGTCGGTGAAAAAATAAAGATATTTTATGGGAGTTGATGAAAAAGTGAAGAGAGAAGATTTTTAATAAATCTTATAATAATAAAAAATTATTTGATGAATTTTTTAATATTAACACAAAATAATTAGGCCCAATTATTTGGGGTTCAAGCAAGTCGCTTATCTTGGAACCATTGTTAAGAGTAGGGGTGAAAATCGACCCCTCGATTCGGTTTTCAGCCCCTACCGTCAACTGAACCGAGGGGTTCGGTTGATGAAAAATAGGGACCGACAACCGCACCGAGAGGTCTCTAGACCGGCCGAACCGACGACATTCGGCGGCGGTCGGTGTTCGGTCAGTCCCTATGCACTCAAATCGCCCAAATCACCACTACCAACAACCCGAATCCCTCAAATCGCAACCACCACCAACAACCTAAAATCACAACCAATCACCATCACCAACCACCCAAATTGCAGCCACCACCAACAACCCAAATAGCAGCCAATAACAACTGCCCAAATCGTACTAGACCAAGAGAGAAAGAGGACGAGGGAGAGGGAGAGGGAGATCTGAGAGAGAGAGAGATCTGAGAGAAAGAGAAAGAGCGAGAGAGCAGATCTGCGTGAGAGAACAGATCTGAGAGAGAAGGGGGAGGGAGAGGGGAACTGGGTGAGAGAGTCAGATCTGAGAGGGGGAGAGAGAGGGGGAAGGGTAGTGAGTCGTGAAGAGGGGAGGGGAGGGGAACTGAGAAATAAATTAAAAGGGGGTTTAAAAAAAATAGTGCAATTACCTGGGGGCCCTCGGTTCGGCCCTTGGTTCTAAAGTTTTTTGGGCCGACAGCTGAACCGGGCTGTCCCAGAACCAACCGGGCCCAATTGGTTTCGGCCGGTTTGGGTCGGCCCGTTCGGTTCCGGCCCAAATCTGTTCAGCCTTAGTTAAGAGTTTGTTTTTCCTTTTTCCTTTCCTTTTATTTTTTTGTTTAGTGCAGTGGTTGTTTAAGACTATTTGTAGGGAGAAAATATTTCATTAAAGGTTTATGTTCAAAGTTATTGAAAGAGTACCTGAAAAAAAACAAGTATTTTTTATGCATTTACTTTTTTGTTTTGTTTTCCTACTTTGAAATTACCGAAATGTTGATAGCTGTCGTATTTTAGAAAAATAGAACAGTTTCAATCAGAGATTGGGACTTATTGGCCCATTAAATGGTTATTGACGCCCAATAGACGAACTTAAACAGAAAGCCCAAAACATAAAAGCCCACTAGGTCACTCGCACTTCCAAGATAAAAACCCTAGCACTCCGCTTAAAAAAAAAAAAAACCCTAGCACTCTCAGCGCATATATAAAAGCTTACCAAAGCCCTAGCTGCTCCCGAAGATCAGATCAGCCCCTCAAGTGCCTGTTCTGCTAGGTCTTCTCCCTCTGTGTAAGGTTCTCTCAGGTTTCCTATCTCTCAGTCATAATCTCTTTAAGGTTCCTCCAGGTGTCCCTTAAACTCTTTTGTTGATTTGAAGGGTACGAGTGAATCTCAGTGCTGCTACAATGTCTACCGGTGAGCTCGCTTGTACCTACGCCTCTTTGCTCCTCCACGACGATGGAATAGCAATAACCGTAAGCCCAATTTTAGTTCTCTGTTTTGCTTTTTTTTTCCTATTGCAACTTTCTAGAATAATTTGTCGAATGTGTTATTCATATTCGTATGCAGCTAAATATATTACGGAATGATGCCTACGTCGGCTAAGAAATATGAAATTAGATTAGATCCATTAGAGTTAACTGATTCTTTTTTTGCCCCTTAAAGACCGAAGCAAACTTATGATTCGTGTTAATATGGATTTTAAAGTCAATAAAACTTCCGAGGAAAGGCGGAGAGAAGCAAGATCGTATTGCTGGTTTATTCTATCTCATGTAATTATATTTTAGATTTTAGGTTGATTAGAGGTTTTGGGGCTGTTTTTAGTTTATATTCATGCTCTATAATGTTGTTTGGTCTTATTAAATAATTCTCAACTATGTTGGGAATTTTCGCTTCTCTAGGTTAATGCGGGGTGATGCTTTCTTTTGTGGTAATTAGACTTGGATGAAATGTTGTTGGTTTTTCCGAGGAAGTTGAAGCCCTTGTTGGTCCCATACAGTCATTTCTCTGGTGCAAACTTTGTGGCATTTTGTAAATTATTTTCTGATTTGAATATAATTTTTGACAGTCAGAGAAGATTGCAGCATTGGTGAAAGCAGCTGGTATCACAGTCGAGTCGTACTGGCCTAGCCTTTTTGCCAAGCTTGCCGAGAAAAGGAACATTGAGGATCTGATTCTGAATGCTGCTGGTGGCGGTGGTGCTGCTCCTGTAGCTATGGCTGCTCCTGCTGGTGGAGCCGGTGGAGCTGCTCCTGCTGCAGCTGCTCCTGCAGTTGAGGAAAAGAAGGTATAAATTGCTCTACCAGTGATAATTATGGTGCTTTGCTTGCATTATCCTTGGACCTTAGCATATATTAGTCTATTACTGGACAATGTCCCTGATGGACCATGCACAATGGTCTTCTCTCAAATTGAGAACTTAACTGGTCTTGCAATAGCCAGAAAAGATTATCTATCATGCTGGTCCCTGTGTTCCCAAGTACATGGGGCATTATATTATCCTTTCATTTGTGATTTCATTCTGATCAAGTCCCTTTTTCTTGATTGGTGTGAACAGGAAGAGCCAAAGGAAGAGAGCGATGATGACATGGGATTCAGCTTGTTTGATTAGGCTATCCTACTACGGGGTGTTTTTGTTGTCTTAATTGTTAGGAAGTTAGGACCTGAGTGGTGACCTAGTTGGATGTGTTTTTCTTATTTTTACCAAGTAATTTTGAAGCGATGGAAGGTGACATGATCATTGAATACATTGGTGGAGTTTTTATTTACAGCTAAGCTGAAATATCGTGAATTTTGTCAAGTATTGGGTTTTTTTTGCCCTTTTTAGTAATTGAATCAAATTTCATTCCCTCTGAATCTCGTGCAATAGATTTTACTGTAGGTTAGAACCCCTATTAACGTCTACGAACTTATTGGTTTTAGTCATGTTGTAGGTAAAAGGAAAAAGAAAAAAAGAAAATTACTTGTATGTTTCTTTGGACATCCACCTCCGCAACAGTAATGGTGGCATTAATCAACTAGGTCCGGGAATTGAGGAACTAGGTTTACTTGTATGAAAGGCTTTATCCCAAGCAGTAAATCTTGGGAAGCTAGTTAACGCTGCAAATTGTGCCTAATTCAGGTTTAAGAGTTTGAAGCAAGCATGCTCCCGTTACAAGTGTCCAACATACATCCTATTTTCGAACTGTCCCAAAACGATGTAGAGTTCAACCCTTTCATGTGCCGACAAAAGAACATTTTAAAACATCATTGTACAGCTACTTCTTCCTGCTTCCTTTACCCCTCTTCTGTTTCTTGCCCTTCTTCCCTTTCCCCTTGTTTTCTGCTTCCCTGCTGCTTTCGCTGTTGGCTCCCGGCAAATCACCAGCTTCTGAAGCCTTCGAGTCAACCTTATTAACACCGTCATTTACCTCAGCCCTGCTATCACTGTCCTTTTCATCGCCCACCACAAGCTTTGAGCCGTGCTGCACGAATAGCTGACTCAAGATAGGTTCAACAATTGGCCTTCTTGACTGCAATCTCCTCGAAAGTTCGCCAATAGTTGACATGGAGCTTCCAGGTTCCGGTTCACTGAGAAGGTTATGTAAAGCAAGTTAGGAAACAAAACCAAGATTTTGATATTCCATGGCTGAGGTCGTGCGTAACTCAGATCGCTTGGACTTTGAAGTCATTTTTAAGAATCTAACATGATTGTCAATATTTTACCATAAAAGAAAAGACCCCTTTTGAACAGTGGTTATAAAGGCAAGAAATGCCAAATTCTATGTATATACTGACCTCACATCCAATGCAGCAGAAAGTTGCTTCAGTTCATCAAGCATGCTCGCCACTTCCTCCAATGGGATTTCATCATTGCGGTCAATATTGTTCTGACGGTGCTCAGTCATAACTGTATTGACAAGGTTAATGCTTTTCTCCAAATCCACCTGATATTTATTTACACAGGAAAGGGAAACGGTGCAAATTTGACTATTCTCTCTCACTTATGAGTCCAACAAAATTAGAAAGAAATGAGTGCTACCTTCATTACTTGGGGATTTGACAGCAGGCTCTTTGGATCTCTACCATTATCCAGTGACTCGAGAGCTTCAAATATTTCCCAAATGTAACTATAATTCATTGGCACTTCTTTTCCACTTATGTTGGTCGAGTTTGAAGGTGCAATCTCACAACCCTCCCGATCATGACTGCCAGAAGAGAGCACTTCAGCACAAGAATTAGGAGCACCCCCATCAATAGCTCCTTCTGACAAGGCTGTGACTGTCTCTGGGAACAACACTCTCTTGATGTCCTCCCTGCTCTGCTTCACCATCATGTTCACAAAAATAGCATCTGGACACTGAAACTGTGGGCAATTCTCTCCCAGACTCACGATAACAAGAGGATTCTGAATCTTTTTAAATGCTTCACCAAACAAATTTATATTCACATTCATACTTCGTGGACGTTTCTGTCTTTTCCGAAGGGAATCATGAAATTCCCGTGGAAGTTGCTCAGTAATAAAACTCATACCAAGCAAATCAGAAAGCAAATCCAAAACACAGCCAGTGTTCAGATAGACTAAACATATCAGAGCAACCAATCTTAACACCAGCAGTGGGTAGTTCTCCTTCACATTTATATTAGACTTTTTGATCCATTCAGTTAAATCACTCTTATTATAAAGAAGCTGCTGAACAACATCACCAATGAACTCGTAGACACTTCTCAGGAATGGTTTCCCTTCAGCCACTGGAATGAAATGTTGGTTCGTATCTACCTCTAGGTAGTTAAACCATTCAGCAAAAGAAGACTTTGAAGTGATGAAGAAACCTTGGAAGCAAGAGGCCAAGATCAGTAGCCGTTCAACAAGATACAAGAAACAACCAGGAGAAATGTAGTCATTTTCTTTCCTCCAGTTTGCCGAGTAGGTATCCCTCAAAGCTTCATTTAGCTTCTCAGGCACAGTACCATGTGGAAATTTCGATCTCAAATGCCCACACAGAATCTGAATCAATGTCTTCCAGAGTGGATTCCCATCATCCCCACCAAACCGTATCAATATCTCCTCACATATATCAGAATTCACCTTCACTGCTCCAAGAATTACCATTAAAACCCGTCCAATTCTCCCATATGTGAGCTTACCCTGAAACCTAATGTTTTCAAATATCACCTGTTGTAGTAAACTATTTGAAACCTCGGTTTCTCTCAGAGAAAGCATGTTATCTGACAATGATTTCCGCCAGTCTAAGGGAAATATAAGACCAAAGTAAGATTCAGTGGAAAATTTGACAAATATCTGCAATGCCTTGACATCACGGTGGCTGCAGTTCAGATACTTGGATTCCAAAAGAAACTTTGCAGCCTCAAATATAAGAGTAAGACACCTGCTTCTGCTGAACATGGAGAGGGAATTCTTTAATGTGAAATTATAAAGGGCTTCAAGATTCTCCAAAACCTTCAGACCAACAAAAAGCAATTCTGAACACCAGTAACTTCGAGCAGTCGAAACAAAATAGCGAACATCAATAGAAACCAACTTTCCACTCCGGCGAAGAAATCCATTATCCAATTCTCTCAACCAATCAGCATCAGAGTTGAGTATAACATAAACAACATTATGATCATGAAATTGCTTCCACACTCCGAAGTAATTCAAACAGAAATCTCCATAACTTCTATATTCATTAACATCTTGGGTTTCAGAACATTTGAGATACTCGAGAACGTTCAGAATCTGATCTCTCCAAAAATTCCAAAAGTAAATCAATGTTTCTACAGAAGTTTGATTTCTAGAGGTCAATTGTTCTGAATTCTTTATGGGGTCAGAGACAATATGATCCTCCCACACA
This sequence comes from Myrica gale, assembly GCA_963930655.1. Classification (NCBI taxonomy): domain Eukaryota; kingdom Viridiplantae; phylum Streptophyta; class Magnoliopsida; order Fagales; family Myricaceae; genus Myrica; species Myrica gale. The sequence goes on along the minus strand of OZ005606.1, from coordinate 25,075,966 downwards.
TACTTTGAGCAGCTTGAACGAAGATGAGCATCTATTATCTTTCGAGCAGATATTATTTCACCCCCTACACTCTTGTGTCTCTGAGAAGCATTCAGATAATTTTTCAGCACGGACATGTTCCTCTGCTCATGAGATAAAACATCAGCCTCCGTACAAACGAAATCATTAAAGGTGTTCGACTCATTCTTTGCAAATGACTTGGCTTTTGCCAAAAGCTCCTGCTTATGTGTAAACTGCTTTAAAGGCCAGCCTTTGCTTCCAGGTGCCCATACTGAGTTGGACAGAACGAACAAAATAATTAGCCTTGATGCTTCTCTAAAATGGCCAGCCTTACCTAGGAGATCAGCTGCCCGAAGAATCTCCCCTCTCAGCTTTGCAATGTTTGCAGCCTCTAAGAAGTTTCCCGATTCTTCCTCCAGCAACAGAAGCTCCTCAAAACAACCCAAAGGCTTCAAAAACTTGCGCATCAATTCTATGGATTGAAAAGCTTTAACAAATTTCATCATGGATCTAGGATCTTTAAGTTCATAATAATGGCGTGCACAACTCTCTATAAACTCGTGTTCAATTTTTGCTATTTCTTTTCCTCTTCTAAGCACACCAACATCAGTAGTTAGAGCTTGTTTCCAGCTCTTAATGTACTCAAAACCTTTATCAAACAACTTCCCTTTAGTACAAACTTTCAGGCATTCGGTGAAAAAATAACCTCTGGCATACACTTCAGCTGCAAGTTCATAGCAACCGGCAAGAGAAAAGCACTCCCCAGCCTTTTCTAGCTCAGATTCCCCACATTTTTCTGAGTAAAGCCTGCCTGCAACAATTAAAAGTTTGAAATTTACAACGACAAATTCTGACTTGTCCTTTGTTCAACTGAACTTGTCAGTTTTGATGGAGTCACCGAATATGACTAGAAATTCATAACTCGGAAAGAATTTCAAACCTTGCGTGACAAATTACAAATAGATAAAAGGAACTCGAAGAAGAATAAAAAAAGTAACGGAAATAACACCCAAGTAAATGGTTAAAAAACTAATTGAGGAACACCTTTACGCTCTCATCTCTGCTCCTCCAACTTATTTCAAAGAGGGTCATTATCCAGTATTGGTTCCACATATGTGGGGTCCTGAGAGTAGTTGGAATATGGTCTTACTTTCAATGGCTTTTTTCATATAGTAGCCGCTCTCCATACTCCAATTTGTCCCTGAACTTGACAGTCTAAGACAATCCACCCACTACACAATGGCTCTAGTCCCCCAAATTATCTCTAGCAGAAAATCAGCACGGTGACCTCAAGTTCCAGTATAGATTTAATATCACCTTAACAGAGAGGGATTTTAAGATGATGCTTATGTTTCAAAAAAATACACGTCAAATATGGAAGGGGTTATATTTTTCCAATATCACAAAATCAATGCATACCAGCTCTTTCGTACTCCCCCATATCAATGAAACACCGGGCAGCAATATCAGCCTTGCCTATAGCTTCAAATATATCGGCAGCTTCCCTAAGGATAACATTTGCTGCTTCAGGATTTGAATGGCGCATACGGTCAGCTGTAGCTCTGAGCCCAGCAGCCTTAGACCTTCTTTCCCAATAAGTATCTCCAGCTCTTTCAAAGCACATTGTTGCTATTTCATAGTTTCCATCCTGATATAACTGCAAGAGAATGGAAAATGGGGTTTAGACATCCATAGGAAGATGGTGGCATTTTCAGAACAGAGGGAAAAGCAAGAATAGATCCTCCATGCCCTCATTCAAAAGTAATACTAGGGCACATCAACTGCAGAAGAAACCAACAGCATTGACACTGTCATGCTCATCCTTGTCATTGTCTCAGAAAGTTAATATTTGGAAACAACCATAGTATAGGAGACTAACAAAAAAGGAATGATCAGATTGTTATATCACGATTTTTTTTCCATTCAATAACCTGAGGTTTCCTACTCACAATCGAGCCAAAGATGTTTCAACAATCCAGGGACAATATCAATGGCACACTATCTAGAAGAGATAGTAGTAATAGCGATAATTGGGAAGCGAGTCTATGAGACCCACAAAATTGAGCAGTCTGCTTGTCACTTCAACCTGATTTTTTCTAAACAATAACCCGGGTTTTCTGTATAGCGAAATATGTTTCTGAAACAGAGGATCAAAATCAAAGGCATAATAACCTTGATGCCCCGTGACCTCCACTCATCTGAACTGCTGGCAGCTTGCATTGCCTGAGCGAGTGAGTCATCCAGTTGTCTAACTTGGACTAGACACTTTTTCTTCCAATAGTCAAACATAGGTCGGCAGATATCCTTTACATTCTCACAAATCCACAACCTCTGCCTTGTACGAGTGATGGCTACATAAAGTTGCTTCAATTCTGAGCACAAGACATTGTGTTTAGCATCATTGAAACTTGTGGAGCCAGGTAAAGTTGAGTCGAGGATGTCTTGTTCCTTCATATATTCATATATCACCCTCCATTGATTTTTCAGAGGTGATGAGCCAAAAAAGTTGTACAACAAGACGTCCTGCACATGGTCAAAATAAGAATCAGAATGGCAGGAAAATATGACTCACTCAATTACTGATAAAGATAATTCAATTTCTGTTTGCTAAACCTCTGTAAAAATAAACTTTGACATAATGCTTCAAACTTGCAAAATATATCGACATTTGGATATAGCAAATATGAAAGAAGGCATCATAATCAAATGAGAACACCCTGTTCTAATTACCTGAAATTCAAGCCCCTTACACTCCACAGTAGTAAGAACAAGAGCTTGCTTCCCAACATAATTGGTAATTTCGTTCCGAACAGAATCATCCCGTACCAATATTACCTGCTCTGCACCAAAGCCAACAATACTCGCTCCAGTATTTCCAGTGTTTCCAAAAATAGTGACAATTGCATTTTCATTGTCACCTGATTGAAGAAAAATTGGAGCTTCCCCATAGACAAGACTAGTCTCAGGCTCTAAAACATCAATAGATTGAGGGAAGAAATGATAAATAAGTTCAATAACACTCTGGGCAAGTTTAAGAACCCCGTCATGAGTACGGAAGTTTTGTCTCAAATGGAAAATATCTGAGATTATTCCTTTCCCCCCTCTTTTATCATCTCCAGTGCCTTTCAATTCTAGTACAAACTTATTGTAGAATAGAGATCGTATGTCCTGGAATCTAAAATCAATTCCCCTCGCAATTGTTTGTGCTGTATCACCAGAGAAAACAAAGCCTTCGTCTACATTTTTGCAGATATATTTGAATAATGCAATTTGGCTCAATGTAAGATCCTGCACCTCATCTACATATATGAAGTGAACTTCATCACCCTCATATCTTTGGACTCTCAACCGACGATGAAGATCAATCACAAGATCAGCCAAATCAAACTCACCATTTTCAATCTTCATTTTTTCATAATATTGAAAGACATCGTATATTACTTCTCTCTTCTGTCTACTTAAACTGGAAACACGGCTCTCTGAGAGTTGAATATACTCATCGCGACTGAGTTTGCCATCACTTGCCTCTATGGATTGCGCACCACCTTTTATGTGAGAAATAATCTCCGTGAAAACTCGGGAAGAATCAAGCATCTTAGTCATCTTAGTGTTGAAGTGGGGCCAGTATGACGAACTAAACCTCTCGTAACTAACTTCTTTCATTCTTATAAAGGTCTGTATGGCAACTGATCTACCACTAGCTGGACCAAGAGAAAGTTTCCTCACTTCGTGGAATCTTTCAAAGTAAGAATTTCCCAAAGTTCCGTCAAGCATTATCAGAAGTTTTTGAAATGTTATCACGAGAGGGTATAAATTGGGCGGAACATCAACAAAAGAATCTGGGATATCCTTGAATTGAGATGCATCATCAAAATCATCAAGATCATTTGAACTGCTTCCTTTTGAAGAATTGCCACCACAGGCAGCGCTGCACATATTATAAAACAAAAACAAAAAAGAGAAAGAAAGAAGTTAAAAAAGGACTATCTGTAGCTAGAAAACGGCTCTATTGCAGTAAGTGCAGGTCCACAGTTCTTTAACAAAACAACAAATCCATGAGATTTTATTGAGATGCTTCTCACATCATTAAGACAACAGGTAATACTTAGCAGAACCTAAACATTCGCCGGAGATGGATATTCCCCTTGTTTCTTCTGATAAAACAAAGACTTACTTTTTATTCCATGCTTCTGTGCTAACATAAGCTAAAAACATACTACCAGGCACATAAAATAGGGGAATGTTCTGTGAGGATCACAAGTGAGGGTTGTAGGATAAGGAAGGCTAACAACTCTGGATAAATAAAATAAATTTCATGTAAAAGTTTGGCTCGAATATAAATTCTTAACCACATATTAACAAAATGCCTGCAATAAAAAAAGTAACAAAAAAAAGAAGAAGCCACAGGGCCTCCTCAAGGTTTATTGATGTTTATATGCATCCCAAAAATATAATACAACTGGAATTTCTAAAGATTGAGGGAACTAAATACATATTAGGTCATATTATCTGGCAAAAATTTAAGCAAAAAGATTCAAAAGGTTTTGCCAAACTCAATGAAACTCCTCGCTTCATGCATTCCAATGATAATATTAAAGGAGCAAAAGTAGATTGGAACAACAATTGTATGATATAATCTACTCACCTTTTCAAGTTAGAAACGTGTTGTTTCACAGCATAACAGAGTTTATGACTCACTGTCACAAAAAGCTGGCGCAGTATAGTTCCTGTTGCTTCTGGCGTATTCTGCTCAACCTCCTGATTAGGCTCAGTAATATTGCTATTGATACCACAGAACAGATCTGTTGCCATATGGAAGAGTTTCTCTTTTTCCAGTAACTTCATAGTTAAAACAGTAGTTTTCCCAGTACCTGACCGTCCAAGAATAAAGGTGCTTCTAGGGAAACATATTATCTCCCGCTCTTCGTCATTTACTTCAAATGGAAGATCCAATTCAACATCCTCATTAGTAGAAAGCAACTGGCCCAATACACCTAAAGAGTAGAATTTCATCAGCATCAGACTCTCACTCACCATTGCATTTTCAACATAACTTCTACCATCAGCAGAGGAACTATTTAAATCGCTCTCATTTTCACTATTAGCAGCATTCTTAAAACGTACAATATCTGAAGAGCATGACCAACTCTTTGGAATTTCCAAATCCCTGTGCAAAAAGCATCAATAAAAAAAGTTAACAAACTGAAAAAAAAAACTTAAAGATCCAAATAAGGCATTGACCCAAGTTTGAAAATTCAGCAGCATCCCTAATGATCTTCTAAAAATGAAAAACAAAAGACATACCCCAGAAGACATTTCTCTTTGCAACGATGAAGAAAGTCATCTGTATATTTTCTGAACAAACTGTCAAGACGTTTTACTAATTTCGGAATATCCTCTGCAGGTAAAATATCCCAAACCCTAATTACTTGAATGTATCTCAATTCCCCAACTAAGTCACTCCATTCCTTTACAATGTCATTTGCACAAATGATATAAAGGCCTCCAATCTTAAATTGCTTTAACATCTGTGAAGAACTTTCACAAACTGGATCTGCACTCCTCTTCTTGGGTCTCCAGCCCCTGGAAAGCTTAAGCAGATGGTCTATAACTGATTTTTTTTGCTGTACACACTTCAATTTCCGAAATGATTTCAGAAAATTATCACTGAAAAGAACCTGTTGAAATTGCAAAAGTAAGAATACATAAATCTAATAAGGAAAACTAAACTAACTATTAAGGAAAGAGCATTTACATTGCTGCTAGTCAAAATTAATAACGTAGAGTAGTTTCTAGTGAACAGCATACGGACTAATCTCCAAGTACCTTCCAAGGAGCACTTCTGAAAAGTATACTATCCCCCTTAAGCAGATCATCAAATTGGTCAAGTTCCTTCTTCGCATCCAAAATTGCTTTGTGCAAATCCTTGTCTTCATCAGCATTAAAGAAACATTGACGGTTCTTAGCATCGAGGACTAAGGATTTCCAGACAGAGTCACTATTTGCTAGTGTGCTTTCATTTCCCACAATCCATAGACAGTGCCTGAGAGGAATTATTGGGCCAATTGTTATTCACCATTCTTGTCAAAATGGAAACAAAAGAAAACTTGTCAAACGAGATCACATAATGAATTACCTAGCCCTTGTAAGAGCAACATTAGTCCTCTGAGGTTTTGACACGAAACCAACCGACGAATACCTATTACATCTTACAGTTGATAAGATTATTATGTCCTCCTCCCCACCTTGGAAACCATCAACTGACTTCACCTTCACAGCAAACCCTTCAATATTACCATACTTCCGTCCAAGTTTCTCTTGAATTGCAGCTACTTGAGCAGCATATGGAGATATTACACCAACACTGAGCTTCTGTCTTGAACCAGCCCAAGCTTGATTCAAAGCGAAAGACAAAAGAGGGGAAAATTATGAAAAAACAAAAAAGTTTTACAAGAGAGGAAGTTCCATCATCGAGAGATCTAGAAAGAAAGACCATATAAATGGATAAAGACCTAAAAAGACCACTGTTGATGACAGAAACATGTATTTTGCAGTCTTTCTAATGATTCAATACATTGACTTTCATTTTGTGTTTTACTCTATCCAATGTTCCGGTCCTACCATCTGATAAATTAGCACTACCTATTAATTATCAGAATACACTGACAAGCAAAAATCACCTATGTATGATAAGGTTTTTTTTGTTGACAAGTACCTATGTATGATAAGATAATCCTTATATACACGCTGGCCCTTACAAGTATCTTCATCCACTACAGTTTGGATAAGTCTAAATCATTTTGACTAAAATCATCCCTTTTGTTACTATAACATCTAAGGAAATAGATATTAATCAGACCATCCTACTAATGACTGTAACGTGCTACCACGAACAAATAGAACATGATATAAATCCAAATATACACGCTGGCCCTTACAAGTATCTCATCCGCTACAATTTTGAAAAGTCTAAATCACTAAATCATTTTGACTAAACTCATTCCTTTCGTTACTATAACATCTAAGGAAATAGATATTAATCAGACCATCCTACTAATGACTGTAACATGCTACCATGAACAAATAGAACAATGATATCATAGAAACTGATTAGCCTTGACCTCAATCAAAAACAGTCTTGAGATGGTCATAAGAATATGAGACATGAAATGGCTGTACAGTTACCTTTATATAATTTCAGCAATATTTTCACAACTATAGCAACCTCAACCAGATTTCTCCAACCATGCCCAACATCCCCCTTCTCTTCTCTTCCACCTACTACATTTATGAAAGAATAGGCACCAAACATTGGCCAGGGAAGATAGTGCTTTTCATAGCTTTTTCTCTTAACATATGGAGCATCTAAGATCTGGTTGCAGTAAAAATTTGAATTTGGAAAGAAACTTATGGATGGATGCATTCGGTACTGTATGTTCAGAAGATGCTTCAATTTACCCAGCGAGATCATCCTCTGAAATAAACTTCTCCCAAAACCAGCTTCATCAGAAATCTACAAGAAACAAATAAATAAAAAATAATAATGCAACGAAGGGGAAAAAAAGTGGCATTGAACCAAAGGGAGGATGCACACACATTGCTCTCCACCATTGCTGGTAATTGGTACTCATCCCCAACAAGAATAGCATGTCTTAAACCCGGAAGTTGCAGGGGTATGGTTGATTCGCACTCCTTTAACTGTGCAGCTTCATCAACAACCAGGATGTTCAGAGGCTCCATTGCCACTGACCTCAGCTTATAAGAACTTGAAGCAGTGCAAAAAAGTAAGGAAGCTGCTTGAAGACAAAATTCAACTATTGAATCTTTTTCCATAACACTTGGAAGTTCAAGTTCATTAAAAGAACTCCGAAGATATTTTAATACAGAAAGACATTCTTTTCTCCTCCTATGCAACTTGAGATGATCATCGATGAATGGATGCCCCATATCTTCAGCTATTTCTAAATGGGAAAAAAGCTCCTCCAGTACTACAGACTCCATATTATCTTGAAACAAAAATTTTTCAAAAGACTCAAGTAGGCCAGTAAGAGAGACCATGTTTTGATAATTGTTTTCCAGGATGTATTTCTTGGGTAAATGTGTACAAAAGACACAAAAACAATTTTTAAGCAGTGATGAAATAGAAACAAATCTTTCTCTCAAAAAATCAAGAAATGACTCATACTTTCGTTTGCTACCATCAGTTTCATCCCTACTTTCCCCCTCTTCGATTTTTTTTTCATTGCTCTGTTCTTTTTCTTTGATAGATTCATTTTCCAAGAATATGTGGTATTGGTGAACACAATCCTCAAGAAGATCAATCATTGAAGCAAAACAATGCCTCCAACCAGTCACAGGCCCCAAGAACTCTGTAAGCCTTTGGACCCGATAATCCAAATATATCTCTTCAATGTCTGAACCAAGTTTGAGACGCTCCTTACTCCCAAATAGGATAATATCTCCCACTAAGCAAGAAAGACCATCAGTCCCAAAGTCTGTTTCGAATGATTCTTTCACAAGATTTAGTACAAAGGAGCACACTCCTTTAATTGCAACATTTGTCGGGGCACAGGTAAGTGTCCTATATCCCATTCTTAAAAGATTAAAGAGCAGTGTACTAGTGGTTTTTGTTTTCCCTGTACCGGGAGGACCCCATATAAGTTCCACTGCTGACTTGTGGTTGCAATGAATCTTATGAAGACATGCAATAACTGCCTTGGTTTGGGACTTATCCAGTCCAGTAGTCACACTGGTCCCAAATTTCCCATCCCAGCTGCTATCACTCTGCTCAGAACAGAGATCACAATCTTCCTCTATCTGTTTTTCCAAATGAAAGAAAGAGATCTATCACATGCAGTCCGAAATAAATGTCAGTAAGACAAATGCTGGACCAAAACAAATTTCTGTTATCATAGTTGATGCATATGCAAAACAAGGAAACACTTGCAGATCGCCTTTCACAAGTGAAAATAGATAGAAAGAAGAGACCAAAACAATGGTTAAGTGATTAAATTTAACGTTTCCTATTAGTTAAGCTATTGGGATAACTATTGGGAATTCGCATGTTGAGCCAGGATGTTTATTTATTTTTTTTCCTCCCATTTTTTAGACATTTATAATACGAGTAGAACAGACGATCCCAAGTTACTTACCAAAGAATCAGCGGACAAAACTTCCTTGATAATATTTAGATTTCGAGGCATGTGCAACGCATTCCAAATTCTCTTGTTAGGTATTGTATTGATCAAGAAAATCACAAACGACGGTTTACTGATCCCAGCATCCACTTCAATGTCTTTCAACGACTTGACTTTAAACAGAGTAGATGTGCTATTCCCCTCATGCTCATCCTCTGGAATTTTAGTGACAGTTAGGAAAGCCCACTGTGATCCTATTCTTTGTAAATCAGTGACATCCTCGGGTTTGTCATTTGCAAAAACAAATATATCCCCTGGCAATGTCTTGTAAGGCTCCTCACCACGAACATTGTGTCTGTTTTTCCAGTGATCAACCTTAACATCGTACAATTTTGATCCATATGGCTTCAATTCCTGTAATTCCAGTATTTCAGCAAAAGGGGCTCTGGATATAATCTCCATACTTGAATGCAGTTGTGCACGAGTTTCTTCCAGTAAAGGGTAAACATATGACCCAAAATACTGCTCAATTGATTCAAAGGATTGTGGAATCTTCTCTACCTATAAAAGGATGACAAAGAAAAACCTTGGGGTTAATAAGCACAAATAAACAAATTACTTGCCGGAAAAATACAGTTAAAACAAAAGAAAATGATAATTGACGATGAGTTATGATCAATAGTAATAGTAACAGATGCAAATCTTCTACAGGTTGAATCAACACTTCAAGAACATGACAGTTTCCCTTCTCGTTCATCATTGCATTTTATTTGCTTCTTTCTTTTTTCACTATGCGGCAGAGTAGGAATCCTACAAAAACATGCCACAAAAGTCTCTACCACTAGACTTTCTTATTGGTTGAAATATTTCCAGAGATACATTTTAGAATAGTAACACAATTTGATCAGTATTAACCAATATCCTGTGATACCAATTTCAATTTTAGAAGGATGAAATATAGTGGAAGCGTAAAGATGATGAACGCCTCTTAGTATTCTAAAGTTGATGAATGTCATGAAGATTTTACTTTTTAATCCAGGAAATATCCCATCCATCAGGAACAAAAACACTGAATCTCAAATTCATATACTCAACTAGTTGTTGTACGGCAATAGCTTCTATTACTTAATAGTAAAACAAACAACTCTGAGAACCTAAAAAACATTGAGAGCCAAGTAATCAAACACAAAAAAAGTTCGATTTTTCTCTTATCTTTCCTTAGAAAAGCTAAAATTCGTCTCCGGAAGAAAGAAATGAAGAGCATTTATTTGAACTAGATCAGCTATATCCAGATGTAGCTGACCTGAAACGTCAAACAAATAACAAAGACGGAATATTAATTAGCCGCTGACAAACCAACTTATCACTGAACATACAATGCTTTTCTCACGACGAGATCATAATGCACACTATCTTTCTTTCATTTTGTTTGATCTTTTGGTCTTGATATCCACTGTGGCGAAAGAGATGAACAAACTTTTTTTCATCGGTTTCTTCGTCATTGAGGATTAAAAGCAGTGCATTATCCAGAAATATCCTATAAAATCTCTAGCTTGTAGTAAACTAAATCAAGACGTACGGACAGACAGTTGGAACAGAGCAAACCTCGTTCCTGTAAAGGTTTTCGTCGTAGATTTCTTCCAGGGACATAGAAAGCACAATATCTGCGAACGCATTATGAGCAGTAGGAACTGCTCCCTCCTTGTACGAACCGTCCCCCTCCATCATTTCCACTCCTCAACACCTTTCTCAAACTCTTGTTTACTTCAATCTGCATGCAATATGAACGATGGATGCGATATCAAAAACCGAGTTCACATGTTACTTTAAATTCTTAAAAGCAAGATGTTAGAAAGAAAGGGACTGGATTCTTAGCTAGCAAGAAAAGAACTACGTACGACGCTCAGACAAAAAGAAAAACCAAAAGATAAAGATAAAGAACATGAACTGAAAGAGAACCTAGGAATCTTTAGCACAAGCATTATTGATTATCAAGAGGAAGTGATCTACACATTTGCACCTTTTTCCAATAGCTTGTGAACCAAGCAGAATCGTAAAAAAGGTTCGGAAACCTTTTAGGAAAAGGAAAAAAGTTTGCAAAAGAAGTATTTTTTCTTAGCAAAATAATGTTGCAAAAGAAATAATACTTGGTGAACACAAAGGAGGTACGTTTTGACAGCCAAACGCCTTTTAAAAGTCCTCTAATAAGTTGACCCAAAAAATAAAAAATAAAGTCCTCTCAACTTCCAGAGAAACGCTTCGGAATATGTTCTGCCACAGTAAAGAAACAGACCATTCTTTTAAGAAAAATGCTACGTCCCGAATTTTTTTTTTTCCGAATCCGTCCTAATGCTGACGTGGCCACGTTTTTAAGGGTATGTTTGAGGGGAAAATTTTGGGTATTGAAGTTTGGAAAATATATAAGAGAATTTAGTACTTTAATCCTTAGGTTTTACTTACTTTTACGTTATAGTCCTTGGGTTTGCTTTTTTAAAAATTTAGTCCTTAAATTTCTATTTTTTGACGAATCAGTATTTCCATCACTTCCCCAGACGGAATGCCACATCAACTATTAACTGAGTGTCTAACGTGGCTGGGCATCAAAACAACAGCATCTGACAAAACAAAAAGGCTATCATTTTATGTCTTGCAATGCTATTTTTTGTTTTTTTACCACACGGCATGCCGTTTGAACGCAAGGCATTCTCCACTAACAATTTTTACGTTGTTCTCACTTCTCATTTCATTCTCCACTAATAGTTGCTTAAAAAAAACAAAAGGGAATTTAATACAACAAAAAGAAGAAAACTAAAAGGAACGCAATAACATTTGCTTCCAAAAAAAAACTAAAGGAAAGCTAAAAAATCACTTGTTTTAGGTGTTTAGACACTTTATAGATTTCGTTCATATGTTTGTGCCAATCTTTGTCATTATAGAATAGCTTTTGTCTTGAGTTTGCTTTGTTCACTTTATAGATTCCGAGGAATGGCCTTGACCTGAGAGTGTCATATTGCCTCCTATTGCAAGGGTTCAACCCGAAAGGCCGAGAAAAGCTAGACGTAGAGAATCAGATAAGCCTGTTGTTGCATACAAACTTAGTCGTCGCAGATATGTTGTGAAGTGTGGAAATTGCGGCACAGATTGTCACAATGCAAAGGGATGCCCTCACCCTGAAAACCCAAACAAAAAAGTATAGAAGAAAAAAATGAAGAAGACCTCAGAAGCAGTCCCTTCGACTGTAAGTGTGCAACTTAGCTGTTGGATACATTGTGTTTTAAGAATTTATTGTATATTAGTGCTTTTATGATTTTATATCACAAAAGATGTGACAATTTATTGTATGCAGGACCCTACATCAGCAAGTGGTAGTAGAGGGAGGGTGAGCTGGAGAGGAAAAGGAAGAGGAAGGGGCAGAGGAACTGGAAGGGAAAGTGTTAGCACGGGCAGTCAAGGTGGTGGACGGGTCAATGACTTGGTAAAATCAATTCTATTGCAACATCCAATAAAGTTGATGTTTGTGTGACAAGACTAACATAAATAAATGACATGTTCTTGTATTTGCAGGGAACACAAGAGTCACTTCCATTAGATCCAGGGGAAATGGGTTCTGGATTGTCTCAACAATGTTGATTACGTTAATTTGGTGTTTTTTGAATGTTATTTTGGTGTATGATTTGCTGTAATTTTGGAGGCTATGGAAGTGTATGGATTGCTGTAATTTTTTGTAAGCCCGTTATTGCATACAAACTGATGGAAGTGTCTGTAATTGCTATAATTTAGAGGTCATGGAAGTGTATGTAATGAATTGTTCTGCTTTTGAAGTTAATAAATTCCTAGAACGGGAAGATGAACAGTTTGGTACACCATGGTGAATTTTCTCTGCTGATCTTACTAGTATGCAAGATCAAATTCATGGTGAATTTACTGACTGCTTATAAAACTGCGAACCAGATAGATAGCACCAATTTGGTGCTGTTTTCTGCTATATTACAGCACAGGGTGTTTTACAGCACCAAATTTGGTGCTGTAAAACAACAACATTTTCTCAAAAAATAAAAAACTCCCAGTGGCAAGAATCTGTTGTAAAATTTGCTCGACATCTCATGAAAATATTCGAAGATGTAGGAAAGCCTAGAAGATCTGACCCATCACCATTAGGCATTCTATCTTGCACTACTTCAAAAGGCTGTATTACAGCACAGGGTGTTTTACAGCACCAAATTTGGTGCTGTAAAACAACAACATTTTCTCAAAAAATAGAAAACTCCTAGTGGCAAGAATTTGTTCTAAAATTTGCCCGACATCTCGTGGAAATATTCGAAGATGTAGGAAAGCCTAGAATATCTGAGTTGCAGATGGAAACAAACTTTAGGAGACGTCGAGATCTGCAGCCAAGTTGTTGGTAACGCTTTGCTCAACTACGGTGGAACTAGAGCAAAGCTTCGTCGAGATTTGCAGAGATATGGGTTTGCTTGGGATTTTAGAGTTCTAATGCACTTCGTGGAAGCAAATGTAAGGCCAAATTGCGTTCCTTTTAGTTTTCGTGTTTTGTTGTATTAAATTCCCTTTTTTTTGTTTTTTTTGAAGCACCTAATAATGGATAATGAGATGAGAAGTGAGAACCACGTGAGAATTGTTAGTGAGACCCACACTCATTATCAAACGACATGCCGTGTGGTAAAAACACAAAAAAATAACACTGCAGGCCATAAAACGATAGCATTTTTGCTTTGTTAGATGCTGCTGTTTTATGCCCAGTCACGTTAGACACTCAGTTAATAGTTGATGTGGCGTTCCGTCGGGGGAAGTGGCGGAAATACTGATTGGTCAAAAAATAGAAACTTAAGGACTAAATTTTAAAAAAAAAACTCAAGGACTATATCGTAAAAGTAGATAAAACCTAAGGACTAAAGTAGTGCTAAATTTTCATATTATAAAGTAAAGATATATTATGAGAGTTGATGAAAAAGTGAAGAGAGAAGATTTTTAATAAGTATTATAATAATAAAAAATTATATGATGAATTTTTTATTATTAAATCCAAATTTTTGGACCCAGATTTATTATTAAATCTCTCTCCGTGACACCAATTAATTGACGCAGGTTGCTGGCATTTGGTGGACAAATGAGCGGAGGATGCGTGGTCAGCTAAGGGACGCATCTTTGTCTGTGAACTTTTTTTTTCTAAGTCTTTGTCTGTGCACTTTTTTTTTCCAAGTCTTTGTCTGTGCACAATTTGGTTACCTAACTAACAAAAATCAAGGTTGGGGATTCCCTCCCCCTGCATGCGATTTTCATCCTCTTCCTTCTTCGTTCCCCTCACCTTTTAGCTTTAATTTTCGCTACCGACGTCTTCTGCCTAAGAACGGGGCCAAGTACGATCGCTTTGCGGTCAGAGAGGGAAAGATTTTTCATTTCCGGACAGAGTATTTGGTTCATGTGGGTGACTTTGAATCTTATCATATGGTTCGTTTTTTTTGGTAATTAGATAAGGAAGTAGGCAAAATGAATCGGTAAACATAGAAAAAATATGGGTTAATGACTTTTTTCGTCCTTGGGTTTTGACCCCTTTACTATTTTCGTCCTTCGGTTTTCTCATTTATCACCCGTAGTCCTTGGGTTTCATGGTTTTGTCAAAATGGTCCTTCCGTCCTCTTCCGTCAACGAATTACCCAGTCAACTAACAGCCTACACGTCATCACCAATCAGCCAGTGACACGTGTCCTTTTTAAATGCCACATCAGAAAAACAATTTTTTTTTTTAAAATTCGTCAAATTAAAAAAAGAAAAAAAACCCCAAAACCCTCCCTGGAAGGGGTGACCGGAGCCACCTGCCTCCCTTTGCTGGGTGGCAAGGGGGCCGGTGGCTCATCGAGCCACCGCTCGCGAGGGGAGCCCAGATCTGGGCTCCCCCCCCTCGCGGGGAGGCCGGGGGAAGCCCAGATCTGGGCTCCCCCCCCGCGAGAGGGGTGGCTCGCTGAGCCACCGGCCTCCCGCGATGGGGATCATCGCGGGGAGGCCGGGGGAGCCCCCCCGGCGAGGGGTGGCTCCGCGATGACCCCATCGCGGGGGGGGGGGGGGGGGAGCCCAGCCGGCTTCCCCGCTTGGGGGGGAGCCCAGATCTGGGCTCCCCCCGGCCTCCCCGTGATGGAGGGAGCTCAGATCTGGGCTCCCCCCGCGAGCGGTGGCTCGATGAGCCACCGGCCCCCCTAGAAGGGGTGGCCGGGAGCCACCCAGCAAAGGGAGGCTGGTGGCTCCGGTCACCCCTTCCAGGGAGGGTTTTGGGTTTTTTTTTTTTTTTTTTTTAAAAAAAATTTGACGAATTTTTGTTTTTAAATTGTTTTTCTGATATGACAAAAAAAGTGACGTGACATTTAAAAAGGACACGTGTCACTGCTGATTGGTGATGACATGTAGGCCGTTAGTTGACTGGGTAATTCGTTGACGGAAGAGGACGGAAGGACCATTTTGACAAAACCATGAAACCCAAGGACTACGTGTGATAAATGAGAAAACCGAAGGACGAAAATGGTAAAGGGGTCAAAACCCAAGGACGAAAAAAGTCTTTAACCCAAAAAATATTTAAGAACTTAAGAATATTAAGTATTTAAGCTGCCGAATCGATTCAAGTATTCAGATTTTATGCTTATGCTTCCACTTCGATCAGTGCTTTTGCAAGATCTAGCCTGTAGTTTTAGTGATCGGATCCCACGACAAACCTTTCTACAAAACCAAACAGGTAGCCTTTTCTGAGTGCCGGGGGCAGTGAACATACACAGTTCGGAGTTTGAATGAATTATTCTCACACGAGTTGAACTGTGCAAATTAATAAATCATGCTTTGAAAAAGTATTATTTTAGTCAAATTCGGCAGACAATCTCGTCAACGAAATTAGTCTCATTGGTCCGGGAAAATTGCGAAAAGAAAGCCACTTACGAAGGAGAGAGAGACTTGAGGGTTTTTTTTTTCTTTGTTCTAGCCTTCTAGGCTTCTAGCTAGTCAACTATTGACCCATCACGTACACCGACAATTTGCTCGAGTAACTCTTCTCTAAGTCTAAGGTCTAAATTTCAATAATCTCGTGATGAAATAAAAGATGTTAATGGGTACTCCGCGTTATAAATAGTGCGTGTTGTTTAGCTAAGTGTGCTACTGCTACTATCCATATTCTAGATAGTGAGTTGTTGTTCCTAGTTTGTAGCTGTTAATCAGCTAGTTTGTTATTTCAATACCTGTATTTATATTTTCAGAATATCAATAAAAAAGACATCGAAGCTTGCAAGTTGACACAGAGAGATCTTGGAGTATAACCCCCTCGAAGTAGTTACCAATCTTTCCTAGCTATTAAACAGTTCGTTCCTTTCTTCATCTTAACAAGTCTTACGATATATTCACTATTTACTTACTAATACATTCTGTTAATATTTGATACATATCACTTTCACTCGACCACAAATAGGTTTACCCAGTGCATTAATTTAGAACTGAGGCATTCGGCATTCCTGTCTCTGCCTCCCGCAAAGAAGCAGACATATATGCTTGGCCACGAATCTCCGAACACCAGAAAACATAGGACTCAAAGAAGACGAGACGTGTTAACATTCATCTTGTGTTGGAAGTGGGAACTCCTGTCCCTACCTCCTTTATATAAATACCCATCTAAACCTCTTTCCTTCTCGTCTGTCATCGGCCTCAGAGATCGAGCACGAACACGCTCTCTGCTTGGAATCTTTACCTTACGTTTCCTAGCTTCACTTCTGAACCGGCAATCTCTCATCAGTACTGCCGTTTCATTTGTATTCGTGCAATGATGTCGATGTTCAGCCCCTTTGATGCTCTCTGCGCCGAATCCAAAGGGCACAAGATGAGCCTGTGGACGAGCTCTAACAAAGAAACGAAGCCGAAGCCGGTGGAGGAGAAAGAAGGGACATCCACAACCACCAAGAGCATGAGCAGGACGCAGCAACCTCTGGAGAAACAGAGGGGGCCGAGGTTCGCACCGGATATTGATGGTATCCACTGTTTTGAAACCATACTACCTTACTGAGTTTTGTCTACTTGTTTCGAGCTATTGACCTCTCCAATGGTTTGTTAGTCATACAGTCGGAAAGGTTAGCCAATAATACATTAGAACTCTAATTTTCACCGAAAGCAGAAATCTCGTGTTATTTTACTTTGGTCGGCCAGATGGCCTCCCTCCTTTGTTCACCATGAGTTTACACAAGCGAGAGATTAATAAAAGAAAGACAACTTAGACAATATGATATACTAATTCAGCATAAAATTATCGTTGTTTTTTCCTTGGTTCATACTGTGGCGTAACCAGGACTGAGTCGAGGGGGGAACTCGTAAAGCGAAATGACAATTTTTTTTCCTGTGTAATGCAAAAAGTGTCTTAGAGTTAAAAAAAAAAATTCCTACGTTAGGAGTATTAGAAGACTCCACGCTGGCTGAGTTTTTTTTTATCAAAAACTTATCCATTATCTAACAAAACAAAACGAAAGTTCATCAATCAATTCACTAATCAAAATTAATAACAATAACTTTAAACAAATCACAATTGACTATGTGTGAATAAACAATCCCAAAATTCAATTAAGCATAGATTTGATTGAGCAGAAATTTGTAACTTAAGTTCACAACGTATCTTCATAGCTTCACTCCTATGAGTTTTTGATATATGAAAAAAACTTCAGGCCCCATGGCTACGATACTAAGAGCACAAGATTCAATTCATGCTCCTTATCCTTACCTTGGGCTTCCTATATGTATGGCATGGGTACAGCTGGGCAAGCTAAGAATGAGCTCATCTCGAGGAAAAATTTGCAAACGCCTCACGTGCTACTAATGTACTGGACTCAGGCCTATTTCAGCCCTCCTACGAGGTGCCCCAGCAGGCCAGGATGCTACTATTGCATTATCCAGATAGAGAGTTCAAACCCCGATCTTCTCTCCTCTTCTCCCTTACCCCTTTTTACGAAAAGGAAATAATAGTAATAATTGACAACCAAAAATAAACAAAATTCAATTTTGACAACCAAATGAACTCGATGAATTGCATAGTCCTGTAAAGGTCTTTTGCCGACGGAAAATGAACTCGATTCTTTCGAGATTAATTGACAACCAAAGATAAACAAAATTCAATTTTTTCAGTTTCTTCTCTTTCCTTCAGATTTTCCGGGAGCCAACATAGGCTAACTGGGTATATCTACAAAACAAATGACAAATTGCCCACCAGAATTACGAGACTTATTCACGCCGCCAAATCTTACAAACTCAGAAGCGAAATGTAAAATTTACATTAGAAAAATAAAATCAAGAACCCATGTGTTTTCTTCCGGACTTTGTAATCCGTATAGCACCGAAACCACCGCAAAGAAGTTGAATTTCAAACAAAACAAATAAATTTATTTGAAAAACTCCAAGTCTTCACATATACCCTTCGTTTCTAGGAGACCTTCAAAACAAGGATAAAATCCAATTATCCAAAACTACCTTTTGCTAGGATAAATCCAAGTAATCCCAACAAAACAAACGGAAAGAAAAAATAGCCCATATGCTTATCGTGTCGCTCAGACTTGGAATATTTGACGAAGATTCAATGTACACAGAAAAAATGAAACAGATAAATAAAGAAAAGGATTTAATTCGGATACCTTGAGGCCGGAGTTGCATCATGGCAACGGAACCTCAGCGCCCTTTATCTCCCAGTTTTTGGAGACACAGCGAGAGAGGCAGAGAAACGGAAAGGTTTCTGTAATATCTATATGGCGTGTCGTATTCATCTGAGTTCCTCCAATAGTTTGCCAGCAAATACAAAAACAAAAAATATTGTAGTAGTGGGCCACTCCTGTGCGGTTATGTACAGCGAACGAAGGCACCGTGGGCATACACGTATATCCACTTGGCTAAACAAAGGTTCTTGATTGGAAAATAGAAAGGAACACGCAGTTTTGGGTGCACATGATCGAAAGGTGTCTCGTGTGCCAAGTCAGAGTTCTCTTATTCTCCCTCTAGTGCAGAACTTCAACTGAAAGCAAGAAAAAGATTTAGAACAAGCGAATAGGCCCCTGCTGGCCAGGTCCTGCCCGACCGCCCCCATTGGCCCTGTGGGCAGGCCTGGGCGGCTGGGCCAGTGGAGGCAGACCGCATCTTAAAATCTCATAACAACAAAATTTCAATGGGAATTTTGGAGCCAGTGGGGGCGGCTGCCCCCACCCGCACCCCCTCGCCTCTGGACTTCATAGTGGGGCATGCATTCTACGCCTCTACGGTGGCTTCGGAGACTTCTTGATAATCGGTAACTAGCAAGAGTCAACACTCAAACCGGCTAGCTTTGCAACATTTAGGAAGAAAATCAAGTTGGGCTTGCTATGTTTGTTTAAAGCCCATAAGAAGAGCAGTGGACTTGGTAGAGAGAAGTAAAAAATTCACGTATACAAATGTAAACTTGTTTTCTATTTTTATTTAGGAAAAATATATTTTCCACTCACAAACTAACAGTGTAGTGACACATAACATTTTGCACCCTAAACTATCAACTTTGACACATTATACCCTCAAACTACTAGTATTAAACATTTTACACCCTCCATTTAACAATAATACCCTTAATGAAAGGACAACAATATTTTTAATATATGCAAAATGGGTCAATAATATTATTTTCATTTTAGTCTATAAATTTGACATAGTGCAAAATGTCAAAAATTGGTAGTTAGAAGGTACAATGTATCAAAATTAGTAGTTTATAGTGCAAAGTGTAAAATCTATTATTTTTTCCTTTTTATTTCTTATATATCCAAAGAGAGAAAACCAAAAATAAAATAAAGAACTCAGCTAAGAAAATAAATGAAACGTGTTAATCATCCGTTGGGCGTGGGGGGAAAAAGGAAGCTTCGCGTCCGGTCCAGAAGACAACCGGACCCCGTCGAAGCTTCGCTTCCGCGTCATTACTCTTTGATCCAAACAAAGTAACCGACTCTGTGCTCCATTGGACCGTCCAACCAGCCGAACCCTTCCACGTTTCCATCCGACCCCACCACCATAAAACTATCTCCAAACATAACGTCACGGTTGTTCATGAGCAGCCAACCCAGCACCCACCGCCCTTCCTTCCAGATCTTTCTAGCTAGTCTTCCAATTCCCTCCGGTTTCTCTCCCTCGCTTTAAATACCTCCTCTCTCAGCCTCCACCTTCCTCGTGGATAAGCCTCACAATACTCAAACAAGCTCTCTGTTTGCAATCAAAGACCTTACGGTTCCTACTTGTCCGAAACTCAGTCTTCTTTCTATCAAAACCATCGCCATGATGATGTCGATGTTCAGCTCCTTCGACGCGCTCTGCGCCGAATCCTACGGTCAGAAGGTCAGCTTGTCGATGAGTCCAACCAAGGAGCCGAAGCCTAACCCGAAACCGATGGAAAGAGCTCCAGAAGGTAATTCGACCCCTCCAAAACACGGCGGCGGACCAAGGCAACCACAAGAGAAACAACGGAGGATGCCGAGGTTCGCACCGGAGTTAGATGGGCTCCACTGCTTTGAAACCATTGTACCCTATTGAGTTCTTTGCAGTACTTTTGCATTTATAATGCTTTGTAAAGTTGGAATTTAGAAACAAATTCAATTTGTAATTCTTTAATTTCACCCATACCCTTCGATCCCTTTTTTTTTTCCTTTTTTTCCGGTAAATATTTTTTTTGGTAACGAGCACCTTTTTTTCCTGAATAATTTTTTTTGGACATACTGAAAGGTTTAATAAAGTCGTAAATTTTAATAATTATTCTAACATTAAATTGTGTAAGTTAATTATGTAAGTATTTTCTTTATTTTTTAATAGTGTAAGTTTAATAATTTGGAGTGTAAGTTATAAAATAAATAAAAACAGAACATAAAATATAATTTTTAAAAGTTATTTTAAACATAAAAGAAATAAAAGATAGTTAATGTCCATTCTAGCTAGTAGCTACAAAAAGAATCCAGAAGACTATCCGCCGGCCTGCTATCGCCGTCCTTTTCCATCATCCTGGTCTGACTGATGAAGTGCCAGTTTTTGATTTCTCCACCAGAGCGCTTTGCTCCAAGAATAGTCGATTCAAGAAAGGTTCAACATTTTGCCTTCTTGACTGCAACCTCCTAGAAAGTTCGCCTATCGTTGACATGTAGAGCCCGGGTTCCGGTTCACTGAGAAGTTTACGTAGAAGAGAGTGTGAAGAAAAAGGAAGCTAGGAAACAGAAGCAAGATTTTGATATTCCATGGCTGATAACTGCACCAGAGTTTTAAAACAAAGGAAGCTAGGAAACAGAAGCAAGGCATGTCAAATTCTGTGTATATATATACTGAGCTCAAATCCAATGCAGCAGAAAGTTGCTGAAGTTCATCAAGCATGCTGGCCACTTCCTCGAATAGGTTTTCATCATTGTGGTCAATATGGTTCTCACGGCAGTCAGTCATAACAGTACTGACAAGGTGAATACTTTTCTCCACATCTACCTGATATTTAAGCAGGGAAGGGAAGCTCAGCGTGGTGCAAGTATGCCTAATTCTCTATAAAGAGTCCAACAAAATTCAAAACGTGTTACCTTCATTTCTTGGGGATTTGACAGCAAGCTCTCCGGATCACTACCATTATCCGGTGACTTGAGAGCTTCAAATATTCCCCAAAAGTAACTATAATTCATTGGCACTTCTTTTCCACTTATTTTGGTCGAGTTTGCCGGTGCCAGAGCAGAACACTCCCGATCATGACTGCCAGAAGAAAACACTTCAGCACAAGAATTGGAAGCACACCCATCAATAGCACCTTGTGACGAGGCTTCGACTGTCTCTGGAAACAAGACTCTGTTGATGTCCTCCCTGCTCTGCTTTACCGTCATGTTCACAAAAATAGCATCAGGACATTCAAACTGTGGACAATTCTTTCTCAAACTCACGATTACAAGAGGATCGTGGATCTTTTTAAATGCTTCAGCGAACACATTATTATTATTATGTGAATGTTCCCAGTTCCAGGGACATATACTCCGTCGAAGGACATCATAAAATTCACTTGGAAGTTGCTCAGTAATATAGCTCCTACCAAGCAAATCAACAAGCAAACCAAAGAAGTCCCAACTCCAAGAGTTTAGATAAACCAAACATATAAGAGCAACCGATCTCAAAACCAGCAGTGGATAGTACTCCTCCACATTTATGTTAGACTTTCTGATCCAGTCAGGTAAATCCTTCTTACTATAAAGAAGCTGCCGAACAACATCACCAATGAACTTGTAGACGCTTCCCAGGAATGGTCGCCCTTCAGCAACTGGAATGGAATTTTGGTTGGTATCTACCTTTAGGTAGTTAAACCATTCAGCAAAAGAGGACTTTGAAGTGATGAAGAAACCTCGGAAGCAAGAGGCCAAGATCAGTAACCGTTCAACAAGATACAAGAAACAACCGGGAGAAATGTAGTCATTTTCTTTCCTCCAGTTTACCCTGTAAGTAACCATCAAAGCTTCATGTAGCTTCTCAGGCACAGTACCATGTGGAAGTTTCGATCTCAGCTGCCCACACAGAATCTGAATCAATGTCTTCCAGAGTGGATTCCTATCATCCCTATCAAACCGTTTCAATATTTCCTCATATAAATCATTGTCCACCTTCACTGCTCCAAGAATTACCATTACAACTCTTCCAATTCTCCCACTAGTGAGCTTACCCTTCACGCTTATGTTTTCAACTATCACCTGTTGTAGTAAATGATTTGAAGCCTCGGTTTCTCTCAAAGAAAGCATGTTATCCGACAATGATTTCCGCCAGTCTAAGGGAAATATAAGACCAAAGTAAGATTCAGTGGAAAATTTGACAAATCTCTGCAATGCCTTGACATTATAGTGGCTGCAGTTCATATACTTCGATTCTAAAAGAAAATTTGCAACCTCAAATATAAGAGTAAGACATCTGCTTCTGCTGAACATGGAGAGGGAATTCTCTGATGTGAAATTATAAAGGGCTTCAAGATTCTCCAAAACCTTCATACCAACAAAAAGTAATTCTGAACACCAGTAACTTCGAGCAGTAGAAACAAAATGGCGAACATCAATAGAAACCAAATTTCCACTGCGGCAAAGAAATTCATTATCCAATTCTCTCACCCAATCAGCATCAGAGTTGAGCAAAACATAAACAGCATTATGATCATGAAATTGCTTCCACACTCCGAAGTAGTTCAAACAGAAATCTCCATAACTTCTGTATTTGTTAACTTCTTGGGTTACAAAACATCTGAGACACTTGAGAACGTTCAGAATCTGATCTCTCCAAAAATTCCAAAAGTAAACCAGTGTATCTACAGAACTTTGATTTTTAGAGCTCAATTGTTCTGAATTCTTTACCAGATCAGTGACAATATGATCCTCCCACACGTACTCTGAGCAGCTTGAACAAAGATGAGCATCTATTATCTTCCGAGCAGATATTATTTCACCACCTACACTCTTGTCTCTGAAAAGCATTCAGATAATTTTTCATCACGGACATGTTACTCTGCTCATGAGATAAAACATCAGCCTCCGTACAAACGAAAGCAAAGAATGTGTCTGACACATTCTTTGCAAATGACTTGGCCTTTTCCAAGAGCTCCTGCTTCTGTGTAAACTGCTTTAAAGGCCAGCCTTCGCTTCCAGGTGCCCATAATGAGTTGGACAGGACGAAGAAAAGAATTAGCCTTGATGCTTCTTGAAAATTGCTACCCTTTCCTTGGAGATCAGCTGTCCGTAGAATCTCCCCTCTCAGCTTTGCAATGTTTGCAGCCTCTAAGAAGTTTCCCGATTCTTCCTCCAGCAACAGAAGCTCCTCAAGACAACCCAAAGGCTTCAAAAACTCGCGCATCAATTCCATGGATTCAAAAGCTTTAACAAATTTCATCATGGATCTAGGATCTTTAAGCTCATAATAATGTCGAGCACCACTCTTTAAAAACTCTTGTTCAATTTTTTCTATTTCTTTTATTCTTCGAAGCACACCAATGTCAGTTCTTACATCTTGTTTCCAATTTTCAATGTACTGAAAACCTTTGTCAAATAATTTTCCCTTGGTGCAAACTTGCAGACATTCCGTGAAAAAATAGCCCCATGCATACACATCAGCTGCAAGTTCATAGCATCCAGCAAGGAAAAAACACTCCCCGGCCTTTTCTACCTCAGATTCTCCGCATTTTTCTAAGTAAAGCCTGCCTGCAACAATCAGAAGTTCAAAATTTACAACGACAAAATCCAGCAAGCTGAAATTCTAACCCCCTCTGACAGCTTGTACTTTGTCTTCAAGTTCAGTTTTTTGTTTTGATGGAGTTACCGATTTATGACAAGAAATCCAGAACATGGAAAGAATTTCAACCCTCGCATGACAAGTTTTCAGATAGAGATTATAAGATCAATTCCAATAAGAATGGAAAAAAATTAATGGAAATAACACCCAAGTAAACAGTAAAAGAGCTAAGACAATTTCCACAGGAGTAGACTATGGCTCAGGCCCCCCAAGTTTTCTCTAGCAAAAAACCAGCAATGACACTCAATTCCAGCACAGATTTGTCGTTCCCAAATCGTAGTTCATTAATATCATCAATCACACAAAAGGTTCTAATATTAAACATAAATGCTTATGTTTCACATAAATGTACTAGGGAAATTAGAACCCCAACACTACAATGCATGTCAAAGATGTAAGGTTACATTCTTTTTTAACAGTATCAGAGAATCAATGCATACCAGCTCTTTCGTACTCCCCCATATCAATGAAACACAGGGCAGCATAATCAGCCTTGCCTATAGCTTCAAATATATCAGCAGCTTCCCTGAGGATAACATTTGCTGCTTCTGGATTTGAATGGCGCATACGGTCAGCCTTAGATCTGAGGCCAGCAGCCTTAGACCGTCTTTTCCAATAAGTATCGCCAGCCCTTTCAAAGCACATTGTTGCCATTTCATAGTTGCTATCCTGATATAACTGCAAGAGAACAGAAAAGGAGTTAAGACAACCATCGGAAGATGATGGCATCTGCAGAAGAAAGGAAACTGCATTAAAGATCCTCCATCCCCTGATTCAAAGGTAATATTAGTGCAGAGGAGCAACAATAACAGCAACAACAGTAGAAACCAACAACAATGACATTGTCATCCTCATCCTTGTCATTTTCTTAGGCAGTTCATCAAGGGAAACAACTATAAGTCAAGGACACTAACAAAGAGGAACATTCAGATTATTAAAATCACCCTGAATTTTTTTCATTCAATAATCTGAGGTTTTCCAGTTACAATCGAGGGACATTATCAAGGGCACGGTATCTAGAGGAGATAGAAGTAGCAGAGATGATTGCAAAGACAGTTGCAAGTCTATTAGACTCACACAGTTGAGCAATCTGATTGTCCTTTCAACATGATTTTTTTTCTAAACAGTAACAATGGGTTTCTGGTCACAATTGCAGCAAAATATATTTCTGTAACACAGGATTACAATTAAAGTCATAGTAACCTTGATGCCCTGTGACCTCCACTCCTCTGAACTGCTAGCAACTTGCATTGACTGAGCAAGTGAGTCATCCAGTTTTTTGTCTTGGACTAGACACTTTTTCTGCCAATAGTCAAACATAGGTCGGCAGATATCCACATCATTCTCACAAATCCACAACCGCTGCCTTGTACGAGTTATAGCTACATAAAGTTGCTTTAATTCGGAGCACAAGACATTGTGTTTAGCATCGCTGAAACTTGTGGAGCCAGGCGAAGTTGAGTCGAGCATGTCTTGTTCCTTCATATATTCATATATTACCCTCCATTGATTTTTCAGAGGTGATGAGCCAAAAAAGTTGTACAACATCACGTCCTACACAAGGGAAAAATAAGAGTCAGAAGGGCAGGAAAATGTGACTCTCAATTACTGATTATCATAATTCAATTTCGGTTTGCTATAGAAGACCTCTGACAAAAATACACTTGAGACATGGTGCTTGAACCTTACGAAATATTTTGGCATTTGAATCTATCAAATATAACAGAAGGCATCTTAAACAAATAAAAACTCCCCAAACTAATCACCTGAAATTCAAGGCCCTTACACTCCAAAATTGCCAGAACAAGAGAATTCTTCCCAACAAAATTCATAATTTTGTTCCGAACAGAATCATCCCGTACCAATATTACCTGATGTGCACCAAAGCCAACAATACTCGCTCCAGTATTTCCAGTGTTTCCAAAAATAGTGACAATTGCATTTTCATTGTCACCTGATTGAAGAAAAATTGGAGCTTTCCCATTGACAAGACTAGTCTCAGGCTCTAAAACATCAATAGATTGAGGGAAGAAATGATAAATAAGTTCAATAATGCTCCGGGCAAGTTTAAGAACCCCATCATGAGTACGGAAGTTCTGTCTCAAATGGAAAATATCAGAGATTATTCCTTTCCTTCCTCTTTTATCATGTCCACTGTCTTTTGATTCCAGTAAAAACTTGTTGTAGAATAAAGATCGTATATCCTGGAATCTAAAATCAATTCCCCTCGCAATTGTCTGTGCTGTATCACCAGAGAAAACAAAACCTTCTTCTATATTTTTGCAGATATATTTGAATAATGCAATTTGACTCAATGTAAGATCCTGCACCTCATCTACATATATGAAATCGATTATATCACCCTCATATCTTTCGACTCTCAACCGACGATGAAGATCAATCACAAGATCAGCCAAATCAAACTCCCCAGTTTCCATCTTCATTTTTTCGTACTTTTGAAAGATATTGTATATTACTTCTCTCTCCTGTCTACTTAAACTGGAAACACGGCTCTCTGAGAGTTGAATATACTCATCACGACTGAGTTTTCCATCACTTGCCTGCGCACCACCTTTTATGTGAGAGAGAATCTCTGTGAAAACTCGGGAAGAATCGAGATTCTTAGTCAACTTAGTGTTGAAGCGAGGCCAGTAGGAGGAATTAAACCTCTCGTAATTAACTTCTTTCATTCTTATAAAGGACTGCAAGGCAACTGATCCACCCCTAACTCGACCATGAGAAAGTTTCCTCAATTCATGGAATCTTTCAAAGTACGAATTACCCAAAGTTCCGTCAAGCATCAGCATAAATTTTTGAAATGTTACCACCAGAGGGTATAAATTGGGTGGAACATCAACAAAAGAATCTGGGATATCCTTGGATTGAGCATCATCATCAAATTCATCAGTATCAAATGAACTGCTTCCTTTTGAAGAATTACCACCACAGGCAGCGCTGCACATGTTTTCAGAAACAAAAAAGAAGAAAGACGTTAAAAAAGGACTATCTGTAGCTAGTAAACAACTCTGTTTCAATAAGAAGTGCAGGTTTACATTACTTGACAAAATCAGAAATGCATGAGGATTTGTTGGCAAGTTTCAAACATTTTTAAGACTTGAGCAGAACCTAAAGCGAACAGATTCAGAAGGTTTTCCCAAACTCAATGAGACTCAAGGCTCCATGCATTCCAATGAGAACACTATAGGAGCAAAAATGGTAGATTGGAACCACAATTGTACAATATAACCTACTCACCATTTCAAGTTAGAAACATGTTGTTTGACAACATAACACAGTTTATGACTCACTGTCACAAAAAGCTGGCGCAATATAGTTCCCCTCACTTCTGGCATAGCCTCCTCAACATCCTGATTATGCACAGTCCTATTTCCAGTAACTCCATAACCAAACGAGTCTGCTGCCATATGGAAAAGTTTTTCTTTTTCCAGTAACTTCATAGTCAAAACGGTAGTTTTCCCAGTACCTGACCGTCCAATAATAAAGGTACTTCTAGGAAAAAGGATGACCTCTCGCTCTTCGTCATTTACTTCAAATGGGAGATCCAATTCACCATCCTCATTGGTAGAAAGCAACTGGCCCACTACCCCTGATGATAAAGAGTAGAATTTCATCAGCATCAGACTCTCACTCCCCACTGCATTCTCAACATAATTTCTACCATCAAAAGCAGCATTCTTAATCCGGACAATATCCAAAGTGATTGACCAACTCTTTGGAACTTCCAAAGACCTGTGCAAAAAAAAGCAACCAAACAAAAGTTAAACAAACTGAAAAAAGTTAAAGATCCAAATAAGGCAATGGCATTGCCCAAGTTTGAAAAATCAGCAGCATCACTAATAGTCTTCTTGGAATGCAAAACAAAAGAAATACCCCTGAAGACATTTCTCTTTGCAACGATGAAGACAATCATCTGTATATTTTCTGAACAAACTGTCAAGACGTATTACTAATTTCGGAATATCCTCTGCAGGTAAAATATCCCAAATCTTAAAAACTTGAATGTATCTAAATTCCTCAACTTCTTCACTCCATTCCTTTACGATGTCATTTGCACCAATGATATAAAGGTCTCCAATCTTAAATTGCTTTAACATCTGTGAATAACTTTCACAAACTGGATCTACACTCCTCTTCTTGGGTCTCCAGCCACTGGAAAGAATAAGCAGGTGGTTTATAACTGATTTCTTTTTCTGTACACACTTCAGTTTCCGAAATGATTTCAGAAAATTGTCACTGAAAAGAACCTGTTGAAATTGCAAGAGTAAAAATACATAAATTTTAATAAGAACTCCACAGCCTATTAAGGAAAGAGAATTAACATTGCCACAAGTCAAAAGTAACAACGTAGACAGTTTTTAGGAACAGCATAAGGACTGAATTCCATGTACCTTCCACCTTGCATTTCTGAAAAGTATGCTATCACTATTAAGCAAATCATCAAATTGGTCAAGGGCTTTCTTCACATAAAAAATTGCTTTGAGCAAATCCTTGTCTTCATCAGCATTAAAGAAACATTGACGATTCTTAGCATCGAGGACTAAGGCTTCCCATACAGAGTCACTATTTGCTAGTGTGCTTTCATTTCCCACGATCCTTAGACAGTGCCTGAAAGGAATTATTGGGCCAATTGTTATTCACCGTTCTTGTCAAAAGGGAAACAAAAGCAAGCTTGTCAAACGAGATCACATAATGAATTACCTAGCCCTTGTAAGAGCAACATTAGTCCTCTGAGGTTTTGACACGAAACCAACCGACGAATACCTATTACATCTTACAGTTGATAATATTATTATGTCCTCTTCCCCACCTTGGAAAACATCAACTGACTTCACCTTCACTGCAAACCCTTCAATGTTATCATACCGTCCAAGTTTATCTTGAATTGCAGCTACTTGAGCAGCATAAGGAGATACTACACCAACACTGAGCTTCTGTCTTGACCCAACCCAACCTTTATTCAAAGCAAAAGCCAATAAGTGGGGGAAATTATTTAAAAACAAAAAAGAGTTACAAGAGAGGAAGTTCCATCATCAATAGATCTAGAAACAATGACCATATAAATGGATAAAGAGCTAACGTGTATCAAACTGCATCTTGCCTGACAAGCAAAAACAGACCTATATATATGATACGATAATCAGCATCTACCCTCCTACCCTTACAAGCGTCTAATCCAATACAGTTTTGAAAAGACTAGATCACAAAATAAATTTGACCGAACTCATCAATTTTGTTACTACATCTAAGGAAATAGATATTAATCGGATCAAGTCCTTGACATGCATCATACTAATGACTGTAATGTGCTAACATGAACAAATATAACAATAATATTGAGGAGAAAGGATTAAATGGAAACTGTATCATAAGTAGCTTCCAGGAAGAAATATCTTTCTTTATAAAAAGATAAATCCAAAAAATGCCCCATAAGCTAGCAGAAACTGATGAGCCTTCACCTCAATGAAAGAGAATCTTGGAATATGAGACTTCAAATGGTGTCACGTTTACCTTTGTATAACTTCCGCAATAGCTTCATAACAACAGCAACCTCAACCAGATTTCTCCAACCATGCCCAACA
Organism: Myrica gale; assembly: GCA_963930655.1. NCBI lineage: Eukaryota > Viridiplantae > Streptophyta > Magnoliopsida > Fagales > Myricaceae > Myrica > Myrica gale. The sequence goes on along the minus strand of OZ005606.1, from coordinate 25,045,923 downwards.
TCACCCTTCTCTTCTCTTCCACCTACTATATTTATGAAAGAATAGGCACCAAACATTGGCCAGGGAAGATACTGCTTTTTATAGCTTTTTCTCTTAACTTTCGAAGCATCTAAAATCTGGTTGAAGTAAAAATTTGAATTTGGGAAGGAACTTATGGATGGATGCATTCGGTATTGTACTTTCAGAAGATACTTCATTTTACCCAGGAAGATCAATCTCTCAAATAAACTTCTCCCAAAACCAGCTTCAGCAGAAATCTATAAGAAACGTATTAGATTTAAACGAACTAAGGAAAAAGGAAACAAAGTGGAATTTAAACAAAGGGAGGATTCACACACATTGCTTTCCACCATTGCTGGTAATTGGCATTCGTCTCCGACAAGAATAGCATGTCTTAAACCAGGAAGTTGCAGGGGTATGGTTGACTCACACTCCTTTAACTGTGCAGCTTCATCAACAACCAGAACGTTTAGAGGCTCCATTGGCACTGCCTGCAGCTTATAAGAACTCGAAGCAGCGCAAAAAAGTAAGGAAGCTGCTCGAAAACAAAATTCAACTATTGACCTTTTGTCCGTACTGCTTGGAAGGTCAAGTTCATTAAACGAATTCCGAAGATTTTTTAAAACCAAAAGGCATTCTTTTCTCCTTGCATGCAACAAGAAATAAACATCCACGAATGGATTCTCAATATCTTCATGTAATTCTGAATCAGAAAAAAGCTTCTCCAATGCTACAGATTCCACATTATGTTGAAACAATAGTTTTCCAAAAGACTCCAGTAGGCCACCAATACGAGAGACCATGTTTTGGTAATTGTTTTCCAGCATGTATTTCTTGGGTAAATGTGTACAAAAGACACGAAAACAATTTTTGAGCGGAGTTGAAGTAGAAGCAAATCTTTCTCTCAAAAAATCAAGAAATGACTCGTACTTGCGTTTGCTACCATCAGTTTTATCCCTACTTTCCCCCTCTTTGATTTCTTTTTGCAAGAATCTGTGGTATTGGGGAACACAGTCCTCAAGAAGATCAATCATTGAAGCAAAACAATGCCTCCAACCAGTCGCAGGCCCCAAGAACTCTGTAAGCCTTTGGACCTGATAATCCAAATATATCTCTTCAATGTCTGACCCAAGTTTGAGATTCGCCTTACTCCCAAATAAGAGAATATCCCCCACTGAGCAAAAAAAACCATCAGTTCCAGAGTCTGTTGCAATTGATTCTTTCACAAGCTTAAGTACACAGGAGGACACTCCTTTAATTGCAACATTCGTCGGGGCACAGGTAAGAGTCCTGTATCCCATTTCCAAAAGGTTGAAGAGCAGTGTACTTGTGGTTTTTGTTTTCCCTGTACCCGGGGGACCCCATATAAGTTCCACTGCTGACTTGTGGTTGCAATGAATCTTACGAAGACATGATAGAACTGCCTCGGTTTGGGACTTATCCAGTCCCGAAGTCACACTGTTCCCAAATTTATCGTGCCAGCTACTGTCACTCTGCACAGAACAGATATCACAATCCTCCTCTATCTGTTTTACAACATGAGAAAATAACTCTATCACACAATGTCCCAAAAAAAATGTCAGTAAGACAAATAATAGGCCAAAACAGGTTTCTCTTATCATAGGTTAACGCATATGTAAAACAAGGAAACACGTGCAGATTGCCTTTCAGCTGTGAAAATTTGATAGAAAGAAGAGATCAAAGTGACTAAATTCACCATTTCCTATTGGTTAAGATTTTGGGACACTGGGTAAAATTGGGCATTCTTATGTTAGCCTCGATATTTTTTTTTTCTCTCAAAATATTCGTAATGAGTGCAACAGAAGATCCCAAGTTACTTACCAAAGAATCAGTGCACAAAATTTTCTTTATAATCTTTTGATTTCCAGGCATGTGCAAGGCATTCCAAATTCTCTTGTTATGTATTATATTTGTCAAGAAAATCACAAACAGCGATCGACGGATGCCACCATCCACTTCAATGTCTTTATGCGCCTCAACTTCAAATCGAGTAGATGTGCTGTTATCCTCGTACTCATCATCTGGAATTTTAGTGACAGCTACAAAAGCCCATTGCATTCGTTGTAAGTCAGAGACATGCTCGGGTTTGGCATCTGCTAAAACAATTATATCCCCAGGCAATGTCTTGTAAGGCTCCTCACCATGGACATTAGATGATCTGTTTCTCCAGTGATCAACCTTAACATCGAATAATTTTGATCCATACGGCCATTTCTCCTTAAATTCCAGTATTTCAGCAAAAGGGGCTCTGGACATAATCTCCATTCTCGAATGAAGTTGTGCACGAGTTTCTTCCAGTAAAGGATAAACATATAACCCAAAGTACCGCTCAATTGATTCAAAGGAGAGAGGAATCTTTTCTACCTATAAAAGGATGAAACAAAGAAAAACCTTGGGGTTAATAAGCTCAAATACACAAATTATTCTACTGTAACTGTAAATAACTACAGAATATGGAAATTTTCTACAGGTTTAACCAACACTTCAAGAAGATGATAGTTCCCTACTTCCCTTCTCATTCCTCATTGCATTTTATATTTTTCTTTCTTTTTTCCCTATGTTGCAGTTGTAGGAAACATACATAGAAATGCCACAAAAGTCTCGACTCTCCACCACTAGTCTTTCTTCTTGGTTGAAATATTTCCAGAGATTACTTTCTAGAATACTTACACAATTTAATCCAGCATAAACCAAAATCCTGTAATACCAACTTGAATTTTAGAAGGATGAAATATAGTGCAATTGCAAAGACGATGGACACATCTTAGTGTTATAAATTAAGTTGATGAATGTCATGAAGATTTTCCTTTTTAATCCAGGAAATATCCCTTCCATCTGGAAAAAAACACAGAATCTCAAATTCATAACCCCAAGTAGTTGGTGTATGGCAATAGCTTCTATAAGTTAATAAAACAAACAACTCTTAGAACCTAAAATATATTCAAGTCATGCAATCGAACACAAAGAACAGTTTGAATGTTCTTTAATCTTTCCTTATTTCGTTTTTAGAATTTCCTTGGAAAAACTAAAAAATTTCTTCGAGGAAAGAAATGAAGAGCACTTATTTGAACTAGATCATCAGCTATATCAAGAATGTAGCTGACCTGAAACGCCTAACAAATAACAAAAAAAGAATATTAACCACTGACAAACTTACCACTGAACTGCATATACAATGCTTTTCTCAAGATGAGATCATCAATAACTAGATCATGAAACACAAAACGGATTATGTGCAAAGCCATGCAAAAAGACAGTTGTTATTTAAAGAAACCAATTCAATGTTCCAAGAATTACTCATTTTGTCTACTTACTTTGTTAAATGCCATGGCCCTTCTAAGAATATTGGATTGGTTTCTTTAAATAAGAACAGCCATTTTGCATATTTTTTCTAATTTGACTTTGCAGATAATCCGTTCTCCGTGCTGCACCGTGACTAAATTAAGAGAAGAATAATATTTAAAACTTTTTTTATAACTGTTTCTTCGTCACTTCGTGGTGGAGGATTAATAAATGCGGTGCATTATCCAGAAGTATGCTAGAAAATCTCTGGATTGTAGTAAACTAAACCAAAACGTACGAACAGATAGTTGGATCAATGCAAACCTCGTTCCTGTAAAGGTTTTCTTCGTAGATTTCTTCCAGGGACCAAGAAAGCACAATATCTGTGAACCCATGAGCAGTAGGCCGAACTGCTCGCTCCTTGTCCAAAAAGTCCCCCTCCATCATTTCGAATCTTCCAATACCTTCCTCGACGCTTGTTACTTCAATCTGCATGCAATACGAACGATGAATTCGATATCAATAACACCGAGTTCACAGGTAACTTTAAATTCTCAAAAGCAAGTTGCATGTTAGAAAGAAAGGACTGGATTCTTAGCACGTAAGAAAAGAACTACGGCGCTCAGAAAAAAACTAAAAACCAAAACCAAAAGTGAATTACTGAAAGTGAAATTTTTTTAATACAAGCATTACTAGTTATCAAGAGGACGAGGAAGGGATCTATACATTTGCACCTTTTTCCCACAGCTTTAGAACCAAGGAGAATGAATCATAAAACGGTTCGGAAACCTTAGGAAAAGGAAGAGAAATGGAAAAAAGGTTGAGTACTTGGTGAACACAAAGGAGGTACGTTTTGAAGTTTCCTCTGATCAGCTTTATGGACAGAAGTCCTCTCAGCTTCTAGATAACGCTTCGGGAATATGTTCCGCAGCCGCTACAATAAAGAAACACATGCGCAAAAGTACCGTTCTAGATATTCGTCAAAAACCTCTTCGGGAAGCGGTAATTCCCACCACTTCCCTCCCATATGCATTTGTCAAAATGATTAATTTCTTGGATATAAAAGACTATTGAATTTCCACACTTGAGACAATTACAAAAGGCGGGTGCTTGAGGAGAATTGTGGATTATGCTCAACTAATAGATATATAGTTTGTTATTTACTTCTATTAGCCGGGTGCTAGCAAGCCCAGTGGTAGGTCGCATGATCTGGTTTAGAACACATAGCTTGCATGCTGAGTTTCACTTCTCACCACCCGAAGTTTAGTTGGGTATAGGAACTATGATTTCACCGTGACCTCATTTTTTATTAATTAAAAAAATGTAAAAAAGGTAGTTTATTATTTTGCTATATATGAATATCGATCCACCGTTTATATATACTGTATATGATTTATGTGATATTAATTTTATTGATACATATAGAGTCAAATTCAAAAATGGACTTATTGGAGCTGCATCCTAGCTATTATAACTAGTTCTATACATTCAGTAAAAATTAAATCTATCAATCTCTAATTATGTGTGAGCTAGCTAGTATTCTCTGTTAAAGTACACAGTTTATTTCATACCTACTAATTAGGGTCTCTATTAATGAGTTTAAGCACCTCACATATATATGTAGTATAGGTCAAAAGGGATTAGAATCCTTTGTAATTTTTATATCCGAATTGTACGGTACAATTCAGATAGAGATAGACACAACATGTTAACCATACACCAATTGATGTTGTCAATGTAAAGTTTCGAACGTCATGTGTTCTACAATAGAGTTCATCTGCTATGTGATCACTTTTTCCAAATTGCACCGTGCAACTGAATAAAAAATTACAGATAATGTTCATCCAATCAAGAGTTCCAAACTCTACTTGCACAATAATTTCCCTTCTGGCCCTCCTTAGAGGCTGGCATAATTAACACAGCAAAATTAATGCATGCACTAGATTACTATTAGTGCTCGCATCCGTGACCTATGGAATTGAGGAATCGGCCGGGACGTGCTTCGACATCATGCGCATGCATTGCCATGCAATAAAAGTAACGGCGTTTTTGTTTTTAAAGGAAGAAGTCATCATTTTGTTGCTGTTTTGAATCTTGATAATTGAAAAAGGCCGACAGTACTGAGGAAAATAAAAAGGAATTTTATTTCCGTACGTTTGTTTGTTTTTTTATGATTTTTTGTTTCCTTTTGTAGTTTGTTCAAGCTAGCTAGTCAACTATTGACCCATTACGTACCTACACAGACAATATTTTAATATCGTGGTTTAACCAGAAGTTTCATCATTATACGACAAACAACAGGAATTGTTTTGGTTAATTTTTTTTAATCATCTCCCCATATTATTCCATAAAAACAAGATTTAAGGTGGTTCAATGCCAGTATACAACCAAGATAAATCAAACAACTGCTCACAACTACGGGGAGTGCCAACTGAAACATATTCAGCGGCGGCCCAACGAGCAAGGTGGTGCACTAAGGAATTAGCACCTCTATAAATGAGTAGCCTTCCAATTATGCAAACGGCTACCAAGATCATGTATCTCCTTGACTATCGACTGAATACGCCACTCCGAAACCTGAGGCCAACACCGAATAGCTTTAATGACCGTTTGAGAATCCCCTTCAAGCAAGACATCCTGAAATCCCTGACGAAGCACTAATTCTATTGTTTTGGTTAATTACTTAACCAATATTAATTCTATTGGCTGTTCCAAAATAGCGAAATATAGTACTAGACGATTCAGAATCTGAAAGTTTCTCTCGACAACGAATCGGTTTACCTAGGGCATTTACAATTGACTCCTGAGCCATTCCTTTCCCAAAGAAGCGGACATCGCGGCCACGAATCGTCGAACGCCAGAAACATAGGACTCCAAGAAGACGAGACGTGTTGACATTCATCTCGTACGTGTAGGAATTGTGTGAACTCGTCAGACCTGTGCAGAACACCCCAGGGCACACCTTCACTTGATCGCGAGTCATTACTCTTCATGCGCTCCACGACTCTGTCCGGCCCTACCACCACAAGTTATAGCGGCCAAGATTAAACTATCTTCAATAAAATAATGAGAAAATGTCATTATTAGTCTCCTAAGTATGCATTAATTGCATTTTTCACTTCTTAATTTTTAAAACTGTGATTTACAAACATTGCAATGTTCGTTCACAGTTAAAATTTTCATTAAACTTGACGGAATTCGGCATTAAAATGACCGAAATGCCTTCAAGGATAATTTTCAATAAATAAATAAATATTGGAGAAATAAATTAAAAATATATATAGTTTACTAAAATAGAGTTTTAATAGTTATATTTAAAAAATATTATTTTTTAATATTTTTTAATAATTTTATCTTGGAAGATCATTTTGGTCATTTTAATGCCGCATTCCGTTAATTATAACGGAAATTTTGACTGTGGACTAATCTTATAAATGTTTCATACTTATAAGACATAAATCGCAACTTTTAAAGTTAGAGAATAGAAAATACAATTTACGTAAACTTACTAGGCCAAATGGCCTTCTTCCTCCATTGTTCACCGGGAGTTTACAGAAAAGAGAGATTAATAAAAGAAACACAAGATGAATTACTTCGGCGCATAAACTATCCTTCATTTTTTTCGTTCGTCTTTTAGGATTACATGCGTTATGTTTCCCTAATCTTCACAATTGATCACCTAAACTTAATTTGTGCTTCAAGTTCTGTGTGCCATTCTAGCAAATTAGTAACGAGGTTATTAATTTCTTAGGCAAGAGAAAATGTCCCAATTTTATAATTTTATAATTGCTATCAACTCCTTGGGGTCACCTTATGGCCTTTTGGCTTAGTAATTATTCAATTTGTGTGAGACAGAAGACTGCATAGATTCCAAAATTAGTCATCTTTTTCTTTTCCTATACGAGAAGAAGCCAACTTTCACTCCTAATTAAACGTGTTTTTTTTGTAAGTTGTTTGCTTATGATTTTCATTTCAATTTTTAATTTTTAACTTATTTTTTTTTAAAAAAAAACTTAGTTTTTCTTGGTTGTTAAAGGCTCAAGATAATAGTACAACCGTAATAATTGGTTAAATTGTTAGAAAAATAGGCACTAATTAAAACAATAGACAAACACACTTATAATATTTTTATTTTTTATATTATATACTTTGCTATAGATAAAAATGAATATATTAATATAAACATAATTCCCTTTTATTGGCTTCAGAATATATAGTGCATAATTATATTAGTTTAAAATCGTAATTTAAAAACAATAATTTTATTTATATATATATTGCCTTTTATTCAAGGCAAAAATGTGTATTTCAAATTTATATATAGGAGGTTAAAGGCAATTTCATTTGAGAGAAGACTTTTCAAATTTTGTGAAAGTCAAACCATAAGTTTTCTTGAATAATGGTACAGGGGAAAGGATGAAGGGGTAATTTTTCTAAAATTTGGAAGACATGACAAAGACCAAAGGCCATAATTTGGGTGTATTTTAAAAGAATACACAATAAATCTCATTAAAAAAATCAAAAGAGTGAAAGCATTAGGCCGGCTCAAGCTAGCTGCTGCTTACTCTTTTCTTCCCCACTACAGAGATGCCATATGAATTGAAGTAGCCACTGTCATAAGTGTACCTAAATATCACGTCAAGCTTAGACAATACAAAGATAACATTCACTGGTTTCGTCATCTGTTTATCCCAGGGGGGCAGGAGCAATAGATTCAATTAACCCAGATTGAAAAGTTGAAATTTTCTTCCCACTGTGAATAGGTTTTAACTGAGTTAATTCGTAACAGAGACCTATGTAACCCAGCCTCTCCATGAAGGCACCTGTATGCCAGCAGTCGAAGTTCCGCACGGTAGTCTCTGAGAAAATGAAACGTGTGGGGAACTGGGAAAGTTACACACCCCTTCGATTAAGCCTGGAAATTATTCTTCACGAGTCTTTCTGGCTGTAGAATCCATTAGTTAGGCCGTCCCAATCCCGAGTTAATACGGACAAGATTCACTGTCTCCATAAAACAGAGGACTCACCTAGAACACAACGGTCACGATTCTTCATTCATGATATTTCTAGTCTCTTGATTCCCTCGGTTAGCTCCAACTCTCTGACTCCCACTTTAAATACCTCCTCTCGAGCTCTTCCTTCCTCGTGGACCAGGCTCAAAGTACACCAAGGCTCTCTGTTTGCAGTCAAAACCTCCTCGCTACAATTCTGAACCGTGAGCTCTCAGCACAGCTCTTTCTGTAATCGTTATCGGACTTCGCGACAATGATGTCGATGTTCAGCACCGTTGATGCGCTCCACGCCAATCCGAAGGCCAGAAGCTGAGCCTGTCGATGGGTCCAGCCAAAGAGGCGAAGCCGAAGCCGAAGCCGAAGCCGAATCCGAATCCGATGGACAGAGAAGGGAATTCAACCAACGTCCCCCAGCACGTCAGCAGACCAACGCGGCAACCGCAACAGCAACAGAGGAGGCCGAGGTTCGCACCGGAGTTGGACGGTGTCCACGTTTTCGAAACCATAATACTTTACTGAGTTTGTGTTTTTTGTTTGAAGGTGTTAACCGTCGAATTTTACCCCTTCGTTCGGTCGGTCCATAACGGTCCTCCCTCTTTCATGTACTTTCATACAAAATTCTCGGAAATTTTGTATTAGATTTTTTTTTCTTGGCGTATTAGATATATATGAGGCCAGAACTAGTGACTTTTCTCTTTTTTTCCTGTTATCTTTCTTCTTCTTCCTCCTTATTCCCATGTTCTAAAGTTTTTCAGACCTTAAAGGATCGACGAAATTTCATCTCCATTGATGATGATTAGCCGACGACAGAGCTCCAAGCTACCCACCAGATTACAAAAAGTAAACCATGTGTTTGTGTGCCCTTAGTCAGCATCATGTACATATATGATTGGCGAAAAGTGATATGAAAATCTTCGCCAAAAACGAAAGCATCAGCCATCGGGCCGCAAGTTGCTTATTGAAATGAAAGATAATGTGGTCGGCGCACCTCATATGACGTGGCTTATACTTTGATTCTGCAATGTTGGCCGTAGTAGCCTAGCCAGATTAAGGTTATCCCTTTCTTGCCGACGCCAAGCCAAGCAGCCTCAACTCAGATACAATTTTGATATTTGATAAGCTAAGGATATATTCCAGTTACATACACTAATACGTAAAAGTTATTGGAAAGATTATGCTAAATGGCTGATTTTATCTTGTGCTGCCTTTTCTTTTGGCCATACTTTCCACCTTGCACACCATTCCTTGCTTAACGTCTCCTCCAAGGCATCCTACATTTCTTTGCTTTACTTCCTCTCTCCGGATAAACATAGGCCTATGTCTCGTTAGAAGGCCAGGCCAGTTTGTCTCTTCAAAGAATCAAAGAAGCTCTCAAGCAACAATGGCTTCTGGTACTATCTACGCGACAGGTCCTGCTGTTGTAGCCGTTGCTGGGATTTATTTCTTCGAAAGAAACCATTCTAAACCTAAGATAACAAAGCCTCTGTATATACGAGCGTTTACTGCCTCTCTCTAGAATCCCCCGACTGTCCCCCTTCCCCGACCGGAAATTTATAAGGATACGTTCGTTTTCACATTTTTTTCAGGATTCTAAGTATATTTACAAATCTACCACCGAACATATTTAGAATTAAAACACAAACACCAATACATTTTACACAATCTCCAACAATTTTTTAATTTTTTATTCAACATAAATTTTCTCTCTACTTTTTCACATAACTCTAATACTTTTTTATTAAACAATTACATCAAATCATTTCTCTCTCCACTTTACACAAACACCAATAAAACACTATTCAACATAAAAATTCACAACTTCTCTAAAATCCTACATTTTTACTCAACACGAACATAACCTAAGAGAGTGTTCGGTTGAGTTGTGTTTTGAGAATTTTTAAGTAATGTTAACTTTATTGGTATGCATGTTGTAGTTATTTTTATGTAGTGTTAAAAATGATGTTTGGTTGTAGAATTTTTTGTGTTGTGAGGATTCAAAAAAAATCTTGAGAAATCTGGTTAAACGAACAGACTCTAAGTGTCTTCATTGTCACTCCAAGTTCCGTTTGTTGGTAACGGTGCTTCTATACTAAGCTATGTGATTTTCTCATTCAGGAACATGGAGCTGGGATTCGGGCATATATCGGAAATATGCTGGCAAAAGCAAAGGAAGAGATGAAGACCACCAGGATGCCAAAATTAGCACCACAGTTTGATGGGTTGCATTGCTTTGGGACCTTGGTAGGTCGATAGTTCTGCTTGGTTAGCGTGATTGATTATAATATCATTCTGCCAGGAAACTGGGCACTTATGGCAGGATGTCAACGGCTAAACTACATAAAATACCTGATTCCAGATAGTTATTCAAAGGCATATCTCGTTTGAGGATAACATGCAATGTAAAATCTCAGGAAACAATTGATTAAAAATTATTTGCTAATTCATCCGAAACACTTCTGCCATATTGTTAATTAGCGGATGTGAAGAGAAATTAGTTTAAAAGGAAGCTAAGTACCTCATATTGAAGGTGTTATATTATGCAATCAAAGCGATAATGACTGCTTTCCTGAATAAGGCCATTTTAGCAAGGAGGCATGACCATCCATCCGAAGGAACTGTTATAAGTACTACGATTTTGTTTTACATGTTTGAAGGCCCTCAGGTTGCTTCAAATAATGCATCAAATCTGATAATTTGATGAGATCACCTGAAAGTACATTTGAGGGAAAATAAATCCAAGTGGAGAAAGTAAAAGCTTCAAGTGCGACACAATACAATGTTTGTTAGTGCATGATGAAAAAGTTGATATGAAGATGAAGCTTGATGAACATAAGCAACCGAAAGACTGAAAAGGCAAATAGGTACAAACCCAACTGAGTGCTGCATTGTATATATTTTGAATGGACTCTAGTGGAAACATGTTCCAATGTAAACACAATTAAAAGGTAAAACCTTTTGTCTTCCCTACATGAGTTTGCCAGGCAGAATTTTGATAGGGTGTCTCCGTCGAGCAGGACGAAGCAAAACATACAATATATAAACTACCGTTGGACAATTTCAGATTGATTCTTGCACTTTACCTCCTATCTACTACCCATATTCGCAAACCTTCTGACCCCACCAAATATTACTGCCTTTGTCAAGAGCCCTCGATCAAGACTACACGCAAGTAAAACAGCCCCACCAAAAATGAGGAGCTTTGAAATATTACTCCCTGATGGTTTGTCAGATGTAGACAATATTTGAGTCCCTGCCAAGGTGTCATTGCCTCCAAAGGATCTCAGGTACTCTGAACTTATTTTGGAGTTGATATGGGCCATAAAAGCTGGCCGCGAGAGTGGTGCACCCGATGCTCTTGCTTTTTGGTAGGCACGTAAACCAGGCTCAATCTTCTTGACAGTTCCCCACATTCCTTTCCGGACTCCAAGCTTTGCAATTTCCCATGGGATGCCCATCTCTTCATGATGGAAGAGCAGCACCTCACAGGCAGTCAGTTGGCCAGTACCTTTTTTCGATTCCACTGTTTGAAATATGTTATAGAGCAACTTGTTAAACAATCCACCAGTGAGTCCAGGACTACATAGAATGATATTTCGGCAACCAAATTAAAATGGCATGTTCTATGGCAACTCAAACCTTTAGATTGGTTTCAAACTGGGTCCTAATCCAGCTGGGTGTGTGAATTAAATTGCCAAGGAAAACAAAACTAATTCATGGATCAAAAGAAAGTAAAGAACCACAATTTACCAGCTCGAATGCACCAGCTTGAGTAATAAAGGTCAACACGTCTTGGTGTGTCACGCCTTGGGACGGAAGGACAAGGTACTCCCTGAGACACGGAAATAAATACCGATCCAAATGAGAAAAAAAAAACTCTTAAGACAAAATGAACAAGGAATTGCACAACACTTCTTTTGGATATGAATACATGTCCCTCCTTGTGGTACATTGGCATTCTACATTGAAACTTCACAATTTAGATCACTTCTAGCTTGTTCTCCACTTCCCTCCATTCTTAGCTTCTTTCTAGGTCACATGATCATGGTGATAATTGGGTTCCCAAAATAGTCCCCAAATGCATATCTCATATGAATTAACTGTTTACATCTAACAATGAAAGTCACTTTTACAACACCCGAAAAGCATTTTCTGTCCCTCATTATAATCCTATGGCAATGACTTCCTTGGTATACCTGATTGAACTAAGACATTGACATTAACACCCCGATACAAGTTCCGCTAATAAAGACATGCAGTCGCTATCAAAGAAATCAGACAAGTCCTACTTAAGTACACATATGATCCTGTTACCACAATTGTTATGTAACCCAATCAACATTCAAACAAGATTACCCTTCTCATACCTGTGTCACGCAGTAATATGTTCTTCCTGATTCCCATATTCGACGACCAATTATGTATTCTCTGTCTTTACAGAAGAATGGAAACTGCACCACAAATCATTGCCAAAGGTAAGCACATGCCACCAAGACAACCTATCAGGAAAAACCAGAATAAAAATGGATTGATCAAGACCATAAGTAAGTCTCACCTTCCGTGTCCATTGCACTATCATGGTTCCAGTGGTGGGGCACTCTTCTATAGTTGTAGAAGATAAAAGCATGTCATCCCAATTGGACCGGAATTCATCATCCCAGAAAAAGTCCCTAACTATCTCTGGTGTGGCATCCTCAAAGATAGAGCTGCTACGATATTGTGGAGGACCTTGCTAACAACCCCAACAAAACCAAAACCAATAAAACTAAAGGTTTAGTGACACAATTAAAAGAAATCCCCAGGAGAAAGACAAGCTTTGACACAGTAGGTAAAGCCCAAGACCTAATATTCCAGTTAAAGGTGAAAACTCAAGTACCAATTAATTAGTTTGAACAAATCCTTCAAACAAAACAAACAGTATCCCTACCTTGGGATCTCTTCGCCATGCTTGGTAACTCATATTTGGGGTGGAACGATCCATCATCTGTATCCAAGGAGGACCCCCATCTTTCATCTCCACAAGCTCGCACAAATGTTCTAAATCGTCCTCAGTTACTATGTTAGGCTTTTCTTCGGGGAGCTGTGACGTACTATACAAGTAGAATCACCCAGTGAGATATCTCTTTCAAATCAAGCTTAGTCTCTCTCTCACGGAGACAAACAAACAATCAATTGGGCAAATATAATCATAAATTGATTATACGATTGAAAAAAACAATATCAACGCGCGTTTGGGCATCCACTGCATAGTAAATGCCGCGGTTATTAAATTTACAGCTAACGTACATACATATGTTAACCTCAACTAGGCCATCAGAAATAAAGTCATCACCATTATTCTTGGTAATAAAACAGTTATAGATTTCATGATGAGATGAACTGCTCACTATCAGTAATCGGGATAACCTTACGAATCCAATGCACATGATTAATGCCATCTAATATCAAAAAGAAAATTTGATGTAAAATATGAATCCGAAGAACCTGACCAAGTGACAACCTCAGAAATCCAAGTGGTAGCAAGATAATAACGAGAGAGAGGAGGAGGGCAATAATTCCCAAGTACCTGCAATCTTCATATTCAGCGGGTGATACAGAGAGCTGTCCCTTATCCTTCCCATAATCCGCGGTCCAAAAGGACGAGGAATACGATGATGAAGCAGAAGCTTTTGGAACGGAACAGCTCAATTTGTCAGTTCCCTTGCTTGCCCACTGAGGTTTCCAAAACCATCCAACAAGAATTCCAATGGCAAAGGCTACCCAAATAGGAACCAGAAACAGCATCATTCCAGCCCAAACTCCTAACATTGTTGGTCTCTCCAACATATGCTAGAAAGCCTGAATCAAATTAATCTGTTAAAAAACAAAAGGAACAGATAATACTGGGAAAGAAATAGGATTGTCAAAAAGCTTAGAACTTTGATCAAATTAGGTATGAAAAAGATTGAAGGAAACAAAAAATGTCCGAGGGTTTAACGAAGGGGCGCTACAGAAGAAAACAAAATAGACCAACAAGACAAAAAAATATCACGTAAACTTAGGTGAAAACACCAAAGAAGAGGCTGGGAGCTTGATTATTTAGTAATCAGTGGGGGTTGCTGAATGGGACGTGAGAGGTGGGTAGAGGTTGGAAGGGAAAAGGGGTAGGCAGGTTTGAGGCTTATAAAACTGCGCCGTTTGATGGGTCAGAAAGTCACGCCCCCAGATAGTCATGGCAAATTGGTGGATGAAGAGAACTACGTCGTTCGACAATTAGAAAGTTGATACTCCTAGACAGCAGGTTCTACTGGTTTTAGCAAACGATCTTCCTGTCCAGGCAGGCAACAGGAATATCACCTACGTATAGCATGGAGCACATGTGCCGAAGCCTCCATTACAATCAAATGAACGCCATAGTATAGCATGGAATATAGCGTACTTTGCCAACTAGAACGCCTAAAGGCTAAATCCTGCACCCACTCAGAGGCTTCCCTTGGCTTGGATTGTACGAACCAACCTCAAAATACATGTAATTGTATGTCAATGATTCGTACGCGTGGACTGTAGTATTCAATCTATACCTATTTCTGAATACACTGGTTCTAATTACAATACATCCGTCCTTCTAACTATTAAACTATCGTAATTCATAGTAGAAGAGACATTGAATAGGTGTGAATCATGAAAGAAGAACAAAAGACATATACACAATTCATAAAGAAATATTATGATACTTATTAAAATTTATACAATATGTGAAAGGTGAGTTTAACTTAATTTCAAAAGACGCATTAAGAAGTGAGAGATATCACAACCTTATAAGGAGCACATTGATTAGTTTCTCTAGCAATGTGAGACTTCCAACACGCCCCCTCACGTGTGGCGGGATGACATTCAAGCCAACATGTGGAAACGAGTGACGGTGGGACCACAAACTAGTAACCTGACTCTGATACCATATTAGAATTTACACAATATGTGAAAGGTGTGTCTAACTCAATTCCAAAAGACGCATTAAGAAGTGAGAGATACCACAACCTTATAAGGAGCACATTAATTAGTTTCTCTAGCAATGTGAGACTTCCAACAATACTCAATATATTTTTGTCTGAATTGTACGATATAATTAAGAGAGATAAATAGTATAAGTGAATCTTATACCATTTAATATTGCTCATATAAAATTTTGAACAATTTAGGTCATATAACGTAATTAACCTATTATATCTATCTATTTCTAAATTATACAACAGACAAATAATCCCATCTACACAAGAAAAGACAAGAACCAATAATTAATAAATAAAATAAAGTATTGTACATTATTAAGTGCAATATTAGAAACATTGAACTTGGAAGATATCTTTCCTTCTACCTAACAATTAAGACTGAACTAGGAAGCCCTTTCCCACGTGGTCCATGTCTTACCTTCAATTGTGCTTATGATTGTGGTCGGGGATAACGACAGTAAACTCGATCAGTTAATCATTCTTTTAAGGGTTCCCTAATTTCATCGATTTAAATCCTTTTAACGATCATTATTAAAGTATTTAATCCGATATCTAATAAAAAAAACTCTATTATTAAAAGGGGAAAAACATCCTTATGAACACTCAAGAAGAAATCATGTCTTTGTGAAGCAATTTGATAAAAGTCCCCCCCGAACGCGTTTCTCTATCACTCCAACAGACAACTGTAGTTTAACTCGCGAGACTTTCAAACTCTGCCACGTGGCCGTGAACGAAATGTCGCCCTCCATTCCGCAACAGGCGTTTCAAGTTCTTCGCCCCCAAACTCCTGACCTTCTTAGCGGAATTCCGCGGAAATACTCAAATACCCTATATCTCTCCCAGACGCTTTCCCCCGATTTTCCGATTCAAGGCGGTCTCTGCGGTTAGGAAGCTCCTCAAAATTCAGACTCCATACCCCCAATCACCTATCTCCACTTGTGACGTGTCGGTTCACCAAAATGCTCTGCTCCGTCCCGCCGCCCAGCAAGTCCGGCTCGAACTGGCTCGACCGTCTCCGGTCTAACAAGGGCTTCCCTACCGCCACCGCCGAAGAAGAAGACAACAAAAGCCTTGGCCTTGACCATTTCCTACACAACCAAGACCCTATCGAGTCGACGCGCTCGAACCCCAGCTCGACTCAGTCCAACCACGAACCAGTCCCTAATCGGACGCACGAAAATGGACATAAGAAAGAACAGCTGTACAGTCTCATGAGCAATGTCCTCTCCGAGCTCTTCTTTATGGATGATGATAATCACTTCCAAAGCTCCAAACTTTCTGGGAAAAAGTTTCCCAGGAAACAAACGACCCCCAAATCCCTAACCACCTCAACAAATAGTAACGTTCATCTCCCACGAAAAGAAGAAGAAGAAGAGAAGAGCCTCGCTCGTGCGGAGTGGAATGCCGGGCCAACGGCGTCGTTCAATTCCGATAACAGTATGAAACAAACGAAAGTGGGGAATGTGGAAGAGGAGGAAGCAGAGATGGGAGAGGACGAGGAGAAGGAGGAGGTGAGAGAGCTAGTTGGATATTCGAGAAGTGAGGTGACGGTGATCGATACGAGTTTCGGGGTGTGGAAGAGTGAGAAGGTGGTGTATAGAAGGAAGAACGTGTGGAAGGTTAGGGAGAAGAGAGGGAAAGTGAAGAGCTTCGGGAGTAAGAAGAGGAAAGGGAGCGGTGGGTGTAATGGTGGTAATGGTGGTGATGAAAATGTCGGTGGGGCGATGAAGAAAGCCAAGGTCTCGTGTTCGGAGTCTGCAGCGGCTTTGAATCAAGTACGAGATTTTATTAACTTTTGCTTGATTGTATGTAATGATGATAATACGTGCAGTTTCGACGTTATGTTTACTTGTATGTAAATGTGGTTTCTTACATTGTAATCAGTCATTATATTTATGTGTCTGTCATTTTGAACGGCATTCTGTTTCAGACTTTCAGTGAACGGGTCGTTGCGGTTTCTGTCGAAATCTGATATTGGGGGGGGGGGGGGGGTGTTGTTATTGCATGTTGACGCCTTTGTATTTTCTGACGGCTTCTTGGATAACACTTGTGCTGCTAAAGTACTAAGCCTTAGAAACGTTCCGTTTCATCTTGCATTGCCATGTGCCTTGGGTTTGGTGCCTGTTTTGAGGCAAGGACTTAAGCTGGATATTATTCGGTGTGTCATTATTCATATCCAAGAGGATTATCTAAATTTCATGCAAGCATTTTTAACTATTTCAAGTGTGGTTGGACATCAAAATCATTTTGAACCATTAAGTCTTCTCTCTAATCTGAGATTAGTTGCTAGATTATGTATTTGGCTTTGTCATGTAGTTATCCAATCAAAGAATTCTCGGTTTATATCTATCTTCTTTTAATTGTTTGTATTTTATGCATAATTTTCCCTTCAACATCGATGAACACAAGGTCTGTGAAGTGCCTGACAAAGGCTTGGAGTTTTGAAAGGTTCATCATACAGATATCTGTTGGAATGTCATGAACAAACATCAGAAACAAGACAATTGTTTGTTCTCTCCTTGATATTTCTTGTAGTGGACTAGTTAGTTTTTTTATTCACTTCATAAGTGTTGTTGAGAGTTTATGTGCATGGCAAATCATCTTTGGTGATTGTTTTCTCTGCCTTACAAACATCAGAAACAAGACAATGGTTTGTTCTCTCCTTAATATTTCTTATAGTGGACAAGTTAGTGGCTTTCATTCACTTCATAAGTATTGTTGAGAGTTTTTGTGCATGAGATGCTTTAAATTCGTTTACTTGGATTTTTTATAGTGTTGATAAAATACCAGTTGCAGATTTCTTTGGATGTTTTCAATTGATGAGGTGAGTAGTAATAATTCTATATGATAACTGTTTGGATGTAATAAGCAACTACTGTGCAGATGACCCTTGTTCTGAAACTTTCTTTATTTACAGAGGGTCTCTGGCATTTTGTTTCATAGCATTCTTTAATTATTTTTCATTTTGAGATGAACCTCATGCATCAGATATGTTTTTTTTTATTACCTTATGCTGCTCTGAATGTATGACACCTCTGCTCTAGCAGTTCTTTTATGATAAATTTTATTTTGTATTATTGTGTTACCTTATCATTCTAAGGGCTTTCTTAAGTCTTGGGTCTGATCAAGTGTTTTTTTTTCCTATTAATGGATTAAGTCAAATTGAACTTGGTGGAGGTGTCCACAAAGATGTGTTCAGCACTGATAAATGTTCTTGTTGAGGATTGGAGATTTTCATGGGTTTTTGGATGCCTGTTGTGTTCACGTACTAGTGTTATTTTTGGATCATATTGAGCTTGTTATTCTAAGAAGCCCAAGGAAAAAAGCGTAGACATCCCTCTCTCTGGTTTAATATTTTATGTTCCTTCAAGTAAATAGTTATGTGGATAAATTAACAGATAGAAACTGAACAGTTGGTGACATTTTCAATTAGCGAATCAATTCTCAGCTATGTGGGGATGGAAAATATTCTTGTTCCTCAAAACAGCTTTGCTTTATCATATGTAGCTCAAGGCCGCTACTGACTCCCATCTCCTCCTTTTAATTGAAGCATCATTCCCCCTTTTTTTAAATTCTCAAAAAATGAAGATAATATCTTCTTCCTTTATGAGAATCTAGCACACTATGCACTGTTACTGGTTCTAACCGGAGATATCGCAGTGTATGGGCCTAAGAATTCTATGTTTGCTTCTACTGCCTTATGCAGGGACAGAGTCGTCCTCAGAATGACACAAGGGAGGAAGTTAGTAAAGTCACACCCGATGATCTTACCCAAGTTCCTAAAAAGAGGCAAGTCCACTTGCTAGCTGCATTAGATTTCTAACATCATTTGATTCCCAACTGTTAGAGCTGCCTATATGTCCATCGCAAACATATGGTATTATGATTTTCTTGCAGGTTTCACTTTTCCAGGTCACCCAGAAAATCAAGAAAGGGAGGCTCCTCTGTTATCCTCATTAAAGGCATTCCTACTGGTAAGAAACCTGAAGAAAAGCTCCTCAGAAAATGTCAGAAGGACGCTTAAAGATAATTCGGGGCCTGATTACTATGCAGTTTGATATTTTTTGAACTGGCGACAGCTAATCATCTATGAGTCACCTCCCATTTTGACGATTCTCTTCTATCAGCATCTCGTCCCATTGATAACTACTTTTCTTGTCATCTGGAAGAAGCGAAGGAGTTCGAGGTCAACTCTCACGAGGGCTTTAAACCTCTCTCCATACGAGTGGCTTAACCGACCGATTTTTTTGTGAATGCTTATTTTGTCTCCCAAAGATAACATTTCTTGTCTTTTAATGTGGGAGGATCACCATTGCCTGCCACCAGGCTTTCTTAAGTGTTGTTATTCATGTCGACCTCATTTGATGAATTAGAGAATGGGATGCAATAAAAAAGTTGGGTTATTCATACTCTCCTGTATTTTAGAGCTTTGTTGATTGGCTTCCATCCATGGAGAGCATAAAACCAGATGGCATGTCCATTCTTGACTCTGCATGCCAGTCAGCTACAAGGGTGCTGTGGCTCTTGATAATAATTTATACTGGCTATCAGGTTTGTTGACATTCACCTGCAACTGGATTTACTTACAATCAGCTCCAACCAGCCAACTAAAGTGGGCGACATGAGGGTGCCATTCTATGACAGCAAGTTAAACTTAGTGGAAAAGTACCAAAGTTCTAAGGGCTGTCTTAGATGTTTGGACAACACTATTTGTGGTAACATTTAGGAGATGTAGCTAAATTTTGGTCAACTTTCATGGAATCGGAAAATTTAAGAGCTCAAGTAATTTTGGGTGATAATTCACTCTCTTCTGGGTCAAATGATATGGATGAAGATTAAGAAATGCAGCAGTACTTTTACTTGCACTCTGTTCTGAAGTCCATTAGGGTTCAATGTATTTAGTTTTTATGAGAAAATAAACTTACCAAAGGCGGAAAAACCTTGTTACAAAATTGTTCCACTTTCCTATAATCTAAAAGTCTATTTTATTTGGCTTGGGCTATAATGCTTCAGTCAGAAGGCCTTGGAAGTATATATATATATTTATAGCACCTCGGTGGACCGTAGAAGATTTAAAAATACCTTTTTGGGCAGGCCCAGACATTCGCTACAATTTCTTCGTCCACCTTTCTCTGTTCTCTTGAGTCCACAGTTTCACCTCCTACTTAAAACAACCACCGCGACACTGCCGACCCACCGGTGAGTGGGGGGAGGGTAAATGGTTGCTCTACTCACTTCGTTCGCAAACTCTTTTCCTTCTCTCTCTTCTTCTTGTTCTTCTATTGCCCTCTTCCAGCACCAGCTAGTCTCTTCCTCAACCGTTCGATTCTCACTCTCTTCGGTTTCAACATTCCATCCCCATGAATGGCTCTCTCTTTTTAAGTGCAGTAAAGCCTCAAGAATTGAACTCCCACCGCTACGTCATCAAGTTGGTCTCCGATACACTAAGTGCGTTCCAGTCCGTTGCATCAACTCGCCCACCACCACTCTTGACGTTGATATAGGTGAGTAACTCTCAGAGTCCACTTCTCAAACACAATATAAGCCTTTGAAATGCTCTTGTTAATGTACTGTTCTGTTTGGTCTCAGGGTTTCTCTTTCCATTCTTTAGAGAAATTGGACTTGGCGAAAAAGAAACTGAATTACTCTTGGAAAAGCACCCACCTCTTGCATTGACATCTCTGGACTCATTACGTGCTCGGGTTCATTCCTTACAATCCGTTGGAGTTGATAGCCTTGCTCTTTGTTACTTAATCACGAAATGTCCCAGTGTGTTGACAGCTGAGGAAATTGATGCTTTTATATGCTTTGTGCGCGACGAATTGGAAGCTAAGATTGAGCCTGCGCAGCTCAAGCGCGTTTTGGCTACCGCGGATCCAAGATTCTTGGTGGGTTTTGATAAAAAAGTGGAATTGCTTCTTCAAGGTGGAGTTCCGCGTGAAAAGATCGTTTATGTGCTCAACAATGTCAATTTAACTAAAGCTTTATGTCTTAAGCCGGTCGAAGAAATTGATAGGACTGTGGCCTTTCTGAGCCGCTATGGTGGCATTGATTTGATTGTAAGGCGTCCAGTGATTCTAAATTATGATTTGGATGGACAGTTGATACCGAGAATTAAGGTTCTTGTGAAGCTTAGCGGGGGAGATGAGGATGCCACCGGGAATGTGCTGCTAAAGTTCCCTGCGATTTTGGGTTACACTGTGAAGCATACGGAGGGCCATGTAGAGTTCTTGAGGTCGTTTGTTGGCCTAACTGATCAGGAGATCTTTAAGATTTTCCGTGTGTTCCCGAGTGTGGTTAGTGCCAGCAGAGAGAGGAAACTGCGTCCTAGGATAGAGTTTCTCAAGCAATGTGGGTTGGAAACCGATGATATTTTCAAGTTTTTGATCAAAGCCCCCTTGTTTCTGGGCTTGTCATTTGAGAACCTCGGCTATAAACTTGTGTTTATGGTGAAGATTGGATATAAATATAGAACAAAGGATATGGCAACGGCAATGGGATCTGTAACCAGAACAAGCTGTGAGAATTTGCAGAAGGTAATTGGATTATTCTTGAGTTACGGGTTTTCTTGTGCTGACATTGTTTCTATGAGCAAGAGGCACCCCCAGATACTGCAATACAATCATAGCTCGTTGGAGGAGAAGGTGGAGTACTTGATAGAGGACATGGGTCGTGAACTTGAAGAGTTACTGGCTTTTCCTGCATTCCTTGGCTACAAGCTTGATGAGAGAATCAAGGCTAGGTATGAGGCTAAGAAGATGATTATTGGGGAAGGAATGTCGCTTAATAAGCTGTTAACTGTTTCGGCCGAAAGATTCTCGACAAAGAAGAAAGGGAAAGAGGTATTACACATGATGGAGAATCTGAACGGCAATGGAGGATAGAATTTGGATATTCCTCGAGTGTTTTAATCATTCATGGTAGCTTTATTAGCTGCTACAGACAATTTTGAAGCTGTAGAAGATTGAAACGATTTGTTCTGACAATTGAAGAGCTGAAAGGCCTGAAGCTCGGGATTGGGAATTTGCTCTGGGAAAAAATTTGATATGCTCAAATCTTTATCCGAAACAGATCATATGTTTTCCTTTTGTGATGCTCAAATCATATTAAGCATGAAACTGCATTCTTCTTCGTTCTTTTTAGCTTGTTAAGTTTCATTTCCTTCAAGCTGCCATTGGTGGGAGGTACACAACGAAATTCTTTGGAATATGTTCACATCCTTATTTTCATCCATTACAGCTCTTCTCTCTTCTTTTTTTCTTTAATATGGATTACAGATTCTGAAGGATGATGCTAAATACAATGGAAGTGATTCAAAAACTTCTAGATGTTTGTGAAAGTTACCAGTTTTAATATAGATGTTTGCGAAAGTTACTAATTTTGATACTTGTGGTGAGGGGCCTCTGAAGGTGTCCAGAGTTCTTCCGAGGCGTTTATCGTATCCGGAGTTTGTTTGAAGCATTTAGTGCGTTAAAATTGGACCAGATCCGACCGAGCTTTGTACACATTGGGCTTGAGATTCATCCTTGTTACCAAAAATAAAATAAAAAATAGCAAAATGCTTTTGTTCCTGAAATGCTTGGCTCTTGTGAAGAATATTTAGCCACAACTGGACCACCCACCCCGACCTTTGGCACATTTTGATTGCAAAAGTTGGGAGCCAACTCGTAGCCATCTCTACTTACACAAAAAAAGTCATACATCTGCTCTATCATGCGGTGCTGTCATGTTCATGATATGGGCTAGCATCTCATGATGTCTGACCTTGACTACTTTCTCTAATTAGATTATTAGAACAAGAGGTGGAGGATGAGCCGTGGGAGACAATGCTTGAATCTTGTCAGCCATTCATCATCACCACATGAATTTTTTGAGAACAAATTTTCTCAGTAAATTTCTTAATTCTACACAAGGGGGAACAGTTTACACTAATATGTTAATTCTGATGAATTAATACACCTATCATCAAACCCCATGTTAAATTTTGAATTTCGACACGATTTGGACGATGTGAGAGGGCAGTACAAACTAATCGTAATCTCAAATAAAGCTACCGCTTGCAAACACTAATGATTGAAGGTTGCTATCAAAATAAAAAATAATAATTTAAATGAAATTTTTATATTTATTATAATAAAAAAATGATTAGACGAGGAGAGAAATTATTTTATAATTATTTTATTAAATTAAAATTTTGATTTGAACCGGCAAACACCACCTTCCCTAACTCACAGAATCACTCTGGTCCCAGGTGTGCCTTCGATTTCTTTGATGTAACTATAAAGGAACATCTCTTTAAGCATTAACAGGCGTTTCTTTGTTGAAATTGGGTCCCAGGTATGGCCGCACTACAATTTTTAATAATTCTTGTTGCTAATTTATCTTGCATGAAGGATGCCTTCCTCTTCGTTGCTTCAAAAGGACAACCCACTCATAGTCAACTATTCCGAGGTAGCTGGGACATCACCAGCTTTATGCATACGAAAAACAGCCGCTTAATGTGGGAACAGAACAATTCTTCCTTCGAAAATGGAAGCGGATTGGCAAACCGGAGCACTTTGTAACGCAGCACCTGCAGGAAGGAATAAATTTCAAGAACTTCAATGGAAGTTCGAAACTTACCTTCTTTCCATCACGAAGGCAATCGGGTTACCCCCAGGAATGAGGTAGGACAAATAGCAGCCATACAATTATAACATAACGACACAGAAGAAGATAAAAAGTCTTTAGTATCAACAGTTAACGGCGCTACGAGGGTAGTCCTCTTGGAAATGGAAGACACTGATGTGACCCTAGGCCCTTGGGGTAGTTATTCAGATTTCAGAAGTGGGTCTTCTCGTGTGAATAAAGTAGCTTTTGGCCTTATGCTAATCCACAGAAAACAAAAATAGTTAACATCCTTTTTCTCCATTTAAAGAAGGTGACTACGGTTAGGGAACCATATCTATTCTCTCTTTCTCTTGCTCTCTCTTCTCTCTCTCCCTCTCTTCCACCCACTCATGTCCGCTCACACAATGAGCTCAGACAGCAACAGAACTCTCCCATTTGTTTTCCTGTCTCTTCTCTTTCTAAATGGGCAACTTACCATGCTCACTCTTGCAGAAGCCAAAAGAAAGGTGTGTTTTCCAATGATCTCCGACACCATTCTTTTTTCCTTTTCTTCTTATGCCAGGGCCATTTTCAGCAACTAACTATGCAGTGAGAACTAACAGGTTCACATTGTTTATATGGGAAAAGGCCAGCATCATGACCCAAAGGTCCTTGCAGAGACACACCTTGAAATTCTCACTAGAGTCCTTGGAAGGTATAACATGAGAACTAACATGATTGGTAGACTGTAGTTTGCAAACTGCTTGAGCCAGAACCAGTTGCTCACTATTGACTTGTGCAGCAAAGAAGCATCTGCAGAAGCCATGGTCTACAGTTACAAACATGGTTTCTCTGGTTTTGCAGCCAAGCTAACAGGGATTCAAGCGCAGATGATTTCAGGTTTTTCACCAGTTACATTCATTTCACGATGAGGCCGTGCTATTATGAAGGATATGCATTATTGTGAACTAACAACACATTTCTTCATCCCCACAAGTTCATCTTCATTGCATGACCATCAACATAAGTTATGTGCTAAGCACTTGTAGCAAAGCAAATGCCAGTGAGGATAAAGCAACAAGATTTTCATTTCTCATAAAAAATTTAAATCATGAGATTCGCATAGAATTGAAAAGGCTCTAGATATCAAACTACTCTTTTGAAACCCTGCAATCTATGTATACCTTTCCAAGCCTAATGTGACATGAAGAACAACTCCTTATCAAACAAGCTCCACGTGAGAAAAAAGAAACACAGTCATTATAAAACTTTTTGCCTCCCATTCCACAACAGTTTGTCAATGGATTGTTCAAGGCTGCAACCTCTGAATCCTTTTGTGTACTAGGATGGTAAGAGGTAAGAGATAAAAGGGATGACACCAAAGACATCATAAAGCAAAGATACTTCTCAAATCTTAATAGGTGTAAATATGCTTCTTACCTACGGATTTCAAGCATTGTCCTAGATTTCTTGTTTGGCTGTAGAGTTACCAACTGTGGTTCAAGTCATACCCAATCGCTTTTATAAGTTGCAAACAACTAGAAGCTGGGACTATCTTCAACTGTCTTCGTATTCTCAAAAAAATATCCTGCACAAGTCCCAAATGGGCAACGGGGTCATCATTGGTCTACTTGATACAGGTACGAGTCTTCTCTTTTCCCTCCCTTATCCACCTGAATGGTGGGCGTGAGTGTATGTTGGCTTATACGTGCAAGAATGCTATGACTGTCTCCCAACAAACTAAGCCCAATGAATGATAAGCAGGGATATGGCCAGAATCTGAAGCTTTCAGAGATGAAGGTCTAGGGCCTATCCCTTCTCGATGGATGGGTGTTTGCGAGTCAGGAGAGCTGTTCAATGCAAGGAAGACCTGTAATAGAAAATTAATAGGAGCTCGTTATTTCATCAAGGGGCTCCAAGCTGAGTATGGACAGCCATACAACACTACTAAATACCAGGACCTCTTATCCCCAAGAGATTCAATTGGGCATGGCACCCACACATCTGCAACAGCCTGTGGCTACTTCGTGGCCAATGCAAGCTACAAAGGACTAGGTACTGGAACAGTGAGGGGTGGTGCTCCCCTGGCCAGACTGGCTATGTATAAAGTCTGCTGGCAGCTGTATGGAGGAGTATGTGCAGCTGCTGATATTCTGAAAGCCTTTGACAAAGCCATACATGATGGGGTAGATGTGCTATCACTGTCCATTGCCCCTGATATTCCCTTGTTTAATGACCTTGACATACGCAGTGGAATCTCCATTGGAGCCTTCCATGCTGTGGCAAAGGGGATCACTGTCATATGTTCAGCTGGGAATGCAGGTTCAAGTGCACAAACAATACAGAACACAGCACCATGGGTCATAACTGTTGCAGCAAGCACTATAGATCGGTCATTCCCTACATCCATCACACTAGGAAACAACTGGACTACAATGGTAATTCTCCACAACCTGTTCAGCGCAATTATTTCCATTACACTGTTGTGATGAGTGGAATATAATTGTAGGGTCAAGCTCAGTTCACAGGAGCGGGTACGGGGTTCACCAAATTGGTCTACCCTGAAGTCTCAGAACTCGTATCCCCTCGGTAAATATATCCTACAGAGAACACCTGCTGCTGCATTAAGCCCTGATCTTTCATTGGATGTAATGTACAAAAGAACTCCTCTTTTTTTCCTGTTATCTAACGGCTGGGCCAATAGTAGGTAGAAGAGAAAAAAAAACAAATCCCCTTAATAACTAATACGAGGGACTGATCAATTCTGCATGTTCTAGATCCCTGTAGTCCCTGGAAGGACTTGTGCTTCTTCCCTTGGATGAGCATCTGTGGCATACAACTGTTCACGAAAACCTTAATTCAGACATGACTTTGAAAATTGCAAAATTTTCAGCTTTTCGCTTTCCTCGTACCTGGAGTTTAACAAGATGTTTATGCAGTACTTGTGAATCCCTCTCGCCAAGTGATACTTGGTCAGCTGGAAATATTGTGCTGTGCTTTACTTTAGATTCTGGTCAGAGTGCAGTAGAAGATGCTGCATGGTCTGTCAAAGAGATTGGTTGTTTGGGATTAATTATCGCTGAAAATCCTAGCGATACCATGTATTCATGCATGGACAACTTCCCGTGTGTTCAAATAAGCTATGAAACTGGCACAAAGATACTCTTCTACATTCGCTCTACCAGGTACTGTCATCTTTGCTATGGAAGATGCTGTAATAGTCAATATCGTTGCTATGGTTGACATCAAACTCATTTAATGAGGAGCTTGTTGCAGGAATCCACTGGTTAGGATTAGGCCTTCTAAAACACATGTTGGGAGACCTGTGTCGACCAAGGTGGCATACTTCTCATCACGTGGACCTAGTTCTGTTGCCCCAGCAATACTGAAGGTATTTCCTTACTACTCACCCAACTAAAGAAAACCAGTGAAGTGGGTTTCTTGTAACCACTAAACTCTAGCTTCTTGGCCTTCCATGTGGTATCTGAATGGCGCAGCCAGATGTAGCAGCCCCAGGCGTAAATATACTCGCAGCAGCTCCTTCTGTTAATCCAGCAATGGCTTTTCAGTTCCTATCAGGAACGTCCATGGCAGCTCCCCATGTCTCGGGCATTGTTGCGTTGCTTAAATCATTGCACTCAGATTGGTCCCCTGCTGCTATCAAATCCGCACTTGTCACCACAGGTACTTTATATTAGATATTTCCTTTCAAGTAACGCAGATTCTTTTTTCTACTGATTCTTTTTTTGCATCCCAATTTGCAGCATGGACTACTGATCCATCTGGGGAGCCAGTATATGCAGATGGGAAGCCAATCAAACTTGCAGATCCATTTGATTTTGGAGGTGGAATTGTTAATGCGAATAGGGCAGCAGATCCTGGCCTTATCTATGACATCGGGACAGCAGATTACATTGATTACATCTGCACCATGGGGTATGATAATTCTGCCATTTCTCTGCTCACAGGTCATCCCACATTCTGTCCCGTAAAAGAGCCCTCGGTTCTGAATATAAATCTCCCATCCATAACCATTCCAATGTTGAGGAACTCAACAACTCTCACCAGAACCGTCACAAATGTAGGTCCTGTTAACTCCAGATACGTGGCTGTTGTGGAGCCTCCCCTTGGAATAGCTATAGCAGTGAAACCTCATATCTTGATCTTCAATTCTACCATGAAAACCATCTCCTTCACTGTTGCAGTTTCCTCTTCTCACAAAGTGACTACAGGATACTGTTTCGGAAGCTTGACATGGACTGACGGAGTGCACGCTGTAAGAAGTCCAATATCAGTCAGAACTGAGATAATAGAACCGTATGATTGATGGGAGATTAATGATCTGAACGGACAAGCACGTCCAATTGTTATTGTAAGCTTATCGTTCTGGAAATCGAATAAAATAAAAAAAGGCAGCACTCGCTAAGAATTCAACTCATGCGAGCAAACAGCACTGCATTTCCGCCTTACGGAAAACATAAAAAACGAAAACTCTGCATCTCTTATACTCCTTACTGTACCTCAGTTACAAGCCTCTCAATCTAAATAATCTAGTTGGATTGATTTTGCCATCAATCCAAAGATTGGTAACCCCGATTATTAATCAGTTATAGGGAGGCAGATCAAAGCACATTTTTCAAGCTTAACAAATAACTTAAAAGAAATGACATCTGAATAGAGAAGTCACTTTTCAAGTTGTGGCAGTATAGCATTGAGCAAGTTCTTAGTTCATTCATTCAATATACAGTCGTCATGGTAGTTACGAGTTAAATATTGTGGGCATCTGTTTGAAACCATGCGGTGCATTGCATCTGGCTATCATCCTAGGCATGAAAATGCCTCTCAAAATTTTCCTCCATGGATTGAGCCATAAATCAGGAACATTTCAGCATGCCTTGGCCTGAAAATACATCAACGCCCTTAGGTTGAAGACATAGCAAATTAAAATCATCTCAGAGAAGTGTCTTCCATTGGTAGGCACATTTAGTCTGCCAAGGAGCGTTCTCTAGCTGGTTCTACCACCATGCGCTATCGTTGCTCTGCTTTAGCACTTTCTCTAGGAATAATTAGACCATAACCCCCTGCTTTTCTTTTGTATATGATGTTAATCTTTCCTGGTGCAAAGGAAAGGAAAAGTAAACCCCTGTATGATTTTGATGCTTGGTGCTAAACGAGAAAAGGAGAGAGCCGGGATCGTACCACTTTCTTCATTTTGGAAACCATAGAAGCCATGATCCACATTTTCCAGCTGCTCAATTGCTTCGGAGACAGTCAAAGGGGGCATGTCAAAGTATTTCGTGCGGACAATCTGAAAGGTAAGGCGTATAGAATGAGTACACATGCGCTAGAAAGGAATAATATGTCTAACTAAGCAGTTAAATGACCTATCAGCAGATACATAATATCTTTTGCAACAGATGACATGATTCCACTGACACACAGATCTCAATGGGAACAGATTATATTCTGGCAAGAAGATTAATGAAATTTCCTACCCAACGAGTAATGGGATTTTCGACATCATGCTACTAGTCGAAAGTTCAACTAGAGAGATAGGAACACATATAGTACCTTACGTATATTGAGTCACCAAGTTCAGTTTGATTCAATTTCATTTCTTTGAATATATAACTGAAAAAAGCATATGAAATATTCCCCTTTTCGTCTCTCCCATACAGATGGAAAAATAAGGCGGAGAATTTCTCAACTTAAAAGGAAAAAAGAAAACACAGGGAAGCCTCAGAAATATTTCTAAGATACAATTTCCAGAAATGTGAAACCAACTTTTGCTTCCAGAATATGCTTTTTCACAATTTAAAATGGGTAATAATATGTTCATTTTTTGATCTAAATGCTGTCTAAAATTTGAGAAGTAAAAAGAAAAAGTTCCCAGTCTTTAAATCCAATGATCTGGAGGCAACCTTTCCACAAGATGAAATGCACGACCTTAATCTAAAAGTGCTACTCTGATAAAGATAGGTAACATAGAGTAAAACTCTGGAAAGTCAAGACCAGGATTTGGGAAACAAAACTAGATAAATGAGCATTAACGTCATATAATAAAAGAGAGAAAAAATGAGGCATCTGATCTTACAAAGCCATGTATCCAAACACTATTAATCAAGTATAAAGCCAAGTAGATGAAACAGAAAAGCCAGGTACCAACCTGACCAATAATATCTTCGTCCTCTTCTTGAGGAATACCATCCTCCTCATTTTTGTGTGCCTTTTCCACAACTGCTTGTACTGTGGGTTCCCTGACTTTCAATCTATCAAATCCCTTCATGTGCCGCCCATGGTCAGATTCCTTCTCTTTAATCTTCCTCAGCTTCCTTTGTATGATGGATGAGACCAAATCTATACTCCCATACACTGTCTCAGCATCTTCCTCCGCTCGAATCACTCCATGTTTCTTAGAATACAAGGTAACCTACAAAAAACAAAAGCACTCAGACCAAAAACCTATTTAACCTATACCCCCAAAACACTAAAATGTAAATGTAATCAGCAATACCTTGCACCTCCGAATTCTCGGGCCTTTCCCCAACTCTCCACCCCGTAGTGACAACCTGACATCCACCTCCATAACCAAATGACTATGCTTAGCAATAGCCTTGCCCACCTTCTCTTCCACATGGTTCTTCACAATGTCCGTTAACTATATGCACCAATAAATATTGTCCCACATCATTCTCCAAGCTATATAATAATCAAATGAGCAACCAGAAAACAAACTAAATCACATAATAAACTAGTGTGCATTTGGGTTTAAGGATTTACTGCCAGCGGAGTGGAAGACCAGCTGCTACTATAAATAACTCGATCGAATGTTTAGCATTATGCATCTGAGATTTGATGATTTTAGTCCAATAAAACACTTGTTTATGAGTTTAAATGCCATCTTACATCTGATCTTTCAAACTCCACCTATTAACAACGCCTATATGCAATTATCCATCCATGGATTTCAGTAATAACAACAACAAATTGTACCTTTTGCACTTCCTTTTAGCTATTCAAACCAAAAACTGAAATCCAAGTTTTCCTCTTCAAAAACCTCCATCAAGCGAACAATATATTCATAATAATGTTAGAGAATATAATTTACATAATAAAATCTACCCTTCCTATCAGCTGTTGGGACAAACGGTGAGTTCATTTCACATAGTATCAGCTTCTATCTTAATACATTAACAGCCTAAAACAAATACCTAACCTCATTCACGACAACAGAGACCATGAAACCGATATATCCGTAATAAGTTATGAAATGAGAAAAAGAAAAAGAAAAGACCAACAGGAACCATGAAACTCAGTTGTATTGTAATTTTTCCTTAGCAACAAGAAGAGGGTCAGACATTTGTACGCTTTCTGAGCTTCCAAGAGAAGGGATGGTGTAAATACCTCCAAATTTTTGCCCTGTATGATCAGTTTCACGGAAGAGAGCGGACCGTCCCACGACATTCGAACAGAGAGCGCACAGCCCCTGCCGTGGTTCTTTCTGGGTGTTAGCGAAATGAATTTCAGATTTGTCGAGAAACTGGACTTCGGGGAGGAGAATGTGAGGGTCGGTGACTTCTTCGGTTTGGTGTAGAAGGTGGTGGAGCTGAGAAGAGAGACCGTAGCCGAAGAAGAAGAACACGATAACGGTGGTGGTGGTGATGAAGAAGGGATATGGGGAAGGTGAAGAGTATGCTGTAAGGAGGATAGTCTATGAGCCATTTACTGATTGAAGTGGAGAACTTGGGGCTTACGAGTGTGTTTGGACGTAGTAGGGAAAATGTGGTAAAGTAGAGGGGTTTTGAGAGGTTTTTTAAGAGAAGAGAGAGGGACAGTCGGACAGAAGGCACTGGATATGGATTATGTCCCTATCACCTTATCCGGGATCTCGTCCCCTCGAAAGAAACGAGCAGTCGTGGGGGCCATCTAATTTTTATTTTTATTTTTACGAAGCAATCCTAAAATTCATTTCACACGAGATATACAAGGACGGTTGAATTAAGGCGGACTTACGAGGTCAGATACAAATTTCAGGGGTAGAAAGTCTATTACAGCAACATTTCGAAGTCCTAAGGGTCATGCATACACCCAAAAAGGCCAACTTCCTAATAGCCATAAAGGTCTCATATAAATGGGTTAAAGGACACATAAAGTTAAAACGTGTTTAAAGACTCAGGTACAATATTAAACCCAACACACAAGGCAGTTTCAGACGCCAAAAAATGGAATGGGCAAACATCTTTCTTCCACTTCCACACAGGAATGTCCACCACACCACAACCAAAAGAGGACTATAGCGAGGACCAGAACAAAAGATGATTAAGAAGCCGCAAGAGGACCACCAAAAGCGGTAGGACACCCTATGAGTTGCAGATCTGCTAGTTGTCACTAAATTCATCGCAAAACAAATCTCCTGGAAAGAAAATCACACAACCAAAAGAAAACAACAACAAAACAAACCGAGAAACACCCAAAAGGAGGGGAAAGGGGCTGGCGCGTGACACCCACGCGCCACCCAGCCACTTCCGAGAGAGAGAGCAAAAGGGGCGCCAGGGGAAGGGGAGGGAAGTCAAATTGTGCGTGGCCATAGAAGACCACCAACCCAGCCTAGATCTAGCTTGAAACCAAACCCAAAATAGTGCCCAGAACCAAGTAGGGAGAGAAGAAAGGCCAGAGACTAGCCAAGAGAAGGAGAACAGAGAAAAAGAGAATGAGAATGAAAGCAGGGGCTCCTCCCCTGCCCAACAGAGAGGGGATGACCAGAGTTCAGAGAGAAGGAGTAGGGGCGCGAGGGAAAGAGCGTTTTAAAGTTCCTGAAACACTCAACAGTTTTGGGGGTCATCTAAATTAATGAGGCTATTTTTTCAAGGTACCAATTTTAAATTTTGGAAAATTGACATTTGAGTCCTTAGGCTTTCACCACTTTTATTTTTTAGTCCTTGTGAGGCTATTTTTTCAAGGTACCAATTTTAAATTTTGGGAAATTGATATTTTAGTCCTTAGGCTTTCACCACTTTTATTTTTTAGTCCTTGAATTTAATTTTTTTTTTCAAATTTTAGTCCTTTAGTTTTCATTTTTTGACGAAATGGTCCTTCAGTCTCTTTTCCTAACGGAAAGGTCTTGCCACGTCATCTTGTTACCATGTAAACTCTAAAATTTTACAACTCAACATTGACATGTAAGAGGAAAAAAACTCAAAGAAGCTGTGGGATGGAAGCAAACGATGTCGTCACATTAAGCATAAGCATAAGAAGAAAAAGAAAGGCGTTAAGCAAAAATGCAAAGTCCTCCCATTACAACGAAACACACGCAGAGTACTCGTACTCCCATTAAAACGACAAGCAAATTACTCCCATTAAAAAAACATAAAACGTTAAAATACTCTCATTAAGCAAACAATGTCATCCTTAAAATAGAAGTCTATCGACGATGTGGTTTTTTGTGTTTGCGTCTAAGTGTTAGATGACATTTAGACATTCCTGAAACTTCCATTGGAGAGACGGTAGCCCTAGGTGAATTTTGACGTTCTCGAATCCTCCATCATTCAGACAGTGGTTGTTGAAAGCATTGCCCATTTGGTGCTTAAGATCATCTAGTCCAGAAATTGCTCTTTTGGATCGAAGAGGTGAACTGTGTTTGGTGTTGGGTCCATTTACGAACTATGTAGCAAAAAGGGACAATTTCGGGAGGTAGGGGACCTATCTCTTATTTCTCTTACTTCACTCACTATTTACTACTATAAACTTTGAGAAATAGTTTTTGTTTAAAGTCTTGGGTTTGTGAACCCTTAAAGTAGAGGTTGTAACTGTGAGGTTTTGTACGTTGCTGGAAGGGTGGATGATGTGGTGACCTATTCTAACACCTTATTGCAACCTATATGAAATGTCAAAGCTGATGCTTTTTTGCTTTTCCTTCGCAGGGTACACAGGAGTCAATCTCAGTGGTCCCACCAGATTTTGGTGCTGGAGTGTAGCAGCAAGACTGAGTGGATTAGCAGCTAGTTTTTAAGAAGTTTGAGGGCTTTTTTGACTACCATCATGGATTAGAATGTTGTAAATGGAACATGAAATGTAAATGGCTTGATAGTTTTTTGAAACATGTTATAAATGGCATGATGTCATGGCTTGATACCATAATTGCTTTATAGTATTTGAAACATTGTTGTAAATGACCAAGGTCCATAAAAAGATATTTGAAGTTTGGTATTTGATTTTTGAAATTTATGTTACAAATGTCCTTTGTTCCTTTCGGCTTTGGTGCTGGAAATACAATTAGTCTATTTGATGCTGTAAAAATAGCACATTTTTTGTGCTGTCAAAATAGCACCAAACTTGGTGTTGCAAAAATAACACTTGTTTTGGTGCTGTCAAACAACAGGTTTTGGTGCTGTCAAAATAGCATCAAACTTGCTGCTGTAAAAAAACAATTGTTTTGGTGCTGTAAAAACATGACCTGTTTTCGATGCTGTCATAATAGCACCAAATTTGCTGCTGTAAAAACAATACCTGTTTTGGTGCTGTCAAAACAGCACCGAACTTGCTGCTGTAAAACAGCACCTGATGGAGCTTCCAAATCCAATTTACAGAAAAAAATATACAAATGAGAAACGGATTACATAATGTCCATTACATCAAGCATTTTACAATTAGTCTGAATGCTCATTATAAGGTATTAGTCATAAAGCAATTACAATGTGTTAGCCATTACATGGTCTTACACAAAACAATGTTGTTACCTAACATGGTCTAACACAAAACAAATACCCAACAAATAACACAAAATGATAATTACATCAAGCATTCTTGGCAAAACACGTCAGTTGCAAGACCTCAGCAAAAGTACTCCCATGATGAAGATGACACCCCACGACACTCCCAGCAGACATTTCAAGGTTGTTGCAATTCGCTTCAGCACAGCCACTTCAGTGCCAAAGCAAGGTGATTATTATTTCAGGAGCAAAGCATTATTCTAATCAAAAGGCTCAAAAAGTCATAATCCTTCTGGATTTTAGTTGAAGTTCTTATAATCAAATTTCTATTGTTTTTCTAGCATATGTGCAGGGAAAACGAAACTAATTATTGCATGCTTGTATCTAATAAGTGCATATACAGCTCAGAAAAAGAAAAACAACTGGCATGATTCAAGAAGATCTTCACGTAGGCTTTTAAAATCAATAAAGTCATATCTCAATTAGGTTGACCATTGTACTTTTGTTTATGGGTTTCCGTCCATGCATTTTTAGACACAAATTGTTATGTTGTCTCGAAGTCGCAGCCAGAAAACAGATTCTAAGCCCAAAATAACTAGAGACTAAGAAAACAGATTCTAAGCCCAAAATAACTAGAGACTAAGAAAACAGATCCTACAAACCTAAACATCTGAATCAACATTCAACGCACTCGATTCAGTTGATAGCGACTAACATTTGGGCAATTTTTTAACACACCCGATTCAACATTCATCAACTAAGAAAACTTCAAGAAAACACGCATATGAATATTTACCTTCTCTCACGTTTGGTTTCTAGATGGATCATTTCTATACGTCTGGTGAGACCTCGCAACACTCAGAACCTATCGTAACAATGGATTTAGGGTCTTTCGAAAGGGGAGGAGAGCAACAAAGGAACAAATAGGATGCTGGTGAGATCGGAGATTAAGCGAAGTGTGAGTGTTTGCTTTTTTGATTTAAACAGTGCGCATGACACTTATCCAAAACAGGGCGCAAAAAATTATCCAAACGACGTCATTTTGGAATAAAATGGCAAAAGGAGAGAACATTGTCATTCAGTATTTATGCTAACTTGTTTGTTGATGTGGCCCTTTTGTTAGGGAAAGAGACAGAACTCTAACGGAAGAACCATTTCGTCAAAAAATGAAAATCAAAGGACTAAAATCTGAAAAAATTTAATTCAAGGATTAAAAAATAAAAGTGGTGAAAACTTAAAGACTAAAATGTCAATTTCTCTTAATTTTTTTTTAAAATTTAAGTTTAATGTATTATGTTTATTTTGTTTGTGCAGGATGAGATACAGCACAAATTCGAGGCTAAACTTCAAATATCCTCGTTATTTAAAAAAAATTAAATGGGGTGCATAAAAAGTTTCAGTTATTCAATCCTATTAGAATTTAGAACTATGAGGAATGAAACCTGTTAATTAAAAAACTATTATATTTAACATTATTATTTTTTTGTGGGAGATATTCATGATAAAGTTATCAAGATAAAGAACGAGATGGCAATACAGTTGTACAATAAAAAAAATACTCTTCTCTTTTATAAATAACTGATTTAGGAAGAAAAATTATTTATTTAAGAAAAAGGTGAAACTAGTTAATGTAGTTTATATGCCCTTCATCAGAACCTAAGTTTCTTTTGTTTATTGGGAGTTTATTTCTTATGTTTTCTTTTTGAATTGAATTGTTAGTTGAATTGATGTAATGATCATAGTTAAACTTTTTTCACATAGTTAAAGAGGATGATCTGAGAGTGTCTTATAAGATTCTACCACCTCTTCCAGAGTTAAAGACTCATTTTGAAAAATGATCTGAGAGTGTCTTAGGACACGTTCGTTTAAAAAAAAATCCTCA
Organism: Myrica gale; assembly: GCA_963930655.1. Classification (NCBI taxonomy): domain Eukaryota; kingdom Viridiplantae; phylum Streptophyta; class Magnoliopsida; order Fagales; family Myricaceae; genus Myrica; species Myrica gale. The sequence continues at coordinate 25,009,442 of OZ005606.1, read as the reverse complement.
AGATTTTTTTGAATCAACACAATTCTACAACCAAACATTATTTTTAACACTACATAAAAATAAGGGTTAAATGCATTTCATGTCCCTGTGGTATGCGGTAATAGCAAATATGCCCCTGAGGTAAACAAAGTCCTTTTCATACCCTTGAGGTAAACATTCAGGAGCAAATATGTCCTTTCATACCCCTGAGGTAAACATAACGGAATGACATATTTGCTCCTGAATGTTTACCTCAGGGGTATGAAAATGATTTTGTTTACCTCAGGGGCATATTTGCTATTACCGCATACTACAGGGCATGACATGCATTAACCCTAAAAATAACTACAACACGCATACCAATAAAGTTAATATCACATTAAATTCTCAAAACACAAAAAATCTTCACAAAACTCCTTAACCGAACATCCCCTTAGAATTGATTATGATTATTTTTCTCTTTTCTTAATTAACAAAAAAAAGTTGTCTTACATCATTAAAAAGAATGATCTGAGAATAGTTTATCAGGTTGGACCACTTCTTCAAAAATGATGTCCTTCTGAATATGGTGTGTGGATTAGCTCGATAAATATACTTCTTTCGAGATTTATTCCTTTCCCTTTTCCTTATTAATCAAGAAACAAGTACCATCCCATGTTAAGCGAGAAAAATTGTACCAAATTTTGCAGCATTTGATGTGGGTATTTATAATATTATGATAGGACGAGACTCACCTTCGTTTTGATGTGGACACTTGGAAGCCATCTGTGAAGTCAATGATTTATGGGTCCTAACACCACCTTGTTCAAATCCTTTCAGTCACGAAATACAGCAATACCGAGGAAGTTGTGATTTCTTCTAGTCACAAAAGACTCACCTTCCCCCAAATGGAAAGCAATGGAAGTGTATCCTGATTTGCTACCTGTCAAGTAGTTTATTGCATTTCCTTTTAATCCATTTCTTCTTTTATTTCTTTCTTTATTTTTTTTTATATTATTGTTTTAACATCTCCGCTTCTACTATTAATAACGGAAAAGACCTCTCTTCCTCTAAACTTCACCTTTACAAAAAAAAAAAACTTAAAAATTATCTCTTTAAAAAAATTCTTATTTTGAAAATATTATTATTATTTTTAGTTAAAAATACTTTGCACTCTCTGATTATGGAGGTTTTGACACTTTTTGCACCCAGTCTATTATTTTTATCACATAACACCCACCAACTATTGATTTAAGACACTTTGCATTCTCTATTAAAATTTTCGATTAATTTGGATGGAAAATATTTTTTTTGACGTACGAAAATGACAATTTTATATCCATATCTTTTTTTGCAGTGACTATTTTATATGGGTAAAATTGTAATTTCTAAGACCAAATAATAAATTTCCGTCCAAATTGATGAAAATTTTTAACAGAATGTGCAAAGTATCTGAAATTATTAGTTGATGGGTGCAATGTAACAAAAATAATTGATTAGAGTGCAAAATATATTTATCCTTTATTTTTTCCAACATCTTCACTGCTTTAAAATCTCTCCCTCTTACTCCTTTCTTATTATATACTTCTTGTTAAACGTGTAATTGGAAAGCAATAGATGAGAAAATTCTGTTCGTATTCCAGTATTGAGGTAACGTTACAATGTAGATTTATATTACAATAGAAGTAAATCATATCTCATATTCCGTTCTGTATCGGCTCAATAAAAAATGAGGCTTAAGACCATACTAAAAATTAGGCCTTTTATATAATTTTTTTAAAAAAATATTTAAAATTTTATTTAAAAATAATTTTTCAGATATAAAATTACTAATCAAGTGGGCCTAAATCTCATTTATTTTTAATTTATTTGTTCATCGTGCATTTAAGGGTCTTTGTATTTTTATTTTATTTTTATTTTTAAGTTATGGGGCTTCTTACTTAAGGTGGAGCCTTAGGCAAAGTTGCCTAAAGATTGAGCTGACCCTGATTCCGTATTGTCAATAAGACTTCTCTTACGAAAAAAATTACTCAATGATGTCTATCCCTGAAAAAAAAATAATTATTCTGAAACTATTGTTCGATTGTCATGAATCCTTCCAAGAGAGGAAGGAGAGAAGTTCCTGAACATCCTTTCCTTCCATTTCTATCGATTACTCTCTTATACTCTCTCATACCCTTCCTTTCTCAGGGACAGAGCTAGGGAGGGGCCATGACCTCCGCCCTCTCGAACAAAAAACATGAAATTTTTTCCTGAAGTTAAAAACTGTTTTCTCAATTATTATTTTTTCCAGGGAAAAAACTTTTCCGCCTAGCGCCCTTTCCCTTTCCCTTTCCCCTTCCGTCTGCTCCCCACCCCTCTTTCTTCCGCTGGGCAGGGGAGGAGCTTGCTCTCTCCCTCTTTCCCTTTTTCTTTCTCCCCTTTCTTCTTCTTTGGCCTTTCTCCTCTTTTCTCTCTCGTTCTTGGGCGCTCTTTTGTGTTTGGTCTCCGGCTGGTTCTCAGCTGTTTTGGTGGTCGTCTGTGGCCCCGCCCAGGTTGTTCCTTTGGTGGTGTTTTCTGCTTTCAATAACTACGGTGGTTTCTTGCTTTGCTTCTTGCTCTGGTGGAGTCTTCTTGGCAGCAGTTGGCCAGCTTCCGGCGAGCTTGCAACCCTTGGTTGGTTTCGGCAGCTCCGGTGCTTCATGGTGGCTCCTGTCTGGCAGGTCTCCTCTGTGGGTGTTTTTGTTGCAGGTGCTGCTCCTGCTCCTCCTCCGGCGATGGTTCCTGCCGTTCTCGGCATGGTGGCGTGATGTCCCGGGTTTGTGGACCCGGGTTGGACTTATGGGTCTTCTGACCCGATTTGTAGAGGCCCTTCTGGCCTGTAGTTTGTTGGCCTTTTCGGCCTTCCTGTGTAATGGCCTTCGGGTCTTTAACTTTGATGTATTGAGCCTTTGTGCCCCTATGACTGTCTTCGATCCTGGGTGGATGTGGATTTAGTGCTTGTATTTATTTTATGTTAGTAATAAAATCCACCTTTAGAAAAAAAAATGATTTTTTTTCCTACTGCAGACCTCCTAAATAGATTTATCGAAATTGGCCCTCCCAATTCTAAATTTTAGCTTCGTGTCTGTCTATTATCTTTCTTTCTTTTTTCTTCCATTATTTTCCTCTTTTATTTTGGATGTTTGTAGCTAGATCTACCCGTTCTGATATGTTCTTGTTGCATACGCGCTCCACATTCCATCAGGTGCACGTGACTTTTCGCTCGCCACCTATACTTTGGCTAACTCTCGAAGAACCCTTGCTTATCCCAATTTTTAAAATTCTAGGTGACATTGCTTTGGAAGAAATTTATAAGATTTGGTAAAATTGTAAATATTTAGGTGATGTTAAAGTTATATTGATATGTGTATAAGTTATTAAAATAAAAATAAATTGATGTTTGTAAAAAAAGTAATAAAGTGTTGTATTGAAATACATATATTTTTTTATGTTTGACATGTAAATATAAAAGTAAGATGCAAATTCTTAAAAAAACACTAAACCGAACATGCCCTAAAAGTCACAAAATATAATTTATTTTCACAACTTTAGAGTAACCTTTTATGGCATTTTAAAATCTTCATTCTTTTTAATTTATTCAATTCAGATAAATAAATTAACGAATATCTTATATTTTAGGGAATTTAGCAGTTTAGTCCATAAGTTTTACACGCTTTTACGTTTTAGTTCTTGAGTTTTATTTTTTCAAATATTAGTCATTGGGTTTATATTTTTTTTACAAAATAGTCATTCCGTCAGTCTGTCATCTATATGCTTAACGGAGCTGTCTGATACGTCAACAATTTGAAGCGGTCGACCCCTACATGTACCGGTTGACCGCTCACGTTCAAAATATATACATGGTCGACCGCTACATGGTCCGTTAAGGATATGGACGACAGACTGACGTAATGACCATTTTGTAAAAAAATGTAAATTCAAAGATTAATATTTGAGAAAATAAAATTCAAGAACTAAAACGTAAATGCGTGTAAAAATTAAGGACTAAATTGATAAATTTCTTATATTTTATCTATTATTTGTGGGTGGTCATATTTTGAGACAAAATTAAGGAAACACTCCCGACTCACGAAAAAGAAAGAAAGATAGTGCCAGCTCGTTCAATTGCCAAGCGAGTTCTGGCCGTTTTGAAAACCTCAGCGAGTAGAACAGAGACAGTGGATACTTTTCGACAATTTCGAAGCCACAAAATCAACCGTATCCCACTTGCCTTCCACGTGTCACGATGTTCTCCATCAGTTATGTCCTGCTTCGCAGCAATCACATATTTCGTACGCTTTAGATTTTGTCTGTCCACTAAACGAAGGATAAAAAATCGAACATAAATATCTCTCTTCTAGAACTAGTGGTCTAGTGGGATCCTAAAGACAGTTGTTTCCCACCGAATACACCGCTCCCAAAAATATCTTTGCAAAGTGGACCCCAATTCTTTTAAACTCGAATGGGACCCACAGCATGCAAAACAGCCAGGTGTCGCACCAAAAATATCATAAAATTGTCGAACTTTTCATCTGCTCCACACAATCTGTGCTCACAGAGTCCAATGGCCCGTTACCTTTTGATCTGGCTCGGATAACACCGAGACACTGACGTGGCAAAATAAAGCCACACAGAAAAGATATTTTGGCTGGATCGTAGTTCTTGTTTTCATAACATGCCGTTGGATCTGAGTCGGTGAGCACTGGGCTCGGTACCTGCACCGTCCGATCCCACGGAGATATTAGAGCTCCGTTTCAGATATTTTTTTCACCTTCAAGCCTTCAAATGTAGCAGGGGATCAGATTTTTTCTCTATAGCTTTCGCTGAAGCGGATACGCCGTTTCACCCCGGTACGGAGAGTGTGAGACATGGGTGAGGTGGAATTAAGCAGCGACGAACTGGAAATGAGGGTAGAGAGTGAGACAGAGAAGGAGGAGGTTGGGGATAGCTGCGGCATAGAGAAGAAGAAGAAGAAAAAGAGTAAGGGTGAGAGTCCGAGTAGGATCATCAGGTGGGAGAGGTTCTTGCCGAAGATGATGCTGAGGGTGTTGCTGGTTGAGTCTGACGATTCCACGAGGCAGATTATCGCTGCCCTTCTCAGAAAATGTAGCTACAGAGGTCCGAATATGTCTAATTTTTTGGATTTTGCAGCTTTGTTTGTCCAATTACTTGGCTTTGGTGGGTTTTGGCTTCTGTTGTAGAATTTGGAGTGTGGCATTTGCATATAATTTTTATTGTGCTTGTAAGGTTGATCTGGTTGTTTGGCATGGTTTAGCTGGTTCTATCTCAAATTTAAGGAAGGGTCTTCGTTGAATTTAATGAGAAGATGAGTTTCTTTTAGGTTCATCTGCTTCAAATCTGACGGGCAGATGAGAATATAAATGGTGATATTTGGTAGAATATGAAACCCGCAGGGTCATCAGTCGAATTTTTTGGTTCACCAGTTAGCATTTTGGCCTGACGTATCCTTCTTTTTGGTCTATTGTTTTTATTATGTGTTTGTCTGGATGAACTTGGTAGTCTGTGGGGGGGGGGGGGGGGGGGGAAGAAAAACAAAAGTTATGATCTGTGCAAATTTTTAAACAGAAAACATGGTTAGAAAGCACGATGAACCACACATCACATTACAAAAGGAACAAGTTCAAATCAATACGGATATCAAATGCGCCAAATGGGCCCTAACTATCCATGTCTCTAGCCTTCCAACATTTGGTGGCTTCTCCTAGATTGGAGCTAGACAAATAACAGAGCGGGAAGGCTTTCTATTCTGTGGATTAGTGTTATACTTACTCACTGGCTGCGGAATTTTGAAATCTTCTAGGGTGTTAGGTGAAGGAGTCCGGAAAACTAAAATGATTGGAAGGGATGCACGTTTCCTGTAGATGGTCCCTGTTGTTGCTTGCTTGAAGCCTGAAATCCTTATATTGAGTTTTGCTTGAAACCTGAAATTTATATCCATGTTGTTTTTGGAACTGAAAATGCTTTATTATTCTTTGAGCAGTTGCTGCAGTTTCTGATGGTTTAAAAGCGTGGGAGATACTGAAGGGAAGAGCACATAACATAGACCTAATATTGACAGAAGTGGATTTACCTTCAATATCGGGCTTTGCTCTCCTTACTCTAATCACGGAGCATGAAATTTGCAAAAAGATCCCAGTTATAAGTATGGATTGTTGAAGAAAAGCTTTGAGTCTTAAACATTGCTGATTTTGTAGAGCACTATGTTAAAGTTAAGAAACTGATGATGTAAATGCACGTTGATTTCTGCAGTGATGTCCAAACAGGATTCAATGAGCACTGTATATAAATGCATGTTGAGAGGCGCTGCTGACTATCTTGTTAAGCCTATTAGGAGAAATGAGTTGAGGAATTTGTGGCAGCATGTTTGGAGAAGACAATCAGTAAGCCTATTGCTTACATCTTATTTTATTTGTTAAGTCAAGTCTTGAAAGTTACAAGTCAGTATTCTCAGTCTCGATGTGTTTATATTGATCTTTCAGGAAAATGTTGGCATAAATAATCCCCGAGAGGACAGTGTTGCACAAGATAAGGAAGAAGCCACATTTGAAAACAATGCTGCAAGCAACAGGCCAAGTAGTCAAATAACCCCTGGACTGAGAAATAACGGACAAATTGAGAAACGGAGTGATAGTCAGGTTGGTACTTGGATTATTATAAAATCTCCATAAAATATTTGAGTCGTTGTTTAGTTTTTCCCCAAAATGTCTTATTTATGCTGATGGCCATATTACTAAATCTATCTGGATGTACTAGTATGCTACATCGGGTAGGACAGTAGTTCATGATTCAGTAACTAATTTGGCATTTCTTTCGTGTGGAAATGAATTAATGTCAGTAGAACTTAAAAGGGGAAAAAAAAGCTCCATTCGGGTAATTTGAGTCTGGGGAGTTTGACAACTTATCGACAAACTTTTGGATTTTGTTACTGGACTGTCGAATTGTGTCCATTATATCACGTAGTTCAGCTGGATTGGAGAATGTTTGCAGCTCAGGTTGGATCAGCAGCCTATACTATTGGTATAAGATGAATGAATCATCTAATAAGACAAGGAGAGAAAAAAATTGAGCTTTGTTGTATAATCTTTGAAATGCTTGATGCCGATTTTACACCTGCAAGAGTACTTCTGTTATTATGTTGCGGATTAATAGTTCTTTTTCGGGGTGTGCATGACCCAAAAAGAAGACATTTATTTTTAGCTGAAGATAGTTTAGTTGAAAAGGACATACTAGCACTTGGCCAAAATTAGTGAAGTCATTAGTCTTACTTATGTAGTGATGCATTCTCCGTTAAAACCTCCTCCACAGCTGCCTAAGCAATTAAATGGCGCCATTGAATCTCCAGAAATTCAGTCCTTTCATCCTGCATATGTTTGTATATTAATTGAGGCCACATATGGTTAGAAGGAGTTGCCTCTGAGTCTAGTCTGGAGACATGAGCTTTGACATTGTATGTTTTCTGTCTCTTGCAGAGCTCTTGTACAAAGCCAGAGTTGGAAGCTGAAAGTGCTCCCATGGAAAATATGCAGGAATTCTCACAGCCAAAATGGGGCAAGTTTTCTCCAAGTGATAGAATATCACAAGAGGATGAAGCATACTTCCACTTGGGTCAGAAATTGCGTATGCATGAGAGAGAAGCTGGGGGTAAGCATCTTTGATCTTGCACTTGGCTTCATCTTATATGCTCTGCATAGTGGGAAGTATCTGACATTCAAACATTTCTAGGACCGGTGATTGTCGCCTGCAAAGATGACAGCAAAACCACTCTTGGCAAGGATGTAAGACCAGAAAGTCAAAGGATGGATGCTAATATCTGTGATGAGGCTTGTAACAAAAATTATGTCCTTTTCAACCTTTCTAGAGAAACTACCGACTATATTGGAGCATTTCATAACTATCCGAATGGCAGTAGTAAAGGCACTTGCGAGTTCGGTGGTTCACCGCAATTGGATCTTTCCTTGGAAAGATCTCATCCCAGTGGCTTGTGGAATCAACATACAGAAGAAAGGCGTACCCTTGGGCATTCTAATGCATCAGCCTTCAAGAGGTGAGGTTTGATTTCCTTTTTCCAGGATTCAACGCTTTTGACGTCTCATCAGTTCCTCTAAGAAATTGTCAAATTAGTGGACTTTAGGTGACTTATTTGACAAGTTGACTTTAGTTGACAAGTTGCTGTTTTGCTGCTTAACTTGTATGATTTCATTGATCTATCTTTGAAGCAAATGGTTGTAATCAACCTAAGAAGCATGTAGGTTCTGTTTAAGATTATGGTATGTACGAAAGTGAAAGTTTTATATTGTAAGAGGGCCTTCTGTGTGTAGCTTTTGTAGACCTTCTAAGAAAATATAATGAATAGTGGAAGATACAAACATTGAAGCTTCTTGTTTGGGATTCATGTACTGACAGTTCAGTCCTTGCAGGTACACTAACAGACCATTACAACTCCCACAAACAACATTCACAAATGCTTCTGATACTCCTGGTGTCACACAAAGCACACAGAGAAGTATTGTCACTCTGGCTACTGGTCAATCTAAAGAATCTGAAGTTGCAACATCATGCTCTCAACAGAGAGTATTTCCTGTTCTAGTCCCAGTGAAAGGCGTAAGAATTAATAGTCCATGCACGGGCTTTAGTTCTGTTCTCTCTCCCATATTTTGTTCACAATCTGGTCCATCGCAAATCCCAAGCCCCAGTCCATTCGCCCAGGAGGAAACCTCCTTTCGAATGAATATGTTCTACCAGTCAAATCTTGGAAATAATAATTTTGAGCAGCCATATGACCCACGTGGTCAAAATACAAACAATGGTGCAAACCAGACTCTGCGTAAGCTGGAAAACAAATTGGATTCTCTGGAGGGCCGAGGACAAATATCTCCAGCCAACAATGATCAGAGTGGAAGTAGTAGTATCTGTAATGGTGTTGTCAGTGGTCACAATAGCATTGGATACGGAAGCACTTGTGGAAGCAACAACAATGCTGATCACGTTGCTTTTGTCAAGGCTGCTTCAGAGAACAAGAGTGAAGAAGGTTTCTTTACCCTCAATTCTTGTCGATCCATCCAAAGAGAAGCAGCCCTAACCAAGTTTCGCTTGAAGCGGAAAGAAAGATGCTATGAGAAGAAGGTAACTTATTATGGTCATCATTACTATTATCTCTCTGCGCAATCAATAGCGATTTTCCTATATGCTAACGCCAACTATACCTCCACAGGTGCGGTATGAGAGCAGAAAAAAACTTGCTGAGCAGCGTCGCAGAGTAAAAGGACAGTTTGTTCGACACGTGAACATTCATCCCCCACCTGTAGAAACTGATGGTGATTCCTTTGATGGTTAGCTATTCAGCTTGTGACAGTCAAATTGGTTGGTACAACTCTGCCTTACCCTTTACTGAAGGCCGAGTGGCACACAACTCCAAAGATGCTTTCTAACACCAGTTCCATATTAACCTTCTTTTAGGTTATTGGTTCAAATGATCCTCAATCTGCTGTAATATAGAGTTTTAGTTTATATGCACCTTTGTAGTTGGTAGGAGGCTGCCTAGTCTTTTATTTTTTTCGAAGTCTAGTCACAGTGGAGTTGTAATAGAAGTTTTAGTTAGTAAACTTTTTCTCATATAGTCTTTGCCTTTGCTTCTTCGTATTTGGATTGCCAATTAGTAGTTCAAAGGGACACCTGAATATGGGTTCAAGGGGAAACTCAGATAATAACCTTCTTTTAGGATATTGGTTCAAATGATCCTCAATCTGCTGTAATATAGAGTTGTAGTTTATATACACCTTTGTAGTTAGTAGGAGGCTGCCTAGTCTTTTATTTTTTTCGAAGCCTAGTCACAGTTGAGTTGTAATAGAAGTTTTAGTTAGTAAACTTTTTCTCATATAGTCTTTGCCTTTTGCTTCTTCGTATTTGGATTGCCAATTAGTAGTTCAAAGGGACACCTGAATATGGGTTCAAGGGGAAACTCAGATAATAATCAGCACCATGATGAGAGCTATCTTTCTAGTCTTTTCGTGCATTTTCTGTCTCAGCTCATATTTGTTTTCTTTGAAATTTCCGTTTGTTTAATCCCTCTTCCCCTTCCCCTTCCCCTTCCCCATGCTCTTAATCTCTTCATTTTCAAACGTTTGTATCGGTAGCAGCAGCACATAGGTTGAGTTAACAAATTCTCAAGAGTGACGCTTTCCTCCCACCGTTTAACGTTGGGACGCACAAGTTCCCACAAACAATGGCTCTTATTTTTTCTAAGTTGAATATATATCGGGTTTTTTTCTTCTTCTAAATAATATATATCGGGTTTTGAATGGTAGCTCAGTGCAAAAAGTTCCCGTGAGTGTTCTGTGGGCCACATTCAAGCTTTTTTCCATCTTTCTTCTGTGCCTCAGCTTTTCAGAGACACTCACACTTTCATCTTTCTGTGCTTGATGGCTTCGCCAGAGTTTTGAGCAATCAACGTCTTATTTGAGAAAACAAACAAATTGGCATCATCTATGAATGTCTTTCTGAAGCTTCTAATTTGAAACGTGACTCTTGCAGAATTCAGCCAAATGAATAAAAACGACTGAAATACCTAGGAGTCTCGGACCAATGAACGGTGGCCATCAAAGTTCATTTAGAACACGTTAAAAAGTTCTGAAAATGTTGAGAACATGATCAACGCTTAGGGTACAGAGATGCTGGTGTAAAAGAATCCAGATGCTGGCTCCGCTGCAGTCCGTGAGGGAGGGGCGGGACCCACATGCTCCCCTCCCGATGCTAGAAACCAATTCAAGTAACGGGCGTCACCGCCCACAAAGGGGCTGGCAGTGAAGTGTGTTTGGTCATGTTTTCGTCTGAAATTTATGGAACTCCGGCAAACTCTGGGCCCTTTTGCTCAAATATGGCAGTTCTCTATTACTCCATTGGACTGCTATAATCTCTCTCAAATTCTTTAGTGATATAGATTTACGGTATGGGATTTTTCAAAACCGGAGTTGACTCAGGTCATACCGTTCAGATTCAGGTAGTTGCCACTTCTTACTTTGACTGATCTCTCCTATGACTTTTGACTCGTACAAGAACGAGTCAAGCATACCCATATATAGATTTTGATTTGTTTCTTGACAAACCAGAACTAGGAAGTCCTGAATGAAGAATAAAGCACTGAATTAGTTTTAAGTTGTTTATGAGTTGTTTCTGAGATAATGAGATCTATACTTTTTTTTTTCCTAGGTAACGAGGAAAATTCGGGCACTCATTCACGTGCACCGAGTTGAGTTCAATGTCATGAGAAACTCCGGAGAGACTAACCGGCCCACTGACGACCTCTCATTTAAGTCGCAAGTTTTTTGCGCAAGTGATGGTTTTGAATTCCTGAGTATGCGCTTAACTCACACTGTCAAAGAGCTCCTGCTGCCACTTGAGCTACCCGAGTGAGTTAATTAGATCTATTCTATAATATAACTTCACAGTGGAATTGATAATTACCCCAAAAAAAAACTTCATAGTGGAATTCTTGCAACTTTATCGATTAAATGATTTAGACTAAGGAACAAAGGCTGAACAATTTAATTAAAATTGAAGGTTATGATTCTCATGAATCCACCCTTAAATTACAGGCTTACATTAAAATTATCAAAGGAGATGAAAATGGTCGATGCAGCATAAATTTCTCAAAAAGTGGCATAAAAGTAACTTTCTTTCATTTCAATGTCACTTTAGGCCCTAACCCTTCATTTTCAACTGGTTGTTAACCCACAAATGTAAACAAAACGATCCTCCCTTTTCACATACTTTTAATAACCAAGGTCTAGATTTGCTGCACAGTGCACACCCTGTCTTCATGCTCTTGCAGCTGTCCTATTCTCTTGTTGGTTCCTAAGGTGTACCCTTTTTCTTTAGCAAAGATAATTCATGAATAACATAAAAGATGTTACAAAAGCTAATGGGGTGTTCAGAGCCACCATCGTGTAAAGTCCATGGGAGAGAAACAGATGGTTCTGATAAAAATTAAGACATAAAATAGGCCTTGTTTGGTCCCAAAGAAAAAGAACTAAGAAAATTGATCTTCGGAAGCAAAGATGAGTAGATGAGAAATCACTAAGGTGTTGGGGTCCTCTTAACTTTTCTCCTCTCCTCATTGAAGGGCTGAATAATCACTGATAAAAAGGTTCAAAAGCAAAAGAGTAATTTCAAACTCCTCTGGAAGATCCTACTTAGGACGGACCCATAGAGCTCTTTAGCAGATCAGCAGTGCCCCGAAGATAAACCAAGAAACCGGTTCACCTCACCTCCCACAGGTTGGTACACATGGTACAAATCAAATGGCACTGACCTGCTGGAAGTGTTAAAAACTCTGATGCGCTATTCATATCAGATGGCCCAGTTTGAGGGACATGCCACAACTAACAATCTTCTATCATATTTGCCCTTTCCTTAACGTAAAAGTAACAGCTGCATAAGACACTTTAAGCAAGAGAAATTATTAAAATTATCCAAGGGGCTGCCAAAAAGCTAATTCAGAGATTCTCCATGTCTCTTTTCTCCTTTTTTGAAACTCTTGTGCGCAGCTGAATTAATTGTACACACCCAGAAGTTCAACACTTGATGCACCAGCAATATATGATCGATGCCACTCGCTTAGTGCATCATTTTGTTAGTGTTTTGATCTTGGCATAAATTCGTTTCAAAATTTAAATTTAAATTGAGTTGTATTTTAAGTTTGGTCAAAATGTTCAAGAGATTAAGGAGTTTCAAAATTTGAATGGATAAGGACATCATGAAGTTTCAAAGTTTGAATGGATAAGGACATCAAGAAGATGAAGACCTAAAAATGCAAAGTCTGAGAAAATTTCGAAACTATTTCAAAATTTAGATTTTGAAATATTTCATTCCTTTAATAATTCTTTTTTAAATAGAATTCAACCAACTTTATAAATACATATAAAGATGACCAAGAACATTTGAGGAGGTCATTCCAAGCTTTATTCAAATTCAAACCCTCTTCCCTAGAGAGAAAATCCTTTATATTCAATTACCATCAAAACCAATCTTCCTGTGGGAGTTTGGCTGCCGGAATTCCCAGTGTTAAAGAACAAGGACGTTCTTGAAGAGTTCATAAGAAGAACCTTAGATAGCTGAGGGTTAACCGCAGGAAGTGGGTCTAGGTTGGATTACTTAGATTATTACGTCAGGATAGTTAGAGTGATGTTGCCCGTGTCTGAATCACCGTTGTAAGGTTTTACTCCTTAGTGAATTTCTGGTGGTTGCTAGTCCAGATTGATTTTTCCTTTGAAAGATAAGTTCAAAGGTTTTTCACTTCGTCAACAAAATCCTTATATCTTATGTGATTGACATTTGTTTTATTATTCCGCTGCATATATATTTTGTTGATTGATTATTTAGATCTAGACTCAACAATTTTAAGACTTATTCTAAAATTGTTATTAAATTTTCAAATAGCGGACAAGCACCTATTCTAGGTCTGTTATAGGGTATAAACATGATTTTTCAATTTCCCTACTTTATCTCCGATCATGAAGAAAGGCTATTGGCTACCCTATCTCCTATCTGGCTCTTTTGAGGCTTTATCTTTCAATTATTGCAAGAGTATTAGCTCTCTCAGATACTGGCTAGCAAAGATATCTCGTATCCTCTGCTTTCCACGAGGATAGATATTCATACTATGTACTTGCTACCATAATAGTCTACATTCTGATCTCTGGCTGTCTCATCTATTGCCAAAAATTTTCAAACCATCCTTTTTCGTTTTCTTATTTTCAGAAATTTGGCAAAAAGTTCCTTGGATTTATACATACTCCTTTGGAAAATGGGTCTTTCACTTTCAAATTTTAAAATTTTAGTCTTTGGGTTTTCGATGTTTGACGAAATAGTCATTTCGTCAATCTGTCGTCCATATACTCAACGAAGCTCTTTGACACGTCAGCAAATTTGTACCGGTCGACCACTCACTTTTTATACATATATCCAGTCGATCGCTATAAATTCGTTAAGCATATGGACGGCAGACTGACAAAAAGACCATTTCCTCAAACATCGAAAATCCTAAGACTAAAATTTTAAAATTTAAAAATGAAAAACTCATTTACAAAGGGTATAAACTCAAGTCTCCTTATTTCCGCTGCAACCCTTCTCGATTGCATTTATAACCAATATTACGATCTATTTCTCTTTTCCCTCCTTAAGGGGATAATATATAGTAAATATCTCTGCTTTATGATGTGGGAAATTAACGAGCATATGAATGGCACTTGTCAGCGCCTGCAGCATGGCTTTCTGAGATAGCATGGTGCACGCATATTCATGATGTGAGAAGAGGTTCTATAGGAAGTTTTGGGGGGTCCTGAATGATGGCTGGCCCCATATGTTGGACTGGTAGACCATGCATACCTGCATGATTTTGAGACACTGTTCCCTGGCTCCGTCCACTGTACTATTGAGTATTGGCCGAGGTTGAAGCTTGCTTGAATAACTGAGAAACCAATAGCAACCTTGATTGCTCCAAAGTAAAGCACAAGGAAACGCACAAAAGCTTATAGGAAATCTACGACGCAGATGTGTTAGATGACTCCATGACAGTACTTTGTGAGGGTGAGAGCATTTAGTTTCCGAATATGATAGTATATTTTGGTAACTACGACGTGTCGAGTCATTCGTTTATATATATTCCCCGAGAATTGATCTTCTCTGTAATTTACCACAATTCATCCAGCTTTGCATGTCTGTGGGTAAAAAGTGCAAATACAAATCACATGGACTGTTTTTTTCGTCAATACTGGGAAAGTAACAAAGAATCTCTAATAATGACATTGCAATTGCTGTCATGTATTTTGATCTCTGTAAGTTTCATACGTGACCCTCCGTTTGTACTGTTTCTGAGTTAATGCCAATATGCTCGCTCAAAAAAAAAATTAACATCCCTTTGCGACTACAATCGAATCGGGAGCATGGATGTGGCAAGTAGTCCACTTGCTTTTGGGAAAAGGCTAGGCTTGTCCCACCGAAGCTTTGGTCTTTATAGTGGAATTATCCTACCCGTTTGTTGAATCCACGAGATGGCGTGCATGCAACATTGTTTCCAGGTAAGGGGCGCAATCTCCTGAACTAATCGTTCAGATGCATGATTAATATATAATCTACTTTCCCATTAGGTTTTAAAGTACACTCCAGAAGTTACAAGCAAATATATCTATTAGTCACCTGCCACCACAAGGAGTAGCTGCCAGTCAAAAGCATTATAGAGCAAAATAATTGCTGCTTTCTGCGACTCGGTGCTTCTTTATAACCCTATCACCTCCCCTTCCTCAGCCTTGTCGACCTTGCTTCTATCTTTCTCTCCCCCGTCTCCCTGAGCTCTCTCTCTGTTTCTGTCCTGCAAATGTCTCAAGTCCTCGTAAAGTCTCCCAAACACTGTGCCAAGCAAGGACTGAACATTGACAAGCACTACAAGAAGCTATTCTTAGCCTTCTCCACGTTATTCACCTCCATTCTCTCGCTTATATTAATCATCTGGCTCATCTTGCGCCCCGCAAAGCCCGACTTCTCCCTAACCGAAGCTGACGTCTACCTTCTCAACCTCTCAGGCGGTCACCTTCTCAACTCCTCAGTCCAACTTACCCTCTTCTCCAAGAACCCAAATCAGAAAGTTGGTATTTACTACGATGAGCTGCAAGTTTACGCCGCTTATAAGGGACAACAGATAACAACCTATACCTCTCTTCCTCCTTTCTACCAAGGGCAGGGAGATAGTAATCTCTTAACAGCTTCTTTGGTCGGAATTGGGTTGCCCGTGGCTCCATCTTTTGGTTATGAGGTTGGACGAGACCAAATAGCTGGTAAACTAGTTCTGAACCTGAAGGTGAATGGGCAGCTCCGCTGGAAAGTGGGGACTTGGGTTTCTAGCAGGTACCGATTTAATGTTAACTGCGTTGCAGTGATGCCTTTCGGACCCGCCATCCCAACTGGTCCACTGACTTCAAGGCAAGGGACTCAGTGTTCTACTACTGTCTGAATTTACCAACATATATGGTTAAACGCTAGTGAGTTGTTTTGTCTATTTCTTGGTTTCAATTGGCTTGCTGTGAGCGTATTTCTAGTTGTAGGTGTTGTATATGAATTACGCTTGATAGGATTGTAATTTACAAGGAAGATTGAAAGAATGAAAAGCTTGTTTGGGAATATGGTAAATGTTATGTTATTATCTTATCTTTCTTATACCATTCTGATCACAGCTAGCTTTGGCTTTGCTTTGCATGCAATGGGTAAAAAAGCAGCAGAAAAAGGAATTTTTTGGTTAGTTTCATTTTCAAGACGGATTGAGCATGATGGTGGAATGTCCATCCCCTTTGCTTCTTCACCTCTTCATAGGAAGAAGCAAGAAAGGTTGACGGACACTAGGATTAGTGATAAGGGGAGATTCCAAGGAGAAGAGGCAAAAAAGAAAACGAAGGAAAGGAAACAAAAGGGTGAAAATTAATGGTTGCTTCCTTGGCTAAGGAATCTCCAATTTACATGTCAACCACTCACCTTTAATGATTAGTCTTTAATGGAAGTCTTGGTCCCCATGCACAAGTAGCCGCAACTATGGAATCCCTATGTACCATTAGGTCTTTGAATCTGTTGTTTCCTTCTTGTGAAATATACCACCACGGGATAGAATTTGCTTAATACAACGAATATACTGGAGAATTCCCTCTAAGAAGGATATGTTTCTGTTTCAAGAACTGGTAATATACTTGTGATTCCAATATGCTTTTCTTGATTATTTTTGTTACAGTTTTTTAGAATATAATTATTTATAGCTGGTATTTTGAAAATGAAAAATTTTTATAGAAATTTTTTTTGGAAGTCATACGTAGAAAATCTAAAAAAAAATGAGAAGAGAAGATATTTATTAGTGGAGAACTGCACCGCAATAGCGCGTGGGCTGTAAGGCGCATACGAGACGCACTTGGAACGAAGCACCGCAGCTACGATACAAGGAATATGGACAAATACTTGAATAGTTAAAACTGCGATCCATGCACTTTTTTGATTGACAATTGACTTCACAGAACAAAGTTATACGTAAACTCGTGGATATTGCAAGGGAAAAACATGGAAGAAATGGTTTTAGCAACTCATGATAAAGGGATTCAGCTTGGAAATTAGTCTGCATTTATCTCTTTGGGGTGCGTGATTGGGCATATCCAACTTAAATTGTCAGTGGATAGCGGGAACAAGCGTAAAGGTTACGCAGCTATTTCGCAAAAGATCCAAAGAAAGAGAGAAAGGAAAAGGCAGATATGGACAGCAAGCAACATTACGATCACCCTCGTTTTCCAGAAAGAAATATAAAGATGGGAGAAAAATCTGGTGCCACAAATTTCGAAAGTTAAACAGCTTTTCAAGGAAATGAAAAGCCACTGCATGGCTTAATACAAGATGTCTGTGTATAGCCTCAACTGTCTATGTTGCGAGTATGAGTAAATATGCAGACAAACCACGAGTGAAAGACAGAGTACGGCCAAAGATTTTAAGAATTTTGAAGTTTAGAAAAAGTTTAAAATGTTAGATTGTATAATAAATTTTATTAAATATGGCTTATCCGGGGACAAAAGGTAGTGCATGACTAAGATATCGACATTAGACATTTCCAATATTGAAAATTTGACATTTCAGGTGCTCAAGGACAAGAAGTCACGGTGACACTAGACAACTCATGCTCTTTTTTCTGACCCCCTTTTTTTTTTTTAATAAAAACTACTGCTACCTTTATTAAATCAACATAGATCCAAAGAAAATCAGGAAAATCTCATGAACATCGATCGAGTAGGCCTCCAGACATAATCTTAGAGGCAGTCCATCGAACAAGGTGATGTACTTCCTCATTAGGACCGTGTTTAACAAAGCTAGAAATAACATAATCAAAGACTGACAAACATCTCTCCAAGCCGTCCATAGCTGCGTCAATTCAATCTCTCTGGGTAACGGCTAATAGCATTAATCGCCCCTATAGAATCTTACCCCTCAATAATCAAACAAAAATGCCCAAAAAAAAATTATAGTACCCAAACATATACTTTTTACCAGATTCGAATATGCAGGCAAACCTGGGTTTAGTAGGGCATTTTCTACCATGAAAACAAACAAGGATTATATTGTCACCGCAAATAAGAAGTGACTATATTGTTCCAGAAAACAGAGCAGTCATAACCACACACAAGGGCAAAAAGAACATCAATTTAGGAACCATGTTAATCAGGAGTTTCATCCTTTCAAGGAGAGCATGGTCTCTCCTCACCACTAGCCTGCACTTGGTACGCTTGGCTGCTAAACAATGCATAAGGTCCATGCTCTCCGGTCTGTATGCGAGAAGATCTTACAAACTTGTGCTTTGCCCAGCCGATGCCCTATTTTGAGTACACATGTAGTTGTCTTCAGTTTGTGGAATATATGTATCAAACAAAGTCGTTATGATTTCTTCTTGTCTGGGGCAATCGCAACATTTACTTGTTTTCTAAGGCAAGGTAAACTATGGCAACGGATCTTCTTCAACTAGCAAGTGGACACTTCACCCTTTCAACATTTTGCTTAACAAACGCATGTTAACATCAAACCAATATCAACCAAGGTCCAGCACCGTTTTTTAACCCACATAAGAATACAACTTTACTCGTTGCAATAACATTGAGCTTAAATCTCTCATCTCATACCCTAAGGGAAGAACAAAGAAGTACAGAACCCAAACGAAAGCATGACATAGCAAGAAAAGACAATATCACATTAGTTAATACCCACAGATAGAAGACGGGTTATATTGATGTAATAGATGTGAACATTTCAAACCACATTCAACAAAACCCAGATTTGCTGTCGACAAATGACATTTTCTGCTTCATAAAAAAAAGGCCAGAATTGAATTGCAAAATACCGTTGTGCATGATTAGAATCCATGAGAAAAACAAGTTGAGGTTACTAGTCTTCAACTCAAGGTCTGAATTTCTTGTTAGAAGCCCAAATTTATGGAAACCATAATCTGAACATGTAAATGCCCAAGTATATTTGATAGAAACCGTAGTGCCAATATATCTGCTTATCAAATGACACTGGAAATTGGAATGGGGAAGCTGACAAGGGCTATCAAAATAGAGTTGTTCAGAGGAAGGAGAAGAAAAGAACTGCAGGGGTCTTGGCTTCTGTACTGGTCCTTTACTCATCATCTGCAATTACTTTTGGCACCCCATCTTCGCACTAAACCCATTTCTAATTTGCCCGTAAGCGACAATGGGAAGCAAACATCGTTGTTCTGGAAAAGCATCACTAAAATGCTGCTTATGTAGAAGGCAATTCAAACACCTCTCTTTTCTTTACTTTTTCTTTTTTGTACCAAAGGCTTGGAATTGCTTTTCATTACGCAAGATGGCTTCTAAGCCAAAACAGATAGGAACTTCATCTTCATTTATCTTGCAAGATATGCAGGTTTATTACAAAATTGATTCTGATCTATTTGTCTAGAAACATATGCACAGCAATTGCAGTGGTATTTGTTTTACAGCAACAGGATTCTTGTCCATAAAAACAGATCGAGTCCAAAACACAAAGAAGAATAGGCTACAACAATAGACACAAAATTGCAGGCATGTACTTGTCCCCAGGTCTGGAATTAGGGAAGTGACTGTTGAATGTCACACTATTCATGTTGAACAAGTCATAGGTGCAGGGAAGTTCAAGTCACGTGGCCTCGAGCAGGTGAGGAATGATTTGAGATCTCTGTTTCACTTCTGCAAAGTATTAGTCATTGCAAACTTTTCCAGGCAATTATCACCATTTCAAACTTTCCCCAAAATTTCCCTAGACCAAGAATTCAACTACAATTTCCTCATAATCACTGAAAAATGAGAAGTTCCCACCTCAGCCAAGCATTACTTATAGACTATGCAACTTTCAGAAGAATATGTAGCAATGGATCTGCTTCCCTAGACAGTTGCACACGTACATACACGTACATGCCTATGTGATTAAAAATTGAAAGAAAACGTGTAGCTGGAAATTCAAGCGATACGTTTCATAGCTCAAGCAACCACAATCACATGATCCAGAAAATATAGTAAGACATGGACTAAGATTCCCAGAAAGGGTGTACTCGCATTAACCTCAAAATTGTAAGCACTTCCAAATGCCATAAAGGTACACTACTAATCTTTCATATAAAGTATCACTATCATGATTGACTACAGTAAACAGGATCACACAATGCCAATCAAAAGACGAAACAGGAAAAAAAACCCAAAATTTGTAATGTCATAAAGTTCAACAATTCAATTGAACTCAACTAAACAGCATCAAAATTTTATCGAATCAGCACTAACCCATTCCCAATAATGCTTCTTTACTGACACCGCCTCATCCGCCACCACTCTCATCCTCGTTTCCTCGCAATCCCCATACTCCTCTTCCTCCGTGCAAAACTCCCCCTCCGGCAAGCCCTCCACCACCGCGTCTACCGAATGCAACACGTAACACGCCGGCAATCCTGGATACGATGCCGAATTCCTCTCCTCCACCTTCTGCCGATACGACCCCGGAACAATTCGCACAAAGCTCTGAGTCTCCAAATCGCCGACAGACCCTTTTATTATCGAACCGAGCTCTTCTCTCACCGCTCGATAAACCGCCGATTCAGGGGTCTCATTGGGCTTCATTTTCTCCGATAAAGGTCGGTACCGGTCACGCAAACTACCGTCGGACAACTCCTGGCGGGTTTCGATGAGAACCCGGTTGTGTTGGTCAATGATTCCAACCGTAAGGACTTGGACAGTACGAATCGGAGGGGTGGAGTCTGCGAGGAAGGTTTCTCCCTCGGCGAGCTCAAGCCAGAGGTTGTGAACATTCTTGGTCCCGGGTTTCACTCCCCAAGAGGCAAAAGAGTCGGAGGGCAAGCGGGGCTTGAGCCATTCGGATAGTGACTGCGGTGTGGTGAAGCTGTTGCTGTGCTGCGTTTTGTGGGTTCGCGACATGCTGGGTATTTTGAAGAACCGGCAAGGGTTCAAAGGGAAAGAAATAAGAAACGGTAGTTTAGAGGAAACGGGTTTGGAAGGGAAGAGGACACAAAGGGAGAGCGCGGTGAAGAAGAGTTCAGGAAGGATAGGAAGCTTGAGGGTGGTGGTGATGTGCCAGTTGGTGATTGGTTGAAAGGGTGGCGGAGGTGGTGGTAGCGGCGGTGACATGTCAAGGACGGAAGTGATTGGGCAGGATTGGGTTGTGATTGCTTAGTTCCAGAAATAGGTTATGGTGTTCGAAAAAAATCAGCTCCATCACCCAGCACAAGAAAATAGGGAAGGAGAGGATCGTCATAGGAGCCAGGAGGATGGGTTTTTTTTTTCGGGGAAATAAGAGGTGGGCTTTGTTCGGGGGAATCAGATTATTCTGTTTTTATATTCCTTTTATCTTTGTTCTGGTTCTCTGGGCATTCGGGTCATGCCCTCTTGGGCTCCATTTTGGTTCATAAAACAAAATGGTCTGGTGGATCTAGACCTTCCTTGATGGCGTCTGGGTCCAGCAGAAGTGGGTTCCACAAAGTTTATTTCCTTGACGACGACTGTGGACAGTTTTAAGTGACGCAACAGGAAAATTTGTTACGGCAGGCCTCGTCGATACAAGAACAAGGGTTGAATATCAAATTAGTCCATTGTAGTATATAATTTTATAATCTCTGGGTTTAAAAAATTATAAAATTAATCCCTCAGGTCCACCCTTCCTTTGCCGTTAATCTTGTTGACAAGTCGATCAATAGCTATTGAACTTCGGGAACACGAATCACTCACTGCACCTCTCCCTCCCCTGTCAAGACACGTCGGCGGCGAAGCAAATCTATGTCAGTTAGCGATTATCATCTTTTTAATTTTTTTTATCTTAATTATACGGTGTAATTCGTATAGAGATAAACTGATCAGTGGACCTACATCATTTGAGGATGTACATGTAAAGTTTCGTACTATATGGATCTGGTCTATTAAATCTGTCGATCTCTTTCTAAATTATATTGTGTAATCCGAGTAGAAAATTAGGGAGTATTCCATCGAAAAGCACTCCCGCCCCGGGCTCCAGCTTTTCCCAGCCACCAATAACCCTTTCCGAAAATGACATCGTTATCGTGTCTGGGTGAGGATGAACATGTTACATCTCAATCCTATTTTTCTTCCGTCTTTATTTTTCACGTCTCTCTTACTTTTCCTCCCTCCTAACAAATACAGAACTTCTTAAAGTACGAAAAATGGAATTCTCTTATTCAATCTTCATAAATTTACCAGCAAATTAATGTTATTGATATATGGGAGGAAACCAATGTGGAATCCACAAAAAAAAAAATGAAGCTGCTGCCCGCAGATAAAAAAGTTGCAAAAGGAATGATATGTTGGGTGGTCTTGGGCTTCTCAAATCTAAAAAGTTAGTTCAAGATGTGAGTTTTTCTCTCACACTTATAAACTAATTATCAATCTCTTTCGCAACCGATGTGAGACTAACCTCAACAGGATAAGTCTTATTGATATACTTACTCGTTCAAGACTTAATCATATCAAGATTAGTAAGTCCATGGGTATGTGATTCGGCATAGTTGTCCATGTGTCAGTAGAAGATTCAGCAGCTACTGCTGCCCTGCTTTCTCAGGCAGAACTCTTGGGTTGAGGGGCTAGTCGGAATGCTGCCAATAAATCAATACTATATTAATATCTTTGGTTTCATATATAGTCAGTAGTATAATACCTCAGTTTATAATGTTTGACGTGAAATTTGTAAATTATGGTGGTTCCTGTTTCGAGAAGAATCAACATAATATCCAATTAAGTAAAGTAAAAGGAAAAACTGATATACTACCTCGATCTTAATTTCTTTGTCTCGGAGAGGTTGAACCCCTGTAGTTGAAACTGTCAAAACATTTAAGTCTTAGAAAGAGACATTAACCTAACAGCTAGCTTGGGTTATTCTAATGTCTATATATGAAAGAGACATTTATCTTTATTTGATATATACATATACAAAGAGAAACGTGAAGGATGGAGAGGTTGGCATTGATTTTGTCTAGTGATTCCAACTTTAGGTTTCCTGTCATATTTCCGAATCATGGCTACTTGCCCGCATAACCTCAACCATTGGAATTACATAAGTTTCCTAGCAAAAAAAGTAGCGTTTCAGAGTAGTCGCAACACTGATTCTTGTCAATATCTGTGAAAGCAAGCAGTTTCTGATCATATGCATGCACGTCTCAGGAAAATCTGTGACAGATGGAATAATCCCTGATAGATAGCCTATAATATATATGTTGACTGGAAAAAAAACCCTAAAATATGCATCATGGGTTATGGAAGACCACAATGATCTGCATAGGAGATGATGTAAAAGTAGTTAATTGACTGCAATAGGAACCAATTTGATATGTAGTAGTAAGTCAGCTGCGGCTTCTCATATATAATAGACTGATGCTAACCCTAGTTTGGTCCAAGTACAAACATCTAAATTATTAAATTGCCGAAACATGTGGAGATCAGCAGAATCACTCAAATAAGATATTGACTCTGAAAAAACAAGAAAGTCTTAATTATTGACAATTTCTTGCAATGCAGGATCGTCTGTATAGATGTATTTTAGTTGGCATAAATACTTCATGAAGTATCTTAGTAACGACCCAAGGACAAATATTAGTCACATTTGTGCTTCGACTTCAAAAGGACCAGTCAAGGTTGCTCTTCAAGCCCCTTTGATCATTATAAACCTCAGTTCAACCAAGTAAGGTCTCAATGTGAGACTTGGCCCTTATAGAACTCATCTCTCATTCATTCTTCTCTCTCACTCCATATGGGATTCGGGGTATCACAATCTCCCCCCTTAAATCCTTGATGTCCTTGTCAAGGCCCACCAAGCCCACATTGGTGGTTACTAGGACCTATCTGATACTATTTGTAACGACCCAAGGACAAACACTAGTCACATCTGTGCTTTGACTTCAAAAGAACTAGTCAAGGTTGCTCTTGAACCCCCTTTGATCATTATAAAGCTAAGTTCAACCTAGTAAGGTCTCAATGTGAGACTTGGCCCTTATAGAACTCATTTCTCATTCATTCTCCTCTCCCACTCCATGTGGGATTTGGGGTATCACAAATTTGTAACAACCCAAGGAGAAGCATTAGCCACATCTGTGCTTTGACTTCAAAATGACTAGTCAAAGTTGCTTTTGAAGCCCCTTGGATCATTATAAAGCTCAGTTCAACCTAGTAAGGTCCCAATGTGGGACTTGATCCTTATAGAACTCATCTCTCATTCATTCTCCTATTTCACTCCATGTGGGATTCAGGGTATCACAATCTCCCCCACTTAAATCATTGACGTCCTCGTCAAGGCCCACCAAACTCACATTGGTGGTTACTAGGACCGCTCTGATACCATTTGTAACGACCCACGGACAAACACTAGCCACATCTGTGCTTTGACTTCAAAATGACTCGTCAAGGTTGCTTTTGAAGCCCCTTGGATCATTATAAAGCTCAGTCCAACCTAGTAAGGTCCCAATGTGGGACTTGGCCCTTATAGAACTCATCTCTCATTCATTCTCCTATCTCACTTCATGTAGGATTTAGAGTATCACATATGGAGATCAGCAGAATCACTCAAATAAGATATTGACTCTGAAAAAACAAGAAATAGTCTTAATTACTGACAATTTCTTGCAATGCAGGATCGTCTGTATAGATGTATTTTAATTGGCATAAATACTTCATGAAGTATCTTAGTTTATTCCTGAGATTCATGGTTAATGAAGCCCTGCTCAAAATTCAGCAGTTCAACATGATTGGTGATCGTCCGGAAATAGTTAAAGTTTGATTGTAGTATGTGTATAGTCTACACCCAGAGTCGGAGCGCTAATGTTTATGAAGCACTCGAAGTTTGATCAGAGTTCGCTTACAGTTTAATCAGAATTGTCAAAAGACTGTTATAACGGTTTTAACATATGCGCCCAAAATTCAAGAACTCTCGAAACTTCATGAATACCTTCCCTCCGACCTTTCAGAGTATAAAAATCATTTTCTCTCATTCATTAAAGAGGTCCTTGGAAAAAAAAATTGAGAGATCTAGCTATTGAGAGCTTTTCGTGAGATATTCTCTGCAACTGTTTCTATAGTCTATTCTGTGTAAACTGAGAATAGACCCAGTGAGTTTTTCTTCTCCATTGGATCTCGGTTTGGTTGTCAATCATCTTGAGTTATTGTATCAAAAAAGGGTATCTTCAGAGGTTGCTAGAGATCTACCAAGGCTGGGTGTTCCAGTTGTGAAGAAGCCGGTTGCATGAGGGTATGTGGAAAGATTGGCTTGGTTGTAGAGTTTGGTTTTTGGAATCAAGAACTTAAAATGGAAGAGAAGTTTCTCGTTCCCTGCATAGTGCAGAGCTGGATGTTGTATTCCATGTAAGGTATACCCTTCTCTCCATTCTCCATGGATCCCCTCCCACTTTTACATCTTCTGTCCGGATGGGTGACAGCTTGGATCTACACAGAGAACATGTTGCGTGGTCCTTGCCGATCCAAATATCTAGGCACTCCCCGTGGAAGACATGAGGACAATTGCAAAGCTCTTTAATTAACCCCATCGCTCGCCTCCATATAGTTCGTGCATATAACACAGACAGAGTCCTTGGCTAGAAAAGCTCCTCTTCTTTTGAGAATGTCACTATATTGAACTGTAGGGAGTTGCTTCTTCATTGATTCGCCTAGCAGGTGAAAAGGGACGGGTACCAGTGCAGGAGACGGACGATCCAGGGGCTGATCATGATCATCTTCGCATCGCCTAAAGTAAAATACTTTTCCAAAAAGAGGCAGGTACGAGAATAACCATATGATAATATTTTTCACTAGGACGGGGCAAAGGTTTCGGGAGGGAATAATTATTACAGTGAGTTCTGGAAACTTAGTGCTAAAACAAGGCAAACCCATGAGCTAGCAAAGAAGCAGAAATGGACGACAAGCAAGAATTATGAGAGGAAAAGATCGTTAAGTACTGGCCAAGGAAAATATATATAGCTCCTACTTAATGTTATAAGACCAAAAACTGTACTGATTTACCTACTTTTTTTACTTTGGGAGTTTAGACAAGCGTGAACTCAAAACTCGAGCAATAGAGTGTCGTGTCAATTGGCGCAACACAGGTAAGATAAAGACTTGATAACAAATCTCACTTTCAGAAACGCATGCAGTAGTAGTGGAGCATGATATGTATGTGGAACTAACAAGTAAACCCGAGGTGCGGGTCAAGAGATGGCCAAAAGAGAAAATCGGACTCCTCAAGAAGGTTCAATTTTGGTCAGGTAATAGAAGACTTCAGTTAAGATCAAACGATCGACTCGGGTGAGTTCACTGATTTATATGCAGAACATGCAGTATAAGAAAACAATGCCACCAAGGAGGCAGGAGCTAATCTCGTTGCGAGATCAGCAGCAAAGGATAGAAGAGGAATTGTATGCCAACTTCTCTGGGTTCTCTTATTAATTGAGAGCCTAGTAGATCAAGTAATTAACATGTGCCAGAAACACAAATGTTCAGTACACTTGAGCTCTCTGAGAGGAAGAATCTGTCCAACTGAGCGCACCCTTGAATGTGCAGACATTCCAAAAGAGAATCTCTGCTATCTGATCTTAAAAATGCACCATGCTAGCTGTCCCAGTACCACCCATTTCACGACTTCAAAAACTAGGCACAATGTTATCTGCGTACCTTAATTGCTGCTCCCTCAGATTCTTGCATAGACTCTACTTTGGAATTTAATTTGCTTATTATGAATTAAAGACAATTGTTAGCAATACTAGACAAACATCTTTAATTGGTCTTTGATAAATTGAGAGAAATGAATTTTAAACTGAAAATGTTAATTTTTCGACATGTAATCCAACACGCAACGAATCTTGTCAGAAATAATAAAGTAGGCATTTTCATTACACAAAAGCTGATGCTCCAATAATTATACACTAGGCTATATAAAGATGATTTTTCTTTCACAAAGGAGGCATCCCTCCTAATCTCTTTCTCTCCTCTCTAGTTGTAAAAGATATAGAAGGAAATCTTTTCCTTCTCTTTGAAGAAAACATAAGCTACCACTTTAGAATTGGATGAAGTCAAAGCAGCCTTCCATTGTGGGAGAAGTACTGGCTCTAATTA
Source organism: Myrica gale (assembly GCA_963930655.1). Taxonomy (NCBI): domain Eukaryota; kingdom Viridiplantae; phylum Streptophyta; class Magnoliopsida; order Fagales; family Myricaceae; genus Myrica; species Myrica gale. The sequence continues at coordinate 24,982,269 of OZ005606.1, read as the reverse complement.
CCACTTTTACACGTGACATTTCCATTAGAAATTAATTTCCGCTTTAAGATTGACATATTACCTTCCTTTCAATAACGTCATCCTACCCATCTTGTGTAAAAATGATGATCAAGAAATTGTTTTCCCTGATTTCCTTCTTCCGTCGAGCAAAGTCTCCTAATAAGCTTTTTCTCTCTACTGTACTCGTAAGTCAAACGCAGAGGATTACACAAGCGGAGTAGAGGGACTGACGGCTACAGAAGCAGAGTGGGGAGAGGAAACAAAAAAAAAACAAATCAATACGGATTACGGCTCTCGGTCAAAAGTTTTTAGTAAATTCCATGACTTCTACTTCACTCCTCGGTCAAAAGTTTTGAATAACGTTGATTGTTCAGCACAACTGCCTCGTATGAACAAGATATGCAGTCTCGTCAATCACATGCATATCTTTTTCGTTGATTTTTAGTTTCCCACCAAACAAGGTAAGTCGAGTAATGATCTTCTCCTTTAACAAAGAATCAACATGCACAAGAATCATGATCTAGTGGTGGAAGCAAAACTCGTACAATGTTTGCCGATTCTTATTACCCCTCAGTCAACCTTCGTCGAGGCAGGGGATGGCTCGCTTGCGACGGATTAAAATCCTTTGCAATTTTCTATACATAATGTAATTTGAATAAAAATAGATAATAAAATCTACTTATTATATATGTCTCTATAATGTAATTTAAATAAAAATTATGTAACATGCCTTCAATTTGCAGGGATTGAGCTTTAAAGTTCTTCTCCAACCCCGAAGCGAATAAAAAAGTTACAAAACATAGAAGTGGCTCTAGAAAATAAGGACACATCTTTCCTGCAAATAGATCTGGAATGCCACTGAACATCTAGCCTAGGTCAGTTCATCCTCCACGATTCTCTTTTTTTTTTTAGATAAGTACAGGGAATTCCTTATGTAATGTATTTCAATTACAATGAAAGCCAATTTCATCCCCCAACAGTAAACTTTTCCACCAGTCCAGACAGAATTAGGCGAGTCTAATAAGATCTTGATAGTCCAGAAACCAGCTTACTACAAGGGGTGCTATCAGATATCTTCTCTCCAGAACTGACATCTAATAAACAGCAGTAATACATCAGAAGGGTGAATGGCAACGGGCAACTCAAGTGGAATAGACCAGTATCGAAAGTAAAAATAGTTGGTTAGCTTCGTAGGTCCATAATACATGAGAAGACTAGTTAGCTTACACAGGTCAATAATACACATGAAAATGTGTCTCCTACCTACATAATAAACTGATGGGAACTAGATGGTCACAAAAGAGGCTGGCATTCGTTCCCAACATGCTAGAACACCCCTTAGAAGTAACACAAGGGCCATTTTGCGTAACACCAGGTTGCCAACATGCCAAACACGTGGGCTTAGAGTAGGGCCATTAGGTTGCCAACTTTCCTTGCCGTGATCGAGGAATCTGCATAGAAAGAATTGTAAAGCTCATCAAATTCAGCAAGAGAGCGCATATAGTAAAAGACACTCAAATAAAGTATAAATACTGTGTAGAATCATTCTCCATGGTAGTCCAATACATCATCTGGGCCTACTCATCCAAACAAGCAAGGAAATTTAGACAGTTTCATCAGTAAACCAAAGTAGGACCTCCTAAGCGGATCATATGAACACCAAAGATGTTGTTGGTTCATGTCATAAATGAAAATTCAACAAGTATGTCCCTTGTTCCACATTGCAACTCACGCCACTGACTTGAGCACTTTTTACTTCGAGCACTGACTAAGATGTCAGATTGGCGAGCCCAGTATTACTTCGAGCACTTTTCATTCCTCGTAATTTAAGTCCCATTGCTGCACTTTATAAGCTCTACATGATTAGCATCTCGTACCAATATGTTTCATCACTCTAGGCATAATCAATATCAGCATACAGGGGACCTCCAATGCATGCAACAAGAAAGGAATTCTCACGTTTGCCTAGCCTGAGTGATTTCCAAAGGTAGTAGGTGATATGAATAAGGTGTAGATGAGCCAACACAATGCTGTCAACCAAGATTAAGGCCAAAATTAGTGGGTGCAAGGATGGCAAAGGAATGAGATTTGAACACTCAAGACAGCCGAAGTCTAAGACTAAGACTGAAATTAAGTTGCTTCTTCTTTTCTTTTCTTCTTTTCTGGGATTTTGATTTGGGGGAAAGGGAGAGAGAGAGAGAGAGAGGAGAAGAAGAAGCAAGAAACTCAAAGTACCAATATGTGAGGGAAAAGGAATTAAGGGCCAATAGCTTTCTATGAAGTGTAAGTTTTCTCCAGAGTGAAAACTTTCAAAATAGCTCATCGCCTAGCTGTAGAAGGCTCATCAAGCTCCATAACTCATGACAAATTTGACATATACATGATATAAATGTCACTAGCAAAGGGGGGAAAGAGTTTCAAGCACTTGTTTATCTTTCCTCCTTTCTTCTGAGGAAGTTAGACGTTTCTCCATGACGTATGAAGTAACAGCACAATGTATCAGATTTCTAAGTCTTTGAAACAATAACCATTCAGAATTGACACGTAGAAACACAAATGCCGGCCAATGAAAACTTTCGTTTCAATTTGAAGAGGCCAAATTCATTGTTTCGCAACAACTGCTTTACTAGTTCCCAAACAAAACTGGCTCAACCCTAAGCAGCATTGGCTAGCAGGAATTCTAAAATTGCAAGTACCACAAATCCAATATCAATATCAATAATGCAATAAATCTCCGCCCCACCTCAAACTTTCAAGAGCTGCATTTTGTTGGAGAAGGCGACGGCAATCCAGTCGGGAACCGCCGCTGACCACTGCAGCTGATTAATTTCTGACCCGGCCGAGTACATAGAGATGGGATCGATCCCATTAGGACCGGCCACCGTCGGCAGCTCCCATATGAGGGCCTGAGTATCATCCCCCGCCGAGCAAATATGCCTGGAGCTCTGGGGCGCCCAAGCGATCGCATTTACGCTCGCCGCATGCCTCTCCAGCTCAGCCACTGGCATCGTCGGCGATCGGATATCCAAAATTACGACTTTGTTGCTATCCATCAGAGTCGTGGCCATGTACCTGAGGTCCTGCTTGTTCCATGCTAGTCTAAGAAGCGGCGTATCGGGCTGGGGGCTCTCGTAGATGATAGTGGAGTGCTCCTTGTCTCGGAGATCGAAAATCCGAACCGATCCGTCGGCTGAGACGGAGGCAAAAACCCTAGCCTCCCCCCAAGCGATGTCGTATACCTCCTTGTCGTGGGCGATGAGCTGGGTCTCGACTACGCCCTTGTCGATGTCCCAGACGGTGCAGGTGGTGTCGATGCTGGAGGTGCCGATGCGCCTGGGCTCGACTTCGTTCCAGTCGAAGGAGGTGAGCGGGGCGCAGAAATCGGAGGACTTGCTGTTGTTGAGGACGGAGAGGGGCTCGATGGAGTGGTCGCGGAGGTCCCAGAGGCGAAGGAAGTCGCCAGAGGAGGCAAGGAGATTAGGGTTGGAGGGGTGGAACATGAGCTTGGTGGGTGGGTAGGGGTGATCAAAGGAGAGAGGAGGGTGGTGAGGCTTAAGCGTCAAAGCGTCCGGGTCGAAAGAGAGGATGTCGACGCGGTTGTTGTAGGTCTCGAGGAAGCTGCCGACAGCGACACGGTAAGGGGAGTGGGAGATAGCGAGGGCATAAAGTGGGAAGGGGGACTCGTAGGTTATAGAGTTCGGGTGTTTCAACAGGGATTCATGGCTCGAATGCTCCATTTTCGATACAGTTTTCTTCGCAATCTTCTGGGGAGATCGAGGGAAAGGTGCTGGTTATAGAGTCCCCCTGTCTGGGTTTTTCCAGGAAAGTGGATAAAGAGTTGGGTTGAGGAAAATATACACGGCGTCGTTTTCACTTGACGAAGGTGGTGGTTAGGGACAGGACGCCTAATTAGACTTTTACCGTGGCTAGGCCCAGCTCACACTGGTGCCTTGGTTGTTGACTATTAGTTGCTCTCTCAGACTTTCGGTTGAATTGTATGTTGGGATTATATATTTACATATTGGCCCCAGCCCAGGATTCATTTCGTTCGTTCACAAATTCCAGAGACTCGTGAATGTCGGCAGCCAAACTCGTCCAGGGCATGAATGTGCTGTAAAAAAGGTAGGATTATAGAAGAATCTTGAATATTTATGTAAAATAGTATTTTATAAGTGTTTGTGTAAAGGATAAAGAGATGATTTGATCTAATTGTTTAATAAAAAAGTATTGGAATTAGGTGAAAAAATATAAAGAGAAAATTTGTGTTAAATAAAAAAGTAAAAAGTTGTTAGAGATTATGTTAAATGTAGGGAAAAGTACTGAAACAATCCCTGTGGTTTCACGTTTTGACAAAATAGTCTCTGTGGTTTCAAGTTGAACGCATTAGTCCCTGTGGTCAGCAAATTGTTGCAATGCAGTCCCTCCGTCAACCCACTTAAAGGTCAAAGCTTCTGAGAGGATCTTTTTGTTACATGATGCATACCTCAGGGACCAATTTATCAAAAGGTGAAACCACAGGGACCTACAAAATCATGTAACATAAAGGTCCTCCCGGTAGCTTTGACCGTTAAGTGGGTTGACAGAAATCTAACCGGAGAACCTTTTTGTTACATGATGCTTACTCCAGGGACTAATGTGTTCAAGTTGAAACCACAAGGACCAATTTGTCAAAACTTGAAACCACAGGGACTGTTTATGTACTTTACCCTTAAATGTATTGGTGTTTATGTTTGAATTCTTAAAATATTCGGTAATAGTTCTGTGAATGAATTTGAATCCTAAAAATATTTGAAAACGGACATGACCCAGGATTGTGCCGCTCCACTATTCCATAAGAAACTACAGCTTGGTTGCCAGCAGGGAAACCAACCCCCCCCCCCCCCCCCCCTCCTTCTGGACGTTTTTTTATAGCTTAGAAAAGTGGAAGATTCTTAAGGCCATGTTTCGCACAAACAAAAATGTTATCGTTCAATTGATCCGGCTTAATTCTGCTTAGTTTACTTATTACCTTTATGTAATATACACGTATGGGAGGATAAAAATGTTATCTCGCATTGGAAATAAGTTATAAGTGCGGTGTGGTGTGGTGTTTAATATAGAATAATTAGACTCTAACCTATAAACTTAAGCTTTTAGGTTGAGTAGTGTCTTTTTGTGCTATATTACGAGCCCACTTGAATACTCTCCAATTTGTTTATCTCCCCCCGACACTTCCTGTGCTTCTTCATTCTGTTTTCCATCCAACAAGATTACCTCAGGGAATCCTCTTTTGGACCACAAAGAGGCAAAAAACAAAAAAACTTATAAAAATAAAATAAAAATTTGGGTAAGCAAGGAACTTGTTGGTATAAATGTGCAAAAAAAGCTAGCCCCACAATACAGCCAAAGTTCCCTAAACAATTAGAGGTCATATAACTCTCTATACAAGCATTCTCGTACAAAAAACACAAGCCTGTGAAGGATGCCCCAAGCCCGTGAAAGCCCAACTATTGATGTCTATAGCTAAGGCAGCACACCGACCCATTTGGGTACAAGGTGTCCCTTCTACACACTAGCATCTTTTGGGCCATATTAATTCGCCATGTATTGTGCTTTGCTTTTAACTTTCTTTGAAGCCCAACATCCGATTGTCACTAGCATCGTGAAAAGCATTGGAAGACTTGCGGTACAGCATATAATTTTAATTTTTTTTAAAATGCTTCAAAATAGAGTATCGAAGAGAACGAGGAGCCTTTCTTAATCGTATTGAAATAAAATGATATATTTTCAGCTCAAATCATTTAAGAGTATCTTATCCCTTAATCTAGACGATTTGATTTCCACGCAGCTTTAGAAAGTGCCAAAACTTTGTTCCATCAAGTCTACGTCAACGTAGCATCTTTAATGTTTAGTTCAATCAATATAAATTATAAAATACCTAAATTATTAGTAACACTGATAACTACTGGAAATAAATTATATAATTTCCTATTATTTTTTTACTTATTTATATCCTTAAATAGACCCATCAACTAAACTTCAAATTCCTTTTCTAATAAAGATAATTACATTGACTTGACTATTAATCATATATATATATATATATATTTTAAAAAGGATAGCAGTGGCATCATGAAGTTAGGGCCCATGCTTAGGCCCACCACTATTTAAAGACATGTTTGTTTGCAAAAGTATTTTAGAATATAAATGTATTCAACAAAAATTGTAGAAGGAAAATTCAAAATCTCAAAAATTTATACACAAACACTAATACATTGTACACTCTCCAACAACTTTTCGCACAAATTTCGAAACCTTTAATATATATATATATATATATAACAGATATTTTATCTCCACACTTTTTCACCTAACTTTAATACTTACTTATTAAATAATTACATCAAATCATCTATTTCTACACCTTTTTACAAGCTCCAACAAAAAATAAATATCTTTAAATTTGTTCACCAACTTTTACATAAAAACCTTTAAAACTCAAATCTACATAAATATTCACAATTCTATTAAAATCTTAAAAATCTTACCATTTGTTACAAAATAAACATCCTATTTAAGAATTTCACGTAATTGAACTACTTTGATTTAAACTTTTGTTGGGAGGAAACTTTAAACCCTAAACACAGCCTGCATACTACTAAACCACCAACTCTATCAATGAATCTTAATCATATTTACTTTGACTTGACTCTTCGTTAAAATATAAAGATAAATACAAAATTAGTCCATGTAATATACGCGAAAACATAAAATTTATCCTTGTAATTTCATAAAATGATAAAATCAGTCTTTAATGAAGGACAGCGACAAACAAAAAATATAAACATATGGATTAATTTTATATTTTTCTTATCATTATGAATAATTTAATTTTTAAGTATATCATGTAGACTAATTTTGTATTTATCTTTAAAATATATATATATATTTCAATTACCCTTCTAGAAAAACGAAAAGAAGGCACGCGATCTCCGTAAATTTCGAATTATTGGGGAATACGCAAATATGAGACAAACCACTCAAGTCTCAACCCAATCAGTACTCAAACCTTTCTAGAAGCAAAACAAAAAGATAAAAAGACCGATACAACCTTTGGCGTATTCCGCGTGTTTATCGACATCCAGCGGCCAGCCAATCGAGGTGCTTCGATATTTTCCACCCAAGTTGCCCTTGTCCGTAGCGAACGGTCACAACTACGTCACGCGATGACGCACAAGGCGTGCCCCAGGGTGACGTCGGTCTCCTAGCACATGCATCGGTTAAGGTATTTCTATAATAGGCGCAGCGGAGAGATTAGGGTTATGTGTCTTTCGTTAAAGTTAAAGGTAACTATAAATAGAAGTTCTATCCTACCTGTCTGGCACGACAGGACCACTTCTTCTGGAACTCGGGTCCACCCGGGTTAATTTTAGGCCGGGGCTCGATTCAATGCTGGGGGGGTCCTACGGTTAGATATTTAGGCACTCTGGCACAGGCGGAGGCAAGGGGTTGGCTCCCTCCAAATTTTTTTTTACACCTATATTTTTATTTATTTTTATCAGCCCCAGCCCCTTGTTTCTTGGGCAGGCTGAAGTTCGCTTCACGCCTGACTTATTGTTTTCTTGTTGTTACTTTTGAAATAAGAATTTTGTCAATAAAATTTATCCAGTGGCGACCCAAGGAGGGCCGAGCCGGGGCGGCCGCCTCCTTCGGTCCGTTATTTTATTTATTTTTTTTTACATGTGGGTATCTAACCATTTCAAATGCAGTTTCTGTACAATTTTTACGTTTTTAATCGAAAAAGTAAGGGAGAATATATGTATACAGATATTTTGAATAGATTTTTTTCGGCAAAAAACGTATATTTTTTCACAAACATAATTCTCAGGTCCTTAGTAAAGAAATTTGTTATGACTTATGAGGAAGTTGAGTCTCTAACTCTAAATTTATAAACATATTTACTTATAGGTGATGATGTTGTGTATATTAAGTATATTTCATCCTAAATGTTATGTTTATCAATTAACTACCCATGTCAAAGCCATGAAGACACTTTGTGAACTTAAACTACACATTTTTGCTTAATCAAGTCTATGCTGAATTAGATTTTGGGATTGTTTATTCACACATAGTCAATTGTGATTTGTTGAAGGCTATTGTTCTTAATTTTGATTAGTGAATTGGTTAATGACTTTTTCGTTTTGTTTTATTTTGTTTAGATAATGTATAAATTTTTGGTAAAAAAGTCAGTCAATGTGAAGTCGTCTAATACTCATAAATTACGAATTTTTTTAACTCTAAGACACTTTTGGACTATAATGGGAAAAAAATTTGTCATTTCGTTTTAGGAGTTTGGCCCCTTCACTTTAGTACTGTTCCGCGTGCGTTTGTGTACCAAAATTTTACCCCCTCTAAAATTTTAACACAATTAAATATTACAATATAATCTCTCTTTCCCCATCAAATCATTACTATTTACTACAAAAATATAAAAAATTACCTCTCTCTTCACTTTTTCACTAAACTCAATACCTAAAATTATAACAACACTAAAATTTTACAACACAAACACAATTATTACATCTTTGTTTCGAACATGATATGGTTCAGATTTCGTGATTAGTTTGATGGGACATAAAAGTGACTACAGAGGGTTAAATCATCAAGTTTATTAGATATAATTCTAGCTGTGGGAATATTAAACATTTAAATGTCGGCAATTGTTGTCGTCTGCGATCATTTTCATGATAAATAAATGTGTATAATGTTGTAGAGAGCCGCATTATCAACAGCCAAAAGGTTGAAAGTGATCAAGCTTTGGTTTTGGGTTTCTTTTCCCGTGTGAACTGCATTTTTTAATGTTTTCTAAAATGTTGGCTATTGTACGTCTATGTGCCAACAATTAACAGTGTGTTGATATGTGACCACAAAAATTAAATGAATAGGGTGGCCGAACCAACCCACCGAAAGGGCCGGGTAAGTAGAAAGATAGAGATGACACGGGATAATTTTTCTGTGGGAATTTCGATAACAATCTTTACGTTGCAATGGCGGACCAAACCACTAGCTAGGCTTTTGGAAAAAGGAGGAGTAATCAATAATGCCAAACATTCCCACCTCTCACCGCAACTCATTTTCTCCGTAGTACTCAATATTCATTGCGACTGGTTTTGAAAAGCGACATATGTATGTACGCGTTACATGTAATTTTCTAGTTCTCCGCAGTTTAAATTGAATGTGAAAAATCAGCGGTTTAGACTGAATCGACACCTAAAGCATGAATGAGTTTGGTGCCGAAATTCATGGTGAAGAAAATCTTACAAAAGGATGATTCAAATATTGACAAAATATTTTTACTAACTCTAATAACCCCTACGTAATAATCCGAATAACTGTATTCGGACTCACTCTGCAAGGTAATTATAACCACCTTAGGGGTTTCAGATTCTTTTTATAACGAACTCTTCGCAAACGATCTCGTTTTTTCACACAGAACTCCCAAACTCCTTTAATATTCTAAAGGCTAGTTTCAAGGTGATTAAATGAGAGAAAAGCTAGTAATTTAGATATAAAATCTCTTAAGTATTTTTTTCTTTTAAATGGGGCTCAAATAAATAATAGAAGACTTCCCTTTCTTAGAGGGTGTTTTTTTCTCTAGTAACATGCATATATAATATTTTTTAAGGGTTACAAGTCATACATCTAAATGTATTTAAGGGATACCTTGAGTTTCAAGTATAACAGTACTCTGAAAGCCAAATGAGCCTTTTTGCGAAGGCTTTGCTCGAGCGTGTAGCATGTGATTTGCTTGTAAAATCTTTTTTTTGAGCAAACGTGTTGAGTGACTCTTCTTCTCTTAAATAGATCAATTACCTTATTAAATAAGGAATTACAACTCAATTTGGACTCAGTTTGATACGGAATTATATCAAATACTCAAATACACGTACAGAAAGTTTGACAAGTACGTATGATTCGGGACACATTAGCCACAATATCTACACGACACTCGAGAAATTGATCTGTATTAAATTCTCTCTCAATACATAACGTAACACCTAGTCATACAATGCTTTCACAGCCTCCTAATTGTTGTGATAAAATATTAGGATTTCTCCAAAAGAAAGTTATGGGCGTACAGAATATTGTTGGGTTGCATGATGACCACAAACATCTTAGGCTAGGGTTTCCAATGAAGAGCTACCAGCTCAACTTGAAAAGCACACTGGTACGTAGAACTAGGACATTTTTTGAAAGTTTGTGGAGCACTTACTAGGACCCACACATTAAAAGATTGGCACATGGATAAGAATTAGCTCATGCAGATCCATTGCATCACCGTACTATATATGCCGACTGCGCAATGAGAACCATCCATTGCATGCCCACATGCACCGCCCTGTTTTTGTTAATTTCCGCCTCCGACAACACGATCTTGATGCATGCGACCTTCAATCTCCATGCACCAAGTCAAAGTCTTGCACCGAATAAGGAGCAACGACTCTAAGCCTTGAAGTGAACATTTCGTTTTGGCATATATATGCAACATTTTCAAAAGATATAGATTAGCTTGATTTCATCCAATATTGAATGGTAAATACTTGAAAGTACTAATTAAGTTGATCAATCAAATCAGGGTATGTATCCAAGTAAACATCTCTACTGGGACAGGTGGCCAATGGAATATTGGATGGATAAAGTTCGATCCAGAAAACGTTAAATAAGTAAAAACCAGATACTTAAAAAAGAAAGTAGTACTTGATCAGTTAGAAGCTTGCAGTGAACATGTACATGGAAACAATAAACATGCACGTACGTTCGGAATTGAGTTTCTTGAAATGATTGCGTGCTAAAAATAAAGCCTTTCGAATATATGCTTTTGCTTATCATGATTTTCCCACCGGATCTAGTTTTCAGTGATATTGCTTAATTAAAACGTTTTTTCTGCACCAAATTTTAACTCATAAAAAGAATGACGTCTTCAGCATCAGACCATGCGTTTTCCTCACGTTTGAGGGCCATAGAAGTACCCATCATCCTTCTCTTTTTGGACACGGGATCAGATCAGAAGGGACGAGCTAGGAGTGGAACATCATCACCAATAGCCTGTCGTTGGGGCCATTTCAAATTAAAGACGTGAGCGAGCTTGATACCATAGATCTTATATGATATGTCTTTCCAATTTGTCATTTTTAATGGAAACTTCCCCCCGAGGCATCTAAATTATACGAATCCTGCAGGAACATTTGAGAGGCAAGAGCATATGAACACCACTAACTCATCAGTCAGCTTTGTCGGTCTTTCTAGTTTTGGCACCAACTTTGGCGTGGAGTTTGATCTAAAAGCATCATTGTATACTAACGTGGACCGAATAGAAAGTCTTCGTCAAAATACACAAGCCGTTAAGTTTACGATTCGATGCTCCAAGAAGTTCTGACAATTATATTGTTTTCTCGAATTTTTTAACTCATTTTTAGAAGTTCTTTATAATCTCCTTGATTTGATATCACTTCGCATGCATATTAACGTACAAAAGGGGCAAAAACCCAATACTACTAATTAAATCTAAGTTATATTATTTATTCGTTAATCAAACTCAAGATTTTCCATCAATTTAAATTTCTGAGACATTTGATAATTTAACACGATATCAAAGTAATAGTTTTAAGATGATCAAGTCGCGATCGTCCACTCTTTACCCCATTTTTAGTTACGTTAAACTATAGTTATAAATATAATGTTTAGTCTTAATGCTTCCAATATTGATGAGACAAGGAAGGACTTATTACATCTACAAAAAAGTTTATCCGCGTACGTCATAAACTTATCACACAGGAACCTTCCATGCTTTGGCGTTGATTGTGATAACCTTTTGAGCCACATAATAGCAAAAAGAAAACGTATCCACGAAAGCTTTAGCCAAATTGGCAAGTGGGTGGGGGTGGGGAAGGGGGGGGATTAACCATGCAAGTTGCTGATGTCGTTCACATATATATAACTTGGGATCAGTCGTTTTACATGGCATCATGCTAATTAAAGATCAGAGATCTACTTCACCCACCACTTAAGATTCTTATTTCCTAGTCACCCGATCACTCGTAAGTAAGACATTCCATCTGCCTAGCTAGCTCATCAGTCGTCCTATGAACCTTCAAATGTGCATTCACATGGCCTAATTATTATTTAATCAATCTCCCACTTCCGAAATTTACAATCTAACAGCAAATAATTAAAACAGTACAAATTTAAGAGAAATAAATATAATTTATTTCCCCCCAGGAGCACATGAATTAGGTAGAACGTATTGATCTGCCTGACCAAACTCTAAGTAAGGTAAGATCTTCCTAATTCAGTGCCATGCACCTTCCAATTAAAGTTTGCTGTCCTGTGTTAGTTTTTATAAAGAAAACCTTTTTTAAGAGGTCTTTTAGTAAGATTATAATATAAAAAATATTGCATTGGATTCCAGTACTATACTCATATTAACCACACAAGCTTATGACGCCTTTTATTTAATTAGGTTAATTAATTAAATTCCTTGATTTAGAGAATAAGGTAATGGCCGGGCTCCCCGAAAGATGCTAATTGTATGGACTGAATAATTTCGAGTTAATTTTACTTTTGGGTACTTTAGCAATATCCCCCACAGAAACTAAAAAGTGTCTTTCCAACTTTCTTCCTGTGATGTGGGATCGAGTATATATGCCGTTTTAGTCTCTCATTTTTTTGCTAAGTAATTTGATAGAGTATGCTCTTTTAGTCCCTCTAGGAATTATCAGACGCCTTATTGGGTCGCAGTAATGCCCCTTTTAGGTTCTTAATTAGTATCTTCTGCACAAAAAAAACAGAAGCAATGTCTATCGCCTATCCATAATATAGACCTCTGGAGTCTGGAAAGGCCAGCCTTTCAATTCTATTCCCACCACATTTTCTCTGAATATCAATCCCAAAAGTTACAGGTTTATCACGTTCTTTCAAGTTTTTGAGCTTTGATCAGTTTCATTCGTGGTACCCACAGACTGCTCGCAGACATCACCTGCATGGCCCATTCCAGCGTCAATCTAAACCCTACAAGACGTGCATCTTTGCTGAACCTAGATGATCAAATCAATATTTCCGGTGATAAAAAATTAAAGAAATATAATATGTGATCTGTAGATATTATATGAAGCCCTGAACCTACTTCAACCCTGTTGTATATCGTCTTCAAAATTAAGAGAGAAGGAAAAAGTATATATATATATATATATATATTTCCTTCTTCTTTTTCTTTGTTTTTTTCCTTTTCTTTTGGTAAGTATCTATATATTGACGTCTTCAACGGCTAGAGTTTTGAATGAATCTCGAAGGTAATAGTATAAAATACTTCATCGAATTATACGGCGACAAATGTCAATTGGACCAGTAGCTACGTACAACCAAAGCTCACGGCACGTATATCCACAGAGTTTTTCTTTTTCTTTTTCTTTTCAAGAGCCGCCTGCAACCCTGCTGCTCTTACTATATAATTATGTGTGAAGCGTGAGTAGTGCTCACCTTCCAGTAAACTACACAAAGTCCAAGCAGAGAAGGCTGCACCCAGCCCTTCTGCGAGCGTAGATAATTTTTTGATTGCTTTTCTCTCTTTGGATACATGGAGACAAAGGTCCTATCCACCGGGGTTCCATACTTGAACTTGCCTGAAAGCTATATCCGGCCAGAGTCCGAGCGACCCCGGCTATCGGAAGTCTCTGTTTGCGAAGATGTTCCGATTATCGACTTGGGTATTGAGGACAGAAGCCAAATTGTGAGGCAAATCGGTGATGCCTGCAAGTTGTTTGGCTTTTTCCAGGTAAACATATCATGCGTAGTTCACTCCTCTCTGCTCTCTCGCTTCTCCATTTGAAAAGTTGTACGATTAGTTTGTCAGTTTCTGCGTGTAATAAAAAAAATATGTTCCTGTATGGTGCTATAAACATTTGACTTTAGAGTGAGTTTTTTTTTTTTTTAGTGAGTTTTGATCTTATATATATGGTGATTTGAGTAGGTGGTCAATCACGGCGTGCCTTTGGAAGCTGTGGCAAAAATGTTTGAGGTCGCCAATCAGTTCTTTAGCCTGCCGGTGGAGGAGAAACTGAAGTTGTACTCAGATGATCCATCAAAAACAATGAGACTTTCCACGAGTTTTAACGTGAACAAGGAGAAGGTTCACAACTGGAGAGACTATCTTAGACTCCATTGTTACCCGTTGGAGAAGTATGTGCCGGAATGGCCTTCCAATCCACCTACCTTCAAGTAAGTGCTCTCTCTCTCTCCTCTCTTTCACAACGTCATGTTTGTGGCCACTGCTGACAAATTAATTTGTCACCTCCCTTTCGTTCACATAAAGTACCCGGTATTGGTATTATTGTAGTACTAACTCTATAGATTTCAGCCTTGCTCACAGAACCAAACAAAAAAACCTACTGCTATAGCATTTTCCTTAGAGAACCAAACTTTTTGTATTTAGCATTGAGGAATAAACCTCTATGTCATGGAATCATTCCTTGTCACGAGGTATGGGCTAATTATTAATATATTAATCATGTCAGAATATAACTATCTAAAAAGTTTATGAAGCAAAGAATTAGGACAGATCATTATTGTACGAGGAATCAGAATGATTGAGAATTTTTTGACTGTCTGTTTTTATACTAATAACTTTTATATTTATAAATATTTATATAGATACGACAATCTGAATCTCAGAACAGAAGTTATCCTGTTTAAGAGAAATAAATATATATTGAATCAAAGACTCATTGATTATGAATTACTCTAATAATAATATTTCTTTCTTTCGTGTTTATCTGTTTCTAATATCATCCTATATATTTTGAAGAGGATAGTAGTAGTCATGCAACTTGCAAGAAAAAGATGAACCATCCTGATCTAGGTTAAGTGCATACATAGGTACTAGGGCTTTCTTGATTTTAATGTATTTTTCTTTGTCTGACCAGTGCACTGCAAGAGTGCAATGAACATGAACCGCATAATCCCTGTCTCATCAGATGGAATTCAGCTTTTCTCAACGATCCCCCCCTTTTTCTCTCCTAGATCAGTATCTCTTATATTGGTCTTCTTCTTTCCCTCCTCTGCTGAAAAGTGAATCCTTGTGATATATTAGGGTTCTTTAGCTTCCCCACAAAAAATAATTAAATGTCATGAAAAGAATACAGTCGATCGACGATCAGGGAAAGCGTATTTCGATCCTCTTCTTCATCCTACAACTGCCATTATTCGGTTGACAAAACCCCAACCGAGTCAAGTCCAATGTCTACGAACTCCCCCATGTGCCTCGATGCGATTCCCAAAGGTTCTTTCTGAAGAATGTGACAAATCACACAAGCATATGACCCTTAGAAAAACGCGCACACACAGTTTTGTGCTTTTAGGACACACTCCAAGATACAAAAAAAAAAAATGCACAAACTTTCAGTGCTCCTTTTTCCCCTTCTTCCGTTGTGCTCCACAACCTTGATCCATGGTTTTAACTTAACTATTTCGGAGGATAATGTTTTCCTCCGTCTTAGGTGGTCCATCTTCCATATACTTGGTTTCTTTAGGTGATAGCAACCACATTAAGAGTTAGATTAATGTAATGCTTAATCAATTTCATGCGGCAGAAAACATGCTCTCAAGGAACCCACCTCCTTGGGTTTCCCGATTGTATTCTTAAGAGGACTTCCACCAAATCGTGATTTTTTGGATCATATCTAATTTGTCTGTTATCCTGTCACCCATGACCCATGTTGCTTAAACAAACAAGTTAGGTTCAAAATTCAGATCAAAGATAATTAAAAAATCTTCTTAATTAACATGCTTTGCTTAAAATTAATCATGTTTCCTTTTGAAAATCAATGTCCGACAATCTCAAACCACAGACTTGGATTCCACATGTATCCCTATTGTACACTAACAGTCAATTCAGCCAGCCTAACAATCTCTAGTCTTGGGTGGACTTTGTCAGATGCGACCCACTTGAGATTTTAATCCATATATAAATAGATAGCGTTGGGGAGATAGGTAGGGGATTTAAGGACGAGGATCCCTGCAATGTGACCGGTCACAGTGCGTGTGAGAGTCGTGGTTCCGCCCCTGTCCGGACAAAATGGGTGCTGTCCGGACAGTGGCAGATGTGAGTTCCGCCTCTCTCTGTTTCTTGGCGCTCTCTCTCTATTAATTGCATATTATGCAGATTCGGGATTTAAGGTTTGTTTTGTTTTGTGAGAATTTTTTGTGTTTTGAGAATTTTTATGTGATGTTAACTTTATTGATATGCGTGTTGCAATTATATTTATGTGGTGTGAAAAATGATGTTTGATTGCAGAATCTTGAGGATTCAAAAAATCCTAATGATTTTTTTAAAAAGAAACAGACTCTTAAATACCAACTTGTGATTTTTTTATATTGATAACTAAGGAAATTAAGACATCTAATTACGTGTTTCGAATTAAGACGAATTTAATTTAGTGTATGCACGGAGTGAACTCAACATAACGACAAATCACAAATCGAGCAGCCTTTTGAAAAGCTGACTTTAAAGAATTACTTGCACTTTTTTTTTTCTAAACAAGTGACTTTATCTTCTGCAAATTAATTTAACGGTGATGACGCCGGTTTTGCAGAAACTGACGTCAGGGCTGACGAAAATGCTTGGGGGACTTTTTCTTCCGCAATTAATCGAACGGTGATGACGCTAATTCAGAATTGTTTTTAAAAAAATTAAACGGTGATGACGCCGGCTTTGCGGTACAGAGCTGACGACATCAGCTCGTGGACAAAATAGTTCTAGGTACCCACGTCGGTGGTTCTGCTGACGTCGACAGGCTAAACGCGTTGACGTGAGCCGAATCGAATCACGTGGTCCGTGATTGATTCGTGAGGTGTGATCCGGTATTCCGTCGTGCACGGAAGCTAATTTTTTAATAATCCCAAGCTGTTGACTCAGCTTCCTCTATATGTGTTGAATACGCGTCTTAGGGTATGGGGTAGTTACTAGAAAAAACTAGAAAATAAATAAATAAAGAAAATAGTTTTAGTTATTTCTCATGTGGTCGGTGATTTTGAACAATTACATAATAATACGAACAATACGTGCTTCCATTTTTTTTCCTTCCCTTTTTTCACGTGATACTATTTGTTATTTATTTTTCTACTCAAAAGAGACGTGCTTCCCTTTGGTAGCTTCCTTTCGTAGTCAATCATTACTGGTAGAACGTGATTTGAGAAGTTTCTCGAGTCAATCAATACATAGAAAATTAATATCTGTCATTTGTTTTTTTTAAATAAATTATTTAATATTGTTATGTCCATAATTCCTAAGATCACGTGACATCGAGCATCGTAGAAGCACTCTCGACCCTTCCACATGATGAGTCCGACCCGTTACCATCATTAGCTGTGAGTCGAAATGGGCCGGCTCAGGGTGAGAATTTATCTGTAAAGCTAATGTAACATTTGGTCGTGATTTGACAGGGAAATTGTGAGTAACTATTGCGTGGAAGTGAGGCAACTTAGGTACAGATTACAAGAGCTGATATCAGAGAGCTTAGGCGTGGAAAAGGATTCCATCAAGAACATATTGGGAGAACAAGGACAGCATATGGCTGTCAACTATTACCCACCTTGTCCGGAACCAGAACTCACCTATGGATTGCCTGGGCATACTGACCCCAATGCCCTGACAATTCTCTTTCAAGACCTACAAGTGGCAGGCCTTCAAGTCCTCAAGGATGGCAAGTGGCTCGCAGTTAATCCTCACCCAAATGCTTTTGTCATCAACATTGGCGATCAGTTAGAGGTAAAGTCTATTTGATTCTGCCAAAATGCAGAGTATGTACCTTTTTTTTTTTTTAATCTCAAATTGCCCGCTAAGCTTGCAGCATGAAAGATGGTTATTGAGATTTGTTTGAGTCTGTAACATGTTTATGTGAAGGTCACCTTTCATGTGCTCGAGTTACTAAATTCCAGTCATATGGGTGTATAGTTGATGCTCCTTCTATTAGGCAATGTCCATGCTAACTATGCATAGGGTTGTCGGGCCTACACTGTGCACACCACCCAATGAGAATTACCTGCAAACACGTTTAGACCAGCAGGGAAGCTCTCCTGTTGGTTTAGACGTTTTTATATTGAAACTGAAGCTAGTGTGTCAAGTTTTGTGGGAATCTAACATGAGAATGAGTGATTGCAGGCAGTGAGTAATGGTTTATATAAGAGTGTTTGGCACCGAGCCATAGTCAATGCTGACAAGCCAAGGTTATCAATAGCTTCGTTCCTCTGCCCGTGCAACAGCGCGCTAATCAGGGCCCCGGAGTTGCTCACGGATGATGGATCTGCAGCTGTATTCAGAGGTTTCACATATGCAGAGTATTACGAGAAGTTCTGGAGTAGAGACTTGGAAAAAGAAAGCTGTTTGGAATTTTTCAAGAACAGTAGCCTTAATGCGTAGTTCTCATCCCTTTTTTTTCTGTGTACTGTTATTATTATTTCATTGTCCATCTTGCAAATGATGTGCCGAGTGCCACTGCCATCCTTTTATAAGGAAAAGAAGCTTCATAGCATGAGCATGGCTAAACAGGGCCCCCCCTGTTTTGCTTGAAAGATGGCAGTGCTATACTATTCCATATATGCAACAAGGGTTATCCAACCGCCGGCTCGCCATTGAAGCTGTTATGCTAGGTAGAATTTCCTCATTCTTTAGCCATAGATTGAAGGACTTTTGCTGGTTGCTTGATTCTTGGCCTAAAGCTTATATTATGTGACGTTGTAACTTGTCTTATGGTATTGTAATGTGTCGGACAATTTTGGCGGTTCAAGAAATGGTGTTTGTATGAAAAATAAAAGGCCTTCATCTGTCACTTATTTGTGTATATTATTATTATTAAACCAATTATCTAATTAAACTTAGAACCAAACTCTTTCTTCCCTCTGGATTCCGTTCATTTCCCTTCTGAACTATTATCGGGAATTCCATTCCAAATCTGTTAGTGTTTGAACATTGGCTTAATTCCGTGTCAAAATTCAAATTTAAATTGGGTTATATTTTAAATATGGTCAAAGTGTTCAAGAGATTAAAGAGTCTTTCAAAGCTTAAAAAGATAAGACGTCATCAAGATGAAGAGCTAAAAACAAAGAACTGGTGATGCAAAGTCTTTGAAACTATTTTAAAATTTGGATTTTGAAATATTTCCTTCATTTTAAAATTCTTTTTGAAATAGAACTCAACCAACTCTATAAACAATTCAAGCGTCTTCCCTAGATAGAGAAAATCCTTTATGCTCATAAACTAGTCATTCCCTAGATAAAGAAAATCCTTTTATACTCATAAACTAGTCATTTCCTAGATAGAGAAAATATTTTATGCTCATAAACTAGTCAGAGTCAAGTAACTGGATGTTGCCCGTGTCTGAATCACTTTTGTAAGGTTTTATTTTTTAATGAATTTTTGGTGGCTACTAGCCCGTTGTGGTTTTTCCTTTGAAAGGTAAGTTCGAAGGTTTTCCACTTCGTCAACAAAATCTGATTGATGTTTATTTTATTATTCCGCTGTATATATATTTTGTTGATTGATTATTCAGATTTAGACTAACAATTTTAAGACTTGTATAAAAATTATTATTGAATTTTTAAATAAAGGAAAAACATTTATTCTACCAGAATAGCTGTTAATAAGGTCTAAAAGGATTTTTCAAAATGCAATGGAAAGAGATAAGGCAGGGCAATTATAAAGCGACAAAGGAAATTGCATTGGGCAAATTTAAGCACTGAGATAAAGCTCTGCTTGACCATCTTCTGTCGAACAGTGTAAATCCTAGAGGATATGGTTCTTGCAATCTTGCACAAACCGAACACCCATACTATGGAAAACGTTTTCTGGCCTCCTATGTTCTGGCCTGTGCAAGTCTCATGGACCATGGCCTGCAATCCTCCTCAAATCTCCAACACGGCTCCATAAATGGGCCGGGACTTCCTGTTGTCGAATTTAGAATAAAAAATAAGGTATACGGTTACCCAGCACGCATGTGTGCTTGAAAAGTGCAGGATACATGCAGGGGCGGCTTAGATTGTTGGCAGCTTAGGCTAAGGTCCCCAAAATAGAAAGTTACTCAAATTCTAATTGACCTTATTTTAAAAAATGTCAAACATTACCTACAAGTCTTTAACTTCAAAATAATTGACTTATTGTGAAGGTTTAATTACCTTTGTATATATAAAGACCTGTAAATCACCTTAATTGAAAGAGGCATTAAAATTACTTGCGTTTTGCTGCCGTTTTTTACATTTAAACCTATCACCTAATTTATTCAATTTTTTAGGCCTATAATTTTCCTAAAAAGGTTGAAAACTATTATCTCATTATTATCTTCTCGGTGCTTCTCAACTTTTATTCTCAACGGTTGTTCTTATCAAAGAACACTAGTCACTCAGGCAAGTGTTATTATGCCAAACTTTATGCTTTAATAATAGGTCATTGGCTTTTAAAACTAAAAAAATTAGTCCTTAAAATTTACACTCTTTTCATAGCAGGTTCTTAGGTTTTAAAATTAAAAATTTTAATCTTAAGTTTTGGGATCTTATAAAAACAAGTCATCCGGTCATCTTTATGCCGAAGTAACTTATATGTAATTTTGCCAGTGAACTTGTAGTTCAGTTGGCGCCTTCTGCCAACCTCATTTCTCCAAGTTATCTAGTTACAAAAAAGAACAAGGGGAAAATACATTTTTCACCCACAAACTACCATAGGTTTTACACTTTGCACACTAAACTATCAATTTTGATACATTGCATCCTCTAACTACCAATTTTTGACATTTTACACCCTATGTCAAATTTGTAGACTAGAATGACGATAATACCCTCGACCAATTTTGCATATATTAAAGATATTGTTGTCAATTCATTAATTTATTAAGGGTATTATTGTCAAATGGAGGGTGAAAAATGTTTAATATTGGTAGTTTGAAGGTGTAATGTGTCAAAGTTGATAGTTTAGGGTGTAAAGTGTCTAACATTGGTACTTTGAGGATGTAATGTATTAAAGATGGTAGTTTGGGGTGCAATGTGTCACTACCCTGATAATTTGTTGGTGGAAAGTGTATTTTTTATAAAAAAAAAAAATTGTTAGCCCTTCAAAAGGATTAGATTCTAAGGGCGCTACTGAAAGCCTTTTTTTAGGTCTTACAGATTGAATGGATCAATCATATTCTCAATTGAAAATGATATGTTAACAAAATTTTATTAGGTAATTTGTCGTCTAAAAGGTCTTAATTAAAGTTTATTAATCTTTAATATTTTACAACTTATTACAAAGGCCTCGTTTTAGGATCTCACCGAAAGCCCAATTGACATAGTACCGGCCCTGGATATATGCACAGTAATATTCACTCTTTACAGCTTACTATCTAAACTCTGGTTGCTGGGCAAGAGTCCACCTTTCATGTTTGAATCTAAGATAGAGTAGAAGCTTCATGTGAAATGAAAGTTCCTTTTCTTCCTTCTTAAATACAACTGTAAAGCTCAATTTGCTACCGAAGTAAAGAGGCATTGCCCATTTAAGTCTATTATCCCAAGTCTCTGTTTTGATGCTCTGCTCTTATCTCTATAATACATTGAATACTCTGTTTTGCTGCTGCTCGTTCAAGTATCATTTTCGTATTCAATGTGTTTTCTTATGAGTGATCTGCAAGATTAACCTCTCTTAACTCATCTATTCACGTTATGATCTCTTTGGATTTTTCCTGTTATGCCTTCAAGTTAAATTGGATAACTCCTTTGTGACTTACATTTAGATTGGATAACTCGATGAAAAAGGAATGAACATGAAGAATCTCAGCTGTGTACTTTTATTTTTTTTCCCAATTACAGCCCTATCATGTTGCAGGATCTCAAGAAATCCATCCACATGAATTTTAAATGAAGAACTTTATTTCATACAAGAAGTATACAATCATTTTATTTTATTTTTTTAGTCAAGTATACAATCATTTTAAAATTGTCCTGTTCTTAACTCTTTTTGTTTTTCTTTTCCTGCTTCTATCTCTGAATAGAAGCTTCACATTTCAGAAAGCTACTTGTCGAACAGGACAATCACAACCTCCAAACCAAAATACAATAGGTATGTACCCAAGCCAAGCCAAGGGATCAAAGCTTTTTGATGAATTCCATGATATAGGTATTGAAAGCACAACCCATTACTCGGAAGCCTTGAAATCCAGCCCCTTTAGCCAAGGCCTCAAACTCCTTCTCTGTTCTCTCCTTCCCACCAGGATTATGAGCCAACATGATAACGTCGATATGGATAACTCCCTTAGCAGCAAGGCTGGTGTCCGGTGCTACGGGAAGAATGCATTCAGCAACAATCACCTTCCCATTGTCTGGAAGAGCCTTGTAGCAGTTCTCCAAAAATTTCAAGCAGTGCTCATCACTCCAATCATGACATATCCACTGTTCATAGAAGGGCTCAAATGTCAAGAGCATAAATCAAAGGTATAATTTCCATTTTCCTAAACAAATTTTCCATACATTTCTTTTTTTTTGTTAAAAATTTTTTCCATACATTTCATTTTTCTCTTCATGATTCAGCTATTAGTCAAATAGTTTAAAGTGCTTTCACACAATAAAATTTTTTTGGGAGAGAAGTTGATAGAGACATCTTCTGGCTTGAACTATTCTCTTCAGTTTGCTTCCCTTTTCCGTGAAAGGAAAATTCAGCAATCCACAGACATCATTCTACTTCTACGTTAAAATTGATGTTACTCGAAGGGTCTTTGAAAATCAAACACTCTCTTTAGTGAATACAGCTTGTGTCAACAATCAATCAATAGCAAGACTTTAGATTTCTATGATTGGATCCAGCTACAAGCCAAAGTAAGGGGGTAGGTAAGAATGTGAAAGGATTCCAGATAAGTTCAAACCCACCTTCATGAAAATGGCGTCTCCCTTTGGAACACTAACAAACATGTCTCCCCCAACATGCTCCACACCTGCAGCCACCATCTCTATCCCTTAGATAATATTAAAGTTTAAACCCAGAAAAAAGCAGAGAACAACTTATTATGTGGTCACTGGTCGCCCAGAGAGTTTTAGGTCGAGAATCAAGCAACTCAATTGAAAAAGGTCTGTCTAAGTAGCCAAGTGCTTAAAATTAAGCGAACTACCAAATACTTAGGTATAGGACGAGTGAAGTTTGTAATTCCATTACCAGGATAAGATGATGCATCCTCGATGACATGTGGCAAATCAAAATTGATGCCCTTTATGGAGGGGTATTTCGAGACGATCATACTAAGGACAGCCCCTGTTCCACCACCAACATCAACCACTGATGTGAGGCCGTCGAAGCCTTTGTAGGTCTCTAGGATTTTCTTCATGGTAATGGTGGAGTGATCAGCCATTCCCTTGTTGAAGACCTTGTTGAATCTCATATCTTTCCCATGATATTCAAATGAGGTCATTCCATGGGCCTTGTTAAAGGGAATGCCGCCCTCAAGAACTGCATCTTTCAAGTAGTACCTTTACAAAACAAAATTCGGTGAAATACTCCTCGGACACAACTACAACCTATGGACAAAAGAATTTTTTTAAAAATATATTCTTTTGGAGAATGTAAAAATTATCAAAATATGTTTGGGAACTTAGAAAAAAAAAATATGTTTGGGACGAAAGTTTCTGTGAGAAGAATATTTTATGAGTTTTTGTATTTTTTTTTGTGTGCTGAAAACAAGGTAGAAATTTATTGTAATTATATTCTCTTGTAGAATGTGAAAATTATGAAAACATGTTTGGAGAGTAAAGTTTTTGTGAGAGGAATAGTCATATTAGTTTTTGTATTTTATTACGGAAAACGAGTTAATGATTATAAATGAATCTTTATTGGGGATTGAAAAGAATTGTAAGATAAAAAAAAAATTTTGTGTTTGGATGAGAAATTGGTTTTGAAACGTTTTTAAAAACACTAAACAAAACAGATTAATTTCTTTGATCTTTTAATTTTGAACTTTTTCTTCTTCTATGTGGACCACTCATATACGACCTGCCATGATTTGGTGTAAAAAAGAAATTAGAGGCACAATAGTTGAACTTATGGCAGCCTTTGTAAGGGGAGCCAAAGGACATTCAGAACCAAAACGTGTTACCTTCTTCGAATAAAGCTTCGTGGTGGGTGAAGTGGGTGGTGGGGTGGTTTGTTTGAGACGTGTGTAGTGCCTATCTATTCCATCACAGGAAGAAAAGGACGAAAGAAGACAAAGAAGATGAAGAGAATGGTTACCAGCTCTCCATGAGGACCTTATCCTGATTCATGAGACAGAGAGCAGCGATCGACACACCATCCTCATTCTTAGTCAAGAACTTACACACAGGGCCTTGGCCATATAGCCTCTCGACCCTGCCATCAGGGAGTGTGCGCAGAGAGTAAGTGAGAACAGAGTAGCTAGCCAGGAGGCGCAGGATTCGATCGAGCATAACTGGGGCATCAGGGTTTGTAGTAGGGAGCTGGGAAGCTATCTCTGATGGAGACAAGTATGCGCCAGGTCCAGCCTTGGAAATTACCTCCAAGAGTTCTAGCTCTATGGCGGATTTGAGGACCATGGGAAGGACTGAGGCGCTGGCTAGTTGCATGGCAAAGAGGTTAGCTTCCTCGTCGGAGACTTTGGTTGGAGTCATCTGGGTTTCGCCCGTTGAACCCATTTTGTTGTTAGATTGGGTTGGTATTGTCAGATGTTGAAAGAAGGCGGAGAAGAAGGAGAGAGAGGATTGAGAAGTTGGGTATGCTGGGACAGAGCTGCGAAGTAGTAATATATGGTTTTTTTGGCTCACCAACCACACCACAACCTTTTCACTTTGATGCTACACAAGTGGCAACCACTTACCTATGTCTCCCTCGATTGTATGCCCTCTTGTAGTCCCTTGGGGATAGGCTTTTTAATTAAATATGAACACTCAAGGGGTGCATTTGGATGTCCATGATTTTGTTCCTTTATTTTTCCTTTACTGTATATATATATAAAAGGTAGAGTAAGTGAGAATTGTCGTAGTCTTTCAAAAAAACAATCAAACAACGTGTTGGAACACCAGCCAAGTATAGAGTTGAAACACTTCGAACTCAATCATGACATGTCAATGATTTAATTCATTGTTATCACTGTATAGTAGTGCATAACTTAACTGATCCCTACTTGAACAATTTCTGATATATATATATATATATATATATATATATATGAGTTTCTATCATTTCTTAAAACAGTCATTTACCCAAGAGGCGTATGTAGGAGGGTGTTGTATTACAAAAATAATACTCCCACCAACTATTGAGGTTCTTACACATTACACCATAATTATAGATTTCATGATACTTCGTTCACCAACTACTATCAATATACACTTTGCACTCCTGTTAATTTAAACAAAAATTGATACATTGGTTCAATGAAATGACAAATTATCATTATAAAAATAAAAAATACACTTTTCGCCTCTAATTTTGGGGTTTTGGCACTTTGCATTTCATACTACTAATTTCAATATATTTTACTCTTCAACTACTAATCATTTACACTTTACACACTTCACCTTTTAATTTGATGTAAATTAAATTACTATTTTGGTTCATTAAAATGACAACTTTACCCGTACATAATATAATTGTAAGGGGTGCAAAATGTATATGAATAGTAGCTGAGGGATGAAATGTAAGGGAGTTGATAATTCGAAGTGTAAAGTTTCAGAACTCCAACACTCTATAGGTGAAGCCTCTGCATTTAACGCATTATACTTCTAAGATGATTCTGTTTTATCAACTTGGACAATATGGGGAAATCAGATCGACAAAGAGATTAGGATAGGCAAGCATTTAACCTCCAAATAGGACAGAGTCCACAGCTTTTCATCGGATCAACATTTTGTTTCATTGTGTTCTTTTCCTCCAAGTTTCCTCCTTACCATGACCTATGAGAGAAAAAGTTATTAAGTTAAATTTCGTGAGTGAACTCGAGTGTCACATTCCAACCTGCGACCAGCAACCAAATAAGTTGGTGAGTGGACCCGATCTGTATAATGATTTTGGATCCAATTATGACGTTTCTTGAACCTCAAACATTCAATTGTGCCTTCTTAGATTATGCTTCTCCTTGTCTATTGATTTCTTGCAATCCACTTAACCCCACCTTAAGATGCAGATGTTCATCTTTATGATAATGACTCAAGCACTGATGCTTCTTAATATTTTTTAAGGGGAAAATACATTTGTCATCCATGAATTACCATAAATTTTACACTTTGCACCTTAAACTACCCATTTTTGACACATTATACCCTCTAACTACTAATCTTAAACACTTCACACATTTTGTTACATTTTTAGACTAAAAAGACGATAATGCCCTTGACCCACTTTGGATATTTTTAAGATATTATTGTCAATTCATTAATTTATCGAGGGTATTATTGTCAAGATGGAGAGTGCAAAGTGGTTAACATTAGTAGTTGAAAGGGTGTAATGTGTGAAAGTAAGTAGTTTAGGGTGCAAAGTAAGGGTGGGCATATATTCCGGTTCAAATCGGAATTTTCGATTCCGGTATCGGTTCCGACCATTTCCGATGATAGTTGAAGGGTACAATGTGTCAAAACTGATAATTTATGGTGCAATGTGTCAAAACTGATAATTTATGGTGCAATGTGTCATAGACTTGGTAGTTGATGTATGATGAGTGGAAAATTGTATTTATGGACTTTTTTAATGTTGGATTGGACTCATAAATGAGAGTATCTTATAAAACAAAATAAAATCTCTATTTTATTAAAATAACATATAAGACTTATTTTAAATGAAGAACAAATGGGCTGGAAGAGTAGAACCGCAGCCACAAGCGCAGCCAGTTCCGTGTGAACAAGTATGGCTTCTTTGATTGGGTGGGATTGAGATTTCAAACGGGACAACGTCTCACGACTCTCACCTAAAGCTCGACTGACTGAGAAAATGGCTGCCACTGTTGAACGGAAGGGGAAGGTACGACAAAACCTTGACTCGACACCACCCTTGTTCTGGAAGCAAGTTATGGTCCAAAACTATGGAGAATGAAGATCAGACCCAAAGAAAATTTAGAACCGAATGGGACTAAATCTTCACCTACTTTCCCACCAACCCTCGAGTAATCTTCTCCACATTTTTGCCAATCTGGCACCATGGCACAATTTCAATCTCCCAGCTCTCTAATTCACACTACCTTTTGGTCACATCTGCCGTTGATTAGTTGCCCCAACCTAAAGGTACTTCTAATGTTATAATTACATTTGGGTAAGCAGCTGGGTCGACGTGCCACCAAATACATTAAACTATACAGAAACATTAAACAAGGTCAGAATTTTGGTTGCATGTTTTCTTTTAAGCCCTGTGTCCGTGAGGAGGGGTTGTACCATTTGTCAACCACCGGCTGGGGTCTTTTCAGGCGGCTTCAAATCTCTATTATCAGACTTGACTAATCACTGTCTACTAAACTACCCTTTAATCTTTTGTTGCAATAAAGTTAAATCTTTTCGAAATTTGCAATTGTCATGCCCACGTGAAAAAACTAAAAAAAAAAAATATCTCATTTCTGGTGGCCCCAAAAGAATAGTCTTACCATTCTCATTAATCAAACATGTGCACAATTTCGAAATTTATTTTTTTGTTTTTTAAAACAAAACGGTAAAGCCTCCATATTTTCTGGCTGGCCCAACCCAATGTGTCGGGTAGACTAGGACTGGGACAACAAGTTTGGGCTTGAACTGACATTATTTAACGAAATTGAAATATTTGGGCCCGTAACCCATGACTAAAAGAAAAGCCTTTTATTGCAAGCCCAAAAAAGAAAAAAGGGTCCAAACTCCCAACTACAAAGGTGTCAAGGTTTTTTTTTTTTTTTTTCTAAGTAAAAAAGTTTCAACTAATTGACTTCAAATACAAAGGGTATTGTCGTCCTAATTAACTACTAAAGGCTTCCCTGGGCCTTACTGTACAGTTAACCCTTTTTTTTTGGGTAATTACTGTACAGGGAACTGGGAAAGCCAAAAAGTAAGAAAGTAATAAAAGCGGCGTCGTATGCTTCAGCCTTTTTTTTTTTTTTTTTTTTTTTTTCTAATTTTCGAATGGAACTCCCAACGGTCCACTACTCCACTTCCAACCCCAAAATTCGAACGTTGAGTTGCTCTGCTGATAGAGTACCGTCCTCGTCTTTCTCCGGTTTAAACAGAGCTTTCTTCGTAGGAATTCCTTTGTTTTTTTCTCGGCAACCAATCAGAAAGAAGAAGAAAGAAAATGGGGAAGAACTACTCGGAGGTTATAGAGATATCGGCCGCCTCTTCTGAAAAAGAGTCAGGAGGAGGGATTGTTTCGACAATGGCAAACTCTTCTCCTTCTTCTTGTTCTTCCGAGGAAGATGGGACTCCGATTAGGCCCGTATTTTGTCTGAAGAGTAAGAGCGTTACGGACATCAAACGGATCGAAGAGACAGAGGACTGCTTCATCTTGGAGTTCGACCCCTTCGAGTCCATCGACCTTTCCAGTCTCTCTGTAAACTGCAATGCCAGTGAGACAGATGCTGATGGTGCTAATGATCTCTCTGTTATTGCTGAAAAGGGCCAGGTTTGTCCCTTAGAACTTTTGGTAACGAAATGCAAAAATGAATATTGTAATTTATGTTACCAATAGCTTTCCATTTTTTTTATTGCCCTAACACTTTCGGGATCATGGATTGGTGGATTTAAATAAAACATCTTGGGTGCTATGTTCTCTAAATCAAGAAGTAGACAGCTTCGTGTAAGAAGTCTTGGAGAAACTTTGCCTTGCGTTAGTCAGGAAGAGTTGTAGCTTGAGTGAAGTAGTGAACTGTACAGGGGTAACACTAAAGTTTGTTCGTCCACGTCTCTGTACTTACATGTAACAGGTCTCCTATAGGTGTCACTGTTCCTGAGCTTCTTACCATGTACAATTTATTTGTGTGGAGGCTGAGTTTTGTTTCTAGTTTGGGTTTGCCGATTTGGGTTGTTTATTTTATTTTGGCTTAATTACCATACAGGTTCTGTGGTATCCAACTTTTACAAAATAGTCTATGTGGTATGAATTTCGACAAAATAGTTCCGGTGGTATAGCTTTGAGACAAATTAGTCATTTCGTTACTCAGTTAACGGGAGAGTGTTGTACATGTCACATCAGCACTATTCACGCGTTGTGTCAGCGGTCGTCGTGGAAGATGAAGAAGATGAATCTCACGTGTTCATTCCACCATATCGAACCAATCAGAGTTTGAGGCTGAGGCTGAGACTAACTCTACGAGCTAAAAGAAGTATATCACTCGTGATTTGGATACTAATGCTGAAAAACAAATGTCAACGTGTGAATGATGCTGACGTGACATGTACAACACTCTTCCGTTAAGTGAGTAACTGCAGATGAACTAATTTGTCTTAAAACTATACCACATGGACCATTTTGTTGAAGGTCATACCACAATAACTATTTTGTAAAAGTTAGATACCACAGGTACCTGTAGGGTAATTAAGCCTTTTATTTTATTTTATTTTTATTATTTTTTAGGGGGCTTAAAAGTGAAGCAATAATGGCGGGTATTGGCAATATGGCTGATGCAAATAAGCTCACTGACGATAAAGTACCAGCTGAAGGGGTGTGGGTGATTGCTGATGGCAGCAAGTTTTCACCACTCCTTGAGGGAAGGCAGAAGCTTGTAAGGAGTGATATATCACGCTTGGAAAGGCCTCCTATACGCTAAAGACAACAGTTGAAAGGAGTTTAAAAGATAGGTGTCACTGGGTGAAGAGGTAGCATCTATCTGAAGACCCTCATTGTGGATTTATCTTTTGTGCTAGCATGATCGGTGCAACTGCTGGTAGGAGATCTTTTTTTTTTTGCTAAGAATAAGATAACATAACATAACCAAGGCAAATCACCGATGCATATCACAAACCCGGATATGCTCGGGAATATCAGAAAACGAAACATAACCAACAAAACCAAAACGAGCAGCCCATTTAGCCAACAAATGAGCCTGCATATTACATCTCCTAGGTACCCAGGCCACCCTCCATTCGCTGCATTCCTCCAAGCTGCGACGAACCAGCCCCACCCACCCTGCAGCCGCCCAAAGAGAGAGCGACTATATAGAGTTCACATCTTTGCATAGCAGCAAGGAATCACACTCAAAAAGAACTTTGACCCAACCAAACCTCCTAGCAATCGAAACCGCCTCTGCCAAAGCGAAAGCCTCACCAATAACCGGATCATAGCAACTAATCGTTTCGTGTACATCATACAGAGGGAACTGCAAGAATCTCTAACAAAGATAGTTATGTATCACCCATTATACCGAATCGCAACATCCGAATTAATTTTTAGCCAGCCAAGGGGAGGGAGGAGGCGTCCAAATCTTACCCGCATTTCTCTCCACCTCAAGCCAGGCACCAGAATGCTCCAAATATCGCCTGCGAACCCCCGAAATCAACTACTCCACTCTCACAGGAATCTGTTAATGGACTAATAAATTCCTGGCCTGCCAGATGACATCAAACACTAAGGCAGCATTCAGGATAAATGCCCTCACGCTATGTGAGTCTAGATTCAGCTTGTCTTCAACATGCAAAATATAATAAATCAATTCCGCCGGTGAAGACAACGGAATAGAATCCATACTATTCACCCATTCAGAGCCTCTCCAAATTTTAATCGCCACATGACACCGGACCAAGAGATGTAGCGAATCCTCAGGGGCCTCTTTGCACAACGGGCACAAGAACTGGTTTTCCTCTTCCCTATGCAGAATCCTTCCTAAAGCGCCTCTTGTCTTGAGAGCTCCCACAACAATCTTCCATAACATCATCTTGAGCATATCTTGAATTTTTGCTTTCCACAGAATACCCCAAGATTTCTTATCCAAAGGCTCTACCGAATGTTCGTGCCGCTGCAGTTCCCTCAGCAAGAAAGACTTGACGGAGAATCTGCCCGAGGGTTCTAATGCCCAAACCCACTGGTCCTCCCTATAAGCGTTAGGAGCAGGCATGTTGAAGATGGCAGCAACCGAGTGATCATCGAACATCTCATAAATGAGCTCAACATTCCATTGCCCAGTAGACGAACTCACCAGGTCAACTACCATTCGAACCTCCTCATGGTTAGACCCCCCAGAACGCCACACAGGAACAAAGTCCTGCATAGCCGGAAGCAAAGGCGATAACCGAATATCAATAGACTCTCCTCTCTTAGGGAGGACACACACCACACTCATAAGCTGCGACAATACTCAAAGAATCTCTCTCTATATCCAAGAGCCTCCACAACTCTCAGAAAAAGGCAGCAAAGGATCCACCATTTTATATTTTTTCTTAACCAGCCGAACCCACAAGCATTCCGGATTAGACACCAGCTTCCACCCCAGATTCGCAACCAAAGCCTTGTTAACTTCAGACATTTTTCGTATCCCCAAGCCGTCCACATCCTTCGGTAAACAAATGGAGTCTCATGCACGTAGGGTATAATTACGAGCCTTTTGAGTGGGGAAACCCCACCAAAAATCCTTGAGGATTTTATCAAGCTCAGCACACCACCCGGTGGGAAGAAGAAATGTGGACATGCAATAAACAGGCAAAGTTGTAGCCACAGATTTAATAAGTGTAGTTCTCCCGGCATGAGAAAGAGATTTAAGTTTCCACCCCGCAACCTTGGTCAACATTTTGGCTTTGACATCCTCAAAAGCTTTCTTCCGAGACCGCCCAAAGAATAAAGGCAGCCCAAGATATTTACTATGGATGGACATAGCTTTAACATGAAGAGAGTTGCACAATGCAGCTGCAAGATCAGGATGTGTATTCTTGCTACAGAACATCGCTGATTTCTCATAATTAATCAACTGACCTGACCAACTTGAGTATTTTGCCAATACGTCCCCAATAGTTGCGACTTCTTGTCGATTCGCCCGAGCAAAAACCATGATATCATTTGCGAACCACAAATGAGAAATGGGAGGTGCATCTCTAGCCACCTTGATCCCATGTACCAACCCACGCTCCTCAGCTGACATCAACAGCCTAGATAGGACCTCCGACCCCAAAATGAATAAAAAGGGGGGAAAGGGGATCCCCCAGCCTCAGACCCCGTGATGGAGAGAACATCCCATGGGGAGAACCATTGAGCAAGATCGAAAAACTCACTGTGGAAATACATTGTTGCACTCACCCAATCCATTTCTCCCCAAAGCCGAAGCATTTCAACACCGTAAGGATGAACCCCCATTCCATTCTATCATACGCCTTAGCCATATCCAACTTCAGCGCTAGCAACCCCTTACGCCCACGCTTGGCCTTCATAGAATGAAGCAACTCTTGCCCCAAAATGATGTTCTCCTGAATAACTCTACCCGACACAAAGGCAGCCTGATAAGGAGAAATTAGTGTTCCAATCCACATCTTTGAGCCTCGTTGCAAGAATCTTGGAGATAACTTTGTAGGCGACGTTACAAAGACTAATAGGGCGAAAGTGCTCAATACACGTGGGATGCTCCACTTTCGGCAATAACACTATAAAACTGTTATTCAATTGTTTAAGCATGAAACCGAATCTGAAAAAATGGTCCATCATGTCCCTAAGGTCAAGCTGCACCGTCTCCCAATAATGTTGATAAAAGATTGCCGACATTCCATCCGGGCCTGGTGCCTTCAGAGCACCTATCTGGTCGATTGCATCCTTAATCTCCTCCTTCGTAGGTAAACCACACAAGCATACATTATCCTTATAAAAAATAGTCGGCTGAATGAGGTCTTGCAACTCATCATCCAACCCATGGAATTCCGTCGAAAACAAATGTTGGAAATAGTCGACCACATGAGCCCCAATAGCGGTTCTGTCCCTTAGGCATCTCTCAGCCCCGTCTTTGATTGACTCAATAGTGTTACGTCTTCGCCTAATGATTGTAGACAAATGAAAGAAACGAGTATTAAGGTCAGTGGTAGTTAACCAACTCACCCGAGACTTTTGACGCCAAATACATTCATCCTTTCTCAAAGGCTCTGTCAGATCAAATTGAGTTCTACGCTCTGCCTCCCAAACCTGAGTAGAATAACTCGATCCCTGCAAAAACTCCAACTGGTCATATAATCGCCTAATATTAGCCTGTACTGATCCGAGCACAGTCTTATTCCAACGGATAAGAGCCCCTCTAGTCGATTGAATGTGTTGCACTAGCCGAAACGGAGGAGACCCCCTAACAACAATCTTCCACGCCTCTTGCACCACTCTTTTACTATCCTCGTCCCGTGTCCAACAGCTCTCGAACCGGAACGGTTTCGGACTTGCTCCCATCGCCCCATCCAATTGCATTAGGGATCGGGGCATGATCAGAATTATGCCTTGGAAGATTACGAATCAAAGCTCGTGGGAAAAGGGAAGCCCAATCCCCATTAGCGAGCTCTTTATCCAGTTTTTCCTACGACCATTACACCATGTAAACAGAGGACCCGTGCAATCCAAATCAACCAGACCATTATCTAACATCATATGGTAGAAACAGTCACTGGACGAGGAGGCAAAGGACCTCCCACCCCGCTTCTCATGCTGACCAGAAATCGCATTAAAGTCACCCAAGATCACCCAAGGACCCCCAAACAGCCGACCAATATCATTCAACTCATTCCAGAAAGCTTCATTCTCCCTATTCTCGCATGGACTATGGATAAACGACAAAGCCCACGGCTGGAAACTGGGCGCACCAAACATCACCGCACTAATGACATGCTGGTTCATAACGACAAGATCAAAATCAATGCCTCATCTCCACGCAAAAATGATTCCCCCTCGTAAACCAACAGCTAGAACTTCCAAAGACGGATAAAGAGCAGAGAGATATTGAGGATGAGCTGTTGATGGGCCGGGCTAGGGTTACGGGGCTCACAATGGAGGAAGAGCGCATTGGGCCTTATTGTTCAAGAGCTTGGGCTGTTAAAGACGGATGCTGGGGGCCCAAGACCAAGGGCCGTTTAGAAGGAGAGGTGGGCTCGTTTACGGGCTGTAAGGGGGAGCTGGTTTCTGGGCCGGCTAGGGCTATTCCTAAACTACACAGCTCTGGGAGGAAGAATAAAGGAATGTGGCTCGGTAGTGCTAAGCTGGGCTTGCGCAATATCTGTATCTCGGATGAGAGAAACGAGTAGCCCAATCTCTTTCGCGAGTCGACTCTCTAACTCATAAACGGCTGACTACGTCCTTGGGTCCTACTATGCCATGCATGGACAATGAAGAGGAAAAGCCTCTGGCTCTTACTGCATGGTTTAAAAAGGTGCAACATCGAGGTGCATCTTCCAGTTTCTCTCGCAAGGCTAAAGACAAAGCGGTGGCGAGGCAGTGTGCGGGAGAACTACCAAAGGATCACTATGCTGGTCTGGTTGCCGGTAGCGACGGGAATACTCTGGCTGAGGAGGCGGGCCATTTCTATACGAGTGAGAGAGCTAAAGGGCCCGTGATTGGTGTACGTTGTTAGAAGGATTGCCCAAATGGGGGTGCTTCTTGTTTTTGTCTTCCAGTTACATATATTTTACTGAAAATCTTTTGTCTATGTGCATGTTTTCTGAAGTTTTTCATTTTTGTTTGATGATGAATAGGTGGCTTGTAGGGATTATCCGCATTCAAGACATCTCTGTTTGAGATTCCCCTTTGAGACAACGGCTCATAAGAACTTCTGCGAGCTAGTAACTGAATTTAATGTCTAAATGTGTATGATTTACCTCTGTTCTACATTACATAGGTGAGTTTGTTTTGTAAAATTTTAGTGTTGTTAAAATTTTAGGTATTGAGTTTAGTGAAAAAGTGAAGAGAGGTAATTTTTTATATTTTTTGTAGTGAAAAGTAATGATTTGATGGGGGAGAGAGAGATTATATTGTAATATTTTATTGTGTTAAAATTTTAGAGGGTGTAAAATTTTATAACACAAAGGCAGCCATATAATGACTTTTCGTTTATGGATTGATTGTAGTGTTATTGTTATGTTTGCGATTCAGCTGCTCCATGCAAGTATTGGACAGAGCCTACACTAGCACACTGCCATGCTTCAGAGAATGTTGGGGATTGGGAGCACCAAAGGAATTTTAGGAAACAGCTATCAGCGGTTTGTAAATGAAGAATGTCTAGATTCTCGCATCACAGTTAATGTTATATGGCAGAGAAAGGCAAACTAGTTTGCTATTAGGCTGTCGAATTCATGCTTAGAATTTGATACTTTTGGGGTAAGTTTACGTTTTGTAGTGAAGCCTTATCATTCACCGAAAAAGACAGGAGAACTCATTTATTGATTTTGTGTTGTTCTCGTGACATATTTAAATATACCGATTCTGAAGGATGTACAGATCTGGAGTCAAATGAACGAAACGCCATTAGCTTATCTTCAGTTTGGTGAACTTAACTTTATGGCTGATGCACGAGGTGAACTCTTATGGTGCACTCTCCATTTAGATGCTTTCTTCTGTTAGTGGAGCATTTTCACTCTCTCTATGCTCTTGCGGGGCACTCTTCCCGCATTTTTCACTGGAGCATTTAGCTCAGTATGCCCATGCTTGGAATTGTCGTATTTCCTAGTATTTGTAAAGATAATGTTGCCAACACTACCTTAAACTCGGCACGAGTATGACCAGACTAGGGTTGAGTTGAAGAATGATATTGCTTTGGAAATCAAATGTCTTCAGAGTTTTAAAAGAATTCAGTAGCTGAATGGGATCTGGTGACTATTTGTTAATTTGGGTACCATTGAATGAGGGGTGAATTATTTTCCAGATGCTTCCATCTTTGTTGTTGTTTGTTTCTTCTGCGTTTAGAGGTCTAGAGTGGTATTGATGTCATTGGTGTTGCAAACAGTGCTGTTGCTTCCTTTGCTGGAAATGGCTAGGGGGTGTATCACTTCCATGGAAACAATTAGAGGGAGATGGTGTCCAGTTATTGTTTGGCCACAAGTCAATTGGGGGAAATGAGGTGTGGTTTCGACGAGTAATTATAGAAACTGGGACAGATAGAGACATTTTAATAGGTTCCTGACGCATACGAGGGAGTTCAAAGATGCCCATACGAGAGACTTAAATAGTTATTTTTGGGTTCAAAGCTGCTTACAAAAATCTCTGAAGATGTATTCCCACTTCTCAAACAATATTGTGATTGGTGCTCCAAGTTATTGAAGGAGTGGTGGTGCCTTACGTTTATAAGGGAGGATTAAAGGACGATTAGGATGTCTACTATAAATGTTAAACTGCCAACTGCAATTAGCTGCCAATAGTAGGGTAAGTAAAAGACCTAGTACTCCTGTATAGGGTGTTAAGAATAAAGAGAGTATGCTCATAAATGTGCCAATTTTGCTTTCCGGATTAAATTGGCATAGGTGGATTCGAATCTTTGTAATTTTCTGCTAGAATTATATGTTGCAATTTGAAGAGATAGACACAATAAATAGATCTGATCCATTTTAAGCAACACTGGGAAAAAGAAGATGACCCTATTTGCAACATCAATTTTGCTCCCATGACGTGGTCTTGAGAAAAAAATAATTGGTTTTAATGTGAACGAATTTGCAAAGAGTCACCAAACAAGCAAAAAACAAAATATCAAGTTATAATCCAACATAATTACTCTTAGATATTCCAATAATTTGACCCCAATGCTGTCATTTATCCTTGAAAATGGTGAAAAACATAATTTTTTTTTAAGAAAAATGTTATATTTTGTAAAATCATGATTAAAAAATAATATCTGCTACTGAATAATTATATCTTTATACTATTTTTTTAATAAAAAAATCTATTTCAGTCAGTCTTGCACCGAATTTGGATGAATGTGGACCGTGTAAAGAAATTATTATCTGTTTTAGGCCCATGGACTAAAGATGGGCCTGTCACAGTTGAGCTCAATCTTGGCCCAATTCAGGAGAAAACCCTTATCTTTATAGACACAGTGCCCCACAGAAAGCGGCTTACTTACTACAGATTATCCCCACGCTGTTCAGTTTCCAATTCTCAGTCCCTCATCTTCAAAGCACAAACAGAGACAAAACCTCCCGTAGAGGTAGCCATGTCACCCGGACCCGTGGTTGAGGCCGCCGAGCCCGATACCGAGCCCCAGGTCCCCACCACCGACGAGCGCAAGAACTCTGAACCTCAGGTCCCCCATTTAATACTTCTGCATGTGCATGAATTTCTTCCGCTTTTTGGGCCTTTCTTTTTTCTATATATGATCTCATTTTTCTGTTATGCGCTTGGTCAGAACGAGGAGGTTGTCGTCGAGGATGTGAAGGATGATGAGGACGACGAGGATGACGAGGACGATGAGGATGACGAGGATGAAAAGGAGGATGGGGCTCAAGGTTTTTTTTTTCCCTGTTTGTACCCTCTTTTTTCTTGGTTGGTTCGAGGGGTTATCCCTGTGGTCCTTTCTATTATTTTTCGGATGTTATATTTGGTTTTCTTTTTATCGTCTTTTTCTGCAACTGGAGTTTGCTGCATTGGGCGTGGTCGGAATGTTTGTTGGTATTGGTGTTTGGAGATTGTTCGAGTCTCTAAGATGCTCGGATAGGTTTCTCATGGTGATTGTAAATGTGTTGTTTGCTTGGTGGTCTTGAAAAAATGTAGAACGAAAGTAGCGATTGATTTGTATGCATTGAGTCTAGAGAACCCGAGAAAGTTTAATTCTTTAATAGGGAAAAAAATGGTTCTTGGTTGGGTTCGTCGTGGCTTTTCCAAAAGCAAAAGAAGAATTCTTTGATTGAGACAATACCCAATCACTTGCTACCGTGGATACAAATTAAAATTTCACGGAAGTGGATCGCCTTTGAAGATCAAATGGTTTGGTGTTCTTTATTACTTGTCTGAAAACATATAGTGGACATTTAAACTTCTGAGATGGTAGAAGAGACTTAATTTTCATGTATTATTATCTTTTGGTATGCGATAACACATTGGGCCATTGTAGAACTCCCATATTCTCACCAATGTTTGTTATATTCCATGATTTAGTCTAGTCTTAGTGCATATCCTGTCTTTTTCTTCTTGTTGACCTTTATTATCTTTATGTTGTTTATTTTCAAGGTAATTTTGTCTGAACACAGATTCTGCAGCTGCTTTCTAAATGATCATTACTTTGTTCAGTTTGGTTTCATTATTCAACTAAGATGTTTATCTGAGTCATTGCTTGAAAGAAAGTCAGGGTATTTCTTAGTGATTTAATTATTTAATAGTTTCTATATCTTCCTTAAAGTTTGTTGATTGGAAAATGAGGTGCAGGTGCGAATGAGAGCTCTAAACAGAGCAGAAGTGAGAAGAAGAGTCGCAAGGCAATGTTGAAGCTGGGTATGAAATCCGTTACAGGTGTTAGCAGAGTCACCATCAAGAGAACGAAAAATGTAAGCTATTACCTTGTTCTCTTTTCATGTAGTCAACTGTGTACTTGATGGATGGTAATTCATTAAAGTTTTCTTCTTGTTCAGATACTATTTTTCATATCAAAACCTGATGTCTTTAAAAGCCCGCATTCTGAGACCTATGTCATATTTGGGGAGGCAAAGATAGAGGATTTGAGCTCACAGTTGCAGACGCAGGCTGCCCAGCAGTTCAGGATGCCAGACATGGGATCTGTTATGTCCAAACCAGACATTGCTGCCTCTGCTGGAATGCTTGCAGATGAGGAAGAGGAGGAGGTTGATGAAACTGGGGTGGAGCCCCGGGATATTGATTTAGTCATGACACAGGCTAGTGTGTCAAGGAGCAAGGCTGTCAAGGCTCTCAAGACTCACAATGGGGACATTGTCAGTGCTATTATGGAGCTCACCACTTAAATAGGTCTCCATATTCTATCCTGCAGTGTTGCTTTTTTTGGGGAGGAGTTTTGGAACTTATGTTATTGTTTAGTTTAAGTTGTAGTCAGTTGGCTCTACCTTTCTGTTTTTGTTGTACTTGAGCCAGTTTTCAGTCATAGTAAGGGTGTGTCTGTGCTGAGTATTTATACTCCTAAGAATTTTGCTACTGGTTTTCGCTGCCCAAAACGCATTAAGCCTCAATCCCAACAAGCTGGCTTTTGGATTCCTTCATAAATATGGTTTGGATAGCAAACATTTCTCTCTGCCACAAGTCCATCTAAGAAGTTTAATTGTAACTAAATCTGAGCATGCTTGCGCTTCCATGCATTCCGCCTGATGTTCCGCCCATCGAGGCCGGCTTTTGGCAATCCAAATCATGATGATATGTTCAAAATGCTCAGTCAGGGAAATATACTCTGTTTACATCAATCTTTTGGTTTTTTCTTTTGGGTAAGTAATCTTTTGGTTTTTACCTATAACCGAACGGTGAAAAAAATATGTGGCCGTTGGTTAGCCAAAATGACTCTTTGACCTTGTAATAAGCCAAATTGAACTAAGAAAAAAAAACAGAGAAAAACTAAGCCAAAATGAAAGCTTGTGGTACAAACAAAACACGGCTTTTCAGCCAAACATAGCTTGATACAAGAAAGTCGGAAGCGTAATGGGGACAAGAAGGTTGTCCTTATCATCACTAAGTAGACGATATTTTGATTTTATCAGCTGACATGACTTCAACCAATGCAAACTAAGTTGCCTTGAAGCATTATTGCTTGCTTGGGAATAAAAGACGTAGAAGAACAATAAGCGGGTAAGGTTTTAGCTCCAAGAGTACTATGGAGCTTCTCTATCCTCTCTAGCCGTTTATCACCCTGCAATTGGTTCGTATCTCTCCAGCATCACCTGTCTGGACACCAAGTTGACCCATCTTCACCATTGCTTCCGCAAATTTGCCCCACCAAAGCAGGGGGTTCCTTGCGTTTTGATTCACTTGGTTTGCTGTTGCTGGGTTTGTCAAGAGTGTTTGGTCTGATGTGAACAACCCTCTGTTATCTAGGATGTCCATGTAGTAACCTACATCGCTGATAGCAGGGCTAGCAGGGTTCATTGGAACCACCACTGTAGAGGTTTTGCTGCCTTGTGGACACTGCTGCTTCAACCGAGCTGCATACTTGGCATCTAAGCTTGGATCGTGGCTCGTTGTTCCACTGAAATTATACAACCTATTGCTGAAAGAAGAGCAATGGGAGCGGCCAATGGTGTGTGCTCCTGTTTA
Source organism: Myrica gale (assembly GCA_963930655.1). Taxonomy (NCBI): domain Eukaryota; kingdom Viridiplantae; phylum Streptophyta; class Magnoliopsida; order Fagales; family Myricaceae; genus Myrica; species Myrica gale. The sequence goes on along the minus strand of OZ005606.1, from coordinate 24,942,131 downwards.
TGACATATTTCATGTTATTCAGTAGATTCTTTCCATGCTTCACTTTGTGAATATAATTAACTTAATGTCAAACAAATCAAAAGGTGGCATCAAATCATGACTTTGTGGTAAACCAATTTGGATACCCTTTCAGAGATTATGAAGTTCTTACCAGACAGCGTAACCATCTCCTCTTGGGTTAAACCCTTGTTTGCAAAGAATTGAGTGAGTTGGTTGACGTTGAGAGTAGGGGGAGGTAAGTTTTTCGATGCCTCTGAAGCTAGAGAAATTCTGCCATCTCTTCTCCCTGCAGGAACCTCATAGCCGTAACCTCCAGTCTGCAGGAAGAAAATGATGTTTCATATACATGGCTAAGCGAATTTAACTGTCTCGTGATCGTAAGCGAAGCAGGTATCTCTTACGAGCTCTATGCTATCCCTTGCTGCAAATGCGACTATATCAGCGCAGGAAACTACACCCTTGCATATTTTTTCAAGACTGGCCTTGGCATTATCAATAACGTCGAACCCACGTAGACTGGGGTTATTTGGTGGAGCATCTTTCTCTGCTTTGTTTGATGGAGTGGAATCAATGAGCACTGATGCATCACAACCCTACAAAGCAGTAAGGCATATAACATTAGTTTCTCTTATTTAATAGCTCAAAGTTAATTTATTGGCATCATCTCTCCTGCTAGCTTCTACCGAGTTCCTCTATGCCACCAGCCAGAGCACACTGGTTAATTTTTTATCAAGGTTCCAGATAGTCATTTGTTGGAAAGCAGATAAAGACTGCACTGGAAATGCTGTGTGCTGCGGTTGGTCATTTGAGAACTTTGAGAGAAGTTATGAAGAAGGAGAGGAAAGAGGCCACAAAAACCTTAAGAACAAAAAAAAAAACAGGGGATTTGACACATCTACTTACTCTAACAAAGCAGTCATGAAAGTGGAGCCTCAAAAGACCAGCAGCCACACCCTGATCCTTAAAGAACGCTTTCATGACCTCATCCTTAACGATGAATTCGGCTGAGCCACATGAATGTGCATAAAACCCCACTTGAAGCTCAGAATGCACACTTTGACTTAGCAAAACCACAACTAAAAGTGCAGATAAACAAGTTAGCTTACAAATATTCATTTTTTTTTTTTCAGAAGCTAATGACAACTTGAAGGCATATGACATTGTGAAACATTATATATAGTGGAAAAAGCCTAATACATCCAGTGCCGCGTGAGAAAGCAAAAGGCTGGAGAGTGATAACAGCTTGATCGGCGGAAGTACAAAAAAGGACAATGGGGGTTGGTTTTGATGGCTATGTATACACTCTGATATATGTTGTCGTGTTCTTTGAGAGGCCAGTAAACAGCTTGGTTTACGCGGGTAGTGGATTTAAAATATGCAAATAAATCAAAACCTCATTTGTCTTTGAGTGCAACAAAATCCAAAGGTAGCTGTAAGAGATGAATCTTTTATTATATTCTAAGGGTGAGAGAGTAGCAGAAACACCAAGCTAAATTGATTTGGATGGGCAGAGTCATTAAGTCTTCTGGGAGAACGTTGCATCTAAGAACTTTAATAAATTACTCTGAGCCGTGAGCATTCTATTGCCAAGACAATTGACGTGCACTGTGGAACATCTCAAAACCCCTGCTCTCGCGCAAGTGGCTTCACATAAGTTTCAATAAGCCAGTCATCTTAGAAGTCGTCCATTGGCCACGTTTCGGAGAAAGCCTTTCACAGTCCCGTATTTTGTTTACAATCGGGGATTTGATTACCTCACAGAAGAACTGAAGAAAAGAAGGAACGAAACCATGCATTTTGGAAGAATTCCAGTCCTACTTTCACACTGTTCGGGCAAAAACTTTTCGAAAAAGATTTTGGGTCCCGACGGTTGTGCGAAAAGATCATAAACCAACTGCGTTTGAATACTATTTTAGGCAACACCTACTGCTAGCTGCTTATTCTATGTCTCAAATCCACAGATATGGCTTTCATTTGTTGACTAAAGACGGTAGTCGATATATTCATGGGAGACCTTTGCAGTAAAGGGATGTATTTCGACCAAATGAGGTATGAGCATTTAGAAGAACTTTCGATGCAGAGTATATATCAGATGAACAGAGTCATAAAGCCAGATTTGCTGGGGTTTGCTATAATTGCTCTTTACTGACGAATCTGATATCTGTCAATATATGTATTGTATGCTTAACGTTAAAGCTACTGCTGAGAGAGAACGAGGGTCAATCTTTGACGATTTTCAGAACTTCCAAAAAATTTGACGTGTCGCGGATTTGAAATTCTTCATTGAATATTCGGAGCCCAGTGCTCCTTTTTCTCTGTTTCGGTGGTTCGTTAATTTTTTTTCTAAGCCACAAGGACGTCGTTTTGAAGTTTGTAGAGACATCAGAACCGATAAACAGGGACGAATCACCGATAAACAGGGACGAATCAGATCGAAAGCCCTAAAATAGGGGTCGCTACGTGAAACATGACAAATTTTGGCACAGACGAGGGATAACAACGGGGTAGGGGTTTTTTCCCCCTTGGTAAAAAAGGGGTTGGTGCCTTCTCGGCCTACTTAAATCCGGGTATATTGATATATTCTGACGGCGTAAGGCATCCCAAGCAACATGCGATTTTCCAAGATTCGAACACAACCTCCGATTCACAGGTGATGTTTCACATCAGTTTCCAACCGCTAGGTATTAACCAAAGTTATTTATTAAATTGAAGGAGAAAATATATTTTTCACTAACAAATTATCGTGATAGTGACACACTGTTCCCTAAACTACGATCTTTAAGACATTATACCTTCAAATTACCAATGTTATACATTTTGCACCATAAACTACTACACTTTGACACATTAAGTCCATCAACTACTAATATTAAACACTTTGCACCTTCCATTTGACAATAATACCCTTAAGAAATTAATGAATTGACAACAATATCTTCAATATATGCAAAATAGGTTAAGAGCATTATCGTCATTTTAGTCTAAAAATTTGACAAAGGATACAAAGTGTCAAAAATTGGTAGTTAGAGGGTGCAATGTGTCAAAAATGGTAGTTTAGGGTGCAACCTAGAGTTATGATGTAAATGGGAGGATTTGATGGTGTAAATTTAATCTATAAAGTGTGCCAATATGGTCGAATTCATATTAAATTATGTGATAAAGAATCATGAATAAAAGAAGAATTAAATTATGTGATAAAAAATCATGATAAAAGAATTAAATAAAAATAAAGATGACTTTTTTTTGTTGATTGTTGACAAGTATGATTTTTAGATTTTACTTAAATAAACAGAAAATAACGAATAAAAATAATAAAGAGGAACCACTCAGGCTTCAAGTATTCATTTAACAACTTACTAAGCTTTGATCAATTATAGGCTACGTATGTTTACTAAAAGTTTACATATCCTAAAATTTTAACACAATAAAAAATTACAATATAATCTATCTCTCCTCATCACATCATTACTTTTCAATAAATATTAAAAATCATCTCTCTTTACTTTTTCACCAAATCCAATACCCTAAATTTTAATACTCAAACACAACCTTAATTAGATAAGAACAATAATTCTTTCCAATCAGAAAAATAACTCTTGTAAAGATATTTATATAATAAGATTTATAAATAATAAATGATTTTACGACAAAAGTCTAATTTTCAAAGCTGATCCGCCATATAATTAGTCTAATTTTTCTTTTCAATTTAATAAAAATTAAGTTTACAGTGCAAAGCATTAAGTGATAGTTTGAGGGTGAAATAAAATGATAATAGTTTAAGATACAAAATATAACAATCCCGATTGAAATAATATAATTAACTGTTATAAGTCTTCTCCCAATTTCGAGTACAAGTGCCCATGTGTTATACGTGTACTAGTATGATACAATGCAAAAGTGATCGTTGCTATCATTAGTTTCTCTTTATTATTTATATATATAGGAAAATCATGCGAAAACCTTGCATTATATATAAATAGGATAATCATACGAAGCCCTTGCAATATCAATATTTACTTTGTTTCTTTACTTTGATATTCATAGGCTAAGAATCACAAAACTATACAAATTGCTAGATTAATATTAACCAAAAAACAACGCATAGGTTCTAAAATCCAGATTTAAGTTCAAAAGCTTTTTACAAGTCCAAATAGCACTCATACTATCTTAGAAGTAATTTCCATATTTTCATACAGAGTGCATATAACTCACTTTCAGAAGATACGGAGCCCTTCACCGAAAGAACTCTATTCCAACTTGAGGTTAACAGGTCTAACCCACGAGCTCCTCCTTCATTACATGTTCCCAATCTGAGGAAGTGCTATCATACGAAACAGCAGATACTGAGGCCTCAAGCCTGTTGCACTGGAGAGATTGACTCACATGATCATCCTCACCAATAGAAGACTCCATCGCAGCTAACTTGTCATTAATACTGTTGGCAGTGCAATGCTGCAAGACGAGTCCCAATTTTACATCCCCACTAACATCCTCTGGCCTATCTCTAATAATTGGCCTATGATTTTTCTCACCTGGAAATCCAAAGTGAACAACCTCTGCCAGTTCTTGCCTTTTCCCATCCATCAAACTCAAGTTGTCATCCCGGCTTTTAATGATATGGAATCTGGCCATGATGGAAGCCTCAACATCATCTGCGTAGCCGTTTGTGGTAGTAAGGGGAGGATTCTGAGTGGAAATATCTGGGATTAGGGTGCCCTTCGCCTCGGTTGCTTCAAATGTTGAATCATCAACCTCGTTCAGATCGAGAAAACCATTTGTGCTTGATGGTTCCTCTACATCTTTAGCCTCTAGAGAATTTGAGTTGTCAGCACGGCATTTTAGAATGTGAACTCTTGCCATCACATCCTCTTCCTGGCAGGTTGTGCCAATGATTGGAGAATTTTGGATGGGCATATCTTGGGAAAGACACTTTGCCTCGGTTGTTTCAGGTGCCAACTCGTCCATCTTGTTCAGATCAAGATACACCTTTGAGCTTGACACTTCCTCTAAATCAGTAGTGGAATTAAAGTAATCAATCCCGCGTTTTAGAATACCATATCTGGCCATAACATCCCGCGTAGAAGTGGTATCCTGGATGGAAATAACTCCAGGTGCCGATTTGTCAACCATGTTTAAATCAAAAAAGGCCTTGGATCTTAGTCTTTTCTCAACATCCATCGTATTTTCTGACACATCTAAAGCAGAGAATATTAGGTCAACTGGTCAAGCAATAATTAAAGTACAACTGATTTCTCAAATCTCAAATAATAATTCTAACCTTTTGCCTTGTGCAGCTCAGATTTCTCCATCTCAGTTTTCATACGATGATAGCGAGCTTTACAGTTGACGGAACACAATTCAGCTTCTGCCTCGAGCCATAAATTCTTATACAAGAAGCTCTTTGGCTGCATTTCTTCCTCATGATTAAAATTTTCACAGAGAACCCCCTTTATAGCCTGTAAATCATGATCCATGAGAAATAAACTAAATTTTATTTTCTTCTTTCCTTTTGCACTTCTGTTTCCAAGAATAAAGATCAACTTTATTATGGTTATTTTACAAAACCAAACAGAAAAAGTACCTGTGTCATGTTATTCACCATTTCAGCATCACGCTTCAAAGAGAGAGAATCCGATAACATCTCCATCTTATTGCTGGACCCAATATAATGACTGTTTCCCTCATGGGGAAACTTATGGTCAAGCCGATCCCAAGCAATGAAAGCTGCTTCCTTTGTCGATCTAGTTCTGTCCACACTCCCTTCCTGAAGTAGACATTATCCATCCAGCATAATGAGATATTAGAAAAGCATTCTAGCACACATTTATTTATTTAAACGCAGTGGAACCAACTTTCAAAGGAACAAAAAAAACAGCAAAAAAAAAAGACAAATACAATCTGGAATGGAAGGTGTGACCAATCTACAAGCTTAAAGATCCGTAGAAATGAGAAGATTGGTAAAAAGGAAACAGTGATTTATGTCATGATCTAAATGAAAATGATAAACTTAAATTGCGGGGAAAAAAAGAACTATTATAAGAAACAATTGGGTTTATTTTTTATAAACAATGAGCTGCCTTTGAACACATCATAGCCATCCAAGTTGTTTCAAGGAATAATCAGTATGCAGCTTGCTGGTAAGACAGATTTACTCCGGAGGATAAACCTGTTCCCATAAGAAAGATGCAGCTGGGAGCAGGAGTCTTTAATAATCCATGCATAAAAGCTCTCATGCTGTAAGATAGTACCCCCTTATGAGAAAAATAAGTCCCTTCTCATTTATGACCGGCCTATACAAAAGCTCGTCGTTTGCTACTAGATTGGTCATTATGTGCTCATCTTATAAAGTGAAAACAATGAAGGCAAGAGAGAACAGAAAAAATGCAATAGATTCGCAATTCCAATCATTTTATGGAAGAAAAACTAATCCCTAACCTCGGAGAATAAAGTCTGTATGGAATTAAAATGGAAGAAAACAACATACCTTTGGAGGCATAGACACCTCTTCAAGATATTGAGATATGCCTTGGCCAAACAGTGATGCTTGTGTTGCAATCATTTGCTCTTCCTCCTTTGATATACATCGATGAATATTCAATATCACATTTTTAAGGGCCTCACGGTCTACTTCCTTCAGTTCAAGTGAATCATTTGAAGAGTGAAATAGAAGCAAGTCAGACAGATTACGCATTATATTAACCAGCATCTGGACATCTATTCTTGGGGTTGAACCTGCCTCATGCAGTTTATTAAGCTTAGGAGAAGCATCTTCCACCGACAACGTCAAAGACAGGCCCTTTTCAGTGGCATGGAATGGCAGATTAGATGAACCATACCTTGAAGGAGCGCTGATATTTGATCCAGTATCTGCAACACACATCTCTGATAAGTGCAAATATCCCGTATCCGCAACACACATCTCTGATAAGTGCTTCTTTTCAGAGATCATTTTACTTGCTTCAAAATTTTGGCGCATGGTGAGGGAATTTTTCAACTGTGAGTCACCTATGGACTTGCTGGGCAAGGCATGGTGTTTCCCTGGTTCACCATTGTTATCAGAGAGTTGAAACTCACAGCCAGAGTTAGATTTTGAATTGAAGGATCCAGCTTTTGAAGAATCATTTGATCTGGATTCTCTAAATAATGAGCTAGTGTCTGAAGGCCTCTTCAGCCCAGGTTGTAAACCTTTTCCCACATACACAGTTTCCCCATTTGGATTTTCCAAAGACTGTTTCACAACATCATCACAATTGAAAGGGAAAACCTCATGCTCTTGAAAACCTGAACTATTACATGATTCTAATTGCTTCATATATTGTGAACTGACAGCTTTAGAAGCTTCAAATGGTGAAAAACACGTAACCGGTGCTCCTTTCCAGCATGGTGAATCCACAGCAGGATTAAAATGATCCAAGCTTTCAGAATAATTCTCGACAGGATTAATGGCTTCAATAAAATCCAGTGCCAAATTGAACCCATCTGAACTTGTCTTAGAAATTTGATGTACACAATTAGGTTTAAAAACTTGATCCAAGGTGTCCTCAGGAACGTCCTTGTTCTTTGACAGCTCTTCATTTTTGGCTGAGAATGCTTCCACATGAATGGGATCATTTGTGTCTAGGTGAATGCTGAGTAGCCTTTTATCAAACCGAACTTCGCGTTCAGAACTTATAAAGGGACAATTTTTGGTTAGCTTGGAGGGATTATTACCACAAAGATCTGGAACAGCTGCATCAGTCCCGGAATACGCATCCTCTAGTGTACTTTTATTTAGTGCAGACAAGCTGGTGCCAATATCTGGTGTCCTAAAGACAAGTGAAGGTGAAGATGTCAATGATGATGCACTACTGCTCAGACTAGCATCACTCTCTGTTAAGTGGTCCTCAAATGGAGAGCTGCATGGTACTTGATGTTTGCTGATTTTTGTGACCGGTTTCAAGGATGGTGCCTTATTTTGCTTTTCTGGAAGCAGGGGAGGCGAACCCAAGGCAGATGGTTTTCCATAATCAAGAGACCTGACTCTAGGAATTTCCCATAAGAAGGATTTTTCATTAGGCTGGCCCATACTCACACCGCCATACTTTTCCCAACCCAACATATCAATGGTATCATTGGTATGGGAAGCTTCTTCACATGTGCTCAAGACCGTGGATGCATGAGCTCCTGTGCATAACAAACAATCATAAAAATTAAGGAGAAAAATCAGACAACCCTTCTACAACAGATACTCGTTATATTTTATCCTTTACTTTTTCCCTTCGGTTTTATCGCAATCCAAAACTAATGTTTCATTAAATATAAACAACATGTGCATTGTAGCAATCTATCTACATGCAGGACAGTGTGCGTGAGGTGGCACAGGATGAGGTAAGTCGCTTAAGACATCATATGCCAAAGGAATAAATGAAGACAGCAGGAAAATACTTTGATCGCCCAAAGCAATTTAACATGATCCCCCTTCTTCTACAGATTAGTTGGCTAATAATTCACCAGTCCCCATGTCATTGCTGACCTTTTCCCCTTATCCTTGAAATGTCCGTGTTTGTTACACAATCAGGAAAAAGGTTGAACTAAAGACCCAAAATAACAGGGGAAGGTTAAGTACAGAAACATCCCTAACTACACCTTTCCACAAGAGATACTCTGGAATCCACCAGAAAAGAGAACGAGAAAATCAATAAAATAATAAATGTGATGCTTGTATTACACTGGAAGGAAGCGTCAATTTTGAAGTCTCTAAGAAAGTCAATTACAAAGTAAAAACAATTTAGAAACATATCCTAATCAATATGGTGTTCTAATTTAGATAGGAAGTCCCAAAACACAGCGAAGGTCAAGAAGATAAACTCATACACTTGTATTTTAACAGAAAGACATCCAACAATGTCGAACATCACAATCCTCTTGTTTGTATGCTAATAGATGTAATGGGCATATTGATGAGGAATGTTATGCAAAAGGTGGAGGCTTTTTTTTTTGGAAAGAGATATTTTTTTTGGTGGGTGGGGGGGGGAGGGGAAGAGAGAGAGAGAGAGCAGGTTGAGAATGGTTTTCTATCGTAGTCTTTACCACATTATGGATGTTTACAACCATGTATTGTCTGCAGTTTTAATCCAAGATCCAATATTAAAGTTCGTAGAGTATACAGTAGTTTCCCGGAACTGCCTAGCTTGCTCTTGTCCTCCTGTTGTTAATTTTAGTCCATTGAAAAAATAACCAAGTGATATCAACAAACAAATTATAGATAACAAGAAAAGAGTTGCAACCAACAAAGTTCATAAAACTAGCATCAAAATAGACTTTTCAATCTGCTAATAGTCCAAGAAACAAGCCACATACCCCAAAGAACAAGCAAGTTCAAGTGAGCGACCACCTAAAAACTGGGGACACATGAAATTCACATTGAATAACTTGACCAATGATCATCAATTATAATAAAACTGAGAGTGGTATTATTTAGCATCCAGAAGCATGATGATAAGATGAATAGTTCCTGAAGACAAGAAACAAGAATCTATATCTTAAGGTAAGTAGAGATACCTTGGTTCACATAGTTCTTGTAAATAGATGATGAACCAGTTATACCTGACGCCTTTGAGCAGAAACTCCCTTCAGGCGCCACCTGCTTTCCACGCTCACAGTCTACTAATCCAGTCCACGACCCACCCCAATCAATTGAATGATCCCGACGGGATTGAGTAAAATCATTATAGGAGGATCCATCCAAGGTGGGAGCACGGAAACTTGAAAGCCAATCACTACTAGGTTCCTCGGGGACCACCAAAGAACTACGGTCTTCGGTTGCAGGATAATATTGTGGGGCTTCAATAGTACTAGTTGCCATGCCATCCGAGCATTGACCATACCAGTACGCATTGGCAGAAGCTGAGGCAATAGTTGTCGCTGGAGGCAAATGGGAATTAGGTGACTCATAATCCAGCGAGCCCGGGTAACTATATGCATCCGGTAAACGCATCGGACCGAATTTTGGGTTGTGGTTCGTAGAGAAACTGGGCCCAGAATTAGAATAGGGCGAACGGAGCCAATTGTCCAGAGAAGAATTCAAGGGAGGACCATAAGAGGATTCAGTCATATCCACAAGCGGGTTTGGAATGGGTTTCGGAACAACGGTAAAAGGCGGGGCCAGAGCCGATAAACTTGAAGACGATGGTGAAGTTCCTCCTTCACCATAAAACCCGTAACCCATCATCCCATAACCCATCATCTTTTTCGTTTTCTTTGGTGGTAAGAGATGATTGAGTCAACCTGATCAAAAGTTCAAAACCCAGCAAAATCTATATCAAACCAAGGCCTATTAAAGAAAAAATCAAAGCTCTGTGTAAAGAAGTAAAAAAAGGACCATGTTTGTCGGATATGATCAACAACGATAATAATCAAATACCATAAACGTGTTACATATTTTCCTCACAGAGACATAAGTATTAGATCTATGAAAGCATATCGATACTGAGCGGAAATTTTTTACAGAGAATTGAAAGGATTGCAGAGATACATACCGAAAGACCAACAAGAGCCAGAGAGAGGCAGAGAGTAGCAGCGTGGTCTCTGTTTCCACCGAAGAAAAAGCAGCGGTCAGCGGTTTTAAAATTACAACGACGCCCCTGATCCAATTGATCAAATTCTTTTTCCTTTTATTATTTTGTACTTCATTTCTATTTTTGCTTTACTTCATTTATAGGATATAGATTAATAAACAAAAAACTAGAATGATAAGAGAGATACCAAAAATAGACTACAAATATATTAGGATTTATTTTAATATTAATTTTAAATATTTTATTTGTTTTATGTTATCATTTGTTTCTTTTCTAATATTTTTCTCATTTGATTTGTATTTTTATAATTTTGTCTTTTTCTTTTGTATTTTCAAGTTATTTATTTGATATTTTAAATATTTTTATATATATTTCAAGGGGTGGAGGGTCATATCTGTAGATTTTTTTTCCATTTGTTTCTTATTTTTCTCATATGTTTTTCTATTATCCAAATTTACTTGAATTTATATGCTAATAATTAAATGTGTATTATAACCTTTAGCCACGTTAGTATTTTGGTAGATAAAATGACTAACTTGAAAAAAGAGTCTCTATCCTATAGATTTCTATGGTAAAAAATTCTGGCTCAACATTTTCCGTTGTGATGTTAGGTTTTAAGAGAATAATTTTATATATTATTATTTTGAAACGAGATGGTTGTGTTTGTGTTGTAAAATTTTAGTGTTGTTAAAATTTTAGGTATTGGGTTTAGTGAAAAAGTAAAGAGAGGTATTTTTTATATTTTTTGTAGTAAATAGTAATGATTTGATGGGGAGAGATAGATTATATTGTAATATTTAATTGTGTTAAAATTTTAGAAGAGTTAAAATTTTGGTACACAAACGCACCCGTAATAGAGTCAGACTGTTATCAAATGATTATACTAGTTTCTATAATGTCCAATTTTTTATTTTAAATTTCAATTTTGTAAATTAATTTTTAAATGTTCCAATTTTGTTGGCCTTTATTAAATTTTATTTTTAAAAAATTAGGTTTTTTTTTCTTATTAATTTTAATTTTGATATAATATAGGTTCCTTCCTCAGGCAATTACCTCGTATATCTACCTATCTGAGCCGCCCTTTGTTAAAAAGTTTTACCTTAAGAATTAAACCGATAACTATAGCGATCGATAGAATAATTTAACCTATGAAATTAATATAAAAAAGAGTCCGAAATGTCAAGTGGGGTACATTAACTTTCCTATAGATGTCAATAGACCCCTCTGCATTCGATCAATGAAATCACATAACGTAACTTATTTTTTTCTTTATTTTTTAACTTCACATCTTAAGGAAAATTGCATTAAATTGGCTTTCGTAATTCAAGAGGGTATCTTGATTTTTGTCCTTTTTTTAGTTGGTAGGCTGTAATCCTATTCCCTCCAATATTCACCTTCTTGCTGGGCATTGCTTTTAATTTGATATAAAAAAAACTAAGTGAAAATATATTTTCACTCACTAAGTTTAGGTCCATTTTAAAAAACTTATTGAGTTTTAAAAAAATATTTTTACTCACTTAGATTTGATCATTAATAAATTAGATCACCAAATCTAATTCTCTAATGGAGGTTTAAGAGAAAATTTATTCTACCTAATAGCACTGTAATTTAATTTAAAGTCACGTGTTGTATTTTGATTGAATATCATAAATTGTCCGTTTAAATTTTCATAATTTAGTTAGATTTGGTGACATAATTTATTAATTACCAAATTTAAGTGATTAAAAATATTTTTTTTAAAATTCAGTAATTTTTAAAAATCGACCTAAAATATTGGTGAATGAAAATATATTTTCGCAAAAAAAAAAATCAAAGAACAAATGATAGGTATGTAATGCTGCTGATGTCAGGTAGATAAAGATGCTTTGAAGCTTTGGTGGAACTCTAAAGTGAATTAAGACTGGATAGGGATAATATCAGTTACTTTTTTTTAATTCAATTTGATTGTGAGACAAGACAACGGGGTGAAATAATTGTGTTTGTGTTGTAAAATTTTAGTGTTGTTAAAATTTTATGTATTGAGTTTAGTGAACAAGTGAAGAGAGAGGTAATTTTTTATATTTTTTGTAGTAAATAGTAATGATTTGATGGGGAGAGAGAGATTATATTGTAATATTTAATTGTGTTAAAATTTTAGAGGGGGTAAAATTTTGGTACACAAACGCAGCCATTGAGAAATAAGATCTGCCTTTTGAGTAAAATAAATTTAAAATAACACTCTAAGCCAGATGAACGGAGAAAGAGTCGGAGAAGGCAACTTTGAAGTCTAGCTAGTTGCAATTCTTTAACTATTAAGAGGGCGTTTGTTTTTCAATATTTTCAAACAATCATAAAATAATTCATCTCTCCTTATTAAATTATAAAATAATATTATACTATTCAATTAAATCTTATCTCTCCTCATTTTTTCATAAAATACTATATTTTTTCACAAACCCCAATACCCAAAATTTCCAAAACCCCAATATTTCCACAAACAAACAGAGTCTAAATGTTAAAAAAACAAATATAATTATTGAGGTTCTAACTCTGGTTGCAATATTATTAGTTGTTGAGGGTAAAATGTAAGTTCGGAGCATAAAATCTAGGATAGACCATCCAATCATGAAAATAGATATTTTCACTCCTAATTTATGTGATCTTCTAAAGACTGATTTGTTTAAAATTCAATATCATAGTACTGTAAATGTAATTAAACCTTTATTTAATTAATTATTTTTAGTTCCATCGTGTCATAGCTAGACTTACCAAATAACCCCTTACAACAAAATATTTTTTAAATAATTGTTATTAGTTTGATATTTTATCTAATTATATATTTTTTATATTTATAAACTATTTTCTACTCATTTTTGAATGATATATTTTCTGATTTTTTTTAAAATTATTATAACTATAAAATAATATTATTTAATTTAATAAAATATAAATATAAATCATTCTAAATCTTAATCCACTTAACAACCCTTTGCAGCAAAACATTATTTAAACCTTAAATTATAAAATTTAAAATTTGAATAAAAAAACATGAACATAATCAAAACCAAAACCCTTTTTCAAACTAGGCCTATATGGTCCATTGACTTTTGAGTGATGCCAGACCAGTATATCATGATATGACATTTGCTTGCACCGAACGCTACCTCTCACACAGAACACGGGCCAAAGGCCATACACTTCCTTTGATCCTGATACCTTAAGGGCAAGCATTTCATGGGCTACTTCTTCAGACATCAAAATAGCCCATCTCAAATTCTAACTCCTGGCCTGGATCAATGGGTGTCGAACTTAAATCTGGAAGTCTAATGTTATGTTCGTTTTGAAGAGTTTTGTAGGATTTGAAGAGTTTTGTGAATTTTTAGGTGATATTAAAGTTGAATTGATGTTTGTGTAGAGATTGATGATGTGTAAAAAAATAATGATGATCTTTAAAGTTGTTTTTTTTTTTAATTTCGAATTTATTATTATTTTTATTAAAATTTGAATATATTTAAAAAAATAAAACAAAACAAAAAGTACAAAATCATTCAATGAAAGCGGCTGGAATGCAGGACTGGTTGTCAAAAGTTGAATATTTAAAGGTTTTTTTTTTAAAAAAAACAAAAACGGACAAAACAATTCAACGAAAGCTGGGGAACAAGAGGTCGGCTTTTGCTGAATGCGCAGGGCCGCAGGGGGCAACAAGTTATAAAATAAAATTAAAATGTCAGATGAATCTTGTGCTTTTTTTGTGACTCGCCGAACATGAAATCCACAGGATTCGAATCCTGTGGCTTTCCTAAAACCGAACATCTCCCTAGGACTAGAAGCAATGGACCGGCCAACATTGCTTCTAAAGGAAAATTGGATGACTTTTCAGATAAAATAAAAATATGGCTCAAAGGATTTACATATTTGGATACTGGTAATTGCATCATCTTGGCCATATATCCTAGGGTTGGGCTTTTGGGTTTCGAGTTGGGTTTCACCCACCTTCTGCCACGACTCAATTGAGGCAAGGAAAATGAAACCCGGACCTGACCCGGACTGACCCTCGAACCCGAGTCTCCTCAGACTATTCGGGTTTGGGTTCAGGTCAAAGTCGGGATTCATTCGCCTTTTTTTATAAACATTATATTATAGACCCGAAACGTTTTGGGCTAATTTTTTTAGGCTAAGAACGTTTTGGACTATAGTTTTTTTAGAATAATGCATATAATTATAATACTATAGTCAGGTTTGGATTTTTCGGAATGTGCTTCATAAACCAGAACTCGACTCGAAACTTGTCGAAATGAATAAATAAAACTCTACCCTGATGTAAGTCGATTTGACGGAGTCGGAACGGGTTGGGACATTGGGTTTAGGATTTTTTAAACAGCTCTAATATATCTTGAGAAAATAGTTCATTACGCAGAGAGCAATCAAACAGGATAGAGATTGGATTGGACAAAATTAATGGTGTAATTATTCTACTAAGCCAAAATTATTGAGTCCCTTCTGTGACATCCGATAAAAAAAAGGCCAAAAATTCTTGAGGTAGGACAATCGAAGAGGAGAGATATAGGTCCCAGCAAACTTGTCACGTTGCTAATAATGACATCAATTTAGAGAGATCCGCACTAGGCCTCCATCATTTTGTCGTTTACAATTTCCTTTTTGTCGTTTTAGTAGAAGGCTAAGTTGCAAGAGGAACAGAAATAAACCGTTATGCTGTGTGCAGAAGAACAAAAATCTTAAAGTAGATGCACTGCCGTTCAAACTTCTAGGATTAGAAACATTGCAAGTCGTTTTGGTTGGAAGTTTTGTCAACTTGGCAGACATCTTCTCACGAAATTCACAATATTCTACGCTGTACTGATAGAATTATCTTTGGAAAGGAAAGAATATAGACTTCAAAGAGGCACAAAAGCTGATTCAAACCTTGCATTATTGCTTCATGAGGTAAAGAATGAATCAGAAACAATTTAAGAATCCGATGAACCCAAACATATGTCAAATCACAGATCTAAGACCTCCCCCAAAAGAATCTCATACTAAGAAATTAAGCATCAAACCTTGCAAACGAATATCAAAAGGGACTGTGAAGGGGCCTAAAACTAGATGATCAACAAAACCAGACAGCTAACAGTAAAAAAGGAATGAGGAGTCGTCTTGGGTCGAAGTTGGAGAGCTCAGACGGAGATTCATGAGACCATGAAAACGTACGCTACGCCTTGGTGGTAGAAGACTCTCGGTCACCCTTTTAAGCACCGCTGTGTACTCCTCCAAGAGCTCCGCCATGATAGCCACCATCATCATTTTCTCACCTCTTTCTTTATGAAAAAGCACCCGTAGAAGAGGCAGCAGGCTTCAACTTTCAAACAGAGACTTTGCTCTCCTGTCAAATTGATTTTGGTGGTGGTGACCAAACGAAGCCAAATTTATAACCCAGTGGGAACGTGGGATAGATAGGTCAACTTTCTGATATTGCATATAGGAGGGAGCGGGGGTTAGGCACATCATGTGGTGAAACTCCCCCAAAATCGTGTTTTTGGTCAGCTTACGCGAAAATGGTAATCATTAAGGTTTACATTAACCACGTTCTGGTTTGCCAAGATGTGTCTTGTCTTGAGTGACTTGTGTAATCACGTTGTATCTCCTTTTTCTTTTTGTCTTTTTGTTTTAATGGCTTATGTGGGACGACCCAAATCGTGTTTATGGTCAGCTTACGCCCAAATGGTAATTTTTTTTTCTAAGTCACAAATGGTAATCATTAAGGTTTACATTAACCACGTTCTGGTTTGCCAAGATGTGTCTTGTCTTGTGACTTGTGTAATCACGTTGTATCTCGATCCTTTTCTTTTTGTCTTTTTGTTTTAATAGCTTATGTGGGACGACCCAAATCGTGTTTTTGGTCAGCTTACGCGCAAATGGTAATCTTTTTTTTTCTAAGTCACAAATGGTAATCATTAAGGTTTACATTAACCACGTTCTGGTTTGCCAAGATGTGTCTTGTCTTGTGTGACTTGTGTAATCACGTTGTATCTCCTTTTCTTTTTGTCTTTTTGTTTTAATGGCTTATGTGGGACGAGTTTATTGGAGGGATATTTCTGGCTGGATTTGAAGTGGCTTGAAAGTATGTTTTTATTTAGCAAACTTACATGAAAAATAATGGGATATATGCTTTGGCGTCATCAGACCCTGTTAGCCTGCTCAGTAGGGACACAGGAGAATGACACATGATCTGCCATGGGAGGAGGGTTTTCGAATTATATTATGATTTTGAGAACGCCACAATGTGGATGGCTTATATGGGAAGGAACCTTTGAATTACTCTGCACCTTCCTCTCAAAATGCTAATCATACACCAATTACCCCTTGCGTTAGTGTAAGTATTCAAATGCGATTATGGTGCATTTAAAAGTGGGAGGGGAAAAACTTACCTCTTAAACGAACTTTTGGAATGAAGAAGGTCCAAGATCACCCAACTTGAAGTTATGGGTTTTCGAAAACCTAATATTCAATGTGCACCGCCTCCATTTTGCAGATTGTAAGGCATGGTTTCTTGTAATCAGCTTAAGAAATCAACCTATGTGATGTTTGATTATTAAAATTTTGGGGTGGTAAAAATTTTGAGGTGTTGAATTTGGTGAAAAATTGAAGAGAGAGATAATTTGAATGTATTTTTTATATTTATTTGGAGTGAAAAATGATGATTTGATGAGAAAAGATAAAATTTTGTGTAATTATTTTATTGGGGCCAAAATTTTGGGCTTTGGCTCTTCAATGTCTCCTAATCATGCCTAACAAGTATGACTTACAAGACTACCATCTGTTAGGGCTGTCCAAAAAACCGGCCGGACCGGCCAACCAGGACCGAAACCAGTGTACTACGGTCCGGTTCTGGGTTACCTATATGGAAAACCGAAACTGGACCGGACTATACCACTCTAAACCAGTCATTACCGGTAAAAAAACCCCAAAAAGTAGGGCTGAAAACCGAAAATGCGGTCCGGTTGCATATCCGGTTTTCGGACCGCATTTCCGATTGCCTTATATTTAAGTGGTCCGGTCCGGTTTTACAAAATGTGGTCCTTCTTTTAAGTGGTCCAGACCGGATTTAATATTTTAAAAAAAATTCGAACGGCAGCGGGCTCACTGCGCAGTGTGCCTACTGCGCAGTGCAGAGTGCATTGCGCAGAGTAACGTAGGTTTAAAAAATTAAAAAAATATATTAAATGCGGTCCGGTCCGATCCGGACCGCATTTAATAAATGTATGACCCGGACCGGATCGCAAATCCGGTCCGGTTTTGTTCAGCCCTACCAAAAAGGCCTAAAAAAAGTAAAATGCTAAAAGGCCTAAACAAAAAAGACCAAAAATGGCATGGCCCAAACCGTCTAACCCGGACCGGTGAAACCGGAGACCGGACCGGACCGGTTCTATTAGAATGACCGGTCCGGTCCAGTCCGATATGTTCACTTTACAAACATACCGGTTTGGCCGGCCGAACTGGACCGGACCGGCCATTGGACAACCCTCCCTTCTGATGCGTGAGCTGTGAATAGTTTGACAATGTTTAGCATGCCTATGCTGACCCTTTGGAGTTACGTTCAAAGAAGGAGAAAGGAGTTGTTCAAATCTGATACGACAAGCACAATTAGGAAAACAGAGACATCACCATGTTCTGTTTAGAACAGGGACAGAGACAGTACTCTAATGCTTTAGAAGCAATAATTTACAAATAATATTTCTATTCAGTCTCGGCTTGATTAGGAGAAAGCATTTTTTCTTCCAAAATTATTTGAATCTCCTCCCTTCAGAAGGAATAGGATCTAATGAAGACCTTCTTCCACGTTTTCCAGCTTAGAGACCGAACCTTAGTCAAAGCCAGAGAAGGCTTAATGGAGTCTCTTTGAGGACACGAAGGTGGTGGTGTTGATGGTGATGATTCTTCTAATGTGGTGTTGTCTTCAGGGTTCCAAAAACGTGCTTCTTTCCTTTTACTCCTTATGGTTGCTAGCACGTTGTATTTGTTGCAAATTCCCCACACCGTCACCTTCTGTTGATTGTAATCCACGTTGACTGAATATATACCTGCTATAGACACGTACGATAGAATTCAGATATCTGAATATCTCGTCCAAGTAGTGTGTTGATTAACTTCATCTAATAGTACATGTAAAAGAGTTTAAAAAAAACAAATAGTTAATACAATTTGCACATTCCAATCACGAGGGTCGTGATATTTTATACCCTCAACTATTATTTTTATCACGTTATGTTGGTGGACACAATATGATTAAAATAATAAATTGAGATATAAAGTGTCAAGATATCTATAATTGATGGTGAAATAATGTATTTATTACTATTTTTTTAAAAAAAATGGTTTGTTTATTATTTGAGGTTTTTGTGGGGCATCATGATGAACAAAACTCGAACAGACATCAGTATCTCTCTATAGAGCATATGTTACCCATTTTAATCGGGAGGAAAAGAGCATCTGCTATCCATGCTGTTTGGGCAGGTTTCGTGTCATGTGTCAGTGCATGCATGTATGCGTGCCTGTGGAATATTGGATCTATTCGTTATCTTAGGAAGTGGTCCAATCCCACAATGCATATGGGGAATGATATCTGCTAGTTTCCCGATTCATGGACCAGCTGGGGACACTATAACATCATATATACAGGTGGAATTTTTCTTGTCTGATTTTCTTGGTAAACAATTTAGGGATTAGACCAACAGGATCAGCCAAAAACAAACAAGAGAAAGGAATTACTTGGGGCTTAAATTGAATGTAACCGAAAATAAAAGTAGGCAAGCAATAAACCTAAGACTATATAATCTATAGGGTGCTCAAAGAAACAGAACTTTGAAATGGCACATGAAAATTGTTCAACCAAGTTCATGACTCATCATAATTCTTCATTGTATACGTTCAATGAGTATAGGAGTAGATGGAAATATGGGACATGATCTACCTTTGAGATGAGATAAGGTCTTCTTTATTTTCTTTTCGCACCCAAAAGAATACAGAGGCACCATCATCTCCACGTACTGAGCTTCCACATTCTTGGAAGCGGGAACAATTTGCATGTCCTCCATTACTGAAAGCTCCAAGTTACCATTCAAATAGCTGCTTTGGGTTTGATATATATTGACAGCGGTTGGGATTCCTGTTGCTTCTGAGCTATAAGTGGGTTGATCGTTAAGTAGGCCTTATATAGGATTTATAGAATGTAGAGGGAGGTACTCTAAGAAAAGATAATAGATGGATTCCCTCGAGATAAGGAAGAAAGTTTTTCCCCCAGTACTCTTTTTTCCCTGTCCTTCCTCTCCTTTACATTCTTTTTCTTGGTGACGTTTGCTTTACCATCTATGACCGGCCGCTTGAGGTGGTTGAAAAGGATTTTGTCCTAAAAGATACTTTGCTGAAGGGAAATTTCGGTTTTCAATGGATATGATCATGGGCTTGTGACTTGGACGAGTGCAAACCTGTGTCAGCAATCAGCATCCCTGCTGGTTTACCTAAAAGTTGACTGTATTGTCTTTTTCACGAGTGTTCGAAAAGTCGTGGGATGTTGGCTCTCACGTGGGTTGTGTTTCTTATCAAAGAAGTTTGCCTATGTGAGAGATTGGAACTTGGGGAGCTTAAGATCAATTACAACTTATAATAATTGAAGTCCGGCCGTTCTCTTTTACCACGACGTCTACGAGCTGCAAACAAATTAAGAATAAGTTAAAGACTATGATGATGTTGCCTTTCGATTTCATACATGTAAAGCTGTTATATATTATGCAGAAGTACTATCGGGGGATCATCGTTTTATTCGCAGCTCATTGAATCTATAGCTAGGGCTATGCACGGTACCCGTGGTGTGCCAGTTTACCGGTGTCGTAAATTGCTCCCTGCCCTACGGCGAGACCGACAACGGTGCCAGATTTCGTTGTGGGGCGGAGATTTAGGCAGTAGCAATGGAAACTGTTTTATTTTTTTATTTACTTTATACAAACGATGACGTTTCTCTTTAAATAGAAACGTTGTCGTTTGAGAGGCCCCGAAACCCTAAAGTTTTCGAGGCCCCTCAGTCTCCCTTCTTCCCATTTTCGCAGACGACAGACTGGGCAGAGTGCAGCCAGCCCCTCCTCCAAAAATTTTCTTCATTCTCCTTTCCCCTTCCCAGTCCCTGATCGGCGCCTATCTCCTCCACCAACATCGGCGATCTTCACAATCACGACGCCTCTATAACATATGACGATCTCTTGCTTCTCTCTCTCTAGTCTCTAGCCTATGCGTTGCTCTCTCTCTCTCTCTTTTCCTTCTATGATCTGGTTGCTTTGATTCATTGTTGGGTTGATATCGTTTTGAGATTTACAGATTGTGTTTTTAGTTGAAAGCTGTTGGATAATTTGTTGTTGATCAGCTTTGTTTTGTTTTGTTTTTTTAATGATTTGTGCAGATCTGGTTTGAGTGGCGGTAACTACTACCACCACCGGCAAAACCGTCACCGTTAGGTGCCGGTTGCGTTGTCCATTTTTGAACAATCGCCCATAGCGGTGGAGGGCATAATCGTCACCGCCACAGTTATGCACAACCCTATTTATCGCCATATACATGCATGTGTTCTTAGATTTGCAAGGCCGAAACCGATGCAACTTCCTCTTTATTTGTAAATTTTATGTTCATATTAGGAACTTGTACGGCATCGATTCATGGACTTTCCTTACTACGACAGACGATTTTGCTTAGACATATTCTGGAGCTTTTTTTTTTCTTAAACATGAAAGTCGAAGGTTTTTAGCTAATTACTATCATAATCCAAGATCAATTATGAAGGACAAGCTAATTGTTATAGGGCTAGAGTTGAAGCACCAACTTTTGGAACCAAAAATTGAATAGCACTTTCCAAGTACTAGAAAATTCTTAGTAGTCATGAAAAGCAGTTTGATACTTTAATTTGGTTAACATTAGTCAACAAGGTTGTTCTATATGCTTTTATCTTCCGGTGAATTCCATATGCACTTTTGGATCCTATTGGATCTTTTATTTTCGATAACTAAATCCTTAGTATGACTTCAGCAGGATAATTTTTCCAATTTCTTTCCATTTATCACCCTACATTGTATTGATCAGCTTCTGAATATGACTGTATGTGACGAGACAAAAGGGCAAACAGACAGAAGCTGTGTGATGGCATCTGCACCGAAGCCCTCTGCCACGTTAGAGGATGGGTCCGGTGACTTCCATTGATGTAGATTTTGGTGTCTCATTTGGACTATCAAGATGACCTAAGATCTCAAACATACAGTGGGGGCATGGGGCTCCACTACCATGTGAAACCCACGTCTCTGATTTGTCTGAGGGAATCTCGAACCCCCATTATCAGTAATTTTATCCGTTGCTTTATTTTCATGTGACATCCACGAAATTTTGGAAAAGCTATGGCATATAAAACCCTGGGATGACTCTTTTACCCACTTAAAAACCCTAGCTAGAAAGACGGATATTCGGATTGCAGGAGTACCATGATTGTCAAGGTACGCCTGTCGGCGCGCTGTCACAATGTTCTGCAACTCAACTCAAGCCATTACAGGAACCCATATTGGTCTTTGCTTTCCTCCTTTTGCCAATCTTTTCCAAATCAAATCCATCTGCAGTGGGACTGCATTACTCCGAGAGAGAGGGAGAGAAAAGAGACTTCTGCAGTGGGACTAATTTTCATCTAATCCGCTTCAGCACCAAAACCTTAAAGAAAAGCAATTCGACATCATAATTCATCCAAGTTCTTTATGTCTTTAAACATTAAAGTTGATCACGTACGTACGCTGTGATTATCTCTTTCTTTACGCATTACAGTCTGGTTAAAAGAACAAATAATTCGAATATCCGCCAAGTACAGAGCGCAAAACTCATCTCTCGTTTTCAGAATCATGTATGTTGTTAAAATTAAAATAAAACAGAATAATTTAAACTAAAAGAGATAGAGAAAAGAAATAAATGAGACACGAGATTTAAGTAGTCTGGTTCATACACCTATATCTACTGTGGAAAGGTCCAACTGAACAGATTTGTATACTCACTAATGTAAAGATGAGATTACAAGGAAAACTTAACTTATAAACCTTCAATTACAAAAGCTCACCGGCGGAGGCATGGGCGAGCAGGGGCCACAGCTAATTAATTTTTTATTTTTTAACCAGGCCCGCCCCTTGGCACAATTAAAGAAGCATGCAAAGGACAGATAACTCAACTGAGAATATTCTTATTATGTCAAACGATCACATATGCATATATTCAAAATATTATATACGAAGATTATACGATACAGATAATGATAGATATAGGCCGCCGGCTGCAGTTGCATATAGTTCCATTACTTTGACACCTCCAGAGTGTACTTGTCTTAATTCTCATCACGAGTGGCGCTAGCTGCTATTGAACACTTTACATTACCATAACATGATTTTTTGGAACATTATAATAATTTGAGATCATGGTATTATGAAATGCTGCATGCGTTGGGGTTCTCATCACTGAAGAGCTGAGGAGGAGGAATCCGTTCGATCACATAGAGTGGCTGATAATAGTACATCATCTTCTTCATAGCCTCCTCATGATCAATAATGTAGATGTTTTCTCCACTTTCCTTGTTGGACTCTTCCTTGCTTTCCTCACCACCCTTATCTTCTTTGTTCCCATTACTTTCACCTTTGTCACCTTCTTCTTTCTTAGCTTCTTCTGGTGATTTTTCCTGTTCTTTTTTCTCTTCGGATTTTGCTTCTTCAGCGGGCTTCTCTGCTTCCTTATTTTCTTCTTTCTTCTCAGGTTCAGGCTCGGGCTGTGGTACAATTCGAGCTTGCTTTTTGGTGCGTCTATAGACGTAGTCCACAAGCTTGTCTGCGTCCATTGTCCCTGTGACCATGACCTTCCCCGTACTGAGCTCGGTCGTGGCTGTTTGAACTCCTGCAACACAAACATGAAAAATGGATTTCAAATCCATATGAAGCCCAAGAAAGTTCTCGGACAACTTGGCTAGCAATCTGTATGCATAGTCTTCATGCTAGTTACAGTCCTCGGAGACATATTTGAATTGAAAAAAGTTAGGCTCTCATTTTCAGTGCAGTCGTATATGCACAAACATACAAAAGTTATTGTGTGAGTGAAGCTATTGTGTAAGTGTGTGAGTGGACGGATGGGATTAGAAGTTGAGAAATCTAACGGCTGAAAAAATGTCACGTCAATTAATGAATCCGACCCACGAACCCGACCCGCACAACCGACCCGGTTTCATTAATTGATGTGACATTTTGTCAGCCGTTAGATTTCTCAACTTCTAATCTCACTCGTCCACTCACACACTCACACAATAGCTTCACTCACACAATAATCGGCCCTCTGCACAAACATTAAAGCAGATCACATAGTGGGAATTGGCAAGACTTCCAAGAAGCATCTCTCTCTTCCCTTTTCTCTTGTACGTTTCATTTGTTTTCTTTGGAGCTCAATTTAGGCTTATTCTCTCTTCCCTTTTTCTCTTGTACGTTTCATTTGTTTTCTTTGGGGCTCAATAACTAAATTTAGGGTTAAATATCCTTTACATCCATTATATTTGGAGGTGTTGACATATTGTACCCTAATATTTTATTTTTTAGACATTGAGCTCATTATGTTATCTCCCCAATAATTTACACTCCAGAGTGAAATTTGGCATCAAATGACACGATAATCGTTTAACACATGCCTCTTACATGACCTCAGTACCTATCAGATTATTGTATTACTCTTGAGTCTCAAACAAGTCACAATTAAATGGGCTTCAAAATTCAATAGACAAAAATCGTGACTTGTTTGAAGCTCGTTTAATCGTGATTTGTTTAATGTCTAAGGGCAATACAGTAATCTGACAAGGACTGAGATCATGTGAAAGGAATGTGCAAACGATTACCGTCTAAATTGACACCAAATTTTTCTTTAGTGTGCAAATCGTTGAGAAAGATAATATAATGGGTTCAATATCTCAAAAATAAAATATTAGAATATAATGTGTCACACCTCAAACATAAAAGATGCAGTGTATTAAATCCCTGAATTTAATACAGTCACAACTTTTGAGGTACAAGTTATTGCCCACGTTACAGGAGGCAAAATGTATTTAACGTCGAATTTAACACAATCACGACTTTTTACGTACTAAGGTTGTGTTTGTGTTGTAATATTTTTGGTATGAGAATATGTGTCGGTATTTTTTTATATTTTTTGTAATTTTTTATATTTTTTGATAGGAGATAGAGATTATATTGAATTATTTTATTAGAAGTGAGATAATATTTTGAAGAAAATTATGTTGTCAAACGCAGCCTAAATTATTGCCAGATGACTGTATGCCGCATCAGAGAGGACCGACCTTCCCTCTAGATCAGCCAGACACTGGATAGGTTTAACTTTTAAGTCTGGGTGGGCCTAGACCCCCTCGGGCGAAGAGAGCCAAAATCATGACTGAGAAAACACTCCTTGGTGAACTTTCTCATTATTTCACGCAGATGGCTCCTCACAAAGCAATTATTTACTCATGTTTAACAGAAGGGGAAAATGTGACGCAAGTAGTACTACCTCTCATTTTGAGTATTTTCTTCTGGAGTTGCTCAGCACATGCCTCACAGTGCATGTTAACATTGAGTTCCACTGTCTTTAATCCACTAACCTGGAGCAAAACAAATCACTTCAATATGTTGGGGAAATTTCAGTAAACTGTTCTTTTTTTGGTGGATTTTAAGCAAAGGAACATCATGAGACCTGTGAAGTTACAACTTCTGGGATGGCTTCACCCTCAGATGATGGCAATGGAGATAGGACTCTTGCTCTTCTTTTAGTTTTCTTCATGATCTTGCTGCACACAGCTTGAGGCTTCACTATTCCCTTTATAGTCACTTCGTTTTTCGCCATGTCTACCGCAACACCCTCCACTCCTGATGACAAACAATAACCAGGGTTATAGCACACTCTTGCCAACACAGAAATGAAAATGTCAATTTACAAAGAAAAGGGAGAGAGAGAGAGAGAGAGAGAGAGAGGAGGGGGGGACCTCTAATCCTCATTATCGACTTCTCAATCTTCTTGGCGCATCCAACACAATGCAAGTCCACATACAATACAAATGGAGGTGGGTCTTTTGGCTCTTCCTTCTTCTCCTCTACCTTCTCTTCCTTCTTTTCCTCTGTTTTCTCTTCTTTCTTCTCCTCTGCTTTCTCCTCTTTCTTCTCCTCTACCTTAGCTTGTTCCGGCTAAACATAAAGGAAAAACAATCAATAACGAATCCCCACAATAGCCATCATTACAGAAATAAACGAAACACTTGCAATATAGAGAATATGAGAAACCGTACCTGTTTAGCTTCTTCACCCATATCTATATTAACCAACAAAGAGATAGCAAAGTCACGTAGTTTCAAATTGGAGTGAAGAATCTAAACGGCAAAAGAAAGTAGAAGAAGGGAGAGGAGTATCAATGAGAAGAGACTGAATATATATATATGTGCACGGTGGAAGTATAAGGGATGGACGGTGGGGCAACTCCCATATAAAGCTGGAATTCTGTGTGATTCCTGAGCACATGCAGTGCCACTAAATGTTCAAAGAGCCTCTTATTTTACTATTTCTTTTAAAAAAAATTCGGACTCCAAGGCTGAAGAGGTAGAGCCTTAGAAGAAGAAAGACCAGTGGAGCAGGGTTGGCAGATTTATAGATGGAGGGAAATGGTTGAGGCCGAAAGAAAACACAGAAAGTAACCATTGAAAAAGGACGGTAACACTTTCTATCACCCACCGACCGCTAGAATTTGCATACGGTGGTGAAGCGTCAGACATGTACTGTACCATTATATGCGAACAACCTGGATACTTGAGTCTTGGGTTCTAATTTGGGACTTAGTATGGATCTGCTGCGGGACATGTTTAGCCCTTCAAGACAAGAGAGGTAATGGCTATTAGACAAGTTACAACAACTGACCCAAAGTGATCTGGCAGGTTGGGGGGAAAGTTAAAACTTCAATTAGACGCTAAGCATGTAGCTTTTCCAAGTGATTTTCGGGATATTGTATATATACAAATGTCAAACTTTATCAATTTAGTTGTGGGAAAATATGAGAACTTGCACAGGATTTTTTTTAGATTAAGAGGTATTTAGAATTTCGCTCTAACTAATTTCTCGGGCTCGTGCAGTCCCCTATCCCACACAAATTGGATAACTACATGACCTCAAACTCTAGAAGTGGGCCCAAAATATTAGTAGCACCTCAAAGTTTCGAATCTAAGACCTCGAAGGGGAGTAAACCTCCCAAGTCCCAAACCTAGATGCCAAGTTTTTCGCTGTGTTAATGTAGTCATGACTTTGAGTTTGTCTTCCATTAGTGGTTGTCTCCAGTTGTTTTGGTAAAAGAACAACTAACTCTTTTGCACCAATAGACAAAATGTTATTCAACCAAAAACGTACGTAGATAACTTATGAATTTTGGTTTGATGCATGCATAGGCAAAGAGGCATGGCATGGCATGGCACCAAAGTGTAGTACTTTAGATCTATGCATATGCTTTTTGGCATCTCTGTTATAGCATACGACAAATGAATGAGTCAGATACTTTACCATATTCAATTATATATGTGGAATTTCGTTTTGGCTAAACAGAGCATTTATATGTGCTTATATGCTTAATTAGTAAAGAATACTAGTTCCTCCTTCCCTAAACATTAGTTTGTCC
Source organism: Myrica gale (assembly GCA_963930655.1). Lineage (NCBI taxonomy): Eukaryota > Viridiplantae > Streptophyta > Magnoliopsida > Fagales > Myricaceae > Myrica > Myrica gale. The sequence continues at coordinate 24,914,856 of OZ005606.1, read as the reverse complement.
ATGGAAACAAATTAAATTTTGTCTGCAATTTCCATCATATTGGACTACCATTGGGTATGGAGAGTATGATCCTACATTATAAGAAAATGACAAGAACTCAAGGTCCAAGTAACAAGATTTTCCTAGGGATTACCTGTGAAAGGGGTATAATAGATATTCAAAAATTTGGAGGACATCGATTAACAATAACAAAAATAAAAATTCATTAAAAATAGAATAAAATAGAAGGATTAATGTATTGCCTTCTCAAAACTGTCCTTCGCTAATACAATATTTAGCATGTACTCTGCCAACAAATTAGTCTTTAAGCAAAGCGCTTTGCAATTTCCATGACTTTGGAATTGGGATGGAAGAAACGTGGGGATTGCGAAAATGTGTTTGATTTTGCGTGTAAAGATCTGCATACTAGAAAGTTGCTCTCACATGGGCTACCGCCCTTCAGATCACAAAAGATTAATTTACTCTGTTTCTTCCCCCAGTCAATTTCATCTTCTTGCTTTTCTTTCGGGTTGTCATAAAGCTTTCTATTGGGTTTACCAATTACCTCTCTTTCTCCCTTTCAAATGGTAATAAAAAAGAGTGATAAACCCTCAGACATCACATTCAACACCTTACCAAACTGCGCCAACTAACTAGGGGACTGTCTTTCCATTTTATCAAAGCCAGCAAGCTCTTGAAGAAGGAAATATGAAAACTCCTACTCTGGTTTGCATTGTTCTAAAAAGTTTGATAAAGAAACATTGGACCAAAAGGAAGAAACATTGGACCAAAAGGAAGAGTTTTATGTGCAAATGCAGAAAGAAGAGCGCCCCAACTTTCTGAGGGGCCAGGTAACACATGGGAATGACTCAGCATATAGGACACCAACGGCAAACCGAACCCTTAAGATGAAAGGTTTGGTCTAAGATCTCAACCACCAAAAATTTCTAAGGCAAAGAAATTGCACCATCCAACATATCTTCTTTCTGATGCAGAGTGTCACAAAGTCCAGCAAAGAGAAGGCAGACTCCATTGAATTTAAGCTGACCACCATTTAGATCATCTTTCTCCTTTTTCATTGAAAAAGGTGATAATTTTTTAGATTATTAAGGCATTAGAATCACTTCAACTTTGATAGAGAAGCTGATTAGGAGATTCTTGGGGCAGGTGCCGGCAATGCTATTGTTGGGATGGTCGGTTAGAAGAATCTAGATGATTTTTCAGCCTAGTTGATAAAATAATCATACTCAACCTGTATTTCTTTTGCGAGTGCAATCATACTCAACCACCCATTAGTTTAGCTTTCATGTTTCGAAGTCCAAATATGAATGATTTAGTTCACCAAACTTGTTAGAATAGCCAAATGTATTCCATTAAAAGATTACCCAAAAGGACACAGCTTTAGCCCTGGCTATATAGAGGATTGCTCTTAAGTTCTTTGCCCAACGTATTCGGCTGATTTGAGCTGAAAATTGTACCATAAATTCTTCCTTGCAGTCAAACTGCATGAAGAAAAGGAAAAAATTTGGAGAGAAAGATTAGACCTATGGCTATGGTCTATAAAGTTCAACCACAGGAATGGAAACCAATGAGCAGAGCCTACTTGTCAGGGACCACAATGCTAAACCTACCACTTTAATTAACCTCAAACTCCTCGAAGTGTGTCGAAAACTAGAAAAACGACATCTGTTTATATTTAATAGATTATGAACAGCAGCTAAACAATTTAATGAGCATTATTATGGTTGAAAATACAAGGCCATGCTTTCAGAAAGCCTACAAAAAATATACTGGAACAAAGGCTGTGTCTATCAACTTCGCAGCATCATCCAGCCTTATAAATCGTTATAAACATAACCTTCTTATCTGAAAGCCAGCATAAAGGATTAAAATTCAACATCAACCTAAGGTGGTGAGCCCACAGGAGTGTTTAGAGGAAGAGAGTCGAGAATTTTCAATGATGTTGTTTCGAATTTTGAAAGGAAAAACCTACAGAAGTCGGTGAGAGCGGTGGGCGGGGGGGGGGGACAAACAGTGAGGGCAGAGGCTGATGCAACAGTCCAAGTAATAGACGTTCTTTTCATTCTTCTTGGCCTCTTCATGAATTATGCATGCGTTGTAGAACTTCTCTGTGATAAAACCAGAGAGGAGAAATGGAGGAAGAAGAGAAAATGTGAAGAAATGAATATTCTATTCGATGATGATTTACAAGCTTGCTATGGTCCTATTTATACAAGTGCGTGAGAGACAAAGAAATAAATGCAAAATCAAAAACGGTATCAATCTATCCGCTCCTATACATATATAGAAGATATTCTGACTTTTTCATTTTGGTAAGGATTACGTGATTTCTGCCATATGTGTTTCCCTTGATGCTTGCCGTGAATTGTGGCTTTCCTCAACACTCCCCCTCAAGTTGGAGTGGATGTTGGTAACACCCAACTTGCCCAGTAAATGATTAAATTGTACAAGTCCAAGAGCTTTGGTAAAAAGGTCTGCAGGTTGCTGACTTGTATGCGTGTAGACTGTCTGAATGATGCCACCCTGGAGTTTTTCTCGAACTACATGACAATCTATCTCAATATGCTTAGTTCGTTCATGAAATACTGGATTTGAAGCTATGTGTATAGCTGCCTTGTTATCGCAATATAAGTTGACTGGTTGGGGGTGTGTTACCTCAAGATCTGCAAGTAAGGATTTTAACCAAGTAATCTCACAGCAAGTTGAAGCCATGGACCTATATTCTGCTTCAGCTGATGAGCGTGAAATCGTCGTTTGCTTCTTGGTCTTCCATGAAATAGGTGACTTTCCGAGTAGAATGCAATACCCGGTGATTGATCGTCTAGTGTCCCTACAACGTGCCCAATCTGCATCACAGTACGCATGAAGTTGAGGATCACTAGAAGCCGATAATAAAATCCCTTGACCTGGAGCCTTCTTAATGTATCGCAAAACTCTGTGTGCTGCATCCAAGTGTGGAATGCGTGGCTTGTCCATAAACTGACTGAGCACGTGTACTGAATAGGCTAAGTCTGGTCTTGTGATAGCCAGATAAATTAGCCTTCCAACAAGCCGCCTATATGATGAGGGGTCTGCAATGAGTTCACCCTCACTCTCGCTAAGTGCAAGATTTTGCTCCATAGGGAAGTTGCTAGGCTTAGCTCCAAGGAAGCCAGTATCCTCTAGTATCTCAAGTGCATACTTCCTCTGAGACAAAAATATTCCTTTGTTTGAACGAGCCACTTCGATTCCCAGAAAGTATTTGAGAATTCCCAAATCCTTTAGCTTGAAATGGTCACCGAGAAATTTCTTCACTACATTGATCTGTTCCAAACTATTGCCTGTAACAATAATGTCATCCACATAGACTAGAATAGCAGTAAAATTTCCTTTATGGGATCAGACGAATAATGAGTAATCTGACTTGGATTGTGTATATCCTGCATCAATAAGGGTGGATGAGAGTTTGGCATACCATTGGCGTGAGGCCTGTTTAAGTCCATAGAGAGACTTGATAAGTTTGCATACTCTAGTCTCCCCCTTTCGGCCGAATCCCGGGGGAAGTTGCATATATACTTCCTCATCCAGATCTCCATATAAGAAAGCATTGTTGACATCAAGCTGGTGTAAATGCCAATTGCGAGCAGAAGCGAGAGCCAAAATAGTGCGAACAGTGGTCATTTTGGTAACAAGAGCAAAGGTCTCGGTATAGTCAATACCTTCTTGTTGACTGTAACCCTTAGCAACTAGGCGGGCTTTGTACCGCTCAATGGATCCATCAGGATGATATTTGATCTTATAAACCCATTTGCATCCAATGGGTTTCTTACCAGGAGGGAGATGAGTAAGGGTCCAAGTGTTGTTGAGCTCAAGAGCATCAATCTCAGCACGCATAGCGGTACGCCAATTTGGGTCGGCCATGGCCTGCAAGAAGGACTGTGGTTCTTTGGCAAGGGAAAGGGCTGTGGTGAAGGCACGATGAGATGGAGATAAACGGGAATAAGAGAGAAAATTGGAAAGGGAGTAGGGAGTACCTGACGAACGGACCAGAGCAGAGTCAGATGATTGAGCGGGCCGTGATGGGAGAGCTTGTTCCACATGAAAGTCTTGCAAGTATGTCGGTGATTGCGTGGGTCGACTAGAGCGTCTGGGTGCTGGAGAAGGAGGTGGCAATGGTGATGATATGGGAGTTGGGTCATCGATGATGTGATCAATAGGACAAGGTAGGACAGGTTCTGTAGGGTCAGTTTTGAAAGAGGCAAAGGGAAAAATATCTTCATGAAAGATGACATCCCGGGAAACAAAGACGGTATGTGTGGCAAGATTATAGAGCCGATAGCCTTTTTGGCCATATGGATAACCGAGAAAGACACATTGACTGGCCCGAGGGTCGAATTTGGAGGGGTGCTAGGAGTGAGTGGAAGCAAAACATAAGCATCCAAACACTCTCAAGTGACTGTAGGAAGGTTTGACACCATGCAATCTTTCGTAAGGGGAAATACCACCCAAAACTGGAGAAGGGGTTCTGTTAATGAGATAGGTGGCAGTGAGAATAGCATCCCCCCAGAAGTGTGTAGGCATATGGGCTTGGAAGAGCAAGGCTCGGGCAACATTGAGAAGGTGACGGTGTTTACGTTCAACCACTCCGTTTTGTTAAGGAGTGGAGACGCAACTGGTTTGGTGAACAATACCTTTTGGTGCATAAAATGTGGGCATGTGGAACTCATGACCATTATCACTTCGGATGATTTTGATGGTGGTAGAGAATTGATTTTCAATAAGGTGAATGAAAGATTGTAAGAAAGGACGAGCATCGGATTTATGGGACATTAAGTAAACCCAAGTACTACGGGTAAAATCGTCTACTATGGTGAGGAAGTAGTGTGCACCAGTCGTAGAAGAAGTGCGATGACCCCCCCAAATATCGACATGCAATAAGTCAAAAGGTTTAAGAGAAGAAATTGAACTAGCTGGAAAAGGAGCACGAGTCTGTTTAGCAGTTGACAAATTAAACATGGTGCCAAATTGGAACTACAAATCTCTGGGACTTTATTAGAAAGTAAAGACAGAGTTTTATTTGATAGATGACCTAAACGTTGGTGCCAAATGTGAGAAGTAGACATGGATGTGGCCACCTGACAACAAGCGTTCCTGGTGCTGGCAAAGTGGTAGAGGCCGTCCCGCTCAGTTCCCATCCCAATCATCTTCATCAAGCGTTGGTCCTGGATAAGACAAAAATCAGAAGAGAAAGTAATTAGACAATGATGGGTTTTGCATAACTTACGAACAGAAATAAGGTTGAAATGAAAGGTCGGGACACAAAGGACATTGTCTAAAGTTAGAGTAGAAGAGAAGCGAACTGATCCAAGGTGGGTAACGGTGGCATGGGAGCCATCCGGCAATTGGACCGTTCGACCATGAACTGGAAAGGAGCGGGTTAAAACAGTGGGTGTTCAAACCATATGATCGGTTGCGCCACTATCCAGAATCCATAAAGGATCGGTATTAGACGTACCTGCCAAGGAGGATTCAACACTACCTACTTGGTGTGTCATAGCCTGAGGGGGTGCTGAGTTGTTGAGAATGGCCAACAGCTGCTGGCACTGCTCAGGGGTGAAAGGAAGACTGCTAGTGGTGGAAGAAACTTGGTGGGCACTATGCTTGGGACCTGAACCAGGCTTGGAATTGCGTGGACCTGGAGGGAAACCATGAATGCGGTAGCAACGATCAATGGTGTGACCGTCTTTTCCACAGTGAGTGCATTTGAGGGACTTCTTGGATGGACAGCCTCGACCATCTTTCCGTGGTGGATAGTTGGTAGCAGCTAATGCAACACCTTCAATGACTGGTGGAGTTGAGACACTTCGATGTCGCTCTTCTTGTAGAACCAAGGCATAAGTGCGACTCACATTCGGAAGTGGATCCATCAATAAGATCTGTCCACGGGTTGCAGCATAGGACTCGTTGAGTCCCATAAGAAAGGTTAGGACATTATCGGCTTCTCGCTGGGCTAGATTCGCCTTTCGGGCACCACAAGTGCAGGTACGACATGTGCAAATGTCCGGGGATTGGATTGCAGCTAACTCATCTCATAGGCCCTTCAGCTTTGCAAAGTATCCTGTGACTGAGAGAGAGCCTTGAACAAGATTATTGATATCTTGTTTGAGTTTGTAGAGACGCGGGCCATTGACTTGAGAATACCGATCTTTTAAATCGGTCAAAATAGCAAAAGCGGATTTGCAATATATAACACTAGAGGATATTTCTTTAGAAATTGAATTGAGAAGCCAGGATATTACCATAACGTTGCAGCGTTTCCATTGTCGAGCTTCAACGGAAGTGCTGGACGTAGGTGGAGAAACTGTACCGTCGATGAAACCAAGTTTATTCTTGGCTTCGAGGGCGAGAAGCATTGCTTGGCTCCAAGAGACATAATTGTCTTCCGTGAGAGGAGTGGAGACCAAGATCATACCAGGATGGTCTGAGGGATGGAGGTACAAGTGGTGAGTGGGATTGTCATACTTCTCTTCCTTGTCAGCCATGAGAAAAATGGAAACTTTTTTTTTTTTTTTTGAAATTCGGACCGGGTCGGGTCAAACCGGACCGGGGCGCGGCAGTGGACCGGGGCGCGGGTCAGCGGTCCGGGTCGGATTCACACTTGAATCGGACCGGGGGGGATTGGAGCTGGGCGCGCGATCGGAGCTGGGCTGAATTGCTGCTGGGCTTGGATCGCTGCTGGGCTTGGATCGCTGCTGAGCTTGAATCGCTGATGGGTTTGAAGCGCTGCTGGGCTTGAATCGCTGCTGGGCTGACTGGCTGCTGGATCTGAATTGCTGCTGGGCTTGGGTTGTAGCAGGACCGGCCTGTATATGTGGACTGGTGCAGCTGCTATTGGTAAGTGGCCCAAACGAAAAACAAGAGGAAAAAAAAACAGTGTAAAGGCTGGAGGCAATGCTCGAAGAAGAGTCGTCTCCCCCCAGCTGTGTGAAGAATTTTTTTTTTTTCACTGAAAGCAGGACCAGTACCCAAACGGTGTGAGGACAGAATTTCTCAAGCCGAGTGAGGACAAGGTGTAGCTGCAGATGAGATCTCCAACAAATAAGAGGTGTAGTAAAAATCGAAGTCTCACTTCAGCGTGTAACAATCACGCTGAGAGAGAATATTCGAAATGAACGAGAAAAAAAAATGACTCTGTTTTGGGATGCTCAAAACAGAGAACGAAACCAGCAAAAATAAAAATTCCTCAAATACAATTCCCTTCCTCTGATACCATGATAAAACCAGAGAGGAGAAATGGAGGAAGAAGAGAAAATGTGAAGAAATGAATATTCTATTCGATGATGATTTACAAGCTTGCTATGGTCCTATTTATACAAGTGCGTGAGAGACAAAGAAATAAATGCAAAATCAAAAACGGTATCAATCTATCCGCTCCTATACATATATAGAAGATATTCTGACTTTTTCATTTTGGTAAGGATTACGTGATTTCTGCCATATGTGTTTCCCTTGATGCTTGCCGTGAATTGTGGCTTTCCTCAACACTGTGAGAAGCACTTCAAGCTACCGAGGTAGAAGATGTGAATCAAGAAACTGAGAGAAATCCAGAAGAAGAGTAAAGAAATTAAATTAATTTTCACAAGAAAAAAAAGAAAGGCAAATGAGAGAGAAAATCAAATCACCATGTTTTTTCTTCGATTTTCTTTATTGGTCTCGACTTTAATTCGAAGAGAGACGAAGTTCAATGGTCAGAGTTTCATTTCATGAGGATATTGGTGGACAAAGTGCCATGTTTTTTTCGTGTAAAGGGAGCCATTTGTTAATTAGGGACGAAAAGTGAAAATTTCACTCGTTAATTATTGCTATTTTTATTGTGTTTTTGTCAAAATGGGAGTACTTCGTGGCCTTCACCTGCCTCTGTTTTGGTTCAAATGGGATATAGCTGCACTGTATACATGTCGGATCGTCCATGTGAGGTGGATCTCCACCTGTCCCATACCGGGCCTTTTACACCATGGTCCACTGTGTTAGTGGTAGTTCTGCAACATTTCTAGGAATCCAATCGCAAGGTGGGCCCACCAGAGATTATGAAAGAGGAGGGACCCACAGTATGAGATTAGAGAAAAGGTGTTCCAATCATTGGACCCTGGAACATAATGGACAATTTATGGGGATAATTGTAGCTACCTATGTGGACTAGGCCTTAGCCTTTAAAGCCTGGGTGATGTTCGTTTTGAGAAAAAATGTAGGATTTTAGAGAAGTTGTGAATTTTTATGTTGAATAGTATTTTATTGGTGTTTGTGTAAAGTGGAGAGATAAATGATTTGATGTAATTGTTTAATAAAAAAGTATTAGAGTTATGTGAAAAAGTATAGAGAGAAAATTTATGTTGAATAAAAAATTAAAAAGTTGTTGGAGATTGTGTAAAATGTATTGGTTTTTGTGTTTAAATTCTGAATATGTTCGGTGGTAGAATTGTGAATATACTTAAAATCCTGAAAAAATTGTGAAAACGAACATACCCCTGGCCTACCCTTGGGGTCCAACTCCGGGCTACATAATTGCGGCATCAACGCGATTAGGCAGACTACCTTAAATGACTTGCCCAGTTTCTCTGGGGGAGTAATTTGGAGGCCCACAATTCGTCCATAAAGATTGTTTTTCCAATAGGTCCAGACAAGGCCCATTCCCTAGAGGACAAGGGAGTTCTACGCAGCTGCAATGCAAGGAAAAGTTCTCACCAGCTTTTTTTTTTGCTTGGAGAAAAAGTACCACTTCAAAGGCCTGTTGTGAATTTAAATTTTGTTCTGATGAGAGACAGTACGATTTTCTAAACACAAGTAGTGAGTTTTCTAAACAAACCAAATCTGCAACCACCTATTTTATTCATTTAATATCCAAACCATGTAATCCACTTATATCTGTTCGTACAATGTATATACAAATTTTTTTCCTTTAAATCCAGAGAGTTTCACAGCTTACAGTGTCATGGAAGTACTCTCTAGTGCTATCCGTACCATACTATGAAATCTTTATTGCTTGACTGACTTTTGGTGCTCGCTCAGATATGACTCGGCAAGAGCGGTGTGTAATGCTGCACCAACTGGAAGGACATCCTCATCAACAAAGAAGTGAGGGGAATGTGGCGAATGAGTTGAACCCAACTCCTCGTTTCTAATTCCAATGCTAAGCAAAACTCCTGGAATCAGTTCTTGATAGAAGGCGAAGTCCTCACCTGCCATCACTCTCGTGCCAACCTTAACATTCTCAGTGCCAAGCAAAAGTTTGCCAACCCTCTTCACATGCAGATGCAGGCTCTCATCATTCACAACAGCAGGATATACAGGAAAATCTTCTTTGAAGTCGACATAAGCAATACATCTGTGTACAGCTGCTTGCCCTTCAATAACCTACAACCAGCTCCCATTTATATGGACATCACTGACTTTGAAACCAGTGACTTCACTCAAGCGAAGATTTTTACATGCGAAACAAATGTGTATGCATGGACCCGATGAACAACTAAAATCAATAAAATGAAGCCCCATTGCAAAGAATTAAAACATAAATAAGAGAAGCTATGGGGACAACAATGTGCTTGGAAGCTAAGTCAACTCCATAAAGCTAACAAAATTACTCACGTCTATGTGGTCTATCTGGAAACACTCAAAACATGCAAAAATTTAGGTGTTAAGGTGGAAAAATGCCAAAGTTATCTCCATGTTACCAAGTTCAGTTGCTTGATTTCACCCAGATATAGACACAAGATATAGCAATCCCAGCCAGGGCAAACAGGGAAGGATTAAAAGGAAATACAAAACACGAATGCAATAATTTTCAATAGACACAAAGGGTTCTTTCTGTGTACCTTACAGAGACTAGTTTCTTAACTTGTGAACGATAGAGCAGCAAAATCATTCTCTTATAAAGCCAAAAGTGATAAGGTTAAGGTATAGCACGTACCTCTTTCAACCGATGCCTAAGTTGGTGAATGCCTTTAGTTGTGAGACTTCTCAAAGTGCCCCCAAATTCAACATATGGTGGAATCACATTCAATGCAGTACCACCTCTGACATAAGTAACAGAAAGCACCTTCATCATACAAAGTAGTTATCAGCAGTAAGCCCCCAGTGAGCGATTTGTATGCTTTATATCTTCCAAAATTTTATTTTTGCATAGCCAAACAGCTGAATGATTTTGAAATAGACCAATAACAAGCTTGAAGACTTCCTCTAATAGTTAGTAATGATGACAAAAGAAAATGTCCCATAACATGTGGCAGCTATACCAAAATATTCTGGAGTTGAAAGAATCGTTTTAGGAGAACAGGTTAAGACAGCCACAAGGTAGTAAGAGGTGAAGAGAGAGAGAGAGAGTATAGAGGAAAATACATACTTCTGTGGGTGATGACTATAAAACCAGAGCTTATATGAAGAATCCTTACAAGGAAGCAATGCTTCCCGATTTTTCAAAGCATACAACCCAAAAGCTTAAGTTATCAGAAGGAGAGGCCAATAAGTACAAAAACAACGGCCAAGGAGGTACCCACCAATGTGGAACTCCTTTTCAGAAAGATTACATGAAAAGATCGAGGACAGAGGCATACCTGACTATTGAGGGGATCAGTTTCTCTTGATATGATCTGTTGCAGTGCCAAAATTGCAAATGATGCAGCAAGAATTGGATCCACACTAATGTGGGGACCTGCTGCATGCCCACCTTTTCCAACTATTTTTGCTTCAAAGATGGATGTAGCAGCAGCAACAGGCCCAGAAACGGATGCTATACTTCCTGTGGGTAGTTGACAGTCAATGTGCATTCCAAATATTGCTTGAGCATCCTGAAGGGCACCTTCTTTTATCATGTGAGATGCACCAGCGCCTCCCTCCTCCGCAGGTTGGAAAAGAAGTCTTACAGTCCCCTTCAGTAGCAGGAAAAAAAAAGGTATGGAATATTATAGCTTTAGATGTTTCGCAGTATGGTGATATATCTCTTGTCACAATTTCCTCTTCACATGACATCAAGGTGAAGTTTTAAGAATAGTTACTGCAGAGGCTTCACTGCGATATAAATTGACCAAGGCATGTAATACTTTTTTTCCTTTTCCTTTTTGTGGATAAATACTGAACGATAATAGGCCTCAGAGAAAACAACAGCCATAAGACTAAAAAGTGAAACAGTGGTGGACCAAACAGGAGGGATTTTTGTTACTAAGACAACAAATATGAAATAGGTCTTAGGAATCTAGAAGAAACATCAAGGGGAAAGTGCCATTATCTCTTAGTTCTTTTGCTTCGGAAATAGGATTGCAGCTACTGATTAGCGTCCTCCGGCTTTCTTGAAGTCCATGTTCTTCATTTGTTCCCGTAAACTACCGTTAACCAAAGTGAAAGTGTTTGTCGAACCTCATGGAGATCCAAGAAGGATTTACTACCATCTTTTCTCAGTTTGGTACTCTTCATCAATACTATTCATAAATAAGTTGACTCGATAATGCCCGCCGTCAGTGAGCTTGGAGTTCTGGCTACAAACTAAGGTCGGTTGGTAAGAGATCAACTTGCCATGGAGATGAAGATGATCGGCGACAAAAAAAATACGCACTTTCTTTTATTGGGTGCGGATCTCACACGAATATCTCCCACAGTCCGGCTGTTGTAGAAGGCATCGCAGATTCACTCCTAAGAGCCAAGAGGATGGTTCTAACAGGTTTTAATAACAGTTTTCATTCACTTGAGTTCTATCGACGGGTAACATCAAATTAATTCAAAAAAAAGAGTAATTGAAATATTAATATGTTGACTAATTTGATCTAAGCCGTAAATGACTGAATGAAACCGTTATTAGGACCTATTAAAATCACCTGAGACCGACGAACAGAAGCATGAGAGAATAAAAAGGCGTAACTAGTCAACGTAAGAAAGCACCGTGTTTTGATGTAGCAATAAGAAACCAACCTTGAGGTTGTCTTTCCGCTGATTAAGCAACTTCGCAGCACCAAGGAGCATTGTCGTGTGGACATCGTGTCCACACCCGTGCATTGTACCGTCGATCTTGCTTTTATGCTCCCATTCAACAAGCTCCTATAAACCATTCGATATCAAATATACCCGAAAGCCTACAAAATATATATATATATATATATATACCCGAAAGCGAAAAGTCCCTGCTTGAAACAAAGAAAGACCAAAATCTTTAGAGGAAGAAAATGGGTTTCTGGATTCCTAATTTACTTGCAACGGTAGGGCGTCCATGTCTGCTCGAAGAGCCACGACAGGGGGAGAACCCGAGCCAATTTGGGCAACGATGCCAGTTTTGGCAAGTGGGTATGTGTAAGGGATGCCGAGCCTTTCGAGTTCTCTGCGGATGAGAGCGCTGGTGTTGTATTCTTCGAATTTGAGCTCTGGGTGTTCGTGGATTTGCCTTCTTATGGAAACCAACCAGTCTTTGTCTTGCTGGGCAGAGCTTTGAAGCCGGTTTGCGTAATCCGAGTCCTGAGAGCTTCGGATTGGAGAAGAATCTAGTGAGATAAGCACAATGATCACAAGAGCATGGGAGATCAACCGACTATCCATCTTTGCTCGCAATTCTATGACTATGGCTTAGCTGACCAGGGGGCAGGAACAGAATGGTTAGGAAACAGTACTGTTATTTCCAAAAAAAGGGATTAGATTATTTTGGTAAATACAACCTCTATTTTTGCTGTCACAAACCAATTTTTTTTAAAAAAATCACAATTTTTATTTTTTTTTCAAATTCCTAATGCCTTTTTCCACAACTTTAACAACCCACGCTACTGCGGCAAAAAAAATTGGCCCATCCAAACATTCAACCAAAACATTTCCTCAATTTATAAAACAAATTCCATTCTCTTTGTACATTCAGTCATTTATTCTTCCCGCGGAACAAAAATCCTTGCTAATAAGCTACTGTAATTTATTTCCAGAGAAAAAAAACTACAGTAATATAGAATACTAATAAAGATTAAGGAAATATCGAAAGAAGGGGTAGTGGCGCAGTTGGCTAGCGCGTAGGTCTCATAGCATGAAGAGTGATCCTGAGGTCGATAGTTAAAGCCTCTCTCACCCCAAAATTTCTTTTTCACCAATTTTCCAGTATTCCGAGGTGCCATTTTGCTCCCCCCTCCTCCTTGGACAACTCTTGCAACTTTGAAACCATAAATGTTGTCCTTCAAGTACTGGAAAAGGACCGATCGATCTGCACATCAGGACGAAAGGCACTTCACCTGTCAATAAACCAATTCAATAAGTGTTGGAGAGGTTGCATCTTTCCCTGCCGAAGTCACATTGGGCAGATGAAAGATCCTTAGAAAGTGATTGTTGCTATCTCTTCCATGGCACCCGGCACAAAATGTTACTTCTTCATTTTCTATGCCAAGGCCTACTCCTTGGACTTTGCTATGATATGGTCTATTCTTGGCCAACCTCTCACCAAGTTCACGATCGTTGAATAAATCCTGGATATCTCTACATTGGTCAGTAAAAACCATGTTCAAGGTACATTCGAACACTTGGGGTGTGCTAAATCTAGAGAGTGAATGCATTGTCGATCTCTCTTTGTAAAGAGATATCTTCTCTGTTCTTCTCTTAAACTTGAAGGTATGAACAAGGAAACTTATATTACAATACAATGTGAGTGAAGAGGATTGTCATTCAAACTCACTACAAGTTGCAGAGCTTTTCAAAGGTCGAATTTCTGAGGAAGAAATTCGACGCTAAACCCATCTCTCAAATACCACAATATTTACAGACTGCTGACTAAAGGACAAACCAAAATGACTTGCACAAGATGAGGTAAATTAAAACATAGTAGATGTCAGCTTACAAGAAAAATAACATAATAAACGGCAATCTTCCATGGTTTTGAAGCCTTCCATGGTCGCGTAAGGCATAGTGCATTACTTAACTCACTGCCATAAACGTCGGCATAGAATTACTCCATAGTTCTTGAGAGTTGGTGAACCCGGTCTTGGCTGACTTGGTGAAAGTCCTAATCCAACCGATAAACCAGTACTGTCATGAATTTATGGAAGAACAGCTGGTAGAATCCTGATTCATGAGGTTCAATATGATTCTCAGAACCTCTTTTTATCAGGTACTGATTTGAGATAATCATTTAACATGATATCATTCATATGAGGAGAACCCGTATGTAACAGGTTCTTATAATCATTTGATATGTTATCATCTATATGATTATGTGGTAGCATCCACATGAATATTAGAACTTATTTTTTTTTCAAAATTGGTTCTAATAATTCTTTTGAGATAATAAATCATTGATACTGTATCAATGATACTATTATCCATTTGGATTGGAGAAACAGGGAGAAATTTCAAGTGTTCAACAGAGTGGGGTTTTGGAGAAGTGAATTGGGTCATGGATTGTTTTGCACTGGTGTTTTGTGTCAAGTCAAAGGTTTATGATTGAGTTCTTTGGAAGAAGGGAACTATTCAGAAAAGGAAAATTTCGGATTGGGATCAAGCTTGATAAAGTTGTGGAGGTTAGAAACTGGAACAGGAACTCTAACATCAATTAGAATTCGAATTGGAAGGGGTTTAGATAGGAGGCAATTAGAATTCGAATTGAGGTGTTTGATAGACACCGATAAAATAGAAAAAGGATTTCTTGGGATTAAATTCTCAAGGGTTAAGATACGTCTTCAAAGAATAATTGACTGTCAATTATTCTTTGGAACTCAATCAGAACGTAGGATCTGATTGGAAGATCCGCCCAACGGTTCTATTGGGGGGAGAACATTGTACGGATTATGAAATACTGACTCACAGCAATCTGAGGAATAGGCCGCAAGATCATTTGCCAAGTACTGCAAGGGCACCCAATCATGTTCTGCATTTGAGACAACAACGTTCATCGGGGTCGCAATACCAGAAGCGAGATCCTTTTGACCACCAAACTCGTTAAGAAAGTTGTCATCCAGATCAGCAAGCGAAATGAAGTCCTCCAGGGAATAGGCGGCATTCTCATTCATGCCATTCTGTAAACCCACCCCACCATGACTGCTGTTTAAGTCATTGGTGACAGGGGAAACAGCGGGAAAAGCAGCTGACACTTTTTCCAGATTCATGACATCCTTCAACTGCAAATCAAACTGATGTTAGGAATATAAAGGAACGAGATAGGGACTAAATTCTCCTTGAAAGACTGAAACTTATTCGGTTTAAGCATAAATTCAATGCCTTACTCACCTCAGTGGCTGTTACTACTGCCAATTGATCTGTGGCAGTGTTATTACCATTTTGACAAGGTATAATGTTGTAAGTTCCTTCTCCTAGTGCTGGAGATACTGAAGCCACTACTATCTCAGACTTTCCTTCTTCAAGAGAGGATTTAGCTATGGTGGGAGTTAACACAGCAAGCGAATTTGGAAGTGCAGTGGAGAGGTTCGTATCCACGGGCCCGTGCAGACAGGCTTCGAGCATTTCGAAATCTTCTTCGCTCAGGCTCAGCTGTTCATCCTGATGGAAGAAACATGAATGAACACGATAAGTACTTCATTTATTGCGTTTTTAAATTTTCAGCAAAACTTAAACATCCATTTCAAATTGAAAACTTAATTACTTCCTCACCTCAGCAAACGTATCTTGTGCCGATTGGTTCTCAACAGGTGTTGTAGTGTCAGATATTGCAGTGTCAAAATCTGGTACTTGGACTTCATTGATAGTTCGGGTTCCAAAATCTGGAACTTGGACTTCGGATGATGGAGATACGGAACCCAGAGCGATTTCGGAGTTTGATTCGTCAAGATGAGATTGGGATGTCATCGGGGATTGAACAGAAGGTCCAGCACCATTCGGACCTTCGCGCTTATCGAATAAACGACAGACTAGAAAGGAATTAATCTGCATTCAGGTAATCAACGAAGTGAATGAGGGAGCGTAAAATTGGCAGCTGATTAGTACTTGCGAACAGAATTAAACAAAAGTCAATTGTGAAATCAAGAAGAAATGTCACTACTAATCTAATAATTAAGACCAACCTATCAAACAAAAGAACTAGCAAACCAGGCATGGCAAAGGATCGAGGAAACCAAAAACCAACCTGATAGGGGTCTGTGCGGTACTCATGAGTTACCCAACTGGTCTTTGTGCACTTACGAGCACGCCCTTCGTAGAATACCAGAGTCTTTTTCATTCCAATTAACCGTGATCCGGACATGATTTTTCGATCATTGCCGGTCGGTTTCCAGAACCCTTTCTCAGTTAACCTTTCCGACCGATTCCCTCTCCGATGCTTCAGTTGTGGTTGTGCGAAGAAGAACCACTCCCGATCCACGGTGGGTATGCTAGATTTACCTGCACGCATTTGAAACCGGGCTGAGCAGAGCGTCTTGAGGGCCAAACTGAGAAAATCACATGAGCACAGCATGTAGTTTCCAAAACAAGAGGGAAGTCATGTAAGCAAATTCATTACTGGCAAATGTGAGAGGTACAATCACATAAGATCAAGAGTTAGGAAATAACATTAGAGAGAAAGAGAGAGAGTGATCTTACGAAGAATGTTGACTAAAAAGTTAAAAACATTCCATGGTCTTCGCGACAAAGGACTACCAGAGAATTACAAACTCGCCGGAAAATGGTAAAAGGAAACCGAACATGGGTATGCAATAGCATGAATAGGAAGATAATTACCTGGCAAATCCCAGGGTTCCCATTTATTAAACGAAATTTCAGGAATAAAGTCGACTTCTTTATCATTCCCACTAATCTTAGACCTCAAGTAGTGGATTACTTCTGGATCTGTGGGACTGAATCTGAACCCCATTGGGACTTCCGTGGGACTGAATGTGAACCTACTCATCTCACACACCCACGCAGGCACTCACACACAGAAAACAAATTAGTTTCATGCAAAGAGACGTTTCGCTGAGAAACCCAGAAAACCTATAGACACTTAAAAAGAAGAAGAACAAGAACAATATCAATCTCTAAGCGAGGAAGGATGGGAGCAAGAAGTTGGTGAAGGCGCAAATGAGAGCAAGCATCGCTGCATCTGGTCCTGCTTAAAAACCACGCATGACCCATCTAACTTATGAAGGAAGTTTGCCATTAAGTCCTCCGAGTTTTCATTAAATATCAATTCGGTTCTTCAGATACCAATATAATTCATTTGGACCGTAGAATGATAAATTTGCTTTCAACGTCATCCTTCCGCTTCAACTGTTAACACTAATCGTTAATGTCAAACGAATCCATTTGTTTTCGTTTATTTTCTAGTTAGTCTCAAAAACTAAAAACAGGAAAAAGTAGTGAAAAAGCCACGAGCAAGTGGAAGTATTCACTTAGAAAAAAAAAAAAAAGTGGAAGTATTCTTTAGAGCGAGAGCGAGGATATATTCTTTGGTGCTTTTTTCAACAAACGAATAGAATTTTATCATACTCTGCATAAGTTTCCTTAAAAAAAAAAGTTTTATTCTTTATTTAGGAAAATACTCGAAATAAAATATATTATAAATATTCCAAGAGTGTACTTTTGGCGACGAAGAAGTAACGCGGCAACTGCGAGGCATCAGACAACAACCAGCCATGCAGAAGCGTGGGACTATAAAAAACAAATGGACCACTATTCCAACACCTTGGTTGGAAGTCATCCTACTCCTACGCTGCTTTAAGTTTTTTTTTTTTTTTTTTTTTTGCTAAATGCTTAAGGCTGCGTTTGTGTTCTAAAATTTTACATCTTCTTAAATTTCAATACAATAAAATGTTATAATATAATTTCTCTCTCTCCATCAAATTATTATTTTTCACTACAAAAAATATAAAAATTACCTCTCTTCACTTTTTTACTAAACCTAATATCTAAAATTTTTCACAACACTAAAATTTTACAAAAAAAACCCACAGGTAGTTGATTATCCTATAGATTCCTCCCCTATAAATTTCTAGGACCAGAAAAAACAAATGGAATTCTCTAGAATCTTCTAGTAGCTTGGTGTGTGCATTGTGGGTCGAAAGAGGTACCGGAATTTTCCTTTTCGATTTCCCGATTCGGTATTTACCATAATTAATATTTTGATTCTTGTAAATATAAAAATTTGGAATTTGGTAAAATTAGAAGAAATTTTCAAAAGTTGAAAATTCCAATAGTGGGATCAAAATTTAGTACATCTGTTTGGGTCAAATTGAGTTTATGAATTTTATTGGAGAAATGTCATTCTTTCGCCACATAAATATGTGTCAATTACATTTATGTCAGCTAACTTTTAAAACAGCGATTTATATCTTCTAAGTATGAAACATTTGTAATGTTTGTCCCCAATCAAATTTTTCGCTAAACTTGACGAAATTCGACATTAAAATAACTGAAATGCCCTCAAATACAATTTTTAAAAATTAAATAAATATTTGAGAAATAAATTAAATATTTATATGTAGATTACTGAAATAGAGTTTTAATAGGTTTATTTATAAAATATTACCTTTTTTAATGATTTTTTTAGTAATTTTGTCTTGGAGGGTTATTTTTATCATTTTAATGTCGAATTTCATCAAGTTTAATGAAAAATTTAACTAGGAGCGAACATTACAAATGTTTCATACTTAGAGGATGTAAATCGAAGTTTTAATAATTAGGAGACACAAATACAATTGACGCATATCTACTAGGGGAGTAATGACATTTCTCCAACAAAATGTTACTTCTTTCATTTTCTATGCCAAGGCCTACTCCTTGGACTTTGCTATGATATGGGTCTATTCTTGGCCAACCTCTCACCAAGTTCAAGATTGTTGAATAAATCCTGTACATTGGAGCGTAAAATCCAGTTCAAGGTACATTCAAACACTTGGGGTGTGCTAAATCTAGAGAGTGAATGCATTGTCGATCTCTCTTTGTTAAGAGATATCTTCTCTGTTCTTCTCTTAAACTCGAAGGTATGAACAAGGAAACTTATATTACAATACAATGTGAGTGAAGAGGAGTGTCATTCAAACTCACTACAAGTTGCAGAGCTTTTCAAGGTCGAATTTCTGAGGAATAAATTCGACTCTAAACCAATCTCTCAAATACCACAATATTTACAGACTCTGTTGGCTATAGGACAAACCAAAATGACTTCCAACAAGATAAGGTAAATTAAAACATAGTAGATGTCTGCTTACAAGAAAAATAACATAATAAACGTAAATCTTCCATGGTTTGAAGCCTTCCACGGTCACTTAAGGCATAGTGCATTACTTAAGTCACTGCCATAAACGTCGGCATAGAAGTACTCCATAGTTCTTGAGAGTTGGTACA
The DNA here is from genome assembly GCA_963930655.1 of Myrica gale. Classification (NCBI taxonomy): domain Eukaryota; kingdom Viridiplantae; phylum Streptophyta; class Magnoliopsida; order Fagales; family Myricaceae; genus Myrica; species Myrica gale. The sequence continues at coordinate 24,895,602 of OZ005606.1, read as the reverse complement.
CCCGGTCTTGGCTGACTTGGTGAAAGTCATAATCCAACCGATAAACCAATACTGTCACGAATTTTATGGAAGAACAGCTGGTAGAATCCTGATTCATGAGGTTCAATATGATTCTCAGAACCTCTTTTATCAGGTACAGATTTGAGATAATCATTTAAAATGATATCATTCATATGAGGAGAACCCGTTTGTAACAGGTTCTTATAATCATTTGATATGTTATCATCTATATGATTATATGGTAGCATCCACATGAATATTAGAACTATTTTTCAAAATTGGTTCTAATAATTCTTTTGAGATAATAAATCATTGATACTGGAATAGGAACGAGTTTAGATAGGAGGCAAGATTTGTTGAGGTGTTTGAGGTATTTTTGGGACACTTGGTAGGTACTGATGGTTTTTTCAAAGGTCTGTAGATTTTGGGTTTTCGATAGACACCAATAAAAAAAAAAAGATTTCGGGGGATTAAGTTCTCAAGGGTATAAGAAACGTCTTCAAAGAATAGTTGACTGTCAATTATTCTTTGGAATCCAATCAGATTCTACGATCTGATTGGAAGATCCGCCCAACGGTTCTATTGGGGGGAAAGCATTGTACGGATTTTGAAATGCTGATTCCCAGCAATCCGAGGAATAGGCCGCAGGGTCATTTGCCCAGAACTGCAAGGGCACCCGACCATTTTCTTCATTTGAGCCACTACATGATCCATTGTCCTCACTAAAGACAAGGTTCATCGGGGTCTCAAAGCCAGAAGGGAGATCCTTTTGACCGCCAAACTCGTTAAGAAAGTTGTCATTCAGATCAGAAAGCGAAATGATGTCCTCAAGGGAATAGTCAGCATTCTGTAAACCCACCCCACCAAGACTGCTGTTTACGTCGTCATTGGTGACAGGGGAAATAGTGGGGAAAGCAGCTGACACTTTTTCCAGATTCATGCCTTCCTTCAACTGCAATTCAAACTGATGTTGGGAATATAAACGAACGAGATAGGGACTAAATTCCTTTAAAGACTGAAACTAATTCGTTTTAAGCAGAAATTCAATGCCTTACTCACCTCAGTTGCTGGATGTACTGAAGCCACTACTATATCAGACTTTGCTTCTTCGAGAGAGGATTCAATTGTGGTGGGAGTTGACACAACAGGCGAATTTGGAAGTGAAGTGAAGAGGTTCGAATTCACGGGCTCTTGCAGCCAGGCTTCGAGCAGTTCTAAATATTTTTCACTCAGCAGTTCATCCTGATGAAAGAAACATGAATGAACAAGAGAAATACTTCATTTATTGCGCTTTTAAATTTCCAGCAAAACTTAAAACATCCATTTCAAATTGAAAACTTAATTACTTCCTCACCTCAGCAAAAGTATCTTGTGCCGATTGGTTCTCAACAGGTGTTGTAGTTTCAGATATTGCAGCATCAGAATTTCCTGCATGAAAACCATCATTGATAGTTCGGTTTCCAATATCTAGAACTTGGACTTCGGATGATGGAGATACGAAACCCAGAGCGATTTCGGAGTTTGTTTCGTCAAGATGAGATTGGGATGTCATCGGGGATTGAACAGAAGGTCCAGCACCATTCGGACCTTTGCGCTTATCGAATACACGACAGAGGACAAAGGAATTCTGCATTCAGGTAATCAACGAAGTGAATGAGGGAGCGTAAAATTGGCAGCTGATTAATACTTACGAACAGAATTAAACAAAAGTCAATTGTGCGAGCAAGAAGAAATGTCACTCTACTAATCTCATAATTAAGACCAACCTATCAAACAAAAGAACTAGCAAACCAGGCATGGCAAAGGATCGAGGAAACCAAAAACCAACCTGATAGGGGTCTGTGCGGTACTCATGAGTTACCCAACTGGTCTTTGTGCACTTACGAGCGCGCCCTTCGTAAAATACCAGAGTCTTTTTCATTCCAATTAACCGTGATCCGGACATGATTTTCCGATCATTGCCGGTCGGTTTCCAGAACCCTTTCTCAGTTAACCTTTCCGACCGATTCCCTCTCTGATGCTTCAGTCGTGGTTGTGCGAAGAAGAACCACTCCCGATCCACGGTGGGTATGCTAGATTTACCTGCACGCATTTGAAACCGGGCTGAGCAGAGCGTCTTGAGGGCCAAACTGAGAAAATCACATGAGCACAGCATGTAGTTTCCAAAACAAGAGGGAAGTCATGTAAGCAAATTCATTACTAGCAAATGTGAGAGGTACAATCACATAAGATCAAGAGTTAGGAAATAACATTAGAGAGAGAGAGAGAGTGATCTTACGAAGAATGTTGACTAAAAAGTTAAAAACATTCCATGGTCTTCGCGACAAATGACTACCAGAGAATTACAAACTCGCCGGAAAATGGTAAAAGGAAACCGAACATGGGTATGCAATAGCATGAATAAGAAGATAATTACCTGGCAAATCCCAGGGCTCCCATTTATTGAACGAAATTTCGGGAATAAAGTCGACTTCTTCATCATTCCCACTGATCTTACGCCTCAAGTAGTGGATTACCTCCGGATCCGTGGGACTGAATCTGAACCCCCGCGGGAGTTCCCGGGGGAACCTACTCATCTCACACACCGACGAACGCACTCACACAAAACGAATTAGTTTCATGCAAAGAGAACGTTTCGCTGAGAAACCAGAAAACCTATCTAAGACACTTAAAAAAAAGGAAAAAAAGAAGAACAACAACAATATCTATCTATAAGCGAGGCGGGATGGGAGCAATAAGTTGGTGAAGGCGCAAATGAGAGCAAGCATCTGGTCCTGCTTAAAAACCAAGCACCCTGACCCATCTAACTTATGAAGGAAGTTTGCCATTAAGTCCTCCGAGTTTTTATTAAATATCAATTTGGTTCTTCAGATACCAATATAGTTAATTTGGACAGTAGAATGATAAATTTGTTGTCAACATCATCCTTCCGCTTCAACTGTTGACACTAATCGTTAATGTCAAACGAATCCATTTGTTTTCGTTTATTTTCACGAAAATTAAGGGGTGTTTGTTTGTGGAAATTTTGGGTATTGGAATTTGTGAAAAGTATATATATTTTATGGAAAAATGAGGAGATAGAAGATTTAATTGAATAGTATAATATTATTTTATAATTTAACGAGGAGAAAGATTATTTTATGATTGTTTGGAAATTTTGAGAGGTAAAAATTTTCGGAGACAAACGCCCCCTAAATATAGTAAAATCCAGTGGAAAAAGCACGAGTAAAGTAAGGCTATTCATGTATACAAGTCTCAACTTCATCGATGTACGATGTACGGACTGGATGATGTGGAAACAAACAAAACAAAATTAATTACATTTTTCATTCAATATGGGAATTTCTATAGTTTTTTTGCACAGATTACAGTGTGCAATTTAGATTTATAGAAAGAGCAAATAGACATCATCATAGGATTTATACTATCCAAAACTTTATGTGTAATATTAAAATGGTGTGAGATACACTTGTTTGATACATATCTCTATAAATTGTACTGTGCAATCCAAACAGAAAATAAAATAGAATTTTGATCCCTTAATAATTTTTTTTTTAATTATAACACATTTTTTCTAGGTGATTCTATTTTACTTTAATTTGCGTCTAAATCAATTTATCTGTTCTTTTAATTCTTTTCCGTTCTCACGATTGCTAATAATACTACTTGTTATGGCCTAGAAAAATGAAATAGTACTATGGTAGATAGGTTTAGGTCTCACCTAAAAAAATAAAAATAAAATGTTTAGGACTCAGAACATTCGAGAGGATTAATTAATATTTTCCTTTTATAATTTTTAATTATTTGGCATGATTTTTCAAATTTCCGTAATTTAATTAACGAATTGCGAATATATTCTGCACTGTATTTTTTTTCGTATAAGAGAGTCGCTTGAGAACATTCGAGAAGATCATATTTATCATACAAGATAGATAATATAAATTATAAGTAACGGAAAGGAATGGAAAATTCCTCGTATGTCATTGACCCCCGTAACTAACCTTAGTGGGGAGTGAAGCTGTCTTGACCAGATTAGCCTTAGCGTATGCTATGTGGACCCGCGGGATTGTCTAGAATCTTCCATTTTCTCAACTCAAGTAATTTAGGTTAATGAATGCTTTGTACGACTCATGTTTTAATATTTTGCTTCTTGTTTAAACAATTGTTAAAATAAAAGGATATATAAAAATGCATTTTTTTATTAATTTCCTAAACTTCTTTAGTGTTTTCCGAAAAAAAATAGTAATATATATTTATATTTTTCTAAAAAAAAAGTAGGATTGTATAACTATCTTAGGGATTATGATTTTAGCAATTTCTTATTTGAATGGTATGATGCAATTTAGAGAGTGACATAATATGTGATTATTTAGGAAAATAATCGAAATAAAATATATTATAAATATTCCAAGAGTGTCCTTTTGGCGATGAAGAAGTAACGCGGCAACTGCGAGGCATCAGACATCAAACCACAAAGAAGCGTGAGACCACCATTCCAAAACCTTGGTTGGAAGTCGTCCTACTCCTACGCGCTTTAAGTTAGTTTTTCTTTTTCTTTTTTCTGCGTGCGCTTTAAGTTAGTTGACTATCCTATAGATTTCTAGGACCAGAAAAAACAAATGGAATTCTCTAGAATCCTCTAGTAGCATTGTGTGTGCATTGTTGGGTCCAGTAAATACCGAAATTTGGAATATGATAAAGCTGGAAATTCTGATATTGATCTGCGGATTTTGTTGATCAATTTTTGCATGCACCGAAACTATTTTAGGCATTTTGGGATTAAAATTTAGTACATTTGTTTGGGTCAAATTGAGTTTATGAATTCTATTTGTTCGTCTCATAAATACAATAGTATTTGCGTTCTCTAACTTTTAAAACTGCGATTTATATTCTCTAAGTATGAAACATTTGTAATGTTCGCCCCCAATCAAATTTTTTGTTAAACTTGACGAAATTCGACATTAAAATGACTGAAACGCCCTCAAAGACAATTTTTTTAAAAAATAAATATTTGAGAAAGAAATCAAAAATAGGGAATTTGACAATTTGGTCCTTGAGTTTATACATACCCCTTTGGCAAATGAGTCATTCACTTTCAAAATTTAAATTTGTAGTCCTTGGGTTTTCTTTGTTTGACAAAATAGTCCTTCCGTCAGTCTGCCGTCTAAATTCTTAACGGAGCTCTCTGACACGTCAGCGAATTTGTACCGATCGACCGCTTACCTTTTACACATATATTCGGTCGACCGCTTAAAATTCGTTAAGTATATGGACGACCGATTAACGGAAGAACCATTTCGTCAATATTTTATCGAATAGAGACCAATATCGAATCGAAATTAACTACAATATTTTTTCTTTATAACTTCACTTTTAAGCAATAAGATATTAATGATTTTCTATCTGCACCTTATATATAAAATGTTCCATCCATAAGAATTAAGAGAGGGAACTAAAAAAAAACCCTCGAGTCCAACTGTACAAGCATGGTTTTGTAGTCAAAGCAATTTAGTCACTTAATTTCATGTACCTATAAGACGACTGCCCTTTCGGAGTCTCAACTTCGTTCGGAGAATCGAATGACAGCCAAACAAGGATTAAAATTTAAAATTTATCCGTTGAAGAAGGAATAAAATTTAAAAAAATTAAAAAAATTTAATTTAATAGAATATTTAAACGCTCGACATGAATTTTTGCAGTCATTGTAAAAAATATATTTATCAAAAAATGACCACTAATTTACAAATCACGCACTAAAGCGTTTTTTCCTTCCATTCCTACCATAATTATGTTTTTTTTTTCTTTTTTTGTACATAGCGTGAGATCTCCAAACCTAACCTATACCATGAGGAAGAAATACTTCCACTTATAGTCTAAGGGCCAGCTTGATATCCATATGAAAGATTAGGAACATTTGAGAAGAAGGGAACAAAATCCTATCGAGGTGAAGCGAAACCAATAGCCAGCAAGCAGCTAAGTGGAGGGGATAAAAAATAATGGCAGACGTAACCAAAAAGTTGTACAGTAAGGTCTGTATCCCTTATGGCTCCGGAATCTGACAAATGTAATCTTTTAAGCTCGACAGCGTCCCACACGGAAAACATAGGAGCAAAACAGGATGTAGTAATAGCAACGCTCCTCGCTCTCTTGTCACGACCTTACTTGAACAGGATCTGTTCTATAGGCTCGTACCTCTGTGTCTTTGATCACTAAGGAGACAGGAACTCAAGTCTGGTGGATGAATCATGGCCGTATGATCAGAGCGTGATTAACAGCCTGTTGGTCCTCGGATCTCCAAGGCAGTAGAGGATCGTTCTCAGCCATCTACTGGTTGGGATGATCATGCGGTTGTCTGACAGACTTATAAATAAGATAATCTTTTCCCCTTTTTTTTTTTACAATTTTGCTTTGAGATCGCTAATTAGGATTGCACATGGTGAGTACTTTGCTATTGATCTCTTAAATTGTTTAAAGAGAGCTTAAGTTATCATTATTCTTTTAAAATAATCATAACTTAAGTATTTGGATAAGATCCTTCAGTCCGTCAGCAATGGGACGTCGGCAGAGGTATTTCAATCTTTGAATTCTTCATTCTTCTAGAATGGGTGCTTTCATCAGCTCTTTTCTAGTCTTCTTTAGACTTAGCTGCTGCAAGCTTTGCATGAATGTTCTCACTTCTTTGCAGAAGAAATTGTGGATGAGATTTTTGGACCCTTTTTGCAAACCAATCCAAAATGTTGGTGTACGATAGTGGATAAAAATTAAAAAGAGTGATATTTTTACTGAATTTTTTATGTTTATTATAATGGAAAGATATGATTTAATGAGAAAGAGATAGATTATTTTAGAGAAAAAAGTCACTTTGAACTCTTAAACTATCAAGCAAATTACAAATATGATCTCAAACTACCAATCTTAACACATTAAATCCGCAAAGTACCAAATTTTATCAAATAGCGCCCTCAACTAAAATCTGATGGTCAAAATCGTCAAATTTGAGCCACGTGGCACGATTTTGACCGTCAGATTTTAGTTCATGGCGCTATTTGATAAAATTTGGTAGTTCGTGGGCTTAATGTGTCAAGATTGATAGTTTGTGACCCTATTTGTAATTTGCTTCATAGTTTAAGGGCTCAAAGTGAATTTACCCCTTATTTTATACTAAAATGGATAAAAGAGATGATTTGATGGAGAAAAAAAGATTATTTAATAGTATTTTATCAAGCCAAAATTGACAAAAGATATGATTTTATGGGAGATATTATTTTATTGTATTTTATCAGACCAAAATAGTCAAAATAGATTATTTGAAAATATTATTTTGTACTTATTTTATCAGATCAAAATGACGAAAATAGATTATTTGATATGAGATAATGATTATTTTATCTAGACACATAAGGGGCAGGACCCCAAACATCAACACACACTAATTGAAGAGGACGAGATGACGTTTTGGAGATGGAACTAAAAGGGACCTGGTGACTTTTCGCAAGAGCATCGGCAACACACTTGAAGGAAGTAGCAGCAGAGGTGCAAGGCAGACAATTGGTGCGCAAAATGCGGGAGACAAGGTCTAGAGAGGGGTGACCAAGCCAATGTTGCCACTGAGGAAGGGACGTGCGTTCACCAAGATTAGTTGAAGAAGAAGGCGACACACGAGGAAATTGATAAAGGCCATCATGCGTGGGATCGGTGAGGAGGATCTTTCCCATAAGTTTGTCCTTCACAGAAAAATGTGTGGAATGAAACTCAAAATAGCAACAATTATCAATACAAAACTGAAGCACAAAGACAAGATTTTTAGTGATAAAGGGAACGTGAATGAGATTATGAAGAGTAAATGAGGTAGAAGTAAAAGAGAAAGATGATGTGCTCCGACAGGCATGAGAGCGGCAACTCTCATGAATAAGCAGGAGTTGATAGAGCTCAAGGGAGGAGATTGGTCCAACTCGGGTGGTTACAGAAGTAATGAAAGACTCATAGGCAGGACCCAACCTAGTAAGAAGATAGGTCACAAAATCTTTGTGTGGAAGCGGACTCCTAGAAGCAGCAAGAATATCAGCAAGGCTGCAAACTTTGTTGAAATAGTCATAGATAGATTGGTCTCCACGAGAGAGATTCGCAAGTTGAAAGCGAATATGAAATTCCTTTGCATGAGAGTGAGAGCTAAACATGGATTCCAAGCTGAACCAGAGGTCACGAGAGGTACGAGAAGCAATGACATGCCCAATAATGGACTAGGTGAGTGAAGAGAATAGATCACTCAAAACAAGTTGGTCAATTCATCGCCAAATAAAAAAAGTTGGGTTGGATTTAGGAGTTGAAGAGCCCTCAACCGGAAGAAGTTTGGCAGGTGCTTGGAGTGTGCCGTCAACATATTGAAACAGATCTTGAACACGTAAATAAGTTGATATCTGAACTCGCCTGAGAAGATAATTTTTGGAGGTATGTTTAATGGTAATGATGTGAGAAAGAGAGGAGGGAATAGAAGATGAGGAAGAAGTTTTTTGTGTAGCCATGGAAAAAGGGTCAGAAGCACCGGCGGAGGCAGGGGGCGAACTGGGGCCACTGCCCCGGTTCGCTCCCTAAAACAACAAATTTTTACACCTAAATTTTTTTTTTTCAACTAAATTATTTTTTTACCATTTTTTTGCCCCCCATTAATCAGTTTCCTGCCTCCGCTTATGGTCAGAAGGATCAGAGAGGCGATGAGTCGATAAGTTCTGATAACATATTGGAATAAATGAATATTGTATTTAAAAAATCATGTTTAGACCCTATTAACACCTATAGAGATAGAATATGTGTTCATTAAAACACTAACAGTATTCCTTCCTCGAATCATTACAAGAGATGGACGTGTGTGTATATACAGTACAAAAGAATCAAAGTTGTTACAGCCATAAAGAGAATTTGTTACGTGACAGCTGCAGAAGGTTCTACAACCTTTGGTGATGTGTAAAGGTGTTGCGTTGGTGGCTTGGTAGTGACTGAAATATTATTTAGGCTGATAGTGAAGACGCAAATGAGAGCGAGCATCTGGTCCTCCTTGAATCGGTAAAGCAAGCACCCTTGATACATCTAACTTATGAAGGAAGTTTGCCATTAAGTCCTCCGAGTTTTTATTAAATATCAATTTGGTTCTTCAGATACCAATATAGACTATATAGTTCATTCAGATACCTTAGACTGACAAATTTGTCGTCAACACCATCCTTCCGTTTCAACTGTTAACACTAATCGTTAAAAGGAGTGGAAAAATCACAAGCAAGTGGGACTATTCGTGTATACAAGTCTAACTTTTTCAATGTACGATGGACGGACTGGATGAAGTGGGGTCCTTTCTTACTCACAGCTAACCGGCTACGACGTGGAGAGCGAGTTCAGTGAATGACGAACTATGAAATTCGATGGAATCCCATACCGGTCCTGGTTCCAGAATAGAACGATATTGAACCGGAATTTCGATTCCCATAGTTTTAAAATTATTTTATTTGACTAAAATTTTGAGTGGCAAATGCAAATTTGCAATTGGAATAGAAGTGTATCTGGAACCGAAAACCGGAGTCATAAATGTATTTTAATTCAAAGTGTAACAGAAGCTAGGAGAATCATAAGAATGGGGATTGGAATTGGAACTGAGGTCATGATAACTTGGAAATTTAAAATAGAGGGGAAGGTAGAACTACAATCGGAACTAAGACCGGATAGCTTGACAAAGCAGTATCACGATTTGATGTTTAGATACTCAGAATTTTGGTTCAATGGTAAGAAATTAAATGAGAATTGGAATCAAGATTGGTTTAGGTACTGAGAAAATTCCTTGAGAAGATGTCGTAGAAGGGTTGAGAAATGATGGTTCATAATATAACTGGTCATCAAAAGAAGTTGAATAAGGTGGAGAACCTAAGACAAGCAATTCCTCTATTCTAGCAAACGTCGGCAACTCCCTGTTTACAACAAAAGTGCTTGCGTGCCCGCTGCTCCCGCGCTTCCGACCACCCCAGATCGACATATTCGATGGTTCCGGCTACCCCTTAATGATACAGTGCCGAGGGCACCCCTTGGTCTCAGCGACCCTAGTGAGCACCCCGTGACGGGAGGACCTCGTATGGCTGGCCTCCTCCCGATTCGACGTTTACACCAACTTCACCTCCGAATTCGGGCCAGAAATGTCATATGCATTTCTACAAGATAACTTTTGCACGACTCGCCAAGTAGGTCTATGCATATTATCAATTAGATAAAACACTTGACTTACTTGATTTTCTGAATACCACAGTCGGGAAGTGTTTATGTTCTTAAAGTTCTCGTTGATACGAATTTCATTGTGATCTCTAACGTCCCACCAATACCAACTCCTTGCACGTGAAGTTTATCCACGTGTTCACTGTAACAATAAAGTTAATCAGTGACTATGTATTACAGTAAAACTTGAAATTTTATTTTACCTACTTTAAGTAGTTGCTAATGCCTTTACAATTGTTCAGCACATACTACCGAGCTTTCTTGAACTCTGTTCGGTCTATATCATGCCCTTTTGCAGCCCCTATCAATCTAATTTTCTGAGTAAACACATCCAATGACCTTTTTGGTACCTCCATCTCGTCGTCAGAAATCTTAGTTTCGATCTCTGCGATTAAACATTGTTTCGACCCCTCGGAGGTACCGGGAACAAAAATTCGAACACTCGTTCTTAATATACACTTTTGCAATCGATCCTTCGGGACACGACTTAATTTTCACGGACCGTTTCGAGACGCTCATTAACCGTTCAACTAGATACATCCATCTGTACTGCACTGGTCCAGTAAGCATTGCTTTGCGCGATAAATGGACAACCAAATGCATCATTACCGTAAAAAAAGCGGATGAAAAAAATCATTTCCAACTTGCATAAAATTAATTCGATATCTTCCGACATCCTCTACAATACAGAGATCTTCAAAGTCCGTGAGCACAACTCTCGAAAAAACAAACATAATTCGGTCACTGCGCCACCCACGTCTTCCTTCAACATCCCTCATATCATCACTGGAAGAACCCTCTGCAAAAAACACAAGACAATCATGACTTTATTCCAGACACCTTTAACTCATCTAGATTCACGCAACGTGAAATCTCAGAGGCATAACTATCGAGAAACCTCACGTCTTTTAATCACTCACAGGCTCTTCTTAGCTCTTCATGAGTTAAAGTATAAGCAGCTTGAGATATCAATTCGATCCGATCGTCATGAACCAAGTGCAAGTCTTTTTTAACCTCCATTTCAGCTAAATCTCTATGTGCACCAGTTGAATCCCTAGTCTTGAACTCGATATTCATCGTCGTCCCAATCACATTGTCACATATGTTCTTTTCGATGTGTCACGTTTTTTTTCATTCCAAGTAAGCTTGATCCGGACATGATTTTTTGATCTTTGCCGATCGGTTTCCAGAACTCGGCCTTAGTTGACCTGTTCGACTGATTCCTCTCCGTTACTTCATTTCTGGTTGTGAGAGGAACCGCAGCGGATCCATGGTGGGTATGCTAGATTTACCTGCACGCATTTGAAACAGGGCTGAGCAGAGCGTCTTGAGGGCCAAAGTGAGAAAATCACATCAGCACAGCATGTAGTTTCCAGAACAAGAGGGAAGTCATGTAAGCAAATTCATTACTGGCAAATGTGAGAGGTACAATCACATAAGATCAAAAGGAACTATTAATTAATCTTCTCGAAACATGAATGAACAAGATAAGTACTTCATTTATTGTGCTTTTAAATTTCCAGCAAAACTTAAACATCCATTTCAAACTGAAAACTTAATTACTTCCTCACCTCAGCTACAGCAAACGTATCTTGTGCCGATTGGTTCTCAACAAGTGTTGTAGTGTCAGATATTACTCCATAGTTCTTAGACTGTTGGTACAACCGGCTTCGGATTGGAAAAGAATCACAAGAGCATGGGAGATCAACCGACTATCCATCTTTGCTCGCAATTCTATGACTACGGTGGGTGACTATGGCTTCGCTGACCAGGAACAGAGTAGTTGGGAAACAATAAAAATAAATAAAAAAAATTCTTTCCAAAAACGGAATTAGATTATTTTGGTAAATACAGCCTCTGTTTTTGCTGTCACAAACCATTTTTAAAATAAAAATTCCTTATGCTTTTTCCACAACTTTAACAACCCACACTACTACGGCAAAAAAATTGGCCCTCCAAACATTGGATCAAAATATTTCCTCAATTTAGAAAACAAATTCCATTCTCTGTATAAATTAAATGAGAAAATGTAGAATATTAATAAAGACCAAACAAACATCCAAAATAGTTGGCTAGCGTGTAGGTCTCGTAGCATGAAGAGTGATTCTGAGGTCGAGAGTTCTATGTTGTGTCAACCGCCCCACATCACTTTGAATAATTCGACAACTCTTGCAACTTTTAAACCATAACTTATATGTTGCCCTTCAAGTACCGATCGATCTGCACATCAGGACCAAAGGCACTTCACATTTGGGCAGATGAAAGATCCTTAGAAAGTGATTGTTGCTATCTCTTCCATGGCACCCGGCACAAAATGTTACTTCTTCATTTTCTATGCCAAGGCCTACTCCTTGGACTTTGCTATGATATGGTTTATTCTTGGCCAACCTCTCACCAAGTTCAAGATCGTTGAATAAATCCTGGATATCTCTACATTGGTCCGTAAAATCCATGTTCAAGGTACATTCGAACACTTGGGGTGTGCTAAATCTAGACAGTGAATTCATTGTCGATCTAACTCTGTTAAGAGATGTCTCCTCTGTTCTTCTCCTAAACTCGAAGGTATGAACAAGAAAACTTATATTACAATACACTGTGAGTGAAGAGGATTGTCATTCAAACTCACTACAAGTTGCAGAGCTTTTCAAGGTCGAATTTCTAAGGAAGAAATTCGACGCTAAACCCATCTCTCAAATACCACAATAGTTACAGACTCTGCTGGCTAAAGGACAAACCAAAATGACTTAACACAAGATAAGGTAAATTAAAACATAGTACATGTCTGCTTACAAGAAAAATAACATAATAAACGGCAATCTTCCATGGTCGCTCAAGGCATAGTGTATTACTTAACTCATGCCATAAACGTCAGCATAGAATTACTCCATAGTTCTTTAGAGTTGGTACACCCGGTCTTGGCTGACTTGGTGAAAGTCATAATCCAACCGATAAACCAATACTGTCACGAATTTTATGGAAGAACAGCTGGTAGATCCTGATTCATGAGGTTCAATATGATTCTCAGAACCTCTATTATCAGGTACTGATTTGAGATAATCATTTAAAATGATATCATTCATATGAGGAGAACCCGTTTGTAACAGGTTCTTATAATCATTTGATATGTTATCATCTATACGATTATGTGGTAGCATCCACATGAATATTAGAACTTTCTTTTTTTTCAAAATTGGTTCCAATAATTCTTTTGAGATAATAAATCATTGATACTGGAATAGGAACTGGTTTAGATAGGAGGCATGATTTGTTGAGGTGTTTGAGGTATTTTTGGGACACTTGGTGGGTACTGATGGTTTTTTCAAAGGTCTGCAGATTTTGGGTTTACGATAGACACCAATAAAAAAAAGATTTCTTGGGATTAAGTTCTTAAGGGTATAAAAAAAAGTCTTCAAAGAATAGTTGATTGTCAATTATTCTTTGGAACCCAATCAGATATCTGATTGGAAGATCCGCCCAACGGTTCTATTGGGGGGAAAGCATTGTACGGATTATGAAATACTGACTCCCAGTTCTCAGGGGAATAGGTCGCAGGTTCATTTGCCCTGTACTGCCAGGGCACCCGGCCATGTTCTGCATTTGAGCCACTACATGATCCATTGTCCTCACTAAAGACAATGTTCATCAGCGTCTCAAAGCCAGAAGCGAGATCCTTTTGACCACCAGACTCGTTAAGAAAGTTGTCATCCAGATCAGCAAGCGAAATGATGTTCTCATGGGAATAAGCGGCATTCTGTAAACCCACCCCACCATGACTGTTGTTTACGTCATTGGTGACAGGGGAAACCTTGGGGAAAGCAGGTGACACTTTTTCCCAATTCATGCCTTCCTTCAACTGCAAATCAAACTGATGTTAGGAATATAAACGAACAAGATACGAATATATTCGTTTTAAGCAGAAATTCATTGTCTTACTCACCTCAGTGTCTGTTACTACTGCCAATTGATCTGGGGCAGTATTATGACCATTTTGACAAGATATAGTGTTGCATGTTGTTCCAGCAACACCTTTTTCGGGACAACGTCTAAGGAGATAATTGTAAGTTTCGTCTCCTAGTGCTGGAGATACTGAAGCCACTACTATCTCAGACTTTGCTTCTTCATGAGAGGAATTAGCTGTGGTGGGAGTTAACACAGCAGGCCAATTTGGAAGTGCAGTGGAGAGGTTCGTATCCACGGGCCCTTGCAGACAGGCTACTAGCATTTCGAAATCTTCGTCACTCAGGCTCGGCTGTTCGTCCTGATGGAAGAAACATGAATAAACAAGATAAGTACTTCATTTATTGTGCTTTTAAATTTCCAGCAAAACTTAAACATCCATTTCAAACTGAAAACTTTATTACTTCCTCACCTCAGCAAACGTATCTTGTGCCGATTGGTTCTCAACAGGTGTTGTAGTTTCAGTTATTGCAGCATCAAAATTTTCTGCATGAACACCATTATTGATAGTTCGGGTTCCAGAATCTGGAACTTGGACTTCGGATGACGGAGATACGGAACCCCGAGCGATTTCGGAGTTTGTGTCGTCGAGATGAGATTTGGATGTGGTCGGGGATTGAACAGAAGGTCCAACGCCATTCGGACCTTTGCGCTTATCGAATACACGACAGAGGACAAAGGAATTCTGCATACAGGTAATCAACGAAGTGAATGAGGGAGCGTAAAATTGGCAGCTGATTAATACTTACGAACAGAATTAAACAAAAGTCAATTGTGCGATCAAGAAGAAATGTCACTCTACTATTCTCATAATTAAGACCAACCTATCAAACAAAAGAACTAGCAAACCAGGCATGGCAAAGGATCGAGGAAACCAAAAACCAACCTGATAGGGGTCTGTGCGGTACTCATGAGTTACCCAACTGGTCTTTGTGCACTTACGAGCACGCCTTTCGTAGAATACCAGACTCTTTTTCATTCCAATTAAGCGTGATCCGGACCTGATTTCCCGATCATTGCCGGTCGGTTTCCAGAACCCAGCCTTAGTTTTCCTGTTCAACCGATTCCCTCTCTGATGCTTCAGTTCTGGTTTTGTGACGAAGAACCACTGCGGGTCCATGGTGGGTATGCTAGATTTACCTGCACGCAGAGAAACTGACATGAGCACAGCATGTAGTTTCCAAAACAAGAGGGAAGTCATATAACATTAGAGTTGGGAAATACATTTGCCAATTATTTTCCATAAGATCAAAAGAGTTGGGAAATAACATTAGAGAGAGGAGAGAGAGTGATCTTACACATTCCATGGTCTTCCCGACAAAGAAACCAGAGAATTACAAACTCGCCGAAAAATGGTAGAAGGAAACCGAACATGGGTATGGAATAGCATGAATAAGAAGATTACCAGGCAACTCCCAGGGCTCCGATTTATAGAACGGAATTTCGGGAATAAAGTCAACTTCTTCTTCATCCCCACTGATCTTAGACTTCAAGTAGTCGATTAGCTCCTCATCCGTGGGACTAAATCTGAACCCCCGCGGGAGTTTCAGGGGTAACCCACTCATCTCACACACCCACGTACGCAATCACACACAAAACGAATTAGTTTCATGCAAAGAGAACGTTTCACTGAGAAACCCAGAAAACCTAAAAGAACAAAAGCTATCTATAAGCGAGGAAGGATGGAAGTAAGTGAAGGCTGAAATGAGAGCAAGCATCTGGTCCTTAAAAACCAAGCACTCATGACCCATCTAACTTATGAAGTAAGTTTGCATATAAGTCCGACGTGTTTTTATTATCAATTTGGTTCTTCAGATACCAATATAGTTCTTTGTTTTTTTTTCTTGAAAAGATATCAATATAGTTCATTTGGACAATTGGACCTTAGAATGATAAACTTGTTATAAACGTCATCCTCCCTCGTCAACTGTTAACACTTATCGTTAAAAGTCTCAAAAACTAAAAACAGGAAAAGGAGTGGAAAAAGCATGAGCAAGTGGGACTATTCATGTATACAAAGTCTAACTTTTTCAATGTACGATGTACGGACTGGATGAAGTGGGGTCCTTTCTGACTCCAGGCTTACCGGCTACGAGGTGTACAACGAGTTCAGTTCTCAATTATTTTCCATTCTACTGTACTTGTCATGGTCATCAATAATAATAATAATAATTTCATTTTTAACTTATATAGTTGATTGTATACTTTATAATTTTATGGTTGGATTGCACAAAATAATTAAAAGAGAGATAAATCGAGTAGATGAATCTTATTGTAGGACTTATATTGTTCGAAACTTTACATAAATAACATCAAATGGTGTGAGGTCTACTCGTTATTTATTTATTTTCGAATTGCACCGTACAATTCGAGTAAGAAATCGCAGAGGATCTTGATCCCTTGACACTTTGTTATTTCGATTTGCGCATTCTGTCGAGTAGATATTTTTGTAATTGTCTTGGAGGGTTATTTTGATCATTTTAATATCGAATTCCGTCAATTATAACAAAAAATTTGGCTATAGAAAAACATTGCAAATGTTTCATACGTATATGACGTAAATCAAAGTTTTTAAAATTAAGGAGTGATAAATGGGGCGAATAATGATATTTCTCCTAAAAATAAAAATGTTTAGGGCTCGTAGTATTCGAGAAGAGTAATTAATAGTTCCTTTTACAATTTTTAATTATTTTGCTTGATTTATCAAATTCCTGTAATTTAATTAACAAATTGCGAATATATTCTGCAGTGTTTTTTCGTGTAATAAAGAGAGACGCTTGAGATTTGAGAACATTCGAGAAGATCATATTTATCGTACAAAGATAATATAACCTTTAGACTTTAGTCTGGAGTAACGGAAAGGAACGGAATATTCCTCTTATGTCATTGACCCCGGTTAAAATCTGCAAGTCAAGCACTCAAAAGCGTGGGACCCCCGAAACTAACCTTTAGACTTTAGTCTGGAGGGATTGGCTTCTCTGCTCAGAGTGTAATAGGTGTGGGTCCCACTCCCCTCTGTCTGTCTCTTTACAGAGAATCCCGTCCAGTCGGGAGTGAAGCTGTCTTGAGAGAGGACATATTCTTTGTAACTTTTTTCAACAAACGAGCAGAATTTTATCATATTCTGACCAAGTTTCCTTAAAAAAATATAAAAATAAGTTTTATTCTTTATTTAGGAAAATACTCGAAATAAACTATATTATAAATATTCCAAGAGTGTCCTTTTGGCGACGACATCAACCAACCATGCAGAAGCGTGGGACCACTATCCCAACACCTTGTTTGGAAGTCATCCTACTCCTACGCGCTGGAAGTCTCTGGAATCCTCTAGTAGCTCGGTGTGTGCATTGTGGGTCGAAAGACGTACCCGAATTTTCCGTTCCGGTTTCCGATTTCGGTATTTACCGGTATCAATATTTTGATTCTCGTAAATATGAAATTTGGAATTTGAAAAAGTTAGAAGAAATTTTCAAAAAGTTGAAAAATTCCAATATTGATTTGTGGATTTTGTTGATCAATTTTTGCACGGACCGAAAATTATTTTAGGCATTTTGGGATTAACATTTAGTACATTTGTTTGGGTCAAATTGAGCCCTTAAACTATCACGTAAATTATAAATAATGTTTGACCGTCAGGTTTTAAATCAGGGCGCAAATTGATAAAATTTGATAGTTCGTGGGCTCAAAGTGTCATGATTGGTAGTTGTGGCTCTATTTGTAATTTATTTGATAGTTTAAGGGCTCAAATTGAATTTACCCCTTATTTTATAGGGATAGAATAGCAAAAAAAGATAATTTGATAGGGGAGAGATTATTTTCTATTTGTTTTATCATACTAAAATGTCTAAAAGAGATTATTTGATAGAGAAAAAAAGATTATTTTATAGTATTTTATCAAACCAAAATTGACAAAATATATGATTTTATGGGAGAGATTATTTTATTTTATTTTATCTTACCAAAATAGTCAAAATAGATGATTTGAAAATATTATTTTGTAGTTATTTTATTAGACCAAAATGACCAAAATAGATTATTTGATATGAGATAATGATTATTTTATCTAGACACATAAGGGGCAGGACCTCAAACATCAGCACACACTAATTAAAGTGGCGAGACGACTTTTTGGAGATGGAACTAAAAGGGAGCTGGTGACTCTTCGCAAGAGTATAGACATCACACTTGAAGGAAGTAGCAACGGAGGTGCAAGGCAGACAGTTAATGCGCAAAATGCGGGAGACAAGGTCTAGAAAGGGGTGACCAAGCCACTGAGTAAGGGACGTGCGTTCACCGAGATGAGTTAAATGAGAAGTCAACGCACGAGGAAATTGATAAAGGCCATCATGGTTGGGATCGATGAGGAGGATCTTCCCCATCAGTTTGTCCTTCACAGAAAAGTGGGTGGAATGAAACTCAAAGTAGCAACAATTATCAATACAAAACTGAAGCACAAAGACAATATTTTTAGTGATAGAGGGAACATGAATGAGATTATGAAGAGTAAAGGAAGCAGAAGCAAAAGAGAAAGATGAGTCACCAATGTGCTGAATAGAGAGACCAGTTCCATCACCAACGCGAGTACGCTCACCTCCAATGTACTATTCGGATGACAGGTTTAGGTGGTTGAAATCATTTGTAAGATGGTGGGTAGCAGCAGTGTCTGGATACCAACTTGGAACAGAAAAGGTGGAGGGTGCAATATAGTTTGCAAAAAAAGAAAGAAGAGGTTCATATTAGTAGGAATGGTCAAATTTGGAGTAGCATTGCAAAGCAACATGACCCTGTTTAATGCAAACTTGGCAAGTTGGGTGGTTGGAATAATAGCTGGGTTGGGAGGTGTTTGGAGAGGCAGGGGAGGAACGACCACCATTACGACCACCATTGTTGTTGGAGCGACCACGACCATTGCTTCCTCGACTTCTCTGATCACGGTTTCCACCAACACTATAGTGAGCAGAGGGTTCAAAAGATGATGTGCTCCGAGAGGCATGAGAGCGGCGACTTTCATGAATAAGCAGGAGTTGATAGAGCTCAAGGAGGAGATTGGTTCAACTCGGGTGGTTATAGAAGTAATGAAGGACTCATAGGCATGACCCAACCTAGTAAGAAGATAGGTCACAAAATCTTTGTCTGGAAGCGGACTCCCAGAAGCAGCAAGAATATCTGCAAGGCTGCAAACTTTGTTGAAATAGTCAGATATAGATTGGTCTCCACAAGAGAGATTCGCAAGTTGAAAGCGAATCTGAAATTCCTTTGCATGAGAGTGAGAGCTAAACATGGATTCCAAGCTGACCTAGAGGTCACGAGAGGTACAAGCAGCAATGACATGCCCAATAATGGACTAGGTGAGTGAAGAGAATAGAGCACTCAAAACAAGTTGGTCAATTCATCGCCAAATAAGAAAAGCTGGGTTGGATTTATGAGTTGAAGAGCCCTCAACAGGAATGATGTAAGGGGATCCGAGTCAGACGATGCCGAGCTGTCAGATTGCTCATTAATGGCGCTGAATTACCTGAGGCGGGAGGATCAATGTAAAGATGGCAAGAAATCGTGATCTAGCCTAATTGTGCCGGTTTCTATGCACGTGTCGATTTTTTTGCCATAACTTTGACTACAAGTATCTGAGTCGCGCTCGTGACCCCAATTCGGAAAAGCTCTTTTCGGCGCTCACGTCATAGCCACCGAGTTCAAGCCCTAAATTCGCTGTTTTTCTTTTCGAATCTCCATTTTTAGTTAATTTTTGCTATTTATGGTAATTTTATATTTGTCGATTAGGAAATAATTCTGAACCCGATTTGGGCCAGGTTTTTGGAAATCGTTTGATTTCTTTCCGTATTTAGTTTTGGTAAGACTTTTAGGGTTTTGCTATTTTTGGTAAAATTCTATGAAGGTCGAGTGGGTTGTTTTGTTGCATTCCCGAATATTGATAATTTTATTGAAATCCAGAGTGTTATCTGAATTCTTGGGTCGAAATTCTCTATTTTCTTCTTGTAAACTTCCTATTGCACGAGCCTACAGAATAATCTCTATTCTGTTCGGCGTCAAGGAAGAAGTTTGGCAGGTGCTTGGAGTGTGCCGTCAAAATATTGAAACAGATCTTGAACATGTAAATAAGTTGATATTTGAACTCGCCTGAGAAGATAATTTTTGGAGTTATGTTTAATGGTAATGATGTGAGAAAGAGAGAATAGAATAGAAGATGAGGAAGAAGCTCAGAAGGACCAGAGAGACAATATGAGTCTCTAATAACATATTGGAATAAATAAATATTGTATTTGAAAAATTATGTTTAGACCCTGCTAACCCCTATAAGATAGAATACGTGTTGATTAAAACACTAACAATATTCCTTCCTCGAATCATTACCAGAGATGGACGTGTGTGTATATAGTACAAAAGAATCAAAGTTGTTACAGCCATAAAGAGAATTTGTTACGTGACAGCTGCAGAAGTACAACCTTTGGTGACGTGGAAAGGTGTTGCGTAGGTAGCTCGGTAGTGACTGAAATATTATTTAGGCTGATAGTGAAGACGCAAATGAGAGCGAGCATCGGGTCCTCCTTAAATCGGTAAAGCAAAGCACCCATGATCCATCTAACTTATGTAGGAAGTTTGCCATTAAGTCCTCCGAGTTTTTATAAACTAAATTCGTGTATTCAAAAGTCTAAACTTTTTCTATGTACGATGGACGGACTGGATGAAGTGGGGTCCTTTCTTACTCCCAGCTAACCGGCTACGACGTGGACAGCGAGTTCAGTGAATGACAAACTATGAAATTCCGATGGAATCACATACCGGTTCTGGTTCCAGAATAGACCGATATTGAACCGGAATTTCGATTCCCAAAGGAATTTTTGCACACCCTTAGTCGAGTTTTGGTTTTGCAGTTGACTGTTAGATTGATTTATACCCCAAGTTGAGCCAGATATTTGGGGTCAGTTTAACTTTTTGGCCCATGTTGGGTTTCTTTCCGATCGTTTTTTTGGTAAGCCTACATATATTCAGGCCTTCTATGGCTAAGCCTAATTTTTTTCAGGCCGTCCAAATTTATTTACTTGGATTATTCTTTGTAGAATAGGGTTCTCCACAATTTTCTTTTCGAATTGCATGGTGTAATATTACATAGCATAACAAATAGACTGCATAATAGAATTCAGACTGTCTGAAACTTTATATTGACGACATTAAATTGTCTGAATTGCTCGGGCAAAGAATTGAAGAGAATCATAATCCATTTTTTACCCAACTGCTAGAGTGGGCTCAAACCATCAGCCCAAAAAGTGTTTAAAACGCATTTCAGGGTCGAAATCAATTACTATACTACAATCTCAAGAGCATGTTCGGTTTCTAAAAAAAGTGAGGATTAGAATCATCACTTCACTATGTTAGGCAAAAATCAAATGGAAGGGAGGATTCGAATCCCCCCTGCGCCTATGTCCCCTGTCTGTCCCCTGCGCCTCACAGTTTTATTTTGTCCTTTAGTAATTATTTTATTTTATTTTTTAAAATACCTTTTAAATATTCTATTTTTAATAAAAATAAATAAATTCAAAATATAAAACAAACAACTTTAAACACCATCATTACTTTTTTACACCTCAACAACTTATACACAAACATCAATACAACTTTAACATCACCTAAAAATTATCAAAACACTCCAAATCCTACAAAATTCTTCAAAACAAACATTACCTTGGATTCTAAATGGCAGAATATTTACGTACATATATACTAAAAATTATATGTCCATCCATATCAATTACTATGCTACAATTTGGTGGAGTGCTTAGTCGCTCTAAGGTTATGATCCCTTTGGGTTGGGAAACCAACCTGGATCTATTTCCTCCGAGACCCATACCGATTGAGAAGAAGATAAGGTTTGAAAACAACTGAGATCGAATGAAAAAGCTTGGGACAAAAAACCATTTGGTAGAAAAATAAGATCACCTTCTTAGCTTCGCACGTGGAAAAGCATTAACCTTCAAAGTTCATAGTTATTAGTAAATTTATCTTTGGGATTTTTATGGTACTACTCTGCTGTTTCTCTTCATTTCACTATCTTTTCATCTGTCTCTTACAAACTTACTTCTCAAAATTACTAACATTTTCTTTAAATTAGAATAAAAATTGCATATTTATTTTCTTGTTCTTTTTTAAGAACAAGAGCACCACGACTGATGAAAACAATAGTGTACACACAGTGCAACTGCTTCCATCAAAATTACATTACATTATGCCAGATTTGAAATGGAGTTCTTCTTCAGCAAAATGATAACCATTTAAACCATAGAAGGTCATATATTGAGATCACAAATCGAAATAATCGTTATTATGATATAACATAGATAGAACATATTAATGGTAAAAGATACAGATGAAATAACTTGGATTAAATCTTAGGATCAAAGTACAACCGGACAAAATACATAAAGAGAAGCTTAAACAGAGGGATTAGGATGATGACAAGAGAGCAAGAGAGCTAAAAAAAAAGGGCCAGTAGATTCCAATTAAGAACAAAAGCACCACGACTGATAGAAAACAATAGTGTACAACAGCTTCCAGCAAAATTACATGCACACCAAAACGAACATCTTCTTAAGCATTAAAAGATCCTTCAGTCTGCCGGCAATGGTATGTCGGCAGCGGTATTTCAGTCTTTTTCAATATTTGAATTCTTCAATTCTACGAGGGGTTTCGGTATTTTTGTTCTTTGTTTCAGTATGCTTGTATTTCTTCACCCTTCTGATTGGTGCTTCAGTCATCGGCGAGATGCTGGCTTATACAGTATCAAGATTAGTTGGGGAGAGAGGTTGAGTTCATCATCTGCATATGAGTCTTCGGGATCCTCATATCTTCGAATATAGTCTTAGTATTTTTTATGCCTTCAGTATCATCATTAGAGTTGGGGATAGGACCTCCTCCAGCTCTTTTCTAGTCTTCTTTAGACTTAGTTGCTGCGAGCTTTGTCTGAATCTGACTTCTTTCTAAAAGAAATTGCGGATGAGATTCTTGGACAGTTTTTGTTGACCAAAAATTTGGTTAATGAGAATTAATGAAAAAGTGAAGTGAAATAATTTGAAGGAAGAAAAATTTTATTATTATTATTATTTTATCATACCGAAATGGTGGAAATAGATAATTTGATAAAAAGAAAATATTTTATCAGACCAAAATGGCTAGAAGATATGGGATATGTTTGAGGGTGAAAATTTTGGGTATTTGGGTTTGAAAAATATTATAAAGTAAAGAAATGTTATGAGAGTTGGTGAAAAAGTGAAGAGATAATAGATTTTTAATAAGTATTATAATAATAAAAAATTATGTGGTGAATTTTTTATGATTAAACCTAAATATTTGGGCTCCAAACATCCCCATGATTTGATACAGAGAAATTATTTTATCAAACCAAAATGGCCAAAAGATATGATTTGATGGAGATATATTATTTTATCAGATTAAAATTACCAAAAAAAAAGATTTGACGAGGATAGATTACTTTATCATTATTTTATTAAACAAAATGGCCAAAAGAAATGATTTCATGAAGAAATATATTATTTTATTAAACCAAAAGAAATAATTTGATGAGAGATTATTTTATTAAACTAAAATCGTCAAAAAGAGATGATTTGATAAATAAAGAGAGATTATTTTATAGTTATCTTATCATATTAAAATGGTCAAAATTTTGGAACGCAAACTTTTCTTTGGAGATAGTCATGTACATAGTCTTTGAAAATTTCTTGGAAATTTATCCTCAATATAAGAAAGAGCTATTCCGTTTATATCAGTAAAACAACATTTTTTCTAAATCAATAAAACAACATTGGTATCATTTGAAAAAATAATATTGGTAAATTTTATAAAGATTTAAGAAAATTATGTAAACCTTTATTTGACCGTTTAAAAAAAAACTTCCCCGTCGACAGATACACATACACAAATAATTCAACAAATAAAAAAGTAAATTACCAAAAATGTCTCCGTTGAAACCTATAGATACAAACACAGAAAAATTAGATAAAATAAATGAAATGCTTGCAAAATTATCATTAAAGGATAAAAACGCTCCTTCGACATCTAAATTACATGTTTTAAATTAATCTAGTTCATCTTCTAGTTTAATATCTGAAGAATCTAATAATGATGAAAGTATGAAAGATATGGATATTGCGCCAAATTATGCCCAGGTGTTGTCGTCCGAATGATATGAAACATCAGAATCATATTCTTCATACAATGGTTCATCAATGATATGATTGATATTGTCAACAGTGTATTGTTGAAATAAATATGCACTATAAATGATATTCAGAAATAGAAATGCAATTAATGTATTCATAGTCATGTTAAGCAATAAAGTAATGTCAATTAAAACAGAAAGATCTTGACTCATATTGAAATATCAAAGGTTTACACAGTACAATATTTGAAAACAAACTTACAATATTCGAAGAACTTGAAACTTTAAACTGAAGCAAACTTGACCGATGAGAATTAGATATTCGAAGAACAGAGGAATGGTTTAAGAAAAGCTGAGATGAAGTTTATTGATATTTGGAAGGATAGGGAGGCAATGATATGAAAAGGTAAGAGAGAGATGAGATATTGTAGAAGATTGAAGGCATAGAAGTTGAAAGGGAAACAGATAAAGAGAAAAGGTTATTTGGTTAAAAAAAGAAGGATTTTTGGTTGAAGGGAAAAGGCTGAGAGATTGAGAGAATATGGAAGGCAGATATTCACTCTTTGTAAGACTTCTGCTGAGAATGAGAGAAGAAAGCCGTTTATATAGAAAAAGAGGATCGAAGAAAGACTGATCAAATCCTCAGATATTTTTGAACAGTAAGGGTAATATTGGAATAAGTGCACCATAATGAAACAGTACTGGAGGACAGCTACTGTAGATGAACAGTGATATGTCGGGAAAACAGTAAAAGCAACAGTAATATTTGTCGAATGAACAGTGGCTTGTCGGCAACTGTCAGCAGTAGCACAGTAATCACATCTTAAAATGACAAAATTATCCTTGATATTGTTGAAAATAACATAAATTATCCTTGATCATCATTATTCTTCAAAGAAATTGACGATTAATGGCAAATGGCTTCTATTTCTTCTGACGAAAGCTTTATGTCATATCCATCGTATGGATCTTGGGCATCATGATATTATTGATTTATTGGACTAATCTCTAAACAAGTATTGGATGCTGAGGCAGCAGTATCTTCATCTTCTCGAGTAAGCTATAAAAGAACTTCAAGCAATTGATTTTTGTAATCATCTTTATCCTTGACAGAAGCAAGCTTAGCCTGTAACTGACTTTTTTGGTAAAGAAAAAGGGGATGGTTTGATATTTGGTGATTGGTACGGGAAATGGCATTAATGATATTGTCTGTGGTATAAACGTTCCACCATTTTATGAAAAATTTCTGAGAAAGGACTTTGGCATTATTATCTTGGGTAAAAACAAATTTCCAACAGATTATCCAGGGAATAAGGTTGAACTGTATGTAAAAGCGAAGGAGAATAGGTATATCTTTGAATGGAGAATTTTTCATGGCTGGGTATTTATCAAGAGGTATCATGTGGGTTGGCAACCCACTGATCATATGCTTGTTTAAGATTATTTGGGAAAAGCTTTTCATCTGGTCCAAAACGTTACCACCACTGGATAAACCAATATGGTATAGGTTCGAAACCTTGAAATCCTTTAAAACGAATAAACCAAGTATGCCGATGATTATTATTTTCAAAAAATAATATAAAGGTCCATGCATCAATGTAATCATAATATGAAATATTTTTGATATTGCGAAAAGGTTCAGATAAAGCACAAAGGGTCCAAGGCTGACACCACTCTTTTGAAGAAATTATTAGACAAATGGTAAATTTTTGATATTGCAAAAAGGTTGAGATAATGCAGAGATTATTTGATAAGGAAGAAAGAGAAATTATTTTGAAGTTATTCTATTTATCTAAAATTTTGAGTGGCAAATGCAAATTTGCAATTGGAATAGAAGTGTATCTGGACTGAAAACAGGAGTCATAAATGTATTGTAATTCAAAGTGTAATAGAAGCCAAGAGTATCATAGGAATGGAGATTGGAATTGGAACAGAGGTCATGATAATATGGAATTGGAAGGTAGAATTACAATTGGAATTGAGACCGGAATAGCTTGACAAAGCAGTATCATGGTTTGATGTTTAGATACTCAGTATTTTGGTTCAAAGGTAAGAATTTAAATGAGAATTGGTATCAAGATTGGTTTAGATATTGAGAAAATTCCTTGAGAAGATGTCGAAGAAGGGTTCAGAAATAACTATTTTTGCGAAGTTTGGGGCTTTGAAGACTTTGGGTTGACAAGCTTTTATGACCATACTTGAGAGTTTGCACTTACCAGTGCATGTAACCACTGCATGATCCATTGTCCATAACATATCCCAAATCGTTAAGACTGTACTCGTCCTGATCATTAAGGATGGAGTCCACAAGGCCATCAAGTATTGAATCTGAGTCAGAGGTATTGGCTGCCTCAGTGGTGCAATATGGAGAATGCACCCCGCTGTGACCTTTGTTCGAGTCATGGCAGCAAGAGGCTAACTCTTCTTGGTGTTGTGACTCTTGTGAGGGCAATAGGGAGAACAAGTCACGATCTCGTGGCTCTGGAGAGAGATCAAAGATGTTCAAGCCTTCCTCCAGCTGCAAATCCGCCTGATGTTAGAAACATAAATGAGGGAGATATATGAGACAGAGCTTATAGTCTTAAACAGGAATTCATTGCCTTTCTCACCTCTGTAGCCTTGGATATCATTTCATCAGAATATTCAGCATGGGAACATTCATTAGTTGTTTGATAATTCTCAGCTTGCACAGCAGATGCTGGAGATACTGAAGGCAGTGCTAATTTAGACGTTGTAAATTCTTCGGGATGAGATTTTGATGAGGCAGGAACTGAAACAGGAGGTCCAGCTTCATCAAAGCTTTTGCCCTTGATACTCTTTTTCTGTTTATAGAATAAACGACAGGCGACAAAGGCATTCTGCATAAAGATAAACATCAATGCAAAATGAGGGAATCAGAACCACAAACTGAGTTACCATGAAATGGAAAATAATGACACATGAACACGTGTTTGAAATGTTAAGAGTCCTGAAAACTATGAAATAGAGGAGTTTGTCCTGTTGTTTCATAACAAAAACAATGCACTCAACTGATGTTTATTTGTCCCATAAACCAACAGCCTTCCTCTTTTAAGTAGGGCAACCAAACTCGCCAAAACAAGCACAAAGACTTCATTAACACAACAGTTAGGTCAACTTTCACTACAGATTCGACAACTTTCCACACTTCTAGCTAATTGGTTTGAATCCTCTTTAGCATGAGCTCTACATGATTTTCTAGTGAAAACTATCTTAATTCAAAACAAAAGCAATTTACACAAAGTCCAGCTGTGCAATCAAGAGCAAATGTCAAGCCAATAGCATCACAAAACCACCTGTTAGAAGAACTAAATAGCGAAATAGCAACATGACAGAAGAAGAGACCGCAAACTAACCTGACCAGGGTTCATGCCATCGAGCTCCTTCAGGGTTGTGCGGTACTCATGCATTACCCAACTAGTCCTTGTGCTCGTTGGAGTACGCCCTTCGTAGAACACCAGCGTCTTTTTCATTCCAATCAAGTCTGCTGCGGACTTGATTTTCCGTTCCTTCCCAGTCACTTTCCAGTAGCCAGCATTGGTCGCCCTGTTCGACCGATTCCCCTTTTGATGCTTCAGGTCCTGTGGCGAGAAGAAGAACCACTCCAGATCCTTCGTCTCTATGCCAGATAAATCTACACTTAAAAGAAACCAGATTCAAAGCAAAACTTTGATGGCCAAAGTAACAAAATTATTATATTACTGCTAAGACACAAGCATTAAACATAAACATAAACATACTCAGAGGAAAATATATCAAGGAACTTGCTAATTCAAGGTCCAAAATCAAAATAGTCAGAGTAATGCAAGATAATTTACTAAGATGGAAATTGGAACCAACCACCTCTCGCAAAAATTTAACAAAAGACTGCGTTTTTCTACTTTTCACGACAAAGGATTACCAAAGAAAATGACAAACTTTCTAGGAAAGTTTGAGGAAAACACAAGTACAGGCGAATGTGCCAACGTGATGAAAGGAATAAGAGTATTACTTGGCAGATCCCAGGGCTCGTTTTTACAGAACTGAACTTCGGTAATAAAGGAAACTTGTTCATCTTTCCCGGCGATCTTTAACTTCAAGTGGTCGATCAGCTCCTCTTCAGTCGGCTTAAATCTGAATCCCCGTGGCAGATTCAGCTGATTCAGAGATAACACAGCCATCACACACACAAACTCACAGAAACAGAACAAGTTTCACGGAGGAAACCAGAAACAGTCTAAACTATTAGGAACTATACGAACTCTTAGAATCCATCGCGACCTACTGGGTTTCTTCTTATTATCAAGAGAGACAACAGGAAGGAAGGAAGCAAGAAAGTAGAGGAAATGCAGTGCCTTCTCTTTCTTTAGGGGAGGTGACGATAGTGTAATGCAGAGAGTGCAGAACTGAGAGAGTAGATATTATTATATAAACAGCGAGGCCTTGTGTCGCTCAACTTCTCCAGGAAGTTGCTCAGAAAAAAGGGGAAAAAAACTTCTCTGAGAAGTTTGCATGTCCGGGCACAAATTTAGAGGAGTTTCCGAAAATTTTCACTCCAAAACAATTATAAAATAACATTAACTATTCAATAAATTATAAAATAACGTTATACTATTCAATTAAATTTTTTCTCTTCTCACTTTTTATAAAATATTAATATTTTTAATAAATCTCAATACCCAAAATTTCCAAAACCCTAAAATTTCAACAAACAAACACCTCCTTAATCTTTAGATTAAAATTATTAGTGAAATGCTTCGTTTTTTTCCTTTTTATTTTGTCTTATCATGAGCTTTGTTCCAACTAGATCTGTGCAGTTCTCTACGTTTTACACAAATCAGATAATTATCGGGCTACAAAAATTTACTATTAACGATGAGGGATAGAGGTAGATAAACAAGGACCTCGATGACTCAATTATAACTTTTAAATATGTCAACATGTTTGGTTGTTAAAATTTTAGAATACGTGAGTTAGTAAAAAAGTGAAGATAATTTATGAAAATTTATAAAAAAAATAAATAGAAAGAATATTTAAATAATTATTATAATAAAAATAATTATTTAATAGAGATAAATTATTTTATAATTTATTTAATAAGACCCATACTTGTCAAAAATTCGGCAATCAAATATTCTCGAGCCATCCATAAAATTCAACCTGGCTTCTATTACACATTGCAGTGTTTTTCTTTTGAGAAAAAAAAAACACCCAACATTCACTGTGTATACCGACAGAAAACGACAAGTAGTGGGATCGTTTCAGTCTTCCTGAAACTTGTACTACAAGTTTACCTTCTAAATTTTTCGGATAAGTAATTTTTTTTCTTCCAATTTTTCGTTTTTCAATTTTTCTAAGGAAAGAGGTTAGACGAAGGTTGTGTTTGTGTTGTAAAATTTTAGTGTTGTTAAAATTTTAGGTATTGGGTTTAGTGAAAAAGTAAAGAGAGAGGTAATTTTTTATATTTTTTTGCAGTAAATAGTAATGATTTGATGGGGAGAGAGATTATATTGTAATATTTAATTGTGTTAAAATTTTAGAGGGAGTAAAATTTTGGTACACAAATGCACCCGAAGAAGCTTACCAATAAGTCCATGCTAGAGTGGGACGGAAAAAGATGAATTCACCCGGTGAATATCCTTCTTACTGTTAAAAGATGAAGTCATTATAAAATTTTATATCTTCTAAAATTTTAACACTATAAAATATTACAATATAATTTCTCTTTTCCATCAAATAATTAATTTTCATTACAAAAATATAAAATATTACATCTTTTCACTTTTTCACTTAACATAATACCTAAAATTTTATCAAAGAAACCCACCTCACTTTTCATGAGTCATTCATTGACTATTGGACCCTGAAAAATTTCTTTAAAATCTGTTTTTTTTTTGGTCAGAGATTCATCGGTTAATAATTGGTGAAAATTTTTGGACGAGGGTTGTAAAAAAAAGAAGAAGATAAACGACGAAAACAGTTTGAAAACGACGGACAACAGAATCAAAAGTGGGTGGGCAAGTGTAGGACCCCTGGCCACTACGCAAAGTTCGAGGAAAGTGGCCTCCATTTGCCAAGGTCCCAAGGAGAAAAGTACCTGCAAACACACACACACATATATATATATATATATATATATATATATATATATATATATATAATTTCTGTATTTTGTTTGTGCTAAGTTCATTTTAATAGATAATTTATACTATTTGTCGTAGTTTCTTTCTAAGCGGTTTGTTTGGTTGTAAAATTATTATTAAGTAATAAGTTTTTCGTTGAAATATTTTTAGAAAATAAATTAATTTTTAGTATTTGATTATTCTTTTAAAAATATTTTCTTAAAAATATTATGTGATATTTAACATGTTTAATGATTTAAATATTTGCATAAGAAATTTAATACATACTATGAATTAAACAATTAGGCTCTTACTTGAAATAAAATCTCACTTTTAAAAACCTAATAGTAGATAATATAAAACAATCATATACACACTTATTCTTCAATCAAACTCATGGGATATATATTATTTTGGCTGTTAAGTAGAAATTAATGTGAATTGACCAAAATGCAATTTTAAAAATAAAATAATAGAGATTAATGAAATAGAGTTGAAGGGGCAGTTTGATAATTTTGTCTTGGAGATTTAATCTATTTGTCGTCAAATTGAAGTTTGAGAAATATTATAAAGTAAGAATATATTATGAAAGTTAGTGAAAAAGTGAAGAGAGAATTTTTTTAATAAATATTATAATAATAAAAAATTATGTGATGAATTTTTTATTATTAAACCTAAATTTTTAGGCCCAAATTATTGGTTCTCAAACATACCCATAAGAGCATTTTGTTTGCTTAAATGAGACCGTGTGAGGTAACCAAAGCATGCGTATACAAATTTGGAAGCATATCATCAAAGAAAGCAAAACATATCTCTGTATAGCTCATATGCAGCTAAACTTTTTATTTCAAGTAACACAAAAAAGCCGCAAGTGAAGGTGGTATTACATGCCTAGAAAAAAAAAAGGTGGTATTACATACACAGATGGAACTTTAAGTCTAAGCTGGGTATACATCAGTAGTTCATAACTACTACATTAACAAAACCTACTAATAAAGCTATCCTGGTAAGCCTAATTAGAGATCCCAACCCCAAAAGGAAAAAAAATAACAAACTGGGGCCAACTATATGCACAACAGAGGTCTCCAAGTATCATGAAAATTTAAGACCTCCCAAAATGCTAATGGAGACTATGAACAACACTACGACCCCTGCTGCTACCTTAAAAGCAATTGACCAGATTTGGTGACGAACTCGACCAGCCTTTAAATGGATAGTTTTTGGTTCACTCAAAACACGTCTAGCAGCAGCGGCACCAGGTCCGCAAACAAGAACAAGCTTTTCTGAAGCTTTTCCCTCCTGCACATTCACCTTTCAATGAACTCCAAAACCATGTATATCTATCATCGTAAGTTTAACATATTTCACATGACAGAATTCTCACCTCTGTAGTAATTGGTTTTAATTCCTGGTCTTCTGGCGTGCAGTTCAATTCTAAAGATATTGGGCTGCGGTTAGGTGACTGCATTTGCAGTTTACGCTGCAAACGCAATCTTCTTGGGGCGGTGCCCTGTGCAACAAAACCCTGCATCACAGTGTTCTCAATGCATTGAGAATTTTGTGGTGGCCGAGCCCTTATCCTAATTCCAGCTCCAATCTCGCCACCAGCAACTGCACCCAAATGATTGCTTGATTCCAAGAGACAACAATCATATATTTGGTCTGCAGTACCAGTAGATGAGAAAGCTTCCGGCTTGTAAGATTCATTATGTCGAAAAGCAAGACCTCTAATTTGATCATCCACGTTATACTCAGAAGACGCTGCACAGTAATCTTCTGGAGTTGTTTCCACCTTTAATGGAACCTTTCCAATGAGCTCCTCAGACCACAGAGCACCTTGCAGCTCAAGCTATTAAAAACGACAAATGCAACGTTACTCAATATAGACCAGTTATCAAGACAAAAAAACACAACTAACCCACATTGAATTCAAATGTATCCAAAGAGTAGCACAGCAACTCACGGCAGTTCAGCCGCCAAATGACATTACTCAAAATATGGTGGAAATATGCAAGATCACTTAATTCCATAGCGTCTTAAGAGCCTCGACTTACCAGTGAATTGACCCCTTCTGTATCTGACCCACTGCATGATCCATTGCCCTTAATAGATACAACATTCATTGGGGTCTGACCTCCAAAAGCCAGATTCTTTTGATTGCTGGATCCATCGTATGAGTGCTCATCTGGCTTACTATTTAAAATAGAATCCAGGAACTCCGACATATAGGGATCTGGCTCATTTGAGCCATATAGAAACTGCACCCCAATATGATCATTGTTCAAGTCACTGGTGGTAAGGTAATTCATGACAGAAGATCCTAGCTCCTGCATCTGCGAGTGTGATGGAGAGAAAATTTTGCAATCAATTGCCCCAGGAAGTGGGTCGTGAAACATGTTAAAGTATTCCTCCAACTGCAGATCAACCTGCGGAAAGAAACATCGAACAAACATGATGAGTACTTATTTAGTTACCAGCATGTCTGATTTCCAGAGTCACATGCAAGTTATTCTAAGCAGTTACGCAGTTTCTTTCTAACCTCTGGCAATTCTGCCCCTTTATTTTCCAGCATGTCGTCATTGCTGTTACACTTGACAGGTGCTACTGTGTCAAACGAAATTTTGTCAGAATTTTCTGCAGGAGAACAATCAACTCTTGCTTTATTATTTTTAGCTTGCACTCCAAGGGGGGGAGATGCTGGATCAAGAACTACTTCAGATTGCGTATCTTCAAGTGAAGATTTGGCTGTTGTAGGAGAAGAAACAGCTAGTTCAGCTTCATCACCATTCAAATGTTCGATACTCTCATCTTGCTTCTTGAATAAACGGCAGAGGACAAAGGCACTCTGCGGAAATTTAACCAACAAAGTGAGGGTAGGTAAAATAACATCAGTGTCAGAGCAAAACCGAAAATTGCATAGCAAATTGAGAATGTGTCAGAAAACTAATATTAACAAAATGTATATGGTTGTTCTACAAGCCATTTGAGGTATTCTAGGTGTTTCAAGAAGCACCTTTTCTATAGCATAAGGAAGAAAGAGACATCTACTTAAATTTGAATAAAAAGATCATCAACAAATGTACGAATCAAGGGGGCGGGGACAGAAGGAGAAAAGAAACCGATCCATGCTCCTGAATTGTCATTCACTTGGCTAAACACAGAAATCTAGAGACCAGGTAACATGTTTCATGGAAAACTATGAGTCGTGCATTTCAAAAGCTTGGTGACCTACTTAAATTATACTTGTTTCATATCATGAGATTATAACAACGGTGCACTAGGTGAATTTCTATAGGGCACACATACCAACACCTACTTCTTAGAAAGTAAGAACAACTCGCTTATATCACTAATTAAACAGATCAGGAAATAATGTTAAACCCCACTGGCGATTAGAATTTAAAGAATTTAAACAAATTGTTGAGCCTTCACTCAAGAAAAAATCTCAATTAAATATCACTAATCGACTTACCACGCAAAATAAACAGCAGAGGCAATACGGCAAGAGAAAAACCAACCTGACCAGGGTTAGTGCCATCGAGTTCCTTTAGGGTGGTGCGGTACTCGTGCATTACCCAATTGGTTCTTTTGCCCTTAGGAGCACGCCCCGTATAAAAGACCAGGGTCTTCTTCATTCCAATCAAGCTTGCTCCAGACTTAATTTTCCGATCCTTACCAGTTGCCTTCCAGTACCCAGCAATTGTCGCCCTGTTCCAACGATGTCCATTTGGGTACTTCCGGTCCTGTGGACAGAAAAAGAACCACTCGGGATCCTTCGTCTCGATCGCTGATAAATCTACACCAAAGGAAATAAGCGCCAAGTTGAGGCCCAAAATGTGAAATCACATGGGAACATTAAATACTTGCTAAACAACGAATCGATAACATAGGTTACGTTATGTGACAACTTCATGTTACGTAGCAACTACATTTTTTCATCACTCTAAATGAAATTCCGGAAATGCTAATAGCGGATTCAGCTAATATAAGACATCCGTCAACTAAAAAAACACTAAAGTTGCCAAGAAAAAAAACACTAAGTTCACAAAATTCTAGGTGCAAAATGAGAAATCAGATCGTCTAAGGAAGATATGCTAAATGATTTGTCATCTCCAAATTCCGATACCATTTCTTTGGGGCTAAAATTCCGAAACCAATTCATCGCAAATCCTCACATAGAGAGACAGCAATCATCTACGCAAAAATACCAAATTAAATTAAATTAGTATAGTAATATACAAAAACAACTCAGCAGAAGCTAGAATATAATTACAACAATCAAATGGCTAAATTGAACCAACCAAAACTGAAATCCCCAATTCTCCTACCGATCCAACACTGAAGAAGTTAAAAAAAACCATGAAACGTAATAATTCGAGCGTATGATTATGGCGATAAGGAAGAAGAGTCGTACCGGGTAAATCCCAGGGCTCCGATTTACAAACATCAATCTCACGAATAACCAAAACATCCCTCTCCTTTCCATTGATCTTCGACCTCAAGTAGTAGTCGATCAGCTCCTCGTCCGTCGGCCTAAATCTGAACCCCAGTGGCAGAGAACTGAATGACAACACAGCCATCACACGCACACACAAACACGCGGAGACAGGGTCCGAGTAAGAGAGAGAACAGAGCGAACCAAGAGGGAAAAAGCAGAGAGAGAGAGAGAGAGAGAGAGAGTTGGTAGATCGACGGTCATCATTTATACTCCACAGTCTACACCGTGTTCGAATTCCTCGCATATACCGCGTCGAGATGCCTAGCCTCGTTATTGAATGTAATTACGGTTTTGCCGTTGTCGAAAGGACCAAAGGTGGCCGACTGGCGAGGCTGATGAGTGATGCGGATGGTTGTCCGTAAAGGGTAGGGGTAGAGTCGGGAAAGGACGGAAGCTTATGAAGGAAGTTTACGTTCAGACTAGTGCTGGCAAGCGAATGGAACACGTGAGGTGGTGGCGTCACTTTCTTAAGTGGGGCCCCTGCAGGATTTCAGCGCGTGGGCGTCACTCCCAATTTCCGCGCGCTTCTTTCCTGTTCGTTTATTTTGGTGCATTTTTCGAACACTTAATTATATTATAGCCAAAAAAAAACCCAAGGTTTAATTTTAGTTATCAGTTAAATTGTAAAGTAACCCTTTTGATCCTATTCGCCCCCAGCCTCTAGTCTTGTCCTATCTGCCTTTATCTAAATACGAAGCCTTAAGCATCAATTCCTGTGTTGTCGCCCGTTTGAGTCTGTATTTTTGTTTAGGATTTGTTGTTAGTTTTAGTCCGTCGTCGTCTGTTTGTCCCTTTCGTGGGCTTATCCGAGTTATTGTGGCTCTTTTCCGACCTTTTATTGGGTCTCGCTACGCATCGTTTGTGGCGCTTTACCGGTTTATCCAGGTCCTAGTAGTTCTGTCTACTATGTCCGGCTATCACTCCCTCTACCCTGCAAGGAGTTCATAGTGGTTTCTCTGATCCGTCCGAGGGTCTTGCTAGTTTGTCTGTTTTGTTGTCTGTCTTGTTGTTTGTCGTGTTTGTTTTGTCAGTCCTGTTCGTAGTTGTTTCTTATTTTTAATCTATAAAAAAAATACTTCAGCTCCCACAGCTGCTATCACCGAAGGATTTAAAAACTTTTTTCTTTTTTTGTCTATTTTTTTGTTATTAAAATATGGTCGTATAATAGAGTTAATATGTTTTGTCTAAATTTCGTGTAAAATGAAATTTATTTATTATATTTCTCTTTTTCGTTCATCTATTTTGTCTACTTTTCTATGCTGTTAAAACATGGTCAAAATTTCTGCAAATTCTACCTTCAGGTATTCTTTAACCCTTTTTCTTGTTTTAGCTACAGTCCTTAGAAATAATGGAGGTCATCAAATTGACTATTTGTCCACCACTCGGCACTCTGTAAATATGATGCTTTTGAAGACCCCTGTATACGAAATTCCAAAGATTCCTCTGGGCACTCCTCTTTTCTTTGTATTGAACTAAAACAATCTTGACACGTTCCCTTCCCTCGCGCCTTCTCCTACTCTAGCTTTGCTCCCCCATTGGTAGACATCCTTATCTTGCTTTTCCTGGCGGTGTGACTACAAAGAAAAGTAGTGTGAACCGGCCGACTCCTTTCTAACATGAAACGGTTGTCAGGGAATCTTTTTCATTTACTGGTATGGAAGGACATGAAGTGGGACCCTCCGTGCTTTATCTTTTCACTAGCTTTTTATGTCATATATATTTTTCAGAGAGAGAGACAACTTTGATCACACAGGAT
The DNA here is from genome assembly GCA_963930655.1 of Myrica gale. NCBI lineage: Eukaryota > Viridiplantae > Streptophyta > Magnoliopsida > Fagales > Myricaceae > Myrica > Myrica gale. The sequence goes on along the minus strand of OZ005606.1, from coordinate 24,858,832 downwards.
TTAATGTTGTTAATACGAAATTTTGAATAGTGTGGACGTAATTTTTTGTATTATTTTAAATAATTCGAATAAAAAATGGTAGATAATTATCTTTATCCATCTATGGAAAAACTTGCTTGAAAAGGTTTTGAATTAGGACGGCATCGATGAACATATCTGAGTCAGACCATTGAATTGCACAACCTTTGCAAAAATGGATCCACTATAGCGGAAGACATTGCCACACCTCTCTTCTTTCACTGTTTATTAGCCGGACTGATATTTGAAGCCCTCTTATCCCTGCCCGTTCTATTTTGTTGTCGCCATATCAACAAAAAAAAACTTAGGGTTCAATTAGCACATCCTCCTACTGAGTGTTCAATTTGGGTTTAGGGCCGGGTTTCCATCATCCCGAATCTGAGGCAATTGCAACGAGGTGTTTGCAACTCGATCCCCAAAAAAAGTTGACACCATCAGATTCGGATCAGTTTCAAGTTGAGGTATAAGATAAAACACTTTTTTTTTTCTTGGCATAAGATAGAACACTTAACACATGAGTAAAACAATACCGTTTTCGTTAAGAATACGAGAGAAGAAAAACATACTAGAGATTTGAACTCGATTTCTCTCGAGATTCATGTTTCAAAATCTAAATTCAATGTAAGCCGATCCGTTCGGGTTAGTTCCGAAACGAGAGGTAGGGTCGATGAGTTTTTGCCCACCACCCCTACATCCTCCCTTCCACGTATAGAGGGAAGTGCTGAGGGGAAAATTAACAATTTGGTGCTGCATGCAGGGAAGATCCGGCCACCTTAACCTATTCAATACAAAAATGTTTCCCTTTGCTTCCTTAAGTCAATATTCATCCTTCAGTGGTGTTTGTATCAGCATGTACACAAAAGCATAAGTGAGATGAAGCCGGGGAAGCTTTCTTCAGGTCGGTTGCTTTTTGTTTGGCAGACACGGATTCGGAGGTTGTGTTGGAGTGTTAAAATTTTAGGATACTAAAATTGATAAAAAAAATTAAGAGAGATAATTTGAATGAATTTTTTATATTTTTTAGAGTAAAAAGTAATATTTTTATAGAAGGTAGATTATATTGTAATTATTTTATTATATTAAAATTTTACCAATCAAACACAGCTGGATACCACAATTTTTTTCCTGACAAAATACGGTCTTATATAATTTTTATTGTGTACATATATCTTCTAAATCACACCACTTAATTTTTGTCTTTCTTATTATTTATCTCATCTCTCTATATTATCTTTCAATTATGTATTTTCTTTATCCTTTTTAAATAAAATTTTAAAGCACCGTCCTCTTTCTTAAAAAAATGAACAAATTCTTAAAAAAATCGAATCATACAGATACATAAGCATGCAACATTCCCACATTATATCAGCTGAAATGTAGCTTGCTTTTGAACCAATTAACGACCTTTCCATTTGTATTGGAAAAGTTTACCCATTGAATGACACGTACGTATACGTTCCATTTGGCCTGGTGCCTAATCAAACAAAACATGATAATTCCATGATCGATCTCATCCCATGTGTTATAGAGCAAAGTTGTACACTGGTTTAGCCGTACAATAACAATAGTGTATTCTCCCAAGACATTGGTCTTCCTTTAATTACGAATTCGGAAAAAAAGAACTTTCCATAAGTTTGTCTTTGTAAAGCCGCCACTTAAATTAGGAAAGTAATTAGTGCTGTTTCCTTTAGAAGAGATGGGAATTGCTTTCCACATTCCTGTGCTGATCCATGAGCAACAGACGTCTGGCTGGAATCCTAGATTATGTTCGGTTCGAAGATTTTAGTAAGATTTGGAGTATTTTGAGAATTTTTAAGAGATGTTAGAGTTGTATCGGTATTTGTGTAGAAGTTGTTGAGGTATAAAAAAATTAATGATGGAGTTTAAAGTTGTTTTTTTTATATTTCGAATTTATTAAATTTTTATTAAAATTCAAATATTTAAAAGTTATTTAAAAAAAGAAAAAAAGAAGTAAACAATAAACTGCTGTCATGATACAGTACAACTACATTATTATGTTGTCATTTGAATAGAATAATCACAGCATGCTGCGCAGGGGGACAAAGGCAGAGAGAAAGCTGTCATGCTACAGTACAACATCCTTAAAAACAACGAACTTTACCAAACATGAAAGACCACAAAATTCGAATTCTACATTTTTTCATAAAACCGAACATCACCTTAGATTTTCCTAATAGTCAACAAATTGCAAATAAACTCTCGCACTTATTATTATTATTTTTTGGATAACAACATAAACCTACTGCACTTTTGTGTGGACAGGTCTAGACCACCTTAGTCGTACTCGGTGACTTTAATGTCACGACAATAACTCATCACCACACGTATGAAGTAAGTCGTAAGAATTATTACTGTAAGAAGTCGAGTTGATGCCTGATAAGGGTATCTTATTTTGGACTTTTCGAAGCATGTTATAACTTTATTATTAGACATATGTATTTGCCTGTTAGGGACATTAGGAATTTTTAACAAGTTTTGGTCGTATAATCATCATGACCACCAATGAGTCTCTGATTGATGAGAAAGCAAAAGGCAAGTTAATTAAAGGATTGTACCTAAAGGTGGAGGAGGTGGATAAAGTAGTACCATTTATGTCGACAGCGACGACAGGGATATTTTTGCCCCTCCGCTATCCGTATACGTTGTATTACGATCCCCGACCTTTTTCTGAACAGATGTATATAATTGCATCTTTTCACTAGTAGTTTCTCCAAGCTTGCTTGATCCGAGTTTTAATGAATAAATATAAACCAGTACGTACTCTTAACAAATTGTGGACGTGCCGGAGTGGTTATCGGGCATGACTAGAAATCATGTGGGCTCTGCCCGCGCAGGTTCGAATCCTGCCGTCCACGCTTTTGTTTCTTCTTCCCTTTTTCTATTGCTTTTTTCCCCTCCTGGTAAGTAATATTAAATAAAAATAGATATTTTGAAAACAACTCTTATTTTGCGTATTTTTTAGGCTGAGCTCTAGAGGGGTTGGGGGCCAAGCCCCCCTTGCCGGCTAGCTCAGTTCTAGGGGCATGTTTGAGCCCCAATTAATTGGGCTCAAAATTTTAGGTTTACTATTAAATAATTTATCACATAATTTTTTATTATTATAATATTTATTAAAAATCTTCTCTCTCTTTACCTTTTCACCAACTCCCATAACATTTCTTTACTTTATAATATTTTCCAAACTCCAATACCCAAAATTTTCACCCTTATCTGCACGCTGTACTGTCCTGCTTAGATCTCAAATTTTTTTATTTGAATACAGACTATGCAGTACCGAATAGAATATAAATAGAGGAATAATTGGACCCTCGGTGCGAAGAACCTCAGTCCTTTGTAATAAGAAAAAAAATACAATTGATTAAGAACCTTCTTCCAATTATGCACCGATAAGGGAGGTGAAGAAGTGGGATCCAAAGGTCCCACGAGACCTACCTAAAGCTTCAAGCAAATTGGACATTACTATATTGTTTTAATTGAATCTTAGAATATACGGCCCATATATTTTTTTAAAAAAAAGTCTTAGAATATAGGAGTAATAGTGGAATCATATGGAAGACATCTTCATAATTTTCTCTTGCACTTTTAGCCTTTGAGCACTTAAAAAAAGGACCTATTTCTTTAATCTAACATTAGATCGGCAAATTGAACAATAATCTTTGCTAATAAAGGGGAGACCCCACCTTAATCTCAGGCATTACAAAAATGTTTAATTTTACCTCCTTTATCCTATTAGAATAGTGAAAGAAGAAAAGCTTACTTTTTCCCCAATAATGTTGGTGGCCACCCTTTAGAAAAGAGAATAATATTTAAGAATTAAGAACAAGAAAAGAGAATTTGTCACACTCACTTTTACATTTCCATCCCAAGTTGTACGGAAAGGTCTGATAAGAATTTTAGACCACCTAATCCCAAGGGGATAACTCAGTGGTTAGGAGGGACATCTTCCTTAGGGCTCGACGTACCAAATTCGAGTCTCAAGGGTGTGAGATGGATTTTACTGTTGCTGGACGAGTTCTTAACTTATCTGCTCCTTGAGTTGTGGGGTCGGTCCAGTGGATCGTAGTTTGTACTTTAGGGTTGGGCCAAACGGGTCCGGCTTTGGGGGATTTCCACGTTATCAAAAAAAAAATTAAACCACCTACTTTTTAATTTGCAGGATGAAGTTATCAAGTTGATTACCCTTTTCTCCTCTTTTCTATTGAGAGTTTTTTTTTTGTTAAATTATAAGCAATGTCATGAGTTATGGAGTCCACTGTCTTTTGGAGTTCTAAATTCAAAGAGGGGAACTTTCCCTGGATTGTTTTTTGTAAACAATTTGTTTAACTAATCTCCAAGTTATTGTTCTTTTTCCTTCTGAAGGCACTGCTTCTTTCAAGAGACTTAAATTGATCCATGAGAACAACCCATATCAGAGTAAAAATCCCCGACCTTCCTAGTGGCCAAAAATCATAGGCACCAATCCTCCCATTCATAGTGAAGATTGAAAACTCTTCACTCTATTAACAGGCACAACTTCAAGTACCGAGCTGCCATAATCATAGACTTGTTTGTCTACTTTCTGGCACTGAAAGCAATATGACCAGAATTCAAACTATAAAGACTTGCAGTTTTCTTTAATTTCAGTATTTGAAATGGGTCTGTTTTCTTTCAAATGATTTCAGATCCTATGGATAAGTCTGGAAAATTCTTCAAAAAATGTAGTCGAAGTTATTACAGGACGAAGAGCCAAGCTATGTTTCTGAAGACATGCTCCTGTTTTGGTTTTAGAGAGAGAAGCCTAGGCAGATATTAAGGCAAGAGCTTCTGCTAAAAGCGATCTACTTTCAATGGCTGTTCTCATACTGTGTAAAAGATAAAAACTTCCCCCAACTTGAAAATAAATTGGTCATACATGAATTGCATAGGAGTTTAGATGTAAAGCCCATCTGACAGAGACTGTACAAATTATATTTCCTGCTTTAGATCGTTGTCAAAGAGCAGAATCTGTTGAAAGATAATTCTGTATACTTTTCTTTAATGCATTCCAAATACATGAGGCTCCAAAAGATGTCTCTCTCACCACACTACAAAAAGGTGAGGGTTACTAGACCACCTATATTCATAAGTGTCAAGCTTCTTTCTCTTACATGAGTTTTTTCCTGTTTGTTTTTCTAACTCGAGGGGCAAATCGAATGGAAGGCAGAGCAGAACAGAGCAATGCAGAATGCTAGTCCCACTTTTTCAACTGTGAAGCTGAGGGTCTTGAAAGTACTTGGAAGGGATAGGAGTAACTCTGGTGCTGGCGTGCCCCACTAGAAGAGTACAAGCGACTTCATGTTTCCGACCAACAAGGAGACAAGAATCATCTACAGTGGGTCCATCAAATAAAAAGTAATAGAGCTCTCCGGCAAAGAACTCTGATGATTGTTTTTGCATCCATTTCAGTAACCATCTATATGTAGCCCCAAACCTATCCCCATCCTTATTTGGGTTCTTTCTGCACAAGTCTAACACCTAAAGTTCTGATACACTAGATGTTTGTCTGATACACTGGATATGACTGAGAGCATGGCATTCTTATCGGCGAGAAAACCACAGTAAGTCGTGCATGATCAGAAAGAAAGTAATTTTCTGGCCACCTTCCTTTCTCCACTTCAGGAGGGAAGAGAACCGCATTTTTTATGCTGAAACCAATGGTTTGCTCCTGAAAACCCTTTGAACCAGCATCTAGGGCCTCGTTGCTACTTTCATCACTTTGCTCTGACCCTGTAGGATTCCAAATTCGCTGCTGCTGTGCCAAGATTCCCAACATGAATGTCATAAATATGACAAAGAGGAAAAACAATGGTCTAATGGGCAAGTGGCTATGCACGTAAAAACAAATAATGGTGGAATACTATAACAGCCATTTATCTATCTTGTTTATTAGTGCTGCCATAGATTTTATAAAAGACTCATATCTAACAACAAACACAGTGTTGACATAAGCAAGTAAAAATTTTCTTGCTTACAATTATAATAGTTTTAAATCCCAGCATGCCTCGGCAGCTAAAGCCTACAACACATTCTACTACAAAATAAATCAATTATGTTGTTTTACTGCTGCAAGATACATATAGATGAGAGCTAACACACACTTATAATTTACCTGAAACTCTTTATAATCAACAACACCATTTCTCTCTCTGTCTACCTGAACCCACAGTTCTCTTGTCTCTTCAACACTCAGTCCATGGCAATGGCCAATTAAATTAAGCTGCAGAAAATCACATAACAGCAGTAGAGAAGTTTACTCTCTGAAACAAATGTCCATCCTGCTCAGAAACCATAAAAGGAAAAAAAATGGAAAGTTAATCATTGTCCATTACTCCTGGTCCAATAATCACACCATACCTGTCTAAGTGCTTCACAAAAACATGAGTAGGTAATGTAATCACCATGGTTGTCCGCCTTTAGAAAGGCAAATGCATCGACTTCCGTTAGTGATGCTCTTCGTAGTAGATACTGAAAATTGGAAAGTTCTACCATTAGACAGAGTACTGAACGATGGATCTGACAAAGTGTCACAATGATTCCTAAAAAAGGCCTACAGTTGAAAAATCAAATAGCTGACCTTGAACATGTCAAATACTGCTTCACTCCAACTTGCTTTTAGTAGCTTTCGATATCTGTTGGGATTGAGTAACCATATGAAATCAACACCACATATGTTCCCACGATGATTTAGATGGCTTACCCACTGCATTCAAAATACAACAGAGAAGATGGATGTGGAAAAAAGAAACATATAAACACTGGCCAGATCTTCTAACATAAGGAAAAGCATTTCGCAGTGGTCGTCAATTGACCTTATGTGCATCTGCATCAGTGTACTGATGAGCAGTATCATATGATGACACAAATCCCTGTGATCGAAGGAACTTGTATATATGTCCACGTTTGGATCCGTTCCAGTCACTACAAAACACACATATGTCAAGATAAAACTGATTTTGGAGTATGGTTGTTCAGTTGAATCAACAGAGTAAAATAAACCTGTCTAAATGGAAAGTAATTGTAAACTTACCCACAGAGTAATATGGGCATTGGATTAAGCTTATTCTCTTTCTGATAAGATTCGACATCTTGCAGGATTTTGTAGACCTATGGTGAGAGACGTACAAGATATTATCAAGGCGAGGCATCACGAATGATGACTAAATTTAAATATTACTTCTGTATAGAAAGAAAAAGATGATTATGAGATGAAGAATGAACTTACCTGATGCAGTCGTACAAGACTCAGGCTTGAATCATGAGGAAATAACAAGTGTGTATTCACAATGAGAATTTCTTGCCGTACATCACTGTTCCGAGACTGTGAGAAGGGAGCAGATAGCTCAACATGCAACAACTGAGCCACACGGTCTCCACAATCATTGAAAAGGAACTCTCGATAGTTGAGAACTTTAAAATAATCCTTCCGCACTGCAGTCAGCAGACCTAAAGACCAAAGTGAAACACTCGCGGTTAGTAAGAATGCATAAAAACCCAGGTCATAGAGAGGCAAAATGAGCTTCATATAATCCAAGTTAGGTGGTCTATTTACCACTTCGATAAACCTCTCTCTTTAGCAATTCTAATATATAGCTGGCATTAGACAGATACTCCAGAAGAAGAAGGACAATCACATAATGGTAAAGATCCTAGAAATGCATATCACTAAGGAGTCCGTTAAAAAGGCCTACCTAACTCTCTTCAACAAGGCCGCTGTGAGGTCTTATGTTGACAAATTATACAAGTGCTAGAAATGCAAGCGGCAAAACTTTTGTAGTCATTCGATAGAAATAGAAAACACAGATTTCCTCAAATATATCTCCATGACATAGCAGCTTTTATAAGAAAATCACCATGTTAATCATGTTACATTCAAATCCAGTCCAATCAAGTTCAATTTCTATTAGCTCGATACAATCTAAATAATCTATAAATGTCAGAGCAGGGAATCTTCCAATAATTGGTTTGTGTGGGAAAAGTTAAATTAAGACCTAATAGCACCTTTATAAATCCAAAATCCGAATGAAAGATCATACCATCACCACGGTTGTTCGTCCGTCCAAGCTTGAAAAGCACATATCCGGCTTGGCCAAGTCTCCTCTCATACAAATTAACAAGTTCTTCATTGCCCACCCAGAATTCCTGCGCGAACCCATATACCAAGCGAAAGATTTACATATACACATAATCCACATATTTGCAAATGCCAATCAAAGAAGTTTGTAGAATCTTGATCCAAACCGATTTGAATCCCTCGTCCACATAGATAAGCAAATGCACACCTGAAGACAAATGATGGAAGATCTCTCCTGCAACAACAAATCCAATATCCTATGATTCCTCGCCAGCCAATACGCTCTATAATCACTTTCACGGCAACTCGGATCCTGCTTCCACCCCAACCAAAACCCAAAATTAGACGCCGACTCAAATGAAAACATAGAAACAAATACTCAGGGAACCCACCGTTACCCACGAAATTGGTTGGACACGAAATCAAACAGAAAATCCACATTCTCCCAGTGAAAAATGGCAAAAGGGTACCTCACGGTTGAGGCGCTTGTAGATTGGAGCAAGGATGTTGAAGGTGGTGCAAGTAATGCAAGGCTGTTGATGCCGGTCCCTCACAGAGGACGCTATTGCATAACTCCCTATCTTTGATATCCTTCCCTTCATCTTACTAACCCTCCTATCCTTTCTCATTTCTCCCTCGACAATATATACACCCACAGGATCCAGAACAAACAGTTTCAAAGCCACACAGAAACACACCCAACGAAGAATAATACGCAAAAGTTAAAAACTTTTTTTGGCCCTTTAACCCGACAAACAATGGGTTTGGTCTGGGAAGTCGATGATGGTTTGGCGGTTTTGGATGTAACGGAAACGGAACTGGTTTTCTCTTTAGAGATTTTGGTTTCGTTTATCTAGAGAGAGAGAGGGAAAAGGCCAATGAGAATGGGGAATAGCCGGTGCGCATAAAGAATTTTCTGGGGGAGAGAGCCAGAAAGGGCCGGTAGATTATATCGGAAATAACCGGTAGCGGCGGTGTATGTTTACCTGCTGGGGACGAGAGAGAGACATCCTCATATTTTATTTCACTACGTGGTCTCTGCTTTGCTTGTGCTGTGCATCTATGCATACACATGTATATATAGTTCTTGGTTAAGCCAAGTTGGCATCGTTAGGGTCAACATGTAGGCAAAATGATAAGGAACATGCGCGCATCATTCGCGCCTACGCTATAACGACCCTTTTCTTCACAAATCTTGTTTTTCTGTCTTCCTCTGCTTTTGCTTAATTACTTCTGCTTTTGCTTAATTACTTCCTGACTTTTTGTGTCCCCTTTGATTATACTGTACACCAACAACTATAGTATATGGAGCCCAAAGATTATATTATACCCCAAAAGTTAACATCAATGGTATATTCTCATTAGATACACAAAGAAGCTATTATTCATATATCAACTTAGGGAAGGAATACTACTTGGTAGCAATAGGGCAGGGAACTTGTTCTCTTTTTCTACGCCAAAAGTTAAAAAATATCGGTGCCTAAAGCGTTCAAAGTGATTGATGATGATCAGCTTTGAAGGATGGGCAGGTGGCCCTTTGGATTGAGTAGGTTTAGGTATTATGCAATGTGCATAAGAGAATCTGTTCTCAGTTCACTTGTATCAATAAACTCTTCTCATGATGTCAATGTTGATACCCGGAGTAAACAAATCACTAGATGGATTAGTATATGGTCATTTAGTTAATTATTTGAATCTATGTATAATCTTGATGGGATGAAAGTTTTGGTGCATCTGAACACCAATAGCTTATGGGTTAATCTCTTGCCCACCAAAGGTCATAGAAAGTGGAGTAGCTACTTTTAAACAACCAAGAGACTTGTGAGCCTCACGGTCAATGTTGGTACATATTTACTCGACGAGGTTGGATACAAAAAGAGCAACATCATGGCTTTACACTTTCTCCATTTTTTTTTCTTCTTTTCTTTGGTTGAAAAGCTAAATGGGCAAGCAGAGCAATTCTTTTGATTCGATAGCTATATTTTCTATGCCTAATTACCGGAGCCATGGTTTTGGGTAAATCTCTGTAATTTTCCTTCTTTGCCTGATTACCACAGCCATGTTTTTTATTTGATATATACAATCTATACCTCCTTGCTTTGCCTATTTCCTGGACTTAGAAGCTGAGCCCTGTTTTTTATTCTGTTTCTGTATGTTCCTTCTTTGCCCGATTACCAGAGCCCTGTTTCTTGATTTGATATTTGTTTGTTCCTTTTCTGCCTAATTACTTGAGTGGGTAATTAAGAAAAACCCATATATTTGGTATTAAAATTCGTGGCTGTTATGTTCAGTAATGCCTTGCCCTGCTTACACCTTTCAGTTTCCTACGCAAGATATTATGGTTTTTGTGTATCTGAGGAAAAAAAAACTCACTTGTAACACCTTCTTGAGCACAAAGTGCCTGCGCTTTTTTCTTTTTTCGAAACATTTATGAGCTCAGCTGCTCAAAGTACACATACACTTCACAAGAGATTGAATGGGTTCTTGTCAAGCATTGTGAGACACCAAAATCCAGTGGGTAAGTCATTTGGTTAAGCTTAACAGCTGTTTTGTTTCATACAATAAATGAGTTCCAATTTAGAACAAAATCTATGGGAATTGACTGCCTGAGTGTAGATTTAGCAAAAAAAAGACTGCCTGAGTGTAGACTGGCTGATTGCCTATTAACATCCAGGGACAAGAGACTGAATAAAACGTCCAAATTCTTATCCGACAAGGAGAAAAAGTTAAGCATGTATAGATAAAAGGAGGTGCCGCAGTGCCATACACTTTCGGCCCACCCGTGATGCGACATGTCGATCATATCATCTGATGTTTGCACATCTGCGCAAATATGAACCAATCTAGTGGCAGCTAGAAGTTTCAATTCGGACCGTGCATACGAAACAATAGGCCAGTCAGCATGTTGTTTCCCCTGCCAAAGATCGCAAATGGTTTTGAGATGTATAATTCAGAATATACTCCTCATAAACTTGTCTTAAGGTAAGATATTACCCACAAAACGAATCAGCAAAAGGGTGAGAGGTTTTTTTACTTTTCTTTCTAAATAAACGGTATTATTGTCGAGGAGCAAATAATCTCATGGTGGAAACCAAAGATTTTCGCTCGAGAAAATGTTAACAGGAATATATCCCTCCACAATGGCCGAACATGCCCATTGAAGAACTCTATGGGCAAGCTCATTGGCACCTCTCTTAACATGACGAAATTCCCAAAACTCTCTCCCACTAGCAAGCCTATGAATATCAGCCACCACAGTAGAAATCTGCCAGTTAGCACCGTATATAAATAGAAGTGGTTGTTCAAGTTGCAGGAGGCAGGCAGTATGGACTCATGGATGGAGTTTATTAGAGCCGCAAGTTGTTAAAGCAATACGGGTTCTCAGAATCGGGAGCTTATAAATAAAGCTCTCCTCCTATAATCTCATCCTCTCACCGTGCGATATAGGTCATTGGACTGAACTATTTAAATTTTGTATCTTTCTTCCACTTTCCCTCAAGTCTAAATTATTTTTCTTTTATATTTAAGTTCAATAGAGTTGGTAGAACATATGAACTTATCTAAGAGCAGAAAAATGGTGTACTGATATACATGTCCTCCATGTAGTAGTCAGCCAGATATTTACTCTTAAATGTCAAAATATTGCAGTTATATTTTTTTTTGTGAGGAGTTTAAACTCAAGAGTCAGTAGTTGTTATCAATTCAGTCATTGACTTTCAATAGTTTTTAACAACTATGAATTATTATTGCTTTGATTATAATATCATTGATATATATTAGATATATATATGAGTCCCTGTTAAAGGCTTACTAGAATTAGTATTCTTAAGCCTATAATTATATTGCTTCATTATTCTTAGAATAGCAGCCGTTTGAAATTTTACTGTGACTTCCTAATGGCCTAGAATTAATAGTATGTTTTAGGTAATAAAAAGTCGTATCAGAGATGAGCAAAGTAAAAAAATTCTTTTAAAATTTGGACTTTTCTTTACCCTTGGAAGTGAAACCCATATTGTATTATAGTGAAGCTGTCCCCCTAAATTCTAATCCTGGCTTTGCCCAGTCTTAACCATGAAGGTTTCTGCTTTAGTATGGAAGGATTTGACAAAAAAGACGTATGGGGAGGAATTAGGAATATGGTGTGATGCCTCTAGAATCTTTTAAACCCTTTGGAATTTGGAGAGCTTTTTAGCAACATTAACAGAACAATATGCCCAATAGTAGAGAGCTGCTAGCAAAGATAGGAGGATTACCAGATGCAAATTAAGGAAGTGGATTGCTCTGTGAGTGGTCTTAATTAAGGAGTTGAACGTTTCATTAGCTGAATCTTATCGACAAATTAGAGACCAACACTCACGAAGAAAACGGCCACCATGTTCTAAATGGAACAAAAAATTTGGACCAGGCCATGAAGATGTCAGGAAACTGTTCATGATTGAAGCTTACATAAGAGAAGATGGTGCTGGAGAAGTATTGTCAAATAGAAACTGGTCTTGGGCTTATTATTTTAATTGGTCTTCTTAAACTGTTCTGGCTGGTTTTAATAAAATTCAGTCACTAGTATTTACACAATGCAGTATTTATTGTTGAGGAGGCTGATCTCCCTCGAGTAGCCATCAAAATTATTGTATTTTTTTTTTGTTTCTCTCTTTCTCTGAGTGGCAAAGGGCCTAGAGAATTTTGTTTTGGAACTTAAAGTAGGAATCAAAGACGTGGGCTAGTGAGAAGCATGAGCAAGGGGCCGTAGTGAGAGCCAGTTAAGTCAAATTGAAGAAATATCCAACATGAGGCAAGAGACGTGCCTGTTGCTTTCAGCTTTTAATCCATTTGTGACGTGAGATGTCATGGACTCATGGTTCATACTTTCCCACGAGACAAGAAACAAATGCAAATTGCAACTGTAAGTGTGATTTGAGCCGTTGGTATTAATCTAATGCCACTGAACAATCCTCATTGTTGTGCAACCGGTTAGTTTGGCTTTGAAGTTAAGCTAAATCATTAACCTTTGCATCTCAGCTTTCAAGAAGGACTATGACAGAACATGAACATTTGAATAGTTTTCTCCTCCGCTTCGTGCAGAAATGTTCTTGACTGTTGTCTTTTATTGAGCAGTGACAAGTTCTTTGGTTGTACCAAGATGATGCTAGATGGTCTTGTTTCGAGTAGTACAAGGAACTGAGGAAGGCTGCATGTAAACAGCTAAAACAGGTAACAAACAACTGAAGCAAGGCATGGTTAGGACAGGCTAAATGCTAATTATTTTGGTGGAACTAGTAATCAAAGATGAAACTTGCTTTCATGTTTATTTAATTTGACTAAGCAGATCTACCAAAGTTGTGGGGTCTCAAGGCCAAGAGACAGAGGAATATCTGTGACCATCGATGCTGGTTATCTCTCTAGACAAAAAGAACAAGAGAAAACATAAACCAACGACCTCTGGGAAGGTTGTTGAAGACACGTATCGCTTCTATTATTAAATCATAGTGGTTTCTCGTTTATTTCGTTATGAAAAACATTTATTTAAGGCTGGTAATCTGACTCTTCACCAACTAACCCTCTCTCTGGTTCGTTTTCACCCACCCACGCACACATACCACAACGACCCTCTCAAAGCTAGCAAACAACAGGTTTAAACTGCGCCTTCTTTTTAAAACAGGGCAGTCAAGAGTAAACCTGAGACCAACAGAAAACATTATAAGTTGGCTTTTGGTTATGCCAAAGGATCAACTACCTCTTCCTATTTTAGGATGATTGAGCAACTTATACAATATTCTAGAATGTTGCTATTTGTCCACGTAATCGTTCTAAAATGACTTCTTCGTTAGGTAGTTCCGATACTACCTGAAGAATTTCTTGTCTTGTCTTTTACCCGCCGGGCATAATTTGTAGAGGTACCAATGGATCAGGTTCAAGCAGTACCCTTTAGAATTCAAATTGGCCCAGAACTACCATACGCGTCATTTATTTATAGTTCTGTCAACTGGAAGGCCATTTTGTTCACACCGCGGTATTCGAAATATCTGTTAGCTGCCTAACAGGACTGCACTAATTTTCTTTGTTTATATGGGCATTGGTTTTCAGTTGATTTTGAAGGAGCTGGTGATCCATAAATGAAGCATATGGCTTCCGTACCTCCTTCACATGAAGTTTCATCTGTTGGGTACGTATGCTGTCAGGGCTGCATTCATGGCATATAAATAGTTTACTGGCTTGACATACCATTCATTCAATTGTCTCCTGGCCGCTTCTTCACACCGGGAAACCCCACTGTCCTGATCTAGCGCTTACCAAAGTCCTACTCCATTCCTTGATTCGTCTATCTACTTCATACACTGAGGTCTGCGCTTCTTGGTGCATAAACGCCGGTTTGCTGGAGCCATGGATGTCGGCAAGGAGCCCAACAAGAAGCAAACAAGGAAAAATCCACGGAAGAGGAATACCAGCATTAGTTTTTCAGCTCGGTTGCCTGATGACGTTTGTGGTGTTTTTGCAGGTAGTATCTGTGCAGTTAAGTACTCCACAGATCCGTTTATGGATATGAGGGATTCAATTTCAGAGATGATTCAAGATGCCAAAGTTTGTGATTGGAGTGACATAGAGGAGTTGGTTTACTGTTACATTTCTCTCAACTCACCGGAGGTTCATAAGATTATCGCAGATGCATTTCTCAGTCTAAGTGGTGCATTTCCAAAAATGTTCTAAGGTGTCTACCTATGCTCTTAGATAGAGGAATCAAAAAAACTTGTATCCTCACGAGTCAGAAATGAATTCTAATCAGTTCACAGATTTTGAGGATTTCTCTTTAGCTGTAGTTTTTCTCAGATGTGTTACCAGTTCTCTGACTCCCTATGATACTATTGTTGAAGGATGAAAAGGCAATAAGACAGTTATCTTTTTCCTCTGGCTCCCACATCGCAGAAAAGATTTTTGGCATTTCCACTCTGGGACCTTCCGAAAACCGTAGAATGATACCAGTTTGTTCATTCAAGATCACCTTAATTTCCTTTAGTAAGTCAACGTTATAACATTGCAAATAAAGGTGGAATTTGTACTGACTAATTTGATTTGCATCTGAAACAACACTGTTAGCCTTCCCTCTGCTTCTTTGATATTTGTTCTTACTATCAATTCCTTCAAGGGATAGAACACAAAGGAACAAATATAAAGTCTTAACTGGAAAACCTGGTTATAGCTTAGCTATTCACAGTTTAAGACCAACATGGTTTGCTTGAAACATTCACCATGAACATCAGCATGAATTTGGGATTCACATGTTTGTGCCTGCAGAGAGGGGGATTCAAAAGAATCATGAATGAAAAATATGTCTAGTAGGATTCTTTAAACAATCAAGTAGTTCTAGATGATGAGATGTATCAAAGTAAACTGCATTACACCTTTTCTGGTAAATCACTTTTCATCTCCTGGTTTTTTCCCCACAAGAAGGAGTACAACCCAAATATAATCAGAATCATGCCTATCACCCTGCAATAAAAAATTCATCCAAGTGAGGTTGCAGTAACATATGGGGTGTGGTGTAAAAGAAATTATCAAGCAGAATAATTTGCTCAAAGGCCACATCTCTTGATCATAGTAAAAGATAAGTAAAACTCGTACATTCCAAGTCTGATCTCTTCACCGAGTATGATTGCTTCTGATAAGGACACAAAAATTAGTGACAGTGGGTTGAACATTGGGGGGTAAGTGGGGCCTCGGATTGCAATTGCCCATGAAATTAAGCAGAATGTTGCAGCCGTGGTGAGTATTCCCTATACAAATAAAACTTATTTAACATCATATAACATAACTGGTTTACTTCCAAATGTACATACCTATAATGAAAAATCAACTCATTTATGCAAAACACTTAGGTTTAGAATTGGTGTCCCTGAGATATTGACCGTTTGCAGAAAGAAAATGAATCAGTAAGTTAATCAAAGATTTTGACCTGTTCTTTGTGGTGGTAACTGTTTCCACAAAAACTAAGGCCTTAGTCAACCTATGGAGTTTGTGCCTTATGCAAACTTTCTTTTCTGGTATAGGTGATCAAGGTATGTCTAGAAAGCTCACTTCAAACATACAAAACAGATTTCGGGTAGCTTAGCTTCGAATGACCAAAAATCATTTAGCTATACATGAATGTAAGTTTCCATTTGAAGAACCACGGTGCTCCATATTATGACAGCAGAAATATTGTTACTGTCAGCAATCCTAGTACTGAGAACAAATTTTCATTCCAATTAGAAATTTGAAACACATTCAAGTTAGCTTGGATGACCAACAGCTTGACCAGTGATTTATGGAGATCTAATTATGATGAGTAGTACTATGCTTATCAATGAAGATGAATCGGTAACCTTACCGAGTAAATTATAGTGAGAAGTTCGAGATTCCACCCTAACATCCAGGCAGCCTTACTTCTATCAATGCACAATCCTATCACAGTTGATTGGATTGATGCTATGATACATGTGAGCATTGTTCCCAAGTATTTGGATGGAAAAACTTTGAGCAACTTAACCTGGTTGAAAACAGAGTTCATATACACTTACAAGAATGAGACTTCAAAAGATCGATATTCTAAATTCAGGGGAGCATTATATTTGGCTAAATTCAAGAAATCAAGAAGCTACAGTAATCATCAATCATAGTGAGATTTATACCTGAACTATGAACCATAAACCGTAGGATAAGCAACTGCCAACCAGCATGAAAGTTCCGCGAGCCCAATGAGCCTTAGATGCCTTCACAGCAAGAACGGAGTGAAGACTCTGATGACTGATATGGAAAGCTTTTCCTCTATATAGACTAGCAGTTAGTGCTCCTGCTACACAAACAATTGCTCCCAGAGTCTTTAATTTGCCTGCCCTTGAATTCAGGCCCAGCTTCTCTATTCTATATCAACAAACATTCAGAAATGTCAAAATCTTTGTCATACATATTGCTTGGCTGATTATAGACATAGGATTTTCATATGCAGTGACACAATGAGTTCCCATTGAGCAGTGCACATATGTATGTGCGTACCCTGCGATTGTGGAGAAGACAAAGGTAGTTATTGGAATTAAGTTGAGGAAGTTGGTAGCGTATGCAGCTGTTGTATCTCGAAGTCCATAATTGTACAGTCCCATAGCCACTGATATCCTGCATTTTTTAGTCAATTTAGTTTGGGGGTAGGGGGAGAAAAAGTAGGTACTCAGGATCCTTTCTCAACAAGAACAGGTAAAACTAGACTTTGCATAGGAATGGTCTTTGCTAAATGACAGTTTTTAAGGTAGTTTTGAATTTTTGAGTTAAAACACTATAATTTAAATAATAAAATGGATAATTTCTTAACAACTCAGACTCTTGAGATAAGTGGTAATCTAAAATTTTTCACACCAACTTCAATATTTTTTTATAAATAAAAAAACATTAAACGTTTTCTCCCCTACTTTTTAACAAACTCAATTACTTTTTTATCAAATCTTGTGTCTTCTTATTTTTTAATTAATAAATTTCATTACTTTTTCATTAAACAAATTTTATTAAATCTTCTATCTCCTTACTTTTTTAAAAAATTCTATTATTTTTTAATAAACAAATTTCATCAAATTTTCTTTCTTCTAACATTTACAAACTCCCATAGAACTTTCAAAAGTTTCTCTTGAAAATTAAGATTTTACTTGTCATATTTCACCTAAAAAAGAAAAAAAAACAGAAAGCTATTTCTTTTTAAAGTTGGTAAAAGACCTTCTACACCACTTGCTATTCCCGTCTCCCTGCTAGAAACGACTACATTCGTTTACACTAAATTTTTAGGATTTGCATCTTATTTTTATATTTACAATTCAAATATTACAAAAAAAAATACGCATTTCAATATAACATTTTATTACTTTTTTACCAATATCGATATCTTTTAACAAATTCTACACGTATATCAATACAAATTTAATATTACTTAAATATTCACAATTTTTTTAAAATCTTACGTAACAACGTACCCGGTACATCACAAGAACTACCATTACACCGGCCATAGAGGCTAGAGCGCCTAAGGGGCTGTTCGTTTAACAAAAAAATCCTCAGAATTTTTTGAATTCTCACAATACAAAAATCCTACAACCAAACATCATTTTTAACTTCACATAAAAATAACTACAACAAGCATACTAATAAAGTTAACATCGCCTAAAAATTCTCAAAACACAAAAAATCTTCACAATACTCTAACCGAACAATTAGACTAAAAACTCATCCCATCTCAGACGTACGTGTTGAATTCTGATTCGATATATAAAGCAGAATCAGATTTAACACTAACATCTTGTCGAGTAGTAATCCATCTACATTAATACTAACAATATGTGATCAATTCAAAGGTGTTATTATTGTGCTTGGACGTGCAATTACGGGGGACAGAACCCTGACATGTCAAGGCTCGCCGACAAGATTTTACTACTCTATCCTGTTCGAATCGAATAATAGTACAATGCAGTCAACTTTTATGGAATTTCGGTAAATTTACAGAGGATACAGAGGAAGCAGCACTGCTGTTCTTGTTCCTCACCAAAAATTTCTCTGCATTTGCTGCAAACTTGTACGTGTTCGAGTTCATTTATTACATCCCTATAAATGGAGCCACACGTCGCACCAAGGACGCCACCTCTCAAGACTCGAGTCTTATAAGCTGGACAGAATTCACACCTCTAGCAGGACCATCATTGATCTCCTAAACAATATTTAATGTTTTACCAATAACTCTAAACTCCTTAAGGAATTCTGCAACGAGTCGTGGTGTAATAATATTCTATCCTAAACGCCAGCGGAATGCCAGCCATTATTCTCCTTAAAGATGATGATCAAGTATGAGAGATTCGGGCAATTGCTTCATGTGAGTTTCAATGGCTTAAGCATCCATCCAAACACACCTGAAGTAAATAGTTTCGTTTTCCATAATGTTTTCGTTTCTGAAAAGCATGCGTTGCTTACCCGGTTAAGCCGCTAAGAAAGAGCCAGGACCAAACTGACCAGCTCAAGTTCTTTGCGTTACCCCTGCAACCACGGCACCATTTAGTGTAAACACTTGTTCAAACGTAATCTGAAACCAAAGAGAAAGTACAAAAAAAAAACAAAAATCAAAGAGAACAACAAGGTGGTCATCACCTTTCGAAGTAGAAAGCAAAAGGAGCGACACAAATGGCAGCAACAGCATGACGGTACGCCAAGAATGCAAAAATGAAGGTTCCCTCGCTCAGTATCACCCTTGAGAGCAGTTGAAGACCGGTTGCGAAAAGTTGCACCATTATCATCCCCACCACCACCTTGGACCACGCACACCAGTTCTTCACCGTGGCCATATCCATCTCTTCCCACAGACCTGTCCGTCTGTGCCTGTAGCAAGAGAAACGTGGATGGAAAAAGTGCACGGCTTGGTCCTGAGTGGGTAATTGGTGGGATTTTGGACACTCTGATTCCACTAAAAGATAAAAATGAGTCAAAGAAAAGAAAGCGGAGTAATAAATGCAGGAAGGCCTAGGCCTTGGAAAATCCGAAGAGTTGGAAATGGTTAGAACTGCTCTATACGCCCGGCGTAAGAAGACTGTGTGTCAGTCAGTCGCTGGCTTCCGTGCATTTGCTTTAGCCTCAGCGTTCTTGCTCTCTTATATAATTTTCGGGCTTAAATTCACTCCATGCCCATTGTACGTGAGAATTGCAGACATGCCCATCCGGTAAACAAAATCATTTTTATAATTATAGGAGAAACTTAATTCAAAATATGATCCTCCGTTCACCAAACAAATCTAACGGTAATTGCTAATATGACAAAAATAAACACGTGAGCACCAATAAAATGATGTCACGTGTCCTCTAAACACATAGTTGCCAGAGTCACTTACCTAATTATATGTCATGTCATTGCCTTTTAGAACATGAGTGACACGTCATCACTTGAAAAAAAACCACAATTCCTTCTCCTCCAATCCAATTCTATCCTCCACGCCTAAAACACCTCTCGATTCTGAACATTCATCGGCTTCAAATTTTACCTCACAGGTATAAAAATGATTTTGTTTACCCCGTAGACATATCTGCAATTCGCGCCTAACACGTGGGCATGCGGTGCATTTGAGCATAATTTTTCGCACAGATGCTTCCAGTTGACAGCGGAACTCTGTTTTCACATACTTTATGTGTCCCCTTTTGACTCTACTGAACAGCAACGGTAATTCTTCATGATCCGTGGTTCCCTTTCCCACTGGGGCTGCATATATAAAAGGTTTGCAATTAATCCATATAAGCCTGAAGTGCCTCAAAATCATGGGTTAGGAAGCTTAGCATATATATATATATATGTGCTTTCCGGGTCACGCTTTCCAACTTTATCTTTTTGTTTTTGTTCTGATTTTGTTCTCCCACTTCGCTTCTTGCTGATCTTTTGTAGGTGATTTCCCCTTTTTTTCTTTGGTCTTCTTTAGTGGGTAAAACGCTTGTGAGAGGACTCTGGACTCTGGTGGGATATCTTCATTGTAATGGAGGGAGCAAAAGGAGGAAGAGTTTGTGAAGCAACTACTTCCTCATATTAACAGACCCCGTGAAGGCGGGGCCATGAGCTTGAGATGAATGATTAATGTCTCCCTTATTTGCTTTTAGGTCTATATCGTTCTCATCCATCAGTTTTGGGTAAAAGTTCTGAAATTCTTTTTCGTGAGACCACCCACTATATATTATCAAGTGACCAGTCAAGAAGGGGGTGCAGGTGGAGAACTTTGCGTGCAATGAACCTGAATGAACAGTTGCAATGCGAAGGATTCAGTCCCAATTCAGAACTCTAATCCATATCTGTGTCTTCAGGAATTTTGTCTGTTTGTCAAAACAGGAATAAATAGACGTGATGAGAGGCAACTCCTTCAGAACAAGGAGATTAGAGAATTTAGAAATAGTGTTTGGGCCCAGTTGGCAACCCAGAAAGTTAAACCAGTTTCAGCTTTTCAAGGAAGCACGAGAAACTTAACAAAAGGAACTTGGGAAGTTTTAGTCCCTATCGAAACCTACATCATCAGACAGAGACGCTACACTATTTGGACATTATCTGGATCTATCTAACTTCTTATCTTTGAACTTTTCCTAAATTATGTTCATAGGTTGATCATCTCAAAAAGCTTGTGCACTTTTTAAGGTTTTTTTTTTCAACACTAACTAAAAAGGTAAATGTGGGAAACTTTAGGTTGAGATGTGTCTGAACTTTCTTATCTTAAAATTTCAGAGTCAATATTGATACTATTTTTAAGCAAAAAATTGTGATGCATTTGTTAAAAGAGAGCGATGACAACTTTCAAGAGGCAATTTTGACCTCTTAAAAATACACAAATCAAATATATATCCCTTAAAAATACACAAATATATCTCCGATTGTCATTTTTTACAATACTGCAATTTAATATTTTGTCCAATTTAAAGAGTGATATACACAATATGTGTGTCCTACAACATTTAGGGTATGTTTGAGGGTGAAAATTTTGGGTATTGGGGTTTGAGAAATATTATGAAGTAAAGATATGTTATGAGAGTTGGTGAAAAAGTAAAAAGAGATAATATTTTTAATAAGTATTATAATAATAATAAATTATGTGGAGAATTTTTTATGATTAAACCTCAACTTTTGGGCCCAAATATTTGAGCCCCAAACATTAATGTTGTTAATATTAATTACAATGTAACGCGAGTTGTACACATTCAATACATGTTTTTTATTTTAATTGTAGCATTAGATTTGGTAATAAATTAAAAAAAGTTCAAATTTAAAGAGAGATAAATATAATACGTGAGTAATACAATGTCAATATTAATTACTATGGAACGTCAGTTGTATATCTTTCAATACATGTTGTTTTTGCATCCCTAAGGTAGATGTTACGTTAAACAAAATATCTCTTCTTAGAGAAAAAAAAAAATCTCTCCATTTGATTCCGTTTCAAAACCTAAAAGGAACCGGTGAGTTGGCAAAAGTCAACTACGTTTGCTCGACTTCAAATGTGACGCGTGTCGTCATGTCTCACTCTAACCACTAAAGATGCTCACTCAGCTTCCTATCAAAACAACTTTGTTTACTAGAAGGATAAATTTGCAACATTCGAATTCCACGTGGTACAAGGTGCATTTAAGTCAAAGAATATCAATAAAGAGGCCGTCAGGCCGCTGGGAGGCTCCCCTAGTCCCCTCTGGGCGTGATGGGTCATGTAACAATTAGGCTGCGTTTGCGTTTTAAAATTTTACACTTTAAAATTTTAACACAATAAAATATTATAATATAATCTCTCTCTCCCCATCAAATCACTACTATTCACTACAAAAAATATAAAAAATTACCTCTCTCTTCACTTTTTCACTAAACTCAATACCTAAAATTTTAACTAACACTAAAATTTTATAACACAAACACACCCTAAGCCTAGCTTCGTCACGAGCCCCAAAAAATAAAGGCTAGCTCCAGTTGCTTTCCCCCCTATGCTCTCTTGAGTTTCTGAAGTCTCAATTTAATTTGTTTTGCAGTTTTCTTTTTAATTTTTTTTTCATTACTACTAAAGTCTAAGCATGTAGATATTTTTTCCTTTTCCTTAACAGAATTACAAATACTTAAAAAAGAAACAAAATTGGAAAGTAGATTCCAAACTGACCACCAAGTTTTACGCCTTTCACGTACCTTATGGCATGGTAAACTTAAATTACAAGTCATGCAAAATGGGTGCAAGAACGCATGTATCCATGATGAATCGTGACTACTTATTTGCATGACTCTTTGAAATATAATCACCTCCTCTATCAATCTTTTGTATGGCTTCCAATTAGCCCGAAACTTCATTAAAGAGTGATATATATATATATATGGCTAAATTATAATGTGTGCCTCTGTGGTATCAGCTTTTCTTAGAAATGTCCTTGGGTTTTTTTTTCCTCTTCCGTCCTTGGGTTCTACGCGTTTCCCATATATGTCCATCCATCTATTTTTCATCCACAGTCTAACAGAAATTTGCTTAACTGTTAAAACTCATACACATCACGACCTATTAAAACACGACACCTGTCAACCACGTTTATCAATGTTTATTAACATGTATTATCTTATATATCTCTTTTATCAATGTTTTTTTAATTAAAACTGACACGAAAATATTTCAAATAGGACTTCAGCAAGGACAGAGCTAGGGTGCTATAGTCTTGGCACAACCCCAAATTCAGCAGATTTTATTTTCTTTAGGCAATAGAGACTATTTTTTAAAAAAAAAATTGTAATTTTTTACATTCTAGCTTTCAAAGAACTTAGTTCGTCTAATATTTAATTCTAGTTTCATCCCTAAACCTGAGGACTTGAATTTCAACGTGTTAAATTGTGTGAAAATAAATGATATATATCCAGACAATAATTTAAGGTGAGAAATATTGAATTAGACTCGTCCTGATCCTCCCAGTCCCATTTAAGTGATCAGAGGAATCTTTTAATTCTCCTTTGTCACGAAGGATTCAAGGTAAGTAAAAAAAAAATTGACTTGTCAAGGTCCGCTTAACTTTTTTGGGGCATTAATCAAGTCATAAAAATGAGGCATTTTAATGTAAAAATAAAAAATTAAAATTAAATCATAAATTTGCTTCTTGCCTTTTTTAATGTAAAATTATTAATTAAAATTTTGTATTCAATTTTACTCAATAAATCAGTTTCGTAGAAAAAATTGCTAAACCGCTTAATCTATCTTGAGACATAGTTATTAGTAAGTAATTTTTTATAATCTTTCTGTAGTTGGTATGAAAATGTGTTGAAATTTGTATGAAAATTTTGAGATTTGATATTTTGTAGAAAAAAAATTCCTTAGCAAGTTGAAAATTTTTCTTAGAAAGTTGAAAATTTTTTACTCACCAAACATATACTAAATTAAGTATTTCAAGTAGAGTACTAACTTATGTTTTTGTAACTTATTTTAAAACTTTTAATTCTGAAAATAAATCCAAACTTAGAACAATCCACTATTTATAATAATCTATTAGCCATAATTGGCAATAAGAAGTTAGAATTTAATTGTTTGAAAACTTAATTAGCAATAAAGTAGCCGTGGTAGTTAGGACTATGGGTTTAAGAGCCTACAATTTTACCGTGAATGATGCTATTATTTTGAAAAGTGAAGTTGATAGTGATAGTTTATAGGATGTGTTATTTATTTTTTATTTTTAAATATTTCTATTTTATAGGCCTTTAATTAAGTTTTATCTGAAAATTTTAGTTTTTGTTCTTCCCTTAATTTTAATTTTGTTATAATATATGACCTTCATAATTTAAAATTTTTAATTTTACTATAATATAAGATCTTTATAACAAAAATCTTTCTAATTGCGGGCCTTAACTATGGTCTCACCTGCCTACCCTTCAGCATCTCCTGCTATTGCTCAAATAAATGTGAAAAAGAAAAAGAATACAAAGAGATCACGGTAGTAAGTCCACGTAAGGGCGGTCCAAATTGTAAACTCTTTTAACATGCTTGGGCCCTTAAGACAACATGCAGTATCAGGCCCAACCTCTTAGGGCTCTAATTCTTCAAAGGAGAGCATTTATTACGTTTTTAGTTTTTTTTTGCGTCGTCACTGGTCACTGCTATATAATGTCATATTCTTTTTAGGGTTTTTAGTGCCTCCATTTCTTTGCTTCACTTGGCTTAGACCCAGAGACAGGGAAAGAGTAAGGGAGCAAAAATGAAGACCATTCTCTCGTCCGAGACGATGGACATCCCAGAGGGAGTGAAAATCAAGATTAACGCCAAAATCATCGAGGTGGAGGGTCCGCGTGGTAAACTCATCCGCAATTTCAAGCACCTCAATCTGGATTTTGATCTCATCACCGACGAGGCCACCGGAAAGCGAAAGCTGAAGATTGAGGCCTGGTTTGGATCCAGGAAGACCTCGGCCGCCATCCGTACTGCTCTCAGCCATGTCGAGAACCTGATCACCGGTGTTACCAAGGGCTACCGCTACAAGATGAGGTTTGTGTATGCTCACTTTCCCATTAACGCTAGCATCACCAACGCGAGCAAGTCCATCGAGATCCGTAACTTTCTGGGTGAAAAGAAGGTACTTTTTGGCTGTTTCCAGTTGGGTTTTCCTTGTTTTGTGATTTTTCCGGATCATGAAGCCTTACGTTAATTCATGTTTGTTTCTCTCATGGGGCTTGTTTTATATGAATGGATACATGGTCTGTTGTGATTGGTTTATGATATTTCGATTTTCATTCTAATGATAGCGCTTGATGTATTCGATATACTTGGGTGTATGCTGAATCTTAACTGGAAATGTAGGTTAGGAATCAGTATTGGTGATTCATGATTTACCTGTTCCGTTGCAACGGTTCTAGTGCTTGGGCTGCTACTCGTTTGAATTTGGGACGTTCATTATCGTTATTTATGGGATAATTTCCAATGCTGTTTGATGTTTTAACTGATTAGTCGTTTGATTGGAGATGAACAGTCTAGTTTTGTATATGGTCGACGGGACTAATTACTATCTGAGCTTCCCGTTTATTCCCAAGGATCTATTGAATTATAAAAGGAAGCTGAGTAAGATGTATTGATATTTGTGGTAATGATTTATGCTTTACAGGTTACAAGATTTCTTTTCAATGGCAAATATCTTCATGGTTTTACTTATTTTTCTGTTTGCAAAAGGTGATGGGGAATTTGAATAGGCTTTCTGAGTGTTAGGAGTTGTCAATAGCAGAGAGTACAGGTGGAGAGTATTTTTCCCTTTCAACCTTCCTATACAACTTGGCTAGGATAGACTGAGAGACGCCATTTTTGCGGCCTAATTTTCATTCAGTTCTGCCTTACATTGGTCCACATCATATGTGTGGATACTTGTTCTAATAGTAATGGTATAGAGACTTGAGAGGAAACTGCTCATTGGACTACCGTAGATTTATTTGTTTCGCAGCCATATTCCTTCTGTTCCTTCTTTTTGCCATATTACATGTTACAAAATTTATTTTAATGGCAAATATCTTCATGCTTTTACTTATTTTTCTGTTTGCAAAAGGTGATAGGGAATTTGAATAGGCTTTCTGAGTGTTAGGAGTTGTCAATAGCAGAGAGTACAGGTGGAGAGTATTTTTCCCTTTCAATTGTCCTATACAACTTGGCTAGGATAGACTGAGAGACGCCATTTTTGCGGCCTAATATTCATTCAGTTCTGCCTTACATTGGTCCACATCATTTGTGTGGATACTTGTTCTAATAGTAATGGTATAGAGACTTGAGAGGAAGCTGCTCATTGGACTACTGTAGATTTATTTGTTTCACAGCCATATTCCATCTGTTCCTTCATTTTGCCAGATTTTAGGATAGATTGAGAGACTCAATTTTTAAGTGTTGTTGTTTTTGTTTTTCATAATAGTTTTGCTTGTTTCCTGTAGTTCACCATCTGGTTCTGTATTTTCCATTCTCTCTCTTCGCTCTAGTGTGGCTACAGAAAGTATTGCCACTATGCTAGGTATATGCATAGTGTAGTTTCAGATTATACATATTGGTGATGCAACTTCCATTCGCTCCTAGTGAGGACTGCATTGAGTTTTGTATTTGTTGGGTGCATCAGGTAAGAAAAGTGGACATGCTTGATGGAGTTTCTATTCTCCGCTCTGAAAAGGTCAAAGATGAGCTTGTACTTGATGGGAATGACATAGAATTGGTTTCTCGGTCGGCTGCTTTGATAAACCAGGTCCACTTCTCTGCCCATAACCATTGCAATCTTTTTAGTATGATGCAACTTCCATTCGCTCACACATCCAATCTGTCTGTCTTTGGTATACAGAAATGTCATGTCAAGAACAAAGATATCAGGAAGTTCTTAGACGGTATTTATGTAAGCGAGAGGGGAACCATCCTTGAAGAGGAGTAATTGAGGGTTGAGGAATATTCTTCTCAGTTTAGATGTTAGTTTTTTTTTCTAATACCTTTTGGTAGCTCTCTTTTCATCAACAACTTGGTGGACAACTCTATGAGTTTGTTTGGATTTGGATATCTACCATTTGTGTTTTGTGGAAGTTTCTTTCAAATTATCTTTGTAGTTACTGCCATATGCAACCTTTTGTTATGCTTATATTGCTTTCAAATTGCTTTTCTTGTCTAATTATCGTCATTGATTGTCATAAATTTGATACATGGAAGTATAATTTCAATGGCGTGGCAAGCTCTGGTCCAAGCTCACGCCTATTTTTCTAAAATAAGTAGCAAAATCAGGTCCAGTGTTATCACTTTCGTAAAGGACATTCTGAATGTGTTATTGACATTGAAACTGAGAATTTGTTCTTACCCAATAAATTGTTTGTAGACCTCCTGAACACAAGCACAAAATCCAAATTTTGATATTTGGAACCTCATGAGTTCCTGATGTGGCATATAGGTTTCCTGTAATGATCATGGTACCACTTGGAGTGTTAGTTTAGCCTCATGGATTCGTTCTTGGCCTTTTGCTTTGGACCCTTTCAATGGGGGCATCGAATTTCAATCTCTGTTACTTTGTCCTGGTCCTGCAATACACCATTACACTATCTTTGGTTTCCTCTCACAATCTCTCCCTTACGGATCCTATCTTTGGCGAAGCTAACCCCTTAAGACATTAGCTTCCCGAACAAATAGCTGTGCGTGCAGGTCCAATCTCCCGTAGAGAGGTCAAATGGGGAAATGGTATAGTTCTCATGGAAAAGTAGACGACTCCTAATTTCATTCAAACTGGAAAACGATACACAAAGCAGTAAACGACTACAATCCCCCAAACAAACATGATAATCAGGTGCCGGCCTGTGATGGTCCCCATATCGTTCTTCGGGGGCCATCAATTATTTGGCTTAGCACCGTCCTCGATTGAATGCAAAAATAGTGGAAGAATCGTGATACTCCACATGTTGCTTTTGAGATGATAAATGAAGGGAAAAACCTCTTGTTTTGGATGTCCCTTCGTTACTCGTATGCGTTACTGAAAGTGAGGGTCGTATTCAGTGGTAAGACGGAGCCAACTTTGGGTCCAGAGAAAAGTACCTAAAAATTACTACTCACCTAACGCTCCCTTAAGTGTACCCCACGGAACAATCAATCCTACAACACGAAAGAAACCATCACCTTCACCCCGAGACAAACAGTGAGATGAGAATCCTCTTCAGCTGGGTCTACTTGATCATCTTTACAAGTTTACTCTTTTATTTTTTCTGGTACAAGAACAGACACAATCTATGAGCAACATTCTCCTAATAATCCTATCGTGTGCTGTGCTCACCAACAAAAGGGCTCTTGTTTAGCTGCGTACCTAAAACCAGGACGTGCCCAAACCCCCCTTCCTTATCTTCTTCCTAGATTTTTCCTACTTTTGTTGCCGACACCAACATACGTACCACTAGATCTTTCTTCTACAAAACTTCTCAGAATCTCAATCTTGCTCTTTGTATTCAGCTATGGGTTTCTGCCGTAGCCACTGGTTGGTATGCTTATCAATCGTCCTGGCTTTTAGAGAAGAATACCTGGTTTTTGTTGATTCTGTTGGTGACAAGAAGCTTGACGGACCTGTAGTCAACGTAACCAAGCATATCTCTTTCTCAGATTTCAGCTTCAACAGTAACCCCAGAATTGCCCATGATGTTAGGCTCCTCGGCAGTGCCATATTCTCTAATGAAAATGGTGCCATGCAAATTCCTGATGAATCCAAAGCAGTTGATCTGAGACACCAAGCAGGCCGAGCTCTCTACTCGTCTCCCATCCGTCTTTTTGACCCTCACTCTGAAACCCCAGCTTCCTTTGAAACCACCTTTGCTTTTCAATTAAACAACGTTACCCACATCAATTCTGATACTGGCCGTGGCGGGAGTGGCCTTGCCTTCATTGTCGCTCCGGATGAGTTCACTGTGGGACGGTCTGGGCCGTGGCTTGCCATGATGAATGACGCTTGCGAGGACAACTACAAGTCAGTGGCTGTGGAGTTTGACACACATCGAAGTCCCGGATTCAGAGACCCTAATGACAACCATGTGGGAATCAACTTAGGCAGCATCGTCTCCAGTAGAACATTCGATGCTTCTGATGTTGGTGTAGTCTTGAAAGATGGTTCCGTTCACAGAGCTTGGATCTCCTATGACGGTCCACGCCGTTGGATGGACATCCGTTTAGCATCGGACGATGAAGAGTACCCAGCTAAATCTATCTTCTCCGAAGCACTTGATCTTTCACCTTTTCTGAAAGAATACATGTTTGTAGGTTTTTCAGCTTCCACAGGCAATTTGACTCAAATCCACAACGTATTGTCATGGAACTTCACGTCCACAAGCCAAGCTCATCTTCGTATCCCTTCAGCGGAAACATGTGAGAGTAAGATCCTCGAGAATAGTGAGATTGCCAAGACTGCTCGTGCTGAACCACCAGGCAACTTCTTGATTTTTGTGGCCGTGGCAGCCTTGGCTATTGTGGTCCTGCTCGGTTTGTTCCTTACCACTAGGCGCAGACATGATAAATCAAGCAATATGATTGTGTTGCCAGAGGTAAAACAACGTCCGACGCCTCCTAATAAACCTCATCGGTTCAGTATTTCTGAGATTTCCTCTGCAACTCGGAGTTTCAGCGAGTTTGAAATATTGGGTAGTGACTCAAGGGGTGTTTATTACAGAGGAAAGCTTTCCAATGGCTGCCAAGTGGCCGCGAAGCGGTTCTCAGCCCAGTTTCTGAACTCTCAGGGGTTAGATAGGCGACGAGTGTTGAAAGACATTGGTGCTATTAGCCGTGTTCGCCACCCAAATTTGTTGCCTATCAGAGGCTGGTGTCAAGATAATCGCGAAATCATGGTTGTGTTTGAGTTCTTTACCAACGGAAGCCTCGATAAATGGTTATTCGGGGTCGGTGTTCTTCCCTGGAGTCGGCGGTTCAAGGTTGTGAAAGATGTGGCGGACGCCCTCAGTTTCTTACACTCTAAGCAACTAGCCCATAAGAATATGAAAACAAGTAGTGTCTTTCTTGATCTGAGTTTCCGAGCAGTATTGGGCGATTTTGGTTTCGTCCTTTCTGGGAATGCTTCAAAACAATTCGAATCAGCGGTGAGCCAAAAGGCCGACGTGTTTGAATTCGGTGTCTTTGTTCTGGAAGTAGTTTCTGGGAGGAAGAGGTTGGACATGGAGGTAGATCCCAAAGAGAGGGACTTGTTGGATTTTGCTTGGAGGATGCACGAGATAGATGAGAAAGCGAAGGTGGTGGATGCAAGAATGGGCTCGGTTATCAACTTGAAGCAGGCAATTCGGGTTCTGGAAATTGGTTTGCTTTGTACACTAAATGAGACTAAAGGCCGGCCATGTATGGAGGAGGTGATGGAGTTTGTGAGCACGGAGAGACCAGTTCCTGAGATGCCACGAACCAGACCTATTGCTTTGTTCCCCTACAACAGCAGCACAGCCCTTTGTAGTGGTTATTCTTGTACTCCTTTCAAGTGACTCCACATAAGTATGACTGGTTGATGATTCGTTTCATGCTAAAACATCTTATGTTTTTTCCTAAATTAAGCAGAAAATTATCAGATATATGAAGCCTTCTTTTGGTAAGTGATAGCATTTGAAAGCCAGTTATAAAAGTTGTGCATATGTTTGATCGTGAAGTCAAGTTGTTTTCAAATTAGTCGAGGACAAAAAAACTTCAGCTAGAAGTTTGGTGAGATCATGGATCCCTTGGTTATTGGGTTAAAATCTTGGGTGATGTTCGTGTTGAATTGAAGTTTGGTGAGATCATGGATCCCTTGGTTATTGGGTTAAAATCTTGGGTGATGTTCGTGTTGAAGAATTTTGTAGGATTTGAAGAGTTTTGTGAATTTTTAGGTGTTGTTAAAGTTGTATTGGTGTTTGTGTAGAGATTGATGATGTGTAAAAAAGTGATGATGATGTTTAAAGTTATTTTTTTTTATTTATTTCGAATTTATTATATTTTTATTAAAATTTGATTTTTTGAAGGTTAAAAAAAAACAAAAAAACTAAAAAGTCGTTGAAGACAAACTGCTGCCATGCTACAGTATGCATGGCAGCAGTTTGTCGCCTAACTTTTTAAGGGGAAACCTTTAAAAAAAAACAGAAAGACTGCAAAAGCCGAAGTGCAGGGCATAGGGACAGGCGTAGAGGCAGGGAGCTGCGCATGAGAATTCAGATTTTATTTCGGCTTTTGCAGAACAAGATTGAGTTTTGAACTCGAATCCTGTGTTTTCTCCCAAAACGAACATGCCCTTGATTCAAGCAAATGTTTGTGTGTTATATTGCACTAAAATGAGGTGGGTTTTTTTTAATTAAAGGATGACGGTATGTTCATAATTTTTATATACCCTCATTTGCGGTGGAAGATTTCCGTGATAACAATATTAATACTAATACTTGGTCAACTAACTAAAAAAGCAAGCAAAAACAAATCAAAATCACCACCCAAAGGAAGACTTAATTGCGCAAATTAGAAAGAGCATGAATATCTAAGATGTAAGAACCAAGGGCATTTTTCCGCGTATCCCTAACCTCATAAAATTGTTTGAAATTCGGACACCTTTATGTGTACTGAGTTTAGACGGATCTGATTTATTATCCGCACAAGTTAAATCAATGTCATGATAAACTTTGAAGAGACTCACCTGTCCAAATGGCTAGGTACAAGACAACCTGCTGCCACGCTACCTATCTTTGCATGAAAATTGTTGTGGATCATGTCCTCCATTGTACCTTAAAAATCTGGTCCGTCAGTGTAAATTGCTTTTTCCAAGTGGGCTGGCCTCTGATTAATATTACGGGTTCGGTTACTGTGCTGATATTTAAGGTGATGATGGCTGCTAATGGATGGGTAGGATCAAATTTTTAACATCCAATGGCTGCTAACAAACCACGTCAATTAAAATACTTTGACCCACGAAATGACTCGATTCAAGCTGAACCGACCCGTTTCATTGCAGATGACCCGCGAACTGACCCAGCGAAAACAAATTCTTCGCGTTTCATCTAACTCGCACCTCTCCCAGCGCCCAGCTCCGTCCCAGAAGCAAAGGAAGGAAATGTGGTTTTTGTTCATCTGCGACGGGGAAGAGAAGGAATTGGGGAGGCACAACCCGATCAACTATTCTTGGAGGTGTGCAGTCTCGGTTGTGTGCTTTCCTTCCACTGAGAACTTCGAGCAGTACAATCCCTAAGTTGTGAACATCACATTCTAGATCTCCACTACGATCGTTGTCATTCGAGGTAATAAGCCCGAAGTCTGCAATTCGTGCTACCCATTATGAATCCAAAAGAATGTTTGAAGTCTTGACACCACGATGGGCAATTGGAGGCACAAGTTCCTTGTTATGGTACTCGAGCCCCTTTGCAGCTTGCATTGAAATCTTCAACCGGAGGCTCCAATTTAGAGGGGAAAGGACCCCATGGAGATGGTCGTGAAGTGTCCCGTGTGGCATATACTCATAAACGAGCAGCCTCTCTCCCATCTCTGAACAATAGCCTAACAAGTTCACAATATTGTAATGTCGGATTTGGCAAAGGATTTCTAACTCCATTTCAAACTCACGGTTGCTTGTGTGAATTATAGTGGCTGCATTTGCCCTCTTCACTACAACTTGCCTCCCATTTGTAAGGATAGCTTTGTAGACAAAACCATAACTCCCCCTTCCAAGCTCATTAAACTCTTTGAACCCATTTGGGCAGCTGGGTGGGAGCTGGGAGATGGCTGTGCGAAGAAGAAGACAGTTCGGTTTTGAATAAAATCGCAAGTCATCTACATGGAGCTGGGTCGGGTAATCTAGATTTCGGGTCAAGTGGGTCAAATCTTTTTAATTGAGGTGGTGACTTAACAGCCATTAGATCGTGAATTTTAGATCCTTACCGTCCATCAGCACTCATCAGTACGATAATCCTCAGCACAATAACCGAACCCTAATATTACTGGTTGGGGGAAAAAGGCAGTGGTGATTACCCTCTTGAGAACCGAACACAAAAAGGCAGGGATGACGAGGAAAAGTGCTGGCTCCAAAAAGGTATGGTCGGCATTAGGTCGGACATGAGATGACGGTGGTGTTTGTTTTTCTAAGACTTTAAGGTATAAAATTTTTTAACAAAATAAACACACTTCAAAATTTTTAACTTTTACACACTTTATTTTTTATAAATCCCAATAAATCTTAATAAAGTAAAAATTCTTAAAATTTTTAGAATATTCTTCAAAATTTTGACAAACAAACATACTCGATATTTTCTGTATCCTGGGTTCCACCCAACACTTTTACAAGGATCTTGCAATACTTTTCACATAATTTTCTGCACGGAATAGGTAAGATGTTAAAACAATCTCCAGTAGATAATCTAATCAGTGTAGTTTCTAAAAGAGGAATGATTTGAGTGCTTTGACCTACGAGTGGCTTATCCGTAACCATTTATGATGCCAAATTGAAATTAGTAACCCCTGGCTTACATATCCGACTGCTTTCACGCAAATGCAGTAACAGATGCTCTAGTTCGTGTTAGTGGGCCTTCAGACTCCTTTGAGCCCAGTTTGTGTTTGTGGGTCTATGGGCTCACTTGTGGTATGTGGACCTCAGTCTACTCAATACGTAAAGAGCTGCAAGCCCAATGTCAAATAGCTGGCTCTCGGGACCTTCTTTGTAGACAATTTATTCATGGATTAAGCATAAATAGAAGTTGGGCCTGAAATCAAATGCCAGGATGCAGCCCAGCCCAGTCCATCACATTGAAATTAACATTACTCAAGCCCACCCAGACCCGTGCGGTGCACGCTTGTTCGGTGTATAACTGCTTCAGGCAAAAAATTGCGGATTAGCCACCAAAATGGATTACTGAAGTCGAGCTTGACTTTGGAGAGAAGGTCCGGAGAGAGAGAGACAGAGAGAGATTACAGAAAGAAAGGTTTTACTAGGGCTTTTCATTTCCAGGAAAAGCCTTAACGCCTGACCACAACAAGAACCTTGCGGAAGAGTAGTGGTACTTCCAAAAATCCCAAGGACCTAGAGAACCCAGCAAGGTGAAAATGAGTGTTTGGAAAGCAAATTCAGCGAGATCCCTCAGATACCTCATCCAATCCAACATTCAGGGCACCACCTCCAGACCTTTGTCAACTTCTTCCCCATCTTTGATTCTCAAACAAACCGCTCGTCCTTCTTCTAGAGCTTCTCCGCTTCCCCAATCCCCTTTCTCCTCCACTATCCCAGTCCGCTTTCTCCGCACTGGTCGCGGCGACCCAGGTATCAGGTAAACACATAGACATTCATATGCGTATTCGTTACAATTGATGTATACCTAGTTGGTGGATTCTTGGGAATTTTTTTTTATGTTAGTGGTGATTGCCGGGGGTTTTGATGCGAGGAAGCTACGAGATTACGCCGCCGGTAAATTGGGGAGTTCGGATAGTGCCGGAGAAGAAGGCGTTTGTGATTGAGAGATTCGGCAAGTATGTGAAGACTCTGCCTTCGGGAATTCATTTCTTGATTCCGCTGGTCGATCGGATTGCCTACGTGCATTCCTTGAAGGAGGAGGCCATTCCAATTCCTGACCAGTCCGCTATCACTAAGGACAATGTTAACATTTTGATCGATGGGGTGCTCTACATCAAGGTACTTGTTGAAAGTTTGATAATTGCGTCTTTGCCATCTCGGTATATTGGTCTACCGATTTTTTATTTGGTTTCATCAATTACTGTTGAATATCTTGGATTGTCTTGTTTGGGCCGTCGATTATATGGGTTGTTTGGTCTGAACCTGTTGGGCTGGTATTAGCTGGGTGTCCGTCGTTTGGTTTTGTTCATTAATGAGCTGTTCAGTTCAAATGCGTTTATTGCAGATTGTGGACCCTAAGCTGGCCTCTTATGGTGTTGAGAATCCCATATTTGCTGTGATTCAGCTTGCGCAAACAACAATGCGTAGTGAGCTTGGTAAAATCACTCTTGACAAGACGTTTGAGGAAAGAGACACGCTGAATGAAAAGATAGTGGTTAGTTTGATTGTCTCAAGTTGTTCTATGAATTTATTGTAAAAAATGAAACATCCATCTATTGTTTATTTTTAGAGCATACATTTTTGGGTGAGTTTGTGGGTTGTGATAATGGTTATAACTAAAATGTTGACTGAAATGGAATCAAACATGAAAGCACACTGCTGATACAATTGAAAAATACAACAGAAACAGCTATATAATGATCCTGTTACTGATACCCCTAATCAACCTCAGGACATATAGCATTTTGGATGTTCTACCTAATATGTTTCAATGTGATATTCCCTTTTACCTTCTTGTGGTTCTGTGATATTTCTTTCGCCTTAATTATCAAAAAAAGAAGAAGAAGATATTTCTTTTGTGGTTGGGAGCTGATGGAATGGATACTTTTGTGAGCGCATTTCTTTCTTGTCTGGAACAAAAGCAAATGGGTATCAGTAATGAAGACTTGTGTAAATATGGTTGAAGATTTGGCCAAGACCTATGTAAAATGGGCTAACGTGCATAAAACCTCTCTTATGGTTGATTAGTTGGTACATGAAGGAAGCCAATTATCCTGAACAAATTCAAATCAGATATCAAGCTCCACAACACTCGGCAGATCCACCAATTTGGGTTCCTTATTTTAGTAGGTTTTTTGCCTTTGATCCTCTAACACAAAATATTCCCACATGAAATACAACTTGGGATGTCATTTGTGTATTGACAAAATAATAGGTAGATTTTGGATCTCATTAAATCCTACGAAAAGGATCAGAATCCTATTTATCCTCAATCCCAAGTGACTTCAAATTCAATTTTCATCATTTTGAGTTTCGAGATTTGTAGAACTATGACAACTTGAGTTAGTTGGATTTTTTATTTTGCGGGACAATGTGAATTTTTAGTCACATTATTAGGATGTCTCTATCCTAGTAGAATGATAGGAAATTGTAAAAATTCTGAAGGGTTGGGATTTACAAAAAAGCTAGAACAAGTGGTTTAACAATATGTTTGTTTTGCCCTCCAGATTGCTTCTCCCTTACCGTGTCTAGAGGGGTGTAGGACTTTCTAATCTATTGTATCAGTTACAATTCTCATCTTAAATAAGCTTATATTGAATTTTGTTCTCTGGAGTTTCAAGATCTTTCTTATGGTTTCATAACTTAATTCAGAAGGTGTGACAGCTCTTTTTAATAGTGACACTTTTACAGGAGTCTATCAATGTGGCCGCAAAAGACTGGGGCCTGCAGTGCCTCCGATATGAAATAAGTAAGCTCTTGTTTTGGTCTTTTTTTGTGATGTTTCGTTAGATTGTTTCATAAGCTTCCTTCTTCCTTCAGGGGATATATCTCCTCCCCGTGGAGTGAGGGTAGCTATGGAGATGCAAGCAGAAGCAGAACGCAAGAAAAGAGCTCAAGTCCTTGATTCTGAAGGTAAGGAAGTCAGTTTGACATGTCAAGTTTTCCTGAGTGGTTAAATAATTTACTTAACCTTTAGCGGTGTACAGATTGAGTTATTAACCCCCCCGGCGTCTCCCTTCTCGTTATCTGTGAACTTGATTTAGTGTAGCACCTTTAGCTACTCAAGTAGGTAGCTATATGAACACCTCTTTATTATATGCAGGAGAAAGACAGTCCAACATCAATATTGCTGATGGAAAGAAGAGTTCTGTAATCTTACAATCAGAAGCTGCAAAGATGGATCAAATTAACAGGGCACAAGGTTATTTTTATAGCGTCTAATTTAAAGTTAATTTAAATGATATGTGAAGGATTGAGAAAAGTTTTATATTATACTAAAGTGATTTTGTTGGAAGAGGTTGTCACGACTAAGTTGATCTGTGTATAGCATTGTGAAAGGAAGTTTTGATTGGTTGGGAACAAGTCTCATTGAAGGGGCTCATTCACACTTTCCTCTATGACTTGTCAATCTCAATTTGTAAAGTGCTATGCTGAAGCCCTCTTTTTCTTGACCTGTCACTAGCCTAATATGGCCACAAATTGAATGGGCGCACACATTATCTTGATGGTGATGCTCCTTTTTTATTAGGGTAGATCGATTGCTTTTGCCATAGACATCTTTCATTCTTCTTATCAACAGTACTTCTATATCAGGTGAAGCGGAAGCTATCCTTGCCAGGGCAAAAGCAACAGCCGAAG
This sequence comes from Myrica gale, assembly GCA_963930655.1. NCBI lineage: Eukaryota > Viridiplantae > Streptophyta > Magnoliopsida > Fagales > Myricaceae > Myrica > Myrica gale. The sequence goes on along the minus strand of OZ005606.1, from coordinate 24,821,565 downwards.
GACTGGCCATGGTGTCACAGTCCCTTAAGGAGAATGGAGGAGTAGAGGTACGTTCATTTAATACTCTTGAGTGCATAACAGGCAATATTGTATACACTACACCTAGTGCATGCCAACCACATCGTGTGCTTTCTTTTGCTTTCACGTGGAGAAAGCAGATTCATAACTATATTGGAGTGCAAAAAGATGGTCTCCATTCCATTTTTTGTTTGTATGTAATATGGTTTCCGCCATTCGATGCTAGTTCTAACGACATTGATACAGATAGTTTGCTCTTGGAGTCCATTCAAGCTCCAAAATGCTTCAATTTGCTTGCTTTAAATGTTAGAGCAATCAGTGCATTCTACTGCTTGAGTGAGTGAATGCATTGTTTCTCTGGAGTAGTTCCAAAGTTCCATGCTGCATTTTAAGGTACCTCTGCTTGGCAGCATGTGAGCTGTCGATGTAAAATGGGCGAGTCTCCATAGGATTCTTCGAGGGAGGTGTGTTTTTAACAAGTTTTAACGTTGTTTACTCTCTTTTAATCCATTTCAGAGATTTTGAGGCCATGCTTACCGCAACACTGACTTAGCCATTCTGAAATTCTTTGAGATAGATGCCGCTGTTCTTTTGCATATTTATATATCTTTCAACTGACACTAATTGGGAAAAAGGTGTGCTTGCATGTTTCTTTTAGTTCCCTATCAATGTTGTTTCGGTGTAAGTTAAACTTGCTTGTGTTAGATGTGGATAATAAGAACAATGTTATTTAGCTGATGCATGAGTGCACAAGCAAAATTGATTAAGAATTTTTTACATTTGCTATTCGTCGTTAGCATTTCACTTTAGGGATTGTCTAGGCTTTTTTGACAAGTCTAAACACATGGTGGAAAGTATTCTTCACCTCAACTCTTAAATCCTAAACACATCCGCATCCATTGTGCATATAGCTCTGTACCTCTCCAGGTGGCCCAGAAAAAAAGAAAGCAATAAGCCGTTAGCTTTCTAGCTTGTCTTGATGCTATCCAAGAAATTAGGTATTCTTGTTTTTTTAGTGGAGCTCTACTTGGCAATTCCTCTAAGAAACTTCAATATTGAACGAAAAGGTTTCTTTTTCTTGTCCCCTCAAGAAATTGAATAGATGTCGGAAGGGGCTGATTCTGGTCACTTTAGTGTCTTCTAAAGGATGGCTTGTGCATAGCAGTTGAATGTACATGAAAATACATAAAATGAAGAATGAGTTGGGGATTAATGTTATGCATTTGTGTTGCAGGCAGCAAGTTTGAGAGTTGCTGAACAATATATCCAAGCCTTCAGTAATGTTGCCAAGGAGGTGAAGAACAGAACTCTCTATCATTTCATGCAAGTAAATTAACGCTCAATTGTTTCTATTGAACTTACGCTCTTTCTCTTCTCTTTCTCTGTGCTTTCTGTTGTTTCACAGGGCACGACAATGTTGCTTCCTAGTGCAGTTTCCAATCCCGCCAGCATGATGGCTCAGGCACTCACTATGTACAAAAGCCTGATCGGTAATGTTTCCAGCGAGGGGTCGCCTGAAACCTCTTCCCCTGCGTTGACAACAGGTGTAAAGGGCAATGCTTCCTCTGGAGAAGCTGGGGATGAGAGTGGCACTACTGCTAATTCAGCTGACAGAGGTCACCTAGACGGTAGCAAACCAAGATTTTCGCTTCAGAGCCCTGATAAAGAAGCATAGAGTTGATCCAACCAAACTTGTCTGGAATTAATTCACATTGTCAATGTAGGATGACTAATTTTGGGAGAGCATTTGTCCATGCCGTATGGCAATTAGGATATCTTCTCTTTGGTGCCGGCAAAATTAGACAACGAAATTGAGAAGTATTGTGTCAGAGTTGAAAGTTGCATTACTGTTTCTCTGTCAGTCCGCGCATGTTCGTTGATTCTGACAATAAAACTCTTTCTTATCAGCAGAATTGTATTGTTTTCTAGGGCGCCATTTTATGGTTCCCAAGTCAGAGCAAAGAAATCAGCCATTAGAGGAACTTCCCAACACTGTGTAGCCAATTTAACAGGAGCCATCTGCCTAGAAAAAAACATTTTAATAGGAGACATCTCTGATCGAATATACAAGTCAAACTGAAAGAGCACCTTTGTATTTTCATTTTCCTCTTCAATCATTAACTACAGAATTAATCAAGGCTATACAGGTCAAGCGAGTGCTCTAGCTTTTTTTCCAAGCAGGCATAACTTGATGAGTTGTTCTCTTCTTCTCCTTCATATTCCTTCCCCACCTAGAGCATGACTAACCTTATCAACCAGTATAACTCTTACGATAAACCAATTAGTTTAGAACTAATGTTAGCTCAAGTTAGCTATTGTTTCTGCAAAGTATCTTGTTTATGAGTGAGGAGGGGTTATTCAGACACGTTCCTTGCACCTCATTTTCCAAACTTACAGTCACAACATTAGCCGGAAAAGTATCTGAGCAATTAAAGGAAGACATTTCTATGATAACAATCCTTGGGCCAGATGGTATCTCCCTCCTGATGATCAAGAAATGGAGGATAAGAAAACGGGGTTCAATGTGTCCGAGTGTGTGACAAGATGCGTAATGAAAATCCAAAAGCCATTACATTACAGGATGCATTAGATTATCACATAAAGAGAGGAGATAGGAGATCTGGAAACCAAATGGAAGTTGACAACTTGTAACATCCCAGAGGGAGAATTAAACATTAAGATGGCATTGCAAAATCTGAAAAACGATTTTCTAGTTCTCAAAAAAGGTCAAAGTCCCTGACTTCCTGATAAATTCACAGGCCAAAATGGAAGAACCGAAGAAAGCCACGCTGAAGTTCTTAGCTTTCTTATTACAGACTGGTCAAACATAAAGTACGAAAGAAATCCGGATCAAAGGCACTACACTCATCTCAAATTAATGAGTCCTGATGGCAATTTCTATAACGCCAAATTTTCACTTAGCTGTGGCAATCATACAACATTCAATCAGGTTTTCAACTGGGACGACGATTCTTCTAAATCATTCACCGTCCTTAATAAAAATCGTTCTTCACTCACAAAGAATGCATACAAAAAGCACGAAAGAAAACAAGATCAAACCCACAACCATCACAAAGTTAAAGAATGGGAGCTTATATTATATATAACAAAAAGAATAGGAAGGTACTGGTACACAGATCAATATCCGTCTATATCTGCCTCTTACGTACACAACAAAGAAAATGGACCAACTTCCCTCTCCACTCAGCCACAAATTCTCCTGGCAAAACAGAAAAAGAGTGTAAAGAAAAACATGACCAATCAATCAGTGACATGAAGTCCAAACCCATCAGAAAAGCCCGAACAAGACGGAGAAGCCGAGGACGATGAGCCAGACGATATGGACCAGGAGGAGGGCCTGGCCCGAGAGAGGTCCTGGTCCGCCATTGCCGACCTCGCAGAACCCCAGCTTGGCAACCTTAACACCGGCACAGAGAGCGTCAGCACAGCCGCACCAGTACGTCACGCCGTCGACTCCGCAGACTGGGTCGGCCCGGAAGCAATTGACGGGGCAGGAGGTAGGCATGGGCCCTCCACCGCAGAGATCAGCGCTACTACTGGCGTCGTGTTCGGAGGGTAATCGGATATTTGAGGAGTGGCGCTCGGATCGGACGGTGGGGATGGATCCGACGGTGAAGAATACAGCGATCGTGATGAAAAGGAGAGAGAACGTAGATTTCGGGAATTGGGCCATGATGTTCTTCAATTTTAAATAGGCGAGCTCCGGAGGGAGCGCCTAAGGGAATCGAGGGCCCAAAAGCACACCGTTTCGAAGCAATTCCGAAATTTCAAATGTGAACCCGACTGAACATCAACTTTGAACCCCCTAGTTGACGAAATTAGGGTTGGGCGTTTGAGGAAAGACGGAGGGAAGGAAGGATTCAGAGATGTTTGGAATTCGGAGAGGAGGTAAAGAGAGGATCTTGGTCGTCCGCAGAGGAAGAGGTCTAGGGTCTTCTTCTGTGGTGGGTGGGTAGGCGGTGGGGTCCATCTGTGACTTTGTCGACGTTACAAGAAGGGAATTGTTATTTGTGTACCGTTGTACAGTTGGTTTATTTTTATTTTATTATGTTATTAATATATTCTTTGAAGCATATACGGTTGGTTGATTTCTTTACCCTTAAAGCTTCCTCTTCTGTTTTTTTTCTTCCTTTTTTTGCATATTCATAGAAATGAAAGGGTAACACAGCTATGCCGGTTGTCACCTTTAATTTTGATTATGGTTTTATAAAGATTAAATATCATATTTGAATCTTATAAAGTTGAAGCGGGTTTTATAATATTTTTTTTAGAAAATTGACAATTTGGTCACTAAGTTTTAGTACTGCTGACGATTTAGTCACTGAGTTTCATTTTTTTACTATATGGTCACTGAGAATATATAGTTGTGACGATTTGGTCTTTCCGTTAAAACTCCGTTAAATTTTTAATCAGAATATCGGTCGACCGGTTTGTTTACCGTTGCGGCAAAGGTAACTTGTAACGGTCGACCTCATTCTATACCGTTAAAAATTAACGGAGATTTGACGGAAATACCAGATCATCACAACTATATATTCTCAGTGACTATATAGTAAAAAAATGAAACACAGTGACTAAATCGTTAGCGTGCTATAAACCTAGTGACTAAATTGCCAATTTCCCTAATTTTTTCAAAAAAATTTAAGAACTAAACAATAATTTAGACATGTGTGACCATAAAAAATTTTGATGAATAAAATAGAGCATTTGGATGATAGATTGTCCTAATAGGAAAATTCTAAACTAGAAGTAAAAATAAAATAAAATCCCTTCATTCTGAATATTAAAAAAAAAAGAAAAGAAAAGAAACTGTACCCTAAAGTTCGTTTTCTAATATCAATGTCATGTAACTAACTCCCACACAAAATGCACTTACGATTTCATGCAAAGTGGATGATGAAAAAAGAGTAGTTGAAACACGAAACACTTGTTGCAGTGTACTGGTTAATCGCTATAAATTAAGAATGTTATTCAATCTGAACCTGACATTTACTCCAAGAAATGCAAAATATATGAAGTTTTGAAGCCATTTTTTCTGTAAGATAAGAGATGCCTCAGAAATTGGAGTAAACCAAAGTTTTTAAGTGTGTTTGGACAAGAAATGAATTGATGGAAGATAAACTTGCTGCAGATGTTTTAAGAAGTTGCTCAGAATTTTGCAAATTTATGAGAATTGCAACAATCATCTCATTGGAGTGGTTTTCGTTTGATGTGTTTTATCTCCTGTAATCGGTATTTGGATTTATAAAGCAGCTAGCAATCTTGCCTTTGCACTCTCGCACTCACAGTTTACATGTGAATCTTGGATTGAGGAGTCCATCTTCAGCTCAAAATCAATGAAGTTGAGAAGGAGCAACAAACAGTGAACTGAATTTTGTTTATGTCCATTTATCTTCAGAAAGTTTTCTAAATTTTAAATTTTATTTGTCTGAACTTTAGATTCTCATCTTATCGTAAAAAGTTCTCTAATTGTATTGATTATAAATTTTATTACTTTAGATTTTTCATACTATTTTTTAATATGTTTTTTAATTTTATTGATTTTGAATATCATTCATCTATATTTTATTGACACCAAAAGAAAAAAATAATTGAGTAGTGTATAAAATGCTAAAAAAAGGTCTCAATATAAATGTCGATAACTCGGAACCGCTAAAGCAGCCACCGCCAATTGCTGGTTACCATATTTAATTGTGGTAGTATATGCTGCCAATATTTAGAAATCGGCCATTTATTAGCCTAACTAGCAATCACTACCGAATTTGAACTGCCCTAACAACAAGAAAAGGAGGGGTCATTCAAATCAATAATGGAGAAAGAGAGTCACATAATTTTGGCACATAATTTGCATGCTTCCTCCTCAAAGCAATGTGATGGCATGGTCGTAAAGGAAACATGGATTGCTTTGCAGTGCACCTAAAATAAGAGTCATTTCCATTGAAGAGCCCTGATAAATAAACTAAAAGTAGAGTTATCTGGGCTATAGGGTTGTTCTTTGTTTTCTCCTTCATCCTCGGAATGGTTTGAATCCTAGAAAGTCAACCACCGCGTCATTCAGAGTTCTAACTTTAGAGCAACATGAAGCGCAGGCCGCCAACCAGGAATTTCTGAGGACTGCCGTGGCTTGATACAACGGTTACTCCAAGGCCACAATGAAAGGCGCGAAAGCAAACTTTGGTGTCCGTATGAACGAGTCACACACAGACTTTCAGCCACAAAACCCATAATTTGCCAGGCTAACAAGCTCTTGGCAGAACCAACAATCGCCCCTAAATACCTGCACCTGCTGGCTATATTACCCTCCCATGTCTTCCATCCGTCCTTCTCCTCAGCCTCAAGCGTCCTCATTGCTTAGCATATATCTATACTTCGTCTTTCAGCCACCCACCTCCACAACTGTCACCTGTCACGCTAAATCCATCATCTTACTAATGGGTGGCTGTGCGACCAAGCCCAAGGACTCTGACATCCGCCAGGAGTTACTCCCGGCAGAGGATTCTGCTGTCACCACCAAGGCCGAAGGAGAGACTGTTGCTCAAGTAGGCATTGCATGCATTCTGATCCCACTAGATCATCTTGAGTTTCATTATGGAGACGCTTGGTTTTTTGTGATACTGTTTCATTGTGTTTCTGGTTTTCCTGTTTGCTGATATCTGATTGCAGGAGAACAACAATGAAGGGGAGGGTCAGATTGAACCACCCTTGGTAGACCTCTCCAAGGAGGAGGCCGGAAACCCCCAGTCTGAACCAAAGACTGTTGAAGCAGCAGCAGCAGTTTCCGTGGAGGCAGGTGAAGAGACGGCCAAGAAAACAGAGGACAAAGTTGAAGCCCTTGTCAGGGAATCCAAGGACAAGGCCGTTGAGGCTGGTGATGAGACCCCAGAGCCGGCCAAGGAGGGGAAAGATGAGGCCATTGCTGACAAATCAGACGTTGCTCCACTCTCAGACAACAAAACTGATGCAACTCTTGTCACTGCCTAATGACAGTTTCCAAAACAATAGACAAACAATAAATCTAGCCGTATAATCTCCAACAGAGCTGTATAATAGTGATGATAGTTGTCTGATTTGAGCCTTGGTTTGTTGGACTCATGTAAACATATCTGGAACAATTGGAAATTCTTCTTTAATTATAGATATACACTCATGTCCGTGATCGTTGCTTCATTAACACTAGTCCATTTATCTGGTCTTATGAATGAAACATGTTATGAAGAAGAGTAACTAGAACAATTACCATCATTTCTTTCCTTTAGATGTACTGAAATAATGTATTCTGATTATAACGAAAACACAGCAAGAGAAAAAGAAAGAAATTCGATGCACGTTAGAGATCCTGTACAGGTTTGTTTGTGTAAATAGAAATTGGACGTTAGTGAGGCCAGCTTTGGTCACCTAAACTCATACATCTGGAGACACAGAAAATATAGAAAGTAACAGTCAGTACGAAATTCCAAGCCAGCTGAGTGGTTTGTTGCATATGGACATACTCGGATTCCTATTGTACGATATTGAGCAATAAGAGGTTAATAGGTTTGTCTATTGGTTCTATTTGTTGGTGTTTTGGCTTTTGTTTCGCCATTGTTAGATGGTGGTTTGTTCAGTTGCCTACCATTTTTATGCACTGCAATGAGAGTTGCATTATTTACAAAAAGTGGCAGAGCAGCCACCTTTTTGCTTTGCTCTATGTTTTACTCTTTTTTTCTGTAAAAACCTGTTTTTCTAACCATGGACCCATCTTTCAAACGTAGTAGATTCTTTTTTTAGAATGTTTGCAAAATCAAAATATTGAAAAAAATTTGATCCATCTAAAATTTTTAAATGCAAACCTAATCAATTCAAAATTTTGGTCAAGAAAATAATAATAAAAAAAAATCTTTCTATCTCCCCATCAAATCATTTCTTTCTATTATAATAAATATAAAAACTTGCACTTTTTCATCCACTCCCACAAAATTCTATTTTTTTCTTAAAATTCAATAAACCTTTAATGACTAATCTATCTCAATTTTTCACAACATTCCTAAAATATTCAAAAAATAAAAATCTTGGTTTGCAAACATGGATGATCTTCATGGTTCTCATCGATGCATCATGATGGTTGAGAGTAAAATGAGATTACAATTTACAGAAGAAGACTATACTGCAGCAACATATTCAAACGAGATGGTAGCTGCTGGTAGCCTTCTGCATATCGTCAGCACTTCTTTCCCACAGCTGACTTAAGTTTTACACCAACATACTACTTGTTGGTCACATTCATCCATCGCACAAGTCCCTACCGGCTACCACTATCTCCAACAGACCAAAGAACAGGGAAGAAGAGATACCAATACCATCCAATAGTGGTCACCATGGAAGGGCATCCTTTTGGGGAAAAAGAAGGCAGAATTCAGGGCTCATTGGGCTAGCTGATTCTCTTGGAATGTGTGGTCCTTTTGACAATGCACTGTTAGGATCCTCTACAGTTTTATTCCTGTCAAGAGACTAAATTAATCACCAACTCCAAGAGTTGGAATGGTCCTCTGAATTTCATTATTTCCCGCATAGATGCCTAAATTCCATACAAAAGTCACTAGTTCTTTCCATAACTGATAATTCAAATGACAACCTACGGATGATCCAAGAGAAACAGCAAAATGAACAGAGAATTTTCGTGCATTTTCAACTTCTAAATCTATGAAATTAAGCAACAAAGTACTTCATTTACAATGTGTCTCATAACTCATGACCGATCCTACCCACAGAATCGTAGTCTAAGCCCATTTTCCATCAGGAAACCATCGGAGTGAATTTAATAGGTAAAACGTACAACGACATGAACTTTTATTAGAAAACAGAGCAAACCATTTTAATTATCGGCTCTCGCTGATGGGAAAAAGAATGATCACGCAGGGGTTGGTTTGGTGGCCAAGCCAACCTAGTCATCATGGAAAAAGGTATTGAAGCTGTGAGTAGTATCTCTGCTTCTTCTTTTTTAACTCGTGTAGAGAAATGAATGCATCACTTGGTAACAGAAGGTAGGAACAAATATTCTGCAGAAAACGAGCTTCCATTACCCTGAGAACCTTGATTAATTACATTAACTCACTTAGCAGTTAGGCTGTAGATGAAATTTTCGAATCGAGAGCAGAAGAACCAAGTCGGAGAAAGCAATTCAATCCCTCCACGACATAGTTGTCATGTATTCACAGGGTTAGCTGAAATATTAGCAGCCTCCTTGGTACTTTCCTGTTCATCCTTCTTGTCATCCTTCACAGCCAACATGACAAGAACTGCCAATAATGGATAACTGATTGTAGTGAGGCACCAATTCACAACCAACTGGGAACTAAAGGACACATTATGTGTATCAACTTGCCAAGCAACTGCAGCCCCAGCACTTTGCACTCCCTTGTAAAACCCACTATACCTGCAATACAAGAAGGAAGATTTCTAGCATTATTCACGGCCAATTTTAAGATCAATATCTATATCAAAGGCCTTCAAATGTTTTTCCTCAATCCTCTTGCACAACGACTACGGTAATAACACAGATATTGTTTGGAGACAGTAAATCTAGAACCCAAAAGGCAAAACATGATCCATCATATTCGCACACACATTACCTGCTAAGGATTTCAGAATCATTCGCCAAGGCACCAATAACCCAGTAAACCATGCTCTGGAACATGGAATCCAGCAACCCATAGCTGAAGTACAGGACAAATGGCCCCGCGAAATCCGCACCCGAGTCCTTAAAATCCAACAACTTGTCTGGCTTGTCACTGCGGGAGTAACCGAGCTGGTTGGCGAGACCACCAGCCCAAATAGCAGTCCCAAAAAGCGCAACCACACCAATTCCAACTAACCCCCTCAGCCTCCTGCTCTGAAAACTGAAATCCATTATGTATCCAATCCCAATCGAGCCCAGCATCTGCGCACCCCAGTAGAACACGTTATTCAGCCCTCTTGTCCGCAAATTGAACAGCACCCCGTTTACGTTGTTGAATTGGTACGTGTAGAAAAAATTACTAGACCAAGAGGCAGGCACTATGAGCAGCATCTTCCAGTTTAGGAACAACCTAAGAATCTCAACCGCCTCTGTCCTAACGTTGGAGTACTTGATGTTAGAACACCGAGTCCCATCGTCGCGAACGACCTTGCTCGGTGGCAAGATAGCCAACGAAAGAAATGCCCCAGCTGCCATGAAGGCCATGAAGCCGATATAGGTGCCATCGTTAACCGAAGATGCCTCCGCACGATGATAGTTAAGAATGAAAGGGATAAGGCCGCCGATTACACCCCCCATGTTGAAGATACTCCAGAAGATGGAGATGTAGGTCCCTTTGCGGTAAGTTGGTGGGTAAGAGGTCATGATAGCGCCCTGGGCAGCCCAGAGGAGTCCAGCGCCTACACCCAGCAGCGCCCCGGCAACAATGGCGAAGTCCTGGTCCTTGTGGTGATTGTAGTAGAGGAAAGAGCCGGCATAGAGGGCGTAAGTGGAGCAGCCGCAGAATAGGGTGAGGTGGGGACCGAGGATGTTGTAGATGCCACCACCGAGGACGCCGAAGACCGCGAAGGTGGTGTAGAGTGCGGTGTTGGCGTTGTTGGCGGCAGTATGGTCGACCTGGCCACCGCCGCCCATGCCCGAGAGGGCGTTGAACATTCCGGGGCAGCAGAAGCAGACAAGGCCAATGAGGGAGACTTGGACGAAAGGCGAGTTGTACCTCCACATGGATTTGATCGGTACCTGCTGGGAGTTGGCGGACTCTTCATCTCCATTGGAACCCATTAAGATTTCTGGACCGAGGTTATTGGGAGATTGTAAGTGAGAGAATTGGGGATCAGAGAGCGAGTGTCTTGGAGTTCGGGGGATACGATATCTGGATATGACTTGGAGGTTAAAGCGAAGTAATGCATTGAATATGAGTGGGAGCAATTTGTGCTTGGTGCAGGGCATGGGCGGCAACTGTTCCCTATAATTAGGGAGTGTTGAAGATAATGCAGGTCGGTTTGTTTCTTAAAATTTTAGTAAAAATTTTAACAATTGAGTTTAGTGAAAAAGTGAAGAAAGATAATTTTTTATATTTTTGTAGTAAAAAATAATGATTTGATGGAGAGATAAATTATTATAATATTTTATTGTGTTGAAATGTGAGAAGATGTAAAATTTTAGAACACAAACGCAACCGTAATTTCGTGAAAAATGTCTACATGCTGAAAGCATGGTCGCGGGCTCTACAATTGTTTATATTCTATCGTAGTATCTGTAGCGAATTTCAAAAATAAAATATTTCCGCAATTTTTTTATATATAAAAATTATATGATTCAATTTAGAAAAAAAAGTGACATAAACAGTGATAATGTCTTCACTAAAACTTTAAATCATATTCGTAAATTCATTTAGACATATTCTACACCTTCTATTAATTTTTTTTATCAATGTTAACATGAAATAATTTGTTGGCTTGTGAAATGATAATTTTATCTTAATTTTTTGTGAGGGTAATTTCAAACGGTTAGTGTTTTAATGTTGACAATTCTGTGTTAAATTTTAAATTTAAATTGAGTTGTATTTTAAATTTGACCAAAATATTCAAGAGAGTAAGAAGTCTTTTCAAAATTTGAAACGATAAGAACATCTTCAAGATTAAGAGGTAAAAACAATGAGCTGTCCACATCTAAAAAATTTTGATTGATTATTCCAAACTCAACAATTTTAAGACTTATTCTAAAATTTTAAATTTTAAATAAAGAGGTAATACATATTCACACATTTACCCATCTCTAAGTGTTATAGGGTATAAATAGGATAACAAATGCAAAAAAAAATGTCTTAAATAAATAAAAAGGTTAATATTATGTCCGTGTCAACATGTGTAACCTTTGTTTGGCGACAAAGTGCAATTTATGACATCAATAAAAATCAACATCTAGGTAAGTAACTTCATTTGTGCAAAAAAGGTTGACAATAATACGACAAGAGCCTAAGAAAATTCAAACACGTAATTGTCTTTCTAGAAAAGTATTTATTTATTTGGTTGAAAAGTATATTTTGTGTCCCATAGGCTCTAGGACATGTTTGTTTTCAGAATATTTGTAGGACGTTGAATGTTTTGAAAAATTTTAGGTGATGTTAAATTCGTATTGGAATGTGTGTAAAAATTGTTAATAGTGATTATTATTTGTAAAAAAAATAATAAAGTGTTGTATTTGAATACGTGTATTTTGTGATGTTTGAATTGTATAAAAAAAGTAGGATTTGAATCCTACAAAAAATATTGAACTGGAACATGCCCCTTGGATGCGTGTAGAAGACAAGAACTGTGAGCAAGCGAGAACGACATATGGAGAAAATTTTATGGGACTGTTTGCTATTTCTCATGTAGTTTATAATACGAAATATTGTGAAAAACGACATCATATAACAAATCAGACAATACGAAGAAATAACCAGTGTTCTTGGTGCCACAAAAGTCGTCCAATGATTTTTCTTGTAGGGAATCCTGCCGACTTTTAAGAATCTTTTATAGTTGGGAATTAATTTTTTTTTTAAATGATTAATTAGTCTTTAGCCATCCCAATTCAAGATATGTGAATGAGCTGTAACTACGTTGGCAATTCTTTCCTTTGAGAGGGTTAGAATCGTTAGATCCGGAGGATCGAATCATTACCCGCTTGGTGGTCCTGCTTCTAAAATTTGTCTAAAAAAATATATATATATATATATATATATTATCGGGGGCCCACCAGATTAGACTAATTAGACAAGATGGATATGTTCAACTTCAAAGATTCTTTTCCAACTTGTTAATTTGGATCATTATTACATGCAGCTTTCACGGCTTCCATGCGTATAGAGTTGATAATTCAAAGGAGAAAGTGACAGCGTGAAGCAGTTGAAAAATCTTCTTGTGTGCGCCTCTTTCACGTGGTATCGACTATCGAGACTTGAGAGCACGTGGTATCGACCATAGAGAATTGAGAGCTCTTTTTTATTAAATTTTATAAAATATTTTACCAACCTCAATATCATCGAAGTTTGAAAAAGATGAAGCCTAAGATTTGAGGAAGGTTATAATATGTCCCGAGAAGAGGAGGAGAGAGGGGGACGATGCCAAAGGTTTGAGGAAGGTTCTAGAGAGAGAGGAGCTCATTTCTCTCTAGAACGAAGTCTGTTTTTATTTTTTTTACTTCTAAAGTTTTATTATATAAAATATCATATTCAAATATAGAATATTAATAAATTTTAGTTACCTAGGTTCGATAAGCCAAGGAAAAACAACCACAACTTGGTTTTGAAACTCAAGTGACCCGCCCAGCCAAACATCGATGCAAACGTTAGATTTCACCACCTCTATCTACCCAATTAGTCCTATTTTATTTATATAAAAAAAATCCAACCCCAAAGTTGTATCTCCTCGAGAAAATCCTCTATCTCCGAGCTCCTTTACTAGGTTAGGCAAGCTTGGATGCCCCTATTCCCAACAAGTTGTTGGTCGGGATCGTGGAACTATTGGTCGAGAAGTAAGTAAGTTGATCCTTGTTTGTCATAAGGATAATCATTCTTATTAAGTCAGAGGCGGCTGACTCAGAGGTTATCCGTGATTGGTAATGACATAATCAGAAGAAGGGGTAGGGGAAGAAGGTTACGCGCTAGGTAGAATAGCGCATCTGATAAGGTGCCTTCGACCTCTTTGCCGAGCCCGCTCCGGTCGAGGGACACCGTGCTCCATGATGAACTGACGAAGCTTCCCTTCTTGTAGAAGATATTCGATTTGCCTGCGCAGCTCCCATCCGTCGTTAGTGGTGTGTACGTGATCTAGGTGGAATTCACAATATTTGTTATGATCCCGCTTCCCGCAGGCGGGGAGAATGATCCCTCCCCGACTGTCTTCCCTGATCTCTAAACCTCATCTGGTCGGGCTCCCGACCACGATTCTCCAACCTCTCGGGCTCGAGTGACGTGAGACTTACCCGAGCAACAAACATATCCTCTCAATCCATGTGCTTTTGCGCCTCCCTCATAGCGTCACCGAAGTTGGCGAGATTCTTCCGGAGGAGATACTTCAGAACATCACAAGGCTGAAGGCCATTGGTCAAGGTCATGAGCTTAGTTTCTTCGGTAGAGCGAGAAATAGTACTGCCTATTTGATCCTAGCAAGGTATGTCTTCAGGCTCTCTCAAGGTGCCTGCTTGATGTTGAACAGGTAAAAAGACGGCTTCTTAAGCATCATGTTGGAGACATAGTGGCTCAAGAATAGCGTACTGAGGGTGTCAAAGTCGCCAATGGACCCCGACGGCAAGCTAGAGAACAACTGTTGGGATAACCCTTCAGGGTGAGGGAAAAGGCACAACATAAGATTGAATCCACATATGATTGCATGATCATATGGAGGAGGAAGATCTCAACATGGTCCCAGGGGTCTCCCGAGCCATCGAAGAGGTCAATAGCCGGCGGGCGGAATCATTGGGGCATTGGAAAAGAGAGCACCTTATCAGTGAATGGGGAACTATCGAACTGGGAAGTCGCGGTAGGAACCCCGACCTTGGCAGACTCCATGGCAGCGAGCTTCTGCCCAAGCAACTGAATTTTCTAGGTATGGGCCACCATTTGTGCCTGAAGAATGTCATGTCGATCTTGTTCACGAGCCCTTCGCGGGGAAGAACAAACCACGAGTCGGGAAATTGAATGAGTTTCGCCTGATCCCTTGGGAACAGTAACCGAGGCACGAGATTTGGGCTGAGATGGTGACGGGGGAGGAGGTGGAGGTAGGGGTGGAATCGAGCCCTCCAGCCTGCGAACCAGCTTTTCCACGTTTTTAGCCACATCGGCTAACAGGATGTCGGCCATGGGAGGCGTGCCGGCAACTACACTGGACTGAACAACACCGTTTTGATCATCTGGAGTGGAGGTCATTTGAGTGAAATAGCTAGAATAAATCCTTTGAGAGGTGACTTTTATCGAGAAAATTCCTACAGACAGCGTCAACTGATGATGTCAAGAATCACCACAATGCTTGGAAGCCAAGTTAGATCTAGGAAGATGTTTAGTGCTTAGAGAATGGAATTAAGCATGAGATAATATGAAGGGAAATATCTAGCTATTTATATCGGGGTGATAGAGTCCCAAAGGGAGTTTAATGGTATGAGCTTCAGGACTTCTATCTTACCTGGAGTCCTGAAGTCTCTAAGATCCTTATCTTACCTGTTGTCCTGGAGTCTCTTGGATAATTAGGTGAGAAGATTAGGGGATTCATATTAGGAGTCTACCACCCATATGGTTAGATCATGGAGTTCTACTGTGAGTGTTAGAGCTTTCGATCACAAGGACTCTTATCGAGTGTTCGACTTGGAATATAAGCCCTCAATGAGTGTTTGCAAGGGGCTAATCAATCAACCAACAATATGTCAGATCGGAGGTGATCATATCTGACAGGGGCATGGTATTTTATGGCCCATCAATTCTTATTAAGTCAGAGGTCACCCGCGATTGGTAATGACATAATCAGAAGAGGGGTAGGGGAAGAAGGTTACGCGCTGGGTAGAACAACACATTTGTTTTAGGCTCAAGAAGGCTTTCGATGTTTTGATCATTCTTCTCATTCTCGCCGTGCCGACATGTTACCTTCTATGTGTATTTTTCTTCTCTTTTGAGATGCAAAATTAAAATCAAATAAAAACAAACTAAAAGATTAGAGTAATAGCACGCTGAATCAGTGGGGACTAAAATTAAAATTGTGACTAAGAATAAGAGTTTGACAATGACAAAGTAGATAATAATAGTTGATAAAAAAAAATATAAGGAATGAGATAAGGATAAAGAAGATAATAATAGTTGAAAAACAAAATAGAAAGGATGTGAAAGTAATTTTATTCCTTTTTATGGAAGGAGGTTTTATTTGGTTTTCTCCTGATGGACAGTGAAATTAGTGATCAAGTTGAGACCTTTTCAATTAGGGTTTTTAAGTAGTTTAAGTGAATTTATGCTATGAACGATATAAAAAAAAAAAGAGAGTAAAAAGCTAGTTGTTAATGGCCTGCAATTACGTATGTATAAAGAGCCAATAATTATGGTAAAATTTTGAATAGATATTTATGTTATAAACAATTAAGTAGTATCGTTGATGGCTTGTAAATTCATTTAATCAAGAAGATTTGATAGACAGTTTGAATAAAAAATTTATTTAAATCTGTACATAAATAAAGAGATAAGATAGTTTTAAAATTAAATTCTTATGTTTCATATAATTTTTAAAAAGGTTGAACATTTTTCAATACGAGGCTTCGTTTATGCCAAGATGATTACCGTCTAATTTGAAGCCAAATTTAACTCCGGAGTTCAAATCGTTGGGGCCAATAACATAATGAGCTCAATGTATGAAAAATAAAACATTTAGTGCAATGTATCAACACACCTAAACATAAAAATGGTACAAAGTGTATTAAACCTTTTTTTTTCTAAAGGGGTATCTAGACTAAATTATGTGCACTTCGACTAATTTTATAGTCTATGTAATCTCAATGTCGCACACAAATTGACAATTACTAGGGCAAAACCCTAAAAGTGGCTCCAAAAAGTTAAGAGATTTTGAACCTTAATAACCTCAGTTACATGTGCTAATAGTTCATTCTCATAAACCTACCGTCATATATGAGGGCTTATACATGAGAACCTATTATTTGAATAAATTCCATTTGATTACTGAACATTTAAAATGCGAATTAAATTCCTAAATTAATCTTTCTTGTTACCTTAAATTTTTTAAAACCATCACATTTGACTCGTTTGAGTTTGAACTCTAATTCTCTCCTCTGCATTTCAATTAAATATCAAATTGTTTTCTTTAAATAGAGGAAATATATGAAACAATTTCAATGTTTCTTTAAATATAAAGTTGATGAATCATCATCATTTCATCATATCAAATAAAAAAATGAGTAATTTGATTGTTTATAGAAGGGAAATTTCATTTTTGGTCACTAGGTTTTGACCACTTTTACGATTTGGTCAGTATAATTTTTTTTTTCCAGTTTTTAGTCACTGGGTTTGTCACCTAGTTACGATTAGGTCCTTCCGTTATTTTTTGGTCTGATCTTTTAACGGCAGCTCAGCCACATCAACTCTTTTCTCCAAGTCATCCTCACTTTCTACATCATTAGCCATTTGAGGTTTTTCTCTCAAAACGATAAGCAGCCAAACAGTAAAAATTAGAGCGCACCATTTCAATCACAATAAGTTTCCATTGAGTCCAAGCAAAGCCAACGTTTTGTCATTCAGTGAAACTCCACTAAATGACAAAAAGTGAAACACAAACAAAGTTACAAAGGTAACGTAATACCGCACCATTTTGAATGTCAAACAAAGGTAACTTAATAGATTTTGAACCACACCGTTTTGAAGCATAAACAAAGAATCACATTTTTCTTCTAAGTTTTGACACCCCTTGTCACCTAAAGTGTCGAACCCAAAGTTTTGCCGTAATCATGTACTGCCTTGAGCGAATGTATGCTACTTCCAGCAAA
Source organism: Myrica gale (assembly GCA_963930655.1). Classification (NCBI taxonomy): domain Eukaryota; kingdom Viridiplantae; phylum Streptophyta; class Magnoliopsida; order Fagales; family Myricaceae; genus Myrica; species Myrica gale. The sequence continues at coordinate 24,804,017 of OZ005606.1, read as the reverse complement.
ACTGGTGGGATTAGAGTGTCAGGTCAGTCTTCGTGCTTTAGTGCTTCAATTTTGTTTAAATTTTTGTGAATCTTTGGTGCCAGATCAGTCTTCGTGAATCCGAACAATAAAGTATGGAAGAAAAAGGCAAAGAATGTAATTATTAATTAAGTTTACATGTGTGGTGGTTGTGGTGCTAGATTGGGTCTTCGATTGCCGATTTTTTTATGTGTGTGCAGATCCCGGGTGACACAACCCAACAGTGGCACCGGGTGAGGAGGACATTGTTTCAGAACAAGAGGTGGTCCATAACGATGCTGGAGGTAGTAGTGGCAACGGGATGGGAGGAGCAACATCAAGAGATGGAGCCAGTGAGGGAGCATGACGTAAAATGATGTTTTTTGTAAAGTCCAGCTGAAGTATCAGCTGACATCTTTTGTAAATTCCAGCTGATGTATGTGCTGATATTTTTGTAAATCCAGCTGATGAACACGGTGTTTTGAATAGGAAAATGTTTTGGATGAGAGCTGGGTGGTATTTGACAGATCTGTAATATAGTGATGTATTATGCCACTTTGTTCGAGTAGTTAAATGTATGTATTTTACGGAGCTTGTTGGAGCAATTAAAATGGATGTACTCTGGCACTTTGTTGGAGTAGTTAATATACTAGAGTATTCTGCCACTTTGTTTTGTTTGAGTTTTACATTTGTGATGTTAAATGCTTTTAGTTGATGCTTTCAGTTTTCATTGATATTTTACAGAGCTTGCTGAGTGCTTGAGTTTAGTTGGAGGTTATCTGATATTTCACAAAAGTGTCACTTTGATAATTCACAAATCTGCCACTTTCATACTATCAGTGGGATATGTAGTTTGTTGGTATTTTGGGTCATATGTAGCATTAATGGTATTTTACAGATCTATAGTTTGTTTTTTAGTTCTAAACTATGCACATGTCTAGTTTGAGTAATAGTGGTGCTGGTATGGTACATATTCAAACAATTTAGACACAAATGTGGAGAACATGGATAATTTCTTTGAAAATGTTATTGGATTGGATCCACACTACAAACCAATTACAGATTTACCAATACAACACAATGTAAATATGAAATTGCCATTGGATCCACAAAACATTATAACACCAATTACAAAACGTAAGACACTACATTTAGACATTACAGGACACACTACAACTTCAAGTTGTCAATCACTAATTTAGTTGCTTCTCATCAGTGCAACACCAAATGCAACAATTGCGATTCATTACACTCCATCAGCATCTTTATACTTCTTTTTTCACGCTTAAGCGAGTCAACCTCATTCTCCAGGACCTTGATCTTCTTTGTCAATTTTGAGGTTGGATGCCGAGACCATGCTGCAAATGCAAAAGTCAAAATGATGTCTAAAAATACAATCATAAAGGAAAAGATATTTGGTAATATATGGCCAGTCAATCTGCCAAATTCAACATTAATGTACACTAGATTCAGCCATCAGAGAACAGAGTAAAAATTAATTTTGTTATCTAGATGAAACCTTATGTTTTCCGTTATTTGGCTTCCATTGATAATCATTATGCACTACTGCAACCATAATAAAGGAACACCAGAAGTTCACAGAAAACCACATATCACAGAAAAATCTTTAAAAAAACCACCATTTCATCCACCACCACCCTTCGAACAAGCTCTTCTAGAAATATAAACTCTCATAACAACATTACAGCTACAATAAATAGAGTCCAAATTTCCCATCAAACCAATCCAAAAAATCACCATATTTAACTATTTCAATAGTCTTGCACCAGAAAATATTCCGGCTTGGCAAGTCTGTTCTCATATTTACTTGCATTTGTTGATCGTGCCAAACAATGAAAGATGTCAAAGATATTTCCACAAAATTTTTAATGCCAAAACAAACAGTTTAATGGTCAGAGGGAAGCCATTTTCTTTCAAGAGGAATATACATTTGGTGGAATATTTCTACTTATTTGAAGTAACAAACAATTAATGAATTAATTTTTTAAAACAGAGATTTCAAATGGGCATAGCTCTACCTCAGTTCTTGCTATATCAGTGTCTCTTATGAGTGGGCAACACCGTATTCGGAGTTTAGAGAATGGAACCCGACTTTTTACCAATAGTAAAATTTCATTATTGAAAAGGTTGAGAATATTTGATAGGTCCAATTCTCGCAACTACTACTAGGGCTCTTCTATGAATTGGGGGTGTTGTGCGAGATTGAGGAGATGAGAAGCTTTTCCAAATTAAAACGGTGCGGATTGATTGGCTTCGCATTTGACTAACTGGAGAGTTAGTTTAAAACGGTTCGGTTTGGAACTAAAGAGCCTATAATGAAGCAACGATCTGTCGTTTTAGACTGACTGGGAAGTGACGTGGAAATTTGTTCGATGACAGGGCAAGGATGCTGACGTGGAGAGAAGACCCGTTAGTCAATGGACGGTCAACTCACCAAATGACTTTTTTTTAGAAGGGCCTAAATTCAGTGACTAAAAATTGAAAAAAAAAATTATAATACCAAATAGTAAAAGTTGTCAAAACAAAAATGAAATTTCCATTTATAGAATTCATATTCGATTTTTTGTTTTTTTTTTTCTCTTGGTATAATTCATATTCGATTACTTTCCGAGAACTAATATAACCTCTCGTTGCGCTCCCTATCCAACTCCCTGGCCCCTGCCACTACTATTACCCTGCCTCTTTCCTCGTCCCAACGGTCTCAGCGGCAAAAGCGCAGAGAGACTCAGAGACAGAAATGAATATTTGCTCGTTATTTGCCAATTCCATCTCCGCCACTGTATCTGTTTTTCCGGTTTCAATGACCAAAGTCGTTAGACTCGGGAACCAGTGTTTCGTGAAGACATCAGTCTCAGCAAACCTTTCTATTAGCAGGAGCAGCAGAAGCAACAACAACAACAACGAAAAGTCCTCGGTACACCACGACAGTCTCAGAGTTCTCGAATGGGATAGCCTCTGCGAAGCCGTCGCATTCTTTGCCGCCACTTCATTGGGCCGCGAAGCCACAAAAGTCTCTCTCTCTCTCCCTCTCCCTCTCTATCTGTCTCTGTTATTACATATCCTATCGCCCTGTTTTAACAGCTTGTTTTTTTAACTGCTAATGTTTCTTCCGCGTTAGGCCCAGCTGTGGTCTCTGAATCAGACGTACGAAGAGAGTCTCAGACTTTTGGAGGAGACCAATGCGGCCGTGGAAATGCACAAGCACGGTGGTTGTCGCTTGGACTTCAGCAGCGTCGATACGGTTCTTGTGAGTGCACTGTTCTTGGTCTTTTCTCTTGTCTTTTTTCCTCGTAGGCAATGCCTTATTTTCACTGGGTTTCCGTTGAAAAGTTAGATGATTGCTGTGCTCAAAGGCGATGACGACTCACAAATTTTTTTGTTGTGGCGTTTAGTCATTCATGGAGTGTCGGCTTCATATACTATGTCCACGGCTTATAGGATTGGGTACATTACAAATCGTTGAGAAACTCGCTACAGTTTAGAGTTTGCGGAATTTATTATCGTGATGTATTCATTTTGTTGTATGTATCTCAGTCGACAGTTAGTCCAATAATAACAAAGGGTGCCGAATAATTTAGCATACTAATGCTTGTTCTCTAAACATCATAGTGTTAATTTTAATGTGTCATCAATTCAAGAACTAAAACTCCTCAATTGGAGCCCTGAATTGGGTTACTTGGCCTAATAATTCTTGTTCTCTCCATAGTGGCCATACTGCTTATCTTCTTGGAATTAACCCGTCAAAATTTGTGAATTTTCTCTTTACAATATATGTTCACTTTTGCACTCTGTATTTGTGCTGGCCTTGCCATCCGAGTGTTTGCTGTTTTGTCCTTGAAGGTAAAATCTGCTATCCAACAAGCCCGGAGAAGTTTACCGGTGGAGGGAAATGAGGCCATGGCTATAGCAGCTCTGCTACAGCTTGCTGAAACTTTGCAGTTTAACCTAAAGGGTGCTATAAAGGAAGATGAGGATTGGTACAGACGTTTCATGCCGCTTACAGAAGAGGTAATTAGAGCATTAAGATTGAAGCTAAGAACTTATTGTCTCTGAACTTGGAGGTAGATGAACCCAATATAGTTTACCTCTCTGTCAAAAACAGTCGTTAACTCGGACAAGAAAACGTGAAATGAAAAGGCAAAATTAAAAATTATCCTTAAAGGTTTAGTTTTTAGGGTTAAATACACTTTGCCCCCCTTATGTTTGGGGTCATTTACACTTTGCACCCCGATATATTATTTTTGACACATTGGACCCTTTAACTGCCATATTTTTTCAATTTTGACCCCATACCCAAATTCCCCTTCAATTTAGACGGATTCCGTTAAAACGTGGGGTGTAATGTGTAAATGATCCTAAAGATAAGGGGGACAATGTGTACATACCCTCAAAGATCATGGGGGCAATGTATAAATATTTAACGGAATCTGTCTAAATTGACGGACAATTTGGGTGCAAGGTCCAAATTGGAAAAATGTGGTAGTTAAAGGGTCCAATGCGTCAAAAATAATACATCGGGGTGTAAAGTGTAAATGACCTCAAACATAAGGGGGGCAAAGTGTATTTAACTCTAGTTTTTAATATCAGTAGATCTTTTCGTTTACATTTCTGTCCAAATTAACTCCTGTTTCCTATGGAGGGTCTAAACACAGACCCAAACTTCAAAATGAGGTTCAAGTAGTATTGAGTCAAAGTCTGAGTATAAGTGAAAATGGGCTCGTAGTTTATTATGGAAAAGTGTCATTTACGTTATTTTTTGAATGCTTTCATGGCCTTACTTTTTCCGAATTTGGTATGCAGATAATTGGACTGGTTATAAATCGATCATTGGTTAAGTTGATATTGCGAGTAATAGACGAAGATGGCTCTGTTAAAGACTCTGCGGTTTGTTCATTTCTAACAAATAGAATTTCCATACTTGTGGCTATATTTTTCAGACGACCTTTGTTTTTGTTAGGGAAAGATTTTGAAACTTCAAATTATATTCTCTTTTACCACAATACAACTTTTTCTTTGTTCTATTTGGTGTATATCATGTTGAAATGTTTAGCAGATGCAAAAAATATTGGATACTTGGCGGTCTTATTATTATTTTCTGCAAAATTGTCCATGTTTCAGAGTTCGACCTTGAAAAATGCACGCGATCAAGTGCGGATGCTAGAAGGAAAGGTAAAATCCAGTTCTTTGTTAATATCACATCCACGTTGTGTTGTTCTTGGTTGGATTGAACCAGCTTTTAGTTTCTGAGACTATTAACAGCACTGCTTAATAAAGGTAGCCTACTGCAGTCATCAGCCGGATGATATTTTTAACCATTTTGATGCATGGCTTAAAAGAAAAATCCACATATCCCAATTCCTACCTTGTAAGCATTCAAAATTATCATGAGTGCTTCAATGGAGGGGTTTCGAGTTGTTGCTTTGGTAGCATCATTGCTGGCCTTTGTTTTCAATGATTCATCTTGAAATATGTTGTTATCCTCTTTTCAGATATATCAATTAATGGAGAGCCTAATTAGGAATGAAAAGAGTGAAATGCCATTTTTGGTAAGAAGCATGATGTCAAATATTCGGTTGTTGAATCTTTAGTATTTCCTTGTTCTCCAAATAATTACCAACATTACTGGTCCAGGAAGTGAGTAACGTTGATGGCAGGTGGTGTTTAAAATCAGGGGCTTATCAACTGACAAGTATTAAGGGTCTACTGTTATCCAGGTCCATTAAATTTTTATGTGTAACTTTCAACACTTATGGCAGATGCCAACTGTTTGATTTTGTACAAGTGATGATCGATATACGTTACGTCCCTTTCCTGAGAGGAATATGGTGTTTTAGTGATTCAGGCGCAGGAAGCATTGTAGAGCCACTCTCAGTTGTTCCTTTGAATGATGAGTTGCAGCAAGCAAGGGCATCAGCAGCAAAGGCTGAGGCAGATGTGCTCTCAATGTTAACAGAAAAGGTTTCTGTGTTATGGGCTGAGATTTATTTCCATTGGCACTATAAGTATTTCACTATTATGTTTTCATGTTGCTGTTTTCTGCACAGATGCAAATGGATCTTGATGACATTGAAAAGTTATTGAAAACTATAATCCAACTGGATGTGGTGGGTGGCTGTCATCATTCTTCTTCTCCTCTTCCTCCCTTGCTCTCCCTCTCTGTGTGGATGGTAGAAGAGACAAATCCTCTCTTTAGGCACTTGCTTTTTCATTGACATGAATTCCTTTTTCTAAACTAATAGTAGTTTAGCCAAGTTAAGAAGTTTGAGCACTGGTCTTGTTAAGTCGTGTTGTCCCTTTCATGCTTATAAATGAATGCTTACAAATAACTCTGCTAAAATATCCTGTATACAATATATGAGGATCTACCTAAGTTTCATAAAGGAGAGTGACAATTTTGGGTACAGGCAAGGACACTGCCTTTCTCTTACCTTATGAGGATAGTGCCTCAATGACATAGGCGTGTTGGTTGGAGTTTTCTTTTGTGGATCATATATGCAAAGATTTTCATGATCAAATTGTTCTAGTTGATGATTCTTTAATTCCTTGGTTTTGGCTCTGAACATGTAGGTCAATGCTCGAGCAACCTATAGTCTTTCTCTTGGAGGCACATGTCCTGATTTACTTCCACAGGAGGGCAATGATGCTTCTAGTTCCGCTTCATCTCAATCAGGGGACAAAAATTCAATGGTGTCATTCTGCACCAAGAGGGAATGGACATTGTATCTACCAAGCGCTTATAATCCATTATTGCTTCAGCAGCATCGGCAAAATTTGCAGAAGGCCAGGAAGGAAGTCAGTAATGCTACTGCTGTAAGTTATGCAGGACTCAGAAGCTACATATCTTCTTTACCTTAATTTCTTTCTCCCCCCCCCCCCTTTTCCTGTTTTCTTCATCTTCATATTGGGGAACCAATAAACAACAGGCAGATCTATAGGGTAGGTTGGTTCCTGACTTCATTGGAATTTTTTTTTACCACTGACTTCGTTGGAGAAAAAGTTTTTCAGGTGGTTGTTCCTAGTCATTATAACTATACGTTTCAATCATTGTGATGTCTTTCCTCAGGAAATCAGGAGAAGACAGCATGGCGAGATTATGGCGCAAAAAGGAAAAACAGATATAGATCTTTTATCGTTAAAAATGCAGGTGACTTTTTGATAATAGGGTTGATTACAACTTGCCTGATACAGCTTTCATTTGTTATTATGAATCTCAAATCACACTAAAGCCGTGTTTTTCAAGCCAAATTCTGTTCTGGTTGTCAGGTTACAGCATTGGAACAAACTCATCCAGTTCCAGTTGACTTTTTTATAGACCATAAAACCCGAGTTTTGGTTATAACTGGCCCTAATACCGGGGGTAAAACCATTTGCTTAAAGACCGTCGGATTGACAGCTATGATGGCTAAATCAGGTTCATGCACCGTCCTTTTTTTTGTAGTTGTTTAACTGCTCTGGAATTGTAGATACAGGGTCTCTACAATTATGTAGACTTATGCAAAGGCATTTCTATGTTTTTTTTTCCGTATATTCAACCTTTTTTTTTGATAAGTTCCGTATATTCAACCTGAAGCTCTTGATATTTAGACATTCATTGTAAGCTTGATATACTTGAAGGAAATATAACAGTGGATCAGATGGCCTCTCTTTTTCAATCTGTTCAGCACCCTCATAAACTTCAATCAAGGGAAAGCTTCGTTAGACTTGTTGCCCTTTGATGAAGTAGACCTGTTCGCGTGTTCCAATTGATTGGACATGATATGAAGCTTCTTAAGAAGGTTCTTCATACTATTTAACCAGGCCATGGTTTTGAATTTTAAAGAAGATAAAATCTGGATTTTCTGACTAATTTCTCTTAAGGAGCATCATAGTACGCCCCATATCTATGGGCAAAAATCAAATTGAACCCCATAACTTTTAATTTGCTTTTTTTACATCCCATAAGTTTTGAAAGAAATCAATCCTCGCCTCTCCGTTCAATTTGGCCGTAAAATCAAACGGAAAGTGGTGTGGATTTAAATACCCCTCAAAGAAAAAGTAATTTAAAAAATAAAAAAATAATAAAAAAGAAACAGAATTTCAATTTTTTATTTAGAAAATATTACTTTTTATTTATATCTCCTTTTTTGAATTTTTCATTGTTTTTAGTAATTTTATCTTAGAATGACATTTCAGTCATTTTCCGTCTGATTTAATGGCCAAATGAACAAAGGGCGAGGATTGATGTCTTTTAGAATTTATGGGGCGTAAAAAATTAAATTAAAAGTTATGGGATCCAATTTGATTTTTGCCTATAGATATGGAGTGTACTATGATGTTCCCCTTCTCTTAATGTTGATGATAGAAACATTTTGTAATAATAATCCAGCCATGTGGCTCATGAATAATCAAAATAAGTTCAGTTAATGAGAAGTTTTTGAAGAATTGTAGTGAACATTCTACTCAATCATCTGTTCTTCACCAATGCTCTTTCTACCTCGGTGGTATGTGCGCTGCGTCCTTCCCACAAGATCAGGGGTTCAAGCATTGGTAGAAAGAGAAAAACATAGTCTGTTTTTCTTTTCTCAGTTTAACATTGTATTTTACCACACACTGTCTCAATCCTTGTTTATTGTCTCAGGCCTTCATGTGTTGGCTTCTGAATCCGTAAAAATCCCTTGGTTTGATGCTGTTTTTGCCGACATTGGGGATGAACAGTCATTGTCCCAGTCGTTGTCTACCTTCTCTGGTCACTTGAAACGAATAAGCGTAAGATAATTTTTTCAAACAACATTCCTCATCTCATTTAATTAATATTCTTCATTGCAAAAATTACCACTTAGAGCATTTTAAACTGCTTCTAAGTTGCTTAAGGTTGGATATATGCCTCTTCTGCTCTGAAATCCTTTAGCAGAGTACACGGTCTCATTGATCGTTTCAATTTGGCTCCAAATATGTGCTTGTATCATCGTTGAAGTTTTCATGTCTTAGCTCTTGAACTTTTCAATAGACAGGTGTACGTTCTACAGATTTTAACTTCATAGCAAGATTCTATGAATATGTCCTTCTTGCCGACATCAGATTTTATATGCTTAGATGGTCGAACCTTATCTCCAGTACAACGTTTCTTTATACACCTACATTTTTTCATACATCGTCTAAGTTGATAGGTTTCTTGTACACTATTGTCAATTACATGTATCATAGTAGTCATGCAGCCATGTATCTTACTAAGAATTTGCAAGTACACTGTATATTTGTTCGATTAACTCAAAAGTACATGTAATTGAAATGGTAGAAGCCTCTGTTGTTCTTGGAGATTATTATATTTTTGTGCCTGATCAGAGTTGTTACATTGATTGGTGTATTTAGCATCAGTAACGATACAAAATTCTTCTGCAAAGTCCTTATGTCAATGGACATATGATTCCTAGTAACAGTTGAGGGCTTTTGATAATGCAGTGGATTCTGCATTTAATTACAACAGCTGTTTGAATCAGGAGACTCTTGGTTGTTAACCTGGTTTGAGTTAAATACTTTCAAATGTGATGGGTAATTTTTTGGTATGATATTAAACAATATCTACTGTTCGATATGAGAAGGTCACATGCAATTTATTTATGACATCTGGCAGGATATTCAATTGCACTCAACAAGTCAGTCCTTGGTGCTACTAGACGAAGTAAGTGTTAAATTGGCTTGGTCAAAATCTGGAACTTACCCCCAAGGGTTTGGTGTGGTGGTAAGGCTTCGGCTTGGGTTCTAACATGTCCCAAGTTCGAGCCCCAACATCCCCATTATCGCCCTTGACTTATCTGCTCCCTGGGTTGTGGGGTCGGTTCAGTGGGCCGGGGTTTGTACTTCAGGGTTGGGCCAAAAGGGTCCGGCTTTGGGGAATTTCCTCGTCATCAAAAAAAAAAAAAATCTGGAACTTAATTACTAATTAGGATGTAAAGAAAAAAGAAAGAATAACAAGGTTCCTTTTATGCTCACTTTCTATGGATCATATCTCGTTTGTATATGTTAGGTTGGTGCAGGAACAAATCCCCTTGAAGGAGCAGCACTGGGAATGTCATTACTGGAATTATTCGCTGAAACTGGTGCTTTGTTGACAATAGCTACAACACATCATGGCGAACTCAAAACCTTGAAATACAGGTACTTAGTGTCTTGTAAAGATCAGTGTAGATCCAAAGATCAAGCTGATGTGTTGATAACGCCAAATCTCAGCTGCTTAACATGTCTAGTTTGAAAAAAGAAATTTATTCTTGTTGAAGTAATTGAAGCTTATTATGTATGTATCATGGTTGGTAATTGGTATCAGCCAAAGACTACTTTTTGACTGCTTTAAAGATCATGTTCTTGAGATTGTTTCTTTAACAGTAATGACTCCTTCGAAAATGCATGCATGGAGTTTGATGAGGTCAACTTGAAACCAACTTTCAAGATTCTCTGGGGAGTACCAGGTTTTCACCATCACTTAAGAACCTCTTTCATTCATGCTACCACTTATTCTTTTTCTTCCTCTTATTTTTATTTGGTCCCATATCAGTGTTGAAAGGACAAAGAAAGATGGGAGGACTACAATGCTTAATGAACTATTCCATCCCCAAACAATTGCCGAGGTCCAATTGTCAATGTATTTGCCATTAAATGAGAAAGTGTTATAACAATGTCTTTTGCTACAATTGAAATGGAAGCCCTTATATCTTTATGAATGTCTTATCATGTCCCACTGAAGTGACCCAAATTATGCTGGACCAGTTTTTACCGCACTCGCACCCAAGTGTTAGTGCATGCAGTGATAGTATTTCTGTTCCACACAGCATAGTGGCCTATATTACAAAACGTATCTGATCTGAATCAGCTAGACAAATCATGTTACTTGCTCAATAGTTTATGAAAGTGTTGCGTGCATGGGATTTGGTTTTAAGACAGGACTTGCATTGATTGTGACTACTACTAGAAGCATGACAATGAATGGGCAAATACTAAGTTACCTTACACATATCGGAATGCTTAATCCTTAACCTGGTGCTAACTTCAGAAGTACCTTGGTAAAATTCCCCGAAGTGATTTTCATCTCTAGTTATCTGAAAAGAATTTTCACCTTATAGGTTTACTAACTACAAGCTTGATTGCAGATTTTTTAGAGAATGCACTTTGAATTACGTAGTTACGTACATTAACATGGCTAACATCGAAGGAGAAAAGTGGGGAGAGGAAGGAGGGGAGGGAGTTTTGGGTTGGGGGGGTGGTGGTTTCAACAACATAGAGTAACTTCATTCTTCCTAAGATTATTTATGAAGAATATTTGCTTTCATTTCTAAAGCGCTGTTCTTCCCACCCCCAAAAACAATTGTACCTACTTTGCTGTGTTCTTTAAATCTGTAAATTGCTTCTTGTGCCTAAGAATCTCTTTGGATGCTCATTGGGGTCCGGGGAACAAGTGGTTGTTAAGCTGTTTTCTTTAATCTCTCTGTGAGGACAAAACTATCAACTGCAACTGAAGGAGTTAGATTTTCCTGTAGGGCGTTCAAATGCGATCAATATTGCTGAAAGGTTGGGACTGCCCAGTTTAATTGTAGATAATGCTCGTGAGCTATATGGTGCAGCTAGTGCAGAGATAGATGAGGTGATGCACATTAAATTACATTTTCGTAGAGGTTTACGGTTTCTATGTTGAACTGGCGAAACATATAATATTGCTGTTTTTTGTTTTTCTTCATTGAATATATACCTAAGAGAAATTCTTGTGAGGACTCTATGGTGGCCATCTCAGCTAAAAATTTTCACGTATGTTCTTTATTATTTGGAACGGAAAATGAGTCCTAGAATAACCTGTAAGCTGTTTCAGCTAAAACTTCTAGCCATATATCACCATTTCAGTAATAGACTTTTGGGCCACGTGATTCATCATCACAGTTTAATGCCTTATACGGATATGAAGATATACAAAGCAGTATTATATATGGTTGGATATTTGCAGCCCCTTGCGATCCTTTCAAGCTTGGATTTACAGACGCTTGATCAATTTTAGCTTATTCTTCAATTGCATGACTTAGATGTCATCTTAGAATTTATTCTTGCATTTTAATGCAGGTCATAACTGACATGGAAAGGTTAAAGCAAGATTTCAAGGAGCAATTAGAGGAATCACAACATCATCTGCTGTGAGAATCTGTTTTTGGCATTAATATTAACTTCTAATGTACTGTTAGTCTCTCAGTCACAGATATATAAATGTGGTAAGCACCATACTGTTTCAAACTTTCAGCTTAAAAGGTCATGAAGAAAACAATCTCCGGTTACACTTAAACAGACGTTCTATGTGATAAGAAATTCTGAATATTAATGCTGTGTATAAAGTGGGTGTCCCATATATTGAATATACTCGGCATCTAGAACCCCAAAACTGGAGCCAAGAAGCAACTATTAATGAGAAACCGTCTTGGCATTGCATGTATTGTGTTGTGAAAAAAACCCTCATTCTTACCTGTGAAGGGTGTTGAGAACTCCTTGCTGTACTTCAGCATCATGAGTCCATGACTATCTTGGACTAGTGAAGAGCAAATATTCTGAAAATAATGTGACAACAAGCCCTTTCTATATGTTATTCATTGATCCGAATAAATATATTCCAGTCATATACAAACTTGCTTGGTAACAATCAACGCTCATAATTAATATGCATAGCATTGTTTTGACAGTGGCAGAAAAAAACATGTGGTCTGATGGATGCTCTATCTGTTTTTTCTGTGTGTTTGTGACTGTAGGCTCTCAAAAGATCTTTATGAAAATCTATTGAGTGCCAAAAAGAAGATAATGGAACATGGAACTGATCTAAGATTGAGGAAGGTGAGTGAAATATCTAAGGCTGCAGCTGCGGCACGTTCTACTCTTCACAGGAAAGTGCGACAGCTTCGTGCATCTACAGTGCAATTTTCCGAGCCAGCTCTACCTGATAAAAGCCGGCATACATTGTCCATTAGTGGCCACAATAATACAGCAGAAAGCAGTGAACCTCCTATGGCAGATAAGAGTGCGTCTTTTGTTCAAGACATCAAAACATCACCTTCAGGTTTTCATCTAGAATTGATGAGATCTTCTTCTGCCAAGCCAATTCAACCTGTAGTTGGAGAGTGTTTGGCAAGCTTACTCTCATACTATATGGAAGTTTTTGGTCCTCGAAAATCATGCTGTTTAAAACTTGTACTGGTTAAGAAGGTCATTGAACTTTTGCTGACTAAATACCTATGTATGTTGCAGAGAAGTCTCAGCTACCCAAGGTTGGTGATATGGTCTGTGTTTCTTCTCTTGGGAGGAGTGCGACAGTTTTAAGAGTGGAGCCATCGAAAGGTGATATATTAGTTCAAACTGGTAACATGAAGTTGAAGTTAAAACTCACTGATATTGTGACATGAGGAACAAGGATTCATGCAAGCCTTGTGCATAAGTAATCATTCTCTGCCAGTGCGCATTGCCTATATGGTCTGCTGTTGCCATTCCATGCCAAATTGGCAATGTTGAAAAGACCCTCATTCCAAAGTTATTATGTTACAATTCAAAATGACGAGACTTGTGTCCGTTTGCATCAAGTGTAAGACGACCATTGGAAGAACTATTAGACACAGGAAAGAAGCATGTGTGAAATTGTCAAACATAACGTTTTGAGAATTCAGTGATTAAATTCATAGTGTAAAGACATCCTCTGCAGTCGGAACTCACCTGCCAGTGGAGACTTGCTAGCAATTTACTTTTATACTCCGAAATCTTGAATATGCTAAAGGAAAAAGCTGCAAGGTACTGTTACGTTCCACATCATTTGCTGGTTAGTTGAATGTGGACAATCTGAAAAATGTCTCAGGTAAATGCTACCCCTTTTAGCATATTTGCCTGTCTTCAGATGATCATTCATTAAATCCTGTTGTAAATGCAAATATTATCTCATGAAGTCTTTATCAACAGGAAGTTTACATTAGCTGGTGAAGATGCTTTGACTCCCTGACGAATAGATGGAAGCTCTAGAAAATGAGCTTATTGAGCATCTTGTAGGTCACATTTGGTGTGTTCGACCATAGATCCTGAACTAGGCATTGGGAATCGGATGGTAAAGTCCATGTTGTTGCGGTTGCTGCATCATAGGAATGCACTTTGCTGGAAAGATTTCTCACGGAAAAGGAGAGAAAAGAAGGATTGTGCTTCTCATACATGATGCTTGAGTGGTTTCCTACTGTGTTAGGGATGTTCCATCTCTTGTGCACAACTTAAATGCACTAGCCTTGAAGTTGTTCAGTCAGAGCTTATCTCGATCTTGTCCCCAGAGAGAGCAAATGGAACTACAGTTTTACCACAACTTTGGAAACTACACAGCTAATCCGTGCATAAGATTTCTCTTTTGATTTTCTAGCCTATGCGTAAGATTACTCGACACTTCTCTCAAGTCTATTCAATTTTGATCACACCTTCATGAACTTTATGTACCCTATACTTTTTTACTTTTTTATTTCTTGTAAGGATGTACAATTCCTTGCTGGTAAGATGCCGAAGTGAAGGTTCACTGGGCCTGAAGGTAAAGGGGGGTAAGCTATGAAAATTCTAGCTAAAGTGCAAGATCCCTAATTATTTTGTCCTAAAGCAAGGGAAGTTCAGGTAGGAGTTAGTCGCTTCTTTCTTTTCCCTATATCCCTTGTCTCCCTCTTCTTGCAGAATGTGCCTGCCTAAGGTCCCTTAAGTGGCATTATCAGCGTGGAAAGAACGTGGTGGTCGAATCCAAGGGCGGACTGCATTCTTTATGAGTAATCTAGCATATCTTAACAAAGAATTCTCCCTCTGCCAAAATACTCAAATCATGCAAGGACTCGCTACCACCTTCCAGGCTCAGGTTTCTTGCTCATAGGGAGGGGGGGAGAGAGAGAGAGAGAAATCAGGTTCTTTTGACAAATCACACCCATTGAATGCTTAATGATCGTAATTTGAATTGACATCAGACGCGAAGATCTGTTCCATGGGTATTTGTTTGTGTTCCCACCAAGTCACCGAGGACCAAAAAGTTTTGGTATGCGTTTTGGTATTTGTTTGGTAGCACATCAAGAAAAAAAAGAAGTGCGCTGCAAGTACGTCTGTACGTAGCTAGTGGCGGCTCTCCCATTATATATTTCTGTCATGACTTTGCTTCTTAAAAATTCATGCACTCGAGACTTTTCCACATCTTTCGTGACACTCATCCAGATGGTCCTTTGGAAGATTATCTTTGTGAAGATTTCCCACTCACCAAAATAGTGACCCTAGAAAATGAATTTATATATATATAGATAGATAGATTATCATCTAATTTCGACTGCAACTACTAAAGAAACTTTTGAAGTGCTTGGTTCTTTTTTGAGTGGTATCATGGTATGTGTACGCATATATCAAACAAAATGTTCCTTGGAACCAAGGAATATCCATTAAACAAGTGAGATTCTCGTCTAGAAACCCACAGTGGAGGGAGTAGGCATAAATTCTTCGTTGTGTTTTTTTGTGAAGAACTAGACGCTTGTTTAACAAAGCAAAACAGGATAAAAATGAACATAGTTGGCTAAGATAATATATATATATATAGAACAAGCTACAACAATTGGATGTGCAACTCAATTCAACTTCCGTTGAATTGGTATTGCTCCGAGTGTCTTCCTTTTGCCCTATAACTATTAGAACTTGCTGGATTGCCATCATCCTATGCTAAATTGCTGGTAAAAAAGCACTTTAAAAACCCGTCACATCAGTGGCCAATTTCAAGCTCCCCTTATACCGATTTCCTCATCCTTTTGGTGGTCATCAGCAGCAGAAACAGAAACATTCCACCCAAGTTCAAGTGTGACATCCAGGAAATAGAGCATGAGGACCAGGACAGAGCAGGAAAAGAACATGGGGATGGGCCCAAAGATCCACAGAAACAAAGGGAAAGAGAAGTAGAAGGCACGCAAGCCTAAAGACCAGAAATAGCTTCCCCTGTTCACCGTCCTGGCAACATACTCGGCTGTGATATCCTGATAGTGCTGATCCGATGACATCTTCTTGTAGGGGACATTGATGAGCATACTTGCATGGCTGTAGTATCTTATAGATTGCACGTTCAACAGGAAAGCAACCAAGAAGCAAACCAATATGGAGAAGAACTTTATTGAAAACCCAAGCTTGCTTCTGTCTCCAAACACAAGAAGCTCCGATTTGTCCCAGCCACCGCTCGTCATCAAAACGGCAATGAGGGAGCTAAGCATTATAGCCGTCGAAGCCAATAGGGTCGATGCCATTATATTGTTTCGCAGTGTCTGTACGGCAAGAACACCGTTCTTGGACGTTTCCTGCACAAAGTCATTTATACATATTTACAGCTATTCACCCTCATGCATGAAATTTATATCCTTTTTTCGAGATTGATTTGAATTTCTGATTTCCCATTTCTGATATATTGACATTAATCCGATCAACCATGCATGTGACAAAAAGAAAGGCCACGGCCCACAGGAATCATAAACCCAAGGGAAAGGAAAATAACTTACCTCCATCATAGCCCGGACCCAAAAGCGGCGATTGACGGCGTTGATCCCGATGACGGTCCTGTTGGGGTGCTTCAGAATTCGGTAGAGGAGCCACAGGTGATATACCAACATTACAATGATGCCGGAAGGAACTAATATGTAATCCAGAAGTATCATCTCCATTAGTAAAATTCGAAAATTCTCCTTATCCTCCTCCTCCTCCCTGTATAACACTTCGGCCTTTGGCTGTTCTTCAAGACTAAAACAGAAAGAAAGAGGCCAAATGTAACACGTTGGTTGGTTGTACAGTGTGTGGACGGTATAAAATTGGGAATATCACAAGGAGAAAAACTAGGTAGACTGGGTTTTTATAGACGATACACATGGCTTTGAGCTTTTGCGTATACGTTCGTATGACGTGAAACGGGGATAGTGCAGCCAGGGAAGAGGGAAGGGTTTAAATGGGTTCCAGGTGTGGGCGGCCGGGCTGAGAATCTGGGATCCAACCATTGAGCCCCGCCCAACCCACTATCGCCCACCTAACTCCAAGTTGCGCTTAATTAAGGAAAAGGAAAGAAGTGCAAAAAAAAGTGTCTAAGACAGTAGGAATTTTGATGCCCTGCGGTTATTAAATATATTAAAATATAAATAACAGCAGCGGCGCCGCTAGTTCGTCACAAAAGTTATCGTGCTCTCTTTTGGTTTTGATTTACAATGGGTGGGTACTCTGTCCTTGAGAGCTTGTTATTCCCCCCACATTCTTGATCGAGATCCAAATTCTCTTCCCCATCTGCTATTTGGAGTACTGCCAAACAATTTTAAGTCTTCAAATTTGTGTATGTATTAGTTTGGTCGGTTTAATTACGTCGGTATAAGATTATGTATATATAAAATAAAAGATAAATATATTTTTCAATTATAAAATGTTCGAAACATTGTATCATTAATTATTCATTTTGACACTTTACACCGGTCAAATATTAATGACGGTAATATCCGTGACTTACTTTGCATATATTAAAATATTATTGTTTATTCATTAAATTTTTTGAAGTTCTGTGGTCACTTCAGAGGTAAAACAATTTAATTTCCGTTTAATTTAACGGAGTATATAAAATATAAAATATTAATTTTTGGAAAATAATCCCTTATGATTGAAAAGTATACTTATCATTAAAAACAGAAAAAACTAAATGAATGTTCTGCCAAAGAAAAATATTTGTGGTAGTTGTTAAATTTAGGCAAAAACTGAAATAGTTGTTGGAAAGTATTAGTATTTAAAACAGAATATAGAAAAGTTGTCACGTGTGACGACAAATATGACCTTTAAATCAAGGATGAACTTAGAAGTAAAGCACTTTGTTTACACCTCTATTTTATAATCTGGGGATTTTAGTGGTGGCATATGATTCAATGAAATAAGTTTTTTTTTTCTCGAACCCACCAAACAGAGGAAATTGTATATAGAAAATTAATATTTTTTCGATTCAATCATCATCCACTGACAATAAAAAAAATTCTCCGGTACGTTCTATAGTGGCTAGCCTCTCTCTCCCCCATAATCTGTTTTTTTTAAGGTTTGGATGTTCAAATCTCTCTAGATTCACGGTCTGGATCGTTTCTTCAAAATTCATAGTTCCCCGAGATGCCACGTCATTAATGAGATTTGGTATTATTTTTCGCCTCCAAAATTATACCGGTCGAACTACTTGAATTAACATGCGACTAGTTATGCTCCAACTGATAATATTAAGTATTTTTTTCCCAAATATTTTCATTTTAAACCCTAAATTCTGGGGGAGGAGAGTTTAAGTGGAATTTTAGAAATTTAAAAATTAAGGTTTGAAATGGGGACATTTGGAGAGAAAAAAATGAGTATTAATTACAGGCCATTTTCGAAAAAAAGTACCGAGTCTGACTTAAATCTTGAGAAAACGAATCAAACGATCCAGACTATGGTTTTAGAGAGGTCTGAACCAGTTCTACGGTCTGGAAAGAATAATTTCCCTTATTTTTTGACTCCTTTTTCGTGTATTTTTCCAGCAAATAAGTTTGTTTTTCCGTTGGGATGGAAGATGCATCATGCGATGCGTTGGCTTTTGAAGCTCCAAGGACTAAGGAGGACACGTGCCCCATGGCCGACTATTACGGAAAAGCTTGCGAAGATGGTTCGAGCACCATGGGCCTCCTTTTGCTAAACAAAGCCGAGTGGCCACGAAGAGGAACACGGGAACCCTACTTGACAGTTGCATGGACTGTCTTTTGAGATCCAAATATTGCCAGCCAGCTGCCGACTGCGACTGTCCTTTCACGATCTGTAATATTGTTCCAACGTTCCTCCTTACCAGCTACCCTTTTCATGTTCTTAGGAATTAGGCACTAATCAGTGGCGGATCTAAGGGGCCAACGGGACCTGCCCCGTTTGGCCAATGCAAAATGTTTGAATTTTTTTTAATTAGAACTAATCTGCTCACTTTTAAGGGACGTTCGTTTAAAAAGAATTCTGAGGATTCAAGTAAATTCAATGTTCAGGTAAATCGAACATGTTTTTAAACCCTAAATGAATTATGAATTCTGTAAACCCTCAAACCTACTGCATTAATTGTTGTCTACGAGGATTGACGGAGATATCCCTACCATTTCCATATCACGTTCAAACAGCTTCGGTCCAATTTGTAATTTCGAAAACTGACCGCTGACAACTCACATGTTACCTATCTCTCGTTAGCCCCTCCCCTTTGACACCTCAACGAAGCCTGCAGCAACCCGTACTGTTAATGTCAACATGACTAGACGACCGGCTGCAAAACTCGTCCATCGTGAAGAACCAAATACACGAACACCAAAGCTTCTGCCGAACGTTAAATGGTTTGAAAGGAGGAGGAGAAGGGCATCTGTACAACCCAACCAGCGTGTTTATAAAAATTATGATATTAACAAATAGAAAAAAAACTATTTTCGGAATTATACTAAAAATTTATAAAAAAAAAATTATATATACATAATTTTATATTTTATCTTACACACACATCCCAATAAAGGTAAAAACCAAATAATAACCTTAAAAATCATTATCACATCTTTTCACACCAATCATTAAAAGTCAACAAACTACACACAAACACCAATAAACTCTATCATCACCTAAAAATTCTCAAAATACAAAAAATTCTCAAGATTTAACCTAACCGAACACACCCTTAGATTAGGTCAGTTGGCACCCCTTAATGATTTAATGTGTTCTATAATTCTAGTAAATAAATGAGGATTTCAGTCATTTCAGATAAAGAAAACTCACAAGCAGATTTTTATTACTACTACAATTAGTTTGATTTTCCACTAAAATAATATAATATCCTACATTTTATTCATTTAATTGCAATTTTTTAAAAATTTGTTGTCTTCTTTGGGCAGATGCATGAATATTGGATATAACTTGCAACAAACGAATCCTATACAAAAACCTAACAAAATACTAAGAAGAGGTAGTTGATCAGACGAAAAAATCTTGAAGTAAAAAAGAGAAAATTCATATAAGTGCATTTATCTACTTTCATCTACTGAATTATTTGTGATACTACATGGTTGGGTTGTGAAATTATTAATGTGCATTATATTGAATTGTGAAATTGTGATTATGACTAGGTTGTGAAATTGTGATTAGGACATGTTGTGACTTGTGAAATTATATTGATGATTTTTTTTTTTTAAATACTAGGTAAGTTTTTGATAAAAAAAATTAGTGGGGTCGTCTAATACTCTTAACGTGGTTACTACTTCTGAGAT
Source organism: Myrica gale (assembly GCA_963930655.1). Lineage (NCBI taxonomy): Eukaryota > Viridiplantae > Streptophyta > Magnoliopsida > Fagales > Myricaceae > Myrica > Myrica gale. The sequence goes on along the minus strand of OZ005606.1, from coordinate 24,783,714 downwards.
GAACACTAGTTCAAAAATAAATCGTCTTTTGTTTAGTTTGGATGATATTATTAATGATCTAGGGTTACGTAAACTCATTGAAGAATATGATGTTGAGATTAGGGATCAAGTTCATAGATAGTATTTGATAAAATGTTTATTTTTTCAGAAGATGCAGACCCGTAGGATCTAATTGTCACTTCTCACCCTTAGCAAATAGTACGGTCTATGTACTTCAATATAATATATTTTTAATGTTTTAGTCCTGAATTTTTAATATTTTAACTTTAAGACATTGTTTTGCATTATATAGTAACTTTTTTTGTCATTTTTCTTTAGGAGTTGACCCCCCTCCAAATTCATTCCTGGTTCCGCCACTGTCACTAATTATTAGTGGGTTTTTAGTTTTTTCTTTTCTTTTCTTCCACTTACCTGCTTTCATGGCAGATACAGATTTTAAGGTGATGGATATATCAAGAAATTGTTGCAAAAATAGTTTTGCAACAAATTTATAGCATTTCCCAGCTACGTTGGTCGTTCTTAAATCTCTCCTCTGCTATGCCGGAATCATCTGACTTGTATGTCAATTGTCACAGCTTTCGACAACTTGGGATCATTGAAGACGGCAAGACTCTTTCATCAGGTGTACTCAATGATCGTGTAAATTAGTAAAATATGACGTAATTTTATTGAATAGAAAGTGTCAATCCGTTAACTTTATACTGTAAAAGTGTCATTTTTAGTCATGAATTTTAGTGGTTCAAACTTTAGTCCATGATCTTTCATCTTTGTAAAACTCTTCCATTGCCCTGTTGTAAGTCTCATTAATGGAATGATCTTATACGACAACAAATACTTTTTACCTCAGCCTCCTGGAATTTGTCGTTCTCCCCTAAACGACAACAAATGCCTTCACAGAGTGAGTGTGTTTGAAGATGCTTACATGAATGAGGAAAGATCTGGAAGACCTAAAAATAAGCACTTAGACACTGCAGGGGGAGATTAGATGGGTGCAAAACACAACGTCTCATCTTAGTGGATCTGCAAGGGGTGCAAAACGCTGCGTCTGATCTAGAAATAAAGAAGCTTAGCAAAACACAATGTTCTTGTAAGGGATCTGCAACCTACTTCAAACGCAGTGTTACACTATTTTGGAAGGGAGTCTTCAAGCTGTGCAAAACGCACGGTCTAACTTGGAGGAGATCTGTTGGGTGTCATTTAGGGCATTAAATTAAGGGTAAATTACTCCGCTAGTCCTTGGGGTTTTTGTGATTCCCAATTTAGTCCTTGCGGTAAGTTTTGTCTTACAGTCATCCTTGTGGTTTGGACAAATTCCTAGTTTAGTCCTCCGTTAACTTAGATAACGGAAATTGATGACATGACTAAGCTACCACATCAGTTCCAATGAAAAACAAACACGTGTTAAAAATTCTCAAATAAAAAAATTGACAAATAAAAAATTTCTCAATCGAAGATCACGTCGCAAGCTAACTGACTCCCTTGGACCAAAATACCCAAATAAAAAATTTCCAAATCGATCTTCCTGTTAAACCCCAGTTCAAGAAGCTGAGAAAATCTTAGGAACCTCATTTCTCATTTTACCTAAAGATCAGTGACCAACCCCCACCCAGAGTCAACCACAAAATCAAGAACAACGAAAATGAAGATAACGTAAATCCTCCAGCTACCACAGTATCAAGAAGCAACAAAAATGAAGAGAAACCAGTTACCAACACCCACCCAAAGTCAACCACAAAATTAAGAAGCAACAAAAATAAAAAGAACGTAAATCCTCCCGTAACCACAAAATCAAGAAGCAACCAAAATGAAGTTAACACAAATCCTCCAGCAACCATTTCATCAAGCATACATGACTGAGCTTTTTGCGAGACTCCAACATCGACACCTCCAGCATCGACACCACCTATACCATCTGGGACATCGAGCGCGAGATTGTCGACACCCAGCTCATCGCCCACGACAAGGAGGTCTACGACATCGCCTTGGGCGGAATTGACGTTTTTGCCTCCGTTTCCGCTGACAATGCAATTGCCTGGGCTCCCCACAGTTCTTGCCACATCTGCACGGCAAGGGACGATTCCCAGGCCTTGATTTGGGACTTGTCCTCCATGGGCCAGCCTGTCGAAGGCGACTTGGATCTCATTCTCGCGTTTGAGATTCCAAGTCAATGATGATTGTAGTTTATCTACTCCGAGATGACGATTACAGGCACTGGTGTTATTGGGGTTTTGAGATTCCAAGTCAATGATGGCTTCTGTAAGGTAAGTTGCAGAGGTTAGTAGGAAAATCTATTTGAATTTTTTTTATTTGGGCATTTTGGTCCAAGGGAGTCGAGTCAGTGTGCAACGTGATATTCTGTTGGAAAATTTTTTATTTGGCAATTTTTAACACGTGTTTGTTTGTCATTCGATCTGATGTGGTAGCAATTAGTCATGTCATCAATTTCCGTTATCTAAGTTAACGGAGGACTAAATTAGGAATTTGTCCAAACCACAAGGATGACTGTAGGACAAAACTTACCACAAGGACTAACTTGGGAATCACAAAAACCCCAAGGACTAGCGGAGAAATTTACACTTAAATTAACTTCCTTCTGCTGACATGGAAAGTATATGCTGACGTAGAGAAAATTGCTGACATGTATGACGATTTCGTTAGTTATAGTGACATAAAGTAACAAAATGACTCAATTTTTACAAAGATGAAAGACCATGGATTAAATTTTTGACCTATTAAAGTTTATGACTAAAAATGAAAATGAAGTAAAACTTAAAGACTAGAAATCAAAGTTCCCAAAACAGTAATAAGGGATTTTCAAATTCAAGGTCTTTCAATTGCAAAATTTAAGGATTATTTTTAAAATAAAGGCAAAATTAAGGGATCAAAAAGTATTTACCGGCATCATAGCGCGGGTCCACAAAGGGCGATAAGCGATTGATGCCGAGGACAGTCTTGGTAGGATGCCTCAAAATACGATGGAAGAACCACAAGTGATATGCCGAGATAGAAATAGCCCTAATTAAAATCACCTTTTTTTTCTTGTTTTTTAATCTAGAAAAATCTTGGATGTTGAGGTGACGAAAATTTTTGGATATGAAGTTGATAAAGAAGTAAAAATCATTTATAGATATTAATACTACAGTGAAGATGAAGAAGATTTAAATAAATATTATAATAAAAAGAATATTAATTATTTTATATATTTTTAATCAGATCGAAATTTTGAAATATCAAACCCACCGAAAACGAGTGGGCGTGGTTCATTCTAAAACCCACTTATTTGCTTAAAAAAAAAAAAAGAGATCGGTGACCGCAAGTAAAGTGGAAAAATAAAAGGTACTGCTCTGCTTGTATTGGGGGCGAGGGTCTGCTGCAGTTCGGTGACCGAACTGCAGCGCTGCAATTGTGAGGGGCGGGCCCTGTACTGTTCATGCCCGAACAGTACAACACTGTTCGGGCATGAACAGTACAGGCGCTGCCCCTCACAACTGCAGCGAACTTTGCTGCAGTTCAGCAGCAAAGCCTCGCCCGTCATTGGGATGTTCTCGAGTTTCAGCCTGATTGGATATGGTTTACCTTGACGACTCTTTTTTGTTTTAAAAAAATAAAAATAAAAATAAAAAGAACAATTGATATTTTTTTCTTAAAAAAAGAACCGTTGATAAAGTGAAAAGAAAGTGTGAAGTAAGGTGCGTAAACGTAGAAAAAGAAGAAGAAGAAGTAAGGTGCGTACGAATGATGTGTGATAAAGTGTGATGTGTGTAAGAGCGGTGGTCTCTTTTTTATATATATCTTGTTGTAAACGTTCTTTTTTTCTCCTTTCTTTTTACTTAATTGTATTATCGGTACTTGTGATATAATATTTTTACAAATTCTTGTGTGTTGTATCACTTTGTACAAAACTATCTCTGTCGTATCACTTCTAGGTAAAAGTTAATTCCTCCGTCCATCAATCGTTAACACACTAACGAAATAAGAGCGGTCGACCGCTACAAAGAGGCAACTTGCAGCGGTCGACCGGTTATTGTAGCAGTCGACCGATTAATGTAGCGGTCGACCGACTCATTCCGTTAGTGTGTTAACGTCTGAGGACGGAGGGACTAACTTTTACCTAGAAGTGATACCACATGGACCGTTTTGTACAAAGTGATACCACATAGACGAATTTGTAAAAACGTTAATACCACATGTACCTGTAATATAATTAAGCCTTTTTTTAATAAGGAATGTGATGGTACCAACATATTAATGAATTTCATCAATAGTCTAGATTATATTAAATAATCACATTAATGATAATTGATGTAATTTATTAATGTGTCACAACTCTTGTTAAGAAGTATTAAGATTGTAACTTTAGTACTCAAACTTTGTCCGAAGAAACCAACGTGTAACGAAAACTCCGTATATTGGACAATAACAAACAAACAACACCGTCTTTTTCCGCCTTGACCCCGATTTGGCCTTCATAACTTGGTTACAGCTAAGCTTACCAAAGACAATTATGTTCTTTGGAAAGCTCAAATTCTTCCTTACCTATATGGTCAACAGCTATTTTCTTTCAAACTCTCAATCCTCCCTTTCTGCATCTTCTTCTCCTCTACTCCAAATCCCGCTTTGGTTTCAGCAAAGACAAAATGATCCCAAGTGTATAATTCTTTCGCTGTTATAAAATGCTGGAGTCTAAGTGGGATATCTGACATGGGTATCGAGCGTGGACAGGGTTAGTAGTGAAAATGGCGAGGAGAAAACAAGGTAGGCTTGGTTTTTACAAACACGACGTACTAGAGCTTTGTTCTGCAGTGAACACGTACGAAGTAGAGGGAAGAGGGAGGCTTAAATGTGACACACGTACTGTCGGGGTGAGATTCTGGGATCCATTCATTGAGCCAAGCCCCAATTGTCGCTAACTGAAACTCGCGACTCTGTTGCTCTTTTCGTTCGGTACTAGGGGCCGCACTTCTTTGATGCTTGTCGAAGCTGCTCTTTTTTCTTTCAATAAGATTAATGTGATTAAAAAACAAAAAGGGAACAGCTAAAAGACGAGTGGGGTTCCCAGCATGCACTCTCCAACAAATGTATTATATAGTCTGACTAATGCCCTCAAAAACTCTAGCCCAAGAGGAGAGGGCACTTGAAAAGGGAGCTAATATTTCCAGCAGCCAAAACAATGGGTCCAGTAGAGGAGTAATAGCAAGTTTGTTCTGTACTGCCAAAATGGTTAGCATTTGGGATCCTTCAATTTACTTTCTTGCTGCGAATAATTTTAGTGTCATCTTTACACAAAGAAAGTCACAAATTAATTACACTTGGCTTGCCTAAATTACAACAGCTTGTTCATCACCCAATCCATTAGCTCCAATCCATCACGACAAATTCAAATTATAATACTACTCTTTCCTAATTTGATTTACTGCCTACTTGTTTACTTCCAAGAAATAAAGCAAATCAACAAATTTATGGCTTTGCTTTCCTGACTAAAAGTCCACATGTCCCTATTCATTGATTATACTCACCGCAAACTCACAAACAATAGTTCATATTACCTACTGATTGCAATCAGCAAGACTAACAGTAAGCAACCCAAACTGTCCAGAAAGACTTTTGCTGCTCATACACAACTTTGTCTCTACCAGTCCATATTGCCCATGTAATTGCGGCAGAAAGGAACGCTGCAAGAAGTTCTAAAACTTGACAGGCAGACATGGGGAACAAGCAGTATGTCAATGACCCAATCACCTGTTGGCGCTGTGGGTGTGCCACAATGAAATTGGGATTGAAGCTCTTTTACATACTAATGTTACTTCTCCGCGCCTACAAAAATAAAATTCAGGAGAAAACACAAAGAAGTTCCCCGGATAGAAGTACAAAAAGGATACCCCAGAAACTGCTAGCAATGATAGTATACATAAAAAATGAATCAGATCAAGAGGGGCCAGAAAACCCCTAAAACAAGAACCGAACTGGAAGCCTTTCGCAGCTCTGTGTGGCAAAAGGTGCTTTGCATCTTCCTCCAATGGTAGTATACATCAACATTGGAAAGTAATACTTATACACATAAGTTCTTCCAAGATAACGAGACCTAAAAAGCAAGCAAATAATACTCAAGAACTTTGACCCTTGTCCGGCCAGTGTACGATAAAACAAGTGATCCCACCAAAAAGAGTCTTGTCATTAAGTCCGATGTTCTTAGGTAGATTATATACCTACTGGGTGAAGGGATTACATCGAATAAAGTAGAGGAATAAAAACTTCAGGGTGCTTTACTATATTGGAAATCCCACCAAGTGTTCACAGCTCCTGCTCCTGGCTATGTTTAACTTAAGAATGTGCTCATCAGCAATGATAGCAAGAACCAATGAGAGACCAAAAGGCAAATACTATCATATCGCAATGACTTAGTAGGTCACCACAGATGCATTACATCAATGCTCCAGAACTTTGATCTTGTCAAGACAGTTTTGCATCTGTTGAGTAGTATCAGCTGAGAGACGAGCCCCAACTACAAGCTTGTACTGCTCAAACTTTAGTTCATCACACTTCAAGGCTGCATTTTTACAAGCCTTTATACTTCCTAGTAGGGACAAAATAAATTGGTATCAAAATTTCAGTTGTGACAGACGACAGAAACGTTAAGCAATTGCCCTAATCATCGAATACGGTTTGCATCTTCATGATTGTAATAGTGAAGTGACATAGCTTGTTGAAGTCAAACTATGATACATACTCCTGGTATTCATCCAATATATCATAAAAAAAAATGTTCTGACTAATATCAAGGAATGCATTGTGCTGCTACTACTTATCGAAAACTATGAAGAAGTATACTGGAATAAACTCACAAAGGGCAAACATAGTTGACAGCATCAAAACGGGCGACAATAGAGAGATATAATTATATTAGCATCGTCAACATGCCGTTATAGTTTCCATCTGGGAATTGTTTGACTTACCACTCAGATCCAACAAGTTGAATATCACAGGGCAATTTCCAATACTCCGAACCATGGTAATCGCAGACCAAACCTTTTGGTACTCCTCCCTGGAGGCCCTAATGATGCAAAGTTTTGTGATTGGATTCACGTACTTCACTGCACAAAACCACCACAAGTTCAAATGTAAATTGAAAGACACAGGAAACACGGTATTCAAAGTACCGCAATAACTGGAAAAACAGAGGCAGCCTACCTTGGAAGGATCTCAGTGATGAAGCAAGACCACACTCTCCAAAGTTCAAAAGAATGCTATCTTTGACCGCCTTCGACACATTGAATTGGGTTATGATAATGGGGTCATCCCCTTTAAGATCACCATTAGGGTCCAAGAAAACTTCCACAACCAGGTACCTATTTTTGAATCCCACCACCATGATGATCCTTCTTCAACGACCATACAACACACTCAAATAATCAGATCAAACAATATTTGGGTTAAAGAAGGGAAATTTCGCTTCGATTGAAAAAAAAAACAAATTTTCCCAAAATTTCTCAGCAACCAAACGTAGCATTTATAATATTTTTAAACAATCACCCATTGTAACAGAACTGAAGGCTCACCAAATTGATCAATAAAGCAGCTGACTTTTGGAAGCAAAGGGATCTTTTCGAAACCGGCGGAATAACGTCCCTCCAACAGCGTTTCGTGAAAAAAAAAACCTAACCCTCAACTGGAGGAGGGAGAGGCTCACCACCCGTTTCCCTTCTTTCCTGTTTACTCAGGTTTTAAAATAGGACGCTGACACATGACTGGAATTTTAAGTTTTAAAATCTAAGCACCTATTATGAAAAAAGTGTAAAACTTTTTAATTGTAAAATACAAAGATCTATAATGAAAGGGAAAAATTCAAGTACTAAAAATAATTTTTAGCTTTTTGTTTTTTTGCCTTCAGATTTTATCAAAGCCAGCGTTTTAAAACGGCAGCCAACACAGGAGGGCAGCGCATAGGAGGTGAGCCGTCGCTCCCGATAACTCCCAAATATGGAGAAAAATATCAAATCTAATCTCCCTAGATGGGTATGCTAGACTTTTTTGAATCATCCGTTGGATGTTGAAATAATAGAGGAATGGATCAGACTGTCCACAATGCTGAATAATCTGCCTGATGAAGGCTACCGCTACGTCAATGCAGACCAATAAATAATCCATTGCCTCAATCAATAATAACACTAATGCCAATAAAACAGTCTAAACACAATTTAAGGCCAATCATGACCAATAATTTACACCATTTTGACCCCTCCATTAGCATCATATAGACCAGTAGATGTAAGATTTAGAACTTGAACAAAGACAGCAGTGTGACCAAAAACCATGCTGGATAGCCTGCTTAGAATTAGCAATTGATTGCTCTTCAGTAATCAGTACATCAGCTAAAGGGATGACCTCCTTGGTTAGCTTAATCACAATAACTTAAGGAAAATCAGCTTTAGATTATTTCGGTTAAAACAGCAAATCTATCTACCAATAAATATATCTTCTGTGCAGATGACTTCCCACCAAAAAAGAATCTGAGCCTGCGATACTAGATGAGGTAGCCAATAAACAGGAGGACAAAGGTTGGGACAGGATGGACCTCAAAACTACTAAAAAAACGCACGACCTCGTTCAGACCCATTCCCTGTAGCCAAAGCCATACTGACAACCGCAGAAGCTTTAAGTGGTGACAAAAATGTCTCCTTGTTCCCAACTAATCCAACGAAATGCTGTAGCTTTTCAGTATCACCACAACGCGAGCACCAGTCAGGAAACCTGGACTCCAGCCAAAAATACTTCTACCATCAAATCAAGGAATGAGAAATATCAGACAACTCCAAGGATAGATGCCCAAGCATAGGATCTTCGGTGATTTCTCCTTGGTAAAATGGATGTGCAAAGAGGGTCTTAAGGAATTTGTTCAGGATCCTCTAATATGGCTACATATCATTATCAATATTAGCTTCAAGTTCAGTTGTAGGCTAAACCAACTATTGTTTCTACAATATACACCCTCAAGCAACCTACACGCGTGAATCAGCCAGGTATGATACCATTTTCTTCAGTTCATCAGCATTATCCTGTGCAGCTCTGTCTCCACCAAGCAAAAGGGTACAATTACCTACACATGAGGAATAATCATCATATATCAGAAATTTTTTCTCATGAGTCGAGAAATCATATAAAGAAGCATTCATTCATTAAAGCAACAATCATTCATTAAACTCTCCTGTATAACACACACTTGAAACCTGCAAAATTAAAAATTCCTTCAGGAGTCAATAATAAACTAAAACTGAGGAAACTGGAAAATCCATAAAACGAATGAAATAGAAAGACAACATATATAACTGGATCATTCCTTTTCAAGCTACAATTGTAGGCAAAATAAGGTTAAATAACCAAATCAGGTTTGCTGGCAGATGGTAACACAAGAATTCCACTAATACAGAGTGGAAAATTAATGCTGGAAGGCTCAACCATATTATACAAGAACCACTGAACCATTAAGATATAATAACCATCCCAAAGTAATGGCCGTCAAATACAAATGAATAAAAAAGAATTATCAATATCAATGATTCAAAACAAGGGTAACCCCTCGTAGCTAAATGCAATGCTTATTACTCAGCTGCATTTCCAGAATACATAGCTAAGAGTTAGAGATTCAAGAAAAAATATGCCAACAAATGTATACAGAAAGATATCAAATTTAAGTACACCATTAAAATCATACTGCATCGTCGAAAGATTGTCTTTAAAGACCTGAACTCTAGCTGTCATAGTTCAGCAGAGAGTGAAACAGAATTCATTTGTCTTCCATAAACAAGTGAATCAGAGCCTGTTTAACATTCCCACGCAACAATGAAACTAGCGGAAGAGCTAAATTGCATTAAATTAGACTAGAAATATATAGTGTTCCTACAGACAGGCAGGACACATCTGGTCCACCATTAAGCTACTCAAATTAGGTTCTATTATCCATAACTGTCCCATGAGAGGGAAAGGAAAAAATTCAAAGGAACATGATTAAGCAGAATGATAATAGTCTTTCCAGTTATAATATATATCTAGCTCATATCCATGCCATCTCCAACTTGGCTGCAGATTGGAGAGGCAGCAGAGAACGATCTCTCAAAAGGAGATGGATGGAACTGTGCATCCCGTCTGCGCTTAAAAGCACAGCAGTCATTGAATTCCGGGGAATTCTCTGTCTCAAGCTTCCTCCGAACGCCTCTTACGGCCTGTTCCTCTGCTGGTGTATAGGGAAAAATTTGCCCACTTGCTCTGCAAAGGGAGCTATGATTATCATACAGAATTCTCTGGTCACAGTTTTTGTCACATATGTGAGTCAGTCCAGTTAGTTTGCAACGGTACATGTTTCCACAAACATGTTCATTTTCACATTTCCAGTCGCATTTGTGAACCGGAATCAGCCCATCACGGCCTAGTATAGTTGATAGAAAAATAACATTTGCGGGTCCTGCTACCATGGATTTGCCAAATACCTCCATTGCTTCTCCAAATTGACTTCTCAAGTTCAACCTTTATAGATTCCAAACTCAAACACCTCTGCGCCAAACACTCTGCAGAGGCCACACAATATAGAAAAGTTGTCAAAATTGTTTCTCTAAAGAGATGATAGTAGGAGAATGATTAACTCTCCATCTTAGACGGTTTCCCCCATCATTATTTCCGATAAATATATGCAAACACTAAAATCTGTCTAGCGATCTGATCTCCTATATAAATCAAAGAGAGTTCAGAGTAAGCTAAAATGCCTGCCATTCAAGATCTTTATATAACTGTAATCTCCACTTATGGAACCCCACTTTGACTAACAATTTTCTACTTTGAAGCTACAGTAGTCAGTCAATTCTATCCGGGTGGAAAATACAGCACATGGGTGAGGTATAAGGAAAAATGTTCGGCACCATCAATACTGTAGAACTGATACGAGTTTCGACTTCGAAAATGTTCTTCTACATCAATAAATTTGTCTTTTGCTAAAAAAAAATTCTCTCCATAGCGCTAACTGCCATAAAATCGCAGCCTTTCATCAGCAATCGTGATACACAAGGGAGACTAAATTTGGCATCAGATCTGAACTACGACCAAATACAATTGACTTTCCTAAAAAGCAAACATCAGAAATATAACCAAAAACAAAATAGTGATAAAATGCACTGAAAATGATGTATGGGTTGTCAGGTATATGAATATGAGATGAAGGCTAGCACTTTCTCTTCCCACAAAAACATGAAACAAAAATATTAACAAAGATGTACACAAAAGCATGAATTTTGACACAAAAATAGCAACAAAGATGTACACAGAATTAGCTAACAAAGAAAGGCAAAAACTTACGTTGTTGTCCTTCCAACAGTGAAGCAGAAGCCTCCTTAGAACCTGTTAACCAAAAAATACCTAACCTTAACACCCTCTCTCTCTCTCTCTATGTGTACAGTGCCTGTAGGTTAGGGAAAAGAATGTGAAGAGAGGAGGAGTGGGTTGGGTATTTATAGATATAGAGAGACTCTGTGGTGGGGTTGACGCCCGAGTAGGAGAAAAGAGAGAAGACTTCGGGGAGTTGGGGAAAATGCAAATGAAATGCACGTGAAATTTCAGTTAAATTGCGGGTGCAAATGCAATTTTATTTTTATATTATTCCCGTGCTTTGTTTTCAGTAAGATGGGATAATCTACGGGTACAACGACTGTGACGGACGCGGACCTCATAGTTCAAATCTATCCGTTTATTCGTCACGTGTCCTCCAACGGTCTCTCTCTCTCTCTTCATCTCCGTGTCTCGTCCTTGTTTAACGTTTCAAACGCGCTCTTTCTTCGATGAGGAACGTGGACTTTAATGAGCTAATCAGCACTTGCCACGATGCTAACAACTACCGTCATCCTCGGTACCGTAACGTTAACTTCTGTCGTTTAGTGGACGATGAAGAGGGCCGGTGGGCTCCAAACTGACGTGATCTTTGGGCCTCCAGACGTTCGTTTTGAGCTCGCGAGCTGATAGCAATGGGCCGTTTGGGCTTCATTCTTGTGGTGGGCCTCATTTGTTTTTATGCACGCACTCGTCAACAGAAACTTTCAAGGATATGTTCGTCTTGTCAAAATTTTAAGAATTTGAATCTAACTTTCTAAAATTACAATCTCAACATTACTTCTACCCGTGGTACAAGCTAGTTAGGCTTTGTGATGTCGGGAGCGGCTCACCTTTGGTTAATCTTCCTCCTTTTTTTTTCTCTTATTCGCAATCTATATCTTTTCACGTCATTCAAATTTAATCCAACGATTCCAAATGAGTTGTTTCATCCAATGAAAATTATCTAAATTTCATCATAATAGATTCGCATGACATTAAAGTCAATTCCTAAGTTGGAGATCTGACTCAGTATTTCACCTCAATTTTAATTAAATATTATACATATTCGGCTCACTCTTACTAAACAATTAGATAATATAATTCAAATAATAAAATATATTTCTTCCCATCTCATCCCTCTCGCCCGACTCATGAACTAATCACCCCCTCTCCAAAAAGCATTGCCCCCAAACCCCTGGTTTCCTCCATGTTTAAGAGGATAGAAAAGTAATTTACCTTAATTTTTCAAAGCAAATCATCCTTTTACGTCTACAAACGAATATTGCCTTCTTTGAACAGGAAGATTCCGGTCACGTTTTTGAGGGCCATCCTGTTGATTATAGTAATAGGGTCGAATCTGAAATGCTCAATTGATTCGTCGGAAGGAAACTAATGAGATTCTCTCGTCAGAGAGAAATCACTAAGCTTTCATCCCGTATAACATGTCCCATGCAATTGCTAAAGAAAGGAATTGTTTCTTAACAAGGCCATCCAAGATAAAAGAAATGCTAAACCCAAACAGGCGATCTTGCGGCTGATAAGTCCATCAAAGCAACGTATAGCCCAATCTGGTTCTGTATTTCCCTCTTCACCTCCCAGATTCTTCAACTTACAAATATGAAGGATTTTGCCCTCATCGGTAGCTCTCACCCCTTTCCCATTTTAGGAGAACGGAGAAGGATTCCCAAACAATGCCAATGTCCAGATGTTGGATGTTCCCTAGTTTTTGTGTTGTGGTCATTTCTTTCTTCTCTTGCTCATACTCTTGCACGTTCACCATAACCAACAATTGCCCCTTTACTATATGGCCCGGCACGCTTTCAGGTTCAGGCACGCCTCAGCTTGGAACAACCGGGTTCCAGTTGGACTCCGGCCAGAGTGCTAGAATCCCATCTACTCCAGGATGGTCAGGGCGAATATGGGCAAGGACAGGCTGCACATTTGACGGGTCGGGTGCTGGCACATGTCAAACAGGGGACTGTGGCGGGAGGCTGGAATGTGATGGCAATGGTGCCACTCCGCCTGCATCCCTATTTGAGATAACCCTGGGAAAGGGCGACGACAAAGATTTCTATGATATCAGCCTTGTAGATGGCTACAATTTGCCCCTTGTTGCCGCACCAAGTGGGGCGAACGGAGCATGTAATGCCACGGGCTGTGCCGCCAATATCAACATCGGTAAGAGTTAAAACCCCCTTTAGTTTTGGTCTATTTCCAAATAGGTCATTCTATCCAATTCTAAAGGAGAAGGTAAAATCCACAACATGAGACCGCCTTCCGCTATTGAAATGAAACAGGTTGCCCAAAGGAGCTTCAGGTAGTGGGGGGAGGTGGAGAGGATGGAGGGGTGGTTGCATGTAAGAGTGCATGCGGGGCATTTGGGTTGGACCAGTACTGCTGCAGAGGAGAGTTTGGCAACCCAACGACATGCCAGCCCTCCTTTTACTCGACCATTTTCAAGAGCGCTTGTCCAAGGGCTTATAGCTATGCTTTTGATGATGGCACAAGCACTTTTACATGCAAGGCTTTTGATTATGCCATTGTTTTCTGTCCTCTTGTCTACGGGTACAAGCTTACCTTCTCTGATAAAGTTCAACTGCTTAATATGAATTTTGGTGCTTTTAGCAAGAGATAATACGAATTCGTGTTCGGTCAGCCACTCCCACCATAAAACCTGAAACTTGATGACAATTTGCTATGCAGGATGGATAAATCAGCCAGTGTCTTCACAGCTCCAACTCAAGAGCAGAGCAACGGGAAGGTTGTGGGAATAGTGTCGTCATCAAACATCCTCCTACCTCTTCCAATACCAATCCTTTTAGTCACCTTAAACCTGTTCTTGGCCCTTGGGCGGATCCCTTCTCAGCCTGAAGACGTGGGTCTGTAACTAGAAAAGCTTGATGCCAATCCTTCTAGTCATCTCAAACTTTTTCTTAACACAAATGATCAGTTTAAGGCCTTTGACAGCATTATATTGAAGCTGAAGTAGAACCTCACTGTTCCTTTGAAGGGAAACATGACTGAATCAGGCACGCAGGTGGCAAAAAGGGGCAACAAATTAGAACTAGGAAGATTTATGAAGTTCATAGTAACTGATCCATGGACTTATGGTCTATAGTGAATGGAATCAGTTTAATAATGTCAATGAAATCATGTGGGCAGACTGTCATTGAGACAATCCATTTGGTATAAGAAACGAATTCGATAAAATAAAAAGATGGGGGAAAAAAAGTTACAGATTCCTTGTAAGATCAATGATGTAGTTGTAACATGCAAAAGCAGACATAGGTTGTTGAATGTAGCAAGTAATCCATGAACCAACCTAAAACACAGCCAAATTGAAGTAAATAATAATAAATGTACTCCTTGAAGACAACTATTGAAAATTTTGAAGCACTAATGGCCATTCCCATGCTACAATCAGTCAGCTGAAACCAATACAGGGTGATCCTACTTAGCCTGGATGACAATAAGAACTAATACTAGTCACCGGTGGCTTGTATCTTATGGCATGTATAACGAACTCTAACCATACATTTGTCTCTTATTTCTTGGTCCTGCCTTTCTTTGAAACTTGATTTTTCTTTCTTACTTTTTTGGGTGCTTGTGGCTTTCCTCCCACAGGTCTACCTCTCTTCCGCACAATCCCCTGCATCCCGAAATCCATCAAATAAGCATACAGGCAAAGTGATAAAATCCATGAAAACAGAAGCAGCCTAAACTCAATTAAAAGTTAAGATTTTTTCTGAGTATTGAATTCTGGAAACATACTGATGTTTTCTCAGCTTTCCCTTTCGCTTTCCCATTGGTTTGCTCTTCAACACCCTCATTCTGATCCTTTTGATGAGCAAAAGCTTTGGGGATTTTGTCAGCCTCCTCTTCTGAATCAAAAGAGAAACCGTCCAGCGTTCCTACTCAAGCAAAATGATGGATGTGAAGGAAGAGCAATTTTCGGAACGTTGGAAAAAAAAGGAATATAATGAGATAAAACACCATAATGGAGTCTCCTAACCTTCAACCATTGTTTCAGATTCATATACGTTAGACTGTGGTGTAAGCTGAATGAAGTCATCCATGATAGCCTCTATCTGACCAAGAAACATACAAAGCTGAGCGAATAGATCAGATAAAAGCTTAGTATATTGCCATATTTCACGGTAACTACCAACGAGGACGGGACATATAATGAAGTAAACCAATAGTAAAAGTTCATCAACTACATCTATACATTATGAAGGAGAGATATTACGCAAACATTTAACACACCTTTGCCTCTGACTGTCCAAAGCTAACCTGAAGAAGAGAAGAATAACACAGCAGTATCACTTTTAAGGATTAAATTCGAAGACTAGTTTCTTATGTGCCACCATGATAGAGATTTCTGATTTCAACAAAACATTGATGCTAGTCATGACTTTTGAAACCATGATGCCACTGAGAATATTTAGGTAGAGATTGATGACGTACAACGCAAAACGTCCGGGATGGTACTATTGTTGTTTTGTATATGGTTCCTGAAAGAGTAACCAAAATTAAACCAATCAGAAGAAGGCTGCTACAATGCCACAAGGAAAACTAAGGTCTACAAGAACAAATAAAAAAAGAGAGCAGGTCACAAAGGCATATAACCTGAGACGTGTCGTGTGACAAATAAATAAATAAAAAATAGAAAGTTGAGAAAACATTCAGGTTTCTTCGAAATTTGGTCATCCAGGATGACGTTTCAACCTTTCTCTTTTAGTAGGCAGGAAAATCTTTTAACAGTCAACAAGAAATACTCTTAAGGTACATTAAAGTAATCTTGTAAAAAGACAGGAATTTTTTCTACACATATAAACACAGTATTGGAAAAGGCTGAAGGATCATCATCAACCCAAGTGACCAGTGGATTTGAACAAAACCAACCTTTTAAATCTAAATACATTTCATGATTCCCTGATGGGGTATCTGAAATCACTACGCGTCCTACAGCACCCATATCACCACTCAAATCTATGGAATCCCCTTCACATTCAACTAGTGCCTGCACAGAAGACAAAGCTCTTGGTTAATACTTCTTTTGGCTAATAGGCTCAAGCTGGTTTTAGGTTCCATTATATCGCCCTCCCAGTGTGCTTTTGTGTGGGGTAGACAGATTTTGGATTCGGTCCTGATTGCGAACGAGTGCATTGACTCTAGGCTGCAATCTAATTTACCTGGAATTCTATGCAAGCTCGATATCCATAAGGCTTATGATCATGTTAATTGGAACTTCCTCCTCTACTTGTTGCGACAGTGTGGCTTTGGAGTTAAGTGGTGCAGGTGGATAGAGTTTTGTATTTCTTCTCCCAGATATTCGGTAATGATTAATGGATCTCCTAAGGGCTTCTTTAGTGGTTCCCGTGATTTGTGTCAAGGTGACCCCCTTTCGCCCTTTTTATTTGTTATTGTCAAGGAAGCACTGAATCGGATGCTGAACAAGTTGGTTGAGGTGGGTTCCTTGGAGGGGTTTAAGGTTGGCAGTGGTGGGGTGAGCATCTCTCACTTGCTTTTCGCTGATGACACTCTTATTTTGTGTGGGGCGGAGGAGAGCCAATTCCGAAATCTCCGTTGTCTTTTGCTTTGTTTCGAAGCGGTGTCTGGTCTCAAGATTAACCTTTTGAAATCTGAGGTCATTCCCATTGGAGTGGTGGGCAATGTCCAAATCTTGGCTGATATCATGGGTTGTAGGGTTGCCTCTCTTCCTATCACTTATCTTGGTCTTCCTTTAGAGGCTCGTTTCAAAAGTATTAGAATATGGAATGGCATCGTTGAGAAAATGGAGAAGCGGTTAGCTGGATGGAAGAGGAGCTATCTTTCGAAAGGTGGGAGAGTCACTTTGATCAAGTCCACTCTTGCAAATATCCCTACTTATTTCTTGTCTCTTTTCCCCATTCCTTCGTCGGTAGCTTGTAGATTGGAGAAGTTACAGAGGGACTTCTTGTGGGGAAGCACAGAGACTGAGCACAAGTTTCATTTGCTGAATTGAGAGAGTGTGCTGTCCCATTCAGCTTGAAGGGCTGAGTATTAGGCGCTTAATTCCTTTCAATAAGGCTTTGCTTGGGAAGTGGTTGTGGCGCTTTGCTTTCGAAAGTAACAGTTTGTGGTGGAATGTTATAGTGGAGAAGTTTGGTAAAGAGTTGGGTGGGTGGAGAACCTGTCAGAGGAGAGGCACTTACGGTGTTGGTCTTTGGAGGTTTATTACCAAAGGGTGGGATCCCTTTATTCACTTCATTCGGTACGAGGCTGGAGGTGGCTCTCGAGTTCACTTTTGGAGTGACCTTTGGTGTGGAGAGAGACCCTTGCGGCTTGCCTTCCCGTCCCTCTTTTCTATTGCTAGTAATAAGGATGCTTGGGTGGCGGATTATTGGGAGGAGAATTCTGGTTTGGATGCTTGGAATGTCCAGTTTTCGAGGGCTGCGAATGATTGGGAAGTTGAGGTGTTTTCGACTTTCTATTCACTTCTTTATTCCAAGTCCTTGACGATTGGGGCTGAAGACAAGATTCGTTGGACAGGTACCAAGAATGACATTTTCTCCATGAAATCGATGTATGAGTTTCTTTCTTGTAGCCCGGCCCTGTCTTTCCTGTGGAGACAGATTTGGAGGTCATT
Source organism: Myrica gale (assembly GCA_963930655.1). Classification (NCBI taxonomy): domain Eukaryota; kingdom Viridiplantae; phylum Streptophyta; class Magnoliopsida; order Fagales; family Myricaceae; genus Myrica; species Myrica gale. The sequence continues at coordinate 24,765,734 of OZ005606.1, read as the reverse complement.
TGTTCCTATCAAAGTTTTCTTTTTTGTGTGGGAGGCAGTGCCTGAGAGAATTTTGACTACAGACAACTTGAGGAGGCGGGGTCTTTGTTTACTTGATTGGTGTTATCTTTGTAGGTGCAATGGGAAATCGGTGGATCATATTCTCCTTCATTGTGTTGTCGCTAGGGACTTATGGTCTCATATGCTTAGCATTATGATTTTTTGTTGGGTTATGCCTTCTAGGGTGAAAGAGGTGCTGTTTTGTTGGAAAATGAAGTTCATCAACCCGTTTGCCTCGAGAGTGTGGAAGATGATTCCTTTGTGTATTTTGTGGGTTATTTGGAAGGAGAGGAATGAGAGGTGTTTTGAGAACTCTTCCTTGTCTTCGGTAGGGTTGAGGGGTTTGTTGTTGAGTTCCCTTTTTCTTTGGGCCAATGCTGTTTTGGGCTCTCCTTTTTCTGATTTTGCTGATTTTCTCAGCTTTGTAGCTTGTTTGAAGTAGGTTTTCAGTATAGCTCTTTGTACTGTAACCTCTTCCTGTTTTTTCAATAAAGCTCTTCTTACTTATAAAAAAAAACTTATGTTTTTCAGTTACAACTTTTTTCTTTTCATAACTCCGTTTTCTTTTTTCTTTTTTTCTTTTGTACAGTTGACCCTTGAAGTATATTTTCTTCAGCATAGAGATAAGGCTCATAGCATAGTGACATTGATTATAGCCGCTATTCATTCTAAAATAAAAGCACCTTACTCTCATAGGATCAAACTACTAAGCAAAGAATCAAGAAGAGCTATCATCCTACCTTTGAGCGGTGGACTTTCTCAGGAAGCACCAAAGGCAACCTTGAGGAAGATACCTGCATATTATAAGTTTGCAAGACATTTCATTCAGCCGAAAAGACATTTCATTCAGCCGATGACTAACATAGACAAGCATTATAGCTACTAATCATAGCTCTTACACGAGGTTCACTATGCTTGTCAGATGTTTCTTCATCTGCAACTTCCACATCGCCATCATTTCCTATACCATGAACAAACACTACATGCATCACAAATCAAAAGAGAGTACAGATCTCTCTATGAGAGAGACACAGACAGAGTCTCATTTTGAATCCATCGCGAAAAGGTTTAATATTAGCCATACTCACTGCTTCTCGTTGTAAATTTTGTTACGGATTTTATTACTTATAGAGCTAACACCACTCACACCAGTAGAAAAGGCCCCTCCATACCTTTCCTTTCCACATTCTCATTTATTTTTTTCTCTTTGATTGGTATACGATCCTCTACTTTTAGCCGTTTCCTTGAAGATTTTTCTTTTGAAGCCTTTTTATATGGAGATTCTCCCTCACTGACAATAAGAACGACATTATCACCTCCAGCTCCCCCTTGGAACTCAGATGGTTTTTGACCAGCTGGGTCTCCATGATGAATATCATCCTCCATTCCAGCATCTTTCTCAGAGTCTGATGACAATGTCCAAACCGAATGAGTTGGTTCCTATATGATAACATATACTCTTTTCATCAGCAAACAAAACGAAACCAAGCTAATAAATGCTTAAAAATAAACCCCATGGAGATATAACAACGTTACCATTTATGTGTAATGAACTTTGAGCACTCAAAGTAAACTGGAGGAAACTGACAATTATTATATATCAAAGTAACTTCACCAAACTAAGGACATGAAGTGATGGCAGGTAATGCGTCTTACATAAGGCTCTATATGCTTCCCAATTGTTACTTCGTCAGCAACAATCCTGTCACTCTCAGCCCCTGTATCATCAATAAAAATTATGAAACTTCCAATGAATACATTTCCAGTTACTAATCCTTATAAAGTGAAAAGCTGTCAACATCACAATCAAAAGGCTTAGACCAATAAGTTGATCATATCCTGAGAAAATTATTAGGGATTGTGTGACTCCTCTCTTTAAAACCTCTAAATTTCAGCATTCTGAATAAAAACTTCTTCCCACGCTCCCCCAGTGTACCTGTTTTTCTCTTTCTGATGGATGTATTCTTTTTTTGCCTGAGTGTTTGATCTTCTACTTTCAGCCTTTTTTTTGGAGACTTTGCCTTTGATGACATATTGGATGGAGACTCAACACCACTTTCACCAACAACTATAGGTTTATTGTTGCTTTCTTCTGTAATTTTACATGACTTGTAAGTAGATGGCTCTTCAAGATCATCTCTGTCCTCCCTTGAAGTGCTGTCTCTTGGTGAAGACTGAGAATCTGAAGATAATGTCATCGTTGAATGAGTTGGTGCCTGGTCAGGAAAGTAAGATTATTATGGCCAGCGCCCACACCAAAGTACAAAAAGAAAGGTGTCAAGTGTTGTCCAGTAGCTCCATCATCTGGGTTGAAAATGAACATGAACAAAAGAATCTGACGATCCCAACCTTATGACTTAGAAAGCCCAACAGTGCCAAATTATGTGAATAGAATCCAATTTCCTATAAAGAGCTGAGGATAATAATTCGGTGCAATATATATCTGTAGAAGAATATTGATACATCCAATTCGGAACTGGTAACTAACTTTGACTTGGGGCATGTTGCAAGAGCTTTCCGGCAAAACCTGTATGTACTCGACAACTACTTGTTCCAAACATGTCTTACACCAGTAATGCTTTAAAAGTGTATCATTAGATATATCTTTATAACCAATGAGCCTGCCCGCCACTATCATGACGTTTGAATCTTCATCCGCACTTCAAATGTTTTGCAGAAGTTTGTTCCAATTGGGGGAAAAAAAACAACAACAACAGAAAATGAGGTTTTTCTGTTGGTTCTGAGTTTCTGAACTGCCCAAGTGAAACGTATGAATATATGAATGTGCATAGTTCGCGATAGCGTGAATGATCAATATTCTAAATTGCACTACAAGAGATGCATTTTGCTTCCGCTAATAAATCATTCTAATTCACCAGTATCCTCCAGAGTTCTGAGGGAAGTTAATCCATGACAAACGGTGACCACACACTAAAAATAGATTCTTCCGATACCTGGAACGTGCGCAACCAATCCGGAGATTGTTCCCTCGAGTAGCTCATGACAGCTTTTAATGCCAAACCACTACCAAGTCTTCCGGTCCCCCTCCGTGCCTGCTTCAGTATAATCTACTTCTAGTAAACCAAAAATAAGTAAATTACAAAAGCATCCAGTATGTCATATAAGAACATCTAATGTTTTGTGATGAAACAAAAATTTCATTTGATTTTTGTTGATCTTGTCGAATTCCAAAATGAACTAAAGTTGGATACCAGCTCATGATCTGAAAGTGTACTATCGGGAACCGTTGACTGATTTTGAGAAGACACAGCCCTAAGCTTCCCGAGACGAAACACATCGTTGCGTCGAGCTTAGAGGAGCTTTAAGAAATAAAACAACTAATTGCAGGGTACAGGGTTTAGGGTTTTGAGGCGAGGAATGAAACTGTACCAAAACTACAGCCTGCAGGAGCTTATCGCGCGCGAATCAGAAATCTCCTCACTGTCAGCCAAGGGGGAAGGAAATTAGAAGCTTTTTGTTTGTTTGCTTAGGAAATACTATCCTTAGCCACGGATAGGTTTGTTTGATTGCCTTTTTACACATTGCTTGTACGTTGGATAAAGAAAACTCGTTAGGGTCTGTTTGGTCATATCCTTGCTTCAGGCCTTTTTTTCTTTTTCTCCCAGCTGATTAGGGGTTAAGGGGTTCCCAAACAGGAGAGTGAATATCTGGACAAAGCCCTACTGTTACCGGTTATCCACAATACTCTGCGACTAAAGAGTAACGAAGCGAAACGAAGACGAAGGATCTGAATGGAGCAAGGGAAACAGGGAATGGTGGTGGCGAAGCTGATGCCGGAGAAGAACCCGTTACAACAGATACAGGCGCGCTTCAAGGAGTTGGAGACTGGGTTCAGGGCGTGGTTGGCCAAGCAGTCCCTCCCGGTGGAAGTGGCCTTGGTCACCGTCACCAGCTCCGCCCAGGGCGCCGCGATAGGCGCCCTCATGGGCACTCTCACCAACGACATGTCCTCCTCTCTCCCAAATCCTCCTCCGCAGGCAAACCCCCAAGCCATGGCCTCTTTCAAGCAGGCCCAGGTTGGCGTCACTCTTTTGCCGTTTTCCCAATTACCCTCTTTGTTATTTTGTTTTCTTAGATTGGAGACGTACTTGTTCTAGTAAAGTTGAAGGAAACAAAACGATTAGAGTTTAAAGATTTGGTTTTAGTAAAAAAAAAGTTCCGATGTTTTTTTGGTCGCTTGGGTTAGATAATTGTAGGCATAGTCCGAATTATGCCTTCTACTCAGGGATAACCAGTTCATAGTTGCTAGTGAGTCCTAAATTCAATACATGATTGGCATTGTAAAAGCTTCTGAGGCTTATAAAAAAAAAATGTAAAAGCTTGTGAGTAATTGAAATAGTGACAGTGGTTAGAAAATGTAGGGGTTTCATTGATATATAAGAAAACAGTGTTTCCTTGATTTATGGGAAATGTTTTCCTTTGATTGTAGGCTCTTGCTGGGGGTCCGATGGTACAAGCTCGCAACTTTGCGGTGATAACAGGTGTCAATGCTGGCATAGCTTGTCTCATGAAACGACTGAGAGGCAAGGAGGATGTCCAGTCTAGGTGATCTTTCATTATCTTCCTCCTGTATACACAAGATGTGCAAACCACAATTAGATGTAGTTTGGGATTCATTGACTTGTTTTATTGCTTAAGAAGTACTTAATTAGTCTCATGTGGCGTTCCAGTGCATCTTGAGGTTGTTAGAACTTTTACCATGCCCTATCTTATAGTTTGTCTTGGCAGCCTATATCAAATGGATGATTGTATTTTCTGGGAAATTCATAGTTGTCGGTATGCTTTCTGAAGTGGTTTTTGGCGTTCGGACACAAGGGAAAGATTCTATATTTGGCCTGTGTGAGGTGAATGAAGGGGTTGAGGCCCTAAGCTCCCTTGTAGATTGTATTCTAGCATCTATGGTCCAAAAATAAACCTTGGCTTTTCTACTCCCCCCGCCCCTCCAACTTGTACCTCCAAAGAAATTCTCTACCTCCATCCTTGATTAGGAGGATTTGTAAATCGAGTTCTTGTTTCAGCTAGATAAGCACGTGTATGAAAAGATCCCAGCAAATAGAAGTACAATGTATGGAAATAACCACCTTCTCTTTTGAGGAAGAATCACTTTTTCTTTGCAAATTTAGAATATTTTGTTAGTTCCATTGATAAGCAGGACACATTTTACAGAGTCTATGAAATTGGATAATTCACTTCAGAATCTTATTCAAGTGATTAAATATGAGGCGTATACATCCTTCTTTCACGTAACTCATCGTTGAATAGAGCTTTTCTGATGATTCTAAGAGGCCTTGCTGATGGCACTAGCTACAAATTTTGTTTTTTTCTTCTGTATTCTTTTAAAAGTTCATCAAAAAGAAAATGCTATTCACTATCCTAGAATGTGATTTGTTGTTGGCAGGCCCTTCAATTTTGCATGCGTTTCCATGTAGCATGTATTTTTTCAACTTGTTTTTTTTTTCTCTATTTCGATTTTGGTTCACATGCAATGCGGGAAACCAACTCTGTCGACATTTGTAATTGCCCATTATAGTGTGCTATGAAATTTCAACAATGAGAATGGACAGACTAAAGCAAATGAGCTCATTTGAGTCGCGTCTGCTCCTCCATAATTTATCATAGATTGATGCAGAAAAGAAGTCACTTAAAGAAAAACATCTGGTGAATTTGTGACGCTCCAGTACCAATGGAAATACCGAATACAGTGGCTAGTTTCAAAGTATATCTGGCACCAAATCCACGTTGTGATTTCTTTTTAGATCGTGATATGATCTTTTTCTTTAATGAATCCTAAGGGAAATTGAGGAGTGTACATGCTTGAAATGGATATAAGAATCTCCTTGATTTATATCAAGAGACGACCTTTGACAGAGTCCGTCCCATCTAAAGTCTGATGTATCCAAAGAAAGGAATGGCTGATTTATATTTCATGCAAGTGTTCACTACTAATTTAGGGCACAGATTTGACTTGAACCTCTTTCTAGGGTCATTTGCCAACTTAGTTTTTTGTCATGTATTTTACTTGTTTTTAGTCATGAACTTTCTTACAATTAGAGGTTATCATTGCAGCATGGCGGCAGCTTTTGGTTCTGGAGCCATGTTTTCATTGGTGAGTGGCATGGGTGGCCTGAATCAGGCTGCAAATGCAGTCACTTCTGGCCTCTTTTTTGCTCTTGTTCAAGGTGGACTCTTCAAGGTGCGCATTTAGTGGAAGTAATTCATCATTTCAAAAGTGCTTCAAGTTCTACAGCATGCTCTTATTCTGGTCCTTAACTGTTAATAAAAGCAATGCAAAGCATGAAGGTTCTTGCCATTTGTTCTTGCATTTCCTTCCTGATTTTGGTCTAATATTTTTCCATGAATCTGGACCTCCAATATGTTACTGACCTATTCTGTGACTGATAACAAACAATGAGGATAAAAAGATGACCATCTAAAATTGGCCATCTTCATTAAGAAAATGCATTTGGAAATTATGCTGCTATCTATGGTTTCTCTGTTGTCACGTAAAACATTTTATATAACATCAAGGTTGTGAAACTCATAAGAATATTAAAATTCTTGACGTCGATGGCTGTGAATGATATGAGTCAATACACGGTCTCCAATGGGTGACAGTGGACCATACTGCACCATATGCTCTTGTGTTTACCTATACCACACCATATGCTCTTGTGTTTACCTACATCTCCTGAGCCCTTACCATGTGTTTGCACAGGTAGGGGAAAAGTTCTCTCAACCACCAGGTGAAGATCCTTTTTATACTAAAACAAGATCCATGTTGTCTAACCTTGGCCTGCAAAATTACGAGAAGAATTTCAAAAGAGGCTTGTTATCAGACAGCACATTGCCTCTTCTCACGGACAGGCAAGTAGTTTGACCATCATTGAGTAACGTTGTGGTATTTTCTTTCACAGCTTTTCTAGGCGATGATATCTTAACCATAATATGTATGTATTGATACCTTTGACTTGCCATGATGCATTTCAGTGCTCTTAGAGATGTGAAAATCCCTCCAGGACCAAGGCTTCTCATTCTCGATCACATTCAGCGGTCTGACTCATGTTGCATGTATGTTATTACTGTCCCTTGAATTGACAAACTCGACTCACCTTCGATTATATCTTCAACTTCAGGGACCCAGAGATCAGAGATAGGCGAGGAAGTGGTCGTTGATCATCTACTGTCGATCAAGTTTGCTGCCAACTATTCCTTACCCGTCCAACCGCAGAAAAGATAGGATTCTTGTCTTTATTATGAGAATATGACAATTTTTTAGTCTACCGTAAAAATTCTGGCCATGTAGTTTTGATTGTCCTGGTTGTACGTTGGCTCAAACGGTAGTCTCTAAGAGCTTAAATGTGGTATTCTAGGTAATATACACTCGTTATTATTTCTAATAAGTCAGCATGGTTACTATCGAAGCCAGATGGCAATGGAGTAATCCTGAAATGAGCGAATATTTGAGGACAAATAAGAGCAAGTAGAATGAAGTTAGAGAGACTTACATAGCGTTTGAGTTAGTAAAATTTTAACAAAATTTTACTTTACCAAACACATTTCAAAATTTTACTTTTATCACTCGTTCACCGATTCTAATACATCTTGTTTTTAACACCAACAAAAAATTTTAACAAAATTTTGATAAAGACTATCAGGGGCTATAGATTTTTAAGATTTCAGGTGAGGGACATAGGGAGTGGAATGGTGATGAGGCTTTAGCTACGAATTGAGAACTAGAAGTGAGTGGAAGTAAGAGATTACGGTAATTTAATAAAATATGCCCGCTTTTCTCTGGAATTTTTGGTTGCTTTGCATGAAGTTTTTTTTTTCCCCATGGATTTTCATCATTTCAATTCAGAGTCCAAAAACTAAAGGATGTTCGGTGTCCTTTCTTGCAAATCTCTCATAAAAAGGACAAGGGTGTTTAGGAGGCTCATGAAGATGTTTTGGTTGTCTTTTGTGCGAGGGATTATTGTCCAATTTTAAGCCTATGTTTGGATGCCTCACAATCACTTTTTTCACCACCTCTATTATTTTTTACAAACTCAAATAATCTTTTTACAAACTCTAATACTTTTTTACAAATATCAACAATTCTTTTCACAAATCCCATTAACAAAAAAAAATCACCGGACAAACTTTTTGCTCATCCAAACACAACCTTATTTCTTTGCACAAACAGCTCCCACCAGCTATATGGATTGTGAAAATGTAAGCGTAGGGCGATCATAGTTATTAATCGCATGCTAATCTGTCTGATTGCAAATAAGTATTCGCTACTTTTTTTAACTCATCCTCTTTCCCAGTCCCAATTGTCTCATCAGTCAGTCCAAAGCTTTCCGGGCGGTTGATACTTGATAGTGAAACCCTGGCCCTGTGGCCCACTGACTCCTTCACTGCTTTTGTTTTCGGTAATTGAAGATAAAAGAGAGACCCCAGCTATCGCCACCCACCCAACCCTTCTCAGATATTTGAAGACGTGGGGTGTCTAACGACGTGCCAAAGAAGTTTCTGGACCATCGGACACCGAAAACATATCAAAAACAAAACTAGAAACCATGAAAATTCGGGCCCTCGACGGATTTGACTCCGGCGTTTAAAAATAAGAGGAGTTTGAATCAACGTCAGTAATACATTTTTTATACAAAAAACTGATCTTGATTACGAAAACAAATATCAACATAACCACGCGCTTAACATCACAAACAAACCAACAAAACGTACAAAAATATATTCCATTTTCGATTCTCCGCTGCATACGAATCATACATGCGTGATTCGCCAGACGCGGCTAGAAGATCATACAGCGGTTTGAGGAGGGGCGGCCTGGTAGGCCAGGGAGAGCTGGTTGACGAGGGAGAGGAGACGAGCGTTCTAATCTCGCTCCTCGTGGACTGCCTTCGCCTCTAGCTCCCCAAGCTGGGAGCAGAGCCTCTCCTCTGCCTCCTCGGCGACTCGGAGCCTCTCCCATGCCCACTGGAGCTCCTTCTTCATCTGCTACTCCCTCACTTGGCTCTCCCTCAACTCCTTCTCCAGTTCCTCTTTCCTCCTCCTCCTCCTCCTCCTCCGAACCCTCATTAATACCAAAGCAAGCATTCTATCTCTCTTTTCTCTAGCCGTGAATGTTATAGCAAGAAGTCTCAAAGTTCCCGCTGGCTCTGCCTTTCTTTGCATACTTGACTTTAGGAGCGAGGACGGCTATATATAGAGGCCGAAACATGTATGTCCAGGCTCAATGTATCTAGTCATTTTCCCTACCCTTTTTAACAGTTTGTTGTGTTTCAACTTAGATCTCCTGTTCTCTAATTTGCCATAAGTTTGACAATTGAGCAGTTGGGTCGCGTTTCGCCAACAAACTGGGATCGCTATCGAGAACAGCCCACAAGTTTTTTTTCTAAGTGAGAACAGCCCTATTGGCTCAGACAAATTAGAGAGAACATTGTTATGATTACGATAATTACTGTGCGAGTTCCTCAACGTCGGTCGAAATTAAGGAAAGTTATCCTTTGGATAAACTGTTTAATATAAATAATTAATTAACATTGTTGACTTAAATGTAGTTTATAATTAATTAACATTTTAGGTTCCAAACTTATACTTATTTATAAGGCTAAAATATTACGCGTACCCCTGTGGTATAATGTTTTCTTTAATATACCCTTAGGGTTCAATTTATTGTCCCGCTGCCCCTGTAGTGATGTCGTACCCAAAACTACCCCTCCGTCCATATTTCGTCTCCAAACTAACGGAAAATATTGAACTGTTAAGAAATCACACGTCATAGCCAATAAGAAGATGACAAGTGGTTCATTTGCTGACTGGGCATATAACTCTGAAGGCGAAAGCGAAACTGAGAGCATTTTGAAAACTTTGAGCGTCTACTATTATTCTAATATGCCTCACCACGCTGCATACTCTGCTTCTCCTAATTACAGTTTCTGCTGTAGAGTAAACTATATCGGCAACTCTTCATTCGCTTTTTCCTCTTGAAATGTAATCGGAAGTATGTAGATGTGCCAAAGGATGAATTGGTCTTGGAATCTAGTGGAGACTACACGAGAAAATTGGTTACCTTGAATTCAGTGACTACAACAATGGAACTGCAAATGAGAAGCCTATGGGGAATTTTCTGAACAATGTTTGGTACCAACCGAAGGAGATCTTTTCCGTTTATGGCACACCTGAAGTTAGGCAGCATGCGTTCTAAGTTGAGAATTATCATCAGGATGCATGCCATGAAAGAATCGAAATCTGAGAATGACTGACTTCAACCTACGGAGTCACATGGTATATAATCCAAGCTCTAGCCTCTAAGGTTGATGCCAGTGCGTTGCTAGATTGTCGCAACTGCAAATGAAAAGCTAGTCTTTCTTTCGTCGCATCTGCAATGGATGCTTCCTGGTTAGAACCTAAAGAATGACTTCATTGTCCCCTTGTTGCCCCCAAGCAGAACAACTACAATGTCTTCACCTTTAGACCTTGCGACATTCCCTTACATTAGGAAGGTGGGGGGTGCATCCTATACTACTAGATGAACTGTGTAGGCATGAAGATTAAGATTACCGCGTGTTCATGATGTATTGGTTTTGCGTAGATAATAACTAAATAGAAAACAGAGGTACACAGGCTGCAGCTGTAAACTACAGCATTAGCCATTGTGGAAGCAGGGGAAACTTTAAATAAAGGATAGGCCGGCCAAATCGGCAAAGGTGAATGACTTTTAACTCAACTCAAAGGCTTTTGGGAATTCTTTTGTCTCGAAACCTCACAGTCATCCACGAGGACCAACACCAAGTCATTTTAGAAGGGCCGTCCACCATCTATTCTGGTTAAAAACGAAAAAACAGAGCTGGAAGCAGGTATGTCTCCATTTACTCCACACCCTCTTTTTAGGAACAAGAAAAGTTTGGACACAGTGGACTGTACGGGAACCACATCCACACAAGTCTATGTTGAACTTTCGGAAATGTTCTTCAACGAGAATGTCAGGGGCATAGGAAGAAATGTCGAAGTGCGAGTAGATAGGCCTGGGGGTAAGGGCTACGACACTGTAATCGTGGTCATCGGACATGGTAAAGGGCGGAGGGGGAGGAGGGGCAAAATGGGAAATGTTCTTCCACGTGTCATCTCAGGATTGACTATCACGTGTCAAATGTTGACACCTCAGCATCTCCCGTTAAGTTGAGACGGAATCAGCACGGAGGGGTACTTATGGGGATAGTAGGTCACCACAGGGGCAGCGGGACAATAAATTGAACCCCACCTGGGTATGTGAAATATTTAAGCCTATTTATAATGATGTGGTGTAATTTGATTGAGAAGTTTGGTTGGGTTTCCCCACCTGTCTGGGAATCACTACACGCAACGGAAATAACTAAACATATCCAATGGTGACTCAGCCACAACCTTGTTGACTCAATCAAATTAAATTAAGAAAAGGAAGAATAACATCATTCCTACAATCTGGGACTTCCACAATCTTCGTTTATGTTAATGAAAGCTTTTCTTGTTCGCCATTTCGTCTCTTCGGGATTGAAGGGTTCTGTTGTCGAGATTGTCGACAGCTTAGAGGTGTTAACGTGTGATTTGCTTTTGAATGAAGAGTTTATATTTTTAATCATTAAGCGTGCTGAATATTTTACTTTTCTTTTTTTTTAAATAAAAAACAAATTTGATCCGGGTCAGATTGGTGTCTTGTTTGAGTCCCAATAATTTAGGTTTAATAATAAAAAAATAATTACATAATTTTTTATTATTATAATATTTATTAAAAATCTTCTATCTCTTCATTTTTTCACCAACTCTCGTAACATATCTTTACTTTATAATATTTATCAAACCCCAATACCTAAAATTTCCAACATCAAACATCCCTGGATTTGTTTTCTCATTATTTAAGCAATAGATGTTCCTAAAAGTATATGCCATAAACATGCCCATAGAAACTTCCTTCATAACCCATTCACCTCTTTGGGTTGGGAATATTAACATAGCTAGATTTACTAAAGTATTTTATGTCCTAAATTTTACTGAAGCAAACCGTACCCAGTAACGACAAATCGAACCATATATTTAAGTTGAGGACTTTACTAAAGAAATCGAGGATATTGTATGACCCGTGATCAAGGATTTTTTCCAATTTAACGGCCAGCTTGGATCAACGGTGAAAGTCGTCGACAACGAAAACTTCAAAGGTAAAATGTTTAAAATATCAATAAATGCAAAGTGTCTGATCCCAAAGCTTGGCTGCTTGAAGATTGCAAAGTTTATTTTAACATATTATTTTTATCAAATTTTACACACTAATTATTAATTTTATACACTATACAATTAAATAATTGTTAGTATCTAAACAATTTTACTCTCATAAAATGGTCTATATTAAAAAATTATGGAAATAAAATTGGTATTCAGTATGCAAAAAAAATATTTTTCTTTCAAATTGATGATATTTTTATTGAAGTATTTTATGTCCTAAATTTTATTGAAGCAAATTGTACCAGTAACGTTCGGATCCAACCATATATTTTATGTTGCCAAGTAAATTAAGGAAGAAAACAAACAACTTCTCGCACTACTACTTCTCGCACCAATTGAATATTGCAACCCAATGCGACCATTTCAGTCAATGCATGGAATCGTTTGGTCGTTCGGATGTTGCTTTCTTTGCCATTTGTTTAGCTGTGAAAGTAAGTGGTAGGAACCAGCTTGCCTGCAGGAGGGCATGAAAAGGTCCAACCAGAGGCTAGTTTAACGTCCACCCAGGAATTATATATCTTAGTGCAAGTAGTCCTTAGATTATATTCCCTTCGTACAAAGACACAAGTGTTAAGATCATTTGATTTAAGTTACCCGTAGAATTTATTTTAAAATATTCAAAGACATATAAAAAGTCAGGTGCATATATGTTACATTAAATTTCGCTAAAGTGTATGTAATATTGTCTTTGTCAGAGACATATGGTCGGAGTTTTACGCAAGATAAGATTTGGCACGTAAGTCTTCAACCAGTACTACTGGTCACATCTGAAAAATGCAAACAAATTCGACCAGTTCAAATGATGGAACACTGCAGTTCTAATGCCTGAAGGCTGAAGCGCCTACGTACTTTAGTGATCCTTATGTCCTTTCTCGGGGCATGACATGATTTGATGATATCCTGATATAGCAACAAGATTAACTAACTTATGTCGAGGCGTCCCATTTAAAAAATAAAAAAGAAGACAAAAGACTACATCTGCCAAGGCATTAATTTGGTATATTCTTGTTCGATATATCACTTCCGATTACACTTGGTACAATATGCCAATTGACTTGTTCTCTTGGACGAAAATAAACTTAATTAAACAGACAAGTAAATAAAGTTAACGTGAAAGGAAACAGCTGAAAGATGACGTTATAGGTGCAAAAAAGTCCAAAATATATCGGTAGGTACATTCTTCATTTTCTTGGAGAATTAATTACTTATATGATTTGCTCGCCAGGTTGATCCTTTCTTCTCTTTACCTAACTGCATATTTTTCTACTCTTAAACACAAGCTAAGGTGATGTTTGGCAATAAAAAATTCTCAAAATTTGTAGAATACATGACAGTGGTGCGAATATGTAGGTAGATTGAAGTTTTGTTGGGGTTTGTAAAAAGTTGAGAAATTTTTTAAAGATTGTTTATTGTAGGTTGATTTTTATTGATGTTGTGAAGGATGATTTGATATATATTTTTTAAAATATATATATATATTAAAATTTGTATGAAAAATGTTGGAATTTCTGTTAATTTTTTTTGATATTTTGGAGGTTTAGTTGTCAATTTTTTTTACTTTCAAAATATGTTCTTATCCCCGAATGTCACCGATCTACCACTTATTACACGACCTTCTACGTATTAAGAGCCCTACTAAGAGTTTTGGGGTTGTACTTTGCGTCTCAAGCTGATCTATCATGCATGATCATCCTCTTCTCTAAAAAACATGTAATTAATATTTATTTTAATATAAAATTTATTGAACATATATTTTATTGAAGCAAATTGTACCAGTAACGTTCGGATCCAACCATATATTTTATGTTGCCAAGTAAATTAAGGAAGAAAACAAACAACTTAAAATATAGGTTGCATACGAATTTGAAAATAGAGATTGAATCCGCTTGACTAGATGTTTTTTTTTTCTCAGCTATCTTATTTGGGTAAATATATTTTACACTCTTCAACTATTATTTTTAAAGTTAAATACATTTTGTACAGTGCAATTACGTTGAGTACTTTACTGAAGAAATTGAGGATTTCGTTTGGCACATGATCGAGGATTCCGTCCAATTTGACAGCTAGCTTGGACCAAGGATGAAAGTCGTCACAATGAAAACTTCAAAGGTAAAATATGTCAAGAAAAAAAAGATGCAAAGTGTGGGTGACCCCAAATGTTAGAGAAGCAAAGTGTATTTTACTATCACATTACACTCATCAATTATTAATTTCAGATACTTAAAAATTTTCTTTTAAAAGTAGTTTTTAGCCTCTAAAATTAAGATTTTACTTTCATAAAATGATTTGTACTAAAAAATTATAGAGATAAAATTGGTATTTAGTGCACAAATTTTTTTCCCCCAAATTGTCGAAATTTTTTATTTAGACTTTTTCGAATGAATAATTGATTGATGTAACGTCAAAATAATTAATAATTTAGACTGTGATGTAAAAGACCCTCTTGAATCTTGATGTAAGGTTAATTATGTACGTCATTGCTTACGAGTTACGACGCAGTAACACGCTCAGTAGTGGCATTCTTTATTTCTTTTCTTTTCTTTTCCTCCCAAGATGTCTCTTTTGGCGTCGCGAGGGTAAGACGATTTCAAGTGTTGGATGCGGTTCAATGAATATTAGACAAATATGAAGAGGCACTACAATCCACTGAAGATTATGCTTGGTAGCGTCGTAGCAAAATCAAAGTCTCCGTAACATCAAACAAGTTTGCTTTTCGTTTTTTCCCCGAAACTCCCCAAAAGCTCTCTACTGAGTGCCTTCTCGCGAAACCACTCATCCTTACGGAGGAGGGGGAGCTCCGGCTCCTTCATCCCCCTCCTCCTTTTTTCTTTCACTTTTCCCCTCTCCCTCTTCCCTCTCCCCTCTCCGGTTCTCTGGTCCAGTCGGGCTGGTGGTTGTTTGGGTTGGTTTTTGGTTTTTTTTGCAGGTGGCTCGCCACGGTTTTCGGTGGTCTTCGTCGCCTTTGGGCATGCACGCGCCGGCTGGTTCGTTTCCGCACGAAGAGAGCTACGTCGGCAATCTTCTATGGTCGTCAACCGACGGCGCGTCGTGATCCACGTGCACCACGTGCTGCGCGTGGATCTGACGCGCTGATTCCCTTAGTCGCGCGTGGCTGCCCATCCGCCCCCCGAATCGCGTTCTCCTCCTCCGGCGTGGCATGTGCGGCCCTTGAGCTTCATGTTCCACTCTGAATCCCATCCTCCATCACCCACGCGCTGCCGCCGCCGGAGTTTATGTTCCGTTTTAGCCCGTTTGGGCCTGCCCCACTGTTTAGGGCTTGTTTCATTTTAATTCTGTGTTTTATGATAGCCTCTATGTTTAAGGCTCTTGTTGGTTTTTATGTTGTTTTAACCTTGTTTTTAGGCCTAATAGCTATCTTCCATAAGTGGATTTTCTGCGATCTGAGACCGATATGCCCCTTGTGGGCCTTTGTAGGACCTTCTGGTCCGTCTGCTGGCTCTTCGGAGTGTCTGGTACGCCATTTTGAGCTTCCTGGAGTCTTTAAACCTCCATGATCCCGATCTCAATATATATCTGCTATTATGCTTAAAAAAAAGTGTTGGATGCAGTTGCTGACCCTTCTAAACGTGTCCTGCCTCTTGTTTCGTCTGTCGTAAGAAGCTCTTTGTGTTTGCAAATTCAATTTTGTCAAAAAAAAACTTTTTTAAAAAAATTTAAAATATAAATTTTGTCACAAATTCTTAAACTTTTTCAATTTTTACAACAGTTAAAGGCCACAATAAAAATAGTGTGCAGGATATCAGCTTCATAGCCGGCCAATGCATGGAACCGAAAGTAGAAGAGTATAAAGAAAGAAAGCTGCTTGGCATCACTATCAGCTGCTCCTGATTCCACTAAACTCTGCTGTCCAAAATTTTCCGATCAAGCTTGTATCAGATATTCATCTGTTTCTTTAGAGTTAAAACAGTAAAAAGGAACACGGAGACAATAAGGATTAGCCAATTACCTCCTTCGCTGCTGAAATAAACTTAAACGACATCCTGAACGTAGAAAAGGAAGTAACTACAATCTTTGAGGAGGGTAAACAACCCACCACTCATACTCTCAATTTAAACGGAATCAACTCGGGACTATGCACCTTATTCACACGGCTCTTGATTTACTCTGGGCTAAATTACTCAGCTGGTTTTTGGGTTTTCACAATTTTCAGATTAGTTCGTATGGTAAGTTTTTTTTTTCTACGGACTCCCTATGGTTTGGACCAATTCATAATTTAGTCTCTCTATTCACTTGGATGATAGAAATTGCGGAACGAAACCACCTTAAGCCGAATGAAAAACATACACGCCAAAACATGACCGTTAACTTAACTCTCACAACTTGAAAAAGTAGGTCACACGTGCAAAATGGATAAGTTTAGCCCCTCTGTTCACTTGGATGATTATCTATTTAGCACGCGGAGCCCACTTTTTCAAGTTAGGAGAGTCGAGTTAGTGTTCGTGCTTCGCGTGTCGGTTTTTTATTGGGTGTGACGTGGTAGCCACGTCCGTAATTTATATCATCCAAGTGAATGGAGGGACTAAATTGGAAATTAGTTCAAACCATATATAGTTATGTAGAAAAAAAATATACCATAAGGACTACTTTGAGAATTGCGAAAACTCCAAGAACCGATGGAGTAATTTACCCTTTACTCTAACTATGTTACTATTGAGGCAAACCGACGTGGCTGATAATTTGTTCTTCAACAGAAGTAACTACAACTTAAGTACTGTATATTTTAGTTTCTCCTCTCTATTTTTTTTCACTTGTCATGAACAAGGAGGGTAAATGCAAAAAGCTACAAAGTTTTATTCGGCCAGGTAAGCAGTTTTCTTTTTCCTGATCTGAGAATCCAGATATTTAAGGGTTAACCACGATGTTAATGGAACACACTCCCTGCAAAATACATTGCTAAAGGCTCTCTAGCCATGGGCCCAAAACAATATATATCTTAAATAGTAATTGTATAACTAAACTGGACCAGCGTTCTGCACGGACAACTCCTCTTTTCTTATGAGGGCCGCAAATATGACCAATTTGGGCTGATTGGTGGAGCAGCATAGGCCCAAGTTCTTTCTCATTTAGGTGCCGGTGGTTTGGGTTGTTGTCTCGTCACAACCGTAGGCACCACCGAATTCACGTGTCATGGGTTAGTTCAGGTGGCTGGATTTTTTTCCTTTTTCTAGTCCTTATTTTGAGTTTGAGCCTGACAATGGGTCTAGAGGGGGATTACTCAGAGTAAAGATGAGATTACTATAAGGGGTGTTGGTTTAGTGGTGTGTGGAATATGCCTAAGAGCTAAGGTTTGTTCTCAACCAAAATTTGAATCACAATAGCTCTATTATGCTTTGGTGGTCCCTTGCTATGTGGAATTCCCGAATTTAAGTAGTAGTAGGCTTCTGCCTAACTTCGTGATGGTCTATCCCCTAAGACCATTTTTTCTATATAAAAAAAAAGAAAGAGAAGTAAAGATGAGACTGCCTAAAGGTTATATAAGTTGTTGACAAGTGGAGTGGCACAAAAGCTTATTTTACTTTCAGAAATCAGAGTGGCGTTTAGACTTTCGGTGCAAATGAACGGGAAGCTGAAGAAGGAATCGTTGATTTCGTCTTGGCATTTGATGCTGAAACTACACGACAGATCGTCCACGGCTCTGTGCGCTCTACGCAATCCTTAATTATTGTTGTATTAAGCACCTAATTGGGTTGGATAAGTTTCACTTCTTTGTTCCCTTTTTTATTGTTGTTTTCTTCTGATCCGTAAATTCGTGGGAACATATCGCTGGTTTCTCAGATCTGGAATTTGGGATGTAGTTGCTGAGCAAGATGGATTTGTAGAGTAATTCCCAGCCAGCATCCGGGAAGTTGGAACAAATCGTTTCCCAATTTCTGTTAAAGAGCTTACACATCATTCTTGACTCAAGGGTTCCTTCCCTTCATCGTCATGGTTTTAGTGGGGACCTGTCATCGGCTTCTCGGGTGAAAAAGAGTGACAAATGGTTCAACTTAGTTCTAGGTGACCGCCCCACAGCTCTGGATAACTTGAATTTCTGGCACAGAAATCTGATGGATCCAATGATAATTGATGTAATACTTGTTCACGAAGGGTCTAATTCAGCCGGGGGAGCTGTTGAGACAGTTATAGAGAGGTGGGTTGTTCAGTATGAATATCCATGAGTTGTCGCTGCTCAAGCTGGTGAAAGTTCTACCTTGTACAAGAAAACATACAAGAGGTCGATAATACTTTTACGTGCGCTTTATTCACAAATGAGGCTTCTCCCAGCTTATAGGATCTTCCGGCAGTTAAGTTCATCGAGTCAGGCTTGTAATTTTGATATCATTTATAAGGTATCTTCGTTTAGTGATCCATTCTCAAAGGAGGAAGAGGAAATGATGCATGTGTACAGTTTCACTCCTGTAGAGGCCTGCCATGGCCGACTTCTCATATCTGTTATGTACCGAGCACCGCTCTCAGATTTCACTCCTGAGCCTTCAACCTCATTGCCCCCGAAGATTATCATAATATCAGAGATTATGTTGACAGTCCTCCCCAACACTGGCCGTGTACGTCTGAGGTCTTTCCCTTTATCAGAGGGGAACGTTTGTGCCATTTCCTTTTATTACAAGCACTAGAAAAAAACCAAGTCACCGCTGGAAGATCAAGCCTTATATGGTTTATAGAAAATCTAGACTCTAGAGTATACTATGTAATTGTACTTCTTATGAAACTGTTCAACGATGTAAAGACTTGTGTGCCTATCCAAAAAAAAAAGATTGTGCAAAGAGATTCAAAGTTGCTGTTGTGATTTTAAAATGAGGCCAAGATTTGACCACTAAATTTACTACGACATTTCGTCTCACATGTCGAGGTAGCAAAATCTTAGCTCTTGAATATTCATTTTAAAATTACGGGAAATTTGCTTTTTAGTCCTTAGGTTTTGAGCCTTTTTTAATTTTAGTCCTTAACTTTCAACCTTCAAATTTTTAGTCCTTGAGTTTCCTTTTGTCGAATAAATAGTCATTTCGTCAGTCTGTCGTTCATATACTTAACGGACCTATTTGACACGTTGGCAAAATTGAAGCGGTCGACCGTGTATATGTGTTAAAAGTTAGCAGTAGATCGGTACAAATTTGACGGCAGACTGACGAAATGACTAAATTTTACAAAGATGAAAGTTCAAGGACTAAAATTGTGACCTACTAAAATTCATGACTAAAAATGAAAAGGAGGTAAAACTCAAAGACTAAAAAACAAATTTCCCTAAAATTATAGCAGTAAATCCTTTACACAATCCTTCTCTAGACAGAATCCTTCTCCTCTAAATGAACCATAAAACACCTACAAATCTAAATCCTTAAAGAAAGAGAGGAAATCACATATTTTCTTCTCTCTCCCCTGTTTTTCACGGTCATGAAAAAGGAGGGTAAATGCAAAGCTACAATATTTTCTTGGGCCTGGTAATCAGTTTTCTTTTTCCTGGCCTGAGAATCCAGATTTATAGGCTCGACCATGATGCTCATGGAAAATACATTGCTAAAGGCCATGGGCGCAAAACATTCATAAATAGTAAATGAATAACTATTCCTGTCTTCCTATTGAGGACCACAAATACGAGCAACTTGGGCTGATTGGTGAGGCATAGGCCAAGTCCTTGCGCATTAAGGTGCCGGTGGTTTGGGTTGTTGTCTCGTCGCAAATACAGGGGGATTAACTTCTCCAGTCCAATGACCAAAATAAAAAGAAGAAAAATTTTCAGAGTACAGATGAGACTATAGGACAGGTTCTAAACAGGGGCGGAGTCAGGTATCCTACCCCTGTAAAATCCACTTAAGGACTTTTATTTAATCTACAAAAAAAGATTATTGCTGCCCCCCCTCATGAAGTTCCATCTGACCTGCGTCCTCCACCTTCCGCCCATTGCTGGCCGTGATCGGCAACCGGAGGTTCATACTGGCCTTTGAACCTTCCGAAGAGCAAACCATCTGCACATCTGGATTTAAAAAAGAAGAAAAAAACCCCTTAAAGTCTGCTCTCATTCAGTAGGGCCTTTTCTAGCATTGAACAAAGGGAGGGCTAGTGGAATCGTTATTGGAGGCTTCAGTTGGTTCGGATAGTGGGCTCAGGTTGCAGCCCAATTTTGATCACAGTTTCTCTTCAGCTGGGCCTATCTCCTTTGCCCCAAAGGTTGACCTCAAGTCTGATCCACTGGAGGCATTTTCTCTCAATCCTGAAGATGAACCTTACTTGCATAATGTTAGTTCTCCTATAAGCTTGTCTTAAGTCAGTGGAGCGGATAAAGGCAAACGGAAATTGTTTGATCTGGGAGGATAGTCCTCGGTTGAAAAAAGTGGTGTTTACTGTGGGCTTCTCATTTGTGAAGACGCCTGTATCTCCTCCTACTCAGGCCTCTATTCCTCTGTTCTCTAAGATCTGGACTTTATGATCCTTCACATACAAATTGAACAAGTTCTGAAACTTTTTCTTTTGCATAATATTTAATATTTATTTTTAATTATATTATTTAAAATAATTTTCGTTTATGCCCCTAAACAAAATTTCTGCCTCCGCCCTGGTTCTAAAACGTTGAGGTTAAAAAGTTGTGGAGTTGGGGCAGGTTTCATGAGACATGTTACTCTCAGCATTAGTCTGCCCCAATTTATTGTCAAAAATAGATTTATGAGCCCTGCAACATTAACTTTTTATTGCTACGTTGATTTTATAATATTTCGGTTGTGTTTATCTCTCTCTAAATTAGATTATCTAATTTTAACAGTAAGGGTTATGTTAGTTTCCTACATTTTTTCAGAATTCAAATACATTCACAAAACTACCACCGAACATATTCAAAATTCAAACACAAACATCAATACTTTTTACACGATCTCCAACAACTTTTTATTTTTTTATTCAACATTATTTTCTCTCTATATATTTTTCACATAACTCCAATACTTTTTATTAAATAATTACATCAAATCTTTTCTCTCTCCACTTTACACAAACACAAATAAAATATTATTCAACATAAATATTCACAACTTCTCTAAAATCCTACATTTATACTCAAACCGAACATATAGTCTTTGAATAAAATTAGAGGTCCACAAAAATTTAAGAGTTAAATATACTTTGCACCACGTAGTTTGGAGGTCTTGATACTCTGCACTATGTTCTTTTAATTTTGAGACATTTCACCCACGTGGTTTGGAGGTTTTGACACTTATGAATTTATCTGTTATTTCGAACGAAAAAATTAACCACGTACAGAACACGTGGTTGTAAAGTGTCTAAAAAATTAAAAGAACGAAGTGCAAATTGTCAGACCTCCCAAACCACATGAGTGCAAAAGTATATTTAATATTTTTAAATATTAAGATAAAATGAGTAACGTGCAAAACATGTAAATTTTTCATTAGAAATAACTGATAAATAGACAACGGGTAAAAGAACCCGTTATCAAAAAAGAAGAAGTAGACAATAGATATAAATTGAAGGAAATCTAAATTAAATGGGTGAAATGTCTTAAAATTAAAAGTATCAATACCTTTAAATCAAGTGGCAACAAAATATAATTAATCCAAAATTTAACACGGGTCGGTGGTACGAATCTATTCCTGACTACCCATGGACAACGTTAGATTTTTGTTAACTTGTTCATTAATTAGGAAAGCGCCATCTTTTTAACATTTAAATAAATTTATGTCTTGTTCCCCCCAAAAGGCGTATTTTACTTTTCCGAAATCAAAGTGGGGTTTGGACTTTCGGCAGCAAATCAACGTGAGCCTGAAGAAGGAATTGTTGACGTCCTCTTGGCGTTTGATGCTGAAATTACACGACAGCACGTCCACTCCGCACCTGAATTTTTATTAACTGAGTAATAAAAAATCATACAATGGGAAATATCGTTAGATTTAAATAAAAGATAAACAGTGGAATACACCACGGCTCTATGCGCTCTACGCAATCCTTAATTATTGTTGTATTAAGCACCCAATTGGGTTGGATAATTTCACTTCTTTGTTCCTTTTTTTTTTCTTCTAAATAACGTGAACTTCTTTGTTCCCTTTTTGGAGTAAGTTTCATATCTCTATGATTCAATCTCTCTCGTCTCTTTAAGGTTTGGTTATTTAATAAATGTGCTCTCAATCGTTTGCTGTTTTGTTTGTTTGTTTGTTTGATTAATATCATTGCTCCTGCTGAAATCTTTGTCCTGCCGATTTTTTGGAAACCCAATTCCTTGATCTGTTGCTTTTTATAGTTTACATGGCTTATTGCTTGGCATGATTTGTTGCCTAAATTAGTGGGTTCTAGCCTTTTTTTCTTCTTGTTTCCGTTTTGAAGATTTTCTCTTCGTTCTGTGTAATTTGGATATGGGTAATTATGGATCATTGACGTGTTGCTTTGTCTCCGTGTATAGATAACGCTGACTGGATGGCCGGCCCTTGCATCGTGAAGGATAATTCTTGAATTTCTCACTCATCAGCCTTTCGAATCTGGGATACACAAGCATTAGGTTTGTATTTTTCGTTGTTTTCTTCTGATCCATGGATCTGTGGGAAGATATGGTTGATTTTTCATGCAAAAATAATCGGGATATCATTTTGGTTATCAGTAACTAATTTTTGGCAATTTGGCGAAGTGTATATTTATTCTTAGTTTTGATAGTTTGGGGTGGGAATGCAGTGAGAGGGATTGGGAAATGGGGATGCAGTCAGACATGTTTCTGCTTAAAAAAGATGGATTTGCAGAGTGTTTCTGATCTAGAATTTGGGATGTAGTGAGACATGTTTTTGCTGAGGAAGATGGATTTGCAGAGTAATTCTCAGCCAGAATCGGGGAAGTTGGAACAAATCGTTTCCCAATATCTGTTAAAGAGCTTACACATCATTCTTGACTCGAGGGTTCCTTCCCTTCATCGTCATGGTTTTAGTGGGGACCTGTCATCGGCTTCTCGGGTGAAAAAGAGTGACAAATGGTTCAACTTAGTTCTAGGTGACCGCCCCACAGCTCTGGATAACTTGAATTTCTGGCACAGAAATCTGATGGATCCAATGATAATTGATGTAATACTTGTTCACGAAGGGTCTAATTCAGCCGGGGTAGCTGTTGAGACAGTTATAGAGAGGTGGGTTGTTCAGTATGAATATCCACGAGTTGTCGCTGCTCAAGCTGGTGAAAGTTCTACCTTGTACAAGAAAACATACAAGAGGTCGATAATACTTTTACGTGCGCTTTATTCACAAATGAGGCTTCTCCCAGCTTATAGGATCTTCCGGCAGTTAAGTACATCAAGTCAGGCTTATAATTTTGATATCATTTATAAAGTATCTTCATTTAGTGATCCATTCTCAAGGGAGGAAGAAGAGATGATGGGCGAATACATTTTCACCCCTGTAGAGGCCTTCCCTGGCCGACTTTGCATATCTGTGACATACCGAACAACGCTCTCCGATTTCAACCTTGAGCCTTCAACCTCACTGCCACCAAAGATTATCACAGATTATGTTGGTAGCCCCAACACTGACCGTCTGAGGTCTTTCCCCACTTCAGAGAAGGGTGTTCGTGCTATTTCCTTCCCGTTGAGAGGAGTACGAGCACCATCCCCTGCACGCCCACACAGCTGGACAAGTGGCTTCCACAGAGCAGCTTTTCCTGCACAGAATCAACCCATTGTTGGATCTCCACCTACATATCGCCCACCTGCTATGCCATATGATTTTCCATCTCCACCTACTGATATACATAGCCACAGAGTTCAAAACTACAGAATGCCAATCCATCAAAAGGCTATCAGTTATGATGATTATCAGCTTTCACCTCCATTCTCTCCATCTCCATCCCCATCTTCCCCATCATACATCGCTGGTGGTAATCCTGTGCAAACACGTCTACGTCCCGAAACTGCTCCCGTGAGCATACCACTTTCAATGACGGGCAGAAGTTCTAGATACCTCTCTCCCTGTTCTTCTGATCCAAATAGAAGTTCTCTTCCACCTTTATCTCCCAGAAGCAGAAAGGCTGATCCTTCATCACAGGAGTCTTTATCTGGGATTACATCTTTTAGGAAAATGGAGACTTTAAGGTCTGGAGATATGCAGAATCATTATCCTGGTCACAAGGTAGTCCTAATCTTAAAATCCAGATACTTTCTTTTTCTACATCCCCAATCTTAAAGTTCTATTGCTACTTTTGTGGTTTTTTGATAAGACCAATTACTTTCTGTGATAGATGACTAGAGACAGCAAAGATGATTCAGGGCGGTTCTCAGGGTTGTTATCTTCCAGTGACTCACCACGTATTGGATTTTCCAGAAGCTCCAGCAGATTATCTTTCCAGGATGACTTGGATGATAATGACTTCTCATGTGCTTTTGATGTTGATGACGTTGATACATTGGATTTTCAATCCAGGTACGTCAATTCTTCTTGTTACATTACAGTTATAAGTGAAATCATAAATCATCCCCAGGCTTAATATCATTTTTTATGCCAGTAATATTTCTTATTCAGAGGTTTTGTCCTTTGATCCTCCCAGCTACTTTTCTTGAACACAATATAGCTCTCCAAATGTTGGCAAATTGGGCTCGGTCTTCTAGAACTGCTTGGTTACTAGATAGTTAGGCGAGTCTTGAAGTTCGTTTGATTACAACAGTCTGAATAGTATTAAAGCAACAAAATATCCCACAATCTTGATGTACATTTTATGATGGCAACTAAATGACTCAGTTGGGTTGTGTCCCATCATCATTTTGTGAGGAGCAATTACACTTTGAGGTCTGTCTTCCTCTTCTTTTTGGTGTCCTAGTTGAGAGTTCCATTTCGTGTAGGGAAGCCTGTATGTCTATCTTGAGCTTGTCTCACCTTTAAGTAATGGAGAAAAGAAAGGAAGGACAAAGAAGTTATTGGTCAAGAGAGCCATAGTGTAGGGAGGCTTAAAGCTTACGTGATGGTTCTGTTATTCTACATTATCATTATGCTTCTATAAAAGCGTGGATACAAAATCTGAAAGACAGAAATAAAACCGGCCTATTTGCTATAAAGATTTATCGACAAGAACCATGGCAGATCTTTAAATTAGTGTTCTAACAAAAACAAAATTACCTAGGCAGACAAGTTGGATGAAGGTTTTTGTTTGGAAGTTCATGATACGTCATTTGATTGGAATAACTCAACCTTGAATGTTGTAGTTCTGGAAGATTGAAATAGGGATCAAATAGTTATATCTTTATTGGTGGCAGTTTATCAATAAATGAAAATCATGTTGGAAATTCTGCACCATTTGCTTCCTACACCCATCATGCACAAATATATCTTTTTTGGCAGCTAACAATGCTCTTCCTGTGTTGCTTAGATTTCATTTTTTGCATACTGAAACGATATGGTAAATGCAATAGAGCTCTAAATCATAACCCTTGTATTGGAAGTTTTTTGGGTTTCATAGTTAATTTCAAGAGTCGTGTTAGAGTTATTCTTCTGATAATCTCCTAAATACTTGCATCGAGTTTGTCCCAATCATTGACACATTTATGTTCGACTACCATTCCCCCCCCCCAGACTTTATTGCTTGTGCTTGGAGTTTGTGGTCATGTGATACTCTTTCTTCCAGCTTTGTCTTAGGTTACAGATCTGTTTGCATTTATTATATATTGCCCTTTTGGAGAAGAGCGCCATCTAAAGCTTGATCATACTGTTTCCACATTGTTTAAAAATTTGGGTGAACAGTCCGAATCTGGATGGGAAAAAAGCTTCCGACTTTGCTTCACAGTCATTGCCAATGGGTAGAAAATCACAAGATGCTGCTGTTGGCGTTCTTGTTCGCATGCTGAGGACAGCACCTCCTCTGCGCCAGGATCCAAGTTACTCATCCCACTCAGTGAAGACTGAACTTGAGGGAGGAGTTGCTACAGCTTCTGGATTCTTCATGCCTCGAAAGACAGCTGATGCACTTGAAGAACTCAGGAGTTACAGAGAACTGAAAGACCTGCTACTATCTAAGAGTGGAACTCGGGTGGTTAACAAAGAAGAACCTTGAGCCTACTGCTTTGATGGCTTCGTCTTTGTTAATAGAGACAGAAATTGATCACCTAAGAGCGCAGAGTTGCTGCATATGACTATAAATGGAAGCACTGCCACCGTGGTTCTTCGGTTTCGGCAGAACGGAAACTTCAGGATTAACAGATTATTGTACATATCGCTCATAACACATTATGTACATACCATGACTGAAAATGGTCACCGGCTTTTCATGGACATTGCTATGTTAAATGCTGCAGTACTATTACTATGTTCAAATGTTTATAGGTAAAATTTCCAGGGATTTACGCATCCAAAAACAAAAAAGTTCCAGATCTGGTTTGCTGAGGCTAGCAAAAATTTAGTCCAATTTTGAAGACTTCAGAAAATGGATAGATCACTCAGGTTCCGAGTCCTGTTCTATATTTTTTTCTAAGCTGAGTCCTACTCTATATGAATAACCCTATTTGGTATTCTACACGCACTCTCAAGGAAAGATCAATGATGGGAGAAAGTGAAGGAAATTCACACATCAGAAGGGCAACGGAGAATGGTAGACCAATTAACACAACCTTCAAAAGGAGTGGAGTTTTAAATTCAATCTCGGATAATTTTTCCTTAAGGATGTAGGATAATCACTTTTTCTTTTTCTATACGATTACAGGAGAAGTGTGTGGATTTTTTTTCCCTTTTTCCTATAATTGTCTAGAAAAAGTGTCCCTTGTCACTAATATGAGCGTAGAACAAAAAATAACTCGTACACTTTACACCCACCAATTTCGGGAGTTTTGACATGCACCTATATTGTTTATTTTTGTCACTTTCACTCATTAACTATTAATTTATAAAAAATTTCCTTTGTTGACCTCTAAAATTACAATTGTATCCTCATAAAATGATAAATGCCAAAAAAAATTGTGAAGACAAAAATATAATTTTGCGCGCTAAAAAATCATTTTCTGTTCAAATTAATTGCAGTTTGTAATAGTGTGAAAAAAAAAGTTGAAAATTAATAGTTGATGGGCACAATGTGACAAAAATAATAGATAAGAATGCAAAGTGTCCAGACCTAATTGGAGAGTAAAAAATGTATTTATCCAAAAAAAAAAAAAAGTGAATGCTTTGAAGTTGGAAAGAACGCTTTATATCATATTTTACATCAGTAAAACTCATGGTCGAGAGAAAAAAAGTTTGAAGCATTAAAACCTTGTAACGATAGAACATTTGGCCACGACAAAAAGCATCGTGGAAGGACATAAAGAATAAAACACCTATAAACTATGGTTTTGTAAGCAATCACACAGAAAACAACTCGACGACAGTACAAGTACTCAAGTAGCTTCAAGTTCTTGGAAGTTTCCAGATCGACCTTATCTTCTTAAAATTAAATAAAATTCAAAGGCCGAAAATACACTGTATTTTCATCCATGAACTACCTTAGATTTTACACCTTGCACTATAAACTACCACGTTTGAGACATTACACCCACAAACTACCTATTTCTAACACATTGCATCATTCGTATAATTTTTTCATCAAATTGGACAGAAATTGATTTTCTTTTTAAAAAACGAAATAACAATTATAGCTTTGAATGTAACCTACTGAAATGGATAACAATAAAGGTGGTATGTGTATGTATTAGATTATTGTCCACAAAATCTATAATCTATATAAACAGGAAAAACATTATATTCCCAGTACTACATAGGACGAGTATTAATTTTCTTGGAGTACTTTTGAACCATCATAAGAGAACAGGAGCATTGCGTTTTTGTAACTAACTTCTGCAAGTTCTTCCTTGGTCATATCAAGGAAGGATGCTACATAGCTGAGTACCTGTTGCAGAAAAAAAAACCATTTTAGCCATGATAGTCGTACAAATATTTTGTATGAATAAATAACATGAAGAAAGGAACACAACATACAAAGCCTATGGTCAACACTCCTAAACATGTTATACAAGCATGAAGCACAGGAAATAATCTAAATACCTGGAAAGTGAACTGAAGCAATACCCTCGTATCAAACATTATGGGAGAGCCCTCATTACTACCCAAGTAATTTCATGAAGCCCAAAAATGTTCCTTTACTTCAAATTCACCTTTAACCCATATTCTTTAGCACTTGCAAATATCCCATACAAAATTATAATTCATGTAAGTTACCTGAAATACTGTAGAAAATTGAAGTGAAAGTCTGTCCTAATACCATACATAATTTGGAATGTACCACTCACACATCCAAATAGGATCAAATCAGTGACCTCACCCTCCAACTCTTATTCATTCATTACCAACTAATTAGAATTAACTGAAAAATGCTCAAGACCATCCAACTACCTGACGTTGGCTGAGCCAATTTCCTTTTTGCCACGAAGTAATTTCAAGTACTCTTCTTATGCACTAATAAGAACAAGAGAGGAAACAAAAGCAATTTGTAGTTTTCTGCATAGCAAAAGATGCTTTTTATTCCTCTTTTCGTTCTAATTTTCTCTTTTGCCCTTGTTAAGCTCGTCGGATCTATGTCATCCATACCAGTGTAAACAATCATTTATCTTACCATCACATTCTAAGAACAGGCCGACCTACTTCACGAATCTCTAATATCTTAATCAGCCAAAGAACGTACTATTATATGGCACTAAAGACTTTATGAACAGCCTCTTTTACACCCTTGTCATTCTCTACACTTCCAAATGCATGAAGCTCCAAGAGAGCAAGACAAAACTTAAAACTCAATATGCTCCAACCAGTGAAAGATGGTAATTATACAGGGACAGAAATAAGGAACAAGTTTGCATTATAGAAAAAAATCGGGGTCAAACGAGAGGCTCACAATCTGAATGTTCGCAGGGTGATTAAGCATGTCTTTTGGCAGTGTTGATGCATCTCTCACAGCACGGGACAAATTACTAGATGTGCCAGCACTGGAAGATAAATTTCCTCCTTGCTCTTGGATCTCCTCAGGGATGGAAGGGTCTCCGTCAACCATAAACAGTGTATCTAGATCTGACTTTGGCAGTGCATCAGGTGCATCTGACTCGAATAAAATCCTTTCAGAAGGTACCTACAACAGGAAATTGGACTTTCCAAAATTTTCTGCATAAAAGACGGTTCCAATGCTTCTAGGATTGATTAATCTTAATTCCTATTTTCAGTAAGAAAAAATGGAATGATATCAACTTACTATCCTTAACATTTTCTTTGCTTTCCGTGCTTCCAAGGACATAAGATATCCAGAGAATGAAAAGTAAGCACCAAGCTTGGTAAATTCTGGCACCATTTCAGCCGAGCCTAGGAACGAATGAAGAATAATGCCAGCAGGAAAGGGTCCCATGGATCTGAAGATGCAAAATTAAAAATAAACAGAACATGAGTTGTTAACAATATGGTGGTACAGGCTACAAACACAATAAATGAACAGCTTGGAGCCATTTTGATGTTATTGCAACTACTATAGGAGAAATACAGAAAGAAACAAGGGATCATTTGGATCTATTGAGGAGCACATTGAAGAAGAATAGGTCTTGGTTCAGCTATAATACTGATGGCACAGGGGAAGGAGAGGCTCCCTCAACCGCATCGACAGAAACGATCAACGGATCGAGAGACAGGCGAGAGCTGCTGGGCGCACCAAGAACCACGGAAAAACCCGATCCATCCTCATGTGGGCCTGAAGGAGATAAACCCAACCCAGGTACCAGCCCACCCGAAGGAGAAGGTGGTGGATGTGTTGTGGTGTTGGCATAGGAGGCTTCATAACCCGTTCGCTAAGGCTATTTGGAGAATGATTCCTTTATGCATTTGGTGGTGCCTTTGGAGGGAGAGGAATTCTAGATGTTTTGAGGCTGTTTCTTTGTCTTTGGATAATTTACAGAGTTTTCTGTTACTTACTCTTTTTTCTTGGGCTAATGCGATGTTAGGATGCCCCTTTTTTTATTTCCAAAATTTTATTAGTTTTGTTGCTTGTTTGGACTAAGCGTTTTCGGTATAGCTCTTTATACTGTTTTCACTTTTTAATAAGATTGGCTTACTTATAAAAAAAAAATAATACTGATGGCTCAAAACAAAAATGGAGTACAAACGTTGGTGGGTTATTGACCTAAGTTAAATAGCCTCATTCAAGGGAAGAAAACAGGCAAATTTGGGTTAAACAATGCCTCCTATTATTGGTCAGTATTTTGAAAACAACAAAAATCATTTAACCGCCGTCCTAACAACAAAGATCACTGATCAGAAAATGAGACTGGGGAGGGGAAAACAAAGGTCATACTACTGTAGGTTCTAAGAGCCTGTATGAGCAAGGATTTTTTTGAATAAAAAAGATGAACATCAGACCAAAACCTGTGCTACACAGCCTACTCTATATTTCTAACCAACAGATTGATGACTACCACGTCAATCAAAGGAACGTGTACAGTAAAGCAAGTTTCCAACTAAATAACGACAACAGATTGCCTAAAACTCTTAACAAAACCATTCCACCTCACCCTCCCCTGATTTTGCAATTTATTGCTTAACCAGATTGAAATGAGATCACCTTAAGCGACAGGTGCAATACAGCACCTATATATTTAAGAGAGACTAACAAAAAGATCTCAAATTTGATCATGCAGTAAATAAATACAAAATGCCATATTTCTAAAGAAGCCCCTTCTGCCAAATTGTTGCTCAGAAATTTGAAGCGTTTACAAAGTTTCATAGAAATTATGTCCTTCAAATAGAAAAAATAAAAAGTACCAGCCAACGGCAACGGCAACAGTTGAACCAAGACCCATTCCCATCCTTTTATGCATTTACTATCATACTGCCACAGAAACATGTCCCTTAATAAACTAATATAAAGGAAAAATCATGATTATGAAAAAGCATATCGACAAAACCAAAAGGAAGAAAAAGAATGGTTATACGAAATCTGATGAAGTTTGTTCATTCTGTGTCACAACAAAAGCTTTTCACAGAGATCATGAAGGAGAATCAATATGAAGGTTAGAGATAAAAGCATATCGACAAAACCAAAAGGAAGAGAACACCCAGAAAACAATGAATGAGACGGTGCAAGTTCGAGAAGGTAACAATGAATGAGAAAGAAAACGACATAAATAATTGCAATTGCAATATTTGGGGAGCCAAACGTGAAAAACTTTGAAATGGGGTTTTCTCCGTTCTCTCTCTTCCCTCTTCTCTCCTTTTTGCTTCAGTTGTTAGTTTCCTGGTTAGTTTTTTTCGATTAAGTGTTCTTTAGCTTTAGTTGTCTGCTCGGAGGTCTCGATGTCCTTCTCCCGCAGATTCTGTGTTGAAGCTAAGGTCTTTCAAGTTACAGTCTTAGGCAATGGTGATGTGAAACTCTCGGAGTGGAGTCGGAAGGCTACGAGTTCTATCTTCATCGGGAAGTATGGGGCTGTTTGTGGTTAACATGATTACTAGATTACTGGAGGATGCGAATAGGGAGTTTGTAGTGAAGTTTAATGAAGCCTCTAGGGCCTTTATGGCACAAGGGTGTTGCAACTTGGCAAGAAGATATCTTGCCTTAGCAGAGTTTGGTGGGGGGCGTCAAAGAGGGGTGGTAATGGTACCGGAAGGTAAGGGGGCGTTAGGGTGGTTGGAACTTGCCTCTGCTTTTCAGGGTGTGGTTTCCTACCTTGGGCAGATTAAAAATGGTGGTGGTGGCTCTCTTGGCTCTCATTTGCGCAAGGAGGTTTCATTCGTTGATGTTAATAAGGGCGGGTTGAAGGGGGAGAGCTTTGGGAGTGACGTGTTAGCTGTGACAGGCGTTGAGGGGCATGGGGGTGGCGTGGAGCAGAAGGGAGTGCAGCATGCCTCTGCGCATGAGTCTTCGGTGGGCAGTGACTCTCTTCCCAAGGAGCTTGCAATTAAGACTCAGTCTGCTGGTGGCAAGGTGATTGACGTGGATTTTTGGAGAACAAAATTGCAGGGGCTACGTGCTGAGATTGACGTTCTTTTAAAATTCTTAGGGTGTGATGGTGGGCCTGGCTATGCTCTGCTTGGTCCTATGGTTAAGCCGGTGTGGGAGAGACAAGATACTTGCCCATCGCAGGGGCTGTTGCAGGCGGATGGGTCGGGCCCAGGGGGATCTTTCGGAGGCTCGTTGGCTTTAGCCCAGGGGGTTATTTCGGAGGCTTTGCTTGGGCCGGGTTCACTTGGGTCAGGGTCGGGTACCCCTGAAGACCCGGACCTTACGCATGTTGCTGGTGACGGTCAGCTTCGAGGCTCCGTCGTTGGTGCTGACCAACCACCGGCGAAGGTAGGAGGGTCGCCGGCAACTGCGGGGGCGAGGGGTAGCATCCCGGAGGTCTTTCCGGCGCCGGAGTTGGCGCCGATCTCAGCATCTGCGCTTCCCGACATGATGGTCTCTTCCCCGGAGGCGTTTTCTTCGCTGGATCATGCTGTCGATGGCACAGATCAGGTCACCGGCGAGGTTCAAGGGGCTGGTATGGCAGAGAGGCTGGGCGAGGTTCTTGGGGTGGGGCAAGGCAGGAGCTCTGACGTGGGGGAGTTAGGGGCTGGCCGTGAGATATCGGGTGAGGGGGTTGGCAGTCCTGAGGGAGGGGATCGGCTAGGAGTTGTCTCTCTCGGGGGATCCGAGTCTCTCAGGGCAGATATGGACGTGGACTCTTCGGGTCCATCTCCCGAGGCTGCTTCTTTGACCTTATTGCATGACAAGGACGACAAAGCTCCGTTGGATTCTTTAGATGAGGGAGGGGCTATAGTTTGTGTAGGAAGTACTCTTGATGGGTTTGTGGCTGCTCTTTACAAAGCTCTGTTGGTTTCTTTGAAGGGGAAAGAGCAAACGGAATCTCCGGCGTGGGTCTTGGACATGGTTTCCTCTGTGGGTCAGCTGGTTGGGGTGTCGTGTGGTGGTCAAGAGGAAAAGCTGCGGGATCTCTTTGCAGTGTTGGAATGCGATCGGATGCCGCTTAGTTCGAAAAAGTCTAGGAAATCAGGGGGGGAGGATGCTCAGGGAGTTGAAGGGATTGCAGTCTTCGGTTATCTATGAAGGGTCTTCTTCGTTCTCTAGGAAGACTAAGAGCTATGGGCTAGAATGCTAGGGGAATCTCTTGGGAGAGTCTTGTTGGTTGGGCGTTTTTGGAGTTCTTGGAGAGTCCTGTTGGCTTGTGGGTTGAGGGTGGGTGGGAATTCTTGGCGTTCTTTGGGTTGTTTGTCTTAGGGTTCTTCAGTATTTTCTCTTGTTCTGTTGGCTCCGTTGTTGTATTTCCCTGTTGTTCTTTTTTTAATAAAATTGGTTTATTTATCAAAAAAAAAATAATTGCAACTGCAGTCTCAAAACCACAGATCAAGAAAGAAAGAAAAAACACCTCAGTATTAATACCGTTGTCCAGTCAAGAAACCACTATGAAGCAACTAAATTCCATAGCTATGGTTGTATTATAGAGATCTGAACCTAATGTCAAGGATCGAAAATTGTCTCAACTCACATAGGTTAACACCATGGAACTGTTCCCTATTTTCTCATAGCGATCCTTGAGTAAAATCTACAATTGAATATAAATATCATTCAGAAGCATACTTCATTATCTCAAGTAGATCCCCAAATGCACGAACACAGTGAACGGATGCTGGTTTTTTCAATTCTCTAGCAAGCTCAAGTTGTTGCCGGAAAACCTCAATCTGGAATAAATAGATGTAAATGTAAACCCTTCAGCAGTCATCTCTTACACAAACCAATTTATATTCTATCCAAGGTTAAGCAGAAAAAAGAAGGAAAGAAAGCAAGAGACAATATATAATAGTTTTATTCATCCTAGAAATATTAATCTACAAAAAGGTAAAACAATGCGTATTCCACTAAGAGAATAGAATCCAGTTTTCAATCTAGAGGGGTAAGTTAACAATTGTATAGGACTGGCCCTTCTATCCATCGATGCATGATGTACCAGCCCAGAGAAGAGAAAGAGAAAGAGAGAGCCAAAAATAATCCCAATTCTGGATTTGCCAATGAGTGAAGAAATTGTAAGCATCAGAGCCCATGAGCAGCGAAAAGCTTACAGAAGCATTAAGCAACAAAGAACTGGGATAGCAAAACCTGATCCGTGAAATCAATCTGTTTCCCCCGTGAACCTTTGTCCAATCCAATCTGAAACCAAGAGACTCAAAATGTAATAGGAGCGCCAGTTGACAGAAGAATGACCTATGATGATCATTTCAAGGCTCCCAAGAGTAAATAAAACAGATTGTTCTATTTCTTAATCTTTTGACTAGCTTTTACAGAAACAAGGGCGAGAAGATTGAGCAAAATAGTGCATTTCCATGGAACCGACGCGCCAGTAGTTACTAAAGAAAGAAATTATAGTTCAGGACTCGTAATGAAAAGCAATCTAAAACACCAAAGTGACCAAGGAAACCATGATTCCTTCATTCATCTCTGTCCAAAATTTTGTGTTTAATTTCCTCTAAAATGCTAAAAAAGAAAACAGGAGGGGAAGGTAGAGTAGAGAGAATGACCTCTCCAACAGCAGCAGAGGGAGTACACTCAAGGCACTCCTTTAACGTGTTGAACCAGTTGGGTGTTCTGTCCGCAACATACCTGCAATGTAGAGAGCATCAAGCACAGTGAAGTAGTTGGCCTTCCACCTGTGATCGGAAGTATGAGTAAAAACAACGAATGATGGAAAATTCAAGTGAAAGCAACAACTCTACCCCAATGTTTCAAAATAATCGGGCTAAAGCTTATCGAATCAACGCAGTGTCACAACATGTTATATGAAAACCTCGCTTGGAGAGAAAAAAAAAATGAAATTTTGCATGAAAAAGGAGCAATTAATTAATCGCGTAAAGAAATATACCAGGGGTGGAGCCCAAAGCATGGGATTACACTCGGATAGCTCTCACCCATCTGCTTCACCAAATGCCAGTCTTTCTGCGTCAACAACAAGAGTCACCACTACCATGACTAGAAGATTGCGAAGCGAATATTCTTGATTATTATAAACCGTCATCTTAAAAAGCTACAAGAAGCCAAAAACGAACAGAAAATAAATAATCGGGTGGATACGATACCTCGGAAACTCCATTAACAGCAAAGCGAACAACGCCAGCATCGAGTGCTGTTGCAATCAGCTGTGGCGCCTTGTTCAATATTCTTGGGTCTTGAAGGTGACAGTGCGCGTCGAACAATTTCATCATTTCGCCTCTCTCTCTCCCTCTCTCACACCGCTTCCAATATTCTAAGCTACTGTGAACTGTCTGCTCAGTGGCTGTGCGCGTCCAGTACGGCCCAATTAAATTGTACAGCCTGATAGTTTTCTTATGACCCGGCCCACTTCTCGCAGAGTGGGTCAAGGCTAGGTTGCTGTCCTTTTTGGTCTTTCTATATAAAATCCCAGAGAAAAGGGACAAAAAAAAACCTCTATTTTCATGGCGGACAAGAGGAGCACGCCTTCCAGGTTGGAATTTCGAAACTATGCCAAAAGTCTTTTGCCCAACGATTTTGTTG
Source organism: Myrica gale (assembly GCA_963930655.1). NCBI lineage: Eukaryota > Viridiplantae > Streptophyta > Magnoliopsida > Fagales > Myricaceae > Myrica > Myrica gale. Next base: position 24,729,923 of record OZ005606.1, on the reverse strand, counting down.
GCCACAAAAGAATAAAGAGGAAATTCAAAGAGGATAGAACAGTAATAGAACACGTTAGGGTGAGCAGCAGCCATTGAAAGGCAGAGCCACCCCCGCCACAGAACGACTTGGAATCAAACGCAGCCAATCAGAACACGACTTCTGGGATCTCCGCGCACCCTTCTAATAATCTAATGTTACGTGACGACGACTTCCCGTTTCTTCTTTCCATTTCCTCTCCGTCTCTAGCTCCCTCGAATATCTCCCGTCTGTTTTCCTTGTAGTCTCCGCTTTGCCTCAGATACTCTTAGCGGCTCTCATTAAAACACCCTTCTTTTTGCCCTTGGAAATGTCCATTTCTTTCGAACTTTTATATATATAAGCGCTTCCAGAGCTTGCGTTTTCAGTTATGGTTGAGTTCTATGCGGGGGGGGACTATGACTTCGCTTCTTAGCGGTATTCTGTTTGTTATGTCAATAAGAACGAAAAAGCAGCGGTGATGGTCGTCGTATTTGGAAAATAAAGGGGCTGCTGGTGTTCGGAAATTGGAATGGAAGCGTTACCGAACTTCAGCCTGCGTCTCCGTCACAATGCCTGCCTCTTCAACGGCCACTTTAACCATGCCATTTGTCGCCAGTATTATTCCTCCCCAAACCTCGGTTTCCAACACCTTATAATTCGAAACGACACAGCCAACACTACTAAACGAAGAAGTACGCGCCCCAGCAGCGGTGGCAAGAGAAAAAGCAACTCCCTTGAGCTGGTTTCGACGAAGAGCGTGCGCGGGTTGAACGAGAATGGGGACCCACTGGGGCGGAGGGACCTCGGTACGAGCGTGGTGACGTGGATTCAGCAGGGCATGAAGGCCATGGCCGCCGAGTTCGCTTTGGCTGAGATGCAGGGGGAGTTCTCGGAGCTCAGGCAGCGGATGGGGCCGGGTCTCACTTTCGTCATCCAGGCCCAGCCTTACCTCAACGCAATACCCATGCCGCTCGGTCTCGAAGCCCTCTGCTTGAAGTCCTGCACTCATTATCCCACTCTCTTCGACCATTTCCAGAGAGAGCTCCGCGACGTTCTCCAAGGCCTCCAGCGCAAATCACTGGTTCAGAATTGGTGCGAGACCGAGTCCTGGAAGCTGCTCAAGGAGCTTGCCAATTCAGGTCCCTCTCTGTTTCTCTCATTTCAAATTGCAATCCATTTGTTGCATCAGTTGGCTGAAGTCTAGTGTGTAATTTGCAGCACAGCACAGGGCGATGGCGAGGAAGGTGGTGCAGCCCAAGAAGAATGTGCAAGGTGTGTTAGGGATGGAGCTGGAGAAGGCCAAGGCTATACAGAGTAGGATCGACGAGTTTTCGAAGCGAATGTCGGAGCTGCTTCGAATAGAAAGGGATTCCGAATTGGAGTTCACGCAGGAGGAGTTGGATGCAGTTCCTACACCGGTCGAGAGTTCGGATTCCTCCAAACCGATCGAGTTCTTAGTTAGCCATGGCCAGGCTCAGCAAGAACTCTGCGACACCATCTGCAATTTGAATGCTGTCAGCACATCTACAGGTCTCTTAAAACTTCTATATACAAATGCATACGCATAAATGGTTATGTACATAGTTGGCATTACAGAATAGCAGCCTTGAATTTATGATTGTGACTTTAATTTCCGAGTTTGTAATCTTAGGAGGGCGGAATTGGATTTTGTAAGCAGGATTAGGTGGAATGCATTTGGTGTTGTTCAGGGTTGAGGGGAGCCACCGGCTACCGCCGACTACTCTTTCTCCCGGAGATATGGTGTGCGTGAGAACATGTGATAGCAGGGGTGCAGGTGCAACTTCTTGCATGCAAGGATTTGTCAACAACCTGGGTGAGGACGGATGTAGCATCAGTGTAGCTCTGGAGTCTCGCCATGGTGATCCTACCTTCTCGAAGCTCTTTGGCAAGAGTGTGCGCATTGATCGTATCCCAGGATTGGCTGACACACTCACATATGAGGTACTTCCATGAATCGCTCTTATAAAAAATTTCTCCGTTTCACGTGTTAAGGTTAGTTGAAACCCGCAGATTTTGAGTTGCGACACAGAAATTCAACCTGAACAGTATAAAACAGTTCCCTGTTTCTTTTTTCCACCTAGTTTTGATTCAAAGAGTCCACTATTCCCTGATGCTATTGCTGAAAAAATTCACATCACACATTGACTCTTAGATTGTCTTATCTTTTGTCCTTGTATAGTTTGCTATATATTTACTGCCTTGTTGTAAGCTTCTCTTTTGCAGCGCAATTGTGAAGCCCTGATGCTGCTTCAAAAGAATGGTTTGCAGAAGAAAAATCCTTCAGTTGCCATTGTGGCTACACTATTTGGAGACAAGGGAGATGTTACATGGCTGGAGGAGAATAATTTGATAGATTGGGCTGGAGAAGAATCGTATGGAGTTTTAAGGACTGGAACTTTTGATGACTCTCAGCAAAAAGCAATTGCCTTAGGTTTGAATAGGAAGCGGCCTGTATTGATAATCCAAGGGCCACCTGGTACAGGAAAGACAGGTTTGCTTAAGGAACTTATAGTACTTGCAGTTCAACAAGGTGAAAGGGTGCTAATGACTGCACCAACGAATGCGGCTGTTGACAATATGGTTGAAAAACTATCAAATATTGGACTGGAAATTGTGCGGGTTGGCAATCCAGCACGCATATCAACAACAGTGGCATCAAAGTCTTTGGGTGAAATTGTGAATTCTAAGCTGGCTAGTTTTAAAACAGAGGTTGAAAGGAAGAAGTCGGATCTAAGAAAAGACCTCAGGCACTGCTTAAAGGATGATTCCTTAGCTGCTGGGATACGCCAGCTTTTAAAACAGCTGGGAAAGACTCTGAAGAAGAAGGAAAAGGACACTGTGAAGGAAGTACTATCCAGTGCCCAAGTTGTGCTTGCCACCAACACTGGAGCAGCTGATCCTTTGATTCGAAGGCTGAATACTTTTGACCTGGTTGTTATAGATGAAGCAGCCCAGGCAATTGAACCCTCTTGCTGGATTGGAATATTGCAGGGAAAGCGCTGTATTCTTGCTGGTGACCAATGTCAGCTAGCGCCAGTTATCTTATCTAGAAAAGCCTTGGAAGGTGGTCTTGGAGTATCACTGCTAGAGAGAGCTGCAATTTTGCATAATGGAATTCTTGCCAACAAGTTAACAACACAATACCGTATGAATGATGCAATTGCCAGTTGGGCATCAAAAGAGATGTATGGTGGATCGCTGAAATCCTGTTTAACTGTCTATTCTCATCGTCTTGTGGATTCTCCATTTGTTAAGGTACCAAACTCTGTAATATCTTTCTTTTGTTTTTGACATTAATCTTGAGGTTGTCCATTTATGGGATGTATTTGTTTATCCCCCCTCAACTGAAGTCTCTGCCACAGCACTTAGGCGAATCCATCTTTACTTATAAAAAAAAAGCACTTAGGCGAATCCATCCTTGCCTTTTTCGTTATTTAGTATCATATGCACTGGTTTCTCAAAATACTAGCGAACTCTTTGAAATTAATTAAAGGTGAAGAAAGTTTCATCTTACACTTCCTCTAGTTTTTCATGGAAAAACCACATCTGTTGTGTAAAGGACTTTCTGTGATTTAGACAATCACGAGACAATACAGAATTTAACTTCTACCTCATTTGCTTTATTATTTTCTGTCTTTTTTTTTTTGAGTTCTAATGTGAAAAGTACCACTTAAACTTTTTCCCATATGCTAATGTCATCATCATGACAAAGATAGCACCAATCAGCAATGTAGGTACCTTTTCTTCGAAGATTATCCGAAGTGAGAATTTTCCCGGGCATGGCCTCCCACACAAAGAAAGAGACCTTCAAAGGGCACTTCGACCTCCACACCCCTTTTCAAGGAAAAGACAACCTGCTCCTACTTGCAATGAGAGTGTACATAGACTTAACACAAAACAAACCATTTTTAGAACCCGTCCAAGACATCTTATCTTCCTCCACTCTCCTAGGCACCGCCCCATACAACAAGGAGAAAAACACGGAGAACTCCTTCAACTCTCAATCATTTGCAGCTCTAACAAAGGAAACATTCCACTCAACAAGGCGTGAATCCAATTGCCATGGCTATTTAAATTTTCATTGGGTGATGCCTGAAAAGGTGTCGGGAGTGATGTGGAGTTGGAATAGGAGGTTCTCGAATCCAATTGCCAAGGTTATTTGGAGAATGATTTCGTCGTGCATTTGGTGGTGTCTTTGGAGGGAACTGAATAGTAGATGTTTTGATGATTGTTCCTTGTCTTTGGTGAAGTTGCAAGGATTTTTGCTTATTTCTCTTTTTAGTTGGGCTAATGCGGTGCTTGGTTGCTCTTTTGTTGATTTTCATGATTTTCTTAGTTTTGTGGCTTGTTTAGACTAAGTGATTTTGGTATAGTCCTTTGCACTATTTTCGCTTTTTCTAATAAGATTGGTTACTTATAAAAAAAATGCAGCCGACTTGGGTAACCCAATGCCCACTGCTCTTGCTTGATACAAGAATGCCATACGGAAGTTTGTCAGTTGGTTGTGAAGAGCATTTAGATCCTGCTGGCACAGGCTCATTTTACAATGAAGGGGAGGCTGATATTGTTGTTCAACATGTCTGTTCTTTGATTTATTCAGGTAAACATTCTTGGTCTTTTTAATAGGGATTAAGTACTAGTATATATCTGTATTTTTGCTGTTATCCTAACACTCAGTTGTATGATGAACTATGCCTTCTAATACTTTCTTACATAATGACATAAGGAAAAATGAATCTTGGGTTGAAAGGGCTGTTCATATGTTTGCCTTGTTAGGCAACTATGCAAGCTTTGATGCCCATGCTTTTAGAGAACATGATGAGTGCCCACTCCTTATACTTCATATGGACTCCCATTTGAATGAGGACTTTATCTCCTTTCTCTATATAGGTACATGGCTCACTGGTTATGGTGCTTATAGAACTGACGTCTGTATTTTTCCCTTAACATATACTTTGTATTATGTTTTTAGCACACTGTTGCAGCTCACATATGAAAGGAGCTTCCAAGTAGTTGCTGTTGTAGCCTCCTTATTTTTTTGGTGTCTTCTGTAGCCGTATTTGTTATCTTATAAAGAAAACTAATGCCTGGATCTTCTGACGGGTTGATGGACTTCCTTAACTGGCTTTGTTAAGTGCATCATTATGCATTTATGACAGTTGAATAGTTTTTTTGGTTCCCAATTTATTCTTTTTGGGTGACCAGGTTAATTCATATTTACCTACAATTATTTCTGCAGGTGTTAGCCCAGCAGCTATTGCAGTACAATCTCCTTATGTAGCTCAAGTACAACTCCTGAGGGACAGGCTTGATGAGCTTCCTGAGGCGGCAGGTGTTGAGGTTGCTACTATTGATAGCTTTCAAGGCCGAGAGGCTGATGCAGTAATTATATCAATGGTATGGTTCTATCACCCCAAAATCCTAGGTTAATGAAACAGTATTTCTCTTTTTGATGCGCCTAGTCTATATGTGCTTAACCTGATTCTGCATCTCCATTCACCTCTCAGAATTTTGTAAATTTTTCCAAGTATGGTCTGCCAAATCCATTTTCTGGTGTCTTAGAGCACTAGTAGAAAACAAATGGCAGACAAACCCTATACAAAACAAACAGTTGCAACTCTCCAACAACCTATCCATTTAATTTTTCAGTGTTCAGATCTACTTGTCACATTTAGAAATGACCCTGGGGCCCCGACCAGGAAAATTGTCAATAGGACTAAAATGCCACTAAATATGATAAAGTTCTTGACAGTGCTTTCTTTAAGTTGCAACTAGTCTTGATCTGGTGGGGGAGGTCAAATATTAGGGAAGCTTGGACTGTAAGGTGGAGTTGATGGAATGCGTTGGAGGTTGAGGGGACATGGGTGTGGTGGATACCAATTCTTATTTTGGGGCTTTGTCCGAGTCTTCTGGGTTTGTGCTTCTGTGGAGGAAAATCTGGCAGGTTTCGGCTCCTTAAACGTCTTCTTTCAAATTTTATTGACTGCAGTCTTAGGAATACTTTTATGCTGTATTCTTATTCAGACCAACATAATAATGTGGATTGCCTGTCCCAAAAGAGTATGATAGTTGTTCACAGCCACTAGAGATCTTTGCTCATTGGTGTTCTCTCACTTTGGGGAGTGGTGAGAGGCACTTGTGATGATTTCGTCTAATGAACCTTTTTTCTCAGAAGGATATCATGCAGAAGTGTAGCATGTTCTTGAGTTCATTAGATTTGTTTCAAAAGTGTAAATGCTTAACATAACAGGTGGATAGGGTGCTAACAGTCATTGTATTTTGCTTGATGACTAATGTATGGATGGTCCTATTTACGTTATGCGTAAACTACACGCCATGTTTAATCACAATCTCTCCTATTGTGTCCTGTGCATTGTCCTGAATCAGTGAATCATGCCTACAATGTAATTGTGATGTCTTTCTAATTCTATCATGTCCACTATGTTATGATAATGTTAAACCATTGGTGCCATATAGTTGGTTACTCCAGGTCAGTCTTGTCAACGTAAATCGTATTTACTGTGTCTTAGTATCATGTCGAAGGTCTACTACATTGCACCACGAGATTCCCAAGTCGGGTCTGTGGTAATCACCTCACGAACTAATGAGTTAACGCAATTCTTGTGAACTGATACATAGGTGGTTTTAGTCCAAATCTTGTGTAATAAATGGTGTACCATTGACATCTTCAAAAAAAATGCATCAAGTCTTGGTAGTTCCAAAATCATGTTTGACTCTTGCCATTCACATTTTTCCTACTTATGTTTGTAGTACGACATGATGTATAATGCTTGTTTTCCATTTTGTATTAGGTGCGGTCAAACACTTTAGGAGCTGTTGGATTCCTTGGCGACAGTAGGCGCATGAATGTTGCCCTAACTAGGGCACGCAAACATGTAGCTGTTGTCTGCGATAGCTCAACAATATGCCACAACACCTTCCTGGCAAGGCTGTTGCGTCATATCCGCTATTTTGGCAGGGTGAAGCACACAGATCCTGGTGGTTTTGGGGGATCTGGACTTGGCATGGACCCAATGCTACCCTCAATTAGTTAACGTTCATGGGGTGGATCCACTACATGGTTTTTCGTATTCCTTCCTACATTTGGAAGCACAGCTGAAACGAAGATGCCTTCTCTACTTTCCTCAGTATCTGCTTCCACAAAAATTTATGTACAGCAGGCCTTCCATTTGGTCAATAGATAAAATACATTATAGTTCCACAAGTGTCCATTGATTAAACTTGTATATAAACAACACACATTTTGGAAACTTGTACACATTTCGAATGCATCGAATACTATTGAAGAAAATGGTTTCCATTTTAATTGACATTTGACTCTGAGATTTCCACTGGCTCTTTAGAATATCCATTTTCCATTTACTCCCTCAATATGTAATCTTGTGAGATGAAAATTTCCAAAGATTAGGAGGAAAAGAGTTGGAAGTTCAGCAATTACAAAAGAAATATGGACCTAACTTGTTATGGCTGCGAATACACGAAGCAGAAAATCTCTCTCAAAAAAAAAACTGTATGTCAACAATGACAACCAGTGCTCACAACAATTGCACATGACCTGTATGTCAATTTGCTCGAGTATGGATATTTTAGGTTTCGCAAACTCGATAATAACAAAGTTGGAGCCTATTTCAAAGCTTCAAACCAAGAAAAGAAGTCCCCTTCTTCTCGAATGTACTCCCATTAATGGGGAGAGAAAGAAACGGAAAGTGCCAAGAAAATATAACCTTCTCCACTTTTCTCCTAGTCCTTTATTCTTTGGGTAAAGTAAGAACTTATATAAGACATTAAGAGGATAGTACATACGAATAAGGGCAATTCCAAAAGAAAGTAAACGACATTAAAGCCCCAGTACCAACTCAATGTCATATGTACTCTATGTATCTACCGAAGCCCACGTACCGAAGCCCACGTATATCGGCTAGATTACCGAGTATATCTGCTGTATTTAGGCCCGTATAGGTGCCTGAAGTTTTTCTCTGATCTAGAACTATGTGTAAGGACTTTAATGTTGTTAATGACCCACTAAGTACATTGGATGTGTTTTAGGCCTGTATAGATCCCTAAAATTTAACTATTGGGGGACCAATTACATTAATAAGATTTTTAGGGAGCCAAAATGAATAAAACATAAAAAAATCCTTTGAAAAAAGGTAAATTTTTAAGAGCTTTTTATAGAGGGTTGGGGGCGAGAGCCAACCCCCCCTCCTCTTCTAATTTGGCCTTTGTGTGTTACTAGATAAATCTTTCTCTGAAATGTGCCCAGATAAGTGATCCACTCTGGTGTTATCTTCAGTTATCTGTAGAAATCATACGTAACTTTTATGTCATTTATTTCCATTTATCTATTACCTGTGTCACATGAAAATCCTGACCTTGCAAGGTCAAGAGAGTTACTTTGGAACTGATTGGGCAACAGGCGCCTATTTCTGCTAGTCAACCAGTGAGTGAGCAACTGAGAAAGACAGAGAGAGTAGAGAGAGAGAAGAGAGAGAGATGTCGTCCAATATAAGGCAACAACTTAATTAATGAGATTCTCCTAAGGCTGTTTTTTCTTCTCTTATTGCCTGCAAGCTTGCAAACCCGTTTCTGCTTCAATGAATACACCCAATTTTCTCTTGTTACCTTCCCTCGAAACCACATTAATTCGACTTTCTCTTTTTTGCCTTTCTCTAGCTATCAGCGTCCGTTACACTGCAAGACTTTGAAATGTTCTAACTCCATTAATGCACAGTTCGAGAGAGAACTTCGCAGGGGTTTTGATCTCCTCAAAAGAGCTTAATTACCAAATGGACCAATCTTTTCTTTTGAGTTGTCATATACTGTTAGTGCAGTATATATAATAAGCTCATGAGCTCAGTTAGTAGGACCAAATCCTTCCTCTCATGGCTTCTAAGTTCTTTGTGCCGATCCTTCTCCTGCTTGCTCACCTTGTCCCCCATATAGGATATGGAGCAAGATATGAAATCCGCGATTTAACCCTCCACCTCAAAGGCCTGAAGGTCGACAACCTTGCTCAAGAAACGGGTCGTGCAGGCCATTCTGTCCACAGCAAGCACAGTTTTCACTTCCCAATATTTGGATTCCTCCCAAGGGCCACACCAGTTCCGCCTTCTGGTCCATCAAAACGACACAATCAGATGGCTCCTGGCGGTGTTCCACCGGGCTCGGCCATGGCCGGTGAGGAAGTCTTTCCATGAATTTTGAACAAAGATAAACATCAACATGTAGAAATTAAGCTGAAGTTTTCAACTCTACAGAGCTCGTTGTTGGTAGTTGAAATTTCAGCTTTGTTTTCTGGTTTCTTCTTGGTGCTACATTTTCATGCAAATTAAAAGGATCGTTTGATAGCTAGCCAAGGAAAAGTAAGAAAATGCGTTTTATCTTTCGTCAATGAAATCATTTTAAAAAGAAGATTTAAGTTTTGTTATATTCCCGAATATGGCAGCTGGGGGCGCCCACGCCATGATCTTAGTTCTTGATATCCAAATCACCTGAAGCACGTATCCGAGGTATAATGATATAGGCTGCAGCCAGCAAATATCATCATAATCATAACTATTCAAATACTACCTGTGTGAATTATCTGCATAAATATTTATTATTAACCACCTCAACTTACGAGATCTGTCGTCGTCCAAAATTCGAGGTCCTGGCAATAAAAGGGAAGAATGAGTGTATTTTTCTTCCCCCACAGTAATCTACAACCATGGTAAGTAGTATACGTACCCATTCAACATACGAGATCTGTCGTCATCCTTCACGTGTCCTAGCTAGTTAACGAACTCTCCTACTTTATGGTATGTAGGCAATACAATCTGTAATTAAGACTATACCAAAGTTTTGGAATAGAAAATTTTTTTGGTTTGCAAACATGACCCGACACTATTATGAGCTATTTTGATAAATTAGTAAGATGTACCAAAATTTCAGGTTATCCCGATAAAAGGGAAGAATGAGTGTATTTTCTTCTCCCCACGGTAAAATAAAAACATGGCAAGGAGTATACGTACACATTCAACTTCATCAAAACTCCCACTATTTCTATTTAATTGTGTTCCTTTTTTTTTAAAAAAAAAAAGGAATAAACTAGGACCAATAAATCGTGGTTATAACTAAAAAACCCACCACACAAATCAAATGGGAATCGAGATCAGCACACTGCCACACTGTAAGAGTTACGTTTGGAACAAGGGATAGAGTTTGCAGCCTACTACTTTCCGGTTTGCTGGGGATTTATCGTTGAAAATAGTGCCCCATTAGCACTCTATACTTGAGTGAGTCCTTTTTCTACCCTACTCTCAAACCATTTCAAGGAATCTATATATATCTAAAGTAGTAATAGCCTTTTGAACAATTATTCATGGCTGATGGCCCATTGCGTACTCCACTCTCTTTCTCCTCTGTTTAAGGCCAGAAACTACAAGTCGTGGTTCTTACCCAAAACTATACTCCCCAAATCGATGTGGGAGTGAAGAGTGCACTAAACAACTGTACAAGAGATAGATTTGCAGCCTGCCTGCCTTTGGTTTAGCGGCACGTACGCTCTATCTCTCTCTGTACATGATGTTCTAAAGGTAGGACTCGTTAAGCATGTTGATCGATACATCATGCAATCTTGAGGAAGTATTTCGGTCAAGCACTCTTCAGAATATTGTCAGCCAGTTATAAACTTATAACGCGTCCATGGTGAGAGGCCCCTATGGCCGGCTAGATGAAACATGGCATGGAGCCCTTGACAACAGCTAAAAGGGAAATAAAGCCCAAGTGCAAACAACGAGTCAAAAGACCCCAAACCAGAACAGGATCTCAAGATCCAATAACCCAACAAAGACCCTAAGGGCCTAACAGCTATGTCAACTTCTGAAAGTCGGAAGAAGGCCCAAAACATTCCCTCCAGAAATTATCTTTATTAATCGTCTAAGTTTGAAGGATAGGCTGAGACAATGGCAACAAAACAAAAAGAACGAAGAAGGAACAAAAATGAAAGCCAAGATCTTGAGATAATAATATCTGATGCAGCAATGTTCCCTGTTAAGGCCAAGATCTTGAGATAAAAGGAAGGCAGTGAAGCTAGTTACTGCAACCGGCAAAAGAGACTTATATTTTCATTATGAGACATACAACAAGGAAGTCAACTACAGGGAGTCTAGCTCGGACTAGAGCTTCTCATAAGGCTTCATCACTTTCCAGATGCTGCTTCGCTGGGGGTTCTAGTAGTCATTTGGTCAACTGCATGCACTGTGCTCTGAAGCTCCTCCCAAATGGCTTTATACACCATCCTCTGCCTGTTAACAGCCGATTGTCCCTCAAAAGATGAAGAGACGACATCTATGCTGCAAGCATATTGCAGATCAAATCAGTCTCCTCACTGATAAAATGTATCTCCTTTCAAGCCAGACCATAATGCAAACACATTCGACAATAAGCACTAAACATGCCACATGGGGGAATTGTTGCGTACAAGAAGACTACTTACGCTAAATGAAAAAAAATGTTAATGCGGGTGTACAGTGCGAAATTGGGGGGGGGGGAGCTGGGAATATGGAGCTATGAAAAAGGAGTCGTGGACAGGACTGCAGAACTTCAACCAAAACATCCTGTATAAGAAAACTACCAAAAGTGACCCTAGAGAATCCCTTACAGGAGTATAAACCTCAGGACAAAATGATGCCGCCAGACCTGGAAAATCTGTATGCCTATAGTTCATGATCAGCGGTAACATACCAATTGAAAAGACCTCCAACTTGTAAAGGGGAGAGGGAGAGAATAAAGCACAAGAAAGTCTACAAGCATATTCCGCAAGCAAGCCTAAACCCATTTTTTGCCAATGAGACTAGTTTCCCACTAAATCCAACTACAGGCATCTCTCGTCCTTGCTCAAAGAAAAATGGATATATAGCATCACTTCGTAATTTTACAGATGCATGATTAAAGGATATAAAATGCTTCCTGATAACAATAGATAACTGCTTGGGTGGAGAGTGCAATCGATAAAATATTGCCTGTCAGACTTGAAACTTAAAGATTTCTATTACGACCTGCATCAATACATGCTGAACAATGAGTAGAGAAATACAGGAAGGGACAAACACATCCGCACGGTTGCATTAACACTGTCAAAGCTTCTATTCAAACTAAGTGTCTCTGATGTCTATCGTGTATGCTACTCTGACAGCATCAATAATGTATATGCATGTGAATCATGAGAATTCATTTTTCAAAAGTACAATGGTATTTTGAAAATTCTTTTTGGGGGGCACCAATCAGATTGCTAATTATTGGTTATTGAGGCTCATTAGGTGATTCAGATATTTATCCCATAACGAGATCACTGCAGTGCCAAAACAGCACAGCATCAATATAACACCTGGAAAGTTTAATGTTATCCTTCATGACATATTTATTTGGATATCCACATTAATACACAGTCATATATCTATAAATGAGAGACTGACACTAATCATATATTACCCGCAATGTTCATTATTGAATAGACTAAATTGCCATAAATCAATAGATAGATAGAACGAATCTAATTTTTTGGTCATCTAAACATAAGAAGCAAGAAGATGAACTTACCTGACATGCCGACCATCACCATAAGCGTCTTTTACAGCGACTGACTCCGCATTGAGATGCTCCTTGATCTGTTGAAATTGCAACATATAATTAGAATCATAAGGGATGGTGACTTGTGATGTTCGGTTGCAAAAATTCCTCTAAATTTGTAGAAAATTTGATAGTGGTGTGAATATTTAAGTAGATTGGAGTTTTATTGAGATAGTAAAAATAGTGAATTTTTTTAAAGATATTCGATTGTAAATTGATTTTTATTGGAGTTTGAAAAAATACATAGAGGGTGACTATTTGATGGAGTTTTTTAATAAAAAGCATTGAAGTTTGATGAAAAAGTAGAGAGAGAATATTTGATTGATTTTTTTAAAGTTATTGGAGTTTGTGTGAAAAGATATTGAATTTTTTAGATGTTTCGTTGTGAGATTTTTTTCTTTCTTTCTGGTGAATTTTTTTTTAATAGTAGATTTTGTTGGGATTGATGAAAAGGTTGTTAAGAGTTTGTAAAAAGGTATTGGAGTTGTTGAAAAAGTAATTGTGATTTTTTTTTGCAATCCAAACATAGGCTATTCACTCAAAATGATGAATTTTTCTTCCTAGCCGAACATCACACATCTGAGCAACCCAAATTAGAGATTTCATTATATTTCACCCCTCAACTACCATCTGTCTACTCTTGCACCCCATACCGTTAATTTGGACGAAAATCTCCACATAGGGATTTTAACCCAATGAATAAGTGCCACATTCAACACTAGCCACATTTATAATTTATATATCTCCCTTCAACATCACATCAATAGGCAAGTATATAACATTAGTCTCATCTCTATCCTACATCTCCAACTCCAGCACAGCCAATGATGGCCAGTGCACGTTTGTGCATCTCTTCTTTGCTTTCTGATCTTCAGCAGTGGACAGCACCTCACTTATTCTCTCCTTTCCTCCCTCCTCTCTCCTTCTCTCTGTCTCTCTGTCTGTGTTTGTGTGTTTCAGAAGCAGACACACCAACGTCGCATATAAAAAAGCCCATTCCTCCATCTCCAATTTCCCACCAGCAGGAAACTGCAGTGATTTTTCTGCATCGTTCATTAATGCTTCTCTGACCTCAACAAGAAACATGATGGTAGTACTCCAGGAGATGAAGCATACCCTAGCAGCTTATTCACCACAAATTTGATCCAGATGGATATTTGCAGCCTAAATGGAAATGCCTTTTCATTTGGAATACGTTTTAGAAACTGTGATCCTAATTCATTCGCTTCGATTCAATCCCTGTCTACCTGCTGTGGTAATTAACATTTTTGAGTCCAGAATGGAGCATTTTCTTGACCAGGATAAAGAGAACTTTCTGTTCCTATAAATGCCAATATGGTGATCTATTTCCTACTTCAAGGTGTTAATTCCATGGAGAACCATATGGGGATGACTCCGTCTTCGTACAGCAAATTCTCTTGCTTTTTAATCTTTTTCCCTCTACCACTTTCTCTTTAACGTCTCTTCTTATCCCTCATTGACCATTTCTTCTTTCACATGTTTCTAATTCTAGCACCATCCGCTCGTTTAACCCCTTTACAAACATAGAGCAGCTAATTGCTCACAATAAACATTCTAGCAAGGAGCTTGAAATTGCATCTACATTCAACTTCAAGCGCATTTTACAAATGTCACTACTTAGAGAGCTCTCTGTTCTGATTCAACACAGAAATTAATGAAAAAGAAAAGTATCAAATTCTTCATTTTAAATATCGATGACCCAAGAAACCAAAGCATAATCCAGTCATAAGCCCCAAACATTATAACTGTCAAAGCAAAAATCAAGCAGAGCTTTTTCCCTTTTCCGGACAACAAAAAAAATTCCGGACAAGAAAAACATTGAGGCACTACTCCGACATTGCTTACCTTTTTCTGCATGGACTCCATAAGCGGGGAGTCTATGGACCCAGCATCGTTCACGTTCGTGGCTCGCGAGCTGAACCTCCGACCACCCAGCTGGGTGAACCCGAACCCGGATGACCTTCCATAGACATAACCTTCTTCAATACTATCATTGCTCCTGTGACTTTCGAGTTTGGCATACCTGGTACGCGTTCTGCCCAATATCACGGTGGAGACAAACGATTTCGGCCGCTGAGCTAGGCGAATTACGAGATTGCAGGACAACGCGTGTGAGGAGGCTGCCACAACGTACGGACGCACCATCAGCGTCTTGGCCATTGTTCCGATTTGGTCTCCAAATCTGGAGTTCCCTGGTTGCCGAAACGCTAACAAATGACGGCCACGAACGAGGAGGACGGATGGGCCTTGACTTGGGTTGAGAATGTCTATATTTCGGCGGTCTAACTTGAGTTCTAATACAAGACCGCAAAAAAGTTACAGAATGCGGGTGTGTTTGTGTTGTAAAATTTTAGTGTTGTTAAAATTTTAGGTATTGGGTTTAGTGAAAAAGTAAAGAGAGGTAATTTTTTATATTTTTTTGTAGTAAATAGTAATGATTTGATGGGGAGAGAGAGATTATATTGTAATATTTAATTGTGTTAAAATTTTAGAGGGGGTAAAATTTTGGTGCACAAACGCACCCGGAGAACAGCGTAAATATCGGCCCAGTATTATTAGTGTAAATAAACATGAACAAACATCTCATAGGAGGGTGTATTCAATTAATAATATCAACAATTATTGTGCCTAAAATAAGCACTTGGAATTTGGGGAAAGATAGATTTTATCTTTCTTTTTTCTTTCTTATCGCTGGATGATATTTCGAAAAAAGTAAAGTTGAGCCCTCAAACTATCAAAGTAATCTCAAACATGGGTATCAAGTACCACCATTGACACATCAAATCCAAGAACTATCAAATTTCATCAATTTGCGTCCTTAAAAAATTATCAAATCATGAAACTCGTCATGTGTGTTATAAATGATTAATGTGGCACAATTTTGATTGTCAAATTTTATTTTAGGACCCAATTTGATTAATTTTGGAAGTGGGATGACTCAATGTATCAAGATTGCCCTATTTGAAATTAAATTAGTAGTTAAAGGCCTCAAAATGTCTTTTTCCCCTTTTTTGTCTGTGAACTTGAGGCATGTCTCTAAGGTATTCACGATGGGAGCGTTCAAAATTGGTAATAAAGGTAAATACAGTGGAATATACAAAGTGTTGAGCCACCTTTGAGAAAAATATTTTATCTTTTTCAAATATGTTATTTGCATTTTACATCATTGACATTATAAGAGGACACTCTTTTAGCCGTTGTTTGCTAGAAGAGTTCACAAGAGGGCATTTCTAGCCTTCTGCGTAATCATTTTCCATTTGATGTGGTGCTACAAAACACATATAAGACAGGGCCACTCGTGCCACTAGCATCAAAGTGTCAAACTTTTGGTAAAAACTTATCTTATCCAAAGCAAACTACAGTAGAACATTTTCAGCTGCCAGATACAATGTCATAGAAAGGCAGACCATACAGACAGTCGTGCATAAAAGGCTACATATAGTACATGCATATAGTTCATCGTTGCCAAATTGGGTTCACAAGTTAGACGCAATGAAGGTGGATTTCTTGCCACTCTCAGCCTTGTCGTTCAATAAGTAATCCAACTCTTTGGCGAATCTTTCCATGGTCGGGCCTGGCAAGCAAATTGGCACCACGATCCCATCTTCTCCCTTCTGGTTCTTATAAGGAACATAAAAGCTTGCCACTCCAGGGATGGCCTTGGCTGGCCTACCATAAACAGCCTTGCCCCACCCAAAGTCTACCTCTCCAAACCCGGCGTGTGTCACTTCCGACACAACGTAGGACCGCACCACCATGAAGTGGGGTCGGCCCCTAATCACCATCAAATCAGCTACCGACCGCATGTACTCCTCATTCACGTCGTTTTTGGACTTCTTCACCAGTTCCAAACCGTGACACAACGGGTTCTCGCAGAGCTTCCCTGCCATGGTGACCGCCGCGGGGAATGCAAAATCGTTACCGTTGTAGCCGGCCGACAATGGGGGGTTCAAACTTGGCACGTGCATTGACAATGCACATAATGCGCACCTCCTCGTCCCGATTAGGTTGGAGCGCCATAGGCACGAGGTGAGGATCTCGAACGTGGTGCACTTGCTCTAGTGTCTTGGCACAAATCTACGGAGCGCGGCCACATCAGCAGGGCCGAAGAAGAAGGAGCGGTGAACCATGTCGTCGAGTGGGATGATGGCCCCCTTAGTGTCAGGCACTTCTTCGTACTCGCGGTGGATGCATGTCACGTGCGGTGGGTCCCTCGCGCAGAGGAGATGCTTCAGGTGGGACTGAAGAGGCACGTGCCCTATGAGCCATCTCGCCCATGGCCATCATAAATTGGGACAAGCCAGTCGCGTCGCTCATGGTGTGGTTGAGGCGCAGGGCAAAGATGAAACCATCGCACTTGAAGCGAGTCACCTGCCAATCAGCGACAGTGTCACATCTTTGTTAATTAGAGAATTGATCACCTGGTCAGAAAAACAAAATTTTCTCCTATTTTTTAATTTAATTTTAATTTTTATCAATCTGCGAAACAAAAAAAAATGTTTGTTGTACTGTAGTTTTTAGCTCGATGTGGAAGGACACGACAAGTGGTAAGGTGCTATATATCCCTTCAATCAGCAGATGATGGTTCTATCTCTTTGAGCTAATGGTCCCCGTCTACTTGTATGTGACTCATATGGACTCAGTTTGTGTTGGAAGTCCCTTGAGTTGTGTTGTGATCAGGTCCCCATCAGACCAAAAATATTACAAAAAAAAAAGCAATTCAATAATTCACTAATATTACCAAAATTCAATTCAATAATTCACTCAACACCAGGGATATTTCGTTTTGAGTAAAAATGTAGGATTTTAGAGAAGTTGTGAATATTTATGTTAAATAGTATTTTATTGGCGTTTGTGTAAAGTGGAGAGAGAAATGATTTGATGTAATTGTTTAATAAAAAAATATTGGAGTTATATGAAAAAGTATAGAGAGAAAATTTATGTTGAATAAAAAAGTAAAAAGTTGTTAGAGATTGTGTAAAATGTATTGGTGTTTGTGTTTAAATTCTTAAAATGTTCGGTAGTAATTTTGTGAATGTATTTGAATCCTGAAAAAAAAAATCAGAAAACGAACATAATCCTGGATGACTGTAACCTAATTAGTAACACAAACTAATTTATTATATTTGCGAAAGTAAGTTTGAACTTCCACTTAATAAATGGATTAATGGAACTAATGAGTAGTCTTGTTAGTGTTGTGACAAGGATTCACCCAAAAATCAGTAACTAAGATTCAAATCTAACATTATGTCTCGACTTTCTCTTGATTAAAAATAAAATAATTCACTCCAGCATGAACGTCCCCGGTGAGGATTTTACTTTGGATGAACTTGGCTAGGAAAAGGAGCTCGTGTTCCTTGCTTCTTTTGATTTTGCAAAAGTACTATTTTTTCAAGAGATCGTTCTTTCCTGTCAGGAAATACATAATTAATTTGAAACAGGTTGAGGAAGTTGTTTCCTTTACGAGAACATACAACGTACGTACGATTCAACCCATCAACACATTATTTTTAAGTAAAATCAACAGAAATAAAAATTATTTAGCAGAACATGTACCTGAATAAGCAAGGCAAAAGAAATGACGTGATATTTTTTTAATCATTAGATTTCTCAACTTCTAATCTCACGCGTCCACTCACACACTCACACAATAACCGATGCCGAATAAGCAACAGCAGGCAATCTAGAACCCCTCCAGAGCCTGGAACATCAAAAAGGAGCTCCTCCAAGCATGGGAATGGGGGTTGAAGAGCATCACAAGCGTAACATCAGCATCGGCGCCCTCAATTATTAGTGATGGAGCCTGGAACATCAAAAAGGAGCTCCTCCAAGCATGGGAATGGGGTTGAAGAGCATTACAAGCGTAACATCAGCATCGGCGCCCTCAATTATTAGTGATGGGTACGTACGTACAGCGTAATGTGTGAGAAAGTGTATACTGATTTTCCTGGCTTCAAAGGATATACACACGAGTCAATATCTCAAAGGACTTGACCGATTAGAGTTATCGGCTTATGGCTCCACTCCTTCGGGGCTAGTTTATGGCTTATGGCTCCACACATTTTAAGGTTTTAGCTTAACTCAGTAAATTTTGGAAGCAAGCGTTAATTTGTACCAGCTTTAACGTTACTAATATTAACACAAACAAGTTTTAAGATAATTTATGTTCTTAGAAATGAAATGAAATAAAATAAAATAAAATTGAACTTCAATACTGACGTTTCCCCCTTTTTGGGAGCCAAACTCGTCATGGTGGCCCCTTTTTCTTCCCCAAAAATGGGTAAGCAAATATTAACACAAAAATAGGCCAACATCCAATATATCTTATAATTGGCTTTAACTCCATCTATATAAGCTTTTAGCATAAAGGGCTCGTTTAATTTCATATCTTGTGTCAATGACATGCATTAAATAGGTTCTCCTATAATTTTTGTACCGAGAGAAGTATGGTAAATTTCAAAGAACTAAATTAACGCAGGCTCATCGTCTTCACAACTTCCATTAATTAAGTAAACTTCAACATGATCCTCCTGGAGAATCGAACCTGAAACCTTGTGCTTTATCCGCACAATCTTATATTCTCACTAACTACTCAGGCAACCCAATGATGAGTAGTTTTGCTTACCTTTGAGAGGCGCAGTACTTCCGAAATTATTATGTTCAATGTAAGAAATTAAGGCATGGAAAAAAATTTCTTAGGCGATAGACAAACTTCCAGCTCCTGAAACCTGTGGATATATTTTTAAAAAGAAGAGGAACTTTGGAGGTTAATTTCTTTTTGTTTTACTTTAAGAAGTTTAAGCTCCCATGCCTCTTGCCGGAGGTTAGCTTGGTTGATCTCAGTATCAGGCATGCATGATAGTGCTCTAGAATTAGTGAAGCAAGGTCTTGATCCAACTTGTAGCTAGCTAGTTTTTCTCCATACTTATCCCCACAGATCACTTGAAAGTTATACAAAACGTGGAAAATGGAAACCCATGAAGAGAATGTGTTAAGAGTACTTTTCCCACGTTTTTTTTGATAATTTGAGGGTATAAAATCCCACTTTATCTTTCTTTGGCTTGGACGCGGGCCGTCCATCTTCTTAAACGACATTCCACGTGATGCATGCGTAAATCATTGTCTGGATATTACTAGTTCTAGGGTCAGGCTTATAGCAAAGTCCAAATTTGCTCTTTCCTTGGGTCTACAATATGAACCACATTATAAATTATCTAAGTACTGGCCCGGGGAGGTAACCCCCCATATGACATTTTCTTTGACTTGTCAAAGTAGGCCCTCTCTTGCTTGGTCCCCTGCTCCGTTTGCTCATATCTCATCGGGCTACCTATAGGTGAAAGGAACCCATAACCTACTGACGGCGACATTGTTACAATTTCCTATGAGCAATTCTTTGAATTTAACTGCCTACGATTTGAACAAAAAGTGTCTATCATCTTAAAATCTCTAACAGTATTTCATAAAAAATAATTGATAATTATAATGGACGGTACGTGACCAGAGCCCAGGAGAGAGTTCAAGACCCGCTGACCCGCTCTCTTTTTGTCTGTTCTATCCACGCTGTACTTCCGTGTTGCTAGGCCCAAATCACCCGGACACACTTAGTAACAAGGCCGGTCCAGCCGCTTCAAGCTCTTCTGCCCCCCGATCTTACAACAACAGTTACCGATGGAGAGAACTGGATGTCCTTTCTTCAACCTGATCAGCCATCTCCCCATCTCTGTGTATCTTAATTCATTTAAACATACAGGCGAAAGTCATGCCCCCTAGACAGAGCTCTCCGAAGAGCACCGAGACACCGGTACTGAAACTTACGACCCTCATTTTCTCTGTTCTTTCTCTCAAGTAGGGATCACAAGATTCGCACCGCGTCTAACTTGGAGTGCTTCACCATTGATGCTTTTCGGTTGTAGTTGTCGAATCACTCAGACGGGTCGGTCCGTTCGCTGAGTTTTTTTGCATTTCTTTCTGCGTTGCGTGTGAACAAGGGCTGGTGGAATAGATGCGGGAGGCATTGGGCGAGGTCAATTTCTGGGTAGGAACTTGATTTTGGGGCTTCTGGGTCTGGGTCATGGATGAGGTCAGCCCTAGAAATGAGCGTACAAAATTGCGTGGGGGTGGTGTTGATGGATTCTCATCGCCATCGGCGACGGCTGAGGGTTTCAATTGGCGGCTGAGATAGCTCGTGTTTAGTCCTTGTGTGATTGTGAACAAGTCACACGCTTTGCACGTTGTTGTGCAAAAACCTGTGAGTGTTTCGGCTTTTTGTTTCTATTGCAAGTCTCTTGAGCTTCCTTTTCCTTTTTTCATGTTAAGTATGAGTTTTGGGGGATGGGAAAACTATGCAATTTGACCGAATTGCATAGCAATTGATGAGAGAGGTGGATCCCGTATGGGACCCACACCTATTCGAACAGGGTTCCTTTGCCTGGGCATATGTGGGTCCCAGGCGGGACTCACACCTCTCTCTAAAATTGCTCTGAATTACAGAGGATCTCGATCCGAGTTTTGGGTATTGAGTCTGCTGGTACTTGGTGGGGAAAAGGAAAACCTTTAGTGTGGTTATATTGTGGAACCTTCCTTGGCATATCCCTTATTAATGATCTTTGGGTAATTTTGGAGGTGTGGGTCTGATGGGGAGGGCTTAGGATAATCCAATTCCCAAAATGCAAGTTGAATCTTTTCCATTTAACTTTGTTCTTTAAACAAGAATCTTATAGTGGACAATAGGGGTGTCCAACATCCGGTTCGGTCCGGTTTGGCCGGCCAAACCGGAACTTTTTCAAAGCATATAGACCGGACCGAACCAGACCGGTTATATGACCGGACCGGTCCGGTCCGGTTTTCGGTTTGTCCGGTCTGGGTCGGTCTGGGCAATGCCATTTTGGGCCGGTTTTGGGTTGGGCCATGCCATTTTGGGCCGATTTTTGGGTTGGGCCTTGCCATTTTGGGCCAATTTCCGGTTTGGGCCGGTTTGGAGAGGTATACTCCGGTCCGGTCCCGGGTTTTCATGAGGGTAACCCGGAACCGGACCGGAATACACCGGTTTACCGGTCCGGGCCGGTCCGGTTTGGCCAGTCCGACCGGTTTTTTGGACAGGCCTAGTGGACAACACCGGAAAAGAAAAAGAAAATATGAAATGAAGCCTTATCTACTATCTGCCCTTTGTCCGCCATTGTGATTGATCCACGCTTTCCATTGCAGTCATATTGTCCCCTTATAATCTAAATACAAATCAACCCGAGATCCAAAAATTAGTCTTGCAAGATACATGTGAAATAATTATCTCATGCCTAGGCTTTAAAAAGAGTTACATCTTAAACTAAAATACAAGGAAGTAAATTAGTAATTATTCTGAAATCAAATTCCAACTAATCATTCACAAATCATGGAAGAATTGATCGGGCCTTACACAAGTGAATGCATGGTTTCCTGCTATCTATTCATGTAAAAACTCATGAGAAATTGAATAGAAAAACAATGACAGTAAATGTATAGTTTTTACTCAAAAGTTCTTGATATATTGTATGCTACGTGGTGGTACTTTTCTGGTCTTGGGCAAATATGGTCATTAGGATGCTGACTTCAATCATTATCATCATTTCACCACTTTGTTTTACTTTTATTTTATCGTCAGCCACCTGTTTTGCAATTTGGGGGCTGAAATAGTGGGAGCTGAAAAGAATGTTTTGCGATTTGAAATTTCATGAGAGGAGAGTGTCAATTTGGGGGCTGAATCGTAGGAGCTGGAAATGAATGTTATGCTATTTGAAATTTCGAGAGAGGAACTAAGAAAAAAAAATTCGAGAGAAGAGAATGGGTCTATAGCTGGAAACGGGTCTGGTGGCGTTTTCAACGGGTTAAACTCATTTAATGACATGACAAAGCTCCTCACCATCATATTGTTTAAAAGCGAATCATGATTGCCGCTTGCGAGGCTTATAACCATAAGAGCTTATGATAATAACTGGACTCGCCACTCATGCCACTCTCATCAAAAGTGTCAAACTCGGGTGAAAAATTATTATCCAAAGTGAATTAAAGTAGAACATTTTCAGCTTCTAGATACAAATGCCACAAAAAGGCTGCAGAAAGGCAGACCAGATAAACAAACAATCGTGCATAAAAGCCCACAGTACATGCATATAGTTCGCCATTGGCGAATTGGGTTCACAAGTTAGATGCAATGAAGGTGGATTTCGTGCCACTCTTTGCCTTGTCGTTCAAGAAGTAATCCAACTCTTTGGCGAATCTTTCCATGGCCGGGCCTGGCAAGCAAATTGGCATCACGATCCCATCTTCTCCCTTCTTGTTCTTGTAAGGAATATAAAAGCTTGCCACTCCAGGGATGGCCCCAACCCCACCTTTGGCTGGCCCACCATAAACAGCCTTGCCCCACCCAAAGTCTACCTCTCCAAACCCGACACGTGTCACGTCGGACACAACGTAGGACCGCACCACCGTGAAGTGGGGCCTGCCCCTGATCACCATCAAATCAGCCAACGACCGCATGTACTCCTCATTCACATCGTTCTTGGCCTTCTTCACCAGTTCCAAACAGTAATCCAACGGGTTCTCACATAGCTCCCCCGCTGTGGTGACCGCCACGGGGAATGCAAAACTGTTACCATAGTAGCCGGTCGGTAATGGGGGGTCAAACTTGGCACGTGCATTGACAATGCAAATAATGCGCACCTCCTCGTCCCGATCAGGCTGGAGCGCCATTGTACGGCAGCGCCAAAGGCACGCGGTGAGGATTTCGAATGTGGAGCACTTACTCAGGTGTTTTGGCACAAATCTAAGGAGCTTGGCCACCTCAGCAGGGCCGAAGAAGAAGGAGCGGTGAACCATGTCGTCGAGTGGGATGATGGTCCCCTTGGTGTCAACTACTTCTTCGTACTCGCGGTGGGTACATGTCACGCGAGGTGGGTCCCTCGCGCTAAGGAGATGCCTCTGCCACACAGGTGAGACTGAAGGGGCACGTGCCCCATGAGCCATCTCGCCCATGGCCATCATAAATTGGGATAGGCCAGCCGCGTCGCTCATGGTATGGTTGAGGCGCAGTGCAAAGATGAAACCACCGCACTTGAGGCGAGTCACCTGTCAGTCAGCGATAGTGTCACATCTTTGTTAATCAGAGAATTTACCTAGTCAGAAAAACACAATCTTTGTTAATTTAATTTTAATTTTTATCAATCTGCGAAACAAAACAAAAAAACAAATGTTTGTTGTACTGTAGCTTTTTTTTTGCTCGATTTGGAAGAATACGACAAGTCAGGGACCAGGTCCTATCCCTTCAATCAGCAGATGATGGCACTTTGAGCAAATGGTCATGGACTCAGTTTGTGTTGTAAAGTCCCTAAGTCGTACGTGTTGTCAGGTCCCTCGTGAGACCAATAATATTATTATATTACTAAAAGGCAATTCAATAATTCACTGCATAGCCAAAACGACTGTAATTCCGTCGGTACCACACAGTAATTCGCTGTTTGTACTGGTGAAAGTAAATTTTAATATTGTGTTATAAATTGGGATGTTTGAGAGTGAAAATTTTAGATATTGGTATTTGAAAAATATTATAAAGTAACGATATATTACGAGAGTTGATGAAAAAGTAAAGAGAGAAGATTTTTAATAAATATTATAATAATAAAAAATTATGAGATGAATTTTTTTTATTAAACTTAAATTTTTGGGCCCAAATCATTGGGGCTCAAACAAAACCATTATGAATGGAATGAAAGTGAATGATAGTCTTATTATTGGTGCTGTAAAGACGGATTGCCCAATAATTAGGACTCACCCTCTCCTCTTTATTAAAAATAAAAAAGAATAATTCACTCCAACATGAACCATGGTGAGGATTTTACTTTGAGTTGTGTTTTGAGAATTTTTTGTATTCTGAGAATTTTTAGGTGATGTTAACTTTATTGATATGCGTGTTGTAGTTATTTTTATGTAGTGTTAAAATGATGTTTGGTTGTAGAATTTTTTATATTGTGAAGATTCTAAAAAATCCTGAAAATACTGGTTAAACTAACACACCCACTCGCTTTTTTAATTTGGCAAAAACGTACTATTTTTTCGAGAGTTATTTCCTTTCAGGAAAGACATCATCATTTGAAACAGGCCGAGGAATTTGTTTCCTCGATAAGAACACAACGTACGATTCAACCCATCAACACATTATTTTGAGGTAAAATCGACAGGAATAAGAATTATTTAGCAGAACATGATGTGTACCTGAATAAGCAATAGTGGGCAATCTAGAACCCCTCCAGAGCCCGGAACATCAAAAAGGAGCTCCTCCAGGCATGGGAACGGGGGTTGAAGAGCATCACCAAACTGTTCAAGCGTAACATCAGCATCGGCCTCAATAAACATAACACCCTCACCCGTACACTCCACTACAAGCTTCCGGCCAGGCGCTTCCCTAAGCCTACCGGCAAACGGGTAGTAAAACACGAGTGTCTGTGCAAGTGCCTCTCTGATTACTTTCGCAGGGTCTCTCTCTCGCATGGAGGGATCATATTTGTAGAACTGTATCACCGGGATTTGAAATCGAAGACCGTCTTGGTCATCGATATCAGAAAGTTGTTTGAATTCGTGAGGCGTGGGCTTGGCCGGAGCAACGAGTTCTGGTTCGCACCTACGTACAGTGAACACCAGAGAACTAGTGAGGGATGCCATGACAAGGAAAAAGTATCTGATCAGAGTAAAAGTGAGGGAATTTTTTATGTGGTTGTAGTGCGTGCTGCAACGGTTCGGAGGTTCGATGTGGTATTTATAGAAAGAGAAGAAAAAAGTGTGGTTTTCTTAATTATTAATGGTGGGTCCGTATACTGATTTTCCTGGCTGCAAGCCTGCAAAGGCTGTACATACGAGTCAATATCTCAAAGGACTTGACCAACAATTATCGGCTCATGGCTGCACTCCTTTAGCCAGTCAGAATTCCTTTGAGCTGGGCATAGCATGAATTTTGCGCAACATTTCATATTTTGCTTGCCTTTGAGAGGCGCAGTAGTTCCGAGACTTGAAACAAATGCAGCATGCAGTAAGGTGTGGGCATCCTTTTGCATGTGAAGCAAAAACAGAGACGTACTACAAGTGCGAACTCTAGGGAAGTAATGAGGCCAGATAGCTTGGTCTTATGGCTAGAGCTGAACTTAACGTACGTAGTAGAGCCGGGACCGCAGCAGTACTGGGCAACTTCCTATACTTTACTGTAATGGTGGGCATGCAACCTTTTCTAATTTCATTTACTTTTCTTTGTCTGATCAGCGGGCAACTTCCTTTACTTTTCACGGGCAACTTCCTTTACTCCAAACAAAAACTTTTATTTTTAATGAGGTTGGTAGTGAATTAACTTTGAACGTTGTTTGGGTGATCATCTTTAGCTCGAGTCTGTACCCACAAAGTGACAAAAAAGTTAATATTTCTAAACATAGGTACCCATAGAAAAAGGATAAAGAGAAGACCTAAAACAAGGAAGTCCATTCTTTTCTCGTGAGTGTTCTGCGTAGCCAAAGATTCCAGGAGACAAGACAACCACGCCAAATGGGGTTGTTAAGACGATATTAAAGAAGACTAAGGAGAAAACCAAACCAAAGAGAAGTCAAGTGATCTTCTCGGTGAACCCTAAAGGTCGACACGGACCGATCGATTAGAAAACAATCGTTCACACTTGGGCAACAATTTCGTTGCAACTACTCATTACTTTCTTCCTATTTTCTTGATCATTACTGCCGGCCGGCCCCAAACCCCACCAAATTTCCACTAATTATCTGCGCTTAGATATGCTTCTTCAAAAGCACTACACTAAAGCTGATTATATTTTTGTTTATGATTACTGTCTTGATCATCATAATTCATAGTATGGCTTTGTAATTCCTCGAGTATGATAATCGTAAACATATATAGTTATATGATTCATCCACCGTAGTATGCTCTATATATCGATCCGACTCCAAGAATTATAGCAGACAAATAGATATTTGACAAGTGAATCCTTGATTCGCGAGAAAGAAAAATTGACTTATCCTTTTGTTGCGTAGTACGAGATAAATATAAACTAATTGGATCTGGATTGTCAATATACGTTATTAATGCATCTTGCTCTTAGGATTGAATCCGAACCTGCATATATATATATATATATATATATATATATTATCTAGCTATATCGGCTTATTGCTTATTGAAAAGTAATTTATTTCTCAGGTGTTATCAAGTAATTAAAAAGCTAGGGTTGGATCAGTAAACTTCTTATCAAAACTTGCTTGCTAGGGGACCTTCTTTGTTCTCCATCGATGCATGCTTCCAATTAGCTGCATCCATCCACATAGAAAGAAACAGAAAGAAAAAGCTTAAGTTGGAATTTTCCCACCTAGAGACTCCATTGCATATCATTAAAGTTTGGAATAATGGTCCTTAATTAGTATAGCGTTTCACATGACATGCAATGAGAGTGGATAAGCAAAGAGTAGTCTGCTATTTAGTATTAATAAATTACTTGTTAACGATCGAAGACAAAAAGTTGGTTGGCGGGAAATAACTCCAACGGGTTGGTTGTTAAACTTTTGTGTTTCTTTGTTTTTTTTTTGTCAAACTTTGGAAACAACTGGGACGTGCTTAATTTATTAGGTGGGACCATCAAATTAAATTGTATGTATATTCTTATGAAGCAATTTTTAACCGGCCTATCAAATAAATTCACTGAGCCAAAAATCCGAAGGAGTTAAACTCAAAATTCAGTACTTGAGATGGGTTGAAAGGTCCAAACTCTCATTATTTTCTCCTGCAAGCAAAATAATACTCTAGAACTCGGAGTCGTCCCTGTAGGGGATTTCCCCGATGCTATTGTCAGTCATAATCGTCTAATATATTTTTCTTTTCTTTAGTTCTTGTTATTAGTGAGAGAGTATGAGAGAGAGAACTGCGTACCTTTTTTTGCTCCCATCTTTTTCCTCTTATACTCTCTTTTCATTGTCTAGCTCGGGGCTCTGTTTGGGCTTTGGTCTTATTGTTCCCCTGAGTCGTATCACCTCCTAGACTTTTTGTCTCATCCACTGTTTATTGAAGACCGACATTGTTAGATTTGGTCTTCCCAGGATGATTCTAGTGAACTGTCTTTTTTTTTCTTCCACCTTTCAGTTCGTCAGTCAGTAAACAAAGAATAATTATAATTATTTACGTCAGCTTCTTTACCCGATAAAGTATGGATGTCAGTTTTCTTTATAGATCTCCAATCCTCGTGGTACATATATTATACCGAATGAGCTAACATTTGTTCCGCTATTTTTGGGGCCTAAGTTATGAACTTTTGCAATAAGGGAGAATTTCTCCTCCATCTTATTCAGTATAGCATGTGACGTGTCAATCTATCTCTCTCA
Source organism: Myrica gale (assembly GCA_963930655.1). Taxonomy (NCBI): domain Eukaryota; kingdom Viridiplantae; phylum Streptophyta; class Magnoliopsida; order Fagales; family Myricaceae; genus Myrica; species Myrica gale. The sequence goes on along the minus strand of OZ005606.1, from coordinate 24,701,859 downwards.
AACGACATCTGGGTGTGAAAATACTTTAGGTAAGAGAAGAAAATGAAAATGGGATCGTCTTGAAAATTAAAAGAAAAACAGATTTGCGTACAATAAAAATAGAAAAATATATTCATTATAATAATAATAATAATAAACGTTACCTCTTTATTATTCTAACATCAGTTGGGTATGGGATAGTTCCTAGTTCCTACCCTTGCCAGAGAACAAGCTACCTCACCACAATGTGATACATTAAACCTGAAAATTTTAATTAAAGGAACAAATTAATTAAAATCTCAATTGCGGGAAAAACATAAAGTTTTAATCTTTTATTTTTAGAAGGTCTTTAATTCCTCATTAGGTGCTACTGTTAAGCTATGAGGGCTGCTTGCTAGTTTTAATTCACCGACGGGAATAGGACGGGGGTGGCAGGCCTCTATAAGCCTATTCTTAGAGAACCTACTAGGCAACTAGCTCCATACCTTAGGAAACCACGGGGAATATTCAGGACCTTGTGTGGGGCCGTATCCCTAGGCTACAAAAATACCGTACAGTCAGCTTAGATTATTTGTACAAGCCCCAGGTTTGGAATTGATGTAAGCTAGCGCGTGATCCGGTGTGTATTCGCCTACAAGCACGACACGTGCGTTTGGGACATTAAATGGGCTGGATAGAATATACGGGCGTGGCGCGAGTTACTCGGGTAACTGGGCTTTCATACTCTTTGGGCTTTAACTTGGTTGCTCTTTTCGGGTAAGAGCCTGGGAGAGAGTTCAAGACCCGCTGATCCGCTCTTTTTTTTTTTTCTCGTTGTTAGGGCTGCACACAATCGGACCGCAGACCGTACCGGATCGGATCACATTTATTAAAAAAATAAAAATATTTTTTTTTATAATTTTTAATACAAATTATAAACTTAAAAATTTAATTTTAATCTAAACTAAAACTCAACATTTTTATATGCACTTTCTTCTTTGAAATTAACTTATTTTAAAAAAATTAAAAATTGAAATAAATTAAAACCGGTCCGGACCGCATTTTATAACCAGACCACATTCCGATTTTTCAACCCTACTCGCTGTACTTCCGTACTGCTAGGCCCAAATCACCCGGACACACTTGGAACCAGGGCATGCCCGACCGCTTCAAGCTCTTATTCACCCCCGATCTTACAACAACAGTTACCAATAACAGGCGCAATTTAGCCTGATCAGCCATCTCCCCATCTTTGTGTATCTTACTTAATTCAGTTAAACATACAGGCGGAATTCATACCCCCTAAGACAGTGCTCTCCACCGAGACACCGATACTGAAACTTATGGCCCCCATTTTTTCTGTTCCTTCTCCCAAGTAGGGATCACCATATTCGCAACGCGTCTAACTTGGAGTGCTTCACCATCGATGCTTCTTGGTTATAGTTGTCGAAGCACTCAGGCGTGTTGCTCATAAAACAAATCCATGTGAGGTCTCACCGCTCAGCGCAAGTTCCACGCATACAAATTCCCATGCGCGGTTCAAGAGTACCTAAATTGTAACAGAGTAACGGTAACTTGAATCTCGTTTTCGTACTCAACAATGTTTGATCTCTGTTCAATTGATAAAATGGAAATGTTTTTAATATTAGTGTTTGAGAATATAAAACGGAATCATGATCTTATACACTTTCTTGACCAAATTACACAATCAAGAGATATAGATACAATCTATAAATGGTTTGATACTTATATTCATTGTAAAAGCTATTTACGACTGTATTTTGCATTTACAAATTAAAGATCTCTATTTATAGAAAAATAAAAGACATGAAAGGAAAGATATTATTACATATAAACTTGAATCTCCTAAATATATGATATCTTGACAATATCTCATCAAATCTTATAGATTGATTATAATATTGTCTATAATATGAGTCTTACAATATAATTAACTATTATGTCTATCTCTTTTTAAATTATACTCACAATTTAAGTTAGAATTACTAATAATCTTAGGTTGTACAAAACATTGTCTTAGAGTCGATAATTTGTTCAAATACTACATGTTTTTCTTTTTCGAAGATTTTTGTGAATTGAAGGAATTTGATGATTGCAAGTTACCTAAACTCAACAGAAGAGAATTGCTTGGAAATGATATCAACCACCAATATAAAGTGTGGAAATTGTACACCTATTTTGTGTAAAATCTACGCAACTGTATATTATTATTTTTGTTCCTAAGAAAATTCCTAGAACAATATTTGATTGGGGTATTTTAGTGTTTTTTTTTTGGTTTGGAGCTGAAGTGGCGTGGTTAAATAGCATGCCTTGAGGTTCGGCAGGAAGGAGCAGAAATATAGTCAAAGGTGCAGGCTTGTGAAGAGCAAAAACACAGGAATTAATGTAACAAAGAAATTAGGATACAGAGCATGCTTTTTAGTTTTTAGTCCTAAACAGCAGCGGCCTTTGTTTCTATAAAATAACAGATCTTTAAACTCCCCTTTGGAGTCTTTGGACGTAGAAAGACGGTGAAAGTGTCTGTCCCCTCGAACAAACAAACAATCCGCACTCATTCTCTCTCTCTCTCTCTTTCATCTCCCCCGGAATTCCTTCCCCTATCAATCTCTCTCTCTCTTTGTCGCAATCCAATATTATCGAATATCTGTTCTCTTGTATTATTGAATCAAGTTATTCTTCTCGTTCAATCTTCGCTTCGAGAGCTTCGGGTCGATTATAAAGTTCGTGAATTTATCATCAATCGGATAGATTATGATCGTCGTGTCGGATCCTTTGGGACTTTGAGAGCGATTTCTGTGAATGAAGAAAAATGGGATTGGAGTCGGTTGGGGTTGGCTTCGTTGAATTGGAAGAGGAGCTCGACGCCCAGTTCGTCAATCTGCTTGGCGGGTCGGTCCGTTCGCTGATCGGTTGATTGAATCGAGTTTTTGCATTTCTTTCTGCGTTGCGTGTGAACAAGGGCTGGTGGAATCGATGCGGGAGGCATTGGGCGAGGTCAATTTCTGGGTAAGAGCTTGATTTTGGGGCTTCTGGGTCTGGGTCATGGATGAGGTCAGTCCTAGAAATGAGCCTAAAGAATTGCGTGGGGGTGGTGCCGATGACTTCTCATCGCCATCGGGGACGGCAGCGACAGCTGAGGGTTTCAATTGGCGGCCGAGACAGCTCGTGTTTAGTCCTTATGTGATTGTGAACAAGTCGCACGCTTTGCGCGTTGCTGTGCGAAAACCTGTGAGTGTTTCGGCTTTTTGTTTCTGTTGCAAGTCTCTTTAGCTTCGTCTTTTTTTTTTCATGTTCAAATATGAGGTTTGGGTATTGAGTCTGCTGGTACTTAGTGGGGAAAAGGAGAACCGTTAATGTGGTTATATTGTGGAACCTTCCTTGGCATATCCCATATAAATGATCTTTGGGTCAATTATGGAGGAGTGGATCTGATGGGGAGGGCTTAGGATAATCCAATTTCCAGAATGCAAGTTGAAGAATGATACTTCTTTTCCATTTAACTTCGTTCTTTAAACAGGAATCTTATAGTGGACAACACAGGAAAGAAAAAGAAAATCTGAAATGAAGCCTTGTTAAAGTAATGCAGCTAAAGGACAAATCCTTTGGAGAATGTAGTATGATAAAATTCTGGTGTTAAATCATAAAGTTAATGTCAGCTAGATAAAATGCCCAAAATCCCTATACTAATTGCATAAACTCCAAGAACAAGTAGTAGTGATGTCGTACTTTGCTTTTATTTTTGAGTAGTTCCTTTTCCCTGCTTTTTTGTTTCTGGTGTATGTTTGGTTAGTAACCTAAACGCTAATAATGGGATTTGAACCTGTAACCTCACCACCTTGTCATGGTTTTTTTTTTTTTTTTTTTTTTTGTGGGTGGTTGTGGGGGGAGGGGGAGGGGTAGGGGAAAGGTTTGGAAGTGCCATTTCACCCAGAGCTATGAGCGTGATTCTCTCAATGTGGAATAATGTTTAAGAGAAAGATTTTTTATGTGAGCTTTCCTTGGGAGACAGATTTGGAGGTCTTTCGCCCCGCCTATAGTGTCCTTCTTTGTTTGGGAAGTCACTCACGGAAGAATCCTTACCACCGATAGTTTGAGGAGGGGAGTGAGTTTGCTAGACTGGTGCTATCTTTGCAAAAGTGATGGGGAGTCTGTTGAGCACATTTTGCCTCATTGTTTGGTTGCTAGGGAGCTGTGGTCCCTAGTGCTCTCCATTATGGACTATGATTGGGTGATGCCTAGGAGGGTGACTGAAGTTTTGTTGTGCTAGAAAAGAGATTTTAAAGACCCTTGGGCCTTAGCTATTTGGAGAGTGATCCCTACTTGTATTTGGTGGAATTTATGGAAAGAGAGAAATGGGAGATGTTTTGAGGGTGTGGCTGTGTCCGTGGAGCGTTTGAGGGACAATTTTTTGCAGTCCTTGTTCTTGTCGGTGAATGCAATGATGGGTTCTCCCTTTTCAAATTTTTTGGATTTCATTAGTTTTCTAGCTTGTTTGGTCTAGGGGTTTCAGTATAGTTCTTTGTACTGCTCCTATTCCCTTTTCTTTCAATAAAATTGCCTTATAAAAAAAAAGAAAAGGATATTTGAATAAGTAGCTTTGCATAAAAAAATGGCATTTTAGAGAGAAAATAAAGGTTTACTCAAGATTCGAGAGAGGAAGGCAACTTGGTTTTAGAGGAACTGTGCTATACAAGGCAAAAGGAGTAAAATCCAAAGGTGACCTCGGGTTGTCTATATCAGCTGTAAGATTTATTAATTAAAGCTCATCCATAAAATCTGTGATTGATTTTAGCTGGCAATTGCAACACGATCCCAATTCAAATTACAATAACTTTCTGCCCCCGTTGGACCTATGGTGTCTACAGAAAAGGTAAACATAGGAGAAGTATATCTATGCTGATAATTGCTCCAAAAAGTGTGCTTTAAACAGTTCGTTACAGAATAATATTTTTCAAGAATCATGTCCCATGTGATCATTTCGAGGAACCTTTCAATTAATAGGCTTGATGTACTTCATGTAGCAGTTTAACAGAAACATCTGTCCGCCTTAAATAAATTCCTTTCCCCTGCCCTCGTTACCTCAAGAAGTCACTTTGAACATGATCCAGACTGGTGCAGGTAGCACTGAAATTTATTGTACTAGAAGTCAATTGATACAGTATTTATACATACGGAAAGTTGAAGCAGTGAAAATTGAAGTTTTTTGCTGTCCCATTCTGAACTATCGTGCTTCATGTACTCTTAGGAAACTCTATGGGCCTTTGAAAATATTTTTTTTTGATAAGTGGGCCTTTGAAAATATTGAATTTGATGTTCTTACACACGTTTGGAGAGGCAACTTATCATCCAACTTCTGTTTTTCTACATGATCCCTCAAAGCTTAATCCCCATTTTGAATCACACTGAAACTAGTAGTTATGGCTTAAAGGGCCCCTTCGGTTTGTTTGATTGGGCTGAGTGTGATTGCAAAATCATACTTTTACCCCTATCTCCAAGGGCGTCTTTTGATTTTGATTTTGATTTTGGGGGATCTCCGACATTTGACCACCTGTGATAACTATCTTCTTACTATTTGGATTTTAATGTGAAAATTTAAGTCAGTTTCCATTTTTATGCATAGATGACTCGCATGCGCGCACACAAAAACAATCCTAATAGTATAGCATCATTTGACATTCTATGTGGTTAGAAGAATGTCTAGATCTTAATGATTCGAAGCAGATCTTTGTGACGATGTGTAGTTTTCAATTGTGCAGTTGGTGGCAAGACTAACCAAGGACATAGTTGAAACGTATCAATTATGCAATCCGCAGTTCAAGTATTCAGAGGAACTAAATCCGAAGAGATACCTGACCAGTCCATCCATTGGAGTCCTAAACGATGGCCATGATAATTTGAATTCGGATCTTATCCTGACTGTGAATTGCATCTTAATCAATTCAGAACCACAAAGAAGGTTTGCTAATCATGTCCTTTTTATATATGTATATATGGTGCAATCCATCTTATTCTCATCCATTGCTTCTTTTTCCTCGCCATACAACTTTCCACTACAAAGGGCATTTGAGATTTTTGGTTAGAAGTGAAAGCAACTGAGGTTGTCTTCTTGTCAGTCGGTGTTATTCAACTTTGTTAATGACAACGTATTTTAGGTTCAATCTGTTGAAGCTATATCTCAACTTCAGTTGTCAGCAGGACAATTATCCTTGGTGGTACTATTGCTGGTTTATATAGGAATTACACTTAAAGGATTGCGAGTGTCCACTCTGTTTCCCATGTGAAACTTTGACGCTTGAACTCACGGATGTGGTATTTCTCCGTTTTTTCCCGGTTTTCTATGAGTGAGCTTATATAGATGTAATCAAAGGGTTTCGACTGCATCTAAACCAGAGTTCCTTTTTTCTGGTTTTTGCCTTATAGCTCGAGTAGTTAGTTTTTTTTTATATTTATTACCTGTGTCAACTATTTTGCCAGTGTATGTGATTTTTAGTAGAAACAGAAAGAAACTTCAGAAGAGTGGGGGAAATGAGGAAGAAAGAGATGTAGAAATAGATGCAACTTACGAAACAAAGGGGACCAAACAAGAACAAGAGTAATCTACTGAATAAGATCTGTCCCCTTCTCTTTCTTTCTTTTTTGGGAAGAAGACGTTTGTAGGATCTGGAAAAAAAGGACAAGATCCAAATGAATGGAAAGGGAATAACAGGAGATGAATTCCACTTTAAAGAGGCATATTATAAAAATAGACCAATTTATGAAACGTCATAACTAGAAGGGGTTCAAGAAAATTTGAAGTTAGACATGTTAAAAGATAGCAAGGATAAAGATATATTTTTGTTTGAAAAACCTCTTTTTATTATTCTGTTCGGCCATGGATGATTGAATCTACTCTGGACACACTGATTTTTGGTTGCCTCTTTGCAAACTGGGAAAAAAACTTTGGGAGTGAAACCTTGATTTAAACTAGGGGGTGGTGGCGTTGCAATTGGATAAATAAAGAGAAGCAGGAAGAACTTGCTTTGTTTTTTTGTTTAATATCTTCAAACAGAAATAATCTTAAAGTATGCATTCAGATAATCAGCCATGTCACCTGGTTATGTTTGATTTCCATTCCTACGGCTAAGCTCGAGTTCTTCTATGGTTAATGTTCATCCCAGAAGTATGGAATAGTGTTGTTTGCACTGGATCGGTGCTGTACTTGGCATAGTAGGTGAAGATATGATGGTTTAGTTGCTGAGAAATGGATGAAGCATAAGTTTGTTCTTGCATCATAATACTTCCCTTGGGGCTAAACTTGTAAAATTCTCAAGTTTGTATGTGTATGTGTGTTTGCAGTCCTCTACTAGCATCTCTGGCTAATGAAGGGCCACACTTCAGTTACTGGAAATAAATAGATATTATTGATTATCAATAAATGGAAGGAAAATAATGAAGTATATGTGACATTGGCAGATACATTGTCAAAGATGTCCTTGGTCACGGTACATTTGGACAGGTTGCTAAATGCTGGGTTGCAGAGACCAACAGTTTTGTTGCTGTGAAAATCATCAAAAATCTACCTGCTTACTATCAACAGGCACTGGTTGAAGTATCTATATTGACAACGGTAATTATACTTTGTTAGTTAGATGTTTCCCATATAAAGTGCTATCACTGGTGACATTTCTGTATCATATATCAAAGGAAATTGAGTAGTGAAATTTCTGCATTGATGTTTGCCTTGTGCAGTTAAATAAGAAGTATGATCCTGAGGACAAGCATCATATTGTTCGTATTTTTGATTACTTTGTCTATCAACGTCATCTGTGCATCTGCTTTGAATTGCTTGACACAAATCTGTAAGTTACAAGGATACCTTATCCTCTATTCAGCTAAGGAAATATACAGTTGTTTTAGTTTGCACTACATGGTTATGACATTGTATATCTTCCTTTCAGGTATGAGCTTATAAAAATAAATCACTTTAGGGGATTATCCTTGAGCATTGTCCAGATGTTCTCCAAACAGGTATAGCACTTCTTGCTTGTGATTGGATCTAGTACTGTGACGTATCTTCTATGGGTTAATTTTGTACATTTATTCATCGATTTTAGATCGTATGCTCCTTTCTTTTCTCTCTCTCAAATAGATTTTATGTGGACTGGCTCTGTTAAAAGATGCTGGGATCATTCATTGTGATCTGAAGCCAGAAAACATTCTTTTGTGCACAAGGTAAGTTACTCTCAATTATGGTTCAGGGCTTCAAACTATGCAATTGATTTCTTTATGTTAAAGCTGATTTTTTTGTCTCACAAACAACAGTGTGAAGCCAGCAGAAATCAAAATAATTGACTTTGGATCAGCATGCATGGAAGACCGCACCGTCTACTCCTATATTCAGGTTTTACAGTTATGCTTGTTGCCATTCCTATCAGTAGTGAATGATCCGTAGTTTCGTAATTTTTTGCGCCTATTCTGCAGAGTCGGTACTACAGGTCGCCTGAAGTTCTTCTTGGGTATCAGTATCCTTGTCGATGAATTGGTTGCTCCAATTATTGTACTTTGTCTCTTTCAGCAATTTCAATTTCTGCTAAGTTCTTGCGGCTTTACCTCCCTGTTTACTTTCTTCTTGTCCAACTTTGTTGGAATCAAACTGATTAGCTAGGTTTAAGCTAAATTCTCCCTGTCCAGGTTGGGAATTAGTTGAAGATAGAACCTCACTCCAACAGAGGACTGGTTCTGTTGTGGCATCATGAATGGCCTCCAAAGACCTCTTAGTCTTTAGAAGCTTTTACTTATCCTAGTTATAAAGGCTGAATGATTTGCTTGACTAAAGTTAATCCAACTGGGGGCCACTTATACACTGGGCTGTTAGGCTCACAATCAAAATAATGTGACGCATACATATATGGGTCTCTCAATTGAGAAGATCCTTCAAGCCATCCATTATAGGATTTATCCTCTGAAGGTAATTGTTATATTATTCTTTGCCAAGTATGATTGTTTAAGAGAGGGGAATTTTGGATCCAGTGTATTAGAAATTTAACCGTGGTTTCTGTGTTTTTGTTTCTTATTTCATCCTATTGTCACAAGTTTCAAGTTTTCTGTTTGGTCCCTAACCCTTTCTCCAGATATACTACGGCTATAGATATGTGGTCCTTTGGCTGCATAGTTGCTGAATTGTTTCTAGGATTACCTCTATTCCCAGGAGCTTCAGAATTTGATCTCCTTGGTCGAATGATTGAAATTCTTGGGTATGCTTTTCTTTTTCCTTGTTGGTTCGTTAGTCATTTTATTCACTTAATTTGTCTTGGCGTGGGTCTACATAAGTTAAGCTGGGGCTTTAGTCCCGATGTTTGCTTTCAGTTATGCTTTTGCGGTTGTTTTTCTGGTTAAAAGAAAAGAATGAAATAACCAGTCAAGGTAGGGAAGCTAGTCGTTGTCATGTGCAATTAGGAAATGTTGAAGTAGTCATTTCGTTCTTTTCTTTTTAAAATTCTTTTAGCACTCAGAAGTTTGAAATGAATGTCTTGTCTTTGAGAAGAGGTGTATGCTTTCTCCTCTCCCAAAATCTACTCTAGGATTCATGTTGTTGTGATTGCCAACCCATAAAACCAGAGAATCAAGTGCTGAAAGTTTTGAAATTCCTCCTTTTCCTCATTCCTAACCTTTTTTTTTTTTTAAAAAAATGTTTCCTTTCTTAGATATTCGGTATGATCAAATCTACCCTAATGGTGTAGATTGCCTCTTCCCCTATTTGGTTGTGTTGTGCGTGTGCTCATGCCGATGGTTAAAAAGAAAGGAAAGATTCAAATACGTTTGGTATTTAGCCATAATATGCATTGCAAATATAAGAATGAAGGTTGTACGACAGGATAAACAAACTTCGAGTTTTTCAAGCTTCTATGGTTTATATTATATAGAAGTTGAAGTATGTCTATTCAATTTTCCCAATGCAAAAGTTTCAAGATTGGGAGGCCAAAAAGATGATATATCATAAACTTACGACTATGATTAAAGTTGGAATATGAAGAGAAAAGTAAACAAATTTCTGAGATGCGTGTGTCACAGTTTCTTTGGTCATTCTTTATGAAATATCCTCTCTTAAATCTATGGAAAATTATGAAGGCAACTACATGTATCAGTTTTTTGAAGTGGAGGGGGAGCTCAAAATTATTTTCCTCTAAATGAGGGTAATTCTACTTTGTTGGTAGCTTAAACAATTGTAGAACATTGAAAGGGGGGAAAAGAAAAAGAAAAAAAGAAAAAAAATGAGAAACATCACAGTTGTATGGTTAAAGACATTTGAGTGCATGATTCTGTTGGGAGAATATGCTCGAATAGAGGCTTTACGCACAATGGTTTGTGCTTCGGATTTTTGATAGTCAAAATGGATATGGAACAAAACCATTTCTAAGCACAGTGACAGAATTTGGTCCTTTGCACACAGTCATTTAATGTCTTTGTTGTACAACTAAGCAAGTATCATTTGGTCCGTCAAGTGACTTAGAAGCTTGATATGCTCTTCCTTCCCAGATCTCGAGGTTTTTGTTCCTTTGAACCTGACGAGCTTCGAACTGCATCCTTTTTCATTCAGAAATAGGTTTCTAAATCAGAGTTGTTCCTGAAGTGAAGTATTTTGGCTCTTGTTTAATTCATGCAGGAAGAGTGTAAGACAAATGCGCTTTGGCTCTTGTCATTTATGCCATTTAGTTGGTTTGTGGTGGCCCCTTTTATGGGCTGCTCCACTGTTGTTGATTTATCTTGGCCTCGATGTTCATACGGTTAATTGGAATAGCTATCAACAAATTTATCTTGATTAAAAAGGTATATTGGAGTACTTTTGGATTATGATGTCCTCAAAGCGGTAACAATGTTGAATCATTTGAACTGTCTGAACATTTTGCCAATACTTGAGCCACGTGTGAGAATGTTTTTATCTGCTTTTGCTTATTGATTGAAATAAATCGTAGTTGAATAAATTTAAGCTTCATCTTGACTCAGACTAGTGGTTTTGTTGGCAATATAAAATGTTTTAGAATTTAATGCATAAATAATATAGTTATTTTTATGGCTCCGCCTCCTTTAGGTAACTAATTGTGTACTAAGATAGAATTGAAGGTATGGAATACTCATCAACTCTTTTCTTACAGTGAATATTGTCACTCGTATTCAATCCCCCCCCCCTTTTGGTTTTTTTTTACATAAACTGCTCCTCATCAAAAGTTTTGGCTTTTTCTTCTCTTCTGTTTCAAAAGAAAAAAAAATTGCTGTTGGATGTCTATGTGGAATGAAATGTCTTATTAGAAATTACCCATTAGTTTTTTGTATTTTGTTGTGATTGATTCAAACATCAAGCAGCCTTTGATAAATAATAACATTTTGTAGAGGACAACCCCCAGATTACGTGTTAAAGGAGGCAAAAAACACAGGCAAGTTTTTTAAGTGCATTGGAAGTGTCCACAATATAGAGAGTGCTGAAGTTTCAACAAATGGCAGAAGTGCTTACCAAGTGTTAACAGAAGAAGAATATGAAGCTGTAAGCATTCATACTACAGTTTTTTAGCTAAGAGGGAAATTAGAATACAAGTGAAAATAATGATTATGAGACTTATCCATGTATGAAGGTATGATAGTAATTGTGAAATCGCTCTCCCCCCCCCCCCCCCAGCCAAAAAAAAACATCTGCAATGCTTTGTTTGGAAAGATACTGTGTATATTTCCAATTTGCTCTATTGAATGGGTGTGTTGCTGGTTGCCGTTCAGAGGGAGAAGAAAAAGCCAGTGATTGGTAAAGAGTATTTCAAACATATGAATCTCGAAGCAATTGTCACAAGCTACCCTTTTAGAAAGAACTTGCCTCAGGAAGATATAATTAAAGGTGAGACTCAATTTTTCTGTCTGAAGTGGCAGACAGCAACATTTTATCTAAATCTCGCTACTAGCTCTTAAAGACGACACTGACGATAGTCTTATAATTGACTTGTAACAGAAAGGCAAATACGATTAGCTTTGATTGATTTCTTGAGGGGGCTTGTTGAGTTTGATCCTGCAAGACGGTGGTCGCCTTTTCAGGTTTATTGACTTTCACTTCAGCCATTGACTTTTGTCATAATACCCTATATTGAGCTCTGATGGCATGCAACGTAAAGTTCAAACTGTGAAATCGGAATTTGAAATCTATGTCCATGCAGGCTTCAAAACACCCTTTTGTCACAGGGGAACCTTTCACATGCCCTTACAAACCTCCCCTCGAGACCCCTCGTATGGTAAGCTGATCTCCTTATCAACTTTCTTTTCCTCTTTATTCTTTTTCAATTTGCTTCCTGATAAAATTTATGTACTTACTTTTCTGTTACTAGTTCACAACATGTGATTTGCCCAACAACAGAAAAGAAGATTATGAAATGTCTGGTGTGTTCAGTTCGACATTTTCAATGATTATTTCCATTGGAATGCGCAATGACATAATATCTTTTGCGTTGCTTTTTCCTACTTTCTTATGGATAGAACTTGTGAGTTAATTACAGTGATATTCGATCTTTTGAATTGGAAGAGATTTATTGGTTTCCCGAATGACCAATTGATCCAATGAGAAAGAGATGTGGATAAAATTGGAACAATAAGGATTAGCAGGAGGCTTAGATAATATAGATTGATGTAGTGGAGAAAAACGCAATAACACAAGAGAGAGGTGATATGGAGTATGACTTTAGATAGGATAGAATGGTTGAAATGGTGATGTTGAACTAAATCTCAATGAACTGACAGGGAGTTATGGAGCTGACTTTGATTAGTTGGGGTTAATGCCTAATTAAGTGGAGAGTAGTATAATTGGATGCTAAAAGGCGTTGAGCACGCCCTTACCACCTTTTTAAGTATTTTCCTCGGGGCCATTGTGTGATTGAATGGATGCTAATTGCAGTATCCTTTCCACTTGTACTTTTTTTTCAGAATTCATTGCGTGTATGAAGTTTAAGTTGTAATTCTTTTTGGAAGACCTTTGTCATTTTCTTTCCTCGTATTATTTATTTATATAAGGAAAGTGTTTGCTGGATTGAGTCCTTTAAGGACTTCACAGTCATTCTGATCCCTTTCTAACACCAAGTTTTTAGACTTTGGCACTCCTGCTAGTGCACCCAAAACCATAATTTGCAAATTATTTTCTTTAACATTACAAATGGTTTATTGGGGTTTTTTTTCTTCTTCTAAGTATTGGTGTTCACTATTTATACCACGTGGCATTCCCTTATTTATGTACAATACCACTAATATGCATTCTCAATTGGATTATTTTCATGTAATTTTAACTGTTCCGATTTATTTGGAATACTTATTTGCTGGATTACATCTAACTGGTATTTCTCTTGTCCGTGTGTGTGTTTAGCCTGTTGCCCAAAATATCAAGGTGGACCACCATCCAGGTGGGGGGCATTGGTTTGCTGCTGGTCTCTCTCCTAATGTGAGCTTGCTGTCCATCAAATTATGCTCTCATTGTAATTATGGGAGATTTTCTATCCCTAATTTTTGTCTTAGATCATGCCTAGCAAATTTTTCCCTCACTAAAGTATATGTATGTCATGTAGATTCCAGGGAGGAATAGAGTTGCTCCTCATAACAGCCCACACTTTCAGCTGGTACAATATCAACATGCCAACAGTTACAGCAGTGTTGGAAGCTACGGTAGCTATAATGACGGTACAGGGCTTGGAAGCAGCTATGGAAGTTATGGAGACAGTAGTAATGTGTTTGCATATTATTCTCCCGTCGGTCCATCTGGGATGAACATGCATCCACAGGGCAATGCCTCAATGCTGGGAAGTAGTCCTGATGCGAGAAGAAGGGTAATACAATTGCCAGCTGGAAATGGACTTGGTATGAGTCCCTCAGCAGGTAATTTTGCGCCGCTGCCTCTTGGCACTAGCCCCTCACAGTTTACTCCACCAAGCTCCTATAGTCAAGTTTCTGCTGGCTCTCCTGGACACTTTGGTCCAACCTCTCCAGCAAGAGGCAGTCATGGATCACCTTTAGGAAAGATGGCTGCAGTCACCCAGTTCAATAGAAGAAAAAGTTGGGGATATTCTGGAAATTCTCCATCTCAAGAGAGCTTGTCATCTTCTCATTGGCAAGGGCAGTTTCCTGATGGCTCCAGTGCTTCACAAGCTGAAGGAAATTCTCAAGTACTTGGTGGTTCACCATCCCATCTGCAGTCATATTCTAGTGCTACAAGCTGGAACCAGCATCGAGGAGGCACTGGAATCTCTGCTTCCTATTCAGCCTTTCAAGCTGTACCTGGTCCTTCCACACTTGGTTCTAGCATGCAGTTGGGACAAACTTCAGGAGCTGCAAATGAGAAGCCTGAGTCTAGCCTCTCACTGCCTGATCCTGGCGATTGGGATCCCAACTATAGGTAAGCAAATGAGATATTTCAGATTGCAATGTAAACTTGCATATATGAATCCAAGAGATACATCTGTTTCTTGCACATTTATACGCATGTTTTATTGGCGTTAGGATGTATTTCAGCTACAGCTATAAAGTTCTAATTATGGACAGAATCAATGACAAAATTACCGTAAGTTTGTCATAAATTTAGATAACCTAGAGAACTCAAAGCATCTTTGTAAGTCAGACCTGAACCACTAACTGCACATCAGATAATCTCGATTGCCAGGGGAACTGGTGTTTGTTGCCGAGTAGGGTGAACATTTTCTTTTCCAATCCCATTGTGGTCATGAATAATTTCTTATTTGACTCCAGCTGATGGTGCTTTATTGTGTTACGCTAGTATGATGCATTTACTCATAGACTAATTTGCTCCTGCTGACGTGGTGGGGTTCTTTCAAACGCGAGTAGCTGGAGTAAATTTTGGTTGAAGAAATGTTGCCCTTCTTTTCCCAATTGGAGGCAGATTGCGGATCATCGGACTGCATCATAACTTAAATGGATGGGCAAAAGCAGATTTGTGGCTAGGAAATTTTGCTTATAACACGTCTGATGAAAGCTCATGAGTGGTGTTGTATACTTCTCAAAAGAAACATGAAAAGAAAAGGACAACTAGCAGTAAGAAAAATGGAAATTGTTATCCTCATCCAGATGCAAAGAGCTTGTTGACTTTGATCATCACATAATCATTAAATATTGAGTCAGTGGGCTTTCTCCCTGGGGCTCACCTAGATTTGAGGAGTTGGTTTGTTTGAATTTTTGAAGTCCTTTGACAACCTTAAGGTTGTGTAACTTATAGTTTGACATTTTGATATCTGTGTTACAGTGATGAACTTCTTCTGCAAGAGGATGGTTTGGATGTGAGTACCATGACAACAGACTTCGGCAAAGGCATGCATCTTGGATCAGCAGAAGTTGGGGTTGGAAGTTTCAACCATGTGTCAGGCACAATTTCGGTTTTGTCCACGCAAAGGTAGGTGTTCTAAGGATTCACTACTCAGAATGCGTCCACACACGAGCGTGTCAGAAGTAGCACAGTCTGCATTAACAGTTACTGAATGCAGTTTACTTGTTTACATGGTTATTCCATTATTTTGATAAATCCATGTGAAAAAGGTATTACATCGAATATTCTCAACCATGAGGATATAAAATCTTGTGTTCTCGCCGTGCTTTTTTCTGGGGGGTCAGGGATGGATCTAGGGAGTTGCAAATTGAATTGCTTGGGGCAAGAAGGATGGGCAGGGGGCAATGGTTAATTGGTGAATGAGGGTTTTCTTTCAAATTCCTTCTTTGCGATTCTTCATCTTTTTACAGTTTAACTTGATGTGCTTCAGACCAAATGGACCTGCTCAAGCATTTTCACATATGGAGGTGGGCAGCCCTCCTTCAGCTTATGATCCACATCCTGGATATATTCCCCCCATGTCGAAGGCTTCTCATTATGTGTCTCATAACTCACAAAATTCTCCTAGCCGTTTGGGACAGCAACCTGTTCAGCGGTTTAATTATGGACGACCCCCCAACAGTCGGGTTGGTGAATGGAATCATATGAAGGTTCAGCCATCTTTTTCAAACTTTAACTCTGGGGGCCCGCGTTCTCCTGGAAGTAGCACATACAGCAATGGCATGTCATGGGGTACTTCCTGACTTGACTGTGTCAATCCATTTCAACCCTTTCTTTTTTTCTTTATGCTCAATGAATTCTAATCAGAAATATCTGTGACCAAAAAATATGCAAAAAGTTGGAAGTATATTATTGCGTCTCTGTGAGGGTGAATAGAGGATGGGATGACCTTTGCTAGCATCTTAACTGATCTTGACATTCTGTTGTAGGGCGCAGGGCCAATCACCCTATCACAAGCATTCCGCCAACATCCCGAGGAAGGAAAGACTATGGAAGAATTTCCTGACGTTGAATCAGCTTATTCTTGTTACCATGAGGGATCTCTTCTGAGAGAGAGTTGGCAAGAAAGTTGTACTGGATAGTTCAGCTTCCCAGTGGGCTGATGTTAGAGAAACCGTCATCCGAACCTTCCTCATTCATTGTGCTTGCATAGTTCTAAATTATTATTACGGTTTTCTCGTTCTTATCAATTATCCTTGCAATCAATCACTTATCCTTGCAATCAATATTCTTTCAGTTATGACCCTTCAAGGGCCTCTGTTTTTTTCCCCCCGATCTGATTCCTCAATGCTTATTCTAGTCTAAGTATTGTGTTCCCCCCAACACCTTATCCTTCAAGTATTCACATTGCAGCTGCTGAAAAGAATAGGGACAATGTGTAAGTGGATTAGGAGTATTCAGATGCTGGGATTGTAAAGACATTTTTTTATTTTTTATTTTTATGGAAAGAGTTATTTGTCACATTTATAATTCTTGGGGTGACAAGCCAAACAGGGTGCTTTTACAAATCTTCCTAGCCACTGGTTAAATCCGATTTGCCAAGCTTGTTGTAAGTGAGTTTTCTATTCTGTGTGAAGGAATACAATTTTGAAGTTGACAGAAACAAAACAAATATGTGAGTTACTTTTATTGACGCTATATGATGAGGAGGAGTTTGGATAAAGGACTGTTTGCGAGGGAGAAAGATCTTATTAGTGGTATTATTTGTTTCAACTTTTCTCATCTACTGTCATGGCAAGCTTAGCCATTAAAGTGAAAACGCAGCTCCCATTCCCAGATAGTGCTGAATATAGAACAAGCAAATGGAGAGAAGTCACTTGGGTATTAGTCAAGTTGCTCTGGATACTTCTAGTGGGGAAGAAATGAAAAACAAATTTCCAAATTTCGTCCATTTGAGAATTTAGTGTTCAGTTGCTATGTACCTGATTGGGAATCTATCAGTTGCAATCGTTCATTAATTCTCTGTCACATCGTTGAATGCAGAAAAATCTTTCCTCAAACCCTTTTGTAAAATATATCCCGTTGCTTTATGATCTTTTTTTCTTTTTTCGATTTGGAAAGACGTGTTGATATGGCTTTCTACGTAGTCCCATTGATCATCCCCCAGAATACGCACGCAAATCTGTGGGTCTAAATCTGGTGCGGAACTGAAGATTTAATTAATCTCTTTAGGACCAGCTAGAGAGTTTGTCCTTTCTGCATGTCTTAACAACTTGTTTTTGTTTTTTGTTTTTTCTGCTTCTGTTTGGGCTAAGCGAATTCGTTTAACAGTTAAGCAAAAATAAAAGGAGAAAAATCCCCGAGTTCTAGAGAGAGAGTCTCTTCCCTCTCTCTAGAACCCCCAATCCCTTGCCTGAAAAAACCCTTACTTCTTTTTTCCCGGTCTGGGGGGAGCTCCGGCTCCTCCCCCTCCTTTTCTTTCCTCCGGCCATGCTTCTGGTGGCCGGTGTTTTTTGATTTTTTAGCTTGTGTTTTTCTCCTTGTTTTGGAGGCTAGATCCCCGTCTCCCTGGTGCTTTTCGGTGTGCACGGCTTCCCTGATGGGTCTCCTCTCCGTCCAGCGCTCAGACGTGTCCCGGGACGGTGGCAGTTTGCCGGCGCGTGCCCCCCTGCGCGCGAGTGGATCTCACGCGCCCGTGCTTTGCCGGCGGGTGTAGGCCACGCGCGGCCGTGTGCTCGTGTGCTACCTGTCCGCGCGGCGTTTTTGCTCTGTGCCGCCTCTGGTCGGTTTGTTTGGCCCGTTTCCTGCCTCTGCCGCCTCCCCCTGGTTGGTGGTCAGATCTGTTTCGAGCAGCCCGACGTTGCCTCCTTTCCTCCTCCCCCTTGTGCAGCCGGTCTTAGCGTGATGATCATTTCGAAGGAGTCGGATTGCTGCGACGTGCGCCCTTCTTCTTGCGGAAGCCGCCACCGTCTTGTACGGTGGTTGTGTTGTGTGAGTTGTGTACCGGCTCTTGTGATCGGTTTGTGTTGGTGTTTGTATTGTGTTCTGGCCCTTATGGTCAAATTGTGGTTGTATTGTCTGTGGACCCTTGTGGTCGGTTGGTTCTGTGGTTTGTATTACGGCCTTTGTGGTTGTAGGTGGTTCCGGCTTTGTAGTCCAGTTTGGTTTCGGGATCCTTGGATCCGTCTTTTGGTAGGGCCTTTAGGTCCAATTAAATCTTCCGCAGGCCTTCGAATTGTTTTTACGTTTTGTTCTGGCCGTACGATTCTCAGTTTTTAATATATATGTTATGTTGCTTAGAAAAAAAAAAAAGAACTCGTTTAACAGTTGGTAACAACATGACGTCCATCATTATATAATATTAGACATCTGCAGGAAAAAACGAACGAAACCATTATGGGAATGCGTGCTTGTGTAAAGAGACGGGTGGGTAGTTCAACTGTGACGTCTTAGATGCCGGGTTTGGAGTGGACCCACTCGTCTTCGGTTATGGCTCAGATCGAATGCAGAAGTTCATGTTTTTTTAGGTGCCGTGTGGCTCTACGTACACCAAATACCAAACATTTTATTTGCGTAAGATATGCTTGAGAAAGAGAAAGTGACAGATAAAAAAAAATCAACCAAAATCGAAAAGGATCAGAAGAGAGAGGGCGAAAACAACATAATATTTTGAACTCGTAGAAGTTCTGGATTTTTTTTGTTTTTTGTTTTACATTAATACGATAATTTATAAAGGCCTCGTTCTGAATTGTCGCCTTACGGCTCCGTTTGTATTGGCCCGCCCCTGATTGGGCATCACTGGTTGTGCACCACTCAAAGCTGGAACCAATATCTCTTCCATCCAATGGCATTTCTTCATCCCATATCTCTTAACTTTCTTCTACAACCCATCCTTTTTTTTTCTATCTTCTCTCGCTTCTTTTTTTGTAATAAAAAAAAAGCTGTCAAAGATAATATATGACGGGAAAATAAAATAACAAATAAAGTAAAACTTCTATTCATAAAAATAGAATACAACAGAGTCGGTTGAAGCTCAGTGACTGTCCTCTTACTATTTCAATGCACTTCGGTTTCATCGTCTCTTCCTCCCTCTTCTTCTCAAGTGAAAAGTTTCCTTTTTGCGTGTATCTCTCTCTCAAGCGGATTCAGGTATGCCATTCTTGAAACCCCCCATCAAGCTTTCACTTTTATGTTTGTCTAACTCATTTCGAATGTGAACTGAGACTTAATTTAGTCTCAACCACGTCTGTATTTTTCTTTCACAACTTACAAGCCTAAATGCTAAGACTGTTGACATTCATTAGTTTATCTTCGTTTTCCTTGCCCGATGACCCCATTGGATCTCCTTCCTTGTTTTCATGATCAAGTTGAGTGGTAAAGAAAAAGAATCCCAGATAGAGGAACTTTGTAATTATGGTATGGAATTCCCAGATATCCGTATTTTATGTTAAAATTCCCTTGATTTTGAATAACAAAACTATTCAGTTAGTGGATGTTGGTTTCTGTTGAGAATTCAATTTACCATTTGCAGATGTTTGGAGAACTAATTCTGCAATTCACTTCACATATTTCACTTAGGAACTTCCAAAAGGAAAAAAGATAGTTGCCTGGTTATACAAACTCATAGTTCACCTCATAAGGATGTGCTTGATTCGGACACAATTATTCCGTTAATGCTTCAAACCAATTTTGTGAACAAGCTCTTTGTTAGAAGAGTACTTGCCATTATGTTTCTTTTTTTTTTTCTTCCCGCAGGCTTGAGCAGAAGTCTAACAAAGTTATAAGGAGAAAACTTGGAGAGCAATATAAGCAATTCACAGGATCTGTTGAAGGAAGTGCAGTGCACAAGATATATAAGATGTATTTGATCTGGCGAAATTGTTAAAGACGTGGTATGTTAATTGTACATACATCAGAAGAAGCCATATGATGGCCACGGCAGCAGTAATTGGGCTTAGCGCAGGGAAGAGGTTCCTGAGTTCGTCCTACTATTATTCTGATCTCACGGAAAAGCTCTTGTATGCCAATGACCATGCACAAGCACACTGTCAAATATCTTCACCTAAGAAAGTGGTGAATGCAAAAAAATCATCAAATTTTAGTTTTCCATCAGCCAATCGAGAAATGCAATATATCAAGGCTGTCAAAGAGCATGTGGATATTGTCGCTTCTTCTTCGACTGCAGAGCCATGGTTTCAGAAACCCGACAATCTTGAAGAGGACAGTTCTGATCTTGATTATTCTGTGGAGGCACTTCTTTTGCTTCAAAAGTCAATGCTGGAAAAGCAATGGAATCTTTCTTTTGAGTGGACAGTACTATCTGACTCACCAAGAGGAAAAATTCACAGGAAGATACCTGTTACTTGTTCTGGGTTATCTGCTCGACAAAGGAGAATAAGTACCAGGAAGAAAATTCTGAACAAAAATGGTCATATGATGCAGCCTTGTGCCAGTAAGCAGTTGAGATCAATGATCATTCCAGAGCTGCTTCATAATCGTTCAAAGGGTTATGTTAAGGGTGTAATAAGAGAAGAGTTGCTTACTCATTCAGATGTCGTGTACCTGTCAAAGAAGATTAATACTGGTCTTTCTTTAGAGGAACACAAATTGAGGTGATTACATGTTCTCTAAATGTGACAATTTTTTGGCTAACTGTTTCTGTGAGTGTAAAAGTTCAGCCCTTTAGAAGTGCAGAACATAGAGAAATGACCGATTTGCTCATCTCAAGTAAAATGAATGATGAGGATCTGTTTTCTACTTTACTTATTGATCCATCAATTCAAACTTAGCCTTCTATAATTTATGATGATCTGCCCTTATGATATGTTTAGCTTTCCCAATAGCAGAATATATACAGCTGATATATTAATTTTATTTGCATGGCAATATCAAGAGTGCCTGAGTTGTTCCCTTTTTATGTCTAGCTTTTGCATAGAATACATTGACCCTATTCTATTACTTGAACATTAACAAATAATATTTCCTGCACTTGTAAACTTGTTCCGTAGTAGCCCTTTAAGATCACCGAGTTTTGAAACTCGTATTACAGGCATGAGTGGAGGATAGGAGAGAGACAGAGTATCCCTCCCGAAGTTATTTGGTTGATCGCTGGCTGTTGTTATTTTAAACCTTGTGAATTTTCTGACGTTTCCTGCAGTAGAAAATCTCTTACATCTTTCTTGCTAATTTTTGTAATTGGGAATCCAGACTGAAGGAGAGGTTAGGATGTGAGCCTTCTGATGACCAACTTGCAACATCAATGAAAATTCCTAGAGCCGAATTACGGTCAAAATTGATTGAGAGTTCTTTAGCAAGAGAAAAGCTGGCAATGAGTAACGTTCGCCTGGTCATGTCGATTGCTCAAAGATATGAAAACATGGGTGCTGAAATGGCCGACCTTGTTCAGGTGGTTTTCTATTTCTTGCTTGACTTCAAAGTGACATTAATGTATCACAATCTAAACTATGAATGCAACGTAGACCCCTGATATGAGGAAAAACTTGTTATTTTCCTTCTCTAGGGTGGTTTGATTGGACTATTGCGTGGAATTGAGAAATTTGATTCTTCAAAAGGGTGCAGAATTTCAACTTATGTCTATTGGTGGATACGTCAGGTAAGACTCATGTTAAGATTGTCATAATGTAACCTGTAGCAAACTCTCATGAGCAATAAACTGAAATTCAGGTTGATCATTCATACGTTGACATGCTTACCGTTATATAATCCAACCAAGTTTAATCTTTGATTCTACATGCTATGCATGAATCAATAAGTTGCTCAATATGGGGATTCCTAACTATCTGCATTAAACAAAACAAGGTGCATATATATTCTCAATGTAATTCCATAAAAGAAGAATCGATTCCATGTTGAGACCTTCATCACGTGTATTCCATTTTTCCATCTGTCTCAAGCAAATATTTTACCACTGCAAACACAAGCAAAGCTCTGATAGCATCTTTGCATCCATTTTCAAAGTTCACACACAGAGATATCCTCAATTATCGAGACACTGACCCAGTTGTTGCCTTTGACCATCATGTTTGGAACTGATATATAAGAACCAGAGGATTTACACAACTTTTACTCATTCTAAACAGAGTAACAAGTTAATGAGATATCTCTTACAGGAGATTTTCATTGCAGTATATTTGATTTCTACTGTAAATTTCTTTCTCTCAGCTCATGACTTCAAAATCAATGTCTTTATTAGTTATTAGAAAGCTAACACTGGTTTCTTACCAGGGTGTTTCACGAGCACTGGTGGAGAATTCTAGAACTTTAAGATTACCTACTCATTTGCACGAAAGGTTAGGTTTAATCCGGAATGCAAAGGTTAGACTGCAAGGGAAAGGAATCACTCCATCAGTTGATGTAAGTTTAATTACATTTACTACATTTGCACTGCATACTAAAATATTAGTGAGCACACCTAAAATGCCTGATCCTGCTTATCATAAATGAGGCACAAACTAAGATGCTTTATGTATGTCATTTTCATCTTGTCTTCAATTATCTTTTTGTTTCCACAATTTTTCAGAGGATCGCAGAATGCCTGAACATGTCAAAAAAGAAAGTCAGAAATGCTACGGAGGTACCAAATGTTTGAAATTATTAGCTTGTTTTTCGGTACATTATGCTTGCTTAAATTGTATAACCATACTCATTTTATGGTGTCATTTTATGTAGGCAATCAGTAGGGTCATCTCTCTTGATAGGGAAGCATTTCCTTCTTTGAATGGTCTTCCAGGAGAAACTCATCATAGTGTAAGTGTGGTGGTTGAAACTCTCTGTGACCACATTTGTGGAGTCTTTATCCTCAATATGGTAAACTGCTTCCAGATGCTATTGATTTTTACTTTTTGTTTTTTTTGTTTTGCTATTTCAGTACATTGCAGATAACTGCCTTGAGAATAACCCCTGGCATGTAGTAGACGAGTGGGCATTGAAGGTAAATAAGTTCAAAGCTCAAAATAAGAAAAGTGATATGTCTGTTGGCAGCAGTAATTCAAAAGGCTTTTTAATTATTCTGATGAAATTGTTCCAAATGAATATGAGTTAGTCAAGGTCAATTGTTGTAAGCTGCAAAAAAGGTTCTTACTCCTTTACTTTATCCTTTGATGCTCACCTCAAACCTTATGGCTCGATCTTGGAGCTCAAGTCAACCAGGGAACCAAGATATTGACACCATCACCCACATTTCATTCACATTCCTCTGTTCCTGATGTCTACTCAATAGCTTAGTATGGCATTTTATAAAACATCGCATTTCTTAATAGTATAGTCATTCTCCTTATTCCAGGAATTAGTTTTAACTTCAATTGTTCTGTGAATAATTGTTCAAGTGGTTTTGTTGGCCTCAACTTTATACACGATTCAACAAGTAAATCATTAGTGATAGAGGTGCTGAGTGAGTGAGTTTGTGCGTGTGTCTGTCTGGCATCTGCTTGCTTGTTACCTGAATGATGGATTGTCTGATAACTCTTAGCACAGTATTCGTGTTCTGGGCTAGTGAAGAAAAAAACTAATATTATTATGTGTAATACTTTTGCAGGATGAAGTAAACAAGCTCCTTGATATGACACTAGGAGAACGGGAGAGAGAGATTATACGTCTTTACCACGGTCTGGATAAAGAGTGCCTTACATGGGAGGATATTAGTAAACGGTAAGTGCAAACTAGATAGTGGTACAAAAGCATAAATAAAAGTGGCATGATACAATTTCATCACCAAGTCTAATTCTTTCTTACTGACAACTATTTGGGTACATCTGGATGTTTTTTGAAACAAAGTGGACATGTTTATCTTTACCATTTTTTTTTCTGCAGGCTATTTCCTGTACTCATAAAATCTTATCTAGCAGATGACTTCTAGCTCTCTGATTGAAAAGCTACTCTTTCACAGAAGAAGTGTTTTCTTGGGTTAAATTTCCTCTAATTGGTGCACTACTCTAAAATTAATGTTAGATCAGGCATTTGCGGTGTTAAGTGATTCTATGCCTCCAGGATTCTTCTTGCATTCAGAACTGCATTAATTAGCTTTATATCCAGTTGACTTAACGATAACTGTGGTTACTCTGCAGCATAGGTTTGTCCAGAGAAAGAGTCAGGCAAGTTGGGCTCGTTGCATTAGAGAAACTAAAACATGCGGCAAGGAAGAGGAAGATGGAGGCTATGCTAGTGAAACACTAATTTTGCCGCGCTTCATCAAAGACCATAAGATGACTGTATATACACAGAAAAGAAACATCTTCATTTTTCTTTTTCTAATCAGAGATAATTATAGGAGATTATGTGAGGGATTAGAACCCTATCTTTCTGTAACAACAGTCAGAAAACATCAATTAAGAGCATCTAAGTCGGAGCGGAAATTTTTCAAGTGACATACTTAGAAGTAGATGGAATCTCTTATGCGAAGCAGATCTCTTTTTCTCTGAGGATGACAATGAACCACGAAGTTCCCCTTAGGACCTTGAACTACAAGTTTGCTTCTTGTCTTTAGTCTTGTTATCAAAGAACTTTCCCTGTGTCACCATTGCAAGATTTTCTATATAATGCTACCACAGTAGTGGTCTAAATGAATGATCAACGAGTTCACAGGAGTTTGTTTTCAAGGAACATTATACAACTGGAATCAACAGAGCCATTTCCCAACTACTTCTGATCAGTTTCTTCATAAGTTAAATGGTATTGAGTTTTTTGTCTTTGTATGTGTGAGACTGAGAGACAGATCTGGTGCGACCATGTTTTCATTAAGTGTGATTATGTGCCATATTTGTATGGTTCAGAGTTGACAATCTTCTTCTGTCTGCGCATCTGGATTCAAATAGCCAGGGATGACAATGGGCATGGTGAACCAATCAGTGCAAAGGAAAAGGTTTAGGTTGTAGATTGGCGCCCAAAATCTACATGTGCCTCACCTTGTGATACTGTTGGAAGGTTATATACCTCTACAGGCATGACTGCACCTCCCCCAAAAGCCTCAATTTCTGCAACGAGCGGGTCCAACTTAAAACCACATTACAAATTTGCATTCACTAGCAGAACGCTAATTGGTGAAAGTGGACACACTTGTGCTGTCGACGCCCTTAATGATCATAGATGTAGGGCATTTCAAAAACTGACCAGAGGTAACAAAATGGCAGAGGATATTTCTTCTAGCAGCTTGTCCATTGAAGGCTGAAAACCAAAAACTTGGCGATTGAATCGATGCTATTGCCATACCCAACCACGTGTATTCTAGAGTCTCTCTAGAATTTCACCCACTCTCCTTCGACTGAAACCCTCACTCCTCAATGCGTCCGTTCTTAGAGGGTCATTTGTACTCAGCACGTTTGTAGTTTTCCCAGCGAAATGAAGCTGATGCTTCTCAGTGAGCTCACTACCACAGTTAGCTTTACAAAATGGTTACGAGCCAAGCAGATGACATTCAGATCCTTCTCGTGTTCATTTGCTTAAGGTATTCTTTCTGTGTTAAGGGAATATCTATGGCAAAAGGTATATTTTAGCTAAATTAATCCTTCCAAACCATTCTAATGAGAAAAAACAAACCGCTTTAGCGCGACCCAAAATTTACAGGAACAATGGCATCAGTAAGACTGTTTCCTTTCCTCTCACTGTTCCAACCGCAAGGTAAAACTTGTCAAGAAAACGACTCCAAACGCTTCAATGTCAAAGACTGCAGAATTAAAACAAAGCTCGAGAGCAGAACAGAGAACCAATTCCACAGCCCACTAAATACAACTACTAAAGCCATGCTACAAAGGTTTAGGAGGATTAATTGCATCCTTAAGATCTGCCTTGCCAATTGCCAAACATGCAGAAGCTCAAAAAAATAAAGTATCACTGGATTGCCAAAGCATCTCCAATCGGAAAAAGCTTCCTTCACTTGTAGAAGTAGAGTATTCCATGATTTTGTCAAAGTCCCTAACAAAGTTTCCCATCCATTATCTGCATGAAGTAAACCTAAGAACTTCGTCAAAAGTGACACCTCTACCAATTGCAAAGGCTTCATATACGCATATCTATTTAGTTAAACTTTTCACTCCAACTTCTGCTACTAAAGATTGATCTGCATATCTAAAATAAATTCAGATAACGAAAAGGATCTGAAACTTTTCATGTACATGAAAGTCCAAGGTGAGCGTACTCATGTATGTGTGTCACCAAACAGTACAAAGACTATACCGCAACCACTATTCTAGACAAGCAAGAAAACTAACGAAATCAAGAAAGGGGCAACCAAGCACCAAGTTCACCCAAGAAAACAGTAAAGACAACAACACACCCTGTAACCTATCCAAGGACAAAGAACAATCCTCAAAACATCTATTATTATGTTCACGTCAAAGGCACCACCAGATACAATGTGGAATCATTCTCCAAATAGCCTTTGCAAAAGGGTTTCTGAAGCTTCTTTGCCAACACCTCGGCACCTCTTCCACCTTTTCTAGCATAACCCATTGAAGATTCATAATTTTGAGCACATGGAACCATAATCCACTCGCATAAGGACAATGCAACAAGACATGATCAACTGATTCCCCGCCACAGCGGTATAAGAAACACCAATCAGCAATGATCAACCCCCTTCTACGAAGATTATCAATAGTTAGACTCTACCATGAGAAGCCTCCCACACAAAGAAAGAAACTCTCATAGGGCATGAAGACTGTCAAACACCCTTCCAAGGGAAAGAGGGAGCAACCCTCTACATCGATTTAACAGAAAATACCTCATCCTTAGAACCCTTCCATTCTATGACGTCATCCTCCCCTCTTCTGGGAATAGTCTCATACAACAAGGCAAAGAAAGCGTCAAAATCCTCCAACTCCCAGTCATTTGCAGCTCTAGAGAAAAGAACATTTCATGGAGGGGTGTCGTCTCAACAGGATGCGAAGGAAGCTCAGCCGCGTCTTTCCCATCCTCAACCGAAGGAAGCATTAGATACTTTCATGAAGGAAGTGTCGTGTTGAGAGAGCACACCTTATTCCACGAATGCCCAACCCACCATCATACATCAGAGAGCACACCTTATTCCACTTCATCAGGTGTAGCTTGTGCACATCTCCATCACTTCCCCAAAGGAAGTCCCGCTGAATTTTCTCCATCCTTAACGCTACCCCCGTCGGAATAAGGAACAACGAAAGAAAGTATGAAGGTAAACTAGAGAGAGTAGATTTAATAAAAGTTAATCTACCACCCTTAGAGAGGTACATACGCTTCCTACCCGCCAAACGACGATCCATCCCAAATGTGAATGTTCTTGAAAGAAGCACCCAAAGGGAGGCCAAGGTACTTAATAGGCAATGAAGAGATCTCACACCCTAAAATATCCGTCAACTCCTGCACATTCTCCACCTCACCAATAGGGATGACTGCGGACTTAGAGAGATTAATCTTTAAGCCCGAAACCGCCTTGAAGCATATAAGAAGGCATCTAAGGTTCCGAAGTTGTTCAACATCCTTCTCACACATCACAAAAGTATCATCCGCAAAAAGAAGGTGCGAGATGGCAACCCCCTCCGAAACTTTAAAACCTTGTATCCCCTAGGGGTGAACACAACCTGACCGCGGACCGGATTTGCGGTCCGGTCCTAATTCTTAAAATGCGATTCGGTCCTCTTTTTTAATAAATGTTGTCCGGACCGGATCGGACAGCATTTATTAAAATATATATATATATATATATATATATATATATAATTTTTAATACAAATTATAAACTTAAAAAGTTTAATTTTAATCTAAATTAAAACTTAACATTTTTATATGCACTTCCCCCTTTGAAATTAACCTAAAAAAATTATAAAAAATAAAAAAATTGAAAAAAAAATTAAAACCGGTCCGGACCAGACCGCATTTAGTAAAAACGGTTCGGTCCGGTCCGTAAATATACTAGGACCGGAATGCGGTCTGGACCGCATTCCGATTTTTCAGCCCTAGTATCCCCCCGAACAACACCTCCTCCCCCATCATGCGACTAAAAGCCTCCATCACAATCACAAACAAAAGAGGAGAAAGAGGATCCCCTTGGCGCAAGCCACGAGAGCTACTGAAGAACCCTTTAGGAGACCAATTAGTCATCACCGAAAACTTAACCGTCGAAATACAGAAGAAAATCCACCTACATCATCTCTCACCAAACCCACATCTCCTTAGAAGGTACATTAGGAAATTCCAGTTCACATGGTCATATGTCTTCTGCACATCCAGTTTGCAAAGCACACCTGGATCCCCTGCCCTCAACCTAGAGTCAATGCATTCATTGGCCACAAGCACAGAATCCAGAATTTGTTTACCCTTCACAAAAGCATTTTGAGACGAAGAGATAATCTTATCCAGAACGAGCTTCAATCTGTTAGCTAGAACCTTAGCTAAAATCTTGTACACACCTCCCACGAGACTAATAGGCCTAAAATCCTTAAGGTCGACAGCGCCCGGTTTTTTAGGAATAAGGACAATAAAAGAAGCATTCAACCTAACAAACTTCCCCTCAGTTGCAAATTCATTAAACACCAACATTACATCCCGCTTCACCACATCCCAACAAGATTTAAAGAAGGCGAGAGAGAAACCATCCGGACCCGGTGCCTTATCCCCATTCAGGCTATTGACCACACTCGCCACCTCCTCATCCTCACAAGGCCTCTCAATGAGATTGGCCTATTTATCAAAAAAAAAATGGATAGCAGGATTATAGAACCATGTATTTTGAAAACACTATTCAAACTGCAGAGATGGCGCTGAAGTCACAGCACTGGAAGGGGGTTATAGAACAAGTTACCTTCATTACCAACCGGCTAAAAGTGAAAAGATTGTTTACTAACGTCGCCATCCATATTTACAAGATCATAAAGCAGGAGAAACTGGAAATGAAAAACTATGCTACTGTCAAGGAAAATTGAATTTGCAATCTCAATTCTTAAGACAAAAATCCTAGCCACCCCAAGCTGGAAGAATTAGGACAAGCCATCCTTTGAGGTCAGAATCTATGTATGATGGCTACAGCCTCCGAGCCAGAAACACTGCTCCACCTCTGCAAAGAGTTACTTAACAACCTAACAACTTACCAAAGGACACTCTAAAACTCAGCGTCTCTTTGCAAGATAACTATAGTGCTTGTCGAGCAAATCTTGGAGGGATAAAAGGGACCATGCTTCCTCAGTTTGTGCATACACCTTTTGATTTAGAGAGTCCATTATTATGCTTATATTGCCAAAGCCATATATCTGGTGACCATTGTGCATCCTGCCAGGCTTAGGCTTAAATAATAACCCATGCTGTTGCGCATGGGCCTCAATAACTTCTTTCAAGCTCATGTCGATGGCACCACCCATACCATCAATATGGGTTGCGCCACTGAAGCTTGCAGCGGCTTGCTGTGCTGCTGCTTTCTGCTGAGCCTCAAATTGCCTTTGCTCGAGCGCCCTAAAGTAGCTGATGTTCTCTTTCAAACCAGGTTGAACCACCTCCAATCCTTCAACAGCCTGGTTCATCATCTCAAGACCAAGATTAAGCTGATACCGTATGCTTTCATTGGCCAGAAGCTCCTTCGGAAGAAGTTCCTTCCAACCCAGATACCATTTTGTAATCTCCTCAAAGTTTGGGTTTGTCTGTAACCAGTGATACAAAACATGTAGCCACTTGGTGAAAAAAAACCTCTCCATCATATCAACCATAAGATGAATTGGTACAACAGAAGCCCAGTTCATAACCCAGTAGAACTCATCAAGCTTCTGCTCTGAGGGATTTACTTGGAACTCTTGCAGAACAAGCTGCAATTTTGGAACTATAAATCTACGCATAAGCTGCTCCCAACTTGCGGAATCAAACACAGTCCTCCAAGGTGACAATATAGTATAAGCAGACACATCACTAGGGTGCCAAACACCAAGAATTTGACTCAACTTGACACGTATCATCTGATACATACCCTCCAATTTGTGTCCCAAATACGGTAACCATGGATGCATCCATATGTGAATGGGAACAGTTTCCCGCAGCGGTTCCCAAGAGGCAACAGCACTTGTCAATTTCGGCATCACTACGTTATCCAATATATAGTGGAGAACCGAAGAAGGCAACAACTTTTCCCAGGAATCCAAAAACCGTAGCATTGGTTCCGGGTCTCTTGCCTGCCAAGTATTGATGCCAGAGATTCTGACAGCTGGTAAAACAACTTCCGATACCAGTTGGGTATAAGGCGAAGAAGCAGAGTCCCAGATATCATGAGACTCTTCACCCTGTAGCAAAGAC
This sequence comes from Myrica gale, assembly GCA_963930655.1. NCBI lineage: Eukaryota > Viridiplantae > Streptophyta > Magnoliopsida > Fagales > Myricaceae > Myrica > Myrica gale. Next base: position 24,671,351 of record OZ005606.1, on the reverse strand, counting down.
TTCCACACAGACACAACCTCTAACCCGTGATAAGGATTCTGAAGAGGGTCCCATCCCTGAAAGACTCGAATAAACAGAGGCAGAGCATACGAGCAGGCAATGCAGGACAAGTTACATAACTTAAAATCCTCCGCAAATTTATTCCGTAAATCACCAAAACACTCCGCAAGTGAGTCCAACGTCAATGTCCCCATCGAATTCTCTTCCCCCAAACGGTCCAGCACGCTCAATATCTCCTCCATACAATCCAACTGTTTCTTCTGCCTCTCGGCCTCAATAACAAACTTCTCCTTCTCCATACTCAACCTCTCCATTGCCTCCTTCTCGTGCCTCAAGTCCCTATCTATCTTCTCAATTTCGAGCTCCGCCAAGTCCACAACCAGCCTCACATTGTACTGCAGCTCAGACATCGGCACGTCCGCCTCCCTCGCCTTTTCCTCCGCATTCAAATTCTCCAAATTCGTCAAAACCCGGACTTGTGGACCCCTCATATCATAAACCTTCTGAACCACCTCACTGAACCCCTGCTCGGCCTTCCTCGCCAGCAACTCCTCTGCTGTCACATACTCCTCCTCATCCTTCTTCTTCTTCCTTGCCTGCTTCGACCACAGCCTCTCCTTCGCTCTCCCCACATTCTCACTCACCCCAATCGAACCCTTCTTTTCCTCAAACTCCTTCAAAGCCGGAGGCAACTTCTCCGTCTCCTTAAACTCGTTGAACCCCATGCCCATATTCCTCGGTCGCAGCTTTGCCTCGATCGGTGCCACAATCCCTTGCGCATTCTTCCCAAGTCCGCCACCTTTGTACCCCATCTTCTCCAACAACTTCATCCCAATCCCCTTTGTGTACTTCTCAAACCCACCGACATCGTTCCCACTTACAAACACTTGATCTTTCACCCTCTTCCCCTTATCCAATTTCGACTTCTCCGTCCTCTCCCTCTCCCTCCTCATCGCCCCCTCCTTAATCCTCTTCCCAAACGCCGATGGCAGAAAACCATGGTCATCGCCATCGTCGTCACCGCCGTTGCTCTTGCTACCATTACCGAAATCTTCATTCTTGCGAACCCCGTTAGAACCTGAATTGAACCCTATACCCGTCCCGAAGCTAGCAGAGCCGAAGCCGACACCCGAGCCGGGTTTATTTTCGTCGTTCATCTCATCGCCGTTGTTCTCTTGCTTGGAATTTTGTTCCATTTCCTCAGTGGGCAATACGTTGCCGGTGGAGACGAAGTTAACGGGCTTCGACGGGTCGGACTTCTTGTAAATATCGCGATCTTTTCGTCGCTTTTTGGAGGAAGAGTAATCGTCATCGGAGTCGGAGGCGGAGTCTGCGAATACGCCGTAGAGTACGTCGTCCTTGGTCTGAGTGCGTTTCTCTTTGCGCTTTCGGTAATAGAACTCGCCGCCGATCCATTGCCCGTCCTCGAAGTCGTTCTCCACGCCGAACTTCTCCATCTCCTGGTAATCGTCCATCTTGACGAAAAACCCCAAACAAACAAAAAATAGATGATTTCGAAGTTCCAAAGAACCAAAACCCTAATCTTGACACAGAGGTGGACGATTTGGGATTGGGATTGATCAGACTTTCTCGCCTGAAAAATTGAAACTTGTTGTATTGTGGAGTTCAAGTTGAATGCGGAACTAACCGGATCCAAACCAACTCCCGGAAGGAATTGGCTTGGGCTTGATTTTCTACCGAACATTTTTGTGGACCAGGGCCAGAATAGCTAACCCGGTGGCCCAAATTTGGTGTACAAGAAACCCCGAACACATTTAAGTTCAACAACAGAACTAGGCACATTACTAATAAAATGAAAAATCCCATAATTTTTAAATTATATAAAAATAATAATAATTTTGTCCATAATATAATGGGTGTGAAGAAAAAGCATCAGCTTTGTTGCAATATCAAAATGGTTCCATACTGTCCACATCAAAGCCTCGAGAATATTCTTCATAGGATCCATCAATTATAATGCCATTAAATTTGGCAAATCCAAAAGCTGCATAAAAGAAACTCACCCCGTGCCATAGGATGTAGGATTTATGACAATAGCATTTCGCATGTGTTGTAAAAGGAACTTGCACAATAATCTTTTTGGACCTACCTGAGAATCTTGTGTGGCTTAATAATTATTCGGGATGTATAGAATTAAAGGACTATACATGCCCAAAATATTTATGATAAACATTGAAGTCATGTTAATTATTATAGAAGTCTATCTACATGGATCGACATGTAAAATATTTCATAGATCTGCGATGAAATTATCATAGATTCAATATATGATCCATGATATTTTTTGCCTATGGATTCAAATATTTTACTCATAGATTTTGTCTCTTAGTAGTATAATAAAATATAATGAGACCAAATGCATACAATATAACCAAATAGCTCTCAAATGTCTTTATATCACCTACTCTGAGTTCTTTAACCAACTAGTTTCTTATTTAACGAGTTAGTACCATCTATATTTATTAGTTCAAAAAGGCATGAGTTTGAGTTAGGACATAAATTGAAATCACTTGTTAATGTAAAACTATATATAATAAATGAGATTGAGATTGAGATTGATTAGTGGTCTTACTGGTGCTATAGTGACACGCTTGCTCAGTAGAAGAAGTTTTGACTCAAACCAAATAAAACTAATAAATAATATTGAAACTGACTAATGATCTTGTTGGTGCTATAGTAACGGATCCGCTTAGTAAAGAGTAATTTTAGCTCAATTCAAATATTCTGCTGATAAAAGTAGTCTTATAATCACGACTAAACAAAGTTGTTAAGTTGTTTGTCAAATGGCCATTTACTAAGAAAAAAAAATTAGGCTATGTTCGTTTATATTAAACTTTTAGAATTTATATCATACTTTTATATTTACAATTTAAACATCACAAAAAATATCATATTACAATATAATATTTTATTAATTTATTTATAAATATTAATATCTTTTAATAATTTTTACACGTATGCTGATGCAACTTTAACGTTAACTAACTACTCACAATTTTATTAGAATCGCGCTATTTTCTTCGGAATCAACCTCCCCTAGTAGTTGGCAGGCACAACTCACGAGCGTCAACGCTCGGCAGTCTCTTTCGGATCGGATTTCGGATCCAGTGCAGACTGCTTCTCGTACGTGAGAGCAGCAAAGTCCACTCCACGCTGTTCTGTGTCGTGCAATAAAATGTGGATCAAGATCCCCACATGATAGAGGGCACCAACATGACACTTCAGCAGCCAATATCAATACGATTTCCACGTGTCCTCTCCGGACTCCCATATTTTCCACCCCCCAATCTGCAGTGAACACTTTGCCACTGTCAGTGTCAAGTCAAGTGCCACCCTGTCTCCTTCTATTTCTTCTTGGGTTCTTTGAGTCTTATCAGCGATTTAAAGGACCCGGAGGCTAGATCCTACTCCAATGGCTAAGTCTCTCGTGGTGTCCTGTGGTGGTAGTCAGGCACCGGTTGGCCTTCAACGTCGTTCTCTGTATCCAAACTACAGCTACTCAGCCTACTCTCTTCCACCGTCAAAGCCCTTCTTGTCTTTGGCTCTCCAAAAACCTCTATCTTTGAAATATGACTCTCTTACGACTTTACATCACCGTCGATTCAGTTGCCCGGCTCCTGCCGCTCTTGAATCGGACGTCCCGCATCCCCTTCATGAGGTACTTCCACATTCCGAGCTCTTTATGTTTTGTTGTTATTTGAACTTAGAACTTAGAAGTACAGGGTATTTATCTGAAATAGAAAGAAAAGCTACAAACAGTTTCTGACTCTTCCATTTCTCGTTCTTTAAATCTTTAATTTGAAGGAAAATGAGTAGCCAATTAAGATTTTGTTTTTGGCGGACGTGGGGAATAGATATGTTCCATTTTTCAGAAGTTACTAAGCTAAGCTGAAACACTTTGTAGACTTGGATTCTCTTTTCCCAAAGTTCCAATATCTTGGTACTTTTGTCGCTTTTTTTTCAGCTAATGGGGCGTAATGGAAGAAAGCCTATTTCTCCTTCTCTGACTGTCAATCTCTAGAAATGAATACGAAAAAAAAAAAACTTATACTTAAGATTTCATTTTTGGTGTTTGTCGATAACAGAAAGGTTATCAAACTTGCTTATTTGAGCAAAATAATTTTTGAACTTCTAGTTTTGTTGGATCTTTCCTTTTCAGAACATTCATTTTCCTATCACCTTTTCTCATGAACGGATCCTAACTGCAAAGCTATAGATATTGTAGAGTGACAATTAAAGTTTTGGTCATAGGAATTTTTATTCTTTTGGGGCTTTGATATATATATCTATTTGGTTTGATGAGTTCATTCTTTGGTCTCTCTCTCTTTCACGTATAGTCGAAGATGTCCTCGAAATACTAATTATTGGTCCTGTCTTTGGTTTCTCAAGGAAAGTTCAACTTAGTTGACCTTGATTAATGTGTACAGAAGCTCAGTATCATCCCATTTTTGAGAACCAAATAATATTGTCCTATTATGATCGTGTAATTGTGTTTTCCCCCTTATCTTGTAAAACGTGCATTATAAACCTTGGTTTGAGTTCAATTTACTGATGGCTTCTACTTGGGGTCTTGAAAGGGATCAGTAAAATATGAGAGCAGTCAGAGTTTTGAGCAATGGGATTCATTAACGGCAAAGTTCTCTGGAGCATCAAATATCCCATTTCTGTTACTGCAGCTGCCTCAGATCATCCTCAATGCTCGCAATCTTTTGGCAGGGAACAAAATGGCCCTTTTGGCGGTCCCATGGCTGGTAAAGCATGGCAGCAGCTACTTAATCATTTATAGTCAATGTTGTTTTCTTTTTAATCTTTTGCGTTGTCATTGTCTAACCAAACCTCTGTTAGGTTCTCAGAGAATATTAAGGCAAAAGCATAAATTAACATGTTCAGTTTCATGGTCTTTCTTGTTTTAATTCGGTTCTTTGATCTCTTTGATTTTTATGTTAGGGAGAATCTAAGATTCTAATTACTCCAAAAAAAGACAAAAATAATCTAGGATTCGAGACTTCAACATATTTCATTTTCTTATTTTTTACTATCATCCATACAATGCATTGCCTTTGGAACCTAAGGGGTGGGATATTGAGAATGCAGGGCATGTTTACTGGTTTGCTTGGAAACCTTTCGCTTCTCTCCTACTTTACGAAGAAGAGGGAGAAAGAGGTGATCGTCGTGCAAACATTGGGTGCGGTGTCGCAATATGTGGTATTCGCACAACTTGCACTTGCAGAAGCCATGCCTCTGTCTTATTTTGTGGTCACTTCGGTTGTTGTCACAGCTGGACTTATCCTGAATTTCATGTATTATTTTGGTTGGCTCAATGATGGAATCTGGCGCCTTTGGGAAGATTTTATTACTGTTGGTAGCCTATCTGTCCTGCCCCAAGTAATTCCTTCCCGCCCCCTGCTATATGTCTATCGATCTATTATAATGCCCAAACACACACACAAGCATCCATGTACCGATATTGCATTTGCTAATGTAGATGATTACTTCATTTCTTAATTGTAGGTTCCACATCAACCAGCAAGGATATTAATTACTCCTATTTTTTGCACTTATGATTTCTGATCCTTCTATACATGTTGGATACAGATTATGTGGTCTACTTTTGTCCCCTATATTCCAAATAGTGTCTTGCCAGGGACAATTGCTTTTGTGATAGCTATGGCGGCTGTTATCATGGTAAGCTTTTTGCAACCTGTGAGCTGTTTATTTGCTTTCGTTCATGCAAGTCTGATGCAATTTAATATATGAGGAAATCATTAGCATATGAATCTTATTTTAGTTCTGGATGCATAAAGTTTCTTTCTTTTCTATCTGGTGTGGTAAATTAACATCCCACTCATGGAGAAAACTGAAAAGAAAAAAAAAACATGAGAAAGAATGCAGTTAAGAGCTGTGCACTGACTCCTCAAATGAATCTCCACTTGGAGAATTAGGACACTGAGAAACTCTTCCTTGGTAGATGCCTTTTGAGTAAAATATTTTATGGTCAGAAGTCTGCCTTGGTTTTCTCATTGTTGAACCTCATCAAATAAGACTCTCTAGAATCATTTCCAAAGCATAAAGAGTTTCTTCTCTTTTTCTTGAAGAAAGTTTGGCATTGCACCACCCCTCTTCTTTCCCAGGCAAATAGAATAACTAATAAACGGGTTTCCTCTTGAAGTTCTTATGGACTTCATGTCAATATAGATTATGGAAATGCATGCAGTGATCTACAGATAAACCCTAAGCAAGCTTGCTCAATCTCAAAAGCCTCGTCCAATTAAAACTAGGACAACCATTCCAATCAGAACGGGATCTCACAAATAATGTCATGTTCATTTTTAACCTTCCATCAGTGAACCAAATCTGGTATATGTGGAGGTGACCTGGCCTCATCCATTACAGTCCTAACCATAGCTTGTTGGTGTGTGCTATGATCTTTACTTTTGTGTTCAAGAGCACCAAAAATGATCTTTGAGGTTTCCCTCTAGGTGTTTAACTGAGCCATCTAAAGTTCTCTATAACTGCCACGTCTGTGCAATGTAGATCAAAGTCTTTCACTATAGCAATTACAGTTGTTTTCAAAGGAGTGTATAGTGGCAGTGTGCTGATGTAAAGGACATCAGTCACCCTATGGCTGCAGTTCAAAGATGTGGGTAACCTTTACCAGGGACATTGAGGTCGTAAAAACCAAGTGTCTTTTGTTTTGATGATCTACCTTTACTAAGCACATTGATTATGTCTCAAATGGTACATGGTTTATGTAATTCCATGTTGTTAGATTGGGAGAAGTGAATTGTGTCAAGTATTTTTGTGATCTCATTTCACATTTAGATATTTGAGGAGAGAATTAAAGAGAAATGGAGACAAAAGGCCTGATCATACTTTCTTCCAAATTGCATAGATTTGATTACCACCGGAAGGAAGGTTTAACGCACAAAATTTAAATAATATTGTACCAGTTAAGTGCAACATAACCAGTACAGTCTTAACACTTGTTTAAGGTTTATGCACAACCTTGGTCAAGTGTTTAAATTTATGCACAAAATTTTTCTAACACTTGTTTTCTCCTCTCTTCCCACTGTTACTACAACAATAGAAAATAGTAGAAACTTCACTTTTATTGTTTTCGTTTTCATTGTTGGGTCTTATCTTGTTACATTTCCATTTAGACAAAAGTAATTTAAAATTTATTGTCAAATTAATTTCTCACTAACATGGACACAATTAGTTCGGGTTTGTTGTCTGAATTACTGTTTTTCTTTATATATATATATGTTCATTGTGTTAATTATCTTCCGATTTTGATGGAGAAATTGCCAATTCACCCTGTTTTAAACAAGAAGCTGCCAAATTTTGCAGGCAAGAATGGGCAAACTCTCTGAAAAAGGTGTGAAGTTTGTCGGTGCAATATCTGGATGGACTGCTACCCTTCTCTTCATGTGGATGCCTGTGGCACAAATGGTAAGCGAAGCCTATCTTGCTGTCCTACAATTGCAACAAATCCAGCTGGTTTATCTATTTCTTCTGTACACTGAGAACAACTTTTGCTCCTGTTCAGTGGACAAATTTCCTAAATCCGGATAATATCAAAGGCTTATCGGCTTTCTCTATGTTGCTTGCTATGATGGGAAATGGACTTATGATCCCACGTGCTCTTTTTGTTCGTGATTTTATGTGGTAACACTCTTGTCCTTACAGGCTCTTTGTGATATGAATAGGATACTAGATAAGAATAGTTAACGCCTTGGGTTTCAACTCTTAAAGCATAATTTTTTCCTCCTTGCCTTTAAAAGCTCATTACTAAGATGACTGCCTGTCATCTACATGGTATTTTTTTTAACAATTCCTGTCAATATATATATTGCAAAGACTAGTCTTACCTTGGGTGGAAAAAGCGGTACGTCCTATGAATCAATTCTGCTTGGTTTTCAGGTCTCCATTTTCTCTTCTTTTTTTCCCTGAGCATTCAATTTTCATTATCTATTTGGTTTGAATCGTGATGTTTATTGGCTCTAATCAGTTGGTGGACATTTACCAACTGCTTCATATCTAGACCTAGGGCATGGTTGGAAACCCGGAAATTTTAGAATTCACATTTTTGGTGAGAAGAGAAGGGGTGTTTAGGTGAGGAGCTGCCAAATGGCTAGTCCCATCACCAGAAAATTCCTATTGATTATCATCTGGGATCAATGTCAAATATGTTTTTGACATAGTTTAGGTAGAAATGGGAAGTGTTACGTGATTATCGAACATATAAATCATTCAAATTCTTTAGCTAATGCCAGGAGGTTAGATACCAACAAGAAGAACAGCTTCACGATCGGACCTTTTATAGTTGAACCTATTTGTTGGCAATGCATTTAAGGATTAGTACATAATTAGTAAAAAGCTGGTCCAACTGTGATTACAGGTTCCTTGGTTCAACATGGGCATCTTTGTTTTATGGATATGGGAATGTTCTGTGCTTGTACTGGTAAGAAATTCCAGAATTAGTGTCCCTCTCTATGTTTATTTAAGGTTTTTCTGAGCAGAGTTTCAATCTCAGCTGAAACACTAAAACGTATTGTGATTGCAGTTTCAACGCCATCAGTAAGGAATTCTTCTTTGCAGCAACGGCTGGTTTGTTTTTGTGGATAGGTTGTCCCTTTTCCTTTGCAGTGCTATTAGTCAATTGCTATCAACTTGATTATAGTGTTGAACGTGGAAAAGATCTCTGATATAATTGGACCTATAACAGGAATGGCTCTGTGGAGAGACACCGTGGTATATGGTCATGATTCACCTTTGACATCTTTAAAAGAGTTGGTTTTTGGTTAACCCACAGCGATGCTGCAAATGGAGCTCAGCTTATTCTGAAGGGTTCTGGTCTCTAGATCCTGATCGTGAAATGCAGGGAAACATTCTCTGCTGTGACGCTGATGCTTGATTGATATTTCACATAGCCTGTTGTGTCACAGTTGCTGTCGTGTTTTATCCAGAGAGTTGTACCGGAATGAGCACGTCGCAATTCTTGAAGAATATATAAGGATTTTTAATCCATTATGAAACCACGTTGAACTCATGAGGAGCTGTGCTCAGAATTTTTTTTCCTGCAGTTACAAATATAATAGCATTATTTCTTACAATAATATGTCCGATTCAACTCACTGAGTGCTCTCTGAGTGTTCTATCTCTGTATTCACTTTAAGGAGGGACAAATGCCCTGCTGTTTCTGCAATTTATTGATTTGTGCCAAAAGAGATGCGGTTTCTGTCCAGCTGATGCAGGTAATGTTAGTGGAATTATTTCAGACCGTCTTCAATTTGATTCATTATGCATAGCCATGAGCTGATCATCCTATCGATGGAAGCTCCTAAACATGCAACCATTAGCACCCTGCCGCCTGCCCCCAGAAAACAAAAACGAAATATTTGGTGCAAATGTCAAAATTTTGGATCCCTCTTCCTATGTTTGTACAAGTGGAATGCCTGACGAAGAACTTCTGCAAAGCATGCAACAAAGAATCAACAAGAAACCAAATTAGCCAGATACTATAATTTGTTGTCACTGCAAAGATACTTGAATTCAAGTTTATAGAAGGATATAAATAGGATAAACAACCAGTTTGCAAGTGCGTTGGGGTGTGTGTGCATGAGTGCGCGGGCGCGTGAGAGAGAGAGAGAGCATAAAAGAAACTGATGGTTTCTGAAACAGTAAGGAAATCATGCGCTGAAAGTTAAACAGCATAGTCAATCTCTGAGAGAAAAAGTGCCTGAGCCTAGAAAAAAGTATCGAAGAAAAAGACAAAAAAAAAAAAAGAAGAAACACATAAATGAGTATCGGAAGCCTCCAAAGGATTTTCGAGGTATAAAAAGGTTGCAGTTCCTAGAACTTCAACAGGAAACTTAAAAAACTTGGCAGTTTCATCCATTCAAGAGGAACATTTCCAAAACAGAATAGAGCCATGTCCTTTGTGAAAGTATAAGCCATAGTATTTCCCGTTATTGTCTAAAACAACATTTTCCTTGCCCTCTCTTGTCCTTGTGGTTGCAGCATTTCATAATTCATAATCAGGTCTGGACCTAGGTTGAATATGTAAGACATCCTGAAAATTTCAGAATTGAGATCAGAAAAAGGAGGAGTCAATTGTAAAAAATACAAATCAACTCATGGACGTGCTGAATAGACTTCGTACTGTAAGGGGAGGTGAATGTGGGCTCAAAGAAGAACATGATAGTGGTTGTACACTGCTGAAAATGATATTGGCTGCAGCTGTTTCTGAAAAACTTCTGAAAGTGAGGAATTGGGGAAGAAGGTAAGGGACTAAAGGCAATAATACTTCCTGAGGTTCTTACCACCAACAACAGCACCAATGATCACACATCACTTGAACCTACAGTAAAATTACAGGGAATGAAGGAAGGCACTAAACTAGCCAGTTTGGTCGAGCGATTGGTAGAAATATGCTTTAGAAAAAGGGAAATTGGTAGTACAAATAGAAATACATATGTGCTTAGGGAATTGAGTGGAGGTTGGGGGGGGGGGGCGAGAGAGTGAAAATTGTTTAAACTTATAAATCAGCAGAGTTTATCAAAAAAAAAAAAAAGACCAAGCAAGAGTTGTAATGGCCAAATTCTAATGCTGTGTGATACAGAAAAAAGACTTTAATCAGCTTAGAGAAAAATAGGACAACATACATAAAATATCATAGGCCAATATGAAGGTGTCAGAATGCATACCATCGGTATCCAAATTTAGTTGTAAAATTGGAATACTGCGGTAACACATTTCCAGAAGCGTTGCGTGGCTGCATATCCCTATAGATATGTCCTGTCTTCTGTTTTCAGCCCCATGTATCAGGTATCGTTTCTCGTGTAGATTTCCTTCAACAGCCTCTGAGCAGCAGCCTTCTTTCCTTTTCTAGCAAAGGTAGAACTGATACGTACAAGGGTACTTTCACATGGAACAAACCCCTTCTGCATCTCTGTGAATAATTTTTTTGCCTCAGCTCGATAAGACACTTTCAGTGTCCTGTCTAACTCTGGTCGATTAGATAGATGGCACCAGCCACAGATTAGAATGTCATAAGTTGAAGAATTAGGGGACACTCCTCTTGTCTGCATCTCATTTAAAAGTTCTCTAGCTTGGCTCATCTTTCCAACCTTAGCAAAATCACTAATAAGCACATTGTAGGTACTAGTTTTTGGAACAAATCCCTTTGTTACCATTTCGCAGTAGAGTTTTATTGATTCCCTCTTATTTCCAACCTTACCATGTCCAGAAACCAAAATATCGTAAGTAGAAGCATTAGGGATAAATCCTCTTCCTTTCATTTCACCAAACAAGTCATCTGCCTCTCTCATCAAACTAGCATCGGAAAGACCCCCTAGAAGAAGATTGTAAGTAGCAATATTTGGAGAAACTCCATCAGTCATCCTGGAATACACAGCAAAAGCCCTCTTTAAATGGCTGCTTACACAGTGTCCACGTATAAGGGCATTGTAAGTAATAGTATCTGCTAAAATTCCTCTTTGTACCATATCTTTCAACACTGAGGTGGCTTTCCGGGTCATCCCTACCCTGCATAGGCTAGTGATAAGAGTGTTATAAACTGCCCGATCAAGTTTAAGCCCCCCCCCCCCCCCCGGTACTTAGGAGTTGCTCACGTGTTTGCAAAACTGTATCTGCCCTTTTACTCTTTGAGGATGCATCAAGAAGAACTCTATAAGAATAAACGTAGGGTGAAGCCCCAGAATCAACATTTCCTTCAAAATCTCCAAACCTCTTTTAGTATCACCATCTTTACAAAGCCCTATAATCAGAATGTTGGAGGTGATATAATTTGGCATTAAGCCTTGGGCCTTCATCTCATTCCAGAGTTTAAGAGCATTTTCCAAGTTCCCCTGTTTGCAATACGCATTAATCATGGTGTTGTATGTAGCACAGTCTGGAGACAAACCTAAATCTCTCATTCCAGTGTAAACAGATTGGGGTTCATATCTTCCAAGCCTCAGTAGACCATTAATCAGAACATCAAACCTTATGTCTCTCTCTGTCATTTCTTGGGCTATGTTAAGAGCAGCTGACTCCATTCCAACTTTGAATAACCCATCCATCAAGGAAGTATAATTAACGTGGTCAGGCAACAAGCCCCTAGACATCATATCTCTGACTAGTCCCTCAGCCTCCTCCATGCTTCCTTCTCTTTTCAAGTCGTTCACAAAAGCATCAACAACAAAGTTGTTATCTTCCAGTCCTCCCATTTTCATTTCATTATATAGCTCAAGAGCAGTTGCTCGCTTACCTGCCTTGAAGTAGCCATCAATGAGTGTTGCATAACTGAAAGCATTTGGCACTATATTTCGTTGCACCATCTTCCCCAGTGCATTAACAGCTTCACCAAGCATTCTTTCTTGGTATAGCCACTTATGATAGTGGAGTAAGTAATAATATTTGGAAACACATAATTCTCCTCCATTTCTTCCAGTACAGACTCTGCAGCATTCATATCTCCTAATTTGCAAAGCCCATCTTTCGTTCAACTGAATTATCATTTCTTTTTCAGACCCATTCAAAAGCACATATTCTTAACTCCACCATTGACAATATCTTTAACATTTTTCATCTGGCAAATACTTTATGCTTCTGCCCATCTTTCCCACCTTCCCGAATTAGATGGATTTATCAAGCAAGCAAATTCTCTACAACAAATATAATAGGGAAAAAATCTATACTTAGGCCTGCAGCTTTTCAGCTAGATATTTGACATACCAATGTATCATTCATTGCTGGTAATTTCTATAAAAATTAAATTAACTTTCATCAAAAGACCCGACCCTCATAATTTCACAAACTCCTTCATGTGAACCATTTCACAAACCTGTTTACAAGGATTTACAATGAAACAATGAAAAGAACTTGTCTTGTAGCCATAAACGGCTAAATTCATAAATACTTGAATCCTTACATCTAAGAGAATTTGTCTTCTATTCAGCACCATAAATGTTTACAAAAACATAGGAAATAAACATTCAGGTTGTTTACACCACAGCATACCAAGTTCAATACCATAACTGTTTACATCATCAACATTCGACCATTGAAATTAAGCACCATAACTGTGCACAAAAAACTGCCATATTCACCATCCAATGTTCAAATAACCGTCAACATCAACCTATAAAAAAAACTGCCAACGTCCAAACTACCATATATAACTACCAACATCCAACCCCATCATTTTTAATTGCCATCCAAAAACAGTCTTAAAACATTCTACATATTTTCACTACGACGTATTGGCGTCATTTTTTTCCTCGTTCTGTTTGTTGTGCACTGGGTATGCCCCACGGGCGGTTCAGCAGCTACTGATTCCATAGGGGGTTGAGGTGGAGTAAGACATGGTGGGTCCACTTCGGGCTGAGAAGTCCCAATACAGATTCATCAATTGACATAGACATATTCAGATATTCATAAATCATTAAAGTCGGCATAGCTTACCCCGAAGTCTGATGTACCTTTTTCTTTGGGCATGTTCTGGTATTGTGACCAACCATCTTGCAGATTTTGCATGCATGATTATACCCTTGTCTTGTAACCTTGTAGGTCTCATCAGGCTCATCAGGTCTCATTCGCCTTGCAACTCTAGGTCTGCCAGGTTGCCATCTATATTGGGGTGACAATATAGTGTTATCTTCATCCTTTGGTCATTCATCGGGTCCAGGCATTGACTCGATTGGAAAGCGATACGTCTCTCTTAATGTATCCATATGATAACACATATCACATTCAGATACATGAAATTAGTTCTCTTTATTTATAAAAAATTGATTCAACACTATACCTATGTATGAAGTCCTCAGGATTCTGCTTGTCAAAATACATGGCAGCCATGACGTGTGCACATGAAATTCCATTTAACTGCCAGCAACCACAAGTACAAGTCATTTCCGTCATATCAACCATTATTTGTGCCTCGAAGTAATGATCTACCTTGAACTTCCCAACAAATTTCCATGGGCAAATATAGTTTCTAGCGAGGTCCTTGCTCCTCTCTAATTTCTTCAGAATTTTAGGACACCACTGGTTGGTGGCAGTGGCTGCTCCAAACCGTTTTGATTCAAAATGGGTCAAAAGTTGTCTTTTTATCATATCAAACATTGTGAGGAGTGGTTTGTCCCTTGCATCCTTGATCCAAGAGTTAAAACTCTCAGCCAAATTGTTTAACAGCATATCAAACTTGCTTGTTGTCCTAAAAGCATGTTGTGACCAAGTTGCAGGGTCTATTTTGTCCAAATACTTGAATGTCGCGGGGTTCATCTTCTTTATCTCACCCATGTGCCTATCAAATTTTTTCTTGTTTGGTACCCTTGCAGCAGCCCAAAGTTCATCTTTGAATGTCTTTCCTTTGTAGCCCGCGCTTTTGAAGTTTGCGTGCAAATGACGCACACAATGTCTATGTTCAGATTCAGGCGCTAGGATCTCAAATGCATCCAATAGACCCTATAACATATAACACAACACTAATCAGTCATTGTCAATCAATGCATATCAGTTTCTTCTTCAGACGTCAACTCAAAATCAACATCTCCTCCTCTTCCATCTGATTATTTTCAGTACTACTTCGCCCCCTCAGAAACTGTTTTTCCTTCCCAACCACCTCATTATCCACATTATTTTCACCCCAAACCCAATAGCCTCATTATCACCACCATACCCAACCTCATACCCACCCTCATTTCCAACGTCATTTGCAGCCTCATTTGCAACCTCATTACAACTATCACCATGCTGCCCAGAATCCTCAGCACCCATCACACCCCCACCCGAATCCTCTGCAGGATATTGGCTTCGAATAAAGTCAATAACATCTTGTTCTGAAACTAAAGTTGGCACATCAACACTGTGCTCAACATAGACATCAATGACTTGTGCATCCTCACTCTCCAGCCTCCACGACAAGTCAATAACATCATCATCATCCGTCTTCAAATTGGTTCTTGTTTGGTACCATTGCAGCAACCCAAAGTTCATCTTTGAATGCCTTTCCTTTGTAGCCCGCGCTTTTAAAGTTTGCGTGCAAATGACGCACACAATGTCTATGTTCAGATTCAGGCGATAGGATCTCGAATGCATCCAATAGACCCTATAACATATAACACAACACTAATCAGTCCTTGTCAATCAATGCATATTAGTTTCTTCTTCAGACGTCAACTCAAAATCAGTTAACAACACCTCCTCCTCTTCCATCTGATTATTTTCAGTAATACTTCGCCTCCTCAGAAACTGTTTTTTCTTCCTAACCACCTCATTATCCTCATTATTTTCACCCTCAAACCCAACAGCCTCATTATTACCACCATTGTCACCCTAATACCTAGCCTCATACCCACCCTCATTTCCAACATCATTTGCAAACTCATTTGCAACCTCATTACAACTATCACCATGTTGCCCAGAATCCTCAGCACCCATATCACACCCCCACCCGAATCCTCTGCAGGACATTGGCTTCGAATAAAGTCAATAACATCTTGTTCTGAAACTAAAGTTGGCACGTCAACACTGCGTTCAACATATACATCAATGACTTGTGCATCCCCACTCTCCAGCCTCCACAACAAGTCAATAACATCATCATCCGTCTTCTAAGAAGTAAACTGCAGCTGAGGACTCTTACCACCCAACTTATACCATAGCGTTGTAGACCCAAAATACCCTCTGTCACTCAAGCATGCATTGAAATCCAAAATGGTGATGCAGTTAGGATCCATGTCCCCAACTTCTTCCTTACTCCCATCGATATAGTCTAAGGGTTCACCACCGAAAGACCCACCATGGTGGATAAAAACCTCCAGCAGCTTCATTCCTGCATACATGTATGCAAAGGACGTGATAAGTGAATGTACAATCTGACTCTCTAAAACATAGGGGCAAAAACTAACTTACAGGGACTAAGTCAACATCTTCATATGGAAATGAAAATAATACTCTACGTCTAATTTTTAACTGAAACGAGTACATGTCTTAGTTAGTTAGAATATGAGCTGAATTTGGGACCACTATCAGACAACCTTTAATAGTTAATACAGTATGTATTTTTCAGGGACCACTTCGATAACACATTGACTTTAAAGGCATTTTTCAGAGCAGATTTTGGGACCACTTCAATCACTACGCAATATGTATATAAACCACAATCGAATTAGACAAAACAAACCAGCTAACACTACAAAACAAAATCCATATGAATACTTTCTCCTACTACTAAAAGAATGTCGGCAGAATCAATAACAAATCCAAAAATACTCCTATTTTCGTATACAAAGCAACTGCCGGCAACTATACTTCTATTTTCGTGAACAAAGCAACTGCTAGCAACTATAACACATACCTCAACTGTTTTGGCAACTGCTACCCACTTGCAGAAAACATATTAAGTTGCAGAAAACACCACCACGAGTCAGGCGAGGTGCAGAAAATGCGAATAAACGCTTCCAAAAATATGGGCTTCCTTTGATTTGAGAAATAGAGTTAATCTTCAATAGAAATTTAGGGCTAGGGCTAGGGATGCTTACAGAAGGAGATATCTTGTTCAACTAGAGGATTTTGAAATTTTCTTCAAGGAAAAATAAGGCTGCGTTTGCGTCCTAAAATTTTACACACTCTAAAATTGTAATACAATAAAAAATTACAATATAATCTCTTTCTTCCCCATCAAATCACTACTATTCACTACAAAAAATATAAAAAATTACCTCTCTCTTCACTTTTTCACTAAACCCAATACCTAAAATTTTAACAACACTAAAATTTTACAACACAAACACACCCTAAGTTAGGGTTCGAATGAGGTCCCACTTGTGGGATAAGGGTCAGTGGGTCACGCAGGAGGGGTCAGTGGATCATGCGGGTTACAAAGGATTTCATGAGCTGAGTTTTTTTTTCATGACTAGTTGGCTTACGTGGCAGAGGTGGCAGGCACGTGGCATTTAAGGCTTACATGACTTTTGTTTCGGCGATATAGTGAACGGAATGAGGAGGGAGGATCATCGGAAAACGAGTAAGTGAATATGGAGACTAATTTTATCATTTTAGTAACACAAGGATTAAATCGATTTTTGCGTATACCACATAAAGTAATTTGACATTTGTCCCAAAAAAATAACAAAGAATGCCAATATATTAGAAAATTGTTTTACTGTGTGTTATTCATGCAATTACCACAACTCGAGTTTCTAAGTCACAAAGGAACTTATTCATCTGTCTGGACAGAAGTAATCACATTGAAACTTATTAGGGTCTTAGTTTAAGTTTCAAAATAACGTTATAATATTTATGTAAAATATAACAATTAATAGTTAGTCTATTTATTTTGGAAAACGACTCCCGTGATTTTATTTAGGCATAGCTTCAGCTTATTCAACATGTGTAGGGCTGGTTCAAGGTGTAGGCAACTTAGGTTGTGTTTGTGTTGTAATATTTTTGGTATGAGAATATGTGTGGTATTGGGTTTAGTGAAAAGGTGAAGAGAGAGGTAATTTTTTATATTTTTTGTAATTTTTTATATTTTTTGATGGGAGAAAGAGAGATTATATTGGATTATTTTATTAGGAGTGAGAGAATATTTTTGGTAAAATTTTGTAAAAAGTGAACGCAGCCTTAGACGACTGCCTAAGCCCCTACTCCCAATCGAGGTCCCAAGTAAGAGTGTTTAATTAGGCAAAGAAAAAGAAGAAGCCCCAAGTAAAAGTGATGCTTAGCAAAATATAAATATATTTTTTATAAAAATTTTATTTTGTGAAATATTTTTTTGTATTAATGCCTCAAAAAATTTATGGTCAAAATTGATAGGTAACTCTATTTTGTGAATTAAGGGTATGTTTAAGCTTCAATAATTTAGGCCCAAAAATTTAGGTTTAATAATAAAAAATTCATCACATAATTTTTTATTATTATAATATTTATTAAAAATCTTATCTCTTCATTTTTCACCAACTCCCATAAGATATCTTTACTTTATAATATTTCACAAATCCCAATACCCAAAATTTACACCCTAAAACATACCCGAAGAGAGAGGTGTGGACGGAGGGACTTCCGTGCATCACATTTTTTTATCACAGAGATTAGATCGTTGAAGTTGAAACTACGTGGACTAATTTGTAACGAAGTGAAATCAAAGGGATCATTTTAGTAATTTCACATTAAATTTTGCCTTAGGCCCCACACCTATGTCCTCCCACATTTTGATGCGTGTTCAAATAGAATCATCTTAGAGAATCCGAGTGATATCCTCCATTTATTGTGGGTGCCCTTTTTTTTCAATCCTGCTTAAATCACAATATTTTTTTAGTAAACAAATATGATATATATATATATATATATACAAATGATATATATATATAGTAAATGGAGGAGGAGGGCGAAAAGATTTAAATCAAGTCTTGGTTTAAAGTAGGTCCAATTAGTTGGCCCACAACTGAATGTTAAGTCCATCTCGACCCAGTATCAGGCGTATTGGTCCATGATAATTAACAATCTTCTCTCATTTTCTCTCAGTTTTTCCTCGTGCATTTCTCCCTGCTTCCAATCCAATGAACAGATAACAAGAAATCAAAACAACAGCTATGGCACCCAAATCACAGTCTTTCTCATGGTCACGCCTCATCCTCAACTACCAAGCCCTGAAACGACCTCCCAAAACTCCACTCCACTTTTTCCGGACCATCTCCACTTGCTCTCACTTTCCCACTTCCCAAACACCTAGTTTCTCATTTTTAACCAAGACCCATTATTCCACTGCCTCCTCATCTAGGGTGATCCAGGACCTTCTGGCCGACGTTGAGAAAGAGAGGCAGAGAGAAAGAGAACAGAGGAAAAGGACTGGCTTGGATACCAAAGACATTGACGATGAGGATGAGGAGGACTACATGGGGATTATGCCATTGATAGAGAAACTTGAGAAGGAGAAACTCAAGGACACTGGGTCCCTGAACCAGTACGAAGAGGCAACGGACTCCGATAGCGACGATGACGACGAGCGGTTTACCACTGAAGCCACGGAAAAGAGGTGGAATCAGTTCGAGAGGAAGTTCAAGCGGCACGAGGAGTTGCTCAAGAGCTTCACTGAGGCTGGTATGAAATTCCTGGGCGTTTCTTGGTTTTTTGGCTTGTGTATGTATTTTGGTTTCCGTTATAAATTTGGTATGATTGGTTGCTTAGAAAGTGTGGTAAAAGATATGGGAGTGAATATTGAAACACTAGGTCTTATAGTTCCCTATTTTCTTGTAATTTGAGTGGAAGAGTTATGGGATTGATGCGTTTGGTAGCTTGAAAGTGTAGGAGAAGCATATGAAATGGAAATTGGATATAAAATTAGAATGGCGTGTTAAGGTACCCCGCTGAGCAAATGGGAATTGCTGCAATTTGTGTTTGGTTTCTTGGATGGTGTCGTAGAAAAAATGGAAATGAAATGAAAAATTGAAGGTTGAGATCTATTTTTGGCCACCTTTGAACTGTTTTACCGCATGAAACAGCGCAGACGGTCTCATCCAAGAGCACACTGAATCACGTCACATACTATGAGTAAAGTGCTCTATATGCAAGCATTAAAGTTTGAGGATTTTTGGGTTTTTCTTTTTGGATGAAATTTCTACTACTAGAGAAGGAACAAAGCACATGTTCTGTGGTTGCGATGAAAGTATAATGCTGGAATAAATTGTGCCTATCTTACAATTTCAATAGTACAGGTTCTTTAATATTCTTCTTTAGCATTACATTTTCTTGCAGCCAAACTTGAATTCATTTTTATGGGGTGTTTAATACATTCACCTTGTCTTTCAGAAATTTATGGAAAAATATGTAAAACAGCTAAATATTAGAGAGAGAAATATTAAAGAAAAAGCACTTTGAAAGTATAATATTTTTTTGTTTCCATAAGTTCCCACCACTCCTGCCCACAATAGCTTCTGAGAAACACAATGGAGGGTTCATGTTCCACATGTTATTTTTATTTGGTATAATCAGTTGTTTTATAATATTCATGCCCTTTGCGCCAAATGGCACTCCATCCCACGAGAATGGATGGCAGATGAGGTCACAGTTTTTATTCCAGTGGAGTTTTTGAGCAAGTTGCCAACAAGAAAAGATTTAGTTGCTTTATACAAATTGATTTCGGATTCTTTTTGGTACATCTTACAGAAACACTTGATGATGCTTTCAAATGGATGAATAGAATAGACAAGTTTGAGCAAAAACATTTCAGACTTCGCCCCGAGTATCGAGTAATTGGTGAGTTGATGAACCGTTTGAAAGTAGCAGAGGGAAAGGATAAGTTTCTCCTGCAGCAGAAACTAAATAGGGCTATGAGGTTGGTAGAGTGGAAGGAAGCCTATGATCCTAACAATCCTGCCAATTTTGGAGTTATTGGCAGTGAACAAGTAGGGGCCTCTGCTGATCTTCTGGAGCATGCTGGATTTCAGAAGGAGAGCCAAATGATAAGGGGGGGTGATGATGATGACGAGCAAGAATTTGATGACATGAAAGAGAGGGATGATATACTGCTAGAGAAGCTTAATGCCATTGACAAAAAGCTTGAAGAGAAGCTAGCAGAGTTGGATCATACATTTGGAAAGAAGGGTAAGCTTTTAGAGGAAGAGATCAGAGATCTGGCTGAGGAGAGAAATGAGTTGACGGAAAAGAAAAGACGACCTCTTTACAGGAAAGTAAGTGCACGCATCATCCTGCACTAGTTTTTGTTACAGGAGAATTCACTATTCTTGAGAACTGGTGGTTGTTTGATTTGATTAAATGCTTGTAATTGAAGAAATAGGTTGTGCCAATTTGATGTTCCTTCTGGGTTTTCCTTCTTCATCTTGTTAATATTGTCATGCAAGTACTGGATATGTTGGTTGTTTTTTGTTCCTCTCTCTCTCTCTCTCTCTCTCTCTCTCTCTCGTGCTGCAAGCATGGACAATTTTATTTGGGCTTGCTGTACTAAATTTTCTCTTGCTTTTCTTGGTTGTTCGATTCATTTGATGAAATATTACCACAGTCAGCTGCATATCGAATTCATGAAATACAATTCAAATAAAAATACCACTTTAACTTTAATATGACCTTGAGCTTGTAACTTGCATTATATGGATTCTTGTTTGTTCTATAGACCATTACTTATAGGGACATATTATTCTTTTAGCACTGACAATACGGAAATAACTTGTTAGTTGAGACCCTTGCCTCAGTGCTGGTGTCTCATCCATGTGAATGAATATTTGGCTGATGGCAAAATCAGTTGAAGGTCAAGTTATGGAAACTCCTATACCTGCCTGAAAATTAAAATATAGATGTGTATTTATGATTGATTATGTTCAGTGAAGTTTGTTCTGTCCTATGATTAAATTTTTTATATTCCCCTGCTCGTCATTATGGATCACATTGCATTGTTTTCTGTTTTTCCAGTTCATCTTATATTTTAATTGATGGCAGGGTTTTGATGTGAATCGAACCTGTAAAGTCACGAAGGTACGACTTTCCTTCAGTTTCTCCTTAGTGAGAATAATGTTTGTGTGATGTTTATATATATCTTAATCTTGTATGCTCTAGGGTGGGCAAGTGGCCAAATACACTGCTATTTTAGCTTGTGGAAACTATCATGGTGTTGTTGGTTTTGCTAAAGCCAAAGGCCCTTCAATTCCTGTTGCTCTTCAAAAGGTACTTTTTTTTGGGTGTTATATTAGTTTTTGAATGAATTTTGTGGGATGCTGACTGTTTTTTTTTCTTCTTTTTCACTAGTGATCGTCTCAAATTTCCATGATTTCAATGCCAATGTATGGATCCAGAGTTCAGATAGATGTCAAATTGTGAATGTTATCAAGTGTTTTAGTTGGACAACATGGAGTTACAAAAGTTAGCATATATCATATGGATAAGCTATTGTGAATATATTTTGAATTTTTCTTCGAAGATATTATGTAAATAATTATAGCAGGAGCTTATGGACTTAACTGAGTTGGTTTCTATCCTAGTTAGATTTGCATTAGAACGGTAATAACTGCAATTTGTAACAGGCCACCAGGTTATCTACTTGGACTGATTGATAAGAATTTTGGCAAACACCCTTGAGCTTGTAACTCAGCCTTCAACTTCATAAATCATTTTGATCTCGACTTTCCCCCCCTCTCTGCAGTTCTCAGATTGTGGGTCCTCAGCAACCAAATGGAGGCTAAAGCCCTTCATATTACCTAGTGACATAAAACAACAATTGCAATGAAAGCTTTAGAATATCAAATTTTTGGCCTCTCCTTCACTTTTCTAAGCACCAAACAAAGTTCAAAGCTCAGATTTCCCCAAATAATGGCATGGAAGAGAACACATGCATAAAACCAGTTGATCTGCACCAAAATCTGATTGAAAGCCAAAATCTGAAAGACAGAAATCATACCACTGCCATCACAATGATTCTCAACTTTCAGAGTGTCATCCACATCTCGTTGTTGATGAAGCCAGAAGCTCCTGGTCTGGCGCTGTTGTTCAATAAAGCCCAATGCAGGGTTGATCCCCTCACAACAATCTCATGGAAATGCCACGTGGCTGAACTTCATTCATTAAAAAAACCGGATGAACTCAGATGGATAGGTGCAGCTTTAAAGAACTATAAAAAAACCTTCCTACTCCATCTATTGGGAGTTGGACGGATGATCTCCGTCTTAACTTTTTCTCTGCATGAAGCCATGTATCTTGTTATCTTGTTAGTTTGTAGTTTTATGTTTCTTTATAAACATTCTCCAAGGCTTTCGCCTCCTTCACATTTTCCTGCATCAGCCACTCTTTCTGTACAAAGTGTGGTTAGTTTCCTATGATTATGAAGGCAAAATGACGAATGAATAAAACCTCTGGAAATGGTAACTATTGCCACTACCTTGTGCTTTTTTGAAAGGGATAAAGCTTAAAAATCAAATAAATTCTTAAACTTTAAAACTCATCAAATTAGTCCCCGAAGTTTAAAATTCATCGAGACTTTAGTCCTTCCACAACCCTTCAAATGTGAAGGATTTTAAACACGGAGACTGATTTGATGGGTTTTTAAATTCAAGACTTATATGATTTTTGCTCAAACCACGTAGACAAATTTTGTATTTATTCCCTTTTGAAAATTCGAATCTTTCTTCTTGTGTGCAAAATCTCTTGTTTTAGAACCTTAAAGTGTATGAAGTATTCTCATTCCAATACAATGAGGCAATGTGGGTTTGCAGGTGCCCTCGCTTATGATAGTAGCATGAAGTTTTTTGTATGTATTATCTGATTGATTGAAAAACAACCAGGCATATGAGAAATGCTTTCAGAATCTCCACTATGTGGAACGACATGAGGAGCATACAATTGCACATGCTATACAAACAGCATATAAAAAGACCAAGGTATTCATCTGCTTTCCATAATTTTTTCTGTACGCGTGATACCTTCAATTATTTCCCCCTCTTTCCTTGGATATTGAACACAGTTGTAGCTCTGGTTTAAACCTATATGTGCTTTCAGGTGTATCTTTGGCCTGCACCCACTACGACGGGAATGAAAGCAGGAAAAATCGTCCAAACCATTTTGCATTTAGCTGGTTTTAAGAATATCAAGTCTAAGGTAAGTACTTACTAAACCCAATCCTTATCACAAGAATATTTCCAGCAAGTTTGGTATTCTCTAACCATGACAGCTCGTGGTAGGTTGTTGGGTCAAGGAATCCTCACAACACTGTTAAGGCTGTCTTCAAGGCTCTCAATGCGGTAAAGCCCATCTTGCAGTATTTTTTATGCTTTTAAACTGACTTTTTCTCTGATTTTTTTTTGCTGAGCTGTCCTTCTCTGTGAACTTTTCAGATCGAAACTCCGAAGGACGTCCAGGAAAAGTTTGGTCGGACTGTTGTTGAGAAGTACTTGCTGTGATAGCTTTTGCTCTTTTAAAGGGGTCCACTGCAATGCGTCCAGTTATGTGGTAATGGTTCCTTGAATGTCAGAGAAGGTTGCATTCCTTGGCATATGGGATGATGAATATGCAGATTTTGTTACATATTTGATTTGTTCATTTGTTTTTTCACCCTTGTGGTAGTTCTTGGCCACTGTGTTGCTTTCTCTGTTTTTGTTCCATTGATAAAGAATTTTTTCAGTTATGAGTTAGACATGTACTAACTTAGAAGAAAAAAAAAAGGTTACATATGTACTGCCCTTTCATCATATTCTCACGATGAGAGGAAGTGCTATTTGAACTAGAGCCCATCGGTTATGTTATATTTTAACATTTTGTACCATCAAACTTCAAAAGAAAGAAGGGAAGAATGTTGTAGGTTTGTTGTTACCAATAAGAGGGTGGAGAAAATTTTGCAACTCTTTTCAGCAGAACATCTCTGGACCGAGAACGGGGAAAGCAGCCATTTGGGGTTGCTGGGAATGGTAAATGGCTGTAGCAATTAATCAGTTCTTTGTATGTATCAGGCTTCTCTGGATTACGCATCATGTGTAAATTTAATAAATGTCACATGTCTGTGGCCTACACGTGAAGAGAAATGTCACATGTGTGTTCTGAACTTTTAGAAACCTCCGTGAGTAGTCGGAAGAATCAATCTGTCACCCTTTTCTTGAACTTTCGGTAAAGTCCTTTGTTTTCTTTCGGAAAAATAAAATGAGGGAGAATTTTATATTTTGTAACTTCTACTTTGCATCTCAAACTTTAAAACTTGACATATTGGCGTCATAAATTTATAATATGTTTACATCAACTTATCTTATTATAATTTAATTGTTAAGATGGTCTCATGGTCTAATTTTTTAAGGAAAAATTTACGTCAATACGTTTTTTAAAAAAATTCAAAATCAATTTTTCATCAATTTCAATATGTTTTTACAAACTTCAATAACTTTTTATACTTTCTAACAACTTATTAAATTTTTTATCAATCCCAAGAGAATTTACATTATCTAAAAAAATAAAAATGTTTTCAAAATCAAACCAAATAAATATATTAAATTTTATCAATTTGCGTTCTTAAAAAATATCCAACCGTTAAACTTGTGTCAATTGTGTTATAAATGAGCAATGTGGTATGATTTTGATTATCAAAATTTATTTAAGTCTGAACCGGTTAATTTTGAAAGTTGGAGGGCTATGTGGTATGGTTTTAATAATTAAATTTTATTTAAGTCTATTTGATTAATTGTGAAAGTTGAAAGTGTCAAGATTGATAATTTTTTCCCTTAATTGAAATTGTATTAATAGTTTGAGAATTCAAAGTGATTTATTTTTTATGGACTTTAACGGTGAGCGATTGATTTAGATGAAAAATATAAGTCTATTAGTAGTGTCGGTTGTAATGTAGCTTATAAAATGAATGATAATTAGAAAATGTAAAATGTAATTATTATTATTATTATTTATATAAAATGAATGATAATTAGAAAATGTAAAATGTAATTATTATTATTATTATTTATTTAACAACAAAAGAGAAACACTTGCCTGTGAGTGAAGTTCTGTGTGCCGACAAATACAAAAGGAGTGGAGTTGTGTGGAGGTTTGGACTGGTGTATGCTAGCTGTACCTCCACTTTATGGATAATTTCCTAACTTCTCAGACAAATGCTAGCGAATATTCTGATCTATCCCTTTTTGATTTCCCAAATCATCTTTTTATATTCTAAGAATATTTTGAATCTTAAGTAGTAAAACAAAGAGTTTGTTCGTTTTTTATATTCTAAGAATATTTTGAATATTAAGTATATACAAATCAAACATATTTTTTAACATCACAAAAAAATAACTGCAGCACGCATATCAATAAATCTAACATCACTTAAAAATTCTCAAAATACTAATTTAAAAAAAAACACACTAACCGAACATCTCCAAAGCAAAGGGTTGCATAATAAACTGTCAAAGAAATATGAATGGAAATTTGTCTCGTACTTGTCGAACGTCAAAACACTTGGTTGATCTATACCAAACATCTCTGAATGTGAAAGGAAAAGAAACAAATTTTGTTGATCATAATAACTCCTTTGATAGTTTTGACGAAATTGATGTTACTCATTTTAATGTTTTGGATTTCTTTGAAGATCCTACTAGAAAAATTGACCATTGAATTGGAGATGGAAATGTTATCATAAATTAATGTATTTTCCTCGTGATGAAATAAATTATTATAACTTTATTTTCATATTCTTATGTGTTAATGATGAATAATATATATATTTTATGTGTGAAGCAACATGAATTCATCTAATGCATCGATTCACTCCAAGATGATCGATGATGATTTTTATCTCGCATACGCAACCAAGCATAGAAAAATGCCTTTAAGAGTATTTTTTTAAAAAATCTCACTTGTAGCATAATTTTTTTTCTTTAAAAAAAAGTAAATTTTGACACTTGAAGAGGACAAAAAAGTCTTTCAAAGTATGCAAATTATATAAATATTTGAGGGTGAAAATTTTGAGTATTGAAGTTTGGAAAATATTATAAAGTAAATATATGTTATTGGAGTTGGTAAAAAAGTGAAGAGAGAGAAATTTTTTAATAAATATTACAATAAAAAAATTATGTGATTAATTTTTTATTATTAAACCTAAAGTTTTAAGCTTAAATTATTGAGTCCTAAAGATACCTCTTGTATGTCGGCAGGCAGTCGGCACTCTTCCGAGTGTTATCTGCAATGGAGAGGTGGCCACGTATATACTGATTTTATGTCACACTGAAAACGTTACGCGTGTTAGGCGAGCTGGACCCAATTCTAACTAAAGTTTTACTGGTAATTTTTATTTAATTCTATATATGTTATTTTTGTCCTTTTTTCCCAGCAATAGCAATGAATGATTTATTTATTCCTGTGTAATGATCTTACTGCTCTAGAGCAGAACCTACTCAGCAAAAGCAGTAACAAAACGGAAAAGAAAGAATATTCTATTTATACGTGATCAGGGGCAGAAATTCAAAGCGAAAAGTGCTTCCCACAACTACAAGAAAACGGAAGAAGGAAAAGGAGCTCAATCACGAGCAAATGACGACAAGGGAACGCATCGTGTCACAGCCACGTGTCGCACGATGCCGTGGCCAATATAACCGTCTTCCTTACAACACATCTCACCGTATGTAAATCTGGAGAGCAAAACTGCAAACGGAAATTAACCCCCCCCATCTAACGTTTACAGTGAGTGATCGAATCAGCTCTCGCTTGAAATGGTCTCTGCTGAGGGTAGAGACCCGAACCCTGTACGGAAGCTTCTCGGGCTCGGGTTCTGGGTGCAGGGCTTCCGGTGCTTCCCGTGGATGGCGGTGAACTTCTTTCTCAAGGACGGAATCAATGTGGACCCCTCCACGCTGCAGCTCCTCCAGAACTCTGCCAACCTCCCCATGGTTGCCAAGCCCCTCTACGGCATCGTTTCCGACGCCGTCTACATCGGTGGCCAGCATCGCATTCCCTACATCGCCATCGGAGGTAATGATAAATGAAATGATAGCTTCTCCTTTTTGCCATTCTTGAGTTTTTTTATTACGGTAATACCTCTTTGAATCGTACTAATTGATAAATATTTATCGGTATACCGAACGATTCCATTTTCGCTGATTTCGGAGATTCAACTTATTTTCATCCATCGGAAAAGTAGTGGCAGCTTTGAGAATAAACGAAATAGCAATGGTGATGCGATCCGAAAATGAGGAGTGGTACTCACAATGTATTTTAGTTTTCATGCATTCTTTAAGAACTAAACAAGAAGAAAAGAAAAAGCGAAACTAGCAGAGATGCAATCCTGAAAGCTTTTTCGTTTCTTTATGGATAGCAAATTCTTCTTTTTCTTGACTCCTAACCTTCGAACATTTCTACACAGACTAGTAGAAATTTTTTCTGCTTTACCTTATCATAATCTTCAATGTTTGTTTATACTCTTTTTCGCTACCGTTTCGTTTTTTCTTCATCTTAATCTTCTTATTAGTTAGCTAGGGAATAAGGAATATCCAGTATGTCGGTCTAGCCAATGTGTTGACATGTAAGATGCAAGAAAATCTAAGATTTTAGAAGCATATCAAGATAAATTAAGTCGGAAATATTCTGTTTAAGAACTGTCACACCTTTTTGACATGAATAATGGAATTGATGATTCTGTTTAAGAACTATCACACCTTTTTGATACTTTAGAATATAGAACAGGGGCCTATAGTTTCTGGGAAACCAGAAATGGAAACAATCTACCTGGTTCACTCTACCAGTAGTGATCCGAAGAGAGCACACATCTGATCTGCTTCTTGAGGTGTTAGTTTCAAATGATGCATATGACTTATTGTAGATCTTTCCTGGGAGTTTATTGTGGACGCCAAGTCAAATGTACCATTCATTTCCTGAGCGGCCAATTACTCCTCGCTGTTTTAAGTACTTTGAAAACACAAATCATATCTTAAAGTTCTACGGAGTCATGAATCAAGAAGCACAATCTAGTTGCTTCTGGAAGCTAAAACTCGTTTACTTACGGTTGTGTAGTATTCCTTTTGGGAGCTGAAGCAACAATTTCTTCCCCTTCAATTTCTGCTTTTGCAAACTAATTAGTAAGTCATTTTTCGACCATAAAATTTCTGAAACCACTCCGGAGAATGCTCTGGTGACTGTGGGTGCCTTCTTAGGACCCTTGGTTAATTACAAAACTAATACGAAGTCATAAATTTTGTGACGTTGATGGTGATTTTGTTATCCTGAAACCAATTTTGCCGATCCCCTCCATGAAATTCTGTGATGACTGTGGGTAACTTCTGAAGATGCTTATATAATGAAGAAAAAAATAGGAAGACATGAGGCTAGTGATGATGATTTCATAGTCAATTAAAGCTGCAAAGAGTAGAATCAAGAATATTGGTGCAGCTTTTCTAAATTTATTCTGCTTTTCTAATTCATGAAACAAATTTGTTGGTGCAGCTTTATTACAAGCAGTGTCATGGCTAGCTATAGCCATACTCTCCCCATCAAGCATCTCAATCTTCTCCATCAGCCTATATCTTCTCCTTAGTAACCTTGGTGCCTCAATAGCTGAGGCTGCAAATGATGCCATTGTTGCGGAAGTAGGAAAACAACCGACTTCTTCTTCCAAAAGTTCTCAACCATCTTCCTCGGGAGAGCTCCAGTCATATGTTTGGATGGCTTCATCTGCTGGTGGAGTTCTTGGAAACCTCCTTGGCGGCATAATGATGGATCGATTCTCCCAACAAACTATGTTCCTGTTTTTTGGCCTTCTCCTTTCTCTCCAGTTTTTCATTACTATTACCGTTCGTGAAAGCTCTCTTAACCTTCCCAAGAGCAAAGCCAGTGCAGGCATTAGAAAACAGCTCTCAGAGCTCTCGGTTGCATTAAGAAAACCTGAGATTGCTTACTCAGTAATATGGTTTGCAGCATCTTATGCTACAATTCCAGCACTAACAGGCACCATGTTCTTTTACCAGACAGAATATTTGAAGATGGACTCCTCAGTGTTGGGTCTCTCCAAGGTATTTGGTCAGGCGGCAATGCTTCTATGGAGCATCATATATAATCGTCACTTGACGTCAGTTCCACCTAGGAAACTGATTTCAGCCATTCAGGTATTGATGGCCATATTCATGTTATCAGATGTGTTGTTTGTGAAGGGGTTCTACAAAACAATTGGTGTACCAGACTCGGTCTATGTTGTGATATTCTCAGGTTTATTGGAGGTTCTCTTCTTTTTCAAGATTCTGCCATTCAGTGTTCTGGTTCCTCAGTTCTGCCCTCCAGGATGCGAAGGATCTCTTATGGCATTTGTCATGTCTGCTATAGCCCTTGCATTCATAGTGAGTGGATTCCTTGGTGTTGCACTTGCGTCATTCGTTGGGGTTACAGGAGACGATTTTTCAGGGTTTCCAATCGCCCTCCTTGTACAGGCAGTGTGCACAGTCATGCCAATTTATTGGTCGTCGTGTATACCTGATGATGTGAAATCCCAATCCGGGAGGAAAACAGAATAACTTTGTGCTAATAGGATTTTCAAAGAGACGACCCGTATCAACATATTTTTTTTCTTTGGCATTCGTTTTCCTTTTCCTTAATAGCATGTATATTCATTCTACTGCATTCTTGTTCCGATAGCAAATTATCCGTCGTAGCTTGTTCAATACTTGTATCAAAGTCGGGTATTTTTTTTTCTTGAGTTGTATCGATTCGATATCTTCGCTTCCTTGAAAACTTTCATCCATTCGTTCAAAAGGAAAAGCTGAAATTCGAGACGAATGGGTTCAATCTCTTCTTCTTTTTTTACGCCAATCGATCTGGCTCTTGGGGGTCCATCATCCGTGCATCAAGTCTCAGAAAGAGGGGGAGAGAGAGAGAGAACTTGCACACAAGACTTGATCGGGGCAAAGCATATGCATGACTTGAGCACAAGATTTCCTCAGGACAAAGCAGCATAAGCGTAACTTGCGCAGAAGACTTTCTCAAGTATATGTACCGAAATTTTTCCACTTCAACTTCCTCCCTGCTGGGGAGAGGGCCCACATTAGCATAACAGTTGCTTCTTCTATCATCAGATTTTTAAATATTGAACTGGGGAAGATGTTGTATATGGTATAAGGCAGGGACACTGGAGAAGATGTAGCAGTTTAATGCATATTAGAAAGATCAGGACCAAGATCGTAGCATCTATTTCATGAATTTTAACAGAATTCTATATCACACACAAAAAGAGCCAAAAAATTTAGGAAAACACAATAAAGCTCTCAAGCAATGCCTTGCCAGAAATTTCTACGAGCCAAATTTTGTGTACAAAACAAATAGAAAAGATTATACTCTACTCACACGAGTTATGAATGCAAAACTTAAAATACAAGACACAATGAGATAACATGCAAGTAAAGTTGGAAAAAAAATGAAAGACTAAAAAGCACTATTCAAACCACAAGATGGGATTTTCTCAGTCATTGTCTTTTCAAGATGATTTACAGAACAAACCAACATATATCCAAGTCAAAATCCATTATATTGCTTATATCAACAAACAGGCTTGATGATAACCATACTCTATATTCTCTTACACCATGGAAACAAAACAAAAAAAAGAAGACAAAAATTAAGGTTAGGATATCTAATGAATGTATGAATCAGTGATCAAAACAAAGAGTGGCAAATGTATAAATGTAGCGAGTAAGTCACCGATTAACCTGTTGCAGGGTTGATTTTTGCATTTGACACCCAAATTAAAGAGGAATAAATCAGACGTGCTTTGTTGAGCTACTTAATCAAAACATCACACAATAAAACCTGGAATACTGCACTAGAGTGCTGAACAACAAAAAACCATCTTTAATTCCCTAAGATTTGCAAAACCAGAGGCATCAATGCTTATTCTTTGCTTATAATGTCAATTTAAGCAATGCAGCAAAGAAGTTGCAGAGCAAGGAAGACCCTTAGACACGCACATCTAATTAACCAGTTTTGGATAGACAAAAGGTCTTGATTAAGATTAGCAAACTGTCAAGCAAATCAGAGCATATATAAAAATCATCTAAACGATACCCTACAGTGCAGCCAGGGGCTGAACACACACTTGAAGTGAAAAACACAAGTTTTTCGGTCACAGACTCACAGCATAACATTCGAATATAACCGGAAAGAGCGGTACGAAATTTCTAAACGCGTCCATCCCACAAGCAGTCCGGCCCAACTTTCCCGGCCTTCAAAAGTCGCTCGATTCCTTCAGGAGGGTTCAAACCTAAACGCCGAGCACGCTCCCACCGCGCCAGTCTGGTCATTCCGAGGCACGGTCCGTACGCCATGTTCATGTCGAATTGCCCAACCATCTCCTCATGCTCGTCATGCTCATCTATCACCCGAAAACCAAACACATTTAAAAAGCCAAAAACTCAAGGTTTTGAAAACTTCACGATCTCTGATTACATTGGAAAAGAGAAATTGCATTTTTAAAACCCTAACCAACAGGGCAGAAGACAATGTACAACAACCCCCAACAATACCCTAAATTTTAAATAGAGAGAGACAGAGGGAAACCTTTGAGGTCAGGGGAGCCGTGAGAAAGGAGGGTCGGGTGCTGGGTGACGTCGGAGCCGAAAGTCGCAGCGTGTTTCAGCGATTTCGTCTTCAAAGAAGGCTTCGATGCCTTCGGCTTAGTGATGCCGCTCTTCTTCCTCTGCCTGTAGAATCCCTTCATGTTCCCTGAGGTCGTCGCCATCTCCCTCTCTCTCTAATTTCAAATTTGTTCGAATTTCGGTTCCCTTCCTTAATAAGACAGAAGGGTCTTTTATCTGTTTCTGTTGTGTATATATTATTTGAATTAATTAATTTAATTACTGGGCCTCACAAACTTTCAAATTTAAGGCATGTGATTTTGCCACGTCACTCGTCAATGGAATTCCATTTCCAGTTACGACGACTGTCCATGAATGGATATACACATGTGAATGTAGTCCATGTTATTCCCACTTGACCTTGTACTATGCCGTTTTCACAAAAATTTAGATTAGGGAAAAAGCCGTAGTGGGTCAATTTGAGATTTATTTATTTATTTAAAGATATTACACAAATATGACCAATGCGCCATTGCATTGCATGATAACGTTGAGTACCGGAACGGAAATCGGATGGACCGAAATGAGAAACGGAATGGAATCGGAAGAATTTGAATTGTCCAGAAGCAAAAACAAAAACATGCTTTTAGAAAATAAAAAATAAATCGGGAGTTGAAAGTCTGCATAACAGTCATCATCCCCACACGGCGAAACCATTGCTAATTGTAAGAGATATTTAAGTAAGTGGGATTATGAGGGTATGATCAACAAACATATATAAAAAAGTTTCAAAAAACATGAACTTGCAGAGAGAACCACCGAGAGTAAGATAAGCAAAAGCTGCAAAATAAGAGATTTCGGATTGATGTCCTTTTGCAGCATAAAAAACAACTGCAAAATAAGCAAAACTTGCAAAGAAAGAGCAAAGACTGTTATGTTTTTTTCTTGTGAGGTTCTCCCTGTTGTTGTCCCCCAAATGAACGTCTTTTCATAACTCATTCGGGCAAAGACTGGCTGGCTTAACTTGGGTCACTTAGTGAAGAAGATATGTTCCTCTTGTTGGAAAGCGAAGCCGAAAAGAGATAGAGATAGAGAGAGAGATGAAGAAGAGTCAAAACCGGACCTGGGTCATTTCGATGAAGAACAGTCAGAAGACTCTATAAGAGAGACTGAGTCTCTCGACTCTCGCATGACCTAGATCATTTAACCTAGGTAACTTTTTTTTTTAAATTAACACCAGGGCTCAAAAGATGCTTTTAAAAAAACTTCAAAAACAGGAATTTCCCAAAAATGGGATTTGGTTCCGGTTTCCACCGAGAAAAAAATTATCACCCCTATTGCATGAGTTGTTTGACATGACATATTCTAGTGTCATATCATAGCACAAGGTCCTAAAGCCCAAGTAGAGTTGGATGGCAGAGTAGCAAGGACTTTGTGTACCTTTACACGTTGCATTCAGGTAAAATATATTTGTTCGCCGATTAAGTATTAGAATTTTGATACTTTATGCTCAAAATTATCCATTTCGTTACATTTTGTGTCTCAATTACAAATTAAATAGACATATATTTCATCTTTAATCTAGATGAAAATTGATAATTTTTGTATAGGCTAAAATACAAGGCATGTCATGTCCCTTGGTTTAACTTTTTCCTATAAATGCTCCTAGGGTAAGTTTTGTCGTCTCGTCGTCCCTAGGATTTTATGCAATTCTTATTCATGTCTCTCCATCAAACTTTCGTCCAAAACCTGATGAAAATTTCTGATGTGTTAAACTTCATACACATCGTATCATCTAATAATTCAACACGTGTCCATCTCTGCCTACTGTGCATGCCACACCAACAATGTCACTTGAAATATCTATTTTGCCCCTGCCACGTCATTTAATAAAATAACTCAATTGTCTAAAGGACCCTGCCCTCTTCACTTCGACTTCGACCATATTCTCCCCAAATTAGTGCCTAGGTCAGCTTA
Source organism: Myrica gale (assembly GCA_963930655.1). Lineage (NCBI taxonomy): Eukaryota > Viridiplantae > Streptophyta > Magnoliopsida > Fagales > Myricaceae > Myrica > Myrica gale. Next base: position 24,637,320 of record OZ005606.1, on the reverse strand, counting down.
ACCCCATTCTTTCCCCAAATTAGGTTAACCTATCCTAGGTCATTTATAGGAAAAAGTTAAACCACATTGACACACCTTATATTTTAGCATTTTAAGTGAAATGCCGATTTTACCTTCAAATTTGTTGCCTTTATATTTTGTGTTTGTGTGCGAGTTAAGGAGTTATTTTATTAACAAAAAAATATTAATTTCCGTCTAAATATTTAAACTCTTAGTCTGATTTTGTAATTATACTATGTGAAGTACTCGGCCTTCTACTAGACTTTTCTTTCTAACATTGCTTAACCAAATACTTGGGCCTTACAACAACAAACTCTCAACTGAACTAACCGTTTAACAAACCCAGCCCTCAACTATTCAGCCCATAACAGCTCATCCAGCTCACCGTGCACGGGACGACAATGGAAAGCCAATGCCCAAATTCCAATTGGAAAGCCGTCGTTTTAACTTTTCTTGAACGTTTGGTTTAATTCCACTAAGGGAGGGTCTAATTCCATTACAGGTCTACAAAGCTGGAAGATTAACAGGTAAATAGAAATCTCTAGACTCTAGCTTTGGTGCTAGGCGCCCATAGGAAACAAAAAGGTGGAAATTAGCTGGCTGCCAATCGGTACAAGTCAAGTCTACTTCGACGGGCACTTCGAAATGCAATCAGGCAACGACAGCCAATTTTCCATTAAGTTCGGATTTTTGACTCAGTGGCTAATTTGGCCTAATTCCAACACGATCTTTTTATTAAACCTAGACAGGATTTGTAATTTTGCCCTTATCATCTTGTGCACCAAAATGGAAAAAATTAAGGGTGAGCATTTTATCCGATTAGTACTGAAAATTTCAGTTTCGGTGCTAGAAATTCTGGCACCGATTCCGGTATATTCCGGTACGGAACTGGATTTTAAATATAAAAATTTCCGGAACCGGATACGAGGTTTATCTCAATTTTCTAACAGCCAACTCGTTCTGAAAACAAGGTTTCAGGATTTTTTTTGTAATAGATATATGATAGATAGATTTTATATCATTTACCTTGTGTTTGAATGATAATTTTTTTAATAAAATTTTATTTGTTAGAATTAGTATAAATTCTCTTCATATTGATCAAATTTTGTACAACATACATCTTACCAGTCAACAAACCGATCAATTATTAAAGGAAAATTTGATATTTGGTCACTAGATTTACAACACTTTTACGATTTAGTCATTAGGTTTCATTTTTTTACTAAATGATCATTGAGAATATATAGTTGTGACGATTTAGTCTTTCTATCAAACTTCCGTTAAATTTTTAACCGGAATAGCGGTCGACCGATTTGTTTATTATTGTGGCAATGGTAAATTGAAGCGGTCGACCGCATTCTATTCATTTTAAAAATTAGCGGATGTTTGACGGAAAGACCAAATCGTCACAACTATATATTCTCAGTGACCATTTAGTAAAAAAATTAAAACATAGTGACTAAATCGTAAAAGTGTTATAAATTTAGTGACCAAATATAATATTTTTCTTTAATAATTGATCGGTTTACGTGGAGAAAGACTGTATATATGAATCCTAAATATGAACACCCGATTAGAGAAAAAAAAAAAGAAATATACGGAGATGCATCACTGGGGAAACTGGGAAAGTATAGCGTGGTATCATGAGCGTTACTAATTTTTCTGGATTAAATGTGAACACAAAAAATTGTAGCATAATTGAACCAAACCTTAAGCTCAAAAGTTGAGTGAATGGACAGGTCTAGATACGTTAAAATTTGACCATATTCCTCCGACGTGACAGTAAAAGACTCAATATAAGGTATCAAATCCTCGAACAGTAGATAGGATTAGGTAAGATAGAATGCAAAGTTGACTTGAGTGTGTTAGGTAAAGTCTTGCTGTTCTTTGAATGATCGATACATGGAAAATGAAAAAGAAAAAAATCTACAAATGATATGGCAGCAACTTCTACGGTGCTCCTTAATTATATCAAATAAATTATCCAATGAACGGTCGTTGTAGTACGCTGTTTTACATGTGTTGGATCCGAGGGCCGGTACTCAATCCCATGTCAAACATACATTAATTGGTCACCATTCGTACTGCACAATCGGAAATTTGATCGGATTGTGCTTAAATTGCTATTTAACCGTCACCTGTGTAAGTTGTATATCGGGGACGTTTGTTGGTAGAAATTTTGGGATTTTAAAAATTTTGGGTGTTAAGTTTTGTGAAAAAATATAGTATTTTATAGAAAAGTGAGGAGAAAGAATATTTAATTGAATAATATAATATTATTTTATAATTTAATGAGTAGAAAGGTATTATTTTATGATTGTTTGGAAATATTGGGGTTAAAAAAATTGGGAAACAAATGCCCCTGATTCATCTGACTTTGCTCGCGTTACTAACAACTAATTTGTTAGCAATTCTACTAACTTCATAATTAGAAAAAAAATTCTACGAACTTCAGGAAAAAGGTAGCAAAATGAAGGAGCAAGAAAATAAGAGAAAACTACTTCAGTGACTTTCATTCAGTCATGCGTAGCTTTCTCCACCTACTCCCTCCCACTTCCAGCAGTCCCACCGCACCTGGCCAGGTATCAATTATAGGCCCAGCTTAATTTTCTAGAAGAAGTATTGAATTCCTAAAGTTTATAGGACTGAACAGAACTAGCCAGCATATCGGATCTGATTTGTGGTCCTACGTGATCTAAAAATTGGATCGAATTTTCAGTTGTGCAACCCTAACAGTTTACTTGGGTACGAATTCAAATGGGCAAAATTTTCAATCTCGACAATTATGTTCGGTGTTCAGTAATATTCTAGGAAGAAAATTCGCAAGACACCCCCAAAGATTTTTCTTGGCGCTTTATTTGTGACGCGATTTATGATGGGATTACTCGAGAACATAAGAGCATGTTCATTTTGAGAAAATTTTAAGAATTTGTATATAACTTTCTAAACTTACTATCCTAATATTAATTATACTCGTATTTTAATATAACATTTTTTATAAATATGACAATAAAATTTAAATATTTATATAATATTTAAAATCCTTAAAAATTTCTAAAAACATGTACTTACTAGAATAATAAAATTCTTTCTCTTTCGAAATAAGTGCTCACAACACTGCGACAAACTACACACGTGCCAGACTGGCAGTCATCACGTGAAAGAATGGATTTTAGGTTACCAGGGGGCCCGCGATCGTAGCGTGTCTACTCGAATGAATAGAAGACAAGAGGCATAGCAAACACTTCGGGAAAAAAGAAGACATAATTGAAGGAGCGTTGGCATCAACAAAGTCTTGAAGAGAAAAATCAAAAGGCTTCGAAGTAAATCACGCGACAAGCATTAATTCGCCTGTTTTAGCCTATGGAATTAAATTAATCCTCGTTGAATATGGATTTATATCTCTCACCCACTTCGACGTTTGAGGAATAGTTTATTCATTTAACATGGTATTTGTTTGTAGAAATTTTGAGTTATAAATATTAAGGTAGGTGATAAAGTATAGATATTTTATAGAAAAGTGAAAAAGAGAAAATTTTAATTAAATATTATAATATTATTTTATAATTTAATAGAAAAAAATATTTTATAATTACGTAGAAATTTTAATTCAATTTTTTTTTAAAGAAGAAGTCAAAAAGTCAAAAAATTTATTACCAAATTATGTTTAAATGTCAAAAAAAAATTACACAGATTTAAATACATTTTCACTCCATTAATAATTAGGTAGTCCAATATTGTGGTGGGTTCACTACCACTATAAATAGGCAGGTATATTCAAGCTCATACACACACCCCGAACGGAACAGGCTTAAAGATGGAGGCCTGGTTCATCGTTCTCATCTCTCTCTGTGCATGTTTTTCCGTGAAATCCCTCTTCAGCATTCTCTTTTCCTCCAAAACCACAAAAAAGAATGAATTAAAAGGCAAACTCCCTCCGGGACCTCGACCTCTTCCTTTCATTGGCAACCTTCTCTTGCTTCCCAAATCCATGGTTGAGCTTAGATCTGTCATCTATAGCCTCTCCCACAAGTATGGCCCCATTATCACACTCCGTCTTGGCTCTGAACCCCTCATTTTCATTACCTCCTACTCCCTCGCACACCAAGCCCTTGTTCGGAACAGTGCTGCTTTTGCCAGCCGTCCCGCAATGGTCCCTGTCAGCGTGGTTCTTAGTAACAAGCGCAAAGACATTGGCGCATCCCCCTATGGCCCAACTTGGCGTGTCCTTCGTCGTAACCTCATCTCTGAAGTTCTCCACCCCACTAGATTGAAATCTTACTCTCTCGAACGCAAGCGGGTGTTGGACTCACTGATTAAAAGCTTCAATCAATGTTCAAAGAACAATGAGCCCGTCCGTTTGCTCGATCATCTCCACCATGCAGTGTTTTCCCTGTTCATTTTCATGGCTTTTGGCGAAATCAGTGAGACTGCAGTTAAAGATGTCCTCGACATCCAATATCAACTTCTTGTCAACTACGAGCAGTTTAGTGTGTTCGGTACCTGGCCGAGATTGGGAAAGTTGCTGTTTAGAAATCGTTGGAAAAGGTACTTAAATTTCTTGAAGAGTCAAGATGATGTGATTTTTCCTCTAATAAGAGCCAGAAAGCAGTTGAAGCAAGAGCAAGGCAAAGAATTCGACTTGGTCTCATACACAGATACACTAATGGATTTGCAAGTTTCCGAGGAGGAAGGTAAGCTCGGCGAAGGCGATATCCTGAGCTTGTGCTCGGAGTTCATTAATGCAGGCGCTGACACAAGCACAACGATGCTGCAGTGGGTCATGGCATATATAGTCAAGCACCCACATATTCAAGCCAAGCTTTTTGCCGAAATCAGTGGGGTTGTGGGACATGAAGCGGAAGAGGTTAAGGAGGAAGATTTGCACAAGGTAAGCTATTTGAAAGCGGTAATCCTGGAGTGTCTAAGAATTCACCCTCCAAATACCTCGTTGATACCACACACAGTCCTGGAAGATGTGGAACTCTGTGGCTACACTATACCCAAAGACACTACGGTGAACATAGTAACATCCCTAATAGGGCGAGATCCTAACGTGTGGGAGAACCCTATGGAGTTTAGGCCTGAAAGGTTGTTAACCAGCGATGATATAAACGAAGCAGGAGTGTCTGATGTGACTGCGTTTAAGATGATGCCCTTTGGTGCGGGTAGGAGGATGTGTCCCGGGAACAGATTAGGGTTGCTTCTTCTGGAGTACTTGGTTGCAAACTTGGTTTGGAATTTTGAGTGGAAGGCAGTGGACGGGGAAGATGTTGATCTGTCAGAGAAGGAGGAGTTCTTAGTGGTAATGAAGAATCCACTGCGCGCCGTTGTATCACCAAGAGTCAAATAATTCATTACTCGGAGTTGACCAATAAGGACCACAGTGATTAAACTGTCCAAATAGACGTACTGAATTATGTCAATGTCTTTGTCTTTTCCGTTCTTTTTCTTTTGGGTGCCTGAGAGGCCAGTATCTACTGTGGACCTGTGGAAGAGGATAGATATATACTTGTGAGGAATATGCTAAAAAACAAAGTTAATTTGTGATCGCCTACAAGTCACAATTGTTTTTTGGTTTGTTGATTGTGAATTAAATTTTACTACCTACGATATAGTAGGGTTCCAGTAGCTAGATTTCTATGGAGAAAAAAGCCATCAATACTCTCCCATGTGAATTTCCAAGTTCAAGCTCGGGCCATGGGCGCCCATGGCTGTAGGGGGGTTGAACTTCAAAAGAACAATAATAACAAGAAAAATTTGCTCATTAATTATTGCGTTTTTACTCCTTTTTACCCCCCTTTTCATTTTTAATCCTGAAACAATAGTTCAAATTTTTAGTCATAGATCTTTTTATACTTGAAAAAAATAGACCATTTGTTACCTTCTGTTAGTTTGACTAACGGAAATTTCATCAATTCAGCGTCCATTTTTCATGTAAGCTGATATTTTCGTGTCAGCGTCCACTTCATAACTGATTGTCCTAAACGACCGGTAGCTCCCAACCAGTTAAATGAAACTGTGTGTTTTGTTCCGTTGGAGACTTAAGCCGATCAAACATCCATGACCGCATATCTCTTGAGTAAACCCTAGACCAGAATGAGGTGGAAAACGAGGAGGGAGGAGGACTGTTGAACCTAACCCGCCATCGACGAGCACCTATGCTGCAGCCTTCATCAAATCAGCCAAATATACTGAAGTTGTCATCCTTATACTTAGCATAAATACCACATCCAAATATAACCAAGAGAAACACTATAATGGCAAGGAACAAGAGCACTAAGATGGTGTCGTTGTTGGGCTTGACTGCAGCTTCAGGGCCCGATGTTTCTTTATCCTTTTCCGCGCAAACCTTGTCGAGCGAACTCCTACAAAGTCGTGTATATCCATCAAAAGAATTCTCAGCAAATACCGACAAGCTCTTAGGAATTTCACCGTGAACTAATTATTTTCGAGGTGGAGTTCTATGAAATGAGGTAGTTCAGTCACAGACTCAGGTATCGTTCCTGATGGGCCATGAAATACTCGGCCTGACCAAACCATATAGGCTCGGATCCATTAGCCTGTTGTCCAGACACGACTATCCGACATCGCATAGGAGTCTGGCATTCAATCTCACATAGAAGTCTAGCCACCCGAGGACTCCTCATGACAATTCGAATGACCGACAACACTCTCCTAATACAACTCTACAACAAGACTCCTGGTAAGATAAAGATCTTAGAGACTTCAGGACTCCATGTAAGATGATGAGTCCTGAAGTCCATACCTTTAGACTCCCTTTGAGACTCCACCACATCTCTATATAAATAGTCAGGTATTCTCCTTAATATTCTCTCATGCTAAATTGCATCTCTCAAGTGTTACCTACCTAAAACTAACCTCTTTCTCTAAGAACTAACTTGGCCGCCAGAGACTTGATTCGAGGCTACCCCCTCAGTGATTCTTGCAGGTTCACTCGGCTTCTGAGCACTGTGACGATTTCTTTGCATAATCAGTTGGCGTCGTATGTGGAAATCCCGGAAAAAACCACCTCCAAATACTATTACACTCACCACAGCAGTTTTCAACCACTTCCTTTGCATCCTTCTTTCATCATAATGCCTTCCTCTGTTGAAATACCAAACAAAGATCAGCCACCACCGGTTACAAACACGAAATTCATCCTCAACAGCGACACTGTTAGAAACTCGGATCTTGCCCCAACAACGATGTATAACTTACCATCTTGTCCAGATCGTGGAACACCTTGTTCACCACATCAGAACGGCCCATGCGGCGTGATCAAATTGAGAAAGCTGCGCACAGATTTTATTTATTAGGCTACTAATAATATCTCTTTGTCTAACCTGATAATCTCGTTTATCTGAACATCTAATCTTTATCTTATCTAATATAACGAGCTGTTAGATTTATCTTTTCTGTGCAGAGCACCCTGCCCGGGACAAGATCCTTGCAGAGGCCCAATAGCGCCGAGCACCAAACCTGGGACAAGATCCCTGCAGATGGTCAACTCCGCCGAGCATCCTGATTGGGACAAGATACCCGTAGGCTTGACTCGATCACATGTCCTGCCTGGGACAAGATCTCAGCAGAGGTCTGATAGCGTCGAGCATCATACCTTTTACAAGATCCCCGCAAAGGCCCAAAAATTTCAAGAGCACCGATAATGTTACAGTGCCACAAGCACCCCTTGGTCTCAGCGATCCAGAAATCTTATTAATAAATTCTCTTTACATACCCTAATAATTTCGTTGTATTTTATCTAACATAATAACTTGTTAAATTTATCTTTTTTGTGCAGAGCACCCTGCTCGGGACAAGATCCTCGCAGGCTCGACTCAATCACATGTCATGCTCAGGATAAGATTCTCGCATGCTTATCTCGGTCACATGTTCTGCCTGGGACAAGATCCCCGCAGAGGCCCGACAGTGCCGAGAGCACCAATAATGTTACTGTGCCACAAGCACCCCTTGGTCTCAGCAACCCAAGAATCTTGTTAATAATATCTCTTTACCTACCCTGAGAATTTCGTTGTAATTTATCTAACATAATGAATAGTTAGATTTATCTTTTTTGTGCAGAGCACCCTGCCCAAGACAAGATCCCCAAAGACTTGACTCAATCACATATCCTGCTCGGGACAAGATCCCCGCAGAGGCTCAATAGCACCGAGCACCATACTTGGGACAAGATCCCAGAAGATGGTCAACTCCTCCGAGTACCCTGCTCGGGACTTGATCTAAGTGTCGAGAACACCACTAAATTTATTGTGCCAAAAACACCCCTTGGTCTCGGCGACCCAGATATCTTATTGATATTATCTCTTTACCTATCCTTATTATTTCGTTGGATTTTATCTAACATGGTGAACTTTAAGCCTTATCTTATTTGATAATTCAGGTATCTAGTCGTTCCGTACAAAGTGCCAAAAGACACCCTGATTGAGTACCCACGCCTCGGACAGGCTCCGAGCGACTAGTCTAACTCACCTATGCCAAAGGCACCATGATCGATTTATCATTTATATTTTCGCAGGCTCAATTGGTCTTCTAATACTAAATGCCTTTTGGAATCTAACTTGGCCATCAGAGTCTCCGGATCCGATACCGCCCTCTTCTTATTCCTTTCAGGTAAGATCGAACTCTAGCTAGAACCGTGCTCAAGACTTGATCTCACCATCGATCAAATTCCAGCAAGTTGTCCTCTATTCTTTTTCCATTTTTTGGTCTAGTCGAACTACACTGGAAACCCTGCTCGGAACTAGATCTCAATAGGAAGACTAACCTGATCAGGGGCTCGATCTTCGGTCCGACCTGAAAGAGGGAGACTACTGATGGGCCATGAAATACTCGACCCGGCCAGACCACTTAGATTCAGGTTCATTAGCATGTTAGCCAGTCCTGACTATCCGACCTCGCATAGGAATCTGACATCCGATGTCACGTAGAAGTCTAACCACCCGAGGACTCCTTATGGCAATTCGAATGACCAGCGACACTCTCCAAATACAACTCTACAACACGAATCCTGGTAAGATATGGATCTTAGAGACTTTAGGACTCCAAGTAAGCTGAGTCTAAAAGCCCATACCTTTAGACTCTCTTTGGGACTCTACCACCTCCCTATATAAATAACAATTTATTCTTTTTCATATTCTCTCATGTTGAATTGAAAGTCTTACTTCTCTAATACTAAACATCTTTTCTCAAACACGAACTTGGCCTTCGGAGCCTCCGGACCCGAAGCCAAACCCCTTCGGTGATTCCTGCAGGTTCATTTGGCTTTTGAGCATTGTGGTGATTCTTGATATCATCAGGCTTCTGAGAACTGTGGTGATTTCTTGACATTATCAGTTCCCATTAATTGGTTGTGGGAAAGCCAGAGTTTCATTAACGATGTAATATGAGAGAAAAAATCTAGAGGAATATCGCCAGAGAACCGATTGACTGTTAGTAAGAGAGACTTTAAAACACCAAGCCTGTGAAAAATCTGGGATTGGACATGAGAATGAGTTGTTTCGACGAGGTCAAGGAAAACGTCGACGTCTATCTTTCTCGAGAGACCTAACCATGCAAGATGGAGATCGATGATGATGCCACCAGAGCAAATGACTTTCTTGCACTTGGCCGAGTAAGGAGAGGAGTCGGAAACACAGGAACTTAGACCGTTTGCATGGGTGATTGATCTCTTGAGTTTGAGGAGAGCCAGGTTTTCGGATAGGGAAACAGAGACGGGAAAGAGGGAGGAAATGAGGAGGAGGAGGAAGAGAAGACGAACAACGACCATTATTGAACCGGGCTATTCGAGGAAACCGAGTTGCTCTTTCTGCCGGGGCAAAATCCTTTATTGCACGGGTTGATTTATTGAACACAACGTTTTCATTTATGTTCAAATGTGAGTTGTGTGTCGTTTACCTAGTGAAAAGAATAATGTGGAAATTGATGTTAATTTGGAGGGGCATGCTGACGTGCATGAAATTTCCTTTAGTCATACTGACGGAAGGTAACAAATAGACTATTTTTTAAAATATGAAAAGATCTTAGACTAAAAATTTGAATCATTCATTTTTATGACTAAAAATGAAAAATGATTATAATCTAGTGACTAAAAATCACTATAAAACACCATAACTTTATGGGTCCAATGTCTTAAAAATAATATATTATGATACATTGTATAAATACCCTCGAAGAAGAGAGGACACAATATATTTAACCCTATAAATAATGACATAAGCAGAAGAATCATTTAAAGTTGATTATATATATTAAGATATTTTCGTCCATTGAAAATAAGTTACCATCTATGAAAATATTTTTAATTTTTATTTAATTTGAAAAAGTTAAAATCTTTTGACAAAAGCTACTTGAAAAGAACATTATTTTGTATTTGAAAATGTTCTAAAGCATTCATGTTAATAATGATATTTTAGATTATTTTTTTTAAAATTAAAAGTGTTAAAATATATTTTAAAAATAGAGATCTATATTACTATTGAAACATTAAACTATATAAGATGAGAATCCTTCCGACAGTACAAACACTAATATTGTTTATAAAATATTCAGTTGCTTATACAGAAGTGATTTTTTTAAAAACAAACATAATAAAATCTTTCTTAAGAGCGATTATGAAACAAGAAAAATTAAATAAATTAAATATACCATAAATTAAAAAATTTCATTTAAACCACCTATCTAGTCACCTTCTCACTAATTACTGCTATTCAACCTTTTAACAATCAACCACTGCAGGTATTTAAATATAAGGATAAATGTCAAATTGGTCCCTATAATATATGAGAAAATCGTTTTGGTCCCTGTGATAATAAAACCATAAATTTAGTCCTTATAATATCCTATTTGTTTCGTCGTTCGTCCCTCTTCCTGAATTCGTTAATTCAATCGACGGAATGCACTCCACGTCAGCCTCTTTGCCACGTCATCTCTCCCTCGGTCGAACTTCCCTCTCTCCTATCTGTAATCTCTTTTCCTCTTTTCTCTTTCAACAAAGAAACTTAATTCTCTGGTTCCCTCTTCTGTGCTGCTCGAAGTAAGGTGACCAGGAGAAACTTCTCTGGTTCCCTTTTCCCTTTTCCTATTTTATCTTTCAACAAAGAAACTTCTCTAGTTCCCTCCTCTCTATTTGTGAAAGTATGTATATTACGTTAACAAGAAAACAGAGGCAGCCGAGCCAGAATTTCTCTCTCCTCTGAACTTGAAGAATCTGATCCTGACTCAGAACTAGCCGCCTCAGTGTTTGAACTATCAGAACTACCGGATTCATTCTCTAATTCAGAATCTGACACTGCTTGCTCTTGTTGCATAATTAGGCGTGACATATTCTTCAAGTACTCACGTAAGTTTTCAGTGAAAACCGAGTCTTCTTAGGATTGTCCTTTGGGAAGATAGATTCAACGGAGTCTTGCATCGAAGGATCTGTAAGCCGTTCATTCAAGAGCCGGATACCCAGAAGCTCTGACAATTCCTACACTAGGAGGCGTGCATAGAAAGATGCAGATAAAGAAATATCTTAACCTACGTTTAAGACAACTGTATCTCATTATCTTTTGTTATTTTAGTTGTTTTTCTTCTCTTGCAGATAATGTTCAAGAAGAAGAGATGCAATTTTCTAGGGGAAAAACTTGAAAGAAAAAGATCCTAGAAGCTGGTAAAGGACATACATTCCAGTGGAGTCGCCTTGAAAGAGGAGATTTGACAGCTTTAGATCATCCGCCTTTGACAGTACCAAAACTGCAGCTTCTACTTCACCAATTAAAGGATCAATAGACTTGGAACTCTGAGTCCAGGCTCGTAGAATATCACCATTGGAATGGAATGGAATAGAATAGCCGCACTCATAAAAAATGTGGGACGAGCCGCCACATCAAAAGTCAAACGATAATAGTGCCCAAGAAGAAAAGAGTGGCAAGGTACTCTTTGAAGAAGACGTGGTGAATGACGCCATGCAGATAGATGTTCTTGATGAGTGTGTAGAATTTGTTGTATAAGAGCTGGAGGTGCCAAACGGATGTGGTCATGGAGTAACTGTTTCTTCCTTTGTATACATTGTCCTCTTTAGCTTCGCATACGACCAATAACTCCTCTACAACTTTCATTCACTTATTGATCGAAGAGAAACAGAGCAGAGGGCGTCTTCTCTATTTCTCTCCCTCTTATATTATATAAATTGCTCTCTCCAACCTCAAGAGACAGTCTTTTTCTCTTAAAGCTCACATAACAATGCGAGTGATAGTGGCCAAAAATTGCACTACGACAGTGGGTTCTCCTTGAAAGTCTCACTGAGTATGGCCACACTTCGGAAACTGATTGTTGAAGTAGTTGAGGCCCGCAAACTGTTGCCGAAAGACGGCCATGGCACATCCAGCCCTTACGTCCTAGTAAACATCTACGAATAGCGAAAGAGGACTCGAACAGAGATTCGCAATCTCAACCCAACATGGAACAAGGTGCCCGAGTTCAACGTGGGTAAGCCCTGGGATGTATTCGACAAAATGCTTGAGGTCGATGTTTACCACGACAAGAGTTACGAACCTATGAGCAGGAATAACTTCCTGGGTCGGCTAAGGTTGAATTCCACGCAGTTTGTTCCGAAAGGCGAGGAGGCATTGATGCGTCGGAGGAAGTGAAGCCTGAGCCGCAGCAACCAGCACCACCTTCTGAAGTGGTTAAACCGGAAAATGAACCAAAGCCTCCAGCGGAAGCAGGTGAACAAGAAGGAGTTACTGCCCCTCAAGTTGAGCCGGCTTAGGCGGAAACTTTAATCTAACGTGTCAAATAGGATATTTAGCTTACTAGAGAGATGACATAGCAATAAATCTGATTTGGAGTGCATATTCGGTCAAGTGGACTAACGAATTTAAAAAAAGAGACAAACGGCGAAATAAGTGATGTATTATAGGAACTAAATTTATAATTTTCTTATCATATATACCAAAAACGATTTTTGCGTATATTATATAAAGTAGCAATTTGACATTTATCCATTAGATATACTATTTACAAATGATCGCGGATTTCTAGCCTCAGCCTGAAATAAGTTAGCCGCCTGCACTGCATAAAGTGCTGGATGCATTTGCCAAAGGATCACATAGATAAGAAATTTATAATTCAGTGATGGCAACTCGTGTCCTTTTCAATAAAGAAAACCCCTTCTCTATGCATGGGTAGTCGGGAAAAGCAACGGCAATATCTGTCATACTGTCAACTTTCCTGATTTTAAGGTATTTTTTTAATAAAGGAAACGACAAGATGGGTAAGAAAATACTCGCGAATCTTTTCATGGGGATATGATGGGTGACCATAAGACAATATTTTAAAAGATAAATATATATATTATATTATACTCTTTTACTAACTTTTCTTGTGGTATTTGTAAATTAAAATTTTAAGAATATTATAAAAATTAAGATATATTAGAATTTCATTGAATTCTTAGAATAAATAAATAAAATAAATTTTATAAAAATTGAAAAAATGAATAAAAAGAGTTGATTTGAGTGAATTTTTATACTTTATTATAATAAAAGTAAATAATTTGACAAGAAAAAATTATTTTTTTCACCAAATTTTTTGAAATGATTTTAGTTTACAAACAGTGTAAACAAAATTCAAATTCTGAATTCTGCATAAACAACGCGGGCACTGGGTCCAGCTCGGTCCATCTAACATTTGGTTCTCCTAAGCCCAAGTGTAGTCCTCAAGAGCCCAAGTCCAAGCCCACTTCTCCATTTGCTCATTGCCCAAGCCCAATATACCTGCTCTTAAAATCATTAACAAAATCCCGCGCACACGTAACCCCATCCTAGAGCTGTTTCCCTTACTTATCGAGCCTTGTTCCCTCCTTAATTTAATACGGATGCTCCTATCTTCCAGAACCATACACAAAACTCTAATAACCCATTCTTAGCATCTCGCCATCACCCAAATCTCGCATCTTCACCTCTCTCTCTTCATTGCGATTCTTGTGCGTTCTTGTACGTCTGAGGTTTATTAGTTAGGTTTTCATGTACCGGCTGATAAACATTTTGTTCGGGTTTAGACTTAAAAAACAAACAAGAAAATATATTGCCCATTAATGAAAAGAAAAAACGTTGTTTGCTGCCCAGCGGCTGGTGGCAATCTCGAGTTGAAAGCCATAGATGGAGATGGGGTTGATTTGTTAGAGAAGCAGGAGTTCATGACCAAGACATTGAAAACAACAAAGTGCACAAGTGTCGGATAAAATCAACCCAACGGTTCAATCCCCTGTCGGCCCTTTGGGCTGGCTTGGTCCCTAGGAATTCTTCGTTTCGCTTCAATGGGCCCAAGGATATTACAGGTCATTCCGTGTATTTGGGCTGAGGAATTCTGACGACGGAGTGCCGATCAGGCCTCTGAGACGGACGACAGGAATTAGTATGGGCTTGCGGTTTCGGGTGGTGGTTCATATGGGTTGGAAATGTCCCCGATGGCCATATTGGTTACAGCTGAAGTGAAGAGTTTCTTGCACGCGTGACAGTACAATTAAGTGGTAATTAAGTAAATGACTTGCTCAGTTATCGTAGAATTCAAATTAAATCTCTAGTACTTTCTCCATAGAATTGGTAGAAAAGTCCCTTTCTTACAACGCTGAACTAGGATTTAGAGAGCATAGAATAATTAATTCCTTAAGAAAGTCGAAATAAGGAAAACGAATTGAGTGTTTGATTTATGTTGATTTGCTTCTTTCTTTTGGATATGTAGGAGAAATTCAATGCAGCATGCCACGGATGTGGTGCCCACTGCATGTACGGGTAAACAGTAAACTCGGGTACCTGCAGACCGAGCCGGAGGCTAAAAATTAAAGTTATTGACTAATAAATCTTCGCAGTCAGTGACGAAAAATCTTCCCGGACTAGTCGCGTTCAGTGACGTCGTTCGGGAAAGATAAATGCAGCGCCCGTGTCTACTAGCCTACGGACAATAAGTCACAAGGAAATTTATGGCCTCCCTTGTAGACTTGCCGTACGTGAACGAGATGAGCCGCAACCTGTGTCTCCAACGCCTATTAGACCCGCAATTGTCAGATCATGAATGTTGAATTCCAACCACTAGTCTTCCGACCTCATTTATCTCCGCTGCATGAGATATCAGATTGATGTTGGCAGCTTCCATCCCCTTGCATTTTCTCCGGTCAAAATATCAAACGTAACCCTACCTATCAGTTCGCTATCTGCCTCAAAAATCAACTAAGGTGGTGTTTGATCGTGGAAATATTGAGATTTTAAAAATTTTGGGTATTGAAGTTTGTGAAAAAGTATAGTATTTTATGGAAAAGTGACGAGAGAGAAGATTTAATTGAATATTATAATATTATTTTATAATTTAATGAGGAGAGAGATTATTTTATGATTGTTTAGAAATATTGAGGGGTGGAAAGTTTGAGAAACGAACGCCCCCTAAAACATGTGAATTAAGAGAATGATCATGAACAATATATAGAAAAGTCAGTCCAAGAGAAGAAATTTATTGTTAATATAACAACTTTAAACAAGAGAAGTTTAGACTGAACTCTCCTCATGAGTTCAGTCTATACCAAACATATCTTAACTATTACATTTAAATAACCTCACACCAAATTTACACATGCAAGACTAAATAGTAAATTCATAGATCAAGCCAGCATGCACCTCAAGTTGCTGCTTAGTTAGGAGAAAAAAAGTACCTTTTGTGGCTCTTATATACAAGGGACGGAGTAGAGAATTTGAGTAGAATACCCATTACCAGGTTGTATGCCTCAGTAGTTTGGGCGAATATTGGCTTGTGTAGATGAGGTGCACGGTTCCAGTTCGATTCCTCGCGAGGATTATACTAGAGCCTACTTAAATGGGAGTAGTATGGGGAACGGATTTCCTCTGAAGGAGGGATTTCCAAAGGCTACCAAAGGCATGGTTCAGATTAAAAAAGAAACAAATCAACGGTTATGATAAGTACACCTTATTTAATGAATAGAACAAGCCTTTTTTAGTCTTTTTTTTTCATTAAATGATTAATTTGGACATTTATTAACCGTTGATTTGTTTCTTTTTTAATCTGGACCATGCCTTTGATAGCCTTTAGAAATCTCTCCTTCGGAGGGAATCCATACCCGTAGTATGGGTACTGATGGGCCAGTTGTCCGTGCTTACCCTCCATTCAAACGGGGCCACATCCGTTCGAATCTCTTGCTTTTAGGGGTTGTTTCTTGTTAAGCCAAAAAAATAGTGCAAAATAGTCCACTGTTTTTTTACAAATGCATTCAGCAACTAAAAAATGGCCAACTCACAATCAGATAACCGGTTTAACAACTGTACATATATCGTACTTTCTGGTTACAAGTTAAAAGCATTAAGGAACAATATCAAGGGCATGTTTGCCAACGGAAAGTTTTAGATATGGTGTGAAAATCTAGGGAAATTGGAGTTTTATGGGGTACCCATATGAGATGCATAGATTTTTTGAAGGAGAAACATACAAAAAGATATTACTATATATATTCATGAGGAGGAGGTAGGACATAAGGAATTTCAATCTCAAAGAACAATTGGCCTGGCACAGGTAATTAAATGAACAATTAATATTGATTCTCCAGATTGAGTTGGTATACAGGTAGGACATATACCTTAAGTGAGCTGACATGCATGAATAATTTGAAAAAATACTTATGATAAACATAAATAAAAATAATAATTATGATATAATAATTTTCAACACAAATAATAGTCCTCGTACTGTAGGTCGGAATTATTAGAACCCGCGGTCAAGGAATGATATCCAACGTGAGGCGAAGTATCAAAGTATGTGGGCGCTGCAGTTGGTGAGCTTTAACTATATAAGAACGCAAAAATGTTGAAGCTCATACGCCAATACGCACAGACAGAACATGCTCTGTGGCTTAGAGATGGAAGTCTGGCTCATCATCATCCTCTCGCTCTGTGCATTTTTTTCTGTAAAATCCCTCTTACCTCTTCTCTTTTACTCCAGTACCTCCAAAAAGAATGGATCAAAAGGCAAGCTTCCACCCGGACCTCGACCTCTTCCTTTCATAGGTAACCTTCTATTGATTCCCAAATCGGCGGTTGAACTTCGGTCCGCTATCTGTAACCTCTCCCACAAGTATGGCCCTATATTGACACTCTATGTCGGCTCTAAACCCGCCATTTTCATTACCTCCTACTCCATCGCCCACCAAGCCCTTGTTCGAAACAGTGTGGCCTTTGCAAATCGTCCTCCAGTTGTCCCCGTTAGCACAGTTCTTAGTAACAAGCGCAAAGATATTGGCGGATCTTCCTATGGGCCAACTTGGCGTACTCTTCGTCGTAACTTCGTCTCTGAGGTTGTTCACCCTACTAGAATAAGATCTTACTCTGTCGAACGCAAGCGGGCTTTGGAAGCAATGATTAAGAGCTTCAATCAATCTTCCCACCAAAATGAGCCAATCCGCTTACTCGATCATATCCAAAAAGCCATATATTCCATGTTTATTCTTATGACCTTTGGCGAACTCGGTGAGAGTACAATCAGAAAAATTGAAGACATACAATATAATCTTCTTGTCAACTACAAGAATTTCAGCGTGTTCGGTACCTGGCCGAGATTGGGGAAGTTAGTGTACCGAAATCGTTATAAAACATACTTGAAGTTTTTGGAGACTCAATATGATCTACTTTTCCCTGTAATAAGAGCCCGCAGGAAGTTGAAGCAAGAGAAAAGAGAGGAGCTCGACTTGGTACCTTACATAGATACCTTATTCGACTTGCAAATCCCAGGAGAGGAAGGTACGCTTGACGAAGCCGACGTACTGAGTTTGTGCTCAGAGCTAGTCAATGCTGGCGCTGACACATCCATAACGATGTTGCAGTGGGTCATGGCAAACTTAGTGAAGTACCCGCGTGTACAAGCCAAGCTGTATGCTGCAATCAGAGAAGTCGTCGGGCCTGATGCAAAAGAGGTTACGGAGGATGACATGCACAAGGTAACATATTTGAAAGCGGTGGTCATGGAGTGTCTAAGAATTCACCCTCCCAGTACCTCGCTGGTACCACACACAGTCATGGAAGACGTGGAACTTTGTGGCTACACTATTCCGAAAGATACTATGGCCATCGTCGTGACATCGCTGATAGGGCGAGATCCAAATGTGTGGGAGGATCCTATGGATTTTAGACCTGAAAGGTTGATAAACAATGAAGGTACTAGTGGTGAAGAAGTGTCTGACCTAACAGCATATAAGATGATGCCCTTCGGTGCTGGGAGGAGGATGTGCGCGGGGAACAGATTAGGTCTGCTTCTTATGGAGTACTTCGTTGCAAATCTGGTATGGAATTTTGAGTGGAAGGCAGTCGACGGGGAAGGTGTTGATCTATCGGAGAGGGAGGAGTTCTTGGTAGTGATGAAGAATCCAGTACGAGCCCATGTTTCTCCAAGAATCAAACACTAGATCAGTTTGACTGTACATGTGAGCGTGCGTGTATTTGTCAGCAGGTCCCTCAGATCAGCCAGTGCATTCTAGTCAATTGTGCAAGGGCAGGAAGCCCTCTGCCTGACTGACTAGTCTTTTTTACTTTTCTTTTCTTTTTCTGTTGTCAATTTTACTTCTGTCCTGTCCTGTTCAATATGTTTAATGAACCTGTTATCATTACAAAACAAATAACTAAATAAACGGTCCATGTTCCCTTACTGTTATTTTTCCCAAAGAGGGGCCTTTTCTGCAAATGCATCCCAACGCCGCCTTAAGGAGGAAATCTCACACCGACAACTGATTTATTTGATAATAAATTTGATTAATTTCATTTAGAATTAACTACAATTTCATTTCACAGACTATCATCTAATTCTCAAATACTTCACAAACTTTAACTTGTTACACCTCGTCCATTCCCACAAATTATACTCTTCGTAGCGTTTTCATTCCCAACCTACTCGAGTTATGTCGAATGATTTTTGTCCCACTTAACGAACTTGTGACCTTTCTCCTTGCGTGAAGAAACAAATTCACTCTCATTTGAGTCATTTCTAACCTTCTGTAGTGCTTATAGCAATTCGTAGACTCAAAAAATAATATGCATTTAATTTTTTTTATTGTTCTACTTAAAATCGAGCTGGGTCAAATTTGTTTTTCTATACAAGAAGAATGTCATATTTCGTTCACGACATTGAAGTCGTTTAATATAATAACTTTAGCAAGTTATGGATGAAATCACAACGAGATTATCGTTTATAGAGATGAGTTAAAATTTATAGGGTATTTAAGAATAGAGTCGTAGTTTAAAAAGAGAAAAATTATAATTAATCATTTGATTTACCTATCACGAGAAGAACTTTTTCGTCAATAATCTAATTCGGAATTAGAAAAAGATAGCATATGAGAATCTTAACATTCGTAGTAACAGTGCGTTCTATTCTATGGCCCTCACATGCAACTTGTCCTGCCTACCAATTAATTACTCTGAAAAAGAAAAAAAGTCCGTTCTCGGTTCCCTTTCTACTACTACAGTAATACATTAAACTAACGTGCGTCGAGACGTGGAAATCCTACCACAGTACGTAATTTCTTCCGCTCCATCCTATGCCGTGCAGGACGGACGGAAATTTCCTACAATTCGATCAACGGAAATTTCCTGCAATTCGGATGATCAAATTGTAGGTGCAATTTCGAGAGAGAGGAAGAGTAGAAGATCCACTTGCTTCTATTCTTCTTTCCGAATTGCTCCCTCTAGAATACCAAGTAGGTGGATTCCGGTCGAGAAGTACTTTACCCGAACAGTGTGAATGTTATTCGTACAGGGTAGGTCTCGATCGGGACCCACCTCCTTTCTTTCTATCTTCGAATTGCTCTTTTCATAATACCCTCGATATTACAGAATAACCTGCATGACCATCGCCATCGTGGTTTTAATCTTCTACCAAAGTATCGCGAGATCAGCTTACGAACTGAACTTGAACTTCAACGTTATATATATATCAAATGTGAATTGTCAGAAATGTGTTTGCCGCGGAAGAAATATCGATGTTTGGCCTTTTGGAAATTTGAGCAGTCAAATTTGACACCTTAAAAGAACATTCTTTCAAGTAAAATCACGTGTCAACATGACCATCAACCGTCACTAAGGGAAGGGAAGAAATATTTTCTAATTTACTATTCCAATAATTAACTAATCCAATTTACTGAGAGAGTACCATTTAGTGTGATCGAGGATTCGAGGGCCTCCTAGATCACAGTGAGGCTTTCGAAAGTTGAAACACATGATATTCTGTTACGTTTTTTATGGACTTTTTTTTCTAACACATTTTTTATGGACTTGCTCCCACAATCTTTGGTTTTTTTTTTCAGAAGTAAGGTAGCCCAATCGTTTGGTGGAATTCTGTCTGTCCTTTTCAAGTGCATGGACAACGTGGATTTGGATCTTGTGGTGAATTATTGGGACGAGGCTCAGTTGCCACCTGGCACCAACCCACTTCTTCACAGATGTTGTTAGCTTGCCGTGCGTATTAAACTTAAAGTCTTAATTAAAGTAACGGGGACTATTATATTTAATGACTTATAAATAAAGTCTCTATGTAACTTTATCAAATATAAATGAGAAAAATCAATAATCCCAATTGGTCATTCTTATAGTGGATGTCTCACTTATCAGTATAAATAATTTTTCTTGAGTTAAAATTTTTATTTTTAACCGTGTGTGTCTCACGCGATCGTAGTTTCTGTTCAAGCAGTACAGGTTCGAATGAATTCTTTTATGTTGCTGCATGTGCGCATGCTGTTCATGTATAAATTTTGAGCAAAACAAACAAATTTGGAAAAAAATTACATTTTTCACCTATAAATTATCATAGTTTTTGCATTTTGCATCTTAAACTACCAGTTTTGACACATTGCACTTTTTAACTACCAATCTGAGATATTTTGCACAATTTGTCTAATTTTTAGACTAAAATGACGATAATATAATTGACTCACTTTGCATATATTGAAGATATTGTTGTAGAGTCATTAATTTTTCGAGGGTATTATTGTCAGATGGAGGGTGCAAAGTGTTTAACCTTAGTAGTTGAAGGGTGTAATGTGTCAAAATAGGTAGTTTATGGTGCAAAGTGTCTAACATTGGTAGTTGGAGAGTGCAATGTGTCATAGACCTGGTAGTTGATGGGTGAAAAATGTATTTATCAGAAGAAATTTTCTCTTTTAATTAAAAATAGGTTGGCTTCCTTTTTTTTTAAGCATTTGTATACCAGGGTCAGCACAAGCAAAATGGAGGCCCAAGGCAGTATAAATTAGTAGGCCTTTTAATATAAAAGATTTAAAATTATATGAAAATTATTAAATTTAATATAATATATTCAAATGCCCTATTAATTATTTTTTATAGTACTCTCATACATGACATCAAGGCCCCATAACTAGTACATATTAAAAAATTTAAAGGGTTTTTTTTTTTATCTTTAAGCAAAGTTTTAAAATCTGAAAAATAATTAGGAAGTATAGGAGAAACATACCACTTGATTAGCAAAAATACAGTCCACTCATGATAAAAATATGAAAAGATTGCATCTTGCATCTTGCCACTTGTCATTCCCTTTTTTTCTTAGTTAAGTTGTTTTTTTTAGTCATTTACAACAATATATATATATATTTTTACTCTTTATGGAGCCTTGCTCAGGGTTAGACCTTAAGCTATCTTCTAAATTTTCTTACCCTTAAACCGGCTCTGTAGTATATGATAAGCTTGGCCTATGATACTATCCAACTTGGAAGATCGATCGATGAGGTTTCCATCAAATTAGGACAAGGTGCTGCATTAATTTATATCCATGGTTTACGCACAATAGAGCAATATTATATGTTTTTTTTTCTAAATGAGCAATATTATATGTTGAGCCTGAACAATGTTTCCATTTCGTACAAAGGCTGGCAGGCAGCTGGGCCCCTGTTGCGTTTGTTAGCTAAAATTTTACATCTTTAAAAATGTTAATACAGTAAAAAAATATAATATAATTTATCTCTTTGTCACATCATTATTTTTTATTATAATAAATATTAAAAATTATCTATCTATTTATTTTTTCACCAAATTTAATATTTTAAAATTTTAACCTCCTTAAAATTGTAACACACGAACATAACCGCCCCAAAAACTAATTTAAAATTTAATTTAATATACCTTTTGAAATCATGTTTAATGTCAAAGACCCATAAAATTAGCTAAAAAACTACATTAATTTGTGTAGAGTTCTGCTTAATTTTTTATACGAGATTTATTATATTTCCTAGTAATCATTTACTCTTTATTTTTTGAGACTGTTTATAAAATCTTATTAATTAAAGTCATGAGTGATCAAACCTATAAAGTCTTATTATTTAAAAGATAATATTTGTCCATTGATTCAAATGTCTATAAAGTCACCTGTAAAGTCTAATTAAGACTAGAAGAATAGAAGATTATTCCGCGAAAGATGAATAATCGAGAATAAAGTAGTTTGATGAAAATATAAATAAGGGTTAAATACATTTTGCTTTATTTTATCTTTAGAAGTATTTACACATTGTAACTCGATATATTATTTTTGATAAATTAGATCCATAAAGTTATACATTTTTTCAATTTAGACCATGTACTGTAATTGACCGTCAATTTAGACGAACCCCAAGTGAGATATGTAAATACCTCAAAGATATTTGGGCAATGTGTAAAAAACCCCAAAGATAAGGAAGACGATGTGTTAATACCCCCAAAGATGAATGAGGCAATGTGTAAACGTGAGAGGCACGTTTTGACGAAATCCGTCTAAATTGACTGCCAATTAAGGTACACGGTCCAAATCGGAAAAATATGTAACTTTATGAGTCCAATATCTTAAAAATAATATATTATGGTACAATGTGTAAATACCTCAAAAAAAAGGGACAAAGTGTATTTAATCCTATAAATAATGACATTAGTAGAAGAATTATTTAAAGTTGATTATATATATATTAAGTTATTCCATCAATTGAAAATAAGTTTCAACAATTAACAATTTATAAAAATATTTTTAATTTTTATTTAATTTGGAAAAGTTAAAAATCTTTTGACTAGAACTACTTGAAAAGAACATTGGTTTTGTATTTGAAAATGTTCTAAAACATTTATGTTGATAACGATAAATTAGATTTGTTTTTAAAATTAAAAGTGTTAAAATATATTTTAAAAATAGAGATCTATATTACCATTGAAAATTAAACTTTATAAAAAAAAATTACATCTCGTTACGCGTTACAAACACTAATATTGTTTATAAAATAAGGAAATTTATTTTTTAGTCCTTGAGTTTTTACATCCTTTTTCATTTTTAGTCATGAATTTTAGTGGGTCAAAATTTTAGTCATTGAACTTTTATCTTTGTAAAATTTAGTCATTCCGTTAGTCTGCTGTCAAATTTATACCGGTAGACCTGTACATGAAGCGGACGACCGGAACATGTACCGGTCGACCGCTCACTTTTAACACATATACCCGGTCGACGACTTCATGTTCCGTTAAAAATATGAACGACAGATTGACGGAAGGACCATTTATTCGACAAAAGAAAACTAAAGGACTAAAAAGTTGAAGGTTGAAAGTTAAAGACTAAAATTAAAATGTATACAAAACCTAATGACTAAAAAGTAAAATTCTCTATAAAATATTCAGTTTTTTTCTTTCTAAATTATAAAATATTCAGTTGGTTATACAGAAGTGATTTTAAAAAAATAAACGTAATAAAATCTTTCTTAGGGGGTGTTTGTTTGTGGAAATTTTGTAGTTTTGGAAATTTTGGATATTGAGGTTTGTGAAAAGTATAGATATTTTATGGAAAAGTGAGGAGAGAGAAGATTTAATTGAATAGTATAATATTATTTTATAATTTAATGATGAGAGATAAAATATTTTATAATTGCTTGGAAATTTTGAGCGGTAAAAAATTCTGGAGACAAACGCCCCTTTAACAGCTATTATGAAACAAGAAAAATTAAATATATACCATAAATTAAAAAAATTTAGTCAAATATGTAGTCACCTTTTCACTATTGACTGCTATTCAACCTTTTAACAATCAACCAATACTGGTATTTAAATATACTATTTATAAATGATTGCGGAATACGTTAGCCGCCTGCACTGCAGAAAGTGCTGATTGCATTTGTCAAAGGATCACATGAAGCGGTCCTTTTCATTTTTCAATAAAGAAAACCCTTCTCTATGCATGCGTAGTCGGGAAAAGCAATGGCAATATCTGTCATACTGTCAACTTTCCTGATATTAAGGTATTTTTTTAATAAAGGAAACGACAAGAAGGTAAGAAAAGAGAAATGATACACCTCCCGAATTCGATTCCGAATGCCGACGTGGCAAATTTTTATCCCTCACCCTCCCGGTTCATTCTCTCTTTCCCCTCCCTCCCTCCCGGTTCATTCTCCCTCTCCCCCGTTTGCGAAACTGAAAAATATTTTTTCGCTTTTCTTGCCGCCTAGACAAGTGTGGCTTCCCATCTAGAAGGCCTTCTTTAGTAAAGTCAACCACTAGCAATTGTTAGCTGTTGCACAAATACTGCAGCAACTTTGAACTCTTGGATTGTTCTTTCGCCTTTTTTCCCTAATTTTTCATGTAATTGAGTTTTAGTCTGTTCACCAACTAAACCTCTTCTTTACAATTCGAGAACATTACCTTTTTCACAATAATGCAAAACTGTTTGACGAAGCTGATGTCAAATTCCATTAGGTGGCAGCACATGACAAAAACCAGAAGTACAAGGAAGGGAAGTTTGTTCTTGAAAGGTAAGAATTTCTAAATCTCTGCATCGATCAAATTCTGCATCTAAAAGAAAATCTGATATAGCCATGCATCCATGTAACAGGTGGAGGATAGCTGAGGAGGTCACCGAGGAATCCAATCTGGACACTCGTCCCAGTTCAAGTGTTGCCGAAAATCCTTAGAAATTGATGAATGCCAAGTACTCAACGCGCAAAAGATGGGAGGTACATAGCATTGAGCGAGTGTCAAGTGTCAACGGCAACATTACAAGGCAGTGCAGGAGGATGGCGTTCCGATGTGGCCATTGTCCTTACTGTTTCCCATGGTTAACAGTGATTTTGAGAAATTCTTACGAGAAGTTAGAATTTCATCGAATTAAATAGTTCTGAAGTCATGAAAATGCTCTTCTAGTATATGTTTGATAGTTAAGGTGAATGAATGATTATCTTCTTGACAATGTGGCTTCAGCCTACAAAATTTGACCTTTTAGAATAGTCCTTCAGATCTCAGTAATTGGGACCTTTCCATTTAGTATACTTTTGGGCTATCCTCATGGTACTACAAACCACCACCAACCCACTCCGCCTCGAGCAAAGAAAGCAAAATCATACAACGGTAAAAGGAGAATACTATCAAGTTTCAGCTCTATGCTCCGAGTCCGAGCTTCCAACAGTTCCTTCAACCTCTAATGGTGAGGTGGTGAGCTTGCATCTTGTAGTTATTTTCTTCACTTCCTCACTCAAGTTAGCTTAAGGCAGCCGAACCCAATTATAAGGGCAGAACAAAACAGAGAAGGAATTCAATCCTACTGCAAACCCCACATTTTAGCATCAACAAAATTTCGAATGTGGCAATCTAAATGCAGAATAATATTTGATGTTCTTTTAAGTTCAGCAATCTGATTTAACAAGAAAATGGTTTTTCATAGACTATTTCTCTGTAAGATTTATTCCCTAGTAGACGAGTAAACGCACTCACGAAGCAGACAACCTAAGTAATTCTCATTGCTTTTTCGGAATACAAAAATGGAAAAATGTACCAGAAACCCAATAAGGGGAAATTCGGGATAGAAGAGAGCACCTTGGGAAAAGTCCGTAAAAGGGGATAGAATAAAGCAACTTGTGAGCTTCAGCGAAATGAGGAGACGCGCCTTCTAAAAGCAGGGGAAAGAGAGAATGAACCGGGAGGGGGAGGGAGAATGAACCGGGAGGGGGAGGGAGAAAAATTTGTCACGTCAGCAATCGGGATCGAATTCGGGACGGAATTCGGGAGTGTATCATTTCTCGTAAGAAAATACTCGCGAATCTTTTCATGGGGATATGATGGGTGACCATAAGACAATATTTTAAAAGATAAATATATATATTATATTATACTCTTTTACAAAATTTTCTTGTGGTATTTGTAAATTAAAATTTTAAGAATATTATAAAAATTAAGATATATTAGAATTTTTAGAAAATAAATTAATAAAATAAAACAATTTTTATAAAAATTGACAAAATGAATAAAAAGAGTTGATTTGAATTAATTTTTATATTTATTATAATAAAAATAAATAATTTGATAAGAAAAAAATATATTTTTTACACCAAATTTTTTGAAATGATTTTAGGGGTGTTCGTTTATGCAGTATTTTCAAGATGTTTTTGTATTCTCACAAAACAAAAATCCTACAACCAAACATCATTTCTAACCTCACATAAAAATAACTACAACACGCATACCAATAAAGTTAACATCACCTAAAAATTCTCAAAACACAAAAAATACTCACAACACACCTAACCGAACACACTCTTAGTTTACAAACAGTGTAATAGCTCTCGTAGGCTTGGTGGTTTAACTTGGCCCACAATGTGTATCCGAACCCGAATGGATTTTACAAAATAATCGTTGGTCCTAATAAGCATTACGAAGCTACACGTTTTGCGTATCTACCTTGCAAGTTGCAAACAAATTTTGGGCCTGGCTTTACCAGCCCAAGAAGCCACAACTTGTTCGTATCGTGTACTATGCACCTTTCACCGTTGGATCCACCATATTCTCTTTCTCTCCCTCTTTTTAAGTTTTAGGACACATACATTTTACACATTCTAATTATGAAGATATTTAGACCCTATGTTCTCAAATACTTTTTTTTATCACATTACAGCCACTAACTAATTATTTCAAATACTTTATATTATTGATTAAAACATTTCATTAATTTTGACGGAAATTGATTTTTTGCTATCTAAAATTACAATTTTGGACACAAAATCATTTTTCATCTAACATTTGATTCTCCTAAGTCCAAGTCTTCCAGTACTCCTCACAATCCAGTAGTCCTCAAGCCCAAGTCAAACCCCATTTATCCATTTGCTCATTGCCCAAGCCCAATATACCTGCTCTTAAAATCATTATCAAAATCTCGCGCACACGTAACCCCATCCAGATCCTAGAGCTGTTTCCCTTTTTTTTTTTTGCTCATAAAAACAACCATATTGCATTAAAAGAACTCCCGAAAGCGGGGGAAAACCGAGT